>CM076710.1:60395000-62895000 GCA_038501285.1 Penstemon eatonii
ATGATCGATCTATCCCTGACTCTTCCTATTCCCACCCAGACCCCAACCATACCTCTCCACTAAAATCAAACATTCATTTCTCTCAAACACTTCTTCTTCCCCACTGATATTTCTTCACATTGTTGTCCCCTACCAAAGCTTCTTCCTCCTTAACATTGCAAAATTATTCAAACTGGCACGTATACTATCCACTACCCAGCCAAAAGCACTCATTTTCAGGCCCCCTTTTACGAAGAAAACCAATGTAAAATAAAAAAAATTCCTTTATGTTTGTTGAATTTTTTGGCGAAAAATGTTTTATTTCAGTGATGTATGTTAGTTTCTTCAAAAAAGAAATCAAGATTTCTGTCATCTAGAGTTTGTTATCTCTATATATAGGGGTATTTTTCCAATTTTTTTAGTTTGGGTATTAAGTACATACACTGTACGTACACATATATACACATTATAGTGTTTTATTTCTTCAAAAATTTCAAGTTGGTGTTTGGTTATTGATTTTAGGATTCAGTATTTTTAGGGGGATCGATTGTTGGTACTGGTTTTGTTTTCACCTTTGATTTACATTGTTGGTTTACAAAATACTGTTGTTATCGACTGTACATATCATGTTATATGACATTTAATGAGTAACAAATGATAAGGACTTATTTGTTATGTATTAGTTGTCATTTATTCGTTCTAGTAATACAGAAGGGGTTGTTAAGTTATTTAATATTTTATTGGATGTGACTTTTCGGGGGCTGGTAGAGGCAATAAATAAAAAAGTTCCCTAAGCTATCAGCGGGAAAAATATGAGGACACTTCATATTGGTATGTTGGTGAGGAAGTGGTTTTGGACTGCTACGAGGGCTAACAATGTGGCAATGTTTGCAATAGTTAGCATTCCAATCATTGATTCATTGATAATTCATTGTATTTGCAGGTTGCTAGACAGGGGAAAATCGGAACTTCGAGTGGTGCTACAGTTAACAATGTGGAATTTGACCATTTGTTGGAAGTATAAGAAGAGCAAGGGCTGAAAGTATAGTGCTGGATAGCCAAGAAGGACCCCCAGCCTCCCAGCCATCACAACTTGATTGAATTGATGATGTTTATGTAATTAAATTTGTGAATGTTTATCTTTTGCTGCTGTTTTTGGACAAATTGGTATGTTTTGTTGGGTTTTGAAGTGTTTTTTGGATAAGTACTTTTTTATGAATGGTTTGGATGGTATGTTTAGTTTTATGGAATGTAAGGAAGTAAATTGTGATAATTTGGTGTCTCTATGACACTTCTTTATTAAATATTTGGACGAATGTAGTAAGGTTTGTAACCTCTAAGGGAGGTAAATGTAACGAACGTATTCTATTTATGACTTATTAAATTATTGGACTTCTTATTTGTTGTGTATTGTTATTTTATTCATTTTACATTTTAAATTACGGAGTATATAAATTTTATATGCTTACATTAAAATAATAATGAATTAAAATTATTTTTTCTATTTTTTTAAACGAAGTTGTATATTTCTCTTTGCTTATATTTTACAATTAGTAAGAAAATACTTTAAAATATTTAAAATGCTATTTTAAAAATAATATACATTAATAAAATCATTATATATTATCTGAAAATTTACAACATTTTAATCCACATAGGAAATTTGACATTGCTATTAGATCCTTTCTCATGCAACAATGTAAATTTTGCTTAGAGAGGTACTATAGTCTATACAAATTTGCAATCATAAGTCAGGGGCAAAATTGGCAATCATCCGAAAATTTGGTGATGATGTCAACACAATCTAATGGAACCCTAACGGATGTAATATTTTTAAAACCTCGAGAGAGGTTCGAGTAATTAGCATTATTCGAGGGGATTGTGTGCGAGTTTGGCCAAACCTCAGGGGAGGTCCCTGTAATTAACCCTTACTTTTAATAAGATGTAGGGAACATTATTCCTTCACGCGGAGTGTATTGTATGGACATAATTTATTCTGTTCACCTATAAAAATGTACCCACTGTATAAATTATAATCAGAGTTTGATAATAATAATAATAATAAATGTTTGTTTATTTTCTCTTTCGAGAACCTTTCCTTGAGCTTTTATAAGTTCTGAATAGGGTAAACCTATCAATATACAGTTAATTATCAATAAAAAAACACCTACTAGTTCTAAATTATCAAAGACTCAGCAGATCCATAAAAGCATAACATCAAGCAACAATCAAAACAATCCGTTTTTCAGGTATGACATGCTTTAATATTCAAACGAATCAACAATATGATAATGATATTGAATTTGAATTTGTTAGCATTATACAAATTATTTATGTATTATCTAAATATTTAAAGTTATGCAAAAGATGAGTTCTATAAATTTAAATTTATTTTCTACGAATAATTATTTATAGTACTACATATTAGGAGTTCATAATAGAAAACACATAGTATTTATTCTTATTGATACATGAGCATCAGTCTCACATGTTCATCGTAAATATACAACAATTATTGTCGAAACACCAATTATAGAAATATAAACTATAAATGGATCAAAACACACAATAAACAAACTTACATAGAATTAATGTTTCATGAAGAATTAAACATTAAGTTATCCATTTATATAGACCAAAGTAATATAGGAGCAGATGTTTATTAGGAACAAATGTTTTAGAAAATATATGTTATCAAATAAATTCTAAACACGAAAAAATAAACAATATAGAAATTCCTAAAATTAAGCTGTCATATTAAGAAATAAATAAAAACCTTAAATGGATGAAACATATTCAGATATTAGAACAAGAAGAAACATTTGGAATGTAATCGATCCAATCAATTATTGAACACAAAATAGAAAAAACTTAAAAGGCAAATTTAGATTTAAAAGATGGAAAACATTTTGATAAACCAATATCTGAAAAATTAAAAAGAAAAAATGTCACGTATCATGGCTTATTTTCCTAAGAAATACCTATTGATATAAAAGGTACTAGTAGAACTATTGTAATCTCATTAATAGATAGTGAACAAATAGCATCTAGAATACAAAAAATCGTACTAAGGAAGATAGAGATAAAATAGGATACATACAAATTGCTACTATACAAGTATTAATTAAATCTACTTTTAAAGAAGGAACTGATTCACCAATAGCTTTAATAGCTTATGATCGAAGAATTAAAGAAACCAAAGATTCAGTTTTAGGAATAATAATGAGAATTTAGCATATAAACTTTAAAATTTAATTTAGGAATTAAATATGCAATTTCATTATCAACAAAAAATTTAGATAATATTATTTGTTTGGGATATAAATTTGCACGAAAGGAATTAATGAAAGAAGGAGATCAATTGTTTAGTCTAATATATATGGTTGAATACGCATTAACATATGCTCATCATAGTATAAATTTTCTAGATCAGGAATCAATTTAGTAAGATAAATTATTTGAAGGAATAACTCAAATAAAGAAACTACTTATGAAAGAAATAACACTAGAAGAAACTAGTAATCAACTTAGAAAATCAGTCATTTTTAGACAACCTTAACCTGGAAAGTTTGAAAGAAGAAAGTGAATATACAAGATTAGAAAAAGAGGTATAAGATTTAAGTAAAGTTTGAAGGAACAATTATGAATAATAAATCCGAAAATTGTAAAAAAATATCAAATTTAATTAAATATTACAAAAATAGATTAGATTATTTAAGGACAACATCTATTAGTACAAAAATGTATAAAATGAATGAAGAGATTATAAGAAAAAAATAAAAACCCGAAGATTCATGTACGATATGTAATTATTATTTTAAAGGAAAAAATTTCACTGAAAAACAAACATCCGCTGCCTCTGATCAATTTTTGGTATCAGAGCCTAGTAATGAACCATAATTAAAAATGAATGATATTAAAATGAAAATTAAAGAAATGAAGGGTACTAAAAAGACGAAGTTCATTTCTACAAAATCTTTTGAAGGGTAGTTTTATAAATTAAACTTTCTAAAAGGTCAATTTTAAATACCATATATCTTACATCTTTTATAAATTTTAGAAAACATAAAATACTTTATTTAAAAATTAGAAAATCACTCATTTTGACCTTAAATTAGACATCTAACATTTTCGAAAACATGAACGTTAAACCATCTTTGCAGAGGTAGCCACAATCTTCTGGGGGAACTCTTTTTTCTTTTCTTTTTCTGGTAAATACTGCTCATTATTTTGTATCTTGATGTAAAAATGCTAGGATTTTTTAGGCAGATTTTTTTTTTCTTTTTGGCCATCAATTAGCTTGTAAATACCTGTTAACTGCGTTCGGTTGGGCTGATTTAAAATCAGCCCAATTACCAATTAGGGTCACTAAATTAATCAGACCAATTAAATTGTCACATGTTCGGCAGATTATATTAGCCCAATTAGCAATCTTGTCTCGGCCCAAAATTGTGTGTTCGGTTGACCCAGTTAAAATTTATGGACAATTCTATCCTTTCACCAGAGATAAGATCTATCCGTCCACTTCAAATAATCCTAACCATTGATTTGTTATTCCTAATAATAAAATTGAAATAGTTAGGATATAGGTTACAAAATATGTATAATGAATTTAAAAAAAAAAATTAGGGAGGAATTGATGAAAAAATCCAACAATGTCGAAAACTCCGAGCAAGTTGATCTTCGCCTCCTCACTGTCAAACCAAAAAATAGCAAAATTGAAGCTCATATCTCAAACTCAAAAATGGTGAAGCTTAAAAATGGAACCATTTTGGAGAAAAAATTGAACCAACATTACTCCAAAGAATGGATCTAATTTATGCATAAAAAAATCGGAAAAGAAATAAACTTACATTGGAGAATTAAAATGGCGAAATAATTATTTTCCCTCCCTTCCCGTAAGCTCCAGCAGCTGAAATGTTTGGAAATTGAGGTGTGTAGGAGATAAGTAATTGGATGGCATTTTTGTAATATGTGCATGGTTTTTTTTGTAATTATACGGGTATAGAGTGGCAAATTGGGCATGAAGTTTTTTAATTGGGCCATTACTTACCAATCCGGACTCCAGAGGTGATATTACAATCGGCCGAATTGGACGGGCTGGCCCACAAATCATACTTAATTGGACGGGCAGCCCGTGATTTATTTGGCCCAACCGAATACCATTATACCTTATCACTCAGATTGTACTCGGCCCAAATCACACCTAATTGGGGACAATTCCCCCAACCGAACGCAGCCTAATTGTACTCTAATGAGGAGGATGTATGTACATGCAAGTTATCAGTGCTTTGTTAAAGTTCATAATTGCAGTGGTATTTGTGTTCAGATCAGTTCATTTGCTTTACCACTACTAAATAGAAGCACTCGTGTAGAATTTTGTAAATGTAAAATTCTACTTAATGGGTGCATTCGAATATGGTCCATTTCGGATTTAGTCTACTATAGATCCAATCTAATCCACTCTGCTCGTTTTTTAGCGAACGGATAACCTAGCATAAAGTGGTGTGACCCAACACAAGAAGGCCGATGTGACTCAAAATGGGCGGCCCAAACTTGAGTTGGCACTCAGTCCATAACAAAATGAATTAGACTAACACAAATAGACCGATTCGAGATAATACAGACCAACCGGGATACAAAACGAAAAATCTAGTATCATTGAAAAGATATTGTTTAGATTGAACCTTGAAATCGATATATCAACATGTAGATTTCTAGGATCAATATCGTCTATCCATGGTAGATTCATCTGAATCGAGTTATATTCTCCGAATCAGATCCATATTGGATCCACTCTTTTAGATCTACTTGTTATATAGTACATCTAAAGGCCGTTTGGTAGGACCAAATAGGGGGTAGTAGGTCATATTATATGAGTTAATATGGGCTAATACAATGTTTGGTGTCATTGCTCTAATACTGGGTCAAATGGATTAAATCCACACGACTCGGTATTAAAACTAGATTATAATCCACCCAGGCATAGGTGGATTAATTAATCCAGGTAAATATGGATTAGGTAAATATCACTAATAACCTCAAATTTACATATTTTCTTTTTAACATATCGTTAACTATCATAAATTCTTCTCAAATATCTAAAAATGGAAAAACATTATACATAAATAAATCATAAATTAAAATCTATATTAATTTACGATTAACATGGAAGCATTCAATCAAATATACCAAACATGTTTTTAATATGGCCTTCAATCCCTCTAATCTAATCCACCTTAATCCCATATACCCTACCAAACGGCCCATTAGGATACTATAATATGAATCTCATATGAAACCGAACTAATTGAGCCATTTAGACGATAAAAATTAAATATTTGATAAAATTATATCAATACTTCTTGATGTGTCCGACAGGCCTCTCAGTGCACGACAAGCTCTCTTGAAGTTGCAATGGCTCATAATCTATCACGTGAGATGGGTCCGGTAAATACTTCTTCAAGAGTGACACATGGAATACGTCATGTATTCCTTCAAGGTTTGCTGGCAGATCCAACTTATTGGCTACACTCTCGACTTTTACCAAAATTTTGAATGGTCCAACATATCGAGGGTTGAGCTTTTCACCCTTGCCATATTTGATAAGACCCTTTTTGGGTGAAATCTTAAGGAAAACCTGATCACCTACCTCAAACTTGAGAGGTTTATGATGACGATCGGCATAACTCTTCTGGCGACTCTGAGCAGCTAGCATCCTTTTCTTAATTATCGATACAAAATCAATAGCTTCCTGAATCAAGTCAAGAGCTCCTTCAACTACGGTGACCAAAACTCGGATTTTCGCTCATCCAAATCCAAATGGACTGGAGATACAAGTATATAGGAGAGTTAAAAACTTCTCATCACTAAAATCTAACGGTCAGAAATTATTATTATTTTTAAAATTTAAAGAAAATAAAAATTAATAAAGCAATCAAAAATGTCAAATAATTTGAAGCTTAGAAAACTTAAAGATCAAAGTTATAATTATACAAATATCTACATTTTTTTAACTTAATGCATGTGGATACAAATTAAATAATTAACTTTTGGGTATGTTTTTTTCTATTTTGGTAAAAGTTACAGTTCAGAATTATTATTATAATGATACGATAGTTTATAGGAGATAATCAAAAAATAAAAAAAAAAACATCATTTTAGTTTTGTAAACATTGCAAAGGAAAGCAAAAAGATTGGTAC
Source organism: Penstemon eatonii (assembly GCA_038501285.1). Classification (NCBI taxonomy): domain Eukaryota; kingdom Viridiplantae; phylum Streptophyta; class Magnoliopsida; order Lamiales; family Plantaginaceae; genus Penstemon; species Penstemon eatonii. Next base: position 60,402,183 of record CM076710.1, read on the forward strand.
TATACTACTAATTTGCCCTTAGTCTAAAAGAAAAATAACACTCGTATGCTTATGTGTGGTTACGCCATCTCCAGTTCCCCCCCTCAACCCCACCCGTTACGCCATCTCCAGTTCCCCCCCTCACCCCCACCCCTCCCCCTCCCCCTCCCCCCGTCGGCTGAAGACGGGACTATCCTGGAAGACATCTATGGGGAGTTGCTTGGTTGCGGGTAGGTAGGCGGTGGTTGCCTGCACGTTTGCCCTCAGGCAAGCAGCTTCGGGACGTGCGCTTGCTCTTAACATTTTTGAGTTTTATTTATATCACCTAATTTATGCCTTCAAAAAATTTAAAAATGTGTAAAATATTTGTAATAATTGTTTCAAAAAAAGGTTCAATTTTAATTCATTGATCAAATTATTTATGTTAAAATGCATATACATGTGTTTCTCTTCATGTTTTATATTATTAGAAGTAAACTCCAATATTTTCTTCACAGTAATGTAGAATAGTTCATTCTTTGTAGATTAACTTATTAGCCCACATTGATTTGAAAATCATTCTTGAATGAACTTCTAGTAGCATAAAGCATGAAGATCATTCCAAAATATAACAAAATTATAAATGTAAGTTTAATTAAGAAAAAGGGAAATGTAAGTTTAATTTTTTAGAACAAATGTACATTTAAATGAACTTAGCTTTAATTTTAGTACTTAACACTAAGTTATTATTGTGTGAAATTTATTAGTTTTTAAAAATTTACCTTTAATTTGTTTTAATTGAGAAAATTACTAATGTAGGAAACTCAACTTTAAAAGGTTTCAATTTAGCACAAAAAGCATAAAAATTTGTGTTGGATAAAGATGAAGATGGAGTGCACCGAATTTCAATTAGTTAAGGGAGGTTTTGATGATTTTCAAAACTTCATATCAGCTAAGTAAAGACAACTTAGGTGTAATCCCTTAGTAGAATTTTTGACCAAGTAAGAAGACATATCAGACGGGTCAATTATTCAAGGTCCAGAAGACTAATGATCTGTTGAAGGAAAGAAATCAGATTGGTGAAGACCAGCCAACTCAAATCAAATTTGTTCAAGTTTGGGATCAGCTCTGTTCATTATCAGACTTGTATTTACATCAGCCAAGTGAAAAGATCAAGAAGTCGTCCCAACGGTAATAAATGCCACTGGAGTAATAAATGCTGAAGTCCGAGGTTATTAATGACAAATGATTGAAGAAATAACTCGTATCAGCTCGGTGCATTTAATGCTGCCTGACAGAAAGTACAATCTGCATTACTGTCACTATGCAGAGAGCCGTTCGCGGAAATTAAGGACCAGAAATCAAGAGATTTGAATTTTGTCTTACTTCAACGGACATAATTCAATTGGTGAGTATAAATAGCTTAGAGAAACGAAAAGAAAACAACAACACTACAACTGAGAGATTGAATTCGAAGCAAAATATTTTCTAAGTCTCAAAGCTCAAGAACAGCTCACTCGTCTGCTGAAGTCATTTATTGACAGAAGTCGTTGAAGTTAAAAGATCATACATTTTCTGAGTGAATCTGTAAAAGAGAGTGTTGTGAGGAGTAGATATCCATCTTTGTGAGTGATATTACTTCGGAGAGTAGGAATTTCTTTTTGATTTCCTATTGCGAACTTGTGGCTTATCATTTGTTGTAAAGCACAAGCAGAGTGTACTAATTACTTTGTGTTTTTAGTATAACCCAAGATCTGTGTGACCTGGAAGAGTGGACTAAATGATATTTACATCCATATAACCACTATAAAAATCATTGTGTTTTTACATTGCTTTTTACTTTCATACTTTCAAACTTGCATAAAACACATTTACAAAACTGTTTGAAAGAGATTTAAAGGAGTTTACAAAAACTGGGAATAAAGCTTTCAAACTACTAAGTATACTTGTGAAAAACACTTTAAATCCGCTGCAAGTATTCTGGTATTAAAACTGATTTTCATTAAAATCAGCTAAGTAACTATCAGATTAGTGGTCAACACAGCTGTTCAAAGATTTGTTCGCGACCAGCCTTGTAAGCTTACTGTTCTGTAACAGCTTAGTCTGTTTACGTTTGAGCAACAGTTTTAAAGTTAAAATTTGATTAAAAATTTTCAGAGGTCTATTCACCCCCCCCCCCCTCTAGACCTCATCTGACTACATGGGACCAACAAGTGGTATAAGAGCAGGTGGTTCATTAGAATCAGCTGCCTGATCAACGAGCATGATCCAAGTATTTTTTAAAGATTTTCAAACTTTTCAAAAGAGCATCTCTTTGAAAAATTAAATTTTTTGAAAAATGGATTGTATCAGCCATGTTCCCCACATAGCTGGTATGAGCTTCAAAGACTGGAAGATCGGAATGAAGATCTTCTTAGCTGCCTACAATGATAACATGTACACATGTATCATCAAAGGTCCATTCAAATTCACCAAGACCATCAAAGTTGATGAAGTCGATATAACAGTGGAAAAGGATTTACACGAGATGACAAACGAAGAAATAAAGCTGTTCAACCTGGACAAAGTTGGGCGATTCATCATGACCAAGGCCCTTGACAACGATAGATTTGACAAAGTCAAGCACTGCAAGACTGCCAAAGAAATGTGGGATAAGGTTCGTGATATGAGCGAAGGAAACGACGCCATCAAAGAGCATCAGCTGAGTGTTGCTCTGGAAAAGCTGGACAACTTCGAGATGAAGTATGCGGAAACCATTGATCAGATGGATACAAGGTTCACAAGTCTCACTGATAAGGAGATAACCATCAGAGTGTTGAAGGCTCTTCCTCCAAAGTTCAACATGAAGGTGAAAGCCATGGAAGAGTCAAGAGATTTAGGAAAAATCTCCCTCACCGAGCTGTTCTCAGTACTCAAGGCATAAAAGTATAAACTGCCAAGAATGGGTGTTGAAGAAACCTCAACTTCAAGTCCCACAGCTGCCCTAGTTGCTGGTGAAAATCCCAGAAGACCAGCCTACAAAAGTAAAGATGTGGACTTATCTGATGAAGCCACACTACTCAACAAAAAGGAGTACACTGCTGGAGACGTTGCATTGCTGATGAACAACTTCAAGAAGTTCTATAAAAGAAAAATGAAGAACAAATACAACAAGGCTTCTACTTTTAACCCTGCTTCTACTTCTCATGACAAATATTCTTATAAATCTAAAGTGATGTGCTATAACTGTAGGAAATTGGGTCATTTCATCAGAGACTGCCCATATCCTAAAGCTGAGAAGTATACAGAAGAAGAATAGAGAATCAGAAAGGAAAGAAAGCATCAGAAAGGCAAGGTGCTGGTAGCAGAAGCGGAAAAGCTAGCTGCTATCTACTCATCAGATTCGGACCTCTGATGAAGAGAGTCCTGCTCTTCTCTGCCTGATAGCTAAGGAATCTGATAGCTCTGAGGATGAAGAGGTAACTCCTCTTGATAATGACTTATTTAATTCATTTGAATAAATGATGCTTAACAATACCAGTATTGCTGAAGCATTTACAAAGCTTAAGGAAGAGATGATATTGGTAAGAGAGCAAAACATTTCACTGAAACTCAAGGCTGAAAAGCCAAAAGAATCAGATGAATATAAACAGCTTGAGCAAGAAAATGAATCTCTGAAAGCTGAATGTGAAGTTCTTAAAGGAAAAGTCATGGAACTTGAGAAAACAATTAAGTCTCATGAAAAGTCATATGTTACATTAAATCACCTGTCTAGTAAACAGAAGACACCTTTAGATCAGGATAAGTTAGAACTGAACCATACGGAAAAGTTTATATCAGCTGACAACAATAAGGTCATTTTGTATGTTCAGACTACTAAACCTGCTTCACCTGAGAAAGAGTTAAGGAGACGAAAACTCCTAAGGCTTAAAAGAGCAAAGAGCCTAGTGTAGGAAAACAGACTGGTAAGTCCAAACAGAAGAGTCCTAGGAAGTCTTCTGATAAGGCTAAAACCAATCAGACTAGTGATAAAACTAAGTTGTCTGTTAATGAGCAATCATCTAGTAAACCAAAGAAGCATAAAAACAAGAAAAATCAAAATGCTTGGTATGGAAATGAGTTTATTATGTGCAACCTGCTGCATATCCTCCTATGTATCATGCACCTCAATTTCCAACTTACTATGCACCATATCCTGCTCATCCAATGCATGCATATCCTGCTTATCATGCATCTTATTCTGCTTATGAACATTATCCTTATCATGCTGATTATCAACAACATGGAAAATCTGATGAACGTGATAAAGGCAAAACTGTTCATGCTCCTATTGAAACTCAGAAATCTAAGAAGCCTAAGACTTCAACATCTTGGGTTGTCTCAATAAGGGTACCTAAAACAATTTTATTTTATTTTGTAGGTTAGGATTAGGAGTAGGAGTAAAGTAGAGAATATTTGATACTTGGACAGTGGCTGTTCAAGACACATGTGTGGAAACATACATGAGCTGACTGATGCTGTTGTTGTGGATGGTCCAAATGTGACGTTTGGAGACAGCAAGGAAGGCGAGATTGCAACAAGTGGATGGTCAATTTTGTGACAAAGGATATTCAGTCATCTTCTCAACAGATAAGTGCTACGTTGAACATATTAGAACAAGGAAGGTTATTTTATCTGGAAGAAGTCAAGGGAATGTCTACACAGTGGACTGGAATTCTGTTGACAAGAATTCAAGTATTTGTTTGGTGGCATCAACACCAAGTGAAGTCAGTTGCCTGTGGCACAAAAGAATGAATCATGTGAATTTCAAGACCATCAACCGACTTATCAAGAATAATCTGGTAGAAGGAATTCCAAAGACAGTCATGAGCAAAGACAAGCTTTGTGACGCATGTCAGAAGGGTAAACAAATCAAGTCATTATTCAAAAGCAAGAAGCACCAATCATCTGGAAGGATCTTGGAGCTGCTACACATGGACTTATTTGGACCCATTGATCCAATCAGCAATGGTAGAAAGAAGTACTTCCTAGGTGTTGTGGATGACTATTCAAGATACACTTGAGTGATTTTCATGAAGAAGAAAAGTGAAACCAAGGAGCATCTTACAAATCTGATGGAGCAAATTCAGAACAAAAAGAGTATGAAAATACTAAAGATCAGATCAGATAGAGGGACTGAATTTACAAACTCTACTGTTGAAGAGTATTGTAATGTCAGAGGAATCTGCCATGAGTACTATGCTGCCAGAACCCCTCAACAGAACGGAGTTGCTGAAAGGAGAAACAGAACTCTAAAAGAAACTACCAGAACCATGATAGATGAAGCAAAGCTGCCTCAAAGATTTTAGGCAGAAGCAACAAATACAGCATGCTTTACCCAAAACAGATGCATGATCAACAAGCACCAAAACAAGACTCAATATGAAGTTTTGAATAACAGAAAGCCAAACATTCATTACTTTAGAATTTTTGGTTGTAAATGCTTTTTTTTAAATAATGGAAAAAATCACCTTACTGCTTTTGCAGAAAAGGCTGATGCAGCAGTATTTGTAGGATATTCTACTGTTAGTAAAGCTTATAGAGTCTTTAACAAAAGAACTTTACTTATAGAAGAATCCATTCATGTAGTATTTGATGGATCGAATCAATCTTCTGAAAAGAATCAATGTACTGATCAAAATCTGTCTACTGATTTTCAGAAATTGAGTGTTGAAAAGAATGAAGAATATATTCCCATCATACTACCTGACCTCAACTCAGCTGCTAACTTAAGTGCTGTTCAAAATCACAATGCTGATTGTCTAACAGAAGAGTTGCAAACAGCTGACAGACCAGAGACTGTTCAACAGACAACTGCTGTTCAACAGACTACTACTGGAACTCCAACAGTAGTGTTGCAAGACCGAAACAGAGGACAACATTATGATTTGCAACCTCATCTTAGATGGCTCAAGAATCATCCACCAGAGCTGGTGATTGGTGATCCTTTGGATAGAGGAAAGACAAGGAGAGCTGCTGCATGTGAAGAAGTGTTCGTCAGCTTCCTATCTCAAATAGAGCCTAAACAGATTGAAGAAGCTCTTAATGATTCAAACCGGATTGAAGCTATGCAAGAAGAGCTGAATCAATCTGAAAGGAATGAAGTCTGGTACTTAGTTCCTAGACCAAGTCATCAAAGAGTAATTGACACTAAATGGGTATTCAGAAACAAAATGAATGAAGATGGTGTTGTCACCAGAAATAAAGCAAGATTAGTTGCCAAAGGTTATTGCCAAGAAGAAGGCATTGACTTTGATGAAACTTTTGCATCAGTAGCAAGACTAGAGGCAATCAGACTTTTTCTTGCCTATGCTGCTCATAAAAATTTCACAGTCTATCAAATGCATGTGAAATCGGCCTTTCTCAATGGAGAATTGCAAGAAGAAGTTTATGTTGAACAACCACCTGGATTTGAAGCCTATCAAGAAGAGGACAAGGTGTATCGTCTGAAGAAAGCCCTCTATGGATTGAAACAGGCTCCTAGAGCAAGGTATGACACCCTATCTGATTTTCTTTTAATTAAATGATTTCGTAAAGGTAAGGTAGACAAGACCCTATTCACCATTGAATGGGAAAATCATATATTGCTTGTGCAAATATATGTAGACGATATCATTTTCGGTTCAACAAATCAACAGATGCGTGATAAGTTCTCAAAGCTGATGCAGAACAAGTTTGAAATGAGAATGATGGGAGAATTTAATTATCTTCTTGGCTTGCAAGTAAGACAGTTGCCTGATGGAATATTCATCAGCCAAGCAAAATACACAAAGGATCTGTTCAAGAAAATTGGTATGGAAACTAGCTCTACTGCTAATATTCCAATGTCTAATAGTCTTCGTTTGGATAAAGATGAGGATGGCAAATCAATAGACATAACCAAGTAAAGAGGAATTATTGGGTCACTGTTATACTTAACAGCTAGAAGACCTGATATCATGTACTCTGTTGGGGTTTGTGCGAGGTATCAATCAAATCCTAAGGAATCTCATCTCTTAGCTTCCAAAAGAATACTCAAATATCTTAAAGGCACTGAAGAATTGGGATTGTGGTACCCTAGGGAATCTGAATTTGAGCTTATTGGATATTCAGATTCTGACCTTGCTGGCTATAAGATTGACATGAAAAGCACAACAGGTGTCTGTCAGTTCTTAGGTAGTCGTCTGATCTCTTGGATGAGTAAGAAACAGACTTCAATATCTATATCTACTCCTGAAGCTGAATACATAGCTGCTGGAGCTTGCTGTGCACATATATTATGGTTGAAGCATCAACTAGAAGATTACAACATCAAAATCAGTGGAATACCTATCTACTGTGACAATACAAGTGCAATCAGTCTTACTCAAAACACTACAAGTCATTCAAGGACTAAACATATTGAGATCAAACATCACTTCATCAGAGATCATGTGGAGAAAGGAAATGTCATGATAGAATATGTTTTCACTGAAAATCAGATTGCTGACATCTTCACAAAACCTCTAAGTGAGACAAGGTTTTCAACTCTAAGAGCTGAACTAGGTCTACTAAAATTGGATGCATAAGCTGAGGGGGAATTCAACAGAAGACTGAAGTTCACCAGCTTACACATCATATTATCTTCAAGGATTAACTCTCAACAGACTAGTTAACTTATGGATTCTTAAAGTCATGGGGAACGTGTAAGACTAGCAGTACTTCTGATTAAAAGATGAAATTTGTTGATGAAAGTTAGTTGAAGTTATGTTTTCATCAGAAGATTAAGGTCTTGAAGATTGAAGATCATTCACCTAGCTGGATTGACAAACAGCCGAGGAAGGTTATCAGCTATTGGATTTCGCTGATAACAATCTGTCATCGGAACGGAAGTCCCATCAGATAAGTACTCTAGTTACTCGTCTGATCAGTTAAGTAAAAGATGTGTATGTTGAAAATGTTTTACTTAAAACACGTTTTTACATGTATGCTAAGGCGGTTCGCATTCCCGTCTGTCATTTAATGCTTTTTGAATTTTGAATCGCGTAACTGACGCAGGCACGATCAGAACCGACACAAACGTATCTAACGGTTAGCATGTATCACGGAAACCAAAAAACCCTAACTCTATAAATCCAGACCTGATCAGACTTGTGACTCTTTACACACTCAAACACATTCAAGACCACTTGTGAGAAATTTTGCCTCCTATTTTCTGCAAATTCTCTCTGTTTCACTAACTTTCTACAGAATCAAAATGGGTTCTGCACAAGAAGCTAAGGCTGAAGGGATCTACTTAGTGTACGACACCTATCATCACTCTGGCACGCCACTGATGAAGGAAATCCTGGAAAAATTCAAGGCTGCATCACTGGTCAAGTTTATGGAAGCTCACGTGGGAATGGTCTGGAAGGACCAAGTGATGGAATTTTACAAAGCTGAGGATGCGATTGACTACGAGAAACTGGAGATCAAAGCCACAGTTCGAGGTGAGAATGTCGTCATCACCCCTACACTACTGCACGAGAAGTTTGGGCTTTCAAATGAGGGAAGAACTGATGTCACCACTATGGCTGAAGATAAGATTCAGGAGTTCTGGGCAATCTGTGCCAAGAAAGGGAAAGTTATGTCTGGAAATTTGAAGAAAAATCAGCTGAAGGATGAATTTCAGCGCATGGCTGACATAGTCTCAAAGCTGATAGAGAACTGCACCTTCTCCCTGGATGCAGTTACCATGAAAAGATTCTGCATTATGTTAGCCGTTTACTACGAAATTAAAGTAAACTGGTCTGTTGTGATATGGTACATATTGGCAAACTTTCACGAGAAGAAGCAAACAAATCATAGGATAACTTTGAGTTACCTATTCTATAACTTAAGCTGTGGAATGACTGGAGGTAAAGAGATCCACAATGCAAAGGCCATGGTTACATATCAGCCTGTTAGGGCTGTTTCCAGAAAGAGGAAGGGTGAAGGAGAAGAAGAAGAGGAGAAACCTAAGGAAAATGTTTCTGCCAAGAAGCAGAAGAAAACAGCTCAGCTTGCTGTTGAGAAAAAGAAAAAGGCTGATGAGCCCAAGGCAGTGGTTCCAAAAAAGTCTAAGGCTTCTGTTCAAACAGCCCAACCAGCTGTCGAAGCCAGAACAGAAGAGCCGGCTGAGAAGGAGGTTGCTGATCAGATCATAGATCAGACAACGAAGGAGATAGAGAACATGTCTCTTGGTTCACCTTCAAGAACAGTTTCTGCTGAACCTGATGAAAATGTTGCTCGCAGGATGCGAAGTCAACTCCAAGATACAGGTGCTTCCAAACCTGTTCAAGGAGGAAGAGCTAGGAAGACAATAAGGAAGAGAATGACTTTTATCGATTCTCCTACTGAACTGTCAACCTTAGTTCGAGAAAGACCTCCATCAGCAGAAAGGCCTGCTGGTGTTGAAGAGAAGTCTACTGATGAGAAACATGCTGAAGAACAGACTACTTCAACAGCACCAACAGCTGGGGTTGCTCAACCCCTTGATGATCCTGAAGTGCAAATCATCAACCCAATAGCAGCTGCACCACTTACATTTGCTGGACTTGTTCCTGAACCTGCCCCTGCTGATAAGAACAAAGGGAAAAGAAAGATAATCATCAAAAAGAAGAAGATCTCTGCTGCTGATAAGAAGAAGAGAGAAGAAGCTGAGCAGAGAAAGAGGGATGAACAGGAAGAACAAAAGGTCATGGAACTCAGCAAATTTCAGGCTGAAAAAGAGGAGCAAAGAAGAAAGTTATCTGAAGCAGAACGCAAAGCTGCTGAAAATGCTGAGTTAGCTGCTGTCATTGAGCTCAGCAAGAAGGATGCTCATTGCCTTGAAATTGCTGGAGGAGTAAAGATTGGAGAATCTTTACAGGCCAAAAAGAAGATGCATGCTGGCATGGTTAAGAAAAAGAAGAAGTTTGAAATTAGACGAGCTTTTGAAATCATAAACTCAGACTCATCTGTTTTCAACAGATTTGAAAAGGCATTGGCCTATTTTGACAAAAAGCTGATGCTCAAAACTTTGTTCACTCACGAAAAGCAAAGGTACATCAAATGGAGAGAATACAGAGTGAACAGATCTGTTGAAGAGATCCAAAGCTGGGGAGAGTTTGCTGATGAAGAGAAATGGGTTTTGAATTGGCTGCAAACCTCTTCCATCACCAAGGCATTGGATCCAGACTTTGTTAGAGATAGAATGCACAAGTATGCACAGGAATTTGCTACTCAAGAGGCAAAAATTATCTCTAACACTTTGCCAGCCAAGAAACGAAAGAATGATGATCCAGAAGAAAGAGTTGTGCAAATTGTTGTTCTGACAGCCTTGCAGAATTGGGCTGCCAAATCTAGATATGAACAAGGCTAGCCAAGTGATCTGCCTTCCATGCCTGGCGTTCAACAGATCACGTTTGGCAAAAAACTGAAAGATTATCATGTAGTGCCTAATGTGAAGAATCCTGCCCCAAAGCCGTGGCCTGTTGTAAGACAGATTCGTCAGACAACAGTCTTCACTGATGATGGCAAGATCATTGATAAGATCTTTGAAGATGTCACTGATCAGCCTACTGCTGCTAAAGAGCCCTTAGCAATTGTGTGGAAAGCAAGGAGACAACTGCTGAAAATTAGACTGATCTGCTAGATGCACCTGTCCACCAGGAGATTGAAACTGACCAGCCTGCTGCTCCTTCTGCTTCATCAGCTAATATGCACTCATCACTGATGGAAGCCTTCCAGATGTTGCTGGAGAACAACTTAAAAGAAATGGAAGAAAGGAACAGATTAAAGCTGGAGAAATTGCAGCATAACTTGGAAGATTCCAACAGACTGCAACTTGAGCAAATGCAGAAATCCACTGTGAAAATAGTATAGGATGTTATTGATAACTTCCCTCTGCCTGATGATAGCAATTTGAAGAGGAGTGTGCTAGACATGCACAGAAACATTGAAGATGTTAAGGCAGATGTGGATCATCTTCATACTGCTCTAAAAAGAAGTGAAGACAACATTGCTCGTCTAACAGAAACCTTCATCAAAGTCAGTGAAGAGGAGAAAGCAACAAATGTGGCATTATTGCAAGATGTGCATATAGCTGGAGATGTTATTCACGAGGAACTTGCCACTATGCAACTCAATGTTGACTGTCTGAATGATCAGAATGATATCATCACCACCACTCTCAATCATCTCACTGCAAGCCATGATTTGGTTAATCAGAACATCAAGGCCTTGTGTGATGCCCTGAAGATTCATCCTGTTGCACTCAACCCTCCTATCAACCCTGATGATGACAAAAAGGGGGAAGAGAAAAGGGAAGAGCCAACTCTTCAAGCTGCTGCTGATAACAGTCAAGTACTTGAAGAAAAAGCTGAGGAAGCTGCTGCTGCTGAAATCAAGGAGTCTGATGCTGCTGCTAAAACCAAGGAGTCTAATGCAGTTGGAACGATTGATGACAAAGAGAAGTCTACTGAAGAACCCAAGGAAAATCCCAAGACTGATGAAGAAATGGCTGCATCCAAGGAACCTTCTAAGGAAAAATCAGAGTCATTCACAAAGTACAAGGATGAGAGAGAATTAAGAGAAAGATGAAAGAGGTAGACAAAGAGCAAGAAATCAATGAAAAGATGGAAGCTGCCAAATCCAATCTGGTCTTAGATGATGATGATAATGAAGAAGGTGACGAAGATGATGAAGATGAAGAATCCTCATATGAGTATTATGAGGAACTTGAAGGAGAAGGTGAAGAAGCTGATAATTAGAATAGATAAATCCTTTGTAATCAGTTTCCTTTATTTTCTATCAGATATCTTATGTGATCAGACTTGTACTTGTAATGAATTCAATATCATCAATAAAAGTTCAAGTTCTGTTTCCAACATACTTTTTCTATCTCAGAAAATTTTGAGGATCAAAACTTTAGTATAGGTAATTGATAACTCTGTGAAAACAGTGTTATCAAGTCTATTTCCTTAACTCAGTCGATTACTTTTATTAGAGTTGTGGTAGAATCTTAGGCAATTATAGTTAGTTTTGTGTTTTGTCGCTCGAGTCATTGGTTTAATTATATTATGCATGAATTGAGATATTTTCTTATATATTGTGTTCATATTTGTAGGCCTAAGCTATTTTGGATCTAAGAACATGATTGGAAGTGAAGAACAACGAATTAAAGATCAAATGAAGTCAAGTAGTGCAAGAACAAAGAAGGAAAATGTTGTCAGAAATGTTGTTATGCACGCCGAGGACGATAACTCTTTCAAGGAAGCTCCAATGAAGCTGAATTTCGACTATGATGTAGAGGAATGAGTTAGCTACACCACAGATTTTACGGATCTTGATTTGGAGATCGGAGCTGGAAGTTAAGACACTTGTAAAACTGTCGCGCAAATCTGTCGCGATTTTCAGCGGGCTTTTAAGGGAATCCTTGGGCCTAAAGTCTCCTACTTGGACTCAACTTGGTAGATCTATATAAGGACTTCTAGGTCACGAAATTACACATCTTTGATCAGCTCTAAACATACTTTTCTCATAGAATACACCTACAACATCAAAGATCTACTTGGAGAAAGATAGAGAAGTCCTGAAGATCACCCAAGCAAGAAGAACGCAATATTGAAGATCTTTATCTCAAATTCATCGTTTTGTCTATAAAACCACATGAACTCAGATTTGTTTTTCTTTATTATTTTTCTTCATATATTTATCATGAACTAATTCTTTAGGATCTAGGGTTTTTATAAACCTATGTTACTTTGATTATTTTCAATAGATTATTCGTAGTTAGGGGCAATTCTTGTGTTTGATTTAATTTCGTTCTCTATGCTTGCAACTTGACTGATCACCTAGTTGTTAGATTTAATATTCTTTTCGAACTTGGAAAAGGGAGATTCGGATTAGATAGGAAATTGAATAGTAAACGACTCTTAGGATAGGAATATACTTAAGGCGTTTATACCCGTTACATGAGGTTCGTGTTTAATGCTTTGTGTTATCTATGAATCACCTAGGAATAGGATCGATTTGTATAATACATTAGGTTCTTACGTAATTCGGAAGATACGTAGGAATATACTTGAATCCTCGGGTAGCACTTTTGTCACCACAATAACTACGAAAATCTCAATTGAGCAATCGATAGATAACATAGCGGATTATAACCCTAGGTTTCTCTTCTCATTATTCGAACTCGATCCAAGTACTTAGTTTAGTTAATTCATTTAATTAATTTAGATAATAAGTTAAAACCCCAAAACTATATTTGATTTAGGAACCATATTAAAAGTAAATTAGGAATTGGAATTGGTAGATATTAGTCAAGTCCCTGTGGAGACGATACTCTTATACTTACTCTTTATTACTTGTTCGATACGTGCACTTGCGTTTATTTGCGTGTGTAAAATTCCGCAACAAGTTTTTGGCGCCTTTGCCGGGGACTTGCAACATTTATTTGCCAATTTTTATTTTTGATTTTTCTTTTGGTTGGTTCCTAGTTAGTTATTCTTTTTCTCGTTATCTTCATTTGGTATGAATCATAGCAGTTATCATTGGCTTAATGAAGGAATCGACTTGTGTGTATTGTGCAGGTGAACACTCGTACGATCGTTGCCCACTGAATTCAAATTCATGGTTATACGTGGATCAATTTCAGGATAGTCAGTATGGTCAGAATCTTCACCCCAACAACTACAATTCAGGGTGGGGGACTAACCCAAATGTTCCATGGAGCGATGATCTAGGGAGTAATCAATACACAAATTTCATGATGACCAACTCGTTCATACCTCCAAGCTACCAAGAGTATTCTCAGCCACCACCAACAGAACCAAGTATTGCATTTATGATAGCATTCACCGATTGTATAGAGGAGATGAAAAAGATCAGATCTAAAATTGATCAAGCGTATTCTCAACCATCAACAGAACCAAGTATTTCATTTATGATGGCATTCACCGATTGTATGGAGAAGATGAAAATGATCGAATCTGAAATTAACGCATTCAATTTAAGAATGGGTAATCTACCTGAAGGCTCACTCTTGAATGAAGAGGATAATTCGATATTATCAGATACTAAGCCGAGAGAGACAAATTCTCTTATTTTTGAGAGTGAAATAGAGCAGCCACATAGCAATAAATGGACAAGTTTCGATGTTCGTCATAACGAGGAGATCCCGGATGCAGAAGGAAAGATCTTAATCATTCCGAAGGACGAAGACATCAAGGGAGACACCGAACTCGAAAATTCAGTGACGTTGATAGATGTGATTGAGGTAATGGAGAAAGAGGAGGATACAATTGAGTTTATCATACCTCCAATTTATGAATCAAAAGGTGATGGATGTTATTTTGGTGTGGATGAGATATTAGTGAGAGATACGCAAAAAGGAAGGGTTGATGATAAAACGAACTACAATATGCATACCCATCCTCAAAGCGTGACTTGGATAAGAGTTGGTAATGATTACAAGAGATTTGAACCTGGGGATAGAGCTTGTCGATTCGATACAAGGTTCAAATTTGTCCCAATTGAGCTTAGAAGGGAAATAACAAATTTTGGGACAACAAAGAAAGCAAAAAGGCCCGGACTTATGCTTGATCCGGATGGAACCCTATTTGATTATTGGCCACCTTAAAAGGGAAGTATCAAAGTCAAGCTAATGACTTAAAACTAAGCGCTTCTTGGGAGGCAACCCAAGCTTTTATTTGTTTTTTTTTTTGCGTTTTTTGTTTCGTTTTGTTTTTATTTTAGTGTGATCTGTGGTGTTTTGTCGGGTTTTGCAGGCGTATCGCGGTGCAAGGTAACGAGGAGATGAATATTTCAAGAACTGGGGCGTTTTGGAGAAGAAGAATAATCAAGTCATGGCACAATGTGAGTCAGGCTATGGCTCGATTTTGAACAATAAAAAGAATTAATTCCAGAAGCTTGAAGCCATGGCACAATTTGAGTCAGGCCATGGCCCAATTGTGATAAAAAAGAGTTTACAAATTCCAGCAGCTTTAAGCCATGGCACAACTTTAGTCATGCCATGGCTCAACTTCAAGTGCCCAAAAGCCATACATTTTCAGATTCGGAAGGCCATGGCTCAATTTGGATCGAGCCATGGCCTCAAAAAAAAAAAAAAAAAAAAAAGAAATGGATCGGGCCTTCTTCTTCAGCCGAGACCACCAACCAGAACCGACCACCACCGCCCAGAAACACCGCCCCCTTTTTCCGGCCCAAATCGCGCAACCCAGCCACGGACCTGCCTCTTTCTCTCCTTCAGCCACGCCGCCCTCATTCCCCACGGACCCAGCCGCACCCAGATCTGCCTCTCTCCCTCAGATCTGCCCCACCGTCGAAGCAGCACCATCTCCGCCGCCATTGACTTCAGGCCGCTCCCACCAGCAACAACCGCGATTGCACCGCCGAAACCCAAACCCGAACCACAGCTGAACCCCTAACCTCCGCGAACTTCAACCACAACCGCACAGATCTATCCCGTCGCGCCTACCCAGCCGCGACCACGAACCCGCGTCCTTCCCCCACGCGTGTTCAGCCACAGAGCCGCCGCGACCTGCCCCCTATTCAGCCTAACCACGCCACCCCACCGAAACCCCAGCACCGCCGCAGCTCCTCCACCCCCGTTGGCCCTCTCTTATGTGTCGGGCATCGGTTGCAACATTGATTTTTGCCTTTCTTGGTTCGATTCCTAACTTTGATTTCGAATAATAGTTAGAGGGGTTGTTATGCTATTTTTGGATTTTTGCTTGTGATTAAGAAGTGTGGAGGAATGGTGTCTTGAACGGTTCTTGTGGTTACGATATTGTTGCTTGATTGTGTGAATAGTTGGTAGGAGTGGTTGGGATTGATTAGACTTTAGTTTCGGTGAGATACTTGTGAACTGATTGTTTTGGTGGAGTGAACCAAATGGCACCACGAAGTCGAGCGGTCCCGAGGATGATGCGTAGGATGGACAGACATGCAGGAGACCGCCAGACACAGCCTCGTAGGGTCGTATTCTTGTCACTGATCTATGTTATATTTTGTTGGTGGTCTTATTACTGTCTGCATGTGCATATTCTCGTCCTTCCTGTTTGGTTAGTCTGGCATTTTCAACTCGTTTGTTTATGTCACAGTGAGGACACTGCTTCGTTTTAAGTTTGGGGGTGAGGTCGCATTTACTTCGTGCATGCTAGGTCAACTTTGACTAATTTTTTTGAAATTTTATGTGTTTTTGACTGTTTTTCCTGCACATTTTAAGCACGAATACATAATCGAGAATTTAGGATGACGTTAGAGAATTATAGTTAGAATAGAGCTTAAGAAATCCTTTCTTGCCTACATGATCTCTAGATTCAAGGGTTAAAATGCTAAGGATCTAAGTGATAGTTTTGCCTAAGTTTGGGGGGAAGGATAACTTTAACAAGAACCAAATGAAGCAAATGATGGGAAAACTATAAGTTAAATTCAAAGAAAATAACCTCACTTGTATGAGACCTGAAAAACCTCATCGCTTGAGACTTATACTTGCACTCCTCTAACTTGACTGCGATAAGATGAACGATATATGGGTGCATCGACTTAACTATTCTAATATTCTGCACTCCTCTATTTTGACTGCTTCTTTAGAACGAGTTATGAGTGTGAGTGGTGCTAAATATACTTAAGTTATGCTAATTGATGAAGAAAGTGCTAAGTGAAAGTTCAAACTTAAAGAATTCCTTAACTTCGACTGAAGGCTTTGCTAGAACTTAGTAATTAGTATGATAACCTAAAAAAAAATAGAGAATATGTTTGGCAATTCAGGAATTCATGCAATTAGGCTCAATGATTTCGAAGCTATAGTGATCTAAGTGATTCCGACATTCGCGTTTTATGTATACACACACACGCAGGAACTACATGATAGAATGCATAACGTTTTGAAATTGTAGGTTAGTAGTTTGACTTGGGATGCATGATTGTAAATGTTCGTGTCGTTGTTTAAGTTTTTGTCATTACTCGAGGACGAGTAATAGTTTAAGTTTGGGGGTGTGATAACTCTGTGAAAACAGTGTTATCAAGTCTATTTCCTTAACTCATTCGATTACTTTTATTAGAGTTGTGGTAGAATCTTAGGCAATTATAGTTAGTTTTGTGTTTTGTCGCTCGAGTCATTGGTTTAATTATATTATGCATGAATTGAGATATTTTCTTATATATTGTGTTCATATTTGTAGTCCTAAGCTATTTTGGATCTAAGAACATGATTGGAAGTGAAGAACAACGAATTAAAGATCAAATGAAGTCAAGTAGTGCAAGAACAAAGAAGGAAAATGTTGTCAGAAATGTTGTTATGCACTCCGAGGACGATAACTCTTTCAAGGAAGCTCCAATGAAGCTGAATTTCGACTATGATGTAGAGGAATGAGCTAGCTACACCACAGATTTTACGGATCTTGATTTGGAGATCGGAGCTGGAAGTTAAGACACTTGTAAAACTGTCGCGCAAATCTGTCGCGATTTTCAGCGGGCTTTTAAGGGAATCCTTGGGCCTAAAGTCTCCTACTTGGACTCAACTTGGTAGATCTATATAAGGACTTCTAGGTCACGAAATTACACATCTTTGATCAGCTCTAAACATACTTTTCTCACAGAATACACCTACAACATCAAAGATCTACTTGGAGAAAGATAGAGAAGTCCTGAAGATCACCCAAGCAAGAAGAACGCAATATTGAAGATCTTTATCTCAAATTCATCGTTTTGTCTATAAAACCACATGAACTCAGATTTGTTTTTCTTTATTATTTTTCTTCATATATTTATCATGAACTAATTCTTTAGGATCTAGGGTTTTTATAAACCTATGTTACTTTGATTATTTTCAATAGATTATTCGTAGTTAGGGGCAATTCTTGTGTTTGATTTAATTTCGTTCTCTATGCTTGCAACTTGACTGATCACCTAGTTGTTAGATTTAATATTCTTTTCGAACTTTGAAAAGGGAGATTCGGATTAGATAGGAAATTGAATAGTAAACGACTCTTAGGATAGGAATATACTTAAGGCGTTTATACCCGTTACATGAGGTTCGTGTTTAATGCTTTGTGTTATCTATGAACCACCTAGGAATAGGATCGATTTGTATAATACATTAGGTTCTTACGTAATTCGGAAGATACGTAGGAATATACTTGAATCCTCGGGTAGCACTTTTGTCACCACAATAACTACGAAAATCTCAATGGAGCAATCGATAGATAACATAGCGGATTATAACCCTAGGTTTCTCTTCTCATTATTCGAACTCGATCCAAGTACTTAGTTTAGTTAATTCATTTAATTAATTTAGATAATAAGTTAAAACCCCAAAACTATATTTGATTTAGGAACCATATTAAAAGTAAATTAGGAATTGGAATTGGTAGATATTAGTCAAGTCCCTGTGGAGACGATACTCTTATACTTACTCTTTATTACTTGTTCGATACGTGCACTTGCGTTTATTTGCGTGTGTAAAATTCCGCAACAAGTTTTTGGCGCCTTTGCCGGGGACTTGCAACATTTATTTGCCAATTTTTATTTTTGATTTTTCTTTTGGTTGGTTCCTAGTTAGTTATTCTTTTTCTCGTTCTCTTCATTTGGTATGAATCATAGCAGTTATCATTGGCTTAATGAAGGAATCGACTTGTGTGTATTGTGCAGGTGAACACTCGTACGATCGTTGCCCACTGAATTCAAATTCATGGTTATACGTGGATCAATTTCAGGATAGTCAGTATGGTCAGAATCTTCACCCCAACAACTACAATTCAGGGTGGGGGACTAACCCAAATGTTCCATGGAGCGATGATCTAGGGAGTAATCAATACACAAATTTCATGATGACCAACTCGTTCATACCTCCAAGCTACCAAGAGTATTCTCAGCCACCACCAACAGAACCAAGTATTGCATTTATGATAGCATTCACCGATTGTATAGAGGAGATGAAAAAGATCAGATCTAAAATTGATCAAGCGTATTCTCAACCATCAACAGAACCAAGTATTGCATTTATGATGGCATTCACCGATTGTATGGAGAAGATGAAAATGATCGAATCTGAAATTAACGCATTCAATTTAAGAATGGGTAATCTACCTGAAGGCTCACTCTTGAATGAAGAGGATAATTCGATATTATCAGATACTAAGCCGAGAGAGACAAATTCTCTTATTTTTGAGAGTGAAATAGAGCAGCCACATAGCAATAAATGGACAAGTTTCGATGTTCGTCATAACGAGGAGATCCCGGATGCAGAAGGAAAGATCTTAATCATTCCGAAGGACGAAGACATCAAGGGAGACACCGAACTCGAAAATTCAGTGACGTTGATAGATGTGATTGAGGTAATGGAGAAAGAGGAGGATACAATTGAGTTTATCATACCTCCAATTTATGAATCAAAAGGTGATGGATCTTATTTTGGTGTGGATGAGATATTAGTGAGAGATACGCAAAAAGGAAGGGTTGATGATAAAACGAACTACAATATGCATACCCATCCTCAAAGCGTGACTTGGATAAGAGTTGGTAATGATTACAAGAGATTTGAACCTGGGGATTGATAGAAATAGTGTCCTGCAAGCCAGCTGTATGGCTAGCATTAATTGTAATTAATGAGGAACTATTCAATTTAGATTAATAAATGCACTTTTATTAAATGGTCAACTTTATCTTATGTAATATTTGTCTACGCATAAGGATAGAAGTCCTTAGATCACAGGGCTATGGGACAACCCGTGGACTGATCTCTAAGGCCGTGATCTAGAATATATTCAAGAGTCGTAGAATCCAATCGAGATAGGACATCGTTGGATTCGGTTAGACTCTCACTATTGTGTATACTCCGATGAACTGGAGGACGCTGGGGTCCACGAGCGTGACTGGGATAGTCGATACACATAAGTGGGTGGCTTGCTGGGATGGCAAGCGCACTGAATACCCCAATTAGGAAATAACTCACCATGGAAGCGGTAGTCGCATATCGGGGTTGAAGTTATTCCAATTTACAATAGTATACGAGGAACGATCCCTAACAACTTGAGATGATAGGGTTTATCTGGTACGAGAACGTCTATACTTTGATATGAGTTCCGACTGACTGGGGATCACCAGAAAGTCTCTGTGGACTCATGTTGGGTATAGAGGAACTCGTATGCAGATTCATATCATCAACAAAGGATCCATTGACTCGACTTGATAGGTCGAGAAATTCTCCTATGGATTTCTGTGAGAAATTAATTCTGATGAAATCCTTGGCCAAGGTAACTGACGACTTTATGTAAGTAGCTCATAAAGAACAAGTCAGAAAGAATTTATTTCGAGATCAGAGAACATAAGGTCAAGACAAAAGATAAGGGAATCCAATGAAAGACCATACCCTTAAGTCTCGACTGGGAGATTGATCGATGGAGAGATTGTGTCGTATATGGAAATTGTAAATGATAAAAGGTTCACTGAATTAATTCACCAGTGATTGGGCTCCATGGGCTTGTGACTGGACATCGACCGTGGAGTGTGGGAGAATTCCCAAATTAGCAGGGGTGCTAATTTTGGAATGATTGATCGACAGAGTGTTCGATTAATTTAGAGTATTAATTGCTCGAGTAATTAAATAATATTTAATTACAACCCGCGGCCAATTATGTGGTGAACCTACGGGGGCATACACAATACACATGAAGCGAAAGCGAGGAAACAAGAACGAACCAGTCGACTGGGTCGACTGGGTCAAAATCGACTGGGTCGATTAAATGGGTGGGTCGACTGGGTCGACCCATGTGGAACGAAATTGGATCCAATTGGAATTGGATCAAGATTATAAATTAAATTGGAATTTAATTTATGAGTAAATTAATTAATTAGGATTTAATTAATTAATGGAATAATTAATTAATTGGACTTGGAGTTTAATTAATTAATTGGGAGATGATTTAATTAATTGGGCTATTTAATTGGGAGATTAAATAAAGCCCTGAAAGATTAATTAAAGTGGGCCATGAATTAATTAGAAAACTTAGTCTTCTAATTAAATAGGGCCATGGCCCATGTAGGAGAGAGAAGACCTAGTCCTAATAGGACTAGGATAGAAAGAAAACTATAAATAGCTTTCTTCTAGTTATTTTTCACACAACTCCTTAAGCAAAAATTGAGCAAAGCAAAAATCTCTCTCCCTCTCCCAAGTGTGATCGGCCGAACCTACTTCCACTTTGGAAGAATTTTTCGTGTTCGATCTTTGCTCCAAAATCGTTCTTAAAGTCCTGAATTAATATAGCCTATGTTCTAGTCGATTAGGTTATATTATTTTCGTGATATTGTGGTGTATCAACTCGTAGAGGCGCAACACGTGGGGCGCTATACAAAAAGCTTGGATCGATTTTCTGTGAGAGAATTCAGAGTTCATCTAGCCAACTTGGATTTGCAAGGAGACAGGTATAAACGAGAAAACTTATACTGTCATTGATTTATATTCATATATATACAACTAGAGAATATCCTGGCAAGATTCTTTAAGAGGCCCTAGAAATTTTTTATATTCCGCTGTGCCTAGTGCTGTTTTTCTTACCGAATCCCAACAGTGGTATCAGAGCCAACTCTAGGCTTTGTATATATATGAATTTGCAAATTCTGTGTTTATTAAATCATATGTTTGATTTATGTGGCTAAGTTCTTTAACTATGAATGTTTTAGGACTTTATTGTTAACTTAGAGTTAATGGGAATTTTTAGATTCGTATTTTTATCATGTTATTTTAATTTTGGATTGAGATTTAATTGGGACTGTTTTAATTAAATCATAAAAGTAATCAAAAACAAAAAAAAAAAATTTAGATCCAACCCTGCGGTGGCACGCGGCGGTGCGCGGCAGCGCACCGCGGCTGGGCGACCACCGCAAGCCGCGGCATGCGGCAGCATGCGGACAGCATGCTGTCCGCGCACGCTGCGCACAGCAGCAGCCCACGGGCTGTTGTCTGCGCGTGGCTGTGCGCGGCAGCCTGCTGCCGCGCGCTGTCACGCGCCGCGGCTGCTGCCCGTGGCAGCTCACGCGCCCCTGCGGGATCGCGCGTGGGTTGTCCGCGTGGCAGCTCCTGATTAGCTTCGACTGGTCATGTTTGGGTTGGACTCTAATTCTGCCTATTTTGAAAATTCTGGAAATTTAGAATTTTGGGAAGATTAGGAAACTTGGAGTTTTGGGATAAGGTAGTTATCTTGTTAGAATTAAACACTACCTTAATTAAACTAATCTAAACAAAATAGGATTATCTTGAGAATCTTGGAGATTTGGGAATATTGGGAAACTTAGAGTTTTGGATAAGGTAAGAATCTTAGAGATTTAGATTACCTTAATTAACCAATCTTAATCAAGATAGGATTTGTAGATTACTTGAAGCTCAAGTTAGAGCTAATTAATCTTAGAGGTTAATTATTAATTCAAAATTAATTAACTTGGATAAATTTTATGAATTAAAATTAAAGGAGCCGGTAAATTTACATTTTTGCCCTTATGTGAATTTATGCATGTTCTTGAGTGAATATGTGGATTGGTCGATTTTGCCCTTAAGCCCTGTGTAGTTTTGGTTTATTTATTTTATGGGTTGTAATTAAATGGGCCTGATTGGTGCCCTTGCTTGCGCAAACAAATGTAATAGAATAGGACCATTTAAATTATGTAAGCTAGGCTTAGATTAGGCTTGGAGCCGAGAAGACCTCATGAAGACTTGGAGATCCACATGGAGGCCCATTTACCTTGGAGGACATGGAGGCCCAATTCATTACATGGAGGCCCAATCAAGCTGGATATTACAAGAAGGCCCATGATGTATGGGTTTAAAAATTGTAATAGTTAGGACATTTAATTTTCACCCTAGACTGACCAATTGATTCATCACGTGGCTCGTGATGGATCGCATAGGATGGGCAATCGACCAATCATATCTTGCTAGGTGATGAATGTTTACTTTTTCGCACATTATTCTTTGATGTATGAGATGCATGCTTAGGATAGAAAACGTAAACAAGATAAGCATAATCTGATGAGACCTCGCACACTTAGAAACCTCCAATTGAACTTAAAATTCAATTAGAATATTAAATCGAATAACGGGCGCATATGAATAGTGTCTATGGTCCGAGCCTATCCAATTACTAGGTCTTCGGCATATTGTACAAATATATCTCGATGTCTCACGAGTCGTGGGTCGAGCTATAGGAAGATAATATGTCTACTGCCTCGATGCACGAGTTAAGTGCCAAGGGAGGGGATAGCAAGGTTTTAGGCGCTGTCTCACGAGTCGTGGGGCGTCTAGGATTGAACTATTTCTCTTCACGAGTATTGGACATGATTTAACGCTAGTAAGTATGGATGTCTCACGAGTCGTGGGTCCATATCGAAAAACGAGGCTAAATGAACTTAAGGGTTAGCTGCGATGGTTAATCGTTGACATAGTCGACCACCAAGTGGATCAAATAGTATGGCCAACGAGTCGTGGGTACTAGGAGATTGCATTTGGGCCTTAAGCCCGCTAGGATATTTTAAATTCCCGAAACTTATGTGGGGGCATAAGATTTTGATTAAAATAGTGGGAGTAATTTGCAAATGAAATCCATGTTTGTGAATTGTGCATTTTTAATTAATCTTTCGCGTATTTATTTCTTCTATCGTCGTTTTGTAGATATAATGTCTAAGAATCCGATTTCCATCATACTTGAACATAACAAATTGACTGGACCAAACTTCCATGACTGGGTCAGGAACCTTAAGATCATTCTCGCTTCTGAAAAGCGAGGTTTTGTCCTTGATGGGCCCCCTCCCGAACTTGCTAAGGATGCCGACGACACTGAGAAAGAAGCCGTTGATTTATGGCTTGACGATGACTTGCAGTCACGTTGTCTCATGTTGGCATCCATGTCGAATGAGCTTCAAAAGCAGCACGAGCATATGAAGTCTTCTTTTGAAATCTACACGCACCTGAATGGTCTATTTGGGGTGCAAAGTAGATATGAGCGGTATGAAACTGCTAAGGCTTTGCAACAAACGAGGATGGCTGAAGGTGCTGATGTTCGATCTCACTGCATCAAAATGATTGGGCTCATTGAAAAGCTTAGTCATCTTGACGTAAAGATGGACAAGACCTACTGCCAGGATATAATCCTCCAGTCATTGCCTAGATCATTCGAGCAATTCGTAGTGAACTACAACATGCACAAGATGAATGTTGAACTTCACGAGTTGGCTAATATGCTCGCCACTGCCGAGGCTTCCATGAAAAGAGAGAAGCCAGTGATGGTTGCTACCTCAACCCAATCCAAGTCCAAAAGGACAAAGAAAGGGAAGGGGAAGGGAAATGCTTCTTCAAGCAAAGGCAAAGCACCATCTGGGCCCATAGGGAAGGGAAAGAAGCGTAAAGCTCCGTCTGGTGAACAGAAATGTTTCTACTGCAAGAAACCTGGACACTGGAAGAGGAACTGCAAAGAGTTCTTGGAGAGCTCGAAAGGTATATTCCTTGTTGAAGTTAATTTATCAATTAACTGTGCATCATGGGTGCTAGACACTGCTTGTGGTTCTCATCTTTGTAATGATTTACAGGTGATGGGAGCAACAAGGCCACTTAGGCCAGGGGATTGGATCCTGAGATTTGGCAATGGAGCTAGAGCTGCTGCCGAGGCCATAGGCGAAGTGGAGTTAGATTTAGGTGGTAATAAATTAGTCCTTAGGAACGTTCTTTATGTACCTGGTTTGGTGAAAAACATTATTTCAATTCCTGTTTTGGATAATGAAGGTTTTAATTTTACTATTAATAAAGGTTCCTTTTCATTATTCATGAATGATAATATGTTTTTCACTGGTACATTAAAAGATGGACTGTATACCATTGAACCACCTAAGTTAGTGATGCATGTACAACAAAACAAAAGGAAACAAGATAATGAAATATCTGCCCAATTGTGGCACGCTCGACTTGGACATATATCTAAGTCAAGGATTCAAAAGTTAGCATCTTCTGGCGCGATTGAAATCAATCGCATTGATGAAATGCCAACATGTGAACCATGTTTAAAGGGTAAAATGGCTAAGTTGCCATTTAAGGGAAACCCTGAGCGAGCCAAGCAAACATTGGACTTAATACATACTGACGTATGTGGACCACTAAGAAAAAGCGCCCGAGGTGGCTATGACTACTTCATCACTTTCACTGACGACTTTAGTCGTTATGGATATGTGTTCTTGTTGAAACACAAGTCTGAAGCCTTTGAACGATTCAAAGAATTCAAGATGGAAGTAGAGAATCAACTTGGTCATACGATAAAGGCTCTTCGTTCTGACCGAGGTGGAGAATTTCTTAGTAACGAATTTCTGAATTATCTTGTAGAGCATGGAATACTATCGCAGTGGACTCCTCCTGCAACACCCCAGTTAAATGGAGTAGCAGAGAGAAGGAATCGAACATTGATGGACATGGTTCGATCCATGATGAGTGCCACTGACTTACCTCTTTCATTTTGGGGACATGCCCTCCTCACGGCAACGAAGATACTGAATATGGTACCTTCGAAATCCGTAGAAAAGACACCATACGAACTATGGTTTGGCAAGGCACCCTCATACGCATTCATGCGCATATGGGGATCTCCCGCTTACGTTAAAAAGCTAGTGGGAGATAAATTGGAAACTAAATCCACTTTGTGCAAATTCGTGGGGTATCCAGAAAACTCAATAGGATACGAGTTCTACGATCCTACAAGACAAACAACGTTTGTCTCGAGGAACGCACACTTCTTGGAGAAGGATTTCTTGGTGGACAAGAAAGAAAATAACGTAGAACTAGATGAGGTCACTGAAGCTGAAAAAACCTTAGAGGTCGATCAAGCTGACCCGTCACCACAGGCAGTGGGAGAACAAGAGCATGAAAGTGCACCAGAAAGTACACCGATACTTCGTAGGTCAGAAAGACAACGTAGAGAACCCGAGAGGTACTACGGTCTGCTGCATGAGACTGGACAGTCTCTAACCGACCCAAGGACTTACGAAGAGGCTATGCTAGACATAGACTCGGGAAGGTGGCGCGAAGCCATGGAATCCGAACTGGACTCCATGCACTCAAACAAGGTCTGGGCCTTGGTAGATCCACCAGTGGGAGTGGCTCCCGTGGGTTGCAAGTGGATCTATAAGCGAAAGCTTGGAGTGAATGGAGAGGTAATTACCTACAAGGCGCGACTAGTGGCAAAAGGATACACTCAAAGACCAGGTATCGACTTTGAGGAGACTTTCTCACCCGTCGCAATGCCCAAATCCATTCGGATCTTGCTGGCCATAGCTGCGTGGTATAACTACGAGATATGGCAGATGGATGTAAAGACTGCCTTTCTCAATGGAGACATTGATAAGGAGATCTACATGGAGCAACCAAAAGGATATGCATCCAAAGGAGATGAACACAAGGTGTGCAAACTCCAGAGGTCCATTTATGGACTGAAGCAAGCTTCCCGAAGTTGGAACATTCGTTTTGATGAGACAATCCAAACTTTTGGATTCATCAAGAACATGTTCGAACCTTGCGTGTACAAGAAGATCAGTGGGAGTACAGTTGAATTTTTGGTGCTTTACGTTGACGACATTCTTCTCATTGGAAACAATGTAAAAGCATTGTCTGAAACTAAAGCATGGTTGTCTACACAATTCTCAATGAAGGATATGGGAGAAGCATCCTTTGTACTAGGTATAAGGATCTACCGAGATAGATCAAAAGGACTGCTGGGCCTCTCCCAATCCCAGTACATAGACAAAATCTTGAAAAGATTTAGTATGGAAGAATCCAAGAGAGGATTGCTTCCAATGAGACATGGAATTGCACTCTCCAAGTCTATGGCCCCAAAGACGCCAGAGGAGAGAAGCAATATGTCTCGAATACCGTATGCATCCGCGATAGGAAGCATAATGTATGGTATGCTGTGTACGAGACGAGACGTAGCGTACGCTCTAAGCGTTACAAGTCGCTACCAGTCTGATCCAGGTGAGCAGCACTGGATAGCCGTAAAGGCAATTCTGAAGTACCTGAGAAGGACTAAGGAATTGTTCTTGGTATACGGTGGAGGAGAATTGAAATTGGAAGGCTATACAGACTCAAGCTTCCAATGTGATGTAGACGACTTCAAGTCGACATCAGGATATGTTTTCTGCCTCAATGGTGGTGCGGTTAGCTGGAAGAGCTCCAAGCAGGAAACAACCGCGGATTCAACCACTGAAGCAGAATACATTGCCGCGAGTGACGCAGCAAAGGAAGGTGTTTGGATGAGGAACTTCATCCAGGAATTGGATGTAATACCTAGCATTGCTGAGCCCATTACTATCTTCTGCGATAATAATGGGGCAATAGCGCAAGCAAAGGAGCCGAGATCTCATCAGAAATCCAAGCACGTTCAGAGACGATACCATGTGATAAGAGATATCATTGGTAGAGGAGACATTAAGATGGAACGTGTCGACTCGGAAGATAATACGGCGGACCCGCTAACGAAGCCTCTGCCTCAAAAGGCATTTGAGAAACATCTGCATAAGATGGGACTCAAGAACATAAAAGACTGGCTTTAGGACAAGTGGGAGATTGATAGAAATAGTGTCCTGCAAGCCAGCTGTATGGCTAGCATTAATTGTAATTAATGAGGAACTATTCAATTTAGATTAATAAATGCACTTTTATTAAATGGTCAACTTTATCTTATGTAATATTTGTCTACGCATAAGGATAGAAGTCCTTAGATCACAGGGCTATGGGACAACCCGTGGACTGATCTCTAAGGCCGTGATCTAGAATATATTCAAGAGTCGTAGAATCCAATCGAGATAGGACATCGTTGGATTCGGTTAGACTCTCACTATTGTGTATACTCCGATGAACTGGAGGACGCTGGGGTCCACGAGCGTGACTGGGATAGTCGATACACATAAGTGGGTGGCTTGCTGGGATGGCAAGCGCACTGAATACCCCAATTAGGAAATAACTCACCATGGAAGCGGTAGTCGCATATCGGGGTTGAAGTTATTCCAATTTACAATAGTATACGAGGAACGATCCCTAACAACTTGAGATGATAGGGTTTATCTGGTACGAGAACGTCTATACTTTGATATGAGTTCCGACTGACTGGGGATCACCAGAAAGTCATTGTGGACTCATGTTGGGTATAGAGGAACTCGTATGCAGATTCATATCATCAACAAAGGATCCATTGACTCGACTTGATAGGTCGAGAAATTCTCCTATGGATTTCTGTGAGAAATTAATTCTGATGAAATCCTTGGCCAAGGTAACTGACGACTTTATGTAAGTAGCTCATAAAGAACAAGTCAGAAAGAATTTATTTCGAGATCAGAGAACATAAGGTCAAGACAAAAGATAAGGGAATCCGATGAAAGACCATACCCTTAAGTCTCGACTGGGAGATTGATCGATGGAGAGATTGTGTCGTATATGGAAATTGTAAATGATAAAAGGTTCACTGAATTAATTCACCAGTGATTGGGCTCCATGGGCTTGTGACTGGACATCGACCGTGGAGTGTGGGAGAATTCCCAAATTAGCAGGGGTGCTAATTTTGGAATGATTGATCGACAGAGTGTTCGATTAATTTAGAGTATTAATTGCTCGAGTAATTAAATAATATTTAATTACAACTCGCGGCCAATTATGTGGTGAACCTACGGGGGCATACACAATACACATGAAGCGAAAGCGAGGAAACAAGAACGAACCAGTCGACTGGGTCGACTGGGTCAAAATCGACTGGGTCGATTAAATGGGTGGGTCGACTGGGTCGACCCATGTGGAACGAAATTGGATCCAATTGGAATTGGATCAAGATTATAAATTAAATTGGAATTTAATTTATGAGTAAATTAATTAATTAGGATTTAATTAATTAATGGAATAATTAATTAATTGGACTTGGAGTTTAATTAATTAATTGGGAGATGATTTAATTAATTGGGCTATTTAATTGGGAGATTAAATAAAGCCCTGAAAGATTAATTAAAGTGGGCCATGAATTAATTAGAAAACTTAGTCTTCTAATTAAATAGGGCCATGGCCCATGTAGGAGAGAGAAGACCTAGTCCTAATAGGACTAGGATAGAAAGAAAACTATAAATAGCTTTCTTCTAGTTATTTTTCACACAACTCCTTAAGCAAAAATTGAGCAAAGCAAAAATCTCTCTCCCTCTCCCAAGTGTGATCGGCCGAACCTACTTCAACTTTGGAAGAATTTTTCGTGTTCGATCTTTGCTCCAAAATCGTTCTTAAAGTCCTGAATTAATATAGCCTATGTTCTAGTCGATTAGGTTATATTATTTTCGTGATATTGTGGTGTATCAACTCGTAGAGGCGCAACACGTGGGGCGCTATACAAAAAGCTTGGATCGATTTTCTGTGAGAGAATTCAGAGTTCATCTAGCCAACTTGGATTTGCAAGGAGACAGGTATAAACGAGAAAACTTATACTGTCATTGATTTATATTCATATATATACAACTAGAGAATATCCTGGCAAGATTCTTTAAGAGGCCCTAGAAATTTATTTATATTCCGCTGTGCCTAGGGCTGTTTTTCTTACCGAATCCCAACAGGGATAGAGTTTGTCGATTCGATACAAGGTTCAAATTTGTCCCAATTGAGCTTAGAAGGGAAATACCAAATTTTGGGACAACAAAGAAAGCAAAAAGGCCCGGACTTATGCTTGATCCGGATGGAACCCTATTTGATTATTGGCCACCTTAAAAGGGAAGTATCAAAGTCAAGCTAATGACTTAAAACTAAGCGCTTCTTGGGAGGCAACCCAAGCTTTTATTTGTTTTTTTTTTTTTTTGCATTTTTTGTTTCGTTTTGTTTTTGTTTTAGTGTGATCTGTGGTGTTTTGTCGGGTTTTGCAGGCGTATCGCGGTGCAAGGTAACGAGGAGATGAATATTTCAAGAACTGGGGCGTTTTGGAGAAGAAGAATAATCAAGTCATGGCACAATGTGAGTCAGGCTATGGCTCGATTTTGAACAATAAAAAGAATTAATTCCAGAAGCTTGAAGCCATGGCACAATTTGAGTCAGGCCATGACCCAATTGTGATCAAAAAGAGTTTACAAATTCCAGCAGCTTTAAGCCATGGCACAACTTTAGTCATGCCATGGCTCAACTTCAAGTGCCCAAAAGCCATACATTTTCAGATTCGGAAGGCCATGGCTCAATTTGGATCGAGCCATGGCCTCAAAAAAAAAAAAAAAAAAAAAAGAAATGGATCGGGCCTTCTTCTTCAGCCGAGACCACCAACCAGAACCGACCACCACCGCCCAGAAACGCCGCCCCCTTTTTCCGGCCCAAATCGCGCAACCCAGCCACGGACCTGTCTCTTTCTCTCCTTCAGCCACGTCGCCCTCATTCCCCACGGACCCAGCCGCACCCAGATCTGCCTCT
Organism: Penstemon eatonii; assembly: GCA_038501285.1. Classification (NCBI taxonomy): domain Eukaryota; kingdom Viridiplantae; phylum Streptophyta; class Magnoliopsida; order Lamiales; family Plantaginaceae; genus Penstemon; species Penstemon eatonii. The sequence goes on from CM076710.1 coordinate 60,432,589, forward strand.
CTCCCTCAGATCTGCCCCACCGCCGAAGCCGCACCATCTCCGCCGCCATTGACTTCAGGCCGCACCCACCAGCAACAACTGCGATTGCACCGTCGAAACCCAAACCCGAACCACAGCTGAACCCCTAACCTCCGCGAACTTCAACCACAACCGCACAGATCTATCCCGTCGCGCCTACCCAGCCGCGACCACGAACCCGCGTCCTTCCCCCACGCGTGTTCAGCCACAGAGCCGCCGCGACCTGCCCCCTATTCAGCCTAACCACGCCACCCCACCGAAACCCCAGCACCGCCGCAGCTCCTCCACCCCCGTTGGCCCTCTCTTATGCGCCGGGCATCGGTTGCAACATTGATTTTTGCCTTTCTTGGTTCGATTCCTAACTTTGATTTCGAATAATAGTTAGAGGGGTTGTTATGCTATTTTTGGATTTTTGCTTGTGATTAAGATGTGTGGAGGAATGGTGTCTTGAACGGTTCTTCTGGTTACGATATTGTTGCTTGATTGTGTGAATAGTTGGTAGGAGTGGTTGGGATTGATTAGACTTTAGTTTCGGTGAGATACTTGTGAACTGATTGTTTTGGTGGAGTGAACCAAATGGCACCACGAAGTCGAGCGGTCCCGAGGATGATGCGTAGGATGGACAGACATGCAGGAGACCGCCAGACACAGCCTCGTAGGGACGTATTCTTGTCACTGATCTATGTTATATTTTGTTGGTGGTCTTATTACTGTCTGCATGTGCATATTCTCGTCCTTACTGTTTGGTTAGTCTGGCATTTTCAACTCGTTTGTTTATGTCACAGTGAGGACACTGCTTCGTTTTAAGTTTGGGGGTGAGGTCGCATTTACTTCGTGCATGCTAGGTCAACTTTGACTAAATTTTTTGAAATTTTATGTGTTTTTGACTGTTTTTCCTGCACATTTTAAGCACGAATACATAATCGAGAATTTAGGATGACGTTAGAGAATTATAGTTAGAATAGAGCTTAAGAAATCCTTTCTTGCCTACATGATCTCTAGATTCAAGGGTTAAAATGCTAAGGATCTAAGTGATAGTTTTGCCTAAGTTTGGGGGGAAGGATAACTTTAACAAGAACCAAATGAAGCAAATGATGGGAAAACTATAAGTTAAATTCAAAGAAAATAACCTCACTTGTATGAGACCTGAAAAACCTCATCGCTTGAGACTTATACTTGCACTCCTCTAACTTGACTGCGATAAGATGAACGATATATGGGTGCATCGACTTAACTATTCTAATATTCTGCACTCCTCTATTTTGACTGCTTCTTTAGAACGAGTTATGAGTGTGAGTGGTGCTAAATATACTTAAGTTATGCTAATTGATGAAGAAAGTGCTAAGTGAAAGTTCAAACTTAAAGAATTCCTTAACTTCGACTGAAGGCTTTGCTAGAACTTAGTAATTAGTATGATAACCTAAAAAAAAATAGAGAATATGTTTGGCAATTCAGGAATTCATGCAATTAGGCTCAATGATTTCGAAGCTATAGTGATCTAAGTGATTCCGACATTCGCGTTTTATGTATACACACACACGCAGGAACTACATGATAGAATGCATAACGTTTTGAAATTGTAGGTTAGTAGTTTGACTTGGGGTGCATGATTGTAAATGTTCGTGTCGTTGTTTAAGTTTTTGTCATTACTCGAGGACGAGTAATAGTTTAAGTATGGGGGTGTGATAACTCTGTGAAAACAGTGTTATTAAGTCTATTTCCTTAACTCATTCGATTACTTTTATTAGAGTTGTGGTAGAATCTTAGGCAATTATAGTTAGTTTTGTGTTTTGTCGCTCGAGTCATTGGTTTAATTATATTATGCATGAATTGAGATATTTTCTTATATATTGTGTTCATATTTGTAGGCCTAAGCTATTTTGGATCTAAGAACATGATTGGAAGTGAAGAACAACGAATTAAAGATCAAATGAAGTCAAGTAGTGCAAGAACAAAGAAGGAAAATGTTGTCAGAAATGTTGTTATGCACTCCGAGGACGATAACTCTTTCAAGGAAGCTCCAATGAAGCTGAATTTCGACTATGATGTAGAGGAATGAGCTAGCTACACCACAGATTTTACGAATCTTGATTTGGAGATCGGAGCTGGAAGTTAAGACACTTGTAAAACTGTCGCGCAAATCTGTCGCGATTTTCAGCGGGCTTTTAAGGGAATCCTTGGGCCTAAAGTCTCCTACTTGGACTCAACTTGGTAGATCTATATAAGGACTTCTAGGTCACGAAATTACACATCTTTGATCAGCTCTAAACATACTTTTCTCATAGAATACACCTACAACATCAAAGATCTACTTGGAGAAAGATAGAGAAGTCCGGAAGATCACCCAAGCAAGAAGAACGCAATATTGAAGATCTTTATCTCAAATTCATAGTTTTGTCTATAAAACCACATGAACTCAGATTTGTTTTTCTTTATTATTTTTCTTCATATATTTATCATGAACTAATTCTTTAGGATCTAGGGTTTTTATAAACCTATGTTACTTTGATTATTTTCAATAGATTATTCGTAGTTAGGGGCAATTCTTGTGTTTGATTTAATTTCGTTCTCTATGCTTGCAACTTGACTGATCACCTAGTTGTTAGATTTAATATTCTTTTCGAACTTGGAAAAGGGAGATTCGGATTAGATAGGAAATTGAATAGTAAACGACTCTTAGGATAGGAATATACTTAAGGCGTTTATACCCGTTACATGAGGTTCGTGTTTAATGCTTTGTGTTATCTATGAATCACCTAGGAATAGGATCGATTTGTATAATACATTAGGTTCTTACGTAATTCGGAAGATACGTAGGAATATACTTGAATCCTCGGGTAGCACTTTTGTCACCACAATAACTACGAAAATCTCAATTGAGCAATCGATAGATAACATAGCGGATTATAACCCTAGGTTTCTCTTCTCATTATTCGAACTCGATCCAAGTACTTAGTTTAGTTAATTCATTTAATTAATTTAGATAATAAGTTAAAACCCCAAAACTATATTTGATTTAGGAACCATATTAAAAGTAAATTAGGAATTGGAATTGGTAGATATTAGTCAAGTCCCTGTGGAGACGATACTCTTATACTTACTCTTTATTACTTGTTCGATACGTGCACTTGCGTTTATTTGCGTGTGTAAAATTCCGCAACAGTAATGTAAGGTCTCGAAAATTTTTAGAGTCGCTAATTTCACAATTGCTTGATTGGGGTTTATTATATTTATTATTGAAGTGAAAGAGAATAAAGGACACCTTTATTTCCAATTTTTAAAGTTTGATGTCAAAGTAATATATTTTGAATAATATAAGGGTCAAGTTTGCAATTTTTACCTAAATAATATAAAATAGTATAAGTAAAATAGATGGAGAGTTTATAACTCTTCACCTGTTCGTGAATTGGGGGATTTACAGCCCCAATTCTTTATTTTTCTTCCTAGTCTCAATTTATCAAAGAACTAGAGAAGAAAAGAGAGAAAAAGAGAGAGGGACGAGGAAGAGAGAGCAATGTTGAGAGGAGGAAAGATAGAAGAAAAAATTGTGGAGTGATTTCAAGATTAAGGTTAACATACTTGATTTCCTTAATTGCTTAATTTATTCACTATGATTCTTGAATATTTGTGTATATTTCTTTGAATATTTGACAAATTTGAACCTAGGGCTTTCAATTCAAGTATTTGGGTTCCGATTTTAGGATTTATAGTTTTTTTTTCATCTTAAAGACTATTTGGTCATTGATAGATATTATTATCAAGTAGGATATGAAGTCCTAATTCGCTAAATTTAACTTTGACTTGGGTTTAGATATTTTAGTTGAAGTTTAGAGTTTAGAAAATTTAATTGATATTAGTGTTTGAATTGTAACTAATCAAGGTTTCTTATATACAATTGCCAAGTTGAAGAGATTTATAATATGGGTCTTCAAAGTCTATATAGAAGTGACAATGGAATTGAAGTTAACTCAAGTGAATCGAATTAGAATGTGATATGTCTTTCAAATTAGATCATGATTATTACGTAAAATTATGGTAGTTTTCTATATGGGTTTAGAATGGTTTTATTTACTTTTCAAAGTGTATGTCTTACTATCTTGTTGCTTTCGGTGTACAGGAGCGGGCCGGGAACCAACATCTAAGTAATAGTAAGGTTTGGGTAATATCAAAGGTGAGAGTTGTACCTTACCTATGTTATGTGAATGCTACAGTTTATTTAAATGCAGGTTAATGTACGAGTAGATAATATTTGTTATATGTTTTGATTATGATAGTATGGAGTTGTTGAAGTAGTAAGCCTGCGATGCTCGCAGTTGAGATTTATTGAGTGTCTGTTATATTTCGAAAATTGCTAGAATAACTTCCATTACTGTTGGCAATATTATAGGTTTGTGAAATATGTAAGGATAGTATTGCTTGATTTTTTTTAAATGCTTATTGTAGGGACAGGATATGTACCTGTTCATAGTGAGTGGTAATGGTAGGTTCGGATAAATCTGGAACAAGTGGAGACTTGTCAGGTTGACTCCGAATCGAACATTATCTTGGTCTCATATATTTTGTTTTTATGTGACCTAAATTGGCAGAAATGCATTTTCGTGAGGGATGGTAAGATTGGCCACTTACCCTTAGTGATAAAATGGGATTAAATACCCTTATAGTGAATATTTTGAATGTTTTCTTATTTCTTGAACGTGTGTTTATTTAACCATAGTCTAATTTCCTATTTAAAATAATGATTTTATGTCTTGATAGTTTATTACTTATTTGAATGATCGAATGTGAAATTGAGTGGTTTTAAGTTACAATAAGCATTGGTTATGCAGGTTGTATTATAGTAAATATCCTAACATTGAAACAGGGTTTATGAACACATAGATATCAGCCTCACTAAGTTGAATATTTCAACTTAAATATTTTTTTTGTTATCATTTTTCAGTGATTCAGGCACCGAACTCAAGTGAAGAAAAATTTCCTAGTGAATTGCTTTGATGTGCTTTTGTGTAAATAAGTTTATATGAATGTGTAGTAGTGACTTTTGCCAAAGTAATGTTAAATTTGGTTGTATATGTATACGTCTACCTATCTAATTTTGATATTGACTTGATGACTAGTTGCCACAATTCGGGTTTATATGTAGGCATGAAAGTATGTATATGTAATTGTCTATATGCCTATTTTGTAGTTATGCATTGTTTTGGGTCAAGTAAAGGTAAATTATTAGTATTGAAATTGTTTGGGCTCGATTCTATGAATTTTTTAGTTGTTATGCTTTAACCACATTTTTAGTTTGATTATAGATATTAAGTTTAGTGGTTGCCTAATTGTAAGTGTTAGATTAACACGAAGTTGGGTTGTTACAGGTAAACAAGTACCAAGCTGAAGTTTTGTCATCATAAAAAAGGGGGAAATTGTTGGATAAAGATGAAGATGGAGTGCACTGAATTTCAATTAGTTAAAGGAGGTTTTGATGATTTCCAAAACTTTATATCAGCTAAGTAAAGGCAACTTAGGTGCAATCCCTTAGAAGAATTTTTGACCAAGTAAGAAGATATATCAGACGGGTCAATTATTCAAGGTCCAGAAGACTACTGATCTGTTGAAGGAAAGAAATCAGACAGGTGAAGATCAGCCGACTCAAATCAGATTTGTTCAAGTTTGGGATCAGCTCTGTTCATCATCAGACTTGTATTTTCATCAGCCAAGTGGAAAGATCAAGAAGTAGTCCCAACGGTAATAAATGCCACTGGAGTAATAAATGCTGAAGTCCGAGGTTATTAATGGCGAATGATTGAAGAAATAACTCGTATCAGCTCGGTGCATTTAATGCTGCCTGACAGAAAGTACAGTCTGCAGCACTGTCACTGTGCAGAGAGCCGTTCGCGGAAATTAAGGACCAGAAATCAAGAGATTTGAATTTTGTCTCACTTCAACGGACATAATTCAATTGGTGAGTATAAATAGCTGAGACAGACGAAAAGAAAACAACAACACAACAACTGAGAGATTGAATTCGAAGCAAAATATTTTCTAAGTCTCAAAGCTCGAGAACTGTGACGGCCCGAGCCCCCGGGTCGGGTCCGACATGGATCCACCTCCGAGTCCAGGTCCGTGTTCGATGATCACAACAAAAATTTGACCAGAATTTTTTTTTAAACAACAACACAGTAATTCTAATCATAATACATAAATAACAACATAAAAACCCGGTACACTTCGATATGCAGGAACGGGCTCAAAATACAACATAAGCGCAACCGCGCATTAACCACAGGGATCCAAACACTACTTAGTCTTTACATACTTAATCATAATTAATACATATTAATACATAACATAACAAGATTCAAAAGATAATGTGATGACCCACGAAGACCGACAGACAGGATCAAGGGGACGAACACCAACTCTAGACATCAGACCCTGGGATACCTGTATCTGAAAAGAAGTAAACGGGAATGCGTAAGTTGGTCATCCAACTTAGTGAGGCTGTAGTGCACATGTGTGCATGTAGTGTGTGAATATAGCATAATACATATGTGCATATTTAATACAGTAATTAAACGCATGTAATATCAATTTAACAGTTAAACAAATAACCGAAGGGTGCTGATGTCGTCCTCCTCTTACCCTCCAATTCATATTCGTGAAAACCACCACCGAACACTCCAGTAAGGTGCGACCTTACATTACAGTGCGCATTGACGTCAAATGCCAGGAGTTTGACATTCACTCCCAAGTGTAACCTCCACACTTGGCTCGTGAAACGGGTCTACGGTGGATTGAGGTAACCCTCCGGCCCTTACCTTTCGGGGTATCCATGATTCCGTACACCAAAATAGGGCCCACATAGAGATAACAAATAGTACAGTACAGTAACAATTCAGTAACAGAAAATCTATAAACAACTCAATAACAATTCAACATACAATATCAATTACTCATAAGCACATAGGCATAAGTAATAATTCAACGTGTAGGTCGTCCTAGCAGCCGAGTTCTTTATGTTATCATACATCACATACTTGTTGGTTTATGAACTAAGTTACAGTTTTGACTTGACCTACTAGCACAATTTGACTAACACACATGTAACACATAGCACTCACCTGTGTTGCTTAGGTTTCTTGAACGAAAAGTAATGCATCCTCAGTTCCTGTACATATGTATGTAACGACTTAGAATCCAGCCATAATACAAGCACCTAATGTTAAACTAAATGATACCATCTGTAAGGGCCCGACTCCGCGGGTCCGTCGGATAACGGTCGAAAAGTTATTATTTTTTTGAAAAAGAGTTAAAATATCGAAACCTTTAAAAAGAACGATAAATTAAAATCGAGAATTAAAGATTTTAAGCGGAGGCGGTTTAAAACGATATAAGAACAATTTTGATTACTAAGTTTAAAGCGGAAGTAATTAAAACAAATTTTAGCGGATGACATGACATGGTGAAACAACTTCTGGGACTCAAAAGAAATACAAGAAGATTAAGAATAATATTTGATAAAATTAAAAATCATTTTCTATATATATTCCCATTTTTATAAAATTAGCTAAATTACCAAGATATTTAGCAAGATATAATAAAAATGAACTTAGACATTATAGGAGGTTTAAAATATGAGTTCAAACGAAAATCATAAAATCAAATAAGAATTTAAACAAAAGTTCAACCATTCTCTGGAACTAAGGTGGGTCCGTAACCGTGATGACCTAACCGCAAAATGAACTATCATTTACCCCATATACCTGTAGCTGAAAAGATTGAAACACGGAATGCATAAGTTGATCGTCCAACTTAGTGAGGATGTAGTGCACATGTGCGTGGATGCAACATAATATACATGAGCATATACAACAGTACAATAAGTGAACATATGTTATAACAATTTAAGCACGTTAAACTAGTAACCAATATTTGTTGATGCCGTCCTCCTCTTACCCTCCAATCCACAGTCAGGAAAACCACCACCGAACACTCCAAGTAAGGTGCGACCTTACATAACAGTGCGCATTGACGTCAAATGCCAGGAGTTTGACATTCACTCTCCAAGTTTAACCTCCACACATGGTTCGTGAAGCGGGTCTGCGGTGGATCGAGGTAACCCTCCGGCCCTTAACTTCCGGGTTAACCACGATTCCGCATACCAAAATAGGGGCCCACACAGTAACAGTAAACAGTACAGTACAGTACAGTAATAGTAACAGTAACAGTTCAATAACAGGAAATCGGTAAACAAGTCAATAACAATTCAACATGCAATATCAATGACTCATAAGCATATAGACATAAACAATACTTCAACGAGTAACTTGTCCTAGCAGCCGAGTTCTTCATGTTATCATACATCACATGCTTGTTCGTTTAGTAACTAAGTTACAGTTATGACTCGACCTACTTGCACATTTAGACTTACACACAAGTAACACATAGCACTCACCTGAGGAGCTTATTACGGCGATCAAAATTCCACGTATGAAGTTCCAGAAGGAATTTTGAGATAAATTGTTTAAGAAATATGTTATTTAATGTCATATCAGAGTAGAGTTTATATATATTTTGTTTAGAGATAAAAAAAATTGTTGTTTGTTTGGGTTTTGAAATATTAGTTTGAGGAGAGATGAAAAATTTATTTAAGAAAATAGAAAATATGTTTGTTTAGCATTTTCCAATCACGAAAATTTTTTGGGAAACGGCAAACAAAAAGGCCCTATTATTCTTGTGTTTTCTAATTACACAATCTACGGTCAGAAATTACTATCCTTACTATCCGTGTGACTTTTAACTGCACAATCTGACGGGGACATGATAGGGTAAGTTGTGTATTCTCATTTATATCAACGGTTTGGATATGAACCTGATGAGCGAAAATAAAAATTAATAAAAATAGGTCAGAAATTATTATTCATCACTAAAATCTAAGCTTGGGATTTCTCCCTTGAACACTTCTCCTGCTTAACAAACAATATTCATCACTAAAAATAGGTCTTACTTTGAACTTCATGAGTTAACTCTATGATAAAAAATATCTAAAAATCTTAACTATTGGTCCATTTCTCTTAGTGCATGGATATAAAAATTTTGTTTATAGAAGAATAAATATATTATTTTTATTTGTGATCCCAATTATAGTGGTTACAACAAGAAAATTATGTATTATGCTTGCCAGAGTACGTACGAAATGTGACAAAATTGAAGAAAAGTAAGACTTAAGGGACATATTTTGCTTGACGGAATATAAAGTGTCAAAATTGTGACATGTAAAATTTAAGAGACGTTGCTCATTTGTCGAGGTTTAAAATTTTCCAAAATCGTGGATTTATAAAAGTTACGAGACGTCTTTTTCAGGTCATAATATAAAGTGCTCCAAAATTGCGAACTTGTAAAAGTCAAGGCATATTTTTTTTTCAAATTGGAGTATAATGTGTCATAAAATTGTGGACTTACGAAAATTAAGAGAATTTTTTGTAATTTTGCCCTCAAGCAACATAACCTGCAAATTGGCCAATTGTCACTTTCACTTTTATCACTTTACATCTGAAGGCAATAGCAGTTGAATTTAGAGTTTTCCTACTAAATTGAAATTACATTGGTATTTTTAAAGTGGTCCATTTTAATAAATTAAGAGGCAAAGTTTCTTCCTTTTTCCTTCCGAAAGTTAGTATTATATATGCAATAAATAGATTTCACATTTACAGAATTAACTCAATTTAAGATTTGACAATTGTACCCAGCTCCACATGATTTGATGCCCGGTACAAGTTTATTTTTATCTGTGAGAACGTTTTTATATGTGAGAACGTTCAGAGGAAGACATAGAAGCAAATATTATCTCTAGTGTTCTTGAAATATATGAAAATATTTTAATATATGAAGCTAGTTAATGACTTTGTGTGAATTCCCTAAAATCCCTAACACCTATATATAGTTTGTTCACGAGATGTTAATGGTCAAATTCATTATGAGCCATATAATGACACGTTAAGGAGAATTATAATATAAAAATTAAGGAACGTGTTTTATCACTAAAAACACGTGTTATTGCTTCTAACATGTCCAAATATGTTAAAATTGCAAAACACATTCCTTAACTTTTATTAATTCAAAATTTTGAGACACTTTATACTCCGGTCTGCAAAAATTGTCCATTAACTTTCACATTTCGGCAATTTTAGGACACTTTACACGCCGGCAAGTTAAAATAAATCTTACATTATTTTCTTGTTGTAACCACCATACATGGGATCACAAATTTTGTTTGGCGGAATATCAAGTGTATTAAAATTGTGACCTGTAAAATTTAAGGGATGTTGTTCGTGTTGGGTTTTGTGGGGCTCGATTGTCAATACAATAAAGTGCGGAATTTAAAAATTTTCGAGACACCCATTAGTCCAATAAATCTGTCTCCATAGTTAATTATACGAAAAAGTAATCAAACATTAACATAAACATAAGGGGTTTATTTGCGATTTACCTCACCACAACTTGGTGGTGGTTACCTCCGGGCGTTTCGTTTGATCCACAACTTGAGTGATCCATATGTCTCACCTCAAAAGTTGATCCACACTAATTGGATTGTAGGGACACATCGAAATCGTAGACTACGAACTGTATTTTGAAGGTTTGTCAGCAATGGACTCTGCAGATCTTGATCAGGACTTAGATCTGGATCTGGATTGGGAGATCTATTGAAAGAAGACAAAACCACAGGGGCTTATGTGGTCAGACCAGGTTCGGCCAAGTCAGGTTCGGCCAGGGTTAGGTTTGGCCACGTTTGATTGGGCGACTTTGGGTTAGGGGCGAAAGTATGTGGGGCGATTTTGTGATAAAAATTCTTCGTGCAAAATCAAATTTCTCTCTTTTGTAAAATCGGTTTTCTCCCTCAATTTTCAGCAGAGTATTTTGTTCATTAGTTAAGTTTTTGTGAAGAGATGGGAAGAAGTATTTATAAGAGAAGAACCCTTCTCTTAGAAGATATCTTCTTCCCTTTCTTATCAAATCCCCATTCCTTATCAACTTAGTAATGTAAGATTTGATAAATCTCTTCTTACTTGTTTTCCAAGAAATAAAACTCTTCATTTCTTATCTACAAAAAATCGCCTCCTATGCCATAATTCAAGATTATCACAAATCAACCTATATAATTATCCAATCCTAAAACTGGGTAATTATTTAATCTTTCAACTTCATTAATTAACTACTTTAATTAATTTCATAATTAAGCAGATAACTCTAATTAATTAATTAAACATTAATCAATTAGATATCTGATTAATATTCTCTCACTGAATTAATACCTTAATTCAATTACTTTGATTTAACAACTTTAAATCACTTGTTTCCCTTTATGACTGTCACTGTCCAATTGTATTGTGTGTGACCCTCTGGGTTCACCATCAATTGGCAGCAGGCCCACGACTTTCGTGATTTAATTAACGAGCAATTAAATGCTCCGATCAATTAAACAACTTTTAATTGACCACGCCAGAATTAATTTCCTTATTAATTAAGGAGTACCCACACTTCATGGTCGATGTCTAGCCACAAGCCCATGAAGCCCAATTAAAGGTGAATTGATAATTGTGAACATCACCTCTTATAATTGCCATGTACATACGGTCCTTCTAAAGACTAATTTCCCGATCGAGACCTAGGGTGTGTGAATTGATCGGCATCTCTAATTATCGCGATTCTGTACTTTCTAATTCTGGATAATAATTCCAGTGTGACTGCTAAATTTGGAAACCACTTTCCAAATCCGTCATCAACCATGGCCATGGATTTCTAGGAACATATTATCGAAGAACGTACATAAAATTCTCCCACCTTATCAGGATGAGTCGATAGATCATTTCTTAGTACTAACCACTCGCGTACAGTTGTGTACGCACCCAACTTAGGCACTTTTTGGCCAGGCTACGTGACCAGTACCTAAATCTAAGTACGCACACTCATGGACCGAATTCGCTCTAGCACCTCAAGTCTAAGGACTAAATCGTACACTGTTATAAGCCTTGAGAAACATCCCATCACTGATATGCGTCATACGCTTCCACAATGGGTTTCTCTGTTCGGGTCGTTCGATGCGTCTATCGAACCACCTACTCATATGCACTGGCCTCAAATGCCTTGCTTATGAAACGCTACAAATTCACTCCATGTGAATCATGCATATTTGTACAAGTTTTGGCGATTCCTACGATACCCTGTCTCGTTCGGAATCTATGACTTGGAACGGTTTTAAGATCACGACCTTAGAGACTGTTTCATGATTGCACTCAGTACTGAAGTGAATCGTCCCATAGTCTTAATGTGACCTTAGAATTTCATCCAATCGCTTAGATAAGTTCGCGAGAGATGAAGTTGGCCATTGTTTAATTCACGTACTATGTATAAACGGGCGTATTAATTATAAACCATAAGAAAACAGTACTCTTAACAAGCTAATTAATATTGGCTTGCTGGGCACTATCCTATCAATCTCCCACTTGCCCTAAAGCCAATCACAACATTTCTAAGACCCATCCTTTTAAAGATGTCCCTCGAACCCATTTGTGAAAGAGCTTAATTAGTGGATCTGCTAAATTGTCCTTGTTGAGATGACGTAATACTTCTACACGTCTCAACTACCTATGACTTGTTCAATCATATGGTATTCTGTTAAGATTATCGGTGAGATCTCGTTTTCCTTTCATTGAGCAATTGCCTTATTTGAATCGGTTAAGATTACGATAGGCTTTTGTCATGCTAGGTAATTCATACAATCGTTGGATGACTGCTTCTCAACTAAACACTTTCTTCTGCTGCATCCCAATGCTGTGTTTATTATGATTGAGTTGGCAATGGTATACTATTGGAATTTCTTCCATTTTACCTCTGCTCCATCGAGACAGAATAAATCATCTACTTCAGACTGAAAATCTCGAATCACTAAATTCTTCGAGTTTCAATTCTCCACTACTACCACATACCAGCATTATATCCTTTAATTATCTTCGACGATTGCTATTATGGTAGTCCAGTGTCCTTTATTGGTGTTCGACTTATCAGTAGCTCGTGAAAGGTCAGAGCTTTTGATGAGTCAGGTCTTGTACAAGACTTTGCATGCTACATGCAATCCTAATGCCAAAGCATAAGGCTTCTTGAAACAATTTCTTCTTTACTCATTTATATGTCGGGCTCATTAAATAAGTAAGAGAGATTTTGTCTCTTTGGAAATAATCCTTTATTGGATTCTTCCATATTGAATTTATTCAATATTCAGTCTATGTACATAGATTTGGTGAATTGCAACATCTACTTCGCTTTTATCTCTATAAATACGTATTGCCAGTACGTGAGATGTAATTCCCAAATCTTATCATGGAAAATTGCGTGAAGAACACGCTTTCGTCTGTGCTACTCTGATATTCTTATATCGTACTTGATGTGCAGAACATCATCTTGTTGCGTTTCGAACTCAACTATGCTCCCACTGATTCTTTTGCACAATTGGAATCCATATGCCTTTTGACAACCTCAACATTCTTGATCAACTCATCAAGTTGCATGTTCCATGTTTGGGAAAAAGTCATATATTGACCTTTGGATTCGAATAGAGATCTTCTCATCAATTTTCAATTGTGAGATGCATGATTCATATCCAATAGTCATATTTTGGTAGTCATAACCACCTTTCTATGGCTAATAGTTTCGAAATGAATTTTGATGTAGCCAATGGACAGAAGGTATTTTCATTGGTCCTAAAAGGACTTTTGAATAATGACCTATCGCCATTAAGCGGGTCAAACTTTCTACTTTGAATCTTATGGCTTCATGCCATATCCCTTAGTTTATGTTTAACATAATCCTTTTGTAATCTTGATTAAAATGTCCAATTTCTCAATTTCGTAAAATGGAATTTCGAGTTCCTTACGAATTTGATCAGATTACGAAGCGTTCGTGCAAAGATTAGTTCAACAGGTTTCAGGGTTTACTCCCACTGTTCGTAGGGATGGGTCCAGTTCTTTGGATTTCATCAAGTTCTATGACATTCTTTATTTCCTTTGACAAGTGTCTTGTCGACAGAGAAACAAGCTATTTACGAGATATCGTAGAACAGGTATCCAATGGATTACGTTGGATACCCCACAAACTTTATATGAATCAGATCTACCATCTAATTTCTCATATAAGGGTGTTTTGCTATGTCTTAAACGACATGGTGGTGAAAGAACTCACTTCGAAAAGTACGAGACCAAGTATTTTTGAAGAGTCAGGGAAGGCTATCCCCAATGTGAATAAAGGAATTTAGCAAGATCACAGTCGTGAATCGAACCAAGTTTTATCAATAAATTTTGATTCCTTCTTTGATTTGCCTTGTGAGAATTCTATTCTCATTTAGATAATCGAGGAGTTTAGTTGCTTATGTTTCAGCGATGCTTTTGACATAATGCTCTTAGTTACTTCATTTCCAAAACGTCTATTGAATTACTTCAACAGTTTTAGAATTGCACTTCAACAAAGTACACACACACTTTAACGATTCAAAATCGCAAGTATATATGAAGTAGCATCCTTTTGAACTAGTGCTTTTAGTTCTCATCGATTGAAATGTTTGGAATGCCTTAGGATCCTTTATTTCGGTTATCATTCCTTCAAGATTTGAAAGTTACGAGTTTATCCTAGTTCTTTATTTCAAGAGCAGTAGATAAAAACTTTCCTTTCGAATCTCTCTTTAGGAAGAATGTCCAAAATGAACATTTCATGCGTGAACTATTATCTTGTTCGTTTTAGAATTTTTCGATTCAGCACGTAGCTTTTAAAGCTTTGTCTTGATTATCATTGTTTTATTTCTATGTTTCAAAACATCAATATTTGTACAAAGTTAAATAGCTTTAATTAAATAAATTCCATTCTCAATGGTAAAGCAATAAGGACTTGTACAAAAATTCAAAATAATACTCAAAGATAAACTAAAACTAAAAAAACTTATGCTAATACGAAAAATTAAGTAAAACTTCTTTTGCTAAAAAGGAATGTCTAGGTTCAGTTCTTCCTTGACCCAGTCCCTGAATTCGATTTCCCTCATCTCTCTCTGCATTACTTGCATCTTCCTTTCAAGGAATTTCCTCCTTTTAGGTGGAGAGGGAATACTATCATCACCTGCAAACACTTTTACAGACATGAAAGTTTATCAGATGTCTTACATCAAAAAGAATTTACAGATGTACAACTTTAAGTCATACCGTTGTTAAGTCTATCGAGGAATTCCTTTTCAGTAAGCTTCCTTGTTTTCTTTTCGTACTTACACAGAGGGCAATTCCATTCATACAGACCAAAACCTTGTCAATGAGCTTCCTCATATTTGTCTAACAACTCATGCAATTGTTTTGTTTTGATTCCATCAGGCGGAATATCACAATGTTGCATAAAATGAGTGAAGGTGTCAGATAAGCCTTGGAGGGTTATCGCTATCTCATCTTCGAGAAACAACTGGGCTCCAAACCCTTTGATTCGATCGAACATCTTGGTCAAGTAACAACAATATTCCTTAACATTGTTAAACTTAGCCATGGTTGTTCCGTAAAGGTAATTGCACATCATATTCCCCAATGTTGGTTCGGTTCTTAAATGCATCAAGTATCATTTGAACGGGACAGTGGATGGTGAAGGGCTAACAGACAATTATAAGCAGACAGGTTTAATATTAATACTTATAATTAACGAAATTTGGACTTCTTATCGAAAAAGTTCTCCCACTATTTTTATCAAAACAATAACCCCTTATAGTTTCGGGAAAAATTTATTTTCTAGTAGGTCTTGACGTCCCAGCAGCAATTAGTTGCACCCACGACTCGTGGCCATACAATTAATTCCCTAGGTAGGTTTACATTTTACCAATTGTGTCTACTACACAACCTTCAAGCTTTTTGCCTCGTTTTTCGCATGCACTGCTACATCATTAATGTTACTACGCGTTAAGTCTAACCTATTAATCATGATAAGCAACGGGCTCGGTCATGAATTCTCCGTAACTAGTTATCGGTCGATCTTCACGTCCCGACCAGTCCCCACCCTTGTCGAGTTTTAGGAAAACTAGAATCAAGGAATTTCGTGTATTGCCCCTTTCTTCGACTCGGGTGCCATACTCTGGATCACCTCTATCGATAAGTAAACAACATACACTAGTTCCTATTAATGGAAGGCTTGGATTTATAAAACCTCCTTTTATATTTAACCCAATATGACTTAATACTTATTCGAGAGGGGATTTTCGGTTTTTGAAAGTTTAAAGAAACTCTCCTCGAGATCTCACCACTTCAATTATGCTTTATCTTTTATTTACGATCTAGATTCTAGCGCGCAAACACACAAGCAATCATAAATTGACTAATAAATAAGAGCCATACAAGACTAGCACGCATACTAGCACAATATATTTTCGATCGGGAGCCTCCTATGCGGGCCATCATCTAGCCAATGATGTTGGCCCAATTGGTCAATTTAAAGGGTTCTCAAACAGGCCTATGCTTATTACACAATGTACCATGCATACATGGCCTTCAATTCTTCTTGGGCTCCCACCTTGCTTGTAAACGGGCCTCCATTCTAAATTAATAAAATAGTAAAAACTCTATTCTATTACAAAGGCGCAAAGTGCCCAAAAATAATAACATGCTCGCAGGCCCAATAAAAACCATTCATTAAATTAAACAAATCACATCTAACCTAAAGTCAAGGCTCGGCGCGATCGAAAACCACGTAAACAGTTCATGTAGAGCAAGAAACATGCAAACAACTTTTACATATTTATTTCTTAATTTTAAAACTACCTTTTAAAACTAACTTCCCATGATTCTTACTTTTTAGTCACTACTAATTATGACAAAATAAATTCTCGGGTAAACAAAACAAGTTTTCTACCTTAAAAACAGATTCTGATTTTTCAACTTTTGAAAATTGAAGTTCGGCCCCTATACTTTCGGAAATTGCACTTTTGACCCCAATACTTTTGAAAAGTTACAAAATACCCCCAAAACAGTTTTCGGACAGAAGGACCAGAAAATAAAATTTTGAAATCCAGAATATTTTCGAATTTAATTTGCAAACTGAACCCTGAACTTTCGAAAATTACAAAACAGTCTTTGAATTTTAGGAAATTGCAAAACGGCCCAAAAACACGTGCGATCAGAATTTAAAAAACAGTCCAGATTTTACAAAAATTTCCAGAAACAGAAAATTGAATTTTCAGCCTTTAATTTCATGATTTGCGATTTTGCACAAAGAGTCCTGATTTTTCGAAAAAACTATAAATTTGCCACAGATCTTAAAAAGCAGTTTTATCCATCATAGATCCAGTCATAACAAGCAAGAATCAATTTATAGAACATAATTATCATGCGTTCTCATACACATAATTAAACATATACGGTGAACACACATTATGTTCAGGCCTTTTTCGTATAAAAAGTATGGAGTTGGATCTGATACCACCGTTGGATTTTGTGGGGCTCGATTGTAAATACAACAAAGTGCGGAATTTAAAATTTTTCGAGTCACCCATTAGTCCAATAAATCTGTCTCCATAGTTAATTATACGAAAAGGTTGAATCAACTTGTGTGATCCACAACTTGGTGGTGGTTACCTCCTGGCGTTTCGTTTGATCCACAACTTGTGTGATCCATGTGTTTCACCTTCAAAGTTGATCCACGCCAATTGGATTGTAGGGACACCTCCGAATCGTAGGCTACAAACTGGATTTTGAGGGTTTGTCAGCAAGGGACTCTGCAGATCTTGATCAGGACATAGATCTGGATTTGGATTGGGAGATCTAATAGAAGAAGACAAAACCACGGGGCTTATGTGGTCAGACCAGGTTCGGCCAGGGTTAGGTTCGGCCGAGTTTGATTGGGCGACTTTGGGTTAGGGGCGAAAGTATGTGGGGCGATTTTGTGATAAAAACTCTTCGTGCAAAATCAGATTTCTCTCTTTTGTAAAATCGGTTTTCTCCCTCAATTTTCAGCAGAGTATTTTGTTCATTAGTTAAGTTTTTGTGAAGA
This sequence comes from Penstemon eatonii, assembly GCA_038501285.1. Lineage (NCBI taxonomy): Eukaryota > Viridiplantae > Streptophyta > Magnoliopsida > Lamiales > Plantaginaceae > Penstemon > Penstemon eatonii. The sequence continues at coordinate 60,450,652 of CM076710.1, forward strand.
GATGAGAAGAATTATTTATAAGAGAAGAATCCTTCTCTTAGATGATATCTTTTTCCCTTCTTTATCAAATCTCCATTACTTATCAACTTAGAAATGTAAGATTTGATAAATCTCTTCTTACTTGTTTTCTAAGAAATAAAACTCTTCCTTTCTTATCTACAAAAAATCGCCCCCTATGCCCTAATTTCAAGATTATCACAAATCAACCCATATAATTATCCAATCCTATAATTAGGTAATTATTTAATCTTCCAACTTCATTAAATAACTAGTTTAATTAATTTCATAATTAAGCAGATAACTCTAATTAATTAATTAAAAATTAATCAATTAAATATCTAATTAATATTCTCCCATTGAATTAATACCTTAATTCAATTACTTTGATTTAACAATTTTAAATCACTTGTTTCCCTTTATGACTGTCACTGTCCAATTGTATTGTGTGTGACCCTCTTGGTTCACCATCAATTGGCAGCAAGCCCACGACTTTCGTGATTTAATTAACGAGCAATTAAATGCTCCGATCAATTAAACAACTTTTAATTGACCACTTCAGAATTAATTTTCTTATTAATTCAGGAGTACCCACACTTCATGGTCGATGTCTAGCCACAAGCCCAATTAAAGGTGAATTGATAATTGTGAACTTCATCTCTCATAATTTTCATGTACATACGGTCCTTCTAAAGACTAATTTCCCGATCGAGACCTAGGGCGTGTGAATTGATCGGCACCTCTAATTATCTCGATTTTGTACTTTCTAATTCTGGATAATAATTCCAGTGTGACTGCTAAATTTGGAAACCCCTTTCCAAATCCGTCACCAACCATGGCCATGGATTTCTAGGAACATATTATCGAAGAACGTACAGGAAATTCTCCCACCTTATCAGGATGAGTCCATAGATCCTTTCTTAGTACTAACCACTCGCGTACAGTTGTGTACGCACCCAACTTAGGCACTTTGTGGCCAGGCTACGTGACCAGTACCTAAATCTAAGTACGCACACTCACGCACCGAATTCGCCCTAGCACCTCAAGGCTAAGGACTAAATCGTACACTTTTATAAGCCTTGAGAAATATCCCATCATCGATATGCGTCATGCGCTTCCACAATGGGTTTCTCTGTTCGGGTCGTTCGATGCGTTCGATCCTCTATCGAACAACCTACTCATATGCACTGGCCTCAAATGCCTTGCTCATGAAACGCTACAAATTCACTCCATGTGAAACATGCATATTTGTACAAGTCTTGGCGATTCCTACGATACCCTGTCTCGTTCGGAATCTATGACTTGGAACAGTTTTAGGATCACGACCTTAGAGACTGTTTCATGGTTGCACTCAGTATTGAAGTGAATCGTCCCATAGTCTTATTGTGACCTTAGGATTTCATCCAATCGCTTAGATAAGTTCGCGAGAGATGAAGTTGGTCATTGTTTAATTCACGTACTATGAATAAACCGGCGTATTAATTATAAGCCATAAGAAAACAATACTCTTAACAAGCTAATTAATATTGGCTTGCTGGGCACTATCCTATCAGTTCGTTTGTATTAAAATTGTGACCTGTAAAATTTAAGGGATGTTGTTCGTTTGTCGAGGTTTAAAATATCCCAAAATTGTGGATCTGTAAAAACTATGAGATGTCTTTTGCAAGTCAAAGTATAAAGTGTCCTAAAATTGTAGACTTACGAAAATTAAGAGAATTTTTTGTAATTTTGCCCTCAAGCAACATAACTTGCAAATTGGCCAATTGTCACTTTCACTTTTATCACTTTACATCTGATGGCTATAGCAGTTGAATTTAGAGTTTTCCTACTGAATTGAATTACATTGGCATTTTTAAAGTGGTCCATTTTAATAAATTAAGAGGCAAAGTTTCTCTCTTTTTCCTTGCGAAAGTAAGTATTATATATGCATTTTTTTTAATAACCCAAGTGTCCAAGCTTACACTAGACTAATCCTGGACCCTTCGAACCCTTGCCCTAGAATCTTAAAGGATGTAAATCGCAGGATGTACCTCCACCAAGCCTCGGGATCCCACCATACTGTTGTACACTCTGCGCACAAAGGGGTCTTCACCACAAATGACCCTTAGACAGACCCATGAAAACGCTTCCATCCAAGTTCCAAATGGGATTTGAACCCCCACCCTTGCCGCTGGAGCAAGCCTTATGAATTGTTGGTGTAGACACTTAAATTTCGTTCCGAAATATTAAAAAGGAAGTCATATTGGAAATTAATTTAAATTTGCTATTTTTAGACTTTTATTAAATTAAATTCCAAAATAAATAGTTAATTTAATTAAATTCCACCTACATTTTATTGGCCAATAAAATAGTGTCAAGTGTCAATTCTAAAGTGTCTAAACCAATCAAATAATTATTTGACTTTTCATAGAAAGAGCCAATTAAGTCATGCCAAGTGTTCAAGATGATGTGTCATGACCAATCAGAAAAAGGCATATCTCCTACAAGTGATAGACATTTAAAAGAGTACATATCTCTTTTACAAAGAGAAGTATATAGGTCTTCTACGACTGAGAGCCAATCAAATTACACCATTTAATTAACTAATTCTACATGGACTCTTCTTTCTTCCACTATAAATAGGGGTCCTCTCTTAGAAGAAAAAAACACACATTTTTCTGAAGGAGCACAAGTTGAAGGAGCAAATTTTCTCTACGAGACGTTCTTCAAAACCTTTTTCATTAACTCAAGATATTCTTCAAAGATCAAAGGAAAATCCAGCGTTTGATTCGAGAACAAGCTAAGAAGCCCTTATTTAAACGTTATGGGAGATCTACGACGGTCCAAAGAAGATCAAATTCTCCTAAATTCAAAATATCCATGACGAAGTGCAAGACGTTCGTTGAAGAAATTCAAATCACGTTTGATCCAGGATTAAGCAAATTTGCCCCTGGATTAACGTTATTCGAGCACAAATTCATTCTAGAGAAGATCAAATCAACGTTCTCCAAGATCAAGTGCAAGAAACATTTATTTTTCCTTAAGATTAGAATCAGGGGAATCATAGAGATTGTAACCACTTTATTAAATCAATAAATTTTAATTTGTACAATTATTTCTTGTTTAATTTATTAAATCAGTGGGACCTTCTCTACCCCTCATCTTTTTCTTTCAAAGCTAAGCCAACTCTATGCCTCCGAAGAAGGTTCAAACAATGGCTGGATTGTTGGCAGACCCAAACACAAAGATGGCGGAAAATCAAGATGATACCAAAAAGAATCGAGGGAATTCTGCCCTTTCTGATGATCTCCACAAGGATGCAGAATCATCTAGCGGAGAATCTTCACAAAAATCTCCTCGTCTGAAAGTGACACCGACTAGTATAGAGGAACAATTGGCGGCATTAACAAAGGCCATGGAATTTCTCACTAAACGAGCTCAAGAACAAGACTCGAAGATTGAAAAATTCCTAAGGAAAGAGAAAAATATTGAGTCTAGCTACACAAAGGAAAAACAACATGAGATGCCTGAAGAAGACGATGTGGCGATAAAAAAGCAACCAAAATCAAAAGGGAAGTCCAAAGAACTTCAAGTCTCATCTGATGGGATGATTCCTATAGACCAACTCAAAGAGTTCATTATGGGAACTATTAATTGCAAGCTAGATGGAAACTTCAAGTCGTCTCTCACTTATTCCAAGCCTTACACTCAAAGGATTGATAGCTTCAAAATGCCAAGTGGTTATCAAACCCCGAAATTTCAGCAATTTGATGGAAATGGCAACCCAAAGCAGCATGTGGCTCATTTCGTTGAAACATGTAACAATGCGGGGACTTATGGAGATAGTCTTGTCAAACAGTTTGTTCGATCACTTAAAGGCATTACATTCGACTGGTACACTGACTTGAAGGCATGCTCCATTGATAGTTGGGACCAACTTGAGCAAGAATTTCTTAACCGATTCTATAGCACGTGAAGGATAGTTAGCATGATAGAGCTTACTAATACCCGTCAGTGGGATGAGGAACCTGTTATCGATTATATCAATCGATGGAGGAATCTAAGTTTAAACTACAAGGACCGACTTTCTGAGTCTTCTGCCATCGAAATGTGTATTCAAGGAATGCACTGGGGCCTTCGTTATATCCTTAAAGGAATTTAACCAAGAACATTCGAAGAATTTGCCACTCGAGCTCATGACATGGAGTTGAGCATGGCTGCGAGTGGAGTTCATGGGCCACCGATGCAAGACCCCCGAAAACTCAAGGATGAATTTGAGTCCAAGAAAGGAGGCAAACTTTTTTCAAAAGCCCCAACTAAAGAATCTATGGCAGTAAACATTTCACCTCTTAAGGTACCAACTAAAGCAACTGAAAAGAAAATGGAAGGAAATGTTGAAAAGAAGAATGTCTCTCAAGGAAAAGGACAAAGAAAGTTGACCTTAAAGGAGATGCAAGTGAGACAATACCCTTTTCTAGATTCTGATGTACCTGGTATTTTTGACAATTTGCTCGACGCAAATCTTATTGAATTACCTGAAATGAAGAGACCTGAATAAGCTGGTCGTTCTGATGATCCAAAGTATTGCAAATATCATCGTCTTGTTGGACACTCTCTTTGTGATTGCTTTGTGTTCAAGGATAAAGTCATCCAATTGGCTCGTGAAGGAAAAATCTCACTTGAAGAAGATAGTGCAGCTGCGAACCTTGTCACTATTTCCTTTGAGAGTTTTGACGCCATAATAGATATGGGGATACCACATACCCAATCTTAGAAAATGACTTGTAATGTCATTGCGTGCAACGAAGCCCATGAAGAAGGATTTTCTTTCAGCAAGGAAAGTTTATCAAAAGAGAAAACTTCTGTAACCGATGACTACTGCATGACTACTATTTGTTTCACTGATGAAGACTTATTATGTGGCTCTAATAGCCATAATCGACCGTTATTTGTGACTGGATACATTCGAGAACAAAAAGTTAATAGAATTTTGATTGATGGAGGTTCAGCGGTGAATATTTTGCCTCTTCACACGATGAAGGAGATCGGAATCCCTGTGGATGAACTTTCGAACAGTCGCTTGATGATTCAATGCTTTAACCAAGGAGGGCAAATTGCCATTGGTGCTGTACGATTGGAGTTACTAATAGATGGTATGCTATCAACTACGCTATTCCATGTTATTGATGACAAAATGACTTACAATTTACTTCTTGGCCGACCGTGGATACATGAAAATAACGTGGTTCCATCAACTCTCCATCAACGCTTTGGATATTCACAAAATGGAATAGTGAAAAAAGTGTTTGGTGATACAAAACTGTTTACTGAGGCTGAATCACACTTTGCCAACGCCAAGTACTATGTCCATAACGTGAATAAGGAGGAAGCTGAAAGAAACTCCTCGCCTAAGGATTTTGAGCAGCTAGAGGAAAAGGTTGAAGGAGAAAACCTTTATCATAAGGATAACTTAGAAGGAAAACAAAATGAATCACATTTTGTAAAGCCTGAGTCACTCAAAGAACTCACATTCCCTTTAACGAGCCTCAATACATGAACTCCTTCTTATCCCCCATTGGAAGGATTTGTTCGACCAACTCAAGGAGCTAAAGTGGAACATGGGACACTAGCAAAGCCTAGAGTCGAGCAATGCTTTGGTCCTAAGGCTTTCAAGCTTTTAGTTAAAGCTGGATATGATCCCCAAGAAAATTCCTTTTTGTGAAGACTCCCTCGAGAAGCTATTGGAGAAAAAACAACTGGGTCAAATGCTACCCAAAACATGTTGAAACAAAAAGGGCATTTGATTTAACCAATTTTCGTTAGGTTCAATCAATATTATCGGATTAGATTTGAGGGCAGATTAAGTTACTCAGGATGGTGCAATACAAGAAAAAGTAAAGTAAGAACAATGACAATAACGTAGAATTAATGGTGAGCAAAAGCTATCTTATTAGAGTAAAGATATTACAATGCTCTGTACAAAGTATATAGGCGTAAGCTCTATTCTTGTGTGCGTGTGATACAATGTTTGATCAAGGTATTTATAGGGTATAATACCTAGATATACAAGGAAACATAATCCTATATGGACTCTGGGTATTTGTCCTTCTCAAGCCCGGATTGCAGCCTGATCGCTGAGGAGCATCATCTCTGATCGGGTCGATTCACGGTAGTGAGCAAACTATATGGTCTAGCCGATCTAACATTTCTAGGTCGATCCGAGTATTATATGGGGTATAAAATAGCCCCATCAGTACTCCATCACTTCTTCGAGCGAATATGCAATAAAAGCTCATAAAAGTATTGAGCTTTATTTCGACTGACTTTTCTATGAATTGTGCCTCATTAAAAACCTTACTCGAAAAAAACCCTATGGAAAATAATCCAAAGTAAGGAAAAGAGTGCGACGTTTCATAGGTAGTCATTTTTATCGTTTATGAGTTGTGCCGTTATCCTGCTTCGAGGAGCTAGTTCTCTTTGCTCGATGGCGGGAATACGAATAGTCGCAAAAGCGTCATTTCGACTTTGTATATATATATGCGCTCTCGGTTTCACCCTCATTTTTTACTTTCCGCCCTATATCTCCTAGCAGTAACTTTCTTAATCGATAATCCACGTAAATATAGTATTTATTGACAATCATCTTCGACAATCCTTGTCATGGCTTCAAATTTGAGAAATCCCACCTCATCGTCTACCGAGGATGTTAATCCTGTTACCAATGTGGAAGCTTCTCCAAGCCCTTCTCCAGAACAAACGGGAATGTCGGATGTAAATATCCCCGAGAAGGATACGTTCAAGGTGAGTATTCTTTCTGATGCGGAGGTGGCCGCTAAGGCTAAAAAGGGCAAGGGTGGCAAGGGTGCCAACCCTCAGGTCTCTGATCCGGTTGAAAACCTCGTCTGTGCTTACATCAAGGAGAACTTTCGCGAGGTATTGGATAATTATACGAAGTATTTTTCGGAAGGCTTTGATATTTTTCTTCCGTCCCCTACTGACTGTTGTGATTCGCTAAGAAAAATAGCCCTAGGCACAGCGGAATATAAAAAAATTTCTAGGGCCTCTTAAAGAATCTTGCCAGGATATTCTCTGGTTGTATATATATGAATATAATAAAATGACAGTATAAGTTTTCTCGTTTATACCTGTCTCCTTGCAAATCCTCGGCTAGCAAGACGAACTCTGAATTCTGCCTCGGTAAGATCGACCCACACCTTTGTTTAGCGCCCCACGTGTTGCGCCTCTACGAGTTGATACACCACAATATCACGAAAATTAATATATCCTAATCAACTGGAACATAGGGTATATTAATATCTAGGTTTTAGAACAACTTTAGAACGAAGAATCGAAGACGAAAATTCTTCCTAAAGTGGAAGTGAGTTCGGCCGATCCAGGGAGGGAGAGGGAGAGAATTTTGCTCTTCTTGATTTTCTTGTGGAGTTGTGTTTGAGATATGAGACCTAGTCTCTTATTTATAGATATCTCATAAAACCTAATCCTCCTAGGATTAGGATACTAATTCTCCTACATGGGCCATGGCCCTCTTTAATTAGAAGACTAAGTCTTCTAATTAATTCATGGTCCATATTAATTAATCTTTCAGGGCTTTATTTAATCTTCCAATTGAATAGCCCAATTAATTAAATCATCTCCCAATTAATTAATTAAACTCCAAGTCTAATTAAATTAATTATTCCATTAATTAATTAAATCATAATTAATTAATTTACTCATAAATTAAATTCCAATTTAATTTATAATCTTGATCCAATTCCAATTGGATCCATCTTTGTTCCATATGGGTCGACCCAGTCGACCCACCCATTTAATCGACCCAGTCGATTTTGACCCAGTCAACTGGTTCATTCCTACTTCCTCGTTTTCGCTTCATGTGTATTGTGTATGCCCCCGTAGGTTCACCACATAATTGGCCGCGGGTTGTAATTAAATATTATTTAATTACTCGAGCAATTAATACTCTAAATTAATCGAACACTCTGTCGATCAATCATTCCAAAATTAGCACCTCTGCTAATTTGGGAATTCTCCCACACTCCACGGTCGATGTCCAGTCACAAGCCCATGGAGCCCAATCACTGGTGAATTAATTCAGTGAACCTTTTTATCATTTACAATTTCCATATACGACACAATCTCTCCATCAATCAATCTCCCAATCGAGACTTAAGGGTATGGTCTTTCTTCGGATTCCCTTATCTTTTGTCTTGACCTTATGTTCTCTGATCTCGAAATAAATTCTCTTTGACTTGTTCTTTATGAGCTACTCACATAAAGTCGTCAGTTACCTTGGCCAAGGATTTCATCAGAATTAATTTCTCACAGAAATCCATAGGAGAATTTCTCGACCTATCAAGTCGAGTCAATGGATCCTTTGTTGATGATATGAATCTGCATACGAGTTCCTCTATACCCAACATGAGTCCACAGAGACTTTCTGGCGATCCCCAGTCAGTCGAAACTCACATCAAAGCATAGACGTTCTCGCACCAGATAAACCCTATCATCTCAAGTTGTTAGGGATCGTTCCTCGTATACTATTGTAAATTGAAATAACTTCAACCCCGATATGCGACTACCGCTTCCATGGTGAGTTATTTCCTAATTGGGGTATTCAGTGCGCTTGCCATCCCAGCAAGCCACCCACTTATGTGTATCGACTATCCCAGTCACGCTCGTGGACCCCAGCGTCCTCCAGTTCATCGGAGTATACACAATAGTGAGAGTCTAACCGAATCCAACGATGTCATATCTCGATTGGATTCTACGACTCTTGAATATATTCTAGATCACGGCCTTGGAGATCAGTCCACGGGTTGTCCCATAGCCCTGTGATCTAAAGACTTCTATCCTTATGCGTAGACAAATATTACATAAGATAAAGTTGACCATTTAATAAAAGTGCATTTATTAATCAAAATTGAATAGTTCTTCATTAATTACAATTAATGCTAACCATACAGCTGGCTTGCAGGACACTATTTCTATCAATCTCCCACTTGTCCTAAATCCAGTCTTTTATGTTCTTGAGTCCCATCTTATGCAGATGTTTCTCAAATGCCTTTTGAGGCAGAGGCTTCGTTAGTGGGTCCGCCGTATTATCTTCTGAGTCGACATGTTCCATCTTAATGTCTCCTCTACCAATGTTATCTCTTATCACATGGTATCGTCTCTGTACGTGCTTGGATTTCTGATGAGATCTCGGCTCCTTTGCTTGCGCTATTGCCCCATTATTATCGCAGAAGATAGTAATGGGCTCAGCAATGCTAGGTATCACATCCAGTTCCTGGATGAAGTTCCTCATCCAAACACCTTCCTTTGCTGCGTCACTCGCGGCAATGTATTCTGCTTCAGTGGTTGAATCCGCGGTTGTTTCCTGCTTGGAGCTCTTCCAGCTAACCGCACCACCATTGAGGCAGAAAACATATCCTGATGTCGACTTGAAGTCGTCTACATCACATTGGAAGCTTGAGTCTGTATAGCCTTCCAATTTCAATTCTCCTCCACCGTATACCAAGAACAATTCCTTAGTCCTTCTCAGGTACTTCAGAATTGCCTTTACGGCTATCCAGTGCTGCTCACCTGGGTTAGACTGGTAGCGACTTGTAACGCTTAGAGCGTACGCTACGTCTGGTCTCGTACACAGCATACCATACATTATGCTTCCTATCGCGGATGCATACGGTACTCGAGACATATTGCTTCTCTCCTCTGGCGTCTTTGGGGCCATAGACTTGGAGAGTGCAATTCCATGTCTCATTGGAAGCAATCCTCTCTTGGATTCTTCCATACTAAATCTTTTCAAGATTTTGTCTATGTACTGGGATTGGGAGAGGCCCAGCAGTCCTTTTGATCTATCTCGGTAGATCCTTATACCTAGTACAAAGGATGCTTCTCCCATATCCTTCATTGAGAATTGTATAGACAACCATGCTTTAGTTTCAGACAATGCTTTTACATTGTTTCCAATGAGAAGAATGTCGTCAACGTAAAGCACCAAAAATTCAACTGTACTCCCACTGATCTTCTTGTACACGCAAGGTTCGAACATGTTCTTGATGAATCCAAAAGTTTGGATTGTCTCATCAAAACGAATATTCCAACTTCGGGAAGCTTGCTTCAGTCCATAAATGGACCTCTGGAGTTTGCACACCTTGTGTTCATCTCCTTTGGATGCATATCCTTTTGGTTGCTCCATGTAGATCTCCTTATCAATGTCTCCATTGAGAAAGGCAGTCTTTACATCCATCTGCCATATCTCGTAGTTATACCACGCAGCTATGGCCAGCAAGATCCGAATGGATTTGGGCATTGCGACGGGCGAGAAGGTCTCCTCAAAGTCGATACCTGGTCTTTGAGTGTATCCTTTTGCCACTAGTCGCGCCTTGTAGGTAATCACCTCTCCGTTCACTCCAAGCTTTCGCTTATAGATCCACTTGCAACCCACGGGAGCAACTCCCACTGGTGGATCTACCAAGGCCCAGACCTTGTTTGAGTGCATGGAGTCCAGTTCGGATTCCATGGCTTCGCGCCACTTTCCCGAGTCTATGTCTAGCATAGCCTCTTCGTAAGTCCTTGGGTCGGTTAGAGACTGTCCAGTCTCATGCAGCAGACTGTAGTACCTCTCGGGTTCTCTACGTTATCTTTCTGACCTACGAAGTATCGGTGTACTTTCTGGTGCACCTTCATGCTCTTGTTCTCCCACTGCCTGTGGTGACGGGTCAGCTCGATCGACCTCTAAGGTCTTTTCAGCTTCAGTGACCTCATCTAGTTCTACGTTATTTTCTTTCTTGTCCACCAAGAAATCCTTCTCCAAGAAGTGAGCGTTCCTCGAGACAAACGTTGTTTGTCTTGTAGGATCGTAGAACTCGTATCCTATTGAGTTTTCCGGATACCCCACGAATTTGCACAAAGTGGATTTAGTTTCCAATTTATCTCCCACTAGCCTTTTAACGTAAGCGGGAGATCCCCATATGCGCATGAATGCGTATGAGGGTGTCTTGCCAAACCATAGTTCGTATGGTGTCTTTTCTACGGATTTCGAAGGTACCATATTCAGTATCTTCGTTGCCGTGAGGAGGGCATGTCCCCAAAATGAAAGAGGTAAGTCAGTGGCACTCATCATGGATCGAACCATGTCCATCAAGGTTCGATTCCTTCTCTCTGCTACTCCATTTAACTGGGGTGTTGCAGGAGGAGTCCACTGCGATAGTATTCCATGCTCTACAAGATAATTCAGAAATTCGTTACTAAGAAATTCTCCACCTCGGTCAGAACGAAGAGCCTTTATCGTATGACCAAGTTGATTCTCTACTTCCATCTTGAATTCTTTGAATCGCTCAAAGGCTTCAGAATTGTGTTTCAACAAGAACACATATCCATAACGACTAAAGTCGTCAGTGAAAGTGATGAAGTAGTCATAGCAACCTCGGGCGCTTTTTCTTAGTGGTCCACATACGTCAGTATGTATTAAGTCCAATGTTTGCTTGGCTCGCTCAGGGTTTCCCTTAAACGGCAACTTAGCCATTTTACCCTTTAAACATGGTTCACATGTCGGCATTTCATCAATGCGATTGATTTCAATCGCGCCAGATGATGCTAACTTTTGAATTCTTGACTTGGATATATGTCCAAGTCTAGCGTGCCATAATTGGGCAGACATTTCATTATCTTGTTTCCTTTTGTTTTGTTGTACATGCATCACTAACTTAGGTGGTTCAATGGTATATAGTCCATCTTTTAATGTACCAGTGAAAAACATATTATCATTCATGAATAACGAAAAGGAACCTTTATTAATAGTAAAATTAAAACCTTCATTATCCAAAACAGGAATTGAAATAATGTTTTTCACCAAACCAGGTACATAAAGAACGTTCCTAAGGACTAATTTATTACCACCTAAATCTAACTCCACTTCGCCTATGGCCTCGACAGCAGCTCTGGCTCCATTGCCACATCTCAGGATCCAATCCCCTGGCCTAAGTGGCCTTGTTGCTCCCATCACCTGTAAATCATTACAAAGATGAGAACCACAAGCAGTGTCTAGCACCCATGATGCACAGTTAATTGATAAATTAACTTCAACAAGGAATATACCTTTCGAGCTCTCCAAGAACTCTTTGCAGTTCCTCTTCCAGTGTCCAGGTTTCTTGCAGTAGAAACATTTCTGTTCACCAGACGAAGCTTTACGCTTCTTTCCCTTCCCTATGGGCCCAGATGGTGCTTTGCCTTTGCTTGAAGAAGCATTTCCTTTCCCCTTCCCTTTCTTTGTCCTTTTGGACTTGGATTGGGTTGAGGTAGCAACCATCACTGGCTTCTCTCTTTTCATGGAAGCCTCGGCAGTGGCGAGCATATTAGCCAACTCGTGAAGTTCAACATTCATCTTGTGCATGTTGTAGTTCACTACGAATTGCTCGAATGATCTTGGCAATGACTGGAGGATTATATCCTGGCAGTAGGTCTTGTCCATCTTTACGTCAAGATGACTAAGCTTTTCAATAAGCCCAATCATCTTGATGCAGTGAGATCGAACATCAGCACCTTCAGCCATCCTCGTTTGTTGCAAAGCCTTAGCAGTTTCATACCGCTCGTATCTACTTTGCACCCCAAATAAACCATTCAGGTGCGTGTAGATTTCAAAAGAAGACTTCATATGCTCGTGCTGCTTTTGAAGCTCATTCGTCATGGATGCCAACATGAGACAACGTGACTGCAAGTCATCGTCAAGCCATAAATACACGGCTTCTTTCTCAGCATCATCGGCATCCTTAGCAAGTTCGGGAGGGGGCCCATCAAGGACAAAACCTCGCTTTTCAGAAGCGAGAATGATCTTAAGGTTCCTGACCCAGTCATGGAAGTTTGGTCCAGTCAATTTGTTATGTTCAAGTATGATGGAAATCGGATTTTTAGACATTATATCTACAAAACGACGATAGAAGAAATAAATACGCGAAAGATTAACTTAAAATGCACAATTCACAAACATGGATTTCATTTGCAAATTACTCCCACTATTTTAATCAAAATCTTATGCCCCCACATAAGTTTCGGGAATTTAAAATATCCTAGCGGGCTTAAGGCCCAAATGCAATCTCCTAGTACCCACGACTCGTTGGCCATACTATTTGATCCACTTGGTGGTCGAATACGTCGACGGTTAACCATCGCAGCTAACCCTTAAGTTCATTTAGCCTCGGTTTTCGATATGGACCCACGACTCGTGAGACATCCATATTTACTAGCGTTAAATCATGTCCAATACTCGTGGAGGGAAATAGTTCAATCCTAGACGCCCCACGACTCGTGAGACAGCGCCTAAAACCTTGCTATCCCCTCCCTTGGCACTAAACTCGTGCATCGAGGCAATAGACATATTATCTTCCTATAGCTCGACCCACGACTCGTGAGACATCGAGATATATTCGTACAATATGCCTAAGACCTAGTAATTGGATAGGCTCGGACCATAGACACTATTCATATGCGCCCGTTATTCGATTTAATATTCTAATTGAATTTTAAGTTCAATTGGAGGTTTCTAAGTGTGCGAGGTCTCATCAGATTATGCTTATCTTGTTTACGTTTTCTATCCTAAGCATGCATCTCATACATCAAAGAATAATTTGCGAAAAAGTAAACATTCATCACCTAGCAAGATATGATTGGTCGATTGCCCATCCTATGCGATCCATCACGAGCCACGTGATGAATCAATTGGTCAGTCTAGGGTGAAAATTAAATGTCCTAACTATTACAATTTTTAAACCCATACATCATGGGCCTTCTTGTAATATCCAGCTTGATTGGGCCTCCATGTAATGAATTGGGCCTCCATGTCCTCCAAGGTAAATGGGCCTCCATGTGGATCTCCAAGTCTTCATGAGGTCTTCTCGGCTCCAAGCCTAATCTAAGCCTAGCTTACATAATTTAAATGGTCCTATTCTATTACATTTGTTTGCGCAAGCAAGGGCACCAATCAGGCCCATTTAATTACAACCCAAAATTAAATAAACCAAAAACAACACAGGGCTTAAGGGCAAAATCGACCAATCCACATATTCACTCAAGAACATGCATAAATTCACATAAGGGCAATCATGTAAATTTACCGGCTTCATTAATTTTAATTCGCAAAAATTCATCCAAGTTAATTAATTTTGAATTAACAATTAACCTCTAAGATTAATTAGCTCTTACTTGAGCTCTAAGTAATCTACAATTCTTATCTTGATTAAATTGGTTAATTAAGGTAATCTAAATCTCTAAGATTCTTACCTTATCCAAAACTCTAAGTTTCCCAAAATTCCCAAATCTCCAAGATTCTCAAGATAATCCTATTTTGACTAGATTAGTTAATTAAGGTAGTGTTTAAGTTTAACAAAGTAACTACCTTATCCAAAAACTCCAAGTTTCCTAATCTTCCAAAATTCTCCAAGATTTTCAGGACTTTCAAAATAGGCAGAATTAGAGTCCAACCAGAAATCAACCAGACGAGGCCAATCACGGACTGCCACGTAGGACAGCCCACGCGCGACCACCAAGGCGGCGCGTGAGCTGCCTGCGGCAACAGCCGCTGCACGCGGCTGCGTGCGGCAGCGAGCAGCCGCGCACAGCAGCGCGTAAACAGCAGCCCGAAGGCTGCTGCTGCGCGCAGCGTGTGCGGCTAGCGTGCTGCCAGCACGCTGCCGTTGGCAGCGGCTTGCGGTGGCCGCCCAGCCGCGGTGCGCTGCCGCGCACCGCCGCGTGCCACCGCGAGTCGGATCTAATAAAACTTTTTTTTTTGTTTCTTCGATTACCCACAGATTTAATTCAACAAACCCAGTCAATTAAATCCTAATTCAAAATAACATCAACATGATAAAATTTTCGAATCCTAAATTAAACATTAACTCCAAGTTAATTAAACATACGTCCTATAACATGCACAATTAAAGAACTAGCCACATAAATCAAACATATGATTTAATTAAACACAGAATTCGCAAATTCATATATATACAAAGCCTAGAGTTGGCTCTGATACCACTGTTGTGATTCGCTAAGAAAAACAGCCCTAGGCACAGCGGAATATAAAAAAATTTCTAGGGCCTCTTAAAGAATCTTGCCAGGATATTCTCTGGTTGTATATATATGAATATAATAAAACGACAGTATAAGTTTTCTCGTTTATACCTGTCTCCTTGCAAATCCTCGGCTAGCAAGACGAACTCTGAATTCTGCCTCGGTAAGATCGACCCACACCTTTGTTTAGCGCCCCACGTGTTGCGCCTCTACGAGTTGATACACCACAATATCACGAAAATTAATATATCCTAATCAACTGGAACATAGGGTATATTAATATCTAGGTTTTAGAACAACTTTAGAACGAAGAATCGAAGACGAAAATTCTTCGTAAAGTGGAAGTGAGTTCGGCCGATCCAGGGAGGGAGAGGGAGAGAATTTTGCTCTTCTTGATTTTCTTGTGGAGTTGTGTTTGAGATATGAGACCTAGTCTCTTATTTATAGATATCTCATAAAACCTAATCCTCCTAGGATTAGGATACTAATTCTCCTACATGGGCCATGGCCCTCTTTAATTAGAAGACTAAGTCTTCTAATTAATTCATGGTCCATATTAATTAATCTTTCAGGGCTTTATTTAATCTTCCAATTAAATAGCCCAATTAATTAAATCATCTCCCAATTAATTAATTAAACTCCAAGTCTAATTAAATTAATTATTCCATAAATTAATTAAATCATAATTAATTAATTTACTCATAAATCAAATTCCAATTTAATTTATAATCTTGATCCAATTCCAATTGGATCCATCTTCGTTCCATATGGGTCGACCCAGTCGACCCACCCATTTAATCGACCCAGTCGATTTTGACCCAGTCGACCCAGTCAACTGGTTCGTTCCTACTTCCTCGCTTTCGCTTCATGTGTATTGTGTATGCCCCCGTAGGTTCACCACATAATTGGCCGCGGGTTGTAATTAAATATTATTTAATTACTCGAGCAATTAATACTCTAAATTAATTGAACACTCTGTCGATCAATCATTCCAAAATTAGCACCCCTGCTAATTTGGGAATTCTCCCACACTCCACGGTCGATGTCCAGTCACAAGCCCATGGAGCCCAATCACTGGTGAATTAATTCAGTGAACCTTTTTATCATTTACAATTTCCATATACGACACAATCTCTCCATCGATCAATCTCCCAGTCGAGACTTAAGGGTATGGTCTTTCATCGGATTCCCTTATCTTTTGTCTTGACCTTATGTTCTCTGATCTCGAAATAAATTCTCTTTGACTTGTTCTTTATGAGCTACTCACATAAAGTCGTCAGTTACCTTGGCCAAGGATTTAATCAGAATTAATTTCTCACAGAAATCCATAGGAGAATTTCTCGACCTATCAAGTCGAGTCAATGGATCCTTTGTTGATGATATGAATCTGCATACGAGTTCCTCTATACCCAACATGAGTCCACAGAGACTTTCTGGCGATCCCCAGTCAGTCGGAACTCACATCAAAGCATAGACGTTCTCGCACCAGATAAACCCTATCATCTCAAGTTGTTAGGGATCGTTCCTCGTATACTATTGTAAATTGAAATAACTTCAACCCCGATATGCGACTACCGCTTCCATGGTGAGTTATTTCCTAATTGGGGTATTCAGTGCGCTTGCCATCCCAGCAAGCCACCCACTTATGTGTATCGACTATCCCAGTCACGCTCGTGGACCCCAGCGTCCTCCAGTTCATCGGAGTATACACAATAGTGAGAGTCTAACCGAATCCAACGATGTCCTATCTCGATTGGATTCTACGACTCTTGAATATATTCTAGATCACGGCCTTGGAGATCAGTCCACGGGTTGTCCCATAGCCCTGTGATCTAAGGACTTCTATCCTTATGCGTAGACAAATATTACATAAGATAAAGTTGACCATTTAATAAAAGTGCATTTATTAATCAAAATTGAATAGTTCCTCATTAATTACAATTAATGCTAACCATACAGCTGGCTTGCAGGACACTATTTCTATCACTGACAGGGTTAGTAGGGTCGGGTTGATTTTCTATCTTCCGAAGAGCTTTGACCTGTTCAAGGGATCGGGTCGACCTGGACAAGCTCAAAGCGTTTGATCCGGCCTTACGTTTAAAATAGCCCCCATCAATACTCCCCCACTTCTTGAGCGTAAGTGAAGCTGAAGCTCGGAGAAGTAGATATTGCCTTAAGGTAGATGGAGGGATTTTTTTTTTGTGCTTCGGTTATGCCTCATTAAAACCCTAGCTCGGAAAAATCCTGTGGGATAAAAATCGAGCAAGGGAAAAAGAGTGCACATCTTAGAAACCTCAAAATGATTAATTGTTACGAATAAAGAACATTGGTAAGGATGAAACTCGGAGAAGTAGATATCAATCGGAATGTCCCTCATCAATACTCCCCCACTTCTCGAGTGCAAGTGTAACTGAAGGTCGTAGAAGTAAACCGAGCGAAGGTGCTGATCGACCTCGAAATTTGGATGCGTCGGATATACCTCATTAAAAACCTAGCTAGGAAAAACCCTGTGGGATAAAAACCAAGCAAGGATAAAAGAGTATATATCCATGAGAGACGCTTAATAAAATCAGATGCTTTTGAACTGGAAAGCCACTTTTTCAAAGTCGAGGGGCCCAATAAGCCATTTATCATTTTATATTAAATCTTTTTCGAGCAAAGAATTATATCAACAGATATTACCCATACTATTATACATTTTCGAGCACTGAGTTTATACCAAATGAATGGTTTTACTCAAATTTTCCATTAAGCCTTTTTCGAGCATAGAGTCATATCAACGGATTTCACTCTAGCTTTTAGACATTTCGAGTAAGGGTTATAAAGAGAGATTTTACTCAAACGGTTTTATTTCTTATGTCTTTTCCGAGCCAAGAGTCGTAGCAACAGCTTTCAGTGTTGGTCGAGACAATTTGGTAGTAAATTTAGTTAAAAGGTTTTCTAATCAACAGTTTATGCTCATAAAATTGGAAATTTTACCGGCTTAAGGGTTTTATCCCATTAGAGATCGTAGATTATAGATCCTAGATCGAGCTTTATCGATCAGCATTTGCGTCGCATAAAGCGTTGATGTGTACTTCAACTTGAATTGATCAATAATGATGAGGATTGATCAAGATTGAGATGCTCCAGATCGAGATTGAAATGCTCCAGATTGATATTGATCAGGTTGAAGAATCCGACCAGGCTAAATACGAAATAGCAGCCATCAGTACGAAACTCGCTTCTCAAGAGTTACTCTTTATTTTTGATTTAAGAGTTTATACCAAATTAATGGTTTTACTCATATTTCATTTAAGAATTTATACCAAATTAATGGGTTTACTAATTTTTTATATAAGAGTTTATACCAAATTAACTCTTTTATTTTCGATCAAGAGTTTATACCAAATTAATGATTTTATTCTTTACCTTCGATTTAAGAGTTTTTACCAAATTAATGGTTTTACTCATTTTTTATGTAAGAGTTTATACCAAATTAATGGGTTTACTCATTTTTTATATAAGAGTTTATACCAATTATGGTTTTATTCATATTTTCGATTTAAGAGTTTATATCAAATTAATGGTTTTCCTCTTTATTTTTTCGATTTAAGGAGTTATATCAACAGATTTTACTTTTGTTAACTTTGGTTTTCAGGACGAACAAAAGTTCTTGCCTAATTTCGATCACAGAGTTATATCAACAGATTTTATTCTTATTAATTTTGAGCATAAAGTTATATCAATAGATTTTACTCTTTGGTTCTCGATCCTCCACTGTCTTGTAAAATTACCACCATTCAAGTAAGCAGATAATCCAAGTATATATAATTGATTCTTGTAAAACTCCAACCAATCGAGGAAGCAGCTCAATTCAAGTATTTATAATTACTGGGAATTAGTATAATAATCAACTAAGCTGCTTTGTAAAACATCAACCATTATAGGAAGCAGCTCAATTCAAGTATATATAATTACTGGAAATTAGTAAAATAATCAATCAAGCAACTACACTAATATTGATACGTGAAGATTACTTCTGTATTTATGTATTTGTGAAATATCCCATATCTGTAAACAACTGTGAGGTCGATTGCTGGAATCCAACAAATTCCAGATTAAAAATAAGTTAAGCATACATACCATTGATGTAGCTAATTACGACCAGGGGGGCGAAAGAAAACCGAGCAAATAACCCAGAAATCGAAAAGCCCGAGATTGTTCTTCCTGGCCCGAATCACAAAAATGACGAATTGGCAGTAGCAAACTGAAATTAAATTCACCTATGATTGATTTCAGCCGAAACTGATCAGAAAATCAAGCCTGAACTAATTGAATCGGTGAGCCTGAAAAATGGAGTGAGGCCCAAAATCCTTAAACGACCAATTAGCAGCTGGAATCGCAAATTGATGTAGAACTTTGTGATTATGAACACCGAAGAACAGGGAAACGTGACCAATTTCAGATGAATCCGCCGAAATCACAAAGCCCGATAAAGTTCTTCACGGCCCGGATTATAGGAACGACGGTTGTTATCAGTAATATAGAATTGATGTAAGAAACACTAAATTTGACCACTAGAGAACATGAATCAATCTCCAATTCACCGCAAATAGCCCCAAAACCAGAATCACGAAGAACCGTAGAAGGGGATCGCGATTTTTGACTGCTTCCTCTTTCAATCACTGAAAATCAGCCTAGTAATGCAAAATTAAATCCGTGGATGATGCTTATGTGTCTCCAGGAGGTGAGTGACGAAGAGGAATTGCACAAATCCGAAGAGAAATCAGAAATCTCTAAAACCTAATATTTTGGGGTTTTTTGAGTTCTAATCATAATCGGCAAAAGAAATGAAGCATATGAAGAACTAAATTGAGATTCATGATCGCCGGAGAGTGAGCTAGGTTAATGGATACGGCAGACTATATGAAATTTCACATACTAGCGGTGTATTCGCACATAATTCGGGGAGAGAGGTGATCTTTTTCCTTGGATTGACCATATGTCGTTCGAGCAATTAACCTTGCCCCACGGTGGGCGCCAACTGATTTAACCAATTTTTGTTAGGTTCAATCAATATTATCGGATTAGATTTGAGGGCATATTAAGTTACTCGGGATGGTGCAATACAAGAAAAAGTAAAGTAAGAACAATGATAATAACGTAGAATTAATGGAGAGCAAAAGCTATCTTATTAGAGTAAAGATATTACAATGCTCTGTACAAAGTATGTAGGCATAAGCTCTATTCTTGTGTGTGTGTGATATAATGTTTGATCAAGGTATTTATAGGGTATAATCCCTAGATATACAAGGAAACATAATCATATATGGACTCTGGGTATTTGTCCTTCTCAAGCCTGGATTGCAGCCTGATCGCTGAGGAGCATCATCTCTGATCGGGTTGATTCGCGGTAGTGAGCAAACTATATGGTCGAGCCAATCTAACATTTCTAAATCGATCCGAGTATTATATGGGGTATAAAATTGCCCCCGTCAGCATTCTATTCCAAATTCTCGAGGTGGCCCTGGGTTTACGCCACCAAGCCCCATCCGTATTGCTATAAAAAGAGTAAGTATCAATCATATATCTGAAATAGAATTTTCCTCCACAAATGATATTTTCGATCAACATGGAAAGAAAGTGCCAAGAATATCAGTCTTTGATAGACTTGGCCCTTGCAAAAGGCCATTGGTGCGCAAGTTCAACTATAGGAGATTGGGTGTTTCCAGTACGTGAAGACATCCAAAGAAAACTGGAAAGAAGTCCGTCTTCAAGAGGTTAGGAAGCTTGTTTCCATCTCGAATGAAGCGCTACGATGACTTGATGTTATCATCTGGTAAAATCTTGATGGGTAAAAGGCAGACTAGGATCTTCACAAAAACTCAACGCGACGACGAAGATGATAAGGAGAGTATCGCTTCTTCATGTCACATTACCACAAACGAAGGAGAGCTTGAGGAAAAAGATGCCAAAGATGTTCCCCTCGAACTTGAAGAATGTGTTAAATCCACTATTGATGAATTAAATGAAATCAACTTAGGCGATAACAGTAACCCTAGGCCAATTTATATAAGCGCTTTATTGACAATCGAAGAAGATGAGGCATACTAAACCTATTGCGTGAATTCATAGATGTGTTCGCTTGGTCATACAAAGAAATGCCTGGCCTAGACCCAAAAGTAGTTGTTCACCATTTGTCCATTAAGAATGGAGCCCGCCCTGTTAAGCAAGCTCAACGAAGATTTCGACCTGACTTGGTCCCAATGATCGAAGCCAAAGTAAATAGACTCATCGAAGCTGGTTTTATCCGTGAAGTCAAGTACCACTTGGATCTCTAGCATTGTACATGTCAAAAAGAAGAATGGTCAAATCCGAGTTTGCGTTGATTTTAGAGATCTCAATGCTGCATGTCCTAAAGATGATTTCCCATTACCTATTCCTGAACTAATGATATGCCACTACGAGCCATGAAGCTTTGTCATTAATTGATGGGTCATCTGGATACAATCAAATTCGCATGTCTCCTAGAGATGAAGAGTTTACGGCATTCCGCACTCCCAAAGGAATATATTGTTACAAGGTGATGACTTTTGGACTCAAGAATGCTGGTGCAACATACCAAAGAGCAATGCGAAAGATATTTGATGACATGCTTCACAAGAATGTTGAAAGTCAAAGGACCAAGGAAACCATCTACATGACTTAAGGAAAGTCTTCGAACGACTTCGAAGATATCAATTAAGGATGAATCCTTTGAAATGTGCATTTGGTGTGAAATCGGGAAAATTCTTGGGCTACATTGTTCGCGAACGAGGCATAGAAATTGAGCAAGCTAAGGCCATCTCTAATCGTTAGGGGGAGGGGGAGGGGGATTTTGAGGGGGGAAAAAATTGTGGTCTTCAATAGTGGGGGGACGTGGGGAGGGGGGGGAGAGTGGGAGGGGGAGTGAGAGACAAAGGGCAAAAACTTGCCCTCCGGCCATCTTCAATGGTAAGGGGGAGGGGGATGGGGATTTTTGGGTTTTTCTAAAATTATGGTCTTCAATGGTGGGGGGGAGTGGGGAGGGGGAGGAGAGTGGGAGTGAAAGTGGGAAAGAAATGGCAAAAGCTTGCCCCTCCTTTACCCCTCGGCTCACACGCTACATTTTTTTTTTCATTTTTTGTACATATGGTGGTTTTTATTTTTATAAATTTTGTGTATGGATTAATAAATTTTATATTTTAAAAAATTAAATCTTTACAGGAATTAGTTTTAATTAGATATTTTAAATTCGTATTTTAATTTGGATAAAATGTACAAATGATTCAAATTATAATTTTTTTTTATCAAATAAATGAACTTTAATGGAAAGCAAAAGCTATCTTATTAGAGTAAAGATATTACAATGCTCTGTACAAAGTATGTGGGCATAAGCTCTATTCTTGTGTGTGTGTGATATAATGTTTGATCAAGGTATTTATAGGGTATAATCCCTAGATATACAAGGAAACATAATCATATATGGACTCTGGGTATTTGTCCTTCTCAAGCCTGGATTGCAGCCTGATCGCTGAGGAGCATCATCTCTGATCGGGTTGATTCGCGGTAGTGAGCAAACTATATGGTCGAGCCAATCTAACATTTCTAAATCGATCCGAGTATTATATGGGGTATAAAATTGCCCCCGTCAGCATTCTATTCCAAATTCTCGAGGTGGCCCTGGGTTTACGCCACCAAGCCCCATCCGTATTGCTATAAAAAGAGTAAGTATCAATCATATATCTGAAATAGAATTTTCCTCCACAAATGATATTTTCGATCAACATGGAAAGAAAGTGCCAAGAATATCAGTCTTTGATAGACTTGGCCCTTGCAAAAGGCCATTGGTGCGCAAGTTCAACTATAGGAGATTGGGTGTTTCCAGTACGTGAAGACATCCAAAGAAAACTGGAAAGAAGTCCGTCTTCAAGAGGTTAGGAAGCTTGTTTCCATCTCGAATGAAGCGCTACGATGACTTGATGTTATCATCTGGTAAAATCTTGATGGGTAAAAGGCAGACTAGGATCTTCACAAAAACTCAACGCGACGACGAAGATGATAAGGAGAGTATCGCTTCTTCATGTCACATTACCACAAACGAAGGAGAGCTTGAGGAAAAAGATGCCAAAGATGTTCCCCTCGAACTTGAAGAATGTGTTAAATCCACTATTGATGAATTAAATGAAATCAACTTAGGCGATAACAGTAACCCTAGGCCAATTTATATAAGCGCTTTATTGACAATCGAAGAAGATGAGGCATACTAAACCTATTGCGTGAATTCATAGATGTGTTCGCTTGGTCATACAAAGAAATGCCTGGCCTAGACCCAAAAGTAGTTGTTCACCATTTGTCCATTAAGAATGGAGCCCGCCCTGTTAAGCAAGCTCAACGAAGATTTCGACCTGACTTGGTCCCAATGATCGAAGCCAAAGTAAATAGACTCATCGAAGCTGGTTTTATCCGTGAAGTCAAGTACCACTTGGATCTCTAGCATTGTACATGTCAAAAAGAAGAATGGTCAAATCCGAGTTTGCGTTGATTTTAGAGATCTCAATGCTGCATGTCCTAAAGATGATTTCCCATTACCTATTCCTGAACTAATGATATGCCACTACGAGCCATGAAGCTTTGTCATTAATTGATGGGTCATCTGGATACAATCAAATTCGCATGTCTCCTAGAGATGAAGAGTTTACGGCATTCCGCACTCCCAAAGGAATATATTGTTACAAGGTGATGACTTTTGGACTCAAGAATGCTGGTGCAACATACCAAAGAGCAATGCGAAAGATATTTGATGACATGCTTCACAAGAATGTTGAAAGTCAAAGGACCAAGGAAACCATCTACATGACTTAAGGAAAGTCTTCGAACGACTTCGAAGATATCAATTAAGGATGAATCCTTTGAAATGTGCATTTGGTGTGAAATCGGGAAAATTCTTGGGCTACATTGTTCGCGAACGAGGCATAGAAATTGAGCAAGCTAAGGCCATCTCTAATCGTTAGGGGGAGGGGGAGGGGGATTTTGAGGGGGGAAAAAATTGTGGTCTTCAATAGTGGGGGGACGTGGGGAGGGGAGGGAGAGTGGGAGGGGGAGTGAGAGACAAAGGGCAAAAACTTGCCCTCCGGCCATCTTCAATGGTAAGGGGGAGGGGGATGGGGATTTTTGGGTTTTTCTAAAATTATGGTCTTCAATGGTGGGGGGGAGTGGGGAGGGGGAGGAGAGTGGGAGTGAAAGTGGGAAAGAAATGGCAAAAGCTTGCCCCTCCTTTACCCCTCGGCTCACACGCTACATTTTTTTTTTCATTTTTTGTACATATGGTGGTTTTTATTTTTATAAATTTTGTGTATGGATTAATAAATTTTATATTTTAAAAAATTAAATCTTTACAGGAATTAGTTTTAATTAGATATTTTAAATTCGTATTTTAATTTGGATAAAATGTACAAATGATTCAAATTATAATTTTTTTTTATCAAATAAATGAACTTTAATGGAAAGCAAAAGCTATCTTATTAGAGTAAAGATATTACAATGCTCTGTACAAAGTATGTGGGCATAAGCTCTATTCTTGTGTGTGTGTGATATAATGTTTGATCAAGGTATTTATAGGGTATAATCCCTAGATATACAAGGAAACATAATCATATATGGACTCTGGGTATTTGTCCTTCTCAAGCCTGGATTGCAGCCTGATCGCTGAGGAGCATCATCTCTGATCGGGTTGATTCGCGGTAGTGAGCAAACTATATGGTCGAGCCAATCTAACATTTCTAAATCGATCCGAGTATTATATGGGGTATAAAATTGCCCCCGTCAGCATTCTATTCCAAATTCTCGAGGTGGCCCTGGGTTTACGCCACCAAGCCCCATCCGTATTGCTATAAAAAGAGTAAGTATCAATCATATATCTGAAATAGAATTTTCCTCCACAAATGATATTTTCGATCAACATGGAAAGAAAGTGCCAAGAATATCAGTCTTTGATAGACTTGGCCCTTGCAAAAGGCCATTGGTGCGCAAGTTCAACTATAGGAGATTGGGTGTTTCCAGTACGTGAAGACATCCAAAGAAAACTGGAAAGAAGTCCGTCTTCAAGAGGTTAGGAAGCTTGTTTCCATCTCGAATGAAGCGCTACGATGACTTGATGTTATCATCTGGTAAAATCTTGATGGGTAAAAGGCAGACTAGGATCTTCACAAAAACTCAACGCGACGACGAAGATGATAAGGAGAGTATCGCTTCTTCATGTCACATTACCACAAACGAAGGAGAGCTTGAGGAAAAAGATGCCAAAGATGTTCCCCTCGAACTTGAAGAATGTGTTAAATCCACTATTGATGAATTAAATGAAATCAACTTAGGCGATAACAGTAACCCTAGGCCAATTTATATAAGCGCTTTATTGACAATCGAAGAAGATGAGGCATACTAAACCTATTGCGTGAATTCATAGATGTGTTCGCTTGGTCATACAAAGAAATGCCTGGCCTAGACCCAAAAGTAGTTGTTCACCATTTGTCCATTAAGAATGGAGCCCGCCCTGTTAAGCAAGCTCAACGAAGATTTCGACCTGACTTGGTCCCAATGATCGAAGCCAAAGTAAATAGACTCATCGAAGCTGGTTTTATCCGTGAAGTCAAGTACCACTTGGATCTCTAGCATTGTACATGTCAAAAAGAAGAATGGTCAAATCCGAGTTTGCGTTGATTTTAGAGATCTCAATGCTGCATGTCCTAAAGATGATTTCCCATTACCTATTCCTGAACTAATGATATGCCACTACGAGCCATGAAGCTTTGTCATTAATTGATGGGTCATCTGGATACAATCAAATTCGCATGTCTCCTAGAGATGAAGAGTTTACGGCATTCCGCACTCCCAAAGGAATATATTGTTACAAGGTGATGACTTTTGGACTCAAGAATGCTGGTGCAACATACCAAAGAGCAATGCGAAAGATATTTGATGACATGCTTCACAAGAATGTTGAAAGTCAAAGGACCAAGGAAACCATCTACATGACTTAAGGAAAGTCTTCGAACGACTTCGAAGATATCAATTAAGGATGAATCCTTTGAAATGTGCATTTGGTGTGAAATCGGGAAAATTCTTGGGCTACATTGTTCGCGAACGAGGCATAGAAATTGAGCAAGCTAAGGCCATCTCTAATCGTTAGGGGGAGGGGGAGGGGGATTTTGAGGGGGGAAAAAATTGTGGTCTTCAATAGTGGGGGGACGTGGGGAGGGGAGGGAGAGTGGGAGGGGGAGTGAGAGACAAAGGGCAAAAACTTGCCCTCCGGCCATCTTCAATGGTAAGGGGGAGGGGGATGGGGATTTTTGGGTTTTTCTAAAATTATGGTCTTCAATGGTGGGGGGGAGTGGGGAGGGGGAGGAGAGTGGGAGTGAAAGTGGGAAAGAAATGGCAAAAGCTTGCCCCTCCTTTACCCCTCGGCTCACACGCTACATTTTTTTTTTCATTTTTTGTACATATGGTGGTTTTTATTTTTATAAATTTTGTGTATGGATTAATAAATTTTATATTTTAAAAAATTAAATCTTTACAGGAATTAGTTTTAATTAGATATTTTAAATTCGTATTTTAATTTGGATAAAATGTACAAATGATTCAAATTATAATTTTTTTTTATCAAATAAATGAACTTTAATATGATCAAAACTCGAGTATAACTTGATATATATAGTGATTGCGATTTTTTTATAATAATAATAATAATAATTATCATCATAATAATAATAATTATAATTATTATTATTATTATTATTATTATTACTATTACTAATATTATTATTACTATTATTACTATTAAAATATAATCTTTTATATAAGTACGATTAATTTAATAAAATTACATATTAAAAAAAGTTAAACTTCATTATAGAACACTTATAATATTTAAACAAATAAGAATACATACTAAAAATCATCGACCGTGCCTTTCCCACACATGGGCAATTAAGTCGTTCCGAAGTTTACGATTGGCTACTACCGATCGTATTGCTTGATGGCGCATCATATAATTCTCCATGGATAATTCACCACATCTTGGATTAACCTCTCGCGTTGGTCCTGGATAAATATTAGCACGGGCTCTACGAGATGTGGAAATATTTGTATCATCATCTTCAGACTCGGCATCATCGTATTCATGACGTTCATCCTCCACAATCATATTGTGAAGTACTACACATGTTTGGTATCACATGATTATTATTATTATTATTATTATTATTATTATTATTATTATTATTATTATTATTATTATTATTATTATTATTATTATTATTATTATTATTATTATTATTATTATTATTATTGCTATTGTTACTATTATTATTATCTTTATCTTTCACATTATTATTATTATTATTATTATTATTATTATTTGTTATTTATTATTTATTGTTGTTGTTATTATTATTATTTTTTTATTATAAATTTTTTGTATTATTATTAATATTTTTGTATTTTTATTATTATATTATTTTATAATAATAATTTTTGTATTGTTATTATTATTATTATATAATTATTTTTGTTATTTATTATTTTTGCTTTTTTGTATATTTATTATTGTTATTATTATTTTATTATTATGATTCTATGTCCCTAATTGTTGAAGATGATTATGGAGTGGGAGGGGGAGTGGGAGGGGGAGGGGACAGTTTTGCCCCAACGATTGGAGATGGCCTAAAAGCGATGCAATCTTGAAAATGCCTGAACCAAGTAATACACATGAGCTCAAGAGTTTCCAAGGGAAAATAGCATACATTCGGAGGTTCGTTTCAAATTTAGCTGGACGATGTCAACCATTCAGTCGCCTCATGAAGAAAGATGTCCCTTTCAAAGATGTCCCCGATATCTGGGCGCCCATTGATTCTATATATTGCTGCGCAAGAACGTTCTGTGGGGGCATTATTGGCCCAAGAAAATGATGAAGAAAAAGAAAATGCATTATACTATCTGAGTAGAATGATGACGCCTAATTAAGTGAAGTATTCTCCGATAGAGAAAATGTGTTTAGCCCTTGTCTTCGCAATCCAAAAGTTGAAACATTACTTTCAAGCCCACACAGTTCGTCTCATTTCAAGGGCAAACTCATTAAAATTCGTCATGTCAAAACCAGTGCTTTCTGATAGGTTAGCACGATGGTATCTTCAACTGCAGCAGTTTGACATCACATATGTTTCCCAAAAGGCTGTAAAAGGACAAGTCTTGGCTGAATTCTTAGCCGACCATCCTATTCCTGCTAAATGGAAATTGTCCAATGATTTACCCGACGAAGATGCTCTTGTTATCGATATTGTTCCTCCATGGAAAATGTACTTTGACGGAGCTTCCCATAGAAAAGAAGCTGGTGCTGGAGTTATATTTCTTACCCCTGATGGAAAAGTACCCCCCTACTTATTTACTTTAACCCAAAATTGTTCAAACAATGTTGCTGAGTATCAAGCTCTCATACTTGGGTTAGAGATGGCTGTTGAAACGAAAAGGTCGTGTTTAAATGTGTATGGAGATTCTAAATTGGTAATCAGTCAACTTCTTGGAGATTATGATGTCAAAAAGCCGGACTTGCTTCCTTACTTCAAATACGCCAAAAGGTTAATTGGATGGTTGGGAGATGTGACGCTTGAACATGTGCCAAGAAGCGACAATGGACAAGCTGACGCCTTGGCGAAACTTGCTTCCACAATTATCATGCCTGGAAAAGAAGTTTTTGTTCCGATATGCCAAAATTGGGTGGTGCCACCCATTTTCAACGAAAATGATGAAGAGGAAGAGGAAAATCATGACGTAGAAGTCTATGAGATTGAAAATGTCGACTGGCGGCAACCACTCATAAATTATTTGGAGTATGAGAAACTGCCCGATAACCCAAGGCAAAGAATTGATATTCGACGTCGGGCAGCTCGCTTGATTTATTTTAAAGGTACTTTGTATAGACGATCATTTGATGGAGTGTTCTTACGTTGCTTAGGCAACGATGAAGCTGTTCAAGCCATAGAAGAAGCTCACTCTGGACTCTGTGGCGCTCATCAATCTGGCCCGAAGTTACATTTTCGAATCAAAAGGATGGGTTACTATTGGCCTTCAATGGTTAAAGATTGTATGGATTACACTCAAAGGTGTCAAGTTTGCCAGTTTCACGCGAACTTCATTCATAAACCACCTGAACCTTTACATCCAACTGTTGCTTTTTGGCCTTTCGATGCTTGGGTATTAGATGCTGTTGGCCCTATGACTAAGTCTTGCAAAGGACATTTGTACATTTGGCCGCTACTGATTACTTCTCCAAATGGGCAAAAGCAATACCTCTCAAGGAAATGAAGAAAGAAAATGTTGCTGACTTCATTCGCACCAACATCATTTATCGTTATGGAGTACCTCGATACATCATCACTGATAATGGGAAACCCTTTTGCAACAGTCTGATCAACAAATTATGCGAGAAGTTCCATTTCAAGCAAAGGAACTCTTCCATGTATTACGTTGCTGCTAATGGCCTCGCTGAAGCATTCAACAAGACATTGTTCAATTTGTTGAAAAAGATTGTTCCAAAATCAAGAAGAAATTGGCATGAAAGGATTGGCGAAGCCTTATGGGCATATAGAACCACTTATAGAACGCCAACCCAAGCAACTCCATATTCACTGGTATATGGAGTGGAAGCGGTTCTCCCACTCGAGCAACAAATTCCATCGCTCCGAATTGCAATACATGAAGGACTCACGAATGAGGAAAACGCTCGTTTGCATCTTGAAGAATTACAGGCCCTCGACGAGAAAAGATTGGAAGCCCAGCAAAATCTTGAATGTTATCAGGCTAGTATTTCAAAAGCGTTCAATAAAAAAGTTCGCCTACGTTATTTCCAACTTGGTGATTTGGTACTGGCAGTAAGAAGACCAATCATTATCACCTGCAAGACGAAGAATAAGTTTACATCAAAATGGGATGGTCCTTATGTCATTACAGAAGTTTACACAAATTACGCATATAAATTGACCGCTGAAGATGGCTTAAGAGTTGGGCCCATAAACGAAAAGTTCTTGAAACGATATTATCCCTGAATCTGGAAGAAAGATCCATGACGCACGAGCCTAAACTGCATGTCACTCCTGGGCCACATGAGTATAAAATGTGTACGGCAAAAAAAATAAAAAAACGAAAACTCAACTATTTTTTGACTTGATTCCTTTATGGATACGTAGGCAGCTTAGTCATTTTCTAAGTTTGATGGGGCTATTTCGCACCCCTTATAATATTCGGAGCGACAAGTCAATATACGTTCGGACCAATCAGGAGACTAATTAGATGATGAGCTGCCGGGTCCGATCTGAACTATCAAATCCTTGGCGACCAAGAATGAAGCCCGAGTTCCATAAGGATTACTATACCTAGTCCTATTAGGATTATGTTTCCTTGAATAGCTAGGGTTAATATCATATAAATACCTAGTTAAACATGGTATTGGACACACATAATCAGAGCTTACACCTCCATACTGAGACAATCTGATATTAAAATTAATAGAAAAGCTTTTGCTATACTATATTGATATTGATTGTCTTGTTTACTAACTGTTCTTTACGCATTGTTCTTTCTTGAGATTGATCCATCCGGAATAAAGTAACTAAGCCCCATAATATATACCTAATTTAACCTCAGAAACAAACTTCATTGATTTAATCTAACCCTACGAAAAAAGGTTAAATCAGTTGGCGCCCACCGTGGGGCTAGGTTAATTATTCGATTGACATATGGCTCACCCAAGGAAGAACGCCCATAACGGAGTAAGGAGTAACACGACGAACCCTCGTATCACATCTGAGGATCAACAGGACGATACTAATAATAACGCCCCAATAACTAATGACAATCAACAAGAGAACGAGCAACTGCCGAATCTGGAGGAACCACAACGGATAAATATCCAAAACCCTCAAGGACAACAAGGGATCCCCTCCAATGTGATACTGGAAGCCCACATGACTCCAACAATCCCGGTTCCTCCGTCAGACACTCAGGAGAAGCTGCGACAGATCGCTATGTTATTCAATTCACTCTGCCCAGGGGAATTGCTAGTACCCGAGATGGTTCCTAGAAACCCTAGAGCGGCTAGGGCAAATCCTATTCAAAGGACGCCTGTTGGTCCCAAGTGGTCAGAAGAGGTTTAGAGGGGGGGGGGGTGAATAAACCTCTTTAAAAATTTTCTTGAAATTTAACTTTAAAACTTTACTCTTACTGAACAGACTAAGCTGATCAGATTAGTAAGTTACAATTCTGTTCGCGAACAAATCTTTGAACAGTCTTGTTGACCACTCGTCTGATAGTTACTTAGCTGATTTTGCAGAAATCAGTTTTAATACTTAGAGTACTTGCAGCGGATTTTCAAAGTGTTTTTCACAAGTAATCTTAGCAGTTTGAAAAATGTTTCCCCAGTTTTATAAACTCCTTTTAACTTCTTTTCAAACAGTTAACTTAACGTGTTTTTATGCAGACAGAAAATATGCAAGTTTAAAAGCAATGTAAAAACACAATCAATTTTTATAGTGGTTATATGGATTTAAATATCCTTTAGTCCACTCTTCCAAGTCACTCAGATCTTGGGTTATACTATAATCACAAAGTTTACAGTATACTCTGCTTGCGTCGAACAACAAATGAAACGACCACAAGTTCGCAATAGGAAATCACACAGAAAACCTATCCTCTGAAGTTTGATCACTCACAAAGATGGATCACAACTCCGCACAACACTCTTGGTTACAAAATCACTCAAAAGATGTATTTTTCTTGATTCTTCAACTCTGCTTTCGTCAACAAATGACTCAGCTGATGAGTGAGCTGTTCTTGAGACTTAAAGAATTTTGCTTCGGAAATTTCTCTCAGAAAGTGTGTTGCTTGTTTCTTCTTCGTCTCTTTCAGCTATTTATACTTGAGGATTGAAAAGTGTCCGTTGAAGAGAGACAGGATTCAAATTCCTCGAGTACTGGTCCTTAAAATCCGCGAACGGCTCTTTTGCAGTCTGTCCGTACTGTAAACAGTACTATTCTGCAGGCAGCATTAAATGCAGCATTAAATGCACTCGGCTGATGCGAAGCTTTTCTTCAATCATTTGTCTTAAATATCCTCGTACTTCAGCATTTATTACACCAAGGGGCATTTATTACCGTTGGGAACACTTCATGATCTTCTTCACTTGGCTGACGAAAGTATAAGTCTGATGGCGAACTCGGCTGATCTCAAACTTGAACAAATCTGATTTGAGTCGGCTGATCTTCACTAGTCTGATAACTTTACTTCAGCAGATCAGAAGTCTTGGACCTTGAAACTTTGACTCTTCTGATGTCTTCATTACTTAGTCAAAATTCCTTGATAAATTTATCAGCTAAGTTACTCCATACTTAGCCAATATTTGAAGTTTTGGAATGCATCAAAACCTCCCTTATCAAACTTTCTTTAGTGCCTTCATCTTCATCCTTATCCAACAATTTCCCCCTTTTTGATGATGACAAAACTTCAGCTTAGTACCTGTTGAATACTTAAACTAAAGATTGAAATCCTCAAAATTTTCTGAGATAGAAAAAGTTTATTGGATTGAACTTGGACATTTTATTGATGTTGAAAGTGAATTACATGTACAAATTCATCAGATGAGATTTCTGAAAAAGTAAACTGATTACAATTGATTTTTCAATTTCTAACTATCAGCTTCTTCATCAGATTCGAGCACTTCTTCATATTCATAAGATGATTCTTCATCATCTTCTTCATCATTAGCTTCTTCTTCCAAGGTTGCTTTGGCAGCTTCCATCTTTTCTTTAAGTTCTTGCTCTTGAAGAGCTTTCAAAGCTTCCATGGCCTTCCTTGCAGATTCTGTATTCTTGTACTTGGTATCTTCTTTTTCAGTCATTTCTTCTTCTTCTACCGTTCCAAGCTTTGCAATCTTATCAGTTTCAGCTTCAGTCCTGTCAGCTGTTTCTTCAGTTTCTTTGGCTTCAGTTGTTGCAGCAGTAGTTTCCTCCTTAGTTGATTCTTCAGCAGCAGATTCCTTTGCTGGTTCTTCAGCAGCAGTTTCTTTAGCTGGTTCTTCCCTTTTATCTTCCCCCTTTTTGTCATCATCAACTCTGATGACATTAGAAGGTTCAACAGCAGGGTTGAGGGCAACTGTTGGAATCTTTACTCCAGCACACAAAGCCTTCAGATTCTGATTAACAACGTCGTGACTTGCTGTGAGATGATGAATGTCAGTGCTGATGACATCAGTCTTATCATTGAAGTAGTCAATGTTGAGGTTGATGGTTGCAATTTCACTTTGAACATCCTGTGCAGCCTTTGCCACTTCTTGCAACATTCCCAGATTGATTTCCTTCTCTTCATGACTGACTTTAATGAAAGTTGCAGTTAAGTCAGCAATCTTGTGCTCAGCTGATTTTAAAGCAGTGTGAAGATGATTCACATCACCCTTCACATCTTCCACGTTCTGGTTTAGTTCTCTTAAGCTGTGAATCAACTGCAATGAGTTGTCTTGAGGAATTGGAATACTGTTGATCTCCTTTTTGATGATCTTTTCTGTTGATCCTTGAACAGTTTCCAGCTGAAGTCTGTTGGTTTCTGCCAACTCTGCTTTCAGCTCCTCCTTAACCTTTAATAGCTGTTGCTTGTGCTTGTCTTCCAGTTCCTTAAGTTGGTTTTCCATCAGCATCTGGATTGCTTCCATTAGTGATGAGTGCTTATCACCTGATGAAGCAGAAGCAGCAGCTACATCCCTTTCATCAATTTCCTGGTGGACAGGAATATCTTCCATCTTTTCGTCTTGATGATTTCCAGAGTCCGTAGCCTTCCACTCAATGGCCAGGGGTTCATCAGCAGCATTTTCAGCAGACTTATCTTCAGTCTGATCAGCAGACATATCAGCAATTTGATCAGCAGGCTTGTCAGCAGTCTGATCAGCAGACTTGACTTCAGGCTTGTCCGCAGCTTTAGGCTCATCAGTAACATCATCATAGACTAAGTTGGTGATAGTGCCATCATCATTGAAGCAAGTGGTTTGTCTGATTTGCCTCACAATGATCCAGGGGTTAACAAAAGCATTATTCCCCTTTGGCACTTCATAGAACGGTTGCACTTCCTTGCCAAAAACGATTTGCTGGATGCTTGGCAGTAGTGGCAAGTCACTTGAACAGCCTTGCTGATACTTAGACTTTTTAGCCCATCTCTTCAGGGCAGCCATGACAGCAAACTTAATTGCTCTTTCCTCAGCATCTTCAGACTTCTTCTTCTTCTCAGGCAAGGTGCTCTTGATTTTCTTGGCTTCCTCCAGTGCAAAGCCTTTTGCATAGGTATGCATGATATCTCTCACATAGCTGGGATCCAGAGCCTTTTGAATGGAGTTTGTCTTCAGCCAACTTAGAACCCATCGTTCTTCATCAGCCAACTCCTTCATACTTTGAAGTTCAGTGATTGACTTGTTCAGCCTGTTGTCCCTCCAACTAATATATCTTGGCTTTTCTTGGTTGAACAGAGTCATCAACATAAGCTTCTGATCATAGTAAGCTAGAGACTTCTCAAACCTCTTGAAAAGCTCCTTATCAGCATAGACTATCTCAAAAGCTTTTCTGACTTCAAACTTGTCCTTTGACTTGAGTTTGGGGGCAGGCAGCAATATTTTCTTTTTGTCCTCTTCAGTCTTGCCTTCTCCAATCTTGATGCCACCTCCATGGACAGGTCCATAGGCATCAACTTTACTCAATTCAATCACCGCAGCCATTTCAGCATCCTCAGCAGCTTTTCTTTCTGCTGCAGACATGCGTCTTCTGGCTTCATCCTTTGCTTTTTGAGCTTTGCTTAGCTCAAGTGCTTTCTTCTCTTCAAGCTCATCCTGCTTCCTCTGTTCAGCTTCTTCCCTTGCTTTCTTATCAGCTTTGGAGACTTTCTTTCTCCTTAGCACTATCTTTCTTTTGCCTTTATCAGCAGGGGCTGGTCCAGCAGATGATATGGGAGCAGCAGCTATAGGATGGATGATTTGGACATCTGGATCTTCTTGAGGTTGAGTAACCTCAGCTGTTGATGTGACTTGACTTGGCTGTTGCTCATCAGCTTTGTCAATCACAACAGTTTCAACTGTTACAGCAGGCCTTTGAGTAGCTTCAGGGTCTTCCCTTGCTACATTCTCCAAATCCATTGGTTCTTCTATAAATGTCATCTGCTTTCTAGCAGATTTCTTGGTCCTCCCTTCACGGTAAGTGGAGGTAACAGTATCTCTCTGTTGACTCCTTGTCCTTTGAGAAATACCCTCAGCAGGCCTCTCTGCTGATGGAGTTCTTGATGGTGATGCAGGGGATCCAGTCCTTACATCAGCAATTATATTCTCAACAATCTTAGTGGCTTCAGCAGAAGTCACTCTCTCCATCTGCTTAGATTCTTTCTTCTTGGGCTCATCAGCAGCCCTCTTCCTTTTAGTCTCAACAGCCAAACTTGCTGTTTTGACTAATCTCTTTTGCCTTTTGGCAGGAACCTCCTTTGGTTCCTCAACTTCTTCTCGTTCAGGCTCATCAGCCTTCCTCTTCTGAACAGGT
Source organism: Penstemon eatonii (assembly GCA_038501285.1). Taxonomy (NCBI): domain Eukaryota; kingdom Viridiplantae; phylum Streptophyta; class Magnoliopsida; order Lamiales; family Plantaginaceae; genus Penstemon; species Penstemon eatonii. Next base: position 60,486,321 of record CM076710.1, read on the forward strand.
AGATACTTGTTCATTGCTTTGGACTTGTGAATTTCTTTCCCATTTGTCATAACACAGCCCAACTTTGATAAGAGGTAACTTAAAGTGATTCTGTGGTTGGTGTAAGGGCCTTTTCCCTTCTTCACTTCCAGAAAATCAGCAAGTATATACCAAATTATGATGGACCAGTTTACCTCTAGCCCGTAGTATACGGCAGCCATGATGCTGAAACGCTTCATTGTGACAGCATCTAGAGAAAAAGTACAGTTCTCAATCAGCTTAGACACCATATCAGCCATCCGCTGATATTCATCCTTCAGCTGTTTCTTCCTGATGTTGCCAGACAACATCTCTCCTTCCTTGGCGCAGATCGCCCAAAACTGTTGGTGCTTCTCTTCAGTCAGTACGATAACTTCGTGTCTTCCAGACTTGGGCAAACCAAACTGTTCATGAAGAACTTGTGGAGTGAAATTTCCGAAGCAAAATTCTTTAAGTCTCAAGAACAGCTCACTCATCAGCTGAGTCATTTGTTGACGAAAGCAGAGTTGAAGAATCAAGAAAAATACATCTTCTGAGTGATTTTGTAACCAAGAGTGTTGTGCGGAGTTGTGATCCATCTTTGTGAGTGATCAAACTTCAGAGGATAGGTTTTCTGTGTGATTTCCTATTGCGAACTTGTGGTCGTTTCATTTGTTGTTCGACGCAAGCAGAGTATACTGTAAACTTTGTGATTATAGTATAACCCAAGATCTGAGTGACTTGGAAGAGTGGACTAAAGGATATTTAAATCCATATAACCACTATAAAAATTGATTGTGTTTTTACATTGCTTTTAAACTTGCATATTTTCTGTCTGCATAAAAACACGTTAAGTTAACTGTTTGAAAAGAAGTTAAAAGGAGTTTATAAAACTGAGGAAACATTTTTCAAACTGCTAAGATTACTTGTGAAAAACGCTTTGATTTCTAGTTTGTTGTAGTCAGCTTTTGCCGTTCCGTAATACTCCATAACCTGGTCAGTCCAGATTATTCCTTCATTGTACTCCATGAAATTTACCAACTGTGCCGATTTGAATTTCTCCAACAATTCTTTCATCAAACTTGTACCAGACTGATAATAGGACTCATAATCTAAGAACATACCTTCAGCAGCCATTTCAATCTGTTGAAAGTTAGTGAAAAGGAAAGGATTTTTGCAGAAAACTTGTTTAAGTTTTTCTCACAATTGCTTTTGAAAGTTTAGGGTGCGTAAAGAGCTACTCGACTGATCAGATGAGGATTTATAGAGTTGGGGTTTTTCGGTTTCCGTGATATCTGCCAACCGTTAGATCCGTTTTTCTGTCAGTGCTGATCGTGCGGCGTCAGTTACGACCTTTCAAATTCAAAAGATATTTTAATGAGGAGCGGGAATATATACCGCCCGACAGTTTACTTGTAAAAGCGTGTTTTGAATAAAACGTTTTTAAATGGTTCGCTTTTATTTAAGTAATCAGATGAGTATAATAAACACTTATCTGATGGACTACTGTCCTGATGACAATGCTGTTATCAGAGAATGCCAATAGCTGATAACCTTCCTCAGCTGTTTGTCAATCCAGCTAGATAAAATAACTTCAATCTTCGATAGTTGAGTCTTCTGATGAAAACATAACTTCAACTAATCGTCATTAACAAATTTCATCTTTAATTCAGAAGTACCGCTAGTCTTACACGTTCCCCCTGAGTTTAAGAATTCATAAGTTAACTAGTCTGTTGAGAGTTAATCCTTGAAGATAATAATAGATAACTAAGCTGTTGAACTCCAGTTTTCTGATGAGTTCCCCCTCAGCTTATGCTTCCAAATTAAGTAGTCCTAGCTCAGCTCTTAGAGTAGAAAACCTTACTTCACTTAGAGGTTTAGTGAAGATATCAGCAATCTGATTATCAGTATGAACATACTCAATCATTACATTGCCTTTTTCCACATGATCTCTAATGAAATGATGCTTGATCTCAATATGCTTAGTCCTTGAATGACTTGTAGTGTTCTGAGTAAGTGAAATTGCACTTGTATTGTCACAGTAGATTGGTATTCCACTGATCTTGATGTTGTAGTCTTCTAGTTGATGCTTCAACCAAAGTATCTGTGCACAACAAGCTCCAGCAGCTATATATTCAGCTTCAGCAGTAGATATAGAAACTGAGGTTTGCTTCTTACTCATCCATGAGATCAGACGACTGCCTAAGAACTGACAGGCACCTGTTGTGCTCTTTCTGTCAATCTTGCAGCCAGCAAGGTCTGAATCTGAATAGCCAACTAGTTCAAATCCAGATTCTCTAGGATACCACAATCCCAATTCTTGAGTGCCTTTAACATACTTCAATATCCTCTTGGCAGCTAAGAGATGAGATTCTTTGGGGTTTGATTGAAATCTTGCACAGACTCCAACTGAGTACATTATATCAAGTCTGCTTGCTGTTAGATACAACAATGAACCAATAATGCCTCGGTATTTGGTGATGTCTACTGATTTGCCATCTTCATCTTTATCCAAATGAAGACTTGTAGACATAGGAATGGTAGCTGTTGAGCTAGTTTCCATACCAAATTTCTTGAACAGATCTCTTGTGTATTTTGCTTGGCTGATGAATATCCCATCAGGCAACTGTCTAACTTGCAATCCAAGAAAATAAATAAGTTCACCCATCATGCTCATTTCAAACTTATTCTGCATCAGCTTGGAGAACTTATCACACATCTGTTGGTTAGTTGAACCAAAAATAATATCGTCCACATATATTTGCACAAGTAATATATGATTTTCCCATTCAATTGTGAACAAGGTTTTGTCTACCTTACCTTTACGAAATCCTTTAATTAAAAGAAAATCAGATAGGGTATCATACCATGCTCTTGGAGCCTGTTTCAGTCCATAAAGGGCTTTCTTCAGACGATATACTTTGTCTTCTTCTTGATAGACTTCAAATCCAGGAGGTTGTTCAACATACACTTCTTCTTGCAATTCTCCATTGAGAAAAGCAGACTTCACATCCATCTGATAGACAGTGAAGTTCTTATGAGCAGCATAGGCAAGAAACAGTCTGATTGCTTCAAGTCTTGCTACTGGTGCAAAAGTTTCATCAAAGTCAATTCCTTCTTCTTGACAATAACCCTTGGCCACTAGTCTTGCTTTGTTTCTGGTGACAACACCATCTTCATTCATCTTATTTCTGAATACCCACTTAGTGCCAATTACTCTTTGATGACTTGGTCTAGGAACTAAGTACCAGACTTCATTCCTTTCAAATTGATTCAACTCTTCTTGCATAGCTTCTATCCAGAAGGAGTCATTTAGAGCTTTTTCAATTTGTTTAGGCTCTATTTGAGATAGGAATGTGACAAACATAGCATCTTGTGCAGCTGCTCTTCTTGTTTTCACTCTATCTAAAGGATCACCAATGACTAACTCAGGAGGGTGATTCTTGAGCCATCTGAGATCAGGTTGCAGATCAGGATGTTGTCCTCTGTCTTGATCTTGCAACACTACTGTTGGAGTTCCAGTAGTAGTCTGTTGAACATTTGCCGTCTGTTGAACAGTTTCTGGTCTGTCAGCTGTTTGCAACTCGTCTGTTAGACAATCAGCACTGTGATTATGAACAGCACTTGAGTTATCAGCTGAACTTAGATTAGGTAGTATGATGGGAACATATTCTTCATTTCTTCCAACGTCTAACTTCTGTAAATCAGCAGACAGATCTTGATTTACACTTTGATTCTTTTCAGAAGATTGACTTGGCTCATCAAATACTACATGGATAGATTCTTCTATTAGTAATGTTCTTTTGTTAAAAACTCTATAAGCTTTACTAACAGTAGAGTATCCTACAAAAACAGCTTCATCAGCCTTTTCTGCAAATGCAGTAAGGTGATTTTTCCCATTATTCAATACAAAACATTTACAACCAAAAATCTTAAAGTAATGAATGTTTGGCTTTCTATTGTTCCAAACTTCATAAGGAGTCTTGTTCTGATTTTTGTTGATCATACATCTGTTCTGGGTAAAGCATGCTGTGTTTGTTGCTTCTGCCCAAAATCTTTGAGGCAGTTTAGCTTCAGCTATCATGGTTCTGACAGCTTCTTTTAGTGTTCTGTTTCTCCTTTCAGCAACACCATTCTGTTGAGGGGTTCTTGCAGCAGAATACTCATGATGTATTCCCTTCATGTTACAATACTCTTCAACAGTAGAGTTTGTAAACTCTGTCCCTCTATCTGACCTGATCTTCAATATTTTGATACTCTTCTCATTCTGGATCAGTTCCATCAGATTTGTAAGATGTTCCTTGGTTTCACTTTTCTTCTTCATGAAAATCACCCAAGTATATCTTGAATAATCATCCACAATAGCTAGGCAGTATTTCTTTCCACCATTGCTGACTGGATCAATGGGTCCAAATAAGTCCATATGCAACAGCTCCAATATTCTTCCAGAAGATTGGTGCTTCTTTTCTTTAAAAGATGACTTGATTTGTTTACCCTTCTGACATGCATCACAGAGCTTGTCTTTGCTCATGACTGCTTTTGGAATCCCTTCTACCAAATCATTCTTGATTAATCTGTTTATGGTCTTGAAGTTTAAATGATTCATTCTCTTGTGCCATAGCCAACTGACTTCACTTGGTGCAGATGCCACCAAACAAACACTTGAATTCTTGTCAACAGAATTCCAGTCAACTATGTAGATATTTCCTTGTCGTCTTCCAGATAAAATTACCTTCTTTGTACCAATTTGTTCAACGTAGCACTTATCTGTTGAGAAGATGACTGAATATCCCTTGTCACAAAATTGACTTATGCTCAGCAGATTATATTTTAGGCCTTTAACATAGGAGACGTCAGATATCTCTATGTTTCCCTTGATTAATCTTCCTTTAGCTTTAATCTTGCCTTCTTTGCTGTCTCCAAAAGTGACTTTTGGACCATCCACAGCAACTGCATCAGTCAACTCATGTATGTTTCCACACATGTGCCTTGAACATCCACTGTCCAAGTACCAAATCTTCTCTACTTTACTCCTACTCCTAATCCTAACCTACAAAACAAAAATAAAATTGTTTTAGGTACCCTTATTGAGAGGGTCCTGAAGGATTAGTTCCACCCTTGACAACCCAAGATGTTGAAGTCTTAGGCTTCTTAGGTTTCTGAGTTTTAGGAGCATGAACAGTTTCATTTTTATCATAGTTATCAGATAAGTCATGTTGATGATCAGTATGATATGAATAATGTTCATAAGCAGGGTAAGGTGCATGATATGCAGGATATGCATGCATTGGATGAGCAGGGTAAGGTGCATAGTAACTAGGAAATTGAGGTGCATGATACATAGGATGATATGCAGCAGGTTGCACATAATATGACTCATTTCCATACCAAGCATTTTGATTTTTCTTATTCTTATGCTTCTTTGGTTTACTAGATGCTTGCTCATTTGTTTTTGACTTAGTTTTACCACTAGTCTGATTGACTTTAGCTTTATCAGCAGACTTCTTAGGACTCTGCTGTTTGGTCTTACTAGTCTGATTTCCTATACTAGGCTCTTTGCTCTTTTTAGCCTTAGGAGATTTCTTCTCCTTTACCACTTTCTCAGATGAGGTAGGTTTAGAGGTTTGAACATACAGAATGACCTTACTGTTGTCAGCTGATATGAATTTTTCAGTATGGTTCAACTCTAGTTTATCCTTTTCTAAAGGTGTCTCCTGTTTCTTAGATGTATGCATGGATGCAGCAGTCGACTTATCATGAGACTCAATGATTTTCTCAAGTTCCATGATTCTTCCTTTATAGACCTCACATTCAGCTTTCAGAGATTCATGCTCTTGCTCAAGCTGTTTATATTCAGCTGATTCTTTTGGCTTTTCAGCTAAAAGTTTCAGTGAACTATTTTGCTCTTTTAGCAAGTTCATCTCTTCCTTAAGCTTAACAAACTCTCCAGCAATAGTAGTATTATTCAACATCATTTGCTCTAGAGAATTAAACAGTTCATTTTCTTGAGGAGTTACCTCATCCTCAGAGTCATCAGATTCCTTTGCCATCAGGCACAGGAGAGCAGGTTTTTCTTCATCAGAAGATTCTTCATCAGACGAGTCTGAGTCTGAATCAGATGAGTAGACAGCAGCTGGCTTTTCTGCTTCAGCCATCATTGCCTTGCCTCTCTGATGCTTTCTTTCTTTTCTCATTTTCTTCTCTTCCTCAGTGTACTTCTCTGCTTTTGGATATGGGCAGTCTCTTATGAAGTGTCCCAATTTCCTGCAGTTGTAACACATCATTTTTGATTTATAATCCTCTTTATCTTGAGAAGAAAAGTTAGGTTTAGAAGTAGAAGCAGCATGATTGTATTTGTTTTTCATCTTTCTCTTATAGAACTTCTTGAAGTTGTTCATCAATAATGCTACATCTCCAGCAGTGTACTCCTTTTTGTTGAGTAGAGTGGCTTCATCAGATGAGTCCACTTCTTTGCTTTTCTGGGCTGGTCTTCTGGTGTTTTCAGCAGCAACAAGTGCAGCTGTGGGTCCTGAAGTTGAGGTTTCTTCAATTCCCATCCTTGGCAGTTTATACTCATAAGCCTTGAGTGCGGAGAACAGCTCTGTTAGAGAAATCTTGCCCAGATCTCTTGATTCTTCCATTGCTGTCACCTTCATGTTGAACTTGGATGGTAGAGCCTTCAGTACTCTGACAGAAATCTCTTTGTCAGTGAAGGTCTTTCCCAGCTTCAAAACTTCATTCAGAGTTCTGGTGAATCTGGTATCCATCTGATCAATGGTTTCTCCAGACTTCATCTTGAAGTTGTCCAGCTTTTCCAATGCAACACTGAGCTGATGCTCTTTAATAGCATCATTTCCTTCACTCATGTCTCTGACCTTGTCCCACATCTCCTTTGCAGTTTTGCAATGTTTGACCTTGTCAAACCGATCATTATCCAGGGCTTTGGTCATGATGAATCTCCCGACTTTATCAAGATTGTAAAGCTTTATCTCTTCTGGAGTCATCTCATGAAGGTCTTTCTCCACAACCGTATCTACTTCATTTATCTTTATGGTCTTTGTGAATCTGAATGGACCTTTAATGATACATGTGTGCATGTTGTCATTATAGGCAGCAAGGAAAATCTCCATTCTGATTTTCCAGTCCTCAAAGGACATACCAGCAATGTGGGGAACATGGCTGATACAATCCATTTTTCAAAAAGTTTTGATTTTTCAAAAAGATGCTCTTTTGAAAAGTTTTGAAAACCTTTGAAAAACACTCGGATCAAGCTCGTTGATCAGGCAGCTGATTCTAATGAACCACCTGCTCTGATACCACTTGTTGGTCCCAAGTGGTCAGAAGAGGTTTAGAGGGGGGGGGGTGAATAAACCTCTTTAAAAATTTTCTTGAAATTTAACTTTAAAACTTTACTCTTACTGAACAGACTAAGCTGATCAGATTAGTAAGTTACAATTCTGTTCGCGAACAAATCTTTGAACAGTCTTGTTGACCACTCGTCTGATAGTTACTTAGCTGATTTTGCAGAAATCAGTTTTAATACTTAGAGTACTTGCAGCGGATTTTCAAAGTGTTTTTCACAAGTAATCTTAGCAGTTTGAAAAATGTTTCCCCAGTTTTATAAACTCCTTTTAACTTCTTTTCAAACAGTTAACTTAACGTGTTTTTATGCAGACAGAAAATATGCAAGTTTAAAAGCAATGTAAAAACACAATCAATTTTTATAGTGGTTATATGGATTTAAATATCCTTTAGTCCACTCTTCCAAGTCACTCAGATCTTGGGTTATACTATAATCACAAAGTTTACAGTATACTCTGCTTGCGTCGAACAACAAATGAAACGACCACAAGTTCGCAATAGGAAATCACACAGAAAACCTATCCTCTGAAGTTTGATCACTCACAAAGATGGATCACAACTCCGCACAACACTCTTGGTTACAAAATCACTCAGAAGATGTATTTTTCTTGATTCTTCAACTCTGCTTTCGTCAACAAATGACTCAGCTGATGAGTGAGCTGTTCTTGAGACTTAAAGAATTTTGCTTCGGAAATTTCTCTCAGAAAGTGTGTTGCTTGTTTCTTCTTCGTCTCTTTCAGCTATTTATACTTGAGGATTGAAAAGTGTCCGTTGAAGAGAGACAGGATTCAAATTCCTCGAGTACTGGTCCTTAAAATCCGCGAACGGCTCTTTTGCAGTCTGTCCGTACTGTAAACAGTACTATTCTGCAGGCAGCATTAAATGCAGCATTAAATGCACTCGGCTGATGCGAAGCTTTTCTTCAATCATTTGTCTTAAATATCCTCGTACTTCAGCATTTATTACACCAAGGGGCATTTATTACCGTTGGGAACACTTCATGATCTTCTTCACTTGGCTGACGAAAGTATAAGTCTGATGGCGAACTCGGCTGATCTCAAACTTGAACAAATCTGATTTGAGTCGGCTGATCTTCACTAGTCTGATAACTTTACTTCAGCAGATCAGAAGTCTTGGACCTTGAAACTTTGACTCTTCTGATGTCTTCATTACTTAGTCAAAATTCCTTGATAAATTTATCAGCTAAGTTACTCCATACTTAGCCAATATTTGAAGTTTTGGAATGCATCAAAACCTCCCTTATCAAACTTTCTTTAGTGCCTTCATCTTCATCCTTATCCAACAACGCCAAGGCAGGTCGATCAGATCTCACAACAAGCGGAGAGCCCTCCGCAAAAGAGCAATACAAAGCCAACCGATGAGCAAATCGGGAGAAAAATAGATCGGACGAGGCCACAACCCGTCCGCCTCGGATCAAAGGAACGTGCCATAATCCCCATCGAAGATGACGTAGTCGGCGCAATTCCTAATCGACCAAGAACTGTGCACCTCTCGGAAAGAGAAATTGAGAAGATGGTACAGGAGCGTCTGGAACAACGTCTACGAACTGTTCAAAATCCATGGGCCAGAAGCACGGAGCTCCAAGAGAGCCTAGCAGCGTGCTCCCCCTCTTGCAGGGAGATAAAAGAAGCTCAGTCGACGGGTCAGGTTCCGGGACGACTACCCAGATATGATGGAACCACCGATCCAGATGATTATATATTCAGTTTTACGAACATAATGAACTTATATGCTCACTCAGCAGAATACACTCCAAAGTTAATGGTCACCACATTCGAAGGACTAGCTTTGGATTGGTTTGCCAAACAACCCACTAATTCCATATTCAGCTTTCGGGAGTTATGCAATAAGCTGACTCAGCAGTTCGCTATCCAGAACAGACAGAAACAGCCAATGAGCTATCTAGGAACCATCCATCAACAAGAGGGAGAATCCCTACGAAACTGGTTGGCAAGGTTTAACGTGGAATTGCTCAAAATCGATTCCCCAAAACATCGATTACATAATCTCCATCCTTTTCGACCTCACCAAAAACAGGCAGTTCGGGAATGCCTCAGTAGAAAGCAACCAAGAACATTTGCGGATATTATGACCTTGGCATCAAAATACATGACTCAAGAGGAGATGAATTATTTTGAAGATAAGAACAAAAATAAGGCTCCCACCTCCGAATCTAAGCGGCAAGATAGAGTTCCTGCCCCAAAACCCATGGATTATGATAGATCCTTCAGAAAAGGGAATGTCTTTCAGCGATTAGAAAATAATCGGAACGATCAGGATAGGAGACCTAATATCTATCCAGGATCAAGATCGACAGAACCGGCAAATAGGAACAGAATAAACCAAGTGAAGTACCCCAGGCTGACCGTTCCCGTTGAAGAAATCTTGGTGGTACTTGAGAGGAACAATTGGATCCTCGCAGCAAAGAGAATCGCTCAACCAAGGCCAGGTGCTCGAAACTACGATCTATACTGTAGATATCACCGGGCACATGGGCATCGCACCGAGGATTATTTTCACCTAAAACGGGAAATCGAAAAGTTGATCGAGCAAGGAAAATTGGATGACTATCTAGAACGGACAATCGCAAGAGGGGTAGGAGTCGGAGTCCACGGAACAATAATCAGAGATCCCTAACAATGGTCCGCCGCAAGAATTGAATGATGATCAAGTTAACGGCACCATTCATACAATCTCGGGAGGACCAGCAGGCGGAGATAGCCGCAACGCTCGCCGCAGGACCGCCAGGTCCATACTTGGAAATATCAGGTACCCAAAAGAAGTGTGGACGCTAGAAAGCAAACCACCGAAAGACCAGCTAATCAGTTTTAACGAGAGCGAGGTACCGAGGAACTTCGTTTGGGATGCGAAAGAGGACAACCCCGATTTCCCAATAGTAGTATCCCTTGAGATTGCGAACTACAATGTTAAAAGGATCCTAATTGATAACGGGAGCTCAGCAAATATCATATCTAAAGAAGTCCTAAATCAGATGAACATGGGAGAAATAACATTCCAAAAGGTAGCCACTCCTCTGGTAGGATTCGGAGGTTCGGAAATAGTCCCTTGTGGAAGCGCACGGTAAAGTTGATAAAATTCTTGGTCGTAGAGACTCCTTTTGCCTACAAGGCGATCCTAGGATGACCCGCTCTTAACCTATTCCGAGCTGTTGTATCAACTTACCATCAGAAGATAAAATTCCCGACGAACACGGGAATCGGAGAAATAGTAAATGATCATTGTATGGTATGGGACTGTTACAACACCTCCTTAACACTAGGGAACCGCTCCAAATCGTTTACCCCAGCTAAAAGAAAGCTCGAGGACGACGTTGATATAGTCGAGATTGAAATCCCCAGTATAGACCGAATAGATCGAAAGAGAAAGGAACCGATCGATTTAACTATGAAACCACCGGAGCACAAAGATGTCATGCTAGTGCAAGGGGATCCCACAAAAACGACCAAAATCGGAACTGAACTCAGTAAGGACGAGGAAATAATGCTAGTAAACTTCCTCAGAGAAAATATAGATATCTAAAGTTGATAAAATTCTTGGTCGTAGAGACTCCTTTTGCCTACAACGCGATCCTAGGATGACCCGCTCTTAACCTATTCCGAGCTGTTGTATCAACTTACCATCAGAAGATAAAATTCCCGACGGACACGGGAATCGGAGAAATAGTAAATGATCATTGTATGGCATGGGACTGTTACAACACCTCCTTAACACTAGGGAACCGCTCCAAATCGTTTACCCCAGCTAAAAGAAAGCTCGAGGACGACGTTGATATAGTCGAGATTGAAATCCCCAGTATAGACCGAATAGATCGAAAGAGAAAGGAACCGATCGATTTAACTATGAAACCACCGGAGCACAAAGATGTCATGCTAGTGCAAGGGGATCCCACAAAAACGACCAAAATCGGAACTGAACTCAGTAAGGACGAGGAAATAATGCTAGTAAACTTCCTCAGAGAAAATATAGATATCTAAAGTTGATAAAATTCTTGGTCGTAGAGACTCCTTTTGCCTACATCGCGATCCTAGGATGACCCGCTCTTAACCTATTCCGAGCTGTTGTATCAACTTACCATCAGAAGATAAAATTCCCGACGGACACGGGAATCGGAGAAATAGTAAATGATCATTGTATGGCATGGGACTGTTACAACACCTCCTTAACACTAGGGAACCGCTCCAAATCGTTTACCCCAGCTAAAAGAAAGCTCGAGGACGACGTTGATATAGTCGAGATTGAAATACCCAGTATAGATCGAATAGATCGAAAGAGAAAAGAACCGATCGATTTAACTATGAAACCACCGGAGCACAAAGATGTCATGCTAGTGCAAGGGGATCCCACAAAAACGACCAAAATCGGAACTGAACTCAGTAAGGACGAGGAAATAATGCTAGTAAACTTCCTCAGAGAAAATATAGATATCTAAAGTTGATAAAATTCTTGGTCGTAGAGACTCCTTTTGCCTACAACGCGATCCTAGGATGACCCGCTCTTAACCTATTCCGAGCTGTTGTATCAACTTACCATCAGAAGATAAAATTCCCGACGGACACGGGAATCGGAGAAATAGTAAATGATCATTGTATGGCATGGGACTGTTACAACACCTCCTTAACACTAGGGAACCGCTCCAAATCGTTTACCCCAGCTAAAAGAAAGCTCGAGGACGACGTTGATATAGTCGAGATTGAAATCCCTAGTATAGACCGAATAGATCGAAAGAGAAAGGAACCGATCGATTTAACTATGAAACCACCGGAGCACAAACATGTCATGCTAGTGCAAGGGGATCCCACAAAAACGACCAAAATCGGAACTGAACTCAGTAAGGTTGAGGAAATAATGCTAGTAAACTTCCTCAGAGAAAATATAGATATCTAAAGTTGATAAAATTCTTGGTCGTAGAGACTCCTTTTGCCTACAACGCGATCCTAGGATGACCCGCTCTTAACCTATTCCGAGCTGTTGTATCAACTTACCATCAGAAGATAAAATTCCCGACGGACACGGGAATCGGAGAAATAGTAAATGATCATTGTATGGCATGGGACTGTTACAACACCTCCTTAACACTAGGGAACCGCTCCAAATCGTTTACCCCAGCTAAAAGAAAGCTCGAGGACGACGTTGATATAGTCGAGATTGAAATCCCCAGTATAGACCGAATAGATCGAAAGAGAAAGGAACCGATCGATTTAACTATGAAACCACCGGAGCACAAAGATGTCATGCTAGTGCAAGGGGATCCCACAAAAACGACCAAAATCGGAACTGAACTCAGTAAGGACGAGGAAATAATGCTAGTAAACTTCCTCAGAGAAAATATAGATATCTAAAGTTGATAAAATTCTTGGTCGTAGAGACTCCTTTTGCCTACAACGCGATCCTAGGATGACCCGCTCTTAACCTATTCCGAGCTGTTGTATCAACTTACCATCAGAAGATAAAATTCCCGACGGACACGGGAATCGGAGAAATAGTAAATGATCATTGTATGGCATGGGACTGTTACAACACCTCCTTAACACTAGGGAACCGCTCCAAATCGTTTACCCCAGCTAAAAGAAAGCTCGAGGACGACGTTGATATAGTCGAGATTGAAATCCCCAGTATAGACCGAATAGATCGAAAGAGAAAGGAACCGATCGATTTAACTATGAAACCACCGGAGCACAAAGATGTCATGCTAGTGCAAGGGGATCCCACAAAAACGACCAAAATCGGAACTGAACTCAGTAAGGACGAGGAAATAATGCTAGTAAACTTCCTCAGAGAAAATATAGATATCTAAAGTTGATAAAATTCTTGGTCGTAGAGACTCCTTTTGCCTACAACGCGATCCTAGGATGACCCGCTCTTAACCTATTCCGAGCTGTTGTATCAACTTACCATCAGAAGATAAAATTCCCGACGGACACGGGAATCGGAGAAATAGTAAATGATCATTGTATGGCATGGGACTGTTACAACACCTCCTTAACACTAGGGAACCGCTCCAAATCGTTTACCCCAGCTAAAAGAAAGCTCGAGGACGACGTTGATATAGTCGAGATTGAAATCCCCAGTATAGACCGAATAGATCGAAAGAGAAAGGAACCGATCGATTTAACTATGAAACCACCGGAGCACAAAGATGTCATGCTAGTGCAAGGGGATCCCACAAAAACGACCAAAATCGGAACTGAACTCAGTAAGGACGAGGAAATAATGCTAGTAAACTTCCTCAGAGAAAATATAGATATCTAAAGTTGATAAAATTCTTGGTCGTAGAGACTCCTTTTGCCTACAACGCGATCCTAGGATGACCCGCTCTTAACCTATTCCGAGCTGTTGTATCAACTTACCATCAGAAGATAAAATTCCCGACGGACACGGGAATCGGAGAAATAGTAAATGATCATTGTATGGCATGGGACTGTTACAACACCTCCTTAACACTAGGGAACCGCTCCAAATCGTTTACCCCAGCTAAAAGAAAGCTCGAGGACGACGTTGATATAGTCGAGATTGAAATCCCCAGTATAGACCGAATAGATCGAAAGAGAAAGGAACCGATCGATTTAACTATGAAACCACCGGAGCACAAAGATGTCATGCTAGTGCAAGGGGATCCCACAAAAACGACCAAAATCGGAACTGAACTCAGTAAGGACGAGGAAATAATGCTAGTAAACTTCCTCAGAGAAAATATAGATATCTAAAGTTGATAAAATTCTTGGTCGTAGAGACTCCTTTTGCCTACAACGCGATCCTAGGATGACCCGCTCTTAACCTATTCCGAGCTGTTGTATCAACTTACCATCAGAAGATAAAATTCCCGACGGACACGGGAATCGGAGAAATAGTAAATGATCATTGTATGGCATGGGACTGTTACAACACCTCCTTAACACTAGGGAACCGCTCCAAATCGTTTACCCCAGCTAAAAGAAAGCTCGAGGACGACGTTGATATAGTCGAGATTGAAATCCCCAGTATAGACCGAATAGATCGAAAGAGAAAAGAACCGATCGATTTAACTATGAAACCACCGGAGCACAAAGATGTCATGCTAGTGCAAGGGGATCCCACAAAAACGACCAAAATCGGAACTGAACTCAGTAAGGACGAGGAAATAATGCTAGTAAACTTCCTCAGAGAAAATATAGATATCTAAAGTTGATAAAATTCTTGGTCGTAGAGACTCCTTTTGCCTACAACGCGATCCTAGGATGACCCGCTCTTAACCTATTCCGAGCTGTTGTATCAACTTACCATCAGAAGATAAAATTCCCGACGGACACGGGAATCGGAGAAATAGTAAATGATCATTGTATAGCATGGGACTGTTACAACACCTCCTTAACACTAGGGAACCGCTCCAAATCGTTTACCCCAGCTAAAACAAAGCTCGAGGACGACGTTGATATAGTCGAGATTGAAATCCCCAGTATAGACCGAATAGATCGAAAGAGAAAGGAACCGATCGATTTAACTATGAAACCACCGGAGCACAAAGATGTCATGCTAGTGCAAGGGGATCCCACAAAAACGACCAGAATCGGAACTGAACTCAGTAAGGACGAGGAAATAATGCTAGTAAACTTCCTCAGAGAAAATATAGATATCTTCGCCTGGAGTGCGAACGACATTGAGGGGATTGATCCTAGAGTAATCACCCATTCGCTAAAAATCGATCCCATGGCAAAACCTGCAAGACAAAAAAAGAGGAATCACGGGCCGATAAAAGACAAAATAATCAAGGCAGAAGTAGGAAGACTACTCAAGGCTAAACAAATTCGAGAAATACACTTCTCGGAATGGCTATGTAATGTTGTATTAGTAGCGAAAGGGGATAAAAACGATAATAAGTGGAGAAGGTGCAATGACTTAACCGACCTTAACAAGCTATGTCCACGAGATCCATATCCCCTTCCGAGGATCGACTTATTGGTCGACTCAACTGCTGGTTTCGCAATTTTCAGCATGATGGACGCCTTCCAAAGTTTCTATCAAATATACATGGATGAGCGAGACCAAGAAAAAAACTGCTTTCGTAACATAACAGGGTGTATACTGCTTCATAGTCATGCCATTTGGCCTAAGGAACGCTGGAGCCACTTACCAGAGATTAGTTAACCTAATGTTCAAAGAGCTGATCGGAGATATAATGGAAGTATTCGTAGATGATATGCTGGTCAAAAGCATGAATGAAGCCGACCACATAAAGCATCTCGATCGGTGCTTTCAAATATTGAGGAAATACCGAATGAAGTTGAATCCCACAAAATGCACTTCCGGAGTAAAATGGGGAAAGTTTTTAGGATATCTGGTTCATCAGCGAGGAACTGAGGCCAATCCCGAAAAGATTCGAGCTATAACTGAAATGAAACCACCTAAAACGATCTCCCAAGTACAAAGTTTAGTGGGAAAGATCGTGGCATTGAACAGATTCATCTCCTAATCGGCCGACAAAAGTTTGCCTTTCTTTCAAACTCTACGAAAGGTGAAAAACTTTGTTTGGACCGAAGAATGCGATCAGGCTTTCAACCGGCTTTCAACCGGCTAAAGGAATACCTGACCTCCTCCCCACTATTAGCCAAACCAACTGAGGGCGAACCATTATACATTTAAATATCTATCTCCGATGTGGCCATTAGATCAGTTTTGGTAAAGATAGAAGGCATGGAACATAAGCCTGTTTATTACTTAAGCAAGTTATTACAAGGGGCGGAGAAGAATTACTTGGAAATAGAAAAGTTCGCCTTGGCCTTAGTGGTAGCGGCACGCAAACACCGACCATACTTTTTAACCTACTAAATTGTGGTATTAACCAACCAACCGCTACTAAATTGTGGTATTAACCAACCAACCAACCTCTGGTAGGTTGATTAAATGGGCGATTGAGCTAGGTCAGTTCGAAATCGAATACAAACCAAGAATTGCAATTAAGGCCCAAGTCCTGGCCGATTTCCTATTAGAAACTCCGACCTCAACACCTGAACATAGTGAATCGACCAGCCGCGATAACGATATCTTGATCGTAGAAAATCAAACCTGGTTGATGCATGTCGATCGTGCTTCATGCAGAGAGGGAGGAGGTGCTAGAATCAACTTTTACCGGACCAAATAAAGAAGATATAAACTATGCAATAACCTTGGACTTCGTAGTAACGAACAACGAGGCAGAATACGAAGCATTGATTGCAGGAATGGAAATGGCAATCAAGGCCAACATAAAGAGTCTCAAGGTACTGACCGATTCAGAGTTAGTACAAAGACAATTTGAAGGTCTATACGAGGCAAAGGAATTCAACATGGTCAAATACCTAGCTAAAGCAAAAGAATTGGCTGAGAAATTTAAGAACTTTGAGATACAGAATGTTCCACATTCGGAAAACAAATGGGCCGATCAACTTTCCAGATTCACACGGTCTCATGACGGTAAAACAGAAAGAGTAATAAATTGGTTAATCTCAATACGCCAGCAATTGACATCGATGAGACACCAGTAGCTGAGACGATGGAAATCGAAGAAGCTAAAAGATTCTGGATGACTCCAATGATAGACTATCTCCGAGAAGGAAATTTACCGCTCGATCCGAATGAGGCTCGGAAGATAAAGTATCGAGCTCAAAGTACACAATATAGAAGGAAAACTTTACAGAAGATATGTATCCGGAGTTATTCTAAAATGTATCTCCGAGTCGCAAACCAATGAAGTTCTTCGCGAAGTACACGAAGGAGAAGCAGGGAATCATAGTGGAGCAAGAGCCTTGGCCTTAAAATGCCTTCGAACAGGTTACTATTGGCCTACCGTAAACAATGATGCCATGCAGTATGTGCAAAAATGCCATCATTGTCAAGTTCATGCAAACATAAGTCATCAACCAGCCGAGAACATGCACCCAATACCCGTAGGCTGGCCATTTGATCAATGGGGAATGGACATTGTGGGACCTTTCCCGGTAGCCAGGTCTAAGAAAGCATACGTTCTGGTCGCTGTCGAATATTTCAGTAAATGAATAGAATGCGTTGCTCTTGCTCGAATAACTCAATTCCAAGTGATTGATTTCCTATGGAAGTTCATAGTATGTCGATTCGGCATCCCAAGAATCCTGATTTCTGATAATGGAACTCAATTTACGGGAAAACAAGTAATGAAATGGTGCACCAAGCTAGGAATTAGACAAAACTTCACTTTAGTAGGGCATCCAAGAGCAAATGGACAAACTGAAGTAGCGAACCGTGAAATAATAAAATCTTTGGAGAAGAGATTAGGGGCAGCCAAAGGAAGATGGCTAGATGAACTCCCCGGAGTACTTTGGGCTAATTGGACGACAGTCAGAACTTCAACTGGGGAGACCCCATTTAGTCTGGTATATGGCTTGGAGGCTGTAATTCCAGTCGAAACACTAATTCCGACACCAAGAATTAAGATGTATGATAACCAGGAAAATGAAAAAGCAAGAGAAAATGATGTCGATCTGACGGAAGCTTTAAGAGAAAAAGCAGTTGTACGGCTGCAAGTCACTAAATCAAACATGGAGAAGGCCTACAACCAAAAGGTACGCATACAAACCTTCAAAGAAGGGGACTTGGTGCTGAAAAAAGTAGAGGTGTCCAAGCATGTAGGAAAATTACAACAGAATTAGGATGGACCATACATTGTCACTAACGTAGGAAAGAAAGGTTCATACAAAATTGCACACTTGAACGGAACACCCCACCAAGAACATGGAATGCAGTCAACCTAAGAAAATACTATGGAAAATGAATCCTAGTAATCATCCTTGTTAATTTCTTTTAATTTTGTTTGGTTTATTTTCTTTATCGTATTATTCTTTGTAATAAAGGCCTTGGCCTGAGATTCATTCTCAACATTTTTATCAATGATTTATGAATTTGAAGACCGAATCAAGGATTCACATGAGTTAACGCCAAAGATGTTGATTGAGTAGAATATAAATCGATCCGCTCGATAAACGCTCCTCAATCTCCAACGATCAACATGGTTGAATCCAAAAAGTCGATCTAAGTCTTAAAACGAGTTGAGTATAAATCAATCCACTCGATAAACGCTCCTCGATCTCCATAACAACGATCAAAACAGGTTACAAGCCAAAAAATTTGGTAAAAAACCTAAGTCTTAAAACGAGTTGAGTATAAATCGATCCGCTCGATAAACGCTCCTCGATCTCCATAACAACGATCAAAATAGGTTACAAGCCAAAAACTTTGGTAAAAAACCTAAGTCTTAAAATGAGTTGAGTATAAATCGATCCTTCGATAAACGCTCCTCCATCTCCATAACAACGATCAAAATAGGTTACAAGCCAAAAAAATTGGTAAAAAACCTAAGTCTTAAAACGAGTTGAGTATAAATCGATCCGCTCGATAAATGCTCCTCGATCTCCATAACAACGATCAAAATAGGTTACAAGCCAAAAAATTTGATAAAAAACCTAAGTCTTAAAACGAGTTAAGTATAAATCGATCCGCTCGATAAACGCTCCTCGATCTCCATAACGATGAATACTAAAAAGGTTAAAACCAAAAATATTGGTAAAAAACCTAAGTCCTAAAGAATTGAGTAGAATCGATCCGCTCGATAAACGCTCCTCGATCTCCATAACGACGACGACTAAAAAGGTTAAAACCAAAAATATTGGTAAAAAAACCTAAGTCCTAAAAGGGTTGAGTAGAATCGACCCGCTCGATAAACACTCCTCGATCTCCATAGCGGCGACGACTAAAACAGGTTAAAACCAAAATTATTGGTAAAGAACCTAAGTCTTAAAGAGTTGAGTAAAGTCGATCCGCTCGGTAAACGCTCCTCGACCTCCATACCGACAAGCGAAAAACAGTTCAAAAATCTAAAGTCATAAAGAGTTGAGTAAAAATTGATTTGCTCAATAAACACTCCTCGATCTCCAAAACGGCGAACAAAATGATTGAAGCCAAAAGATTAGTGAAAGACCTAAGTTTTTAACCAATCGCTTCTCGATCTCCATAACAGCGAATAAATGAGAACATATTGAGGCAAATCAACAACGAGAAATATGAAAATAATAACGCTGAAGTTTTATTCATCTGAGCATAAAGAACATCTCACGAATTACATGCGAAGTTTTATTCAGAGTACAAAGAGCTTTATACTGTTTACATATCGTCACAAATGTTTACGTAAAATAATCCTATTCTATAGATCGGAAATCTTCACGACAAAGTCCACGGAAACATTAATCTCCTCCCTAGTGGCCATGCTATGAAGATCAACTCATTTAGGTCAAAATGACCATTACCGGCCAGATGTCCGATAAACCATCACTCGCCCAAAACGAGCTACTGCTTGTATGATGGAGTTGACTTTTACTTTAAAGCAGCATCTCACGAGGACCGTCGCAAAAGTTAAAATTTACCAGCACATCCCGGCGGCCAATCACTCCGGAGGTAACATCGAAGAACAGGGATGCCTGGTAAGTATGAACCCTCCATGTGCAAACAGAAACCACGGACCTCAAACCCGTGAAGACAAAGGCTGAGGCCACATGGGACCCGTTAGTACAAGGTAGGGCATCAATGGGACCTGTCAGTACAAGGCAGATTATATTTGAGTTATTACGACAAAACGAATCACGATAATGTGACTTTTTGAAAATGATGGGATCACTGGGCAAAGTAAAATTCAGAGAAACTGATATCTCCATTTTTATACGATATGGATAGATATAGGGAGAAGTTGATTATCTATTTATAAGGAAACAGTAAGTTAATCCTACGGTTGGGTAAAAGTCTGATCAAGGGACAAGAATGCGACTTTTGACTTCCCGAATTTAATGTGAGTAAGTTGGAACGGCGTTAGGATGGTCGATAAATCTGCTCGATGAGAATGAAGCATCAAGGTCGAAACGACCAGAATGAGAAATCCTTATACGTTCCAGAGAAGTCATTAGAAACAACTCGACACTTTACGAAGAACACTCGATCGACGAACAGAAGCCTTAGAAAAAAGAGATTTAGAACAAAAAAATAATTATTTCTATAAAGAATTAGAAATGCTTAAGCAGAAAGACGAAATAGTTGGTCGTTTTGACAACAAATACGTACTTGACGACGTCAAATCCAGCTTTTCCCTTGGAGTCCAAGAAATCTGACTGACTGGCAGATAAGACAGTCGACGAAGCTAGGATATACAGACTTGTCACCGCCTCATATATCAAAGAATTGCTTAAGGAGGTCTAAACAAGCTAGATCTAACTAATGATCCTACATTTTCCAATCCCTCCCATACCAAAAAATTGACATGTTGACACACGAGTTGTTTTATTTGAGGAAAATGGAGCTTACAATCAGTATAGAGAAACATGGAGTTTAAAAAGAGTAGAACACAGTCTTTTCTAAGAGATACAAACTCAAAAGGAAAAGCAGCGCTCAAATGAGGGTGATAATAAAACCCTTATATAGAAGTTTATGACAAACAAATATACTATACTTGACGACAGGTACTGATCGATAATCGATAAGCATGATAAACGTACTTTACAGTTCTTTGGAGAGCTGACTGTGTGAACGGAGTACAAAAATCCAATTGCCTAAGGGTTATGCATAATCGATAAATGAGCTTATACATTAAAACCAACACCTCGCGATTAAAAATAGGATTGCAAGAAAAATCCTCATCTTGATACTGTTCCCGGCTGGTCGGTAACAACTAACTACTCTTTCAAGACAAAGAAGATCGCCCAAGAAATTGATATCAGCTAAGTCTATTGAAATCTCCTGCTCACTTAGAAGATTCATACTTAATTATAACGATAAAATTGTGCATGACATAATTTATCGAGATACATCTACTAACTGAAAATTAAAGAAGGCAATACACTGATCAAAAAAGGTCGTCATTGTCATTAGCATTTGTACAAAAAAAAAAGGTCAAGAAGCAGTCCATTATAGCAGGTCGATTAGAACAGGTCATTAACGCTGGATGTCATCACTAGGCCGACTCGTAGAAGCACCCCTCCGAGGAGTCACATTATCCACAAACGCCATCAACTTCTCCTGACGTTTTTGATAACCGGCCTCATAGCCTTGATCATACGCAAGGCGACGAGACTCCTCCAAATGGACATTCAGCTGAGCCAAATCATCCTTCTCTTTCTCAAGAGCTGACTTCTCTTCTTGTAATTTCTGAAGATCGTCACCAAGTAACCTGAGTTGGAAAGTTTCCCCTTCAACCTTCGCTCTCTCCGAGTCCAAGCGAAGCTTTAGGCTCTCCTTACCGAGCCACAGATCATCACTCTAAACACCCAGCTGCAGCGCAAAATACTTGGCCTAAAAAGAAAAAAGGTCGTATGTAACAAAGCAGTAAAAGCAATGCAAGAAATAAAGTCAGAAATGTAAATACCTGCTCGCACATCTTGACAAGGGACTGAACGAGGCGAACATTGGAAGTACCTTCGTGCTTCTTCAACTCACCAGGCAAGATAGTACTCAGACCCAACTCTCAGGACAAATCATCAGGCTCAAGAGAGTTGGGCAGCTCACTAGTAAGGGGAATGTTATCAGGCTGAGGAATCCCCGACTCCGTTATATCCCTAACCTGTTTAAGGATACAACGATCATCCAACGGACGAGGGGATTCCCTCTCATTAGGAATCACTGAGGTTTCTTTACCCGAAGCTGAGATAATGGTCCGCCGACCGGACCTTGAGCCTGTCCGACCTCCAAAGAATCCGTCGACTTCAGAAGAAGTTGTCACAATGGTGGTATCAGTAAATAAATAGTCAGAGAAATCCTGACCAACAGATTGTGTCAAGGATGTATTCAAGAAGGTACCACCGCCATCTACCCCCGTGGCAGCATCCTCTTGGCTTTCGCCGATAACTGGTTCAGTAGAAGTAGAGGTAGGAATGGAGTTATCTAGAGCATGCTCGTGAAAGCCATGCTCGAAAGAAGGAACACCTGAAGAAACGGGTATATTAAAAGTCGGCTCCACGTTGGACACATCTCCCACTACAAGAAAAATCGATTTCTGCGACATTCGAGATTGGTCACTAAAAGTGAAAAAACGGTTACAGAAACCTTCAGTGACCAGAACAAGGTAATTGGTTAGTACACACTGGCTACTAAAGCTACGCAGCGACGAACGATTAATTTGGACGCTGAAAGTGTGTGTTTAGCGGCCATCCACCATTAGTTGCTAAAGAACACCATCATTAGCAACAATATTTTCAGTTGCAAATGTAGAGATGTATGGTCGATGCATTATTGTATGGTCACTAATGTTATGTGTATAGTAACCAAAAATTCATTTCTAGTGGCCGGCCACTAGTGGTCCCTAAAAGACAACCATTAGAAAAAAATATTTTGTGTCGCAAATGTAGAGACGGGTGGTCGTTGTAGCGTTGCAGGGTCGCTAATGTTATGAATATAGTAACAAAAAAAATTGTTTGTAGTGACCAACCACTTGTTGTCCCTAAATGTCACAGCCATGAGCAACATTTTTTTTAGTCGCTAATGTATGTACATATGGTCCCTTCATAATTACATGGTCGCTAAAGTCATGTGTACACCGACCAAATTCCATGTTAACGGACCAAACACCAGTGGTCTCTAAAAAACTTGGTCATTGCCAATGATTTTTTTTGTGGCTAATGTTGTATGACTGGTTGTTGTAGGATTATGTGGTTGCTATTGTTACATTTACAACAACCAAAATTCATGTTTAGTGAACAATCATTGGTGGTCTCTAAAAGACATGTACATGAGCAACGTTATTTGTAGTCGCTAATGTAGAGATTAGTGGTCGCACCATAATTAAGTGGTCACTGATGTGCCTTTGACACCAACCAAAAATCATATTTAGGGACCATTCGCAAGTGGTCTGTAAAGGGCATGTTTATAAGCAACAAATTTTTTGGTCTCTAATATGGATATAGATGGTCGCTACAACATTAGATTGTCACTAATGTTATATGTATACCAACAAAAATTCATGTTTAATGACCAATTTGTAGTGGTGTTTAAAATACTTGACCATTAGCAGGAATATTTTAGTCGCTGATGTATAGAGAGGTAGTTGTTGTAGCATCAAATGGTCGCTAATGATCTACGTATTGCAACAAAATTTTATGTGTAGTGACTAGTTAATAGTTGTCTTTAAAGATGTAGTCGTAAGCCACAATTTTTTCCCTTTCTAATGTAATAGTATTTGTTACTATAACATTACTTTTGTGTCCATAATTTTACATTTAACAACCATATTGTTTTGGCTAGTGAAACCCATTCTTTTACCAACCATGTCACATATATTAAAGAGATGGTTGTTAAAGTTTAATTATTTTGAACTATTCAATGACCAAAAAAATGTCATCAAATATAGTTGTTGAAATGTAAGTTTACTGACCAAAATCCGATAACAATAAGTCGTAATACAATTATAAAATGTAATCCAATTTTTTTGCTAAAATATATCAAAATAATAGTTACATAAACAATTAAATTTAGCTACCCAAAACAAACATAACAAAGAGCATGTAAAGCGATGCGTTAAGAGGTCATTCGCAAAATCGTATTCTACCTTTCGTTCAAATGCTCACATACACTATAAGAAATGGAGAGACGAAGTTGGTGTGGAACTAGCCAGGCAGCACATTTATGATAGACTTGCTAATCGTCCTGAAGATTGGTTATGGCTTTGTGACTTTTGGGAGACGGATAAATTCAAGGTAAATGTCATAACTCAACCTGATTTAGTAGTCATAGTTAACAAATTGTTAAAACCAATTTTTTTTCTAATAATTGTAGCAAGTTTCCGAAAAACAATCTAATAATAGAGCCAAGTTGAAGACCAACGATAAACTGGGGACGAAATCGCGTGCAGCTCATCAGTACGAGAAAGTAAGTCATTTTATTTTATATTGATCTAAATACAATAAATATAAATTGAGATTTCACAATGTCATGATATAGACTTTGGATGACATTGACATGTACGAGACTGAATATTACAACTCCAAGACTGGATGGACTAATGAAGAAGTTGAGGCTCATCATGTATGTAAATAAATTTTTTTTTAATTCTATTAGCAATTCATTTGTTTTGTATTCACTTATAACAACTGATTATGATATTAATGAAATCATATGAATAATTGCGTAGGCTCAAATGAAAGAATTATGAGAACAATAAAATTATCTACCCGAAGGAGCTTCTCGTATGAGTTCAGAAAAAATTTGCATTGAGGTACTTGGAGAGAACTCATCGTACGTCAAATCAAAAGTTGTAAAGTCCAAGAAACCTATTAGTGGCAACATTGCAGTTTCTGAATCATCTGACTATCAGAAAAAGCTGGAAGAAGAGCTATCAACCACAAACGCTAAAATGGCAACTCTCATACAATGTTTAGAGAAGATGAGTGGAAAAAGTATGTCTGAAATACTTAATCTACAGGAATGGTGAGTAACATTTGCAAAAACATCTTAAAAGTACACGCACGAGTTATGTTTTATATACACACACATATATATATTTATATATATTATATATGTATACATTTTAAGGATCAATGACTTAAAAATGTACATGTAGAAGATGTCGATCCAATTTTTTCTTGTTTTAAGTTCTTAATTTACATTTAACCTCTACTAATTTTCTTTCCTTTTTTTTTGATGCAGATATGCATCTCGCAATCGAAGGGGATTTAATATTTTTTGTGGAAATTTTAGGATTATGAGTGGTAAAAGTACTTTTTTTTTTAATTAGAATTATGAGCTTTAATAATTACTTATTTATTGGGATTACTTATTTCTTCGGATTATCAGTTTTATAATTGGTTATATTCAATTAGTTTGGCTTTATCTTAAATAGTTTCATGCTAATTTTTAATTTTATAGATATGATTCATATTGGATAATGAGATTGTTGCGATTGAATGATTGTTTTAGTTTGAAGTTTTGCATGTTAAATTTGAACTTTCCATTAGATTTTATCCTTAAATTTAAAATTTTGTTAGAATTTTTTTTTTAATTTTGAAACAAATTGAACTCACGAGTCTAACTAGATGGACTTGATATATTTTTTAAGATAATATACATATAGTTTCTCAATTTTTAGTTTGTTTAAAAAATAGACTTGTATATTTAAACACGAGTCTAACTCGAATGAGTAAAGCGAAAGCTAGCGTAGCTTCATTACAAGTTTATAACCATTACATATTTACATATTCATTATAGCTTCATTACAAGTTTATAACCAAATTATTAAGTCATGATCACCTAATTTGAATTAATATATGCCTTCGTGGATCTTAATATAGAATATAACTCTTTAATTATGAGTTGTTGATGAAATATCATTTTATATGATTAGTTTCACAAACTAGACGTTTAAGTTAAACACTAAGTAAGTTACGGTTTTAGTTGTTTCCTTACAAAAAATATATTTCAGTGACCATCTGAAAAGTGTTGCTATTAATAGATTTCAGTAACAATCTTAAACTCGTTGTTGGGCACTCGTATTGAGCGACCATCACAAATTTGTTGCAGGGAGATTACGCTTAGCGACTGCAACAGTTGGTCGATAAATCTAACTCAAGAAAGCTTATAACGACCATTTTCGAGTTGTTGCTATGAAAATAACTTTAGCGACCATGTCAGACGCGTCACTGGTAGACTTGCACTTAGCGGCCATAGTAATTGGTTACTGACAACAAACTCAAGAGATCAAGTAACGACCAATGGACAATGGTTGCTATTAATATAATTTCAGCAGCCATCTAAAATGCATTGCTATGAAATTACTCTTAGCGACCATTGTTATTGGTTCCTGACATTTAAATCAATAAGGCACGTAGCGACCATCTAAAAAGTGTTGCTCTTAATATATATCAGCAACCATCTTAAACTCGTTGCTGGGCACTCGCAGTGAGCGACCATCATAAATTCGTTGCTGGGAATTTACATTTAGCGACCGCAACAATTGGTCAATGAAATCTAACTCTAGAGAGTGTATAGCAACCAATTTTTATTTGCTGCTATGAAAATAACTTTAGTGACCATGTCAGACTCGTTACTGGTATATTCGCACTTAGCAACAATAGTAATTGGTTACTGACATCCAACTACGAGAAGAAGTGCAACCATTCAAAATATTCGTTGCTGAAAATGGTCACAGTAGATGTGTAGCCACGGCGACCATGAAACTCCTCGCTATGAGAACCAAACATGGTTACTATACTTGTGTCAAATCTTCAGCGACCATTTACAGCCACCAACTGCTAGTTAGTAACAGAAGAACTGGTGCAGGTGGATTCTAGTGACCAAATGACTTTCGGTTGCAAAACATGGACATATAGCAACCATCTCAGCTTTGTCGCTGATAATTTGGTTGCTAAAGACAATATTTGTTGTAGTGTCCAAAGGCCACCCGACCGGGGGAAGGTCTCCTCTCGACCTCACTAGAAACTGGGAAGTCTTGTCGAGCAAAAATCGAACTAACCTCGGGCAAAGGTTCGGAGGGAATAACGGGAGTCTGAGTCCCCGACCTTCTGATTTATTGGGAGCGAGGAGGATCTACCGAAGGCCCCTCGGTACGGGACCTTTTAGGTCTTAAGTTTCTACTACCTTCGCGGGAAGAACGCTTTGAAGTATTACCGAAAAGGTTACTCATGTTCGAAAATTGAAAAATTATTTTAACTATCGAGAAAGCTTATCGACCTAACTTGAGAGAATATTCTATCGAAATTGAGTAAAAGCGGTAAATAGCGAGTAAACTTTTTACCGTATGTATTTATACTAAATGAAAAAGACGCGACAGACCCTAAGAACAGGCGCGAAACAGAGAACCTGACCTATGAACAGCCGCAAGAATTCGAAAAGACATAAACATAATGATTACGCCGAAGTTAATGACTTGTCTAAATTATTATTATCAATGAAGAAACAGAAACGACATACCATACGAATACAAATCATCTCATTTACAAAGGGATAAAAAAGTAATATTACAAAATCATATAATGATAATTATTGTCAGGGTTATTTCTCAAGCTTGTTGGTCGCTCCTTGACACGACCTGATCGCCAACTCGTACTCCCTGATTGTCAGCGACCTCTTCTTCATCGCCTCCATCATTCGCTGCCTCTGGATTCTCCTCCTCGTCCTCTGAGTCAACAAAATTACTATCGACCTCCGGGTTAATGTCTGAAGGAGAAGTTGGCAATGGCTTTCCTAACTCTTCAACAAGATGAGCCAATGGAAAGTGTCGATAATTGACGCTCGGCAGATCAGAAGAAGAGGATTCCTACCATAACGATCAGTAAGTCCGCTGAGAGGAAGGTCCCTATCATACTCCTCCAAGGAGGCTTGAAGACCCGCGACCTGAGATTCCAGCTCACTGATCCGAGTAGTACTTTGAAGTTGATAATCTTCCAACTCCTTAGCCAGCCGATCAACCTGCTCTTGGGTACGAGAAGTCTCCAAAACTTTGTTTATGATTTCCTGATCGCCGGTTCCCACGACTTGAGAATCTGTAATTGGAAGAGGAAGAGAAGAGGACGTAGAAGGATCGGCCTCCGAACCACTCGCCTTACGAAGCAATGCCCTGTTCTTCTCTTCTAAAAATTCCCATTGTTGTCTCCAAAGAGCATCTTCATAGGCATACGACATCAGGCAAGTATTTGTCTGAAGAATAAAAGGAACGAATCAATAAGTTGAAAGCCCATTAGAAAAGTCAATAAAGAAACATATTTAACAACGAATACCCCCTCGGCATAAAGAGAAGCTTTTTGTAACTTCTCCAAAGGATCTTTCCGAACCAGTTTATTGACATCACGAGTAAAAATGCCGGAAAGAAGAATAGGGGTTGCCTTGTCAACGGCATTCTCGTTCTCGTCATGAATTAAGGAGTCGTTCTCAGGATAACCAACTGCTCTCTTCCGCTGTAAATGATCTTCGATCATCTCGACAACAGTGGGCTTCGGGTGCTCTTCACCAAGCAAAGAAAGATCCTCACCAGAACGACCATAGTAATGCCTTCTTCTCTTAACTGGCTTATCGATAGGATGGGGCATCGACCAAATGCGACATCCGCGAATGCCAAGGGAAGTCCGAAGTTGGAAAGGAGGGTAACCCTGTCCTGTCCCTTGATGAACTCGAGCCTGCACAATTGGAGGTGGCGGAGGAGTTTCTTGAGATGAATCTGGAGATTCCTCTCTGTAATCCTCTGGATCGTGGCCCAAATCCAACTTTCTCTTCTTGGACACTCTCTGCTCGATTGGAAAGTTCTCTACCGTCTTAGTAGACTTTGACAGAACCATCTTCCCTTTTGAGGAGTGCCGAGAATTTTCTACCATGAAAACTGAAGAAAACGAATTCTATATTAGACGTGTTAGTAAAAGAAAAAATAATGTAAATATGACATTAAAATAAAATGCTTACCCAGCGATTGAGAAGGGGAAGTGATAGGAAAAGTATGAGGACTCAAACCCGCTTTACGGAGAAAAGCCTCACCAATAAGAAGAGCACTCTGGTACTTGTCGGCACGCATCTCCATGATCTCACCAACTAATTGTGGATCGTCAGGGATAAAATGGCCTGTAACTGAGCGACCACCAGAAATTCACTCGAAACCATGGTCCCACGAAAATGGCTTGGTGGAACCGTCAGCTAACACAAGATGAGAAGGGGGACATACAAAGAAAAAATGAGATTTCCAGACAGAATTGCTGGAAACTGGAGAATCAAAAATAGAACGACCAGACTTTTGACTGGCAAAAAAGTATCCGTGGTTCGAGGAACTAGAAATATTAAAACAAAATAATTGTGTAAAGTTACGAAGAGAGGGCTGAAAGCCTTTTGCTATCATTAGAACTGAAAAGCACACGACAAAAGCTACGGAATTTGGGACTAGTTGTGTTAAGGAGACACTAAATATTTTCAGAATATCAAGGAATAAGACAGATAAGGGAAGACGTAGACCGTAATTGAAATGGGCGGTATAAAAAGCCTGACAACCTTCCGGTGGAGAAGTAACTCTATCGGAAGGAGAAGGGAGGATAATCTCAGAACCTTCCGGAAAGTACTTCGCATAATTATCTACGACCTCGTGGAAAGTCTCATCGGTATACGCGCAAGCAAGATCCTCGATTGGTTCAGATATTTGAGGAGCAGTACCCTTGCCTTTCTTGGCCCTGTCCGCAACCTCGAAATCTGAGATAATTTGCACCTTGAAAGTATCCTTATCAGGAATGGTAATTTCAGATACGCCAGCCTGTTCTGTTGAAGGGCTAGGAGGTACCCCCTCCTCAATGATAGGGGCGAGTCCTTCCATGGTAGATGAAGGAGGTTTCTTCGAAAGTGAAGCCATTTTGTTGGGATCCTCGAAAAATATTGATCGATGAAAACAATATAGGGGAGAAATTATCGAGTAAGAAAGTTACTGCAAGAATATGGGAAGTAGAAAGTAAAAAGTGATTGGAACAACGATCACCTATTTATATAGGAGGATAAAAAAAACTTTTCGAACTTCTCGCGGCTAATCATATTCCCGCCAATCAGTAAAGACGGAATGCCTCCTCGGGAAATAAGTAATGGTTCAGTCCAGAAACGACAAGACGACTATCTATGAAGTGTAGCACTCTTTTCCTTACTTTGGATTTTTTCCCACAGGGTTTTTTCCAAGTAAGGTTTTTAACGAGGCACAATTCATAGAAAAGACAGTCGTAATCGATCATCTACTTCTATGAGCTTCTACTGCATATACGCTCGAAAAAGTGAGGGAGTACTAATGAGCGCTATTTTGCACCCCTTATAATATTCGGAGCGACAAGTCAATATACGTTCGGACCGATCAGGAGACTAATTAGATGACGAGCTGCCCGGTCCGATCTGAACTATCAAATCCTTGGCGACCAAGAATGAAGCCCGAGTTCCATAAGGATTACTATACCTAGTCCTATTAGGATTATGTTTCCTTGAATAGCTAGGGTTAATATCATATAAATACCTAGTTAAATATGGTATTGGACACACATAATCAGAACTTACGCCTCCATACTGGGGCAATCTGATATTAAAATTAATAGAAAAGCTTTTGCTATACTATATTGATATTGATTGTCTTGTTTACTGACTGTTCTTTACGCATTGTTCTTTCTTGAGATTGATCCATCCGGAATTAATTAACTAAGCCCTATAATATATACCTAATTTAACCTCAGAAACAAACTTCATTGATTTAATCTAACCCTACAAAAAACGGTTAAATCAAAGTTCAGTCATACAAAAAAACAAATCTTTCCATTTTTGAACTGCGTTTTGACTTGATTCCTTTATGGATACGTAGGCAGCTTAGTAACTTTCTAAGTTCAGTCATAGCAAAAAAAAATTCTAATCGAAGGATTACGAAAGAGATATGTGGAAACAAAAAAATATATATTATTGATACCAAAACTAGTAGAGTTATTTACATATGAAAAAAAAAATTACTCCTAAAGCAAAGAAAGAAATATCTCCAACTGAAATCCTAAAACTAAGAAAGGAGAAACATCTCAAACAAAAGGTTTCCAATGCTTCAATTCCTCTTGAGAATTTTCCAACTCTACTTGTGATGCCTCCAAGAGTCCCTCTAGTTTATCATCCAATGGTGGGGTGTCTTTCAAGGTAGCGATCTCTTTTTCAATATTCGACATGTCAGCTTGAGCAATTCGAAGCAACTTTTGTTGGCGTTTCAATGATAAAGACAAATCTTTCTTCTTCTAATTTGATTTCGGAAGATCATCCTCGGTAGATTTAACATGGCTAGCTTCCTTGCCTTCTTTGATTTGGGCCTCATGAAGACGATCTTGTGCTTCGATAATTTGCTTTGCAAGCAATTCTTTCGACGACCCTTCAACAACTCTTGACCTAGAACCATCATATATAGCTGCTTTCTCAAAAAGTGAAGTCAACGAATTTTCCACATGGGAGATGACAACGTCTTTAAAATCTTTCATCGACTCCGACAAAAAATGAACTTCATCTTTTATGGAGGAAATTGAATCAAGAGGGGTCCTTGCTATTTTTTGACTAAGCTCACTCCACATCATACTCAAAAAATTCACTTGATGCTCACGTACGAACTTTTTACCCACAAAGACCGAACAAGCTGCTTGAGGGGACGCTTTACCTCGTGGAACTATCTCTAGCAAAGGAGAATCAACAACTGGTTTAGTGATACCTTGAGATTGGGCGCCATCTTTACTAACTGGAGAAATCCCTTCTTCCACCTGAGAGAAAAATCCATAGTGCTACTATGAATTTCTTCCATCTCAATGCGGGCAGTCTTTCTTTTGCTTTGTGTAGAAACATCAAAGTTTTTTTGGCGGTCTTCATCAACTGGGGAGCTAAGGCGATACGCCAGATTCTCTGCAATAAGTATTCCAACATATTAGAAAAAATGCATAAAAGTTTCAACTTTATCATAAAAGTTCTAACTTTATCATAAATTATAAATGGAGGTTGAATTACCTTGGATACGCCCCTTCGAATCTTCTTTGTCTTTAGGAGAAACTTCGCTCGACTCCACAATGACTAAGTGTTCAATGTTGTCCTCAAGATATCGTCCATGAGCTTTGGCCCACCATTTTCCGTAATCTTTCGAATATAATCTTTTCACACCAGAAGGTACGCCAGGAAACCAAGATGTGGTTTTAGACTTAGACAAAGTGCTAATTCGCCAATAACACAACCCTTCATCTAAAGAAGCCTCACGAATGTCGTGCCTAAGAACACCTGGAATATCTTGGAAATATCCAAATTGATGACTGAATCGATGGGGACTGTAAGGCTCGATAATAAATTTTTCAGCATGTCTCAAAGTGAGGTAGCTCGATCTTATACTAATAAAGTAATTTTGGCTGAACTCAGAAACATTAATGTTGTCAACGTACAAGCAATCCACAATTTTGGGATCAATGTTGCACGTCCAAACGGTATAGTCTCCTTTATGAATTCTTTTGCGAGCTTCTACTTGGTCATAATAATTCGCACCACCCTCGCCGGAATAAGATACCATGCTAGGACCACATAATGTTTGGTAAATGTCAAAATGAGTCTTGAAATATTGCGCGAGCCATCCATGAACAAAATGGAATGGAAATGGAAAATTTGCACAAGGTTTTGAGGATTCCGAATTCTTCGATATGGCATTAAGGCCTTTGTAAATAGCCGCCAACACTGGAACGGCAAGACTCACTCGACGATCGCCCGCCATAAGACTAGCCACCTTAAAAGTACTCGGACGTATTGAGTTGATATTTTCGACAGGAAGAACGAAAATACAAAGCCAACATGCCAAATGCGCTGCCAAGTATGTCTCATCTTTCATGTTACCTCTAATCTTGAGCCTTGAGAATACGCCTTCTTCCTCATGAGACCAGGCCTTATGATCTTTAACATCATCAAGAGGATTATGGGTTAATTTAGGTCGAACACTCTTCTTTTCTTTACGTTGAGGAGGGGGCCCATACTAATTTCCTTTCTTGGACCAAAATTGAATCCATCTCTCAGTGGACATGTGGGAATGTTTGTTACCTTTGTCACTTACTTGAAGTAAATGAAAAGCGTGAAACAAGTACTTACAAGATCGGGGCACAAATGGTTCTCCCGTTTCATCTACACCATCTAACTCCGTTTCACTAGGGATTACTTCATCATAAAGGAGGCCTAAGATAGGGAGATCGGCGATCGAATTAATATCCCACAATGATGTGACAATTCACCCCAAGAAGATAGTAAAGTATTTGTTTGAGGACTCCATGCTTCACAAAAGGCCTTAAAGATGTTTGTGTTGTGATCATAAGTGTACAAGGAAGCTTGCACCGAATGGATAATCTTGGCTGCATGTAATGTACTCTTGCATCGGCTCAAAACGTCTTTGGTCCACTACCAATATCCCTTGAAATAATGAAATTCTCCAGGCACTTCAAAGAGACCATTGCCCCACTTCATCTTATCATCGATCAGTTGACAACCCAAAGATGGGAAAGGAATAATGTCACTCGTTGATTTATGATGAGCAGAAAGCAAGGTTAAATGTTTTTGTGTCTTCTTGGGAGCTTCCGCATATTCCCGCGTCCATTGCGCCCTGTGGAGTGAGTTTCTCAGTGTGGGCCATCTTTTCGCATATCTACCAATAAGGGGTGTACCAACAGTAAAAAACGGTACCGTTTTCTTTGGGTTGATCCTTATCGTCAAGATTTTTGTACCAGTGGGAGAATGAGTACCCTTGAACAAAACCATATTGAGTCCTACCAAAACATACAAAAAAAAAGGGAGAAAGTTTATATATCAAAGGTGATATATATATATATATATATATATATATATATATATATATATATATATATGTATGTATATCGAGACAGTTGTTCAAAAACCAAAAAAAAGAAAAAGGGAGTTGTGAAGCACGGCAATTACGTGAAGATTTGTGAGTATATATATAAATATATATATGAAAAGGGAACTTAAACAAAGCAGATAGCAATTTTTTTTTTTTTTGGGAAGAGGATGAGGATTTGGTTTCGGCAACCTTGAAGAAAGAAAGGAAGAAAAAAAAGGGGGGGAAATGTCTCTCAATTGCTAATACTTGATCGAATGATTGTGTGTTCTGAAAATCAAGAAAATCGAGTGCCTTTTATAAGCACATAAGAAGGAGTTGTAGTCCAAAAAGAATTCAGAAGTCTTTGTTAGAGTTCAAGTGGGATTTGCAAGAATTAATTCGATTAAAACTCAATGGATGCCAGGAATTAGAGTTTAAGATGGAAGGAGAAATCTGATTTGTCGCAACATTAAAAGAAAAAGAAAAAAAATGAACCATAGCTCTGCAAGTATACGCCTAATTGGAGAAGAAGATGTTTTACTGGCTCTAGTATTCACTGGCTTTCAAGGAATGGAATATTATTGGGTGGTCTACAAACACCAAAGCTATATTTGCTGGAATTCATAACAATTGAAGTGGGCTTTCGATGGGCTCAATTATTGCAATCAAATTAAATGTCCAAAGCTACTGAGACATGATGATCGTAGATATATATATATATATATTCTTAGAAATCTGACTCGTGTATTTTGAACTGTGCGGAATAAAACCTTTCAGATAATTAACTATACCAAGGAACTGTTGAATTTCCTTAGTAGTTAAGTTTTCATCCGGAAACTTGAGCAGTTCTTGAGCAATATGTGGGCCTGGATGGTACTGTCCTTCAGAAAAATTCATTCCATGAAATTCAATTTCTTTTTGTCCAAGTACTCCTTTTTTCTCGAACAACATGATACCATACTGTTGAACAATTTCGAGAAATTGTTGTAGCAACTCCTCGTTGGCCTGTCTATCTTTTGAAAATAAAAGGATATCATCAATATAGACCAGGGCACTGTGTAATATGGGCTCAAAAATATGAGTCATAGCTTTTTGGAATAGTGATGGGGCGACTTTAAGCCCAAAAGGCATGACAATCCATTGAAATTGGGATGTAGGTATACAGAATGCTGTTTTGTACCTATCTTTCGGATCAATACCCAATTGCCAAAATCCTGCATTTAGATCAAACTTTTCCATGTAATTTACTTCCAATCACTTTCATCCACACAATGAAATTTGGGAAGATATGAGGGATCGGATTCCCCTAAGGGAGCCTCTTTTTCTGTAAATATTATAAGGACTCATAACTGGAGGTACAGAGGTTTCAATTACAGCGGAATCCAATTGGTATACAATTCTTCCCAATTGGGATACAATTCCCCAAGGAGGATCCAATTGGGATACAATTCTTCCCAGATTGTATTGTGTGGATGAAAGTGATTGGAAGTAAATTACATGGAAAAGATCTTCTCATAGGATTTGATCTTTATCATAAAGCTCAAAAACTTATGGTCCTCCCTAATGGAATAAAGTATAAGAGGCAATTCCAACCTTATACTACTCTCCAGAAGATATATGCTCTCTCAAATGCTCCAAAAGAATTCTACAATATAGCAGCAAAGCTACAGGATTGTTGTGCTGAATCCCATGCAGAATTCAATCACCCTCATCCTCTATGGAAGAACTCAGAATTCTTCATCCAACTACCATTCAAGATGAACGAAAATGTGAATCCTACTAAAGCTACTCATCCAGGAATGAAACCTGATGATTTGGCTTTAGCGAAGAAAGAATGCCAACAGCTTCAAGAACTTGGACTTATTGAGCCAACAAAACCCAATTGGGCTTGGCAAGCCTTCTATGTTAACAAGAGAGCTGAACAAGTCAGAGGAAAAAAGAGGCTTGTCATCGATTATAATCCACTGAACCATTTTGCTGGCAGATGAAAAATTTCCTTTGCCAAGAACCCAAATGTTATTCTCTCAGTTAACCCAAGCCCACATATTTTCAAAGTTTGATCTAAAGGTAGGTTTTTGGCAACTGGGTATTGATCCGAAAGATAGGTACAAAACAGCATTTTGTATACTTACGGCCCAATTTCAATTGATTGTCATGCCTTTTGTGCTTAAAATCGCCCCATCACTATTCCAAAAAGCTATGACTCGTATTTTTTAGTCCATATTACACAGTGCCTTGGTCTATATATATGATATCCTTTTATTTTCAAAAGATAGACAGGCCCACGAGGAGTTGCTACAGCAGTTTCTCGAAATTGTTCAACAGTATGGTATCATGTTTTCCAAGAAAAAAAGAGTACTTAGACAAAAAGAAATTGAATTTCTTGGAATGAATTTTTCTGAAGGACAGTAACATCCAGACCCACAAAATGCTTAAGAACTGCTCAAGTTTCCGGATGAAAACTTAACTACTAAGAAAATTCAACAGTTCCTTGGTATAGTTAATTATCTAAAAAGATTTTTTTCCGCACAGTTCAAAATACACGAGTCAGATTTCTAAGATGCTCAAGAAGGGAGCCCCTCCTTACGGAAATAGCCAAACCACAGCTGTAAAGCAATTAAAACAGCTTTGCCAAAAGCCTCCTCCTTTAAAGATTCCTGACAAAGGTAAACGCGTTCTGCAGACAGATGCCAGTGATGAGTTTTGGGGAGCTAGTCTCATTGAAGAGATTGATGGGAAAAAATACTTCTGTGGACATAATAGCAGACAGTTTAAAGATGCTAAAAAGCATTATCATACTGTTTATAAATAAATCTTGGCCGTAAAGTATGGAATCAAAAAATTTGAGTTCCACCTGATTGGACATCACTTCACTGTTCAAATGGATAACTCATCCTTTCCGAAAATATTTGAATTCAAAAATAAAGGAATTCTGGAACCACAATTATTGATGCTAAAGGATTGGTTTTCCAAGTATCAGTTTGAAGTTCAGCATATAAAAGGGGATCGAAATCTTATCCCAGATTTATTATCAAGGCCAAAACATCCATTCCTTTGATTCTAATGGAATCATCATCTCGAACCAAGCCCTCTGATTTACCAGAATTCCCAAAAACTATACATCCTTTGGATAGTCCAGGACGTCTCAAAAACTTTGCAAAAAATCATCTTTTCTATTATCAAGCCAAGTTTCTGTTGCTAATGAATATTCCTCTTGAACAAGGAAAGTTCTACCCAGATCATCCTTTTCTCCCAATATTTACATTCCATGCTGATATTACTTTACCAAGTGAAGGTTATTGGTACTTCTGGTGTCTTGGAATAATTAGCTACTTTGCTATTGAAGTCAAACCCATCTTTCTTCTAAAAGCGATTTGCAAGAAAAGTCTAGAGCAACGGATTACCTAGTTCCTATATGGTTATTGGACCAGAAAAGACTGGATTAAAGTTCTGAAGATTACTATAAGGAAGTCTCTCACATGACAAATCCTTATACTGTTATCATGTTGAAAATGCCCTATTTCTCAGGAATAGGAAGACAATTAATTCCCCATTCCTATAGATACGTTTTTACCACTACTGATGGTGGTATTGGAAAGAAACCAGAAGAACTTAATCGCTTATTAAGGTGTTGGATAAGGATGAAGATGAAGAGCACTGAAGACATTAAGTAAAGGGAGGTTTTGATGAATTCCAAAACTCCAAATCTGCTAAGTATAAATTAACTTAGCTGATATCCCTTTAAAGAATTTTTGACTAAGTAAAGAAGATATCAGAAGAGTCAAAATTCAAGGTCCAAGGCTACTGATCTGCTGAAGGAAAGAAATCAGACTGGTGAAGATCAGCCGACTCAAAACAGATTTGTTCAAGTTTGAGATCAGCTTTGTTCGCCATCAGACTTGTACTTTCGTCAGCCAAGTGGAAAAGATCAAGAAGCCATCCCAACGGTAATAAATGCCCCTGGAAGTAATAAGTGCTGAAGTACAAGGCTATTAAAGACAAATGATTGAAGAAATGCTTCGCATCAGCTTGGTGCATTTAATGCTGCCTGCAGAAAAGTACTGTTGACAGTACGGACAGACTGCAGAGAGCCGTTCGCGGAAATTAAGGACCAGTACCCGAGGATTTTGAAATCTGTCTCACTTCAACTGATATTTTTCAAACCTATGAGTATAAATAGCTGTAGAGACGAAGAGAAGAAGAACAACACAATCTCTGAGAAGAACTTCGAAGCAAAATCTCCTAAGTCTCAAGAACAGCTCACTCATCAGCTCTGTCATTTGTTGACTGAAGCCGACGTTGAAGATCAAAGATAAAACATATTTTCTGAGTGAAAAACTGTTTGAGTGTTGTGCGAAGTGTAGATCCGTCTTTGTGAGTGATCTAGCTTCAGAGGATAGGTTCTATTAGTGATTTCCTATTGTGAGCTTACGGCCAGATTCATTTGTTGTTTTGGCGTAAGTGGAGTGTACTAATTACTTTGTGTTCTTAGTATAACCCAAGATCTTTGTGACTTGGAAGAGTGGACTAAAGGATATTTAAATCCATATAACCACTATAAAAATTACTTGTGTTTTTACTTGCATATTTTAAGATTGCATAAAACACACTTATAACTGTTTGAAAAGAGTTTTAAAGGAGTTTACAAAAACTGGGGATAAATTTTCAAACTGCTCAGATTACTTGTGAAAAACACTTTGAAAATCCGCTGCAAGTACTCTAAGTATTGAAACTGATTTTAACAAAATCAGCTAAGTAAAAATCAGATTAGTGGTCAACTAAGCTGTTCAAAGATTTGTTCGAGATCAGCCAAGTAATTTACTATTCTGTAAACAGCTTAGTCTGTTCATTGTTAGTAAAAGTTTTAAAGTTAAAATTTGTCTAAAATTTTCTGAGGTCTATTCACCCCCCCTCTAGACCTCATCTGACCACTTGGGACCAACAAGTGGTATCAGAGCAGGTGGTTCACTAGAATCAGCTGTCTGATCAACGAGCTTGATCCGAGTGTTTTTCAAAGGTTTTCAAAACTTTTTCAAAAGAGCATATTTTTGAAAAGATAAACTTTTTGAAAAATGGATTGTATCAACCATGTTCCCCACATAGCTGGTATGAGCTTCGAAGACTGGAAGATCAGAATGGAGATCTTCTTAGCCGCCTATAATGATAACATGTACACATGTATCATAAAAGGTCCATTCAAATTCACCAAGACCATCAAGGTTGATGAGGTCTATATAACGGTGGAAAAAGATTTAAATGAAATGACGGCTGAAGAAATAAAGATGTTCAATCTGGACAAAGTTGGGCGTTTCATCATGACCAAGGCCCTTGACAATGATCGATTTGACAAAGTCAAGCACTGCAAAACTGCAAAAGAAATGTGGGATAAGGTCCGTGATATGAGCGAAGGAAACGACGCTATCAAAGAGCATCAGCTGAGAGTTGCTGTGGAAAAGCTAGACAACTTCAAAATGAAGTCTGCGGAAACCATTGATCAGATGGATACAAGGTTTACAAGGACGCTGAATGAAGTGTTGAAGCTTGGAAAAACCTTCACTGATAAGGAGATAACCGTCAGAGTGTTGAATGCTCTACCTCCGAAGTTCAACATGAAGGTGACAGCCATGGAAGAGTCTAGGGATCTGGGAAAGATCTCACTCACCGAGTTGTTCTCAGTACTCAAGACGTATGAGTATAAACTGTCAAGAATGGGTGTTGAAGAAACCTCTACTTCAAGTCCCACAGCTACCCTGGTTGCTGCTAAAAATCCTAGAAGGCCAGCCTACAAAAGCAAAGACGTTGACTCATCTGATGAAGCCACACTACTCAACAAAAAGGGGTACAATGCTGGAGACGTTGCATTGTTGATGAACAACTTCAGACCAAAAATGAAGAACAAATATAACAATGCTTCTACTTCTAACACTACTTCTTCTTCTCAAGATAAGGATTCTTATAAATCCAAAATGATGTGCTATAATTGCAGGAAACTGGGTCATTTCATCAGAGACTGCCCATATCCTAAAGCTGAAAAGTACACTGAAGAAGAAAAGAGAATCAGAAAGGAAAGAAAGCATCAGAAAGGCAAGGTGCTGGTGGCAGAAGCGGAAAAGCTGGCTTCTATCTACTCATCAGACTCGGATTCAGACACATCTGATGAAGAATCTTCTGATGAAGAGAGTCATTTTCTTCTCTGCCTGATGGCTAAGGAATCTGATGGCTCTGAGGATGATGAGGTAACTCCTCTTGATAATGAATTGTTTAATTCATTTGAACAGATGATGCTTAACAATACAAGTATTGCTGAAGCATTTGCAAAGCTTAAGGAAGAGATGATTTTGCTAAAAGAGCAAAATATTTCACTGAAACTCAAGGCTGAAAAGCCAAAAGAATCAGATGAATATAAACAGCTTGAGCAAGAAAATGAATCTCTGAAAGCTGAATGTGAAGTCCTTAAAGGAAAAGTAATGGAACTTTAGAAAACAATTGAGTCTCATGAAAAGTCATCTGTTGCATCCACTCACATGTCTAGTAAACAGAAAACACCTTTAGATCAGGATAAGTTAGAACTGAACCATACTGAAAAATTTATATCAGCTGACAGAAGGAGACGAAAACATCTAAGGCTAAAAAGAGCAAAGAGCCTAGTGTAGGAAAACAGACTAGTAAGTCTAAACAGAAGAGTCCTAGGAAGTCTTCTGATAAGGCTAAAACTAATCAGACTAGTGATAAAACTAAGTCGTCTGTTATTGAGCAAGCATCTAGTAAACCAAAGAAGCATAAAAACAAGAAAAATAAAAATGCTTGGTATGGAAATAAGTCTTATTATGTGCAACCTGCTGCATATCCTCCTATGTATCATGCACCTCAATTTCCAACTTACTATGCACCATATCCTGCTCATCCAATGCATGCATATCCTGCTTATCATGCATCTTACTCTGCATATGAACAATATCCTTATCATGCTGATCATCAACAATATCACAAATCTGATGAACGTGAAAAAGGCAAAGCTATTCATGCTTCTGTTGAAACTCAAAAGCCTAAGAAGCCTAAGACATCAACATATTGGGTTGTCAAAGGTGGAACTAATCCTTCAGGACCCTCACAATAAGAGTACCTAAAATAATTTTATTTTGTTTTGTAGGTTAGGATTAGGAGTAGGAGTAAAGTAGAGAAAATCTGGTACTTGGACAGTGGCTGTTCAAGACACATATGTGGAAACATACATGAGCTGACTGAAGTTGTTGCTGTGGATGGTCCAAATGTGACGTTTGGAGACAGCAAAGAAGGCAAAATTGTAGCAAGTGGAAAGCTGATCAAAGGCAACATTGAGATATCTGACGTCTCTTATGTTAAAGGCCTCAAATACAATTTGCTGAGCATAAGTCAATTTTTTGACAAAGGATATTCAGTCATCTTCTCAACAGATAAGTGCTACGTTGAACAGATTGGTACAAAGAAGGTAATTTTATCTGGAAGACGACAAGAAAATGTCTACACAGTGGAGTGGAATTCTGCTGACAAGAATTCATGCATTTGTTTGGTGGCATCAACACCAAGTGAAATAAGTTGGTTGTGGCACAAAAGAATGAACCATGTGAATTTCAAGACCATCAACAGACTTATCAAGAATGATCTAGTAGAAGGAATTCCAAAGACAGCATGAGCAAAGATAAGCTATGTGACGCTTTTCAGAAAGGTAAACAAATCAAGTCATCTTTCAAAAGCAAGAAGCACCAATCATCTGGAAGGATTTTGGAGCTGTTACATATGGACTTATTTGGACCCATTGATCCAATCAGCAATGGTGGAAAGAAACACTGCCTAGCTGTTGTAGATGACTATTCAAGATACACTTGGGTGATTTTCATGAAAAAGAAAAGTGAAACCAAGGAGCATCTTACAAATCTGATGGAAAAGATTCAAAACGAGAAAAGTATGAAAATACTAAAGATCAAATCAGATAGAGGGACTGAATTTACAAACTCTACTGTTGAAGAGTATTGTAATGCTAGAGGAATAAGTCATGAGTACTCTGCTGCCAAAACCCCTCAACAGAATGGAGTTGCTGAAAGGAGAAACAGAACTCATAAAGAAGCTACCAGAACCAGCTGAAGCTAAGCTGCCTCAAAGATTTTGGGCAGAAGCAACAAATACAGCATGCTTTACCCAAAATAGATGCATGATCAACAAACACCAAAACAAGACTCCATATGAAGTTTGGAACAACAGGAAGCCAAACATTCATTACCTTAGAATTTTTTGTTGTAAATGCTTTGTTTTAAATAATGGGAAAAATCACCTTACTGCTTTTGCAGAGAAAGCTGATGAAGCATTATTTGTAGGATACTCTACTGTTAGTAAAGCTTATAGAGTCTTTAACAAAAGAACTTTACTTGTAGAAGAATCCATTCATGTAGTATTTTATGAACCAAGTCAATATTCTGAAAAGAATCAATGTACAAATCAAAAGATGTCTACTGATTTTCAGAAATTGAGTGTTGAAAAGAATGAAGAATATGTTCCCATCATACTACCTGATCTCAACTCAGCTGCTAACTCAATTGCTGTTCAAAATCACAGTGCTGATTGTCTAACAGAGGAGTTGTTTACAGCTGATAGAACAGAGAATGTTAAACAGACAAGTGTTGTTCAACAGACTACTACTGGAACTCCAACAGTAGTGTTGCAAGATCTCAACAGAGGACAACATTATGATTTGCAACCTGATCTTAGATGGCTCAAGAATCACCCACCTGAGCTGGTGATTGGTGATCCTTTGGATAGAGTGAAGACAAGGAGAGCTGTTGCAAATGAAGTAATGTTTCTCAGCTTCCTATCTCAAATAGAGCCTAAACAAATTGAAGAAGCTCTTAGTGATTAAAACTGGATTGAAGCTATGCAAGAAGAGTTAAATCAATTTGAAAGGAATGAAGTCTGGTACTTAGTTCCTAGACCAAGTCATCAAAGAGTAATTG
This sequence comes from Penstemon eatonii, assembly GCA_038501285.1. Taxonomy (NCBI): domain Eukaryota; kingdom Viridiplantae; phylum Streptophyta; class Magnoliopsida; order Lamiales; family Plantaginaceae; genus Penstemon; species Penstemon eatonii. The sequence continues at coordinate 60,529,050 of CM076710.1, forward strand.
GCACTAAATGAGTATTCAGGAATAAAATGAATGAAGATGGTGAAGTCAACAGAAATAAAGCAAGATTAGTTGCCAAAGGGTATTGTCAAGAAGAAGGTATTGACTTTGATGAAACTTTTGCACCAGTAGCAAGATTAGAGGCAATCAGACTCTTTCTTGCCTATGCTGCTCACAAGAATTTCACAGTCTATCAGATGGATGTGAAATCAGCTTTTCTCAATGGAGAATTGCAAGAAGAAGTATATGTTGGACAACCACCTGGTTTTGAAGCCTATCAAGAAGAAGACAAGGTGTATCGTCTGAAGAAAGCCCTCTATGGACTGAAACAGGCTCCAAGAGCATGGTATGATACCCTATCTGATTTTCTTTTAATTAAATGATTTCGTAAAGGTAAGGTAGACAAGACCCTGTTCACTATTGAATGGGAAGAACATATTTTGCTTGTGCAAATATATGAGGACGACATTATTTTTGGTTCAACAAATCAACAGATGTGTGACAAGTTCTCAAAGCTGATGCAGAACAAGTTTGAAATGAGCATGATGGGAGAACTTAATTATTTTCTTGGCTTGCAAGTAAGACAGTCGCCTGATGGAATATTCATCAGCCAAGCAAAATACACAAAAGATCTGTTTAAGAAATTTGGTATGGAAACTAGCTCTATTGCTAATATTCCAATGTCTACTAATCTTCGTTTGGATAAAGATGAAGATGGTAAATCAGTGGACATAACCAAGTACAGAGGAATTAGGGTCACTGTTATACTTAACAGCTAGTAGACCTGATATCATGTACTATGTTGGGGTTTGTGCGAGATTTCAATCAAATCCTAAGGAATCTCACCTCTTAGCTGCCAAAAGGATACTCAAATATCTAGATTTGGGATTGTGGTATCCTAGGGAATCTGGATTTGAACTGATTGGATATTCAGATTCTGACTTTGCTGGCTGCAAGATTGACAGGAAAAGCACAACAGGTGCCTGTCAGTTCTTAGGTAGTCGTCTGATCCGGATGAGTAAGAAACAGACTTCAGTATCCATATCAACTGCTGAAGCTGAATACATAGCTGTTGGAGCTTGTTGTGCACAAATATTATGGTTGAAGCATCAACTAGAGATTACAACATCAAGATCAGTGGAATCCCTATCTACTGTGACAATACAAGTGCAATCAGCCTTACTCAGAATACTACAAGTCATTCAAAGACTAAGCATATTGAGATCAAACATCATTCCATTAGAGATCATGTGGAGAAAGGAAATGTCATGATAGAATATGTGTTTACTGAAAATCAAATTGCAGACATCTTCACTAAACCTCTAAGTGAGACAAGGTTTTCAACTCTAAGAGCTGAACTGGGTCTATCAAAATTAGATGCATAAGCTGAGGGGAAACTTATCAGAAGACTGAAGTTCAACAGCTTACTCATCATATTCTTCAAGGATTAACTCTCAACAGACTAGTTAACTTATGAATTCTTAAAGTCAGGGGGAACGTGTAAGACTAGCGGTACTTCTGATTAAAAGATGAAATTTGTTGATGACAGTTAGTTGAAGTTATGTTTTCAACAGAAGATTAAAGTCTTGAAGATTGAAGATTTATTATCTAGCTGGATTGACAAACAGCCGAGGAAGGTTATCAGCTATTGGCTTTCACTGATAACAGCTTTGTCATCAGGACAGTAGTCCATCAGATAAGTATTTATTTTACTCGTCTGATCACCTGTGTAAAAGCTTACTAACTAAAACGTCTTATTTTAAAACACGCTTTTACAAGTGATAAAAGAGCGGTACATTTCCCGCTCCTCATTTAATGTGATTTGAATTTGAAAGGTCGTAACTGACGCCGCACAATCAAAACTGACAAGAAATGGATCTAACAGTTGGCTGGTATCACGGAAACCGAAATACCCTAACTCTATAAATCCAGATCTGATCAGCTCAGTATATCTTTACGCACCCAAATATTCAAAGAGCACTTGTGAGCAAAAATCCTTGCAATTTTCTGCAAAAAAAATTCTTCTTTTTCACTAACTTTCAACAGAATTGAGATGGCATCTAGTCAAGATTCAAAGGCTGAGGGGATGTACCTTGTGTACGAATCCTATTACCAATCTAGTACCGCGTTGATGAAAGAACTGCTGGAGAAATTCAAAGCGGCCTCTCTAGTAAATTTCATGGAATACCATGAGGGTCTGGTGTGGACTAATCAAGTATTGGAGTACTACCGCACTGCAACTGTGGACTCCACCAAACTGGAGATTAATGCCACTGTCGGAGGAAAATCCATAATCATCACTCCTCAGTTGCTTCATGAGACGTTTGGACTATCCAACAGCGGACGTCATGACGTCACTACTCTGACCGAGGAAAAACATCAACTATTCTGGGGCAATCTGTGCCAAAAAGGGTGAGATGTTGACTGGCAACATCAAGAAGAAGCAGCTAACAGGCAAGTATCAGAGGATGGCTGATATAGTCTGCAAGCTGATTGAAAACTGCACCTTCTCCCAGGATGCTGTGACTATGAAGAGGTTCAGTATAATGACTGCTATCTACTATGGATTGGAGGTGAAGTGGTCCACAGTAATCTGGTATATCTTTGCTAATTTCTTGGACAAGAAAAGCAAGAACAAGGCCCCTCAAACCAATCACAGAATCACTCTCAGCTATCTGCTGTTCAAGATGGGCTGTGAGGTGACAAATGGGAAGGAAATTCATTCAGGCAAGGCAATGTCAAAGTATTTGCCTGTTCTCAAAAGAAAGGCTGACGAAGCTGACGCAGAAGAAGAAGCAGAGGAGGCTCCTGCCAAAAGGCCAAGGAGATTAGTCAAAACAGATCAGCTAGTTGTTGAGACTCAAAAGAAAAAGGCTGCTGATGAGCCTAAGGAGAAAGCTCCAAAGAAGCTGAAGATGAAGTTGATAAGATCATTGACCTAACCACAGCTGATGTCAGGAACATGTCTCCTGCATCATCTTCTAGAACTCCATCTGCTGAAATGCCTGATGAGAATGTCTCTCACAGGACCAGAAGTCAAGTAAGGGATATTGCTGATTCCAGACCTACTCAAGGAAGAACAAAGAAAACAGCAAGGAAGCAAATGACTTTTGTGGAAGAGCCCACTAAGCTAGTGGACTTAGTAAGAGAAAGTCCTCAAACAGCAGAGAGGCCTGTTGGAGCTGAAGAAGCTTCTGTTGATGAACAGACTGATGCGCAACAGATTACTCAAGCAAAGCCAACAGTTGAGGTTGCTAAACCTCAGGATGATCCTGATGTGATGATCATCCATCCCATTGCAGCTGCACCTCTTGCATCTGCTGCTCCTCAACCTGCCCCAGCTGACAAGGGAAAGAAAAATATTCTGATCAAGAGGAAAAAGATCTCTGCAGCTGATAAGAAGAAAAGGGAGGAAGCTGAACAGAGAAAAAGAGATGAGTTGGAAGAAAAGAAGGCATTAGAACTAAGCAAGATTCAAGAAGCTAAGGATGCTGAACGAAGAAAAATGTCTTAAGCTGAAAGAAAGGCAGTTAAAGATGCAGAGCTTGCTATGGTCATTGAGCTAAGTAAAACTGATGCTCATGGACCAGTTCATGCTGGAGGCATCAAGATTGATGAAGAAAAAGAAGAAGAAAAAGAAAAGAAACCAAAAATGCCTGCTGGTGAGGTCAAGCCAAAGGATAAGTATGAAGTAAGAAGAGATTTTGACATCATCCATGCTGATAAAGCTCTCTTCAAAAGGTTTGAAAAGACCTTGGCTTATTATGACCAGAAACTGATGCTGAAGACTCTGTTCACCCACGAGAAGCCTAGATACATGAAATGGAGGGATTATAGGCTGAACAGATCTGTTGCAGAGCTTCAGAGTTGGAAGGAGTTAACTGATGAAGAAAAATGGGTTCTGAATTGGCTAAGGACTGACTCTATTCAAAAAGCCTTGGATCATCACTTTGTAAGGGATGCTATGCATCAATACGCTAAGGACTATGCCATGGAGGAAGCCAAGATCATTCAAAACACATTGCCACCAAAGAGAAGAAAATCTTATGATGCTGTTGAGAGAGCAATCAACATAGCTGTTATGACCGCCTTGAAGAGATGGGCAGAAAGGTCAAGATATCAGCAAGGATCTTCAAGTGAATTGCCTCAGCTGCCAAGCATTCAACAGATTACATTTGGCAAGGAAGTCAAGGACTACTATGAAGTGCCTAAGGGACAGCCAGCTTTCCAAAATCCATGGATTATTGTGCGACAAAGCCGTCAAACAACATCCTTTAATGATGATGGCAAAATCACTAGTTTAGTCTATGATGATGTAACTGATCAGCACAAAGCTGCTGATGAACCCTTAGCAATTGAGTGGAATGCTAAGAAATCAAGAGCTGATCAGGAGACAGAATTGAAAGATGCCCCTGTCCACCAGGAGGATGAAGGAAGGGAAGCTGCTGATTCTGCTTCATCAAGTGACCTGCACTCATCACTGATGGAAGCCTTCCAGATGCTGATGGAGAATCAAATGAAAGAATTGGAAGAGAAGAACAGCACGCAGCTGAAGAAGTTGCAACAAGAGTTGGCAGAGTCCAACAGATTACAGCTTGAAAGCATGCAACTTCTTACTGCAAGAACTATCAGGAATGCCATTGATAGTTTTCCCATGCCTGAAGATCATTCAAAACAGATGATGCAGAGTTTTGTTGAAATGAACAGAAATGTTGAAGATGTGAAGGCTGATGTCAACCATCTTCATGATGCTTTAAAGAGAGCTGAAAACAACATAGTTGATCTCACTGCTAACTTCATCAGAGTTAGTGAAGAAGAAAAAGCAGTCAACCTTGGATTATTGCAGGAAGTTCACCAAGCTGGGACTATTATACGTGAAGAGCTGACAACCATGCAACTGAATGTTGATTGTTTTAATGACCAGACTGACACCATCATCACTACTCTTAATCATCTTACTGCAAGTCACGATGTAGTCAATCAGAACTTGAAGGCTTTGTGCGCTGCTATGAAAATTCAATCTGCTGCACTCAATCCTCCTATCAGACCTGCCAGTGTCACCATTTCTGATGATGACAAAAAGGGGGAAGAGAAGAAGGAAGAAAAAGTGGAGGAATCTACTGCCACTGAACCTGAAAAGCCTGAAGCTGCAGAAGAGACTAAAGCTGTTGAAGAGATTGGAAAGGTAGAAGGTAAGAAAAGTCTGAAGAAGAGACCAAGGAAAAAGCCAAATATGATGAGGAAATGGCTACAACCAAGGATTCTGCTGAAGAACAAACAGAGCCATTTACCAAGTACAAAAATACTGAATCAACTAAGAAAGCAATGGAAGAGCTGAAGGAGCAGCAAATCAAAGAGAAGATGGAAGCTACTAGGTCAGATCTTCTTTGGATGAGGATGCTGATGAAGATGAAGAGGAAGAAGAAAATGATGATGAATCATCTTATGAATATGAAGAAGTGCTGGAAGGAACTGATGAAGAAGTTGATAGTTAGTATAGACAAATCTTTTGTAATCAGTTTACTTTTATCTTTTTTTCAGACATCTCATCTGATCAGAAACTGTAACTTGTACTCTTTTCTCAGATTATCAATAAAAGTTCAAGTTTCTGTTTCCAACATATATTTTCTATCTCAGAAAATTTTGAAGGTCACAAACTTTAGCATAGGTAAAACAGGTACTTAGCTGAAGTTTTGTCATCATCCAAAAGGGGGAAATTGTTGGATAAGGATGAAGATGAAGAGCACTGAAGACATTAAGTAAAGGGAGGTTTTGATGAATTCCAAAACTTCAAATCTGCTAAGTATAAATTAACTTAGTTGATATCCCTTTAAAGAATTTTTGACTAAGTAAAGAAGATATCAGAAGAGTCAAAATTCAAGGTCCAAGGCTACTGATCTGCTGAAGGAAAGAAATCAGACTGGTAAAGATCAGCCGACTCAAAACAGATTTGTTCAAGTTTGAGATCAGTTTTGTTCGCCATCAGACTTGTACTTTCGTCAGCCAAGTGGAAAAGATCAAGAAGTCATCCCAACGGTAATAAATGCCCCTGGAAGTAATAAGTGCTGAAGTACAAGGCTATTAAAGACAAATGATTGAAGAAATGCTTCGCATCAGCTTGGTGCATTTAATGCTGCCTGCAGAAAAGTATTGTTGACAGTACGGACAGACTGCAGATAGCCGTTCGCGGAAGATAAGGACCAGTACCCGAGGATTTTGAAATCTGTCTCACTTCAACGGACATTTTTCAAACCTACGAGTATAAATAGATGTAGAGACGAAGAGAAGAAGAACAACACAATCTCTGAGAAGAACTTCGAAGCAAAATCTCTTAAGTCTCAAGAACAGCTCACTCATCAGCTCTGTCATTTGTTGACTGAAGCCGACGTTGAAAATCAAAGATAAAACATATTTTCTGAGTGAAAAACTGTTTGAGTGTTGTGCGAAGTGTTAATCCGTCTTTGTGAGTGATCTAGCTTCAGAGGATAGGTTCTCTTAGTGATTTCCTATTGTGAGCTTACGGCCAGATTCATTTGTTGTTTTGGCGTAAGTGGAGTGTACTAATTACTTTGTGTTCTTAGTATAACCCAAGATCTTTGTGACTTGGAAGAGTGAACTAAAGGATATTTAAATCCATATAACCATTATAAAAATTACTTGTGTTTTTACTTGCATTTTTACTTGCATATTTTAAGATTGCATAAAACACACTTATAACTGTTTGAAAAGAGTTATAAAGGAGTTTACAAAAACTGGGGATAAATTTTCAAACTGCTCAGATTACTTGTGAAAAACACTTTGAAAATCCGCCGCAAGTACTCTAAATATTGAAACTGATTTTAACAAAATCAGCTAAGTAAATATCAGATTAGTGGTCAACTAAGATGTTCAAAGATTTGTTCGAGATCAGTCAAGTAATTTACTATTCTGTAAACAGCTTAGTCTGTTCAATGTTAGTAAAAGTTTTAAAGTTAAAATTTGTCTAAAATTTTCTGAGGTCTATTCACCCCCCCCCCCCCTCTAGACCTCATCTGACCACTTGGGACCAACATCAGGCATCTTTGCAGGGTTAATAAAGTTCATGTTAGTCTTATTGAAGATGTTGATTGTACATCAACTCTGATGCTACCACCATTTTGTATTACTGGACCGTGTTACACTTTCAAAGACTTTGAAGTTCTAGTTTCAAAGGATAATCAAGGAGACACTGTAATGGAATAAAACCCTGAAATATTTCAAGATGCTCAAGACCATGGGATTTTGGAGCGCTGAATATGGAATTAGTCATTGATGTTCTTGATCCAGATGCTTTTGATCCAATGGTTATGCATACAGCTGATGGAGATATCCGTCAAGACATTCCAGATAACAGTCCGTGATATTAAAGTTGTGGTTCAGTGTTACTTTATTAAAGTTGTGGTCCAGTGTTACTTTATTAAAGTTGTGGTCATTAGTGGTGTCTTGTTTGTCAAAAAGAAGATTCCTGTAACGGCCCGACTACGCGGGTCCGTCGGATAACGGTCGAAAAGTTATTATTATTTTGAAAAAGAGTTAGAATATCGAAACCATTAAAAAGGACGATAAATTAAAATCGAGAATTAAAGATTTTCAGCGGAAGCGGTTTAAAACGATATAAGAACAATTTTGATTACTAAGTTTAAAGCGGAAGTAATTAAAACAAATTTTAACGGATGACATGACTTGATGAAACAACTTGTGGGACCCAAAAGGAATACAAGAAGATTAAGATTAATATTTGATAAAATTTAAAATCATTTTCGCTAGACATTCACATTTTACAAAATTAACTAAAATACCAAAACATTTAGCAAGATATAAAAAAAAATCAACTTAGACATTATAGGAGATTTAAAATATGAGTTCAAACGAAAATCTTAAAATCAAATAAGAATTTAAACAAAAGTTCAATCACTCTCTGGAACTAGGGTGGGATCGCAACCGGGATGACCTAACCGCAACATGAACTATCGTTTACCCCAAAGACCTGTAGCTGAAAAGATTGAAACATGGAATGCATAAGTTGATCGTCCAACTTAGTGAGGCTATAGTGCACATGTGTGTGGATGCAACATAATATACATGAGCATATACAACAGTACAGTAATGAACATATGCTATAACAATTTAAGCACGTTAAACAAGTAACCAACATTTGTTGATGCCGTCCTCCTCTTACCCTCCAATCCACAGTCAGGAAAACCACCACCGAACACTCTAAGTAAGGTGCGACCTTACATAACAGTGCGCATTGACGTCAAATGCCAGGAGTTTGACATTCACTCCCCAAGTGTAACCTCCACACTTGGCTCGTGAAGCGGGTCTACGGTGGATCGAGGTAACCCTCCGGCCCTTACCTTCCGGGTTAACCACGATTCCGCACACCAAAATAAGGGCCCACACAGTAACAGTAAACAGTACAGTACAGTAACAATAACAGTAGCCGTTCATTAACAAGAAATCGGTAAACAACTCAATAACATTTCAACATACAATTTCAATGACTCATAAGCACATAGACATAAACAATAATTCAACGTGTAACTTGTCCTAGCAGCCGAGTTCTTTATGTTATCATATATCACATGCTTGTTCGTTTAAGAACTAAGTTACAGTTATGACTCGACCTACTTGCACATTCGGACTTACACACAAGAAACACATAGCACTTACCTGAAAAGCTTATTACGGCGATCAAAATTCCACAATGATGTGTATCCGAAACCTGAGCAAGTACGTATACGACTTATAATGTATTTAACAACCTTACTTAAACATTACCGATGAAAATCCTACAAAAGGATTTCCTAAACTAACACATCGCACACAAGAACTTAGAACTTTCGACATCAAACTCCAACTAAAAGTTATTATTTTCAAAACTCGAAATTCTAATTACAAAAACAGCGCCAAAATAGCAAAATTTTCCCTTCATTTTCCAGATTTACAAAACAGCCCCTAAACTTTTAAAAACATCCATTTTTTTGAAAATTTGCAACAAACTTTAAATCAAAAGATTTTTAACTAAACTCATATCGAAAATCAAATAAAAGTATTAAGTATCTTGTTACTTCAAAAACCAAATCTTTAAAATTCCCACAAGTTTAAAACTTTTCGAAAATACCCCCATAGTTTTGAAAACATAGAAAAATCAACTTTCTTGAAAAAAATAATTCAAGATTCAAGCATTTAAGCAATAATTTAAAAATAATCAAGCATAATTTCAATATAAAACTAAGATTAACAATAAGTTTTAATAAATTTTTTTTTTTCACAAACTAACATTGAGAAACAAAAAGTTCTTTAATTATAAATTTTCTTCGGAAAAATTTACAAATTTTCAATCTTATAACTAAAATGAATAAAACACTACTTCAAATCAATTAATCAAGAGTTTATAAAAGAACCATGTAAAAACAGCAACTTTAACCCCTTATTTTCAGATTTACAAAAATAACCCCAAATGTTTCAAAAACTCCCATTTTTGCAAAATATCGGAACAAACTTTAAAACAAATGCTTTTCAAGTAAACCTAACCAAATATCAAACAAAAACTTATATTTTCAGTCCCCTTTTAATCCCAACAAGAATCGCAACCTAAGCCCTTCAACTTTTAAAACCTTTCAAAAATACCCCCAAAGTTTCGGAAATTATGAACAATAACTTTTTTACGAAAACAAATCAAGATCCAAACATATAAGCAATATTTAAACAAAACCAAAGCAAGTCACATTAAATATCTAATATTAAACATGAACTCAACAACTTATCACAATAGCCCCAAGAATAACTAAACTTCTTCAATATATACTTTGAAGAAAAGAATGTAAAATCACAAATACTAAAGATGGATCTTTACCCAAAGCAACGAAGGGGGTGAAACTCTCTTCATTTCCAGACCTCCGAAGGTGGTGGTTGTGGCTCCGGTGGCAGTGGTGGCGGCTCCGGTGGTGGTTCATAACAAAAGCCCTCAAATCCTTACTTTTCCCCAACTTCTAATGACTGCCGATTCACTTTGGGAGACCCAATCGACGATCCGAACGGTCAATATGTAGCCCCATGTGTGTAGGACCTTCAGAAAAAATTTGGGCACGATCCAACGGTGGACGAAGGCGGAATGGTCGAAAAACCGAGACTGTGCTGAGTATACCCGAAAACTATCTTTCTAAATGTGTAACGACTGGAGATTCACTTTGGGAGGTCCAAACGACGATCCGAACGGTTAATATGTAGCCCCATGTGTGTAGGACCTTCAGGAAAAATTTGGGCACGATCCAACGGTGGACGAAGGCGGAATGATGGAAAAACCGAGACTGTGTTGTGTGTATCCGAAAATTTTCTTTGTGTTGCCTCTTCTATCTCTCTCTCTCTTATTTTCTTTAAGAAGACAAATGGTGAAGGGGAGACATAAAATCTGATTTTGGTGGATAAAAAGAGTGGTGAAGTGTTTGAATGGGAAAGGGCTGGAGTGTTTGATTGGAGATAGGGGTATGGGCATGATTATACATAATAGGGTCTATTCCATGTCTCCAAGGGTTGATTTTTGAACTACAAGTAGGAGAAATCATGGCATGATCAGCCAAGGAAGGAAAATCGGTGGTTTTTGCACTTTTGATCCCCAAAATTTCGAAAAGTGCAAAATAACCCCTAAATCAAAATTTTTTGTACACTTTGGTCCAACCTAATAACAAAATGACCCCAATATTTTTAAAATGCAATAGACATGTTTTCCAAATTATTTCTAAGTCCAATATTTCATAAGAAATAATTAATGCACACAAAGCACAAAATAGAGTTCAATTTTTTTGTGCTCGAAAATTTTAATTGTACGTTTAGGTTTAAAGAAATACTATGTTTATTAAAAATAAAATACGCCACACAAAATCGGGTTATTAATTCAATAACTTTATTTTAAAATATTTTAAATTTACGGGGTGTTACAATTCCCTTCTTGTGGTCCGGATGTATGTATAATTATGTTGTATTTTATGTTGTTTGGAGTCCGCCCTCTATATATAGAGGCCTTTGTATCAGTTGTAACCATTCAGAATCGAAATAAGAATTTTATCATTTGTGTTCAATTAATATGTCTAGCTAAAACTTTCTTCTTCTAGTTATTCTGAAACCTCTTAAAGGTTCTTGGTTAATATACTCTAGCCTTTTTCAATAAGTATAATATGTACTTGCCTCTTAAGAGAATCCTGTAAATCAGAAAATTATTCAGACTATGGAATAGTTCATGAGATAAGCTACGGTCCCTGTATTTTTTATCTTAGATCAATTTAAAGTTTAAATGTTTTATTTACTTGAATTATATATTTGACATTGCCTGTAAGTCCCGCTGAGGTCAGGAGTACCGTTAGGGCAATTAATGAGGAATAAGTTACTGGAATTTTCATAAATAATTTGTCAAAAGAATGATCTTGATATTATGTTATGTTGTAAGAAATAATAACAAACATTGGTGTTGATCCCTTATAGTTAGTTGATTGTACGAGTTCCTTTTTTTTTTTTTTTTTCCCCTAAAGTATGGGGTGACATCAGTTAACCCCTAAAGTATCAATTGTAACACTTACCTCCATCTGTTATAGTTTTGTAATTTTTATTCCAAAATAACCCCGCCCGTTTCATAAATAAAAATATCTTTATTAATTTATAGAAATAAAATTGTCTCTTTATTAATTATGAATCCATTCATCCATCAAATAACATTATGATTTAATTCTTCATTTTTTTTACCATACTTTTTTCAGTCTCAAATTTCGTCTTCATATTCATCTCATTTTTTTATAACCAAAAGAAGCAAAATAAATGAAGAAATTGAAAGTTAATATGGTTTGGTAAATGGATGTATTCATAATTAATAAAAAAATTGATGAAGAAATGAAGAAATTAAAACATATTATTGCTTGGTTTCAACCATGAATTTTGCGAAAAGAATTCGAAGGAGAATCACTCAATATTTTTAATAATAATTTGTACCGAAAATGAATGAGCTAATTTATCACCAAATAAAAATATAGAAAAACATAAAAAAAAAATTCAGATTGAAATATAAGAAATTGAAACATAAAATAAAGAAAACAAATTGAAACATAAATCAAGAAAAAAATGAGACGAAAATAAAGAAAAAAATTGAAAACCATAAAACCGAAAAAATGAAGAAATTGAAATATAAATTATTTGGTGGATGGATGAATTCATAACTAACATAAAAAATTTCTGATAAATTAATAAATAAATAATGTATTTGTTTCAAAAGGGATGAGGGTATTTTTGAAATAAAATGTTAATACTATAACATAACGGGATAAGTGTTACAATTGATAATTTAGGGGGTAACTAATACCACCCCATACTTTAAGGAGGGATAGTGTATTTCATCCTTTTTTTTTTTTTCTCATTTGGAAAAATATATCAATGGAAAGTTAATTGTGTGAGTTTTTTTTCTTGATATAACTTAATGATAACATGTTTTATAGTTAGTTGAAAATGAATTAATAACATAATAAAGATGAAGAATAAAAAACAAAATCTCAAGCTATAATATATGTTACATACAAAAGGAATACGGCGTCTATCACACATAATGATATGTATCTAACACATCACAAGTGTGAAAAATAAAGAAATATAAAGAAATTAGACTTGGTAGAGATATGTGTTGGACCTTGTTCATTTTTACCTATAGTGTTCAATTATTTCGGTATTTTAACTTTTTAAAAGTTTTAATTTTTTTTTATTTGGTTCTTATTTTATAATTCATTATTCCTTCTTATATTAAACAGATATCACTATTTCATTAAGTTTTCTCAATCCTAAATTTCAAGGTTAGAAGTTAAATTTTATAATAATTTTTAATTTACGCATAAAATTAGTTAAACACATACAATGTACTCACACTTTATTAAGGAAAAGAATACCGTACCTCACCATATGGTTAAGATAGATTATGTTCCACCTAACAAATATGACCCTACTGAATAGATTCAGGGATGGATCCAGGATTGAAGAGTTGGGGAAGAAAGCCGAATTTAACCATCGGTGAAAAGAATTTAAGGAAATCGTTATCGAAGTTGTAAACGACGTTCTATCATATTATAAAATTCATCTATGAAAAATGAGTACCAAATTTCTCAATTTTCTCAATGGCTATTTATTATCAACTTTATTGTTGAAAATGATCTTTCCTTTGTTGCGGCAATAACAAGAAGACTTAATATCAAGCAAATCAAAAGATAAATTAAAGATTACAACATAAATTTTCTTGTACATATAGCTCATAAATGTCGACAACCCTTTTTTTTTAATTCAAATCTAAGCTGATGTTTAATTAAATTAAGTTGGTGTAATAAGCAATTTAACATGAAAAATTACAAAGAATAAATCTATTATTATCAAAATTTTGTTGGGCCCAAGATTTGATGAACCAAGACTTTTGAATCTTGTATCGGGTCAGTGCTCAATGAAGTATGTATAATTTTTTTAAGGAATGAAGTATTTATAATAAATTAATAAATATAATATTTGAAGTAAAATAAATTCTCAAAATTCTTGGGGACCTTGTGGCTGGATCCGTCCATGACAAGATTCACCTACAACCATAGGATATAGTAAAGTCCATATGATATACTCCCATTATTTTTACTCCATTAATTACCGTACTCAATCAAACTTTTCAATCTCTTAAGTAACTTATTATGTTATATTATTCACATTTATGATGTATTAAACATTTATAATATTATTAATATATATTATGTTATATGATATTATCAACTCATTAGTGAAATATATTAATTAAATTATTTATTGTAATTTTTATAAATTTTCTCAAGTTGAGTGGTCAATTGTACCAAAGAATAAAGAAAAATTGGACAGAGGAATTATAACATAATTCAATCATAATGTTGATTTTGTCAAATAGACCTAACTTTAAATTGTTGCATTAACTCACTCTCCTTACCCAAAATTATGAAGGCGAAACACTTCCCTCGAAATAATTTCTTGGAGGCAGCACGAGGGTCGGGTTTCTTGTATTGATGGAAGAGTCTTTTGCAGGGCAAAAGATCTCGTAAAGGCAGATGAGATGGAGAATCAATTTTGGTTACCTCAGAATAGGCACTTAACTTTCCGGACTCCTCACCGGGTGCTCTCGCGGGACAGTATAGCGGCCACCCTTATAGACATGAACACGTGATTGTGGAAACGGGACTTAGTCGAAGAAGTTTTCTGGGAAGATAAAGTTACAACGATTCTCTCAGTTCTGTTTGGGAACATCATCTTTACTGCGTTCGGATTGTCTATCATATCATTTCATATGGAAAGGAAAGTGGTGACAAATAAGAGGCGAAGCACAAGCAGACTGAGGCATCAGATTGGAGATGGATTTGCACTATGAATCTATCGAATAGATATAAAGCACAAAGGATATGAAGATGTGTCACTACATCTTGACGAGTTTTGTACAAAACATTTTAACAGAACACGAAAGGAAGCGGCTCACCTTTTAGCTAAATTCCCTGTATTAGATAATATTTGAGCTTCCTAACAAGTAAGGAACATTGTAATGAGAAATTCGAATCGTTTTACGTTATCATTTTTCTGAAAAAGAATAAAAAAAAAATTCAACTCAATATCCTAATAGATTTGATGTTTCTTGTTTGTTGTCTGAACCTAATACCAATTCATTACCTGGTGCTGATTCAGGAGGTCCTCTAGCAATTGGCATGCCATTACCGAAACCCGATCTCGGTTTTGCATAGTCCACAAATACAACACGTCCGTTCAGTTGCTGCGGTGGGCCCCAATCACGTCAAGAATAAACATATCAAAGTATGAAGAAAACGAGGGTGAAAAAGACAAACCTTTCCATTCATTTCTGAAACTGCTTTCTCGGCTTCGTCTTCCGATGCAAAAGTGACAAATCCAAAACCCTTTGACCTGTCTGATGTTCTATCCATCACGACTTTAGCTGCCAAAATTAATACAATTCAACTCAAGTTAAGTCCAAAATTACGCTGCTCATGGAAAAAGTTTAAAAACGATATACAGTAATTAACAGACCTTCAATAACTTGACCATACTGAGAAAATGCCTCGGACAAACCCTCATCGCTGGTATAAAATGAAAGTCCTGCAAAGTTAATCGTAGAATTTAAATCTAACAAAGTGCGAGCCTCACAGAATTAAAAACATAGAGGCTGCACATCATATAACGAAAGAATAGAGGTAAAGTTTCAGAAATATAATACATGAAACTTTGAAGTTTACAGGTGATTTAAAAAATAGTCATGCCAATTTAATTAGTCGGCTCGCCTCAGACAACAATAGAAATAAAGAACACTAGGCCTAACTACATTTTAGGGTCTCAAAAAGCTAAACTTTTTAGTTTTTACGATTATTTACATCTAAGCCATCTACAATTTCTCACACATTAAGATATCATAATTCCAAGTGTGTCTAAGCCTCAAAATGAGAGAATTATAGATAACAAGAACTTCTAATCAAAGCTGAGTTAGTGATATAATATTCATATAAGGTTCTCCGGGAGCTAGGAATGCTTCAAAATGAAAGACTGTGATTAAATCCTAGACACCTGAAAATCGATTCATGGAGTAAACTTTATAGCTGGTCGGTGTTGAGAACCCAAACTTAGTGTGCGGGTGACAACAATTGTCCTGTTGTACCCAAACTGAGTGTGCGGGTGGAGTCACAATCGAATAACGGAAGGGTATGCGTCTTTCCTAACACCAATTGCTTCTAGGGCAACTGGTAGCGCCTGAGGTCCTACAGTCGGTGTACTGATATGGGTTTTAACAAGAGTTGTTCCTTGTATAACCAAACACAATAAATTAGCATGAAAAGAGACTCAATTCACTCATAATATGGCTGGACACAAACAGGGTTCAGGCTTAATCTTGAAAATGTAAATTGTATTTATTTCTTGAATTGTTCTTCAATACCTTCAATTCACTATAATTTTGCCTGTACTTTAAATTCTAAAGCTAAATTAAAAAAAAAAAAGGGCAAAAGTAATTGCCCCTTTCTTCAGTTCTAAAAATGCTGCAATCAAACCACTGATTTTCATTCTGCTGTGATAAAAACCTTGAGGAAACTTGTAATGATCATAAAACATATATAATCCAGGGCAGTGCAATGCTTTTCTTAATTAGATAATCAAATAAATTTAACCAAAATGAATCACACAATGAGTTCAATTCGGAAGTAACTATCTTACCTCCAACGAAGAGCTTTGAAGCTATGCCTCTACAAGAAATGAAAAACCCAGGAACTAGATATGAAGATGATAGAATACTGGAGTTGGGTTCTGAGAGACGACCAAACAGGACGCTATTTGAGAGTTTTCTAAAGGCCGCCATGAATTCCTCTGCGTGTGCGGGAAAGACTGAAGGGAGAACGGGGAATGATTTTTCTTGTTTAGGGTACTTATTTAGTGAAGAAATTAGATATATAATTATACAGACAATCTTAATATTCTACTAAGAAAATGTATTGAAAACAAAATAGTGAAAAGGAGTTAATGGCAATTTATCGATGTCATATTCATAATATTCAATTTATCTTTTATATTTGAAAAGAGTAATTTATTTCCTTATAAAAAATTTACTTACATATTTATCATAATATAAGAGATAAAGTGCTACAATTATCATAATACAGGAAGTAAATTGACACATTATCATAACACATGAGATAGTAATGTGCCACAATTAAAAATATTAGAAAGACGGTGTGAAACTTTTATTACATCATAAGGGGTAAAGTGCTCTTCTTTTAATCACAAGAATGTCAATTGAATAATATCAATATAAAGAGGGTAAATATCCATTAACTCTAGAGAAAAGTAAACATTGTTGATTTCCACAAATTTTCAAAATTATCAATGCTGGAGAAATAATTTTATAGTGTTAATGGAAATTTATCGCCTGATATTCATAATGTTTAATTTATTTTTCTGTAATTTGGAAAAGAATACGTTATCCCTTGTAATCCTATAAAACTTTAACACAGCTTCCCTGATAAATCTATATATGGCACTTTATCCTCACGTATTATGATCATGTGATAATTAACTCTCCCGTATTGTAGTAAATATGACAATTTAACCCTGTGTTATGATAAATATGATAATTTATCCCCTTATGTTACAACCACATTTTTCATGCTCAAACACAATTTCAACAAGTAAGTTACACTCTTTGACTGAAGGAGGTAGATTGCTACTATAGATTGAACATATTAATAAGAAAAAAGTAAAGTGGGTTTTTTTTTTTTTAAATCACAAAAGGATAAATTAAACATTATTCAATCTAAATGGGGTAAATTGGATTGGCTCAATTTTTATATATGCAATTAAAAAGGCAAAAGGGTATATTGAAAACTAATTAAGCTTACTCTTATTAATATATTAGGTTTTTTGGTATAATTACTCTTATTAATATAATCATATTGTTTGCATTCTATAATGTGCAAACCAATTACTATTAATTTTTTTTTTTTATGTATCATTAATTTTCTGAAAAAATTTAAAATGTAATTATGGACATTTTGTAGGGTTAACTTTATGGGCTGAAGCCAGACCTCCTGAGTTGGGCCCCAAGTATTTTGATGTTCCTGTCTGTGTCAGTTGCTTTCACTTACGCTAAATTGTGGTTGGTTAAATTATGGGGTATTTAGCAAATATTGCATATTTGGGCTGAACTCTGAAAAATGATTCATCAAAGAGCTTGAAATTTAAGTTACAAAAGTTAGGCCTAATGTTGTAAATTGGTCAGACTCAATCCAGATTTGATTCTATTTATGTTGGATTGAGTTTGTGTCAGATTCAAATTTTGTGGATTTACATTTTCTAGTCCATAGAATATTGTTCGGACTCATTCAGATATCAGATACTATTTTGAAAGGATTTACAACAAATTTGTTAATGTTACAATTTCTTTTAATTTAGTTATCTTGTTCATAACATTCATGTTTTTGATGGAAAATATGCATTATAATGAACCTATGAAGGAATTATTAACTAATATCTTATTAAACTGGTGGTAAAATATTGGTGTATTAATGTTAATTATCTTATTCTGTACACATATAAATGTTTTATTTATAGTCGTGTATAAATATTTAACAGATTTGATTGAGCAATATCCATATACAATCCACTTACTTTGAATTATGGATCTTCCTAATCGAAAATATTCATTAATACTGGATTGCTAATCTGACTTATGTAAAATAATAGGCTATTTTTTCCATCCTAATTGTCTCCCTAGCTATATCACATTGGAATAAGTAGTATAATTTAAAATTTTAATCAAGTCATACATAGTTTTACTTACTTATCTAATATAATTAAGGTATTTACATTATAGTAAATATAATCACATTCACAATTAAACAAAATTGATATTGGTAACCACATCATCCATATTGTTCCATTTAATCGGTCTAATTGGTGGATAACACTTTATGTTCTCTAATCCTTATTTTTTAAAATTGTTAGCTAGGTATTCATGTATGACATTTTATTAATGAGTAATTAATTTGATTATATATAAATAAAAAATTAATAGATAAGAACATGTTCTCTAATTAATCAGATCTTTACATTCGCTTCAATTCCCCCTTATCTACTATATTACGAGTAGACATAATAGTTAATCTGATATCATTCAAGAATAGATAAGATCAGATAATATAATCTAATCTTCACTTCAATTCTTCCTTATCTAAAATCCTATTAATTTGACTCCTGATATTTTGGAATAAGATTTTAAGAGTTACAGTAAATTCGGTAAATGGATGAATACTCTGGGATATCATATGGATAAAGTTTATTTTAGTTCAGTTTCATTATAAAGTCTAAAAGATACACGTTTTAATTCGATAAGCCTTTAAAGAGTATATTAAATTTTTTATCTTTTATTTTTTTAATGTTCTAAAACTAGACTTTCTTTCCAAAGCAAAAATCAAAATTATCCTCTTACATAAAATAATGATTTATCATCACTTAGCCACTAATTCCTGACCGCTATATTTGATTTTTGAGGCCATAAATGTAAACATGCCTAATACTTATACGTTTTTAAATTTTTAATTAAAATTTCGTGCTAAAACTAAATACTGGGAATGAGTGATATAATACATTATTTGTATTTAACCAAATCAATAACATTTTTTTTAATGTATTATGATAATAATAATATTATTGAGAAGAATTATTAAACGAAATCATGTCAATAATTTAACACCTAAAACTCAATTTTATATATATTTTATTTTCCAGTTCTATCCATTTATTGGATTTGACTCAATTATTTTGGATATATCATATGGGCCACTCCATATAGGAATCTAATCTGTGTCCGCACATTATGGGCTTCTACTACATCACACATTTTAGTAAAATCAATTATATATAGATATCGAACTAAATTGATATTAAAATATCTACAATAATTTTATCAATAATTATATAATATATTTATAATAATACTTGACAAATGAAAAATTACATATATTTTTTGTGACCATAGAAATACTAAAATGTTAGTTGGAAAGTTAAAACCCCCAAAAGAAAAAGATGGGTAAGATATAGAAAGATTCATATTTAGAAAAAAATTGGGTCAATATTAAAATGTAATTTAAGGAAAGATATAATTTAGAAAATTTAGAAAGGAGAAACGTTTTATACGGATAATTTCATACAATGGTTTGGAATAATTGTGCATTATGTATAAAATTAGAGAATAAAAAATAGTTTCTATATAGTATGTGATCGAATTATAGTAAATGGGAAAATCGTATCCGAATCTGTTTTCAAAATCTTATCCAATGATGCCCCTGGCCCTATTTATATGCAGCAAAAAGTCGCAGAAAAATGTGAGTGACTTAGACAGAGAGAAATAACAAATTAATCAGAAAAAAATTGCATAATGTGTGGCACAGAACTTTTAATCAAAAGCTCAAAAGCTTCATTAACTATTAATCATCATGGAGTCAGATCCAACAATATTGGCACCAGAGTCAACATTCAAAATCAGGACCCTGAATCCATCGTCATCAATCTTGATCAGTATGCATTTTTCAATATATTCATCATATACATATACATATACATATATGTCCCTTTTTTGTGTTTTTCTTATGCATAAAATTTAACTTAATCTTATTGTTTGATGTAACAGTGGTGATCCAACAATGTATGAATGTTACTGGAAAAATCTTGATGAAAAATACAGTGTCACAATCCCTGGAAACCAATCTCTAAGCTATTTTTCCAACATAAAAAATTTCTGTTGGTTTTTGGAGCCAAAACTCGAAGAATCCATAAAAATATTGCACAATACTGTTGGCAATGCAATAACTGAAGATTATCACATTGTTGTCGGAACCGGATCGAGTCAACTTATTCTTGCTGCATTATATGCCGTTTCTGATCCCCTAAACGAGCCTAATCCGATCCCTGTTGTATCCGAGGCTCCATACTACTCTGTGAGTCCAATTAATCTTAATTATTGATTTTGACTTTTGAATTTGAAATTGTTTATATGTTAGCTCTTGAAATACAATAAAAAATACAATAAAAATCTAATTAAGTCAATTCTAATAATAAATGAAATATATAGATTATAGAATGTGTTTCATTAATATAATATGGGACAAACTCTGTCTTATGCTGGGGTTCTTGTCCAAGATCTCCTGACAGGAAAACATAGTAATATTTTCTAAATGTGTCCCAAAGACAAAATAAATAAATGCTCTTCAATTTTAATTACATCTCATTACATGCATTTTGTAGCTAGAATGAACAAGTATCATAAACTATTAGCTAATGTATATAATACTTTTGGTAAATTTCTTGTAGGGATATCCGGCGATAACAGATCATTTGAAGTCTAGGCTTTTCAAATGGGCCGGGGATGCGCGTAGCTTTGATAAAGATGGGCCTTATATTGAAATGGTGACCTCTCCAAATAACCCGGATGGATTTTGTTGGTCCCAAGTGGTCAGATGAGGTCTAGAGGGGGGGGTGAATAGACCTCTGAAAATTTTTGAACTTAAAAACTTTTCAGTCTTCTGTCAGCAGACTAAGCTGATGAAGAACAGTAAGCAGACTAGTCTGATCGTGAACAAATCTTGAACAGACGACTGACCACTCTTCTTACAATGACTTAGCTGTTTTTCAGCAAACAGTTTTTCAAGAGTATACTTGCAGCGGATTGTTTGAAAGTGTTTTTCACAAGTAAACTAAGTTCTAAAAAGATTTTATCCCCAGTTTAAAACTCCTTATAAAATCTTTTTAATTGATTCAAAGTGTTTAAAATGCAAACTTTAAAATATGCAAGAAAACTTTAAATGCAAGATAACACAAAGAATTTTTATAGTGGTTATATGGATAAAAATCCTTTAGTCCACTCTTCCAGATCACACAGATTCTGGGTTATACTATAATCACAAAGATTACAATATTTCTCCACTTACACCTAAACAACTAATGAGAAGGCTGTAAGCTCGCAATAGGGATTCACAAAGAAAACCTATCCTCTAAAGTAGAATCACTCACATAGATGGATTCTCACTTCGCACAACACTCAGCTATTACAAAATCACTCAGATAATGTTTTTCTGATTTCTTCAACTGGGTTTCTGTCAACAGATGACTTCCACCAGACGAGTGAGCTGTTCGAGCTTTTGAGACTTAGAGAAATTCTGCTTCAAAATTTCGATCTCTGATTGTTGTTGTGTTATTGCTCGATTTGAAATTCAGCTCTATTTATACATGGAAATGAAATTATGACCGTTGAAGGCAAGTCACAAATCAAATCCATCCTTCAGCTCTTTTTGAAACGGCTCCCTGCAGCATTCCGTACTGTGTACAGTACCTTTCTGTCCATCGCATTTAATGCTGCATTTAATGCACTCTGCTGATCTGAGGATATCTTCAATCATTTGCCATTACTACCCTTCTCTTACAGCATTTATTACACCAAGTGCATTTATTACCGTTGGACTAATCTCTTGACCTCTTCTGCTCTGCTGATCAAAACGACTCTGCTGATAGATACTCTGCTGATCAAATACTGAACTCATCTGATTTGACTCGGCTGATGATCTACCCTTCTGTTCGCTGATCCAGCAAGAGATCACTAGTCTTCTGAGCTTTGAACTTTGAACTCTTCTGATGTCTTCTTTTACCAGCTCAAAATTCTTCTAAGGGAACTAAGCTTTCCATACTTAGCTGATTATGATGTTTTGGAAATCATCAAAACCTTCCCTTAATTACTTGTCTTCTTTCATCTTCATCTTCATCCAACAATTTCCCCCTTTTTGATGATGACAAAACTCCAGCTAAGTACCTGTACCTAAACTAAAGTTTTGATCCTCAAAAATTTCTGAGATAGAAATGATATGTTGGAGTCAAACTTGCAAATTTTATAGATATAGAACTGATTACATTTTACAAGTTGAAAGATGAAAAGTACAAAATACTCTAAAGGATTACAAGAATTTTTTAAAGAAAATCTAGCCAAGCTAGTCTTCTGTCTTCTTTTCTTCTTCAGCAGACTTGGAGGTTTCAACTTCCAATTTCTGCATCAACAGCTCTAGCTTCTTCTTTTTAACATCAGGATCAAGCTGTTCTTCAACTGAATCTTTGGCAGCAGCTAGTTCTTTGTCTGACTTAGCTTTTGCTTCAGATTCTTCCTCATCAGCTTGGTCTTCTTCTTCAGTGATCTTCTCATCTGCTAATCTGCTTGTGTCTTCATTTGCTGCTTCATTCCTATTATTAGCAGACTCTTCAGATTCTTCTAACACTTCTGTTTCCTCAGCATTTTGATTTCCTTCCCTTTGGAAATCAACCCTTTGCTGTCCAAATATCCTTTCTTCCCCCTTTTTGTCATCATCAGCAGGGACAGATGGATATTGTGGCACAACTGGTGTGATTAGAAGTGAATCACATAGAAGCTTGATGTTTTCTTCCATAGCATTGATCTGAGCTTGCTGGTTAAGTTGATTGGCTTTAACAGTCTTGACTTCTTTGAGCAAGTCTTCTCCTTGATCACCCAACTGGATTTGAGTTCCTAAAATCCAATTTGATGAAGCATTGAAGTCTTTCATCATGTTGCCCATGACTTCATCTTCTGCTTGGAGAGCCAATTCAACAGTCTGTTCAATCTGCTTCCAACCTTCAGTGGTGCTTTGTGTCCTTCTCCTGAGTATATCCATATCCTGACATATAGATTGTACATTCTGAGCAGTATCTTTCAGTAAGTCAGTAGGAACAGTAGCAGCAACCTTCTGAATAGGTTGATGAACAGCAGCTATCACTTCTGCTTTTATCTCCTCCTTCATTTCCTTCATTGATTTGATAATCAGTTGTTGGATGGAATCCAACAGATTGGTTTGAGAACTCTGAGATATTGAAGGATCTTCTGATGGAGTAGCAGAGACGGTTTCCTTGAGATGTTGCTCTGATGGTTGAGTTATCATTGCAAGGGACTGATCTGCTGGTTCACCAGCATGGCTTGGAGTGCTTTCCTTCTCCTTAGCCTGATCATCTTCTTCAGCAGCAACTTCTTTCTCCTTTAACTGATCTGCTGGAATTTCTTCTTCCTTCTTTGATTCATCAGCAGCATCAGACTTGTCATCCTGCACTTTGTCTTGATCAGATGGGTCTGAAGTACCCTCAATTTGCTTTGGTTGATCAGAGGACTCTGCTCCTTCTTTATCAGCAGGTGATATACTCTTCTTGACAGTTTCAACTGTCCTCATCAAACCTTCATTGTCCACTGCTGACCTGTTACAAATCCAAGTAAAGTTGTCAAGAGGAATAAAAGTAGTTGTTGGTTCCTCTGGCAGCTCTTCATAGGGTTTGATGTTTGGTCCATAGACAATATGCTTGATGTTAGGAAGTGGAACCAGTGAGCTTGGTTGTCCCCTTAACTTCCTTGCTTTCTTGGCCCAAAGCTCCATTGCTTGAGCAATAGCCAACTTGATAGATCTTTCTTTGAGATCTACTGAGTCATCAAAATCCTCAGGAATGGATGCAAAGATCTTCTTGGCCTCTTCCTTGACTATATGACATATTCTCATCCTCAACCTGTCCAGAAAGAACTCTGAATCAAGTGCTTGAATGGTTGAATTTGTCTCAAGCCATTTAAGTAACCAGTCTTCTGTAGCCTTGAATTCTTTCCACTTAGCCATTTCAGCAGGACTCTTTGTTAATCTGTATTCTCTCCATCTATTGTATTTGATCTTTTCAGAATGGAAGAGTGTCAGACGGTTGACTCTTTCATTTTCAGCATCCAGTCTTCTAAGGAATTCTTCAAAAATTGCAGGGTCTTCCCTGACAATTTCAAGAGACAGTTTGACTTCTTCTCTTCTCTTTTCCTTAATCTTGGGTGCAGGCATAGCTGGTATTGGTTTATTTGGATCTCTTTGCTCACCAATAACTATCCCACCAGTACGCTGAGGACCATGAGCATCCTTGAGGCTTGCTTCAATGACAGCAGCCAACTCTGCTGCCTCAAAAGCATCTCTCTGCTTTTGAGTCATTTTGCTGGCTTCTTCTTCCAGCCTTTTTAACTCTAGGCTTTTCAGCCTATCTTCTTCTGCTTTCTCAGCAGCAATCCTTTGCTTTTCAGCAACATCCAGTTTCATCTTCTCTGCAGCAGTTACATAGGTTGAGGTTTTGCCTAACCTCTTTCTTCTTGATTCAGGGCTTTCAACTGCTTGGATAGGTGTTGCAGCAACTGGAGTAGGATGTATTAACAGAATTTCTCCCTCCATTGGTGTACTAGTCTGCTGTTCCTTTTCCACATCAGCAGATAGTGCAGCAGTTGAGGCTTCTGTTGTCATTTCAACTGTAGGACCACTTTCAGGCTCAGCAGTAGCAGCCTTAGTAGCTTCAACAACTGGTTCTTCAACATTTAATGGCCTTTCTGCCTCAGTTGTTGTTTTCCTCACAGTTACAGCAGGCTCTTCAGGGAAAGTGACCTTTCTCTTGGCCTTTGACTTAGGAATTTTCTTGACAGCAGGGGGGTTGGCAGTAGGAGGTCCCCTTGCTTCACTCCTAGTCCTTAGTCTCTTCAGTCTTTGAAGTGGAATTTCCTCTTCAGATTCAGTTCCTTCAGAGGATGATCCTGTCTTCATGTTTTCAATTTCAACAGTGAAGTCATCTACCACCTTCTTAGAGACTTCAATTTCAGGCTCTGCTGATCCAGCCACAACAGCAGACTGTGCTGTTGGCTCAGCAGACTGACTAGTCTGACCTTCCTTCTTGCTCTTCTTAGAAGGGGTCTTCTTGGATTGTTTGGAGGCTTTTCTCTTTGGTTTTTCCACCAGTTGCCTCACTGGTTCGTAGAGTTTGAATTCTTTGCTTCCATGGGTTTGTTTTCCTCCACCCATAGGGCAATGCAGAGAAGCAAACAAGTTACTCAGCAGAATGGCATGAGAATGCCTTTTGTCACTTAACAGCTCATAAACATGAGCAGCCCAGTTCACTTTCATCCCATAGTAAATGCAAATCATAGTGTGAAGCCTTCTTCTAGGTAGGCCATCCAGAGAACCCGTAGCACAATCCAAAACCTTTGCTATGATATCAGCAAATCTTTGGTATTCATCCTTCAGCTGGGTCTTCATTAAAGTCCCAGTCATCTCCTCTCCCTTCTTAGCACAAATTTTCCAAAATTCCTCTTCTTTTTCTGACCCTAACGAGGTCACATCTCCTCCCTTGTCTGTCAGCTTATAAATTTCATGAAGAACAGCAGCAGATACAGCGATTTTCTTACCACCTATGACAGCAGTCATAACGGTGTCATCATCGTTGAACTCCCTGGAAGTGTAGAAGTGGTATACATCTTCAAGATAAACCCTATCTTCGTGTGCTTCCAAGACTGGGACCAAAGATGCTTCCTTGATCTTTTCCAGTAAAGCGCGCATCAAATCGGTGCCAGAGAAATGGAATTTGCTGTAGTTGAAGTATCTTCCTTCAATAACTTTGTCCATTTCTGAGATTTGTGAGTAAATTCTGCAAAATAGTGAACTTTCGCAACAAGAGGGTTTGAGAGATAGAAAGTTTGAGAATTTTTGAGTGCGTAAGACGACTATGCTGTTCAGATCGGATTTTATAGGTTTCCTTTTGATTTGGTTTTCGTGATTTATTTAAACCGTTGATCTAATCTGACAGTTTTTAATCGTGCGGATGAGAGTCGCGGATTTCAATTTTATTATTTTAATGTCAGATGGGCGGGAAACTCTATCGACACTAATCTGTTTACTTATAAAAGCGTGTTACTAATAATGCGTTTTATGACCATGCTTATATAAGGTATCAGATGAGTAGAGTTAAACTTATCTGACAGACGAGTGATCTGTTATCTGATATTACTAGAGAATGCCAATAGCTAGTAATCTTCCTTTGCTGTTTGTCAATCCAGCAAGATAAAATAATCTTCAATCTTCAAGAATTAAGAACACATCTTCTTGGTAACATAACTTCAACTAACTGTCATTAACAGATTTCATCTTTAGAACAGAAGTACCGCTAGTCTTACACGTTCCCCCTGTCTTTAAGAATTCATAAGTTAACTAGTCTGTTGAGAGTTAATTCTTGAATGAAATAACTGATGACTAAGCTGTTGAACTCCAGTCTTCTGATGAGTTCCCCCTCAGCTTATGCATCCAGGTTAAGTAAACCTAACTCAGCTCTTAGAGTTGAGAACCTTGCTTCACTTAGAGGTTTGGTGAAGATGTCAGCAATCTGATTATCAGTATGAACATACTCAATCAAAACATTGCCTTTTTCCACATGATCTCTAATGAAATGATGTTTAATCTCAATATGTTTAGTCCTTGAATGACTTGTAGTATTCTGAGTAAGTGAGATTGCACTTGTATTGTCACAGTAGATTGGTATTCCACTGATCTTGATGTTGTAGTCTTCTAGTTGATGTTTCAACCAAAGTATCTGTGCACAGCAGGCTCCAGCAGCTATATATTCAGCTTCAGCAGTAGATATAGAAACTGAGGTTTGCTTCTTACTCATCCATGAGATCAGACGACTGCCCAAGAACTGACAGGCACCTGTTGTGCTCTTTCTGTCAATCTTGCAGCCAGCAAGGTCTGAATCTGAGTAGCCAACTAGTTCAAATCCAGATTCTCTAGGATACCACAATCCCAATTCTTGAGTGCCTTTAACATACTTCAATATCCTCTTGGCAGCTAAGAGATGAGATTCTTTGGGGTTTGATTGAAATCTTGCACAGACTCCAACTGAGTACATTATATCAGGTCTGCTTGCTGTTAGATACAACAATGAACCAATAATGCCTCTATATTTGGTTATGTCCACTGATTTGCCATCTTCATCTTTATCCAAACGAAGACTTGTAGACATAGGAATGGTAGCTGTTGAGCTAGTTTCCATACCAAATTTCTTGAACAGATCTCTTGTGTACTTTGCTTGGCTGATGAATATTCCATCAGGCAACTGTCTAACTTGCAATCCAAGAAAGTAGTTAAGTTCACCCATCATGCTCATTTCAAACTTATTCTGCATCAGCTTGGAGAACTTATCACACATCTGTTGGTTAGTTGAACCAAAAATAATATCGTCCACATATATTTGCACAAGTAATATATGATTTTCCCATTCAATAGTGAACAAGGTTTTGTCTACCTTACCTTTTCGAAATCCTTTAATTAAAAGAAAATCAGATAGGGTATCATACCATGCTCTTGGAGCCTGTTTCAGTCCATAAAGGGCTTTCTTCAGACGATATACTTTGTCCTCTTCTTGATAGACTTCAAATCCTGGAGGTTGTTCAACATACACTTCTTCTTGCAATTCTCCATTGAGAAAAGCAGACTTCACATCCATCTGATAGACAGTGAAGTTCTTGTGAGCAGCATAGGCAAGAAACAGTCTGATTGCTTCAAGTCTTGCTACTGGTGCAAAAGTTTCATCAAAGTCAATTCCTTCTTCTTGACAATAACCCTTGGCCACTAGTCTTGCTTTGTTTCTGGTGACAACACCATCTTCGTTCATCTTATTTCTGAATACCCACTTAGTGCCAATTACTCTTTGATGACTTGGTCTAGGAACTAAGTACCAGACTTCATTCCTTTCAAATTGATTCAACTCTTCTTGCATAGCTTCTATCCAGAAGGAATCATTGAGAGCTTCTTCAATTTGTTTGGGCTCTATTTGAGATAGGAATGTAACAAACATAGCATCTTGTGCAGCAGCTCTTCTTGTTTTCACTCTATCTAAAGGATCACCAATGACTAATTCAGGAGGGTGATTTTTGAGCCATCTGAGATCAGGCTGCAAATCAGGATGTTGTCCTCTGTTATGATCTTGCAACACTACTGTTGGAGTTCCAGTAGTAGTCTGTTGAACATTTGCCGTCTGTTGAACAGTCTCTGGTCTGTCAGCTGTTTGCAACTCGTCTGTTAGACAATCAGCACTGTGATTTTGAACAGCACTTGAGTTAGCAGCTGAACTTAGATTAGGTAGTATGATGGGAACATATTCTTCATTTCTTCCAACGTCTAACTTCTGTAAATCAGCAGACAGATCTTGATTTACACTTTGATTCTTTTCAGAAGATTGACTTGGCTCATCAAATACTACATGGATAGATTCTTCTATTAGCAATGTTCTTTTATTGAAAACTCTATAAGCCTTACTAACAGATGAGTATCCTACAAAGACAGCTTCATCAGCCTTTTCTGCAAATGCAGTAAGGTGATTTTTCCCATTATTTAATACAAAACATTTGCAACCAAAAATCTTAAAGTAGTGAATGTTTGGCTTTCTATTGTTCCAAACTTCATATGGAGTCTTGTTCTGATTTTTGTTGATCATACATCTGTTCTGGGTAAAGCATGCTGTGTTTGTTGCTTCTGCCCAAAATCTTTGAGGCAGTTTAGCTTCAGCTATCATGGTTCTGACAGCTTCTTTTAGTGTTCTGTTTCTCCTTTCAGCAACACCATTCTGTTGAGGGGTTCTTGCAGCAGAATACTCATGATGTATTCCCTTCATGTTACAATACTCTTCAACAGTAGAGTTTGTAAACTCTGTCCCTCTATCTGATCTGATCTTCAATATCTTAATACTCTTTTCATTCTGGATCAGTTCCATCAAATTGGTAAGATGTTCCTTGGTTTCACTTTTCTTCTTCATGAAAATCACCCAAGTGTATCTTGAATAGTCATCCACAACAGCTAGGCAGTATTTCTTTCCACCATTGCTGACTGGATCAATGGGTCCAAATAAGTCCATATGCAACAGCTCCAATATTCTTCCAGAAGATTGGTGCTTCTTTTCTTTGAATGATGACTTGATTTGTTTACCCTTCTGACATGCATCACAGAGCTTGTCTTTGCTCATGACTGCTTTTGGAATCCCTTCTACCAAATCATTCTTGATTAATCTGTTTATGGTCTTGAAGTTTAAATGATTCATCCTCTTGTGCCATAGCCAACTGACTTCACTTGGTGCAGATGCCACCAAACAAACACTTGAATTCTTGTCAACAGAATTCCAGTCAACTATGTAGATATTCCCTTGTCGTCTTCCAGATAGGATTACCTTCTTTGTACCAATCTGTTCAACGTAGCACTTATCTGTTGAGAAGATGACTGAATATCCTTTGTCACAAAATTGACTTATGCTCAGCAGATTATATTTTAGTCCTTTAACATAGGAGACGTCAGATATCTCTATGTTTCCCTTGATTAATCTTCCTTTAGCTTTAATCTTGCCTTCTTTGCTGTCTCCAAAAGTGACTTTTGGACCATCCACAGCAACTGCATCAGTCAACTCATGTATGTTTCCACACATGTGCCTTGAACAACCACTGTCCAAGTACCAAATCTTCTCTACTTTATTCCTACTCCTAATCCTAACCTACAAAACAAAAATAAAATTGTTTTAGGTACCCTTATTGAGAGGGTCCTGAAGGATTAGTTCCACCCTTGACAACCCAAGATGTTGAAGTCTTAGGCTTCTTAGGTTTCTGAGTTTTAGGAGCATGAACAGTTTCATTTTTATCATAGTTATCAGATAAGTCATGTTGATGATCAGTATGATATGAATAATGTTCATAAGCAGGGTAAGGTGCATGATATGCAGGATATGCATGCATTGGATGAGCAGGATAAGGTGCATAGTAATTAGGAAATTGAGGTGCATGATACATAGGATGATATGCAGCAGGTTGCACATAATATGACTCATTTCCATACCAAGCATTTTGATTTTTCTTATTCTTATGCTTCTTTGGTTTACTAGGTGCTTGCTCATTTGTTTTTGACTTAGTTTTACCACTAGTCTGATTGACTTTAGCTTTATCAGCAGACTTCTTAGGACTCTGCTGTTTGGTCTTACTAGTCTGATTTCCTACACTAGGCTCTTTGCTCTTTTTAGCCTTAGGAGATTTCTTCTCCTTTACCACTTTCTCAGATGAGGTAGGTCTAGAGGTTTGAACATACAGAATGACCTTACTGTTGTCAGCAGAAATAAATTTTTCAGTATGATTCAATTCTAGATTATCCTTTTCCAAAGGTATCTCCTGTTTCTTAGATGTATGCATGGATGCAACAGTAGACTTATCATGAGACTCAATGATTTTCTCAAGTTCCATGATTTTTCCTTTATAAACCTCACATTCAGCTTTCAGAGATTCATGCTCTTGCTCAAGCTGTTTATATTCAGCTGATTCTTTTGGCTTTTCAGCTAAAAGTTTCAGTGAACTATTTTGCTCTTTTAGCAAGTTCATCTCTTCCTTAAGCTTAACAAATTCTCCAGCAATAGTAGTATTATTCAACATCATTTGCTCTAGAGAATTAAATAGTTCATTTTCTTGAGGAGTTACCTCATCCTCAGAGTCATCAGATTCCTTTGCCATCAGGCACAGGAGAGCAGGTTTTTCTTCATCAGATGATTCTTCATCAGACGAGTCTGAGTCTGAATCAGATGAGTAGACAGCAGCTGGCTTTTCTGCTTCAGCCATCATTGCCTTGGCTCTCTGATGCTTTCTTTCTTTTCTCATTTTCTTCTCTTCCTCAGTGTACTTCTATGCTTTTGGATATGGGCAGTCTCTTATGAAGTGTCCCAATTTCCTGCAGTTGTAACACATCAGTTTTGATTTATAATCCTCTTTATCCTGAGAAGAAAAGTTAGGTTTAGAAGTAGAAGCAGCATGATTGTATTTGTTTTTCATTTTTCTCTTATAGAACTTCTTGAAGTTGTTCATCAATAATGCTACATCTCCAGCAGTGTACTCCTTTTTGTTGAGTAGAGTGGCTTCATCAGATGAGTCCACTTCTTTGCTTTTCTGTGCTGGTCTTCTGGTGTTTTCAGCAGCAACAAGTGCAGCTGTGGGTCCTGAAGTTGAGGTTTCTTCAATTCCCATTCTTGGCAGTTTATACTCATAAGCCTTGAGTGCGGAGAACAGCTCTGTTAGAGAAATCTTGCCCAGATCTCTTGATTCTTCCATTGCTGTCACCTTCATGTTGAACTTGGATGGTAGAGCCTTCAGTACTCTGACAGAAATCTCTTTGTCAGTGAAAGTCTTTCCCAGCTTCAAAACTTCATTCAGCGTTCTGGTGAATCTGGTATCCATCTGATCAATGGTTTCTCCAGACTTCATCTTGAAGTTGTCCAGCTTTTCCAATGCAACACTGAGCTGATGCTCTTTAATAGCATCATTGCCTTCGCTCATATCTCTGACTTTGTCCCACATCTCCTTTGCGGTTTTGCAATGTTTGACCTTGTCAAACCGATCATTATCCAGGGCTTTAGTCATGATGAATCTCCCAACTTTATCTAGATTGTAAAGCTTTATCTCTTCTGGAGTCATCTCATGAAGGTCTTTCTCCACAACCGTATCTACTTCATTTATCTTTATGGTCTTTGTGAATCTGAATGGACCTTTAATGATACATGTATGCATGTTGTCATTATAGGCAGCAAGGAAAATCTCCATTCTGATTTTCCAGTCCTCAAAGGACATACCAGCAATGTGGGGAACATGGCTGATACAATCCATTTTTCAAAAAGTTTTTGTTTTTCAAAAAAAATGCTCTTTTGAAAAGTTTTGAAAACCTTTGAAAAACACTCGGATCAAGCTCGTTGATCAGGCAGCTGATTCTAATGAACCACCTGCTCTGATACCACTTGTTGGTCCCAAGTGGTCAGATGAGGTCTAGAGGGGGGGGGGGGTGAATAGACCTCTGAAAATTTTTGAACTTAAAAACTTTTCAGTCTTCTGTCAGCAGACTAAGCTGATGAAGAACAGTAAGCAGACTAGTCTGATCGTGAACAAATCTTGAACAGACGACTGACCACTCTTCTTACAATGACTTAGCTGTTTTTCAGCAAACAGTTTTTCAAGAGTATACTTGCAGCGGATTGTTTGAAAGTGTTTTTCACAAGTAAACTAAGTTCTAAAAAGATTTTATCCCCAGTTTAAAACTCCTTATAAAATCTTTTTAATTGATTCAAAGTGTTTAAAATGCAAACTTTAAAATATGCAAGAAATCTTTAAATGCAAGATAACACAAAGAATTTTTATAGTGGTTATATGGATAAAAATCCTTTAGTCCACTCTTCCAGATCACACAGATTCTGGGTTATACTATAATCACAAAGATTACAATATTTCTCCACTTACACCTAAACAACTAATGAGAAGGCTGTAAGCTCGCAATAGGGATTCACAAAGAAAACCTATCCTCTAAAGTAGAATCACTCACATAGATGGATTCTCACTTCGCACAACACTCAGCTATTACAAAATCACTCAGATAATGTTTTTCTGATTTCTTCAACTGGGTTTCTGTCAACAGATGACTTCCACCAGACGAGTGAGCTGTTCGAGCTTTTGAGACTTAGAGAAATTCTGCTTCAAAATTTCGATCTCTGATTGTTGTTGTGTTATTGCTCGATTTGAAATTCAGCTCTATTTATACATGGAAATGAAATTATGACCGTTGAAGGCAAGTCACAAATCAAATCCATCCTTCAGCTCTTTTTGAAACGGCTCCCTGCAGCATTCCGTACTGTGTACAGTACCTTTCTGTCCATCGCATTTAATGCTGCATTTAATGCACTCTGCTGATCTGAGGATATCTTCAATCATTTGCCATTACTACCCTTCTCTTACAGCATTTATTACACCAAGTGCATTTATTACCGTTGGACTAATCTCTTGACCTCTTCTGCTCTGCTGATCAAAACGACTCTGCTGATAGATACTCTGCTGATCAAATACTGAACTCATCTGATTTGACTCGGCTGATGATCTACCCTTCTGTTCGCTGATCCAGCAAGAGATCACTAGTCTTCTGAGCTTTGAACTTTGAACTCTTCTGATGTCTTCTTTTACCAGCTCAAAATTCTTCTAAGGGAACTAAGCTTTCCATACTTAGCTGATTATGATGTTTTGGAAATCATCAAAACCTTCCCTTAATTACTTGTCTTCTTTCATCTTCATCTTCATCCAACAGATTTATAAGAGAACCGGTAGTTAATCGAGCCAAAGGGATGCTCATTCATGATCTTGCTTACTACTGGCCACAATATACTGTCATCACCTCCCCTGCAGATCATGATATTATGCTATTCACAGTTTCTAAATGCACTGGTCATGCAGGATCAAGAATCGGGTATGCTTTTTTTTTAATTAAATATTATCTCAATTAATAAAATTAATCTAAGCTTGATCGAAATTGGCACTTTATTTTATTTTATTGTTCTTCACTGATTTTTTTTTTGGTTCTATGTGAAGGTGGGCACTTGTTAAAGACATAAATGTGGCTAAAAAGATGGTGAAGTTTATCGAAATCAACACGATTGGAGTGTCGAAAGAAGCGCAACTTAGAGCTGCAAGTATACTGCAAATCATTTCACTTAGCTGCCAAAAAATCAAGCCCTATAACCTAGAGAATTTCTTTGAATATAGCCAGGATATCTTGGCCAAAAGATGGAAGAAATTGAGAAAAGTTGTTGAGAATAATGAACTATTTTTTGTTCCTAAATTCCCACTTCAGTTTTGCAATTTCATGAGAGATTTCACGCAAACATATCCTGGTAAGATAAATAATAAATATTTTTTAAAAAAATATACCGAATTATATCAAACAATCTCTAATAGATTTATCGTGTTTTTCGGTTAAAAACAGGTTTTGCATGGATGAAATGCAAAGAAGGTGTGAACTGTGAGAAGTTGCTTAAAGGGCACAAGATTTTGACAAGAAGTGGAAATCGATTGGGGAGTGATGTTGAGTATGTGAGAATAAGCATGATGGGTAATGATGAAGAGTTTGATCTCTTTGTGCAGAGGCTTTCAACTATTCATGGAATGTCAAATGGAAATTAAGAGCTTTATAATTTAGTAGGTTAATTTATTAGCAACGTTAGCACCCATTGCCTATTTAGGTTTTGTGGTAAGATGA
The DNA here is from genome assembly GCA_038501285.1 of Penstemon eatonii. Lineage (NCBI taxonomy): Eukaryota > Viridiplantae > Streptophyta > Magnoliopsida > Lamiales > Plantaginaceae > Penstemon > Penstemon eatonii. Next base: position 60,563,549 of record CM076710.1, read on the forward strand.
TTATGCATTTAATTAAGTAGGTTTATTAGGAAAGTTTGCATCCATGCCTATTTAGGTATTGTGGTGAGATGAATGTGGATAGAATAATATGGCCTTTATGCTAGGTTTTGTCAAGCCATTTAGTATTGCAATAAATAAATTTGAGTTGAATATCATAAATATTGGAGTAATTTTTAATTGATTCTATGTTTCTATCATAGTTATTGAACCGTGAATCGTATCGCGTATCGGTGAGCCATCATATTGTATCGAATCGTGTATCGTATCGTAAGATACAAATCACTTATAAAAAGTTAAATAAAATATATATTCCACACTAAGAAAGAGAAACATGTAAAATACTAACTAATTAAAGTAAAAAAAACATCATTTAAAAAACTCAAGTTTCAAATTTGAACTTTCTTGTCACAAAATAAAAAGAAATAATAGAATTTTCTAAATTAACATCGATATATCAATCTTAAATGATTTTGTTTCTCAAATATAGATTACACATCACTACAATATCAATGTTACCCATATAAATTAATATTTTAATCAAAGACTAAAACAAAATAAAGTTACAACCAATTAAAGTATAAACTCTGTGATATTCTATGTTCATTCAAATTTCAGAAAGTACACCCAATCATCAAAAAGATATAATAAAATAAAGTTCCAACACTAAAGTAAATATTAAATAACTGAACTGACCGTATAGTTACACCTCAATTTTATTATACTAAAAAGACAAAATTATGCAGTCATTGCAGCTATAACTCAATATTATTATACTAGAAAGACAAAACTATCAATCCACACATAACAACACATGATATAAATAGTTTCACATCAAATATCACAATTGATGAGCGTGTTATCGTTAGGGTATTTATTTCTAATCAGTGTATCGGGTCTCACGACTCGTCAATGTGAGGATAAGTAGGTCAATCAAACTTCTCCTCGATTTGTATAAGGGATCCTAACCTGCAATCAAAGATAACCACGTCAGGTTAATGCCGGTGGTTACCCGGCGATAACCCTCCGATGCTAAAGTAAGTATCGAGACAAGGTGGTAGGTCGGAACGTATTTAATACTCGGAACGTGCGTACCTCTTTCCTCATTTATGAGGGCTATTTATAGTTTCAGGATGGGTCACCGGGTCGAATCACGATTGGACGTTTTTTGTTCGAATATGGATCTGAGCGATTGATTAGATCCGATGGTCAGTGGGTAATTTTAAGAGAACGTCGGCCACTACGCCGGATAAATCGAAGAGATCGAGGTCGGTGCCGACGTTAGATTATTTGTTTATGTTCGAAGTGAACTCGAGAGGAGAGATCCTCGATATTAATCGACTGACCCACAATTGTTTTATAAAGACGAAGACTTGGTACATCAAGAGTCCCCCAAGTTCTAGAGTTTGAGCGTAAGTCGAACTCTGGAAATTTAAGGTAGTGTTTGTTTGAATTTTAATTTCTGCTTGTATCAGTGGGAGTCCCCCAAGTTCGAGAGTTCGATTGTAAATCGAAGTCTGGGACTTGAAGTATCGGAGCAGAATTTCCCGCCATAGCGTCTATGTTTTCGCGCCGTCGCAGATTTAGGGTTTAATTTGGCGGGTAATAACTATTTCAGGGGTAGAAGATTAAACGTCGCGTCTTGTCATGGGGCAGTGTGCAATTTTGGTGAAGCGGTAGTTTTCGCACCTATATATAGGTTAGTTGTTCTTCCTGTACTTTTACACTACGGTAAAAAATATTTTTGACGTCGGAGCTTTGTACGCAAATAAGAGAGAGCGTCATCGATTTCAATTCTGAGATACATAAGAGATGTCGGACAGCGAAGTATCCAGTCCGGAGAATGTTCATATAGAGGACGTCATCGAGGAAGTCTTTGGCGAGGAAGAAAATCGACAGGAAGCGGTAGAAGGTGATATACCTGTCAGTGGTGGTCAGGCTGATGACGATGATGAAGACGAAGAGGAAAAGCGGTTGGCATATCATGAGATTCAAGCTGGGGATTATAAAAAACCGTTGCCAACCTGGCTGTCGTCGTTCTCGATCGATCAAGGTTGGGTTTTATCGACTCCCAATAAGGCACAGCGAATGCACAACCCTCCAAAGAAGACAATAGCGATACATGAGGCGTCGATGGAGTGTGGATTTCGAGTTCCCATCGCTCCTGAGCTGGCTTCGATTCTCAATTATTTGGGTGTCGTACCTGCCCAGATTGTCCCGAATGGCATGTCAATGATTATAGGGTTTATCGTTGTCATGAAGGCTTTTAGACAAGAGGCGTCGTTTGGGAACTTTTGGTGTTTATTTACTGTGAGAGAGTCTCCTAAGTCGGGCAAGGGCTTCTATCAGGTGAAGTCCAGGGGAACAGGAATAGTTTTCTAACAAATGCCAAAAGTTCTCATGGGAAAGGGTGGAAAGCCCGATTTGTGTATCTTAGGCCACCAAAAGGTCAAAAGTTGAACATTACATCGTCCTGGCGTAGTGGCCCTATCAACGTACAGAGGCCTCCACCACCGACTCTGTCGCCACAGTTTTTGGAGAATCTGCGTAGATACTGCCTGGATGTGAAGGTTCTTACCCAAGAGCGCTGTCTTCGAACATGTGGGTTATCTCCATCCAAAAAGAGTAGCGACGATCCTTCCTTAGAAGATCTACTTAGGGGTGCTGTGATTGCGCCCAAAGGGAAGAAAAAGGAAACTTTAGAGGCCGAGATCCAACGTAAGTGGCTGCATGGCTTTAGCGCCACTGCCGGACCAAGTGCGGAGAGACGAGCGAAGAGCGTCGGTGATTATGAGGCTCGTCGGATCGACATTAAACGAGGAAAGAGGCCTCGTAGGGAAGAGGAGACGGAATTGAAGACGAGAAATGATCCCGTCACTCTAGTTGTGGATGATAGTGATAAAAGTTCAGATGATGATGAGGTCGATCTTAGTTGGTCGATATCCCAATGGGTCGACTCCGAGCTTGAGCATCCCGGGGGTTTGGGCACAAGTGATTCGGTTCTCCAACGAGGTTCGAAGGATGCTGGTTTCAAAAGTTTTATTCACAGCATTTTTAGTCGCGATCAGAGGTGGTTGTCTAGGAAGTCGTTGCAGAAGAACTTACATTCTTCAGGGCGAATGGTTTCCGCGGTGAGTACTATTTCTCGATATCAGCTTTTCCAGCTTTGGTAATGAATCATGTATCAGAGGTCATTTATGTTGTTTTATGTAGGTAATACAATATCTGTTTCAAGGCTACCTCCAGGCTGATCTTGCGCAACAAGAAGTGGAGAAGCTTAAGGCAGAACATGATGTTGCCATGAAAGAGCGAGAGCAGCAACTTGATGAGGCTATGAAACAGCTTAGCATTTCTACTCGAGAAGTTGATCGACTTCGTTCTGGGTATCCTCCAGAAGCTAGGGTGGTTTCGTCCGCGCAACGTCTAGAAATTGTTAAGGAGTTTCTCGCATCTCCTGTTTATGATTTCCTCGCCGAAGCCAGGATGGGAGATGCCCTGGTCGAAATGCATACGAAGACCGTCAAACAGTGTCAATACAAAGGTTTTCTTACTGCGAACTTCGACCCATCAGTTATAGGAGCATCACTCGACGAGCAATGTCAACCCCCGGTGCTCGATGGTATAGAAGAAGAATATGAAGCTGCTCGATCGCATGAGTTTGGATGCTTAATAGTAGATAGGGTGTAGTTCTTAGGATTAGGGTTATATTTTAAGAATATTTTGACTGTAATGATGAACTGTCGACGTATCTTTTTGATCGATAAATATAAAATCATTTGTAATCGATTTAACGATGTTGAGTATTGTAAATGGGCCAAAACTTGGGCCAATTTCCTTACTTCTAAAGGAGTGTTATTGGGCCGGAATATGAAATCTTGTCTAATTTAGATTGAACCGCCACATCTATTCAAATATTTTGCCATTGGGCGCGCTCTTTAGGAATTTTTTGCCTATATATATGGTGTAAGGAGCTCAACTGTTCATACTTAATAAAACGTCTTGGGCGGATAGTTGTCGGAGCTTTGTCGATCAGCGATAGCTTGCAGCCTCTTAGTCGGAGTACTCCTTCCCTCTTAGGTATTTCTATCTCCTTTTCTTATTTATGTCTGGTGGGTCTAAGTCCATAGGAAATGAATCTGTCGGGGAAGGGGAAGGTGTGTCGATAGGTTCTGTAAGGCGTTCGAATAAGGAAGTTATGATTCCTTCAGGGTCTAAGTCGGACCGTCATCGAACGAAAGATTTATTTAGTGCCATATCGGCATGTCGTCTACGTATGTCGGACGAGTCGTTACTATTGAAATATGAATTCCCTTCAGGTTGGGGTATTAAGATGCCATCTTCGGATGATAGGATGAATAAGCCTCCGAGCGGTTATAGAGCCTTTCATATCGATAGTCTGGAAAATGGTCTCCGTTTTCCTTTAGCAAATGAATTCATCGACATAGTTAATGGTCTCGGTTTATGCCCTACTCAATTGGTTCCTAATGCTATTGGATATATCATTGCTTTCTGTATAGTGATGAAAGCGGTCGGTCAACCCGCTTCTTTCGCTAATTTTTGTGGTCTGTTCGATGTCCGCCCTTCCCCTCAGTCCAATGAAGGTTTTTACTTTGTACGGTCTAAACCCAAAGTTAGGTTTCTTAGTGATCTGAAATCATCACATGGGAAAGGTTGGAAGAATAGATTTATTTTTGTTCATGGCCCCGAGAACTACGTATGGAGGACGACACGCGAATGGAGGTCGGGTGCCATTCCGTTGAAGAACATACCCGAACCTTCATGGGGGCCCGACTTTCTTTCTCAGTTGTCGGAATTGACTTATGACACTAACGCACTTCTACGGGAGCCAATTTTGAGTCTAGGAGGAATGTCGATAGCTTCCTTACCTGTCGATTGTCCTACTTTAGGTAGTTTTAATCGTTCTAGGTGTTTCTTTATATAATATATTGATGTATTCTTTTAATATATTTGTTTGTGCAGAAGACATCGTCCCTATGGCTAATCGTGCCCTTAGATCCATATGGAAATCTCAACACATTGTGAAACCGCCTGTGCCTCCGTTTCCAACTACTGCTACCGACAAAGCCTCGAAACCTCTTGGCCACTCGAGCACTGTCCCTCCACTGACAAACCATCAAGTGGAGGGAGAACAAGAAATTGATAAGGGAAAAAGGCCTATGTCGGCTGAAGTTGATCAGGAAGACATTCCTTCTTCGAAAAAGGCTAGGTTAGATGATCTACCGACCCCTACAAGTAGTGAGATCCCTGCCCCTGCTGGAGGTAACCTTGAGTCAATCCTCGAGGAACACAAAAGAAAGCTGGGATCGAGAACGGCCGGCATCTCGATGATGAATCCTGCAATTTTGGATTCTTCAATCATGCCTCAGGCCTAGGAGAAATTTTTGTCGACCGTGTCTTTCGAGGATCACGCCACGCTTCTGAAGAAGGATGATGCAGACATCCTACGGTTGCAGGCGTCTCTCCTTCTTTCGGTAGTCTTCTTTCGACCTCGATTCACGTCATGTTTTTCCTGTAATTCATATTAATAATGTGCGAAATTTGGATCGTGCAGCTAAGTCAGACCATCTATTCTTCCGCTGCTCGACACGACAGCCTGAGGAAGCGTTACGATAAGAGTAAAGGTTCTAGTTCGCATCTGAAGAAGAAAGTTGGTCATCTGGAGGAGAAGATGAAGGGAGTCGATGAAAAGGTAGCTGTTCTGGAGAAAGAGGCGATGAGTAAAGACAATCGCATTGCCGAGTTGGAGGCAAAACTTGAGCAGAAGGATCAAGAGTTCGCCATGAAGTTAAAGGATGAGGTTGCTGAGAGCTTTGAATTGGGTCGACAAGAAGGACTGAAGAGTCGTAATGAAGCAACTGCTGCCGAGAGGAAGGCTATCGTTACTGAATTCTTCAACAACGTCGTTTATGAGGAGCTTGTTGAACGCCAATCCGGAACCGATCTATCTAAGGTCTTTGAGAAGGGTTGGAAGCAGTGTAGGGCACTCGGCTTCCTGAACGATCGTTTCGATGAGACGAAGCTCAGCGCTACTTCAGACGAAAACGGTGTTCCGCTCGACTTGGATTTTTTGATAGATGACGACTCCAAGGGTGCTCCTGAGGACCATGAATTCGGATTCTTGCTCGAGCTGCAAGCAGGCTAGCTGAGAGCTGAGAGTGCTGACCGTAGAGGTGAAGTCCCCAAGTCGACTTCCTCCGATCATGTTGATCTCCTCAACTTTCAGACCCATAACGATTGTTGACGGCATTTGTTTTGGCCTTGAGTTTGAAAAAAGAAAAAACTTTTATTTCCTCTAAAGCTCTGTTTGTTGGTTATCGAGTTGCGTGTGGGCGGCGTATTTTGTTGTTTATATGTTAATTTTATGGAATGTTGAATATTTCCCTTATCATTAATCGATCATGTTTATTCTGTGCGTCTCCATTCTTCTCGTAAGTCATATATTTCGACGTGTGCATATTAATTGGCTCTTCATCATTTGAGTATGTTCGATGATTGTCATCGCTTATCCTGTCATTTAGTCGGATTAAGTCGATCAAACCTTCATCTAACTCAATAATAATAATTTGATCTTTTGTGGTACATTATCTTTAGTACACCGAGGTATGAATACGTACTGAAGAGGCTCTTTTGGTAAACTGATAGACCGATACGTTCGAGGTCTCAGGGTAATGTCATAATTACTAGTCGAAGCATTAAAACTTTAAGGTAGTTGAAGCGGTCAGCGCATTAAATGGGAACAATCTCAGCCGTTAAACGTGGCTTTCCTTTGACCGTTGGATATAGGCTGCGTCAGTTACCTCGGGTAGCGTAACAGTCGGCTACTTAAATGCACTAGATCTTGACCGTAGAACCTGATAATTCAGGGCCGTTGGATTGGATGGGCCAACCCTATAAATATGTGGAGGGTTGCCCATTCTTCTCCACACCAAAAATCATACCAACATGTTCCTTTTTAAGAAACATCCGAGGAAAACGTTCCTCGATAATCCGTTTCTCGATATCAGGTTATCGAAGGGTCCCTTTTCCTTCTTTGGGACTTTTCATCCTACTCGACCTCCGGATCAAAACAAGAAATGTGATATTCATTTCGATTGGGTGGTATCGGTAAAAGGTGTACTTCAATGGGTGGGCCTCGTTGTTCGAATGGGTGGCATCGGTAACGACAACGAGGTCTGCCCGGGGGCATCTCGGAATCCTCATTGGCTCGGCACTCTGCAACATATGCTGGGTCCTCGATGATTTCGAGGTGCTCCCGTGAGCTTGGAGGACAGGGGTGAAGTAGAAGGTTTGGCAGCCGATCAGATGGTGGAGGACTTAAAGCGCAAAAATTTTGAGCGACTTTTTCCTCTTCTGTCGCTTGGTCGAAGCAGAGAGACCCATCACCCATGGTCGACTTATTAACTGAGATGGAGTGTCTCTCGAGTAAGCATGCTGCAATTAAAAAGATCCTCCTGTCCTTCGCTGACGCCGAGGGTGAATCGTCCCCTCAAGGCTTCGATCAATGAGAGAAAAAGCTATAGGCGGAAAACCTCCATATTTAAGCCTATAGCTAATCCGAAGTCGGTCGTCCTCAGAAGTCCTCGGTTGTCGAATATGTAGGAAAACTCGGGATTTCCTCAACTTAGTCGATTTTCCGATGTAATAGCCTGTATTAGATTTTCTGATTGCTGTATTGTCGATTTCATTTGTACATTTGTATCTGTCTATATCACGAATAAAATAATTATTAATATCTCAACTTTTTCGAGTTGCTTCTTTTATTCCGAATGTCAATCTTTATTTCTGAACGTATCTGTCGATTTTGATTTTCTAACCCCCGCCGTCCTCATAATCGAGATATATCACTAATTTGTCGACTCCGTTTATACAATCGGTATCTGTATTATGATCGAGATGCTTTTACTCTTAGCTTATTCAATGTAATCAATGATCCTAATTATTTATCTCCATGCGTTTTTGGTGATGTTGATTCAAGATCGATGCCTTTATCATAATCGAGATATGATTATACTTGGTATTTATCTCCAAGTGTCTTCGTCGATGTTGATTCACGATCGATGCCCTTATCATAATCGAGATAAGTTTATACTTGGTATTTATCTCCAAGTGTCTTCGTCGATGTTGATTCACGATCGATGCCCTTATCATAATCGAGATAAGTTTATACTTGGTATTTATCTCCAAGTGTCTTCGTCGATGTTAATTCACGATCGATGCCCTTATCATAATCGAGATAAGTTTATACTTAGTATTTACTTATCGCTTTGGTTTCGCAATTTCGATTATATTCGGGTTACATTTGGCAATTTCGAAGACATGGGGATTTCTTCTCGATGCCTCAGCGGCGATCGAGGCACATATGGCGATTTCGACGATTCGGAGATTTCCTCTCGATGCCTCAGCGACGATCGAGGAACTTATGGAGATTTCGACGATTTGGAGATTTCCACGATTTGGAGATTTCGACGATTTGGAGATTTCGACGATTTGGAGATTTCGACGATTTGTAGATTTCGACAATTTGGAGATTTCGACGATTTGGAGATTTCGACGATTTCGACGATTTGGAGATTTCGACGATTTGGAGATTTCGACGATATGGAGATTTCGACGATTTGGAGATTTCCTCTCGATGCGTCAGCGGCTATCGAGGAATGTATGGAGATTTCGAAATCCCTTGTAAAAGCATTAGAAAATGACAAAAGAACTTAACATTAGTTTTCAAAAAATTACTTTCCAGGAACTCAAAAAAACATATGGAAGTATAATTTACGGAATACTCGAAAATAAAGACAAACTAAAGAAAATTTCTTAAGTGTAAAATTTTCTGAGGTTTCTCCCATTCCAGGTCCTCTTTACGAGTTCTCCTTCCATCGTATTTAATCGATAAGGTCCCTTTTTTCTGACTTCGACCACCTTGTAAGGTCCTTCCCAATTGCTGTCAAGCTTTGCTTTTTTCTTCGAGACGTCAACTCGTTTCAGCACGAGGTCTCCTACCTGAAAAAACTTTAATCTCACATTTTTATCGTACGCCTTTGCCATTGTGGTTTTGTAGGACTGTATCCGTGCGGAGGCCCTTTCTCTTTTCGATTCCAGCTGGTCGAGCTCGAAGTTCCTCTTGTCAGTGTTGTCCGATTGATCGTAAAGATCGACTCTCGGAGATGGTACCTCTAATTCAGCCGGGGCCACTGCTTCGGAACCATAAACTAGACTGAAAGGTGTTTCCCCGGTCGCCGTTTTCTCCTTCGTTCGATTAGCCCAAACGACCCAAGGTAATTCGTCCAGCCAGGCACCTCCAGCTTCCGACAACCTCTTCTTCAGTAATCTTAAGATTTCTCTATTAGTGACCTCAGTCTGTCCATTGGTCTGCGGGCATCCAACCGACGTGAATCGCTGTGTAATCTTGTGTTTGGTGCACCAGTCGGTCACCCTTTTGCCTGCGAATTGTGCACCATTATCTGAAATGATCACTCTCGGGAGTCCAAACCTGCAGATTATTGACCAGTAGAAGTTGACAATCTGAGTTTGGGTGATTTGCTTTAACGGCACGACCTCTATCCACTTGCTGAAGTACTCGACTCCCACTAGTAAAAAACGTTTCTGCCCTCTGGCTACAGGTAATGGTCCAACCAAGTCTGCGCCCCACTGGTCGAAGGGCCATGAAATCGAGATCGACTCCATTACTTGGGCAGGTTGATGAGGCATGGTCGCGTGATACTGGCACTTGGCGCATTTTCTGGCGTAACTGTTGGCGTCCTTTACCAAAGATGGCCAATAGTATCCTAAACGAGATACTCTAACTGCTAGTGCTCTGCCGCCCGAGTGGCTTCCACAAGAACCCTCATGAACCTCCTTAAGTATCAAGTCGGTTTGAGGAAATGCTATGCATTTTTTAAGTACTCCGGTGATAGATCGTCTGTACAAATCGTTGTTGATAATAGCATAGTGAGGAGCTCGGTATTTGAGTCGTCGAGCTTCAGAGCGATCAGTTGGTAATGTCCCTTTGAGTAGATAATCTAATAATTCTGTTTTCCATGTCGGCTCATTGCTTTGGAGATTCAGTACTTCCGCGCATGGAACGTCGCACCGTACGTCGATAGCGGGCTTGTTCGATATCATTAGTGTTACCTTTCTGGTGGTGATTCCTTCTATCAAATTCCCGAACTTTGAAAGCGCGTCGGCTCTCGTGTTTTCAGTTTGCCTTATGTACTCCAATTGGAAGGTTTCAAACTTCGAGACTTGAGCCTTAACTAAAGATAAGTATTTGATCATCGAATCTTCTTTAGCCTCAAATAATCCTTTGAATTGTTTCTCGACTAACTGCGAATCGGTATAAGCAACGAGGTTCTGAATTCCCGTTTCAGCTGCCATTTTCAGGCCGGCCAGTAAGGCTTCGTATTCCGCCTCATTGTTCGACACAATAAAATCCAACTTTAAAGCGAATTCCAGTTCTACTTCATCGGGGCCTTGGAAATAAATTCCTGCACCGCCTCCTGCTGATGTCGACGATCCATCAACATGAAGCATCCACATCTCTTTTTTCTCTTCTTATACTTGAGTGCTCTCGAGCACAAAATCGGCCAGTATCTGTCCCTTTATCGACGTTCTAGGTTGATACTGGATATCATATTCCCCTAACTCCACGGCCCATTTAATTAATCGTCCTGACGCGTCTGGTTTGGATAGCGTTTGCCTCAGTGGTTGATTAGTTAGGACGATGATTTTATGGGACTGGAAATATGGTCTCAACTTGCGAGCAGTGGTTATTACGGCGAGGGCGAACTTTTCAATTATAGAGTAATTCTTTTCAGGGCCTTGCAAGACTCTACTTACGTAGTATATTGGGTAGTTGTCCTTAGCTTCCATTCTTACCAGGACCGAGTTGATCGCTTGTTCAGAGACAGCTACATAGAGGTGGAGATCTTCGTTGCCCTGCGGTTTCGCTAGAAGCGGAGGAGATACGAGATACGCTTTCAATTGCTCGAAAGCCCGATCACATTCCTCCGACCATTCAAATTTCCTTGCGTTTCTCATGATTTTGAAAAAAGGGAGACTTTTGTCGGCAGATCGAGATATAAATCTATTCAGGGCTGTGATTTTGCCGACGAGCTTTTGCACTTCATTCAAGTTACGCGGGGCTTTGAGGTCGATTATTGCTTGAATCTTTTCTGGATTAGCCTCAATTCCTCTTTCGTTTACCAAATAACCGAGAAACTTTCCCGACCTAACTCCAAATGTGCATTTTGCTGGGTTTAGTTTCATACCGTATTTTCTCATTATATCGAACGCTTGTTTGATATGAACCAGATGGTCGTTCTCATCAAGACTTTTAACTAACATATCATCGACATACACTTCCATCGATTTGCCTATTAGTGCTTCGAACATCTTGTTTACTAGTCGTTGGTAAGTCGCTCCTGCGTTTCTCAGTCCGAATGGCATTACTTTGAAAAAATAGACGCCCATCTCTGTGATAAACGCTGTTTTCTCCTGATCTTCAAGGGCCATAAAGATTTGGTAGAAGCCCTGGAAGGCATCCATCATACTCAAAATAGCACATCCTGCTGTGGAATCGACTAAGGAGTCGATCCTTGGAAGGGGATATGGGTCCCTTGGGCAGAGTTTATTTAAATCCGTGAAGTCGTTACACATTCTCCATTTCCCACCTCCTTTAGCGACTAAAACGACATTGCAGAGCCACTCCGTGAATTGGACCTCAGCGATGTAATCGGCGTCCAGAAGCTTCTGGACTTCTTCCTTTATTATTTTGTTTCTTTCTGGACCAAAGTTTCTCTTCTTTTGCCTGGCAGGACGAGATGAAGGATCAATATTGAGCCTATGGACTATTATCTTTGGGTCGATTCCCTGTAGGTCAGTGGTTGACCAAGCAAAGACGTCCACGTTTTCCCTTAAGAAATCAATTAATTGAGTCTCCAGTCCTTCGGAGAGTTGAGTTCCTACCCTAGTAGTTTTGGAAGGTTCTCCAGGCACCAATTCAATCGATCTGTGTCCTTCCAGTGGTTCAATTCTTTCAAACTTTCTTTTCTTGGAGTTGATTTCTTCTTGTTTTTCTTTCTTCTCTTGCGTTACATCTAGCTTGAGTAAACCGTCGGTATCGACTGGGGCAACCGATCTGATCTTTGCTTCCGCACCTATCTTCGGAGCTTCCGAGCAAGGCTCCTTGTTCTTTGCTTCTTGATTGAGGGAGACTGTGTAACAATCCCATCCGTCCTTCAAGTTTCCAATCACTTGGCCGACTCCTTGAGACGTCGGAAATTTTACTTTTTGGTGGTAGGTGGAAATAACAGCCTGAAAAGTGTTGAGAGCGGGTCTGCCCAATATCACGTTATAAGCACATTGTGCCTCAACCACCAGGAATTTTACCATTCGGGTTCTCGAGTTGCCGGTATCTCCCAAGGTAAGGGATAGGGTTAACGTTCCTAGAGGAACGACCTGGGCTCCGCCAAATCCAATAAGCGGGGTTACCACCGTCCCCAAAGGAGTGGGACCAAGATCCATCCTCTCCAGCGCGTCCACGAAAAGGATATTTGCCGAACTTCCCGAGTCTATTAAGATTCTTTTGACGGTAGCTCCAGCAATTTGGGCCGTGATTACCATCGGGCAATCCGGCATGTCCTGATCATTGAATGGCAGATAATTCCTTTGTCGATCTGAGTCATCGAACCCTATTACCTGATTTTGTAACGTGGGTCGTATCGAGAAGACTTCCTTCCTATCATTCAGGGCTCCATCTCGGAGTACTCGAGAAACAACTCTTCTTGAGTTCCTACTGTCTCCTCCAGCCGGCCCTCCTGATATCATATTGACAATAGTTCCAGGCTGGGCTCTCCTGGGGTGTTCTTCTCTGGTGTCCTGATTATGATCTCTCCTTGGGGGAGACCTGGACCGCGACCTATTGTTATGTGATCGATTTGCAACATGGTCATTATTCGAGACTTTCACATAGCCAGTTAAGTGTCCCTCCGCTATTAATCTTTCTATTTCATCCCTTAACTGATAGCAGTCGTCCGTATCGTGTCCTCTTTGTCTATGGAAACGACAATACTTCCTTGAGCTTGGATTGTCTCTTATTGCGGCGGGTTTTCTTAACAAGTTTTTGTCTTGTATGGCGAATAAGATTTCCGACCTGAGTTTCTTCAATGGAGTATAGTTATCGTGGTACTCTTTATTCGATTTTCCTGCTCCTCGTTTCCCAGGATTAAAGTTTCTTTCTTCTCCGTATCCTCTTCTATCTTTCCTTTCAGTATATCGATTGTTTGGAATTCTTTCCAATGGTCGATCTGTGACAACAACCGGCTGCTTGTCTTCGGTTTTCGCCAGTCCAAAGAAGGTTCCCCTTAACTTGTTCATTTCTTCTTCGTTCATAAATTGATTGGCCATTTCCATTAATTTTTCATACGTCGATGGATTTTCCCTGACTATGGCGCTAGCAAAGCCTCTATTCAGGGTACTCTGAAACAATACAGTTATCAGGAAGTCCACTCTTGGCATCTCGACTTTCAGGAGCTCGTTGTTAAATCTCCCCATAAAGCTCCTAAAACTCTCGTCAGGTTTGTGTATGATAGAGTACAGGTGATTGGCGGGGGGCCTAACTGCTCGTTTGCTACCAAACTGGCTCATAAACTTGTCGCAAAGTTGATCGTAGTCAAAAATGGATTTCTCCTCTAATCTTCCAAACCACGACTGCGCCATTCCCGATAACGTAGTCGAGAAGGCTTTAACTGCTATATTGTCAGAGATTCCGTGGAGCTGCATCTGAAGGTTGAACGAGGCTAGGTGCTCGTCAGGGTCTTCGGTTCCAAAATAACGAGGCAGTTGAGTGGGTAATCTTTTGTCGAGTGGCAACCTCTCGAAGAAAATTTCGTCGCAAAAGGGCGATTTTCTTAATCGGGAATTTGACACCGGGAGTTCGTTTCTTTTTTCCTACCTGTCCAACTTCTGATGAAGCGACCTAACTTCTGAGGCAAGTTTGTTGACCTCCCTCACCGATTGCTCTTCACAATCTTGTTTTCCCAAGCGTCTGGCTTGACGTTTATTTGCCCAACTGTCGGCTTGGTCAACTTCTACTTCATTCTCGACGTCTTGGACGACAGTGCGAGGGAGTTTTCCGGGAAGGTTATGATTTTCCCTCGCGGCTTCTGCTAGCCACTCCTTCTTGGCGTCATCTAAGAGTGCCTTCAAGTCATCCCTAGTGAGTTGAAAAGTAGGTGGGGCCGGGGGTCTAGAAGTTCCACCCTCTTCATTCTGCGGCTGCTCAGGGTTTCGAAGCAACAAATTGTCACCCTGACCTTCTCCATTTTGATCTCGATTGGCCTCTCGCTCTCGAGCCAGAGCTGCTTTAGATCTTGTAGTCATCTTTCTCGATTCAAAGTTAAACGTTTCCCACAGACGGCGCCAATTGATGAGCGTTGTTGGAAGAATTTATTAACTCAAGAACATCTAAGTGATCTTATCAGTTGAGTTAATTAAGTTAGTTAAAAGGTTTTGATGATAACAAAAAGGTGTCATCAACTAAGTTACGGAAGCTTAGTAAGCCTTTGAAGATTGGATACTTGGTTTAAAAGAGAATCATTCAAGAACAGAAGTATTCAAGAAATGAAGATTCAATCTTATGATAAGAGTGAAAATCATATTAGTGAAAGATTGAAAATCAGCTTGGTGGAAATGAGATGGGTGATCATCAGATGACTGATCATGAGATGACTAGTGCATAAGACTAGTGCATAAGACCAGTGCATCAGACTAGTGCATAAGACTAGTGCATCAGACTAGTGCATGAGACTAGTGATCAGACTAGTGCATAAGACTAGTGCATCAGACTAGTGCATAAGACTAGTGCATGAGACTAGTGCATGAGACTAGTGATCAGACTAGTGCATGAGACTAGTGATCAGACTAGTGCATGAGACTAGTGCATGAGACTAGTGATCATCAGCAGAGTGGATCCCATAAGCTAAGTAAAATCGGTCAGAAAGCTCTCCAACGGTAACAAGCTAAGTGCATTTAATGCGACTGACAGAAAGTACAGCAGAGTGTACAGTAAACAGTGCAGAAAGTACAGCAGAGTGTACAGTGAACAGTGCGACAGTCTGCAAAAGTTACCATTCAAATTATGACCGTTGCTCAAGGACTTAAATGCAATTTTGCCAACCTTCAACGGGAAAAATTACAAATCCAGGAGTATAAATAGATGGTAAACTGAAGATTCAAGAGAGACTTGCACACTTTCAAGATCAAATCTTTAGAGCAAGAATCCATCAGTTGAGTCATCTTATCATAAGCTTAGTCATCTTATGACGAAGCTGATTGTTGAAGAACAAGATTAAACCCTTGTATATCTGAGTGATATTCAACTGAGTGTTGTGCGAAGTTTAAATCCATCTTTGTGAGTGATTTAACTTCAGAGGATAGGATTTCTGAGTGATTTCCTATTGTGAGCTTACAGCCTTCTCATTTGTTGTTTTGGTGTAAGTGGAGAAATATTGTAAACTTTGTGTTTATAGTATAACCCAATATCTAAGTGACTTGGAAGAGTGGATTAAGAGGATTTGTTCCTGTATAACCACTATAAAAATTCCTTGTGTTATTTACTTTATTTGTCTTGCATTGCATATTTCATAAGCTAAGTAAATACTTTAAAAGAAGAATCTTTTAAATTGAGGAATTTCCAACTTGGGGTAAAACTTTGTTTGTGCTTTAAAAGTTTAATTGAGTTGAAAACATTGTTTGAAAAACACATATACATTATCCGCTGCCTCATTGTTTGAAACTCTGATTATATAAGTTTGATGAAGCAAAATCAGCATAGTAGTCTACTTTACTGAATAAGCTAAGTGCTAAATCAGCATAGTAGTCTCACGAATAAGATCAGCTTACTCTGCTGATAAGCTGAGTGCAAAATCAGCTCAGTCATCTTATCTTGCTGATGAGTGAACTCTACTTATAGAAGAAAAGTTTAAGAAATTTTTTAAAGTCATGAGGTCTATTCACCCCCCCTCTAGACCTCATATGACCACTTGGGACCAACAAGCGTGTTATCGTTAGGGTATTTATTTCTAATCAGTGTATTGGGTCTCACGACTCGTCAATGTGAGGATAAGTAGGTCAATCAAACTTCTCCTCGATTTGTATAAGGGATCCTAACCTGCAATCAAAGATAACCACGTCAGGTTAATGCCGGTGGTTACCCGGCGATAACTCTCCGATGCTAAAGTAAGTATCGAGACAAGGTGGTAGGTCAAACGTATTTAATACTCGGAACGTGCGTACCTCTTTCCTCATTTATGAGGGCTATTTATAGTTTCAGGATGGGTCACCGGGTCGAATCACGATTGGACGTTTTTGGTTCGAATATGGATCTGAGCGATTGATTCGATCCGATGGTCAGTGGGTAATTTAAGAGAACGTCGGCCACTACGTCGGATAAATCGAAGAGATCGAGGTCGGTGCCGACGTTAGATTATTTGTTTATGTTCGAAGTGAACTCGAGAGGAGAGATCCTCGATATTAATCGACTGACCCACAATTGTTTTATAAAGACGAAGACTTGGTACATCAACAATGTTTACTGCGACGTACATCTAATAGTAAAGAGGAAAAATATTATGCATTTTGTATGGGTTTCTAATTGACCAATTTCTATATTTGTAAAAAAAAAAACTACTTGAAGTCAAAGAATCGTACGTATCGCAAATGTATCGTGTATCGTACGATTCGTAGCGTATCGCAAACGAATCGTTGCGAAACAAACACCCGGCGATTCTTTCGACCGAATCGTATCGCCAAGGCCTGAAATCGTATCGAATCGTACGATTCGTATCGTGAATCGTAAGATACTTACTACTTTGGTTTCTATGTATTGAAGATTCTCATGAATTTAGATCGTGACTTTGTCTTTATATAAACGGAAAATATCGAAGTAGTGGTGCAAACAGTTGAATCGAAACTACCTAACCATTATTCGAGATGATTTGTTGTCAAACTTCAAAATCATGTTTAGGATTGTTATTAAAATAAATCGAGTTCAAAGAAACTTAATTGATTAGACAAGAGTTAAAGGTCGAATAATTTAACTACTTCATTTAGTTATATTTAATTTGTCTAGTGGTACTAAGTTAAAAAAGATTACACAAATATAATTTTTGTTTAGATTGATCTGATATTTATAACTAAAACAAGATTTTATCAATCAAAATCGAAAAAATGGTTTGACTTGATTCCAACCTAGAATAACTAATACTATCAAGTAATTGTCAGTGCAAAATGACATTGCTTTTGCAGTAAATGGTAAACTTAATCCAATTAGGAATGGTACTTGAATTAAAATAATCATCTTGTTAATATCATACAAAAACTGACCAAAGATCACATTATTTCATCAATTTAAATGAAGTAAATGGCCGAACGAAAAATAAATCAATGATGCAACGAATGGAATTATAAATAGAAGTATTTCCAACAAAATCAATTTTCTAATGAACAATTTCTTGAAATAAGTACAATATCAGATTTTGTACAAAACTTGCACAAATGTTGCTCAATCCAAAACTCTGTATTTTCGTAAGAAAGTAAGCAAATTAATATCGTCCCATCATCTATAACAAATTACCATGATACAAGCAACAATAAGCAGAAAGAACAACCAGCCCAAACGTTTGAGTTATTCAGCAGTACAACTCTTCAAGCAGAGGGAAATGACTTTCCTCGATTTTCCTCGGGTGTTGCCTCATTTGAAACGCACAAGTACCGTAGGCTAATGATATTAATGACTGTAAGGAGCAATCAAACAAGTCTCAGCTCATTTTCACTAGCCATTGTAATGTATCTCATCCATATCTTTGTTACCATAGACCATAAACAGAATGCATTACTTGATGTATATAGACATTAATAACTAGAATGTACCTAGACATTTACTGTATGTATCTAGACATTAGGAACTTGTTACTTGTATAAATGTTGTGGCTTGGCAATATTAGAAATCAGTGAAAAATATTAACCTTTTTGACTGTAATAGTTTTGCAGGATCTCCTAACAAACTTAAATAGACTGTTGGAGAAATAAAGTTAGATACTTCACAAAATACCTTTATGTTCCAAAATTTTGGAAACCAACTCAGCTTCTTAATAGTCCTATATGATAACTATTAAATATTTAAGGAACAAACGATTATTGAAGTCTCCAAAGTTATGATAAAAAGCATGCAAAACTCCGAAGATTATATATGCAGAAGAAAAGATTCACTTGAGAATCATCCTTAGCATTTATGCTGTTTGGTCTATATTTCCTCCATACCTCGTTCTCAAGCAGACTGCCTAAAATCCACAACTCAAGAGTCACTATATGCCTTTCTTACCTTCATTTATGTAACTACAGAGTACTTAGGTTGGCAATCCCTTTATGACAAACATCAGAAGTTTCATGTTCTTTCAATGGAATATGAAATAGAGATGATGGCGTTTGTTGTTGCATCATGTGTGTACTATGGACAAGTTATTAATCATAAAAATTTCTTTGAGGACCGATGTTGTATAAAAATGTTCAGGGCAAAGATGAAAAAAATGTTCAGGGCAAAGATGGAATAAACCCTTCAATTTATAACATCACAATAATGAAGTAAGATCTGCATACATATATCGAGAGAAAAATTTGTCTAGTAATTGTAATAGTGAATTCCCTTCCTTTGTTTGGAAATAGGGCTGCCTATTTATAGGTACATACAAGGGTATAATAGTCTTTTCAGGAAAGACGTTACAAGTAATAAATACAAAGACGTTACAGACGTTACGAGAGTTTATGATAAAGACGTTACAAATCTCTCATTTATGTCAACTTAGTGTAATCTCTTAATTGCCCTCGAGTACAAAATTTGGACACATCAAGGGCTTACCTGTATTCCTGAGACAGTAAAGTACGGTATTTCAAACTTCACTCGTATAGGAGCTTTTCTCTCAGGAGCTGCTTCCTCAGATGTGATACTAGGAAGCCTAAACTCTGCTCTCAACATATATTCCTGAAAATAAGTAAAAAGTAAGTAAAAAGCATCCAGACAAATGAAACTACAGAGCAGGCGAACCAACTCATACCTTGCCACCAGGAAAAGATTTTATTTTCCAAACTAATGCATCAGTTTCTGGTGCATAAGCAGCAGATCCCATTGATGTTCGAACATTTGGATTGGTTGAATCAGGTGGAACGGGCAACTCTTGCAGTGCTGATTTTGAAATTAATACAGTAACAAAAATTAGAGGTCCATAAATTGTAGCTCACTTAGATACAATGTTATTAAAGCCGGACCGGACCGGCCGGTCCGATCGGTTGGACCGTGAAGCGGAGGTTGGTCCGATCGGGTTTACCCCCTAAAATCACTTACTCCAAAACCCAATTTGAACCAGTCCGAAACCGCCGAACCGGTGAACCGGTATGGACCGGTTCAACCCGGTTTTGAAATTTTTTTTTTAATTTTTTTAATGTTAAAAATAAACTAAAAATTCTTGTAAAAATTGGAATTTGAACACCTAACCAGAGAGTGAAACTTGACTTCCTTACGATTTGAGCTACATTACTTTTATTGAACTTTTAGTACAAATTAAAATTTATAAATTATAGAAACTTGTAGCCAAATTTTTTTATAATAGATAATTAACTCAAATAAATATTTTACACATTATAAATGAAAATTAATACTCAAATAATAAATTTAAATAATTTATTCTATAAAATATTAATTTTCAATATTATTTTTAGGATAAAGAGTCAAATCGATATAATATGCAAGTTTGACTTTGAATATTAGACTTTTATACATAACCATATTTCAAAATTTATGAATATCTTAGTTTGTTGTATTTTTAACTCACACTTTAAATTTTTATAAAGAAATATAATCATTTATATGAGCATACAAATTAGTACCATATTACCGTTATGATATAAGTTAGATAAATATTATATGATTTAATTTTAGTATAATATAACAAATTTTATATTTTTAATCACTTGTAGGATAATGTTTAATTTTACGCACATTACATATACTTTAAAATTAAATATATTTATTATATTATTATGACGTTATCCGGTCCGACCAGTGGTCCGACCGGTTCGACCAGTAAAACCAATAATCAGTCGGCTCCCCGGTTCACTGTCCGGTCCGGTTCTAAAAACATTGCTTAGATACAAAACAAAAGGGGAAAATTGCTTTTTTGGTACCATAGGATAGGCTGATTTGCACTTTTGGTACTATTGAATACGAAAATGCAAATTTGATACAATATGATATGTTTTCATTGCAATTTTGTTACCAAATTCAATTTTTCTACAAAGTTAATGGCAATTTACCCCTATGAAATGCATATTGTTCAATTTATCTCTCTAAAATTTGAAAAAAAAATCAATTTATCCCCTATAAAATTTTAATGAAGCAATTTACCCCCTTCAGCCGGAGATTGTAACTCACTTGTCGAAATTAAGAGTATGCATGCAAACTATTTTCCACATTTATCATAACACAATGGGTAAAAAATCACATTATCATAATAAAAGTGGATTAAGTGCCGCCTATAAAAATATCAGGGAGACGATGTGAAATTTTTACAAAATTTCAAGGGGTAAAATGCTCTTTTTTAAACCATGAGGGGTTAAATTGAACTATGCATCCATTTAGTAGGAGGTAAATTGCCATTAACTTTGCAGAAAATTGGGTTTGGTATCAAAATTGCAATGAAAACCTGTACTATGATACTAAATTTGCATTTTCATATCAAATTGTACCAAAAATGCAAGTCAGCCCCTCCTATGGTACAAAGAAGACAACTTTATTACTATCACTTCTTGTAGCTCAATTTAAACTTTATTAACTATTGTAGCTCACTGTAGCTCACTTCTTTTGTCTTTATTACAAGTCAGCATAAATTGTAGCTCACTTCTTTAAACCATTTGGTATTATTAACTATTGATGCAGAGAACCAAAACTTGTTAGACATACCTACGCTCTTCGAACTGGCTCCTTGCTTTTACCAAAATTCAAATGCGACTCCTAGAATGTTTTTCTACCTGAGCTGTTGGGTTTTAAATCCGAATCAACCGTAAAATCACTTACTTGAATCGGATCGAATAATCACCGGTTGCTTGAAGTGGATTACCGGAGAGAATTCTTCATTCACCATTTGATCTAACCGTGGTTGAATCACCGATGCTCTCACGTTTTTGTGCTCCCGATCAAGACACAAATCATGTACGAAAATGAGCCATAATTCACAATCCAAATGCCCCAATTATTGTTGATGATATGTACATATATATTACCCGAAATATATAATATGATTTACCCATATGTAATGTGCTAACTATATATATATGTGTATACTGGAAGAAGAAATAGAAAAAGAGGAGAGGCCCATTTGACCTCTCTTCTTTCGGCAATTAATGGAGATTGAGAAGTCCCTTTGGGACTTCTTGTATATTCATAGTTTTCGGCTCCCCCACATGCCTTTTAATTGTGGGAGTTAACCTCCCACCTCCCACTAAGTGGGAGGTTAACTCCTCATTTGGGAGTAGTTAATTAACTACTCCCTCCTCTTTTTTAATTCAAATTAGATCGGGTCGGGTTAGTTCGAATGGGCGTACTCATCCGTCTCAAATCAACATCTCCTACTCGCACATGAGGGCTAAACCGAGTCTACAGTGACTTCAACAACATACTCATCAACTTCATACAGACAAGTGGATCGTGTGATGGGCGAGCGCAAGAGCATTAAGTGTCATACACCAGTTAGGGTATATAACAACTCTTATTCACAAAACACGAGGACATCAGGACTCGCTATACCCCAAACCTCATTTCACTAACCGAAGTATCTCTGATCCCTCAAATCAACAAAAGAGAATACTTCACTCCACCACTCACTTGTATTCACAATCATGTCTCAAACTCTCAAGTTCGACATATTGGCTGGCCAGCTTTGAATTCAAGCAGCGTGTGTTAGCTTCATAAAGTCTTCCTTTCCTACCTGAATCTTTCAATCTTACTTCAGCAGCTTTCCTAGACACGGACCGCATCGCCGTATGATTCATAGCTATCAGTGACGTGCTAAAGTAGCAACACCTTGGTAAGATCTCAAGAAACGGTCAAAAGTCATAAGGGTACCTATTGAGGTTGCAATAAACCTCTGGGCCTCACACAATGAGTGAGCAGGGATCTTTCACTCATTTCCCAATGGTCACTAAGGCACACGTGGTATGAAATACGTGCTACTGTAGTTTACTTCATTTTGTGAAGTGTTGTTACGCTCTTTATACGAGTACGTAAACTACGGAAGTATACGGTCGTTACAAGTAATATAAAACGATAAGTACATACCGAGTATTGAATCCCCACGAATGAGTAAAAGGTGGGAATAAACGAATCAATCGACGGCTTATTTCATTTAAGATCGCTTAATACAATAATATCGAACCCAAATATTGATAAGGGTGATTTTATTTAACTAAGAGCGATAAAGTAATTCTAACTACGAAAGCAAGTAAATGGAGAGTTAATTATGCGGTAAGGAGGATTCATAAGCGATTAGTTAAAGCAGATAAATCATGCGGTTGTTAGGTTAGCTATGCAAACAATTCTAGAATTAGTTGTTGTTTGTGAGTTCAAATTAGTTAAGTCTCCCTGTCGGTTTGACTTAACTCTACCAATCTACCCAAACTCTCCATCTCCGGATCAATAACGAACATCGCTGTCAACCGATGCTCAAAGGAAAGTTCGAACCCAAAAGAGGATTCTAAGGCGTACCGTTGTCACCCGGGACCTAAAACTAACCCGAATCCCCGAATAAAGAGAATCTAAGTTATTTGATGCATTTACGGACGAACCCATTATACAAACACGGACCAAACTAGGTATATGTCTATCCTAGGTTGAAATCCACAAATCGTCACTCACCTAACTTTCTACATCCTATGTCTAGGTTGCATTAAAGGTAGATGGCCAAAAGTGCGATAAAACAATAAACCCAACAAATCAAACATAACCCAACATCAAACATAATTAATCAAACGATAACAATGACTCGACAATTAATATATTCTGCTCGTGTTTGCTATTCAAGGATTCAATGACATTCATATGTATCTTTCGATAGCATACCAACCTATCAAATTAAACTAAGTCAATTTACGTATAAATGGACTAAAATCTAATCGATGTCATTTAAACTCAAACCTTAAACGAATATGAAACGACATAGGTATATGTCTATCCTAAAATAGATTCACAATCCAAATTCATAATCAAATCCTCAAAATCACTATATCTAGCAATCAAGAATCAATAACACTCATCTCAAAGGGTTGTCAAACCACAAGACGAACAATAAACACGGAATCGGATTAACAAACACATATAAGCACCATACTAATCATCAAAACATCATTAATCAAACAATAACATAAATTTATATAAATCCGGAGAATTCCAATACACAATCATTCATCCAAAAAGGAAATAACAAACTCATCTCCTAATCATAAATAACTAAGAAATGGAAAGAAATCACCTAATCGAAATGGAATCGAGACAAGGATTCTCCTCCCTTTAATCACCACCTAATCACTCCCCAGGGTGGTGATTAACTCACCCCCTTGGTGGAGTCTTCAAATACAAGAAAAATAAAGGAAAACAAAGAGAAAAAGTTGAGGGAAGCTTAAAGAGAAAAAGAGGCACAAGAGTGGAATGATTCCAAGATATGTTGCAAGTTGTGTCCTCCTCTCCTCTTAACCTAAGGGAAAACAAGACCAAAAGCCCCCTAAAGGGTTAGAATTACAAGTGGGGAAAAAGGGGGAAGATACCAAAAGCCCCCTGCCTTTCCCGCACCAAAAATCTGCTGGTAGCAGGCATACACCGCGGTGTATGAATGGTACACCGCGGTGTGACACAGGCAGCAAGCTTCCTGCAGATTTTCTGCTCTGCTGCACTTCCTTCCGAGCAGCATATATTTTGATTCCGAACTCCAAATCCGGATCAATAAAGTCTGTAGCGTAGCTAACTCACTCATCTATGACATATCCAAAATTCAGCTCATTTGGATTATCCATGAAATATTTATGCATGTTCTAGTGAGCAGCTATCTACATTCTTGTACAATTTACGTCGGGTTCTATTTCCTTTGAAGCTCAAGCTTGACTCGCGGGGTGGGTAGAGCGACTCGCATCATTGATACGCAACTCCGAATCTCTCTAAGATGTCAATACCTACAAACCACGGAGAAAACGATCAAAACGAGAACAAAAACACAAAAACGAACAAAGGCCAAACGAAGGGGCCAAAAA
Source organism: Penstemon eatonii (assembly GCA_038501285.1). Taxonomy (NCBI): domain Eukaryota; kingdom Viridiplantae; phylum Streptophyta; class Magnoliopsida; order Lamiales; family Plantaginaceae; genus Penstemon; species Penstemon eatonii. Next base: position 60,587,909 of record CM076710.1, read on the forward strand.
CGCAAAAGAACACGAAAACAAGCAAAAGCACACAAAACTCGAATCAAAGCAAGTTGTTTTTGGCTTAAGAAGAGACGTAATAATGACATTTTCACGGCGTTATCAACACCCCCAAACTTAAACACTTGCTCATCCTCGAGCAAAGAAAACAAAACAAGTACTAAACGTGCATGCTTAAGATCAAAATGCCAAAGCTTAACACTTTCAAATTATTCTTTAAACAAGCTCCACGTGTGTGTGATGGCTTCGGCTAGATTCTATCTTAGGTGAATACGCCCCAATAGATTAAAATCATCGGCTCTACTTGCATGGGCTCCTAAAGTTAACTTAGACTATCTCCTAACCTTAGGTTTCAAACCTTATGCTCCAATCACATCATGAAATTAAGTTGTAGGTAATTTAAGAGTATTGTCCCTATTCTTGAACTAATTGACATTTTTAGTTCCTAGCTCTTTCTCATATAAATGCTTTTCTTTTGATTTACAATAATAACATAGCACATTGTGCTTTACAATGATATTACAATACAAATCTAGCACTATTGATGGTTGCTTGTGATTCTAAACATTTAACTTTGTGGGCTACTAGCACCATTCCTTTCCTTTGTGCATTACATTTGAATTTTTCACTACAAAACTTGCACAATTATTATGACATAGAGTTATTACAAAAATCATCCATGAATTTCATCAATGAAGGCTTAACCTTTCTTTTCTCTCATAGAAGGGCATACATTTTAGTAACTTCTCTACTCATTTCTTTTAAGAGCTAGGTATTCAAAGGTTATTCATTCTTGAAAAGGGTTCACTCCCCCAAACTTAGCCCATTTTGTTCATTTTACACTTTGTTTTCAAACTAAAGTTTGGAGAGAAACTAAGTTACGCAAGAGGAGTCCTAGATCCTATTATCACTAAAGTTCTTCATCCACCCCAAATACAACCTAGCCTTAGCCAATGTGCTTAAATTTTGTAGAAGCATAGTCAAATAATAATAAGAATTTGAAAAAATTTGGCGGGTCGACCTAGCATGTATGCAAGTACTTGCGACCTCTCTCCCCCAAACTTAAAATGCACAATGTCCCCATTGTGTGAATTGAGAAAAACGGAGTGAGGTCGACACGACAAAACAACGCACAAAAGCAAAAACAAAAGAAAAGAAGACGGTAAATGAATGAGCACGGTTCTATTAAAATAATAAAGCGAGGACAATCAATCTCCGTCTCAAATAAGTCTTCAACCTAACAATTCAAATAAATGAGCAATATCCCAATCTCCAACCAACATAAAACAATACCAATAATCATGAGTATTTTCTACGTATTCAAAATCCCCCGAACTTAGCACCAATCAATTCACAAGTGCTTCTCAATAATCAACAAGCAAAATCACGAAATGAAACAAACTAATAAGCAAAGATTTATCGTTCAAGCATTTCATCGAACACCTTGTGTGCACCCCCAAACTTACTTCTTTTCAACAATATTTTCCAAAATCTCCACCCAAGAATGCAATACCACCATAGAGTTAAGCCATACCTTTTGGATGCACAAAATTGGTTGAAGTAGAAGAATTTCGACTTTTGGAGTTTTGGGGGATTGGATTGATTTTGGTTGATTGTGGGAGTTGGGAGTTTTTGAGTGATTGAGAGTGACGAGATTGAAAGTAGGGAGAATTCTTGAGAGTAGGGAGTAATTTGAAATTTGGAGAGTGAAAGTGAGATAGACGTTCAACTTTAAGTCCCTGGATTAGTTACACCGCGGTGTAAGTTTTATACACCGCGGTGTAACAAGTAATACACCGCGGTGTGTGAAATGCAAAATCAGGCCAAAGTTTCTGGAATTTTTGCACCGCGGTGTAAATTTTTGAAAAACAGAGCAAAAGTTACTGGAAATTTTGCACCGCGGTGTATTATTCCAGTGAGTTTTCCAGACCTTTTGAATATAGACTTAAAAATAAGTTTGTGTTCAAAAAATCTTTAACACTCCAAAACAACAAAATTTAAAAACTTACCTCGATTCTTCGATTGGGTCACTTTCACAATTCCTGACTTGTATTTCCACGCTCGATTTCGCTATGTTGTCGTGCTCAATCATTACCTACAACACAACACAACACAAACAAAGACAAAACAAAACAAAACAAAAAGGAACAAGATGATGAAAAAGGGAACGAATGCTTGTTTTAAGTTACGAGCTTGACTTGATACGAGGGATGGTTTGATCGTCACCAAAACTAATCCCATCGTCCATGATTTCACAAAACAGGCTCATCAAAATCCTTAAGCTCTTCGCAATAGGGCGATCAAACCTCGCAAAGAAACAAAAAGATCAAAATTAGCACGAAGTATCAAGCTATCAAACACAAAACTAGCCATCAATATCGTCATTTACTCCACACGTTACCACATTCCCCGGCAACGGCGCCAAAAACTTGTTACGCTCTTTATACGAGTACGTAAACTACGCAAGTATACGGTCGTTACAAGTAATATAAAACGATAAGTACATACCGAGTATCGAATCCCCATGAATGAGTAAAAGGTGGGAATAAACGAATCAATCGACGGCTTATTTCATTTAAAATCGCTTAATACAATAATATCGAACCCAAATATTGATAAGGGTGATTTTATTTAACTAAGAGCGATAAAGTAAATCTAACTACGAAAGCAAGTAAATGGGGAGTTAATTATGCGGTAAGGAGGATTCATAAGCGATTAGTTAAAGCAGATAAATCATGCGGTTGTTAGGTTAGCTATGCAAACAATTCTAGAATTAGTTGTTGTTTGTGAGTTCAAATTAGTTAAGTCTCCCTGTCGGTTTGACTTAACTCTACCAATCTACCCAAACTCTCCATCTCCGGATCAATAACGAACATCGCTGTCAACCGATGCTCAAAGGAAAGTTCGAACCCAAAAGAGGATTCTAAGGCGTACCGTTGTCACCCGGGACCTAAAACTAACCCGAATCCCCGAATAAAGAGAATCTAAGTTATTTGATGCATTTACGGACGAACCCATTATACAAACACGGACCAAACTAGGTATATGTCTATCCTAGGTTGAAATCCACAAATCGTCACTCACCTAACTTTCTACATCCTATGTCTAGGTTGCATTAAAGGTAGATGGCCAAAAGTGCGATAAAACAATAAACCCAACAAATCAAACATAACCCAACATCAAACATAATTAATCAAACGATAACAATGACTCGACAATTAATATATTGTGCTCGTGTTTGCTATTCAAGGATTCAATGACATTCATATGTATCTTTCGATAGCATACCAACCTTGTTGGGATATAGCTCGATTTGTCAAACAACAAAGTGCGGAATTTAAAATTTTTCGAGGTATCCAATGGTCCCATAAAAGATGTCTCCATATTATGTATACAAAAACTTAAACAAAAACGCACACAATGAATTAACAAAGGGGGTTTTTGCGATATACCTCACCACAGGCAAGGTGGTGGAAACCTCCGGTCTTCGATTCTGATTCTGATCCGGTTCACAGGAGTGATCCAATTGTCTCACCTCCAGGGATAGTCCACACCAATTGGATTCTGGCAACACCTAAAGATCTTAGGCTCAGAACTCGATGCAGGAGATTTGTTATTGAAGGATTGTATGAGATCTCTTGACAAATCAAGATCTAATACAATGGAGGAGGAGATCTCGGCGGCGGCGGCACCAAGGAGCTCACGGCAGCACAGTGGCGGCGGCTAGGGTTTGCTTGGAGAGGGGGCGGCGCTTTTAGGGCAGAGGGAGGCTAGGGTTTTTCTTTCTTAGGTGTTAGCTTTTAAGCTCATGTAGTTCCCCCTTTTATAGACTCCTTCTGACCTAGGGTTTGCAAGACTCCTTATGGGCTTTAATTAATAGAAGCCCATGTCTTGCAATCCTCCATTTAATTAACTACTTTAATTAAATGCCCAGTCCAATTAAATCAATATTTCTTTTAATTAACTAGAAACTCAATAATTAATTAAGTTAGCCAATTAATTAATCTCCCACTTGAATTAAATACTTTTAATTCATTTAATTGATTTAATTACCTTTAAATCAATTAATTCCTTTCATGTCCTTTTATAACAGTCACCGTCCAATTGTATTGTGTGTGACCCTCTGGGTTCACCATCAACTGGCAGTAGGCCCACGAATCCCTCGTGATTTAATTTATGAACAATAAATTGTTCCGGTCAATTAAACAACCTTTAATTAACCACTCCTAGAATTAAATCCTCTATTAATTCAGGAGTACCCACACTTCATGGTCGATGTCTAGCCACAAGCCCATGAAGCCCAATTTCAGGTGAATTGATATTTGTGAACCTCGTCTCATATAATTACCATGTACATACGGTCCTTCTATCGACTAATATTCCCGATCAAGACTTAGGGTGTGTGAATTGATCGGCACCTCTAAATTGTCTCGATAGCTATACTTTCTAATTCAGGATAATATACCTTTGTGACCTTCTAAATTTGGAAACCCCTTTCCAAATCCGTCACCGACTGCGGCCGCAGAATCCTTGGATATATTATCTAAGAATCGTATAGGAAATTCTCTCACCCATTACGGTGAGTCAATAGATTCCATATCGGTACTAACCACTCGCGCACATGTCCATACGCACCCAACCTAGGCATGTTATGACCAAGCTACGTGGTCTATACCTAGATCTAAGTACGCACTTTCATGCACCGAATTCGCCCTAGTACCTCAAGTCAAAGGACTAAATCGTACACTATTATATTCCTTGAGAAACATCCCATCACCGATATGCGTCATGCGCTTCCACAATGGGTTTCTCTGTTCGGGTCGTTCGATGCGTTCAATCCTCCATTGAACCACCTACTCGTATGCACTGGACTCAAATTCCTTGCTCATGAAACACTACAAATTCACTCCATGTGAATCATGCATACTTGTACAAGTCTTGGCGATTCCTACGATACCCTGTCTCGTTTAGGAATCTATGACTTGGAACAGATTTAAGATTACGACCTTTGAGACTGTTTCATGATTGCACTCAGTACTGAAGTGAATCGTCCCATAGTCAAATGTAATCTAAGGGTTTCAACCAATCGCTTAAATGTATTCGCGAAAGATGAAGTTGGCCATTGTTTATCCTTATACATATATAAATAAACATGCGTATTATTATAAAATCAAAGATCGTTTCATACAGGATAGATCTATTACAAGCTAACAGAACTGGCTTGCAGGGCACTATCCTATCAATCTCCCACTTGCCCTAAAGCCATTCACCTATGGTTCTAAGTCCCATCTTCTCTAGATGACTATCGAACGCCTTTTGTGAAAGTGGCTTAGTTAGTGGGTCAGCTACGTTGTCTTCCGATTTGACATACTCCATGTGCATGTCTCCTCTACCCATGATCTCCCTGATCACGTGGTATTTCCTCTGTACATGTTTGGATTGATGGTGTGATCTCGGCTCTTTCGCTTGAGCTATCGCCCCGTTGTTGTCACAGAAGACGACTACAGGTTCAGCAATGCTAGGAACAACATCCAGTTCTTGGATGAAGTTTTTCATCCATACACTTTCTTTTGCTGCATCTGATGCTGCAATATATTCTGCTTCTGTGGTTGAGTCGGCAGTGGTAGACTGTTTACAGCTTTTCCAACTGACTGCTCCACCATTGATGCGGAATATGTATCCAGAGTTGGATTCGAAGTCATCCACATCAGACTGGAAACTTGCATCAGTGAATCCTTCAAGTTTCAGTTCTCCACTACCACCGTAGACCAAAAACATATCCTTAGTCCTTCGCAGGTACTTTAGGATTGCTTTTACGGGAGTCCAGTGCTCTTCGCCTGGATTTGACTGATAGCGGCTCGTTACACTTAGAGCGTGTGCTATGTCTGGTCGAGTACACAACATCGCATACATTATGCTCCCTATAGCAGAGGCATAAGGTATGAGAGACATTCTCGTCTTTTCTTCGTCGGTTGTAGGGCACATTGACTTAGAAAGAGAGATACCATGTCTCATTGGAAGCAATCCTCTCTTGGATTCTTCCATCTTGAATCTTTTCAAGATTGTGTTAATGTACTGAGACTGGGAGAGTCCAATCATCTTCTTCGATCTATCCCTATAGATACGTATTCCCAATACGTAAGATGCGTCTCCCATATCTTTCATAGAGAACTGCGCGGATAACCACGCTTTAGTCTGCGCTAACATCTTGATATCGTCTCCGATCAACAAAATGTCATCGACGTACAAAACAATGAATTGTACTGTGCTCCCACTATTCTTCTTGTACACACAAGGTTCATATACATTTTTGATGAAGCCAAATGCCTTGACTGTCTCATCAAATCGTATGTTCCAGGTTCGGGATGCCTGTTTGAGGCCATATATCGACCTTTGAAGTTTACATAATTTGTGTTCACTTCCTTTGGACGCAAAACCTTCAGGTTGTTGCATAAAGATCTCCTTGTCAATGTCTCCATTGAGGAAGGCGGTCTTTACGTCCATTTGCCATATCTCATAATCATGCCATGCGGCAATGGCAAGCAATATCCGAATGGATTTGGACATCGCTACGGGAGAGAATGTTTCCTCATAGTCTATTCCAGGCCTTTGAGAATACCCCTTCGCCACTAAGCGTGCCTTGTGAGTTAAAACCTCTCCATTCATTCCAAGCTTACGCTTGAAGATCCATTTGCATCCTACAGGGATAGTTCCCTCAGGTGGATCGACCAAGGTCCAAACCTTGTTGGAATGCATGGAATCCATTTCGGATTGCATGGCTTCGAGCCATGCACCCGAGTCTATGTCTGACATCGCTTCTTGATAGGTCCTTGGATCATTATCACCTCTTTCGTTTTCGTGAATGAAACCAAATCGCTCTGGCTCCTTACGAATTCGATCAGACCTTCGAAGAGTAGGTGTACTAGTAGGTTCAGTAAATTCTGGTTCAGCTCCCACTGTTTGTGGGGATGGGTCCGATTCCTGGACTTCATCAAGTTCTACGATTGTCCCATTTCGATTGGAGAGGAAATCCTCTTCCAAGAAGTGGGCGTTCCTAGATACGAACGTATTACGTTCTTTAGGATCGAAGAACAGGTATCCAATGGATTCCTTTGGATACCCCACAAATTTGCACAAACTAGATCTACTATCTAGCTTATCTCCCTTTTTGTTCTTTACATACGCAGGAGATCCCCATACTCGTAAGTACGAATACACGGGTGCCTTACCATACCATACTTGGTGCGGCGTTGTTGGCACTGACTTCGAAGGTACTATGTTTAGTATCTTCGATGCAGTTAATAGGGCCAAGCCCCAAAACGAAAAGGGAAGGTCAGCAAAGCTCATCATGGAACGAACCATGTCTAACAAAGTTCGGTTCCTCCGCTCGGACACTCCATTGAGTTGGGGCGTCCTAGGGGGAGTTCGCTGGGCGAGAATTCCATTCTCTTTTAGATAATCAAGGAATTCTTGGCTTAAGTACTCTCCACCTCTATCAGAACGAAGTGCTTTAATACTATGTCCAAGTTGATTCTCAACTTCCATTCGAAACTCTTTGAATTTCTCAAAAGTTTCGGATTTGTGTTTCATAAGATACACATATCCATAACGACTAAAATCGTCGGTGAATGTTACGAAGTAAGAGAATCCTCCTCTCGCATTGACACTCAATGGTCCACAAACGTCAGTATGGATTAAATCCAATGTTTGCTTGGTTCGCTCGGGATTCCCTGTGAAGGGTGATTTGGTCATCTTTCCTTTGAGACAAGATTCGCAAGTTGGGAGTTCATCCAAGTTCTTTATTTCAAGAGCCTTAGAGGAAACCAACTTTTGAATCCTACTCTTGGAAATATGTCCAAGTCTAGCGTGCCAAAGTTGTGGAGTTTGATTATCATATTTTCTTTTTCTAGATTGAATGTGCATGACGTCGGTTTTAACAGGTTCTAGGGAATAAAGACCATCTATCAAAGTACCACAAGCATACATTAAACCACCTTTAAATATGCTAAAAACTCCATTTTCAATGGAAAAATTAAAACCATCAATGTCTAGCATTGGTATAGAAATGATGTTCTTAATTATCGTTGGTACGTACAGACAATCCCTTAAAACCAAAGTAAAAATTCCTAAAACCAATTCGACGTCCCCAATAGCCTCAGCGGCGATCCTAGCTCCGTTTCCAAAACGCAGGATTCTATCCCCGGGCTTCAGGTATCTTACTGCTCCCATCACCTGCAAATCATTGCAGATATGAGAACCTGCTGCGGTGTCTAACACCCACGATGCACAGTTAATAGAAATATTAACTTCAACCAAGAAAATACCTTTGGCTACCAGTTTCATCTTTAGGTAGTCTGGGCAGTTCCTTTTCCAGTGCCCTGCTTTCTTGCAGTGGAAACATTCGTCTTCTGGGCTTTTGCGCTTCTTTTCAACCACCTTGGTGATTGCCTTCGAAGAAACAACCTTCTTCTTCTTCTTACCTCTCTTAGGCTTTGCAGCCTTCGATTGGTGTGCAATCATTACCGGCTTCTCTTTCTTGAGAGTCGATTCTGCCGTTACCAACAAATTGGTCAGTTCGTGAAGAGCGAGGGTTCTATCCTCCATGTTGAAGTTCAACACGAACTGGTCAAAAGAACGGGGCAGCGTATGGAGAAGGAGGTCAGTGCTAAGATCAGCGTGCAAATCCACGTCCAATCGCCCCAGTTTTTCAACCAGGTTGATGAAACGCAGACAGTGATCCTTCACACTGCTTCCCTCAGCCATCTTGAGATGAAACAACTCCTTAGTGGTCGCGAACCTTTCGGTGCGAGACCTTTCTCCAAACATCTGCTGGAGGTGGAGAAGTATCTCTCTAGCAAGCGGCATGGCAGCATGCTGTTTCTGCAGTTCATTTGACATCGAGGCTAGCATGAGACATCGAACCTGAAGATCATCATCAACCCTTTTAGCATGGGCGGTTCGTTGTTCCTCACTAGCTCGTGCTACGGGTGCAGCAGGCATGGGTGTGTCGAGCACATAGCTACGTCGCTCGGAGTCGAGGACGATTCTGAGATTTCTCAGCCAGTCAACAAAGTTTGAGCCATTCAATTTGTTTGCGTCGAGGATAACAGATAATGGATTTTTAGACATTGTTCTTAATATCTACAATTGGAAAGAAGACAACATTTAGCTAACTGATCTTATGCCTAATACTTACAATTATCGAATTTGGACTTGTTTTCGAAAAAGTTCTCCCACTATTTTATCGAAACAATCACCCCTTTGATTGCTCGGGAAATTTAATTCCTAGTAGGTCTTGACGTCCCAGCAGCAATTAATTGCACCCACGACTCGTGGCCATACAACCAATTCTCCAGGTAGGTATACTTTTTACCAATTGTGTTACTCCACAACCTTCAAGCTTATTTTGCCTCGGCTTTCGCACTTATCTAGCACTGCTACATCATAAGTGTTACTAATCGTTAAGTCTAACCCATCAATCGTGATGAGCAACGGGCCCGGTCGTGAGTTCTCCGTAACTAGTTATCGGTCGATCCTCACATCCCGACCAGTCCTCACCCTTGTCATGTTTAGTTAAAAACAGGAGTCAAGGAATTTCACGTATTGTCCCTTTCTTCGACTCGGGTGCCAGACTCTGGATCACCTCTATCGATAAGTAGACAACATACGTTAGTCCCTATTGATGGAAGGCTTGGATTTATATAAATACTTCATTTTATTTTAATCCAATATGACTTAATATTTAATTCGAGAGGGGGTTTTCTGGTTTTGAAAGTTATGCTAACTCTCCTCGAGATCTCACCGATTCAGTTATGCTTTATCTTTTATTACGATCTAGATTCTAGCGCGTAGCTAAATATAAATCGACAAATAAATAAAAGCCATACAAGCCTAGCATGCATACTACCACAATATGTTTTCGATCGGGAGCCTCCTATGTGGGCCATCATCGAGCCAATGATGTTGGCCCAATTGGTCAATCTAAAGGGTTCTCAAACAGGCCCTATGCTATTACACATTGTACCATGCATACATGGCCTTCTTATCTTCTTGGGCTCCCACCTTGCTTGTAAATGGGCCTCCATCCTAAACTAGGAAAGCAGTAAAGCCCTATTCTATTACAAAGGCTCAAAGTGGCCCAAAAATAATAATAGGCTCGCAGGCCCAATAAAAACCAAGCAATAAATTAAACCAATCACATCTACCCTAAGGTTAAGGCTCGCTCGATCGAAAACCACGTAAACAGTTCACGTAGAGCAAGAAACATGTAAACATCTTTTACTTTCTTCTACCTTAATTTTAAAACTAACTTCCTATGATTCTTGCTTTTTAGTCACTACTAATTATGACAAAATAAATATCCGGGTAAACAAAAATTAATTTTCTGCTCAATTTCAGAATCTGTTTTTCAACTTTTGAAAATTGCATTTTCGGCCCCTCAACTTTCGAAAATTGCACTTTGACCCCAAAACTTTTAAAAGGTTACAAAAACACCCCTGGGCAGTTTCGGGCAGATTCCAGAAAATAAAATTTTGAATTTTGAAAATTTTCGATTTTTCAAATTGACCCCTCAAGTTTCGGTAATTGCAAAACAGCCCCTAAGTTTTCAGAAATTGCAAAACGACCCCAAAAACCGTGCGACCAGAATTGCAAAAACAGTCCAGAATTTTCAGATTTCAAAAATTTCGAATTTTCAGCCCCCAAAAACCCTGATTTGCGATTTCTACCCCAAAAGTCCTGAAGTTTTCAAAAACTATAAAAATGGCACAGATCTTGAAAAGCAGTTTTACCCATTGATAGATCTAGTCATAACAAGCAAGAATCAATTTACAGAACATAATTATCACGTGTTCTCATACATATAATTAAACATATACGGTGAACACAATTATGTTCAGGCTTTTGTATAATAATAATGGAGTTGGCTCTGATACCACTGTTGGGATATAGCTCGATTTGTCAAACAACAAAGTGCGGAATTTAAAATTTTTCGAGGTATCCAATGGTCCCATAAAAGATGTCTCCATATTATGTATACAAAAACTTAAACAAAAACGCACACAATGAATTAACAAAGGGGGTTTTTGCGATATACCTCACAACAGGCAAGGTGGTGGAAACCTCCGGTCTTCGATTCTGATTCTGATCCGGTTCACAGGAGTGATCCAATTGTCTCACCTCCAGGGATAGTCCACACCAATTGGATTCTGGCAACACCTCAAGATCTTAGGCTCAGAACTCGATGCAGGAGATTTGTTATTGAAGGATTGTATGAGATCTCTTGACAAATCAAGATCTAATACAATGGAGGAGGAGATCTCGGCGGCGGCAGCACCAAGGAGCTCACGGCAGCACAGTGGCGGCGGCTAGTGGTGGCGGCGGCGGCTAGGGTTTGCTTGGAGAGGGGGCGGCGCTTTTAGGGCAGAGGGAGGCTAGGGTTTTTCTTTCTTAGGTGTTAGCTTTTAAGCTCATGTAGTTCCCCCTTTTATAGACTCCTTCTGACCTAGGGTTTGCAAGACTCCTTATGGGCTTTAATTAATAGAAGCCCATGTCTTGCAATCCTCCATTTAATTAACTACTTTAATTAAATGCCCAGTCCAATTAAATCAATATTTCTTTTAATTAACTAGCAACTCAATAATTAATTAAGTTAGCCAATTAATTAATCTCCCACTTGAATTAAATACTTTTAATTCATTTAATTGATTTAATTACCTTTAAATCAATTAATTCCTTTCATGTCCTTTTATAACAGTCACCGTCCAATTGTATTGTGTGTGACCCTCTGGGTTCACCATCAACTGGCAGTAGGCCCACGAATCCCTCGTGATTTAATTTATGAACAATAAATTGTTCCGGTCAATTAAACAACCTTTAATTAACCACTCCTAGAATTAAATCCTCTATTAATTCAGGAGTACCCACACTTCATGGTCGATGTCTAGCCACAAGCCCATGAAGCCCAATTTCAGGTGAATTGATATTTGTGAACCTCGTCTCATATAATTACCATGTACATACGGTCCTTCTATCGACTAATATTCCCGATCAAGACTTAGGGTGTGTGAATTGATCGGCACCTCTAAATTGTCTCGATAGCTATACTTTCTAATTCAGGATAATATACCTTTGTGACCTTCTAAATTTGGAAACCCCTTTCCAAATCCGTCACCGACTGCGGCCGCAGAATCCTTGGATATATTATCTAAGAATCGTATAGGAAATTCTCTCACCCATTACGGTGAGTCAATAGATTCCATATCGGTACTAACCACTCGCGCACATGTCCATACGCACCCAACCTAGGCATGTTATGACCAAGCTACGTGGTCTATACCTAGATCTAAGTACGCACTTTCATGCACCGAATTCGCCCTAGTACCTCAAGTCAAAGGACTAAATCGTACACTATTATATTCCTTGAGAAACATCCCATCACCGATATGCGTCATGCGCTTCCACAATGGGTTTCTCTGTTCGGGTCGTTCGATGCGTTCAATCCTCCATTGAACCACCTACTCGTATGCACTGGACTCAAATTCCTTGCTCATGAAACACTACAAATTCACTCCATGTGAATCATGCATACTTGTACAAGTCTTGGCGATTCCTACGATACCCTGTCTCGTTTAGGAATCTATGACTTGGAACAGATTTAAGATTACGACCTTTGAGACTGTTTCATGATTGCACTCAGTACTGAAGTGAATCGTCCCATAGTCAAATGTAATCTAAGGGTTTCAACCAATCGCTTAAATGTATTCGCGAAAGATGAAGTTGGCCATTGTTTATCCTTATACATATATAAATAAACATGCGTATTATTATAAAATCAAAGATCGTTTCATACAGGATAGATCTATTACAAGCTAACAGAACTGGCTTGCAGGGCACTATCCTATCAAACCTATCAAATTAAACTAAGCCAATTTACGTATAAATGGACTAAAATCTAATCGTTGTCATTTAAACTCAAACCTTAAACGAATATGAAACGACATAGGTATATGTCTATCCTGAAATAGATTCACAATCCAAATTCATAATCAAATCCTCAAAATCACTATATCTAGCAATCAAGAATCAATAACACTCATCTCAAAGGGTTGTCAAACCACAAGACGAACAATAAATACGGAATCGGATTAATGAACACATATAAGCACCATACTAATCATCAAGACATCATTAATCAAACAATAACATAAATTTATATAAATCCGGAGAATTCCAATACACAATCATTCATCCAAAAAGGAAATAACAAACTCATCTCCTAATCATAAATAACTAAGAAATGGAAAGAAATCACCTAATTGAAATTGAATCGAGATAAGGATTCTCCTCCCTTTAATCACCACCTAATCACTCCCCCAGGGTGGTGATTAACTCACCCCCTTGGTGGAGTCTTCAAATACAAGAAAAACAAAGGAAAACAAAGAGAAAAAGTTGAGGGAAGCTTAAAGAGAAAAACAGGCACAAGAGTGGAATGATACCAAGATATGTTGCAAGTTGTGTCCTCCTCTCCTCTTAACCTAAGGGAAAACAAGACCAAAAGCCCCCTAAAGGGTTAGAATTACAAGTGGGGAAAAAGGGGGAAGATACCAAAAGCCCCCTGCCTTTCCCGCACCAAAAATCTGCTGGTAGCAGGCATACACCGCGGTGTATGAATGGTACACCGCGGTGTGACACAGGCAGCAAGCTTCCTGCAGATTTTCTGCTCTGCTGCACTTCCTTCCGAGCAGCATATATTTTGATTCCGAACTCCAAATCCGGATCAATAAAGTCTGTAGCGTAGCTAACCCACTCATCTATGGCATATCCAAAATTCAGCTCATTTGGATTATCCATGAAATATTTATGCATGTTCTAGTCAGCAGCTATCTACATTCTTGTACAATTTGCGTCGGGTTCTATTTCCTTTGAAGCTCAAGCTTGACTCACGGGGTGGGTAGAGCGACTCGCATAATTGATACGCAACTCGGAATCTCTCTAAGATGTCAATACCTACAAACCACGGAGAAAACGATCAAAACGAGAACAAAAACACAAAAACGAACAAAGGCCAAACGAAGGGGCCAAAAACGCAAAAGAACACGAAAACAAGCAAAAGCACACAAAACTCGAATCAAAGCAAGTTGTTTTTGGCTTAAGAAGAGACGTAATAATGACATTTTCACGGCGTTATCAAGTGTATGTCATTTAAACAACACAGTACAGATTTTAGTACAAGTGTACATCTACACTTTACCTGAATGTATGATTTCGAAATCATGTATACAAGCATTAAAATGTCACAAAACTTATGGGCTTGATCTTATGAACTTCCAAGTTCAATTAGATCAAAATCTACGCAACTCTAGAGATTGCTAGGCATCCCACTTAAGAATCTCCAGTTATGGTCTTAGTACAAGAAACTCGACCATCTATTGTACGCAGATGCTAACTACAAAGTTCTCTATCAACTTTGTTATGATATCTTCACAAAATTTCTCAATTTTGTGTAAGTGTTTGGTCTCACTAAAATAGTATATATATGCGAGCTATAAATGTGTTTCGCAACAGAAATGTCAAGACAACTCAAATTTAGCTCTTTACCTTCCCAAAGAAGTAATAAATACCTCTTGACCAACAACTATCCATACTGCGTATGTGCCATCAATTCTACAATAATTGTACACATAGATAAACATGTCTCATTATGCTTAAGAGATCAATTGCAGTATAAAGGTTTCTCGATAACCTTTTCACTAAAGTCTAAAAATCATACAAATGATTTGACTTATAATTATCGACCAGATCCATGGCACAACTTAAATCAGAGTAGGCAATTAGTTTCAAACCAATTAATGATTCCATCAAGATCAGAATTAGTGATCTAGACATTTCACTCCAAGTGCACATTTCAAGAATCAGAATTCTACCTCTTACTATTAGAGTATCAGTAGGTATTAAATTCAGATAGTCAAGCAGATCAGACCAAGGAGAAAGAGAGTACTCCTGGTCTAGCAGAACAGATCACAGAAAAAGAAAGCATTGCCCTACCTCCTGTTCAAACAGAGGTTGCTTCTACTTCCCAGAGTATACAACCATCTCTGTTGAACTCAATTCAACAGATGATTTCAACTTCAATGAAGGAATTAGAAGAGAGGTTAACTGCCAATCTGCTGGCTGCTATAAATCAACCAACCCAAAGAGCTGCTGCTATTCCTACTTCTCTGATAGAAGACACTGCTCATAATGTAGAGACTATCAGACTAGACATGGACATGCTCAGAGCAAGAACTCAAAGCACTGCTGCTGGTTGGAGACAAATTACTGAGGTTGTTGAAATGGGCCTAACAGCACAGGATGAAACCTTAGAAAATATGATGAAGGACTTCAAGGCATCTGCTGATATGATACTAACAACTCAGATTCAGCTAGGTGACCAAGGGGACATTGTGCTTACCAAAATGGATGTATTTGAAGCCCAACAACTCAGACAAGAAGCTCAAATTAATGCAATAGACGAAAACATCAGACTTCTCTGTGATACGCTTCAAGTTACACCAGTCTTACCACAATATCCAATCAACCCTGTTGATGATGACAAAAAGGGGGAAGATAGGGTACTTAGTGAAAAAGAAGATAGACAAGATGGCACATCTTTCTCAAAGACTGCTGAATTTGAAGAAACTGAAGTACTGGATGGATCTGCTGAAGATGAAAATGCTGATGAAGAAAATGAAAGCACAAGCAGACCAGTAGATCAGTCAATTACAGAAGAAGAAAAGGAAGCTGATGAAACTGAAGCTGAAGGAAATCCTAAGGAAACAGCAAAGACTGATAAAGAAATTGCTGCTGCTAAGGACTCAGCTGAAGAACAGCTTAATCCTGATGTCAAGTACAAAAAGATGGAGCTTTTAAGGCAAAGATTCTTCAAGGAGTTAGAAGCTGAAACTTCCAAACCTGAAGATGAAGAGGACAAGCCAGAAGACAAAAGAGAAGACTAGACTAAATTACTTATGCTTGAAATCTTTGTAAATTTTCTTTATGCACATCTCATCTACTAAACTTGTAATCTGTAATCTTTTCTGAATCTATAAAACTACAAGTTTAAATCCAATAAACTATTTCTATCTCAGAAATTTTTGAGGATCAAAACTTTAGTTTAGGTACAGGTACTTAGCTGAAGTTTTGTCATCATCAAAAAGGGGGAAATTTGGATAAAGATGAAGATGAAGTGCAATGAAGATAAGAAGATAAGGGAAAGTTTTGATGATTTCGAAAACGTCAAAATCAGCTAAGTATGGAAAGCTTAGGTCCCTTAAAAGAATTATGACCAAGTAAAGAAGACATCAGAAGGGTCCAAAATTCTAAGCCCAGAAGACTACTGATCTCATGCTGAAATAGCAATCAGAAGGGTAGACCATCAGCTGACTCAAATCAGATGGGTTCAGAGTTTGATCAGCAGGGTATCTATCAGCAGGGTTGTTTTGATCAGCAGAGTAGAAGAGATCAAGGAGTTGGTCCAACGGTAATAAATGCACTTGGTGTAATAAATGCTGTAAGAGAA
This sequence comes from Penstemon eatonii, assembly GCA_038501285.1. Taxonomy (NCBI): domain Eukaryota; kingdom Viridiplantae; phylum Streptophyta; class Magnoliopsida; order Lamiales; family Plantaginaceae; genus Penstemon; species Penstemon eatonii. The sequence goes on from CM076710.1 coordinate 60,604,467, forward strand.
GGGTCGTAATGGCAAATGATTGAAGTTTATTCTCGGATCAGCAGGGTGCATTTAATGCAGCTACAGGAAAGTACTGTAGCAGGGAGCCGTTCTGAAAATTGGGCTAAGGCTATGGATTTGATTTGTGATTTTCTTCGACGGTCACATTTTCAAATCTGAGTATAAATAGAGCTGATTTCAAAGAGCAAACACACAACAACACTCTGAGATTTTATTTCCGAAGCTGAATTCTCTCTAAGTCTCAAGAAGCTCAAGAACAGCTCACTCGTCTGGTGGAGTCATTTGTTGACAAAAACCAAGTTGAAGCCAAAAAGAAAACATTTTCTGAGTGAATTTGTATTAGTTGAGTGTTGTGCGGAGTGTAGATCCATCTTTGTGAGTGATCTAACTTCAGAGGATAAGTCTTCTTAGTGATTTCCTATTGTGAGCTTGCGGCCTTCTCATTTGTTGTTTTGGCGTAAGTGGAGAAATATTGTAAACTTTGTGTTTATAGTATAACCCATAATCTGAGTGATCTGGAAGAGTGGACTAAAGGATTTTTATCCATATAACCACTATAAAAATTCTTTGTGTTATTTTTGCATAAGTTTTCTTGCATATTTTAAAGTTGCATAAGTTAACACCTCGAAACATTTGATTAAAGATTTTGAAGGAGTTTTAAAACTGGGGACAAAATCTTTGAAAGACTTAATCTACTTGTGAAAAACACTTACAAATTATCCGCTGCAAGTATACTCTTGTAAAACTATTTTTGCTGAAATCTGCTAAGTAACTATAAGAAGAGTGGTCACTCTGCTGTTCAAGATTTGTTCACGATCAGCTTAGTCAGCTTACTGTTCTTTATAAGCTTAGTCTGCTGACAGACGACTGAAAAGTTTTTAAGTCTAAAAATTTTCAGAGGTCTAGTCACCCCCCCCCCCTCTAGACCTCATCTGACCACTTGGGACCAACAGGGGTGTTAAGTGCTTATTTTATGTTTCGAGGGTGTAAATTATTGATTTCTTGTGTGTCAAAGGGTGCAAATTGACGAGTTTTTCTTAATTCGAGTTTTATGTTTTGGCAGGGCCAGCCCTAGCTTTTCGAGGGCCCTAGGCGAAATTATAAAATGAGGCCCACAAACAAATATATTCTTTAAACTTTTTTTTTACCCCCATCAAACAACAAACAAAGGTATATGCTAAACTAGATGTTCCGTTTTATAACAAAAATAAAAGAATTCTTGTGACTTGGTCAATCACAAAAGTATTCTCTTAGTTTTAGTTTGAGGAAATTGTATTTTTCATATCAAAATTTCACAGATATATATTTGGTACTAAACCATAAAATAAAGACATATTTAATACCAGAATTGAAGGATTATTTTCACATCTTCTTAAGCTTTAATGGTGATTTTTGGTATGACCAAAATTATGCTCAAATTTTTTTACCATAGCATGCTTACGTGCTCTATATCATATCTGAAAATTAATTGTGACATGATTCCTTGTTAATTATGAGAGACGGTTTAATTTTGATTAATGTCTTGAGACATTTTTAATTTTCTGTGGATTATTTATTATGTTTCATGAAATGAAACTTGTACCATTAGATAGCTCTCGTCAAGAGATTTTCAGTCATATAAAGAACACAAAATTTATTATGTGTGAATGAAATAAATAAAAGTAAGAGATGTGTCTATTCGGTCTGAAGAGGTACCCTTTGGACCGAGCCATTGTAACCCTTTTCAAGAGGCACTTTTGTGTCTATAAATATGAAACAGAACCTGGCCAATTTTGAATCATCCTTGTTTTGTAACAAGAGAAGCAAAAAAAGAATTAAAAAAAAAAAAAATCGGGCTGCTAACAAAATTGGGTCCGACCCAGTTCACAAAAATCCGGTTTGCAAGTACTATCACATATGGTCTTCTCTATCAGAGAAAACCTTAATCAATCATAGGTTGAGGACTTGGATTATGACTAATATATACGACTATAGAACCATTTTTCTGGTTCAAACTCAGGTCATTTTCTATCAAATCTACTTAATAAAACATAATAAACCATGTTCTAATGATTAATCATGACTATAATATAATCTCATTAAACAGAATAAAACTTTTCCAGGTAAGATATCCGCGAATAACTCTTACAAACGAAACACAATTTAAGAGCAATTTCAACAATCCAAACTTTTCCTATATACTAGAAAAGTACACGTATTTTATACGTGTCTAGTTAATTTTATAAATAAATTTTACAAATTATAGCAAAAGGTAATTTTATCATATCACAAAATATCACAAATTAATGACTAATATTCAATTTAATTAATACTGATGTAAGTGCAGTATAATCAACTATGTAAAAAGAAGAGTACTCTTTTCTTCATTATGGCTTAATTAAAGTTGGCCTAATTAAGATAACAACTTAATATTTTTTTCATCTCATTGATCAGGATTGGCCTGGCTTCCCTCCTGGCGTAAAATTCAACCCATCTGATGTCGAGCTTTTACAACATTTGGCTGCAAAATGTGAGACGGGTGATTTGGAGCCAGACGTGTTAATTGACAAATTTATCCCTACCCTCGATGGTGGAGAAGGGATTTGTTACACTCATCCAGAAAATCTTCCCGGTTAGTTAATTAGAAATTAATACTTGGATAAGAAAATTGGAAAATGAACAAATTTAAAGTCAATTGTATTGTTCTATCATTTGATGTTTTTCGTGGTGTTTTCCTCATTATAATCTAAGAATAAAAAATAAATTTGCTTTTATGATATCATTTTAGCATTGTTTCATCAGGTGTTAATAAAGATAGAAGCAGTGTATATTTCTTTTGGAAAATGATTATATAACAGCCCATTTCTTCACAGTCTTTTGTACAGCCTTATTTAATGCTTTCAAACTTAGTTGTGTTACCTATTACCTGTTTAACAGGTTACTTCTTCAAATAATTTTTCTCATATTCTACTGGCTGTACAAGTGGACTGTGATAAATGACTGTTATGCTAGTAGTGTCCATTTCTATTACAAAATAGTTAATGCATGTGCTAGTGGTAAGAGGAAGCGCCGAAGAATCCAAGACAAAGAAAGCACGATAAAGGCTCGTGTTCGTTGGCACAAGACCGGGAAAACCAAGCCAGTAATTAAAGAGCATGGCATTCATATAGGTTATAAGAAAATAATGGTTCTTTATACAACTCCAAAGCCCGTAAAGTCGTGTAATTGGGTTATGCACCAATACCATTTGGCCATTTGGGAGGTAACATAGATGAGAGAGAAGGGGAATATGTGGTCTCAAAAATATTTTATGCAGAAAAAAACAAAACTTCTTTGTTGATTTCAGATCGAATATGGGGACAATTGATCAAATGGACTTTGCTAGTTGCTTGGCCGGAGAACCTGGAGCTTTTAAATCAGACTCTCTTAATATTGATACTAGTGCAGCTACGTTGGGTGATTTTAAATCAAATTATGCTTCTTTGATTCAAGTTGAGAGCAATGCATCTATTGGAATTGGTGATCTTGACAACTTAGAACTGGATACTCCACCCGCTTCTAGTTGCAACCTTGTAGAGTATCAGAAGTCAGCATGATATATCTATATCACCGTTGCTACTTCATTTATAGAAGTCATAGTTTGCTTTTTAGCATTTTGGTGGTTTAAAAAACGACGATCTAAGGCGAACACTTCAAATGATGTTAGAAAAAATATGCTTGGGAGGGACAATGTACCTATATCCCCACCAAACCTTCCAAACGATGATGGAAGTGGACAGAAGGTTGATGTTGACAATGTTGAAAGTAAACACAAGCTTGGGAAATTAGTTATTTCCTAGAAAATAATTGGAAAGGGAAATGACGGTACCGTTGTATTTGAGGGGAATTACGATGAACGTCTAGTTGCTGTGAAACGGATGAACAAGTCCCATATCAAACTGGCTGAGAAACAGATGGCTCATCTTTTGAAGTCTGATGATCATCCTAACATTGTTAGGTATTACGGAATTGACGAAGATCGTGACTTCGTGTATCTTATTCTGGAGAGATGTACGTGTAATTTAAGTGATTTGGTTAAAGTGTATGTTTCTAAGGCTAAGGGACGACAAGTTCAAATAAATGAACAATTGTTGGAGATTTTTGGAACTAAGGGAGAGTTTAAACTGTTGGAAAACAATGACCATCCATCCGCTTTGTTTTTGAAATTGATGAGGTATGTCTTCCTATATTGTAATCTTGTAAGACTTACGATGTCATGAGATGAGATGCATGTAAATAATAACTTTAGCTATTATATAATGACATCATAATTGTGTTTGATATGCAGGGACATAGTTTTTGGACTTTCATATTTACACAACGAAAAACGTATTGTCCATTGCGATTTGAAGCCTCAGAACATCCTTATAACTAAGATTGGTACTTTAGTTTATGCTAAACTAACTGATATGGGGATCAGCAAGGCTTTAGATGAAGGCAAGTCATCTCTGCCTAGGAATGCCACTGGTAAGTAAAATTTCAATGAAAAATGTACCACCATATCATATGAAAAAAACCTTATAATTGATTTTAATTTTCTTGATTTCTTGTTTACGTTTGTATGTATGTATGTATCAATAGGAAATGGCACCTCAGGGTGGCGAGCCCCCGAACTAATAGATCCTAAAAAACGACAAACAGCTGCTATAGACTTGTTCGGTTTGTTGGTCCCAAGTGGTCAGATGAGGTCTAGAGAGGGGGGGGGGGGTGAATAGACCTCTGAAAATTTTTGAACTTAAAAACTTTTCAGTCTTCTGTCAGCAGACTAAGCTGATGAAGAACAGTAAGCAGACTGGTCTGATCGTGAACGAATCTTGAACAGACGACTGACCACTCTTCTTACAATGACTTAGCTGTTTTATCAGTAAAACAGTTTTCCAAGAGTATACTTGCAGCGGATTGTTTAAAAGTGTTTTTCACAAGTAAACTAAGTTCTAAAAGATTTTATCCCCAGTTTAAAACTCCTTATAAAATCTTTTTGATTGATTCAAAGTGTTTAAAATGCAAACTTTAAAAATATGCAAGAAAGCTTTAAATGCAAGATAACACAAAGAATTTTTATAGTGGTTATATGGATAAAAATCCTTTAGTCCACTCTTCCAGATCACACAGATTCTGGGTTATACTATAATCACTTAGATTACAATATTTCTCCACTTACACCTAAACAACTAATGAGAAGGCTGTAAGCTCACAATAGGAATTCACAAAGAAAACCTATCCTCTAAAGTAGAATCACTCACACAGATGGATTCTCACTTCGCACAACACTCAGCTATCACAAAATCACTCAGATAATGTTTTTCTGATTTCTTCAACTGGGTTTCTGTCAACAGATGACTTCCACCAGACGAGTGAGCTGTTCGAGCTTTTGAGACTTAGAGAAATTCTGCTTCAAAATTTCGATCTCTGATTGTTGTTGTGTGTTGCTCGATTTGAAATTCAGCTCTATTTATACATGGAGATGAAATTATGACCGTTGAAGGCAAGTCACAAATCAAATCCATCCTTCAGCTCCTTTTGAAACGGCTCCCTGCAGCATTCCGTACTGTGTACAGTACCTTTCTGTCCATTGCATTTAATGCTGCATTTAATGCACTCTGCTGATCCGAGGATATCTTCAATCATTTGCCATTACTACCCTTCTCTTTCAGCATTTATTACACCAAGTGCATTTATTACCGTTGGACCAATCTCTTGACCTCTTCTACTCTGCTGATCAAAACGACTCTGCTGATAGATACTCTGCTGATCAAATACTGAACTCATCTGATTTGACTCGGCTGATGATCTACCCTTCTGTTCGCTGATTCAGCAAGAGATCACTAGTCTTCTGAGCTTTGAACTTTGAACTCTTCTGATGTCTTCTTTTACTTGTTCAAAATTCTTCTAAGGGAACTAAGCTTACCATACTTAGCTGATTATGATGTTTTGGAAATCATCAAAACCTTCCCTTAATTACTTGTCTTCTTTCATCTTCATCTTCATCCAACAATTTCCCCCTTTTTGATGATGACAAAACTCCAGCTAAGTACCTGTACCTAAACTAAAGTTTTGATCCTCAAAAATTTCTGAGATAGAAATGATGTGTTGGAGTCAAACTTGCAATTTTATAGATAATGATTTGATTACATTTTACAAGTTTTGAAAGATGAAAAGTACAAAAGATTACAAGGGTTTTTAATATAAAGAAAATCTAGCCAAGGCTAGTCTTCTGTCTTCTTTTCTTCCTTAGTTTCCTTGTCTTCTTTCTCAGATTCTTCTTCAGATAATTTAGAAGTTTCAGCTTCCAAATTTTCAATGAATCTTTTCTTCAGCAGCTCTAACTTCCTTTTCTTGACATCTGGATCAAGCTGTTCTTCAGCTGAATCTTTGGCAGCAGCTATTTCCTTATCGGATTTGGCTTTTGCTTCAGATTCTTCAAGTTCAGCTTGCTCTTCTTCTTCTGTAATTCTCTCATCTGTTGGTCTGCTTGATTCTCCCATATGTTTACTAGTCTCACCAGCAGATTCTTCTAATACTTCAGTTGCTTCAGCTTGGTTGTCTTCTTCCTCTTCAACAGATCTTCTGACTCTTTCATAGGAAGTTCCAACTCTCATCTGTCCAAATATCCTTTCTTCCCCCTTTTTGTCATCATCAGCAGGGATAGATGGATATTGTGGCACAACTGGTGTGATTAAAAGTGAATCACAAAGAAGTTTGATGTTTTCTTCCATTGCATTAATCTGAGCTTGCTGTCTGAGTTAATTGGCTTTGAATGCTCTCATCTCCTTGAGCAGATCTTCTCCTTGATCACCTAATTGGATTTGAGTTCCCAGAATCCAATTTGATGAAGCCTTGAAGTCGTTCATCATGTTGCCCATGACTTCATCTTCTGCTTGGAGAGCCAATTCAACTGTCTGTTCAATCTGCTTCCAACCTTCAGTAGTGCTTTGTGTCCTTCTTCTTAGTATATCCATATCCTGACATATGGATTTTACATTCTGAGCAGTGTCTTCTATTACATCAGTTGGGACAGTAGCAGCTTTCTGATCTGGTTGTTTAACAGCAGCTAATACTTCTGCTTTTAACTCCTCTTTCATTTCCTTCATTGATTTGGTAAACATTTGATGAATGGAGTCTAACAGATTTGTCTCTGTTGTAGCAGCAGGTGTTTCTTTGGTAAGTTGCTCTGTTGGTTGAGTTATCAAGGCAAGAGAATGATCTGCTGATTCATCAGCAGGGCTTGGAGTGCTTTCCTTCTCCTTAGCTTGATCATCTCTTTTATCAGCAACTTCTTGTTCCTTAATCTGATCAGCTGGAGTGATTTCTCCTTGCTTTGGTTCATCAGCTGGGTCAGATTTGTCTCCCTGTTCTCTGTTCTGATCAGATGGGTCTGATGTACCCTCTAATTGCTTTGATTGATCAGATGACTTTTCTTTTTCTTTCTCAGCAGGGGCTATAATCTTCTTGACAGTCTCAACTGTCTTTATCAGTCCTTCATTGTCCACTGCTGACCTGTTACAAATCCAAGTAAAATTGTCAAGAGGAATAAAAGTAGTTGTTGGTTCCTCTGGCAGCTCTTCATAGGGTTTGATATTTGGTCCATAGACAATGTGTTTGATGTTAGGAAGTGGGACCATTGAGCTTGGCTGTCCCCTTAACTTCCTTGACTTCTTTGCCCAAAGCTCCATGGATTGAGCAATAGCCAGTTTGATAGATCTTTCCTTGAGGTCTACAGACTCATCATAATCTTCAGGGATGGATGCAAAGATCTTCTTGGCCTCTTCTTTGACTATGTGACATATTCTCATTCTTAGTCTATCCAGAAAGAATTCTGAATCAAGTGCTTGAATGAGAGAATCTGTCTCAAGCCATTTCAATAACCATGTTTCTTCAGTAGCAAAGCCTTTCCATTTGGTCATTTCAGCTGGACTCTTTGTCAGCCTGAATTCCCTCCACCTGTTATATCTTATCTTTTCAGTATTAAACTGAGTTAGGTGGTTGATTCTTTCATTCTCAGCATCAAGCCTCTTCAGGAACTCTTCAAAGATCTCAGGATCTTCCCTGACAATCTCTAAAGATAATCTTATTTCTTCTCTCCTCTTTGGCTTTATCTTGGGTGCAGGCATAGCTGGTATTGGTTTATTTGGATCTCTTTGCTCACCAATGACTATCCCACCAGTACGCTGAGGACCATGAGCATCCTTGATGCTTGCTTCAATGACAGCAGCCAACTCTGCTGCCTCAAAAGCATCTCTCTGCTCTTGAGTCATTTTGCTGGCCTCTTCTTCCAGCCTTTTTAACTCTAGGCTTTTCAGCCTATCTTCTTCTGCTTTCTCAGCAGCAATCCTTTGTTTTTCAGCAGCATCCAGTCTCATCTTCTCTGCAGCAGTCACATAAGTTGAGGTTTTGCCTATCCTCTTTCTTCTAGATTCAGGGCTCTCAACTGCTTGGATAGGTGTAGCAGCAACTGGAGTAGGATGCAGCAACAGAATTTCTCCCTCTAGTGGTGTACTAGTCTGCTGTTCCTTTTCTACATCAGCAGATAGTGCAGCAGTTGAGGCTTCTGTTGTCACTTCAACTGTAGGAACACTTTCAGGCTCAGCAGTAGCAGCCTTAGCAGCTTCAACAACTGGTTCTTCAACATTTAATGGCCTTTCTGCTTCAGTTGTTGTTTTTCTTACAGTTTCAACAGGCTCTTCAGGGAAAGTGACCTTTCTCTTGGCCTTTGACTTAGGAATTTTCTTGACAGCAGGGGGTTTGGCAGTAGGAGGTCCCCTCGCCTCACTCCTAGTCCTTAGTCTCTTCAACCTTTGAAGAGGAATTTCCTCTTCAGACTCAGTTCTTTCAGGGGATGACCCTGTCTCCATATTTTCAATTTCAACAGTGAAGTCATCTATCACCTTCTTAGAGACTTCAACTTCGGGCTGTGCTGATCCAGACACAACAGCAGACTGTGCTGTTGGCTCAGCAGACTGACTAGTCTAACCTTCCTTCTTGCTCTTCTTAGAAGGGGTCTTCTTAGACTGTTTGGGGGCTTTTCTCTTTGGTTTTTCCACCAGTTGCCTCACTGGTTCGTAGAGTTTGAATTCTTTGCTTCCATGGGTTTGCTTTCCTCCACCCATAGGGCATTGTAGAGAGGCAAACAAATTACTTAGCAGAATGGCATGAGAGTGCCTTTTATCACTTAGCAGCTCATACACATGAGCAGCCCAGTTCACTTTCAGCCCATAGTAAATGCATATCATGGTGTAGAGCCTTCTTCTGGGTAAACCATCCAGAGAACCCGTGCTACAGTCCAGCACTTTAGCAATAATATCAGCGAATCTCTGATATTCATCCTTTAACTGGGTCTTCATCAAAGTCCCAGTCATCTCTTCACCTTTCTTAGCACAAATTGCCCAAAATTCTTCTTCCTTTTCAGACCCCAGGTCTGTCACATCTCCACCCTTATTCTTAAGCTTATAGATTTCACTAAGAACAGCAGCAGATATAGCAATCTTCTTACCACCGATGACAGCAGTCATGACGGTATCATCATCATTGAACTCCCTGGAAGTGTAGAAGTGGTATACATCTTCAAGATAAACCCTATCTTCGTGTGCTTCCAAGACTGGGACCAAAGATGCTTCCTTGATCTTTTCCAGTAAAGAGCGCATCAAATCGGTGCCAGAGAAATGAAATTTGCTGTAGTTGAAGTATCTTCCTTCAATAACCTTGTCCATTTCTGAGATTTGTGAGTAGATTCTGCAAAATAGTGAACTTTCGCAACAAGAGGGTTTGAGAGATAGAAAGTTTGAGAATTTTTGAGTGCGTAAGACGACTATGCTGTTCAGATCGGATTTTATAGGTTTCCTTTTGATTTGGTTTTCGTGATTTATCCAAACCGTTGATCTAATCTGACAGTTTTTTAATCGTGCGGATGAGAGTCGCGGATTTCAATTTTATTATTTTAATGTCAGATGGGCGGGAAACTCCATCGACACTAATCTGTTTACTTATAAAAGCGCGTTTCTAAAGATACGTTTTATGACCATGCTTATATAAGATATCAGATGAGTAGAGTTTAACTTATCTGACAGACGAGTGATCTGTTATCTGATATTACTAGAGAATGCCAATAGCTAGTAATCTTCCTCTGCTGTTTGTCAATCCAGCAAGATAAAATAATCTTCAATCTTTAAGAACACATCTTCATGATAACACAACTTCAACTAACTGTCATTAACAGATTTCATCTTTAGAACAGAAGTACCGCTAGTCTTACACGTTCCCCCTGTCTTTAAGAGTTCATAAGTTAACTAGTCTGTTGAAGGTTAATTCTTGAATGAAATAATCTGATGACTAAGCTGTTGAACTCCAGTCTTCTGATGAGTTCCCCCTCAGCTTATGCATCCAGGTTAAGTAATCCTAACTCAGCTCTTAGAGTTGAGAACCTTGCTTCACTTAGAGGTTTGGTGAAGATGTCAGCAATCTGATTATCAGTATGAACATACTCAATCAAAACATTGCCTTTTTCAACATGATCTCTAATGAAATGATGTTTAATCTCAATATGTTTAGTCCTTGAATGACTTGTAGTGTTCTGAGTAAGTGAGATTGCACTTGTATTGTCACAGTAGATTGGAATTCCACTGATCTTGATGTTGTAGTCTTCTAGTTGATGCTTCAACCAAAGTATCTGTGCACAACAAGCTCCAGCAGCTATATATTCAGCTTCAGCAGTAGATATAGAAACTGAAGTTTGTTTCTTACTCATCCATGAGATCAGACGACTACCTAAGAACTGACAGGCACCTGTTGTGCTTTTTCTGTCAATCTTGCAGCCAGCAAGGTCTGAATCTGAATAGCCAACTAGTTCAAATCCAGATTCTCTAGGATACCACAATCCCAATTCTTGAGTGCCTTTAACATACTTCAATATCCTCTTGGCAGCTAAGAGATGAGATTCTTTGGGGTTTGATTGAAATCTTGCACAGACTCCAACTGAGTACATTATATCAGGTCTGCTTGCTGTTAGATACAACAATGAACCAATAATGCCTCTATATTTGGTTATGTCCACTGATTTGCCATCTTCATCTTTATCCAAACGAAGACTTGTAGACATAGGAATGGTAGCTGTTGAGCTAGTTTCCATACCAAATTTCTTGAACAGATCTCTTGTGTATTTTTCTTGGCTGATGAATATTCCATCAGGCAACTGTCTAACTTGCAATCCAAGAAAATAGTTAAGTTCACCCATCATGCTCATTTCAAACTTATTCTGCATCAGCTTGGAGAACTTATCACACATCTGTTGGTTAGTTGAACCAAAAATAATATCGTCCACATATATTTGCACAAGTAATATATGATTTTCCCATTCAATTGTGAACAAGGTTTTATCTACCTTACCTTTACGAAATCCTTTAATTAAAAGAAAATCAGATAGGGTATCATACCATGCTCTTGGAGCCTGTTTCAGTCCATAAAGAGCTTTCTTCAGACGATATACTTTGTCTTCTTCTTGATAGACTTCAAATCCTGGAGGTTGTTCAACATATACTTCTTCTTGCAATTCTCCATTGAGAAAAGCAGACTTCACATCCATCTGATAGACAGTGAAGTTCTTGTGAGCAGCATAGGCTAGAAACAGTCTGATTGCTTCAAGTCTTGCTACTGGTGCAAAAGTTTCATCAAAGTCAATTCCTTCTTCTTGACAATAACCCTTGGCCACTAGTCTTGCTTTGTTTCTGGTGACAACACCATCTTCATTCATCTTATTTCTGAATACCCACTTAGTGCCAATTACTCTTTGATGACTTGGTCTAGGAACTAAGTACCAGACTTCATTCCTTTCAAATTGATTCAACTCTTCTTGCATAGCTTCTATCCAGAAGGAATCATTGAGAGCTTCTTCAATTTGCTTGGGCTCTATTTGAGATAGAAATGTGACAAACATAGCATCTTGTGCAGCAGCTCTTCTTGTTTTCACTCTATCTAATGGATCACCAATGACTAGTTCAGGTGGGTGATTCTTGAGCCATCTGAGATCAGGTTGCAGATCAGGATGTTGTCCTCTGTCTTGATCGTGCAACACTACTGTTGGATTTCCAGTAGTAGTCTGTTGAACATTTGCCGTCTGTTGAACAGTCTCTGGTCTGTCAGCTGTTTGCAACTCGTCTGTTAGACAATCAGCACTGTGATTATGAACAGCACTTGAGTTAGCAGCTGAACTTAGATTAGGTAGTATGATGGGAACATATTCTTCATTTCTTCCAACGTCTAACTTCTGTAAATCAGCAGACAGATCTTGATTTACACTTTGATTCTTTTCAGAAGATTGACTTGGCTCATCAAATACTACATGGATAGATTCTTCTATTAGTAATGTTCTTTTTTTAAAAACTCTATAAGCCTTACTAACAGATGAGTATCCTACAAAGACAGCTTCATCAGCCTTTTCTGCAAATGCAGTAAGGTGATTTTTCCCATTATTCAATACAAAACATTTACAACCAAAAATCTTAAAGTAATGAATGTTTGGCTTTCTGTTGTTCCAAACTTCATATGGAGTCTTGTTCTGATTTTTGTTGATCATACATCTGTTCTGGGTAAAGCATGCTGTGTTTGTTGCTTATGCCCAAAATCTTTGAGGCAGTTTAGCTTCAGCTATCATGGTTCTGACAGCTTCTTTTAGTGTTCTGTTTCTCCTTTCAGCAACACCATTCTGTTGAGGGGTTCTTGCAGCAGAATACTCATGATGTATTCCTTTGATATTACAATACTCTTCAACAGTAGAGTTTGTAAACTCTGTCCCTCTATCTGATCTGATCTTCAATATTTTGATACTCTTTTCATTCTGGATCAGTTCCATCAGATTAGTAAGATGTTCCTTGGTTTCACTTTTCTTCTTCATGAAAATCACCCAAGTATATCTTGAATAATCATCCACAACAGCTAGGCAGTATTTCTTTCCACCATTGCTGACTGGATCAATGGGTCCAAATAAGTCCATATGCAGTAGCTCCAATATTCTCCCAGAAGATTGGTGCTTCTTTTCTTTGAATGATGACTTGATTTGTTTACCCTTCTGACAGGAGTCACAGAGCTTGTCTTTGCTCATGACTGCTTTTGGAATCCCTTCTACCAAATCATTCTTGATTAATCTGTTTATGGTCTTGAAGTTTAAATGATTCATCCTCTTGTGCCATAGCCAACTGACTTCACTTGGTGCAGATGCCACCAAACAAACACTTGAATTCTTGTCAACAGAATTCCAGTCAACTATGTAGACATTTCCTTGTCGTCTTCCAGATAAAATTACCTTCTTTGTACCAATCTGTTCAACGTAGCACTTATCTGTTGAGAAGATGACTGAATATCCTTTGTCACAAAATTGACTTATGCTCAGCAGATTATACTTCAGGCCTTTAACATATGAGACGTCAGATATCTCTATGTTTCCCTTGATTAATCTTCCTTTAGCTTTAATCTTGCCTTCTTTGCTGTCTCCAAATGTAACACTTGGACCATCCACAGCAACTGCATCAGTCAGCTCATGTATGTTTCCACACATGTGTCTTGAACATCCACTGTCCAAGTACCAAATCTTCTCTACTTTACTCCTACTCCTAATCCTAACCTACAAAACAAAAATAAAATTGTTTTAGGTACCCTTATTGAGAGGGTCCTGAAGGATTAGTTCCACCTTTGACAACCCAAGATGTTGAAGTCTTAGGCTTCTTAGGTTTCTGAGTTTTAGGAGCATGAACAGTTTCATTTTTATCATAGTTATCAGATAAGTCATGTTGATGATCAGTATGATATGAATAATGTTCATAAGCAGGGTAAGGTGCATGATATGCAGGATATGCATGCATTGGATGAGCAGGGTAAGGTGCATAGTAACTAGGAAATTGAGGTGCATGATACATAGGATGATATGCAGCAGGTTGCACATAATATGACTCATTTCCATACCAAGCATTTTGATTTTTCTTGTTCTTATGCTTCTTTGGTTTACTAGATGCTTGCTCATTTGATTTTGACTTAGTTTTACCACTAGTCTGATTGACTTTAGCTTTATCAGCAGACTTCTTAGGACTCTGCTGTTTGGTCTTACTAGTCTGATTTCCTACACTAGGCTCTTTGCTCTTTTTAGCCTTAGGAGATTTCTTCTCCTTTACCACTTTCTCAGATGAGGTAGGTTTAGAGGTTTGAACATACAGAATGACCTTACTATTGTCAGCTGATATGAATTTTTCAGTATGGTTCAACTTTAGTTTATCCTTTTCTAAAGGTGTCTCCTGTTTCTTAGATGTATGCAAGGATGCAACAGTCGACTTATCATGAGACTCAATGATTTTCTCAAGTTCCATGATTTTTCCTTTATAGACCTCACATTCAGCTTTCAGAGATTCATGCTCTTGCTCAAGCTGTTTATATTCAGCTGATTCTTTTGGCTTTTCAGCTAAAAGTTTCAGTGAACTATTTTGCTCTTTTAGCAAGTTCATCTCTTCCTTAAGCTTAACGAACTCTCCAGCAATAGTAGTATTATTTAACATCATTTGCTCTAGAGAATTAAACAGTTCATTTTCTTGAGGAGTTACCTCATCCTCAGAGTCATCAGAGTCCTTTGCCATCAGGCACAGGAGAGCAGGTTTTTCTTCATCAGAAGATTCTTCATCAGACGTGTCTGAATTTGAATCAGATGAGTAGACAGCGGTCAGCTTTTCTGCTTCAGCCATCATTGCCTTGCCTCTCTGATGCTTTCTTTCTTTTCTCATTTTCTTCTCTTCTTCAGTGTATTTCTCTGCTTTTGGATATGGGCAGTCTCTTATGAAGTGTCCCAATTTCCTGCAGTTGTAACACATCAGTTTTGATTTATAATCCTCTTTATCTTGAGAAGAAAAGTTAGGTTTAGAAGTAGAAGCAGCATGATTGTATTTGTTTTTCATCTTTCTCTTATAGAACTTCTTGAAGTTGTTCATTAATAATGCTACATCTCCAGCAGTGTACTCCTTTTTGTTGAGTAGAGTGGCTTCATCAGATGAGTCCACTTCTTTGCTTTTCTGTGCTGGTCTTCTGGTGTTTTCAGCAGCAACAAGTGCAGCTGTGGGTCCTGAAGTTGAGGTTTCTTCAATTCCCATCCTTGGCAGTTTATACTCATAAGCCTTGAGTACGGAGAACAGCTCTGTTAGAGAAATCTTGCCCAGATCTCTTGATTCTTCCATTGCTGTCACCTTCATGTTGAACTTGGAAGGTAGAGCCTTCAGTACTCTGACAGTGATCTCTTTGTCAGTGAAAGTCTTTCCCAGCTTCAAAACTTCATTCAGAGTTCTGGTGAATCTGGTATCCATCTGATCAATGGTTTCTCCAGACTTCATCTTGAAGTTGTCCAGCTTTTCCAATGCAACACTGAGCTGATGCTCTTTAATAGCATCATTTCCTTCACTCATGTCTCTGACCTTGTCCCACATCTCCTTTGCAGTTTTGCAATGTTTGACCTTGTCAAACCGATCATTATCCAGGGCTTTGGTCATGATGAATCTTCCGACTTTATCAAGATTGTAAAGCTTTATCTCTTCTGGAGTCATCTCATGAAGGTCTTTCTCCACAACCGTATCTACTTCATTTATCTTTATGGTCTTTGTGAATCTGAATGGACCTTTAATGATACATGTGTACATGTTGTCATTATAGGCAGCAAGGAAAATCTCCATTCTGATTTTCCAGTCCTCAAAGGACATACCAGCAATGTGGGGAACATGGCTGATACAATCCATTTTTCAAAAAGTTTTGATTTTTCAAAAAGATGCTCTTTTGAAAAGTTTTGAAAACCTTTGAAAAACACTCGGATCAAGCTCGTTGATCAGGCAGCTGATTCTAATGAACCACCTGCTCTGATACCACTTGTTGGTCCCAAGTGGTCAGATGAGGTCTAGAGGGGGGGGTGAATAGACCTCTGAAAATTTTTGAACTTAAAAACTTTTCAGTCTTCTGTCAGCAGACTAAGCTGATGAAGAACAGTAAGCAGACTGGTCTGATCGTGAACGAATCTTGAACAGACGACTGACCACTCTTCTTACAATGACTTAGCTGTTTTATCAGTAAAACAGTTTTCCAAGAGTATACTTGCAGCGGATTGTTTAAAAGTGTTTTTCACAAGTAAACTAAGTTCTAAAAGATTTTATCCCCAGTTTAAAACTCCTTATAAAATCTTTTTGATTGATTCAAAGTGTTTAAAATGCAAACTTTAAAAATATGCAAGAAAGCTTTAAATGCAAGATAACACAAAGAATTTTTATAGTGGTTATATGGATAAAAATCCTTTAGTCCACTCTTCCAGATCACACAGATTCTGGGTTATACTATAATCACTTAGATTACAATATTTCTCCACTTACACCTAAACAACTAATGAGAAGGCTGTAAGCTCACAATAGGAATTCACAAAGAAAACCTATCCTCTAAAGTAGAATCACTCACACAGATGGATTCTCACTTCGCACAACACTCAGCTATCACAAAATCACTCAGATAATGTTTTTCTGATTTCTTCAACTGGGTTTCTGTCAACAGATGACTTCCACCTGGTGCTCTAAAATTTCAATGAAAAATGTACCACCATATCATATGAAAAAAACCTTATAATTGATTTTAATTTTCTTGATTTCTTGTTTACGTTTGTATGTATGTATGTATCAATAGGAAATGGCACCTCAGGGTGGCGAGCCCCCGAACTAATAGATCCTAAAAAACGACAAACAGCTGCTATAGACTTGTTCGGTTTAGGATGCATTCTCTTTTACTGTTTGGAAAATACTACAGTCTACGTGATGCAAACACAAAAAGTAACAACCAAAGCATCGGCATAATAAAAAACCTCCCAGAAGCTAAAGTTCTCATCTTTGAACTTCTGAATCCTGTGTTAGAAATTGGAGAGCATAAACACTAGATTATTCAAACTCACTCAAAAGAATAGTGGAGGAAAATATGAGTGTTTATTGATTTCTTATTTTGACTTGTTACAAATGGGAAGAATACATGGGTATTTATAGGAAAAATCCTATCACTTATCTAGTCTAGTACATGTACCAATATTTAATTACATTCTTCCCCTTTTCTAAATACATGCATAAAGTAAATACATGAACTAAAGTTATACATGCATTGACCAATTCTTGAATGGAAGATATCTAGACACTTTAAAATGCATGTACTAACTTTATCTTATAAATAAAGTTTATTTATTCAACACCCCCTCTTAAACTACATTTATTACGCCAAGAGACATTCATAATCTTCGAAACACATCAATCCTCAACGGCTTGGTGAATATATCCGCAATTTGATCTTGGGACTTCACAAATTCAAGCTCAACTTCTTTCCTAGATATACATTCCCGAATGAAGTGATACTTAGTATCAATATGCTTGCTTCTTTCAAGAAACACCGGATTTTTCGCTAATGCAAGTGCAGACTTATTATCAACAAATATCTTCGTTGGATCTTCTTGTGGTTGGTGAAGTTCCTTCATTAAACTTCTAAGCCAAATTGCATGACAAACACAAGAAGTAGCTGCCACATACTCCGCTTCGCAAGTAGAAAGAGTCACAATAGGCTGCTTTTTTGAATTCCAAGTAAAAGCTGAATTTCCCATAAAGTAAACAAACCCGGTAGTACTTTTTCGATCATCAATATCACCAGCCCAATCACTATCAGAATAACCAACAAGCTTGAAGTCTTGACAAGATGAATATAAGATTCCAAAGTCAAGTATACCTTTAATATAACGAAGTATTCTTTTGGACGCCTTTAAATGAGAAGCAGTAGGAACCTCCATATAACGACTAACAAGTCCAACACCAAAAAGAATATCAGGTCTTGTACAAGTTAAATACCTCAAGCTTCCAACAAGACTTTTGAAAAATGTAGGATTGATCTTCTCACCATCTCCTTGCTTAGACAATTTTACTCCACATTCAACGGGGGTGCCAACTGGTTTGCTATTCTCCATCTTGAACTTCTTTAGAATTTCCTTGGCATATCCTTCTTGGGATATAAAAATTCCATCCTCCTTTTGTTTCACCTCAATGCCGAGATAGTAGGACATTACACCAATGTCCGTCATCTCAAATTCTCTAGCCATATTTTTCTTGAAATCTTCAAACAATTTTGGATTATTTCCTGTCAAAATCAAGTCATCCACATACAAACAAACAAGTAAAATATCACCATTTTTATGCATTTTTACATAAAGTGCATGTTCATGTGGACACTTTAAAAAATCATTTGCTTGGAAGTACTTGTCGATTCTACTATTCCAAGCACGCGGGGCTTGCTTCAAGCCATATAGAGCTTTGTTCAATTTCAACACTTTATCTTCATGTACTTTAACTTCATAACCCAAAGGCTGATCAACGTAGACTTCTTCCTCCAAAACTCCATTAAAAAATGCGGATGTAATCATTTGATGAATTTTCCAATTGTTTTGGGCTGCCATAGAAATAATCAAACGGATAGTTTCTAAACGAGCAACTGGAGCAAATACCTCACCATAGTCGATACCGGCTTTCTGTTTGTATCCTTTTGCGACCAGTCTCGCTTTATATCTCTACACCTCGCCTTTTGAATTTTTTTTGTATTGAATACCCATTTGACTCCAATGGTTCTTTTATCTTTAGGTAATGTCACCAACTCCCATGTATCATTTTTCTTAATTGCGTTGATTTCCTCATCCATGGCATTTCTCCATTTTTTATCACGAGCAGCTTCTTCATTATCTAGAGGCTCACAATCCGCAAAAAGACAGAATTGAGTCATATCACTTAGATTGTGCGTTACCTCATAAAGCTCTCTTAGACTTCTAGTTTTTCGAGGTCTTTCACTTGAACTTTCTTCACCAATTAGTGGACTTTGTGGTGGAGGTGTTGGTGGTGGTGTATTAGGTTGCATCGTGCCATCATCTCCTTCATCATCAGTGAGTGTACTGAAACTGTACTTTTCATTTGTAATGCCCCATTCCCAAGAATTTTCTTCATCAAATTCAACATCTCTACTTATTATAATTTTTCGATTGCTTGGGTTGTACAATTTGTAACCTTTGGAATTTTGATCATAGCCAATAAAGACGTACCTTTCACTTTTGTCATCAAGTTTAGTCCTCTTTTGATCTGGCACATGTGCATAGGCTATGCTTCCAAAAACCTGCAAGTGTGAAACACTTGGCTTAAAACCACTCCATGCTTCTTGAGGGGTCTTTCCATGAACACTTTTAGTATGGCTTCGGTTGGACAAGTAAACTGCACATGCAACTGCTTCCGCCCAAAGTTCCTTTGGCATGTTCTTACTTTTCAACATACTCCTTGCTATGATGAGAATCGTCCGGTTCTTTCTCTCGGCTACGCCATTCTGCTGCGGTGATCTTGGAACCGTCATAGGACGATGGATGCCATTTATCTTACAATAATTCTTGAATTCATTTGAAGTGAATTCTCCTTCTCTATCGGACCGAAGTGCTTTGATTTGATAACCGCTTTGTTTTTCCACCAAAGTTTTGAATTTTTTGAAAGTTTCAAACACCTCCGACTTTGCCTTCAAGAAATACACCCAAGTTTTCCGAGAATAATCATCAATAAATAGAATAAAATAATTATTCTTACCAAGCGATGATGGTTTGATAGGTCCACAAACATCCGAGTGAATTAGCTCTAAAGGGTATTGAGCTCTCGTCAAAGACTCCTTCGGAAAACTTTTTCTTGCTTGTTTGCCAAAAAGACATCCTTCACAAAGTTGATTTGGAAGGTCAATAGTTGGTAAGCCCTTTACCATCCTTTCTTTGCTCATCATTTTGAGGCCGTCAAAGTTCAAATGCCCAAGTCTCATATGCCAAAGCCAAGAAGAATCTTGAACACAAGATTTCAAACATCTCGGAACATCGCTTTGGATATTTAATAAAAACATCCTGTTTTTCATCATCGGCACCTTTGCTAACAACCTTCCTTTTTCACCTTTCATTATCAAACTTTTATCTTTCAAATGTATATCATAATTTTTCTCCAAAAGTTGTCCCAAACTCAAAATATTACTTTTCATTCCCGGCACATAAAACACATTAGAAATAAATTGATGGCTTCCATCTTTCAAACGAATTAAAATCGTACATTTTCCTTTTATTTGAACTTTCGAAGAGTCTCCAAATGTGATATTACCGTCAATGGATTCATCAAGCTTCGAAAATAACTCTTTCTTTCCACAAATATGTCTACTTGCCCCAGAATCAAGATACCACTGATTGTACTCATCATTTCCATCACTTCTGCAAGCGAGAAGCAAAGTGGGGACCTCATCTTCATAGTTGCTCTCCACAAAATTATTTTTCTCCTCCGCATTATTTATGCATTCCGAAGAGTAGTGACCATATTTATGACAAGTATAACATTCAATATCCGACTTGTCATACCTTCCTTGATTTGGCCTCGAATTTCTTCCTCTACCTCGTCCACGGCCACGACCTCTTCCTTGGTTGAAATTTTGGCCGTTTTCTTCATTATACGAAGGTTGGTTGCCACCTCTGCCACGACCACGGCCTCGTCCACGTCCTCGACCTCGACCTCGGCCTTTTTGAGACGTGACATTCCTTTCATCCTTTTCATTCATTGAAAGCTTTGCTTGCAAAGCTTGCTCCACCGGTTCTTGCTTCGGCTTCAGTCTTTCTTCGTGAGCTTGTAAAGATCCGGCAAGCTCTTCAATGGTCATGGTGTCCAAGTCCTTGGACTCTTCAATGGAGACGACCACGTAATTGAACTTCGAATCTAGTGATCGTAGTATTTTTCCAACAATCCGATCATCCTTCAATTCTTCTCCATTTCTCTTCATTTCATTGACCACGGTCAAAACTCTTGAAATATAATCCGAAACCGATTCGGATTCCTTCATATGAAGCGATTCGAACTCACCTCTTAATGTTTGGAGAAGTACTTTCTTCACTTTATCAGCCCCTTTAAAAGAAGTCCCATGCTTGCTTGGAAGTGGTTGCACTAGCAACCTTCTCGAACATCTTCTCATCCAAACTTTGATAGATGAGAGTGAGAGCCTTCTGATCTTTCTTAACAGAGGCTGCATCATCAGTCTTTATACCGTTCTCCACCGTATCCCAAGCTTCATAACATCCAAGCAGGGCCTTCATTCGGAGGCACCAATTACCAAAATGTTCTTTGGTAAGTTGTGGAACTAAAAATGGAGTTCCGTTCGACATATCTTTCTTCAAACTCATACGTCTCTCAAACAATGGCTCTAGATACCAATTTGTTAGAAACTGGAGAGCATAATAACTAGATTATTCAAACTCACTCAAAAGAATAGTGGAGGAAAATATGAGTGTTTATTGATTTCTTATTTTGACTTGTTACAAATGGGAAGAATACATGGGTATTTATAGGAAAAATCCTATCACTTATGTAGTCTAGTACGTGTACCAATATTTAATTACATTCTTCCCCTTTTCTAAATACATGCATAAAGTAAATACATGAACTAAAGTTATACATGCATTGACCAATTCTTGAATGAAATATATCTAGACACTTTAAAATGCATGTACTAACTTTATCTTATAAATAAAGTTTATTTATTCAACATCCTGACCCAGATTTAAGGTACATGCATATATACATCATTATTAATTAATATAAGTCTCTGATACTAATTATTAATTAAACAGTAGTACCAATCTCATACTTGACCTTTTTTATCACTACTCTATTTATAGGCCAATTGATGTGGAAGTTTTGAAGCATCCCTTGTTTTGGGATGCTGAGAAGCGAGTCTCGTTCTTAAGTGCTGTTAGTGATCATATTAATTTGGGCCCCCGAAATGCAGGCTGCTTAAGCTTAACTCCTGAATTGGAGAAAATAAATAAACTTCTTTTCGTCAATGAATGGAAGACAAAGTTGCACTCCGACATTATTATAATGGACCTTAACAATCTCGGAATAAGGTACAAGTACAGTAGTGTAAGTGAGCTTTAGCGGCTCATAAGGAACTTGAGTCATCATTGCAAAGATTATTCACGATCAACTAAGACAGTTTTGGGGTCAGGAACTCCTGAAGGCATTCTCAAATATTTCTCTACCTGTTTCCCTGAACTGCTAATGGGAAAACAGTTTTAAGTCATTCTGCAAACAAACAAGAATTCAAGAAATTCTTTGAGTAGTTTTGGAACGTGATGTTGCGAGTGAGTTTAATTGTATGAGAAAATCCACTTGGATATATACGTTTTTGCCAAGAAAGTGAAATGGATCTCCCTGTGTTTCTATGCTTTCAGTTTAATTAATTATATTGCTGCCTGTGCCTGCTAATTGCTAATAGGCAGGTTCATCTTCAATTTATATCCAGACCAACATTATTCGATTTGAAGAGAATGCAATTAATTAATTTCCCACCAGAAATTAATGTATTATCAATCAATTATAGTGTGTTTTTTTACTGAATTTGAAAGAGTATGCACTACAAGAAAAGCAGGATTTTCCGACGGAATTGAATTCGTCGGAAATTTTCGATGGATTTTCCGATGAACCAAAATCCGTCGGAAATTTCCGACGGATTTCCGACGAAGGTAAAATCCGTAGGAAAATAAATTAAAAATTAATAGAAAATAATATAATTAATTTTCCGGCGGATTAAATCCGTGGAAAAATAATTAAAAATAAATAAAAATATGTACTATATATTTCCGACGGATTTTGTCCGTCGGAAATGAATTAAAATTTAATAAAAAATAAAATAATTAATTTTCCCACGGATTTAATCCGTCGGAAAATTATTAAAATAAATAAAAATATTTATTACTTATTTCCGACGGATTTTATCCGTTGGAAATTAATTAAAAATAAATAAAATAATTATTATATATTTTCCGACGGATTTTATCCGTCGGAAATTAATTAAAATTTAATAAAAAATAAAATTATTAATTTTCCCACGGATTTAATCCGTGGGAAAATAAATAAAATTATTTATTGAAAAAAATTAAAATTAATTAAAAATATATTATATATTTCCAAAAAATAATAGAAAAAATAAACAAAAAAATTAACTATTTTTCGACGGATTATTATATCCGTCGAAAAATAAATGAAAATAAAAAAATTAATATTTTCCAAATTTTAGAAAATAAAAAAAACCATTCTTGATCAATATAAATTATTTTCGATGTAGAAATTCATCGGGTTCTTGCCAGTTCACACCAAGTTTTTTTATCTGATATGTGTTGTAGACTTTTCTATTCGTATTCGTAAGAATTGCAATATTTTGATTAATTTAAACCATTATTGATCGACTTAACCCATTTTTCCTCTAATTTTACCGGTATTTTCACAAATTTCATCAACTTAAACCCTTATTGACTTGACTCGTTTTCCAAAAATTTTGATCAATTTAAACCACTTTTTGCAATAATTTGATTAGTTTAAATCCTTTTATCGATCGACTTATCTCATATTTACATAACCATATAGTAAAAAAAATTGAATTAATGACTAACTAATTAATTTATAGAGAAGTATAAATTTGATTTCGAATAACCTAAGTGTACATATATAATCCTAAGATCAATAATATGACTTTGGTCAACTAACGTAACAAATCGATCGACCTGATTGCGAATAACTTCAATGTACATAACAATATAATCAACAATTTTGATTTAGTGACTAATTGATTAATATTGAGCCAAGTCACATTTTGATTTCGAATAACCTCAATATACATAACATTAATGTCAACAATGTTGACTTTGATCAATTATTGTTACAAATCGAGAATCGATTGATCTGATTACGAATAACCTCAATGTACATAGCTATATAGTCATCAATTTCCGTGTAGTGACTAATTAATTAGTTTCGAGCCAAGCTATCACATTTTGATTTCAAATAATGTCAATGTACATAACATTAAGGTCAACAATGTTGACTTTGATCAATTAACGTTACAAATCGAGAATCAATTATATTGATTTGATTACGAATATCCCCAATGTACATAACCATATAGTCATCAATTTTGGTTTAGTGACTAATTAATTAATTTCAAGCCAAGACATGACAATTTGATTTCGAATAATCTCAATGTACATAACTCTAAGGTCAACAATGTTGACTTTGGTCAATTAACGTTACAAATTGAGAATCGATTAATATGATTGCGAATAACTTCAATGTACATAATTGTATAGTTAACAATGTTGACTTTGGTCAATTAACGATATAATCTAGCTTTCTTGGTAGATATGACCTATTTGTTTATCGTTTTACATGTATATGCATTAAATTGATCAATTTGAATTTTTTTGATCAATTGAACCAGTTACTGATTGACTTAATCACTTTTTAACTAATTTCAACAATTTAATACAATTTCATCGATTTAACTAGTGAATTCACAAATTTCATATATTTTTTTTACCGATTCATTCATATTTTCATGAATTTGTTCATTTCACATAGTCCAAATTAACAATGTCCGGATACAATTAAAAACAAGATTTTTTTAATAAATTTAGAAATTAATAAATTTTGAAAGGGACTAGAGAATTAAGTATTTTTTAAAAGAAAATTAACTATGTTGTGTGTAATAAAAATAGAATTATTTTTAAAAAAATTTAATAGAAAAAAATCTGGTTTGAGGAGAGGGGATAAGAAACCCTAACTTATCACTTTATCCCTCATTCTCTTCAATCTCACACCGCCGCCCCGTTCTCCAAATCATGCCGTCGAGCCCTGCCCAACCTAGCCCAGCCCTAGGTCGAGCCCATCGACTTCTCCCAAAGCCCCCAGATGCAACCTGAAGCTCCCCACCGTGCTGCCTGCCCCTACGAGCCGCCTGTCACTCCGCGCCGCCGCTGCAAATCCAACCCAGATGCAACCGGAAGCTCCCTACAATAGGGAAAATAATGGATTGCACAGATAAATGAGGGGAGTTGGGGGACCTTTACTGTGCATCAGCGATCTGCTTAGAGACGTCGGTGAAGAAAATTCAGGTGAGGCTGACGACCATGCGCCGCTGCAGCTCGCCTCTGTTCCCAATCTACCGGTTCTGATCTCCGGAAGCTCTTCGAGGTAATATTCCTCCCCCCGTTTCGAATTTGAATATTTTAGGGTTTTCCAATAAGCAGATCTTTCATTGGGATTATTTGATTTTAGTCGAATCATTTACTTGTTGTTTAGGTTAATTTCAAGAAATTGAACACTGCAATTGAGGGTACAGACCATTCTTGGACGGCTCTTACACTAGAGGTATATTAAACATTTTGATTAAGTATGTTTTTGAGATTTTGAGTTTCTTCTCATAGTTATTTTCTAGGCTTAGGCTAAATTATGCATTGCATCACCTGCCCCCATCAACTATCAATTTTATCAATCTGCCTCCCCAAACTATCCGTTATGTTTCGATTGCACCAGACCTTTAGTTTTAACCTATTTTCATCAAATAAGGTTAGCAAAACGCCTCAAGTTTGCACTTACTCTATGTATTTTGTTCCTTCCAAGTTCCAACTATCTTTAAAATATGACGCAGAAGAGGAAATATGAATTGCTTTGCTAATGTTCTTTCAAAGGAAATATGTCAAGACCGATCGTATTTGGAGGGAAATAGTGAATTGATAGTAAGCAAATTCTGTTATGTAATAACATATTGCAGCTAAGAATTACTACTCCATCTACTGGTGACATTATTTCCTTTCGTAAAAGAGATTTTTGTCTCAAAGCCACTCTATTAGATGTATTGATGATCTAATAACCACAATTCTCGAGCACTATCTTTATGAAGAAAGACATTGGCATGTTAGCCTAATATTACTTCAGAAAGCAACATGAGAATTATTTGGGAAAAGTTTGGTGTGGAGTAAACATTATGTATGGTATGAAATAGTGACTCGAGATAAATATTTTCTTTATTCCATCGCCATATGTAGTACATCTAAATCTTGTGTTAGAAAGAACAACTAGTTAAAATTTGTGTACCGTATGATAAAGTTATTGAAAATCCCAAAATTGTCTGAATATTATGAAGAGCTATCATATCATATTGTGTTTGTAACTTAGTATTGATGGAGCTTGCAAGATTGCTTCATTATTAGATAACCCGTTACTTTCTATGGCTTTAAAAGTGAGTTTTGATTAATATGTTCTTTAATTTCAAGTTGCATTTGAATGTCTTAGTTATATAAATCTATCTTTTAATAAGATTTTTTTCTTAGAATTATTTGGTTTTATCCTTGTAGCTGTTTTAGCATATGTAATAATTATGCTTGCCTTTTCCTAGTGACCAGGCACACACAGCTCTTAATGATATATATATGGCGCAGTAGAGAGTTTTAGGAAAGCATTGCAATTGGAGCCAACTGATGGTTAGCGACTCTCTCTCCCTCTCCAACAAATTCAGCGTGTAACCCTTCCTCCTAAACAAAGAGGTATATTATTCAAATTTTCATGTTGCCTGGCCCAACTGAGAAACAAAGGGAGCGATCCAAGTTTATCAAATGTTGGAATGTCGTTACCTAAACTGTAGTAGCTTCATTCTTGTAATATAAATTAAGTAATTTCACATGTATAACTTAGGAAAATTGGTTATGGTTTACTTTGTTAGAACTTTATGGTGAAGAAGTTGGTTCTTTCATATGTATATGTTAAATAATTTGAAAGTCATGATATTTAATTTTGTGACGATGATTGAGAATATGATTTTGAATTGATTATTTTTTGTGTTTGGTTTAAATATACATATTTTTAATTGGGGGAATAAATTTTTTGAATATATTTTTTTTAATTTTTTTTTACTTTTTTTACTTTTCCGACGGAAAAATTCCGTCGGAAAATTGATTCTGAAAAAAGTTAATTAAATATCCGACGGAATAATTCCGTCGGAAAATTAAAATTTGAAAAAATTTAATTAAATTTCCGACGGAATTAATCCGTCGGAAAACACCAAACGGCAAAGCCATTAGAAAGGTCCGTCGGTAATTTTCCGACGGATTTTCCGACCGAATTAACCCGTCGGAAAATTCTTCGGGAAATCTGTTGGAAATTTTCCCACGCCACTTTTTCCGACAGATTTTCCGACGGGCAAAATCCGTCGGAAAATCCATTTTTCGACGGATTTTCCTTGAAATCCGTCGGAAAATCCGTCTGAAAATCGTGTTTTTCTTGTAGTGATGTATGTGTGCAAATTATTACTAATACCAAAGTGATTCAAAAATAATTTTACAGTGCAATCATCATTAGTTTAGCAGGGCTGGCTAAGAAAGATCGATCGATAGATAGATAAGTGCTTGACTTGAAACTTCATCTAATGCAAATTGATGATATCCCAATTAAGATGCTATTATCAAAGCAAAAAAATAACTAAAATATACTATCAATCAATAGTTCCTTAATTGTTATTACTGATAGCTAGTATTGATTTGTGAAAAGTTTCAAATAATACAAGAAGGAAGGTTCTTTTTCATGCAGTCCCGGCCATATATCAAGTTATTGTATAAAGTGTACTAGCATAAAGTTGATAAAAAAAATGGTCAAATCAAGTCGAATGCTATAATACTAAACTACTTTAAAGCTAGAAAATCAAACTAAATCCAGACAAATTATTATTAAGTATAAAAAATATATATATGTATATATATATATATATATATATATATATATATATATATATATATATATATATATATATACTTGTACGTACATTGGAATCCAATGCTACTACTAACCTAGGTAATCAAACTCGAATAAGGCTTTGATACCAAGTAAATGATTTCCAAACTTGTGATTGTTGGGGTTTTATGTGTGAATGAAATAAATAAAGTAAGAGATGTGTCTATTCGATTCGAAGAGGTACCCTTTGGATTGAAACATTGTGTCCCTTTCCAAGAGGCACTTTTGTGTCTATAAATATGAGACAGAATCTGACCAATTCTGAATCAATTTTGCTTGTAACAAAAAGGAAAAACACTACTCTCTCTTTCTCTTACTTCCCTAAAAATTCAGTCTGAAATTTCTATTTGTTAAAGTTCGCCGTGGGTTCATTAGTTGTGCAAATAATGAACAACAGACTGTTGTATCTTGGGAGACTACCGCAAATCAAACTGTATGCACCGTGGCAGCCCCGGAAATATTGTCTTAAGGAAATTTGTTTCGGCAAGCCTCAGTCTTATTTCCTATTTACGTGTTGATTAAAGTGTTCTACAAATTAATCCTAACCAAGTTAGTATGATTTATATGCTTTAATAATGCATGAATTTTATTTGTTAGAATATTGTTTACTATATTCTATGTTTTGTGAAACATATAAGTGCACAGATTGTTAGACACCAACAATCTTAAGACAATAACAATTCGTTTAACTTATCTGTGTCGTGATACAAATATTATTATGTATAAATCATAATGAAACAAATAAAAGAACATATAAAATTAACTTAGACCTGCTTAGCGTCAGAATCATAAACTGTGGAGTAGGAATGTTAAATTTCTGTGAGTTGAAATATGACTTTTCATAAATAATTATGTGATTGGATTGTTGAAACTTGAGAGTATTTCAAAAGGAAGAATAGTGATTCTATTAATGTAAATAGTGGTTGTTTCTATATGCTTGTTATATATTCTTTTGTTCAAGTTCTGTATAACTATAATTGAGAAACCAATTCAATTATATGAATCGTTGTAATGTACCGGTTCTTGGAGGCTATTTCAATGAGTCTGTTCGATCATTGTTGATTCTTGACAAAATGTACTCTAGGCACAATGATCATGTATAATTGAAATAGAAAGTTTTGAGAAAACTAAAAATTTCTTGAATTGAATTTTGATCACTGATCAAAATTTTGAAACAAAGGCGTCCCATTTGTTGAGAATTATATGCCTTGAGGACATTAATTCTATATTTCATGATGTTGCAACTCTTTTTATTCCGGAAAATCGGTAGAAGGAAAATTGAAGATGAAGTGTTTCTTCATCCTAATTAATCATAACACGAATCGGTGTTAATGTCTGATGGAGCAACGATCGTTTATACGCCGTTTGATGATCAAGCTTTGTCTTCATAACTTTTGGGTAGATAATTCTCTGAAAAGCGTAGCCAAGAGATTATCAAACGAGAAGTGAAATTCAAAATTGTTAAAGAGACAATTTTTTTTACTTGAATCATTATTTTTTATATCATAGATTTGGTTATGAAGCTAGGGGCTGCCGATCAGTTTGAGGATATACTTCAATATTCAAAGGCTAAAATTATAAAACTTTTGACTTATGTGAATTGAGTAATTGGTTGGAAGCAAATTAATGGAATTCTTTGCTACATAATTAAAAGTGAAAATAACGAATTAAAATGACATTAAACGGTTGAGTGCCCTTTCGGATGGATTTGGAAGGGGTGTCATGACTATTCTTGCTTAGTGTCATATAATATAGTTGATTTTTCACGTGAAATGATACATTTGTGGCATTGTATCTATACGGATTGAGTCGGGACTATTCACATGGTTGTTGAGATGTTTAGTGATGCGCTAATTTATTGATCAGAGAAGTTCATAAATCATTACACGAGATAATAAATTAAATATAATTAAATGGCATGAGTATTATATTATTAACCTCATATGTATGTGTTATAAGTATAGCTCATGTACATTTATTTCATAACTAAATATGCGAGATATATTAGAAGCGTATACTAATAACATATCAAGAGATAATGAATTAATAAATATTACTCTCATACTAATATTTGATTTGAGATTGATTATTTATGTGTGAAAATAATTATAATTTATTTGTGGAATAAATATGATTTATTTTCGAGTGAATATTTTATTTGAGAAAATATTGATAAAATAATTGTGAAAAATAATTATAATTTGTTTGTGAAATAATTATAAATTATTTTCATTTCAATATGTTATTTGAGAATTATAAATTATTTGTTAAAATATTTATAATTTATTTGTGAAATAAATGTCAATATTTTATTGAGGAAATATTGATAATATTTGTAATTTATTCACAAAATAATTATAATTTATTTGTGAAAAATAATTATAAATTATTTGTGAAATAAATTATAATTTATTTGTTTGTGAACAAATGTGTAAGAGTTCAAAACTTTTGAACTTATTTAAATTAAATGTGTGATTTTAAATCATTACTAACTCGTGGAGTTTAAAATGTAATTGATCACATATATTTTATTGCACTATTTATTGAATAATAAATATGAGGCAATAAATGTATTTACGAAATACGAAGAAATACATTTGTGAAATACACATTTGGATGATGGAATAAGAAAAATGAAAAACTCTTATATCCAAATTGTGGGGGTAAATACGAATATATTCACACACAAGAGTGTGTTAAATTAGGAATAATTCGTCAAATAATTTACCTAGCTCAACTCAATTCAATTTGGTTGTTAAAATAACAAAATTTTAAGATGTGGTTAAACGTCAATCTTTAAATTCGGGTTTACTTGACAACTTGTGGGGGAAAGCTCGCTAGATGTCTACACAGATACTAAGTCGAGTTTCGTACAAGAAAGTCAATTATCATTCTATATGAGTTATGGAAAGGGAAGAAAAACCAAATACCTTAAAATGTGGGGGTATTTAGGTCAGATTTAGGTTTCACCACCAAAAAAGAAAATAACTTAAAAATATTAATTACTACTAGCTTATGCGATATATAGTAGTAGCTCATATTTTTAGTATTTAAATCTGACATAATTGTAATCATGTGAGCTGAGTCACATGATGTAACATTAATTGTGAATATAAGAATAATTTGAGAATTAATTCTTATAAATTGATCTTTCTTTGATTTACATATATTAAGGTCTGATAAAGTAATACTTATTATTATATTACTTACATAAACTTTTCTACGGTTTATAATTAGAGTTTATTTATTATGCGAGAATAAACTCTATAGCCTAATCATTTTAGATTAGAATATTTATTTAAATGTCATAAAATATTTTGTGAAAATATTTAATTGACTTTGATCTAGAGGGTCTACCTTGTGAAGCTTATAATTATTTTAATTATAAACTACTTTATTATGAGAGATGATATATATGAATCGATCAAAGAGGTCAATCTAGCTCTTACTTCAACATGAGTTTGTTGATGAGTTGAAGAGACATATGAGCTAAAAAGCTTGAAGTTATTTGATCCAGATATTCTAACTTATATGTTAAAGAATTAACCTCGAACATATAAATAGATTATGTCACGTTCCAATATAGTGGATTGGAAAGAGGCGATTGACAGCGAGTTACATTCATAAAAATTGGTAGACCTCGAGGAGTGAACTAATTAGATGTAGATGGGTTTTTAAGTTCAATAGTTTAAAAACTTTGACAAGTCAATCAATAAAAACTAGACTAGACGAGTAGTCAAGTTGCCTTATAAAAGAAATAATTTTACTTCTTTGTCCATTTGAATGTTAATAGCTCTAATAGCTATATACAGTGGACGTTAAAATTATCATCCTTAATGGTGAATTAAATGAGAAAATTTATAAGGAGTAATAAGAGAGTTTCGTTGTTAAATGAAAAGAAAACATAGTTTGCGAAACTAATGTATTTTCTTGTTGATATTTAACAAACTCCTAAACAATGACACGAAAAATGTGATAGTGTCACTAACAAATTTTGAATGTCATATTAATTAATTGAGTATCAGAGTTTATTTATGCGCAATTGATATGTTAATATTTGAGACTAATATTGTTAATATTAAATCCATCGAGAAATATTGACTTATGATATGAAAAACATCAATTAATCAATTAATGATTTTGTGGTCATGTGATGACATTAAATTATCTCAAGTACATGAATGATGTCTAAGTTAAATACTTATGAAATTAAGGGATTTCATAATTTTATTTAATTCATATATTGTATGCTACATGAGAACACATGTGATAGGATATCACAATTTGAGTATGCTCATAAAATTAGATGTCATGCATATATTGTAAAATGCAAGAGGCTAGACATCGTCTCTTTTGGTTACGAAACTAAGGAAACATATGAGCAATCTTAACAAGATTCGTTGGGATGCATTAATGAGAATGCTTGAATCTTGAAAGAATACATACATATGTGCATTATATTTGAAAAACTTTCAAACGATCTAGGAGGGATATAGTAATGCAAATGAAACTTCTGATTTATATGAATCAAAGTTTATAAGCGGATATGTATTCAATTTTGGAGGCACCGCTATTTCCTGAGAATCTTCCAAACATACGCATATAACTCATTCCACTATGAGATAAGAGTGTATATCATTGGATAAAGCTAGTGAAGAATTTGAATGGCTTCACAAAATTCTTGGAAGATATTCTAATATGACTGAAAATTGTGTTAGTCATACGTTAATGCGATAATCAAGCGGTGATACATAGAGCTCAACAAACTCTATGTATAATGGTAAAGTCACGACATGACATATTCGTTGTCGTTGATACAATACCGAGAGACAACTACTTTTAAATAGAATGGGCTTTACGAAGTCAAGAGATAATCCTGATTCCGGATATTAAAGGTTTATCTAGAGAGTAGTATGTGCATCAAGGGGAATGGGCTTAAAGCCTAAATTAGACTAAGTTACCTCGTAGGGAACCCTAACCTGGCGACTGGAGATCCCACGGACCAGGTTCAATAGGACAACCAGTCTTGGCTAACTTAAAAGAAAGCACTTAAGAGTATAACTCTATCCCATTCTTATGATGCAATAAATGCAAGTCTACCGCGTTTATAAGGTTAAGCAAACGCTTTTAATGACGTCTATACCTTGTCAAGAACAAGTGGAGTATGGTAGGATACTCTTGATAGATGCGGTCACCTATGTTAGTGTGAGCTGGGTCGGCTCGTTGAGAATTTCTTTATAGGCTGGAATTCTCTAAAGCACTCGCATAACCAAGAATGTTCAGGGCCAAAACGAAAACAACCGAGAACTTGAAACAAATCGGTTTAGTATTGTGTTAAGTTTATTGTCTTGGTCTACACAAACAGCCGACGGTTCAAGATGAAATATTTCACCGATTGGCTAAGTAAATCTGATAAGCTTTAACTAGGGAAGGTTCAAGATGAAATATTTCACCTATCCCGATGCGGTATTATTCCTAAAGAAATTTCGACATAATATGTCTATGTGAAGGAACTCGAACAACAATTTCATTCATGTGGGGGATTGTTGGGGTTTTATGTGTGAATGAAATAAATAAAGTAAGAGATGCGTCTATTCGATTCGAAGAGGTACCCTTTGGATCGAAACATTGTGTCCCTTTCCAAGAGGCACTTTTGTGTCTATAAATATGAGACAGAATCTGGCCAATTCTGAATCAATTTTGCTATTAACAAAAAGGAAAAACACTACTCTCTCTTTCTCTTACTTCCCTAAAAATTCAGTCTGAAATTTCTATTTGTTAAAGTTCGCCGTGGGTTCATTAGTTGTGCAAATAATGAACAACAGACTGTTATATCTTGGGAGACTACCGCAAATCAAACTGTATGCACCGTGGCAGCCCCGGAAATATTGTCTTAAGGAAATTTGTTTCGGCAAGCCTCAGTCTTATTTCCTATTTACGTGTTGATTAAAGTGTTCTACAAATTATCCTAACCAAGTAAGTATGATTTATATGCTTTAATAATGCATGAATTTTATTTGTTAGAATATTGTTTACTATATTCTATGTTTTGTGAAACATATAAGTGCACAGATTGTTAGACACTAACAGACCAACAGTGATACACCAAGAATATGAAAACCTTGTATCATATTTTTTTGAATGTCATACCACTTCAAATCTCCACGTGCATCATAATATTTGAAGAGTACTTTATGTCGGTCCATTTCTTTTAAATTCCATATGGGAGTTATTCCCAAACCATAATCCCAACTATCATGTAGCTTTATTGAGACTAACTTACTCCAAGTCCAAGAAGAAGAAGTAGAAATAGAGTTTATGATCTCTAATTGTTTGTTCCTAACCCAAAATTCAACATGCCTAGTAGTAGCAAAATTGGTATAGAAACTAACACAAAGAAATCCACCATGGTTACTCAAATCGAAACCATTAGCATCCATAATTGGCATTTGTAGCTCACTCCACTGTTCCGTAGCCCGATCAAAGGAAACAGGTTGCAGTACTGGTCTATCTATACAATGACCAACCCAATGCAGAGCACCATTGGCATAAACTGAAGAATAGACTCTCTCAAAGACACTCCTTCTTTCACGCCCCCAAGTATTTGATTTCAAGCCATAAACTCGAAAAGTATGTTCTTCTTTAGATCGAGAATATTGCACTATCACCACCTTGTAGTCATCACCTTTGTAATCGTATCCAAAACCAATTTCAAGATAATAATCACTATCATCATAATCAGCAAAAACAATATTTTCAACCAACAGTACCACTTCTCGATGCCTACGAGTTGCTGGATTCCAAATAACAACTCGGTCTTTAAATACGGCAGAGACCAGACAAATTAGACTATTACAAAAATGCACGTCATCGCCGAAGTCGTCGACTAGAGTACTGTACGGCAGATGAGGGATTTGAAGCTTTATGGCTTCTGCTTTATTAGCATTATTTTTTTTAAAAACCAAAGTATATAATGATGAACAAGGATAATTTTATAATCTTCATCATTATTCCCCAAAATCACAATATTGATCGAATTTTCTTGATTCTTCAAGTGTAGATTGACAAAGAATGGATTGTCAATAAGTTGAAGCCATAATTTTGATACACACCTGAACCGTAACACAGATTTTACAGACAATTTAGAGAGCACGATGCAGAGTAAATCTTCTGTTAGATGCAACATATATATATATGATGATGATGATGAGATTTCTAGGAATTAGTTTCAAAATTAAAGCTAGCGGAAGACCAAACCAAGAAATTGAAGTTTAACTGCTAGATATATAAATTTTAAATACTATAGCTAGGGTAAAAATTGAATGAATATATATATATATATATATATATATATATATATATATAGTAGATGAATGAATGAATGAGATATCTCTTATCAATGTATATTCTAACCTAATGACTCATGATTAATAATTAATGGATCGTTTATAATATTACCCATTAAACCTAGAGGCCTGAACAGGGAATTTTATTTTCTTGGGATGGTTATGCACACCGGCGGAGCTACATTGTCTATAGGGGGGTGCATGGACCCCCCTGAAATTTTGGTCCTAAGGGTATCGTATATATGCTATATTCATTTATTTATGTTCAACTATAACATAATTTATAATTTTCTTTTAGTGGACCCTCAATTAAAATTAAATTTTTAAATAAAAGGGGTCCATGTTTATTAGAGTTTGATAAATTTAAGAGTTACAAAGTGGACATTACCTCAAACTCTAATATTTTATTTTTATTTTGTAATTTGAATCATACTATAACACTAATGTGGATATCTAAACACTTGATATGCAACTTGAAAATTACATTGTCGACATGCGGTCAGATGAAGAGTTCTCAAATTAAAAGGAATTGGTAATCTTGCTAGAAAATTAGTTGAAACAAAGAGGAACATTGCGTATCTCTTGTATTTTTACTTTTAAAATTGACAATGATTTTGCCAGTTGCTACAACGTCTATGGAGAGAGCGTTTTCTGCTATGAAGTATATAAAAAATCGACTGAGGAATCAGATGGGAAATGAATGGTTAAATGACTCTATGATTACTTATATAGAGAAAGATGTATTTGATATCGTTACAGATGATTCAATCATGCAACGATTTCAGTCTATGACAAATCGACATGTACATTTGTAAAGAAGAAGTTTTCATTCCCTTTAATTTATTTTGAGTTTGAATTAGTTTGGTCATATTTTTTTTTAATATTTTAAATAATACTCATTAATTTATAAGGACCCCGGTGAAAAAAAATTCTGGCTCCGCCACTGGTTATGCAATACGGTCCGTCCAATTGAACTTAACCCCAAGTTCAATTTTCTAGATTTTTTTTTTATTTATCTCTTAATGTAAATACTCTATATATTTTTAACGAGAGAATTTCACTTTTCATACCATAATTCAACCTACTTTAGGGATTTGATACCACGACTTTTTTTACTGACACATTTGATACCATATCTCAAATCACTACAAGAAATTTGTTTATTAGGTATGATTTTTTTTTGCACGAAAATAATTTTGTGGCTAAAATACACAATAGAGCACAAAATTTTACTTTTGTGCTAAAAAAGTTTTCTCCACAGGTCTAATACGTCCCAAAATGTAATTTATGATAAAAAATATCATCCCTAAATATGCTATTTTGGTACATCTCCAAATTTTTCGTACCAAAATAGTATCCTTCTACTACATAGAAGAAAAATTCGTGCCTAATTAATTAGGCTACGCTGGAGAAAATTCAAAGCATATTTCGTGCCCTATTAGGCTAAAATTTCTCACTTCATTTTTTCTTTTAACATATCAGGTACTGATTTCTCTCACATCGCTTAACTCAAAAAATCCCGCAATCACCTCCTGCCGGCGTGTCGCTTCACCCTCACCATCTACCGCCGCACCCTCGCCACCTAGTCGCTGCTCCCTCGCCGCCTTACCTCTGAAGCTAGGTTAGTAATCTTCACTAGAATCACTACTCATCTCACCTCACTAGAATCACTTCAAAGTTTTATAGATTACTTGAAACTAGAAGTAAATTAACCCTTAATTGGTCGCCGTAGGTAGTTTGGTTGAGTTAATTGTGAGGTTTGGATTGAAATTAAGCATTTCTGGTGAAGATATTTAACATATTACATCATTTTGAAGATATCAAATAAGGAAAAACTCACTTGTTAGATCTATTTGTTTTCTCTGTTTTGGTCCATAAGTGCATATAATTCATTAGATGCTTGCTATTTTATGACAAAATAGCAAGCATCTAATGAATTATATGCACTTTATTTTATGAAACTGTTTAGGAATTTTATTTGCTTAGGTTGGCATTTTAGGAATTGTCAGTAATTGATTTATGATAATGGTTCTCATATTAAATTATCAGCATTCTATTCTTCATTTCAGTTTATCTTTAAATTGAAGACATGATCAGAGGATATTGAAGCAAGTAAGGTGTTGATGTTTATTGTTCATTGAATGGATATATACTGTAATTTGCTCACAATTTGCTCTAATTCTTTTAAGGTGCTACTCTATTGGGCTAATGAAGTCGTTTTTCCAATTGATGCAAGATTATTATAGTTCAATATCAAACTTTGACAACTGGTAGAAAGCATAAAAAGTGCTTCCTCTTCCAAGTAATCTTTGGTTATTTATGGTCTTTGGTGGTAAAATTTTTTGGCTGTTCCTCACAAAAGTACATACTTGATAATCAATCATCAAGTATCTAATTGAGAGTTTGAAAGGAATAATATTCAAATTATCGTATCTACATGTTTTGCTAGTACTAGATATGCAAAGATAATTAAAGTGAAACTAATGTTATGCCACATATGTTGTTATGTTTCAGAACTTGGTTTGAAGAACTGGCAAGCAACGTGTGGCAGAGTTCAAGAGAGAACGTGCAAGATATGAAGATTTAATAGGGTAAGCTCATTCAAATATACTTTAATTTTTGTACTTTAATGAGCATTGAAGTTGTTATGCCTCTTCTTGAGTTAGAGTTGTTGAAAACAGAGCTCAAAGCTCTTCTAAACTTTTGGTACAAAAATTAGACCACTTGTATTTTCTGATCATACTTGTAAAGAAGAGGATAATTTCCTTAATTATCTTTATTATGCTTAATAATGGAGAATTACCATAAGACAGATTAATTAATTGAAGTCTGGATATTTTTCAAATCATATTTACTTAAGTGTTGAAATATGCTTAGTAGTTGAATTACCGTTGCCTTTGAGGTCATCCAGGCAATCAAAGGGGAAAGATTTGATCTCAACCCCTCTGGAATCACTTTGTCCATCTCAAGCACAAACAAATGATGAAGGAACCACTTCATGTGATACTACAAGACAAACTTGATGGAATAGTGCCCAGCAAGCCAATATTAATTAGCTTGTTGAAGTACTATTTCTTATGGTTTATAATTAATACGTCGTTCATTCATAGTATGTGAAATTGAACAATGGCCAACTTCATCTCTCGCGAACTTATCTAAGCGATTGGAGGAAATCCTAAGGTCACAATAGACTATGGGACGATTCACTTCAGTACTGAGTGCAATCATGAAACAGTCTCAAAGGTCGTGATCTTAAAACTGTTCCAAGTCATAGATTCCAAACGAGACGGGGTATCGTAGGAATCGCCAAGACTTGTACAAATATGCATGATTCACATGGAGTGAATTTGTAGAGTTTCATGAGCAAGGAATTTGAGTCCAGTGCATATGAGTAGGTGGTTCAATGGAGGATTGAACGCATCGAACGACCCGAACAGAGAAACCCATTGTGGAAGCGCATGACGCATATCGGTGATGGGATGTTTCTCAAGGCTTATAATAGTGTACGATTTAGTCCTTAGACTTGAGGTGCTAGGGCGAATTCGGTGCACGAGTGTGCGTACTTAGATTTAGGTACTGGTCACGTAGCCTGGCCACAAAGTGCCTAAGTTGGGTGCGTAGACGACTGTACGCGAGTGGTTAGTACTAAGAAAGGATCCATCGACTCATCCTGATAAGATGAGAGAATTTCCTATACGTTTCTTAAATAATTGATTCCGAGAAATCTATGGCCATAGTCGGTGATGCATTTGGAAGGGGTTTCCAAATTTGGCAGTCACACTGGAATCATTGTCGGAAATTAGAAAGTATAGTTATCGAGATAATTAGAGGTGCCGATCAATTCACACACCCTAGGTCTCGATCGGGAAATCATCATGGAAGGACCGTATGTACATGGCAATTATAAGAGGTGAGGTTCACAATAATCAATTCACCTTTGATTGGGCTTCATGGGCTTGTGGCTAGACATCGACCATGAAGTGTGGGTACTCCTAAATTAATAAGGAAATTAATTATAGGAGTGGTCAATTAAAAATTGTTTAATTGATCGGAGCATTTAATTGCTCATTAATTAAATCACGAAAGTCGTGGGCCTGCTGCCAGTTGATGGTGAACCCAGAGGGTCACACACAGTACAATTGGACAGTGACAGTCATAAAGGGAAATAAGTGATTTAAAGTTGTTAAATCAAAGATATTGAATTAAGGTATTAATTCAATGGGAGAATATTAATTGGATATTTAATTGATTAATGTTTAATTAATTAATTAAGATTAT
The DNA here is from genome assembly GCA_038501285.1 of Penstemon eatonii. Lineage (NCBI taxonomy): Eukaryota > Viridiplantae > Streptophyta > Magnoliopsida > Lamiales > Plantaginaceae > Penstemon > Penstemon eatonii. The sequence goes on from CM076710.1 coordinate 60,643,789, forward strand.
CTAATTGATTATAAATAATTAAAGTTGTTAATTGGTAAAGAAGGAAGAATAAATAATTAGCAATTTTTGGATTGGCTAATTAAAGGAAAGGGGCGATTTTTTGGAGAGGAAAAGAAGGGAAGTGTTTGTTACTTGGTCATCAAGCTACAAACAAGAGATTTGGTCAAATCTTGTTTCCTATTATGATAAGGAAAAGATTTGCCATATCTTGAAGAGATATCTTATAAGAGAAGAACTCTTCTCCTATAAATACAACTCTTCATACATCTTCCAAGGAGAGAGAAAAGAGTTTTACACAACACAAGAAGAAAAGAAATTGCCAACTCCAAAAAACCGCCCCTAGCCCCTAGTTCTCGGCCAAACCCTAGCCGCCGCCCTAGGTGGATCCGAAGCCTAGCCGCGCCGCCCTTGGTCGATCCAACCTAGCCGCATAAGTCCTGTGGTCGTGGTTGTCTTCCTGCAATTCTCCTAATCCAGATCCAAATCGATATCCTGATATAGATCTGCTCATTCCTTTCTTGACAATCTTCAAGATCTAGTTCTTAGCCTGTGACTTGGAGACGTTGCTACAATCCAATTGGTGTGGATACATTCTGGAGGTGAGACACTTGGATCACTCCGTTGTGAATCGAACAAAGAAGCCCGGAGGTAACCACCACCAAGCTGTGGTGAGGTAAATTGCGAAAACTCCCTTTTGATAATTATGTTATTGTTTGATTCAACCTTTTCGTATAATAACTATGGAGAAAGAATTCATGGGACTATTAGGAACTCGAAAAAATTTAAAATTCCGCACTTTGTTGTATTGACAATCGAGCCCCTAGCTAGAATATCCCAACAGTGGTATCAGAGCCAACTCCATACGTTTTTATACGAAAAGGCCTGAACATAATGTGTTTTCACTGTATATGCTTGATTGTATGTATGAGAACGCATGTTAATTATGTTCTAGTGATTGATTCTTGCTTGTTATGACTGGATCTATGATTGGGTAAAACTGCTTTTTTAGATCTGTGGCGAATTTATAGTTTTTCGAAAAATCAGGGCTTTTATGCAAAAATCGCAAAACATGAAAATTAGGGCTGAAAATTGAATTTTCTATTTCTGGAAATTTTTTGAAAAATCTGGGTTATTTCTGAAAATATGATCGCACGCAATTTTGGACCATTTTGCAATTTTCGAAAATTCGAGGACTGTTTTGTAATTTCCGAAACTTCAGGGGTCTATTTGCAAATTCGAAATTTTTCTGGATTTCAAAATTTTAATTTTCTGCTCATTCTGTCCGAAAACTGTTTTGGGGGTATTTTGTAACTTTTCAAAAGTTTTGGGGTCAAAAGTGCAATTTCCAAAAGTATAGGGGCCGAACTGCAATTTTCAAAAGTTGAAAAATCAGAATCTGAAATTAAGGCAGAAAAGTTGTTTTGTTTATCCGAGAATTTATTTTGTCATAATTAGTAGTGACTAAAAAGCAAGAATCATAGGAAGTTAGTTTTAAAAGGTGTTTTAAAATTAAGATAGAAGAAAGTAAAAGTTGTTTACATGTTTCTTTGCTCTACGTGAACTGTTTATGTGGTTTTCGATCGCGCCGAGCCTTGACCTTAGGTTAGATGTGATTGGTTTAATTTAATGCATGGTTTTTATTGGGCCTGCGAGCCTGTTATTATTTTTGGGCCACTTTGAGCCTTTGTAATAGAATAGGGCTTTACCGCTTTCCTAGTTTAGGATGGAGGCCCATTTACATGCAAGGTGGGAGCCCAAGAAGAATTGAAGGCCATGTATGCGTGGTACATTGTGTAATATCATAGGTTCTTTGAGAACCCTTTAGATTGACCAATTGGGCCAACATCATTGGCTCGATGATGGCCCGCATAGGAGGCTCCCGATCGAAAACATATTGTGGTAGCATGCATGCTAGGCTTGTATGGCTTTTATTTATTAGTCGATTATGATTGCTTGTGTGTTTGCGCGCTAGAATCTAGATCGTAAATAAAAGATAAAGCATAATTGAAGCGGTGAGATCTCGAGGAGAGTTTCCTTAAAACTTTCAAAACCGAAAATTCCCCTCTCGAATAAATATTAAGTCATATTGGGTTAAATATAAAATGAGGTTTTATAAAATCCAAGCCTTCCATTAATAGGGACTAGTGCATGTTGTTTACTTATCGATAGAGGTGATCCAGAGTCTGGCACCCGAGTCGAAGAAAGGGGCAATGCACGAAATTCCTTGATTCTAGTTTTAATAAAACATGACAAGGGTAGGGACTGGTCGGGACGTGAAGATCGACCGATAACTAGTTACGGAGAATTCATGACCGGGCCCGTTGCTTATCATGATTAATGGGTTAGACTTAACGCGTAGTAACATTTATGATGTAGCAGTGCTAGATAAATGCGAAAAACGAGGCAAAATAACTTAAAGGTTGTGTAGTAGACACAATTGGTAATATGTATACCTACCTAGGGAATTAATTGTATGGCCACGAGTCGTGGGTGCAACTAATTGCTGCTGGGACGTCAAGACCTACTAGGAAATAGATTTTTCCCGAAACTAGAAGGGGTTACTGTTTCGATAAAAATAGTGGGAGAACTTTTTCGATAAAAAGTCCAAATTTCGTTAATTATAAGTGTTAATATTAAACCTGTCTGCTTATAGTTGTCTGTTTTTAAATATTAGCCATTTACCATCCACTGTCCGATACTCGATGCGTTTGAGAATCGAACCAACTTTGAAAAAGGTGATGTGCAATTTCCTATACGAAACCGACATGGCTAAGTTTGACAATGTTAGGGAATATTGTTCTTACTTAAGCAAGACATTCGAGCTGATCAAAGGGTTTGGAGCCCAATTGACTCTCGAAGATGAGATAACGATAACCCTTCAAGGATTATCTGAGACCTTCACTCATTTTATGCAAACATTGCATTATTCCGCCTGATGGAATACAAACAAAGCAATTGCATGAGTTGTTAGACAAATATGAAGAAGCTCATCGACAAGGTTTTGGTCTGTATGATTGGAATTGCCCTCTGTGTAAGTACGAAAAGAAAATAAGGAAGCTTGTTGAAAAGGATTTCCTGGAAAGACTTGACTACGGTGTGACTTTTTAAGTTATACACTTGTTGAATCTTTTCGATGTAAGACATCTGAATAAAACTTTTGTTTCTGTAAAAGCATTTACAGGCGATGATAGTTTTCCCTCTCAACCTAAAAGGAGGAAATTCCTTGAAAGGGAGATGCAATTAGTGCAGAGAGAGATGAGGGAACTCGAATTCCGGGACTGGGTCAAGGAAGAATTGTACCTAGACATTCCTTTTTAGCAAAGAAGTTTTTCTTAGTTTTTCGTATTAGCATGAGTTTTAAGTTTTAGTTTACTTTGAGTATTATTTCACATTTTGTACGAGACCTTATTGCTTTACCATTGAGAAATGGAATTTATTTAATTAGAGCAATTTAACTTTGTACAAATGTTGATGTTTTGAAACATAGAAATAAACAATGATAAACGAATCGAAACTTTGAAGACTATATGCTAAATCGAAAACGAGTAAGACAAACTGGATAATCGTCCGCACTTGAAATGTTCACTCTGGACATTCTTCCTAAAGAGAGATGCGAAAGGAAAGTTTTTATTTACTGATTCCTGAAATAATGAACTTGGGTAAATTCGGAACTTTCAAATCTTGAAGGAATAATAACCAAAGTGAAGGATTGCTAAGGCATTCCAAAACATTTCGATCGACATGAACTAAAAGCACTAGTTCAAAAGAAATCTACTTCATATATACTTGCGATTTCAATCATTAAAGTATATGTGTACTTGGCTGAAGTACAATTCTGAAACTATTGAAGTAATTCAATAGAAGCTTTGGAAATGAAGTAACTAGATGCATTATGTCAAATGCAATTTGATTTAATCAAACCTGCTGAAACATAAGCAAGCTTAACACCTCGATTATCTAAGACGAGAATAGAATTCTCATGAAGCAAATCAAAAGGGAAATCGAACTTTGTTTGATTCTCGACTCTGATCTTGCTGAGTTTCCTTCATTCACTTTAGGGGATACCTTCCCTTAACTCTTCAAAGATACTTTGTATAGTATATTTCGAAGTAAGTCCTTACATCGCCATGTCTTTTAAGACATAGCAGAACACCCTTATATGAGAAATTAGATGGTAGATCTAGTTCATATAAAGTTTATGGGGTATTCAACAAAATTCATTGAATACCTGTTCCACGACAACAAGAAACGAAAGTATCTCGTAAGTAGCTTGTTCCTCTGTTGACAAGACCTTGTCAAAGGAAATAAGGAATGTCGTAGAACTTGATGAAGTCCAAGGATTGGACCCGTCCCCATGAACAGTGGGAGTAAACACTAAAAGAAACTGCTGAATCAATCCACGCACAAAGAAATCGTAATCTGATCAAATTCGTAAGGAACTCAAAATTCCATTTTACGAAATTGAGAAATTGGATTCTAATCCAAGATTACAAAGAGATTATGTTAAACGTGATCTAAGGGATATGGCACATAGCCATAAGATTCGAAGTTGAAAACTTTGACTCACTTAAATGGCAATAGGTCATTATTCAAAAGTCCTTTTAGGATTGATGAAAATGCCTTATGTCCATTAACTACGTCAAAATTCATTTCGAAACTATTAGCCGTAGAAAGGTGGTTTTGACTACCAAGACATGACTATTGGATATGAATCTTGCATCTCACAATTGAAAATTGATGAGAAGATCTCTATTCTAATCCAAAGTCAATCTATGACTTTTTCCCAAATTTGGAACATGCAACTTGATAGTTGATCAAGAATGTTGAAGTTGTCAAAAGGCATATAGATTCCAAATGTGCAAAAGAATCAGTGGGAGTGTAGTTGAGTTCGAAGCGCAACAAGATGATGAACTGTACATCAAGCAAGATATAAGAAATATCAGAGAAGCACAGACGAAAGCGTGTTCTTCACGCAATTTTCCATGATAAGATTTGGAATTACATCTCACTTACTGGCAATACGTATCTATGGTAGATAGAAGGAAGTAGATGTTCCGATTTACCAAATCAAAGTACAAAGACTATATTGATTAAATTCAATATGGAAGAATCCAAGAGAGGATTGTTTCCAAAAGAGACAAAATCTCTCTCACTTATTTAATGAGCCCTAAATTTAAATGAGTGAAGAAGTAACTGTCTCAAGAAGCCTTATGCTTGGCATTTGGATTGCATGTAGCATGCAAAGTCTTGTACTAGACCTGACTCGTCAAAATGCTCTGAACGAGCTACTGATAGTCAAACACCAGTCAAGGACACTGGTCTACCATAAAAGCAATCCTCGAAGATAATTAAAGGATATAATGCTGGTCGGTGGTAGTAAGTGGAAAATTGAATACTCGAAAGATTTAGAAATTCGAGATTCCCAGTCTGAAGTGGATAATTTATTCTGTCTCGATAGAGCAAAGGTAAATTGGAAGAGATTCCAATAATATACCATTGCCGATTCAAACAAGAATAAAGAGGCACCATTATGATGCTGCACAAAAGAAGGTGTTTAGATGAGAAACTTTCATCCTTTAGATGAAATACCTAGCATGACAAAAGCCTATCGTAATCTTAACCGATTTAGATAAGGCGATTGCTCAATGAAAGGAAATCGAGATCTCACTTATAATATGAACACAATACCGTATGATTGAACCAGTCATGGGTAGTTGAGACGATTAGAAGTATTACTTCATCTCGACAAAGACAACTTAGCAGATCCACTAATTAAGCACTCTCACAAATGGTTCGAGGGACATCTTGGTATAGATGGGTCTTAGAAATGTTGTGATTGGCTTTAGGGCAAGTGGGAGATTGATGGAATAGTGCCCAGCAAGCCAATATTAATTAGCTTTTTGAAGTACTATTTTCTTATGGTTTATAATTAATACGTCGTTCATTCATAGTATGTGAAATTGAACAATGGCCAACTTCATCTCTCGCGAACTTATCTAAGCGATTGGAGGAAATCCTAAGGTCACAATAGACTATGGGACGATTCACTTCAGTACTGAGTGCAATCATGAAACAGTCTCAAAGGTCCTGATCTTAAAACTGTTCCAAGTCATAGATTCCAAACGAGACGGGGTATCGTAGGAATCGCCAAGACTTGTACAAATATGCATGATGGAGTGAACTTGTAGAGTTTCATGAGCAAGGAATTTGAGTCCAGTGCATATGAGTAGGTGGTTCAATGGAGGATTGAACGCATCGAACGACCCGAACAGAGAAACCCATTGTGGAAGCGCATGACGCATATCGGTGATGGGATGTTTCTCAAGGCTTATAATAGTGTACGATTTAGTCCTTAGACTTGAGGTGCTAGGGCGAATTCGGTGCACGAGTGTGCGTACTTAGATTTAGGTACTGGTCACGTAGCCTGGCCACAAAGTGCCTAAGTTGGGTGCGTAGACGACTGTACGCGAGTGGTTAGTACTAAGAAAGGATCCATCGACTCATCCTGATAAGATGAGAGAATTTCCTATACATTTCTTAGATAATTGATTCCGAGAAATCTATGGCCATAGTCGGTGATGCATTTGGAAGGGGTTTCCAAATTTGGCAGTCACACTGGAATCATTGTCGGAAATTAGAAAGTATAGTTATCGAGATAATTAGAGGTGCCGATCAATTCACACACCCTAGGTCTCTATCGGGAAATCATCATGGAAGGACCATATGTACATGGCAATTATAAGAGGTGAGGTTCACAATAATCAATTCACCTTTGATTGGGCTTCATGGGCTTGTGGCTAGACATCGACCATGAAGTGTGGGTACTCCTAAATTAATAAGGAAATTAACTATAGGAGTGGTCAATTAAAAGTTGTTTAATTGATCGGAGCATTTAATTGCTCATTAATTAAATCACGAAAGTCGTGGGCCTGCTGCCAGTTGATGGTGAACCCAGAGGGTCACACACAATACAATTGGACAGTGACAGTCATAAAGGGAAATAAGTGATTTAAAGTTGTTAAATCATAGATATTGAATTAAGGTATTAATTCAATGGGAGAATATTAATTGGATATTTAATTGATTAATGTTTAATTAATTAATTAAGATTATCTAATTGATTATAAATAATTAAAGTTGTTAATTGGTAAAGAAGGAAGAATAAATAATTAGCAATTTTTGGATTGGCTAATTAAAGGAAAGGGGCGATTTTTTGGAGAGGAAAAGAAGGGAAGTGTTTGTTACTTGGTCATCAAGCTACAAACAAGAGATTTGGTCAAATCTTGTTTCCTATTATGATAAGGAAAAGATTTGCCATATCTTGAAGAGATATCTTATAAGAGAAGAACTCTTCTCCTATAAATACAACTCTTCATACATCTTCCAAGGAGAGAGAAAAGAGTTTTACACAACACAAGAAGAAAAGAAATTGCCAACTCCAAAAAACCGCCCCTAGCCCCTAGTTCTCGGCCAAACCCTAGCCGCCGCCCTAGGTGGATCCGAAGCCTAGCCGCGCCGCCCTTGGTCGATCCAACCTAGCCGCATAAGTCCTGTGGTCGTGGTTGTCTTCCTGCAATTCTCCTAATCCAGATCCAAATCGATATCCTGATATAGATCTGCTCATTCCTTTCTTGACAATCTTCAAGATCTAGTTCTTAGCCTGTGACTTGGAGACGTTGCTACAATCCAATTGGTGTGGATACATTCTGGAGGTGAGACACTTGGATCACTCCGTTGTGAATCGAACAAAGAAGCCCGGAGGTAACCACCACCAAGCTGTGGTGAGGTAAATTGCGAAAACTCCCTTTTGACAATTATGTTATTGTTTGATTCAACCTTTTCGTATAATAACTATGGAGAAAGAATTCATGGGACTATTAGGAACTCGAAAAAATTTAAAATTCCGCACTTTGTTGTATTGACAATCGAGCCCCTAGCTAGAATATCCCAACAAAACTATTTCAGATGATACGAGTAAGTTGACCATAACCTAAACTTTTTGTTTTAATTTCATATCATGGAGAAGCTAAGCTTGTAGGATATTTGGATTGTATTGTGAAGTTAATATCTAGAGATTAAGTGGTTTAATATCTAGTAAACTTGCTACATAAAAGATGTAAGTTTAAAGCTCTTAAAAAGAATATATGTGAAAAGAGTAGGTATATAATGTAAAGAGACCATTTGTGTTGCATCATATTTCTTTCATCATTTTATTTTACATATTACTTCCATCTAACTTTTGCAATTGGTACTGTAAGAACTCGAGGATCAACTCGAAATGTTGGTCTATCAAATCTTAACAGAATGAATGGCTTCAAGTATGCTGTCCACATTTCAAACGAGAAAAGAAGACCTTTAAATAGGGTTCAATCTGCCAAGTTGTCTAGTACACTTGGGATTATCTCGAGAGAACATATCCCAATGCCTGTTAAGAGGAGTGAACTCAAAGAAGAAGAAATCATGCCTGCATTTGATTTTCTTCAGGTAGGAAAATTAAAATATCAATACTAAAGTTCCTGTGTAATTATATGGATTAATATCACTATTTACTTTATTGACTAATAGATGAAGCTGGATATTGTTGGGCTTGATCATGAGAAAAAAAATGATGGTGTTAGATTTATTGAAGAACCGAACAAGAAGCCAGCGTTATAGGTTGCACAAGCACTTTCTTAAACACTCAACAACTCTGGAAGCTATTGAAGATCAGCCTGAAATGTTGAGTAAAGAGAACTGGAAGGCTCTTTGTGCTTATTGGTCTGACCCAAAAGTCCAGGTATCAGTTATTATGAACATTTCTTGAGTAAAGAGAACTGGAATTTTTTTTTTTTTTTTTTTTTTTATCGTTTATAATTATCTTAAAGTAACATCAAAGGGTTTAAGTATGAAATTAAACCAATAGAATTTCCAGAATTAGTAAATTGTAATTCAAATTGAAAATCTCTAAGATGTCTTATTAGGCAAAAACCATATAAGTATTATGAACATTTCTTGAAGTCGTTTTGATATCTAAGTATTTTCAGGCAAAAACCATCCAATATCCTGTCTTTGCTGTCATGTTTGCTTCTGCATACGTATTATGAACATTTCTTGAACTCGTTTTGATAGCAACACCTGATTTGGAGGAACTGAAACTCTGGCCATGTTTTAGAATTTCTATGGGAGAATTTGGATTTGAGGGCCTATATTGGAAATTTGGAACGAATCATTGCAAAATTTGCAATGTATGTTAAGGTTATAATTGATGTACAGTATTTGGAGATACTATCGCTCTGACTTTTGCTAAACTAGTTTCTATAAATCTACTTGACCAAATTTATTTTAAAAGTAGAATAAGATAAGTATAACAAGATCAAGAGTTCAAATAATTCCATAATTCTATAAGTGTATTCAACCTATTTCAAGGTTTTCTTTTAATAAATTGTATGAAAATACTTAGATGAAAACAGGGAAATGATTGTGTAAAGTTGTTTTTGCCTGAAAATACTTAGATGAAAACATGACAGCAAAGACAGTGGGATTCGAATAGGAATCTGGGCTAAAGCTAGTGGTTTTTCTTGTTTAGATAAAAAAAAGGTTGGTCTAATATAACATGCATGGAATCACTTCAACTTGGAAATATTTACTAATTCTGGAAATTCTAACTGAATTTTTGGTTATATATATACTTAAACATTATCCCTGAAAATTACAGTGGAGAATATAAGCAATATGATGTTTGATGTTATTTAAAAATGAAATTATCCCTGAAAATCATATATATACTTAAAACATTTGATGTTATTTATGTGGATCCATTATCATAGTATTTTTCATATCAAGATCTATATCTAACAAGTTATATTTCTTTACTATTGATGCAGGAAAGATGTGAAATTAATAGAAATAATCGGTCAAAGCTTTCTATGTTACATAATCAGGGGTCTCGAGCTTTCGTAACTCTTGTAAGTGAAAGAATTAGACAAGATGTTGTGTAGTGTTTATATTTGGATGAGTTCTCTTATAGATCATTTGTCTTTTAATTAAGGTTATTCGGTAATTGAAAGTTTAGTTATGAGTAAAAAACAAGGAGTTGATTTCTTGAAGTGACTTGATCTGCTATAATTTTTGTCCTTCATTCGAAAATGACCATATGTTCTAACTGTTTATTTCATTTATATTTTAGAAAAGTAGTGTTTCTTGCTGGAAAATTGTTAGTGGTGGAGTTAACTAGTACAAACTCAAATCTTCGCCTTTTTTTTTTTAAGTTTTAAATGACTTTTTTCATGATATGGATACAGGAAGAAAAGGCAGGCAGACAATTGGATAAAATTGAATTCTTTCCTTCTACACATTGCACTGATGGAAAATGGACAACTTCAGAGTGTGAAGTTAGATATGTGAGTAATATAATGATATAAAAACTAATTTTCTATAATTTGTATTCTAGTCATATTTGTAATTTGAATTTGATCAATTTTGAACAGAAATCTATGCTAAATGTCCAAGCAAAATCGATAGCAGAGGGAAATTCGATGACGCCAAATGAATGCTATGAAGGTTATGGGTGTGAAATCAGGATATGATAAGGGATTTGGATATGGACCAAAACCTCCAAGAAAGGCTTCGAGTGCAAGCACTAGAAAACTTGAAGAAGCTCTAAAGGATTCTCAAATTGAGAACACCCGGCTTAAAGAGCGCTTGGGGGCAGCAGAAACTCAATTGGATGAGCTTAATGCTCGAATGGCAAACCAAGACAAGATTTTACAAATGATACTATCTCAACAAAATCTACAACCACCTATCTCTCATTAGTAAGTACTTAAATCTCTTGCATGTAGCTTTTAGTTATTTTGTGAATATGAGGTAACCAGCGGAATGCGGTTATAAGTCATTCATACGCCGTTTGAACCATGCATTCTTGTCTTGATTACAATGTGTAAATTTTGTGTTTTTATTTGACGTTATCTAGCTGATAGAATTGGTAAGATTCTATCACCGATTGTACATTATTATGTTAGCGGATTCTTATTTCTCCATTTATGCCAATATAAGTAGATTTGGAATCTAAATTTACTGCAGCAAGCATGCTTTGATATCTGTCAATATAAGACACTGTATGTGTTTGGTTCTGTCCTGTTGGATTTCATTGTGTTTATTTTTCAGAACACCTTATGTTCAATGCATTCGTAATTTTCGGATTCATGTAATTTGCAAGTTCTGTTTTGTTTAAGTTTAATCCTGTTAATGATAATTTGTGATTCGTTATAAGTTCTTCACATTCAATCATTATATGATTCGATTTATGCACTTTGACACTAATTTTACTAATTTGTATTGGCAGGACGACTCTTGACATATGCTGCCGTGTAAGTTTTTGTGAGTTAATGAGTGTAAGCATCTCGTTAGTTGAAATATACAGTCCGAATCTTGGTCTAATAAACTTTGTATATATTTGCAACATTCTTGTGAACTTCAAAATTAAGTTTAATTCTGTTTCTTATAAATTGTACATGAATGAATGTGTATTTGGTTTGTCCAATTCAGTGAATGTTGATCTATTAATCATGTTTCATATATTTTGATTATTGATGCTTGTTGGAAATGAAAAGCAATTAGAAATTAAATTATTGTAATTTAATCAGATATTTTGTTAGAATTGTAATAGGTGTTGTGCTTTAATGAGATTTGGGTACGAAATGTACTTTTCATAAGGGAGCATTTTTACATATAAATTTCGTGCAGAAAAACTAGTATTTCTGTACAAATGTTAAATTTCGTCCCCAAAGGAAGATTTTTGGCTACGAAATTGATGTATTGGCCATGGAAATAGATGTTTTAGGGACGAAATAAACTGTCCACAAAAGTGTAGAATACGCGACGAAATACTAAAGTGTCGCAAAATCTGACATTTTTGGGGACGATTTGCACAATTTTTTACACAATTACATTTAGTGTCGCGGCTTTGGCGACGACCCTGGTGACGAATTTATTTCGTTTTGCTTGATTATTGGCGACGAAATTTCTATTTTTAGCGACGAATTTTTTCGTAGCTAAAAAGCTAAATTCTTGTAGTGAATCCACTCTGCACATTTAATACTTCCGTCAAATTAATCCACTCTGCGCATTTAACACATTTGACGGAAGTATTAAATGTGCAGAGTGGATTTGAGATATGGTATCAAATGTGTTAAATGTGCAGAGTGGATTAATTTGACGGAAGTATTAAATGTGCAGAGTGGATTTGAGATATGGTATCAAATGTGTCAGTAGAAAAAATTATGGTATCAAATCGCTAAAGTAGGTTGAATTATGGTATGAAAAGTGAAATTCTCTCTATTTTTAACTAGCTAGACACCAATGTCTTAAAGTTTTATGATTTGAGCTTAGTGTTTATGACAATTGACAAGTAGTTATTTAATTTTGCTTGCCTAATAAACATAAATAATTGGACCAGCGTCGATATATATCCAAAGATGAACAAATGTACTCACATGCGGATGGGTAGAGATTTATGTACGATGGCTTTTTATTATATGTTTGTGTTTCTATAGGGTGCAGCTTGTAAGCTAGAACATTTTGGTTGTCTAGAACTTGGAAAATTATTGGAGCTCAATCAATATCCAGCAATTTCCAGCCAGCAATCTGCGCAGTATATAAACTTTGGGGATTGTGTTCGTGAAGATAGAAGAAGAAATTGATTTGGGGATTGTGTTCGTGAAGATAGAAGAAGAAATTGATTTGGGGATTTATTTGAACTTATCACTTTATATATATAAACTTTATGTTGTAAAAACGTTTTAGTTATTACGCTGCGTAGTATTTTTTTTTCTTTTCCCTTTTCTTTTTTGGTTGTATTTTTCCCCTATTTATATCGGTTGTACAGAACTACTTCAATACAATGTTATTAAAACCGGATCGGACCGGTCGGTCCGACCGGTTGGACCGCGAACTGGAGGCTGGTCCGGTCCGGTTTACCCCATTAAACCAGTTCCCCCAAACCCACTTTGAACCGGTCCGAAACCGCCGAACCGGTGAACAGGTATGGACCGGTTCAACCCGGTTTTGATTTTGATTTTTTTTTTATTTTTTAGTTTTTATTTTTTTAATGTTAAAAATTCTTGTAAAAATTGGGACTTAAACATCTAACCTTTAGAGTGAAACATGACTTCCTTACCATTTGAGCTACATCACTTTTGTTGAATTTTTAGTATAAATTAAAATTTATAAATTATAAAAACTTGTTGCCAAATTTATTTATAAATTAGATAATTAACTCAAATAAATATTTTACACATTATGAATGAAAATTAATAATCAAGTAATAAATTTTAATAATTTATTCTATAAAATATTTATTTTCAATATTATTTTTAGGATAAAGAGTCAAATCGATATAATATGCAAGTTTGACTTTGAATATTAGACTTTTATACATAACCATATTTTAAAATTTATGAATTTCTTAGTATGTTGTATTTTTAACTTATACTTTTAAATTTTTATAAAGAAATATAATCATTTATATGAGCATACAAATTAGTACCATATTACCGTTATGATATAAATTAGATAAATATTATATGATTTAATTTTAGTATAATATAACAAAATTTATATTTTTAAACAATGGTAGGATAATGTTTAAATTTTACACACATTACATATACTTTAAAATTAAATATATTTATTATATTATTATGATGTCATTCGGTCCGACCAGCGGTCCGACCGGTTCGACCAGTAAAACCAGTAACCAGTCGGCTCACCGGTTCACTGTCCGGTCCGGTTCTGAAAACATTGCTTCAATATAATAAAATTTGCACTTCTTCTCTGTTTTTCTCTCTGCTATTATTCTTCAAGAATCAACTTCCTTCTTTAAATTCATGTGAAACTGGAAATTATAAAATGGTATCAGTAGAAATACTTATAATTCCGCATTGATTCACGAAATCAATTATCTGATTTCAATTTTTTTTACTCCATCTTTGGATTGTTCTTCAGTTCCTCTGTTTCTTGAATTTTTTTTTTCAATATGAGTTCTTAATCTTCTTCTACAAACACTGTCATCAATTCTTTACGTACTAGATCACCCATGGATGAACCCACAAATCCTTTCTTTTTACATCCCTCAGACGGCCCGGGGTCACTTCTTGTTCAGAAACCACTTCTAGGAGACAATTATACTACTTGGTCACGTTCTATGACTTTAGCCCTTAATGTCAAGAACAAACTTGGATTCATTAATGGCACAATTTCGGATCCTGGACCTATAGATGCAGTTTTACAGAATGCATGGTCAAGAAATAAAGATGTAGTTGTTTCTTGGATCCTAAATTCAGTCTCCCAAGACATCCATTCAAGTATTATGCATACTACTTCTGCCAAAGAGATTTGGGATGAGTTAAGAATGCGTTTTCAACAAAGTAATGGCCCACGCAAGCTTCAACTGAGAATGGAATTGGCCAATCTTCATCAAGAAAATCAGTCGGTTAATGTTTACTTCACCAAATTAAAGGCCATTTGGGATGAATTGATCAATTACAGACCATTCTTGACTCTTGTACTTGTAACAGTGCTAAAAAGGTACATGATCATAATCAAGAAGAATATGTAATGGCATTTTTAACGGGATTAAATGATTCTTTTGATCAACTTAGAAGTCAGATCTTACTTCCACTGCCTCCTATTAGTAAAGTTTTCTCCCTTGCTACTCAAGAGGAGAGACAAAAATTGATTGGGACAAAACCTGCTTTGGATCTTTCCAATTCTCTTGCTTTAAATACAAGAAATTTCATAAACCAAATACTTGTACAAACCCTCATTTTAATCCTACTTTCAAAAAGAAGGACGAACCTAAATTCTTCTGGTTCTACTACTCAGAATGTGCAACATTCTATCACTCCTTTTTTACAAAGTCTAAATCCAGAACAATGTCAACAACTGATGGATCTCTTTTCTGCACAACTGAATTTCAATGTTGCAAACAACAATAACATAGATTCCGCATATATATCATGTGTATCAGGTATCTGTTCTACTACAAATAATGTTGATTTTATATCCTTACATATTTGTTGGATCATTGATTCTGGTGCTACAAAACACTAAGCTCAAAATCATAAGACTTTAAGACATTGGTGTCTAGTTAGTTAAAATTAGATAAGAGTACTTACATTAAGAGAAATATTAAAAAAAAAATTTCTAGAAAATTGAACTTGAGGTTAAGTTCAACTGTAAATTAAATCAGTGTAGTTGAGTTTACTTCTGAAAGACATATTCTGTTGACCTGTTCGATGCCATCTATTGTCCATACAACAGCTTTAAAGCAAAGTAAGCACAATTAGACTAGAAAAGCTATTGTTGTGGTATTTTCAATGTCTGTAGTCTACTTATGCTGATTTGTTTGCAATTTTAGATATGTGCAGATGGTGAAAAAAGTCTTATCTGATATGATAAATTTTACCAGTGATGTTGATGGTTATGAGATTGATGAATCCATTAGAAGGATGTAAAAATCATTTGCTAGCTATATTCAATTTTTGGAATCATCAATAAGGAGATGTTTGAACTTCATGTTAAAAGTATGGAAAAAGCATGTCCGATTGTGCCTATTCCAAATCCTAAAAGTGAATTTCATGTTAATTTATATAAAGCAAAAAAAAAAAAAAAAAAAAAAAAAGAGAGAGTAGATGTAACAACATCGTTTTAAGATTCTCTTACACAATGATCTTAAGAGGAGCCTCCTCCCTAAACTAAACCAATAATTTTTAAACTCTTGACCAACACCTCCACAAAAGTAGTATTGTTAAAACAACAATTTTTAAAATACTAGAAAAGCGCACGTACGTTGTGTCTAGTTAACTTTATAAATAATTTTATATATTATAGGAAAAATAACTTTATCATGTCACAAAATAGCACAAATTAATGACTAATATTCAATTTAACTAATAAAAATGATGACCTTAAAATATTGTAATCAAATATATTTGATGATCTATTTGTTCATAAGATCTTATAGATTTTTTTCTAAAATAGAAAAAAAAGTGTTGGATAAGGATGAAGATGAAGAACACTGAAGACAATTTAATAAGGGAGGTTTTGATGAATTCCAAAACTTCAAAATTGGCTAAGTATAAATCAACTTAGCTGATATCCCTCTAAAGAAATTTTGACTAAGTAATGAAGACATCAGAAAAGAGTCAAATTTCAAGGTCCAAGACTTCTGATCTGCTGAAGGAAAGATATCAGACTGATGAAGATCAGCCGACTCAAATCAGATTTGTTCAAGTTTGAGATCAGCTTATTTCGCCATCAGACTTGCACTTTCGTCAGCCAAGTGGAAATGATCATAAAGTCTTCCCAACGGTAATAAATGCTGAAGTACAAGGTTATTAAATTCAAATGATTGAAGAATTGCTTCGTATCAGTTGGGTGCATTTAATGCTGCCTGCAAAAAAGTACTGTTGACTGTACGAACAGACTGCAAAGAGCCTTTCGCGGAAATTAAGGACCAGTACTCGAGGAATTTGAATCTTGTCTCTCTTCAACGGACATTTTTCAAATCTCAAGTATAAATAGCTGAGAGAGACGAAAAGAATAAGAGAACAACACAATCTCTGAGAAATTTTCGAAACAGAATTCTTTAAGTCTCAAGAACAGCTCACTCATCAGCTTAGTCATTTGTTGACGAAAAGCAGAGTTGAAGAACAAAGCTAAATACATCTTCTGAGTGAATTTGTAAAACTAAGTGTTGTGAGAAGTAGATATCCATCTGTTTGAG
Source organism: Penstemon eatonii (assembly GCA_038501285.1). Lineage (NCBI taxonomy): Eukaryota > Viridiplantae > Streptophyta > Magnoliopsida > Lamiales > Plantaginaceae > Penstemon > Penstemon eatonii. Next base: position 60,660,554 of record CM076710.1, read on the forward strand.
TGATATTACTTCAGAGAGTAGGATTTCTTTGTGATTTCTTACTGCGCACTTACGGCCTGTTCATTTGTTCTTAGGCGTAATCAGAGTGTACTGGTTACTTTGTGTTTCTAGTATAACCCAAGATCTAAGAGACTTGGAAGAGTGGACTAAAGGATTTAAATCCATATAACCACTATGAAATTCTGTGTGTTTTTACTTGCATTTTTAATTGCATATTTCAAGGCTGCATAAAACACTTTAGTTAACTGTTTGAAAAAGGTTTAAAAAGGAGTTTACAAAACTGGGGAAACATTTTTCAAACTACTGAGGACACTTGTGAAAAATACTTTGAAAATCCGCTGCAATTTCTCTAAGTATTGAAACTGATTTTAACAAAATCAGCTAAGTAATTATCAGATTAGTGGTCATCTAAGCTGTTCAAAGATTTGTTCGCGATCAGCGTAGTAACTTACAGTTTGATAACAGCTTTGTCTGTTTTAAGTTATAACAAAAGTTTTAAAGTTAAGAGGTCTATTCACCCCCTCTCTAGACCTCATCTGACCATTTGGGACCAAGAAGTGGTATCAGAGCAGGTGGTTCATTAGAATCAGCTGCCTGATCAACGAGCTTGATCCGAGTTTTTTTTTTTCAAAGGTTTTCAAAACTTTTTCAAAAGAGCATATTTTTGAAAAATAAAACTTTTTGAAAAATGGACTGTATCAGCCATGTTCCCCACATTGCTGGTATGTCGTTTGAAGACTGGAAAATCAGGATGGAGATTTTCCTAGCTGCTTTTAATGATAACATGTACACATGTATTATCAAAGGTCCATTCAAATCCACCAAGACCATCATAGTAGATGAAGCTGAACTGGTGGTGGAAAAAGACTTAACAGAGATGACAGCCGATGAAATAAAGCTGTTCAATCTGGACAAAGTCGGAAGATTCATCATGACCAAAGCCCTGGATAATGATCGGTTTGATAAAGTCAGACATTGCAAAACTGCAAAGGAGATGTGGGATAAGGTTCGTGACATGAGCGAAGGAAACGACGCCATCAAAGAGCATCAGCTGAGTGTTGCTCTAGAGAAGCTGGACAACTTCAAGATGAAGTCTGCGGAAACCATTGATCAGATGGATACAAGATTTACAAGGACGTTGAATGAATTTCTGAAGCTTGGAAAAACCTTCACCGACAAGGAGATAACTGTCAGAGTTCTGAAGGCTCTACCTCCAAAGTTCAACATGAAGGTGACAGCCATGGAAGAGTCAAGAGATCTGAGCAAGATTTCTCTCACCGAGCTGTTCTCAGTACTCAAGGCGTGTGAGTATAAACTGCCAAGAATGGGTGTTGAAGAAACCTCAACTTCAAGTCCCACAGCTGAAAATCCAAGAAGGCCAGCTCACAAAAGCAAAGATGTGGACTCATCTGATGAAGCCACAATACTCAACAAAAAGGAGTACACCGCTGGAGACGTTGCATTGCTGATGAACAACTTCAAAAAGTTCTACAGACGAAAGATGAAGAACAAATATAACCATGCTTCTACTTCTAACCCTAATTCTTCTTCTTCTCAAGATAAGGATTATTATAAATCCAAAATGATGTGCTATAATTGCAGGAAACTGGGACATTTCATCAGGGATTGCCCATATCCTAAGGCTGAGAAGTATACGGAAGAAGAAAAGAGAATCAGAAAAGAAAGAAAGCATCAAAAAGGAAAAGTGCTGGTAGCAGAAGCAGAAAAGCTAGCTGTTGTCTACTCATCTGATTCAGATTCAGACACTTCTGATGAAGAGTCTTCTGATGAAGAGAGCCCCGCTCTTCTCTGCCTGATGGCTAAGAAATCTGATAACTCCGAGGATGATAAGGTACCTCCTCTTGATAATGAATTGTTTAATTCATTTGAACAAATGATGCTCAACAATACTAGCATTGCTGATGCATTTAAAAAGCTTAAGGAAGAGATGATATTGCTAAAAGAGCAAAACAATTCTCTGAAACTTAAAGCTGAAAAGTCAAAAGAATCAGCTGAATATAAACTGCTTGAGCAAGAAAATGAATCTTTGAAAGCTGAATGTGAAGTCTATAAAGGAAAAATCATGGAGCTTGAGAAAGTAATTGAGTCTCATGATAAGTCAATTGTTGCATCCACTCACATACCTAATAAACAGAAGACACCTTTAGAACAGGACAAGTTAAAACTGAATCATACTGAAAAATTCATATCAGCTGACAATAGTAAGGTCATATTGTATGTTCAGACTACTAAACCTGCTTCACCTGAGAATGAATTAAAGGAGAAGAAAACTCCTAAGGCTAAAAAGAGCAAAGAGCCTAGTTTAGGAAAACAGACTAGTAAGCCTAAACAGAAGAGTCCTAGGAAGTCCTCTGATAAGGCTAAAACTAATCAGACTAGTGATAAAACTAAGTCGTCTGTTAATGAGCAAGCACCAAGTAAACCAAAAAAGCATAAGAATAAGAAAAATCAAAATGCTTGGTATGGAAATGAGCCTTATTATGTGCAACTTGCTGCATATCATCCTATATATCATGCACCTCAATTTCCAAATTACTATGCACCTTACCCTGCTCATCCAGTGCATGCATACCCTGCTTATCATGCACCATATCCTGCTTATGAACATTTTCCTTATCATACTGATCATCAACATGACTTATCTACTGCATATGATAAAGATAAAACTGTTCATGCTCCTGTCAAAACTCAGAAACCTAAGAAGCCTAAGGCATCAACATCTTGGGCTGTCAAAGGTGGAACTAATCTTTCAGGACCCTCTCAATAAGGGTACCTAAAACAATTTTATTTTTGTTTTGTAGGTTAGGATTAGGAGTAGGAGTAAAGTAGAGAAGATTTGGTACTTGGACAGTGGATGTTCAAGACACATGTGTGGAAACATACATGAGCTGACTGATGCAGTTGCTGTGGATGGCCCAAATGTCACTTTTGGAGACTGCAAAGAAGGCAAGATTGTAGCTAAAGGAAGAATAATCAAAGGAAACATTGAGATATCTGACGTCTCTTATGTTAAAGGCCTCAAATACAATTTGATGAGCATAAGTCAATTTCGTGATAAAGGATATTCAGTCATCTTCTCAACAGATAAGTGCTATGTTGAACAGATTGGTACAAAGAAGGTAATTTTATCTGGAAGACGACAAGGGAATGTCTACATAGTCGACTGGAATTCTGCTGATGAGAATTCAAGCATTTGTTTGGTGGCATCAACACCAAGTGAAGTTAGTTGGCTGTGGCACAAAAGAATGAATCATGTGAATTTCAAGACCATAAACAGAACTCTAAAAGAAGCTACCAGGACAATGATAGCTGAAGCTAAGCTGCCTCAAAGATTTTGGGCAGAAGCGACAAACACAGCATGTTTTACCCAAAACAGATGCATGATCAACAAGCACCAAAACAAGACTCCATATGAAGTCTGGAACAACAGGAAGCCAAACATTCATTATTTTAAGATATTTGGTTGTAAATGCTTTGTTTTAAATAATAGGAAAAATCACCTTACTGCATTTGCAGAAAAGGCTGATGAAGCTGTTTTTGTAGGATACTCTACTGTTAGTAAGGCTTATAGAGTTTTTAACAAAAGAACATTACTAATAGAAGAATCCATTCATGTAGTATTTGATGAACCAAGTCAATCTTCTGAAAAGAATCAAAGTACTAATCAAGATCTGTCTACTGATTTACAGAAATTGAATGTTGGAAAGAATGAAGAATATGTTCCCATCATACTACCTGATCTTAACCCAGCCGATAACTCAAATGCTGTTCAAAATCACAGTGCTGATTGTCTAACAGACGAGTTGCTAACAGTTGACAGACCAGAGACTGTTCAACAGACAACAAATGTTCAACAGACTACTACTGGAACTCCAACAGTAGTGTTGCAAGATCAAAACAAAGGAGAACATTATGATTTGCAACCTGATCTTAGATGGCTCAAGAATCACCCACCTGAACTGGTGATTAGTGATCCTTTGGACAAAGTGAAGACAAGGAGAGCTGCTGCAAATGAAGCAATGTTTGTCAGCTTCCTATCTCAAATTGAGCCTCAACAGATTGAAGAAACTCTTGGTGATTCAAACTGGATAGAAGTTATGCAGGAAGAGCTTAATCAATTTGAAAGGAATGAAGTCTGGTACTTAGTTCCTAGACCAACTCATCAAAGAGTCATTGGCACTAAATGGGTATTCAGAAATAAGATGAATGAAGATGGTGAAGTCACCAGAAATAAAGCAAGATTAGTGGCCAAGGGTTACTGCCAAGAAGAAGGCATTGACTTTGATGAGACCTTTGCACCAGTAGCAAGATTAGAGGCAATCAGACTCTTTCTTGTTTATGCTGCTCATAAGAATTTCACAGTCTATCAGATGGATGTGAAATCAGCTTTTCTCAATGGAGAATTGCAAGAAGAAGTTTATGTTGAACAACCACCTGGATTTGAAGCCTATCAAGAAGAAGACAAGGTGTATCGTCTGAAGAAAGCCCTCTATGGACTGAAACAGGCTCCAAGAGCATGGTATGATACTTTATCTGACTTTCTTTTAATTAAAGGATTTCGCAAAGGTAAGGTAGACAAGACCATGTTCACTATTAAATGGGAAGAACATATTTTGCTTGTGCAAATTTATGTGGACGATATTATTTTTGGTTTAACTAACCAACAGATGTGTGACAAGTTCTCCAAGCTGATGCAGAACAAGTTTGAAATGAGCATGATGGGTGAACTTAATTATTTTCTTGGCTTACAAGTTAGACAGTTGCCTGATGGAATATTCATCAGCCAAGCAAAATACACAAAGGATCTGTTCAAGAAATTTGGTATGGAAACTAGCTCTACTGCTAATATTCCAATGTCTACAAGTCTTCGTTTGGATAAAGATGAAGATGGCAAATCAGTGGACATAACCAAGTACAGAGGAATTATTGAGTCACTGTTATACTTAACAGCCAGCAGACCTGATATTATGTACTCTGTTGGGGTTTGTGCGAGATTTCAATCAAATCTTAAGGAATCTCACCTCTTAGCTGCCAAAAGGATACTCAAGTATCTAAAAGGTACTGAAGATTTGGGATTGTGGTATCCTAGAGAATCTGAATTTGAGCTTATTGGATATTCAGATTCTGACCTTGCTGGCTGCAAAATTGATAGGAAGAGCACAACAGGTGCTTGACAATTTTTAGGCAGTCGTCTGATCTCATGGATGAGTAAGAAACAGACTTCAGTATCCATATCAACTGCTGAAGCTGAATATATAGCTGCTGGAGCTTGCTGTACACAAATATTATGGTTGAAGCATCAACTTGAAGATTACAATGTAAAAATCAGTGGAATACCTATCTACTGTGATAATACAAGTGCAATCAGTCTTACACAGAATACTACAAGTCATTCAAGAACTAAGCATATTGAGATCAAACATCATTTTATAAGAGATCATGTGGAGAAAATAAATGTCATTATTGAATATGTGTTTACTGAAAATCAGATTGCTGACATCTTCACTAAACCTCTAAGTGAGACAAGGTTTTCTACTATAAGAGCTGAACTAGGTCTATTAAAATTAGATGCATAAGCTGAGGGGGAACTCATCAGAAGACTAGAGTTCAACAGCTTACTCATCTCATTCGTCTTCAAGAATTAACTCTCAACAGACTAGTTAACTTATAAATTCTTAAAGTCAGGGGGAACGTATAAGACTAGCGGTACTTCTGATTAAAAGATGAAATTTGTTAATGACAGTTAGTTGAAGTTATGTTTTCAACAGAAGATTAAAATATTGAAGAATGAAGATTTATTATCTAGCTGGATTGACAAACAGCCGAGGAAGGTTATCAGCTATTGGCTTTCACTGATAACAACTTTGTCATTAGGACAGTAGTCCATCAGATAAGTATTTATTTTACTCATCTGATCGCTTTTGTAAAAGCTTACTGTTTAAAACGTTATATTTGAAAACACGCTTTTACAAGTGACAGAAGGGCGGTACTAATTCCCGCTCCTCATTTAATGCGATTTGAATTTGAAAGGTCGTAACTGACGCCGCACGATCAGCACTGACAAAAAACGGATCTAACGGTTAGCTCGTATCACGGAAATCGAAATACCCTAACTCTATAAATCCCAATCTGATCAGCCGTGTAGTTCTTTACGCACCCTAAAATTTCAAAAGCACTTGTGAGAAAATACTTTCAATTTTTCTGCAAAATTCTTCTTGTTCTCTCTACTTTCAACAGATTCGAAATGGCCGCTGAAGGTGTGTTCCTAGTTTATGAGTCCTACTACCAATCTGGTACGGATCTAATGAAGGAACTGTTGGAAAAATTCAAATCTGCCTCGTTGGTAAACTTAATGGAGTACAATAAAGGTGTAATCTGGACCGACCAGGTTCTAGAGTACTACAAGACCGCAACTGTTGATTACAGTAAACTGGAGATTAAGGCTACAGTGGGAGGTAAGTCCATAGTCATTACTCCTGCTGTTCTTCATGAAACTTTTGGGCTTCCTAACAGTGGACGACATGACGTCATTGTACTGACGGAAGACAAGCACCAACAGTTTTGGGCGATCTGCGCCAAAGAAGGAGAGATGTTGTCTGACAACATCAAGAAGAAACAATTGAAGGATGAATATCAGCGGATGACTGATATGGTTTCGAAGCTGATCGAAAATTGTACCTTCTCTCTGGATGCTGTTACCATGAAAAGGTTCAGCATAATGGCTGCCGTCTATTATGGGCTAGAAGTCAACTGGTCCGTCATAGTTTGGTACATTTTAGCTGGTTTTCACGAAGTAAACAAGGGAAAAACTCCTCAGACCAACCATAGGATCACACTCAGTTGCCTGCTGTTCAAACTGGGCTGTGGTATGACAAATGGTAAGGAGATTCACAAGTCCAAGGCAATGTCCAAATACTTGCCTGTTCTTAAGAGAAAGGCTGATGAGCCTGAAGAAGATGAAGATGAGGAACCAAAGGTGGTACCTGCCAAGAGGCCAAGAAGATTGGTGAATACAGCTGAGTTAGCTGTTGAGAAAAAGAAGGATGCTCCAAAACAAACGGAGACAGTGACTGCTGATGCTGGAGTTACAAAAATAATCGAACAAGTCACTGCTGATGTCAGGAATGCATCTCCTGCATCACCTTCAAGGACTCCATCTGTTGAGATGCCTACTGAGAATGTTTCTCATAGGACAAGGAGTCAGCAAAAGGACACTGCTACCTCAAGAATTGTTCAAGGAAGAACAAAGAAAACGGCAAGGAAGCAGATGACATTCATAGAAGAGCCTACTGAGTTGGAAAACTTAGTTAGACAAACTCCTGTATCTGCTGAAAAACCAGTTGGAGCTGATAAGGCTTCTGTTGCTGACAAAGCTGATGCACAACAATTGACTCAAACTACTCTAACAGTTGAGGAGGCCAAACCTCAGGATGATCCAGATGTCATGATCATCCATCCTATTGCTGCTGCTCCCATTTCCTCTGCTGGTCCAGCCCCTGCCCCAGCTGATAAAGGAAACAAAAAGATAGTGCTTAAGAGAAAGAAAATCTCTAAAGCTGATAAAAGGAAAAGAGAAGAATCCGAACAGAGAAAGCAGGATGAAATGGAAGAGAAAAAGGCTCTTGAACTGAGCAAAATTCAGGAAGCAAAGGATGAAGCAAGAAGAAAAATGTCTGAGGCAGAAAGGAAAGCTGCTGAGGATGCTGAAATGGCTATGGTCATTGAACTCAGCAAGATTGATGCCTATGGACCTGTCCATGGAGGAGGCATTAAGATCAAAGAAGCTGATGGAGAAGAACCCCCAAATCCCAAAATGCCTGCTGGGGAAGTTAAGCCTAAGGACAAGTATGAAGTGAGAAAAGCTTTCAACATTGTATATGCTGATAAAGAGCTTTTCAAGAGATTTGAGAAGTCTTTAGCTTACTACGATCAAAAGCTCATGTTAAAGACACTGTTCAACCTAGAAAAGCCAAGATACATCAGATGGAGAGACAACAGCATGAACAGATCAATCATAGAACTTCAAAGTCTGAAAGAGCTAGCTGATGAAGAACAATGGGTTCTTAATTGGCTAAGGACAGACTCTATTCAGAAGGCCTTGGATCCCAGCTATGTCAGAGATGTCATGCATCAATATGCAAAGGAATTTTCATTGGAGGTGGCCAAAATTATTCAGAACATTTTGCCTGCCAAGAGAAGAAAATCAGATAATGCTGAAGAAAGGGCCATAAATATTGCTGTTATGACCGCCCTGAAGAGTTGGGCAGAAAGGTCAAGATATCAGCAGGGACATTCAAGTGAACTGCCTCAGCTGCCAAGTATTCAGCAAATCATTTTTGGCAAGGAAGTAAAGGAGTATAGTGAAGTGCCCAAGGGTAATGATGCTTTTGTGAATCCTTGGATCATTGTTAGGCAGATACGTCAAACAACCTGCTTCAATGATGATTGCACGATCACTAATCTGTTTTATGATGACGTCACTGATGAGCACAAGAAAGCTGACAAAACCTTAGCCATTGAGTGGAATGCTAAGGCTTCTGAAGCTAATCAGGAGACTGAGATGCAAGATATCCCTGTCCACCAGGAGACTGAAGAGAAGGAAGCTGCTGCTTCTGCTTCATCAGGTGATCAACACTTATCACTGATGGAAGCTTTCCAGATGCTGATGGAAAATTCAGTAAAGGAACTGGAAGAGAAGCATAACCAGCAGCTGAAAAAGATGAAAGAGGAGCTGAAGGAAGAACTGAAAGCAGAGTTGGTAGAGTCCAACAGACTTCAGCTGGAAACTATGCAACAATCAACAGCTGTGATCATCAAAAAAGAGATTGATAGTTTCCCAATGCCTCAGGACAACTCAAAGCAGTTGCTGCAAAGTCATGTTGAGATGAACGGAAACGTAGAAGATGTCAAAGCTGATGTCAACCATCTTCATGGTGCATTAGACCGAGCTCGTCAAAACATAGCTAAATTAACTGTTACCTTCATCAAAGTCAGTGAAGAAGAGAAGGCTGTGAATGTTAAGCTGTTGCAGGAAGTTGGTCAAGCTGAAGGAATTATCCAAAATGAACTTCCAACCATGCAAATTAACATTGACTGCTGCAATGACAAAACTGACACCATCAGCACTGATCTTCACCATTTAACAGCAAGTCATGATGTGGTCAATCAAAACTTGAAGGCTTTGTGTGCTACACTGAAGATTCCTACAGTTGCACTCAACCCTGCTGCTGTACCTTCTGATGTCATCAAGTCTGATTATGACAAAAAGGGGGAAAAGAAAAGGGAGGAATCAGCTAGGAGACTGTTGGTGCTGAAGCTGACAAGATTGAAGAACCTGCTGAAAAGACTGCTGAAGAAGTTGGAAAAATAAAAGGAAAGGAGAAGTCTGAAGAAGGTGCTAAGGAAAAAGCCAAATCTGATTAAGAGATGACTGAAACCAAAGACTCTATTGAAGATCAACCAGATCCTTTTATTAAGTACAAAAACACAGAATCAGCCAGAAGAGCAATGGAGCTACTGAAGGAGCAGCAACTTAAAGAAAAGATGGACGCTGCCAGAGCAAACATACTTCTGGGTGAGGAAGATGATGAAAATGAAGAGGATGATGATGAAGAGTCATCCTATGAATACGAAGAAGTGTTAGAAATATCTGATGAAGAAGCTGATAGTTAGATTATACATATCTCTTTGTAATCAGTTTACTTTATCTGTTCTTCAGACATCTTATCTGAAACTTGTACTTGTAATATTTTTCACTATCAATAAAAGACAAGTTTTTCCAACATATCATTTTCTATCTCAGAAAATTTTTGAGGATTACAATCTTTAGCATAGGTATTAACAGGTACTTAGCTGAAGTTTTGTCATCATCAAAAAGGGGAAAATTGTTGGATAAGGATGAAGATGAAGAACACTGAAGACAATTTAATAAGGAAGGTTTTGATGAATTCCAAAACTTCAAAATTGGCTAAGTATAAATCAACTTAGCTGATATCCCTCTGAAGGAATTTTGACTAAGTAATGAAGACATCAGAAGAGTCAAATTTCAAGGTTCAAGATTTCTGATCTGCTGAAGGAAAGATATCAGACTGATGAAGATCAGCCGACTCAAATCGGATTTGTTCAAGTTTGAGATAAGCTTATTTCGCCATCAGACTTGCACTTTCGTCAGCCAAGTGGAAAGGATCATAAAGTCTTCCCAACGGTAATAAATGCCCCTGGAAGTAATAAATGCTGAAGTACAAGGTTATTAAATTTAAATGATTGAAGAATTGCTTCGTATCAGCAAGGTGCATTTAATGCTGCCTGCAGAAAAGTACTGTTGACGGTACGGACAGACTGCAAAGAGCCGTTCGCGGAAATTAAGGACCAGTACTCGAGGAATTTGAATCTTGTCTCTCTTCAACGGACATTTTTCAAATCTCAAGTATAAATAGCTGAGAGAGACGAAAAGAAAAAGAGAACAACACAATCTCTGAGAAATTTTCGAAGCAGAATTCTTTAAGTCTCAAGAACAGCTCACTCATCAGCTTAGTCATTTGTTGACGAAAAACAGAGTTGAAGAACAAAGCTAAATACATCTTCTGAGTGAATTTGTAAAACTAAGTGTTGTGAGAAGTAGATATCCATCTATGTGAGTGATATTACTTCAGAGAGTAGGATTTCTTTGTGATTTCTTACTGCGCACTTACGGCCTGTTCATTTGTTCTTAGGCGTAAGCAGAGTGTACTGGTTACTTTGTGTTTCTAGTATAACCCAAGATCTAAGAGACTTGGAAGAGTGGACTAAAGGATTTAAATCCATATAATCACTATAAAATTCTGTGTGTTTTTACTTGCATTTTTAATTGCATATATCAAGGCTGCATAAAACACTTTAGTTAACTGTTTGAAAAAGGTTTAAAAAGGAGTTTACAAAACTAGGGAAACATTTTTCAAACTACTGAGGACACTTGTGAAAAACACTTTGAAAATCCGTTGCAAGTACTCTAAGTATTGAAACCGATTTTAACAAAATCAGCTAAGTAATTATCAGATTAGTGGTCATCTAAGCTGTTCAAAGATTTGTTCGCGATCAGCGTAGTAACTTACAGTTTGATAACAACTTTGTCTGTTTTAAGTTATAACAAAAGTTTTAAAGTTAAGAAGGAAATTAAAAAGTTAAGAGGTCTATTCACCCCCCCCCTCTAGACCTCATCTGACCACTTGTGACCAACAAAAAGGATCATAACAAAATTATTTAGTTCAATCCATTATAGTGATTTTCATTTAAAAAGCACTATTTTAAGAACATTATTTACTTGTTTTAATTTGAAATAAATACCATGTTATTTTAAATGCATTTGTTTAAGGAAAATTCATGCCTAATCCACTAGGTTGCTGGATGAATGCCACATGGACATGAAAGGACAATTTTTTGTCCTCTCACGCCCATGTGCGGGACTTCCAACTGCAATGGATTAAATTCATTGGGATAGGATCTAAGTAAGCGTAATACCTAAGAAAATTTTCACATATTCAGTTCATTAGTTTAATCCACTTTTTCACGGGTTTATCCTATTTTTTTTACCGAATTTATTCATTTTGCATTGATTAAATATATTTTTTCTCCAATTTACTCTTTCTTTTATTGAAATTAACCTACTTTCATTATTTTTTTCCATTTTTTGTCGGTTTTTTTTCCGATTTAAATCATTTTCTACCAATTTCACACTGTCCTTTTTGGTTAAACAAATTTTTTTTTACAGTTTTCACTAGTTTTTCCACTGATTTACATGTTTATTCACCAAATTCTCATATTTAATATTTCACATGTTTTCACCGACTTCACCTTTGTTTCTCAATTAATTGATTTCACCCATTTTTAACAATTAAATTCGTTTTTCACTAATGACACCGATCTCATTCGTTTTTCACGTATTTCATCCATAGTTATTCGATATCATATGTATTTGTCGATTTTATAGGTGCACTGTTACCAGGTTCACTCGTTTTTCATCAATTTCACCCAAAATTTTATCATTTTCGCATTTTTTAACAGATTTTTATCGATTTTCATTAATCGATTTCACCTATTTCCATGAACGAACTTCATGAAAATTTGAGTATCACCAATTTCATCAATTTATCACGAATTCATAATTTTTATTTTACCGATTTTACATGTTTTTTCACCAATTTTACCAATATTTATATTCAAGGTTATTCATGTAATGATATTCTTGAATTTTATTTATATTTTGCTTCTCTAGCCAAAGATAAATTATGTAATTAGCTAGGTCATAAGCATTTTTCCTTTAACACGTACGTTGTGCGTGTCTAGTTAATTTTGTTAATAAATTTATAAATTATAGTAAAATTAACTTTGTCATGTCATAAAATAGCACAAATTAATGACTAATATTCAACTTAATTATTATTTCATCAAAAAAATGACGACTTTAAATTATTGTAATCAAATATAAAACGATGATTGATTTGCTCTTAAGATCTTGTACTTTTCTAAAACAAGATAATAATAAAATTATTTAGTTCATTCCATTATAGTAGTTTTTATTTAAAAAGCACTATTTTAAGAACATTATTTATTTGTTCTAATTTGAAATAATATCATGTCATTTGACATGCATTTGTTTACATACCTAAGCTAATTTTCATATATTTAATCCATTTTTCACGGGTTTAACATATATTTTTACCGTTTTCATTCATTTTTAATCGTTTTAATATATATTTTTATTTGATTTACCCGTTCTTTTATCCGTTTAACCAACATTAATTATTTTTTTATTTTTCGTCGATTTCTTTTATTTTTTCGGTTCAACCCTATTTTTGTCGGTTAAACTATAATTTTTTTTATAGATTTCACTCATTTTTACCTATTTCACACGTTTTTCCATTGATTTACATTTTTTTCATAAATTTCACCTCACATTTCATTGATTTCTCATGTTTTCACCGACATTATATTTTTTCTTCCGATTCATTGATTTCACCCATTTTTAACGATTTTGTCATTTTTCACTAATTTCACCGGTCTTAATAGATTTTCACGAAACCGTATGTATTTATCAATTTCATGGGTGCCTTTTTACTGGCTTCAATCAATTTTTCCTAACTTTACAAGTGTTCATAAATTTCACCCAATTTTTATTATTTTCACATATTTTAATCGACGTTTCTCTATTTCACCAATTTTTTATAAACCGATCAAGTATTCCATGGAAGGAACTCCATGAAAATTCGAGTATCATCAGTTTCATCCATTTTTTACAAATTTATCTGAATTTTCATCGATTACATAATTTTTTTTTTAGATTTATTTTCTATCATCTGCACTAATTCATTATACTAATAATCTTTATTCTAATGGCACTAGTAAGCCAAAGAACTAAGTCAAAATCAAATGAGCAAGCATCTAGTAAGCCAAAGAAGCATAAGAATAAGAAAAATCAAAATGCTTGGTATGGAAATGAGTCATATTATGTGCAACCTGCTGCATATCATCCTATGTATCATGCACCTCAATTTCGTAGTTACTATGCACCTTACCCTGCTCATCCAATGCATGCATATCCTGCATATCATGCACCTTACCCTGCTTATGAACATTATTCTTATCATACTGATCATCAACATGACTTATCTGATAACTATGATAAAAATGAAGCTGTTCATGCTCCTGTCAAAACTCAGAAGCCTAAGAAGCCTAAGACATCAACATCTTGGGTTGTCAAAGGTGAAACTAATCCTTCAGGACCCTCTCAATAAGGGTACCTAAAACAATTTTATTTTTGTTTTGTAGGTTAGGATTAGGATTAGGAGTAAAGTAGAGAAGATTTGGTACTTGGACAGTGGGTGTTCAAGACACATGTGTGGAAACATACATGAGCTGACTGATGCAGTTGCTGTGGATGGTCCAAGTGTTACATTTGGAGACAGCAAAGAAGGCAAGATTAAAGCTAAAGGAAGATTAATCAAGGGAAACATAGAGATATCTGACGTCTCATATGTTAAAGGCCTAAAGTATAATCTGCTGAGCATAAGTCAATTTTGTGACAAAGGATATTCAGTCATCTTCTCAACAGATAAGTGCTATGTTGAACAGATTGGTACAAAGAAGGTAATTTTATCTGGAAGACGACAAGGAAACATCTACATAGTCGACTGGAATTCTGCTGACAAGAATTCAAATGTTTGTTTGGTGGCATCTGCACTAAGTGAAGTCAGTTGGCTATGGCACAAGAGAATGAATCATTTAAACTTCAAGACCATAAACAGATTAATCAAGAATGATCTGGTAGAAGGGATTCCAAAGGCAGTCATGAGCAAAGACAAGCTATGTGACGCATGTCAGAAGGGTAAACAAATCAAGTCATCATTCAAAGAAAAGAAGCACCAATCTTCTGGAAGAATATTGGAGCTACTACACATGGACTTATTTGGACCCATTGATCCAGTCAGCAATGGTGGAAAGAAATACTGCCTAGCTGTTGTGGATGACTATTCAAGATATACTTGGGTGATTTTCATGAAGAAGAAAAGTGAAACCAAGGAACATCTTACCAATCTGATGGAACTGATCCAGAATGAGAAGAGTATAAAATTATTGAAGATCAGATCAGATAGAGGGACAGAGTTTACAAACTCTACTGTTGAAGAGTATTGTAATATCAAAGGAATACATCATGAGTATTCAGCTGCTAGAACCCCTCAACAGAATGGTGTTGCTGAAAGGAGAAACAGAACACTAAAAGAAGCTGTCAGGACCATGATAGCTGAAGCTAAGCTGCCTCAAAGATTTTGGGCAGAAGCAACAAATACAACATGTTTTACCTAAAACAGATGTATGATCAACAAAAATCAGAACAAGACTCCATATGAAGTTTGGAACAACAGAAAACCAAACATTCATTACTTTAAGATTTTTGGGTGTAAATGTTTTGTACTGAATAATGGGAAAAATCACCTTACTGCATTTGCAGAAAAGGCTGATGAAGCTGTCTTTGTAGGATACTCAACTGTTAGTAAGGCCTATAGAGTTTTCAATAAAAGAACATTACTAATAGAAGAATCTATTCATATAGTATTTGATGAGCTAAGTCAATCTTCTGAAAAGAATCAAAGTGTTAATCAAGATCTGTCTACTGATTTACAGAAGCTAGACATTGGAAGAAATGAAGAATATGTTCCCATCATACTACCTAATCTAAGTTCAGCTGCTAACTCAAGTGCTGTTCAAAATCACAGTGCTGATTGTCTAACAGACGAGTTGCAAACAGCTGACAGACCAGAGACTGTTCAACAGACTGCAAATGTTCAACAAACTACTACTGGAACTCCAACAGTAGTGTTGCAAGATCAAGACCGAGGACAACATCCTGATCTGCAACCTGATCTTAGATGGCTCAAGAATCACCCACCTGAGTTAGTAATTGGTGATCCATTAGATAGAGTGAAAACAAGAAGAGCTGCTGCACAAGATGCTATGTTTGTCACCTTTCTATCTCAAATAGAGCCTAAGCAAATTGAAGAAGCTCTAAATGATTCCTTCTGGATAGAAGCTATGCAAGAAGAGCTGAATCAATTTGAAAGGAATGAAGTCTGGTACTTAGTTCCTAGACCTAGTCATCAAAGGGTAATTGGCACTAAATGGGTTTTCAGAAATAAGATGAATGAAGATGGTATTGTTACCAGAAACAAAGCAAGATTAGTGGCCAAGGGTTATTGTCAAGAAGAAGGAATTGACTTTGATGAAACTTTTGCACCAGTAGCAAGACTTGAAGCAATCAGACTGTTTCTAGCCTATGCTGCTTATAAGAACTTCACTGTCTATCAGATGGATGTGAAGTCTGCTTTTCTCAATGGAGAATTGCAAGAAGAAGTGTATGTTGAACAACCTCCTGGATTTGAAGTCTATCAAGAAGAGGACAGGGTATATCGTCTGAAGAAAGCCCTATATGGACTGAAACAGGCTCCAAGAGCATGGTATGATACCCTATCTGATTTTCTTTTAATTAAAGGATTTCGTAAAGGTAAGGTAGATAAAACCTTGTTTACAATTGAATGGGAAAATCATATATTACTTGTGCAAATATATGTCGACGATATCATTTTTGGTTCAACTAACCAACAGATGTGTGATAAGTTCTCCAAGCTGATGCAGAATAAGTTTGAAATGAGCATGATGGGTGAACTTAACTATTTTCTTGGCTTGCAAGTTAGACAGTTGCCTGATGGAATATTCATCAGCCAAGCAAAATACACAAGAGATTTGTTCAAGAAGTTTGGTATGGAAACTAGCTCAACTGCTACAATTCCTATGTCTACAAGTCTTCGTTTGGATAAAGATGAAGATGGCAAATCAGTGGACATAACCAAATATAGAGGCATTATTGGTTCATTGTTGTATCTAACAGCAAGTAGACCTGATATAATGTACTCAGTTGGAGTCTGTGCAAGATTTCAATCAAACCCCAAAGAATCTCATCTCTTAGCTGCCAAGAGGATATTGAAATACATTAAAGGCACTCAAGAATTGGGATTGTGGTATCCTAGAGAATCTGGATTTGAACTTATTGGTTATTCAGATTCAGACCTTGCTGGCTGCAAGATTGACAGAAAGAGCACAACAGGTGCCTGTCAGTTCTTAGGTAGTCGTCTGATCTCATGGATGAGTAAGAAACAGACTTCAGTTTCTATATCTACTGCTGAAGCTGAATATATAGCTGCTGGAGCTTGCTGTGCACAAATACTTTGGTTGAAGCATCAACTAGAAGACTACAACATCAAGATCAGTGGAATTCCAATCTACTGTGACAACACAAGTGCAATCTCTCTTACTCAGAACACTACAAGTCATTCAAGGACTAAACATATTGAGATCAAGCATCATTTCATTAGAGATCACGTGGAAAAAGGCAATGTAATGATTGAGTATGTTCATACTGATAATCAGATTGCTGATATTTTCACTAAGCCTTTAAGTGAAGTAAGGTTTTCAACTTTAAGAGCTGAGCTAGGACTACTCAATTTGGAAGCATAAGCTGAGGGGGAACTCATCAGAAGACTGAAGTTCAACAGCTTAGTTATCCGTTGTTCTATTCAAGGATTAACTTTCAACAAACTAGTTAACTTATGAATTCTTAAACTCAGGGGGAACGTGTAAGACTAGCGGTACTTCTGAATTAAAGATGAAATTTGTTAATGACAGTTAGTTGAAGTTATGTTTTCATCAAAAGACTCAACTATCGAAGAACAAAGTTATATTATCTGGCTGGATTGACAAACAGCTGAGGAAGGTTATCAGCTATTGGCATTCTCTGATAACAGCACTGTCATCAGGACAGTAGTCCATCAGATAAGTATTTCCTTTACTCATCTGATTACTTAAAATAAAAGCGAATCTATTTAAAACGTTTATTCAAAACACGCTTTTATAAGTAACTGTTGGGCGGTACACATTCCCGCTCTTCATTAAATATCTTTTGAATTTGAAAAGTCGTAACTGACGCCGCACGATCAGCACTGACAGAAAAACGGATCTTACGGTTGGCGGATATCACGGAAACCGACATACCCCAACTCTATAAATCCCCATCTGATCAGTCGAGTCGCTCTTTACGCACTCTAAACATTCAAAAGTACTTGTGAGGAAATTACTTGCAATTCTCTGCAAATTTCTCTCTGTTTTCCTAACCTTCAACAGATTAGCAATGGCCGCTGAAGGTATGTTCCTCGTGTATGATTCCTACTACCAATCCGGTACAAATCTGATGAAAGAACTTCTGGAGAAGTTCAAATCTGCAAACTTGGTAAATTTCATGGAATACAATGAGGGAGTGATCTGGACTGATCAAGTGATGGAGTACTACAACACAGCTAAGGCTGATTACAACGCACTGGAGATTAAGGCTACAGTGGGAGGTAAATCTATCACTATTACTCCTGCTGTTCTGCACGAAACGTTTGGACTTCCTAACAGTGGACGACATGACGTCACTGTACTGACGGAAGATAAGCACCAACAATTCTGGGCGATCTGCGCCAAGGAGGGAGAAGTGCTTTCTGGAAACATAAGGAAGAGACAACTGAGAGATGAATATCAGCGGATGGCTGATATGGTGGCTAAGCTGATTGAGAACTGCACCTTCTCACTGGATGCTGTTACCATGAAGATGTTCAGCATCATGGCCGCCATCTACTATGGACTAGAGGTCAACTGGTCAATCATAGTTTGGTACATCTTGGCTGATTTCCTTGATGCAAAGAAAGGAAAAGGCCCCTCAACCAACCACAGGATCACGCTCAGTTACCTACTGTTCAAGCTGGGGTGTCCAATGCTGAATGGGAAGGAAATTCATAAATCCAAGGCAATGTCCAAGTACTTGCCTGTTCTAAAGAGGAAGGCTGATGAGCCTGAAGCTGAAGACGAGGAATCAAAAGAGGTTCCTGCCAAAAGGCAAAGGAAACTGGTCAAGACTGCTGATTTAGCTGTTGAGTCCAGAAAGAAGAAGGCTGCTGATAAGCCCAAGGAAAAGATTCCAAAGAAGATGGAGAAAGTGACTTCTGCTGTTGAAGCCACTAAAGCTATAGAAAAAGTAATTGCTGATGTAAGGACTGGATCCCCTGCATCACCATCAAGAACTCCATCAGCAGAGAGGCCTGCTGAAAATGTTTCTAAGAGGACAAGGAGTCAGTAGAAGGATACTGCTACTTCAAGAACTGTTCAAGGCTTAACTAAGAAAGCTGCTAGAAAGCAGATGACCTTTATAGAGGAACCCACGGAGTTAGAAAATGTAGCTAGGGAAGACCCTGACGCTGCTGAAAAGCCTGCTAAAACAGTTGAGACTGTTGCGACTGACAAAGCTGATGTACAACAGTTGCCTCAAGTCACATCAACAGCTGAGGTTGCTCAACCTCAAGAAGATCCAGATGTCCAAACCATACATCCTATTGCTGCAAATCCTATATCATCTGCTGGACCAGCCCCTGCTGATAAAGGTAAAAGAAAGATAGTGCTAAGGAGAAAGAAAGTCTCCAAAGCTGACAAGAAAGCAAGGGAGGAAGCTGAACAAAGGAAGCAGGATGAGTTAGAGGAAAAGAAGGCACTTGAGCTAAGCAAAGCTCAAGCGGCTAAGGATGAAGCCAGAAGGCGCATGTCTGAGGCAGAAAGGAAAGCTGCTGAGGATGCTGAACTGGAAATGGTGTTGGAATTGGGCAAAGTTGATGCCTATGGACCTGTCCATGGAGGTGGCATCAAGATTGGAGAAGAAAAGAAAAAGATATTACTGCCTGCCCCCAAACTCAAGTCAAAGGACAAATTTGAAGTTAGAAGAGCCTTCGAGATAGTGTATGCTGATAAGGAGCTGTTCAAGAAGTTTGAGAAGTCCTTGGCATACTATGATCAAAAGCTCATGTTGAAGACTCTGTTCAACCAGGAGAAACCAAGATATATAAGTTGGAGAGACAACAGGCTGAATAAGTCAATAACAGAACTTCAAAATATGAAGGAGTTGGCTGATGAAGAACGATGGGTTCTGACCTGGCTGAAAACAAACTCCATTCAAAAGGCCCTTGATCCCAGCTATGTAAGAGATGTCATGCATAGATATGCAAAATAATTTGCGTTGGAAGAGGCCAAGAAGATCAAAAGCACCTTGCCTGACAAGAAGAGAAAATATGAAGATGCTGAAGAAAGGGCAATCAAATTTGCTGTTATGACCGCCTTGAAGAGATGGGCAAAAAGGTCAAAATATCAGCAAGGTTGTTCAAGTGACTTGCCACTGCTGCCAAGTATTCAGCAGATAATCTTTGGCAAGGAAGTGAAGGAATTTAGTGAAGTGCCTAAGGGAAACAATGCTCCTGTTAACCCTTGGATCATTGTGAGGCAGATCCGACAGACAACCTGCTTCAATGATGATGGCACCGTCACTAATCTGATATACGAAGATGTCACTGATGAACAAAAGAAGTCTGAGGAAAAGAAAGCTGATGAGCCTCTAGCAATAGACTGGAATGCTAAGGACTCTGAAGACCATCAGATGACAGATTTGGAAGAAGTCCCTGTTCAACAGGCGACTGATGAGAAGAAAGCTGATGCTGCTGCTTCTGCTTCATCAGGTGATGAACACTCATCATTGATGGAAGCTTTCCAGATTTTAATGGAAAATTCTCTAAAGGAACTGGAAGAGAAACATAATCAACAGCTAATGAAGGTCAAGGAGGAGCTGAAGAATGAACTTAAGGCAGAACTGGAAGAATCAAACAGACTTCAGCTGGAAACTGTTCAAGGATCAACAGCAGAGATCATCAAGAAAGAAATTGACAGTATTCCTATTCCCCAAGACAATTCATTACAGTTAGTGCACAGTCTGAGAGAGATGAACAAGAATGTTGAAGATGTGAAGGGTGATGTGAACCACCTTCACACTGCATTAAAGACAGCTGAGCACAAGATTGCTGATCTAACCTCAACCTTCATTCAAGTCAGCAAAGAGGAGAAGGAAATCAACTTAGGGATGTTGCAAGAAGTGGCAAAGGCATCACAAGAAGTTCAGAATGAAATTGCAACTATCAACCTTAACATTGATTACTTCAATGATCAGACTGACGTTATTAGCACTGATATTCATCATCTTACAGCAAGTCATGATGTTGTCAATCAGAATCTAAAGGCTTTATGTGCTGAAATGAAAATTCCAACAGTTGCTCTCAACCCTGCTGTTGCACCTTCTAATGTCATCAAGGTTGATGATGACAAAAAGGGGGAAGATAAAAGGGAAGAACCAGCTAAGGAAACTGCTGCTGCAACTATTGAAGCCAAGGAAACTGAAGACACAGCTGAAAAGACTGAAAAGCTTGGAAAGGTAGAAGAAGAAGAAAAGACTGAAAAAGAGACTACCAAGTACAAGAACACTGAATCTGCCAAGAAAGCAATGGAGCTTATCAAAGAACAGCAACTCAAAGAGAAGATGGAAGCTGCCAAAGCAATTTTGGAAGAGGAAGCTGATGATGAAGAAGATGACGAAGAGTCATCTTATGAATATGAAGAAGTGCTTGAAGGATCAGATGAAGAAGCTGATAGTTAGAAATTGAAAAATCTTTGTAATCAGTTTACTTTTATCTATTCTTCAGAATCCTCATCTGATGAACTTGTACTTGTAATTATTTATCAAATCATCAATAAAAGTTCAAGTTTCTGTTTCCAACATATATTTTCTATCTCAGAAAATTTTGAAGGTTACAATCCTTAGCTTAGGTATTTAACAGGTACTTAGCTGAAGTTTTGTCATCATCAAAAAGGGGGAAATTGTTGGATAAGGATGAAGATGAAGGCACTAAAGGAAATTTGATAAGGGAGGTTTTGATGCATTCCAAAACTTCATATGTGGCTAAGTATGGAGTAACTTAGCTGACAATCTTATCAAGGAATTTTGACTAAGTACAAGAAGACATCAGAAGAGTCAAAGTTTCAAGGTCCAAGACTTCTGATCTGCTGAAGTAAAGTTATCAGACTGATGAAGATCAGCCGACTCAAATCAGATTTGTTCATGTTTGAGATCAGCCGAGTTCGCCATCAGACCTGCACTTTCGTCAGCCAAGTGAAGAAGATCATGAAGTGTTCCCAACGGTAATAAATGCCCCTTGGAGTAATAAATGCTGAAGTACAAGGTTATTTAAGATAAATGATTGAAGACTTGCTTCGCATCAGCTGGGTGCATTTAATGCTGCCTGCAGAATAGTACTATTCACAGTACGGACAGACTGCAAAAGAGCCGTTCGCGGATTTTAAGGACCAGTACTCGAGGAATTTGAATCCTGTCTCTCTTCAACGGACACTTTTCAATCCTCAAGTATAACTGAAAGAGACAAAGAAGAAACAAGCAACACAATCTCTGAGAAATTTTCGAAGCAAAATTCTTTAAGTCTCAAGAACAGCTCACTCATCAGCTGAGTCATTAGTTGACGAAAGCAAAGTTGAAGAATCAAGAAAAATACATCTTCTGAGTGATTTTGTAATCAAGAGTGTTGTGAGAAGTAGATATCCGTCTAAGTGAGTGATATTACTTCAGAGAATAGGTCTTCTTTGTGATTTCCTATTGCGAACTCGTGGTCGTGTCATTTGTTGTTCGACGCAAGCAGAGTATACTGTAAACTTTGTGATTATAGTATAACCCAAGATCTGTGAGACTTGGAAGAGTGGATTAAAGGATATTCAAATCCATATAATCACTATAAAAATTACTTGTGTTTTTACATTGCTTTTAAATCTACACATTTTCTGTTTGCATAAAAACACATTAAGTTAACTGTTTGAAAAAGAGGTAAAAAGGAGTTTATAAAACTGGGGAAGCATTTTTCAAACTGCTAAGATCACTTGTGAAAAACACTCTGAAAATCCGCTGCAAGTACTCTAAGTATTAAAACTGATTTTAACAAAATCGGCTAAGTAACAATCAGACGAGTGGTCAACAAGACTGTTCAAAGATTTGTTCGCGAACAGAATTGTAACTAACTAATCTGATCAGCTTAGTCTGTTCAGTTGAGTAAAAGTTTTAGAGTTAAATTTGGAAGAAATTTTTAAAGAGGTTTATTCACCCCCCCTCTAAACCTCTTCTGACCACTTGGGACCAACAAGTGGTATCAGAGCAGGTGGTTCATTAGAATCAGCTGCCTGATCAACGAGCTTGATCCAAGTGTTTTTCAAAAGTTTTCAAAACTTCTCAAAAGAGCATCTTTTTGAAAAATCAAAACTCTTTGAAAAATGGATTGTATCAGCCATGTTCCCCACATTGCTGGTATGTCCTTTGAGGACTGGAAAATCAGAATGGAGATCTTCCTAGCTGCTTATAATGATAACATGTACACATGTATTATTAAAGGTCCATTCAGATTCAGAAAGACCATCAAGATAAATGAAGTGGATACGGTTGTGGAAAAAGACCTTCATGAGATTACTCCAGAGGAAATAAAGCTTTACAATCTAGATAAAGTTGGGAGATTCATCATGACTAAAGCCCTGGATAATGATCGGTTTGACAAGGTCAAACATTGCAAAACTGCAAAGGAGATGTGGGACAAAGTCAGAGACATGAGCGAAGGCAATGATGCAATAAAGGAGCATCAGCTCAGTGTTGCCTTGGAGAAGCTGGATAACTTCAAGATGAAATCTGGAGAAACCATTGATCAGATGGATACCAGATTCACCAGAACTCTGAATGAAGTTTTAAAGCTGGGAAAGACCTTCACTGACAAAGAGATTACCGTCAGAGTACTAAAGGCACTACCCCCAAAGTTCCACATGAAAGTGACAGCAATGGAAGAATCAAGGGATTTGGGAAAAATCTCTCTTACTGAGCTGTTCTCTGTACTCAAGGCATTCGAGTATAAACTGCCTAGGATGGGAATTGAAGAAACCTCAACTTCATGACCCACAGCTGCACTGGTTGCTGCTGAAAATCAAAGAAGACCAGCTCAAAGAAATGTAGAAGTGGACTCATCTGATGAAGCCACAATACTCAACAAGAAGGAGTACACTGCTGGAGATGTTGCACTGTTGATGAACAATTTCAAGAAGTTCTACAAAAGAAAAATGAAGAACAAATACAACAATGCTTCTACTTCTAAACCTAACTTTTCTTCTCAAGATAAAGATGATTATAAAGCAAAACTAATGTGTTACAACTGCAGGAAATTGGGACACTTCATCAAAGACTGCCCATATCCAAAAGCAGAAAAGTACACTGAGGAGGAGAAGAAAATGAGAAAAGAAAGAAAGCATCAGAGAGGCAAGGCAATGATGGCTGAAGCAGAAAAGCTTGCTGCTGTCTACTCATCTGATTCAGACTCAGACACGTCTGATGAAGAATCGTCTGATGAAGAAAAACCTGCTCTCCTGTGCCTGATGGCAAAGGAATCTGATGACTCTGAGGATGAGGTAACTCCTCTTAACAATGAATTATTTAATTCATTTGAACAAATGATGCTTAACAATACTGGTATTGCTGAAGCATACAAAAAGCTTAAGGAAGAGATGATATTGCTAAAAGAGCAAAATAATTCACTGAAACTTTTAGCTGAAAAGCCAAAGGAACCAGCTGAATACAAACAGCTTGAGCAAGAACATGAATCTCTGAAAGCTGAGTGTGAAGTTTATAAAGGAAAAATCATGGAACTTGAAAAAGTTATTGAGTCTCATGAAAAATCATCTGTTGCATCCACGCACACATCTAGTAAACAGAAGATACCTTTAGAACAGGAAAAGCAAGAATTGAACCATACTGAAAAATTCATATCAGCTGACAATAGTAAGGTCATTCTGTATGTTCAAACTGCCAGACCTACTTCATCTGAGAATGTGTTAAAGGAGAAGAAATCTCCTAAGGCTAAAAAGAGCAAAGAGCCTAATGTAGGAAATCAGACTAGTAAGACCAAACAGCCGAGTCCTAAGAAGTCTGCTGATAAAGCTAAAGTCAACCAGACTAGTGGTAAAACTAAGTCAAAATCAAATGAGCAAGCATCTAGTAAGCCAAAGAAGCATAAGAATAAGAAAAATCAAAATGCTTGGTATGGAAATGAGTCATATTATGTGCAACCTGCTGCATATCATCCTATGTATCATGCACCTCAATTTCGTAGTTACTATGCACCTTACCCTGCTCATCCAATGCATGCATATCCTGCATATCATGCACCTTACCCTGCTTATGAACATTATTCTTATCATACTGATCATCAACATGACTTATCTGATAACTATGATAAAAATGAAGCTGTTCATGCTCCTGTCAAAACTCAGAAGCCTAAGAAGCCTAAGACATCAACATCTTGGGTTGTCAAAGGTGAAACTAATCCTTCAGGACCCTCTCAATAAGGGTACCTAAAACAATTTTATTTTTGTTTTGTAGGTTAGGATTAGGAGTAGGAGTAAAGTAGAGAAGATTTGGTACTTGGACAGTGGGTGTTCAAGACACATGTGTGGAAACATACATGAGCTGACTGATGCAGTTGTTGTGGATGGTCCAAGTGTTACATTTGGAGACAGCAAAGAAGGCAAGATTAAAGCTAAAGGAAGATTAATCAAGGGAAACATAGAGATATCTGACGTCTCATATGTTAAAGGCCTAAAGTATAATCTGCTGAGCATAAGTCAATTTTGTGACAAAGGATATTCAGTCATCTTCTCAACAGATAAGTGCTATGTTGAACAGATTGGTACAAAGAAGGTAATTTTATCTGGAAGACGACAAGGAAATATCTACATAGTCGACTGGAATTCTGCTGACAAGAATTCAAATGTTTGTTTGGTGGCATCTGCACTAAGTGAAGTCAGTTGGCTATGGCACAAGAGAATGAATCATTTAAACTTCAAGACCATAAACAGATTAATCAAGAATGATCTGGTAGAAGGGATTCCAAAGGCAGTCATGAGCAAAGACAAGCTATGTGACGCATGTCAGAAGGGTAAACAAATCAAGTCATCATTCAAAGAAAAGAAGCACCAATCTTCTGGAAGAATATTGGAGCTACTACACATGGACTTATTTGGACCCATTGATCCAGTCAGCAATGGTGGAAAGAAATACTGCCTAGCTGTTGTGGATGACTATTCAAGATATACTTGGGTGATTTTCATGAAGAAGAAAAGTGAAACCAAGGAACATCTTACCAATCTGATGGAACTGATCCAGAATGAGAAGAGTATAAAATTATTGAAGATCAGATCAGATAGAGGGACAGAGTTTACAAACTCTACTGTTGAAGAGTATTGTAATATCAAAGGAATACATCATGAGTATTCAGCTGCTAGAACCCCTCAACAGAATGGTGTTGCTGAAAGGAGAAACAGAACACTAAAAGAAGCTGTCAGGACCATGATAGCTGAAGCTAAGCTGCCTCAAAGATTTTGGGCAGAAGCAACAAATACAGCATGTTTTACCCAAAAATTCATTACTTTAAGATTTTTTAGTGTAAATGTTTTGTACTGAATAATGGGAAAAATCACCTTACTGCATTTGCAGAAAAGGCTGATGAAGCTGTCTTTGTAGGATACTCAACTGTTAGTAAGGCCTATAGAGTTTTCAATAAAAGAACATTACTAATAGAAGAATCTATCCATGTAGTATTTGATGAGCCAAGTCAATCTTCTGAAAAGAATCAAAGTGTTAATCAAGATATGTCTACTGATTTACAGAAGCTAGACATTGGAAGAAATGAAGAATATGTTCCCATCATACTACCTAATCTAAGTTCAGCTGCTAACTCAAGTGCTGTTCAAAATCACAGTGCTGATTGTCTAACAGACGAGTTGCAAACAGCTGACAGACCAGAGACTGTTCAACAGACTGCAAATGTTCAACAGACTACTACTGGAACTCCAACAGTAGTGTTGCAAGATCAAGACAGAGGACAACATCCTGATCTGCAACCTGATCTTAGATGGCTCAAGAATCACCCACCTGAGTTAGTAATTGGTGATCCATTAGATAGAGTGAAAACAAGAAGAGCTGCTGCACAAGATGCTATGTTTGTCACCTTTCTATCTCAAATAGAGCCTAAGCAAATTGAAAAAGCTCTAAATGATTCCTTCTGGATAGAAGCTATGCAAGAAGAGCTGAATCAATTTGAAAGGAATGAAGTCTGGTACTTAGTTCCTAGACCTAGTCATCAAAGGGTAATTGGCACTAAATGGGTTTTCAGAAATAAGATGAATGAAGATGGTATTGTTACCAGAAACAAAGCAAGATTAGTGGCCAAGGGTTATTGTCAAGAAGAAGGAATTGACTTTGATGAAACTTTTGCACCAGTAGCAAGACTTGAAGCAATCAGACTGTTTCTAGCCTATGCTGCTTATAAGAACTTCACTGTCTATCAGATGGATGTGAAGTCTGCTTTTCTCAATGGAGAATTGCAAGAAGAAGTGTATGTTGAACAACCTCCTGGATTTGAAGTCTATCAAGAAGAGGACAGGGTATATCGTCTGAAGAAAGCCCTATATGGACTGAAACAGGCTCCAAGATCATGGTATGATACCCTATCTTATTTTCTTTTAATTAAAGGATTTCGTAAAGGTAAGGTAGATAAAACCTTGTTTACAATTGAATGGGAAAATCATATATTACTTGTGCAAATATATGTCGACGATATTATTTTTTGTTCAACTAACCAACAGATGTGTGATAAGTTCTCCAAGCTGATGCAGAATAAGTTTGAAATGAGCATGATGGGTGAACTTAACTATTTTCTTGGCTTGCAAGTTAGACAGTTGCCTGATGGAATATTCATCAGCCAAGCAAAATACACAAGAGATCTGTTCAAGAAGTTTGGTATGGAAACTAGCTCAACTGCTACAATTCCTATGTCTACAAGTCTTCGTTTGGATAAAGATGAAGATGGCAAATCAGTGGACATAACCAAATATAGAGGCATTATTGGTTCATTGTTGTATCTAACAGCTAGTAGACCAGATATAATGTACTCAGTTGGAGTCTGTGCAAGATTTCAATCAAACCCCAAAGAATCTCATCTCTTAGCTGCCAAGAGGATATTGAAATACATTAAAGGCACTCAAGAATTGGGATTGTGGTATCCTAGAGAATCTGGATTTGAACTTATTGGTTATTCAGATTCAGACCTTGCTGGCTGCAAGATTGACAGAAAGAGCACAACAGGTGCCTGTCAGTTCTTAGGTAGTCGTCTGATCTCATGGATGAGTAAGAAACAGACTTCAGTTTCTATATCTACTGCTGAAGCTGAATATATAGCTGCTGGAGCTTGCTGTGCACAAATACTTTGGTTGAAGCATCAACTAGAAGACTACAACATCAAGATCAGTGGAATTCCAATCTACTGTGACAACACAAGTGCAATCTCTCTTACTCAGAACACTACAAGTCATTCAAGGACTAAACATATTGAGATCAAGCATCATTTCATTAGAGATCACGTGGAAAAAGGCAATGTAATGATTGAGTATGTTCATACTGATAATCAGATTGCTGATATTTTCACTAAGCCTTTAAGTGAAGTAAGGTTTTCAACTTTAA
Source organism: Penstemon eatonii (assembly GCA_038501285.1). Lineage (NCBI taxonomy): Eukaryota > Viridiplantae > Streptophyta > Magnoliopsida > Lamiales > Plantaginaceae > Penstemon > Penstemon eatonii. The sequence goes on from CM076710.1 coordinate 60,688,620, forward strand.
GAGCTGAGCTAGGACTACTCAATTTGGAAGCATAAGCTGAGGGGGAACTCATCAGAAGACTGAAGTTCAACAGCTTAGTTATCCGTTGTTCTATTCAAGGATTAACTTTCAACAGACTAGTTAACTTATGAATTCTTAAACTCAGGGGGAAGGTGTAAGACTAGCGGTACTTCTGAATTAAAGATGAAATTTGTTAATGACAGTTAGTTGAAGTTATGTTTTCATCAAAAGACTCAACTATCGAAGAACAAAGTTATATTATCTGGCTGGATTGACAAACAGCTGAGGAAGGTTATCAGCTATTGGCATTCTCTGATAACAGCACTGTCATCAGGACAGTAGTCCATCAGATAAGTATTTCCTTTACTCATCTGATTACTTAAAATAAAAGCGAATCTATTTAAAACGTTTATTCAAAACACGCTTTTAGAAGTAACTGTTGGGCGGTACACATTCCCGCTCTTCATTAAATATCTTTTGAATTTGAAAAGTCGTAACTGACGCCGCACGATCAGCACTGACAGAAAAACGTATCTAACGGTTGGCGGATATCACGGAAACCGACATACCCCAACTCTATAAATCCCCATCTGATCAGTCGAGTCGCTCTTTACGCACTCTAAACATTCAATAGTACTTGTGAGGAAATTACTTGCAATTCTCTGCAAATTTCTCTCTGTTTTCCTAACCTTCAACAGATTAGCAATGGCCGCTGAAGGTATGTTCCTCGTGTATGATTCCTACTACCAATCCGGTACAAATCTGATGAAAGAACTTCTGGAGAAGTTCAAATCTGCAAACTTGGTAAATTTCATGGAATACAATGAGGGAGTGATCTGGACTGATCAAGTGATGGAGTACTACAACACAGCTAAGGCTGATTACAACGTACTGGAGATTAAGGCTACAGTGGGAGGTAAATCTATCACTATTACTCCTGCTGTTCTGCACGAAACGTTTGGACTTCCTAACAGTGGACGACATGACGTCACTGTACTGACGGAAGATAAGCACCAACAATTCTGGGCGATCTGTACCAAGGAGGGAGAAGTGCTTTCTGGAAACATAAGGAAGAGACAACTGAGAGATGAATATCAGCGGATGGCTGATATGGTGGCTAAGCTGATTGAGAACTGCACCTTCTCACTGGATACTGTTACCATGAAGAGGTTCAGCATCATGGCCGCCATCTACTATGGACTGGAGGTCAACTGGTCAATCATAGTTTGGTACATCTTGGCTGATTTCCTTGATGCAAAGAAAGGAAAAGGCCCCTCAACCAACCACAGGATCACGCTCAGTTACCTACTGTTCAAGCTGGGGTGTCCAATGCTGAATGGGAAGGAAATTCATAAATCCAAGGCAATGTCCAAGTACTTGCCTGTTCTAAAGAGGAAGGCTGATGAGCCTGAAGCTGAAGATGAGGAATCAAAAGAGGTTCCTGCCAAAAGGCAAAGGAAACTGGTCAAGACTGCTGATTTAGCTGTTGTGATGAGGGTTATTTCGGGTTTTCGCTTTTTTCTTTACAACTACACGAGATCGAGCGTTATTTATCTCGAAAGATCCAGTTCGACCCCGATGACGGAATACCATAAGTATAAGGCTACCCTGGATCCAAAGTTACTGTTGGGTGAAAGCCTCTGCTATGCCCCTTAGATCGAATATATTGAATGGGTGAAAGCCTCTGCTATGACCCAAGGGCTAAAAATGCTCTGATACGACTAAGGGTGAAAGCCGTTGCTATGCCCCTTAGATCGAAATTATTGAAAAAGGGTGAAAGCCTCTGCTATGACCCAAGGGCTAAAATTGCTCTAAAAACGACTAAGGGTGAAAGCCTCTGCTATGCCCCTTAGATCGAATATATTAAATGGGTGAAAGCCTCTGCTATGACCCAAGGGCTAAAAATGCTCTGATACGACTAAGGGTGAAAGCCGTTGCTATGCCCCTTAGATCGAAATTATTGAAAAAGGGTGAAAGCCTCTGCTATGACCCAAGGGCTAAAATTGCTCTAAAAACGACTAAGGGTGAAAGCCTCTGCTATGCCCCTTAGATCGAATATATTGAATGGGTGAAAGCCTCTGCTATGACCCAAGGGCTAAAAATGCTCTGATACGACTAAAGGTGAAAGTCTCTGCTATGCCCCTTAGATCGAATATATTGAATGGGTGAAAGCCTCTGCTATGACCCAAGGGCTAAAAATGCTCTGATACGACTAAAGGTGAAAGTCTCTGCTACGCCCCTTAGATCGAAAATATTGAATGGGCAAGAGCCTCTGCTATGCCCTTAGGATTGAAACAAACATTCCATTAGAAAATGAAAACATTTCACGGAAGATAGATCGAGATGAACATTCTATTGAAGAATGACCTAAGTTCTATCAAAGTTTCTTCACGACGGCTACGGCACCAAAAAAAAAAAAAAAAAAAAAAAAAAAAAAAAAAGGAGAAGGAGGGGTAGAAGAGAGACGCAGAATATCATTCCAAGCAAATATTATATCATTTCAAGCAAATATTATATCGTTACAACAAGAGTTATACTACAACAAGAAAGAAAAACCGTTACAACAAGGATGGCCTTACAAAGAGAAATTTTAACTCGTCATACAAAGGTTAACCAAGGTATTACTAAATAAAATTATTTTCGGAAAGGATTTTTCGAACTTCAGCACTACGATCAGCATACCCGCGGGTGTAAGCTTCTCTCTCACGGAGCTCGGAGTATCTCTTCTCGCGTTCATAAATATCTTTAAGTCTCTCTAACTCCGAACTCAACTTATCCTGAGACAATCTCTCCTTAAAAAATCTATTAGCTTCCAGCGCGCGTTCCAACTCGATCTTTTTGCCGATCAGCTCGAGCGAAATGGAAGCCCGTCGTTCGATCTCATGATTGACCAATGCATAAAGCCTAGAAAAGACTTTGCTAGCCTGAACTTATAAGAAAACACTTCATAGCAGGAACAAAGGAATTAGAGGGCCATGACAAAGAAGTTAGGAAAAAATGTACCTGGGCAAGGGATTCCGACCCAGAATGAAACAGGAACGAGGAATATTCCCCAGTTGAGAAGACCGACTCTGAGATAGAAACATCGGTCCGAAGAAGACTCATGTCAGGTTTCTTATAACACACTGCATCAAAACGAGTCCCACTTCTTCCAAACGAAGATCCTCCGACCAACGAAGGAATGGATTGGGAAGAGGAGCGCCCAGTTACTTCATCCACAAAAGAAACCCTTTTAGTTCTCTTGTCTGAATCCCTAGATTTCAAGCACGATGGAGGGGTAGTAATCGGTGATTTACTTTCCCCACGAAAATTTGACTGATCTGTACTAATAGATTTGATCGGTGATCGTTTTCTTTTCCTTATCTTCCTACTATGACTCGACCCGGAAAAAGGCGCGGGAAAAATCACGAGAGCGTTCGGATTCTTATTCATCTCTCGATTTTCGGGTAAAGATCCAACCAAGATAATTTCTGAAGAAGCTCCGAACGCAGTGAGCGATATCAGTGCAAAGGCAACGTAAAATGGCCTAGCTATTTATAAGAAAACGGTACGATGCAAATTGCAATGATTGGTAAAACACTGCTTCCAAGAAAGGCCCAGTGACGTAACCGAGTACGCAAAGCTGACGTCATGAAACTTAATGAGAAATCCAAGCAAGCAATAACATAAAATAGTATAAAAGAAAGAAATTCAAATACGAGAATCCACTAAATAGGCGAGGACAAAGGATCATAAGTACATTGTTGCACCAAGCCAATCCTATTACATAACAATCTTTATGCGTTAGACTCCTTCAGAGACTGGTGTGGGGGCTTCCGCTGAAGCTTTAGGAATTGATAATCCTCCCCGATCTTTTGCCGATTCCTCTCCTCAAAAAACTGCTTCTTCCCTGCATGAGGAGTTGAAAGATGGATCTCCTTCTAAGGTTGACCCCATGGGTAACTTGTTGCAAGCTACCTTTACTTCTTCGGAGACTGACATGCCCAAAGGGAGAAATGCGTCTAAGGAGAGGAATATAGAGGAGTTGTTCGAGTCCGGGCAGAATTTCCTGTTTCAGGTATAACTGTTTTTTTTTTTTTTTTTTTTTTTTTTTTTTTTTTTGAAGATCATTTGAAAGAAAGTCTAACTTTTTTGGCAGGCCGGGCAAGATTTTATTGAGCTTAAGACATTTGCTGAGCGGGAGATCAATTATCGTGCTGCTATTTCCCAGGAGCTGGAGGAGAAGAAAACCGAGTTCGACCGTGTCTTCGCGGAGAAACTCGCTCTAGAGAGGGAGAAGTCTGCTAGAGAAAGTGGAGAGGAGGTCCATAAGCAGCTGAGTGAAGAGCTCGAAAAACTGAAAAGTCTTCACGAGCAGGATAAGCAGGAATTCATTCGTCGAGAAAAGGAAGCTTTCGATCGTGGATATAAAGCTGGATATGAGGCTCGTAGTGCCGAGCTTCGGAAGATTCTTTCTGACAATAAGCTCCTCTAGGCGTTGTCTTTTATTTTCTCGGATTTGTAGTACAGCTAAAATATTTTTACCTGTTGTGTAATCCTGAATAATTTTCATACATTATATTTTCTATGGTTTGCAGTAATCTACTTTCTTCTCGAATCGTATGCTTCCCTTGTGTGTTCTTTCTTTGATCATTCTTTAGTTTGCTTTTCCCGAATTTCCAATCTTGGCGTAGTAATTCCCCTTAATTCCCAAAAATAATATCACTTTCTTTTCCTGGTGAAGTTCTTCCGAGTCGTGAAAATCTTTTGACCTGGATCGTTTTCTTCGTTTTGCATTCTTATAATATTTTCTGAATATATATCCTTCAATCATGCTGAATAGAAGATCTTGTTACATACCTCATCATTTCGAATTTCATGTTAGGAGCTACTTGCATAATGTAGTCAGATTTATACTTTAATTTCGACTAGGGCATCTGCAGGCGAAACTATTTCAACCCTGAAAGTTTCGACCTGGTATGATGCAATTTGCTAGGCTCCCTTTTGAAAATGTTTCGGGCAGTGCTTCGGAGATTGACGTCCTTTATAAAATGTTCACGTTTTTCCTGGTAAAGAGATGTATTGCCCTTCTCCTTTCCGAAGAAGTATGACCACAGTCGGAGACCTGTTGGCTCGATAGGCGTCTCCTTGTTGAGTAAGGACATTATCGTCCGCCGAAAATTTCATTGGGTCGGTCAGTTACGAAGATGTGACGGGGGTTGTTATCTTGTAATTACTTCCTATGCCAAGCTCGGAAAATACTTTTTATCAACATTTCGACGGCTTTACTTATTCTCGGGCCATTATGTGATGACGCTTTCTTTACAAGCTGTATTTAGATCTCTTTATGATTTCTCTTGGATGATAGGTACTGGGACTTCGATGAATTCGGATAGGAATGAACTCGAGTAGAATAATCTTGACATTTCCTTCATTTCTCTTTCGGAATGGTTTCTGCAATTTCGGGAATCGTAACGGTCAGCGCATTTACTGCTCATATCTCAGCCGTTAGCACCATCAAATCTTAGTCGTTGATTGCTCTTTCTCCTCACTATATATAGTTCCGTGGAGACCCCCAGATTTTACATTTCAGTAACAATTTTGAACAGTCCTATGACTGAAGATTTATTCTTTCTAGCCAACATGCCTCGTTTCCTTTCTTTGATCAAGTTGTTCGAAGTTCTCCTTCGAACTATTTTTAAATTCCTCTTTCTCATGATGGTAACCCAATTCGACTAGGGTATCGACAGGCGAAAATAATTGCGACTGGGGTACCGGCAGGCGACCTGCTTCTTTGGATTCATCCCTCCTGAGACGGGTTAGAATTCCGGTACCCTGATCTCCATCCAGTCGGATAGTGGGTCGACTGCTGGAGGAGTTTTCCTGCTCTCGATCTCTACTTCTTCAAGATATTTCTTGAAGAATGTTACCTTCGAGACTGCGTGGAATAATTTTTCTAGGGGTTGCCTCGCTATTTTTCGATCTGGACCGGTGTGGAGCAAGTACTAAGGGAGTGATGAATGAAGGGTAGAAGCGTTGTTCTGGCCCAGTCTTACTCCTTCAACCACGGAGAAAATCTAGTGTAGGATTTATTTGTAATAGGGTTACATTAAATGTAAAGTCTTTGCTTGACTTCTCTTATCCTTGTAATTTCGAATTCTTTTGTAACTGTTTGGAATGACATGAATAAGATATTCTTTATCACCCTTCCTTATTGTCTGTGGAATTGTTTTTGTATGTTGTTATCGAGCGTCAATTTTTCATGCCTCCAAAATATGATCAAGTGACATTCTTTATCTACTTTGAATAATACTTAGTTGATAGATGATAATCGATATCTTTCGACTTTGAGTATAGCTTGTAAGAAGCTTTTATTCTCTCGCCATATATTTAAGACATTCAGGTAGAGCAATACAAAATGTTCTTCGAGCGACAAATTCTAATTTGAAGGGCCAAATTCTGTACTCTGGACAAATAATTGTGAAGTAATAATCGAACAGGGTCTTGTTCAATCTCGAATAATAGCTTTGATTTAAGTGTTTGTGAAGATGGCTACTAGCCTTAGACGATCGAATAATAATTGAATCGAGTATCAGTTGATCTTGGTTGATCGAGGGTAATAGTTTCGATCTAAGGGGCGTAGCAACAGCTTTCACCCTTAGTCGTATCAGAGCATTTTTAGCTCGAGGGTCATAGCAGAGGCTTTCACCCGTTCAATAATTTCGATCTAAGGGGCATAGCAGAGGCTTTCTCCCTTAGTCGTTTTTAGAGCAATTTTAGCCCTTGGGTCATAGCAGAGGCTTTCACCCGATAAATAATTTCGATCTAAGGGGCATAGCAGAGGCTTTCACCCTTAGTCGTTTTTAGAGCATTTTTAGCCCTTGGGTCATAGCAGAGGCTTTCACCCGATAAATAATTTCGATCTAAGGGGCATAGCAGAGGCTTTCACCCTTAGTCGTTTTTAGAGCAATTTTAGCCCTTGGGTCATAGCAGAGGCTTTCACCCGATAAATAATTTCGATCTAAGGGGCATAGCAGAGGCTTTCACCCTTAGTCGTTTTTAGAGCAATTTTAGCCCTTGGGTCATAGCAGAGGCTTTCACCCGATAAATAATTTCGATCTAAGGGGCATAGCAGAGGCTTTCACCCTTAGTCGTTTTTAGAGCAATTTTAGCCCTTGGGTCATAGCAGAGGCTTTCACCCGATAAATAATTTCGATCTAAGGGGCATAGCAGAGGCTTTCACCCTTAGTCGTTTTTAGAGCATTTTTAGCCCTTGGGTCATAGCAGAGGCTTTCACCCGATAAATAATTTCGATCTAAGGGGCATAGCAGAGGCTTTCACCCTTATATAATAGTAGACTGAGATAAGTACGGAACAAATAACAAAGATCGATAATATCAGGAAGAGATGAACGAATATGAATTTTGACGGGATCAGTTTCCATTGAATATATATAACTTTCGATTGCAATAAATACTGAAGAGAAAATAGTCTTCTGCAATTATGGAGAAAGAGGCAGTAGTGAACAGCCCTAGAAAATAATCCTTATGCCTTTGTCGAGAAAATTCTTTGTTCGTAGGTTCCTAATTCTGATAAGTTTGATCTTTTCCAATCGGTTCCCGTTTTACCGGGAATTGCAACGGTCGACAAATCCTGTCCATTTAATTTGCGAATTATACGTCGTTGGATTCTTTTCTGTTTTTGGCTATAAAAGGCTGGCACATTGCTGAAATTATCTCATTCGTTGCATCGAGAATTTTTTCATCTGATCATGGCGGTCAAGAGAACTATTCGATTAATTCAACTGTTTGAGTTCGGACTTCGGACGGTCTTTATGCGGAATAGTCGCCGAGCGGAAAAAATTACAGCAACCACGCTTAGAATATCGACAGGCAAATGCGACTTCCATCTGGAAAGCCAATAAGCTAGGCTCATGGCTTTGCTGCTCCAATGCATTTAGGAAGACGTTGGGCCGATAGCATTCGATCCTCTGTCTTCTGAAGAATGCAAATAAAGTTAAAAGCCTGCGGGTCCTAAGGATATTCCTTGTCCGGAGGAAATGATAGGACGGGAGACCGAAAATTTCATAGGATTGTAATAACATATTGATGTAATATATAGGCTTATGCTATACTCGATGTATTTTCCCATTTCTTGTAATCTTTCGAGATAATATAAATATATTTCATCTCCCTTTTGTTGATAACCTTAATATAACTAGGTAGAATTTTATCTTGTTCTTCTAACATCGATCGATCAAGAAGTAATCTATCACCACTTGCTCGAGTGGATAATATATAAATATCTTAGCAGATCTGAGACTGACAAGGAAAAATTATGCCATAAATCTTTATCACTGTTGAATTTTCATAATTGCATAACTTCCAGGTCGAGAATTCTGTTCGACTGAATCGATTATATTCCTTCTCAGTTGGCAACGTAAAAGCATAGCAATAATTACTTGTGTAAAAATATCCGAAATAATCGAACATGAATCCGACACGCCGTCCCTTCATAATAATGATATTAATACGTCGTCAAATTCTATAGAATGTCGTAATTCTTCTACACCCATTGTCGAATAGCGTGTCCTTCGTTACCAAACAGGGCCCTATTTCTCGGGAAATGTAACGGTCCTTCCATTTAATGCGGACATCCAGATCGCTCATAAGATACTATCTGGGCCGTTGATTTTAAATTCCCTACCCCTATAAATAGGTTCCTTCGCGTATTCAACACTTCTTGCTTTTCTCCTTATGCCCCATCCGACCACCATGGGTCGATTTTTAGATTTGATTCGCATTTTGTCCCCAATAAAAGAGTTTGAGATTAGAGTTCGAACTTTGTTTTTCAACCTTGCTTCCCTTGGTATAAGCTTTCCGCTCAGAATATCGACAGGCAAAAGAAATTGCGCCTAGAATACCGGCAGGCAACCTGTTTTGCCAGACATATCATCTCTGGTGCGGGTTAGAGCTCCGGATTCTAGGCGTAGTACTTGATCGGGCAGCTGGTTACTCCGAGCGGAGTTCTTTAAGTCTGAGGCACCAGCTTCCTCGAGGGCTTTCTTGCGAGATAGTTCCTTCGAGCTCCCTTGAAGCGCCTCTACTGGGATAACCCTTTGCTGCTCCGGTTCGGATCGATCGGTAGATAATGGTTGATTTCGACCATCATTGTTTACCGACGAAGACCTAAGATCGGTTTAAAGCCCTGGAAAGGAGCTCCGATCCGGCCTTTATCCCGTACGAAGACGGATGTGCGACACGTGGCAAGCGATTGCCGAGAAAGAATCACTGCTGAGTTCTGCATCTGGGGCGATCTTAGGGATGGGAGACCAAGTCGTAATAGCACAGAATTATTCGGATAATTTGTAATAGAGTAGGAATAGTCGTACTTTATTTCTGGAGCTCGAACTCTGTATTCGAAGCTTCGCATTTGTAATTTGTTTGAATGACATCAATAATAAAACTTTGCTCTTGAATGAACTTTGTGTAATTTTCGAGAATTTGCATAACTTCCTTTAATTACTCCCAATTGATTTGAGAATTCCCATAATTTTCATTCTCGAAATTAATCGATACCATGATCGGAAAAATAAATTCCGACCATTAATAACCTGTACATCTATTGAATTCTGGTCAGTGAGGCTCTCTGCTACCACATGTACCTCTCCTCGTAGTAGGCATTTTTCGATCAAATACTCGAATAGGGCCCCTCGGTGGGCGCCAATTGATCTTACGTGTTTTCGTGTGATCGGATTATGTGGGGTGGTGTGCTAATCGAACATAAATAAATGCAAATAAATGGAGAAAGATCAATAGTATTAATATTCAATGAGTTTTAATACAAAATACAAGTAGGATGAGTCCTATTCGAGCATTATTGGATGCCGTACAAGCTAGAGGGCGAAACATGTACAATGAGACCTATACTAATAATCCGAGCTGTGATCTTAAGCTTGGAGTATCTCCCGGAAGTCCCCTAGTGTAATAAATGCATGGAGTATTTATAGCCAACTTTAAGGACTTGGGCCTGGGCTCGGCCCAACAGTGTCCTTCGACCATGTGAGCTCGAAACAATCGTTTTCATGCTTTGGTTCGTCTTTCGGTCCCTGGCGACAGGGTTCATAGCTATTCGAATCGCGTTGAGGCTAAAGAACAGGGAATCCGAATTACCCCTCATCAATTCCTCTCCTTAGACGCATTTCTCCCTTTGGGCATGTCAGTCTCCGAAGAAGTAAAGGTAGCTTGCAACAAGTTACCCATGGGGTCAACCTTAGAAGGAGATCCATCTTTCAACTCCTCATGCAGGGAAGAAGCAGTTTTTTGAGGAGAGGAATCGGCAAAAGATCGGGGAGGATTATCAATTCCTAAAGCTTCAGCGGAAGCCCCCACACCAGTCTCTGACTTGGACTTTTTGTTGGGATTCCCTGAGGGAGGAATGATCGAAGCATCGGAGGATGACTTGCCGCCAATAGCAAGATTTTGCAAAGCCTCAATGGGCGTCCCATCAGGATAAGGCCTCTTATTCGAAGAGGGAACAGGAATCTTTTCCCGGACACTATCCTCGCTCTTAGAATCAATCACCTTCGGGGAGGAACCTCCAAGCTCAGCCTCGAGGTCTTCGTCCAGAATGGACTTGCTGGAACTACCCTTGTTCTGCTTCGATGAAGTACTTTTCTCTTTCGTTTTTTCCCCACCTTTAGGTGCTTTTGGGGAAGAGGCGGAGGTCTTAGAAGAAGATTTGGAGGGTTTGACCTCCTTATCAGCCTTTTGCTCTTTATTCGACTTCTTATTTTTCGAACCACCAAATAGCGACCTGGGGTCGATAGTTTTGCCTAGCACGTTTTCCATGATGAGTGAATTTGGATCAATTGCTCGGATCTCTACCCGCAGGAAGTTCGAAAAATGCAGAAAAATTTTGGGAAAGCTCCGATCTCTATAAGCAAAGATGTCGTGTGAATAATGATAAGAGATCTTAATATTTATAGACGCTATGCACTACGATTGAGATAACGAATCGACGCGACCATGGTAAGAAACCCCACTCGGATAAACGAAGTTCGAGCAGAAAATATGGAAAATCATCGATATTTATGAAGTTAGAATTCATGAGTTACATAAAATAAATCAAGAAATATAAAGTTAAGTCGTTTACAAAATTGGGTTGCATGAGAAAATACAATTGATTCCTAACTGGAAAACCTCGAATCGCCCCCTCCGGCTTACTCAGCTTGATTGAAAGATTGACCGTCTCCCTTATTCGGGGCATTGCCCGTATTGACATCTTTGTCTTCTTCTCCGAACGCATTAGAACGATCGTCGGAGGAGTACTCGAGCACATCAGGGTTAGGCATCGGAATACCATACTCCTCGACTAAGGATGCAAAGCGATGTTCTTGCCAATTAGTATTCGCCTTGGGAAGGGAAGAAGTTTTATAAGCCTTCCCTTCAGCGTTTTTAAAAGGGTCCATATACTTGAAATATTCTTCCATGTCATTCGGAATTTTCTCGGCTGCGACCAACTGTTGAACCCCTTTATAAAAAATCGTCTGAAGAATTTCTCCCGTTTTTCTTTGAACTAAAGGATCTAAGACTGGAGATTCCAAGAATCCTCGTATGGCCGGAATCTCGGCTTCTTCCCGACCTTGGGCATATGCACGCTCGGAATCCCGTTTCGCCAAATCGAGTTCTATCTTCATTTTCTTTAGCTCCTCCTCAAGGACACTTCTCTCTTTAACGGACGCCAGCAAGTCCTCTTCTAATGAGGAAGAATGTTTCGTATTAGCTTTTTCGAGCTCTTTCTTCACTTGGGACAGCTCCCGCTGGTTTTCTACTAACTGAGCTCGAAGAGTTTGGTTATCAACGAGAATCTGAGCACACGCGTCATGAGCATCCTGCGATTCCTGCTCCAATAAAGCTAAGCGATAGGTTTGGATAGCAAATAAATCTCCGATCTGCGAAGTAGTTCAAACATATCAGCAAAATGTCAAGGGCACAGAAGAAAGAAAGGAAAATCAAAGATAAACGTTTACCTCGTGATACGTTCGGGAAAAGTCACTCAAAACCTCGAAGTCACTTTTAACGGTCTGAAGCAGGATGTCCCGCTTGAACCGACTAGCCAAATAAATTCTGGTGGCTTTGTCGAACTCGTTCTCACCACCTGAATCCAGATCGGTTAAAATGCTACCATCTTCAGAATACCCAGCAGCCCTGCTACCCCGAAGGTGCTCATCCATGAAATCCGCTACATCAGGTTCTGACCTGCCTTCTCGACTTGGAACGGGGCCGGAACTCACACCAAAGGGTTTTACCCTCCTAGAGGGTCCAGGACCTTCAGCATTTCTCTTGCGACTCAAAAGTTTCTCGTACTCCTGGACACCCAGAACTCGATTCCAGGAGTATTGACTATAACCAACTGATGAAAGGGCAGGAGTATCAGGGCAAAATAAGGCTCGGAGTGGCCCAGCAGAGGCAGAGTTCAAGGAACTCAAAGTACCGACACCTCTTGGTTCGGGAATCGTGAGTGGAATAATAACAGGATTTTCGCCCAAGTTACTTGTACCAGTTCTATTTCCGGAAGTATGAGACAATGGATCAAAATAAAAGGGTTTATCTTCAATTAATTCGGCAGCAGACACTCGAAATTTCTCAACAACCCGGCCTACAAGGATAAAATGGATCGGGACGAGCTTAAATAACAAATTTATTAGATAAACATAAAACCAAACAGAAGGTGAGAAGCATACCCAGAGAAAGAGAAGTAGGGTTCGGACCACTGGAGGTTGCCTGTACATCGGACAGAGGAAGGGGCCCTTCGGAGGACTGACCGGGATATTTAATCGCCGGGGCAGGATAATCGCAGTAGCTCAACCCCGCCAGTCGCAAAACGCCTTCTTGAACCAAGTATCTGGTTTGATAAGGGTTAGACTCCAATCGCCCCAGGAGTTCATCAGAAAGACGATGGCTAAGTTTTTCTTTTATTTTGCGAGAACCGTATGTCCAACTATTTGCGCCGTCCCATCGATAAGGTCTCGTTTTCGAACTACCCTCCGAAATAGGAACGTCAGGGCCCTTCACGAAAAAGAATCTCCTCTTCCAACCTAAAGCTTTCTTTGTTGATATTTTCGTAAGAAATGGCCGTTTAGACCTCGGACGAACGGACACAAAGCCTACATTCGAACCTTTGCAAGGATCCATTCGGAATATCTGCCAAAAGTTGCTAAAAGAAGCTTCTTCTCCTTTCGCCTCCATAAGAGCGCAAAACGCTATTATATATGCAACGGAGTGCGGGAGAAGCTGAGCCGGGGAAAGCGAAAAGAAATTCAAAATATTTCTGATAAGAGGAGCGAACGGGATACGCAAGCCACAGAAAAATTGTCCCTCATAAAAGGCTTGACATCCAGCGGGAGACTCAGTGGCACGTTCGGCGTAAGAAGGAACGACAATCGAAAAACCTTTGGGAAGAAATTTCCCATAATCCGCCTCAAGGCGAGCCCGATCTTTTTTCGAAAAACAACTGGAAGTTTTACTAGCAGGAAGTTCTGACTTACCCGAGGTGACGGCTTGTGAGGCTTGCGTATGTTCAAAAATCCTAACAAAAGCACCTTCGCCAATACTACGTTTGTCGACCTCTTTCTCTTCGAGATCCTCGCTCGGATCGTCGTCTTCGTCGTCTCGATGAAATTCCCCGTCTTCAAAGTCATCTACAAGCTTAAACAAGGGATCAGATTCTTGGCTCTCCTCAACCTTCTTCTTGCCTCTCACGCTTATAGAGCTCGACATAATGGACTAAGAAGTATTTATACAGGAGAAAAATGCTATTTCAAGCTCAAACGCTTCGAGTTCAAGAAAGTTGTTATGTGAAAATATTTTTCAACGAAGTCAACATGTATATATACAGGGTTAAAAAGGTAAAATTGCAAAGAGGTCCCCGAGTAACCACGACGGTTGAACTTACCAAGGGTAAAAGCTTAGGGTCGTCCCTCTCAAAATTACCTTTTTGATCCTTCATTCCCTAGAATTGCGGAATATGTCCTTGCAATCTATCCTTAAGATTCTCAGAAGCCCTCCTGGTTATAAATCGGAAATTCTGGAAAGCATTCATCAAGGGATCGAACAACGCAACATGAAACCGAAAGGGGTATTACTATTTCAACATCCCCCGACGAGGATAATTTCAGAGCGCGCCAAAGTATGTTTCTTATATATGCACTCTTTTTCCCTAACTCGGTTTTTATCCCAATGGGTTTTTCCGAGTCAGGTTTTTAACGAGGCATATTCTGAAAACATACTGAGCGGCTCGTCTCACCATAACATGGAACGTACTTTATACTTCTTCGAGCGCTTACTTCGCTTCACACTCGAGAAGTGGGGGAGTATTGATGAGGGGTAATTCGGATTCCCTGTTCTTTAGCCTCAACGCGATTCGAATAGCTATGAACCCTGTCGCCAGGGACCGAAAGACGAACCAAAGCATGAAAACGATTGTTTCGAGCTCACATGGTCGAAGGACACTGTTGGGCCGAGCCCAGGCCCAAGTCCTTAAAGTTGGCTATAAATACTCCATGCATTTATTACACTAGGGGACTTCCGGGAGATACTCCAAGCTTAAGATCACAGCTCGGATTATTAGTATAGGTCTCATTGTACATGTTTCGCCCTCTAGCTTGTACGGCATCCAATAATGCTCGAATAGGACTCATCCTACTTGTATTTTGTATTAAAACTCATTGAATATTAATACTATTGATCTTTCTCCATTTATTTGCATTTATTTATGTTCGATTAGCACACCACCCCACATAATCCGATCACACGAAAACACGTAAGATCAAACTGCACCTTCTCACTGGATACTGTTACCATGAAGAGGTTCAGCATCATGGCCGCCATCTACTATGGACTGGAGGTCAACTGGTCAATCATAGTTTGGTACATCTTGGCTGATTTCCTTGATGCAAAGAAAGGAAAAGGCCCCTCAACCAACCACAGGATCACGCTCAGTTACCTACTGTTCAAGCTGGGGTGTCCAATGCTGAATGGGAAGGAAATTCATAAATCCAAGGCAATGTCCAAGTACTTGCCTGTTCTAAAGAGGAAGGCTGATGAGCCTGAAGCTGAAGATGAGGAATCAAAAGAGGTTCCTGCCAAAAGGCAAAGGAAACTGGTCAAGACTGCTGATTTAGCTGTTGTGATGAGGGTTATTTCGGGTTTTCGCTTTTTTCTTTACAACTACACGAGATCGAGCGTTATTTATCTCGAAAGATCCAGTTCGACCCCGATGACGGAATACCATAAGTATAAGGCTACCCTGGATCCAAAGTTACTGTTGGGCCAAGCTCTGACCCAAATTTATGGGCCGAAGAATTGCACATCTGCGGGTAGACCACCTGAACCCCATTTTCATCTATAAATACCCCATGCATTTATGATGATGGGCGCGATTTTCCAGGTGCTCCCTCCTCGAAGCTACTGCTCGGAACCACTTGGAAATATAGGCTTAAGATCTATTGCATTTCACCCTCTAGCTTGTACGGCATCCAATAATGCTCGTGTAGGACCCTAAATATTTGTACTTGTACTCAATTTACTCGAATACAATTACATTTGGTCTTTGATATTGTTTTACTATTGTTATTATTGTATTACTTCCCACCCTTGATCGAACTAACGAAACCACGTAAGATCAATTGGCGCCCACCGAGGGGCCCTATTCGAGTATTAGACCGAAATATGCCTACTACGAGGAGAAATACATATGTTAGAGGAGAGCCTTCCCAAGCAGTGGGAGCACAAAATTCTGTCAATAATGAACCTGATAACTTATCGCGCGCCGCTCAACAACAACCAGAGGCACCGCCGGCGGTTCCGCAAGATAACATTCCAATACATACGACCATTGGAGATTTGAGGTCTATAATAGGCACCATGTGCAGGGAGTTTATGAACAACGGAAGAGCAGATCAATCGCCCGTCGACCAACCAGGGATTCAGGGAAGACCCGAAATACCTTCGTCGAACTTACAGAAGGAAAATGATATGTCACATATCCCATCGCTGCGTCCACAAAGGACTGCACCCTCGAAAGTCAATGCCCGATCAGAAAACCCTCCTGCACGAGTGCACGATCTGGAGGATTCTGTTGTGGGGGAAAGTCACACCGCCGGCGCTGCGAGAAGAAATAAACCAACTTACAAGAGAATTACAGAATCCGAATTGGAGATAATGGTACAGGAAAGAGTAGCTAAGAAATTGGAAGAACAGGATACTATGATAGAAATTCCCTTCACTAATCAAGCTGCCAGGCAAGCGGGGAATATCCTGACTAGAGGAAACCTACGAGAGAGGGAGGTCTCGAATAATATCATGCGATGTTCACCCTTTTGTCGAGAAATACGCGAAGCTCGAAACACAGAAACGGTGCCAACCAGGCTCCCTCGGTATAACGGGACTACCGACCCCGGCGAACACATTAACAGCTTTGTTAATGTTATGAATTTGTATGGACACTCGGATAATTTCTGTTGCAAGATTATGGTCACCACTTTTGAAGGGATTGCCCTCGATTGGTTTGGAAAGTTACCTCCGAACTCCATATTTTTTTCGAAGAATTTTGCGATAAGCTGAAGCATCAATTCGCTAGCCAGAGGAAGCCGAGATTGCCAGCAAATCATCTGGGCACTGTGAAACAATTGGAAGGAGAGACGTTGAGGCAATGGCTGGCAAGATTTAGTATTGAGCTCTTGAAAGTGGATACCCCGCAGATTGAATATCTGTCCTCGTTGATGTTCGAGCTGACCAGAAGCACCCAGTTTGGGAATGCATTATGCAGAAAGCAACCAAAATCCTTCGAACGGATAATGGAAATTGCTGAAAAGTATATGATACAGGAAGAGATGAACAAATTGAAGAGTTCACATCTAGATAAATCTCATCTCAACAAAAAGCATGATCGGGCTCCGATCCCAAAACCAGGTGATTATGGAGGGTCGAATAAAGGATCCGTTTGGCAGCGAATCAACACTTTTAAGCCGCATATGCCACCCCAAGGACCGAATTCGTATGGACCCCCTTATGAGCGAAATCGAGCCCCAAGGCCGGGTAAAATTCAATTTACTGAGCTTAACAGTTCAAAAGAAGAGGTGTTGACCGTATTGGAAGAAGGGAATTTAATTCCGGAAGCCCAAAGGATCACACAGGCGAGGCCGGGCGCGCCTGGATATGACCAATACTGTCGATATCATCGAGCTAGAGGCCACAGTACGGAAAATTGTTATCAGTTGAAGGTCGAGATCGAAAAGTTAATCAACCAAGGAAAACTCAAAGAATTTGTTAAGAATGGCAACTATAACAATCGCTACAGATCCCGTAGTCCGAGAAAACTTAACGCTCGGCAGAGACAAATTCAAAGTCAGGCGGATGAACAATCGAACGGTGTGATCAACATGATTGCAGGTGGACCGGCGGGTGGAGATAGTAGAAATGCCAGAAAAAGGACTTTAAGGTCAATCAGGACAGGAGTGTCCACAAAAAGGGAAGTTCTATCTTTGGAGTTTCCATCAATGGAGAATCAAGTCATCAGCTTTAGCGAGGCGGATCGACCCGCAGATGTTAGTTGGGACACGAACGAAGATGATCCAGACTTTTCCATGGTGTTAACACTAAGAATTGCAAATTTCGAGGTCAAAAGAGTGCTGGTCGATAACGGGAGCTCGGCAAACATAATTTCATCAGAAGCTCTTGCAAGAATGAAACTCTGTCATCCACGATTGGATAAGGTAACCACCCCTTTGGTCGGGTTCGGGGGATCGGAGATCACTCCGCTCGGAACCATACTTTTGAGTACCACTCTAGGATTAAAACCAAAGAATGTCACGAGAATGATCAAGTTCCTCGTGGTGGACACGCCGTTTGCTTACAATGCCATCTTGGGAAGACCCGCTCTAAATACTTTTAAGGCTATCGTATCCACCTACCATCATAAGATAAAGTTCCCAACTGACGGAGGAGTAGGGGAGATGAGGAACGACCAGTACATGGCTTGGGAGTGTTATAGTTCGTCCTTAACTATCAAGGAAAAGGTGGAGCCCGAGCTCCCTAACAAAAGAAAGATAAATGAATTAGTCTCTAACTCCGGAACTCCGATTCCCGATTATGAAAGACTAGATGGAAAGAAAGGGAGGACCGTTGACATGAGTGTTCAAGCACCTGATCACAAAAAGGTGAACTTGGTACCTGGATCTCCAGAAAAATTCACAAAAATAGGAACGGAGCTAAGTAATTGCATGGAAGCAAAGCTCATCGGATTCTTGCAGAAAAATGTGGATGTCTTCGCATGGAGTTCGGACGACATAGTAGGGATCGACCCGCGTGTGATAACGCATTCCTTAAATATTGACCCAAAGGCCAGACCGGTGAGGCAGAAGAAGCGTAATCACGGACGAGAGAAAGACAAGATAATTAACGCAGAGGTCGATAGATTGTTAGCAGCAGGACAAATCAAAGAGATAAAATTCACGGAATGGCTATGTAATGTGGTATTAGTCTCCAAGGGGGAAAAGGTCGAGAACAAATGGAGAATGTGCAATGATTTCACTGACTTGAACAAATTATGTCCAAGGGACCCTTACCCTTTACCTCGAATTGACATGCTCGTAGATTCCACTGCAGGATTTGTGTTATTTAGCATGATGGATGCATTTCAAGGATTTTATCAGATCTTCATGAACGAAAGAGATCAGGACAAAATGGCATTTATCACCGAACGAGGGGTGTACTGTTTCATCGTTATGCCTTTCGGTTTAAGGAACGCCGGTGCAACATATCAGAGGCTGGTCAATATGATGTTCAAAGAATTAATAGGAGAAATTATGGAAGTATATGTAGATGACATGCTCGTGAAAAGCATGTCTGAAGAGGAGCATATTAACCATCTTGATAGGTGTTTCCAAATCTTGAGAAAGTATGGGATGAAGTTAAATCCGGCAAAGTGCACATTTGGGGTGCGATCAGGAAAGTTCCTTGGCTATTTAGTTCATGAGAGGGGGATCGAAGCTAATCCAGAAAAAATCCGAGCAATCACTGATCTCCATCCACCGAGGAAACTCTCAGACGTTCAAAGTCTGATCGGAAAAATCATCTCGTTGAATAGATTCATCTCCAGATCCGCTGACAAGAGTTTACCTTTCTTCAAACTGTTGCGTAAATCTAAGAACTTCGAGTGGAACGATGAATGCGATAAGGCTTTCGAAGAACTGAAAGCGTACTTAATCTCGACACCCATGCTAGCAAAACCATCCGAAGGGGAACCCCTATATTTGTACATAGATGTGTCAGAAAAAGCCATTAGCTCGGTTCTGGTCAAACTAGAAAAAGCTGAACACAAACCAGTTTATTATTTGAGTAAATTGTTGCAGGGTGCCGAAAAGAACTATATGGAAATTGAAAAATTTGCACTTGCCCTAATTGTGGCTGCCCGGAGATTAAGGCCCTATTTTCAAACATATAAAATCATTGTTTTAACTAACCAAACTTTAAGACAGGTTCTGTCCAAGCCAGAAGCTTCAGGCAGGTTAATAAAGTGGGCGGTCGAGCTCAGCCAATTCGAAATTGAATACAGACCACGAGTCGCTGTTAAGGCACAGGTGCTAGCTGATTTTGTGCTTGAATCAACTAGCATATCGAACGGCAAAGAAGGAACAACCTCGGAGTTAGGTATGGTGGAAGAAGCAAACGATCAAATTTGGCTGATGCATGTGGACGGATCTTCGACCAAAGAAGGCGGTGGAGCTGGGATTCACTTCCAAGGGCCCAATGCTGAAGACCTGAGCTATGCGATAACTTTGGACTTTGTCGTCACCAACAATGAGGCCGAATATGAAGCATTGATAGCTGGATTAGAAATGGCCATTAAGGCAAAGGTAAAATCGATTGTCGTGCTAACAGATTCGGAACTTGTTCATAGACAGGTGAAAGGCACTTATGAAGCCAGAGAATTCAACATGATTAAATATCTGAACAAAGTGAGGAAGTTAATTTCAGAGTTCGATAAATTTGACATTCAACCAATACCAAGGGAGGAGAATCTCTGGGCCGACATACTATCGAAGTTTACAGGACTGGTCGACGGAAAGACTGAAAGGACAATCACTTGGCTGCTATCGAATATGTCTGCTATCGAGTTAGATGCAGCCCCTGCAATTGGTGTTATGGAAATTGAAGAGCCGAGCGAGTCATGGAACGACCCTCTTATCGCCTATCTTAGGGACGGAAAACTGCCGGAGAATGCAAACGAGGCTCGGAGAATCAAATATAGAGCGCCGTCATTTACTTTGATGGATAATCAACTCTATAAGCGCTCCTCTTCGGGAATTCTATTAAAATGTATCCGGAAACACACTACGAGGCAATATTGAGAGAGGTCCATGAAGGGGAAGCAGGAAATCATTGTGGAGCTCGAGCGTTAGCTCTTAAATGCTCAAGATCTGGATATTATTGGCCTACACTCTTTTCTGATTCTGTCGAGTATGTGAAAAAGTGCCATCACTGTCAAATTCATTCGAATTTGATACACCAACCGGCCGAACATATGCATTCGATCCCTATTTGTTGGCCCTTCGACAAATGGGGCATCGATATTGTGGGACCTTTTCCAACAGCGCGAGCCAGAAAAAATTATGTATTAGTAGCGGTGGAATATTTCAGCAAGTGGGTCGAATGTGTTGCCTTGACCAAAATCACCCAATTTCAAGTCATTAATTTTTTATGGAAAAATATAGTCTGCAGGTTCGGAATCCCCAGGGTTCTGATATCAGATAACGGAACGCAGTTTGCAGGAAAAAGGGTCACGGATTGGTGTGAAAGATTTGGAATACAACAGAACTTTGCGTCTGTTGGCCACCCTCAGGCTAATGGACAAACTGAAGTAGTAAATCGGGAAATTGTTCGATCTCTGGAGAAGCGCTTATCGGAAGCAAAGGGAAAATGGCTGGATGAACTACCGGGAGTATTATGGGCCAACAGGACAACAGTCAAAGCGGCAACCGGAGAAACTCCATTCAGTTTGGTTTATGGGTCGGAGGCTGTTATCCCAGTAGATAATCTTATACCTTCTCCCAGGGTCGAATTTTATGATCCCGAAGAAAACCAATTGCTGAGGCAGATGGAAGTTGACCACGCGGATGCTCGAAGGGACCGCGCAAAGTTGAAAATTCAAGCCGCCAAGGCCAACATGGAAAAGTCCTATAATCGGAATGTAAGGATTCGATCCTTCAAAGTGGGAGATCTGGTGCTCAAAAAAGTGGAAGTATCAAAGCACGTAGGAAAACTACAGCCCAATTGGGAGGGCCTATTCGTGATCGTAGAGGTTGGGAAAAAAGGTTCTTATAAGATTGCACACCCTAACGGAGAGATACTACCTCGAGCTTGGAATGCGATCAATTTAAGAAGATATTATGGAAGATAGTTACAATCGAGGCTTCTACTTTTTAGTTATCTTGTTCTGTTTTCTTTGACTATAATTATTTGGCAAACTATATGTGTTTAATGAAGAATTGGGTTATTTGAAGAATGTTTATTCGAACTAGTTATTCAATGAAAGCTTATTTCGCCTACATTCTTACTTATTCGTAATATTCCCGATATTCTCGATCTATATTCATTATTATCGATCTCTATTTTTCTCTATCAACTATTGAATGGGTGAAAGCCTCTGCTATGACCCTCGAGCTAAAAACGCTCTAAAAACGACTAAGGGTGAAAGCCTCTGCTATGCCCCTTAGATCGAAATTATTGAATGGGTGAAAGCCTCTGCTATGACCCTCGAGCTAAAAACGCTCTAAAAACGACTAAGGGTGAAAGCCTCTGCTATGCCCCTTAGATCGAAATTATTGAATGGGTGAAAGCCTCTGCTATGACCCTCGAGCTAAAAACGCTCTAAAAACGACTAAGGGTGAAAGCCTCTGCTATGCCCCTTAGATCGAAATTATTGAATGGGTGAAAGCCTCTGCTATGACCCTCGAGCTAAAAATGCTCTAAAAACGAGTAAGGGTGAAAGCCTCTGCTATGCCCCTTAGATCGAAATTATTGAATGGGTGAAAGCCTCTGCTATGACCCTCGAGCTAAAAACGCTCTAAAAACGCTCTAAAAACGACTAAGGGTGAAAGCCTCTGCTATGCCCCTTAGATCGAAATTATCAAAAAAGGGTGAAAGCCTCTGCTATGCCCCTTAGATTGAAACAAACATTCTATTGAAAAATTGAAACATTCTATGGAAATTAGATCGAAATAAACATTCTATTAAAGATTGATCTAAATTCCATTATAAATTTCTCCACGACGACTATGGCGCCGAAAAAAGGACCAAAATTATGAGAAATATCTAGCGAGAGATCCAAGAGTTGAAAGATCGAACTTCAAATTAATTATGAATTTCAATGACTGTCTCGTGAAAATTGCGAATTATGAATTCAGAGATTAACAACGACAACAAATATAAAAGAAGATATTCATTCATAAATTTTCAGATGAATTACATGTGAACTCTTGTTTACATTCAAGAAATTGAGCTAATCGGAATATTTTACATCTGGTTCAACCCTATTACAAATGGTTATTCCCTATGGATACCCAAAGGAGGAATGAGAGGCTGATACACTTCTACCCTTCATCCGCCGCTTCCTTACAAACAAGCCCACGAAGGACCAAGTCGAAAAACAGGGAAGCAACTCCTAGTAAATTCGAAGGACAAACCTTCCAAGAAGACGCCTCCAAGACCTGGAGTTCGAGAGCAGGAAAACCCCTCCAGCAGTGGACCCACTATCCCAACTGGATAGAGGACAGGGTACAGGAGGTCGAGACCGACTCAAAGATTTGGAATCAGAGAAAGCAGGTCGCCTGCCGGTACCCTAGTCATAGTTCTTTTCACCTGACGATACCCTAGCCAAAAGTTATCATAGGGGTACTCCAAAGAGTTCAGAAAAGAGTGTTCGAATAAAAATCTCGAATGATATAATCACTGACATTGAATGGAGTATGGAATTATTCGACGAAAGCAAAAACATAACCATATCGGTCGAATGAGACGTTTACAGACAAATAAAAGTGAGAATAAATTTAGAGTTATATATAGGGGAAAGAATTCGGCATCAACGGTATAGATCTCTCAGGTTGAATGGCCACGACACGAGCATTAAAAGCTCTGACCGTTTCACTTCCCGAGAAATGGTCTCCAAAAAAAAAAAAAAAGGGGAGAGACGGAGAATATCATTCCAAGCAAATATTATATCATTACAACAAGGGTTATACTACAACAAGAAAGGAAAACCGTTACAACAAGGATGGTGTTACAAAGAGAAGTCTTAACTCATTATACAAAGGTAAACCACAGTATTACTAAACGAAATTATTTTCGGAAAGGATCTTTCGAACTTCAGCACTACGATCAGTATACCCGCGAATGTAAGCTTCTTTCTCACGAAGCTCAGAGTGTCTCTTCTCACGTTCGTGAATACCTTTGAGTTTCTCTAATTCTGAACTTAACTTGTCCTGAGATATTCTCTCCTTGAAAAATCTGTTAGCTTCCAATGCACGTTCCAGCTCGATCTTCTTCCCGATAAGCTCGAGCGAAATAGAGGTCCGCTGTTCACCCTCATGTTTGGCCAATGCATAAAGTTTAGAGAAGACCACCCTAGCCTGAACTTATAAGAAAATATATTATAACAGAAATAAAGAGATTAAACAGTCATGACAAAGAGGTGAGAATGAATTACTTGGGCAAGAGATTCCAACCCAGAATAAAACAGGAACGATGAATATTCTCCAGTCGAAAAGTCACCCTCGGAGATAGAAACATTGGACCGAAGAAGGGTCAGGTCGGTTTTCTCGTGTGACACTTTGTCAAAAAGAGCTATGTCCCTTTTAAACAAAGATCCGCTGACCAACGAAGATACGGATTGAGAAGGGACGTGCCCAGTGACATCCTCCGCAAAAGAAACCTTTTTTATTCTCTTGTTGGAGCCCCTAGTTTTCGAACACGAAGAAAGGGCAACGGTCGAGTGTTTATTCCCCTCATGGAAATTTTGCTGATCAGAACTAGTGGATGTAATTGGTGATCGATTTATTTTCCTTAATTTTCTACTAACACTTGGCCTGGGAAAAGGCGTGGAAGAAATCACAAGAGCGTTCGAATTTTTATTCATCCCTCAATTTTCGGGTAAAGATCCAACCAAAACAATTTTTTTAAAGGAAGCTCCGAACACTGTGAGCAATGCCAATGCGAAAGCAATTAAAAATACCCTCGCTACTTATAAGAAAAACGACATCATGCAAAATCGCAATGATTGGTAAATCACTACTCCCAAGAAAGATTCAATGACGCAGCTGAGTACGCAAGACTGACGTTATAAAATTTAGCAGAAAGTTCAAACAGGCAATAGCCTAAAATAGCATAAAGGAAAAGAGATTCAAATTCAAGCACCCACTAAATATGCAAGAGCAAAAGATTATAAGATAAGTACATTGGTTCGCTAAGTCAGTCAAATTACATAGCGATCGTTATTGATTAAGACTCTTTCACGCCTGAACCATGGTCCGATCTATCTAGCTCCTCTGATTCGCTAGAACTGATTTCCGAGTCATCTGAATCACCTTTTTTCGAGCTGCTGCCTTCTCCATCATGACTTTGCGCATCAGACGCAGATTTACTCGAACCAGAAGAAGGGGTGCCTTGTACACTCTGACCGCGGGAATCCCCTTCAATATCCACATCTTCGCTTTCGGATTGGGCTTCGAGCTCATCAGGATTTGGCATCGGTGCACCAAATTCCTCAAGAAAAGGAGCAAACTCGTGAGTGGCAAATTCCTCGAGCTTAGGAGGAAGGGAAGACGCTTTATAGTCTTTACCGAAGATATTCTTGTAGGGATTCATCTTAGGAAGGAAGTCATCAAGGGCGCCTTCGATCTTAGCAGCCGTAAGGAGATGCTGAGCTCCTTTAAAGTAGAAGGATTGATTAACTTCTCCCGACCGTAATCGAACCAAGGCGTCGAGAATCGGAGACTCTAGGAACTCCCTTATGGCGGGAAGCCTGGCTTCGACTCGACCCCGTTCATAAGATTGTTCGGCAGACACTTTGGTTTGCTCAAGCTCCTGCTTTAATTTCCCCACTTCATCCTCTAAGGCCCTCTTTGTTTCCAACTCTTTCCTAGTTCTCTCGAGTTCAATTTCGACCTCAGACAACTTAATCTTGGTATCCTCTAGCTGACTGGCCTTCGCAGCTTCATCCTTCAGAACATCGCATAAGGCTTTCTGTACCGCCTGAGACTCTTCGCTCAATACGGACAGCCGAAGAGTGGTTTGAGTAAATAGGTCTCCGGCCTGTAAAGGAAAAGATACGTAAAAGCACGAGATGAGGATTATAGGGGAAAAGCTAGAAACTTTCGGAATTAGAAAGTACCATCTGCTGAGCGTGGGCATAATCGCCAAATATCTCAAAATCTTTTTTAACAAAAGATTGGATAGTATCATCCCTGAATCTCCCGGCCAAGAACATCCGCAGAGACTTATCCACCGTATGCTCACCCTCGGAACCCAAATTAGATTCGATGGTCCCACAGTTCGGATATCCGGCCGCCCTCGGTCCTTGCAGATGATCCTCGATGAAATCTGCCAAATCTGGCTCGGAATGACCAGCCCGACATGGTATAGGGTTCGGCCCTCGAGCAAAAGGCTTGACTCTCCTGGAGGACTCAGGAACATTGCTACTTCTTTTGCGATTCATCCTGGCCTGCAAAATCTCTCTGGCACGATCCTCCAGGAGAGTATAGTTACTGAACCCCTCGTTGTTCGGGTTGGAGGAGATGTTCGGAAAAACAGATCGAAGGATTCCAGGACCCTGGAAATCGGAGGCCCCCTCCGCCTCGGCCCTAGACCGAGAGGTTCCTGCTTGGGTAATCAGGGGAACAATCACTAAAGCATTTGAGGTCGACGCGATCCCAACTGGGGCCTTAGACTTCTTCGTTTTCCGAAGATTCGTTGATGTTTGAGGACGAGGTCAACCCTTATTACCCTTCGAAAAGGAAGCAATGTGCGGGCCAGATACCGATGTACGGAATTTGTCAACGATATCAGCTAATGTGGAAGGGGGGTTAGCGGGATCGATCTGAGCTTTCCCGAAATCGATCGGATCGGCAGGAAAAGTGCAACTACTGAGCTCGGCCAATCGCAAGACTGCTTCTTGAGTCATTAGAGCGGTCTGATGAGGATCAGCACGAAGAGATTGCAGAAATTTATCTGTTATCTCATTTTTCATACTCCCCACGAGACGGCGTTTTCCGTATATCCACTCCTTTGTTCCAGGCCAATCGAAGGGAGTAGGATCGGGATTTTCTTCAGAAGGCGGAGACTCTGGCCCTCGGACAAAGAAGAACTCATGCTTCCATCCCTTCAGATTGCTACTCACGTTGGTCGATAAGATCGAAATTTTCGGCCTCTGAGAAAAGTTTACGTAACCTGCGTTTGAAGAGGTGGAAACACTCATCTGGAATATCCGCCAAAAATTCTGAAAGGCTGCCTTTTTCCCCTTAGCTTTCATCAACACGCAAAAAGCTATAATTAGGCCGATCGAATTCGGTAAAATCTGGCAGGGAGCCAACTTAAAAGCATCCAGAAGGTTTTCTAGCAGAGGAGGGAAGGGGATGCGTAAGCCGTAGTGGAAGTGTTTGGAATAAAAGGCTTGACAACCGGCAGGAGGGTCGGTAACTCGTTGATCGGGAGAGGGAAGCACTATCGAAAAACCGGCGCCTAGATACCGACCGAATTCTTCTTGCAATTGCGTCAGGTCTGTCTCTTTATAGGAACAGACGATCTCATCTGCCCTCTCCTCAGTCATGTTTAGAGCTGCGCTAGTCGCGGGCTCTTCCCAATCATAGATCGTAATCACCACATTACGGTTCAGTCTATATTTCTGCTGCTCATTGTTACCCAAAGGAAGCTCCCCATCTTCTGTATCTTCCCTTTCAGAAACTGTTGCCTCGTCGGAATTTTCATCTTCGCTATTTCCAGTGTCAGAATTCGACTCCCGTTCCTCTCCGCTGGAATCCGAGGCGGAACCCGAGTTTTGCGGATTTTCGTTTTCAGATGATCGATTCTCTACAGCTTTTTTCCCTTTGCGGTTATCGACCTCATTCTCCTCTAAGGAAGATTTCCCCTTCAAGTCTACTGAACTCGACATAATAAATATAAGATGACTGTTCAAAAATGGCTAATAAAACTCACTTATCGACCTGTCTGCTCCGATCTAAAGTTTTCTCCTCAGAATTTGTGAGGAACAGCGACCCTCCGTATAACTATATATACAGGGACAAAATGGGAAATTGCAAATCAGTCCCCGAGTAACCGCGACGATTGAACTCTCTTGAGGTAAATTTGAAGTCATATTCTCAGAAATTGCACCTACAGCCCCTATACTTTCCAGAATTCTTGAATTAAAGATCCACATCACGAACAACAAGGACAATGTTAAGACTGCGCTATCGAGAAATCGCTTAAGTATGCACTCTTTTTCCCTGACCCGGTTTTTATCCCAGAAGGGTTTTTCCGAGCCAGGTTTTTAATGAGGCATACCCGAAACGATAAGCCGAGATCGATTTATCCTACTGTTATATATACTTCTTCGAGCTTAAGTTCCACTTCACGCTCGAGAAGTGGGAGAGTATTGATGAGGGTTATTTCGGGTTTTCGCTTTTTTCTTTACAACTACACGAGATCGAGCGTTATTTATCTCGAAAGATCCAGTTCGACCCCGATGACGGAATACCATAAGTATAAGGCTACCCCGGATCCAAAGTTACTGTTGGGCCAAGCTCTGACCCAAATTTATGGGCCGAAGAATTGCACATCTGCGGGTAGACCACCTGAACCCCATTTTCAGCTATAAATACCCCATGCATTTATGATGATGGGCGCGATTTTCCAGGTGCTCCCTCCTCGAAGCTACTGCTCGGAACCACTTGGAAATATAGGCTTAAGATCTATTGCATTTCACCCTCTAGCTTGTACGGCATCCAATAATGCTCGTGTAGGACCCTAAATATTTGTACTTGTACTCAATTTACTCGAATACAATTACATTTGGTCTTTGATATTGTTTTACTATTGTTATTATTGTATTACTTCCCACCCTTGATCGAACTAACGAAACCACGTAAGATCATGTTGAGTCCAGAAAGAAGAAGACTGCTGATAAGCCCAAGGAAAAGATTCCAAAGAAGATGGAGAAAGTGACTTCTGCTGTTGAAGCCACTAAAGCTATAGAAAAAGTAATTGCTGATGTAAGGACTGGATCCCCTGCATCACCATCAAGAACTCCATCAGCAGAGAGGCCTGCTGAAAATGTTTCTAAGAGGACAAGGAGTCAGCAGAAGGATACTGCTACTTCAAGAACTGTTCAAGGCTTAACTAAGAAAGCTGCTAGAAAGCAGATGACCTTTATAGAGGAACCCACGGAGTTAGAAAATGTAGCTAGGGAAGACCCTGACGCTGCTGAAAAGCCTGCTAAAACAGTTGAGACTGTTGCGACTGACAAAGCTGATGTACAACAGTTGCCTCAAGTCACATCAACAGCTGAGGTTGCTCAACCTCAAGAAGATCCAGATGTCCAAACCATACATCCTATTGCTGCAAATCCTATATCATCTGCTGGACCAGCCCCTGCTGATAAAGGTAAAAGAAAGATAGTGCTAAGGAGAAAGAAAGTCTCCAAAGCTGACAAGAAAGCAAGGGAGGAAGCTGAACAAAGGAAGCAGGATGAGTTAGAGGAAAAGAAGGCACTTGAGCTAAGCAAAGCTCAAGCGGCTAAGGATGAAGCCAGAAGGCGCATGTCTGAGGCAGAATGGAAAGCTGCTGAGGATGCTGAACTGGAAATGGTGTTGGAATTGAGCAAAGTTGATGCCTATGGATCTGTCCATGGAGGTGGCATCAAGATTGGAGAAGGCAAAGATGGAGAAGAAAAGAAAAAGATATTACTGCCTGCCCCCAAACTCAAGTCAAAGGACAAATTTGAAGTTAGAAGAGCCTTTGAGATAGTGTATGCTGATAAGGAGCTGTTCAAGAAGTTTGAGAAGTCCTTGGCATACTATGATCAAAAGCTCATGTTGAAGACTCTGTTCAACCAGGAGAAACCAAGATATATAAGTTGGAGAGACAACAGGCTGAACAAGTCAATAACAGAACTTCAAAATATGAAGGAGTTGGCTGATGAAGAACGATGGGTTCTGACCTGGCTGAAAACAAACTCCATTCAAAAGGCCCTTGATCCCAGCTATGTAAGAGATGTCATGCATAGATATGCAAAAGAATTTGCGTTGGAAGAGGCCAAGAAGA
The DNA here is from genome assembly GCA_038501285.1 of Penstemon eatonii. Taxonomy (NCBI): domain Eukaryota; kingdom Viridiplantae; phylum Streptophyta; class Magnoliopsida; order Lamiales; family Plantaginaceae; genus Penstemon; species Penstemon eatonii. Next base: position 60,717,974 of record CM076710.1, read on the forward strand.
TCAAAAGCACCTTGCCTGACAAGAAGAGAAAATCTGAAGATGCTGAAGAAAGGGCAATCAAATTTGCTGTTATGACCGCCTTGAAGAGATCACTACAAGAAAAATGACCTTTTGCTACGAATTTTTTATTACAATTTGAAATCCGTAATAAATGGTACTATTTATTACGATATGTAGCCGTAATGAAAAAAATACTAAATCTTACGATTTTTCTAATTATTTGTTACGAAATTTTACTACCGTAATAAATACTATTAAATTAAATATTTTTTTTTCTCCACTTCATTATTTTTTCCCTCCCAAATCACTTTTTTCCCCTACAATTAGAGAACCCACGTTTTTTTTTTATTTTCTTTTTCTTCCAATTTCTAACAAAACCCTTTTATAACACACACTACTCTCTTATATCCCCAAATCAAAATCTCACTACAAAACCATACCTGACTAGCTATCGAAGTAACGATGAAGAGCCAGCAAAGGATTTGAAGCTTGGTCACTCTCTTGAAACGGGTAAGTCAGAATCGTTTATTCTAGAGAGATAGGTCAACCAATTTCTGAAATGTGTGGAATCTCTAATAATTTGGGGATTTCGTTTCTTGATTTTGTTTTGTATGCACTCTATCTCTAATAAATTGGAAAAAAGATTTCATTTCTTGATTTTATTCTGTATACAAATCAATACAATGTTGCCGATCTCATATGGTGGTCGAATCTGGAACATCACCAAACGAGCAATCGGTGTCGAAATCAATAAGCAGGTATACGCCTTCTCATTGTTCAGAATTTCTGTTTCTTCAATTTTATTCGTGAGTTTTGTAATTTTTAATTATTTAATGTATATATGTGTTACTAATTTCTGTAATTATTTGTTTCATTGCTTGTTATATTGTGAAGTGTTTAGTATGCTTTTCTTAATAATTAATTTCATGCTTAGAAGCAAACATACTTTTAGAATTTTTAGGAAAATTGACTACATATTGAGATAGAGAAAGTTTGATTGTCATATTTTCAACTTTATGACATTTGTAGAAGAAATAATTTCTAAAGTGTCTTCATATGAGACTATGATTTGAGAATACACTACGAAGTGGACTTTTCTTTTGTGAATTTTGCGACTGCATAGTTTTCTTCATTAATTTCCTCTTTTCTTTTGTGAATTTTGTTGTTTATACTATTCATTTGCAAAATGTCTACACATCATTTCTCTTTCTCTTTGATAATTACCATTGTTGAAGCCGCCTTCTTGTGGTTAAAAGAAATCATTCATCAGAACTGAGATTTGATGAGGAGATATTAATATTGTTGGTTATGATCATAATCATATATAGTGTGTTGGCTGCTGAGTTCGAGTAATTGAAGGTTGTTTGTGTTGCTTAAAAGTTTGAAATGCAAAATGTTAATCACTTCTTTATAAAGAGTATAATTACTAATATCATTTATGTTATTATAAAGACACTAAAATATGAAATACATACAGTATGTTTCAAGAATCAGGATCCTATACTTTAAGGCTGGTGTTTCTTTTTATGTCCCCTAATCTTGATAAGTTATGCAAATGTTCTATGGCTCACAGATGATAGACCCTTATCTCTTCCAGCAGAGAGTTTAATTCAGTGTCTGATGATCCACCTTTTTGGACAGCCCTTTTTGCCATATCTCCTAATTTTTTTGCTCGGCTTCTAATCATCTCAGATTCTTCCCCAAGCATGAGCCGAACAACTGCATTCTCTATATTTTCTCCCTTTTGTAGGCTCACTATCCTTTGTTCTTTCAGTCCATTCCTGAGCACCTACTGGAATTCCTGTCCTGAGGACCTCTACCACCAACTTTTCATTGTAGAATTTCCTCTTAAAAGTATGCTTAGAATTTGATTTATCATATATCTTCTTCTTGTTTAGTGGGTCTTTATGTAAGCCAGTATTTCAATTAAATTGTGAGGTTATTGTTATGGCAGTTTTGCCCCCTTAGAAGGCAATGTGAGTATAACTTTGTCCTCAAGTTAAAGGTGATTGGTTTGTCTTGGTGTTGCCACTTTTTGGTGTCAAGTTTTGAGCTTAATTAGTAACTTGTAGTAGTGAGATATTATGTGTCAAGTTCTTGTATCATGTGCCTATCATGGATTAGTCTTAAGTTTTACGAGGTTCTGATTGTTAGATTTATAATAATGAAATGAGAATAGGTGTTGCTGTTCTTTTTTCTTAAAAGAAACTTTGAATTCTTGTTCTTTTTAAGTTTTTAAAATCTTGACATATGTTGTGGAATCATATAAAGTAAGTCTTTTAATCTCAGTGCCACAAATGTCTTTGTCGTTGTTGAAACTGAATTTATACCCAAATTAGCTGAAATCTTTTGAATGCACTTTATATGAAGCATGGACAACTTTTACTTTGCACTACTCTTTATCAGTTCCCCTAGTACATCGTTGTTTGCTCAGAGTTTATTGTTTATTGTTGCCTTTATTTTAACATGTGTATTTGTGGTTACCTGACTTTACATTTGTTTTATTTCCGATTTTCTTGAAATCAGTTTTTGGATGATCACTAATCATTATTTGCTATGAATTAAGAGTAAGTAATGACCATCATCTCATCTAATCTCATCTATTTCTAATTTATTATTACTAGTTACTACCATTTGGGATCCATGAAAAACGTGCAGTCAAAGGTGATTAAATTATTTCAAAAGTCTCAATGACTTATACTTTCAAGCATTGGCTACAATAGATTGATCAGAGTCTGATTATAATTGAATTGAATTGTATAGAGGTTCTGTGCAATTGCATTGAGTTGTATGAATACTTAAAATCTACTAATTAAGTGGTGTTTGTTAACAACTTTAGTTATATGCAAATCCAGCTGCTACAATAAATACAAAGATCCCCTGCTTCCATTTTTTAATTCCTTTATTTCTTTAGATGTACTTATTTGTGTATTTTTTGTTTAATTTTGCTGTGCATGTTTACTAATTTTGGTCTTGGCAACTTTACTACTGCTCCGTTTAGAGCACCTATTGGTCCATTTTCTGGTGCATTTAGACCTTTTGACGTTACATTGGTACAAAAATCTCAAAATTGATCAATCGGTTTATCATAGTTGGTTTCTTATATCATATTCACATTCAAATGTAGGTTCCCGATGAATCTAGACCCCATGGAGCTGGTCCAAGTGGTACACCGAGTTGTTTATAAACACAAATTCTTGGTAAGTTCCTTATTTGATTAATGGTGCTTATGATTGAATTAGACTAGAGAATTCTCGTGGATTCGCTCAGTTGATTTTCAGTTTTTGTTCTTTGGATTGCTTGTAATTGTAAATTAACTTGAATTGTTACGATATTTTGAATTCTTAGAAATTAGTATGACACTATATGGTACAGTTTTCTCTTGAAACAAGCTTGCAAACATCACGGTTTAATGGATCTAAAGATACTACTACCGTTGAGAAGCAAAAGGTAATTATTTGCTTTACCTATACCTTTTGTTGAATTTACTTGAAAATATGAACTATGTTGAATGTAATTTAATTTATGACTGCAGGCTATGGGTCAACAAAAGATAGCAATGCAAAAAAAATTGTTTTTTTATAATATCGAGGTATGTATATTTAGGAAAAATTGCATCATGTCATTTAACTTTAATGAGGAGTAGTAACATATTACTAGAATTTTTATTTTAATGTATCTCATGAAACTTAGTATATGTATTTATTCATGTAGATTGGGTGTGCAATAGCCTTATTTTGTTTTGGATTGCCGAAGTCTATCGTGGCGGAAGGTCTTCTTCTCACAAGGGGATATGATAATGGACTTTGTAAGGTGTACATAAAGAAGGTATTAATACCACATGAGAAAGTTAAATCTGATAAAAATGGTTTAACTGTAGGAGAAGCTGAAGATAAATGTGTTCTATGGGATATTGCAAATGTGAGTTTGTCTAATCATTTGTATAGTTAAACAAGTATTGAATATTTGCTTTAGCTTGATTTAGTGTTTTTTTATCAATTTTTCTTTTTACAGGTTGCGAAACTTTAAAACGGGTGTTCTATCTACGTAAATATGGAAAATGTTTGATGAGCTAGCTACTAAGGTTTCCTCTTCATTTTTTTCGATTGCAATTGCATATGTTAATGCGAATGAATGAATGTGTTGTGAGGAATTGGAGACTTGTCTCATTTAGGAGAAATTGAATACGTTGAATGTGTTGTCATGATTTTGAGACTTGTCTTTTTGTTTTGGTTACTATGTTGTCTAAGCATAACATGTTTTTTCATAGGCCTATATGCTATTATGGATGTATTTTGACATGATCAGGATAACTTTATTTAAAAGATATTTTTTTAAGCTCTCAATGGATATGGTATTTACTTCTAAGTTAATGTGTATAAAGTATCATCTTAAGTGTATGAACTAGAATAATGATGAAAATAAATACTAATTAATAGATGAAAATGCATTAAAAAAATCGAAGTTTTGCTTACAAAAGTATAAGCGTAACAAATTATACACACACACAAAGAAAAAAAAAGGGGGTTTTGCTTACGAAATTGTAAGTGTAACAAACACTATCTTGTTTTTAGTTATGAAAAAATAGGCGTAACAAATGTCTTTATATTGTAACAAATAATGTATTTTTTATTACAGAAAACACCACCGTAACAATCAGTCAAATTTTTATCAACCAATCCTTACGGTTTTCTAGGCGTAACAAAAGGCCTGTATTTCGTAATAAATAGTTTTTGTTACGAATATTTAACCGTAATGAAGCATTAGCTACGCCTCCAATCCTTACGGTCCCAAAATCGTAATCTGCCCGTAATAAAAGGGTATTTATTACGAAATATATATATTTATTACGGTTTTTCCATTGTAACAAAAAGTCACTTTTCTTGTAGTGGATGGGCAAAAAGGTCAAAATATCAGCAAGGTTGTTCAAGTGACTTGCCACTGCTGCAAGTATTCAGCAGATAATCTTTGGCAAGGAAGTGAAGGAATTTAGTGAAGTGCCTAAGGGAAACAATGCTCCTGTTAACCCTTGGATCATTGTGAGGCAGATCCGACAGACAACCTGCTTCAATGATGATGGCACCGTCACTAATCTGATATACGAAGATGTCACTGATGAACAAAAGAAGTCTGAGGAAAAGAAAGCTGATGAGCCTCTAGCAATAGACTGGAATGCTAAGGACTCTGAAGACCATCAGATGACAGATTTGGAAGAAGTCCCTGTTCAACAGGCGACTGATGAGAAGAAAGATGATGCTGCTGCTTCTGCTTCATCAGGTGATGAACACTCATCATTGAAGGAAGCTTTCCAGATTTTAATGGAAAATTCTCTAAAGGAACTGGAAGAGAAACATAATCAACAGCTAATGAAGGTCAAGGAGGAGCTGAAGAATGAACTTAAGGCAGAACTGGAAGAATCAAACAGACTTCAGCTGGAAACTGTTCAAGGATCAACAGCAGAGATCATCAAGAAAGAAATTGACAGTATTCCTATTCCCCAAGACAATTCATTACAGTTAGTGCACAGTCTGAGAGAGATGAACAAGAATGTTGAAGATGTGAAGGGTGATGTGAACCACCTTCACACTGCATTAAAGACAGCTGAGCACAAGATTGCTGATCTAACCTCAACCTTCATTCAAGTCAGCAAAGAGGAGAAGGAAATCAACTTAGGGATGTTGCAAGAAGTGGCAAAGGCATCACAAGAAGTTCAGAATGAAATTGCAACTATCAACCTTAACATTGATTACTTCAATGATCAGACTGACGTTATTAGCACTGATATTCATCATCTTACAGCAAGTCATGATGTTGTCAATCAGAATCTAAAGGCTTTATGTGCTGAAATGAAAATTCCAACAGTTGCTCTCAACCCTGCTGTTGCACCTTCTAATGTCATCAAGGTTGATGATGACAAAAAGGGGGAAGATAAAAGGGAAGAACCAGCTAAGGAAACTGCTGCTGCAACTATTGAAGCCAAGGAAACTGAAGACACAGCTGAAAAGACTGAAAAGCTTGGAAAGGTAGAAGAAGAAGAAAAGACTGAAAAAGAGACTACCAAGTACAAGAACACTGAATCTGCCAAGAAAGCAATGGAGCTTATCAAAGAACAGCAACTCAAAGAGAAGATGGAAGCTGCCAAAGCAATTTTGGAAGAGGAAGCTGATGATGAAGAAGATGACGAAGAGTCATCTTATGAATATGAAGAAGTGCTTGAAGGATCAGATGAAGAAGCTGATAGTTAGAAATTGAAAAATCTTTGTAATCAGTTTACTTTTATCTATTCTTCAGAATCCTCATCTGATGAACTTGTACTTGTACTTATTTATCAAATCATCAATAAAAGTTCAAGTTTCTGTTTCCAACATATATTTTCTATCTCAGAAAATTTTGAAGGTTACAATCCTTAGCTTAGGTATTTAACAGGTACTTAGCTGAAGTTTTGTCATCATCAAAAAGGGGGAAATTGTTGGATAAGGATGAAGATGAAGGCACTAAAGGAAATTTGATAAGGGAGGTTTTGATGCATTCCAAAACTTCATATGTGGCTAAGTATGGAGTAACTTAGCTGACAATCTTATCAAAGAATTTTGACTAAGTACAAGAAGACATCAGAAGAGTCAAAGTTTCAAGGTCCAAGACTTCTGATCTGCTGAAGTAAAGTTATCAGACTGATGAAGATCAGCCGACTCAAATCAGATTTGTTCATGTTTGAGATCAGCCGAGTTCGCCATCAGACCTGCACTTTCGTCAGCCAAGTGAAGAAGATCATGAAGTGTTCCCAACGGTAATAAATGCCCCTTGGAGTAATAAATGCTGAAGTACAAGGTTATTTAAGACAAATGATTGAAGACTTGCTTCACATCAGCTGGGTGCATTTAATGCTGCCTGCAGAATAGTACTATTCACAGTACGAACAGACTGCAAAAGAGCCGTTCGCGGATTTTAAGGACCAGTACTCGAGGAATTTGAATCATGTCTCTCTTCAACGGACACTTTTCAATCCTCAAGTATAAATAGCTGAAAGAGACGAAGAAGAAACAAGCAACACAATCTCTGAGAAATTTTCGAAGCAAAATTCTTTAAGTCTCAAGAACAGCTCACTCATCAGTTGAGTCATTAGTTGACGAAAGCAAAGTTGAAGAATCAAGAAAAATACATCTTCTGAGTGATTTTGTAATCAAGAGTGTTGTGAGAAGTAGATATCCGTCTAAGTGAGTGATATTACTTCAGAGAATAGGTCTTCTTTGTGATTTCCTATTGCGAACTTGTGGTCGTGTCATTTGTTGTTCGACGCAAGCAGAGTATACTGTAAACTTTGTGATTATAGTATAACCCAAGATCTGTGAGACTTGGAAGAGTGGATTAAAGGATATTCAAATCCATATAACCACTATAAAAATTACTTGTGTTTTTACATTGCTTTTAAATCTACACATTTTCTGTTTGCATAAAAACACATTAAGTTAACTGTTTGAAAAAGAGGTAAAAAGGAGTTTATAAAACTGGGGAAGCATTTTTCAAACTGCTAAGATCACTTGTGAAAAACACTCTGAAAATCCGCTGCAAGTACTCTAAGTATTAAAACTGATTTTAACAAAATCAGCTAAGTAACAATCAGACGAGTGGTCAACAAGACTGTTCAAAGATTTGTTCCCGAACAGAATTGTAACTAACTAATCTGATCAGCTTAGTCTGTTCAGTTGAGTAAAAGTTTTAGAGTTAAATTTGGAAGAAATTTTTAAAGAGGTTTATTCACCCCCCCTCTAAACCTCTTCCGACCACTTGGGACCAACAAGTGGTATCAGAGCAGGTGGTTCATTAGAATCAGCTGCCTGATCAACGAGCTTGATCCAAGTGTTTTTCAAAAGTTTTCAAAACTTCTCAAAAGAGCATCTTTTTGAAAAATCAAAACTCTTTGAAAAATGGATTGTATCAGCCATGTTCCCCACATTGCTGGTATGTCCTTTGAGGACTGGAAAATCAGAATGGAGATCTTCCTAGCTGCTTATAATGATAACATGTACACATGTATTATTAAAGGTCCATTCAGATTCACAAAGACCATCAAGATAAATGAAGTGGATACGGTTGTGGAAAAAGACCTTCATGAGATTACTCCAGAGGAAATAAAGCTTTACAATCTAGATAAAGTTGGGAGATTCATCATGACTAAAGCCCTGGATAATGATCGGTTTGACAAGGTCAAACATTGCAAAACTGCAAAGGAGATGTGGGACAAAGTCAGAGACATGAGCGAAGGCAATGATGCAATAAAGGAGCATCAGCTCAGTGTTGCCTTGGAGAAGCTGGATAACTTCAAGATGAAATCTGGAGAAACCATTGATCAGATGGATACCAGATTCACCAGAACTCTGAATGAAGTTTTAAAGCTGGGAAAGACCTTCACTGACAAAGAGATTACCGTCAGAGTACTAAAGGCCCTACCCCCAAAGTTCAACATGAAAGTGACAGCAATGGAAGAATCAAGGGATTTGGGAAAAATCTCTCTTACTGAGCTGTTCTCTGTACTCAAGGCATTCGAGTATAAACTGCCTAGGATGGGAATTGAAGAAACCTCAACTTCAGGACCCACAGCTGCACTGGTTGCTGCTGAAAAACAAAGAAGACCAGCTCAAAGAAATGTAGAAGTGGACTCATCTGATGAAGCCACAATACTCAACAAGAAGGAGTACACTGCTGGAGATGTTGCACTGTTGATGAACAATTTCAAGAAGTTCTACAAAAGAAAAATTAAGAACAAATACAACAATGCTTCTACTTCTAAACCTAACTTTTCTTCTCAAGATAAAGATGATTATAAAGCAAAACTAATGTGTTACAACTGCAGGAAATTGGGACACTTCATCAAAGACTGCCCATATCCAAAAGCAGAAAAGTACACTGAGGAGGAGAAGAAAATGAGAAAAGAAAGAAAGCATCAGAGAGGCAAGGCAATGATGGCTGAAGCAGAAAAGCTTGCTGCTGTCTACTCATCTGATTCAGACTCAGACACGTCTGATGAAGAATCGTCTGATGAAGAAAAACCTGCTCTCCTGTGCCTGATGGCAAAGGAATCTGATGACTCTGAGGATGAGGTAACTCCTCTTAACAATGAATTATTTAATTCATTTGAACAAATGATGCTTAACAATACTGGTATTGCTGAAGCATACAAAAAGCTTAAGGAAGAGATGATATTGCTAAAAGAGCAAAATAATTCACTGAAACTTTTAGCTGAAAAGCCAAAGGAATCAGCTGAATACAAACAGCTTGAGCAAGAACATGAATCTCTGAAAGCTGAGTGTGATGTTTATTAAGGAAAAATCATGGAACTTGAAAAAGTTATTGAGTCTCATGAAAAATCATCTGTTGCATCCACGCACACATCTAGTAAACAGAAGATACCTTTAGAACAGGGAAAGCAAGAATTGAACCATACTGAAAAATTCATATCAGCTGACAATAGTAAGGTCATTCTGTACGTTCAAACTGCCAGACCTACTTCATCTGAGAATGTGTTAAAGGAGAAGAAATCTCCTAAGGCTAAAAAGAGCAAAGAGCCTAATTGTTGGATGAAGATGAAGATGAAAGAAGTCAGAATTTAAGGGAAGGTTTTGATGATTTCCAAAACATCATAATCAGCTAAGTATGGAAAGCTTAGTTCCCTTGGAAGAATCTTTGAACAAGTAAAGAAGATATCAGAAGAGTTCAAAGACCAGAAGACTAGTGATCTCTTGCTGAAACAGCAAACAGAAGGGTAGGTCATCAGCCGAGTCAAATCCGATTAGTTCAGTATTTGATCAGCAGAGTACCTATCAGAAGGGTTGCTTCGATCAGCAGAGTGGAAGAGATAATGAGATCAGTTCAACGGTAATAAATGCACCTGGTGTAATAAATGCTGAAAGAGAAGGGTAGTAATGGCAAATGATTGAAGATATCCTCGTATCAGCAGAGTGCATTTAATGCAGCATTAAATGTGATGGACATAAAGTACTGTACACTGTACGGATTGCTGCAGGAAGCCGTTTCAAAAGAGCTGAAGGATGGATTTGAATTGTGATTTGCCTTCAACGGTCATATTTTCATCTCCATGTATAAATAGAGCTGAATTTCAATCGAGCAAAAAAAAAACAACAACAATCAGAGATTTCGATTTTGAAGCAGAATTTTTCTAAGTCTCAAAAGCTCAAACAGCTCACTCGTCTGGTGGAAGTCATCTGTTGACAGAAACCCAGTTGAAGAAAACAGAAAAACATTATCTGAGTGATTTTGTAATAGCTGAGTGTTGTGCGAAGTGAGAATCCATTTTTGTGAGTGATTCTACTTTAGAGGATAGGATTTCTGAGTGACTTCCTATTGTGAGCTTATAGCCTTTACATTTGTTGTTTAGGTGTAAGTGGAGAAATATTGTAATCTGTGTGATTATAGTATAACCCAGAATCTAAGTGATCTGGAAGAGTGGACTAAATGATTTTTATCCATATAACCACTATAAAAAATTTTTGTGTTATCTTGCATTTAAAGTTTTCTTGCATATTTTAAAAAGTTTGCATTTTAAACACTTTGAATCAATCAAAAGATTTTATAAGGAGTTTCTAACTGGGGATAAAATCTTTTAGAACTTAGTTTACTTGTGAAAAACACTTTCAAATAATCCGCTGCAAGTATACTCTTTGAAAACTGTTTTGCTGAAAAACAGCTAAGTCATTGTAAGAAGAGTGGTCAGTCTGCTGTTCAAGATTTGTTCACGATCAGCTTAGTCTGCTTATTGTTCTTGATCAGCTTAGTCTGCTGACAGAAGACTGAAAAGTTTTTAAGTTCAAAAATTTTCAGAGGTCTATTCACCCCCCCCCTCTAGACCTCATCTGACCACTTGGGACCAACAAGTGGTATCAGAGCAGGTGGTTCATTAGAATCAGCTGCCTGATCAACGAGCTTGATCCAAGTGTTTTTCAAAGGTTTTCAAAACTTTTCAAAAGAGCATCTTTTTGAAAAATCAAAACTTTTTGAAAAATGGATTGTATCAGCCATGTTCCCCACATTGCTGGTATGTCCTTTGAGGACTGGAAAATCATAATGGAGATTTTCCTTGCTGCTTATAATGATAACATGTACACATGTATTATTAAAGGTCCATTTAGATTCACAAAGACCATAAAGATCAATGAAGTGGATACGGTTGTGGAAAAAGACCTTCATGAGATGACTCCAGAGGAAATAAAGCTTTACAATCTAGATAAAGTTGGGAGATTCATCATGACTAAAGCCCTGGATAATGATCGGTTTGACAAGGTCAAACATTGCAAAACTGCAAAGGAGATGTGGGACAAAGTCAGAGATATGAGCGAAGGCAATGATGCTATTAAAGAGCATCAGCTCACTGTTGCCTTGGAGAAACTTGATAACTTCAAGATGAAGTCTGGAGAAACCATTGATCAGATGGATACCAGATTCACCAGGACTCTGAATGAAGTTTTAAAGTTGGGAAAGACCTTCACTGACAAAGAGATCACTGTCAGAGTACTAAAGTCCCTACCCCCAAAGTTCAACATGAAAGTTACAGCAATGGAAGAATCAAGGGATTTGGGAAAAATCTCTCTTACTGAGCTGTTTTCTGTACTCAAGGCATTCGAGTATAAACTGCCTAGAATGGGAATTGAAGAAACCTCAACTTCAGGACCCACAGCTGCACTGGTTGCTGCTGAAAATACTAGAAGACCAGCACAGAAAAGCAAAGAAGTGGACTCATCTGACGAAGCCACTCTACTCAACAAAAAGGAGTACACAGCTGGTGATGTTGCACTGTTGATGAATAATTTCAAGAAGTTCTACAAAAGAAAAATGAAGAACAAATACAACAATGCTTCTACTTCTAAACCTAACTTTTCTTCTCAAGATAAAGATGATTATAAATCAAAACTAATGTGTTACAACTGCAGGAAATTGGGACACTTCATCAAAGACTGCCCATATCCAAAAGCAGAAAAGTACACTGAAGAGGAGAAGAAAGTGAGAAAAGAAAGAAAGCATCAGAGAGGAAAAGCAATGATGGCTGAAGCAGAAAAGCTGACTGCTGTCTACTCATCTGATTCAGATTCAGACTCATCTGATGAAGAATCTTCTGATGAAGAAAAACCTGCTCTCCTGTGCCTGATGGCAAAGGACTCTGAGGATGAGGTAACTCCTCTTAATGATGAATTATTTAATTCATTTGAACAAATGATGCTTAACAATACTGGTATTGCTGAAGCATATAAAAAGCTTAAGGAAGAGATGATCCTGCTAAAAGAGCAAAATAGTTCACTGAAACTCTTAGCTGAAAAGCCAAGGGAATCAACTGAATATAAACAGCTTGAGCAAGAACATGAATCTCTGAAACCTGAATGTGAAGTCTATAAAGGAAAAATCATGGAACTTGAAAAGATTATCGAGTCTCATGAGAAATCATCTGTTGCATCCACGCATACATCTAGTAAACAGAAGATACCTTTAGAACAGGATAAGATTGAACTGTAACATACTGAAAAATTTATATCAGCTGACAATAGTAAGGTCATTCTTTATGTTCAGACAACTAAACCTGCTTCACCTGAGAAAGAATTAAAGGAGAAGAAATCTCCTAAGGCTAAAAAAAGCAAAGAGCCTAGTGTAGGAAATCAGACTAGTAAGACCAAACAGCAGAGTCCTAAGAAGTCTGCTGATAAAGCTAAATTGAATCAATCTGTTGATAAAACTAAGTCAAAACAAACTGAGCAAGCATCTAGTAAGCCAAAGAAGCATAAAAACAAGAAAAATCAAAATGCTTGGTATGGAAATGAGTCATATTATGTGCAACCTGCTACATATCATCCTATGTATCATGCACCTCAATTTCCAGGTTACTATGCACCTTACCCTGCTCATCCAATGCATGCATACCCTGCTTATCATGCACCTTACCCTGCTTATGAACACTTTCCTTATCATACTGATCATCAACATGACTTATCTGATAACTATGATAAAAATGAAGCTGTTCATGTTCCTGTCAAAACTCAGAAGCCTAAGAAGCCTAAGACATCAACATCTTGGGTTGTCAAAGGTGAAACTAATCCTTCAGGACCCTCTCAATAAGGTTACCTAAAACAATTTTTATTTTGTTTTGTAGGTTAGGATTAGGAGTAGGAGTAAAGTAGAGAAGATCTGGTACTTGGACAGTGGATGTTCAAGACACATGTGTGGAAACATACATGAGCTGACTGATGCAGTTGCTGTGGATGGTCCAAAAGTAACTTTTGGAGACAGCAAAGAAGGCAAGATTAAAGCTAAAGGGAAACTGATCCGAGGAAACATTGAGATATCTGACGTCTCATATGTTAAAGGCCTCAAATATAATCTGCTGAGCATAAGTCAATTTTGTGACAAAGGATATTCAGTCATCTTCTCAACAGATAAGTGCTATGTTGAACAAATTGGTACAAAGAAGGTAATTTTATCTGGAAGAAGACAGGGAAATATCTACATAGTCGACTGGGATTCTGCTGATAAGAATTCAAGTATTTGTTTGGTGGCATCTGCACCAAGTGAGGTGAGTTGGCTATGGCACAAGAGAATGAATCATTTAAACTTCAAGACCATAAACAGATTAATCAAGAATGATTTGGTAGAAGGGATTCCAAAAGCTGTCATGAGCAAGGACAAGCTATGTGACGCATGTCAGAAGGGTAAACAAATCAAGTCATCTTTCAAAAGCAAGAAGCATCAATCTTCTGAAAGAATATTGGAGTTATTACATATGGACTTATTTGGACCCATTGATCCAGTCAGCAATGGTGGAAAGAAATACTGCCTAGCTGTGGTGGATGATTATTCAAGATATACTTGGGTGATTTTCATGAAGAAGAAAAGTGAAACCAAGGAACATCTTACAAATCTGATGGAACTGATTTAGAATGAGAAGAGTATCAAAATATTGAAGATCAGATCAGATAGAGGGATAGAGTTTACAAACTCTACTGTTGAAGAGTATTGTAATATCAAAGGAATACATCATGAGTATTCAGCTGCTAGAACCCCTCAACAGAATGGTGTTGCTGAAAGGAGAAACAGAACACTAAAAGAGGCTGTCAGGACCATGATAGCTGAAGCTAAACTGCCACAAAGATTTTGGGCAGAAGCAACAAACACAACATGCTTTACCCAAAACAGATGTATGATCAACAAAAATCAGAACAAGACTCCATATGAAGTTTGGAACAACAGAAAACCAAACATTCATTACTTTAAGATTTTTGGTTGTAAATGTTTTGTATTGAATAATGGGAAAAATCACCTTACTGCATTTGCAGAAAAGGCTGATGAAGCTGTCTTTGTAGGATACTCATCTGTTAGTAAAGCTTACAGAGTTTTTAACAAAAGAACATTACTAATAGAAGAATCTATCCATGTAGTATTTGATGAGCCAAGTCAATCTTCTGAAAAGAATCAAAGTGTTAATCAAGATCTGTCTACTGATTTATAGAAGTTAGACATTGGAAGAAATGAAGAATATGTTCCCATCATACTACCTAATCTTGGTTCAGCTGCTAACTCAAGTGCTGTTCAAAATCACAGTGCTGATTGTCTAACAGACGAGTTGCAAACAGCTGACAGACCAGAGACTGTTCAACAGACTGCAAATGTTCAACAGACTACTACTGGAACTCCAACAGTAGTGTTGCAAGATCAAGACAGAGGACAACATCCTGATCTACAACCTGATCTCAGATGGCTCAAGAATCACCCACCTGAATTAGTCATTGGTGATCCTTTAGATAGAGTGAAAACAAGAAGAGCTGCTGCACAAGATGCCATGTTTGTCACATTTCTATCTCAAATAGAGCCTAAGCAAATTGAAGAAGCTCTCAATGATTCCTTCTGGATAGAAGCTATGCAAGAAGAGTTGAATCAATTTGAAAGGAATGAAGTCTGGTACTTAGTTCCTAGACCAAGTCATCAAAGAGTAATTGGCACTAAGTGGGTATTCAGAAATAAGATGAATGAAGATGGTGTTGTCACCAGAAACAAAGCAAGACTAGTGGCCAAAGGTTATTGTCAAGAAGAAGGAATTGACTTTGATGAGACATTTGCACCAGTAGCAAGACTTGAAGCAATCAGACTGTTTCTTGCCTATGCTGCTTACAAGAACTTCACTGTCTATCAGATGGATGTGAAGTCTGCTTTTCTCAATGGAGAACTGCAAGAAGAAGTGTATGTTGAGCAACCTCCTGGATTTGAAGTCTATCAAGAAGAGGACAATGTATATCGTCTGAAGAAAGCCCTCTATGGACTGAAACAGGCTCCAAGAGCATGGTATGATACCCTATCTGATTTTCTTTTAATTAAAGGATTTCGAAAAGGTAAGGTAGATAAAACCTTGTTCACAATTGAATGGGAAAATCATATATTACTTGTGCAAATATATGTGGACGATATTATTTTTGGTTCAACTAATCAACAGATGTGTGATAAGTTCTCCAAGCTGATGCAGAATAAGTTTGAAATGAGCATGATGGGTGAACTTAATTATTTTCTTGGATTGCAAGTTAGACAGTTGCCTGATGGAATATTCATCAGCCAAGCAAAATACACAAGAGATCTGTTCAAGAAGTTTGGTATGGAAACTAGCTCTACTGCTACAATTCCTATGTCTACAAGTCTTCGGTTGGATAAAGATGAAGATGGAAAATCAGTGGACATAACCAAATATAGAGGCATTATTGGTTCATTGTTGTATCTAACAGCAAGCAGACCTGACATAATGTACTCAGTTGGAGTCTGTGCAAGATTTCAATCAAACCCCAAAGAATCTCATCTCTTAGCTGCCAAGAGGATATTGAAATATGTTAAAGGCACTCAAGAATTGGGATTGTGGTATCCTAGAGAATCTGGATTTGAGCTTATTGGTTATTCAGATTCAGACCTTGCTGGCTGCAAGATTGACAGAAAGAGCACAACAGGTGCCTGTCAGTTCTTAGGTAGTCTGATCTCATGGATGAGTATGAAACAGACCTCAGTTTCTATATCTACTGCTGAAGCTGAATATATAGCTGCTGGAGCTTGTTGTGCACAGATACTTTGGTTGAAACATCAACTAGAAGACTACAACATCAAGATCAGTGGAATTCCAATCTACTGTGATAATACGAGTGCAATTTCACTTACTCAGAACACTACAAGTCATTCAAGGACTAAACATATTGAGATCAAACATCATTTCATTAGAGATCATGTGGAAAAAGGCAATGTTGTGATTGAGTATGTTCATACTGATAATCAGATTGCTGATATCTTCACTAAACATCTAAGTGAAGCAAGGTTCTCAACTCTAAGAGCTGAGTTAGGACTACTTAATTTGGATGCATAAGCTGAGGGGGAACTCATAAGAAGACTGAAGTTCAACAGCTTAGTCATTCACTATTTTATTCAAGGATTAACCTTCAACAGACTAGTTAACTTATGAATTCTTAAAGTCAGGGGGAACGTGTAAGACTAGCGGTACTTCTGTTCTAAAAGATGAAATGTGTTAATGACAGTTAGTTGAAGTTAAGTTATCATGAAGATGTATTCTTAATTCTTGAAGATTGAAGATTATTTTATCTTGCTGGATTGACAAACAGCAGAGGAAAATTACTAGCTATTGGCATTCTCTAGTAATATCAGATAACAGATCACTCGTCTGGCAGATAAGTTTAACTCTACTCATCTGATACCTTATATAAGCATGGTCATAAAACGTATTATTAGAAACGCGCTTTTATAAGTAACAGATTAGTGTCGATAGAGTTTCCCGCCCATCTGACATTAAAATAATAAAATTGAAATCCGCTTTTCCTATCCACACGATTAAAAACTGTCAGATTAGATCAACGGTTCTGATAAATCACGAAAACCTAACCAAAAGGAAACCTATAAAATCCGATCTGAAACAGTATAGTCGTCTTACGCACCTAAATATTCTCAAACTCTCTAACTCTCAAACCCTTCTGTTGCGAAAGTTAACTGTTTTTTGTAGATCTATACTCTCTAAAATTCAGAAATGGAGAAGATTATCGAAGGAAGATACTTTAACTACAGCAAATTCCATTTCTCTGGCACTGATCTGATGCGCTCGTTACTGGAAAAGATCAAAGAGGCATCATTGGTTCCTGTTTTAGAGGCACATGAAGACATGGTCTACGTGGAGGATGTTGAACACTTCTATAAGACCAGGAAATTCTCCAAAAATGACACTGTTATGTCTGCTGAAATTGGTGGAAAGAAGATTGCTATCTCGTCTGCCGTTCTTAGTGAGATCTATAAATTGACGAACAAAGGAGGGGATGTGACAGACCTTGGGTCTGAAAAGGAAAAAGAGTTCTGGGCTATTTGTGCTAAGAAAGGAGAAAAGATGACTGGGACTTTGATGAAGACCCAGCTGAAGGATGAATATCAGAGATTTGCTGATATTATAGCCAAGGTGCTGGACTGCAGCACAAGTTCTTTGGATGGGCTTCCAAGGAGAAGATACTACACAATGGTGTGTATTTACTACGGTTTAAAGGTTAACTGGGCTGCTCATGTTTATGAGCTACTGAGTGATAAGAGGCTTTCTCATGCCATTTTACTCAGTAATCTGTTTGCATCTCTGCAATGCCCCTTAGGACCAGGGAAGACTACTCATGGTAGCAAAGAGTTCAAACTTTACGAACCAGTGAGAAGAGTAGTGGAAGAACCTAAAAGAAAAGCCCCTGCCAAATCCAAGAAGGGCCCCTCTAAGAAGAGCAAAAAGGAGGGACAGACAAGCCAAGTTGCTGAGCCAACAGCACAGTCTGCTGTTAAGACTGATTCAGCACTTCCTGAGGATGAAGTTCCAGAAAAAGAAATTGAAGATTTTACTAGGGAGATTGAGCAGATGAGGACTGACTCTTCTCCTTAAAGGACAGAGTCTGAGGAAGAAATTCCTCTTCAAAGGTTGAAGAGGATGAGAACAAAGAGTGAGGCAAGGGGACCTCCTACTGCCAACCCCCCTGCCAAAAGGATTGCAAAGTCAAAGGCTAAGAGAAAGGTCACCTTCTCTGAAAAGCCTGTTGCAACTGTTAGAGAAACAACAGCAGAAGCAGAAAGACCTGTAACAATTGAAGAACCTGCTGTCCAAGCTGCTAAGATTAATGCTGCTGAAGTTGTTTCTGAAGTTGGAATGTCAACAGAAGACCCGTCTGCTGCACTATCTGCTGAAGTTAAAGAAGCACAGCAGACTAGTACAACACAAGAAGGAGCCACACTGTTGCTGCACCCTACTCCAGTTGCTGCAACCCCTATTCAAGCAGTTGAGAGTCCTGAATCCAGAAGAAAGAGGACTGGCAAGATTGCCACTTACTTAACTGCTGCAGAAAAGAAAAGACAAGATGCTGCTGAAAAGCAGAGGATAGCTGCTGAGAAAGCAGAAGAAGAAAGGCAGAAAAGCTTAGAGCTTAAGAGGCTGGAGGAAGAAGCCAGCAAAATGACTCAAGAGCAGAGGGATGCTGTTGAGGCAGCAGAGTTGGCTGCTGCCATTGAAGCAAGCACCAAAGATGCTCATGGTCATCAGCATAGTGGTGGGATAGTTATTGGTGAACAAAGAGATCCAAACAAACCAATACCAGCTATGCCTGCACCAAAAATAAAGCCAAAGAGAAGAGAAGAAGTCAGACTATCTCTTGAAATTGTCAGGGATGATCCTGCAATTTTTGAAGAATTTCTCAGAAGGCTTGATGCTGAAAATGAAAGGATAAACCGCCTGACACAGTTCACTGATGAAAAGATCAGATACAACAGGTGGAGGGAATTCAGACTGACAAAGAGTCCAGCTGAAATGACAAAATGGAAAGCCTTTAATGTTGAAGAAGCATGGGTACTGAAGTGGCTTGAGACAGGTTCTCTAATTCAAGCACTTGATTCAAAATTCTTTCTGGACAAGTTGAGGCTAAAGATAAGTCACTTCGTAAAGGCTGAAGCCAAAAAGATCTTCAAATCAATTCCTGAAGACTATGAGGAATCTGAAGACCTCAAGGAAAGATCTATAAAGTTGGCTATTGCTCAAGCAATGGAGCTTTGGGCAAAGAAATCAAGGAAGTTAAGGGGACAACCAAGCTCATTGGTCCCTCTTCCAAACATCAAACACATTGTCTACGGGCCAAATATCAAACCTTATGAAGAGCTGCCTGAGGAACCTTCATCCACTTTTATTCCTCTTGATAATTTTACTTGGATTTCCAACAGGTCAGCTGTGGACAATGAAGGAATGATGAAGACAGTTGAGACTGTCAAGAAGATTATATCCCCTGCTGATAAAGAAAAAGCAGAGTCTTCTGATCAACCAGAGCAAAAAGAGGGTACATCAGACCCATCTGATCAGAACAAAGCACAGGGTGATAAGTCTGATGCTGCTGATGATTCAAAGAAAGAAGAAGCAATTCCAGCAGATCAGATCAAGGACAAAGAAGTTGTTGCTGAAGGAGATGATCAAGCTAAGGAGAAGGAAAGCACTCCAAGCCATGCTGGTAGTCCATCAGATCAATCTCTTGCATTAATAACTCAACCAACAGAGCAACTTATCAAAGAAACACTTCCTGCTACAACAAATATGCCTTCAACTTCTCAAAGTGCTCAGCCAAATCTGTTGGACTCCATCCAACAAATGATCACCAAATCTTTGAAGGATATGAAGGAAGAGTTAGCTGCAGAAGTGTTAGCTGCTGTCAAACAACCAAATCAGAAAGCTGCTGCTGTCCCAACCGATCTAATAGAAGACACTGCTCAGAATGTTAAATCCATCTATCAAGATATGGATATACTTAGAAGACGGACTCAGAGCACTACTGAAGGTTGGAAACAGATTGAACAAACAGTTGAAATGGCCCTCCAAGCAGAAGATGAAGTCATGGAAAATATGATGAAAAACTTCACTACTTCATCAAATTGGATTTTGGGAACTCAAATTCAATTAGGTGATCAATGAGAAGATCTGCTCAAGGAAGTGAGAGATTTCAAGGCCAATCAACTCAGACAGCAAGCTCAGATCAATGCTATGGAAGAGAACATCAAGCTTCTCTGTGATTCACTTCTAATTACACCAGTTGTGCCACAATATCCAATCAACCCTGCTGATGATGACAAAAAGGGGGAAGAAAGGGTATTTGGACAGAAGAAAGTTGGTCCTTCTCTTGAAAAGGAAGAAGATAACCAAGCTGAAGCAACTGAAGTGTTGGAAGAATCTGCTGGTGACACTGAAAGAAATATGGGAGAATCAAGCAAACCAACAGATGAGAGAATTACAGAAGAAGAGCAAGCTGAATTTGAAAAATCTGAAGCAAAAGCCAAGTCTGATAAGGAACTAGTTGCTGCCAAAGATTCAGCTGAAGAACAGCTTGACCCTGATGTAAAATATAAAAAGATAGAGCTACTAAGAAAAAGGTTCTTTGAAGAGCTGGAAGCTGAGACTTCTAAGTCATCTGATGAAGAATCTGAAAAAGAGGACAAAGAAGCTGAAGAAGAAAAGAAAGAAGAAGACTAGTTTAGGCTAGATTTCCTTTTATCTTAAAATCCTTGTAATCTTTTTAAAAGTACTTTGCACTTTTCATTCTTCAAAACTTGTAATCTGTAATCAGTTCAATCATCTATAAAATTGCAAGTTTGAATCCAACATACTATTTCTATCTCAGAAATTTTTGAGGATCAAAACTTTAGTTTAGGTACAGGTACTTAGCTGGAGTTTTGTCATCATCAAAAAGGGGGAAATTGTTGGATGAAGATGAAGATGAAAGAAGTCAGAATTTAAGGGAAGGTTTTGATGATTTCCAAAATATCATAATCAGCTAAGTATGGAAAGCTTAGTTCCCTTGGAAGAATCTTTGAACAAGTAAAGAAGATATCAGAAGAGTTCAAAGACCAGAAGACTAGTGATCTCTTGCTGAAACAGCAAACAGAAGGGTAGGTCATCAGCCGGGTCAAATCAGATTAGTTCAGTATTTGATCAGCAGAGTACCTATCAGAAGGGTTGCCTCTCAATAAGGGTACCTAAAACAATTTTATTTTTGTTTTGTAGGTTATGATTAGGAGTAGGAGTAAAGTAGAGAAGATTTGGTACTTGGACAGTGGGTGTTCAAGACACATGTGTGGAAACATACATGAGCTGACTGATGCAGTTGCTGTGGATGGTCCAAGTGTTACATTTGGAGACAGCAAAGAAGGCAAGATTAAAGCTAAAGGAAGATTAATCAAGGGAAACATAGAGATATCTGACGTCTCATATGTTAAAGGCCTAAAGTATAATCTGCTGAGCATAAGTCAATTTTGTGACAAAGGATATTCAGTCATCTTCTCAACAGATAAGTGCTATGTTGAACAGATTGGTACAAAGAAGGTAATTTTATCTGGAAGACGACAAGGAAATATCTACATAGTCGACTGGAATTCTGCTGACAAGAATTCAAATGTTTGTTTGGTGGCATCTGCACCAAGTGAAGTCAGTTGGCTATGGCACAAGAGAATGAATCATTTAAACTTCAAGACCATAAACAGATTAATCAAGAATGATCTGGTAGAAGGGATTCCAAAGGCAGTCATGAGCAAAGACAAGCTATGTGACGCATGTCAGAAGGGCAAACAAATCAAGTCATCATTCAAAGAAAAGAAGCACCAATCTTCTTGAAGAATATTGGAGCTACTACACATGGACTTATTTGGATCCATTGATCCAGTCAGCAATGGTGGAAAGAAATACTGCCTAGCTGTTGTGGATGACTATTCAAGATATACTTGGGTGATTTTCATGAAGAAGAAAAGTGAAACCAAGGAACATCTTACCAATCTGATGGAACTGATCCAGAATGAGAAGAGTATAAAATTATTGAAGATCAGATCAGATAGAGGGACAGAGTTTACAAACTCTACTGTTGAAGAGTATTGTAATATCAAAGGAATACATCATGAGTATTCAGCTGCTAGAACCCCTCAACAGAATGGTGTTGCTGAAAGGAGAAACAGAACACTAAAAGAAGCTGTCAGGACCATGATAGCTGAAGCTAAGCTGCCTCAAAGATTTTGGGCAGAAGCAACAAATACAGCATGTTTTACCCAAAACAGATGTATGATCAACAAAAATCAGAACAAGACTCCATATGAAGTTTGGAACAACAGAAAACCAAACATTCATTACTTTAAGATTTTTGGGTGTAAATGTTTTGTACTGAATAATGGGAAAAATCACCTTACTGCATTTGCAGAAAAGGCTGATGAAGCTGTCTTTGTAGGATACTCAACTGTTAGTAAGGCCTATAGAGTTTTCAATAAAAGAACATTACTAATAGAAGAATCTATCCATGTAGTATTTGATGAGCCAAGTCAATCTTCTGAAAAGAATCAAAGTGTTAATCAAGATCTGTCTACTGATTTACAGAAGCTAGACATTGGATGAAATGAAGAATATGTTCCCATCATACTACCTAATCTAAGTTCAGCTGCTAACTCAAGTGCTGTTCAAAATCACAGTGCTGATTGTCTAACAGACGAGTTGCAAACAGCTGACAGACCAGAGACTGTTCAACAGACTGCAAATGTTCAACAGACTACTACTGGAACTCCAACAGTAGTGTTGCAAGATCAAGACAGAGGACAACATCCTGATCTGCAACCTGATCTTAGATGGCTCAAGAATCACCCACCTGAGTTAGTAATTGGTGATCCATTAGATAGAGTGAAAACAAGAAGAGCTGCTGCACAAGATGCTATGTTTGTCACCTTTCTATCTCAAATAGAGCCTAAGCAAATTGAAGAAGCTCTAAATGATTCCTTCTGGATAGAAGCTATGCAAGAAGAGCTGAATCAATTTGAAAGGAATGAAGTCTGGTACTTAGTTCCTAGACCTAGTCATCAAAGGGTAATTGGCACTAAATGGATTTTCAGAAATAAGATGAATGAAGATGGTATTGTTACCAGAAACAAAGCAAGATTAGTGGCCAAGGGTTATTGTCAAGAAGAAGGAATTGACTTTGATGAAACTTTTGCACCAGTAGCAAGACTTGAAGCAATCAGACTGTTTCTAGCCTATGCTGCTTATAAGAACTTCACTGTCTATCAGATGGATGTGAAGTCTGCTTTTCTCAATGGAGAATTGCAAGAAGAAGTGTATGTTGAACAACCTCCTGGATTTGAAGTCTATCAAGAAGAGGACTGGGTATATCGTCTGAAGAAAGCCCTATATGGACTGAAACAGGCTCCAAGAGCATGGTATGATACCCTATCTGATTTTCTTTTAATTAAAGGATTTCGTAAAGGTAAGGTAGATAAAACCTTGTTTACAATTGAATGGGAAAATCATATATTACTTGTGCAAATATATGTCGACGATATTATTTTTGGTTCAACTAACCAACAGATGTGTGATAAGTTCTCCAAGCTGATGCAGAATAAGTTTGAAATGAGCATGATGGGTGAACTTAACTATTTTCTTGGCTTGCAAGTTAGACAGTTGCATGATGGAATATTCATCAGCCAAGCAAAATACACAAGAGATCTGTTCAAGAAGTTTGGTATGGAAACTGGCTCAACTGCTACAATTCCTATGTCTACAAGTCTTCGTTTGGATAAAGATGAAGATGGCAAATCAGTGGACATAACCAAATATAGAGGCATTATTAGTTCATTGTTGTATCTAACAGCAAGTAGACCTGATATAATGTACTCAGTTGGAGTATGTGCAAGATTTCAATCAAACCCCAAAGAATCTCATCTCTTAGCTGCCAAGAGGATATTGAAATACATTAAAGGCACTCAAGAATTGGGATTGTGGTATCCTAGAGAATCTGGATTTGAACTTATTGGTTATTCAGATTCAGACCTTGCTGGCTGCAAGATTGACAGAAAGAGCACAACAGGTGCCTGTCAGTTCTTAGGTAGTCGTCTGATCTCATGGATGAGTAAGAAACAGACTTCAGTTTCTATATCTACTGCTGAAGCTGAATATATAGCTGCTGGAGCTTGCTGTGCACAAATACTTTGGTTGAAGCATCAACTAGAAGACTACAACATCAAGATCAGTGGAATTCCAATCTACTGTGACAACACAAGTGCAATCTCTCTTACTCAGAACACTACAAGTCATTCAAGGACTAAACATATTGAGATCAAGCATCATTTCATTAGAGATCACGTGGAAAAAGGCAATGTAATGATTGAGTATGTTCATACTGATAATCAGATTGCTGATATTTTCACTAAGCCTTTAAGTGAAGTAAGGTTTTCAACTTTAAGAGCTGAGCTAGGACTACTCAATTTGGAAGCATAAGCTGAGGGGGAACTCATCAGAAGACTGAAGTTCAACAGCTTAGTTATCCGTTGTTCTATTCAAGGATTAACTTTCAACAAACTAGTTAACTTATGAATTCTTAAACTCAGGGGGAACGTGTAAGACTAGCAGTACTTCTGAATTAAAGATGAAATTTGTTAATGACAGTTAGTTGAAGTTATGTTTTCATCAAAAGACTCAACTATCGAAGAACAAAGTTATATTATCTGGCTGGATTGACAAACAGCTGAGGAAGGTTATCAGCTATTGGCATTCTCTGATAACAGCACTGTCATCAGGACAGTAGTCCATCAGATAAGTATTTCCTTTACTCATCTGATTACTTAAAATAAAAGCGAATCTATTTAAAACGTTTATTCAAAACACGCTTTTATAAGTAACTGTTGGGCGGTACACATTCCCGCTCTTCATTAAATATCTTTTGAATTTGAAAAGTCGTAACTGACGCCGCACGATCAGCACTGACAGAAAAACGGATCTAACGGTTGGCGGATATCACGGAAACCGACATACCCCAACTCTATAAATCCCCATCTGATCAGTCGAGTCGCTCTTTACGCACTCTAAACATTAAAAAGTACTTGTGAGGAAATTACTTGCAATTCTCTGCAAATTTCTCTCTGTTTTCCTAACCTTCAACAGATTAGCAATGGTCGCTGAAGGTATGTTCCTCGTGTATGATTCCTACTACCAATCCGGTACAAATCTGATGAAAGAACTTCTGGAGAAGTTCAAATCTGCAAACTTGGTAAATTTCATGGAATACAATGAGGGAGTGATCTGGACTGATCAAGTGATGGAGTACTACAACACAGCTAAGGCTGATTACAACGCACTGGAGATTAAGGCTACAGTGGGAGGTAAATCTATCACTATTACTCCTGCTGTTCTGCACGAAACGTTTGGACTTCCTAACAGTGGACGACATGACGTCACTGTACTGACGGAAGATAAGCACCAACAATTCTGGGCGATCGGCGCCAAGGAGGGAGAAGTGCTTTCTGGAAACATAAGGAAGAGACAACTGAGAGATGAATATCAGCGGATGGCTGATATGGTGGCTAAGCTGATTGAGAACTGCACCTTCTCACTGGATGCTGTTACCATGAAGAAGTTCAGCATCATGGCCGCCATCTACTATGGACTGGAGGTCAACTGGTCAATCATAGTTTGGTACATCTTGGCTGATTTCCTTGATGCAAAGAAAGGAAAAGGCCCCTCAACCAACCACAGGATCACGCTCAGTTACCTACTGTTCAAGCTGGGGTGTCCAATGCTGAATGGGAAGGAAATTCATAAATCCAAGGCAATGTCCAAGTACTTGCCTGTTCTAAAGAGGAAGGCTGATGAGCCTGAAGCTGAAGATGAGGAATCAAAAGAGGTTCCTGCCAAAAGGCAAAGGAAACTGGTCAAGACTGCTGATTTAGCTGTTGAGTCCAGAAAGAAGAAGGCTGCTGATAAGCCCAAGGAAAAGATTCCAAAGAAGATGGAGAAAGTGACTTCTGCTGTTGAAGCCACTAAAGCTATAGAAAAAGTAATTGCTGATGTAAGGACTGGATCCCCTGCATCACCATCAAGAACTCCATCAGCAGAGAGGCCTGCTGAAAATGTTTCTAAGAGGACAAGGAGTCAGCAGAAGGATACTGCTACTTCAAGAACTGTTCAAGGCTTAACTAAGAAAGCTGCTAGAAACCAGATGACCTTTATAGAGGAACCCACGGAGTTAGAAAATGTAGCTAGGGAAGACCCTGACGCTACTGAAAAGCCTGCTAAAACAGTTGAGACTGTTGCGACTGACAAAGCTGATGTACAACAGTTGCCTCAAGTCACATCAACAGCTGAGGTTGCTCAACCTCAAGAAGATCCAGATGTCCAAACCATACATCCTATTGCTGCAAATCCTATATCATCTGCTGGACCAGCCCCTGCTGATAAAGGTAAAAGAAAGATAGTGCTAAGGAGAAAGAAAGTCTCAAAAGCTGACAAGAAAGCAAGGGAGGAAGCTGAACAAAGGAAGCAGGATGAGTTAGAGGAAAAGAAGGCACTTGAGCTAAGCAAAGCTCAAGCGGCTAAGGATGAAGCCAGAAGGCGCATGTCTGAGGCAGAAAGGAAAGCTGCTGAGGATGCTGAACTGGAAATGGTGTTGGAATTGAGCAAAGTTGATGCCTATGGACCTGTCCATGGAGGTGGCATCAAGATTGGAGAAGGCAAAGATGGAGAAGAAAAGAAAAAGATATTACTGCCTGCCCCCAAACTCAAGTCAAAGGACAAATTTGAAGTTAGAAGAGCCTTTGAGATAGTGTATGCTGATAAGGAGCTGTTCAAGAAGTTTGAGAAGTCCTTGGCATACTATGATCAAAAGCTCATGTTGAAGACTCTGTTCAACCAGGAGAAACCAAGATATATAAGTTGGAGAGACAACAGGTTGAATAAGTCAATAACAGAACTTCAAAATATGAAGGAGTTGGCTGATGAAGAACGATGGGTTCTGACCTGGCTGAAAACAAACTCCATTCAAAAGGCCCTTGATCCCAGCTATGTAAGAGATGTCATGCATAGATATGCAAAAGAATTTGCGTTGGAAGAGGCCAAGAAGATCAAAAGCACCTTGCCTGACAAGAAGAGAAAATCTGAAGATGCTGAAGAAAGGGCAATCAAATTTGCTGTTATGACCGCCTTGAAGAGATGGGCAAAAAGGTCAAAATATCAGCAAGGTTGTTCAAGTGACTTGCCACTGCTGCCAAGTATTCAACAGATAATCTTTGGCAAGGAAGTGAAGGAATTTAGTGAAGTGCCTAAGGGAAACAATGCTCCTGTTAACCCTTGGATCATTGTGAGGCAGATCCGACAGACAACCTGCTTCAATGATGATGGCACCGTCACTAATCTGATATACGAAGATGTCACTGATGAACAAAAGAAGTCTGAGGAAAAGAAAGCTGATGAGCCTCTAGCAATAGACTGGAATGCTAAGGACTCTGAAGACCATCAGATGACAGATTTGGAAGAAGTCCCTGTTCAACAGGCGACTGATGAGAAGAAAGCTGATGCTGCTGCTTCTGCTTCATCAGGTGATGAACACTCATCATTGATGGAAGCTTTCCAGATTTTAATGGAAAATTCTCTATAGGAACTGGAAGAGAAACATAATCAACAGCTAATGAAGGTCAAGGAGGAGCTGAAGAATGAACTTAAGGCAGAACTGGAAGAATCAAACAGACTTCAGCTGGAAACTATTCAAGGATCAACAGCAGAGATCATCAAGAAAGAAATTGACAGTATTCCTATTCCCCAAGACAATTCATTACAGTTAGTGCACAGTCTGAGAGAGCTGAACAAGAATGTTGAAGATGTGAAGGGTGATGTGAACCACCTTCACACTGCATTAAAGACAGCTGAGCACAAGATTGCTGATCTAACCTCAACCTTCATTCAAGTCAGCAAAGAGGAGAAGGAAATCAACTTAGGGATGTTGCAAGAAGTGGCAAAGGCATCACAAGAAGTTCATAATGAAATTGCAACTATCAACCTTAACATTGATTACTTCAATGATCAGACTGACGTTATTAGCACTGATATTCATCATCTTACAGCAAGTCATGATGTTGTCAATCAGAATCTAAAGGCTTTATGTGTTGAAATGAAAATTCCAACAGTTGCTCTCAACCCTGCTGTTGCACCTTCTAATGTCATCAAGGTTGATGATGACAAAAAGGGGGAAGATAAAAGGGAAGAACCAGCTAAGGAAACTGCTGCTGCAACTATTGAAGCCAAGGAAACTGAAGACACAGCTGAAAAGACTGAAAAGCTTGGAAAGGTAGAAGAAGAAGAAAAGACTGAAAAAGAGACTACCAAGTACAAGAACACTGAATCTGCCAAGAAAGCAATGGAGCTTATCAAAGAACAGCAACTCAAAGAGAAGATGGAAGCTGCCAAAGCAATTTTGGAAGAGGAAGCTGATGATGAAGAAGATGACGAAGAGTCATCTTATGAATATGAAGAAGTGCTTGAAGGATCAGATGAAGAAGCTGATAGTTAGAAATTGAAAAATCTTTGTAATCAGCTTACTTTTATCTATTCTTCAGAATCCTCATCTGATGAACTTGTACTTGTAATTATTTATCAAATCATCAATAAAAGTTCAAGTTTCTGTTTCCAACATATATTTTCTATCTCAGAAAATTTTGAAGGTTACAATCCTTAGCTTAGGTATTTAACAGGTACTTAGCTGAAGTTTTGTCATCATCAAAAAGGGGGAAATTGTTGGATAAGGATGAAGATGAAGGCACTAAAGAAAATTTGATAAGGGAGGTTTTGATGCATTCCAAAACTTCATATGTGGCTAAGTATGGAGTAACTTAGCTGACAATCTTATCAAGGAATTTTGACTAAGTACAAGAAGACATCAGAAGAGTCAAAGTTTCAAGGTCCAAGACTTCTGATCTGCTGAAGTAAAGTTATCAGACTGATGAAGATCAGCCGACTCAAATCAGATTTGTTCATGTTTGAGATCAGCCGAGTTCGCCATCAGACCTGCACTTTCGTCAGCCAAGTGAAGAAGATCATGAAGTGTTCCCAACGGTAATAAATGCCCCTTGGAGTAATAAATGCTGAAGTACAAGGTTATTTAAGACAAATGATTTAAGACTTGCTTCGCATCAGCTGGGTGCATTTAATGCTGCCTGCAGAATAGTACTATTCACAGTACGGACAGACTGCAAAAGAGCCGTTCGCGGATTTTAAGGACCAGTACTCGAGGAATTTGAATCCTGTCTCTCTTCAACGGACACTTTTCAATCCTCAAGTATAAATAGCTGAAAGAGACGAAGAAGAAACAAGCAACACAATCTCTGAGAAATTTTCGAAGCAAAATTCTTTAAGTCTCAAGAACAGCTCACTCATCAGCTGAGTCATTAGTTGACGAAAGCAAAGTTGAAGAATCAAGAAAAATACATCTTCTGAGTGATTTTGTAATCAAGAGTGTTGTGAGAAGTAGATATCCGTCTAAGTGAGTGATATTACTTCAGAGAATAGGTCTTCTTTGTGATTTCCTATTGCGAACTTGTGGTCGTGTCATTTGTTGTTCGACGCAAGCAGAGTATACTATAAACTTTGTGAATATAGTATAACCCAAGATCTGTGAGACTTGGAAGAGTGGATTAAAGGATATTCAAATCCATATAACCACTATAAAAATTACTTGTGTTTTTACATTGCTTTTAAATCTACACATTTTCTGTTTGCATAAAAACACATTAAGTTAACTGTTTGAAAAAGAGGTAAAAAGGAGTTTATAAAACTGGGGAAGCATTTTTCAAACTGCTAAGATCACTTGTGAAAAACACTCTGAAAATCCGCTGCAAGTACTCTAAGTATTAAAACTGATTTTAACAAAATCAGCTAAGTAACAATCAGACGAGTGGTCAACAAGACTGTTCAAAGATTTGTTCGCGAACAGAATTGTAACTAACTAATCTGATCAGCTTAGTCTGTTCAGTTGAGTAAAAGTTTTAGAGTTAAATTTGGAAGAAATTTTTAAAGAGGTTTATTCACCCCCCCTCTAAACCTCTTCTGACCACTTGGGACCAACAAGTGGTATCAGAGCAGGTGGTTCATTAGAATCAGCTGCCTGATCAACGAGCTTGATCCAAGTGTTTTTCAAAAGTTTTCAAAACTTCTCAAAAGAGCATCTTTTTGAAAAATCAAAACTCTTTGAAAAATGGATTGTATCAACCATGTTCCCCACATTGCTGGTATGTCCTTTGAGGACTGGAAAATCAGAATGGAGATCTTCCTAGCTGCTTATAATGATAACATGTACACATGTATTATTAAAGGTCCATTCAGATTCACAAAGACCATCAAGATAAATGAAGTGGATACGGTTGTGGAAAAAGACCTTCATGAGATTACTCCTGAGGAAATAAAGCTTTACAATCTAGATAAAGTTGGGAGATTCATCATGACTAAAGCCCTGGATAATGATCGGTTTGACAAGGTCAAACATTGCAAAACTGCAAAGGAGATGTGGGACAAAGTCAGAGACATGAGCGAAGGCAATGATGCAATAAAGGAGCATCAGCTCAGTGTTGCCTTGGAGAAGCTGGATAACTTCAAGATGAAATCTGGAGAAACCATTGATCAGATGGATACCAGATTCACCAGAACTCTGAATGAAGTTTTAAAGCTGGGAAAGACCTTCACTGACAAAGAGATTACCGTCAGAGTACTAAAGGCACTACCCCCAAAGTTCAACATGAAAGTGACAGCAATGGAAGAATCAAGGGATTTGGGAAAAATCTCTCTTACTGAGCTGTTCTCTGTACTCAAGGCATTCGAGTATAAACTGCCTAGGATGGGAATTGAAGAAACCTCAACTTCAGGACCCACAGCTGCACTGGTTGCTGCTGAAAATCAAAGAAGACCAGCTCAAAGAAATGTAGAAGTGGACTCATCTGATGAAGCCACAATACTCAACAAGAAGGAGTACACTGCTTGAGATGTTGCACTGTTGATGAACAATTTCAAGAAGTTCTACAAAAGAAAAATGAAGAACAAATACAACAATGCTTCTACTTCTAAACCTAACTTTTCTTCTCAAGATAAAGATGATTATAAAGCAAAACTAATGTGTTACAACTGCAGGAAATTGGGACACTTCATCAAAGACTGCCCATATCCAAAAGCAGAAAAGTACACTGAGGAGGAGAAGAAAATGAGAAAAGAAAGAAAGCATCAGAGAGGCAAGGCAATGATGGCTGAAGCAGAAAAGCTTGCTGCTGTCTACTCATCTGATTCAGACTCAGACACGTCTGATGAAGAATCGTCTGATGAAGAAAAACCTGCTCTCCTGTGCCTGATGGCAAAGGAATCTGATGACTCTGAGGATGACGTAACTCCTCTTAACAATGAATTATTTAATTCATTTGAACAAATGATGCTTAACAATACTGGTATTGCTGAAGCATACAAAAAGCATAAGGAAGAGATGATATTGCTAAAAGAGCAAAATAATTCACTGAAACTTTTAGCTGAAAAGCCAAAGGAATCAGCTGAATACAAACAGCTTGAGCAAGAACATGAATCTCTGAAAGCTGAGTGTGAAGTTTATAAAGGAAAAATCATGGAACTTGAAAAAGTTATTGAGTCTCATGAAAAATCATCTGTTGCATCCACGCACACATCTAGTAAACAGAAGATACATTTAGAACAGGAAAAGCAAGAATTGAACCATACTGAAAAATTCATATCAGCTGACAATAGTAAGGTCATTCTATATGTTCAAACTGACAGACCTACTTCATCTGAGAATGTGTTAAAGGAGAAGAAATCTCCTAAGGCTAAAAAGAGCAAAGAGCCTAATGTAGGAAATCAGACTAGTAAGACCAAACAGCAGAGTCCTAAGAAGTCTGCTGATAAAGCTAAAGTCAACCAGACTAGTTGTAAAACTAAGTCAAAATCAAATGAGCAAGCATCTACTAAGCCAAAGAAGCATAAGAATAAGAAAAATCAAAATGCTTGGTATGGAAATGAGTCATATTATGTGCAACCTGCTGCATATCATCATATGTATCATGCACCTCAATTTCGTAGTTACTATGCACCTTACCCTGCTCATCCAATGCATGCATATCCTGCATATCATGCACCTTACCCTGCTTATGAACATTATTCTTATCATACTGATCATCAACATAACTTATCTGATAACTATGATAAAAATGAAGCTGTTCATGCTCCTGTCAAAACTCAGAAGCCTAAGAAGCCTAAGACATCAACATCTTGGGTTGTCAAAGGTGAAACTAATCCTTCAGGACCCTCTCAATAAGGGTACCTAAAACAATTTTATTTTTGTTTTGTAGGTTAGGATTAGGAGTAGGAGTAAAGTAGAGAAGATTTGGTACTTGGACAGTGGGTGTTCAAGACACATGTGTGGAAACATACATGAGCTGACTGATGCAGTTGCTGTGGATGGTCCAAGTGTTACATTTGGAGACAGCAAAGAAGGCAAGATTAAAGCTAAAGGAAGATTAATCAAGGGAAACATAGAGATATCTGACGTCTCATATGTTAAAGGCCTAAAGTATAATCTGCTAAGCATAAGTCAATTTTGTGACAAATGATATTCAGTCATCTTCTCAACAGATAAGTGCTATGTTGAACAGATTGGTACAAAGAAGGTAATTTTATCTGGAAGACGACAAGGAAATATCTACATAGTCGACTGGAATTCTGCTGACAAGAATTCAAATGTTTGTTTGGTGGCATCTGCACCAAGTGAAGTCAGTTGGCTATGGCACAAGAGAATGAATCATTTAAACTTCAAGACCATAAACAGATTAATCAAGAATGATCTGGTAGAGGGGATTCCAAAGGCAGTCATGAGCAAAGACAAGCTATGTGACGCATGTCAGAAGGGTAAACAAATCAAGTCATCATTCAAAGAAAAGAAGCACCAATCTTCTGGAAGAATATTGGAGCTACTACACATGGACTTATTTGGACCCATTGATCCAGTCAGCAATGGTGGAAAGAAATACTGCCTAGCTGTTGTGGATGACTATTCAAGATATACTTGGGTGATTTTCATGAAGAAGAAAAGTGAAACCAAGGAACATCTTACCAATCTGATGGAACTGATCCAGAATGAGAAGAGTATAAAATTATTGAAGATCAGATCAGATAGAGGGACAGAGTTTACAAACTCTACTGTTGAAGAGTATTGTAATATCAAAGGAATACATCATGAGTATTCAGCTGCTAGAACCCCTCAACAGAATGGTGTTGCTGAAAGGAGAAACAGAACACTAAAAGAAGCTGTCAGGACCATGATAGCTGAAGCTAAGCTGCCTCAAAGATTTTGGGCAGAAGCAACAAATACAGCATGTTTTACCCAAAACAGATGTATGATCAACAAAAATCAGAACAAGACTCCATATGAAGTTTGGAACAACAGAAAACCAAACATTCATTACTTTAAGATTTTTGGGTGTAAATGTTTTGTACTGAATAATGGGAAAAATCACCTTACTGCATTTGCAGAAAAGGCTGATGAAGCTGTCTTTGTAGGATACTCAACTGTTAGTAAGGCCTATAGAGTTTTCAATAAAAGAACATTACTAATAGAAGAATCTATCCATGTAGTATTTGATGAGCCAAGTCAATCTTCTGAAAAGAATCAAAGTGTTAATCAAGATCTGTCTACTGATTTACAGAAGCTAGACATTGGAAGAAATGAAGAATATGTTCCCATCATACTACCTAATCTAAGTTCAGCTGCTAACTCAAGTGCTGTTCAAAATCACAGTGCTGATTGTCTAACAGACGAGTTGCAAACAGCTGACAGACCAGAGACTGTTCAACAGACTGCAAATGTTCAACAGACTACTACTGGAACTCCAACAGTAGTGTTGCAAGATCAAGACAGAGGACAACATCCTGATCTGCAACCTGATCTTAGATGGCTCAAGAATCACCCACCTGAGTTAGTAATTGGTGATCCATTAGATAGAGTGAAAACAAGAAGAGCTGCTGCACAAGATGCTATGTTTGTCACCTTTCTATCTCAAATAGAGCCTAAGCAAATTGAAGAAGCTCTAAATGATTCCTTCTGGATAGAAGCTATGCAAGAAGAGCTGAATCAATTTGAAAGGAATGAAGTCTGGTACTTAGTTCCTAGACCTAGTCATCAAAGGGTAATTGGCACTAAATTGGTTTTCAGAAATAAGATGAATGAAGATGGTATTGTTACCAGAAACAAAGCAAGATTAGTGGCCAAGGGTTATTGTCAAGAAGAAGGAATTGACTTTGATGAAACTTTTGCACCAGTAGCAAAACTTGAAGCAATCAGACTGTTTCTAGCCTATGCTGCTTATAAGAACTTCACTGTCTATCAGATGGATGTGAAGTCTGCTTTTCTCAATGGAGAATTGCAAGAAGAAGTGTATGTTGAACAACCTCCTGGATTTGAAGTCTATCAAGAAGAGGACTGGGTATATCGTCTGAAGAAAGCCCTATATGGACTGAAACAGGCTCCAAGAGCATGGTATGATACCCTATCTGATTTTCTTTTAATTAAAGGATTTCGTAAAGGTAAGGTAGATAAAACCTTGTTTACAATTGAATGGGAAAATCATATATTACTTGTGCAAATATATGTCGACGATATTATTTTTGGTTCAACTAACCAACAGATGTGTGATAAGTTCTCCAAGCTGATGCAGAATAAGTTTGAAATGAGCATGATGGGTGAACTTAACTATTTTCTTGGCTTGCAAGTTAGACAGTTGCCTGATGGAATATTCATCAGCCAAGCAAAATACACAAGAGATCTGTTCAAGAAGTTTGGTATGGAAACTAGCTCAACTGCTACAATTCCTATGTCTACAAGTCTTCGTTTGGATAAAGATGAAGATGGCAAATCAGTGGACATAACCAAATATAGAGGCATTATTGGTTCATTGTTGTATCTAACAGCAAGTAGACCTGATATAATGTACTCAGTTGGAGTCTGTGCAAGATTTCAATCAAACCCCAAAGAATCTCATCTCTTAGCTGCCAAGAGGATATTGAAATACATTAAAGGCACTCAAGAATTGGGATTGTGGTATCCTAGAGAATCTGGATTTGAACTTATTGGTTATTCAGATTCAGACCTTGCTGGCTGCAAGATTGACAGAAAGAGCACAACAGGTGCCTGTCAGTTCTTAGGTAGTCGTCTGATCTAATGGATGAGTAAGAAACAGACTTCAGTTTCTATATCTACTGCTGAAGCTGAATATATAGCTGCTGGAGCTTGCTGTGCACAAATACTTTGGTTGAAGCATCAACTAGAAGACTACAACATCAAGATCAGTGGAATTCCAATCTACTGTGACAACACAAGTGCAATCTCTCTTACTCAGAACACTACAAGTCATTCAAGGACTAAACATATTGAGATCAAGCATCATTTCATTAGAGATCACGTGGAAAAAGGCAATGTAATGATTGAGTATGTTCATACTGATAATCAGATTGCTGATATTTTCACTAAGCCTTTAAGTGAAGTAAGGTTTTCAACTTTAAGAGCTGAGCTAGGACTACTCAATTTGGAAGCATAAGCTGAGGGGGAACTCATCAGAAGACTGAAGTTCAACAGCTTAGTTATTCGTTGTTCTATTCAAGGATTAACTTTCAACAGACTAGTTAACTTATGAATTCTTAAACTCAGGGGGAACGTGTAAGACTATCGGTACTTCTGAATTAAAGATGAAATTTGTTAATGACAGTTAGTTGAAGTTATGTTTTCATCAAAAGACTCAACTATCGAAGAACAAAGTTATATTATCTGGCTGGATTGACAAACAGCTGAGGAAGGTTATCAGCTATTGGCATTCTCTGATAACAGCACTGTCATCAGGACAGTAGTCCATCAGATAAGTATTTCCTTTACTCATCTGATTACTTAAAATAAAAGCGAATCTATTTAAAACGTTTATTCAAAACACGCTTTTATAAGTAATTGTTGGGCGGTACACATTCCCGCTCTTCATTAAATATCTTTTGAATTTGAAAAGTCGTAACTGACGCCGCACGATCAGCACTGACAGAAAAACGGATCTAACGGTTGGCGGATATCACGGAAACCGACATACCCCAACTCTATAAATCCCCATCTGATCAGTCGAGTCGCTCTTTACGCACTCTAAACATTCAAAAGTACTTGTGAGGAAATTACTTGCAATTCTCTGCTAATTTCTCTCTGTTTTCCTAACCTTCAACAGATTAGCAATGGCCGCTGAAGGTATGTTCCTCGTGTATGATTCCTACTACCAATCCGGTACAAATCTGATGAAAGAACTTCTGGAGAAGTTCAAATCTGCAAACTTGGTAAATTTCATGGAATACAATGAGGGAGTGATCTGGACTGATCAAGTGATGGAGTACTACAACACAGCTAAGGCTGATTACAACGCACTGGAGATTAAGGCTACAGTGGGAGGTAAATCTATCACTATTACTCCTGCTGTTCTGCACGAAACGTTTGGACTTCCTAACAGTGGACGACATGACGTCACTGTACTGACGGAAGATAAGCACCAACAATTCTGGGCGATCTGCGCCAAGGAGGGAGAAGTGCTTTCTGGAATCATAAGGAAGAGACAACTGAGAGATGAATATCAGCGGATGGCTGATATGGTGGCTAAGCTGATTGAGAACTGCACCTTCTCAATGGATGCTGTTACCATGAAGAGGTTCAGCATCATGGCCGCCATCTACTATGGACTGGAGGTCAACTGGTCAATCATAGTTTGGTACATCTTGGCTGATTTCCTTGATGCAAAGAAAGGAAAAGGCCCCTCAACCAACCACAGGATCACGCTCAGTTACCTACTGTTCAAGCTGGGGTGTCCAATGCTGAATGGGAAGGAAATTCATAAATCCAAGGCAATGTCCAAGTACTTGCCTGTTCTAAAGAGAAAGGCTGATGAGCCTGAAGCTGAAGATGAGGAATCAAAAGAGGTTTCTGCCAAAAGGCAAAGGAAACTGGTCAAGACTGCTGATTTAGCTGTTGAGTCCAGAAAGAAGAAGGCTGCTGATAAGCCCAAGGAAAAGATTCCAAAGAAGATGGAGAAAGTGACTTCTGCTGTTGAAGCCACTAAAGCTATAGAAAAAGTAATTGCTGATGTAAGGACTGGATCCCCTGCATCACCATCAAGAACTCCATCAGCAGAGAGGCCTGCTGAAAATGTTTCTAAGAGGACAAGGAGTCAGCAGAAGGATACTGCTACTTCAAGAACTGTTCAAGGCTTAACTAAGAAAGCTGCTAGAAAGCAGATGACCTTTATAGAGGAACCCACGGAGTTAGAAAATGTAGCTAGGGAAGACCCTGACGCTGCTGAAAAGCCTGCTAAAACAGTTGAGACTGTTGCGACTAACAAAGCTGATGTACAACAGTTGCCTCAAGTCACATCAACAGCTGAGGTTGCTCAACCTCAAGAAGATCCAGATGTCCAAACCATACATCCTATTGCTGCAAATCCTATATCATCGGCTGGACCAGCCCCTGCTGATAAAGGTAAAAGAAAGATAGTGCTAAGGAGAAAGAAAGTCTCCAAAGCTGACAAGAAAGCAAGGGAGGAAGCTGAACAAAGGAAGCAGGATGAGTTAGAGGAAAAGAAGGCACTTGAGCTAAGCAAAGCTCAAGCGGCTAAGGATGAAGCCAGAAGGCGCATGTCTGAGGCAGAAATGAAAGCTGCTGAGGATGCTGAACTGGAAATGGTGTTGGAATTGAGCAAAGTTGATGCCTATGGACCTGTCCATGGAGGTGGCATCAAGATTGGAGAAGGCAAAGATGGAGAAGAAAAGAAAAAGATATTACTGCCTGCCCCCAAACTCAAGTCAAAGGACAAATTTGAAGTTAGAAGAGCCTTTGAGATAGTGTATGCTGATAAGGAGCTGTTCAAGAAGTTTGAGAAGTCCTTGGCATACTATGATCAAAAGCTCATGTTGAAGACTCTGTTCAACCAGGAGAAACCAAGATATATAAGTTGGAGAGACAACAGGCTGAACAAGTCAATAACAGAACTTCAAAATATGAAGGAGTTGGCTAATGAAGAACGATGGGTTCTGACCTGGCTGAAAACAAACTCCATTCAAAAGGCCCTTGATCCCAGCTATGTAAGAGATGTCATGCATAGATATGCAAAAGAATTTGCGTTGGAAGAGGCCAAGAAGATCAAAAGCACCTTGCCTGACAAGAAGAGAAAATCTGAAGATGCTGAAGAAAGGGCAATCAAATTTGCTGTTATGACCGCCTTGAAGAGACGGGCAAAAAGGTCAAAATATCAGCAAGGTTGTTCAAGTGACTTGCCACTGCTGCCAAGTATTCAGCAGATAATCTTTGGCAAGGAAGTGAAGGAATTTAGTGAAGTGCCTAAGGGAAACAATGCTCCTGTTAACCCTTGGATCATTGTGAGGCAGATCCGACAGACAACCTGCTTCAATGATGATGGCACCGTCACTAATCTGATATACGAAGATGTCACTGATGAACAAAAGAAGTCTGAGGAAAAGAAAGCTGATGAGCCTCTAGCAATAGACTGGAATGCTAAGGACTCTGAAGACCATCAGATGACAGATTTGGAAGAAGTCCCTGTTCAACAGGCGACTGATGAGAAGAAAGCTGATGCTGCTGCTTCTGCTTCATCAGGTGATGAACACTCATCATTGATGAAAGCTTTCCAGATTTTAATGGAAAATTCTCTAAAGGAACTGGAAGAGAAACATAATCAACAGCTAATGAAGGTCAAGGAGGAGCTGAAGAATGAACTTAAGGCAGAACTGGAAGAATCAAACAGACTTCAGTTGGAAACTGTTCAAGGATCAACAGCAGAGATCGTCAAGAAAGAAATTGACAGTATTCCTATTCCCCAAGACAATTCATTACAGTTAGTGCACAGTCTGAGAGAGCTGAACAAGAATGTTGAAGATGTGAAGGGTGATGTGAACCACCTTCACACTGCATTAAAGACAGCTGAGCACAAGATTGCTGATCTAACCTCAACCTTCATTCAAGTCAGCAAAGAGGAGAAGGAAATCAACTTAGGGATGTTGCTAGAAGTGGCAAAGGCATCACAAGAAGTTCAGAATGAAATTGCAACTATCAACCTTAACATTGATTACTTCAATGATCAGACTGACGTTATTAGCACTGATATTCATCATCTTACAGCAAGTCATGATGTTGTCAATCAGAATCTAAAGGCTTTATGTGCTGAAATGAAAATTCCAACAGTTGCTCTCAACCCTGCTGTTGCACCTTCTAATGTCATCAAGGTTGATGATGACAAAAAGGGGGAAGATAAAAGGGAAGAACTAGCTAAGGAAACTGCTGCTGCAACTATTGAAGCCAAGGAAACTGAAGACACAGCTGAAAAGACTGAAAAGCTTGGAAAGGTAGAAGAAGAAGAAAAGACTGAAAAAGAGAATACCAAGTACAAGAACACTGAATCTGCCAAGAAAGCAATGGAGCTTATCAAAGAACAGCAACTCAAAGAGAAGATGGAAGCTGCCAAAGCAATTTTGGAAGAGGAAGCTGATGATGAAGAAGATGACGAAGAGTCATCTTATGAATATGAAGAAGTGCTTGAAGGATCAGATGAAGAAGCTGATAGTTAGAAATTGAAAAATCTTTGTAATCAGTTTACTTTAATCTATTCTTCAGAATCCTCATCTGATGAACTTGTACTTGTACTTATTTATCAAATCATCAATAAAAGTTCAAGTTTCTGTTTCCAACATATATTTTCTTTCTCAGAAAATTTTGAAGGTTACAATCCTTAGCTTAGGTATTTAACAGGTAACTTAGCTGAAGTTTTGTCATCATCAAAAAGGGGGAAATTGTTGGATAAGGATGAAGATGAAGGCACTAAAGGAAATTTGATAAGTGAGGTTTTGATGCATTCCAAAACTTCATATGTGGCTAAGTATAGAGTAACTTAGCTGACAATCTTATCAAGGAATTTTGACTAAGTACAAGAAGACATCAGAAGAGTCAAAGTTTCAAGGTCCAAGACTTCTGATCTGCTGAAGTAAAGTTATCAGACTGATGAAGATCAGCCGACTCAAATCAGATTTGTTCATGTTTGAGATCAGCCGAGTTCGCCATCAGACCTGCACTTTCGTCAGCCAAGTGAAGAAGATCATGAAGTGTTCCCAACGGTAATAAATGCCCCTTGGAGTAATAAATGCTGAAGTACAAGGTTATTTAAGACAAATGATTGAAGACTTGCTTCGCATCAGCTGGGTGCATTTAATGCTGCATTTAATGCTGCCTGCAGAATAGTACTATTCACAGTACGGACAGACTGCAAAAGAGCCGTTCGCGGATTTTAAGGACCAGTACTCGAGGAATTTGAATCCTGTCTCTCTTCAACGAACACTTTTCAATCCTCAAGTATAAATAGCTGAAAGAGACGAAGAAGAAACAAGCAACACAATCTCTGAGAAATTTTCGAAGCAAAATTCTTTAAGTCTCAAGAACAGCTCACTCATCAGCTGAGTCATTAGTTGACGAAAGAAAAGTTGAAGAATCAAGAAAAATACATCTTCTGAGTAATTTTGTAATCAAGAGTGTTGTGAGAAGTAGATATCCGTCTAAGTGAGTGATATTACTTCAGAGAATAGGTCTTCTTTGTGATTTCCTATTGCGAACTTGTGGTCGTGTCATTTGTTGTTCGACGCAAGCAGAGTATACTGTAAACTTTGTGATTATAGTATAACCCAAGATCTGTGAGACTTGGAAGAGTGGATTAAAGGATATTCAAATCCATATAACCACTATAAAAATTACTTGTGTTTTTACATTGCTTTTAAATCTACACATTTTCTGTTTGCATAAAAACAATTAAGTTAACTGTTTGAAAAAGAGGTAAAAAGGAGTTTATAAAACTGGGGAAGCATTTTTCAAACTGCTAAGATCACTTGTGAAAAACACTCTGAAAATCCGCTGCAAGTACTCTAAGTATTAAAACTGATTTTAACAAAATCAGCTAAGTAACAATCAGACGAGTGGTCAACAAGACTGTTCAAAGATTTGTTCGCGAACAGAATTGTAACTAACTAATCTGATCAGCTTAGTCTGTTCAGTTGAGTAAAAGTTTTAGAGTTAAATTTGGAAGTAATTTTTAAAGAGGTTTATTCACCCCCCCCCCCCCTCTAAACCTCTTCTGACCACTTGGGACCAACATCTTATTTTGCCATTTATAATAAAATTTAAGTAAGAGTATATTAGTCTTCACAAAAAATTCTATTTTCTGAACTCCTATTTTTATATGTATATAAATATAATATATATATATATAGAGATAAACGAAAATTTTACTAAAATCCCTTTAATATGTCGAAATCCTTTGAAAGAAACACGAAATAAGTTCTTAAAGAGGGTCGTTGGATATGACTTCTCCAAATCTCACATACTATTGCTCATCATCAGAACTGTCAACCTTTTGAGGCACATGCAAATGGGATTGTGGAGGCGGTAATAAAGAGACGAGAACTCCACAAACTTCACGCATCGTTAGTCTTTCAGACGGGTAAAAATTAGTGCATGCAATGCAAAGCCAACTGAAATGTTTTTCTTACATGAGATAAATCCATGCATGTATTAGAAACTTAGGTAACTAAATTCGGTACAGATGGCTGACGCGCGCTCTCAATTCGCGCACTGAGCGTGAAACTCAAATTCGCACCATAATTCGCGCACTGATTGAAGTCAGTTCGCGCACTGCTAAAAATAATTCTCTCACTTCACGTACTAGTCATAAGAATGAAGATGTGTAAAGAAAAGACAATTAATATGGTCATATTTTCCCTCGATAACCGTGAAAGCAATTTAATAGCATTGGGTCTATGACTGATGGAGTGATGATATCAGCCATCACGTCTCCAATTTCAAAGCTGAAATAGAATTATTTATTCAATATTATCTCAATTTTTAAGTTGAATTGTTTAATTACTACTCCCTCTGTCCTATTTTAAGTGTCGTTTTAGGTGTTTTCACACATATTATGACACCTATTTAATTGCCTCAATTTTAGGGAAAAAACAAATGATATTCCTAAAATACCCTTACATTCTCTCTCTTCCTTTTTCTTTTATTCTCTCTATCTTTCTCTTTCTATATCTCTTGGAGTAATAAAGTAAGAGAGAGAAAAAGCAAAGGGCAAAATGGGAAAGTATGTAATTAATAGTGTATTGAAACTCTAAAGTGACAAATAATTTGGGACAAAAAAAATTCTCTAAAACGACACTTAAAATGGGACAGAGGGAGTATTAACAATTCCAATACTCAAGGAGTAGTATATGTGTTCTATGAAATTATAGGAGTATAAGTATTATTCCAAAATAGAATAAAGAAACAAATATTGATATAACACCACCCACTACTTGATAAACTATTAAAGTATATTTTATGATATGTAATTATGTACTATAAAATTGTGTATTCACTACAAACGTAATGTTTATCGTTAATAGTAAAGGTTACAATTTTCCACCTATACTTAATAATTCATGTTATTAGGAATCCACCAATTTTTATCCACTAATTAATATAATTATTTTTACCCTTACTTTAGTAGTTTTTTTCCATGGTACTGATTTATATTATATTTTAATTATTATAATATTATTTTAAAAACGCTCTATCTGCGCTCTCATATGCTAAGTTTTAAATATATCGCGCTCTAGCGCTCTCGCTCCCGCACTCGCACCCGCTCCCGCTCGCGCTCTGCGAATTAGTTACCTAGTTAGAAACCTCAGGGTCCACAACCTCCATCAAAGTGTTGTCATATGCTTTAGACATGACCTGCAAAATAACACATTTAACCACCGTAAATTGGAAAAATGAATGATATTGAATAGTAATGGAAAAGTTACCAGTTGGTGCAAGTTTGAGCCATTGTCCATGGCCTTTTTACCCGTCAAAAGCTCGAGAAGCACAATGCCAAAGCTATAAACATCCGACTTTTCAGTTAGCCTACAAGTCCGAGCATAGTCCGGGTCAATGTAGCCAGCGGTTCCAAGAACATGGGTATTTGCTTGAGCTTTAGCCGAAGGTAGACTTTTTCCAATTCCAAAATCAGACAAATGGGCTTCCAAGTTATCAAGTAAAATATTCGCCGATTTCACATCCCTATGAATGATTCTTGGGTTACAATCGTGGTGTACGTAAGCAAGCCCTTGTGCAGCCCCTACTGCCACTTTTAGACGTGCTTCCCAGTCGAGTTTGACCTTCTTCGCTTGATCTGGCATGTACTCAAAGAAAAAACAATGGGTATTTGTGCACATCTAAGTGAAATGCAAAAATACCACCTCTGCTTTGCAATTAGCAAAAACAACCCTGTATTATATTTATTAATACAAATAATAACAATTGTATTAATAATTATACCTCCACCAAAAAATGCGAATAGCTACTAACCTTAAAAATTATCAATAAACTCCCTATTCACTTAAAAATTTGACAAAAACCCTTTCAAATGGAATTTTTCACTAATAAAAAAAGAAACCAAGGGGATTTTTGCCAATTAGGCAAAGTACAGGGGGTATTTTTGAATTTAGCTATATACATGTATAAATAA
The DNA here is from genome assembly GCA_038501285.1 of Penstemon eatonii. Lineage (NCBI taxonomy): Eukaryota > Viridiplantae > Streptophyta > Magnoliopsida > Lamiales > Plantaginaceae > Penstemon > Penstemon eatonii. The sequence goes on from CM076710.1 coordinate 60,761,447, forward strand.
ATAAAGAGAAATTACGGACCATGAAGAAGATCAGAAAGAGAGCCATTTCCCATGTAATCATAGAAAAGAAGGTTCCCCTGAGGAGAAAACGAGTAGCCACGCAAGCTGACTAAGTTTCTGTGCCTTATATTTACGATTGTCTCTAGCATCTCAAACTCGGTCGAGGTAAGAGGGTACTGAACATAGAGTCGCTTAATTGCAATTGGTCGGGAAGTTTTCAAAACGCATTTATATACTTTGCTTGAAGCTCCATATCCTATTATGTATTTCTGGTTAAAATTTTCAGTGAACCTCATTATATCCTCGTACGTATGACTAGCCATGTCACGATGAAGAACAACTAGCTCTGATGAACCTATTCACAAGCAGAAAAAATTATCAGAAGTCTCACAAAATTAAATACATTTTATTAGAGTGGGCAAAAAGAATTTGAGCTAGACCTTGTGTGTTCTTATTAGAGCTCTTTATGAATAGCTTTGGTTGATTGGACTTGTATACGGCAACTAATATCATTGTTAATACAGTAATGAAGCCCAATGTCGTACAAACAACTGTTGTTCTGGAAAACATGGCTGGAGAAAAGATCAAATGCAATGGACTAATAAATATTTAAAATAACATAACACTACGGGTAAGAACAACATAAGGCATGAGAATAGCATCAAAGTTGGTCTTTTTTCTTTTTCATTTTTCATACCTCTGGATTTATTCGGGTATCGATCGCAAATTGAGCCCAACCAGTGCCCACACAGTAAAGGGTTCCCAATAAAGCTGTTAAAAGATCAAGAACACATAAGATAATGAAACGAGTGAAGTTTAAAGCAAATGTATTTTAATCTACTATACCTATCGGGTGAAAACCGAGAGAAGTTTCTCCCTACAGGAAGCACCCCAGTAAAGTTGTTACAAGAAACATTCCTGAAAAATGAAACATTAGTTACACACAAGATTTTCTGCAAGAAAATAAATGCATCCCCAAGAATTCGTAAAACTCACAGTTTGTCAAGACTCAAAGAGTTACTTAGTTGCTCCGGAATTTGTCCGCTCAAATCACTGTTAGTTAAAACTCTGCAAAAGAAAATGAGTCATTATTACATTACTTTAAGATATTCATATGATGTTAGAATTTTTAATAAATTACAGAAAAGGGAAACATACATAGAGGCTAGAGTTTGAAGCTGCCCCAACTCTTTGGGGATGCTGCCCGAGAAATGGTTGAACGGCATGTCTCTATTAAAGGATATCCAAAGGTCAGAGAAACATGAGAAGAAAATTTTAGTTTTCAATCAAATAAAGGGATGCTTACATTGTCAGTATGCTCCTTAGATTCCCAAATTCAAGGGGTATTGATCCAGAAAGGTGATTGTGACTCAAGTTCCTTAAATTGAATTATTCCGATAATAATTCAGATATATTATACATCACATACTACAAATAGAATGTTCTACAAAATGTTTGGCTTACAGAGTAATAAGATGCTCTAAGTCACCAACAGAAGCAGGAATAGATGCCGAGAAATCGTTGCTCGAAAGATCCCTAAGCAAGAAACTTACTTTCATACAAGACTCCCCAAAAATCTCGAAATATAAAAGAAAAATTGAATCTTGAAACTCACAATGTATCGAGATTGATTATGTGCCCAATTTCATTTGGTATGGTGCCACTAAATTGATTGGAGGAGATATTTCTAAGGATCATGAACAAAATATTGTCATTAATTTATGCAAGAGAAGATAAAGAATGGCAAAAGGTTTAGTTAAAAAAAGCATACAAATGTGTAAGGGTCTTAAGATGTTTTAACACAGAGGGTATGGATCCATTCAAATGGTTTCCATGCACATTGCTGAGAATCAGAAAAAAAGAAACAAAAATATTTGTTAGTTATAGTATACACATATAAACTAACATTTATAATAATATACAACTCGGAGATCTTACAATTGATTCAGTGCCGTGCAAGAGCTGATGTTTTCGGGAATGGGGCCTTCTAGATTATTATTAGCTAGAAGTTTGGTACAAAATAATTATGACCAATATTCAATATATAACAGGAAGGAAAGAAATGAGTTAGTTCAGTATTGAAACTCACAACTCAAATAGCTGTTCTAATTTCCCAAGTTCAGAAGGATCCCACCAACAAGTTGGTTGTCATTTAATTGCCTACAAAATAAGCTCAATTAGCAAAACAATAAAAAGAGATAGATATGACGACCTTAACAAAAAACCACATAAGCAACGAAAAAGTAGCTTACAAATAGCCAAGCTTCGTCATATTTCCCAGCTCAGGTGGAATAGGTCCCGTTAGTTTGTTTCCATGAAGATAACTGAGAAAAATAAAAATGTTTTAATGTATAATAACAAAAGGATAAATGTATGGAAAATATACAAAAGGGAAATCTTAAACTAACAGTTTTCTAGTGTAAGAAAGGTTGCCAAGAATTGATGGAATAGGTCCAACAAGCTGATTTTCACTTAAATCCCCCGAAAAAAATATGTTAAGTACATTTTTCAGGAAAAACATATGTTAAGTACTTCAAATTAACATACAAAAATATGTTAACAATATGACTTAAAATAGCTCAAGCTGCTTAAGCTTAAATATTGATAAGGGTACGTCTCGATAGAGCATGTTATCTGACAAATCCCTGGAATATATCATAATTATTAACTTCATAAATTACATATACCAGTTTTGAAAAAAAATGGAAAACCCAACCCAACAAGAGCACTAACAAATATGCATACCTTCATCACTGACACTAAGAGATGAAGAGAGAGGAAAGAAAATGAAGAACAGCACCACATATAAGAAAAAACCAACTTTCATTTTCTTTTTCCTCTTCAGAAACTAGTTTGGTTACTAAAATACTTGATCGTTATTTATACTATTTAAACCAAATAAAGCCATGTGTACTGAAACTGAAAGTCTTAGCTTAAAGAAAAAAAAAGAGAGAGAGAGAGAGAGTTGCCGTACCGTATCCCCAAAATGCTGCGTTTGGGCATTGATACCACTACCACCTTAGTCAAAATGGAATCCGATTTGATTACGGCTCTCTAAAAAAGGTGAAAGGAAGAGACAAAAAGGTGTAAATACAATTCTTGTTTCTCTTTTCTCTGTCTCTTTAACTGATCAAGGCCTCGCTTTTTCTATGAAGTGAGGGGGGGGGGGAGTAATCATGATCGTCTATCAAAGTGTGGCCATCCCCAGCATTATTTCCTTTGGTAGTTCGATAATGTGCACGAGATCAGCTGGTAGCTAGTTCAAAGGAGCTTAATCCTTCTCAATTTTAGTCCATAAACGCCTCTCAGTTCAATTAACGAGAACTCTCAATGTCTCCAATTATTTTTGCCGCTATGTTTCCTACTTTTTGCGAATGTCGTTAAGTATGCATGCATCTGCCGCAGTCTTCATCTGTTACAATAAAAGGAAAAGTCAATCTTACAGATTCAACGAAATAAAAGAGAGATAATATCAGCAAAAGATGTATTATTAGTCCCAGGAATTGGAACATTTGGTTCCGCACGATACATATTGTGCTTTTGGTCCTAATGCTTCAAACATTTTGCATTTTGATCTTACCACGCTCTTTTCATCCAATAAAGGATCAAACTTGCGAAACTGAGACAATCATATGGGACCAAGTGAAAAACAAAGGCAATTCTATGTGTACAAATGGTATGTTGTATGTACATTGTTCTGCCCCTTTTCAACTGCTTTTGCATAATATTGTTCATGAGAAAAGAGAAGTGATACGTTATTATCTTGGAGTGGAAATATGAGGGAAATCTGCTTAATTACTTTGTTGAAGGCAACTCTTATTAATTGTTTTACAGGTTCAAATTTGTTGGAGGTAAAGAAGCAAGGAGACAAATGATTGAAGTTGTAAGTTTCTGGGAAATTAAACTTAAGAAAATATGTGAAATAGGTTGAACAAACTGTAATTAAACAATTATCCTATCAACATAACCTGTTTCATTTCATTCTTTTAAATATTTTCTTGTTATACTAAATGTCATGATTTTTCCAACATTTCACAAATGGTTAGGTAAGGTGATTTGAAGAAAATCACACACTAATGTGTTCCCTTTCATGTCAAATTTACCCATCTAGTTATACCCCATGGTCTTGGGTGATGTACCAAGTCTTCGTCATTATAAACAACTATGGATCAATCGATTCATATCGAGAACCTCGTCCCTCGAGATCACATCGATTATAAACAAACTTATCTGATGTCGGCATCGACCTCGATCTCTTCGTCTTATCCGACATGTTAGCCGACGTTCTATTAAATTTGACCCACTTACAATCGGATCGAACTAGTGGCTGAGGATCCGTATTCGGATCAAGATGTCCAATCATGATCCGACCCGGCGATCCATCTAAAAAACTATAAATAGCCCTCATTAATGAGATAAAAAGGTACGCACACTCTAAGCATTAAATACAGACCGATCTCTCACTTTATCTCGATACTTACTTAAGCATCGGAGGGTTATCGCCGGGTAACCACCGGCATTAACCTGACGTAGTTGTCATTGATTACAGGTTAGGATCCCTTATACAAATCGAGGAGAAGCTTGATTGACCTGCCGATCCTCACATTGACGAGTCGTGTAACCCAAACGTGGATACCGACTAGGAACAATCATCCTATCGATAACACACTCATCAACTGGCGCCGTCTGTGGGAATATTAACTCTGAATCGTAAAAGATGACTACTAGATCAAAAGCAGCTCGAGAGCGAGAAGCAAATCGAGATCAAAACGGGGAAGGTCAGGGTGACAACTTGTTCCCTCGAAACCCTGAGCAGATACACAATGATGAAGGGGGACCTTCTAGACCCCCTGTCCCACCAATTGTGCAACTCACCAAAGATGATTTGAAGGCACTCTTGGATGATGCCAAGAAAGAGTGGCTCGCGGAAGCCGCTAGAGAAAATCATAATCCCCCCCAAAGACTACCACGCGATGTCGTTCGTGACGTCGAAAATAAAGTCGAGGTGGACCAAGCCGACAGTTGGGCTGATAAGCGTCAAGCTAGACGCTTGGGGAGGCAGGATCACAAAGAACAATCGGTTAGGGAGGTCAACAAACTCGCCTCTGAAGTTAGGTCACTTCATCAGAAGTTGGACAGACAAGAAAAGAGAAACGAGCTCCCGGTGTCGAATTCCCGATTGAGAAAATCACCCTTTTGCGACGAAATCTTCTTCGAAAGATTACCACTCGACAAAAGACTACCCACTCAACTACCTCGTTACTTTGGAACCGAAGACCCTGACGAGCACCTGGCTTCATTCAACCTCCAGATGCAGCTCCACGGTATCTCGGACAATGTGGCGGCTAAAGCCTTCTCGACAACGCTATCTGGAATGGCGCAGTCATGGTTTGGAAGATTAGAAGAGAAATCCATCTTGGATTACGATCAACTTTGCGACAAATTTATGAGCCAGTTCGGTAGAAAAAGAGCAGTTAGACCCCCCGCCAATCACCTGTACTCTATCATACACAAACCTGATGAGAGTTTTAGAAGTTTTATGGGGAGATTTAATAACGAGCTCTTAAAAGTCGAGATGCCTAGGGTGGACTTCCTAATTACTGTCTTGTTTCAGAGTACCTTGAACCGAGGCTTCGCCAGTGCCATAGTCAGAGAAAATCTATCGACATACGAAAAATTAATGGAGATGGCCAATCAGTACATGAATGAGGAAGAGATGAACAAGCTAAGAGGAACCTTCTTTGGATTGGCAAAATCCGAAGATAAGCAGCCAATCATCGTCACGGATCGACCTCTGGAAAGAATTCCGAACAATCGATATAATGAAAAGAGAAACAAAAGAGGATACGGAGAAGAAAGAAACTTTAATCCGGGAAAACAAGGAGCAGGAAGAACGAATAAGGAGTACCACGACAACTATACTCCATTGAAAAAACTCAGGTCAGAAATCTTATTCGCCATACAAGACAAAAACTTGTTGAGAAAGCCTGTTGCTATCAGGGACAACCCTAGCTCGAGAAGATATTGTCGTTTTCATAGACAAAGAGGGCACGATACAGACGATTGTTATCAGTTGAGAGATGAAATAGAAAGATTAATAGCAGAAGGTTACTTAACTGGCTACGTGAAAATCCCAAGTAATGACCATGTTGCAAACCGACCACATAATAATCGGTCGAGATCTAGATCTCCCCCAAGGAGGGATCATAATCAGGACACCAGGGAAGAGCAGCCCAGAAGAGCCCAGCCTGGAACCATTGTCAATATGATATCGGGAGGACCAGCTGGAGGAGACAGTAAGAACTCAAGGAGGGTTGTCTCTCGAGCACTCCGAGAGGGGAGTTTAAGTGACCGAAAGGAGGTATTCTCGATACGACCCACGACGCAAAATCAAATGGTAGGATTCGATGACTCTGATCGTCAAAGGGATTATGTGTCGTTCAACGGCCAGGACATACCGGATTGTCCGATGGTAATCACGGCCCAAATTGCTGGAGCTACCGTCAAAAGAATCCTGATAGACTCGGGGAGCTCGGCAAATATCCTTTTCTTGGACGCGTTGGAGAGAATGTACCTCGGTCCAACTCCCTTGGGAACCGTAGTAACGCCACTTATCGGCTTTGGAGGAGCCCAGGTCATTTCTAGGGGTACCTTAACCCTGTCGCTCACCCTGGGAGAGGCAGGCAACTCGAAAATCCGAATGATAAAATTCTTGGTAGTCGATGCGCAATGTGCTTATAATGTTATACTAGGAAGACCCGCTCTGAACGCTTTTCAAGCTGTCATCTCCACTTATCACCAAAAAATAAAATTTGCGACGACTCGCGGAGTCGGTGAAGTAATGGGAAACCTAAAGGAAGGATGGGATTGCTACACAGTTTCCCTCGGTCAAGGGACGAAGAATAAGGAACTTCGCTCTGAAGCCCCTGAGTTAGGCACGGAAAAGGGAATCAAGCCAGTTGCCACTGTCGATACCGATAAATTAATCAAGCTAGATATGACGGAGGAGAAGAAAGAAAAACAAGAAGAAGTAAATTCCAAGAAAAGAAAGTTCGAAAGAATCGAACCATTGGAGGGGCACAAATCGATTGAGTTATTACCCGGAGAACCATCGAAAACCACCAGAGTAGGAACTCAACTCTCCGAAGGGCTGGAGACTCAGTTGATCGAATTCTTAAGGGAAAATGTGGACGTCTTTGCTTGGTCGACCACCGACCTACAAGGAATCGACCCAAAGATCATAGTCCATAGGCTCAATATCGATCCTTCGTCTCGTCCTGCCAAGCAGAAGAAGAGAAACTTTGGCCCAGAAAGAAACAGGATAATAAAAGAAGAGGTCCGAAAGCTTTTGGACGCCGACTACATCGCTGAGATCCAATTCACGGAATGGCTCTGCAATGTCGTTTTTGTCGCTAAAAGAGGTGGGAAATGGAGAATGTGTAACGACTTCACAGACTTAAATAAACTCTGCCCGAGAGATCCGTACCCCCTTCCAAGGATCGACTCCCTAGTCGATTCTACGGCAGGCTGTGCGATTCTAAGTATGATGGATACTTTCAAGGGTTTCTACCAGATTTTTATGGCCCTTGAAGATCAAGAGAAAACAGCATTTATCACAGAGATAGGCGTCTACTTTTTCAAAGTGATGCCATTTGGACTAAGAAACGCAGGTGCGACTTACCAACGACTAGTAAACAAAATGTTCGAAGCATTGATCGACAAATCCATGGAGGTATATGTCGATGACATGTTAGTCAAGAGTCTTGACGAGAACGACCATCTGGTCCATATTAAACAAGCGTTTGATATAATGAGAAAGTATGGTATGAAACTTAATCCAGCTTAGGTCGGGAAAATTCCTTGGTTATCTGGTAAATGAAAGAGGAATAGAGGCCAATCCGGAGAAGATCCAAGCAATAATTGACATCAAAGCCCCGCGTAACTTAAATGAAGTACAGAAGCTCGTCGGCAAGATCACGGCCCTGAATCGATTTATATCTCGATCAGCGGACAAAAGCCTTCCTTTTTTCAAAGTTATGAGAAATGCGAAGAAATTCGAGTGGTCGGAGGAATGTGATCGGGCTTTCGAACAGTTAAAAGCGTATCTCATAACTCCTCCCCTTCTAGCTAAACCACAGGGCAATGAAGATCTCCACCTCTATATAGCCGTCTCTGAACAGACAATCAGCTCGGTCTTGGTGAGAATGGAAGCTAAGGACAACTACCCGATATACTACGTAAGTAGAGTCTTGCAAGGCCCGGAAAAGAATTACTCTGTAATCGAAAAGTTTGCCCTCGCCATAATAACCACAGCCCGAAAGTTGAGACCCTATTTCCAGTCCCATAAAATCATCGTCCTGACTAATCAACCACTACGACAGACGTTATCCAAACCAGACGCGTCAGGACGATTAATCAAATGGGTCGTGGAGTTGGGGGAATATGATATCCAATACTTACCCAGAACGTCGATAAAAGGTCAGATATTGGCTGATTTTGTGCTCGAGAGCACTCAAGTAGAGGAAGAGAAAAAAGAAATCTGGATGCTTCATGTCGATGGGTCATCGACATCAGTAGGAGGAGGCGCAGGAATTTACTTCCAAGGCCCCAACGAAGTAGAATTGGAATTCGCTTTAAAATTGGATTTTATCGTATCAAACAACGAGGCGGAATACGAAGCCCTATTGGCTGGCCTGAGAATGGCAAGCGAGACAGGAATTCAGAATCTTGTTGCTTACACCGATTCGCAGTTAGTCGAGAAACAATTCAAAGGATTGTTCAAAACCAGAGAGGATTCAATGATCAAATACCTGTCTTTAGTTAAGGCTCAAGTTTCGAAATTTGAGACCTTCCAGTTGGAATACATAAGACGAACGGAAAATACGAGAGCAGACGCACTCTCAAAATTCGGAAACTTGATAGAAGGAATCACCACTAGAAAGATAACACTAATGATATCAAGCAAACCTGCCATTGACACGCGGCGTGACGTTCTATGCACGGAAGTTCTGAATCTCGAAAGCGATGAACCGACGTGGAAAACAGCGTTATTGGATTATCTACTCGAGGGAACACTACCAACCGATCGCACTGAAGCGCGACGACTCAAATACCGGGCTCCACACTACGCTATTATCAATAGTGATTTATACCGACGATCCATTACCGGAGTACTCCAAAAATGCATAGCATCTCCGCAAACCAACTTGATTCTTAAGGAGGTTCATGAGGGCTCTTGTGGAAGCCACTCGGGCGGCAGAGCACTGGCGGTCAGAATATCTCGTTTGGGATATTATTGGCCCTCTTTGGTGAAGGACGCAAGCAATTATGCCAAAAAATGCGCCAAATGTCAGTATCACGCTACTATGCCTCATCAACCTACCCAATTAATGGAGTCGATCTCAATTGCCTGGCCATTTGATCAGTGGGGCGTAGACCTAGTCGGACCGTTACCAATGGCAAGGGGACAGAAATGTTTCCTATTAGTGGGAGTCGAATATTTTAGCAAATGGATAGAGGTTGTACCATTAAAACAAATCACCCAAACTCAGATCGTCAACTTCTATTGGTCGATAATCTGCAGATTTGGACTCCCAAGGGTGATCATCTCGGATAACGGTGCGCAGTTTGCAGGAAAAAGGGTGACCGACTGGTGTGCGAAACACAAAATCACGCAGCGGTTCACATCGGTTGGATGCCCGCAGACCAACGGACAAACTGAAGTAACTAATAGAGAAATCTTAAGATTGTTAAAGAAGAGGTTGTCGGAAGCTGGAGGTGCCTGGCTCGATGAATTGCCATGGGTAGTTTGGGCAAATCGAACAAAGGAGAAAACGGCGACAGGAGAAACACCTTTTAGTCTAGTGTACGGTTCCGAAACAGTGGCCCCAGCAGAATTAGAAGTACCATCTCCAAGAGTCGATCTTTACGATCAATCGAACAACGCTGACAAAAGGAACTTCGAGCTCGATCAATTGGAGTCAAAAAGAGAAAGAGCCTCCACGAGAATACAAGCCTACAAAACCACAATGGCGAGGGCGTATGATAAAAACGTAAGATTAAAATTTTTTCAGGTAGGAGACCTCGTGCTGAAACGAGTTGATGTCTCGAAGAAGAAAGCGAAACTTGACTGCAACTGGGAAGGTCCTTTCAAAGTGATCGAAGTCGGAAAGAAGGGTGCTTATCGATTAAACACAATGGAAAGAGAACCTGTAAAGAGAACCTGGAACGGGAGAAACCTCAGAAAATTCTATACTTAAGAAATTGTATTTAGTTTGTTTATATTTCCAGCTGTTTTGTAGTTTCCTGGAAAGTAACAATCTTTCCTTTATTTTTGAAACTAATGCCAAAGTTCTTTTGTCAATCTCTAATGCTATCATATAGATCGATAGCCTCTGAGGCATCGGGATGAGATCTCCAAATCGTCGAAATCGCCAAACGTTCCTCGATAGCCGCTGAGGCATCGGGATGAAATCTCCAAATCGTCGAAATCGCCAAACGTTCCTCGATAGCCGCTGAGGCATCGGGATGAGGTCTCCAAATCATCGAAATCGCCAAACGTTCCTCGATAGCCGCTGAGGCATCGTGATGAAATCACCAAATCGTCGAAATCGCCAAACGTTCCTCGATAGCCGCTGAGGCATCGGGATGAGATCTCCAAATCGTCGAAATCGCCAAACGTTCCTCGATAGCCGCTGAGGCATCGGGATGAAATCTCCAAATCGTCGAAATCGCCAAACGTTCCTCGATAGCCGCTGAGGCATCGGGATGAGATCTCCAAATCGTCGAAATCGCCAAACGTTCCTCGATAGCCGCTGAGGCATCGGGATGAAATCTCCAAATCGTCGAAATCGCCAAACGTTCCTCGATAGCCGCTGAGGCATCGGGATGAGATCTCCAAATCGTCGAAATCGCCAAACGTTCCTCGATAGCCGCTGAGGCATCGGGATGAAATCTCCAAATCGTCGAAATCGCCAAACGTTCCTCGATAGCCGCTGAGGCATCGGGATGAAATCTCCAAATCGTCGAAATCGCCAAACGTTCCTCGATAGCCACTGAGGCATCGGGATGAGATCTCCAAATCGTCGAAATCGCCAAACGTTCCTCGATAGCCGCTGAGGCATCGGGATGAGATCTCCAAATCGTCAAAATCGCCAAACATTCCTCGATAGCCGGTGAGGCATCGGGATGAAATCTCCAAATCGTTGAAATCACCTAATGAAAGCTAAGAATAAGCTAAGTATTAACGTATCTCGTTTATAATGAAGGCATCTCGATTATAATTAACGTATCTCGTTTATAATGAAGGCATCTCGATTATAATTAACGTATCTCGATCATAATGAAAGCTACGGATAAGCTAAGTATCAACATCAACATCTCGAGAAGCATAAAAAGTTAGATGTCAAAAAATCGACAACTACATTCGGAAAGATCAACAACATTCGGAAATAGAATTTGAAATTCAGAATAAAGGAAACAAGTCAAATGAATAGAAAAATTATTTTATTCGTTATAGATACGAATGTACAAATTCAGTCGACTACTACAGCTATCGAAAACCTATTACAAACTATTACAATGACAAATAGAGTAAGTTGAGGAAATCCCGAGTTTTCCTACAAACTCGGCAACTAAGGACCGCCGATGACGCCCGTCTTCAGGGTAGCTATAGGCTTAAATATGGAGGTTTTCCGCCTATAGCTTTATCTCTAACTGATCGAGGCCTTGAGGGGACGATTCATTCTCGGCATCAGCGAAGGACAGGAGGATCTTTTTAATTGTAGCATGCTTACCAGATTGACACACCATCTCAGTCAATAAATCGACCATGGCTGATGGGTCAATCTGCTTCGACCAGGTGACAGAAGAGGAAAAAGTCGCCCAACTTTTGGCGCTTTAGCTCCCCCACCATCTGATCGGCTGCCATACCTTCTACCTCACCCCTGCCCCCGAGTTCTCGGAAGCACCTCGAAATCATCGAGGACCCGGCATATGTTGCCGAGTGCCGAGCCAATGAGGATTTCGAGACGCCCCCGGGTAGACCTCGTTGTCGTTACCGATGCCACCCATTCGAACAACGAGGCCCACCCATTGAAGTACTCCATTTACCGATACCACCCAATCGAAAGTAGTAAGCGTTTCTTTTATCTCGATCTGGAGGTCGAGTAGGATGAAAGGTCCCAAAGGGGGAAAAGGGACCCTTTGATAATTTGATATCGGGGAACTTACTATCGAGAAGTGTTCCTCTCGGATGTTTCTTAAAGTAGAACATGTTGTGCAATTTTGGGTATGAAGTACGGTGGCAATTCCCCTACTTATTTATAGGACTGGCCCATCCAATCCAACGGCCCAGAATTATCGGGTTTGACGGTCCAGATTGAATGCATTTAAGTAGCCGACCGTTACGCTACCCGAGGTAACTAACGCGGACTTCATCCAACGGTTAAATGAACATCACTATCAACGGCTGAGATTGCACCCATTAAATGCACCAACCGCCTCAACTACCCCACGCTTTAAATAGATCGATTGGTGAATACGAACTGGACCTGACGACGTCGAACAGATCAGTACATGCATCGAGTTATATGGAAATTTGAACGAATTAATATGACTACACGACGGAAATAACAAAGGAACTAACATGTATAAATTAAACATACGACATATAAGCAAGTTGGCGATAAAGCGCAATCGATTCTTAACAATGGAAATATTTAGCGTTCTCAGAAAATAACATATAAACAACAAAACACGCCGCCCACACGCAACTCGATAACCGATAAACCGAACTTTAAAGGAATGAAAGTTTTCTTTTCGTACTCAGGGCCAAAACAAATGTCGTCAACAATCATTATGGGTCTGAAAATTGAGAAGATCAAGATGATCGGAAGAAGTCGACTTGAGGAGTTCACCTCCTGGGCCACCACTCTCGGTATTGAGCTTCGCCGCTTGCAGCTCGAGCAGGAATCCAAATTCATGTTCTTCGGGAGCTTCCTTGGAACCTTCGTCTATCAAGAAATCCAGATCAACAGCAGCACCATTTTCGTCAAAGGTAGCGCTCAGCTTCGTCTCATCGAATCGATCGTTCAGAAAGTCGAGCGCCCGACATTGCTTCCAGCCTTTCTCGAACATCTTCGACAAATCGGTTCCTGATTGGTGCTCGACAAGCTCCTCATAAACAACGCTGTTGAAGAACTCGGTAACAATAACCTTCCTCTCAGCGGCAGTTGCTTCACCACGAGTCCTCAGCCCTTCTTGTCGACCCGATTCAAAACTCTCAGCAACCTGCTCCTTCAGCTTCGTGGCGAACTCCTGATCCTTCTGCTCGAGCTTTGCCTCCAACTCGGCAATACGACTATCCTTAGTCATCACCTCATTCTCCAGAACAGCTCTTTTTCCCTCGGCCTCCTTTATCTTCCCCTCCAGCTGCCCGACCTTCTTCCTCGAATGAGAGTAAGAACTCTGACTCTTATCGAGACGCTTTTTCAGACTATCTTGTCGAGCGGCAGAAGAATAGATAGTCTGGCTCGACTACAAGATACAAAATAGATACATTTTTAGTAAACTAAAGAAAGGAGAACATAAGTGAACATCGAACGAAGAATACCGAGAGCAGGAGGGAGGCCTGTAGACGCAGGATATCCCCATCTTCTTTCTTCAACAGCGTAGCGTGATCCTCAAAGGACACTGTCGACAAGAACTTCTCCCAGGCCGGGGAAGAAATCGAAGAATCCAAGATTGCAGGATTCATCATCGAGGTACCGGCCACCCTCGCTCCAAACTTTCTTTTATGATCCTCGAGGATGGACTCGAGGTTGCCTCCAGCAGGAGCGGGAATCTCGCTACTTGTAGGAGTCGCTTGATCATCCAGTTTTGTTTTCTTCGAACTTGGTACTTCGGTCTGATCGACCTCAGCCGAGGCCGGCCTTTTTCCCTTATCACTGTCAGAATCTCCCTCCATTCGATGGCTTAGCTTTGGAGGCACGTTACTTGAGTGGCCAAGGGGTTTTGAGACCTTGTCGGTCGCAGGAGTTGAAGACGACGGCACAGGTTGCTTCCCGATATTCTGGGACTTCCATATCGCTCTCATAGCTCGATTCGCCATTGGAACTACACTTGCTTCTGCATGAACAAATATATTAAAAGAATACATCAATATATTATTCAAAGAAGCACAACTATGAACGAACTACCTAAGATAGGACAATCAACAGGTAAGGGAGCCATCGACATTCCTCCTAGACTCAAAATAGGCTCTCGCAAAAGAACGTTGGTGTCGTAAGTCGATTCCGACAACTGCGAAGGAAAGTCGGGCCCCCATGAAGGTTCGGGAATATTCTTCAAAAGAATGCTACCCGACCTCCACTCGCATGTCGTCCTCCATACGTAGTTCTCGGGGGCGTGAACGAAAATAAACCTATTTTTCCAACCTTTCCCGTGCGACGACTTTAGATCGCTAAGAAACCTAACTTTGGGTTTAGACCGTACAAATTAGAAGCCTACGTTGGATTGAGGAGAAGGGCGGACATCGAAGAGACCACAAAAATTAGCAAAAGACGCAGGTTGACCAACTGCTTTCATTACTATACAAAATGCAATGATATACCCTACAGCGTTAGGGACCAATTGAGTCGGGCATAATCCGAGACCGTTCACTATATCGATGAATTCACTCCTAAAGGAAAACGAAGACCGTTTTCCAAGCTATCGATATGGAAGGTTCTATAACCACTCGGAGGCTCGTTCATTCTATCATCCGAGGATGGCATTCTAATACCCCAACCAGAAGGGAATTGATATTTCGATAATAATGACTCATTCGACATACGTAAACGACACGCTGATATGGCACTGAATAATTCTTTCGTTCGATGACGATCCGACCTCGACCCTGCATGAATCATAACTTCCTTCTTCGGACGCCCTAAGGAATCTACCGACATACCTTGCCCTTCCCCGACAGACTCATTTCCTATCGACTTCGACCCACCAGACATAAATAAAAGAAAGAGTTAGAAATACCTAAGAGGGAAGGGATACTCCGACTAAGAGGTTGTTGGCTAACGCTGATCGACCACCGCTCCGACAATAGTATCCGCCCAAGACGTTTTTGTAAGTGTGAACAGTTAAGCTCTTAACACTCTATATATAGACAAGAATCCCAAAGAGCGCGCCCAATGGCAAACTGTTTGAATGGATGTGGCGGTTCAATTTGAAAAAGAACGGTTTCCATATTTCGGCCCAATTACACTCTTTTCGAAATAAGTAAGTTGGCCCAAATTTTAGCCCATTTACAATACTCAAAGTCGATAACTCGATTAGAAACACGCAGAAAATTATATAATTATCAGAAAGATATATGGACAATTTATCATACAATCAAAATGTTCTCGTTATAACCTTCCGTCTAAAAAATTACAACCTAGCTACGATTGATTGGACGAAATCAAACATCCGAACTCATGCGCTCGAGCAGCTTCGTCTTCTTCATCCATACCGACAAGCACTGGGGGTTGACATTGCTCGTCAAGAGATGCCCCTATAGCTGAAGAATCGAAATTCGCAGTAAGAAAACCTCTGTATTGACACTGTTTGATGGTCTTCTCATGCATTTCGACCAGAGAGTTTCCCATCCTAGCATCTGCAAGATATTCATAAACAGGAGATGCGAGGAACTCCTTCACAATCGCTAGACGTTGAGCGGAGGAAACCACCCTAGCTTCTGGAGGATACCCAGCTCGAAGGTGTTCAACTTCTCGAGTAGCGATACTGAGCTGTTTTACAGCCTCCTCGAGTTGCTGCTCTCGCTCTTTTATCACGAGATCATGCTCGGCCTTAATCCTCTCCAGTTCTTCTTGCGCGAGGTCGGCCTGGAGGTAGCCTTGGAACAGATATTGTATAACCTGCGAAAACGACACGACAAATAAACCTCTCTTATACGTTTCCTTATCAATAATAAAGAAGCTGATATCAAAAAATAAAAAAAAATACTTACCGCAGAGACTACTCGCCCTGAACTATGTAAATTCTTCTGCAACGACTTCTTCGATAACCACCTCTGATCACAACTAAAAACGCTGTTAATAAAACTCCTGAAGCCAGTATCCTTCGAACCTCTTTGAAGAACCGAGTCCCCTGAACCCAAACCTCCGGGATGCTGGAGCTCGGAGTCGATCCATCGGGATATCGGCCAACTAAGATCCAACGTATCGTCATCAGAGCTGTCATCACTATCGTCCGCAGCCGGAGTGACGGGCTCACTTCCCTTTTCCATTTCCATAGGCTCTTCAACTCGAAGCCTCTTTCCTTGTCGAACTTCGGCTCGACGAGCCTCGACATCTCCAACGCTCTTAACCTGCCTCTCGGTACAAGGTCCAGCCATCGCGCTAAAACCCTGTGGCCACCTCCGCAGAATCTCCGCCTCCAAAGCTCCCTTTTTCTTACCTTTGGACGCAAGCATGGCGCCTCTGAGAAGATCCTCTAAAGCAGGATCGTCGGCCCTTTTTCTGGAAGCAGATAACCAGCAAGTTCGAAGATTCGGTTCTTGGATAAGAACCTTCACGTCGAGGCAGAATCTACGCAGATTGTCAAGAAACTGCGATGACAAAGTCGGTGGTGGAGGCATTTTTACGTCGATAGGCCCGGTACGCCAAGACGACGTGATATTTAATTTTTGCCCCTTGGGTGGTCTGAGAAACGCGAATCGAGCTTTCCATCCCTTCCCATGGGAACTTTTAGCATTGGTGAGAAAGCTATTCTTATTCCCCCTGGACTTGACCTGGTAGAAGCCCTCGCCTGACTTCGGAGACTCACTCACCTTGAATAAACACTAGAAGTTACCGAACGACGGCTCTTGTTTAAAAGCTTTCATAACAACAATAAATCCCAGAATCACCGACATGCCATTCGGGACTATTTGGGCAGGAACGACACCCAAATGATTAAGAATCGAAGCCAGCTCAGGGGCAATGGGTACCCGAAATCCACACTTCATCGACGCCTCATGTATTGCTAGTGACTTCTTCGGAGGTTCGTGCATTCGATGTACCTTACTCGGAGCCGATAAAATCCAACCTTCTGCAATCGAGAACGAAGACAGCCAGGTCGACAACGGTTTTCTATAATCACCGGCTTGAAACTCGTGATACGCCAGCTCGGTTTGAAAACTCTTGTCTTCTTCATCGTCATCAGCCTGACCCCCACCTACAGGTACACCCCCCTCGTTGACTTCCTGTCGATTTCCTCCCCCACCAAAGACTGACTCTACGACGTCCTCCACATGAGTATTCTCCGGACTCGATACTTCGCTGTCCGACATTCTGGAGTATATTAACACAGAAATCGACGAAACTTCCTCTTATATGCGTACAAAGCTCCGACGTCACGAATATTTTTTACCGTAGTATAAAAGCACAGGTAGAACAACCGACCTATATATAGGCGCACAAATTACCGCTTCACGAAATTTGCACAATACCCCCCAAAAGAGACGCGACGTTTCATCTTCCACCCTAAATATAGGAATTACCCGCCAAATTAAACCCTAAATCTTCAAAGGCGCGAAACCATAGACACCATGGCGGGAAATTCTGCTCCGATATTTTAAGTCCCAGACTTCGACCTCCGATCGAACCCTCGAACTTGGGGGACTCCCAATGATACTAGCAGAATTTGAAAAATTCAAACTCACACTAATTCAAATTTCCAGAGTTCGACTTACACTCAAACTCTAGAACTTGGGGGACTCTTGATGTACCAAGTCTTCGTCATTATAAACAACTATGGATCAATCGATTCATATCGAGAACCTCGTCCCTCGAGATCACATCGATTATAAACAAACTTATCTGATGTCGGCATCGACCTCGATCTCTTCATCTTATCCGACATGTTAGCCGACGTTCTATTAAATTTGACCCACTTACAATCGGATCGAACTAGTGGCTGAGGATCCGTATTCGGATCATGATCTGACCCGGCGATCCATCTAAAAAACTATAAATAGCCCTCATTAATGAGATAAAAAGGTACGCACACTCTAAGCATTAAATACAGACCGATCTCTCACTTTATCTAGATACTTACTTAAGCATCGGAGGGTTATCGCCGGGTAACCACCAGCATTAACCTGACGTAGTTGTCTTTGATTACAGGTTAGAATCCCTTATACAAATCGAGAAGAAGCTTGATTGACATGCCGATCTTCACATTGACGAGTCATATAACCCGAACGTGGATACCGACTAGGAACAATCATCCTATCGATAACACACTCATCATTGGGGACGACCAGGATAACTCTGAATGTATTTAAAGATTTTCTTAACTCACTTTCCCTAATATTAAGGATGAAACCACATTTGGAGAGGCACACAATTTCATGTTAATCTAAAATACTATTAACTAATAAATCCTCATTTACCCACATGCCAAATAACATATTATGCTTATATATATATATATATATATATATATATATATATATATTGGTATATAGCTTAGTAAGGCCATTTCCAATAGTAAGTGTAAAACTTAAATTTTAAACGTTTTGTTAAAACTAAGACAAAAAGTGATCTCCAAGAGTACATGTATAATTTAGGAGTTGTTAAAATTTATAGGTTTGGATGACCAAATACCCATGGCCAAATACAAATTGCTATTTGCAATTGTATAAAAAAAATTGTACTTTCCTGCACTGCAAAACAATAAATTATTGTGGGACAAAATTAAATTTCATACTAATTAAGTTCAAATCCATACAATTTTGAATTTAAATTGTAAATTCAAATTTTATGATATCATCATAAGAAATTTGTCACTACTGACAATTAGTGAAACATCTTTAGCGACATATTAGTGATAATTAATGTTGTCACAATGATTTAATAATAATATTTTGATTATCATTTTTGGGACATCGCTAAATGTCCGAAGATAAACTTTATCCGAGTCCCTCCCTGTCAATAATAAAAATTAATATTTTTTTAAAAAAACTATTTTTTTAGTATGAAATAAAATAACTAGTATTGTAAATATATCATTATTATTTATATAAAATAATAATTAAAGTTATATGTTAAAATATAAACTAATTGTTAGAGTGAAATGATATGGTTGTTAAAAAATAGCCTCTTAAAATATAAACTAGCTGTTGGAGTGGTGAATAAAAAGTGAAAATGTATAACACTGTTCATTAGTTTTATTTTAAGATAAGAGGCTGAAATTTAAGGAGAAATTCTTACCCGGACCGGGTTTGGCCGAACCCAAAGCAACTACATTAGCAAGTATAATACACTTGCTTTGGAATTGGATGCAACTCTCAGGAGAGTGACCAATCACAAAGTAAGTGCAATACACTTGCTTGGTGGTTGAATGAGTTCGTCCAAGCCAGGCTTGGACAAGAATTTTCCAAATTTAAGAGAGCTATTGGAGTAAAGCAATGAAATGAGCTCTAGATCGCAATATATGTAATGCCAATAATCTAACAGACAGTTTTGCCGATACCATTTACAGTTTTTGAACTCTCTTCCCTAGTATCTGATGGTTTTCTTTCAAATTCTGAGTTGGAAGAAGTTCGAAGAGTTATCTTCATGTAGCAGTCTTATATTTATTTATTTGATTTCAGGTGGATACTTTCATGGTGCTTCTTCTTTGACCTATGGAGTGGATGTTGCAAAGATAAGATCTCTTGGCATGTTGCAGGTTACGATCGATAACATGCAATATTTATTACCAAAAGTTGAGAAAATACCTCCCCTAAATGAGAACATAATATTTCTATTCTCAGAAGATGTGTGGTTACAAGAAAACGATTGCATCAAACATAATTGAGTGGGTATAAAAATGTGAAATGGTGAATATTAAAAATGTTTTGGTTGCCGCATCAGTTTTCATATCACAATGTCTTTCCTACCATTTTTTTTGTATATGTCTCCATCATTTGTGAATGAGTTCTAGGCTCCTTTTGGTGTGCATAATTTAAAAATCCTCTCCCTCTCTTCATTTAAGTAAACCGTGAAACTTGGTCCTATGAAGAGAAGACCTATTACAGGACTGTTTAAAAGAAGAAAATGGTATAGATTATATTAATTAAGAGGGAAAAACACTTTTGTAACTTTACCCCAAAAAACACTTTTGGTACCATAAAACGCAGAAAAACACATTTGGTACCACAATTTTTATGATTTTGACACATTTAGTCATTCCGTTAAATTTTGGACGGAAATTTCGCGCGTGACCGTCACGCGCCCGTTAAGTTCACGAGTTTTGCACGTGACAAATCGGTCAAAACACTTTTGGTCCCAAACTTTACCCCAGAAAACACATTTGGTACTATGCTTTGCCGAAAAACAGATTTGGTACCACAATTTACATACTCTTGACACATTTAGTGTCGCCGTTATTTTGATAAAAATCACATATAATGAACAGACAACAATTTCTCTAAAAGATTTGATAAAAATCTCAAAGTGTACTTAAATCTTTGAAAATATTCTTAACAAAAGTACATTGGATACCTGAATTGGTGCACTTTGACTTGCACTTGTATCCATGGATCAAAAACTCATTTCGAATGTTGTTTCGGAGAGCCAAATATTGAAAACTTTTCGAGACTATTCGGAAATATTTCAGAAACACTAAGGAAAATTTGTAAAAAAAATTACTAAATTTTGGAAAATAATTGAGTTCAAGGCAAATAAATAGTTTCGGAATTACATGTTTTCGTTTCGCCTGATTCAAAAATGGAAACTTTTCGAATGGCACCAATTCAGGTATCCAAGGTACTTTTATTAAGAATATTTTTAATGATTTAAGTATATTTTGTGATTTTTATCAAAAATTTTAGAGAAACTGTTGTCTGTTCATTATATGTGATTTTTATCAATTTAACAAGGACACTAAATGTGTCAAGAGTATGTAAATTGTGGTACCAAATCTGTTTTTCTGCAAAGCATGGTACCAAATGTGTTTTCTGGGGTAAAGTTTGGGACCAAAAGTGTTTTGACCGAATTTCTCACGTGCAAAACTCGTGACCGATTTGAACTTGACACGCTTGACCCGAGCGTGACGGTCACGCGCGAAATTTCCGTCCAAAATTTAACGGAATGACTAAAAGTGTCAAAATCATGAAAATTGTGGTACCAAATATGTTTTTCTGCGTTTTATGGTACCAAAAGTGTTTTTTGGGGTAAAGTTTGGGACCAAAAGTGTTTTTCCCTCTATTAATTAACATTCTTATCTTTTGTTCTTTTGAGAATATTCAGTGTACTATATCAATTAAAATTAATCGAACTTGCATCATCTTATCATCGACTAGTCAAGTTTGTTAGAAATTGGAGAGCATAAATACTAAAATATTCAAATTCTCTCAAAAGAATAGTGGAGGAAATATGAGAGTTTATATTGATTTCTTATCTTTTTTTTTTTTCTTATCAAATGAACATTACAAGACAATATTTATAGAGTTGAAACAACCTTCCAACTTATGCAATAAATAAAACTTAGATAACTTAAAAGACTTCTTAGAAACTTGCTACTCATTATTAGACATAGATAAATGAAAAGACTTCTTAACTTTTCAACTTCAATTGGATAACTTAAAAGACTTAGATAAATAAAGTTTATTTCTTCAACACCCCCTCTTAAACTTTATTTATTACGCCAAGAGTCATTCGCAATCTTCGAAACACATCAATCCTTAACGGCTTGGTGAATATATCCGCAATTTGATCTTGAGACTTCACAAATTCAAGCTCAACTTCTTTCCTAGATATGCATTCCCGAATAAAGTGATACTTAGTATCAATATGCTTGCTTCTTTCATGAAACACCGGATTTTTCGCCAATGCAAGTGCGGACTTATTATCAACAAATATCTTCGTTGGATCTTCTTGTGGTTGGTGAAGTTCCTTCATTAAACTTCTAAGCCAAATTGCATGACAAACACAAGAAGTAGCTGCCACATACTCCGCTTCGCAAGTAGAAAGAGTCACAATAGGCTGCTTTTTTGAATTCCAAGTAAAAGCTGAATTTCCCATAAAGTAAACAAATCCGGTAGTACTTTTTCGATCATCAATATCACCAGCCCAATCACTATCAGAATAACCAACAAGCTTGAAGTCTTGACAAGATGAATATAAGATTCCAAAGTCAAGTGTACCTTTAATATAACGAAGTATTCTTTTGGACGCCTTTAAATGAGAAGCAGTAGGAGCCTCCATATAACGACTTACAAGTCCAACACCAAAAAGAATATCAGGCCTTGTACAAGTTAAATACCTCAAGCTTCCAACGAGACTTTTGAAAAATGTAGGATTGATCTTCTCACCATCTCCTTGCTTAGACAATTTTACTCCACATTCAACGGGGGTGCCAACGGGTTTGCTATTCTCCATCTTGAACTTCTTTAGAATTTCCTTGGCATATCCTTCTTGGGATATAAAAATTCCATCCTCACTTTGTTTCACCTCAATGCCGAGATAGTAGGACATTAAACCAATGTCCGTCATCTCAAATTCTCTTGCCATATTTTTCTTGAAATCTTCAAACATTTTTGGATTATTTCCTGTCAAAATCAAGTCATCCACATACAAACAAACAAGTAAAATATCACCATTTTTATGCATTTTTACATAAAGTGGATGTTCATGTGGACACTTTGAAAAACCATTTGCTTGGAATGCTAGCACTCAAGCTGAAATTCAGCTTTATGAACGCTGGGAACGATCCAATCGCCTCAGCATGATGTTCATAAAGACAAAAATTTCTGCTAGCATACGTGGTTCAATTGGAGAGTGTGACAATGTTAAAAAGTTACTAAAGGCTATTGATGAGCAATTTGAGTCATCAGATAAAGCTTTAGCCAACACCCTAATGACCAAGTTATCATCAATGAGGCTCACCGGTACTAGAGGTGTGCGTGAGCACATCATGAAGATGAGAGACGTTGCGGCTCAACTAAAGACTCTTGAGGTTGAGATGTCTGATTCTTTCCTTGTGCACTTCATACTGAACTCCCTTCCACAACAATATGGACCTTTTAAGATCTCTTATAACACACATAAAGATAAATGGTCTATCAATGAACTTTTGACCATGTGTGTTCAAGAGGAAGGAAGGTTGTCAATGGAATTTGGAGAAAGTGCATATATGGCAACACAAGGTAAGAGCGAGCAACCCAAACAAAAGGGGAAGGCAAATGATAAGATACCTGTCCAATTTGACATCAAGAAGGAATCTAAGTGTTTCTTTTGTAAAAAGAAGGGACACATGAAGAAGGATTGTGTCAAATATAAAGCTTGGCTTGTCAAGAAAGGTTTGTCTAAACCAAATGAAGTAAATGGAGAGTGAGCAGTGCATCTATCCAGACAACATATGCGCTCACATGCAGAGGAAATTGAAACATGCAAATTAGTTTAAAATTTCTTGTTTTGTTTTAAATATGGAAAAACATTTTATATTCCAAGTTTTTAGAAAGTTGATTTATGTTTCAGGACTTGTAACGTTAAGTTATTTCATGCAACTTTTGATTTGAATTTTACAAATCTTATCATATTGGAATTAGTACAATTTGTTACGGGCTTTTTTCAAATTTAAAGTGCAAGAAAATGTTTTTTATGATGCAATGCATGTTTTCTCTATTTGGTGTACAAACTCCATTGTTCATCTTGCAATACTAGGATTGTGGAATCAAGACGTCAAACATTTTGGGAATGACTTGATCAGTGGGAGTGATCAAACAAGGAATGATATTCTTGAATATGGTCATTCTGGAGCTTTCTCTAATGTTGGAGCCGAGACTGATCTTGAGATTTTCTTGGTGAGCATTTTGTTGTAAAGAAATCCATATATGGTTTAAAACAAGCATCCCGTTGATGGTACTTTAAAATTCCATTGAGTAATTTCTTCATTTGGATTGTATGAAATTTCATGGATTAATTTATATACCATAAGGTTAGTGGGAGTAAAATATAATTCTTGTTTTATACATGGATGATATTTACTTACAACTAATGTTAAGGGTATGTTACATGAGGTGAACAATTTCTCTCTAAAAACTTTTGATTTAAAGATATGGGTGAGACATAATGCGTCTTAGACTGTCTTGGATAACCTATTTCAATAAAATTTAGAGAGGATTTGGATGACAGATTGTTCACAAATAGTAGCTCCCATTGTGAAGGGCAATAGTGCTCGAAATGACATTAAGAGGGAACAAATAATAAACATTCCATAAAGGCCTGATATCACATTTGTGATCGGAATGTTGAGATATCAAGTAATCCGGATATAGACCACGTAAGTGGTGATGTACATTTAAGTAATCAGAAATTTACATGCTTATGTATAGACGGGCGGTAAATTTGGAAGTAATTTGGTTATCTAGATTCAAACTTTGTTGGCTATGTTAATTTTCATTGATTAACATCATGATATGTTGGCCAATAGAGTTGTATCCTTGACTGATATTTCCACTATAGATGCCATTTTTCCCGTTTTAAAGCTACTTTGTATGGTGTATGGTTAAGTAGTTTCATATTGGATACTAGCATTATGGGTTTCGTACTATGTCATAAAGAACGTACTATTTCTGATAATTCAGTTATCATTAAGCACGATAATACTAAATTGATAATTATTGATCCTTAGACTAAAGGCATGCAAATATTTAAATCTAAGGATCATATAAAGAAATAGTAAATGTATAAGGTTTCAGTGAAACTCTTATAAAGTGATGATATTTCTCATATTCAGGTGCACATTAAGTTCATTTGAGAAAATCATCTGGAGGACCTAGAATAAACATAAGGTTTATTCATTAAGAAATGTTGGGCTACTTTTTGAGAAATAAAATGCATTGTGATACATGGAAGATAATACTCGTTCTAAGAGGAACTATCGCCATGATTCGTGTATTTGATTTCTATAAGTGTTTATGGGATTTGGATATCATTATTCGGACCAAGTGGGAGAATGTAAGTTTATTATTAATTTATTATAAACTTCATAAGTGGTCCTTTCATCTTCCCACTTGCCAATGATTTTAATTCCCACTAACCCATTATCTTGCCCCACTAACTTGAGCATTATGTGAGTCATAAAGCAAAAGACTCTACACCTTCTTAGTGTCTTTGATGGCAAGACACTATATATAGGTGAGCCATGTATAAGGTCCCTACACTCAACATTCTTCACAAGAAAATACACCATCTAAAGGAGGTTGCTAGAGTGTAGAAGAATCTTATACGCACCCGAATTTCCTCAAAACATCAATGGCTGGAGGTATGACGATTCATTCCGCATTTAGTTTTCATATATGCTATCTAGTTTAAGTATATATGTATGTTCAAATATCATTGTGATATTTTATAAAGTCTAACAAATTAGCTCTAAAGGATATTGAGCTCTCATCAAAGACTCCTTCGAAAAACTCTTTCTTGCTTGTTTGTCAAAAAGACATCCTTCACAAAGTTGATTTGGGAGGTCAATAGTTGGTAAGCCTTTTACCATCCTTTCCTTGCTCATCATTTTGAGACCGTCAAAGTTCAAATGCCCAAGTCTCATATGCCAAAGCCAAGAAGAATCTTGAACACAAGATTTCAAACATCTTGGAACATCGCTTTGGATATTTAATAAAAACATCCTGTTTTTCATCATCGGCACCTTTGCTAACAACCTTCCTTTTTCATCTTTCATTATCAAACTTTTATCTTTCAAATGTATATCATAATTTTTCTCCAAAAGTTGTCCCAAACTCAAAATATTACTTTTCATTCCCGGCACATAAAACACATTAGAAATAAATTGATGGCTTCCATCTTTCAAACGAATTAAAATCGTACCTTTTCCTTTTATTTGAACTTTTGAAGAATCTCCAAATGTGATATTACCGTCAATGGATTCATCAAGTTTCGAAAATAACTCTTTCTTTCCACAAATATGACTACTTGCCCCAGAATCAAGATACCACTGATTGTACTCATCATTTCCATCACTTCTGCAAGCGAGAAGCAAAGTGGGGATCTCCTCTTCATAGTTGCTCTCCACAAAATTATTTTTCTCCTCCACATTATTTCTGCATTCCGAAGAGTAGTGACCATATTTATGACAAGTATAGCATTCAATATTCGACTTGTCATACCTTCCTTGATTTGGCCTCGAAGTTCTTCCTCTACCCCGTCCACGGCCACGACCTCTTCCTAGGTTGAAATTTTGGCCGTTTTCTTCATTATACGAAGGTTGGTTGCCACCTCTTCCACGACCACGGCCTCGTCCACGTCCTCGACCTCGACCTCGGCCTCTTTGAGACGTGACATTCCTTTCCTCTTTTTCATTCATTGAAAGCTTTGCTTGCAAAGCTTGCTCCACCGATTCTTGCTTCGGCTTCAATCTTTCTTCGTGAGCTTGCAAAGATCCGGCAAGCTCTTCAATGGTCATGGTGTCCAAGTCCTTGGACTCTTCAATGGCGACGACCACGTAATTGAACTTCGATTCTAGTGATCGTAGTATTTTTCCAACAATCCGATCATCCTTCAATTCTTCTCCAGTTCTCTTCATTTCATTGACCACGGTCAAAACTCTTGAAATATAATCTGAAACCGATTCGGATTCCTTCATATGAAGCGATTCGAACTCACCTCTTAATGTTTGGAGACGTACTTTCTTCACTTTATCAGCCCCTTTAAAAGAAGTTTGAAGAATATCCCATGCTTGCTTGGAAGTGGTTGCACTAGCAACCTTCTCGAACATCTTCTCATCCAAACTTTGATTGATTAGGGTGAGAGCCTTCTGATCTTTCTTAACAGAGGCTGCATCATCAGTCTTTACACCGTTCTCCACCGTATCCCAAGCTTCATAACATCCAAGCAGGGCCTTCATTCGGAGGCACCAATTACCAAAATGTTCTTTGGTAAGTTGTGGAACTAAAAATGGAGTTCCGTTCGACATATCTTTCTTCAAACTCATACGTCTCTCAAACAAAGTGGCTCTGATACCAATTTGTTAGAAATTGGAGAGCATAAACACTAAAATATTCAAATTCTCTCAAAAGAATAGTGGAGGAAATATGAGAGTTTATATTGATTTCTTATCTTTTTTTTTCTTATCAAATGAACATTACAAGACAATATTTATAGAGTTGGAACAACCTTCCAACTTATGTAATAAATAAAACTTAGATAACTTAAAAGACTTCTTAAAAACTTGCTACTCATTATTAGACATAGATAAATGAAAAGACTTTTTAACTTTTCAACTTCAGTTGGATAATTTAAAAGACTTAGATAAACAAAGTTTATTTCTTCAACAAAGTTATATTCCTTTTTGTTCTCTTTTCATAAACAATGATTTGAAAGGAAAATATTATATCAACTTATTAATATGCTAAATATTCCTTGCAACTTTTATTTTGTCTTTGATGTAGAGGATAGCCATTGGATACCTTGTTGCGGCCTTGTGTGAAAGATGGAGAGGAGGAAGTTTTCTTAGAAATTATACATGAGAATGGTGAGTAAAACCAGCATGATAAAAGGTGATGTTTGGACCTAACACATTTATCCTTACAGTCCATTTTTATTGCTAAAATCCTTACAGTCCATTAACTACTAATAGATCTGGAATCATATGATAACTAATAAAAACTTATAAGTACTTCGTGGAAGAATAAGTCTACATGTCCTGCCCATGAGTTATGAGATCGGATTTGGCCTAGGAATATTAAAGATATGCCGGGCACCAGCAACGAATTTCTATTACATGTCTTAAAAAAGAAAAAACAAACAAACTGGTACTCATTAGTTAATCAAACTATTGAATTGCATTTTACATCTTTATGGTTTTAATATGAATTCCTTTCCTGAAAACCATTAAATTTCTCTTTTGTAGGTGTACTATATTATTGTTGTACGTCTGTCATTTATTTGGGGTTATTATATGGTTTATATATTCCTGATTGGGAAGTCAGAGTGGTGCCAGCAAATTGCAAATAATGGATATGTTCATAGGGTAGGAAACTGATATCCATTTTTTCTTCACTTTTTCTTTCAATTTTATTTTGTGCACAGTAACTATTTATGTTACTGAAATCGGATGTTTATTTTTTCCTAAAATGATATCACAAGGACTGCTAGCTAACATAAGTAATGGTATCGATTTTGCAGTACCGCCATGTCATCATTTAACGTTCATTTTTAACGGTGGTATCAAAAGTAATTGATTTCTTAAATTATGGTACCAAATGTGTCGGCCGGCCTCATTTTTTTTGTACCACAAATGAGAATCGACATATAGTTTGGTACCGCAAATACAATTCACTCAAAACTTAATCAATCGTGTCAGGTTTTATACGTGTATAATGTTTTTCCCGTGATCCTTCACAAATAACATTAGAATGGAAAATTAATTTTCGGTTTCAATGAACATCGGTCATCACATCTTTACAAGTTTTCAATTTTCTTAAACACATTTATGCATTGACATAGATACCCAACCAACTACAATCAATTTAGCCAGCATCCAAATAGCTAGCTAGCAATTCTAATGTTATTTGTGAATTAGGATCACGGGAAACATTGTACACGGAAACTAAAATGGATTGAATAGTGAATTTAAGATCCCTAATAGTTAGACTGAAAATAACATTTAAAAGCAGTGTAGTAAATGCTATGTAAAATATAAAACTCAAAATGGATGTACACCCAACAAGAGGATTTTCATGGGAGATACGGGCGGCTGCTTGTGGTGCACCGGCGGCTGCTTGGTGGACCATTTTTTTTATTGTTTTAAGAGAATATTCATAAGATAATCATAAAAGAGAGATTGTTGAATTTATAGGTCTAGTGGTTCAATTAGGAAGAGTTTTTGATGTACGTAACGGACACCACTTTTGTTATAATTAATTATGTGATACATTTTTAACCACAAATCTTAAAAGATATTAAGAATTTTCCTTAACTGAAAGTTTATGAGATACACATAAATAGCTAATTTTAAAATCATCGTGATATTCATCATTCATATCCAGAAAAAGAAGGATATTTAGTTACCCTACTAACGAGGATAGTTCATAGTTGATTGTTTCTTCTTATAATTTAATTTGTACTTAAAAATGACAATTTAAACAAAATGTCTTTTTCCAATTGAAAATTGTGTATAAAAGCTTTTCAAAGTACTAGAAAAGTGCACGTACGTTGTACGTGTTTACTTTTAATTATATGAGTATTTTTCATAAGTTAGAACAAAATTAGCTATTTTTATGTCATAATATATCATATATTTATGACTGATCAATTTATTTTTTATGAAACTTATATTTATTAATTATTGTTGGTTTATAGAGAAAAATGATTGCTTTGAATAGGTGTAATAAAATATAAAATGATGATTGATTTAGTTATTACATCTTATAAAATTGGTTCTAAAATAAGATCATAAGAACATTATTAAGTTCATTCTATCATAGTAGTTTTCATCTCAAGTTTATCCGTTCTTCATCTATGACACATGTTTTATCCGTTCCTTCATAAATTGCACTCGAACTTTCATTGATTTCATGAGCATTTTTTCTTACTGGTTTCACCAATTTTTTCACAAACTTCACCACTGTTTACCAATTTCATCCGAAATTTCATTGGTTCATACTTTTCACTGTTTTATTTTTTTAGAGATTTTTTTCGCTTTTTTATCGACTATAACATTTTTCATTGTTTTTTCGTCAATCTTTTTCCAATTTAAACTATTTTCTTTCAATTTTACCTTGTTTTTGTCAGTTAAAGTTTAACTCGTTTTCACTTATTTCACTGATTTCTCATGTTATTCACCTAAACATTAATTAAACATGTTTTTGCCGACTTCACGCTTTTTTGGCTAATTTTATCTGTTTCTTTATAAATTTTACCCAAACTTTCATTGATCGTAATGTTGAATTTTTTTTTATCGGTTTATTTTTTTAGCGATTTATCCCTTTTTTTTATCGATTATAATATTTTTCAATGTTTTCTCATTTTTGGCGATTTCTTTTATTTTTTTCAGTTTAAACCATTTTTCTACCAATTTCACCAATTAAACTCTTTTTATAACTGATTTAACTCGTTTTTACCTATTTTCATGTTTCTTTAACTAATTTCACATGTTATTAACCCAATTTTTTATTGATTAAATATGTTCTTACCAACTTAACTTATTTTGACCGATTTTACCCTTTACCCAATTTTACTGAATTTCATTGGTTCCATCATTTTCTTAGAAATTCTATTCTAATTAATTTTCATCGATTTCACATATTGTCACCAACTTTATTTTTATTTTAACCGCTTTTACCCATTTTCATCAATTTTTCACAAATTCGACCTGATTTTTTTATCGATTTCAAATGTATTTACGATTTTGCATGAATTTTTTTCATCGGTTTAAAGTGCACATACTTTGTACGTACGTATCTATTCAGTTTCAGTTGTATTTTGCTGTAAATCAGAGTAAAATTAACTTCATTATGTTATAAAATAGCACATATTAAATGACTGATATTCAATTTATTAACTTCATCATGGGTACTTTTCATCGATTCCTTTAGTTTTTTAAGGTTTAAACAATTTTTCTAATTGTTTGACTTTGTTCTCTTTGTTGAAATTTTTTCATTTTATTAGTTTCACTCATTTTTATCAGTTTAACCAATTTTCATATGTTTTCACCGATTTTAGCTTTTTTCACAGATTTTACCCATTTTTTACATATTTGATCATTTTTTTATATAATTTCATCATATCACCGATGTCATCATTTTTTTTGTGAATTTACTTGAATTTTCATCGATCACATGTATTTACCGAATTTCAACTCAAATAATTATACATCTTCAATTACTTTTAATTATATCTCAAATTATTTCACTTAACATTTGCAATATATTTTTTTTATTTTTTATATGCAAGATATTTCTTTACCGATTTAAGCCATTTCACTTATTATATTAATTAGTTTAATTCAGTTTTCATTGATTTTATATTTTTTTACTGATTATCTCGTTCTTGATCAATTATAACCTATAGTTCATAATTTTTTCTATTTATCATCGATTTACTTTGTTTTCTCCTATTAAAAAAAATTATAGTTAAACTTTTTTTTATTTCTTAATTACTTATTTTATCAGTTTAACTTATATTTCAACCGATCGAACCAGTGGTCGACCCGATTTAATCGATCGAACCAGTAACCAGTAGAGTTTCCGGTTCAATGACCGGTCCGATTTTAAAAACACTGCCGATGACCAATCGGTAAGCGCAAGATCCTCAAGAACAGAAGCATCATATGCCTAAGTCACAAAACATTGCAAAAATGTCAAGATACCAATGTCGCAATGTCGCAGTAACTCTGCCACTCGAATAAGTACTTACTAAAGAATATATGAGAGTTTCCCAACATCAGATATTAATCATTTCTAATTCTCAACAGCAGAAAGATAAAACTGAGAGATAGCTCTATAAACAAATTACGACATATGAGTATAACAATATCATAAAATCGCAGCAGATATTCAGTATGCCTCATCAAAATGACCAAAATTTGAATAATTTACAACAAAAACATTTTCACTGCCAAGAAAAGGCTGTATATTTCTCTATTTAGAAGGTAGGAGGAGAATAACCTGACAATGGATCCATGGAGCCACATATAAAAAGAGTAGGGGGAGAATTACCCATAAATATATTTGTCAAAATTTAACTAGAAGTAATACATGCTTACAAACATTGTCACTGGGAAAACCCATAAGCTTCATAAAAATTCGGACTGCTCCATGATCAATAACAACCTTAGTGTTGTCCGACGTTCTAGAGCCAATATTTGTCACTTCAGGCAGCATCAAGCTATTTAAAAAGACATAATAAGATGAGAAAAATCAAAAATCTCGTAAACTAATTAATGCTACAACTTAGGCACAACTTCGAATTAAGAGGGACTAATGTATTACAGTACATTTGTTAAAAAAAATTTAAGAGGGAAGAATGTGATATACTACATTAATAAGAGGGACCAATCTGTTACAAAAAATTTAAGAGCGATAAAAGTGTAAAAGCTAATCTATAAGGAGGACCAAAAACGCGATTTACTATTTTTTTAAATCCCTATTCGTTTAAGGTAAAGACCACATTTCCAATCCTTCACTTCTTCGACGGTGCCGTAGAGCAAAACCCAAATCTTCTTCTTCAATTCACAATTCAAAATCCCACCTCGCCGCCGCACGACCTACCCCATCGCGCCTCCACCATCTCTCTCTCGGCCCAGTTTTTTAATTTACAGAGGTACAGTCCAAATTCTAAATGCCCAATTTTATTCTTTTTCTGATTTTCTCTTAATTAATTGGGTTCTAATTGCATTTAAAACCCAAACTTTGAATGATGCTAAAGTAATTTTTGGAGAGGGGACTGAGGCTAGGGGGTCTCTGATGTATTCAACTTCGTTGGATGGTTAGTGGTTAAAGTGGTAGGAAGCATATTATTATTTACATATGTATTCAAGGCAAATTATTTTTGATTCAATAATTTTTCTGTTTTTAACCAAACCAAAATTTTCGATTTGGCAAACGGTACGAGATTTCTAAATTTCAAATCAGCCGGTATAACGAAATTTGATACGGTTCGGTTTTACAGTTTGCACAGCCCTACCTAAGATAGTAGTGTGAGCATAAATATTTAACTTTCATGTTCTACCTATTTACTGATTCTGACAAGTAAAAAAATTATATATTTGTTAACTTATATTTGTAGCAGAAATATTTGACTTTCATATTCTACCTGATTCTGACAAGTAAAAAAATTATATATTTTTTATATAACTATATTCTCGATACTTGAATTTTCGACATATATACATATATATATATATATATATTGCTTTTGTTAAGAGAAAGTTTAAGAATGAAATGTCATAAAAATATATAACAGTTGAATCTATTAAGTATCATCTAATTTGTAAAAGAGGGCCCCAATTTTAAATATCGCTTAGGGCCCCGTAATATGTCTGGCCGGCCCTGATTACAGTTTTCTTATACAGAAGTTGGGGGGCTTGTGTGCAAAGCTAAACATTACCTGGAGCAATGGCTCGAAAAAACAGGAAAAGTGAAAGGATGAAAATTGTGAAGAATAGTCCACCAATTCTTCCGTTTGATATTGTCGAAAACATCCTTTCAAGGTTACCAGTCAAATCACTGCTCATGTTCAAATCTGTCTCCAAACCATGGTATTCCTTAATCTCCGACCCTAAATTTGCTAGATTTCATCTTCATCAATCTAAGAAGAATTCAGAATACAAAACTATATTTTTGATTGGGTACACAGATCAAGGAAATGATGTCCTGAAAATCAGCAACCAATATTTACAATTAGAAGCCTTGGAATTTCCCTTGAAAAAATATCCCCAAGCCAATGTCTTATGTTCCTGTGATGGTCTTGTCGTTTTGAAGATAATGAATGACAACCCCTTGCCACGAAGGGTCGAAATGTTTGTTATATGGAATCCTTCCACTAGAACTTACATAAGCTTTTCTTGCCCATATAAGTACGACTTTCGTACTTATGGTCTTTGTTATGATGCATCCAATGATGATTACAAGTTTTTTTTGGTAATCCGTGGAAATCGTTATGCCATTTTTTCCTATAAAAACAATTCTTGGATAGAGAAAACTGATTTTTCATTTGCAAGGTTGTCAATGTTAGCCCCAGGGCTCTATGTTAATGGAGCCCTACATTGGGCTGCAAAAGTATATCCCAAAGGTTACACTATTTTAGGGATAGAAAGGGGCCAAGATTGCACTGATTCCGGATATAATGAAGATGTGAATTATCCAATTTATGTGTGCAGTGACATGTATGTTAGTGAACTATGTTGTTTCGATCCTAAAGATGACAAATTGAAGATGTTGTCTAAGCCAGCAAATTTTGATATCAATTCTGAATTTCAGTTGACTGATTTGGGAGGGCAGTTGTGTTTATACCGGAACTCATATGACTATACAATGGTTGAGATATGGATGATGAAGAATTACGGTGATTGTAATTCCTGGACAAAGTTACTAACGATTGAGAATGTGCCTCTGCGGTTCTCGAGTGGTAACTATGTTGATATATTGTTTTTGACAAATGAAGGCAATATCGTTCTTGATATCTATGGTTCAGATATAGTTGTCTACAACCCTAAGGAAAAAAAGTTTTGTAAAATTAATGTTTCTAGTGAAGAGTGTTATTCTCTAGTACAAGGGGGTCTTCTCTCTCCAGCTTTATGTTGGAATGATAGTCTTGTATTACCCAGCAAAATCGACAAAACTAAGAAGAGGAAGCAAAGTAGGCAATCAGAAATGCGGGAGCTGGAGTAGATGTCATACGCATTCATGTTTGTTCCTTTACTTTGAGTCTTGGACTTGATCGAATCCTTATTATAAGAGTCTTTTCATGAACAATTCCGATCGAGGAATTTAATTTGGGGTTAAGGGTTTGAAATAAAGAACATTTGCTTGGATTGTTTTGATTTTGTATGGATTTTAAATATTTATGTAGCTATTTTGTGTAATATCATTTTAATCAAATGACAGAGATGAATGAATTTGCACACATTTTAGCTTTTAGTCCATGTTTGTTTGCAGATTTCTGGGGGGAGAGGGGTGTTAAGGATTGAAATACAAAAACAAGGGGAAGGTGATCAGCACAAAGAAAACTCATTATTAAACCAACAACATTAGTTTACTTCCAAAAGATCAAATTTAGTTAAAACTCATCAAGAAATAACAACTCTTGGTATGAATTTTCTTATCCAACCACGGTCGGTAATATATATTATAATATTATTTCTTATGCTTTTTTTTTTTTTTTTTTTTTTTGATACTTTTTACTACAAGGTAAAGAATATAAAGAGTGCAAACTTTATGATGGTGTATTCCTGAAAGAATATAATTATTAGTAGAATAAAATTAGTGCCAAACACATCATTTATTAAGTACTTATAAAAAATATGTTTCTTTAGATCATGTCGTGTTCCTATTTTTGCAAATTGGCTACCAACAACTGTGATTGAACTAAAAAATATTTAAGATGATCTAATTCTTTAAGTGTATTTCAATGTTTGAACAATTTTGTCAAAAACCATAGTCTTGAACTCTCCTTGCAAATCATAAGCTACAATATGATGTATCATTCACCGATAACATATGATATGATGTAATTTAATTTAATAATTTTCTAATATAAAAAATTAGACTTCCACTAAATATTTGCTGCACTGCACTACAAAGGCACTCTGCAATGGGAAAAACAATTCATGATCGGATGACCTCATCGCGGCCACCGGAACGGTACTTGAGACATCGGCAGTCGGTAACAAGCAATTGGCCAAAAGTACTGTATTGTTATTGCTTTTGGGAGTACTCATGAAATAACTCTCCCAATAATGTGCTTGTGGCGGAAAATTCATATTATTCACTAATCTTCATCTTCTTCTTCCTCTTCTTCGTCCAATCTTATTAGACGAGTTTCTATTTTGTTAGCTGCTTCAATTTTTTGTTCAGCCGTTAGAGCCATTTTGAAAGTAACACAAAATGATCTATATCTATCAATTTTGGGATAATTATTTAGTTGTCAAGCTAGCTATATACAGATAAAAAAATAAAATAAAAATATATATTTGGGCTATAGTGCATGGTGTTGAATTTTGGGGTTGGAGGAAGGTGGAGAGTTAGTTAGGAGATCTTCCAACAAATGTAGCTATAAATTAGATATGGGAAGTTCCAATTTTTCAATGCATTTCCAAACTAATCCAACTCATCAATGTTGACATTAATACTTTTTTAGACACTAAATAGTGAACTTTCCAGTTTCTACACTAATTATGATATAAATAATTAATTGATAATGTCGTGAAAACGTCATTATTACCGGCACTCTCAATCTCAAAAGTATTGATTGTCCTGAAGGTTTCGTGTGTTCTTGGGTGTTTTTTCCTTCTTTTGTGTTTCTTTGTGTCGTTTGTTCGTTGTTTCGTGTTTTCGTTGTTGTGTCGTTTTTTTTTCGTGGCTTTCGTAGGAGCTTATGAATAAGA
Source organism: Penstemon eatonii (assembly GCA_038501285.1). Classification (NCBI taxonomy): domain Eukaryota; kingdom Viridiplantae; phylum Streptophyta; class Magnoliopsida; order Lamiales; family Plantaginaceae; genus Penstemon; species Penstemon eatonii. The sequence goes on from CM076710.1 coordinate 60,797,531, forward strand.
GCTTTAAGGAAAGAAAAATCCGGAGTAAATAGTGCAAAGACGTAGATGGCTGCTCACTCCAATAAGTATAACTCTTTGATGGTTTATCCAATGAAGCTTAATTTTTAGTATGATATAGGTGAGGAAGTTGAAATGCTACGGATTTTACGGATCTGCATTGGAAGGTCGGACGAGGGAGAAACATCTATTTGAAGCTGCCTTGCCAGAATAGCCCAGAGTCAGAGTAGAATCCAGAGTCGCGAACCCGATAGAAGAGAAGAAAAACTGCAATTTAGAGGCGCGGCTTCACATTACAGAGCCGCGACTCCGTCTAGCAGAAAAAGGGATCAAAAGTTGCACTAAGTAGTACAATGTATAAGTTTAACCACCTACTAATAATAGTAAAAACATAGTAAGAGCTTAAACAAGCTATGTTGGCCTAAATCAAGTAATGCCCCTGCTTAAATCAAGCTAGTTATACTGTCAACAACCCAAATTGGATCAATAAACTTAACACAAAAGTACATAGATTATATTCAAATAATCACACGTAAAAAATATATCTTAAATGTAAAATATCCCAAATTAACACCAGTTAATTAATTGCCTGCTTTTAACCGGCTTAGTAGGAAGAAAGAATAATGCAATAATTACTTTTTATTACTACATTATTCAACGCCTCTTTTTTTTTTTTTTTTTTTGATAACCCAGGTGTCCAAGCTTAGATTAAACTAATTCTGGACCCTCAGAACCCTGAAGGATGTAAATCAACCCAATTTATGTCTAAAATGATTAATCTAGTTGATGCATTAAGCTTGAACCTATTAGGATATGAAATGAGCTAGGTATATTTCTATCCTATGATCAATCACAATCTAATTTCCAATTCTAATCTCCAATTTACTTTGTCAAGCACTTTAAAGAACAATAGATAACACCCAATTGGTGATCAAGCAATTAGATGACAATAAGCCCAAAATTAGATAAGAAATCACATACAAGCATGTAATCAACAATTAATTCATCATTGTTGGATGAAGATGATGATGAAGTGCAATGAAGATAAGAAGATAAGGGAAGGTTTTGATGATTTCCAAAACGTCAAAATCAGCTAAGTATGGAAAGCTTAGGTCCCTTAGAAGAATTTTGACCAAGTAAAGAAGACAACAGAAGGATCCAAAATTCTAAGCCCAGAAGACTACTGATCTTATGCTGAAACAGCAATCAGAAGGGTAGGTCATCAGCTGACTCAAATCAGATTAGTTCAGAGTTTGATCAGCAGAGTATCTATCAGCAGGGTTGTTTCGATCAGCAGAGTAGAAGAGATCAAGAAGTTAATGCAACGGTAATAAATGCACTTGGTGTAATAAATGCTGTAAGAGAAGGGTAGTAATGGAAAATGATTGAAGAATATTCTCGGATCAGCAGAGTGCATTTAATGCAGCTACAGGAAAGTACAGCAGAAAAGTACTGTAGCAGGGAGCCGTTCTAGATTTGGGCTAAAGGCTATGGATTTGATTTTTGACTTCCTTCAACGGTCATATTTTCAAATCCAAGTATAAATAGAGCTGAATTCAACGAGCGAGACACACAACAACATTCTGAGATTTTGTTTTCGAAGCAGAAATTTTTCTAAGTCTCAAGAAGCTCAAGAACAGCTCACTCGTCTGGTGAAGTCATGTGTTGACAGAAACCAAGTTGAAGCCAAATAGAAAATACTTTCTGAGTGAAATTGTATTAGCTGAGTGTTGTGCGGAGTTAAGATCCATCTTTGCGAGTGATCTAACTTCAGAGGATAGGTTTTCTGAGTGATTTCCTATTGTGAGCTTACAGCCTTCTCATTTGTTGTTTAGGTGTAAGTGGAGAAATATTGTAAACTTAGTGTTTATAGTATAACCCAGAATCTAAGTGATCTGGAAGAGTGGACTAAATGATTTTTATCCATATAACCACTATAAAAATTCTTTGTGTTATTTTTGCATTTAAGTTTTCTTGCATATTTCAAAATTGCATAAGTAAACACTTTGAATTGCTTTAAAGATTTTGAAGGAGTTTTTAAACTGGGGATAAAATCTTTAAATAGACTTAGTCTACTTGTGAAAAACACTTACAAATTATTCGCTGCAAGTATACTCTTGTAAAACTTATTTTGCTGAAATCAGCTAAGTTACTATAAGAAGAGTGGTCACTCTGATGTTCAAGATTTGTTCACGATCAGCATAGTCAGCTTACTGTTCTTCATAAGCTTAGTCTGCTGACAGACGATTGAAAAGTTTTTAAGTCTAAAAATTTTCAGAGGTCTATTCACCCCCCCCCCCCCCTCTAGACCTCATCCGACCACTTGGGACCAACAAGTGGTATCAGAGCAGGTGGTTCATTAGAATCAGCTCCCTGATCAACGAGCTTGATCCAAGTGTTTTTCAAAGGTTTTCAAAACTTTTCAAAAGTGCATCTTTTTGAAAAATAAAAACTTTTTGAAAAATGGACTGTATCAGCCATGTTCCCCACATTGCTGGTATGTCTTTTGAAGACTGGAAAATCAGGATGGAGATTTTTCTAGCTGCTTATAATGATAACATGTACACATGTATCATAAAAGGTCCATTCAGATTCACCAAGACGATAAAGATCAATGAAGTTGATACTGTGGTGGAGAAAGACTTGCATGAGATGACAGCCGAAGAAATAAAGTTGTTCAATCTTGACAAAGTCGGAAGATTTATCATGACTAAAGCCCTGGATAATGATCGGTTTGACAAAGTCAAACATTGCAAAACTGCAAAGGAGATGTGGGATAAAGTCAGAGATATGAGCGAAGGAAACGACGCCATTAAAGAGCATCAGCTGAGTGTTGCTCTAGAAAAGCTGGATAACTTCAAGATGAAGTCTGGAGAGACCATTGATCAGATGGATACTAGGTTCACCAGAACACTAAATGAAGTTTTAAAGCTTGGAAAAACCTTCACGGATAAAGAGATAACCATCAGAGTACTGAAGGCTTTACCTCCGAAATTCAACATGAAGGTGACAGCGATGGAAGAATCAAGAGATTTGGGAAAAATCTCTCTTACAGAGCTGTTCTCAATACTCAAGGCGTATGAGTATAAATTGCCAAGAATGGGAATTGAAGAAACCTCAACTTCAGGACCCACAACTGCCTTAGTTGCTGCTGAAAATCCCAGAAGACCAGCACAGAAAAGCAAAGAAGTGAACTCATCTGATGAAGCCACATTACTCAACAAAAAGGAGTACACAGCTGGAGATGTAGCATTGCTGATAAACAATTTCAAGAAGTTCTACAAAAGAAAAATGAAGAACAAATACAACAATGCTTCTACTTCTAAACCTAACTTTTCTTCTCAAGATAAGGATGACTATAAAGCCAAACTAATGTGTTATAACTGTAGGAAATTGGGACACTTCATCAAAGACTGTCCATATCCAAAAGCAGAGAAATACACTGAAGAAGAAAAGGGAATCAGAAAAGAATGAAAGCATCAGAGAGGCAAAGCAATGGTAGCTGAAGCAGAAAAGCTGACTGCTATCTACTCATCTGATTCAGACTCAGACACGTCTGATGAAGAATCTTCTGATGAAGAGAAACCTGCTCTCCTCTGCCTAATGGCCAAGGAATCTGATGACTCTGAGGATGGGGTAACTCCTCTTGATAATGAATTATTTAATTCATTTGAACAAATGATGCTTAACAATACTGGTATTGCTGAAGCATATAAAAAGCTTAAGGAAGAGATGATATTGCTAAAAGAGCAAAACAGTTCACTGAAACTCACAGCTGAAAAGCCAAGAGAATCAGCTGAATATAAAAAGCTTGAGCAAGAACATGAATCTCTGAAAGCTGAATGTGAAGTTTATAAAGGAAAAATCATGGAACTTGAAAAAGTTATTGAGTCTCATCAAAAATCATCTGTTGCATCCACTCATATGTCTAGTAAACAGAAGATGCCTTTAGAACAGGATAAGCTAGAATTGAATCATACTAAAAAATTTATATCTGCTGACAATAGTAAGGTCATTCTGTATGTTCAAAATACTAAACCTGCTTCACCTGAGAAAGTGTTAAAGGAGACAAAAACTCCTAAGGCTAAAAAGAGCAAAGAGCCTAGTGTAGGTAAACAGACTAGTAAGACCAAACAGCAGAGTCCTAAGAAGTCTGCTGATAAAGCTAAACTGAATCAGATTAGTGGTAAAACTAAGTCGTCTGTTAATGAGCAAGCCTCTAGTAAACCAAAGAAGCATAAGAATAAGAGAAATCAAAATGCTTGGTATGGAAATGAGTCTTATTATGTGCAACCTGCTGCATATCCTCCTATGTATCATGCACCTCAATTTCCAAGTTACTATGCACCATATCCTGCTCATCCAATGCATGCATATCCTGCTTATCATGCACCTTACCCTGCTTATGAACATTTTCCTTATCATACTGATCATCAACCTGACTTATCTGCTGAATATGATAATGATAAAACTGTTCATGCTCCTGTCAAAACTCAGAAGCCTAAGACATCAACATCTTGGGTTGTCAAAGGTGGAACTAATCCTTCAGGACCCTCTCAATAAGGGTACCTAAAACAATTTTATTTTTGTTTCGTAGGTTAGGATTAGGAGTAGGAGTAAAGTAGAGAAGATTTGCTACTTGGACAGTGGTTGTTCAAGGCACATGTGTGGAAGCATACATGAGCTGACTGATGTTGTTGCTGTGGATGGTCCAAAGGTTACTTTTGGAGACAGCAAAGAAGGCAAGATTGTAGCTAAAGGAAGAATAATCAAAGGAAACATAGAGATATCTGACGTCTCATATGTTAAAGGCCTAAAGTACAACCTGCTGAGCATAAGTCAATTTTGTGATAAAGGATATTCAGTCATCTTCTCAACAGATAAGTGCTATGTTGAACAGATTGGTACAAAGAAGGTAATTTTATCTGGAAGACGACAAGGAAATGTCTACATAGTCGACTGGAATTCTGCTGACAAGAATTCAAGCATTTGTTTGGTAGCATCAACACCAAGTGAAGTCAGTTGGCTGTGGCACAAAAGGATGAATCATTTAAACTTCAAGACCATAAACAGATTGATAAAGAATGATCTGGTAGAAGGGATTCCAAAAACAGTCATGAGCAAAGATAAGCTCTGTGACGCATGTCAGAAAGGGAAACAAATAAAGTCATCATTCAAAAGCAAGAAGCACCAATCTTCTGAAAGAATCTTGGAGTTGCTACACATGGACTTATTTGGACCTATTGATCCAGTCAGCAATGGTGGAAAGAAATACTGCCTAGCTGTTGTGGATGATTATTCAAGATATACTTGGGTGATATTCATGAAGAAGAAAAGTGAAACCAAGGAACATCTTACTAATCTGATGGAACTGATCCAGAATGAGAAAAACATAAAAATATTGAAGATCAGATCAGATAGAGGGACAGAGTTCACAAACTCTACTGTTGAAGAGTATTGTAACATCAAAGGAATACATCATGAGTATTCAGCTGCTAGAACCCCTCAACAGAATGGTGTTGCTGAAAGGAGAAACAGAAAACTAAAGGAAGCTGTCAGAACTATGATAGCTGAAGCTAAGCTGCCACAAAGATTTTGGGCAGAAGCAACAAATACAGTCTGCTTTACTCAGAACAGATGCATGATCAACAAAAATCAGAACAAGACTCTATATGAAGTTTGGAACAAAAGGAAACCAAACATTCATTACTTTAAAAATTTTGGTTGTAAATGCTTTGTGTTAAATAATGGGAAAAATCACCTTACTGCATTTGCAGAGAAGGCTGATGAAGCTGTTTTTGTAGGATACTCTACTGTTAGTAAGGCTTATAGAGTTTTTAACAAAAGAACATTGCTAATAGAAGAATCCATTCATGTAGTATTTGATGAGCCAAGTCAATCTTCTGAAAAGAATCAAAGTATTAATCAAGATCTGTCTACTGATTTACAGAAGTTGGATGTTGGAAAGAATGAAGAATATGTTCCCATCATACTACCTAATCTCAATTCAGCGCTAACTCAAGTGCTGTTCAAAATCACAGTGCTGATTGTCTAACAGACGAGTTGCAAACAGCTGACAGACCAGAGACTGTTCAACAGACTACTACTGGAACTCCAATAGTAGTGTTGCAAGATCAAAACAGAGGACAACATCCAGACCTGCAACCTGATCTCAGATGGCTAAGGAATCACCACCAGAGTTAGTGATTGGTGATCCCCTGGATAGAGTGAAAACAAGAAGAGCTGCTGCACAAGATGCTATAGTTTGTCAGTTTTCTATCTCAGACAGAGCCTAAACAAATTGAAGAAGCTCTCAGTGATTCCTTCTGGATTGAAGCTATGCAAGAAGAGTTGAATCAATTTGAAAGGAACGAAGTATGGTACTTAGTTCCAAGACCAAGTCATCAAAGAGTAATTGGCACTAAATGGGTTTTCAGAAATAAAATGGATGAAGATGGTGTTGTCACCAGAAATAAAGCAAGATTAGTGGCCAAGGGTTATTGTCAAGAAGAAGGAATTGACTTTGATGAAACATTTGCACCAGTAGCAAGACTTGAAGCAATCAGACTGTTTCTTGCCTATGCTGATTACTAGAACTTCACTGTCTATCAGATGGATGTGAAGTCAGCATTTCTCAATGGAGAATTGCAAGAAGAAGTGTATGTTGAACAACCGCCTGGATTGAAGCTTATCAACAAGAAGACAAGGTGTATCGTCGAAAGAAAGCCCTCTATGGACTGAAACAGGCTCCAAGAGCATGGTATGATACCCTATCTGATTTTCTTTTAATTAAAGGATTTCGTAAAGGTAAGGTAGACAAGACCTTGTTCACAATTGAATGGGAGAATCATATATTACTTGTGCAAATATATGTAGACGATATTATTTTTGGTTCAACTAACCAACAGATGTGTGACAAGTTCTCCAAGCTCATGCAGAATAAGTTTGAAATGAGCATGATGGGTGAACTCAATTATTTTCTTGGTTTGCAAGTTAGACAGTTGCCTGATAGAATATTCATCAACCAAGCAAAATACACAAGAGATCTGTTTAAGAAATTTGGTATGGAAACTAGCTCCACTGCTACTGTTCCAATGTCTACTAGTCTTCGTTTGGACAAAGATGAAGATGGCAAATCAGTAGACATAACCAAATACAAAGGCATTATTGGGTCACTGTTGTATCTAACAGCCAGCAGACCTGATATCATGTACTCTGTTGGGGTTTGTGCGAGATTTCAATCAAATCCTAAGGAATCTCATCTCTTAGCTGCCAAGAGAATACTGAAATATATTAAGGGCACTCAAGAATTGGGATTGTGATATCCTAGAGAATCTGGATTTGAGCTTATTGGATATTCAGATTTAGACCTTGCTGGCTGCAAAATTGATAGGAAGAGCACAACAGGTGCCTGTCAATTTTTGGGTAGTCGTATGATCTCATGGATGAGTAAGAAACAAACTTCAGTATCCATATCTACTGCTAAAGCTGAGTATATAGCTGCTGGAGCTTGCTGTGCACAGATACTTTGGTTGAAGCATCAACTAGAAGATTACAATATCAAGATCAGTGGAATTCCAATCTACTGTGACAATACAAGTGTAATATCTCTTACTCAGAATACTACAAGTCATTCAAGGACTAAGCATATTGAGATCAAGCATCACTTCATTAGAGATCATGTTGAAAAAGGGAATGTTATGATTGAGTATGTTCATACAGACAATCAGATAGCTGACATTTTCACCAAACCTCTAAGTGAAGTAAGGTTTTCAACCCTAAGAGCTGAACTAGAATTACTGAATTTGGATGCGTAAACTGAGGGGGAACCTATCAGAAGACTGAGGTTCATCAGCATATTCATCCGTTACTATATTCAAGGATTAACTCCCAACAGACTAGTTAACTTATGAATTCTTAAAGTCAGGGGGAACGTGTAAGACTAGCGGTACTTCTGATTAAAAGATGAAATTTGTTGATGACAGTTAGTTGAAGTTATGTTATCAGAAGATGTGTTCTTAATTCTTGAAGATTGAAGATCGAATTATCTTGCTGGATTGACAAACAACAGAGGAAGATTACTAGCTATTGGCTTTCTCTAGTAATATCAGATAACAGATCACTCGTATGTCAGATAAGTAAACTCTACTCATCTGATACATTATATAAGCATGGTCATAAATCGCATCTTTTGAAACACGCTTTTATAAGTAACAGTTAAGTGCCGATAGAGTTTCCCGCCCATCTGACATTAATTTAATATATTTGAAGTCTGCAATTCTCACCCACACGATTTAAAAACTGTCAGATCAATCTTACGGTTCTCATTTATCACGATAACCAAAATCAAAAGAAATGTATAAAATCCGATCTGAATAGATTAGTCGACTTACGCACACAAAATTCCCAAATTCTCTAACTCTATAAGCTCTCAGTTTTCTACAGATTTACATCACTTAACCTCAAAATGGCTATTGCTGAAGGAAGATATCTAAGCTATGACAAATTCTTCGCTACCGGTACTGATCTGATGAGGGAAATTTTGGAGAAAATTAAGGAATCATCACTGGTACCCATCTTAGAAGCTCATGAGGAACGAGTATATCTGGACGATGTTGAACACTTCTACAAAACCAGAAAATTCAATGATGAAGAGACAACCATGACTGCTACTATTGGGGGAAAGAAGATTTGCATATCGGCTGCGGTTTTAAGTGAAGTGTACGGGCTGACAAATGAAGGAGGAGATGTAACAGACCTAGGGTCTGAAAAAGAGGAAGAATTTTGGCTAGTTTGCGCCAAGGAGGGAGAGGAATTAACTGGGTCTCTGATGAAAACCAACTGAAAGATGAGTATCAGAGATTTGTTGATATAATTGCGAAGGTGCTGGACTGCAGCACTAGTTCTTTGGATGGATTACCCAGGAGAAGGTATTATATAATTATTTGTATTTACTATGGTTTGAAAATCAACTGGGCTGCTCATGTATTTGATCTGCTGAGTGATAAGAAGGTCAAATATGCTATTATGCTCAGTCATCTGTTTTTAAGTTTGGGATGTCCATTTGGAAGTGGTAAGCCTATCCATGGTGGCAAGGAATTCAAATTGTATGAGCCAGTTAGAAGTGTGTGAACTTCTAAAAGAAAGGCTCCTGCCAAGGCTGCTAAGGCCCCTGCAAAGAAAGGAAAGAAGACTGGTCAGACCAGTGGGTCTGCTGATAAAACAGTAAGTACTACTGTTGAAGTTGGATCAGCACAGCCTGAGATTGTAATTCCTGAAAAGGTGATTGATGACTTCATTGAAGAACTTGAGAAGATGGAGATTGGATCTTCTCCTGAAAGGACAGAATCTGAAGAAACTGTTCCCATTCAACCTGCAAAAAGAATGAGGACAAGAAGCTCTGCAAAAGGACCTCCTAAACCTAAACCTTCAGGAAGAATCACCAAGTCCAAGGCAAAGAGAAATGTCACCTTCTCTGAAGAGTCACCTGAACCAGTCAGGGAAGTCCCAGCAACAGCTGAAAGGCCAATTATCATTGAAGAGCCTGCTGTTGAGCCTGTTGGAGACTCATCTGTTGCAGTGTCTGCTGAGAGTAAAGAAGAACAGCAGACTAGCATAACTATTGAAGAAGCACTCCTTCTGCATCCTACTCCTATTGCTGCTACTCCAATACAAAACGTGGAAAGTCCTGAAGCTAAGAAGCTAAGGACTGGCAAAATTGTGATTCCCTATCTCTCTGAGGCTGAAAAGAAGAAATTAGATGAGGCTGAGAGACAGAGGAAGGCCGCTGAAAAGGCTGAAGAAGATCGTTTGAAGGCCCTTGAGCTCAAAAGGCTGGAGGAAGAGGCCAGCAAAATGACTCAAGCACAAAGAGATGCTATTGAAGCTGCTGAATTGGCTGCTGCCATAGAAGCAAGTGCTAAGGACTCTCATGGTCCAAGGCAAGCTGGTGGTATTATAATTGGTGAACAAAGAGATCCTACCAAGCCTAAGCCAGTCATGCCTACCCCAGCAGTGCAACCTAAGAGAAAAGCAGAGGTAAAACTGGCATTGGAGATTGTCAGAGATGATCCTGCTGTATTCGATGAGTTTATTGCACGGTTGGATGCTGAAAATGAAAAGATTACTCATCTGACGATGTTCAATAAAGAAAAGATTCGATATAACAGATGGAGGGACTATCGTCTGACAAAAAGTAAGGATCAAATTGCAAATTGAAAGGCCTTTGCTGATGAAGAAGCCTGGGTTTTAAAGTGGCTTGAGACAGGTTCTCTGACTCAAGCTTTGGACTCAGAGTTTTTCCTGGATAAACTAAGACTGAGGATCAGTCATGTTGTAAAGGCTGAAGCAAAGAAGCTGTATGAATATGTTCCTGAGGAGTATGCTGAAAATGAAGATCTTAAGGAACGATCAATCAAGCTGGCAGTTTCCCAAACAATGGAAACTTGGGCCAAAAAGACTAGGAAGATGAAGGGACAGCCAAGCTCTATGATTCCCCTTCCAAGTCTGAAGCAAATTGTTTATGGACCTACTATCAGGCCATATGAAGAGCTGCCTGAGGATCCAATCTCCCCGTTTGTTCCAATTGATGATTTGACATGGATCACTCACAGGACTGCTTTGGATGAAGCTGGTAAATTGCGCACCATTGCCAATGTTAAGAAGATCCAAGCACCACCTGCTGATCAGAATAAAGAGAAAGAAGGTACTTCTGAGCATGCTGATCAAAACAAAGAAACAGAAGGTACTTCTGGTCCTACTGATCAGAATAAGGCAAAAGAGGAGAACAAGGAAAAAGAGGGTACTTCTAACCCTGCTGATCAGAACAAAGAACAAGAAAAAGAAGATATTTCTGAGCCAGCTGATCAGACTAAGGAGAAGGAAAGCACTCCTAGTCAAGCTGATGAGACCAAGGAAAAGGAAGAGACTATTCCTGGTTCAGCAGATCAGATACCAGAATCAGCAATCCTTGCCTTACCTCCTATTCCCACTTATGATCCTTCTACTTCTCAGAGCTCACAGCAATCTCTGTTGGATTCAATTCAACAGATGATTTCAAAATCAATGAAGGAATTAGAAGAGAAGGTAACTGCTAATCTGTTGGCTGCTCTAAGTCAACCAACCCAGAAAGCTGCTGATGTTCCAACCTCTCTGATAGAAGACACTGCTCATAATGTGGAAACTATCAGACAAGATATGGATGTGATTAGAGAAAGAACTCAAAGTACAGCTGCTGGTTGGAGACAGATTACAGAGACAGTTGAAATGGCCATTCAAGCTGAGGATGAAACATTAGAAAATATGATGAAGGACTTCAAGGCATCTACTGATATGATTCTGGCAACTCAGATTCAGCTAGGTGACCAAGGAGAAGTTGTCCTTAACAGAATGGATGCTTTCGAGGCCAATCAACTCAGACAGCAAGCTCAACTTGATGCAATGGAAGAAAACATCAAACTTCTCTGTGATTCACTTCAAATCACACCAGTCTTACCACAATATCCAATCAACCCTGCTGATGATGACAAAAAGGGGGAAGATAGGGTACTTGGTAAAAAAGAAGATAGACCTGAAGGCACATCTTTTGAAAAGACTGCTGAATTTGAAGACACTGAAGTACTGGAGGAATCTGCTGAAGATGAAAAAGCTGATGAAGAAAATGAAGGCACAAGCAGACCAGTAGATCAGTCAATTGCAGAAGAAGAAGAGGAAGCTGGTGAAACTGAAGCTGAAGAAACTCCTAAGGAAACAGCAAAGACTGATAAAGAAATTGCTGCTGCTAAGGACTCAGCTGAAGAACAGCTTAATCCTGATGTTAAGCAAAAGAAGATGGAGCTGCTAAGACAAAAATTCTTCAAGGATTTAGAAGCTGAGACTTCCAAACCTAAAGAAGATGAAGAGGACAAGCCAGAAGATAAAGCAGAAGACTAGTTTAGTCTAGATTACTTAGGCTTGAAATCCTTGTAATTTTTCTTTTTGCACATCTCATCTGATTGAACTTGTAATATGTAATCATTTCAAAATCTATAAAAGTTCAAGTTTGAATCCAATAAACTATTTCTATCTCAGAAATTTTTGAGGATCAAAACTTTAGTTTAGGTACAGGTACTTAGCTGAAGTTTTGTCATCATCAAAAAGGGAGAAATTGTTGGATGAAGATGATGATGAAGTGCAATGAAGATAAGAAGATAAGGGAAGATTTTGATGATTTCCAAAACGTCAAAATCAGCTAAGTATGGAAAACTTAGGTCCCTTAGAAGAATTTTGACCAATTAAAGAAGACAACAGAAGGGTCCAAAATTCTAAGCCCAGAAGACTACTGATCTTATGCTGAAACAGCAATCAGAAGGGTAGGTCATCAGCTGACTCAAATCAGATTAGTTCAGAGTTTGATCAGCAGAGTATCTATCAGCAGGGTTGTTTCGATCAGCAGAGTAGAAGAGATAAAGAAGTTAATGCAACGGTAATAAATGCACTTGGTGTAATAAATGCTGTAAGAGAAGGGTAGTAATGGCAAATGATTGAAGAATATTCTCAGATCAGCAGAGTGCATTTAATGCAACTACATGAAAGTACAGCAGAAAAAGTACTGTAGCAGGGAGCCGTTCTGGATTTGGGCTAAAGGCTATGGATTAAATTTGTGACTTCCTTCAACGGTCATATTTTCAAATCCAAGTATAAATAGAGCTGAATTCAACGAGCGAGACACACAACAACATTCTGAGATTTTATTTTCGAAGCAGAAATTTTTCTAAGTCTCAAGAAGCTCAAGAACAGCTCACTCGTCTGGTGAAGTCATCTGTTGACAGAAACCAAGTTGAAGCCAAATATAAAATACTTTCTGAGTGAAATTGTATTAGCTGAGTGTTGTGCGGAGTTAAGATCCATCTTTGTGAGTGATCAAACTTCAGAGGATAGGTTTTCTGAGTGATTTCCTATTGTGAGCTTACAGCCTTCTCATTTGTTGTTTAGGTGTAAGTGGAGAAATATTGTAAACTTAGTGTTTATAGTATAACCCAGAATCTAAGTGATCTGGAAGAGTGGACTAAAGGATTTTTATCCATATAACCACTATAAAAATTCTTTGTGTTATTTTTGCATTTAAGTTTTCTTGCATATTTCAAAATTGCATAAGTAAACACTTTGAATTGCTTTAAAGATTTTGAAGGAGTTTTTAAACTGGGGATAAAATCTTTAAATAGACTTAGTCTACTTGTGAAAAACACTTACAAATTATCCGCTGCAAGTATACTCTTGTAAAACTGATTTTGCTGAAATCAGCTAAGTTACTATAAGAAGAGTGGTCACTCTGCTGTTCAAGATTTGTTCACGATCAGCATAGTCAGCTTACTGTTCTTCATAAGCTTAGTCTGCTGACAGACGATTGAAAAGTTTTTAAGTCTAAAAATTTTCAGAGGTCTATTCACCCCCTCCCTCTAGACCTCATCTGACCACTTGAGACCAACAATCATTCAATCATAGATCAAACATAGGATTCATAAAACCCTAGGAATTGGGAATCTAGCTACTCATGATGTCAATAAAATCATCCAATAGCATCCTCATAACCATATCCATATTCTAATGATAAAAAGAAGAAATTAGAGATAGAAAATGCTTAGTCTCTTGAAGTTCTTCACAAATCCCCCAATTCTCTCCTCCAAATCTCTCAAATTAAAGTGAAATGTAAAGTGTAGTGTCCAAAGGTTTGAAAATAGGGTTTTGATTAAGCATTTATATCAACCCCAAATAAGTCTTGCAAAATGCCGGAAAAGCCCTTCACTTATCTTGCTAAAATTTCATTTTTTCTTTCAAATTGTGCATTTTTCTGCTAGCAGGAGTCGCGACTCTAGATTCTGAAATCGCGCCTCTGAATTGCAGTTTTTCTTCTCTTCTACCGGGGTCGCAACTCTGGATTCTGAAGTCGCGACTCTTACTCTCGGCTATTCTGGCAAGGCAGCTTCAAATAGATGTTTCTCCCTCGTCCGACCTTCAAATGCAGATTCGTAAAATCCATAGCGTAGCTAAATTCCTCCTCTACATCATCCTAAAAATTAAGCTTCATTGTATAACCCATCAAAGAGTTATACTTGTTGGAGTGAGCAGTCATCTACGTCTTTGCACTATTTACTCCGAATTTTTCTTTCCTTAAAGCTCTTATTCATAAGCTCCTACAAAAACCACGAAAATCAACGATACAACAACAAAAACACGAAACAACGAACAAACAACACAAAGAAACACAAACGAAGGAAAAACACCCAAGAACACACAAAAGCTTAAGGACAATCAATACATTTGAGCTTGAGAGTGCTGGTAATAATGACATTTTCACGACATTATCACCTAGGATAGTAATCACTAGTATGGGTCATCAATTGATTTAGCTAATTGGTCATAGATTAGACTAGATGACATAGAACTCTAGAAGCTTTTTATCATTATTCCCACCAAGTGTTTGATAATTTGCCTGAGTTACTTTCATTTGCTTTTCCTTAGTGGTAATTGCTAAAATAACCATCCAAACATATTTGAACCATGAATCTAAGTAGAGTAGCTTTAGTCCTAGTTGGTAGATAGTTTGTTCAATTTTCCGTGGGTTCGACACTCGACTTATCTCTTTATTACTTGGAACGATACGTATACTTGCGTGCTTTGCGTGTTAGTTTATATCGCGAACATTAATAAACACGTTACTAGATTCTACAAGCAACAGACTAAGTAGCAAAGTGAGCGTGCTGTCTTTGATCCGAGTTCGAATCCCTTTACCAGCACTTTCTAGGTTGACTTCGTCACAGCTGGTTTGCCTAGTATGATTTAAATCTCTCGTGTAGTTTGTGAGCTATTGCATGGGGGCGGAGTTTACCTTGTACAATTCGATGGTTGTGACTTTCCCTTGTAAAAAAAAATTATCATGTAACTTTTTTTTAAGGGTACTTATATAATCATATATTTCTTGAACATGAAAACAGTTAAAGACTTAAAACATTGAGATCTCAACTTTGTCACTTAAGGTGACCATTATTCTGAGTTCGTTTCATAGCTTTATAATAATGGTAAAATATTAATTATAAAATTCTGAATAAAATAATACAATTTTTGTTCTTATTTGATACCGATATTTAAAATATAAATTAGTGACAAATTAGTAAAATACGGCAAACTTCTTACGTTAAATTATAGAAAATGTATTAATATAGGATTTGAGATGTGATAATTAATTCTAAGTACGTCATACCAAAGAAAAAGTAAGTGCTGTTAAAAGACAATCTCAGTTAACTTTTTGCTATCAAATGAGTTCTTAATAAAAAAATAAAATTTATATTTCAGGTAATTGTGTCCAAAGATATGGTTATGTGGACCTTGGACCTTGGTAAAAATGGTTATGTGCTCTATCCAGAACTAGAATCAGTAACTCTAAAGCATTATATTTTTGATGAAATTGAAAAGTAAGTAATATAATTCATAGTCCTATTACGATGTCTTTTTACGAATTTTGATTTCTATCCTCAAATTGGAGTACAGGATTAGTAGTGCTTCGACCTTTGAACACGGAAGTCCTTCGGTACCGAGTAAAAGAGATCTTTCTTCCCATGCTCCAATTATGTCCACTTCACCATGGATTAAAAAAAAAACATAAATTAAACATGTAAATCAAGCAAAAGTTCACAAGTACCTTTATCATATTCAGAGTTCTTCACCAACCATCTTCTATATTTTTCAGCTCCAATTGTAAATGAATTGTCTCTAGGCCTACGTTTCTTCCTAAACCACTTGATCGCCTTGGTCGTCTTGATTCACTTGTTCTTGATTCACCACTTGATCGCCTTGGTCGTCTTGATTCACTTGTTCTTGATTCACCACTTGATCGCCTTGGTCGTCTTGATGATCGTCTTGATGAAATGGATGCTCTTGATCGATGTCATTGTTATCAAGTCAATCGATGTCATTGTCACCATTGACTTGATAACAATGACATCGATCAAGAGCACCCATTTCATCAAGACGATCATCAAGACGACTAAGGCGATCAAGTGACGAATCAAGAACAAGTGAATCAAGACGACCAATGCGATCAAGTGGTGAATCAAGAACAAGTGAATCAAAACGACCAAGGCGATCAAGTTGTTAGGAAGAAACGTAGGCCTAGAGACAATTCATTTACAATTGGAGCTGAAAAATATAGAAGATGGCTGGTGAAGAACTCTGAATATGATAAAAGGGTGATAAAGGTACTTGTGAACTTTTGCTTGATTTACATGTTTAATTTATGTTTCTTTTTTAAATCATTTGGTGTTCCTCAGTCGCTACATCAGGGTGTTCCTCATTTGGTTCCTCATCCGCTACATCAGGGTGTTCCTCATTCGGTTCCTCATCTGCTACAGTAGGGTGTTCCTCATCTGGTTCCTCAGGCTGTATAAGAAGCCTTGGTTTCCAAGATACTCTACGAGAGCGCAGCTTTACCAAAAACAAAATACTCATTCAAGGAAAAATGATTTAAAAAGAAAACATAAATTAAACATGTAAATCAAGCAAAAGTTCACAATACCTTTATCACCCTTTTATCCTATTCAGAGTTCTTCATCAACCATCTTCTATATTTTTCAGCTCCAATTGTAAATGAATTGTCTCTAGGCCTACGTTTCTTCCTAACCACTTGATCGCCTTGGTCGTCTTGATTCACTTGTTCTTGATTCACCACTTGATCGCATTGGTCATCTTGATTCACTTGTTCTTGATTCATCACTTGATCGCCTTGGTCGTCTTGATTCACTTGTTCTTGATTCACCACTTGATCGCCTTGATCGTCTTGATGAAATGGGTGCTCTTGATCGATGTCATTGTCACCCTTGACTTGATAATTGTATATAATAGCGGCTCCATCTAAAAAAACAGTAAATATGTCAGTATATATAAAAAAAAACATAAGAATTAAATATATTACATCATAAGAAAATTCTTACATAAAAGAATTCCCACAATATTTTGGGGGATGAGTGCAGCATGCTCTAAAATTTTAATACTGAAACAATAAATAAAAAACTAAGTCACTTGATCATCAATATGAGAGGGATTTATCATATTACATAAATATGAAAAAGAATATTTCAAAAATGAAAGGACATTATCATATTACCAAAGATGGTTGACATTTAGGGTCGCCACATCATCAATATGAGAGGGATTTTTTGCCGCATTCCTTGAATTAAGAAACAAGAACAAACAAGTTCAAAATTACTTGGGATGAAAATAAATCAAGCACAAAAATCTAAAATACAAATTACCATGTGGCTCTCAACGATGGTGTCTGTAAGATGAAATCAGTAAAGTGAGTCATCTTGGGATGAAGAATTAGGGTCCCTCCGAGTCCAGATCCAACTATTATTTGTTGTGGCAGGAAGAAATGCAAGAAGATGAAAGATGAAAAAGGGAAGAAATGCCATGTTTAATATGAGACATGTTAGTCTAAAATAGATATATCGTATTACAAGGATATTATAGCTAACGCTTTTCAATGATTTTCTCAGAATCTTTTAAAAATGACGTGTAAGATTATAATAACTGACCACCTCTGTATGGAGAACATCTAGAGATTGAAAGAGAGACAGAGAGACGCAGACACACAGACAAAGAGGGACACGTGCACACACACAAAAGTATCAGATAGCACCTGGAGTGATTGTAAAAGCAAATACTCTCTTTCAGCTGCTTCATTAAAAAATTAAATTACAGACAGCTGATGTTGTATGCTCAACATATAATTAAAACAACGAACTTAAATGATTGTCTGTATGATAAAGAACTTCCCAAATATATTAGTTTCCTTTCTATATTTTCATATTTTTCAAATGTTGAAAAATATGTAATTTATGATCATTTATGTTAAGCAGTAAATTTGCTAGGAAATGCTGAATTTTTTTGCATGTATACATTAATAGGACATATGATCATCTGGATTAAACCTAATACTCACCTATCCTATTTTTTACTATGACAAATTGCATCTGAAATCTCACAAACAACAGTTTTACTCTAAAGCGCCATTTGCAATAACTTTTCTCAGTTTCTTTTACTAAAAAAACATATTAGCACATAATATCTCCCCTGCACATCAGAAATTAATATAAACACGAGAAAGTAAAAGTAGGAGTAAAAGGATATGGAGAAAGCATTAGTACCAGCAGCACAATAAAGTATGAATATGTGCTGCCATAAAGAAAAGGAAAGAGAAAGGTGCTTGATAAGAAATGAGAATGAGTAGTTGAGTACCAACTTAAATCATGGAAATAATAATTTCCCATAGACAGCTAATTTCTGTCCTCATAAAACATTAAAAAGAAAGTATCGTAAATAAAATAAAGATGGTACCAATTAATGCAAAGAAGAAAACAGTTGATCAATGAAGTGCTGAAAGTTTATTCGCTGGGAACTAAGTATTCTAAAGCATGTAATTTTCTAGTTTCAACAAAAAATTTAACTAAGGCTAGAAAAACATAGGTTCAAGTCTTTTTAGTTTCTCATCACCCAAATAATTCTCTTATCTAGAGGAAATGCTAAATAAATGAGAAAATTACACCCCTGCTTACAAAAAAATGATTAAACCAGAAGCTCCAATCAATTACAACGAGCACCCGTATTGAAGGCTAAAAGTTTATGGATAACCCAGACAATTGTGAGCATTCACTTTAACCGACTACACAAAAAGTTCATCAAAAAACACTTGGGAAATTAAAATGATTCCCGACCCAATCAATTTTAAAAGATTAATTACTTTCCAGATAAATCCATATTTTAAAAGAGATGAATCGGTCCTAGTTTAAAACTAGTCAAATTTCCTAAATTCATACTGAAATGAGTAAAACCCTAACTTCGAGTATCAGCCAAACACAAGCGATTAAGAAAAATCTCAGTTCAAGAAGATACAACATCTAAAAAAAACACGAGTAAATTAAAAATTGCATAAAATAATACTCCACACTGGGGAAATTAGAATGATTCCCGACCCAATCAGTATTAAAAGATTACTTACTTTCCAGATAAATCCATTATTTAAAGGAGATGAATCGATCCTAGTTTAAAACTAGTCAAATTTCTTAAATTCATACTGAAATGAGAGAAACCCTAACTTCAGGTAACAGCCAAACACAAGCGATTAAGAAAAATCTCAGTTCAAGAAGATACAACATCTAAAAAAAAACACTAAGAATGTACACAATAACATGAACACGAGTAGGAGTTTGAATAGAAAGATAACCTGAGAGAATCCTAAAAGATGGAACACTAGCTTCAATTTGAATTTTATATCGGATCTGCTAAAACCCTAGGCCAATACGGGTTGAAGAAATTTTCATCAAGACGATTATTCTCTTTTAAAATATGGATTATAAACAGAACGAGAACAATTTGCGATCACCAGTGATGTAGGAACTAACTGACAACGTAGGAAGCTAGGAAACCAATAACAGAAACAGGGGAATCGAGTAACTTCAGGGTTTTGTGCCCAAGATTAAGTCTGTAAAAGATATAAATCTAATACTAATTAACTAACCCAGCCAAATAAACTTGCAGTATTTATATGAGAATAAAAATACTTCGTAACCCTAATAAAAAAAATGACTAAATTGCCCTTAATTTAAGTAAGGGTGACTCAACCAAAATAAAGTAAATATAAAGTACTCAATGCCAAATAATAACCAAAACTCCTAGACAAAATATAAGGGAAAATTGTTTTTTTGGTACCATAGGATAGAATGACTTGCACTTTTGGTACCATTGGATATGAAAATGCAAATTTGGTACCATAGGATAGGTTCTCATTGCAATTTTGGTACTAAACCTAATTTTTCTACAAAATTAATGGCAATTTATCCCCTATCAAATGCATAATGTTCAATTTAACCCATCGTGATTTAAAAAAGAGCAATTTACCCCCTGAAATTTTGTAAAAATTTCACATCGCCTCCCTGATATTTTTATAGGCGGCACTTAATCCACTTGTATTATGATAATATGATATTTTACCCATTGTGTTATGATAAATGTGGTAATTTATCCCCCTATGTTAAATAAAATAGTTTGCATGCATACTCTCAATTTCGGCAAGTGAGTTACAATCTCCGGCTGAAGGGGGTAAATTGCTTCATTAAAATTTTATAGGGGGTAAATTGATTTTTTTTCAAATTATAGAGAAATAAATTAAACATTATACATTTCATAGGGGGTAAATAGCCATTAACTTTGTAGAAAAATTAAGCTTGGTACCAAAATTGCAATGAAATTCTATCCTATGGTACCAAATTTACATTTTCGTATCCAATGATACCAAAAGTACAAGTCAACCTATCCTATGGTACCAAAAAAGTAATTTTCCCCAAAATATAATCTATGCTCAACTAGCTTCAATTTGAATTTTATATCGGATCTGCTAAAACCCTCGGCCAATACGGGTTGAGGAAATTTTCATCAAGAAGATTAATCTCTTTTAAAATATGGATTATAAACAGAACGAGAACAATTTGCGATGAGTAGTTATATAAATGTTCAACTTTTATGTGGCATTTCTGTGAATTTTCTAGTGATACTGGGCTTGCATGGGTAATAATCCCAAACCAAAAAAAATCTTTTGCATCTAAAGCCCATTAGTTCATTTAATTAATGAAAAGGTTCATCGTTTACTTTTAGTATGTACCTTTGTGAATGACAAAATACAAGAAATGTATAATTTTACACCAACTTTGCAATTACTTGGCGCATGACTTTAAAAAGTTGCTTAATTAGCTTTCTAGAAATGTGGGTAATGTGCGTGTCTTGGTACTTGGAGAATTAGACTAAAACGATATATAGTAATGATATGATTTTGTTAGAAATAAATATGCTTGATTTGTGATTTACAAGATTTATGGTATTTGTTTGTTACATGTCTAATAAATAATATATAAGTTCTAAAAGTCGGATAATATTAATATTTTCTTTTCAGAAATGATTTCGAAAGTATTTGATGTGTATTCTTTTGATCTTCTAGGAAACACTGGACATTCTCGTACAAATTCAAACTAAAATAAATTAACACGAGGAAGCTAATATGAGACAACGTAACAATGCCCAGTAGTAGTAAATCAAGCAGTCGAAAGGTTCCTTGCAAGTTAATATGTTCCTAAAATGGTCTCGCTTCTAGTTTAATAGCTGATTATATGTATTTGACCCACAACGATTTTGTTCATGAAATATTACATGGTAGGACTGGGTTTGTTCACTCTCTCCTGAAAACTTGAGCACATCACAGACATTATGTTACAATCCCTTAGTTGGCAAAAGTGTTATTTAATTTTACACATACAAGAATGGACAGGAAAATGCTAATGGCAAAAGTGATTGAACAGAAAAATTATCATAAAACACAAGCCTTGTCATTCCAATAAATAAACATGTAGGCAAGTGGCATTAAACACATTTATAATGCTAATGCACGAAAGAAAAATATAACTTGTCATTAGCAATTGACTTTGCAAATCCAATTAAAAAAAATGGTATTCATTTCAAAAGCTGGACAGGAAAATACAACGAGTAAAACTTCATGTAGTAAAAGAACCAATATAGGTATCTGAGAATTTAACTATTCTTGGATGTAACAAAGTAAAGAATGTATGAAACAAAGCTTTAATACTTACCATGAGTGAAAATCATACACAAGCTGGACCGTCCGTCTGCAAAATCAGTAAAGGGGGAGAGGAATGAAATAAGACTTCGCCATTATTGGATTAATTGTTAATTACCGCTAATGCACAATGACCAAATATAACTGGAAAAAGTAACGGAATTGTTTAAGATCATTTAAACCTGGTAAAATTATCCTAAGGCGTCGTTAACAAATTGATCAACAATTGGCGATGGAAAGCAAATCTCAGGATTCTTTCAAACAAAAAGCATATCTGCTTTACATTTTACTTCTTAATAAGATATCAAATGTGACTTCATGATGAGCGTGGCTTCTGAGAATAGTATGACTTGTATTTCATCAATTATGCCAGCAGGTTAGATATCAAAGATTGTAGAGAATTTCCTAGTTTCTTGAATCAATAAGATGAATCCAACTAATTCTTTGTATATTAGATGTAGAATGCACTAAAAACCAAGGTGAATATAATGCAACTAGAATACTACAAAGTTAAGGACTCAACACAAGTTTATAGAATGGAGAAGGTTGCTTTCATACTATAATACTGTATCAAGCAAATATCAGAGCCTTAACTGAGACCAACATCTGCCCTTACTACGAGATTAATACACATTTACCTCATGGTCTAGTTCTCCATTTTCCAAGGGTTCTTCATCCATTCGCATGTTTCTAAAAGCTTCAACAAGACTTGCAGTTGATATATCAGCATGTTGCAAGTATAAAATGCCGGAGCATAGTAACCCCTACAAAGCGAAGGAAACATGTAAAAACGTTAATGCAGTGCAAATATTTCATAAAACACATCAAGTTAAGGCCACAACACATTACAAATAGATAACGGAACGCGAAAGTATGGGAAGGCCATGAATAGATAAAAGTCAACTATACAAACATTTACTCCCAACTTCTTAGTTGTTCTTGCACTTCCACACCTCAAGTGCTTGATCATATAACGAAGGTGCAGATATGCACAGCAATACCTTGTCTCAGCAACTTTGGATTCAACAGAAAGCACAACTTGCCAGTCCTCAAAACAACTTTGGATATTCTTCTGGATCAGCAAGAGATTCCGCGGCTTTTGGATTAATCTGCAAAACATATTCAACAATGGAACCAGATCAAACCAAATTTAATTTCCTCCCTAACACTCCAAATATATACAACTTTACTAAGAGCAAAATGCATCATTCAAACGACAACTTCCACAGTTTAAAACAAGAACATGGTTAAGAAAAAGAGATGTAACCTTATTGAGGTCCTATCTCCAAAGAGCAACAATTTCTGACACGTTACTTGGAAGATAAGACCGTGCCATTAATGCAGCCTCGGGTATCCGGTTGCTGCAGAGAATCCGCATTGTTATAGTCATATCTAACTAAAGAAAAAAAAAGATGTAAAAATGAGAGGCATGTGTAACTGGAATAGAAAATAGAAGCACAAAATAAAAAAAGGATACCTCATATTTATCAACAAAAAACACATCTAACTGAAACAACAAATGAGAGGCATGTGTACCACAAAAACCTTAAAAAATATCTAGATAAGTAATTCTAATACATTTTCAGCCCAGAGCATAATCAAAGAGATAATTCAATTCCAGTAGACACAGCTAATTCACCCTGTTGCTTCCATTTAGACTTGCTCTGTGATACCGCGGCAATTTCCTGCAAAGAAGCACATAGTTATCCGGACTAGATAAGAGACAACGGGCCGAAAGGAAAGTGGAGGTGCTGCAGGAAAAGGTTTTTAATAGCTATAATACAGCAGATAAAACAAGTGAACGGTGCTTAACTTAGCAATCTCTAGTTTACCAATCTGTATGGCTAACTCAAATCTGTATTTGGGATATGTAGCAACTTCTAGAACCTCTTCTATCATTCCACGTGATTCCAAGAAATGAGCCACACTGTAAATAGCATCATATATTATTAGTATCAAGCAAAACAAAAGATTCTATGAACAAGCCTCAGGATCAGAAAGGATGACATGAGGCAACGAGAAGACAGAGGGGAGGAGAACATGTTAAAAACTTTTTGTTCATTCAGAACTGGTGCTTCAATTATGAAACATATCAGCAAGGACCAAGGATTAGTCATATAACATTATTCAAAGCTAAATCAGAGAATGCTCATTACGGAATTACTTTGATACATGGAATTTGGCAGCATCAGTTGGTTCGTCATGAAACAGGTTGGAAGACGTTAATTACAAATAAACCACCTTTGAGAATAAAAAGTTTGCAGCTTGCAGTCTATTTTATTAAGAAAATGCAGATACACAGTGTTTCCGTTCATTAATGTGGAGCAAGAAAACATATACAAATCAAGGGCAAGTCAGTTAGATAATTAAAACAAAATGATATTTAACTCTTGTTCAATTTTCTGAATCAAACCATGTGGTCTAGTGGTAGCCACTACATTTACAAATTGATTTGTTTAGCGTTAAGTTGTTTTAAGATTATCATGCATGAATGGCTGTGAGAATCAAGTCAACTTTATCAGTATAAAATTAAGAGGTTGAAATATTAAAGAACCTGCTATGATGCTCTTTCGGAATTGATGGTAAGACCTCATTTGCCCTTTCCAGATCACCACGAATTACAAGAGTCATGTACTCAATCAAGCTGAGCAGTATAGTATACCCCACAACACTGAAAAAAGGATCGAGATAGTTTTCAACAATTGCATAACAAAGTGATGGGATAATCAAGACAGCAGATACTTCTATTAGATAAATGTCAATGACTCTACTTGAATTCTTTGTCGATGAGATAAACACGACTCTGGTTGGCAAGATAACCAAGCAGGTACATGGGCCGATCTGGATGAAACATTGTTGTTACCTACAAAATCACATAAGGGTGCATTGAATCTAACATATATATCCCAAGTATGGTAGTAATGTGATTGAACATAAAGTGATGGTAAAAGCATAAATGGACATTAAACCATACCTCACCACCCACACAGTAATTGAGTCTCGAGGAAGAATTATTGTAAATGAAACAATCCCCAACCCAAATTCCAGTTCTAACACGTTCATTAATTTCATAAAGTTGCTCAAAAGCATCTTCAACACCTTCATCTACATATCTCCAACTATCTAGGTGAGAAGAGACTACAACACGCCGCAATACATAATGGCAACCCATTTATCAAAACTTCTCTAGATCATGCAAGAATGCAAGTTCAAGAAATCTTTGAGAAAATAGGATCCTTACATTATATGTGTCTTTCTTACTTTAACATTGACATCAATTCTCCGTATCAACCTGCACTCAACCCAATCATAGAAACAAATAAAATCATTTGAGCACATCACCAACAAAATGCCCCCATATATGTGTTCAGCAGAAAAAGTTGGCGGGATGCTTTTCTTCTCCTGACAGAAAACACCATTGTGTCTGTTATCTCTATAGATGAACTATAGAACCTTTTTTTCATTTAATATTGATACATACAACATTTAGGAATTTATAGGTTCCAATGATGAAAATATGTACTCATCATATTTTTGGAAAATAAGAGTTGTAAATGAACAGATAATTAAGTCGTGGCAGCCTACACTATAATATGTTCAAGTTCTTTTGACTTTGTGTGTGTTTGGGGGGAGGGGGTGGGTGCTACAAAAGACAGCAAGTTTGCACCACAATAGCAGCTGAGTTAGAACTCAGCGTGAATCAAACAGGGGTTTAAAATCATAAATCTAAAAAGAGGAAGGGAAGAGCGCTTACGAAGCCAAGAATTCCTGTCTAGTTAATAATTAAAGCCTGTACTCAACCTATAAACAGCTTCTTGACCATGGACAATAAACTGCATGCTTTGTCCATGGCTATTGCTCAGAAACAAATTTACTAACATTAATTGATGTACCAAGTCTTCGTCATTATAAACACTCATCGGTCAGTCGATTACTATCGAGGACCTCCCCCTCGAATTCACATCGTATATAAGCAAATAAGCATGACGTCGGCGTCGACCTCGGTCTCTTCGACTTATCCGACATAGTGGCCGACGTCCTTTTATGTTTGACCAATCTACGATCGGATCGAATCAATTGCTGAGGATCCATATCCGAACCACAACGTCTAATCATGATTCGACCCGGTGACCCTTCTGGAAAACTATAAATAACCCTCATAAATGAGATAAAAGGTACGCACACTCCGACTATCAATTACACTCCGATCTCCACCCTTATCTCGAGACTTACTTTAGCATCGGAGGGTTATCGCCGGGTAACCACCGGCATTAACCTGACGTGGTTGTCTTTGTTTTCAGGTTAGGATTCCATATACAAATCGAGGACAAGCATAGCTGACCTGCCGATCCTCTTATTGGCGAGTCGCGTTCGACAAGGAGTAATTACCCTAACGACAACTCACTCATCAATTGGCGCCGTCTGTGGGAACATAACTTTGAAAACGTGAAAAAATGACTACAAGATCAAAAACAGTCCAAGCGCGAGAGAAGGAGGGAAATCGCGATCAAAATGGAGAGGGTCAAGGAGATAATTTAATAACTCGTGATCCTGATCCAGCACCTCATATCGAGGCTGGGGCTTCAAGACCACCGGCTCCTCCGATAATACAACTTACAAGAGACGATCTAAAAGCCATTCTCGATGAAGCCAAAAAGGAATGGCTCGCGGAGATTAAAGAAACCACCATTCAAACTCAACGACCCCCACATGTTGCCGCCTTTGGTGCACGAACTGGATTCGAGGCAAACGAAGCAATCAGTCGAGCCGATCAACATCAGGTCAGGCATGGCGCGGAAGAAGACTTGCAGGAGCAATCAGTCAGAGAGGTCAACAAATTGGCCTCAGAAGTAAGATCGCTGCACCAAAAGTTAGACAAACAAGAAAGGAAGAATGAACCTCCAGTATCAAACTCTCGATTAAGGAAATCACCATTTTGTGATGAAATATTCTTCGAAAGGTTGCCTTTCGACAAGAGATTGCCTACTCAATTACCCCGTTACTTCGGAACGGAAGACCCCGATGAACACCTGGCCTCATTTAATCTTCAAATGCAGCTTCATGGCATCTCCGATAATGTAGCAGCAAAGGCATTCTCCACCACACTAGCCGGAATGGCTCAATCCTGGTTCGGAAGATTGGAGAAAAAATCTATCTTCGACTATGACCAACTCTGTGACAAGTTTATGAGTCAGTTTGGTAGTAAGAGGGCGGTCAGACCCCCTGCAAACCATTTATATTCAATCATACATAACCCGGGAGAGACTTTCAGAAGTTTCATGGGAAGGTTTAACAATGAGCTCCTTAAGGTAGAAATGCCAAGAGTTGATTTTTTAATTACCGTTCTTTTCCAAAGTACTTTAAATCGAGGATTCGCCAGCGCAATAGTAAGAGAAAACCCCGCTACATATGAAAAATTGATGGAAATGGCAAATCAATACATGAATGAAGAAGAAATGAATAAATTAAGAGGAACCTTCTTTGGGTTGACGAAGCCTGAGGAGGGGCAGTCGTCGGGCATCCCTGACAGACCAATTGAGGGGCCGCAACCCAATCGATCTTATGAAGGTAGAAACAGAAAGGTATATAGAGAAGAAAGAAATCACAATCCAGGAAGACAAGGATTGGGGAGGTCGAATAAAGAGTACTACGATAATTACACTCCCCTCAAAAAGCCAAGATCCGAGATCTTATTCGCTATCCAGGACCACAACCTGCTGAGAAAACCGGCTCCAATTAAGGACTACCCAGCCTCAAAAAAGTATTGTCGATTTCATCGACAGAGAGGACACGATACTGATGACTGCTATCAACTTAGAGACGAGATTGAAAGATTGATAGCAGAAGGGCACCTCACTGGGTATGTAAAGACGTCAAAGAACGAGCAACCTAGAAATCGACAGAGAGACAACAGGTCACGTTCGAGATCCCCCGCTAGAAGAGAGCAACGCTCGAAGGATAGAGAAGACCAGCTGAGAAGAGCACAACCTGGAACAATAGTCAATATGATCTCTGGAGGCCCGGCGGGGGGAGATAGTAAGAATTCAAGAAGGGTAGTGTCTCGAGTTATAAGAGATAGAGCCCAAAATGGAAGAAGGGAAGTGTTCTCAATAAGACCAACCCAGCAGAACAAAATGATCGGTTTTGATGAGTCTGACCTACAACCCAATTTCATACCATTCAACAACCAGGATGTACCGGACTGCCCTATGGTGATCACAGCACAAATTGCGGGAGCTACTGTTAAGAGAATCTTAATAGATTCAGGCAGCTCAGCAAATATCCTCTTCCAAGATGCTTTAGAGCGAATGGATCTCGGCCCGACTCCTCTCGACGCAGTGGCTACCCCACTTGTGGGTTTTGGAGGCGCTCAAGTTATTCCCAAGGGTACACTCACTTTGTCTCTTTCCTTGGGAGATGAAGGAAACTCAAGAACGAGAATGATTAAATTTTTTATTGTCGACGCGCCTTGTGCATACAATGTCATATTGGGAAGACCGGCTTTAAATAGTTTCCAGGCCGTTATCTCAACTTACCACCTAGAAAATGAAATTTCCGACCACTTCAGGGATAGGAGAAGTTCGAGGAAATCTAAGGGAAGGTTGGGACTGTTACACGGTATCTTTAGACAAACAGTATAAAAAAGAAGATTTTTTCTTCGGTAACGAAAAGTCGCCCGCAGGGCAGCAGAATAGTCCATCGGCGCCAGTCGATGTGGACGAGGTAAAGAAAACGTGTTTTGCTGAAAGAAGCGAGATGCAAAAGGAGATGAATCCCAAAAAGAGAAAATTCGAAAGAATTGAATCTTCCGAAGGGCATAAATCGATCGAATTGGTACCAGGGGAATCATCGAAAACGACAAGGATAGGCACTCAACTATCTGAAGGGCTCGAAACTCAGCTGATCGAATTCTTAAGGGAAAATGTGGATGTCTTCGCTTGGTCAACCACTGACCTCCAAGGAATAGATCCGAAGATTATCGTCCATAGACTCAATATCGATCCGTCATCTCGACCAGCGAGACAAAAGAAACGAAATTTTGGTCCAGAGAGAAACAGGATTATAAAGGAGGAAGTGAAGAAACTTCTAGATGCCGATTACATCGCTAAGATACAATTCACGGAGTGGCTGTGCAATGTCGTCCTAGTTTCCAAGGGAGGAGGAAAGTGGAGAATGTGTAATGACTTTACGGATCTTAACAAACTATGTCCGAGGGATCCATATCCGCTTCCAAGAATCGACTCCCTGGTCGACTCCACTGCTGGCTGTGCTATTTTGAGTATGATGGATGCTTTCCAGGGGTTTTACCAAATTTTTATGGCACTAGAAGATCGAGACAAGACAGCTTTTATTACCGAAATGGGTGTTTATTTCTTCAAAGTAATGCCCTTCGGATTGAGAAATGCAGGAGCCACTTATCAAAGGCTGGTGAATAAGATGTTCGAAGGCTTGTTGGGGAAATCAATGGAAGTATATGTCGATGATATGCTGGTCAAAAGCCTAAATGAGAAAGATCATCTGGAACACATTAAAGAGGCTTTCGACATAATGAGGAAATATGGAATGAAGCTCAACCCAGCCAAATGTACTTTCGGGGTTAGGTCAGGAAAATTCCTTGGGTACCTGGTAAACGAGAGAGGTATTGAAGCAAACCCAGAAAAGATACAAGCAGTCATCGATTTGAAGGCTCCTCGGAACTTAAATGAAGTACAAAGGCTTGTTGGGAAAATCACAGCCCTCAATCGATTCATATCTCGTTCGGCAGATAAGAGCCTCCCTTTTTTCAAAATAATGAGGAATGCAAAGAAGTTCGAGTGGTCGAAAGAATGCGACCAGGCATTCGAAGAACTCAAATCCTATCTTATGTCACCTCCCCTTTTGGCCAAACCAAAAGATAATGAAGATCTATACCTCTATATCGCAGTTTCCGAACAAGCGATCAGCTCAGCTCTTATCAGGATGGAAGCAAAAGAAAACAATCCGATTTATTATGTAAGTCGTGTCTTGCAAGGCCCCGAAAAAAATTATTCCGAGATTGAAAAGTTTGCTCTCTCTATCGTAACTACTGCGCGGAAATTGAGACCCTATTTCCAGTCGCACAAAGTTATAGTCCTAACCAACCAACCACTGAGGCAAACACTTTCGAAGCCTAATGCGTCGGGAAGGCTAATCAAATGGGCGGTCGAACTAGGAGAGTATGACATCGATTATTTGCCGAGAACCTCGGTCAAAGGGCAGATATTAGCTGATTTTGTACTAGAAAGCACTGTAACGATAGAAGAAAAGGAGGAGCAGTGGATGCTACATGTCGACGGATCCTCAACGTCGACAGGCGGTGGTGCAGGAACTTACTTTCAAGGCCCAAACGGGGAAGAGCTTGAATTTGCTTTAAAATTAGACTTTCTAGTATCCAACAACGAAGCAGAATATGAGGCCCTGCTGGCAAGATTGAAAATGGCAGTAGAAACAGGAATAAAAAACTTAATTGCTTACACCGACTCACAGCTCGTGGAAAAGCAATTTAAGGGTCTTTTCGAGACCAAAGAAGATTCAATGATCAAATATTTAGCTTTGGTCAACAAGCAGGTATCGCGACTCGATGCATTCCAACTCGAATATATAAGGAGGACAGAGAATACGAGGGCCGATGCTCTCTCCAAGTTCGAAAATCTAATAGAAGGAATCAAGACTCGGAAGGTAACACTGTTGATTTCAGAGAAACCGGCAATCGATACAAAGAAGAGTCCCCCTGGAGCGGATATACTCAATCTCGATGACGATAGCAGTAGTTGGAAAGCTCCAATACTGGATTATTTAGTGAACGGAACCCTCCCAACAAACAACACTGAAGCAAGAAGACTCAAGTATAGGGCACCCCGCTATGCAGTCATTGGAAACGAATTGTATCGACGATCTGTCTCTGGAGTACTGCACAAATGCGTAGCTTCTCCCCAGATCGACCTAATTCTAAAGGAAGTCCATGAAGGATCTTGTGGAAGCCATTCGGGAGGCAGAGCGTTAGCAGTTCGAATATCACATCTGGGATATTATTGGCCTTCCTTGGTCAAAAACGCCAATGATTATGCTAAAAGGTGTGCCAAATGCCAATATCACGCAACCATGCCGAATCAACCGGCGCAAAAGATGGAATCAATATCAATTGCTTGGCCTTTCGATCAATGGGGTGTAGACTTGGTTGGACCGCTACCGATGGCGCGAGGACAGAAACGTTATTTACTTGTAGGAGTGGAATATTTCAGTAAATGGGTAGAAGTGGTGCCACTAAAGCAAATCTCTCAGACCCAAATAATCAACTTCTATTGGTCGATCATCTGCAAGTTTGGCTTACCTAGAGTAATCATCTCAGATAATGGACCCCAATTTGTGGGGAAAAGAGTAGTGGATTGGTGTTCGAAACACAAAATCGATCTGCGTTTTACTTCGGTAGGTTGCCCACAAACAAACGGACAAACTGAGGTAACAAACCGAGAAATCGTAAAGCTTTTAAAGAAAAGATTATCGGAAGCGGGAGGTGCTTGGCTCGATGAGTTACCATGGGTCATTTGGGCCAATCGAACAAAGGAAAGAGCTGCAACTGGAGAAACTCCTTTTAGTCTCGTGTATGGTTCTGAGGCAGTTGCTCCTGCTGAACTGGAAGTCACATCGCCGAGGACTGATATGTACAACGAATCGGATAATACGGACAAAAGGAATTTCGAACTTGATCAGGCGGAAGCAAAACGAGAAAGAGCCTCCACCTGAATCCAAGCATACAAGACTACCATGGCAAGGGCTTACGATAAAAATGTAAGATTAAAATCTTTTCAGGTAGGAGACCTCGTCCTAAAACGAGTAGACGTATCCAAGCAAAAAGGTAAGCTCGATTGCAATTGGGAAGGGCCTTTCAAAGTGATCGAAGCAGGCAGAAAAGGCGCGTATCGATTAAGCACAATGGAAGGAGAACTCGTGAAGAGAACCTGGAACGGGAGAAACCTCAGAAAATTCTACGCTTAAGAAATTTTCTTTAGTTTGTCTATATTTCCAGATGTTTTTGTAGTTTCCTGGAAAGGAAGAATCTATCTTTTATTTTGGAATCAATATAAAAAGCTCTTTTGTTACTTTCTAATACTATCATATAGATGCGCTGAGGCATCGGGAGGAAATCGCCAATGTCCCTCGATAGCCGCTGAGGCATCGGGAGGAAATCGCCAGTGTCCCTCGATAGCCGCAGAGGCATCGAGAGGAAATCACCAGTGTCCCTCGATAGCCGCAGAGGCATCGGGAGGAAATCGCCAGTGTCCCTCGATAGCCGCAGAGGCATCGGGAGGAAATCGCCAGTGTCCCTCGATAGCCGCAGAGGCATCGGGAGGAAATCGCCAGTGTCCCTCGATAGCAGCAGAGGCATCGGGAGGAAATCGCCAGTGTCCCTCGATAGCCGCTGAGGCATCGGGAGGAAATCGCCAGTGTCCCTCGACAGCCGCAAAGGCATCGGGAGGAAATCGCCAATGTCCCTCGACAGCCGCTGAGGCATCGGGAGGAAATCGTCAATGTCCCTCGATAGCCGTTGAGGCATTGGGATGAATTCTACAAATCGTCAAAACCGCCCAACCTACATCAAAAAACTTGCGTAGCAAAAGCTATAAATAAGCTGAATATAAACATATCTCGATTATGGTAAATACATCGATCATAAATTACATTGACAAACTTGATGAGATGAAAAAAGAGATCGACTACTACGTCGAAATCAAAATTGCGAAGCATAGGGCTATAAATAAGCTAAGTATACAATCTATCTCAATAGAAGTAAAGATACCGAATCCTTCAACAACGTCGGCAAAGCAGTGATATATCTCGCTTATAATAAAGGCTTGGATCATGAAATCCATATCGACAAACACATTTGGAAAAAAAAAAAAATTCCAAATAAAAGGAACAAGTCGACAAAATTGGAGTATTAATGAATATTTTATTTCATTATATCAACATGGATACAAATGTACAAGTAAAATCGACTGAGTTGAGGATACAAATGTATTAAGAAACCTAATACAGACTATTACATTGGCTAATCGACTAAGTTGAAGAAATCCCGAGTTTTCCTACATATTCGGCGACCGAGGACTGCTGATGACGACCGACCTCGGATTAGCTATAGGCTTAAATATGGAGGTTTTCCGCCTATAGCTTTTCCTCTCATTGATCGGGGCCTTGAAGGGACGATTCATCCTCGGCGTCAGCGAAGGACAGGAGGATCTTTTAATTGCAGCATGCTTACCAGACGGACACACACCATCTCAGTCAATAAATTGACCATGGGTGATGGGTCTCTCTGGTTCGACCAAGTGACAGAAGAGGAAAAAGCCGCTCAAAATTTTTGCGCTTTAAGTCCTCCACCATCTGATCGGCTGCCATACCTTCTACCTCACCCCTGTCCCCCGACTAAAACGGAAGCACCTCGAAATTACCAAGGACCCGGCATATGTTGCAGAGTGCCGAGCCAATGAGGATTCCGAGATGCCCCCGGGCAGACCTCGTTGTCGTTACCGATGCCACCCATTCGAACAACGAGGCCCACCCATTGAAGTACTCTCTTTACCGATACCACCCAATCGAAAATAATATCGACATTTTTATATCGATCAGGAGGTCGAACAAGATGAAAGGTCCCAAAGTAGGATAAGGGACCCTTCGATAACTTATTTTCAAAGATCAAACTATCGATGGGATTTTTCGTCGGATATTTCTTAAAAAGGAACATGTTGTTATGATTTGGAAGTGAAGAATATTGGACATCCCTTTACCTATTTATAGGATTGGCCCATCCAATCCAACGGCCCAGATTTATCAGGATCAACGATCAGGATGGAACGCATTTAAGTAGCCGACTGTTACGCTACCCAAGGTAACTAACACGGACCATATCCAACGGTCAAGGAAACGCCACGATCAACGGCTGAGATTGATCCCATTTAATGCGCAAACCGCCTCAACTACCCAGTGTATTTAATGGTTCGACTAGTAATTAGGAAAACGATCCAGCGACGTCGAACAAATTAAATTAGATGGAGATTTAATCGACCCAATCCGACTATGCGATCAGATAAGAAATAACCTTCATCGAACATACTCGAATGGCGCAAAAGCCAAATTAGCACACATGTATCAGAATTTATCACTCGCAAGCAGAACGAAGATAAATAGATAGAACGCAATAAATTAAGTAAAAAAAGGAAATATTCGACATTTCTTAGACACAACATATAAACAACAAAACACGCCGCCCACACGCGACTCGATAACCAAGGAACCGAGCTTTAGAGGAAATAAAAGTTTTTCTTTTTTAAACTCAAGGCCAAAACAAATGCCGTCAACAATCATGGTGGGTCTCGAAATTGAGACGATCAATATGATCGGAGGAGGTCGTCTTGGGAACTTCACCTCCCTGGTCAGCACTCTCAGCTCTCAGCTTCGCCGCTTGCAACTCGAGTAGGAATCCAAATTCATGGTCCTCAGGAGCGCCCTTGGAATGGTCATCTATAAAAAATCCAAGTCGAGCGGAACACCATTTTCATCAGAAGTAGCGCTGAGCTTCGTCTCATCAAAACGATCATTCAGGAAGCCGAGAGCCCTACACTATTTCCAACCCTTCTCAAAGACCTTGGACAAATCGGTCCCGGATTGGCGTTCGACCAACTCCTCGTAGACAACGCTGTTGAAAAATTCGGTAACGATGGCCTTCATTTCAACAGCTGTGGCCTCACTACGACTCCTCAATCCTTCCCGTCGACCCAATTCAAAGCTATCGGCAACCTCTTCCTTTAGCTTCGTGGCAAACTCTTGACCCTTCCGTTCGAGTTCTGCCTCCAACTCGGCGATACGACTATCTTTGGCCGCCGCTTCTTTCTCCAGAATAGCTACCTTCTCATCGACCTCCTTCTTCTTCTCCTCCAGTTGACCAACCTTCTTCTTCAAATGCAAGCTAGAGCCTTTACTCTTCTCATAACGCTTCCTCAAACCATCCTGTCGGGCAGCAGAGGAATAGATGGTCTGACCTAACTGCGAGATACAAATTTTTATGCATTATTAGTATGAAATAAAGAAAAATAGAACGTAAATCTATTTTGAAAGACGAATACCGATAGAAGGAGGGACGCCTGTAAGCGTAGGATGTCCGCTCCATCTTTCTTCAACAGCGTGGCGTGGTCCTCAAAGGACACTGTCGACAAGAATTTCTGCCACGCCTGTGGGGTGATTGAAGAATCCAAAATTGCAGGATTCATCATCGAGATACCAGCTGCCCTCGATCCATACATTCTTTTGTGCTCCTCAAGAATAGATTCTAAGTTACCTCCGGCGGGGAGAGGGATCTCACTACTTGTCGGGGCCGGTGGATCTTCCAACCTAGCCTTTTTCGACGAAGGTAGCTCTTCCTGATCGACTTCAGCCGACATAGGCCTTTTTCCCTTGTCAACTTCTTGTTCTCCCTCCGCTCGAGGGTCTGTCTTTAGGGGGACAGTGCTCGAGTGACCAAGAGGTTTCGGGGCCTTGTCGGTAGCAGTGGTCGGAGACGAGGGCACAGGTGGCTTCACGATATTTTGAGACTTCCATATAGCTCTCATAGCACGGTTAGCCATAGGGATTACGCTAGTCTCTGCACAAATGGATTTATTTAGATAATACATCGATATATTATTTAAAGAAATACAACAAACGATCAAAACTACCTAAGGTAGGACAATCGACAGGTAAAGGAGCCATCGACATTTCTCCTAGACTCAAAATAGGCTCCCGCAGAAGAGCGTTGGTGTCATAGGTCGACTCCGACAACTGAGAAAGAAAATCGGGCCCCCAGGACGGTTCGGGAATATTCCTCAACAGAATGCCACCCGACCTCCATTCACGTGTCGTCCTCCATACATAGTTCTCGGGGCCATGAACGAAAATAAACCTATTCTTCCAACCTTTTCTATATGACGATTTTAGATCACTAAGAAACCTAACTTTGGGTTTAGACCGTACGAAGTAAAAACCTTCGTTGGACTGAGGAGAAGGGCGAACGTCGAAAAGACCACAAAAATTAGCAAAAGACGCGGGTTGACCAATTGCTTTCATCACTATGCAAAACGCAATGATATATCCAATAGCGTTAGGGACCAATTGAGTAGGGCATAACCCGAGACCATTCACTATATCGATGAATTCACTAGCTAAAGGAAAACGAAGACCGTTTTCCAAACTATCGATATGAAAAGCTCTAAAACCGCTCGGAGGCTCGTTCATCCTATAATCCGAGGACGGCATTCTAATACCCCAGCCCGAAGGGAATTGATATTTCGACAATAACGACTCATCCGACATGCGTATACGACACGCCGATATGGCGCTGAATAATTCCTTAGTTCGATGTCGGTCCGACTTAGACCTTGAAGGAATCATAACTTCCTTCTTCGGATGCCTTAAAGAACCTATCGACATACCTTCCCCTTCCCCGACAGATTCATTTCCTATAGACTTAGACCCACCAGACATAAGTAATAAAAAGAGTTAGAAATACCTAAGAGGGAAGGAGTACTCCGACTAAGAAATGGCAGGCTATCGCTGGTCGACACGGCTCCGACGATTATCCTCCCAAGATGTTTTCAATATGTGTGAACAGTTAAGCTCTTAACATCATATATATAGACAAAAATCCTAAAGAGCGCGCCCAATGGCAAAATAATTTGAATGGACGTGGCGGTTCAATCTAAAATGGACGAATTTAGTTTTTCGGCCCAATAACACTCCTTTCAAAACAAGGAGGTTGGCCCAAGTATTAGCCCATTTACAAGACTCAAAATCGATGATTCGATTAGAGGTGATTAGAGACGCGTAGAAAAGTATATATTTATCGATCATGAAGATACGTTGACGGTCCATCAATACAAACAAAATATTCTTGAATATAACCCTATGCCTACAAACTACAACCTATCTACAACTAATCTGATGAAATCAAACATCCGAACTCGTGCGCTCGAGCAGCTTCGACTTCTTCATCTATACCAATAAGCACAGGGGGTTGACATTGCTCATCGAGCGACGCTCCTATCATGGAAGGATCAAAATCGGCGGTAAGAAAACCTCTATATCGACATTGTTTGATGGTCTTCTCATGCATTTCAACCAGCGAATCTCCCATCCTAGCGTCTGCGAGATGTTCATAAACAGGAGACGCAAGAAACTCCTTCACAATAGCTAAACGTTGGTCAAGGGAAACAACCCTAGCTTCTGGAGGATACCCAGCTCGAACACGTTCGACTTCCCGAGTGGCGATACTGAGCTGTCTCATCGCCTGATCGAGTTGCTGCTCTCGTTCTTTTATCGCGACATCATGTTCGGCCTTCAGCTTCTCCACTTCTCGTTGCGCGAGGTCAGCCTGGAGGTATCCTTGAAATAGATACTGTATTACCTACATGCAAAATGACAAAGATCAAAGAATCTCAGGTTTATAATTCATTATCAGAGGTAGAAAAGGTGATGTCGAAAAATAAATTTTACCGCAGAGATTGCTCGCCCTGAAGTATGTAGGTTCTTTTGCAGAGACTTCCTCGACAACCACCTCTGATCGCGACTAAAGATGCTGTGGATAAAACTTTTGAAGCCGGCATCCTTAGAACCCTGTTGAAGAACCGAATCACTGGAGCCCAAACCGCCGGGATACTGGTGCTCGGAATCAACCCATTGTGAAATCGACCAACTTAGGTCGAACTCATCATCATCTGAACTGTTGTCGCTGTCATCCGCTATCGGAACGACAGGGTCATTTCTTGTCTTTATCTCTGTTTCATCTTCCACTCGAGTCCTTTTCCCTCGCCTAATTTCGATACGACGAGCTTCAGGATCACCAACGCTCTTAGTTCGTCTCTCCGAAATAGGTCCAGCCATGGCGCTAAAACCATGCGGCCACTTGCGTTGAATCTCGGCGTCTAGAGCTACCTTTTTCTTCCCTTTGGGCACGAGTAAAGCGCCCCTGAGAAGATCCTCTAAGGAAGGATCATCGCCCCTCCTTTTCGATGCAGACAACCCACATGTTCGCAGATGCGGCTCTTGCGTGAGAACCTTCACATTGAGGCAATATTTACTCAAATTTTCCAAAAATTGAGACGACAAAGTAGATGGTGGAGGTCTCTGTACG
Source organism: Penstemon eatonii (assembly GCA_038501285.1). Lineage (NCBI taxonomy): Eukaryota > Viridiplantae > Streptophyta > Magnoliopsida > Lamiales > Plantaginaceae > Penstemon > Penstemon eatonii. The sequence goes on from CM076710.1 coordinate 60,835,360, forward strand.
TCGATAGGGCCTGTACGCCAACTCGATGTGATGTTTAGGTTTTGCCCCTTTGGTGGTCTAAGAAATACAAATCGAGATTTCCACCCCTTCCCATGAGAACTTTTGGCATTTGTGAGAAAACTATTTCTATTTCCCCTCGACCTAACCTGATAGAAGCCCTCACCCGACTTCGGCGACTCCTTCACCGTGAATAAGCACCAAAAGTTTCCGAACGACGGCTCTTGCCTAAGAGCTTTCATGACGACGATAAAACCCAGAATCATCGACATGCCATTCGGGACAATCTGGGCAGGCACGACACCCAAATGATTGAGAATCGACGCCAGTTCCGGAGCGATTGGTACTCGAAATCCACACTCCATCGACGCCTCGTGTATGGCTATGGTCTTCTTCGGAGGGTCGTGCATACGCTGTACTTTGTTCGGTGTCGATAATACCCAACCTTCCGCAATCGAAAACGACGATAGCCAGTTCGACAATGGTTTTTTATAATCCCCGGCTTGAATCTCATGATATGCCAGCCTCTTTTCCTCTTCCCCTTCATCATCATCATCAGCCTGCCCATCACTTCCTGATATGCCACCTTCGTGGCCTTCTTGTCGATGTGCTTCCTCACCAAAGACGGTCTTGACAACCTCATCCACATGAACACTCTCCGGACTCGATACTTCGCTATCCGACATCGTCTTAATATATCAGAACTGAATTCGATGAAGCTCTTTTATGCACGTATAAAGCTCCGACGTCACAACTATTTTTTACCGTAGTGTAAAAGCACAGAAAGAACGACCTATATATAGCTGCAAAAACTACCGCTTCCCCAAATTTGCACAATACCCCTTGAAAAGACGCGACGTTTGAACTTCCACCCCTAATATAGATATTACCCGCCGAATTAAACCCTAAATCAGCGAAGGCGCGAAAGCATAGATATTATGGCGGGAAATTCTACTCCGATACTTTAAGTCCCAGACTTCGATTTGCAATCGAACTCTCGAACTTGGGGGACTCCCAATGATACTAGCAGAATTTAAAAATTCAAACAAACACTAATTCAAATTTCCAGAGTTCGACTTACGCTCAAACTCTAGAACTTGGGGGACTCTTGATGTGCCAAGTCTTCGTCATTATAAACACTCATCGGTCAGTCGATTACTATCGAGGACCTCCCCCTCGAATTCACATCGTATATAAGCAAATAAGCATGACGTCGGTGTCGACCTCGGTCTCTTCGACTTATCCGACATAGTGGCCGACGTCCTTTTATGTTTGACCAATCTACGATCGGATCGAATCAATTGTCGAGGATCCATATCCGAACCACAACGTCTAATCATGATTCGACCCGGTGACTCTTCTGGAAAACTATAAATAACCCTCATAAATGAGATAAAAGGTACGCACACTCCGACTATCAATTACACTCCGATCTCCACCCTTATCTCGAGACTTACTTTAGCATCGGAGGGTTATCGCCGGGTAACCACCGGCATTAACCTGACGTGGTTGTCTTTGTTTTCAGGTTAGGATCCATATACAAATCGAGGACAAGCATAGCTGACCTGCCGATCCTCTTATTGGCGAGTCGCGTTCGACAAGGAGTAATTACCCTAACGACAACTCACTCATCATTAATGTATTTGACCAAGATCTAATATGAGGAATCCCAGACACCTCTAATTATGAAAATTAACAATGGCAGTAGCAAGCAGCAAACTTTTCAAACAAATACCCAAAATTCAAACAAATGAAAGAATTCTCCAACCAACACAAAAGATCAACTACAAAAAAGACTTACCGTCTTGAACTTTTCAAGTAACCAATTGCCAAACTCTTTCAAGACCATAATTCAATGTGTTCTCAATTCTGCAAGATAACACAAATGGTGATTGATCTTGTTTGAAAACCAGTAGAAATTACCTTATCAGAAAACATGAAAAGAAAGAAAAAAGTAGTAACGGTAAAAGATGTAACAAGAAAGTGAAAGAAAGGGTGGGAGTGATAATGTGGTGTGCAAAAGAAGGCGAGGGATGCTAATTTGGACTCTAAACGAAACAAAAAATATGTAAGTTTGAGGTCAGTACAACAAGGTATAAGCCATCTTGTGACACTAAACTCACCTGTAAGTTGTCGAATGGATATGTACTGTATCGTCCTCAGAACCTGTTATTACGATGGGAAGTTCGGGATGGTAACAAATGGCAGAAACATTGTGTGTGTGGCCTTCCAGTGTTTGGACACAGCTTTTAGTATGGTAATCCCAGACCTGTTTTCCAGGTTTCAAGCAAAATACTACATTGAGTCTATAAAAGAAAGAAGGGAAACAAAGCAGAAACCTTGGCGGTGTGATCATCAGAACCAGTGATCAAAAAAGGTTTATCGCCACCAGTGAAATAATCTACACAATTGACTCCTTTCAGGTGGGCGCCAAGTGTAAAGTTTGGATCAGGGGAGCCAAGATTCCAAATCTACCAATAAAAAGCATTATATACCTATAAATGTTATGTTAAGACGAAGATTGTAATAGATAAAACTTATTAGCATTCCACTCAGACCTTAATAGTGCAATCAAGAGATGCACTGGCGAAAGTATTGGTGTCTTTCGGATTAAATGTCACGTGCATCACATAATGAGAATGACCTTCAAATATTTGAGTGCATACCCACCCCTTTTCCCAGTCCCAGATCTTTATGAGCATGTCATCAGATGATGACAGCACATATGGAAGAGAGGGATGAACAGCCACACAACTAATATAATCTGTATGGGCGTCAAACACTTTACCTTATCCATTGTATTGTTATTGTACACTCGAATGAACATGTCATCAGCACAGGCAACAACCCACTGCTTCCGTGCTATGAACTTTGCTGCCCTAACTGTGAGATTAAAGGGAAGAATTAGTATGAAAGCTCCACATGAAATGAAATCAACAATTAGCTAACCCAATGAAATAAAAGTACTATAAATTCATGCACCTGGTAGTTCTGTAACCCCAAAAGATTTAACCATTGTCTGCATGCAGCCGAAATCAAATTTTAGATTGTAATTCAGGTACCAAAATCAGTAAGAGGACATGTTATTGGAATAAAGCTACTAAATTTTCACATGCCTAAATCAAAAAAGATTTATAGTGAACATCAGTCATCATAATTCCAAAAGTCTAAGAAAATTTAATAAAAGCTCATTAAATGTAGGTACTCAGAGAAACTTATTTCTTAGTTGCAAATTAGAAGACAATGTTGCATTATGAGGTAGAATTTGCCATAGCAATTTGCACATTTAGACACAACAGTCCACGTTTCATGAAACTATTTATTTATTCTAGGAGTGTCAAGTCAAGGAAATCTGTCCTTCCAAGTAAGTTTAGTATAAAAGAAGGACTATCCCAAATACAAACTCATTACTATGGAATATCACTATTCAACAAATGTAGACCAAAACTAAGCCTTAGGAATTTTTTATGCTCGAAAGAGTGCCAAACAAAAAGTCAGATAGTTGATAGATTTGATATATGCTATAAAAATGACAGTAAAATTGACCACCTTTATGAGATATCATACTTAAGAACAGCTAAATCCTGATGATCTTCATTAGATTTGTAGAATTGACTGTAATAACTTAGCAAAATTTTCATCACTTTAAGACAGGATTATCTCTTTAACATCCAAAACTCAGTCAGTACTTTACATAATTACAAAACATACTAAAGACCCAATGACCCATAAGTAATCATGTATCTTCATTTTATCATTGTACCCATAACAATAGAAAACTGATTGTGTCAGTCACATTTTACATACCTGGGTCTGGTAGTTCCAAATGCAAACGGTTCCTGAATACAAACATGCCAATATCCTGCTGCGTAAAACACACCGCAGAATTAGTACAATTTCCTCATAAACCGAGTAACAAAATCGAAAAACACAAACTGCTCTCAAAGACAAAAGAACATGAGCCTGGATTTAATGAACTGAAATATTTTATCTCAACTAGTATAAAGTTTGCAGCTTTCACTGGGATGTACAACCCTATCAAATGCAGGTATAATGTAGAAAATGATTAAGTAAAGAAAACTAGAATAACAAATAGTTTTTTTCTTCTGCAAACAACTGTAAAATTGCAATTGTCTCAATGCTAAATTAAAGGCCGATGAAAACCACTTACCAATGAGGAAAATAAACATCTTAAATTGATTGAAGAAGAAACATACCATGGTTCTGTTGGATGTAGATCCACAGATTTTACTCTTTCTGATCTTTGCGCAAGTTTACTCTGAAACCATAAATAAAATAGTCAGCAACTAACACTCACACATACACACACATAAAAAGAGATGGGAAACAAATTGCAATACCTTGATTTCTAGTCTGGGCGACTACACCACACCAATAGCCGTCGAAATGCAGAATCTCTACTCACAAATACTGTTATGTGTCTGAAGGTTTTGGAGATGGAGAGGGGTTAATTGCTACAAAAACGCGAGAGTTGCAGAAGAGAGAGAAATGTTTGTCCGAAGGTAATTCTAATGAATCACCTGCTCTGATACCACTTGTTGGTCCAAAGTGATCGGATGATGATACCACTTGTTGGTCCCAAGTGATCGGATGAGGTCTAGAGGAGGGAATAGACCTCTGAAAATTTTTAAACTTAAAACTTTTCAGTTGTCTGTCAGCCGACTAAGCTTATGAAGAACAGTAAGCTGACTATGCTGATCGTGAACAAATCTTGAACAGCAGAGTGACCACTCTTCTTATAGTTACTTAGCTGATTTCAGCAAAAATAGTTTTACAAGAGTATACTTGCAGCGGCTAATTTGTAAGTGTTTTTCACAAGTAGACTAAGTCTTTTAAAGATTTTATCCCCAGTTTAAAAACTCCTTCAAAATCTTTAAAGCAATTCAAATTGTTTACTTATGCAATTTTGAAATATGCAAGAAAACTTAATGCAAGAATAACACAAAGAATTTTTATAATGGTTATATGGATAAAAATCATTTAGTCCACTCTTCCAGATCACTTAGATTCTGGGTTATACTATAAACACTAAGTTTACAATATCTCTCCACTTACACCTAAACAACAAATGAAAAGGCTGTAAGCTCACAATAGGAAATCACTCAGAAAACCTATCCTCTGAAGTTAGATCACTCACAAAGATGGATCTAAACTCCGCACAACACTCAGCTATTACAATTTCACTCAGAAAGTATTTTCTATTTGGCTTCAACTTGGTTTCTGTCAACAGATGACTTCACCAGACGAGTGAGCTGTTCGAGCTTCTTGAGACTTAGAAAGATTTTTGCTTCGGAAACAAAATCTCAGAATGTTATTATGTGTCTCGCTCGTTGAATTCAGCTCTATTTATATTTGGATTTGAAAATATGACCGTTGAAGGAAATCACAAATCAAATCCATAGCCTTAGCCCAAATCTTCAGAACGGCTCCCTGCTACAATACTTTCTGCTGTACTTTCCTGTAGCTGCATTAAATGCACTCTGCTGATCTGAGAATAAATTCCAATCATTTGCCATTACTACCCATCTCTTACAGCATTTATTACACCAAGTGCATTTATTACTGTTGGACTATCTTCTTGATCTCTTCTACTCTGCTGATCGAAACAACTCTGCTGATAGATACCCTGCTGATCAAACTCTGAACTAATCTGATTTGAGTCAGCTGATGACCTACCCTTCTGATTGCTGTTTCAGCATGAGATCAGTAGTCTTCTGGGCTTTGAATTTTGAACCCTTCTGATGTCTTCTTTACTCGGTCAAAATTCTTCTAAGGGACCTAAGCTTTCCATACTTAGCTGATTTTGACGTTTTGGAAATCATCAAAACCTTCCCTTATCTTCTTATCTTCATTGCACTTAATTTTCATCTTCATCCAACATCACTTGTCGAAATGGAGAGTAAATTCATGTAATTAGAAATGTGTATCTTTATGTAATTAGAAATCTGTATAAGAAAAACCAGCAGGCTTGTTCCAATGCTAAACCATTTTTATAATTACAAAATGCACGTATTATAAGCAATACAATTTCAGCACACACTATTCCTAATATGCATTTTTTTAAAGAGGAATCATGGACGACCAAATTATTTTTCCACATCTTTACTAAATTGTGAAAGTGTGCACATAGGCCATAGTTGATTTTCTGATAAGTTATTAGCTATCTATGATCTCAGAAATCCTATATAGGTCATAAATCCATGCCCTTTGTCTACAGAAACAGTAATTGGAGCTCAATCCTGCAATTTTGTAATTATGGGTGGGTCAATCCATATCTTACCAAACTCGTTCAATTATCACCCTTAATAGCACCCAAATCCAATAAATCCGTCGAAAATCAAGTATCATACACAGTCTAATAGTTATAAGAAACTCAAATAAAATCAGGGACCGTCATTTGTCATTAATTAATTACATTAACTTGGTGTCCATTCCAGTAGACCATAAACATGACTTATTGAAAGGATAGAATTAATTACCAATTGCCGTGATGAATAGCTTTATTTGATAAAGAACAGTTTTCCCCTTGCTGCTGAATTTCTAATTGAATGGTAGGAAATGCTACTATTTATAGAGGAATTGAAACTGTAATGTTTTTTTTATATTATCATCTGCATTCATTTATTGAGGCTAACAATATCTTGCAGCTTTGTCTCCAATAAGGTAGTTAGACAGATACATGTTCTATAATCAGTTACCACTACTTTAAATCAATTTTTTATTGCGGCATTTAGTTTACGCGTCTTTTACCTAAACTAATCTATAAAATTGTAAATAATATTCACTATGTTTCTTTTCATTATTTGAGAGAGTTAAACAAGTGTTTAAAATCGGATCGGTCATTGCACCGAAAGTTCTACTGGTTACTGGTTCGATCAGTATAACCGGTGTGACTTTATTATTATGTAATATATATATATATATATATATATATATATATATATATATATTTAGATTATTTAAAATACAATTATAATTCAAGAAATTATCATTCTTTGCAATTATAATTTTTTATTTGTTTCATGCAAATAATCAAAATGTCTTATAAATTAAGATTAATGTCAAAAATATAAATCTCAAGTATCCCTCAAAGATACATACATTCAAAGATAAATCAAGCCTCTATTTTTTATATACTCAAAATTAATGTATAGTCATGAAATGATGTACCACTAAAGGAAAAAAAAAAAAAAAAAAGGCAATCAAAAGCTGATACAATCAATTAGATAATGTTGAAGCTTGGTATTAAAATGTGGACTCAATAGACACTGACATTAAGAGTTATAATTATACATGAGAAGCATGCATTCACAATTTAAATAGTAAATATATTCGATTTTCAAATTTCGTAGTTATATAAAATACAAAACACTAAGATAATAAATCCACCTCTACATAAACCAACATTAAGAAATTCAACCTGAACACCAGCTATTTCTATTTTACTCAACTTATCCTTATTTTGGAACCAAATTCTAACAATTTATAAGGTTTTGAATTACAATGCCTGACCACAATTACACCAATAAGAAATTCAAAACAACGACGGTTACATAAAACTGAAACTAATTACGATCAACCAATATAACTGGAAATTCATTCGAATCCTAATAAATGAAATCTATTAATTCAGTACTCAATGCGATGATATGAGCTCAAATTAATAGGTTCTCTAATAAGAGCTACAATTAATTCTTAACCTTCCCAAAAAAAAAAAGACAAACTTCAACTGGCAGAGTGAGTGGAATCCGATGAAATTGGAAGGGTGAATTGGAGACCTCAGCAAAGTGGATTCCTTAATATAGAGTGTTCTGAAACATTAATTTCTCTATATTTGAATTAAAGTTTGAGTTTTATCCAGCAATCTTTAATGCAGTTCACAATCTGCATACATTTCCGAGTTAAGCTTCAAGAAAATGTTACTGTCTCTGATTTTGAGCCGATATTCACGTGTTACATCTCAAGAGACTATTCTAGGATATCACTGTGTAGTTCTGAGATATAGAAAAGACGCGTAAGGCTATTATCCAGGAATTAATTCACATTGCATAAAGGTAATGAAGCAAACTCTTTGCTTTTGTGTTCTGAATATTTGTACATGACATCTCCTAGATAATATAGTAGAAGTCAAAGTATGTGCTTTCATAGATATTATCTACAGTTGTTTGCCCAATAACTTATTCTTGTTGAATTGGTTAATATTTATATTTGCATCCCATACAAGTTGATCCTTCAACCAATGTTCTTTTATGTGTTTTTTAAATTATAAAGAATCAAGATCCTTTTCCTTGGTACATAAATTTTTAGCTCTTCCGATCAAACTACAGGGGACATTTGGTCATTTGGGATAACTGCACTGGAGTTGGCTCATGGACACGCACCATTTTCAAAATATCCTCCAATGAAGGTATAGATAGTCACTTGAAAGCTTCACTATATGCATAGAGGCTACTGTAGCAAATCTTTCTTAAATTTACCCTCCACTTTCCAATAGGATCTTTTAATGACCATACAAAATTCGCCTCCTGGACTTGATTATGACCATGATAAAAGGTTTTCTAAGGTACTCTTTAGTTCTGCAAACAAACCAAACCACTAACTCACATAATATCCTAGAACAAGGATTTCGAAAGAAATATAAACCATTATACCAAAACACACACCCGACGAAAACCTCTAAATTCAACACCATTCCCATAAACTTAAGAATATTTTAAACCCATATTATATACTCAGCCTTTAGAATACACATAAAAAGAGGTCGTACGTCAAAACCAAATTTAACACCATTCCCACAAACTAAAGAATACCAATCTGTATTTAGACTACACCCAAAAAAAGCCCGTAATTTAAACCCAAAAAAAGCAAACTTATAAATTAGAGAAAAACAGGCACAAATTAGTCAGCACATCGAGACAAAATTATGAAAAATAACAAAAAGAAACATAGATCTTTAAAACATAAGCACACTAAATCTCAGAAACTGAATACAATTTTGTACCCATATTTTTATACGCGGCCTTTAGACTATACCAAAATAAGTTTGTATTTCGAAAAAAACAATAAAACATTCCCATAAACTAAACAATATTTTGAACTTATTTTTCTACTGAGCCTTTAGATTACATGTACAAAAGTAAGGAACTCACCGAGGTCTTAATCTTGCAATCTGAAATTCAATCTCTTGAGCTTCAGTATCGAGTAAGAACTCGACCAACACCTCCGTATTATCCGGTATCACCCGAGGCTATTGTTAACACATTAAAAAGTAGAAAAAAACATCATAAATCAGTAAGATTTTACAAGAAATGCATTCAAATGTTCAGTATAAATGCACAAAGTGTTAGGTGCTCAACAATAATTGAATAGATGGGCATATCACACTTGCTTAGTCATCAAAAACCAAGAAAGCAACTGACAAGGCATGAACTTTCTTCACTTTAGCCATGATAAGAGCATATTGCTTCAAGGGCAGAGATTAATTCTTTCTAGCAACGGGGTCTATGCTTTGAAAGTCAACTTATTCTTACCACAACATATGAAAAATTTAGACATCAGACATCATTAACATTGCATAAAGCAATGGGAGCTCAATAAGAAAACTGAAAACATTATTGTATCACGAATTTTCTAAGGAGTTATATAGGCCCACTCGGCTTCTCTTTTCTTTGTCCAACCTGATGCCTGAACTTCGAGGCGCTCAGCTGTCCTGTGGTAGAGTTTGAAAGTGAATTGTTAATTCCTTTCCCGGTGGTAGAGCAAGTTCACTTTTAACATCCTATCCCCGTGGGAGAGAAAGATCTGGCATAGCTCATTCACTCCTAAACTCATGAAAGATCAAAAATCAATTTGCCAAGAAATCATAAAAAATTTAACCTAATCAGAATCGATTAACACCCATCTGGTTCTACCAAAAAAATTCGATCAATTTCCTTAAAATAGGGAGTGAGAAGGAGATTGATAAGGCCCCACTTTTATGATATGAACAAGACATGGAAATAAAATTCACATAATGTGACTGCATCCTTTACCCGATTTGAACTCTCCTAATATCTCTATAACAAACCTTTTTATTTTTTGGTTAATGCTTAAGTAATTACCTAAAAATAAGATTTGAATAGAGATTCATTTAATTGAAAGACAATTTCATTTTTTTTTGGTTGTTAAAAAGTCATCCTCACAAGAAACTTTTTATCAAATATTATTAAGAGTAGAAGGATACCTTCCATCTCTTTATGCTTCCAATTTACTGTTTGTTGTGTTTAAATTGTTATTAAGACATTTTCTCACTATCTACCACTGATAACTTCACCATTCCTTCCCTCTCTCTCATAAATATTTATTTATATTTTATACTGGTACATATTCTTGTTCATATCCATATTCTTTACCTGAAACCACCACAATCAACAATAATCAATTCATTATTAGCACATTAATTATCAGCAGAGCACCATTTTGCATTCTATGTAACCGTACTGTCTTTTGCAAAAACACCCATTTTATTTTTGTCATCTCAAGGTAATAATGCTCAAAATTTCTCATAAACTAAACAATATTTTGAACTTATTTTTCTACTGAGCCTTTAGATTACATGTACAAAAGTAAGGAACTCACCGACATCTTAATCTTGCAATCTGAAATTCAATCTCTTGAGCTTCAGTATTGAGTAAGAACTCGACCAACACCTCCGTATTATCCGGTATCACCCGAGGCTATTGTTAACACATTAAAAAATAGAAAAAAAATCATAAATCAGTAAGATTTCACAAGAAATGCATTCAAATATTCAGTATAAATGCACAAAGTGTTAGGTGCTCAACAATAATTGAATATATGGGCATATCACACTTGCTTATTCATCAAAAACCAAGAAAGCAACTGACAAGGCATGAACTTTCTTCACTTTAGCCATGATCAGAGCATATTGCTTCAAGGGCAGAGATTAATTCTTTCTAGCAACAGGGTCTATGCTTTGAAAGTCAAATTATTCTTACAACATAAGAAAAATTTAGACATCAGACATCATTAACATTGCATAAAGCAATGGGAGCTCAATAAGAAAACTGAAAACATTATTGTATCACGAATTATCTTGAATCAAGCCATAATTAACCAACCAGAGCATAATACTTAAAGAGTTCATGATTTCTATCAAAAAATAAGTATGAAAAAACCATACATGAAACAATTGCAAACCAAAATTGAAAATATACATCACTGTACATTGAGACCAATTACACCGGTGTCAATACAAATCTAAATCAATAAAATAATGAAAAATTGTACCCCTCAAACCAAGCTTTAACAAAATTCAAATATCAATTTGCCAAGAAATCATAAAAAATTTAACCTAATCAGAATCGATATTCGATCAATTTCCTTTAAACAGGGAGTGAGAAGGAGATTGATAAGGCCCGTAACAACTTTCAGGTAAACATAATTGCTAAGTTGTTGAGGATTGAGAATATAATCCGACATTTTGCAGAAGGCAAAACTGATTTCTGAGAAGGCAAGTGGAATTCAGTTAAGGAAAAGGAATCTCTCAATTAAGGCTTTAACAAATTGGAAGGCTTTAACAAATTGGACGGGAAAGAAATTGGTATTGAGGAATAGAATTAAAATAAAGAGATGGGGTCCACAAAAGGAGAAATTATTTGGTATAGCTACTACACCACCTCATCATGCCTATGTGGTGTAGCAAACCAACCATATTTTAACACGTCAAGCACAAATTTCACATCAGATTAATTGGCCAGATCTAAAGGGGTTAACGGAGAAATTAACTTCCATCTTCATCCAAAATTCAACCCACGTTAAAAAAAAATTTCACAACCTGAATTTGTAAACCCACGTTCTGATAAAATGAAGCACATCTCCCATGTTTTTCTTCAAAAATTCTGATCAATTTTGGGCAAGCAAATCATCACCCTCACGTCACATTTGAAGATTTTTAGGAATTATAATGGAGGAATTTTATTAAGCACCATCTTTTCTACGAAACCCTCATTGTGTGAAATTACAGGCTTTGGGTAATGGAGATAAACCAAGATGAAAGCAAAGAACCTAATGACAATTATCTTGGTGATAATGGTAATGAGTTTGCTCTTTTTTTCCCACATGTATTCCCCTGTTCTTGATGAATTAATAATTGCTTGAATATTCTTTTTCCCACATGTTTATTCTGATCTTTATATACCACAATTATTGGGTTAATTATTTCCGTGGGAGATTTTTCCATATATATTTGCTAGAAATTTCTTGAACAAGCCTTGTGATTTTAGTAAAGTTTGTATTTTTTAAAAGCTTCATGTTTGTCCTATACCTGTGATTATTAATGAGATTTTGAGATTGTTTTTGTAATGTATGTGAATAATGAGTATCTTGAATGCTTCAAAGGTATCGTTTTTGTTATACGGCAATATTCAGTTCTTGGTATGTACTGTTTGACTAGCATTGAAGTCTAGGATATCTAATGAGCATTTATTTGGCTTTCTTCAGTTTTAATTGGGTTGCAAATTTACCTAGAATTAGTCTTGCAAGGTTAAAGATGAACTTATAATTCTTTTGTTTCATGTTTAGAGCTAAATTATGAGAAACTTTTGCTGTTGAAAGTTTGATGACATGGTTGAAATTTGTAATCTTTGTAGCTTGTGATCCTCTGTAGTATGACCATTGTACTGCAGCATACTCATCCCATTCACATTCATTTGCAATTCAGTCTTATATGTCATGACCAATTGAAAATGTAGTTTCTAGGCATATCTCTGTAATACTGCAGCTTCTGCTTTTAGGCCTCATAGGCCTCAAGATTAACAGCCAATGAAGTGCCATGTAAAACTTGATTACTTTGTTCTTGCTGGAAATGTGTCGTTACTAAATTATCAGTTTCTTTTTTTAAGGGTTTTATATTTTTGAGTAAATTTATTAATTTGTTTTGTGTTCAGATGCATTCGACATAGATCAACTATTGTCTATTATGGAGGAATTAAAACATGGCCAGGCAGTTGATATTCCAAAATACAATTCCAAGAGTTATAAAAAGGATGTCTAGCATTGATTATGAACTTACTTTACCTATTGTTCAATGTTTGTTATTTGAATCTGCTTATATATAGTTTATACTATCTTATAATTGAGCTTATTATATACTCCGTATATGTTAAATATATCTTATTTGCATAAACTAATATAAATAGAGATGATGAGAATGCTAAACAATATCTCTCACAAGATTCGATAATTCACTTGGATGAAGATGATGGAGAATCCAATCAAAATCCAGACCAAAATAATTGCAGCTTTGTGCATCGTGGTGAATATGAGTATGGTTTGAAACTTGGTATAATAGTTTACAATGAAAATGAAGCATACGAGCTTTACAATAGATATGCTATAGAAAAAGGTTTTAGCATCCGAAAACATCAGAAACGATACGTATCGGGTACTAATCAACTTCGCCAGCGAAGTTTTGTTTGTTCCAAACAGAGATTTCGATATGATGATAGAGCTTTTGAAATAATAAAAAGACAACAATTAGATACTCGGACTGGGTGTATGGCTTGTATTACACAAGGGAAAAATTGGAACATTTTAGGGGCAAGGGCTTAATTGTAAAAAAGTGACGAACTTGAGATACTTAACCTTTCGAAAAAGAAGCAGAAATGTCATCTATCATATGATTGATTACGATTTTCTCAGATTGAGGAGACCATATGTGGTAGTACTGTTTCAATTCAAAATCATCTTATCAATCATAAATTAATATAATTTATAATTGCACATAAATTTAAAAATTATTGCAGTTTTTAACCTATTTAGTATTACTAATAACACCCAAGGGCAAAATTGGAACATTTTAGGGGCAACGGGTTAATCGTAAGAAAGTGAAGAAGCTGAGATACTTACAGTTTCGAAAAAGAAAATGGAATGTCGTCTATCATATAATTTATTAGGGTTACCTCAAATTAAGAAGACCATATGTGGTAATGCTTTTTCAATTCAAAATCATCTTAGCAATCATAATTGATATAATTTATAATTGCCCATAAATTTAAAAAATTATTGCAATTTTTAACATATTTATCATTACACAAGAGCAAAATTGGAACATTTTAGTGGCAAGTGGTTAATTGTTAAAAAGTGACAAACCTGATATACTTACCCTGTTGGTCCCAAGTGGTCAGATGAGGTCTAGAGGGGGGGGGGGGGTGAATAGACCTCTGAAACTTTTCTTCAAATTTTAAACTTCAAAACTGTTGATTAAACTTAAACAGACTAAGCTGTTAACGAACAGTAATTGTACAAGGCTGATCGCGAACATATCTTTGAACAGCTTTGTTGACCACTAATCTGATAATCACTTAGCTGATTTTTGTTAAAATCAGTTTTAATACTAGAGTACTTGCAGCGGATTTTCAAAGTGTTTTTCACAAGTAAACTTAGCAGTTTGAAAATTGTTTCCCCAGTTTTGTAAACTCCTTTAATTTAATTTTCAAACAGTTTATAGAGTATTTTATGCAAATCTGAAAATATGCAGAAAGACTTATGCAAAAGTAAACACCAGAATTTTTATAGTGGTTATATGGATTGAAATCCTTTAATCTACTCTTCCAAGTCACTTAGATCTTGGGTTATACTATAAACACACAGTTTACAATATACTCCACTTACGCCAAAACAACAAATGAATCTGGCCGTAAGCTCGCAATAGGAAATCACAAAGAAGACCTATTCTACAGAGACTTATCACTCACAAAGACGGATAAGAACTCCTCACAACTCTTTTCTCTCACATATTCACTCAGAAAATGTTTTCTTGAACTTCAACGGCTTCTGTCAACAAATGACTTTCAGCAGACGAATGAGTTGTTCTTGAGCTTTTAAGACTTATAAAATATTTGCTTCGAATTCGATCTCTCAGAAGTTGTATATTTCTTTCTTTGTCTCTTCAGCTATTTATAGTCACTCTTTGAATTTTGTCCGTTGAAGAGAGACAAAATTCAAATCTCTTGATTTCTGGTCCTTAATTTTCGCGAACGGCTCTCTGCACAGTGACAGTACTGCGAACTGTACTTTCTGTCAGGCAGCATTAAATGCACCGAGCTGATACGAGGTCTTTATTTAATCATTTGTCTTTAATAACCTTGTACTTCATCATCTATTACTTCCAGGGGCATTTATTACCGTTGGGCAGACTTCTTGATCCTTTCCACTTGACTGATCGAAAGTGCAAGTCTGATGATGTACATAGCTGATCCCAAACTTGAACAAATCTGATTTGAGTCGGCTGATCTTCATCAGTCTGATTTCTTTCTTTCAGCAGATCAGTAGTCTTCTGGGCCTTGAATGTTTGACCCGTCTGATGTCTTCTTACTTGGTCAAAATTCTTCTAAGGGATATCAGCTAAGTTATCTTTTACTTAGCAAATTTGAAGTTTTGGAAATCATCAAAACCCCCCTTTACTAATTTTCTTCAGTGCTTTTCATCTTCATCCTTATCCAACAATTTCCCCCTTTTTGATGATGACAAAACTTCAGCTTGGTACCTGTTTACCTATACTAAAGTTTTGATCCTCAAAATTTTCTGAGATAGAAAAAGTATGTTGGAAACAGAACTTGAAGTTTTATTTATGATTTTGAATTCATTACAAGTACAAGGCTGATCAGATAAGATGTCTGATAGAAAATAAAGATAACTGATTACAAAAGATTTATCTATACTAACTATCAGCTTCTTCATCATCTCCATCAAGCACTTCTTCATATTCATAAGAAGATTCTTCATCATCATCTTCTTCTTCATCTTCATCAGCCTCCTCATCCAAAAGCAGATTGGACTTAGCAGCTTCCATTTTTGCTTTGATCTCTTTTTCTTTTGCTATTTCGTCCATCTTCCTTTTGATCCTCTCTTCATCCTTGAATTTGGTAAAGGGCTCTGATTTTTCTTCATCAGAATCCTTCGATGCAGCTGTTTCCTTAGCTTTATCCTTGGCTTCTTTAGCAGCCTCATCTTTGCCTTCAACATTTTCAGCAGCTTCAGTCTCTTCAGCAGCTTCAGGCTTTTCAGGTTCAGTGGCAGCAGTTTCCTCCACTTTTTCTTTTTTCTTCTTCTCTTCCCCCTTTTTGTCATCATCAGAAATGGTGACACGGGCAGGTCTGATAGGAGGGTTGAGTGCAGCAGATTGAATCTTCATAGCAGCACATAAAGCCTTCAAGTTCTGATTGACCACATCGTGACTGGCAGTAAGATGATTGAGAGTGGTGCTGATGGTGTCAGTCCGATCATTAAAACAATCAATGTTAAGTTGCATAGTGGCAAGTTCGTTGTTTATAACCGTTCCAGCTTGATGAACTTCCTTCAACAAACCAAGATTGATTGCTTTTTCTTCTTCACTGACTCTGATGAAAGAAGCAGTGAGATCAGCTATGTTGTTTTCAGCTCTCTTTAAAGCAGTATGAAGATGGTTGACATCAGCCTTCACATCTTCAATGTTTCTATTCATTTCTACAACACTTTGAGTCATCTGCCTGGTATGATCCTCAGGCAGAGGAAAGTTGTCAATTGCATTCCTGATAGTCCTTGCAGTAAGTAGTTGCATGATTTCAAGTTGTAATCTGTTGGATTCTGCCAATTCTTTCTGCAGCTTCTTCAACTGCGTGCTGTTCCTCTCTTCCATTTCCTTCATAGAATTTTCCATTAACAGCTGGAAGGCTTCCATCAGTGATGAATGCAAATCAGCTAATGAAGCAGAATGAGCAGCAGGTTGATCATCTTCACTCTCCTGGTGGACAGGAGCATCCTTCAGGTCAGTTTCCTGATCAGCTTTGGACTCCTTAGCTTTCCACTCAAGTGCTAAGGGTTCTTCAGCAGCTTTGGGCTGATCAGTAACGTCTTCAAAGATCTTACTTATGATTTTGCCGTCATCAGTAAAGGTTGTTCTTTGACGGATTTGTCTTACAACAGGCCATGGCATTGGAGCAGATGGCTTTACCTTAGGCAATTCATAGTAATCTCTTACTTCTTTGCCAAATGTTATCTGTTGAATGCTTGGCAGCGAGGGCAGCTCACTTGATGAACCTTGCTGATATCTTGACTTGGCAGCCCATCTCTTCAAGGAAGTCATAACAGCAATCTGAATTGCCCTTTCAACAGCATCATCATATTTTCTTTTCTTTGCAGGCAAAGTGTTTTCAATTATTTTGGCCTCCCCTGTTGCAAACTCCTTTGCATATTGATGCATAGAATCCCTTACATAATCAGGATCCAAAGCTTGTTGAATGGAGTCAGTCTTCAGCCAATTAAGAACCCACCTTTATTCATCAGCTAACTCCTTCCAACTCTGAAGCTCTTCAATAGACTTGTTCAGTCTATAGTCCCTCCACTTTATGTATCTAGGCTTCTCATGGGTGAACAGAGTCTTCAGCATCAGTTTCTGATCAAAATAAGCTAAGGCCTTCTCAAACCTGTTGAAGATAGATTTATCAGAATTAACAATGTCAAATGATTTTCTAACTTCAAACTTGGCATTTGGCTTAACTTCGCTAGCAGGCATCTTTGGCTTAGCTTCTTTTGAATCTCCAATCTTAATCCCTCTGCCATGAACAGGTCCATGAGCATCTGTCTTGCTCAGCTCAATGACCACAACAAGTTCAGCATCTTCAGCAGCTTTCCTTTCTGCTTCAGACATTTTTCTCCTTTCTTCATCCTTTGCTACCTGAATCTTGCTAAGTTCAAGGACTCTTTTCTCTTCTTGCTCGTCCCTTTTTCTTTGCTCAGCCTCCTCTCTCTTTTTCTTATCTGCAGCTGAAATCTTCTTTCTTTTGATAAGTATTTTTTTTCCTTTATCAGCTGGGGCAGGAGCTGGACCAGCAGATGCAAGAGATGCAGCTGCTATGGGATTGATGATCATCACATCTGGATCATCTTGAGGTTTGGAAACCTCAGCTGTTGGTTTTTCTTGAACAGTCTGTTGCACATCAGTCTGTTCAGCAGTAGACGTTTCTTCAGCTCCAACAGGCCTCTCTGCTGTTTGAGGGCTTTCTCTCACCAAATCTATCAACTCAGTGGGTGAGTCAATAAAATTCATTTTCTTTCTAACAGTCCTTCTTGCCCTTCCTTGAACAGGCATAGAAGCTTCTGTGTCCCGAATTTGACTTCTTGTCCTGTGAGCAACATTCTCATCAGGACGCTCAGCAGATGGCTTTCTTGAAGAGGAAGCAGGAGAGATATTCTTTATTTCCTTTGTAGTCTGATTGATTATTGCATCAGCTACCTCCTTTGCTACAAACTGATCTGTTCTGGCTTCAACAGCTGGCAGGGCTGTTTGAACAGAAGTCTTTGCCTTCTTCTTTTGAGTCACTTCCTTGGACTCATCAGCTTTCTTCTTATCAGCAAGCTGAGCTGTTTTTACCAGTTTTCTTTGCCTTTTGGCAGGAACCTCTTCCTTAGGTTCCTCCAAGTCTTCATCAGCTTCGACTTCATCAGACTTTTCAAAACAGGCACATACTTTGCCATTGCTTTAGCAGTATGGATTTCCTTCCCATTGGTCATTTGACAACCCATCTTGTGAAGCAAATAACTTAAGGTAATCCTGTGATTTGTCTGAGGCATGGCCTTTTTCCCTTTCTTCTCATGGAAGTTAGCCAATATGTACCAGACTACAACTGACCAGTTTACTTCCAGCGAATAGTAGATTGCCGCCATGATGCTGTATCTCTTCATTGTAACATCATCCAAGGAAAAAGTGCAATTTTCAATCAGCTTTGCAACCATATCAGCCATACGCTGATATTCATCCTTCAATTGCCTCTTTTTGATGTTGCCAGTCAACATCTCTCCTTCTTTGGCAGATTGCCCAGAAGTCTTGGTGCTTTTCCTCAGCAATGGTGGTGACGTCATGTCGACCACTGTTAGGCAGGCCAAAGGTCTCATGGAGTAAAGCAGGGTTTATGACCACAGATTTATCCCCAACAGTAGCTGTGATCTCCCTTTTTGTAAAATCAACAGTAGCTGTATTGTAATACTCCAGAACTTGATCTTTCCAGACCAAGCCTTCGTGCAACTCCATGAAATTCACCAGCGAAGCAGCTTTGAATTTCTCCAGCAATTGTTTCATCAACTCCGCACCAGACTGGTAGTATGCATCATAGACCAGATACATACCCTCAGCTTTAGCTTCAACTCCAGAACTCATCTTGAATCTGTGGAAGTTAGTGAAATAGCAGAATTGCAGAAAGTAGAGTGCAAGGAATTTTCTCAAAAATGCTCTAAGTATATTTGGGTGCATAAAGAACGACAAGTCTGATCAGATCTGAATTTGTAGAGTTAGGGTATTTCGGTTTCCGTGATACCATCCAACCGTTAGATCCATTTCTTGTCAGTCCCGATCGTGCGGCATCAGTTACGCCGTTTCAAATTCAAAAAGCATTAAATGAGAGGCGGGAATGCGAACCGCCTTACTGTACTTATAAAAGCGTGTTTTAGATAAAACATTTTTAATACACTTAGCTTTTATACAGTTGATCAGACAGGTAAATAAAATACTAATCTGATAGGACTACCGTCCTGATGACAAAGTTGTTATCAGTGAAAGCCAATAACTGATAACCTTCCTCGGCTGTTTGTCAATCCAGCTAGATAAGTAATCTTCGATCTTCAAGACTTTAATCTTCTGATGAAAACATAACTTCAACTAACTGTCATCATCGAATTTTATCTTTTAATCAGAAGTACCGCTAGTCTTACACGTCCCCCCTGACTTTAAGAATTCATAAGTTAACTAGTCTGTTGAGAGTTAATCCTTGAAGATAATATGATGAGTAAGCTGTTGAACTTCAGTCTTCTGATGAGTTCCCCCTCAGCTTATGCATTCAATTTTAGTAGACCTAGTTCAGCTCTTAGAGTTGAAAACCTTGTCTCACTTAGAGGTTTTGTGAAGATGTCAGCAATCTGATTTTCAGTAAACACATATTCTATCATGACATTTCCTTTCTCCACATGATCTCTAATGAAATGATGTTTGATCTCAATATGCTTAGTCCTTGAATGACTTGTAGTATTCTGAGTAAGGCTGATTGCACTTGTATTGTCACAGTAGATAGGGATTCCACTGATTTTATGTTGTAATCTTCTAGTTGATGCTTCAACCATAATATTTGTGCACAGCAAGCTCCAGCAGCTATATATTCAGCTTCAGCAGTTGATATGGATACTGAAGTCTGTTTCTTACTCATCCAAGAGATCAGACGACTACCTAAGAACTGACAGGCACCTGTTGTGCTTTTCCTGTCTATCTTGCAGCCAGCAAGGTAAGAATCTGAATATCCAACAAGTTCAAATCCAGATTCCCTAGGATACCACAATCCCAAATCTTCAGTACCTTTAAGATATTTGAGTATCCTTTTGGCAGTTAGGAGATGAGATTCCTTAGGATTTGATTGATACCTCGCACAAATCCCAACAGAGTACATATATCAGGTCTGCTAGCTGTTAAGTATAACAGTGACCCAATAATTCCTCTGTACTTGGTTATGTTCACTGATTTGCCATCTTCATCTTTATCCAAGCGAAGACTAGTAGACATTGGAATATTAGCAGTAGAGCTAGTTTCCATACCAAACTTCTTGAACAGATCCTTTGTGTATTTTGCTTGGCTGATGAATATTCCATCAGGCAACTGTCTTACTTGCAAGCCAAGAAAATAATTAAGTTCTTCCATCATGCTCATTTCAATCTTGTTCTGCATCAGCTTTGAGAACTTATCACACATCTGTTGATTTGTTGAACCAAAAATGATGTCGTCCACATATATTTGCACAAGCAAAACATGTTCTTCCCATTCAATAGTGAACAGGGTCTTGTCTACCTTACCTTTACGAAATCCTTTAATTAAAAAAAATCAGATAGGGTATCATACCATGCTCTTGGAGCCTGTTTCAGTCTATATAGGGCTTTCTTCAGACGATACACCTTGTCTTCTTCTTGATAAGCTTCAAATCCAGGTGGTTGTTCAACATAAACTTCTTCTTGCAATTCTCCATTGAGAAAAACTGATTTCACATCCATTTGATAGACTGTGAAATTCTTGTGAGCAGCATAGGCAAGAAAGAGTCTGATTGCCTCTAATCTTGCTACTGGTGCAAAAGTTTCATCAAAGTCAATACCTTCTTCTTGACAATAGCCTTTGTCAACTAATCTTGCTTTGTTTCTGGTGACAACACCATCTTCATTCATTTTGTTACTGAATACCCATTTAGTGCCAATAACTCTTTGATGACTTGGTCTAGGAACTAAGTACTAGACCTCATTCCTTTCAAATTGATTTAGCTCTTCTTGCATAACTTATATCCAGTTTGAGTCATTTAGAGCTTCTTCAATTTGTTTGGGCTCAATTTGAGATAGGAAGCTGAAAAACATTGCCTCACTTGCATCAGCTCTCCTTGTCTTTACTCTATCCAAAGGATCACCAATCACCAGCTCTGGTGGGTGATTCTTGAGCCATCTAAGATCAGGTTTCAAATCATAATGTTGTCCTCTGTTGTGATCTTGCAACACTACTGTTGGAGTTCCAGTAGTAGTCTGTTGAACAACACTTGTCTGTTGAACATTCTCTGGTCTGTCAGCTATTTGCAACCCTTCTGTTAGACAATCAGCATTATGATTTTGAACAGCACTTGAGTTAGCAGCTGAATTGAGATCAGGTAGTATGATGGGAACATATTCTTCATTCCTTTTAACACTCAATTTCTGAAAATCAGTAGACATATTCTGATCAGTATTTTGATTCTTTTCAGAAGATTGACTAGGTTCATCAAATACTACATGAATGGATTCTTCTACAAGTAAAGTTGTTTTGTTAAAGACTCTATAAGCTTTACTAACAGTAGTGTATCCTACAAATACTGCTTCATCAGCCTTTTCTGCTAAAGCAGTAAGGTGATTTTTCCCATTATTTAAAACAAAGCATTTACAACCAAAAATTCTAAAGTAATGAATGTTTGGCTTCCTGTTGTTCCAAACTTCATATGGAGTCTTGTTTTGGTGCTTGTTGATCATGCATCTGTTTTGGGTAAAGCATGCTGTAATTGTTGCTTCGGCCCAAAATCTTTGAGGCAGCTTAGCTTCAGCTATCATTGTCCTGGTAGCTTCCTTCAGAGTTCTGTTTCTCCTTTCAGCAACTCCGTTCTGTTGAGGGGTTCTGGCAGCAGAGTACTCATGACTGATTCCTCTGGCATTACAATACTCTTCAACAGTAGAGTTTGTAAATTCTGTCCCTCTATCTGATCTGATCATTAGTATTTTCATACTCTTCTTATTCTGAATCTTTTCCATCAGATTTGTAAGATGCTCCTTGGTTTCACTTTTCTTCTTCATGAAAATCACCCAAGTGTATCTTGAATAATCATCCACAACAGTTAGGCAGTATTTCTTTCCACCATTGCTGATTGGATCGATGGGTCCAAATAAGTCCATATGTAGCAGCTCCAATATTCTTCCAGAAGATTGATGCTTCTTGCTTTTGAATGATTACTTGATTTGTTTACCCTTCTGACATGCGTCACAAAGCTTATCTTTGCTCATGACTGTCTTTGGAATTCCTTCTACCAGATCATTCTTGATAAGTCTGTTGATGGTCTTGAAATTCACATGATTCATTCTTTTGTGCCACAGCCAACTGAATTCACTTGGTGTTGATACCACAAAACAAACACTTGAATTCTTGTCAACAGAATTCCAGTCCACTGTGTAGACATTCCCTTGTCGTCTTCCAGATAAAAGAACCTTCTTTGTTCCAATCTGTTCAACGTAGCACTTATCTGTTGAGAAGATGAGTGAATATCCTTTGTCACAAAATTGACTTATGCTCAGCAAATTGTATTTGAGGCCTTTAACATAAGAGACGTCAGATATCTCAATGTTGCCTTTGATCAGCTTTCCACTTGCTACAATCTTGCCTTCCTTGCTGTCTCCAAACGTCACA
The DNA here is from genome assembly GCA_038501285.1 of Penstemon eatonii. Taxonomy (NCBI): domain Eukaryota; kingdom Viridiplantae; phylum Streptophyta; class Magnoliopsida; order Lamiales; family Plantaginaceae; genus Penstemon; species Penstemon eatonii. The sequence goes on from CM076710.1 coordinate 60,858,359, forward strand.
TTTGGACCATCCACAACAACAGCATCAGTCAGCTCATGTATGTTTCCACACATGTGTCTTGAACAGCTACTGTCCAAGTACCAGGTCTTCTCTACTTTACTCCTACTCCTAATCCTAACCTACAAAACAAAATAAAAGTGTTTTAGGTACCCTTATTGAGAGGGTCCTAAAGGATTAGTTCCACCTTTGACAACCAAAGATGTTGATGTCTTAGGCTTCTTAGGCTTTTGAGTTTCAACAGGAGCATGAACAACTTTGCCTTTATCACGTTTATCAGATATGTCATGTTGTGGATACTCAGCATGATAAGGATATTGTTCATAAGCAGAATAAGATGCATGATAAGCAGGATATGCATGCATTGGATGAGCAGGATATGGTGCATAGTAAGTTGGAAATTGAGGTGCATGATACATAAGAGGATATGCAGCAGGTTGCACATAATATGATTCATTTCCATACCAAGTATTTTGATTTTTCTAGTTTTTATGCTTCTTTGGTTTACTGGATGCTTGCTCATTAACAGACAACTTAGTTTTATCACTAGTCTGATTGGTTTTGACCTTATCAGAAGACCTCATAGGACTCTTCTGTTTGGACTTACCAGTCTGTTTTCCTACACTAGGCTCTTTGCTCTTTTTAGCCTTAGGAGTTTTCGTCTCCTTTAACACTTTCTCAGGTGAAGCAGGTTTAGTAGTCTGAACATACAAAATAACCTTACTATTATCAGCTGATATAAATTTTTCAGTATGTTTCAGTTCTAACTTATCCTGATCTAAAGGTGTCTTCTGTTTACTAGACATGTGAGTGGATGCAACAGATGACTTTTCATTAGACTAAATTGTTTTCTCAAGTTCCATGATTTTTCCTTTTAGGACTTCACATTCAGCTTTCAGAGATTCATTTTCTTGCTCAAGCTGTTTATATTCATCTAATTCTTTTGGCTTTTCAGCCTTAAGTTTCAGTGAACTGTTTTTCTCTCTTAGCAATATCATCTCTTCCTTAAGCTTTGTAAATGCTTCAGCAATACTTGTATTGTTAAGCTTCATTTGTTCAAATGAATTAAATAATTCATTATCAAGAGGAGTTACCTCATCATCAGAGCCATCAGATTCCTTAGCCATCAGGCAGAGAAGAGCAGGTCTCTCTTCATCAGAAGACTCTTCATCAAAAGTATCTGAAACCGAATCTGATGAGTAGATATCAGCTAGCTTTTCGGCTTCTGCCACCAGCACCTTGCCTTTCTGATGCTTTCTTTCATTTCTGATTCTCTTTTCTTCTTCTGTGTACTTTTCAGCTTTAGGATATGGGCAGTCCCTGATGAAATGACCCAATTTTCTGCTGATCTTACGTTTTTTCGCTTGTTCGATCTGAGTGGTGTAAATGCAGTGCTAATGCTTGTAAACAGAAATAAAAGATCAATAGTATTGTATTCAGAATGGTCGAGTACAAACTACAAGTATCGAGAGTCCTATCCGAGCATTATAGGATGCCGTACAAGCTAGAGGGTGAAATACACATAAGAAGGCCTATACTATACTTCCTAAGTAGTTCCGAGCAGCAGCCACGGAGGAAGAGCACCTGGGAAGTTGTGTCGTCGTCATAAATGCTAGGGGTATTTATAGCTGAGATCTGGAGCTAGGTGGTCCACCCGCAGATGAGCATTTCTCGGCCCACAGGCCTGGGCCTGATCTCGGCCCAACAGTGATTTTGAACGCTAAACTTCCTTTATAGAATCAGCGTAGGATTATTGTGCTTTGGGCTCGAATTTATGCTCATGAGATCGAGATCTGTGACTTCCGACCTCGCTAGACCGCAGAAACGCTGAATCCAAGATATCCCTCATCAATACTCCCCCACTTCTCGAGCGTAAAGAGGAGCTTAAGCTCGAAGAAGTATAGATTGCTCCGAACGCTGGGGCGAGATGAGCCATTTTTAGGATAAGTTTCGGATACGCCTCGTTAAAAACTTAACTCGGAAAAACCCATTGGGATAAAAACCGAGCTAGGGAAAAAGAGTGCATATCTCGGAAACGGTATAATGGCATCGTCTTGATATTATCTCGATTGTCTGTGGTTTACATAGGACTTCCACATCAGGATCTTTTACTGTTACTTATCATGGAGCTTTAGTTGGCTTTTAGCCGCATCTCTTTATCCCTTTGATCTTAATATGACGGATTGGTGGGATAATATGGGATTGATATCCAGGAAAAGCTTCTTTTCCAATGTTGGACTTCAGCTCATGATTCCGAAAAATATAGGGGTCATACGTGCAATTATTGAAAATATAATTTTTGAATTCACCCTGAGGGAGTTCTACCGTCGCGGTTACTCGGGGACCGGTTTGCAATTTCCCATTTTATCCCTGTATATATATGTTGATCGTGGGCCGCTGATCTGCATAAGTTCTAAGAAAACCCTAGATCGGAGCGAACAGATCGATAAGAGAATTTTAGCAACTTCTTCGACTAGTTTCCATACATTCAATATGTCCGGCACCGTAGATCTGAAAGGTAAGTCCCAATTAATGGAAGGTCGAGAGAGTGGCCCTGAGGAGACGCAGACCGAGGATATTCGATCGTCCCTAGTGGAGAATCCGAGCCCAAATTCCAATTCCATCAGAGAGGAAGGGGAATCGGGTAACGAATCAGAGGACAGCGGGGATGATAGTTCGAGCGAGGTGACAGTCTCCGACGAGGAAGTCGAAGAGGATGGCGACCTTCCTTTAGGGAAGAATGAGCAAAAGAAATATTGCATAGGCGGCAGGGTCGTGGTTACAATCCTTAATTGGGTAGACCCGTCGACCAGTGCAGGGCTAAACATGACCGAGGATAGGGCAGATGAAACTGTTTGCCGCTACACTGAAGGAGACCGGGAGGAATTGGAGGCAGAATTTGGCAAATATATTGGCACTGGGTATTCGATTGTCATTCCGACCTCTGAACAGCGAGTTATCGATCCTCCTGAAGGGTGTCAAGCTTTTTACACTAAACAGTTCCACTATGGTTTACGCATTCCTTTCCCATCTTTGATATGCAGTATTCTGGAGGCCTTCTAGCTTACTCCCTCTCAAATCCTGCCGAACTCGATCGGACTTATAACAGCCTTTTGCGTCCTGATGAAAGCTAAAGGAAAAAAGGCAGCCTTCCAAAATTTCTGGCGAATTTTCCAGATCAGCTCCTCCACGGCTTCGAACGCTGGTTATGTATACTTTTCTCAGAGACCGAATATATCAATTTTATCGACCAACGTTAGCAGCAATTCAAAAGGCTGGAAACGGAAATTCTTTTTCGTTCGTGGCCCAGACTCTCCGCTTTCTGCGGATAATCCCGAGCTCGTTCCACACAAATGGCCCGGGGCGAAGTCGTGGATCTATGGTAGGCGACGCCTTAGGGGAAGCATGAGCCACGAGATCTCAGATGAATTCTTGCAATCCCTTCGAACCGACCTTCATCAGACTCATTTGATGACTCAAGAGGCGGTTTTGCGTTTGGCTGGGCTCAGCTCGTGCTATTTTCCTGCGCCTGAGATCAATTACGGAAAAGCTCAGATCACCCCAAATAATAATCTAGCCGAGCAACCTGGAAGGGTCGAAGGAGAGGTTAACCCTGCTGCCGCTCCCTCCACTTTAGGTGCGTCAAATTATCATATACATTTCGATTTATCTTTCTATGACCAAAGCTAACTTCCTTGTATTTCACAGCTGGGATCGTCGATAAGTTCCGGACGTCGATAGCTGGTTCGGTTGTTGTTTCGTTTTCGAAGGGCAACCAAGGTCGACCTCGTCATCAAAAATCAAAGATTTCACGAAAGGTTGCAAAATCCACTCCTAGGGTCGATACCACTGTGGTTTCGAACGCTATGGTGAGTTTTTCCCAACCTGCTATTGCGGGGACTTCCCAACCTCATGCTGCGATCAAGGGAACTTCCCAATCTCGAGGCTTCGACCTTCGGTCCATTTTTGCAATCGGTTCTTCTGATCCGAATGAGGCAGGACTTAGCCATTATACCTTAAAAGAGATCCGAGCTCAGGAGATACTGGAATCGAGAATGGCTCGTAAAAGAAGTAGCGAAGCCCCTGAGTCTTCTAGAAGGGTGAAGCCCTTTGGTCGAGGACCGGGTCCGATCCGATGCTGGGCTGGTCATTCCGAGCCAGACCTGGCTGACTTCATAGAGGACCACCTTCAAGGACCAAGGGCAGCTGGATTCCCGGAGGATGGAACCATCGAGTCCGACTTGGGCCCTGATGGTGAACATGCAGTGGATAAGTCTCTTCGGATATTCATGGCCGGGAGATTTAAGGACGATAACACCGCGCTATTTCTTAAAAATTACTTCGAGATCGTGGGTGATTACGCCTACGCTCTGCAAAAGGTATATGAGTTTTCAAACATACTAATTTTCCCTCAAAACCTTTGCTTCGTCCTTCATATTTACTTTCCTCTTTAGGTCGGAGACTTATTCATCATCAGGCTTACCGACTGGCCACATCAAACGAGGAGTCTCAGATGGCCCAAAATGCCCTTCACGATATCCTGAGGGATAAGGCTATCAAAGCTGATCAGCTGAGGGATACTACGACTAAGTTATCTGAGGTCGAGAAGGAGCTTGAGGAAGTCAAGAAGGATCTTGAGGGAAAGAGAGCCCTCGAGGAAGAGGTAACCAAATTAAAATTGGATCTTGAGCAGACTAAAGCATTATCCGAACAGGCGTATGCTCGAGGCCGAAAAGAAGGCAGACTTCCCGCCATAAGAGAATTTTTAAAGTCGCCCTTCCTTGATGCCTTGGGTCGTTTGCGGTCGGGCGAAGTTAATCAAGCCTTCTATTATAAAGGAATTCAGCAGCTCCTTACAGCAGGGAGGGTTCAAGGCACCCTTGACGATTATCTTCCTTACATGGATCCTTATAAGAACATTTACGGAAAAAATTATAAGGCTTCTTCTCTTCCTCCCAAGCTTGAAGGCTTAGCCGACCATGAGTTCGCTCCGTTCCTTGATGAATTTGGAGTGCCGATGCCAAACCCTGATGTGCTCGAAGCGCAATCTGAGGATGAAGATGTGGATATTGAAGGAGATTCCCGCGACCAGGGAGAGCAAGGCACTCCGTCTTCCGACTCGAGTAAATCTGCAGTTGATGTGAACAGTAATGATGAAGAAGAATGCAGCTCGAGTAGTGATGATTCTGATAGCTCGGAAGGCGATTCTAGTGAAAGAAAAGAGCAAGAGAGATCGGACAATGGTTCTGGCATGAAGGAATCTAGCCGTTAATAATTACCATGTAATAGGATTTACTTAGCGAATTTTTGTAATTGCAAATTTGTTTTTATAGTCTCCTGCCTTTTTTATTTGGTGGATGCTTGAATTTACACTTTTTTTTTCCTTAGTGCCATGTTTAATTTAGTGCCAATTTGACCATTTTGTTGAACTTCATAACGTCATTCTCGCATACTTGGTCGCGTCATCAAATCTTTCTTGGGAGTGGTGATTTACCAATTATTGTAACTCGCATGATGCCGCGTCTCTTATAAAAACCAAGGCCATTTTACCTTGCCTTTACGATAACATTATACACATTGATCGGAGCTTCAGGAAATTGTTACGGTCGAATAATTATCCGAAAACCAAGAGATGAATGAAAATTCGAACGTCTCTGTGATTCCTTCCGTGCCTTTCCCCAAACCCAATGATGGTAGGAATATAAAGAAAAAGAGACAAGCTCCGGTTAAGTCCATTTCTTCCGACGAGCTGATCTTCCATGGAGGAGGTAAATCTTCGACTGTCGCCCTTTCTTCATGCTTGAAAACCAAGGGCTCAAACAAGAAAATTAAAAAGGTTTCTTTTGGGGGGGATGTATCTGTGCGCACATCTTTTCCTGTTCGGTCCGCGCCTTCGAAGGTTGCTGAGTCTTTCAATTTATTGTTTCCTTCTGGAGTTTCTCTCTTTAAGAGGGACATAATTCATTTCGAAGAAGTATCACATGAGAAATCCGATCTGAGCCTTCTTCGGGCCAATATCTCTATCTCCGAGGCAATTCTATCAAAAGGAGAACATTTTTCGTTCTTGTTTCAGTCTGGGTCGGATTTTCTTGCCCGGGTAATTCTTGCTAATTTTCTTATCCTGGTTTTTTAGTTTCTTTACTTTTAGCCTTGATATGTCTTCTTATAAGTTCAGGCTGGCGAAAAGTTTTCTGGGCTCTATGCGTTGGCAAATCGTGAGATCGAACAACGGGCTACCATTACTCTCGAGCTGACCAGGAAGAAGGTTGAGCTGGATCGTGCACTGGAAGCTAATAGATTTTTTAAGGAGAAACTGTCTCAGGACAAGTTGAGCTCGGAATTAGAGAGACTCAAAGATATCTATGAACGTGAGAAGAAAAATTTCGAGCTTCGGGAGAGGGAAGCTTACACCCGCGGGTATGCTGATCGCAGTGCTGAAGTTCGAAAAATCCTTTCCGAGAATATTTTTGTTTAGTTGTATTAAGATTTCCCTTCGTTGTAACATAAGCCTGCTAAGATTTTTCTTTGTTGTAACACAATCTTGTTGTAACGGTAATATTGTCGAAATGTTGTTCTTTCTTCCCTCTTCTCCCCCTTTTTTTTTTTTTTTTTTTTTTTTTTTTGGGAAGTGGGACGGGCAGAGCTTTAATGCTCGTATCGTGGCCGTTCATCCCACCAGATCTATACCGTTGATGCTAAATTCCTCCCCCTATATATAGTTCCAAAATTACCTTCAAATTTTTACTTGTCTTTAAATGTTTCGTTCGATCAACATGGTTGTGTTTTTACTCCCATCGATCGACTCCATGTTCCATTTAATCTCTGCGATTAAAGTGTTCGAGATTCGAGTTTGAACTTTCTTTCTCGACCTCCTCAGCGTCCCTACATTGGAAACAATTTCGACTAGGGTATCGACAGGCGGAAAGGATTGCGACTAGGGTACCGGCAGGCGACCTGCTTCTTTGGAGTCATCTCTCCTGGGTTAGAATTCCGATATCCTATCGCTTCATCCGGTCGGATAGTGGGTCAACTCGTGGAAGGATCTTTAAGGTTTTGATCTCAACCTCTTCAAGATGCTTCCGAAGCTGGTTCACAGTATTCCGATTCGGGTTAGTGCGCACGGAGACTGACCGAGACTCCTCTCGTGCGCCGGTCCTTCATCAGCGGATCTTTAAAGCATTGGCATAGCCGTCATTATTTACTGATGAAGATCTAAGATCGGTTAAGAGCCCGTGGGCATGCTCCGATCCCGTTCTCCTCCGTTCCTTTTTAAATTTGAAGACCTTTAACTTTTTGTAGCGCCTGTAGTAGGATATGATAAATGTAATCTTTTTTTTTTTTCTTTCGAGTTCGAACTTCATCTTTGTATTCGTAGAAAAATACTCCTAAATGTACTGAAGATTTTATGAATGAAAAATTTTCTTCTATATTGTTGTCGATACTTTTAATTTCGACCTCTGTAACTCGCAACTTTTGTGAGACAACTTGAGAACCATAATAGGTTTGAATTTTCATTTCTGTAATTTTTGAACCTTCCGTGAGATATCTTCCATAGTTTAGATTCTTCTCGGATAATGGATCTGCATTTTTTAAGTTGAACTGAATAGTCTTCCTTAGTCGAATACATAGTCGTGGAGAAATAATATGATAGAACTCAGATCGATCTTGAATGTACTTTAGACTTAAAGGGCATAGCAAAGGCTTTTACCCTTAGTCGTATCAGAGCATTTTTAGCCCGAGGGTCGTAGCAACCGCTTTCACCCATTTGATAATTTCGATCTAAGGGGCGTAGCAACGGCTTTCACCCTTAGTCGTTTCAGAGCATTTTTAGCCCGAGGGTCGTAGCAACAACTTTCACCCATTTAATAATTTCGATCTAAGGGGCGTAGCAACGACTTTCACCCTTAGTCGTTTCAGAGCATTTTTAGCCCGAGGGTCGTAGCAACAGCTTTCACCCATTTAATAATTTCGATCTAAGGGGCGTAGCAATGGCTTTCACCCTTAGTCGTTTCAGAGCATTTTTAGCCCGAGGGTCGTAGCAACATCTTTCACCCATTTAATAATTTCGATCTAAGGGGCGTAGCAACGACTTTCACCCTTAGTCGTTTCAGAGCATTTTTAGCCCGAGGGTCGTCACCCATTTTAATTTTTCGAACCAAGGGGCGTAGCAACAGCTTTCACCCTTGGTCGATCTTCGAGAGCTTTCACCCATTTAATAATTTCGATCTAAGGGGCGTAGCAACGGCTTTCACCCTTAGTCGTTTCAGAGCATTTTTAGCCCGAGGGTCGTCACCCATTTTAATTTTTCGAACCAAGGGGCGTAGCAACAGCTTTCACCATTGGTCGATCTTCGAGGGTCGTAGCAATAGCTTTCACCCGTTTAATAGTTGATGGAAAATAATAGAGATTGATAATAGATGAATAGAGATCGAGAATATCCAGAATATGACGAATAAATAATAATTTTGGCGAAATGATCTTTCATTAAATAACTCAATCGAAATAAACTTTCATTGAACACATAGTTTTCTTAATCTTGAGAAACAAAGAAGCAAAACGAGATGACTAAATTGTAGTCGCCTAAAACTTAACTATCCTTCTTCATCTTCCATAATATCTTCTCAAATTAATAGCATTCCACGCTCGAGGTAGGACCTCTCCATTAGGATGAGCAATTTTGTAAGAACCTTTCTTTCCAATTTCAACGATCACAAAGGGGCCATCCCAATTAGGTTGAAGTTTTCCAACATGCTTCGACACTTCCACTTTCTTGAGCACTAAATCTCCCACTTTGAATGTTCGGATTCGAACGTTTCGATTATAAGATTTTTCCATGCTAGACTTGGTAGATTGAATTTTCAACTTTGCACGCTCCCTTCGACCATCTGCGTGATCGACTTCCATTTCCCTTAAAGATTGGTTTTCATCGGGATCATAAAATTCGACCCTGGGAGAAGGTACGAGGTTCTCGACTGGAATAATAGCCTCCGACCCATAAACCAGACTGAATGGAGTTTCTCCTGTTGCAGCTTTACCAGTAGTTCTATTGGCCCATAAAACTCCTGGCAGTTCGTCGAGCCATTTTCCTTTTGCCTCAGATAGACGTTTTTCCAGAGATCGAACGATCTCTCTGTTCACGACTTCAGTTTGTCCATTAGCTTGAGGATGCCCTACTGATGCGAAATTCTGTTGTATTCCGAACTTTTCGCACCATTCTGTGATTCTTTTCCCGGCGAACTGCGTTCCGTTATCAGATATTAAGATCCTAGGAATCCCGAACCTACAGACAATATTTTTCCATAAGAAATTAATAACCTGGAACTGAGTGATCTTTGTCAGAGCAACGCATTCAACCCATTTGCTGAAATATTCTACTGCAACCAATACATAATTTTTTCGAGCTCTTGCTGTTGGAAAAGGCCCAACGATATCAATGCCCCATTTATCAAAAGGCCAACAGATCGGAATAGAGTGCATATGTTCAGCCGGTTGATGGATTAAATTCGAATGAATTTGAAAAAGGTGGCATTTCTTCACATAATCAAAAGAATCAGAGAACAGAGTAGGCCAATAATATCCTGACCTCGAGCATTTAAGAGCTAATGCCCGAGCACCGCAATGACTTCCTGCCTCTCCCTCGTGGACTTCCTTTAAAATAGCATTATAGTGCAGTTCGGAGATACATTTTAATAATATTCCAGAGGAGGATCTTTTATAGAGTTGATTATCAACTAGAGTGAACGATGGCGCTCGGTATTTGATCCTTCGGGCTTCATTTGAGTTTTCTGGAAGCTTTCCTTCTTTGAGATAGGCAATGAGAGGGTCGACCCAAGAGATCCTTGGTTCATCGATTTCCATGATGTCGACTGAGGGAGTCACATCCAGTTCGATAGCAGACGTATTCGATAATAGCCATGTAATTATCCTTTCATTCTTCCCATCGGCAAGTCCTGTGAATTTCGATAATAGATCTGCCCATAGATTTTCCTCCCTCGGTATAGGTTGAATATCAAACTTGTTGAATTCAGAGATCAACTTTTTTGTCTTGTTCAAATATTTGATCATATTGAACTCCCTGGCCTCGTAAGTGCCTTTTACCTGTCTATGAACGAGTTCAGAATCTGTTAGCACAACAATTGATTTTACCTTTGCCTTCATGGCCATTTCTAATCCAGCGATCAGGGCTTCATATTCTGCTTCGTTGTTTGTAACGACGAAGTCCAAAGTGATAGCATAGCTCAAGTCTTCACCATTGGGTCCTTGAAAATGGATTCCTGCTCCACCTCCTTCCCTAGTCGAGGAGCCATCCACGTGCATCAGCCAGACCTGATCTTCGGCTTTTTCGACCATACTTACCTCGGAGATTGCTCCTTCTTCCACATTCGATTGGCCTGTTGACTCGACTACGAAGTCAGCTAATACCTGGGCCTTTATAGCGACCCGCGGTTGATATTCAATCTCGAATTGACCTAGCTCTACCGCCCACTTTATCAATCTGCCTGACGCTTCTGGCTTTGATAGGACCTGTCTTAGAGGTTGATTCGTTAAAACGATGATCTTGTATGTCTGAAAATAAGGCCTCAACCTACGTGCAGCTACCACCAAGGCAAGCGCGAATTTTTCAATCTCCATGTAATTTTTCTCAGCACCCTGCAATAACTTGCTCAAATAGTAAACTGGTTTATGCTCAGACTTATCGAGCTTTACCAAAACCGAGCTAATAGCCTCTTCCGACACGGCTATGTATAAATATAGAGGTTCTCCATCGGATGGCTTGGCTAACATTGGTGGTGAGGTTAAGTATGCTTTCAGGTCTTCGAAAGCTTTGTCGCATTCTGCATTCCACTCAAAGTTCTTAGATTTACGCAATAGTTTGAAGAATGGTAAACTCTTGTCAGCAGATCGTGAGATGAATCTATTCAACGAAATAACCTTCCCAATCAAGCTTTGGACATCTGAGAGCTTTCTTGGTGGTTGTAGATCGGTAATTGCTCGAATTTTTTTGGGGTTGGCCTCGATTCCTCTTTCGTGGACGAGATATCCGAGGAACTTCCCCGATCGCACACCAAAAGTGCACTTGGCAGGATTCAACTTCATTCCATATTTCCTTAAAATTCCAAAACATCGATCAAGATGGTTGATATGGTCCTCCTCCGTCATACTCTTTACGAGCATGTCGTCTACATAAACTTCCATGATTTCCCCTATCAAATCTTTAAACATCATATTGACTAATCTTTGATAGGTTGCGCCCGCATTCCTCAAGCCAAAAGGCATGACAATGAAGCAGTAGACTCCTCGCTCGGTGATGAACGCTGTTTTATCCTGGTCTCTTTCGTTCATAAAAATCTGGTAAAATCCTTTGAAAGCATCCATCATACTAAAAAATACAAACCCCGCGGTGGAATCTACAAGTATATCAATCCGAGGTAATGGATAAGGATCTCTCGGGCACAATTTGTTTAGGTCTGTAAAGTCATTACACATTCTCCATTTGTTTTCAATCTTTTCCCCCTTAGAAACTAGGACCACATTGCACAACCATTCTGTGAACTTTATTTCCCTAATCTGGCCTGCTGCTAACAATCTATCGACCTCTGCATTGATTATCTCGTCCTTTTCGCGACCATGATTGCGCTTCTTTTGCCTTACAGGTTTTGCCTTTGGATCGATGTTCAATGAATGCGTTATCACCCGTGGGTCGATTCCAACTATATCATCTGAACTCCAGGCAAAAACGTCTACATTTTTCTGTAAGAATTCAATGAGCATGGTTTCCATGCCCTCGCTTAACTCTGTTCCGATTTTGGTGAATTTCTCAGGGGATCCCGGAACTAAAGTTACTTTTTTGTGGCCGGGTGCTTGCACACTCATGTCAACATTTTTCCCTTTTTTTCTTGTAATTTCTCGTAGTCGGGAATCGGTGCTTTTATGCCAGACTCTAATTCAGCTATTTTCCTCTTAATCGGGAGCTCGGGCTCCACTTTCTTTTTAATACTTAAAGATGAATTATAACATTCCCAGGCCATGTATTGGTCATTCCTCATTTCTCCTACTCCTCCCTTGGTCGGGAACTTTATCTTTTGGTGATAGGTAGATACAATTGCTTTGAACATATTCAGAGTTGGTCTCCCTAATATGGCATTGTAAGCGAATGATGTGTCTACTACCAGAAATTTGACCATCCTCGTTACATTTTTTGGTTTGCTTCCTAGAGTCGTGCTCAAGAGAATGGTCCCAAGCTGAACGATCTCCGGTCCCCCAAAACCGACTAAAGGAGTGGTTACTCGATCTAGATGCGGGTGACAAAGATTCATTCTTGTGAGGGCTTCTGACGAAATAATATTTGCCGAGCTTCCATTATCGACCAGCACTCTTTTAACCTCGAAATTAGCAATTTTCAATGTCAATACCATGGAAAAATCTGGATCATTTTCGTTTGTATCCCAATTAACGTCTGAAGGTCGATCAGCCTCACTGAAACTTATAACTTGATTTTCCATGGAGGGAAACTCCAAGGATAGAATTTCCCTCTTTGTAGAGACTCCAGCCTTTATCGATCTCAACGTTCTTTTTCTAGCATTTCTGCTATCTCCTCCTGCTGGTCCGCCAGCAATCATGTTTATTACTCTGTTTGACCGTTCTTCCGTCTAACTTCGAATCTGCTTCTGTTGAGTATTAAATTTTCGCGGGCTCCTGGACCTATAACGATTGTTATAGTTACCTCCTTTGACAAATTCTTTGAGTTTTCCTTGTGCAATTAGTTTTTCTATCTCGACTTTCAGTTGGTAGCAGTTCTCGGTGCTGTGTCCCCGAGCCCGATGGTATCGACAGTATTGGTCATAACCCAATGCACCTGGCCTAGCCTGAGTGATTCTTTGAGCCTCGGGAATCAAATTTCCTTCTTCTAACACAGTTAACACTTCTTCCTTTGAACTGTTAAGTTCGGTAAACTGAATTTTTCCCGGTCTTGGAGGTCGAGCTCGTTCATAGGGAGGTCCATAGGAATTCGACCCTTGGGGCGGCATATGTGGCTTATAAGTATTGATTCGTTGCCAAAACAGACCCTCTGGTCGATCCTCCGTAATCACCAGGCTTTGGGATAGGAGCCCGATCTTGCTTCTTGTTAAGAGGAAGTTTTACAGAGTGCGAGCTTTTTAACTTATTCATCTCTTCCTGAATCATGTATTTCTCAGCGATCTCCATAATTCGCTCGAAAGATTTTGGTTGTTTCCTGCACAAGGCGTTTCCGAACTGAGTGCTCCTTGTCAGTTCGAACATCAGAGAGGACAAATGTTCGATCTGCGGAGTGTCAACTTTGAGAAGTTCGATACTGAACCTCGCTAACCATTGTCTCAACGTTTCTCCTTCCAATTGTTTTACGGTCCCCAAATGATTCGCCGGTAACCTCGGTTTTCTTTGACTAGCAAATTGGTGTTTTAGTTTGTCACAAAATTCCTCGAATGAAAATATGGAGTTGTGCGGCAATTTTCCGAACCAATCGAGGGCAATTCCTTCGAAGGTAGTAACCATGATCTTGCAACAAAAGTCCACAGAATGTCCGTATAGGTTCATCACATTAATAAAGCTGTTGATGTGTTCCCCGGGGTTGGTAGTCCCGTTATACCGTGGTAGCCTGGTCGGTACTGTTTCCGCGTTTCGGGCTTCGCGTATTTCTTGACAAAACGGCTAACAACGCATGATACTGTTCGAAACCTCCCTATCTCGTAGATTCTCTCTACTCGGAATGTTTTCCGCTCGCCTGGCAGCATGATTGCTGCGAGGAATCTCTATTAGCGTACCTTCGTTCTCCAACTTCTTAGCTACTCTTTCTTGCACTATCTTTTCCAGTTCAGATTCGGTAATTCTTTTGTAAGGCGATCTTTTGCCTCTGACTGCACTAGCAGGGTGGCTCTCCCCTACTACTGAATCTTCTACATCATGTACTGATTTTGGCGAAATTTCTGATCGAGCGTTGATTTTCGATGGCACGCCCCGAGGAGGGTTTGTTGCTGGCGCGTGCGATATAGATCGTAGCACACTGTTCTCCCTCTGGATGTTCGAAGATGGTATTTCAGGTCTCCCATGAACTGCTGGTTGATCTACAGGCGATTGATCAGCCCTTCCCCCATTCAGAAATTCCCTACACATCGTGCCTATGATGGACCTTAGATCTCCAACGGTCGTATGAATTGGGACATTATCCTGCGGAACAACCGGTGGAACCTCTGGTTGTTGAGCCGCACGTGATAGATTGTCGGGCTCATTGTTGACCGAATTCTGTGCTCCTACTGCATGGGAAGGTTCTCCTCGGTTATATGTATTCCTCCTCGTAGTAGGCATATTTCGATCAAATACTCGAATAAGGCCCCACGGTGGGCGCCAATTGATCTTACGTGTTTTCGCTTGTTCGATCTGAGTGGTGTAAATGCAGTGCTAATGTTTGTAAACAGAAATAAAAGATCAATAGTATTGTATTCAGAATGGTCGAGTACAAACTACAAGTATCGAGAGTCCTATCCGAGCATTATAGGATGCCGTACAAGCTAGAGGGTGAAATACACATAAGAAGGCCTATACTATACTTCCTAAGTAGTTCCGAGCAGCAGCCTTGGAGGAAGAGCACCTGGGAAGTTGTGTCGTCGTCATAAATGCTAGGGGTATTTATAGCTGAGATCTGGAGCTAGGTGGTCCACCTGCAGATGAGCATTTCTCGGCCCACAGGCCTGGGCCTGATCTCGACCCAACAGTGATTTTGAACGCTAAACTTCCTTTATAGAATCAGCGTAGGATTCTTGTGCTTTGGGCTCGAATTTATGCTCATGAGATCGAGATCTGTGACTTCCGACCTCGCTAGACTGCAGAAACGCTGAATCCAAGATATCCCTCATCATCTGCAGTTATAGCACATCATTTTAGATTTATAAGAATCTTTATCTTGAGAAGAAGAAGTAAGGTTCGAAGTAGAAGCATTGTTGTATTTGTTCTTCATTTTTCGTTTGTAGAACTTCTTGACGTTGTTCATCAGCAATGCGACGTCTCCAGCAGTGTACTCCTTTTTGTTGAGTAGTGTGGCTTCATCAGATGAGTCCACATCTTTGCTTTTATAGGCTGGTCTTCTAGGATTTTCAGCAGCAACCAGAGCAGCTGTGGGACTTGAAGTAGAGGTTTCTTCAACACCCATTTGGCAGTTTATACTCGTATGCCTTGAGTACTGAGAACAACTCGGTGAGTGAGATCTTTCCCAAGTCTCTTGACTCCTCCATGGTTGTCACCTTCATGTTGAACTTCGGAGGTAGATCATTCAGTACTCTGACGGTTATCTACTTATCAGTGAAGGTTTTCCAAGCTTCAACACTTCATTCAGCGTCCTTGTAAACCTTGTATCCATCTGATCAATGGTTTCCGCAGACTTCATCTTGAAGTTGTCCAGCTTTTCCAGAGCAACACTCAGCTGATGCTCTTTGATAGCGTCGTTTCCTTCGCTCATACCACGGACCTTATCCCACATTTATTTGGCAGTCTTGCAGTGCTTGACTTTGTCAAATCTATCATTGTCAAAGGGCCTTGGTCATGATAAAACGCCCAACTTTGTCCAGGTTGAACAGCTTTATTTCTTCGGCTGTCATCTCTGTTAAATCTTTCTCCACCACTATATCGACTTCATCTACCTTGATAGTCTTGGTGAATTTGAATGGACCTTTGATGATACATGTGTACATGTTATCATTGTAGGCAGCTAAGAAGATCTCCATTCTGATCTTCCAGTCTTCAAAGCTCATACCAACTATGTGGGGAACATGGCTGATACAATCCATTTTTCAAAAATTTTAATTTTTCAAAATGATGCTCTTTTGAAAAATTTGAAAAGCTTTGAAAAACACTCGGATCAAGCTCGTTGATCAGGCAGCTGATTCTAATGAACCACATGCTCTGATACCACTTGTTGGTCCCAAGTGGTCAGATGAGGTCTAGGGGGGGGAGGGTGAATAGACCTCTAAAACTTTTCTTCAAATTTTAAACTTCAAAACTGTTGATTAAACTTAAACAGACTAAGCTGTTACCGAACAGTAATTGTACAAGGCTGATCGCAAACAAATCTTTGAACAGCTTTGTTCACCACTAATCTGATAATCACTTAGCTGATTTTTGTTAAAATCAGTTTTAATACTAGAGTACTTGCAGCGGATTTTCAAATTGTTTTTCACAAGTAAACTTAGCAGTTTGAAAATTGTTTCCCCAGTTTTGTAAACTCCTTTAATTTAATTTTCAAACAGTTTATAGAATGTTTTATGCAAATCTGAAAATATGCAGAAAGACTTATGCAAAAGTAAACATCAGAATTTTTATAGTGGTTATATGGATTGAAATCCTTTAGTCCACTCTTCCAAGTCACTTAGATCTTGGGTTATACTATAAACACACAGTTTACAATATACTCCACTTACGCCAAAACAACAAATGAATCTGGCCGTAAGCTCGCAATAGGAAATCACAAAGAAGACCTATTCTACAGAGACTTATCACTCATAAAGACGGATAAGAACTCCTCACAACTCTTTTCTCTCACAGATTCGATCAGAAAATGTTTTCTTGAACTTCAACGGCTTCTGTCAACAAATGACTTTCAGCAGACGAGTGAGCTGTTCTTGAGCTTTTGATACTTAGAAAATATTTGCTTCGAATTCGATATCTCAGAAGTTGTATATTTCTTTCTTTGTCTCTTCAGCTATTTATAGTCACTCTTTGAATTTTGTCCGTTGAAGAGAGACAAAATTCAAATATCTTGATTTCTGGTCCTTAATTTTCGCGAACGGCTCTCTGCATAGTGACAGTACTGCGAACTGTACTTTCTGTCAGGCAGCATTAAATGCACCGAGCTGATACGAGGTCTTTCTTTAATCATTTGTCTTTAATAACCTTGTACTTCAGCATCTATTACTTCCAGGGGCATTTATTACCGTTGGGCAGACTTCTTGATCCTTTCCACTTGACTGATCGAAAGTGCAAGTCTGATGATGTACAGAGCTGATCCCAAACTTGAACAAATCTGATTTGAGTCGGCTGATCTTCATCAGTCTGATTTCTTTCTTTCAGCAGATCAGTAGTCTTCTGGATCTTGAATGTTTGACCCGTCTGATGTCTTCTTACTTGGTCAAAATTCTTCTAAGGGATATCAGCTAAGTTATCTTTTACTTAGCAAATTTGAAGTTTTGGAAATCATCAAAACCTCCCTTTACTAATTGTCTTCAGTGCTTTTCGTCTTCATCCTTATCCAAAATACCCCTTCAAAAAAGAAGCAAGAATGTCATATATAATATGATTGATTGCGGTCAGATTGAGAAGAACATATGTGGTAGTATTATTTCAATTAAAAATCATCTTACCAATCATAAATTAATATAATTTATAATTGCCCATAAATTTAAAAATTTCTTGCAATTTTTAACCTATTTAGTATTACTAATAACACCCAAGGGCAAAATTGGAACATTTTAGGGGCAACGGGTTAATTTAAGAAAGTGACGAACCTGAGATACTTACAGTTCGAAAAAGAAAATGGAATGTCATATATCATATGATTTCTTAGGGTTACCTCTAATTAAGAAGACCATATGTGGTAGTGCTTTTTCAATTCAAAATCATCTTATCAATCATAATTGATATAATTTATAATTGCACATAAATTTAAAAAATTATTGAAATTTTTTACATATTTATTATTACACAAGGGCAAAATTGGAACATTTTAGGGGCAAGGGGTTAATTGCAAGAAAGTGACGAAGTTGCGGGCTTTTTTTGTCACATCCATTACGTGAGGTGTATTTTTGTAATTAGGCATTTCCTCATGGAGTTATTCGTAAATTACCCTTTCGAAAATAATCTTACCAAATCAAAATACGTGATTAATTACGGTTTCTTCAAGTTGAAAAGACCATATGTGGTAGTATTGTTTCAATTCAAAATCATCTTATCAATCATAAATTAATATAATTTATAATTGTCAGTAATTTATACAGAAAAATTTCAAAATTTACGATTAATTATTTTCCCAAACCGAGGAGACCTTATTTAATATTGTATTGTTTTTACTCAAAATAAGTGGTCAAAATTGGAACATTTTAGGGGGCAAGGGATTAATTGTAAGAAAAGTGACAAACCTAAGGTGTTTTTTTGTAAATGAATTGTACATAAAATTTAGCAGAAAAAGTACAAAATTATGATTGAGTAAGGTTTTTACAGATAGAGAAGACCGTATTTTATGATATATTGTACAATCTCGAAAAAAAAGTGGAAATGTCATCTATCATATGATCCTTTACGGTTTCATCAGATTAAGAAGACCATATTTTGTAGTACTGTTTCAACTCAAAATCATCTTATCAGTCATAATTGATATAATTTATAATTGCCCATAAATTTAAAAAATTATTGCAATTTTTTACATATTTATTATACACTAGGGAAAAATTGGAAACATTTTAGGGGCAAGGGGTTAATTGTATAAAAGTGACGAACCTGAGATACTTACCCTTTCGAAAAAGAAGCAGGAATGTCATCTATCATATGATTGATTG
This sequence comes from Penstemon eatonii, assembly GCA_038501285.1. NCBI lineage: Eukaryota > Viridiplantae > Streptophyta > Magnoliopsida > Lamiales > Plantaginaceae > Penstemon > Penstemon eatonii. The sequence continues at coordinate 60,876,934 of CM076710.1, forward strand.
CAGTTTTCTCAGATTGAGAAAATCATATGTGGTAGTACTGTTTCAATTCAAAATCATCTTATCAATCATAATGTAATATAATTTATAATTGCCCTTAAATTTTAAAATTTATTGCAATTTCTTACATTTATTACCCTTTCGAAAAAGAAGCAGGAATGTCATCTATCATATGATTGATTGCAGTTTTCTCAGATTGAGAAGATCATATGTGGTAGTACTGTTTCAATTCAAAATCATCTTATCAATCATAAAGTAATATAATTTATAATTGCCCTTAAATTTTAAAATTTATTGCAATTTCTTACATTTATTATTACTAATAACACCAAGGGCAAATTGGAACATTTTAGGGGCAAGGGGTTAATTATAAGAAAGTGACGAACCTCAAATACTTACCCTTAATCATCTTCTTCTTCTTCTTCTTCTTCTTCTTCTTCTTCATCTTCATTATCTTCTTCACCTTCATCTTCTTCCTAACTAGAGGATACATCATCAGTATTTAAAGTTTTTATCGACAACATCAATGATGTCTTCCAGTCTTTTGTACTTCACATATGGATTGAGCTGTTCAGCAGCAGAGACTTTGGAGGCAGCAATATCTTTGTATGATTTTGCTGAATCCTTAGGCTCTTCTTTATTTCCAGCTCCTTCTTCAACATCAGCAGGATCTCCAGTTTCAACTACTTCATCAGCTGGTCTACTTGTATATTCTTCAGCATTCTTCTCAGTAGATTCCAACTTCTCATTAACTTCAACAGATGGATTTTTGACATTCTTCATAGTGATAGATCCCTCTTCCCCCTTTTTGTCATCATCAGCAGGGAGGACGGGTTCTTCAGCTATGATTGGAGTAATGTTAACAGCTTGACAAAGCAATCTGTTGTTTTGATCCACAACTTGAAGATGATGGTCCTGTTTAAGTTGTTGCAGGTTTGCAATGCCTTCAGTCTTGAGAAGAATGTAGAATCAAATTGACACTGTAGAATCAAATCAGCAGAAGCAATAAAAGCTCTAAGCATGTTCTCTTTCTTGTCTTCATGTGCAATCATTGCATCAGCAACCACTTTATTTATATCCCTCCAGCCAGCAATATTGTTTTGAAAACACTTCATCATCTGTTCTAAATGATTGAACTTCTGCTCTGATGTTGGCTAGTTCTTCCTGAATCAGAGGGGTAGGCTCAGCAGGCTTAGGAATATCAGCAGCAACACATGTCAGTAGGGTTGATGCTAACTCCTAAAATTTCTTCAGTTGTGCCCTATTTCTGTCCTCCATTTCTTTCATTGAAGTTGCAGTTAAAGCCTTTATGGAATCTATGATTGTTGGTTGAACTTCAGCAGATGTAGTGGTAGCACTTGTGCTTGGCTGACTTGTTTCAGGAGCTTTCCACTACAAGGAAATGGGCTCCTTATCTTTTGGGAACTCATTCAGTGATCTGATGGGTAGTAGACAACTCCACTGATGAGGTGTTGGCTGTTGGTCCTAAGTGGTCAAATGAGGTCTAGAGGGGGGGGGGGGGTGAATTGACCTCTGAAAATTTTTGAACTTAAAAACTTTTCAGTCTTCTGTCAGCAGACTAAGCTGATGAAGAACAGTAAGCAGACTGAGCTGATCGTGAACAAATCTTGAACAGCAGACTGACCACTCTTCTTACAAATACTTAGCTGTTTTTTCAGCAGAACAGTTTTCCAAGGAGTATACTTGCAGCGGATTGTTTGAAAGTGTTTTTCACAAGTAAACTAAGTTCTTAAAAGATTTTATCCCCAGTTCTTAAACTCCTTATAAAATCTTTTTGTAATTCAAAGTGTGTAAATATGCAAGCTTTAAAATATGCAAGAAAACTTAAATGCAAGATAACACAAAGAATTTTTATAGTGGTTATATGGATAAAATCATTTAGTCCACTCTTCCAGATCACTCAGATTCTGGGTTATACTATAATCACACAGATTACAATATTTCTCCGCTTATACCTAGACAACTAATGAAAAGGCTATAAGCTCGCAATAAAAAATCACTAAGAGATTCTACTCTCTGAAGTTTGATCACTCACAAAGATGGATCACAACTCCTCACAACACTCAGCTATTACAAAATCACTCAGATCGTAATTTTCTGTTTTCTTCAACTGGGTTTCTGTCAACAGATGACTTCCACCAGACGAGTGAGCTGTTCGAGATTTTGAGACTTAGTAAAAATTCTGCTTTAAGAACGAAATCTCTGATTGTTGTTGTGTTCTATGCTCGATTGAAATTCAGCTCTATTTATACATAGAATTGAAAATATGACCGTTGAAGCCAAGTCACAAATCAAATCCATTCTTCAGCTCATTTGAAACGGCTTACTGCAGCAGTCCGTACAGTGTACAGTACTTTCTGTCCATCGCATTAAATGCTGCATTAAATGCACTCTGCTGATCCGAGAATATCTTCAATCATTTGCCATTACTGCCCTTCTCTTTCAGCATTTATTACACCAGGTGCATTTATTACCGTTGAACTGATCTCATGATCTCTTCTACTCTGCTGATCGAAGCAACCCTTCTGATAGGCACTTTGCTGATCAAATACTAAACTAATCTGATCTGACTCGGCTGATGACTTATCCTTCTGTTTGTTGTTTCAGCAAGAGATCACTAGTCTTCTGGTCTTTGAACTTTGAACTCTTCTGATATCTTCTTTGTTTGTTCAAAGATCCTTCTAAGGGAACTAAGCTTTCCACACTTAGCTGATTATGATGTTTTGGAAATCATCAAAACCTTCCCTTAATAACTGACTTCTTTTCTCTTCATCTTCATCCAACAATTTCCCCCTTTTTGATGATGACAAAACTTCAGCTGAGTACCTGTACCTAAACTAAAGTTCTGATCCTCAAAAATTTCTGAGATAGAAATAGTGTGTTGGATTCAAACTTGCAATTTTATAGATAATTGAACTGCTTACATATTACAAGTGTTGAAAGATGAAGGATGCAAAGTAATTAAAAAGATTACAAGGATTTTTAAGATAAAAGGAAATCTAGCATAAACTAGTCTTCTCCCTTCTTCTCTTCTTCTGAATTTTTCTTCTTTTCTTCAGCTTCTTCTTTCTTTTCTTCTTCAGCTTCCTTGTCTTCTTTTTCAGATTCTTCATCAGATAGTTTGGAAGTTTCAGCTTCCCATGTTTCAAAGAATCTTTTCCTCAACAGCTCTATCTTCTTATATTTGACATCAGGATCAAGCTGTTCTTCAGCTGAGTCTTTGGCAGCAGCTAGTTCTTTATCAGACTTGGCTTTTGCTTCAGCTTCAGCATTGTCAGCTTCTTCATTTTCAGCTTTCTCTTCTTCTGTGATATTCTCATCTGTTGGTCTGCTTGTTTCTTCCATGTTTTTATCAGTCTCATCAGCAGATTCTTCCAACACTTCAGTTTCTTCAGCTTCATCTTGATTTTCTTCTTCCCTTTCAAAAGAAGTTCCAACTCTTTTCTGTCCAAATACCCTCTCTTCCCCCTTTTTGTCATCATCAGCAGGGTTGATTGGATATTGTGGCAAGGCTGGTGTAATCTGAAGTGCGTCACAGAGAAGTTTGATGTTTTCTTCCATGGCATTTATTTGAGCTTGTTGTTTGAGTTGATTGGCCTTAAAGTCTTTCACTTCTTTGAGCAAATCCTCTCCTTGATCACCCAATTGAATTTGAGTTCCTAAAATCCAATTTGATGAAGCAGTGAAGTCTTTCATCATATTTCCCATGACTTCATCTTCTGCTTGGAGGGCCATTTCAACTGTTTCTTTAATTCGTCTCCAACCATCAGCAGTGCTCTAAGTCCTTCTTCTGAGTATGTCCATATCTTGACAGATGGACTTAACATTTTGAGCAGTGTCTTCTATCAGATTTGTTGGAACAGCAGCAACTTTCTGACTGGGTTGACGTACAGCAGCCAACACATCTGCTTTTAACTCCTCCTTCATTTCCTTCAATGATTTGTCAATCATTTGTCGGATGGAGTCCAACAAATTTGTCTGAGCATTTTGAGAAGTTGAAGGAACATCTATTGTAATAGCAGGCAAAGTAGGAGGTGTTTCTTTGATAGGTTGCTCTGATGTTTGAATTATCAGTTCAAGAGACTGATCTGCTGGACCAGAGATGGGCTCAACTTCCTTGGCCTTGTCAGCATGACTAGGAGTGCTTTCCTTCTCCTTAGTCTGATCATCTTTTTTATCAGCAGCTTCCTTATCCTTGATCTGATCAGCTGGAATAACTTCTTCTTTCTTGGAATCATCAGCTGTCTCAGTCTTATCATTCTGTTCTTTGTTCTGATCAGATGGGTCAGATGTACCCTCTTTGTGCTTTTGTTGATCAGAGGACTCTTCTTTGTCTTTATCAGCAGGGGATATGATCTTCTTAACAGTCTCAACTGTTTTCAGCAATCCCTCATTGTCTACAGCTGACCTGTTAGAAATCCATGTAAAATTGTCAAGAGGAATAAAAGGTGAGTATGGTTCCTCAGGTAGCTCTTCATATGGTTTGATGTTAGGACCATAGACAATGTGCTTGATATTTGGAAGAGGGACCAATGAGCTGGGTTGTCCCTTTAGCTTCCTTGATTTCTTTGCCCAAAGCTCCATTGCTTGAGCGATAGCCAACTTGATTGATCTTTCCTTGAGGTCTTCTGATTCATCATAATCCTCAGGAACAGACTCAAAGATCTTCTTTGCTTCAGCCTTGACTATGTGACTTATTCTTAGCCTTAACCTGTCCAGAAAGAATTCTGAATCAAGTGCTTGCATGAGTGATCCAGTCTCAAGCCATTTTAACACCCAGGCTTCTTCAGCAGTGAAGGCTTTCCACTTGGCCATTTCAGCTGGACTTTTTGTCAGTCTGAATTCTCTCCATCTGTTGTATCTGATCTTTTCAGCATTAAACAACGTCAGATGGTTGATTCTTTCACTTTCGGCATCTAGCCTCTTGAGGAATTTTTCAAAGATAGCAGGATCATCCCTGACAATCTCTAAAGATAATCTAATCTCCTCTCTCCTTTTTGGCTTTATCTTTGGTGCAGGCATAGCTGGTATTGGTTTGTTTGGATCTCTTTGTTCACCAATAACTATCCCACCAGTATGCTGATGTCCATGAGCATCCTTGGTGCTTGCTTCAATAGCAGCAGCCAACTCTGCTGCCTCAATAGCATCATTTTGCTCTTGAGTCATCTTGCTGGCCTCTTCTTCCAGCCTTTTTAACTCTAGGCTTTTCAGCCTTTCTTCTTCTGCCTTTTCTGCAGCTATCCTTAGCTTTTCAGCAGCATCTTGTCTTTTCTTTTCTGCGGCAGTTAGGTAAGTGGCAATCTTGCCAGTCCTCTTTCTCCTTGATTCAGGACTTTCAATTGCTTGAAGAGGGGTTGCAGCAACTGGAGTAGGATGCAACAGGAGTGCATCTCCTTCATGTGTTGTACTAGTCTGCTGTGCTTCTTCAACTTCAGCAGATAGTGCAGCAGATGAGTCTTCTGTAGACACTCCAACTGTAGAAACAATTTCAGTTTCAGCAGCAGCAGCTTTAGCAGCCTTGACAGCAGGTTCTTCAATAATTAATGGCCTTTCTGCTTCTGTTGTTGTTTCTCTTACTGTTGCAACTGGCTCCACAGAGAAAGTGACCTTTCTCTTGGCCTCTGATTTAGGAATTCTTTTGGCAGGGGGGTTGGCAGTAGGAGGTCCCCTTGCCTCACTTCTGGTCCTTAATCTTTTCAGTCTTTGAAGTGGGATTTCTTCTTCAGACTCTGTCCTTTCAGGTGAGGAACCTGTATCCATCTTCTCAAGCTCAGCAGTGAAGTCATCTATCACCTTCTCAGGGACTTCAAACTCAGCTTCTGTTGATCCAGCTTCAACAGCAGAGCTTGCTGCTTGATCAGCAGACTTGCTTGTTTGACCCTCCTTCTTGCTCTTTTTAGAGGGGCTCTTTATGGATTTTGCAGGAGCCTTTCTTTTTGGTTCTGCCACCATTTTTCTCACTGGTTCATACAATTTGAACTCCTTGCTACCGTGAGTGGTCTTTCCACCTCCCATTGGACATTGCAGGGATGCAAACAGATTACTGAGTAAGATGGCATGAGAAAGCCTCTTATCACTCAGCAGCTCATAGACGTGAGCAGCCCAGTTAACTTTCAGTCCATAGTATATACAGACCATGGTGTAGTACCTCCTCCTAGGTAACCCATCTAATGAACTCGTGCTACAATCCAGCACCTTCGCAATGATGTCTGCGAACCTCTGATACTCATCTTTCAACTGAGTTTTCATCAGAGTTCCAGTCATCTTTTCTCCCTTTTTGGCACAAATTTTCCAAAATTCTTCCTCCTTCTCAGACCCTAGGTCTGTCACATCTCCTCCTTTATTCTTATGTTTGTAAATTTCACTTAAAACAGCAGCAGAAACAGCAATTTTCTTACCACCAACAACAGCAGTCATGACAGTTTCATCATCGTTAAATTCCCCGGTCGTATAGAAGTGATATACGTCTTCTAAGTAGACCCTGTCTTCGTGTGCTTCCAAAACCGGAACTAAAGATGCCTCTTTGATTTTCTCCAAGAGTGAGCGCATCAGATCAATACCCGAAAAGTGAAATTTGTTGTAGTTTAGGTATCTTCCATCAATGATCTTTTCCATTTCTGAGATTAGTGAGTATAATTCTGCAAAAACAATAAACTTTCGAAACAGGAGAGTTTGAGAGTGAGAGAGTTTGAGAGTGTTTGAGTGCGTAAGACGACTATGTTCTTCTGATCGGACTTTATAGGTTTCCTTTTGATTTGGTTATCGTGATTAATCTGAACCGATTATCTAATCTGACAGTTTTTAATCGTGTGGATGGGAGCTGCGGATTTCAATTTTATTATTTTAATGTCAGATGGGCGGGAAACTCTATCGACACTAATCTGTTACTTATAAAAGCGCGTTTTTAAGGATACGTTTTATGACCATGCTTATAGAAGGTATCAGATGAGTAGAGTTTAACTTATCTGACAGACGAGTGATCTGTTATCTGATATTACTAGAGAAGGCCAATAGCTAGTAATCTTCCTCTGCTGTTTGTCAATCCAGCAAGATAAAATGATCTTCAGTCTTCAAGAATTAAGAACATATCTTCTGATAATTTAACTTCAAATACTTGCCATTAACTGATTTCATCTTTAGAACAGAAGTACCGCTAGTCTTACACGTTCCCCCTGACTTTAAGAATCCATAAGTTAACTAGTCTGTTGAAGGTTAATCCTTGAATATAATAGTGAATAACTGAGCTGTTGAACTTCAGTCTTCTGATGAGTTCCCCCTCAGCTTATGCATCCAAATTTAGTAGTCCTAGCTCTGCTCTTAGAGTTGAGAACCTTACTTCACTTAAAGGTATAGTGAAAATATCAGCAATCTGATTATCTGTATGAACATACTCAATCATTACATTGCCTTTTTCAACATGATCTCCAATGAAATGATGTTTGATCTCAATGTGTTTAGTCCTTGAATGACTTGTAGTGTTCTGAGTAAGAGAGATTGCACTTGTATTATCACAGTAGATTGGAATTCCACTGATCTTGATGTTGTAGTCTTCTAGTTGATGTTTCAACCAAAGTATCTGTGCACAGCAAGCTCCAGCAGCTATATATTCAGCTTCAGCAGTAGATATAGAAACTGAAGTCTGTTTCTTACTCATCCATGAGATCAGACGACTACCTAAGAACTGACAGGCACCTGTTGTGCTTTTTCTGTCAATCTTGCAGCCAGCAAGGTCTGAATCTGAATAACCAATAAGCTCAAATCCAGATTCTCTAGGATACCACAATCCCAATTCTTGAGTGCCTTTAATGTATTTTAGTATCCTCTTGGCAGCTAAGAGATGAGATTCCTTGGGGTTTGATTGAAATCTTGCACAGACTCCAACTGAGTACATTATATCAGGTCTACTTGCTGTTAGATACAACAATGAACCAATAATGCCTCTATATTTGGTTATGTCCACTGATTTGCCATCTTCATCTTTATCCAAACGAAGGTTTGTAGACATAGGAATGGTAGCAGTTGAGCTAGTTTCCATACCAAATTTCTTGAACAGATCTCTTGTGTATTTTGCTTGGCTGATGAATATTCCATCAGGCAACTGTCTAACTTGCAGACCAAGAAAATAGTTAAGTTCACCCATCATGCTCATTTCAAACTTATTCTGCATCAACTTGGAGAACTTATCACACATCTGTTGGTTAGTTGAACAAAAAATAATATCGTCCACATATATTTGCACAAGTAATATATGATTTTTCCATTCAATTGTAAACAAGGTTTTATCTACCTTACCTTTACGAAATCCTTTAATTAAAAGAAAATCAGATAGGGTATCATACCATGCTCTTGGAGCCTGTTTCAGTCCATAAAGGGCTTTCTTCAGACGATATACCTTGTCCTCTTCTTGATAGACTTCAAATCCAGGAGGTTGTTCAACATATACTTCTTCTTGCAGTTCTCCATTGAGAAAAGCAGACTTCACATCCATCTGATAGACAGTGAAGTTCTTGTAAGCAGCATAGGCTAGAAACAGTCTGATTGCTTCAAGTCTTGCTACTGGTGCAAAAGTTTCATCAAAGTCAATTCCTTCTTCTTGACAATAACCCTTGGCCACTAATCTTGCTTTGTTTCTAGTGACAATACCATCTTCATTCATCTTATTTCTGAATAACCACTTAGTGCCAATTACTCTTTGATGACTTGGTCTAGGAACTAAGTACCAGACTTCATTCCTTTCAAATTGATTCAGCTCTTCTTGCATGGCTTCTATCCAGAAGGAATCATTAAGAGCTTCTTCAATTTGCTTAGGCTCTATTTGAGATAGAAAGGTGACAAACATAGCATCTTGTGCAGCAGCTCTTCTTGTTTTCACTCTATCTAAAGAATCACCTATTACTAACTCAGGAGGGTGATTCTTGAGCCATCTGAGATCAGGTTGCAGATCAGGATGTTGTCCTCTGTCTTGATCATGCAACACTACTGTTGGAGTTCCAGTAGTAGTCTGTTGAACGTTTGCAGTCTGTTGAACAGTCTCTGGTCTGTCAGCTGTTTGCAACTCGTCTGTTAGACTATCAGCACTGTGATTTTGAACAGCACTTGAGTTAGCAGTTGAATTAAGAATAGGTAGTATGATGGGAACATATTCTTCATTTATTCCAATGTCTAACTTCTGTAAATCAGTAGACAGATCTTGGTTAATACTATGATTCTTCTCAGAAGATTGACTTGGCTCATCAAATACTACATGGATAGATTCTTCTATTAGCAGTGTTCTTTTGTTAAAAACTCTATAAGCCTTACTAACAGTAGAGTATCCTACAAAAACAGCTTCATCAGCCTTTTATGCAAATGCAGTGAGGTGATTTTTCCCATTATTCAATACAAAACATTTACAACCAAAAATCTTAAAGTAATGAATGTTTGGTTTTCTGTTGTTCCAAACTTCATATGGAGTCTTGTTCTGATTTTTGTTGATCATACATCTGTTTTGGGTAAAGCATGCTGTATTTGTTGCTTCTGCCCAAAATCTTTGTGGCAGCTTGGCTTCAGCTATCATGGTTCTGACAGCTTCTTTTAGTGTTCTGTTTCTCCTTTCAGCAACACCATTCTGTTGAGGGGTTCTAGCAGCTGAATACTCATGATGTATTCCTTTGATATTACAATACTCTTCAACAGTAGAGTTTGTAAACTCTGTCCCTCTATCTGATCTGATCTTCAATATTTTGATATTCTTCTCATTCTGGATCAGTTCCATCAGATTGGTAAGAAGTTCCTTGGTTTCACTTTTCTTCTTCATGAAAATCACCCAAGTATATCTTGAATAATCATCCACAATAGCTAGGCAGTATTTCTTTCCACCATTGCTGACTGGATCAATGGGTCCAAATAAGTCCATATGCAGTAGCTCCAATATTCTTCCAGAAGATTGGTGCTTCTTTTCTTTGAATGATGACTTGATTTGTTTACCCTTCTGACATGTGTCACAGAGCTTGTCTTTGCTCATGACTGCCTTTGGAATCCCTTCAACCAGATCATTCTTGATTAATCTGTTTATGGTCTTGAAGTTTAGATGATTCATTCTCTTGTGCCATAGCCAACTGACTTCACTTGGTGCAGATGCCACCAAACAAACACTTGAATTCTTATCAGCAGAATTCCAGTCGACTATATAGATATTTCCTTGTCGTCTTCCAGATAAGATTACCTTCTTTGTACCAATCTGTTCAACGTAGCACTTATCTGTTGAGAAGATGACTGAATATCCTTTGTCACAAAATTGACTTATGCTCAGCAGATTATACTTTAGGCCTTTAACATATGAGACGTCAGATATCTCTATGTTTCCCTTGATTAATCTTCCTTTAGCTTTAATCTTGCCTTTTTTGCTGTCTCCAAATGTAACACTTGGACCATCCACAGCAACTGCATCAGTCAGCTCATGTATGTTTCCACACATGTGTCTTGAACATCCACTGTCCAAGTACCAAATCTTCTCTACTTTACTCCTACTCCTAATCCTAACCTACAAAACAAAAATAAAATTGTTTTAGGTACCCTTATTGAGAGGGTCCTGAAGGATTAGTTTCACCTTTGACAACCCAAGATGTTGATATCTTAGGCTTCTTAGGCTTCTGAGTTTTAACAGGAGCATGAACAGTTTAATTTTTATCATAATTGTCAGATAAGTTATGTTGATAATCAGTATGATAAGGAAAATGTTCATAAGCAGGGTAAGGTGCATGATAAGCAGGGTATGCATGCATTGGATGAGCAGGGTAAGGTGCATAGTAACCTGGAAATTGAGGTGCATGATACATAGGATGATATACAGCAGGTTGCACATAATAAGACTCATTTCCATACCAAGCATTTTGATTTCTCTTGTTCTTATGCTTCTTTGGTTTACTTGATGCTTGCTCATTTGGTTTTGACTTAGTTTCACCAACAGATTGATTAACTTTAGCTTTATCAGCAGACTTCTTAGGTCTCTGCTGTTTGGTCTTACTAGTCTGATTTCCTATACTAGGCTCTTTGCTCTTTTTAGCCTTAGAAGATTTCTTCTCCTTTAATTCTTTCTCAGTTGAGGTAGGTCTAGCAGTTTGAACATACAGAATGACCTTACTATTGTCAGCAGATATAAATTTCTCAGTATGATTCAACTCTTGCTTATCCTGTTCTAAAGGCATCTTCTGTTTACTAGACATGTGATTTAATGCAGCAGATGATTTTTCATGAGACTCAATAATCTTTTCAAGTTCCATGATTTTTCCTTTATAGACCTCACATTCAGCTTTCAGAGATTCATGTTCTTGCTCAAGCTGTTTATATTCAGCTGATTCCTTTGGCTTTTCAGCTAAAAGTTTCAGTGAATTATTTTGCTCTTTAGCAATATCATCTCTTCCTTAAGCTTTTTATATGCTTCAGCAATACCAGTATTGTTAAGCATCATTTGTTCAAATGAATTAAATAATTCATTGTTAAGAGGAGTTACCTCATCCTCAGAGTCATCAGATTCCTTTGCCATCAGGCACAGGAGAGCAGGTTTTTCTTCATCAGACGATTCTTCATCAGACGTGTCTGAATCTGAATCAGATGAGTAGACAGCAGTCAGCTTTTCTGCTTCAGCCATCATTGCCTTGCCTCTCTGATGCTTTCTTTCTTTTCTCATTTTCTTCTCCTCTTCAGTGTACTTTTCTGCTTTTGGATATGGGCAGTCTTTGATGAAGTGTCCCAATTTCCTGCAGTTGTAACACATTAGTTTTGCTTTATAATCATCTTTATCTTGAGAAGAATAGTTAGGTTTAGAAGTAGAAGCATTGTTGTATTTGTTCTTCATTTTTCTTTTGTAGAACTTCTTGAAATTGTTCATGAACAGTGCAACATCTCCAGCAGTGTACTTCTTCTTGTTGAGTAGAGTGGCTTCATCAGATGAGTCCACTTCTTTGCTTTTCTGTGCTGGTCTTCTGGTGTTTTCAGCAGCAACAAGTGCAGCTGTGGGTCCTGAAGTTGAGGTTTCTTCAATTCCCATTCTAGGCAGTTTATACTCGAATGCCTTGAGTACAGAGAACAGCTCAGTAAGAGAGATTTTTCCCAAATCCCTTGATTCTTCCATTGCTGTCACTTTCATGTTGAACTTTGGGGGTAGGGCCTTTAGTACTCTGACAGTGATCTCTTTGTCAGTGATGGTCTTTCCCAACTTTAAAACTTCATTTAGAGTTCTGGTGAATCTGGTATCCATCTGATCAATGGTTTCTCCAGACTTCATTTTGAAGTTGTCCAGTTTCTCCAAGGCAACAGTGAGCTGATGCTCTTTTATTGCATCATTGCCTTCGCTCATATCTCTGACTTTGTCCCACATCTCTTTTGCAGTCTTGCAATGTTTGACTTTGTCAAACCGATCATTGTCCAGGGCTTTAGTCATGATGAATCTCCCAACTTTGTCTAGATTGAAGAGCTTTATCTCTTCTGGGGTCATCTCATGAAGGTCTTTTTCCACAACCGTATCAATCTCATTTATTTTTATGGTCTTTGTGAACCTGAATGGACCTTTAATGATACATGTATACATGTTGTCATTATAAGCAGCTAGGAAAATCTCCATTCTGATTTTCCAGTCCTCAAAGGACATACCAGCAATGTGGGGAACATGACTGATACAATCCATTTTTCAAAAAGTTTTGATTTTTCAAAAAGATGGTCTTTTGAAAAGTTTTTGAAAACCTTTGAAAAACACTTGGATCAAGCTCGTTGATCAGGCAGCTGATTCTAATGAACCACCTGCTCTGATACCACTTGTTGGTCCTAAGTGGTCAGATGAGGTCTAGAGGGGGAGGGGGGTGAATTGACCTCTGAAAATTTTTGAACTTAAAAACTTTTCAGTCTTCTGTCAGCAGACTAAGCTGATGAAGAACAGTAAGCAGACTGAGCTGATCGTGAACAAATCTTGAACAGCAGACTGACCACTCTTCTTACAAATACTTAGCTGTTTTTTCAGCAGAACAGTTTTCCAAAGAGTATACTTGCAGCAGATTGTTTGAAAGTGTTTTTCACAAGTAAACTAAGTTCTTAAAAGATTTTATCCCCAGTTCTTAAACTCCTTATAAAATCTTTTTGTAATTCAAAGTGTGTAAATATGCAAGCTTTAAAATATGCAAGAAAACTTAAATGCAAGATAACACAAAGAATTTTTATAGTGGTTATATGGATAAAATCCTTTAGTCCACTCTTCCAGATCACTCAGATTCTGGGTTATACTATAATCACACAGATTACAATATTTCTCCACTTATACCTAGACAACTAATGAAAAGGCTATAAGCTCGCAATAGAAAATCACTAAGAGATTCTACTCTCTGAAGTTTGATCACTCACAAAGATGGATCACAACTCCTCACAACACTCAGCTATTACAAAATCACTCAGATCGTAATTTTCTGTTTTCTTCAACTGGGTTTCTGTCAACAGATGACTTCCACCAGACGAGTGAGCTGTTCTAGCTTTTGAGACTTAGTAAAAATTCTGCTTTAAGAACGAAATCTCTGATTGTTGTTGTGTTCTATGCTCGATTGAAATTTAGCTCTATTTATACATAGAATTGAAAATATGACCGTTGAAGCCAAGTCACAAATCAAATACATTCTTCAGCTCATTTGAAACGGCTTCCTGCAGAAGTCCGTACAGTGTACAGTACTTTCTGTCCATCGCATTAAATGCTGCATTAAATGCACTCTGCTGATCCAAGAATATCTTCAATCATTTGCCATTACTGCCCTTCTCTTTCAGAATTTATTACACCAGGTGCATTTATTACCGTTGAACTGATCTCATGATCTCTTCTACTCTGCTGATCGAAGCAACCCTTCTGATAGGCAATTTGCTGATCAAATACTGAACTAATCTGATCTGACTCGACTGATGACCTATCCTTCTGTTTGTTGTTTCAGCAAGAGATCACTAGTCTTCTGGTCTTTGAACTTTGAACTCTTCTGATATCTTCTTTGTTTGTTCAAAGATCCTTCTAAGGGAACTAAGCTTTCCACACTTAGCTGATTATGATGTTTTGGAAATCATCAAAACCTTCCCTTAATAACTGACTTCTTTTCTCTTCATCTTCATCCAACATTGGCTTTTCCTTCTACCTTGGTTGGCTAATCTGTTACAGTTAAAAAATAAACACCATCAGGAAACACAACAGTTTATGAGTAAAAATAATTGCAGGTTTAAACGGTGAAGTTGTCTGCTCAGGTAGATCTTCATAGGTCTTGATGACCGGACCAAAGATAATTTGTTGTAGACTAGGCAGAGGTGGCTGATCACTTGAACTTCCCTTTTCAAATCTTGATCTTTTAACCCACATGCTTAGTGTTACACTAATAGCCAACTTTACTGCTCTATCCTTTGCATCATCTGATTTTCTTGGCTTATCAGGCATAGAGTCTTTGAGCTTCTTTGATTCAGCTTTAGCAAGATTCCTTTATCGGTAATGAACCATTTCTTGGAAATGATTTGAATCAAGAGCTTGTTTGATGGAACTAGTCTGCAACCACCGAAGTACCCACGCTTCTTCAGCAGCAAACTCTTTCCATTTCATGATTTCCTCCTTTGATTTAGTCAGACGATACTCTCTCCACCTATTGTACCTAATCTTATCTGCAAGGAAGAGACTTTGACTAATCAGCAGGGTGTTATACCTCTCCAACTCAGCTTCAAAACTGGCAAACATATCTGGATCACTTTGAACTATCTCCAGAACATGCTTGACTTCATCTCTCTTCTTCTTTGCTGGTTTGGGTCTTGGCATAACAGGTTTGTTCTTTTTCTATTCTCCTATCACTATGCCTCCACCATGCCTTGTACCATGGGCGTCCTTTGTGCTGGCTTCAATGGCTTGGGCCAGGTCTTGAGCTTCCTTAGTTTACTAGTTATTTTGCTCAGCCTCCTCCATTTTCTTCTTGTGATAGGCACTAACCTTAGTCTTACTAGTTATTTTCCTTCTGGCGGCTGGACTCTCAACAACTGAAATAGGAACAACAGCTATAGGTTGAGGTTGAATTTGTGGCACATTCACCTCAGTTGAAGTATCAACAGGCTGTTCCGTTAGAGTGGCAGCAGGCTCTGCTATCATCTGATCTTCCGCGACCTTATCTTCAGATTCAACTGGTCTTTTCGCAGACGGAGGATCTTCTCTAACTGTTGAGGTAGTGGAGAAGGTGGCTCTTTGTCCTCCGAGAGTCAACTTCTTCCTGGAAGTTGCTTTTGTCATATTCAGTGAAGGTTTAGCAGCATCAATCCTTTTTATAGAACTTCTTGTTCTTGTAGCAACTCCTTCAATCTGAACTGGTTCTTCAGACTCAGTTCTTTCAGGAGATTTCTGCAGTTCCATCTCATCAATCTCCTTAGCCACTTGTGTGACTATCTTATCAGCTACTTCAGACTCTAATCTGGTTTGAATAGCAGGGTTCGCTGTTTGATCAGTAGACTTATAGTCTATTAAGCAACTTTGCTCTTTTTCGAAGCAGCTGGCTTCTTTGCTTTTCCAGCAGCTTTCCTCTTTGGAGAACCTTGGCGTGGATCAACTCGAACATGTTCATACATTTTCATCTCCTTCAATGCATGAACAGGCTTACCTCCTCCAAGAGTACAATGAAGAGCCATGAACAGATGACTTAACATAATCACATGTCCATTCTTCTTCAGAGCAAGAATGTTGAAGTAATGAACAACCAATTTCACCTTCAACCCATAGTAAATGCAGATCATTACCTCCTCTTTGGTAAACCATCTAGGGCACTAGTTGAGTGTTGGTCCCAAGTGGTCAGATGAGGTCTAGAGGGGGGGGGGGGGGATGAATAGACCTCTGAAAATCTTGACTTTAAAATTTCCTAACTTTTCTAAGAACATACTAAGCTAATCAGCAATTGTAAGTATACTAAGCTGATCGAGCACAAAGCTTTGAACAGCAGAGTTGACCATCTTCTGATTGTGACTTAGCTGATTTTTAAATCAGATTACTTGCAGCGGATTTTATAAGTGTTTTTCACAAGTAAGCTTTTTGACTTAAAAGAATTGTCCTCGGTTTTTAAACTCCTTCTCAAAATCTTTTAAAGAGATTACGCAAGTGTTTAAGTATGCTCTTTGAAAATATGCAGTAAAATAATGCAATTATAAACACAAGAATTTTTATAGTGGTTATATGGATTTTACTCCTTTAGTCCACTCTTCCAAGTCACTTAGATCTCGGGTTATACTAGAAAACACAAAGTTAACAGTATACAATGCTTGCGCCAATCAACAAATGAAAAGGCCACAAGTGCGTAATAGGAAATCACAAAGAAGACCTATTCTACAGAGTTGTATCACTTCACTCAAATGGAAAACAACTCCTCACAACACTCTCTAACAAAATCACTCAGATTACATGTTATTCTTTGATCTTCAACTTCGGCTTTTGTCGAAAAATGACCAAGCGATGAGTGAGTTGTTCTTGAGTTCTTGAGATTTAGAAGAATTCTGCTTCGAAATTTCTCTCCAAAAATAAGTTGCTGTGTTGTCTTCTTCTCTCAAACTCTTGAACTATTTATACTCCTGATTTGAAAAGTGTCCGTTGAAGAGAGACAAGCTTCAAATCCTCGAGTACTGGTCCCCATTTCCTGGAAACGGCTCTCTACAATTGTTGTTGTACACTGTCAGACGCATTTAATGCACCAAGATGATACGAGGATTTCTTCAATCATTTGCCATAAATACCCTCCTTCATTAACATTTATTACTCCAAGTGCATTTTTTACCGTTGGGCAGACTTTCTGATCATCTTCACTAAGCTAATGAGTTCTCTTGTCTGATGAAGCACTTAGCTGATCTCAATTAGAACTAATCCGATTTGAGTAGGCTGATTTCCACCAAACTAATTTCTTCATTCAGCAGCAGATCAGTAGTCTTTTGGACCAAGAGATTTTGACCCGTCTGATTTATCTTCTTAGTTGGTCAGAAATCTTCTGAGGGATTTACTAAGCATTCCTTACTTAGCTGTCTTTGATGTTTTGGAAATCATCAAAACCTCCCTTATCTTCTTTACACTCTATCTTCATCTTCATCTAACAATTTTCCCTTTTTTAATGATGACAAAACTTCAGTTAAGTACCTGTACCTAAACTAAAGTTTTAATCCTCAAAAATTTCTGAGATAGAAATAATATGTTGGAAGAAAAACTTGATCTTTTTATAAATGATGAAAATTGATTACAAGTCACAAGTTTTTGAACAGATGAGATAACTCAAAAGTAAACTGATACAAAGATTTTTACAATGATATCCATGTCTAGTTATCAGTTTCTTCACTATCTTCTTCTTCTTCTTTATCAAATTCTTCTTCATCTTAAGGAGCCAGATTTTTGCTTGTAGCTTCAATCTTATTCCTGAGGTTCTCTATGTTCTTGTACTTCACATAGTGATTAAGTTGCTCAGAAGGTGTATCCTTGGTAGCAACAATTTCTTTGTCAGATTTTGCTGTTTCCTTGGCTTCTTCCTTTTCAACAGCTTGCTGACCATCAGCTTCCTTGGCAGCTTCTTCATCTCCAGCTTTCTCTTCAAGTACTGGCTTCTTTGACTCTTCATCTTGAGTTGGCTTTTCTTGAGCAGCAGCAGAGTCCTTTTCAGCAATAGCTTGAGCAGTTGCTGTGACTGATCTCTCTTCCTCCTTTTTGTCATCATCAACAGGGTCGAGTTCAACAGCCGAGATGTTAACAGCAGCACAGAGTCTTCTGATGTTCTAATCCACTACATTCAATTGAGCAGTCTGATGAAGTAGAGTAGATTTGATGATGCCGGCTGGATCATTGACACAGTCAACATTAAGTTGAAGTGTGGAGATTTCTTCATGAACTTTGTTGGCAGTGGCTTGAACCTCCCCAACCAAAGCAAGATTCTTCTCTGTCTCCATTTCTCCAACTTGTCTGAAGACCCTTGTCAGATTTGGAATGTCTGACTCGTTTCTTTCAAGAGCTGCGTGAAGGTGACCTACATCAGCCTTGACGTCTTCAATATTTCTGTTCATCACCAAGATGCTCTAAGTCAACATTAAAGAGTTGTTCGGTGGCAGAGAGAAGTTTTCAATGGCTTCTTTCACCATCTTAGCATTATCTTTCTGCATCTGCTTCATCAGCAACCTGTTCTTTTTTCTATCTCCTTGAGAGAGTTTTCAAGCATCATCTGAAAGGATTCCATCAGCGAAGAGTGAATATCAGCTGTTGGAATAGAGGTTGAAGCAGAATTAATTTCCTGGTGGACAGGTGTATCTTCAAGAACAACTTCATTTTCAGCTTTTCACTCAATTGCTGAAGGTGTTTTGGCAGTAGCCTGTTCTTCCAACTTAACTGTCTCAGCAGTTCCATCTTTAGACACGCTGTTTTCTGATTGATCAGCAGAGCAGGCAACCATTCTTTTGCGGGTGTCTTCTTTTTAGGCTGCTCCTAGAACTTGCTGACTTCGGAGACAAAAAAACATATTTCTTGAACACTTGGTAACTGGGGCAGGTCACTTGGAGAACTCTGACCATATCTGGATTTATCAATCCACTTCTCCAAAGCAGTATATACAACAATTTGCACAGCCCTCTCTATAGAATCATCTCCTCTTCTTTTCTTGGCTGGCAGTGCATCTCTGATGACTTCTGCTTCCTTTGCAACTATGCCTCGTGCATACCCATGGAAGACATCATTCACGTAGTCTGTGTCCAAGGCCTGAGTGACCGAAGAAGTGTGCAGCCAACTGAGAATCCACTTTTCTTCATCAGCAAACTCCCTCCAGGCTTGGATTTCTTCAACAGACTTCTTGGTTCTGTAGTCTCTCCATCTTGTGTATCTGATCTTTTCTGGGAGAAACATCGTTCTTTGCTGCAGCTTGTTGTCAAAAGCTTACAAAGCTGCTTCAAACCTGCCAAAAGCAAGTAGATCATTCTGGACAATATCTAAGGCTCTTCTTACTTCGAATTTCTTCTTTTCTTGCCTTTGTCCCGGATGTAGAATCTGTCTGGCGTTCATAGTTCCACTAATTTTGATGCCACCAGCCTTGCGTGGACCGTGAGCATCTTTCTTGCTAAGCTCTAACACCTTGGCCAGTTCTTCCTCTTCTTTTGCCCTGAGTTTTGCATCAGTCATCTGCTTCCTCTGAGCTTCTAATTGCTCAGCTCAAGGACTTTGCGGAACTCTTCTTCATCCCTCTTCCTTTTCTTTGCTTCCTCTCTCTTTTTCTTGTCATCAACAGACACCCTCCTCTTCACAAGTCTCTTTCTTTTCTGAGGCTTGGATGTCTGAGCAGCAACAGTTGGTTCAGAGGAAACAGTTGTAATAGATTTGGCTGCAACTGGTTCTAGAATCATCACTTCTGGATCCTCTTAAGGTTGGTCAACCTAAGCTGATGGAGCATTTGTAGTGGTCTGTTGAGTAGCCTCCTTAGCTGATGGAGCATTTGTAGTGGTCTGTAGAGTAGCCTGATCAACAGCTGACTCTTTAGCAGCAGACTCCTCTTCTGCACCAACAGGCCTCTCTGCTGATGGAGGACTTTGCCTCACTAAGTCAGATAACTTAGTTGGGGATGAAACAAATGTCATCCTTTTTCTGACGGTGGCCTTTGTGTGAACCACTTTTTCTTGAACAGGTCTGAAAGATGTTGTGTCTCTCAGTTGACTCCTTGTTCGTGCAGCAACATTTTCCAGTGTATTTTCAGCAGAAATGGTTCTCGAAAGAGAACCAAAAGCCATCCCTTCTATTTCCTTTGTTGTCTGAGCTATGCTAGCATCAGCAGCAGCTTTCTCCGCAGTCTCATCTGCTCTGGCTCAGCTGTTAAATGTTAAAGCAGATGCCTTAGGAGCAGTCACATTGCTCCTCTTCTTCTTTGAAACAGCTGGCTGCTTGGGCTCAGCAGCAGCCTTCCTCTTAGGTTTCTCCTTCACAGTCTGATATACATTCATGTCCTTAGCACTGTGAATGGCCTTCCCATGGGTCATTGAACAAGTTAAGCTTGAGAACAGGTGGCTGATTGATTTAACCGAATTTTGTTGGGTTAATTATATCAGTGAATATGGGATATTGGGGGTTCTCAATATTAATGATTTAAAGGGCTCTGTTACTTTATTCAGGATGGATCAATCTCAAAGAAGAACGATTTTGAGGGAACAACAAGTAATCATGATAACCAACGTAAAAATAATATGAATAGGAAGAGAAAGTCTTTTATTATTGAATAATCTTTAGATTATGTAGTACTTTTGGGCATAAGCTCTGTATCATGAATGTGTCTAATACAATGATTAACTAGGTATTTATATCACAATTAACCTAGCTTTACAAAGAAACATAATTCTAGTAGGACTCGGCCCATTTGTCCTTCTTGAGTCCGGATTTGTAGTCTGCTCGCTGAGGAAGGTCGTATCCCACTGGGTCGACGGATGCTTCTGAATGGGTTTGTATGGTCGAATCGATCTGATATCCCCTAGTCCATTCAAGTATTATAAGGACTACGAAATAGCCCCCATCAGTATTCCCTCACTTCTTCGAGCATATATGTTATAGAAGCTCGTAGAAGTAGAAAATCAATTTCGACTGTAATTTCTATGAATTGTGCCTCGTTAAAAACCTTACTTAAGAAAAAACCCGATGGGAAAAAATCTTATGTAAGGAAAAGAGTACTACGCCTCATAGATAGTCGTTTTCTTGTTCCAATTATGAACCGCTACGTGTCCCTTTGGGGAAGCGTTTAACTTTTTCCCATTAGGCAGGAATACGATTAGCCGTGAGAAGTTCGAAACGTCTTTTCTCCTTTCCCTATAAATAGGTGACTGTTATATTAGTCATTTTTTACTTTATGCTTCCTTTAATCTTGCAGTCATTCTCTTGATTGGTCGTTTGTCTTTCCGTAATTCCTTCTATCGATTCATATCTTCCGAGAATCCCAAGAATGGCTGCTTCTATGAGAAAATCTTCCTCGTCTTTAAGTGAGAGAGTCGCTCCTACTATCGAGGAGGTGCTACATTCTAATCCTTAAGCGAGCAGGTAGGGGTATTTGAATTCATTGTTCCTACTGAGGATACTTTTAAGGTGCAAATTCTGTCTGATACAGATGTCGCAGCCAGAGCTAAAAAAGGCAAAGGTACAGCTCCTCAAATTTCTGAATCGATTGAGGATCTTGCTTGCGCTTATACTGTGGATACTTTCTCTGAGGTCGTGAGCAACTATACCAAATATTTCCCGGAAGGTTCTGAGATAGTTCTCCCTTCTCCTACTGATAGGGTTACATCTCCGCCAGAGGGATGTCGAGCCTTTTATACAGCCCATTTTAACAGCGGTCTGCGTCTTCCGTTGTCTGCCCTCTTTCTTGATATTTTGAAAATATTCAATGTCTCCCTGACTCAATTAGTCCCAAATTCCGTGGCATTCGTAGTATGTTTTTCTGTTTTGATGATAGCGAAAGGATTCCAACCCTCCTTTCGTAATTTCACGCAATTATTTCGTTTTAACATTTCTAGTTCCTCCAATCGTGGATATTTCTTCGCTAGTCAGAAACCTAGTCGCACAATTTTTGACTCCCCAGTTTCTAGCAACCCTTCCTGGAAAATTCATTTTTTCTTTGTTCGTCCACCATCTGATCTTCGTTTGGCCGATGGTTCGACCATGCTCTTTTCGTGGGATCATGACTCCAAATGGGTTTACGGAGGTCGCCTGCTGACTGGTGAACTAATTCCCGACGATCCTCAGTTTATTGGTGAAATCCAGGCTATGCGTGCCAACAAATATCAGAGTGCTCTTCTTATAGGAGAAGTTTTTCTTCGCAAAGTGGGATTGAGTGCTCATATTTTTCCAATCCCTTCGTCATCTGATTCACTCGGTAAGTTTTTCTTTCAGCATAGTGTTACGATGATCCCTTTTTTGCAGAAAATCTGACTTTGGTCGTGTTTCTTTTTCAGCTCATATGGTAGAAAGTTCTCGACATTCTTCAAAAGGAAAAATGTTGTTGTCTAAATCTACCAAAACAATAGAAAACGTTCCAATCGAGCAGAGAGCTTCTCGGAAGAGAAAATTGGAGTTGAGTTATGAGTCTGAGGAGAATGGAGAGGAATCTCCAGATTCTTCTCAAGAATCCCCTGTTCGTCAGGGAACTGGATCAGGTTATCCCCCTCTCCAGCTTAGGACATCTTTGGGTATACGTGGTTGTCGCAGCTGGTCGATGCCTCATCCCAATGACAACCCGGTGGATAGGAAAAGGAGTTACTATGGTCGTTCCGGTAACGATCTTTCTTTACTCGGCCATAATCATCCAAAGCCTACTTTGGTCGAAATGATCCAGGATCATTTAGAGGGAAAAAGAGCTGCTGGCTATCCTGAGAATGATTCTTTGGTTCACGATGAGAGCGAAAACGCAGTGGATAAGGCCACTCGTGTTCTTTTGTCCGGTGTTTTTACTCGTGACATGAATAAACTTCTACGGAAGGACCCCTTGGAGAAATTTCAGCGAGCTTCTCTTTATGCTGAAAAGGTGATATCTTTTTGAGTATGCTAATAATGTAATTTTCTTTGAGGATTATTATAATTTGCTAAACCATTTCTTTATACTCCTTTTGTTCTTTCAGACTAAGACTTGTTTGGCATCATATGCTTATGAGACTGCTCTCTGGAAACAACAGTGTGAATTTCTGGAAGAGAAGTATAAAACTTTGCTTCATAAATCTTCTGATTCGAAGGTTGGTCCCTCAACGACTCCTTCTAATCCAGTCGTAGATACTCGGGTTACAGGGATTGACGACCAGGAGATTATAGACAGAGTTCTGGAGACTTCTCGCATTCAAGAACAAGCCAACCAATTGGCTAGAAAGTTAGAAGGGTTCCAATTTCAGAGTACTGCTCGGATTAGCGAGTTGGAATCTCAAATATCAAGTCTTCAAGCTTCTCTAGAGGAATATGAGAAAGACACTCCTCTTAGTGGACTCAAGGATCGTTATGGTCGTAATCCCGATCAAAAAGTGGTTCGTGAGTTCCTCAGCTCTCCTGTTCATAAAGCTCTGGTATATCAGATGGTCGGTCCTCTTTTAGAGAATACGTTCAAGAAGGCGATTCATCAGTTGGTCGCTTTGGAAATGATAGATGATCGTCGAAAGGAATATTTTAAAGCAGCGCACATTCGGCTGAACCGTTATGGCGATGTATATCCCCCTTCCGAGCTTCCGGACGTCGTTTATCAAAACTTTCCTTTGGCTCACCTTGTTAAAGAGTTTGGAAAACCATTGTCAATCCCTTCTTCAGATATTAATGATGAGGTCGATAACAATTTTATCGATCGAGAGGAAGAAGAAGAAGATATTGACATAGCAGGGGAAGGAGACGTCGGTAGTGAACAGAAAATTCCGGATAACGACCAAGCTGTGTAATATTTTGATCTCTGAAATAACCTTTGTAATTATTTATTGTAGGTTTATTTGTAATATTACCTTTTCACCCCTTTGTTTAAATAAACGTTTTGTATTCTAACCGTCACGTCCTTTCGTGTTCTCTGTAATAATTCTGACAAGTCATTGACTTCGCCGTAATCATTATGCGTATGTCGTTTCAAATTCTAGTGTTTATTCCAAAGCTGATTTCTGTATTTCCCGCCCTTTCTATCGCGTCTTTTCGTATAGTATAAATATAAAAGGTAAAAAACTTGACTCGCTATTTACCGCTATACTCATCTCTTAAACAAAATACTCTTTCTTCAGCTAGTCGATAAGCTTTATCGATATTTAAATTGTACTTTTTGAAAATCCGATCATGAGTAATCTTTTTGGTAATACTTCGAAGCGTCCTTCTCGTGAGAGCGCTAGGAATACTAGACCGAAAAAGTCTCGAACAGAGGGACCCTCGATAGAACCTCCTCGTTCGTCTTCTATCACTAGGTCGGTGATCGACACTCCTGTTATCCCCTCTGAACCTTTTTCTGTAATTAGTTCATCTTTTGTACAACCAAATTTTTCTTCTTCTACTGAAGTAGGAAGTAGGCCTTCCCCTGGTCGGGTGGCTTTTGGTGATTCGTCCAACGTGGAGCAGACTTTTTATATACCTGCCTCTTCGGGTGTTTCTTCTTTTGAGCATGGTTTTCATGGAGGGGATTTTGTTAATTCCCTTCCTTTTTCTACCTCTGCTGCCCCGGTTGTCAGCGGAAGCCAAGTTGATGAGGGCCCCTTTGTCAATCCTTCCGCAACACAACCTATTTCTCAAGATTTTCCTGATTACCTGTTTAATGATACTATTGTGATGACTACTTCTTTCGAATCTGGTGGGCCTTCTAGAGGTCGGATTGGGTCAAGGTCCGGTCGTCAAACCGTTATTTCTGCTTCAGGTAAGGAAAGATCAGTTAGTCCCAACGAGAGGGAATCCCCTCGTCTGTTAGATGACCGTTGTATCCTTGAGCAAGTTAAGGATATTATGCTGTCGGCGACTCCGCGCCCCGACGGTGTTCCTTCTGTTAGCGAACTGCCTGGCTCTGTTGAGCCTGACGCTTTGTCCTGGGATCTAGGCCTGAGCACCATTTTGCCTGGTGAGTTAAGGATGTTTGAGGGTACTTCCAATGTTCGCCTTGTCCAATCGCTGGTGAAGTTATGCGAGCAGGTAGACACATCTCTGATTATTTTTCCCACTTTTATTTCGATTGTCTTGTTGTGTGGGGGTTTTCCTCATTCTTTTTCTTTTCTAGGCAAAATATTTTGCACTCCAGCTGGGTGTGCAAAATGACGATTTATGGAACGGTAAGGAAGCTTACCAACGTCGTTTGGAATCAGAGTCGGCGAAGGTCACATGGCAGAGCCTCCAACTGCAGCTTGCCAATGATGATCTGAAAAAATTACAAGAGGAGAAATCTGTCTGGGAGAAAGAGAAAAATGACTTGGTTCAAGCCGCTGCCCTAGAAGAGGAGTCTCGACGGCAGGCCTATGAGGAAGGTTATGATGCCGGTTATCTAAAGCGTCAAGAGGAGTTGATGGCGTTTGTAGGTAACTTGACTCCTCGGCGAACTGTTTCTACTAGTCGGCCTGTTGATAACAACCCTTCTCGGTGATCCGTTCGACCTGGTTCTCTCTTTTTTTTTTTTTTTTTTTTTTGTAGCGCCCAAACTCTTTTGTGTAGTTGCTTGGGTTGAAGTTTTTGTATTGGGAGAATGATTTAATTAAAATTTGATCCGTGCCTTGATCAATTTCATTCCATAGATATATTTTGTTATGCATATTTTGCTGTTATGCATAAATATAATTTTCTTGAAATAAATAGTATAGATTAACATACTTATCTCGTCTTGATCTTCTGGGAAAATATCCAGTCTTTGAAAATGTAGCTTAGTCTTGCTCGATCAATGTTTAAGTAACTGAATGATATAATGTCTGTTCTGCAAATCAAACTTTTATTGATGATCAACCTAGTATTGTCCCTTGGGTTATATCCAAAGTCACGTTATACATTAAAATGTAGACAGTAGGCCACTCGTATCGAAAATCGATTGAATAACTGTTAAGGAACGCTCAACATTCTGATCGATATTGTTCAATCCATGCCTTGTGAATTTGTCTTTTTGTCATGTATATAAGGAGGCTATCATTCCTTCTGTTGAACTCTGCTTTTCTTTCCATAGGACTTAGTTTGAAGAGAAGATATCCTTCTAGGTATCTTCCTAAAATTTATGTTTCTCTGTAGTGATTGTGAGTTACACGCTCCTCAAACAGAACAACCAGTGCATCACTATATCATTTCTTTGATATGGGAGGAATTGGAAAATGGGGAATTATTAGCCAGATCTGGCCTGTTCAGACCTCCTTCAGCAATTCTTTGGAATGTTAGGCAGTGACTTTATCGTAATCTCGAGGAATGACGGCTATTCTCCTGATTTCCATGTCAGATTTCTTGGATTCCAACTGAGGTCTAAACGTGGTTAGGTGATAATTATTTTATGTGACATATGAGGCAGTTACGGCCTCGTAGGTCGGAGTATGAAATCCTTTATTTCTTTAGTTGAGTTGATACTTTGGTGTAATGTCGGGGATCTCTCGCTCTTTGTTAAGCAATTAACATATGCGAGCGTGCAAACTTTCTATTTTGGATCTCTTTTAGCTCTGCTTTTTTATTGTGCATTGATCGCTTCGATCTTCTTTCTCTTTTATTATCGATTCGTTTGCCGATCAGGGAGGCGTCGCTCCAACTTACTTGAATTTATTACGGGGAGTCAAAAGGTCGCATTTCCATCCCTTGATCAAATATCTATCCAGCCGTAGGATCATTTGCACAAGTACCTATAAATAAGTAGGCAATTTCCATATCTTTCATCTTTTCTCAGAAAAGATGGAGATCTCAGTTTCCTTAGATTTCATTTTGCCTTCTGATCCCATAATATTCAAAAAGTCACATTATCGCGATTCATATCATAATAACTTAAATTTCATCTGCCTTGTACTGACGGGTCCCATGAAAGCCCTACCTTGTACTGACGGGTCCCATGAGGCCTCAATCTTTGTCTTCACAGATTTGAGGTCCGTGGTTTCTGTTTGCACATGGAGGGTTCATATTTGCCAGTCACCCCCGCTCTTCGATGTTACTTCCGGAGTGATAGACTACCGGGGTGTGCTGGTAAATGCGCTCACCGCGACGGTCCTTGCGAGATGCTGCTTCAGAGTAAAATGTTTGAACTCTTATTGTAAAAGCATCTTGTTGTGGGTGAATGAGTATTGCTGATTATCTGGCTGGTTATGCTCATTTCATCTGGAAGAACATTTGATCTTCAGAGCCCGGCCATCGAACCAAAGAAGTCGACCATCCTGAGAGGCATGCTTCTTAGGTGGTCAGTTACCACTATCGAGGCACTAGGGAGGAGATTGATGTTTCCGTGGACATTGTCGTGAAGATTATCGATCTATAGTATAGGATCGTTTTATCTAAACAAATGTGATGATGTGTAAATCATATATAGACTTCTGTAATTTGATCTTCAGCTTTTGCCTGTAACTCTTTTACATGTTCATAGATGAATAAAAATTTATTTTTACTTCTTGCATTCTTCCTGTTGTATTCGGCTTTAATCTTATTTATGGTTGTCATCGAGGAGCATTTATCGAACAGATCAATATATACTCAACTCTTTTTCTTCTATACTCGGGTCTTTAATACCAGAAGTGTTTTAATCGCTGAAGGATAATCGAGGAGTGTTTATTGAGCGGATCAATGTATACTCAACTCTTTTTTGTTTAGACTTAGGTTTTTATACAAAAAGTCTTTTTAATCGTTGACAAATAATCGAGGAGTGTTTATTGAGCGGATCAATGTATACTCAACTCTTTTTTGTTTAGACTTAGGTTTTTAATACCAGAAGTCTTTTTAATCGTTAAAAAATTATCGAGGAGTGTTTATTTAGCGGATCAATGTATACTCGACCTTTTTTTGTTTAGACTTAGGTTCTTATACCAAAACTCTTTTTAATTGTCAAAAAATTATCAAGGAGTGTTTATTGAGCGGATCAATGTATACTCGACTCTTTTTGTTTAGACTCAGGTTTTTATACCAAAAGTCTTTTTAATTGTCGAATACTTAATCGAGGAGTGTTTATTGAGCGGATCAATGTATACTCAACTCTTTTGTTTAGACTTAGGTTTTTAATACCAGGAGTCTTTAATCGTTGAAAAATAGATCGAGGAGTGTTTATTGAGCGGATCAATGTATACTCAACTCGTTGTCGCTAGATTGAGGAGTGTTTATTGAGCGGATCAATGTATACTCAACTCTTTTTATTTAGACTTAGGTTTTCATACCAAAAGTCTATTAATCGTTGAAAAATAGATCGAGGAGTGTTTATTGAGCGGATCAATGTATACTCAACTCGTTGTCGCTAGATTGAGGAGTGTTTATTGAGCGGATCAATGTATACTCGACTCGTTTGTTGTTAGATCGAGGAGTGTTTATTGAGCGGATCAATGTATACTCGACTCGTTTGTTGTTAGATCGAGGAGTGTTTATTGAGCGGATCAATGTATACTCGGCTCGTTTGTTGTTAGATCGAGGAGTGTTTATTGAGCGGATCAATGTATACTCGACTCGTTTGTTGTTAGATCGAGGAGTGTTTCTTGAGCGGATCAATGTATACTCGACTCGTTCGTATCTTGAATTTGACTAATACTTATCGTAGTATTGCGAGGAGTGTTTACCGAATCAATCGATTTATACTCAATCTTGATTTAATATTTAAAATCGCTAAAACCTTTAATAATCGAATTGTAGGCTAAGGCCTTTATTACAAAGAATAAAACTTACTAAAATAAAACAAAGTAAAGCAGCATGTTCTACTAAAATTTATTTACCATAGTATTTCCTAAGGTTGACTGCATTCCAGGTTCTTGGTAAGGCTGTTCCATCCAAGTGTGCAATTTTGTATGAGCCTTTCTTTCCTACGCCAATGACAACGTAAGGTCCATCCCAATTTTGTTGTAACTTTCCCACATGCTTGGATACTTCTACCTTTTTCAAGACCAGGTCCCCTTCTTTGAAGGTTCGGATGCGTACCTTTTGATTATACGCCCTTTCCATATTTGCTTTAGTGACTTGTAAACGTACAGCGGCTTTTTCTCTTAAAGCTTCTGTTAAATCAATATCATTTTGTCTTGTCTTCTCATTTTCCTGATCGTCATACATTTCAATTCTTGGTGTTGGAATTAGAGTTTCGATCGGAATAACAGCTTCGGAGCCATATATTAGGCTAAATGGGGTTTCCCCGGTTGAGGTCCTGACAGTGGTTCGATTAGCCCAAAGTACTCCCGGGAGTTCATCAAGCCATTTTCCTTTGGCTGCCCCTAATCTTTTCTCCAAAGATTTGATTATTTCTCTGTTTGCTACTTCGGTTTGTCCATTTGCTCTAGGATGCCCGACCAAAGTGAAATTTTGTTGAATTCCAAGTTTTGAACACCATTCTATTACCTGTTTTCCCGCAAATTGGGTTCCATTATCAGAAATTAGAATTCTCGAGATGCCAAATCGACACACTATGAATTTTCAGAGGAAGTTGGTCACTTGAAACTGAGTTATCCGTGCAAGGGCGATGCATTCTATCCATTTGCTGAAGTACTCAACAGCAACCAAAACGTATGTTTTCTTGGATCTAGCTGCGGGGAAAGGTCCTACAATGTCCATTCCCCATTGATCGAACGGCCAACACACTGGTATCGGGTGTATGTTTTCGGCTGGTTGATGACATATATTAGCATGGACTTGGCAATGATGACACTTTTGGACATACTGTATGGCATCGTTGTTGAGGGTAGGCCAATAATAACCTGTTCGAAGGCATTTTAAAGCCAAGGCCTCGCTCCGCTGTGATTCCCTGCTTCTCCTTCGTGTATTTCTCGGAGTATATCATCGATTTGAGATTCGGAGATGCATCTTAGAAGAATTCCCGATACCGATCTTCGGTAAAGTTTTTCTTCTATTAACGTATATTTCGGAGCACGATATTTTACTTTACGAGCTTCGTTTTGATCGAGCGGCAGTTTTCCTTCTCGAAGGTATTCTATCATTGGAGTCATCCAATTTGTTTCGGCCTCTTCGATTTCCATTACTTCAGTGATCGGTGTTTCATCGATATCGATTGCTGGTGTATTAGACATTAGCCAAGTGATTACTCTTTCAGTCTTTCCATCGTTGGATGCTGTAAATCTAGAGAGTTAATCGGCCCATTTATTTTTCGAACTTCGAATGTTTTGTATCCCAAGTTCTTCGAATTTTTCAGCCAGTTGTTTCACTTTGGCCAAATATTTGATCATGTTAAATTCCTTTGCCTCATATAGGCCCTCTATTTGTCTTTGTACTAACTCTGAATCGGTTAATACTTTAAGATTCTTTATGTCTGCTTTGATTTCCATTTCCATTCCTGCGATCAATGCTTCATATTCTGCTTCGTTGTTTGTCACGATGAAGTCTAATGTTATCGCGTAATTGATATCCTCCTTATTTGGCCCGGTAAATTTGATTCCAGCACCTCCTCCTTCTCGGCATGAAGCGCCGTCGACGTGCATTAACCAGGTTTGATTTTCTACGATCAGGATATCATGTGCATGGCTGGTTGATTTAGGATTTTCAACTTCCTGGCTCGGAGTCTCTAATAGGAAATCGGCTAGGACTTGTGCTTTAATTGCAATTCTTGCATTGTACTCGATATCGAACTGACCGAGTTCGATCGCCCATTTTATCAATCTTCCAGAGGCTTCTGGCTTTGCTAAGACCTGTCTTAATGGTTGATTGGTTAATACCACAACTTTATAGGTCAAGAAATAGGGTCGGAGTTTTCTTGCTGCCTCTACTATGGTCAAGGCGAATTTCTCTATTTCCAAGTAGTTTTTCTCGGCCCCCTGCAATAGTTTGCTTAAGTAGTAAACAGGCTTATGTTCTACGCCATCCACTTTAACTACTACCGAACTAATGGCCACTTCAGAGATTGATATGTATAAATATAATGGTTCCCCTTCGGTTGGTTTGGCCAATAGTGGGGGCGTCGTTAGGTATTCTTTTAATCGTTCAAAGGCCTGGTCGCATTCATCAGTCCAAGCAAAGTTTTTCGCTTTTCGAAGCATTTGGAAATACGGCAAGCTTCTGTCAGCTGACTTGGATATAAATCTGTTTAGCGCCACAATTTTGCCTACCAAGCTCTGTACTTGGGAGATCGTTTTCGGAGGCTTCATTTCAGTTATCGCTCGAATTTTTTCTGGGTTGGCCTCAATTCCACGTTGATGTACCAGATATCCCAAAAACTTTCTGGATTTAACCCCAAAAGTGCATTTGGCAGGGTTTAGTTTCATTCGATACTTTCTCAATATTTGGAAGCATCGATCGAGGTGTTTTACGTGATCAGCTTCATTCATGTTCTTGACCAACATATCATCCACGTATACTTCCATTATTTCTCCAATTAATTCATTAAACATCAGGTTCACTAACCTTTGTTAGGTGGCCCCGGCATTCCTCAAGCCGAACGGCATTACTATAAAGCAATACACTCCTTGCTCGGTTACGAACGCAGTTTTCTCTTGGTCCCGCTCGTCCATGTATATTTGAAAGAAGCCTTGGAAAGCATCCATCATACTAAAAATTGCAAAACCAGCGGTGGAGTCGACTAATAAGTCGATCCTTGGGAGAGGATATGGATCCCGCGGGCATAACTTGTTCAGGTCGGTGAAATCGTTGCACATCCTCGATTTGTTATCCTTTTTGTCTCCTTTTGCTACTAGAACATCATTACATAGCCATTCTGAGAAGTGTATTTCTCGAATTTGTCTTGCTTTTAGTAGCCTTTCTACTTCTGCTCTGATGATTTTATCTTTTACTGGCCCATGATTTCTCTTCTTTTGTCTGGCTGGTTTTGCTAAAGGGTAGATTTTTTGCGAGTGGTTGATTACTCGAGGATCAATCCCTTCAATGTCGTTCGCGCTCCAAGCGAAGACATCCACATTATTTCTGAGAAAGTTGATCAACATTACTTTCCCTTATTTACTTAACTCCGTACCTATTCTTGTTGTTTTCGATGAGTCCCCCTGTACTAGTATGACATCCTTATGTTCTGGTGGTTTAAAGGCTAAATCCATCGGCTCCTTTCCCTTTTTATCTATTCGGTCAGTGCTAGGGATTTCAACCTCGTTTCTACCAACATCGTCTTCGAGCTTTCTTTTGCTCGGGGTAATCGCTTTAGGGGGGTTTTTCAAAGTTAACGATGTGATGTAGCAATCCCATGCCATACAATGGTCATTCACTATTTCCCCGATACCTGTGTCGGTTGGGAATTTTATTTTTTGATGGTAAGTTGAGACGACAGCTCGGAACAGGTTGAGGGCAGGTCGCCCTAAAATTGCATTGTAGGCGAACGAAGTTTCTACTACTAAAAATTTTACCAGCTTCACTGTTCGATATGGTTTCTTTCCGAGTGAAACACTCAAAGTAATTGTTCCACTGGGGACAGTTTCGGATCCTCCGAATCCCAACAATGCCGTAGCTACCTTTTGGAATGTTATTTGTCCCAGGTTCATCTGGGCTAATACCTCTTTAGAGATGATATTTGCAGAGCTTCCATTATCAATCAGGATTCTTTTGACGTTGTAATTTGCTATTTCTAGGGATACCACCATCGGGAAATCGGGGCTGTCCTCTTTTGTGTCCCAAACAAGGTTTTTGGGTACTTCGCCTTCGTTGAAACTAATTAGCTGGTGCGTCGTTGCTTTGTTTTCTAAGGTCCATATTTCTTTCGGAAATTTTAGGCTTCCGACTATGGATCTAGCAGTCATTCGTCGAGCATTACGACTATCTCCCCCTGCGGGTCCCCCTGAGATCGTGTGTATGGTTCCGTTGATCTGATCATTATTAAATTCTTGTGGGGGACCTTCATTAGGGGACCTTTTGCGTGAATTTCTTCATGGGTGGTTATACCAAGGACTCTCGCTTCTTTCTCACTTGCGGTTATCCCGCTCCAAATAGTCATTTAATTTTCCTTGTTCGATTAGCTTTTCGATCTCTCTTTTAAGGTGAAAATAATCTTCATTGTGGTGCCCGTGTGCCCGGTGATACTTGCAGTATAAGTCATAGTTTCTTCTACCTGGTCTGGGCTGAGCGATTTTCTTTGCTTCTGGGATCCAATTCTGGGATCCAATTATTCCTTTCTAGTACAACCAAGATTTCTTCTATTGGAACTGTTAGCCTTGGGTGATCTACTTGATTGACCCTGCTCCGGATTGCTGGTTCACTGGTTCTAGGTCTTTGATAGATGTTAGGTTGTCTATCCTGGTCGTTTTTATTATATTCTAATCTCTGGAAGACGTTGCCTTTTCTAAAAGATTGTTCATAGTCCGTGGATCTTTGGGCAGGAATTCTATCTTGCCGTTTGGGGCCCGAGCCCGCAGCTTTGTTTTTGTTCTTATCTTTAAAAGAATTCATCTCTTCCTGGGTCATATACTTAGACGTCAGGCTCATGATGTCTGCGAACGTTCTCGGTTGTTTTCGGCTGAGGGCGTTTCCAAACTGCCTATTCTTTGTGAGGTTGAAGAGAATCAAGATTATGTAATCAATATTGGGGGAATCGATTTTAAGTAATTCGACATTAAATCTTGCCAACCAGTTCCTTAAAGATTCACCTTCTTGTTGATAAATGGTTCCTAAATAGCTCATTGGCAATTTTTGTCTTTTTTGACTGGCGAATTACTGTGTTAGTTAGTTGCATAATTCTCGAAAACTGAATATGGAGTTGGCTGGTTGTTTGGCGAACCAGTCCAAAGCTAATCCTTCTAACGTGGTCACCATCAGCTTAGCGGTGAACTCCGCCGAGTGAGAATACAAGTTCATTATGTTTGTGAAACTAAAGATATAGTCATCTGGATCAGTGGTTCCGTCGTATCTGGGTAGTCTACCTGGAACCTGTCCGATTGACTGTGCCTCTTTTATTTCTCTGCAGAAGGGGGAGCACGCTGCTAACCTCTCCTGGAGTTCTGTGGTTCTGGCCCACGGGTTTTGAACGGATCGTAAGCGTTGCTCGAGTCGTTCTTGTACCATTTTTTCGATTTCTGTTTCCGAGAATCGCATTGTTCTTGGTCGATTCGGGATCGCCTAGCCAGCTTCATCCTCGATGGGGATTATGGTGTGTTACTTTGATTAGTTGCGTTGTGGTCTCCTTCGATCCGCTTTTCTTCGGATGTTGTCATCAGAGGGTTTTGAATTCCCCTGTTGTGGACTGTGTAGCGAGCGTCGCTCGCTCGCCGGGCTGTCAGCTTGTTGGGAGATTTGATCGTTTTGCCTTGGCGTTCTTTGAGCGGGATTTGCCCTAGCAGTTCTAACGTTTCGAGGAACTTGTTCGAGTACGAGTAATTCCTCTGGGGA
The DNA here is from genome assembly GCA_038501285.1 of Penstemon eatonii. Lineage (NCBI taxonomy): Eukaryota > Viridiplantae > Streptophyta > Magnoliopsida > Lamiales > Plantaginaceae > Penstemon > Penstemon eatonii. Next base: position 60,910,850 of record CM076710.1, read on the forward strand.
GAGTGATTTAAGGAGCATAGCGATCTGTCGAAATTTCTCCTGAGCATCTGACAGGGGGATCGGGATCGTTGGAGCAGCGCGTTCTTCCGGTACTGTGCCAGTAGGGATCCCTTGTGGTTCCTCCCGATTCTGATGATGCTCATTCTGTTGCTGATTATCGTTGGATACAGGGGCGTTATTATCGGTATTGCCCTGCAGATCCTCAGACGCATCATGTTGGTTGGTCGTGTTACTTCTTGCTCCGTTACGAGCGCTCTTCCTCGGGCGAGCCATATGTCGATCGAATAATTAACCTAGCCCCTCGGTGGGCGCCAACTGATTTAACCGAATTTCGTTGGGTTAATTATATCAGTGAATATGGGATATTGGGGGTTCTCAATATTAATGATTTAAAGGGCTCTGTTACTTTATTCAGGATGGATCAATCTCAAAGAAGAACGATTTTGAGGGAACAACAAGTAATCATGATAACCAACGTAAAAATAATATGAATATGAAGAGAAAGCTCTTTTATTATTGAATAATCTTTAGATTATGTAGTACTTTTGGGCGTAAGCTCTGTATCATGAATGTGTCTAATACAATGATTAACTAGGTGTTTATATCACAATTAACCTAGCTTTACAAAGAAACATAATTCTAGTAGGACTCGGCCCATTTGTCCTTCTTGAGTCCGGATTTGTAGTCTGCTCGCTGAGGAAGGTCGTATTCCTCTGGGTCGACGGATGCTTCTGAATGGGTTTGTATGGTCGAATCGATCTGATATCCCCTAGTCGATTCAAGTATTATAAGGACTACGAAATAGCCCCCATCACTGATAAATATCATGTGATGGGTATTTCCCTTTTTGATGTGATCTGCCAGAATATACCACACAAATGCTGCCCAGTTCACTTTCATCCCATAGTGAACGACGATCATAGCATGATACATTTTCATAGGTATAATGTCGAGCGAGAAAGTGCAGTTCTCAATAACCTTAGCAAAAAAATCAGCCATCCGCTGTTAATATTTCCAGCAAGGATTTCCCCTTCCTTGGCAATAATGCCCCAGAATTCAGCTTCTTTGGCCTCAGCCAAAGTAGAGATATATGTTCATCCCTCCACAGACAGTCCATACTTCTCATTCCGTAGAGCAGGAGTGATGCAGATATCCACTCCTCCGACTTTAGCCTTGATCTCCAGCTTTTCAAAATCAGGTACACCAGACGAACCGTAGAACTCCATAATCTGGTCTCGGAAGACCATTTCTTCACGTGCTACCATGAAGTTCACCATTGAAGCGGCCTTAAACTTTTCAAGGGTCTCATTCATCAGTGGAGTCCCTATAGCGTGGAAGGATGAGTAGACAAGGTACCTTCCTTCATCGTTTGATTCTTTGGATCCCATGGTAGTTTTTCTGAAAGATTAGAGAAAAGAGAGTAGATCTGCAGAAGACAAGAAGCAAAATTCTCTGTATGTGCTTTTGAAATTTGGAGGGTGCGTAAAAGATCAGTAAGCTGATCAGATCTGGATTTATAAGTGGGAGAATGCTTTGATTTCCGTGTCTCATGCGAACCATTTGATCAGTTATATGTTAGATACGATTGTGGGGCGAGATATGCGGGTTTCAAAATTCAAAAACATTTAATTGACTGACGGGAATGCGGACCGACCTAGTCTCTTTTATAAAAGCGTGTTTTTGAAATAATGTTTAAATACAACACTTTTATAACATATCAGATTAGTAAAGTTTAACTTATCTGATAGACGAGTGTTCTGAAAACTGGTATTACTAGGGAAAGCCAATAACCAGTAATCTTCCTCTGTTATTTGTCAATCCAGCAGGATAAATTAGTCTTCAATCTACAAGAATTAAGAACAGATCTTCTGAATATATAACTCTAACTAACTGACATTAACAAATTTCATATGTTGATCAAGAGTACAGTTAGTCTTACACGTTCCCCTGACTTCAAGAATCCATAAGTTAACTAGCCTGTTGAGAGTTAACCTTGAAGAAGATAAGATGAGTAAGTTGATGAACTCGAGTCTTCTGTGAGTTCCCCCTCAGCCTATGCATCCAAATTAATTAGTCCTAGTTCAGCTCTTAGAGTTAAAAACCTTGCATCACTTAATGGTTTGGTGAAGATGTCAGCAATCTGATTGTCAGTATGAACATTCTCAATAGACATTTCCTTTTTCCACATGATCTCTAATAAAATGATGTTTGATCTCAATATATTTTGTCCTTAAATGACTTGTAGTATTCTGAGGAAGTGAGATGGCGCGTGTATTATCACAGTAGATTGGAATTCCACTGATCTTTGTATTGTAATCTTCTAGTTGATGCTTCAACCAAAATATTTGTGCACAACATGCTCCAGCAGCAATGTATTCAGCCTCAGCAGTAGAGATAGATACTGAAGTCTGCTTCTTACTCATCCATGAGATCAAACGACTTCCCAAGAATTGACAGGCACCTATAGTACTCTTCCTATCAATCTTACAGCCAGCAAGGTCAGAATATGAATAGTCAATAAGCTCAAATCCTGATTCTCTAGGGTATACTGTGTGCCTTTGAGGTATCTGAGAATCCTCTTGGCAGCTAAGAGATGAGATTCCTTAGGATTTGATTGATATCTCGCACAATCCCCAACAGAATACATAATATCTGGTCTGCTAGCTGTTAGATATAACTGTGACCCTATTATGCCTTTGTACTTGGTTATATCCACTTACTTGCCATCTTCATCTTTATCTAGACGAAGTCCAGTAGACATAGGAACACTAACAGTAGAGCTAGTTTCCATATCAAATTTCTTAAACAAATCTTTTGTGTACTTTGCTTGGTTGAAGAATATTCCATCAGGCAACTGCCTAACTTGCAAACCAAGAAAGTAGTTCAGTTCACCCATCATGATCATTTCAAACTTGTTCTGCATCAGCTTGGAGAACTTGTCATATATCTGTTGGTTAGTTGAACCAAAGATAATATCATCCACATATATTTGCACAAGTAATATGTGATCTTCCCATTCAATTGTAAACAAGGTTTTATCTAATTTACCTTTTCAAAATCCTTTAATTTAAAGAAAATCAGATAAAGTGTCATACCATGCTCTTGGAGCCTGTTTCAGTCCTGTTGGGCACCCAAACTGAGTGTGCGGGTGACAGCAATTGTCCTGTGACACCCAAACTGAGTGTGCGGGTGGAGCCACAATCGAATATCGTGGGCGCTTGCGTGAATGCACTATAAGGGAAGGGTATGCACATTTCTTAACACCAATTGGTTTTGGGACAAGTGGTAGCGCCTGAGTAACTACAAGTCCATAGAGGGCATTCTTCAGACGATATACCTTATCTCCTTGTAGATAGACTTCAAAACCAGGTGGTTGTTCAAAGTACTCTTCTTCTTGCAATTCGAAAATTAATATTAACTTTTGAAAATTGCATAATACCACCTAATGTGGAATAAATACTACATGATGTGGGGTCATCTAAATATATGAGATTAATATTCTGTAATGAGAGCCCGTACTACCAAACTTGAGTTATACCATAGAATATGATATACATTGCGTGGTAATATCACCTAATGTGGAATAAATGCTACATGATGTGAGGGCACATTAATACAATGTAAATGTGGCCCCGTACTGTCACATGTGATTTATACCATATAATGTGATGCACATTGTATGGTAATACTACCTATTGTGAAATAAATACTAATGTGGGGGTCATATTTAATACTATGTAATATGAGTCATTACTGTCTCGTGTGAGTCATATTATAGAATGTGATACATACACATTACGTAGTAATACCACTTAATGGAATATATACTACACGATGTGAGGTCATATTAAATATATGATGTGAATACAATGTAAAGTGAGTAAGTATTGTCACATGTGGGTTATACCATATAATATGATATATATTGTGTGGTAATACTACATAATATGGAATAAATACTACGTGATGTGGGGTCACATTAATACTATGTAATGTGAGTAATTAATTTTATGTGTGAGTTATACCATAAAATGTGATAGATACACATTGCGTAGTAATATCACCTAATATGGAATAAATATTATATGATGTAAGTCATACTAAATATATGCGGCACCTAACGCAACGACACCCTAAAATCCTCCTAAATTCTCCGATCCAAATAGGAGAGAAGTTTCCATTTACATACAATTTTTTTTTGGTTGGAGGGGCGGCTATGAAACTAAATGTAAATTGTGGAATATACAAAAGTTAAAACAATCACTCAGGCTGATAGGGCCTGTTTAGAGATAATAAAAAATTGTTGTTTGTTTGGCTTTTGAGAGACTAGTTTGAAAAAATTGAGAGATGAAAAATTTATTTAAAAAGATAAAAAATATGTTTGTTTAACACTTTCCAAACACGAATTATCTTTGGAAAAGACCAAACAAACAGGCCCTAAGTGTTTAACATATAACCGAAGGGTAGAAAGTTTGACATATAACCGAAGTAGATCAGAGAAGCTTCGCCTTATTATATTTGACTAACTAAAAACTATTCATATTTGAGTAATTCCATTGTAAATATAGATCTAGCCTCATTTTTTAACAAATGAGCAGAAGAAATAACAACCAAGTTTTTCATTGGGATTATTGGTTTTTCTTCTTCTTTTGAGTGAAGTGATAATTAAATCAATATCAGTATACAACAAAATTAGAAAATATAATATTTAACTACAATCAAATTACAAAGAAATTCAACTATTAACCACTTGTATTATGTTAGAAAGGGTAAATTACAAATGCGTCCTGAAATAAGGCCTAATTACAAAATATATTATAAACACTTGTATGAATTTAAATTGTTAATAAATATGTAAATATCTATATATATATATTTTTTTGCAATATTTATTAAAACATATGGGAAATCATAAATTTTATCAATTAGTTTGATAGTAAATATATAATTGTCACTTTTACAATTTATAAGATATAACAATTAGCATCAAAGTTTTAACATTTATAAGATATTACAAATAACATCCAAGGGTATAATTGGAACATTTTAGGGGCAATGGGTTAATTGTAAGAAGGTAACAAATTTGAAGGGGATATTTATAATACTCAATACGTGAGGAGATTTTTATAACTATATCTTATCTCGGGGGGGTTTCCGTAATTTACCCTATTTGAAAAGAAAAACCAACTGTTTATTGATTTAGTGGTATGGACTAAACACTACAAAATAGCGAAATCAAGTTCGAATCCTTATTAGTTTCACTAAATAATTCTAAGGCGTCTCGAATGAAATTAGACTCTTAGGGAACCAAATAATTAAAAAAAAACCACAATAATGTGAATCGAATCAGGACATCAGACCACTTGTAGCTCACATTTCTTTCTAAACATGGGTGGATCCAGAATTTTTGGTCGGGGGCTAAACTTAATCAAAAAAAAAAAAATCTATCAAACTGTTAAACTTAAAGTTTATATTATTCACGAAAAAATATGATGCAATACAAAAATGGTGAGGTGAAGTTTGATAAAAATAAACCTTTGAGCAATAATGCTCTACAAACTCTCTCTCGAATGTTAGAATCATATAAAGTTATATGAGCACGTAGACCGGGATCACTAGGATGCTCCGGCAAGTTCATTTCAATATGAAAGTTTTAAAGCTCATGCGGGTCACTTTGAATGTGAACGTTACTTAAAGACTCATCGTGAGTGTAGATTTTTCTTAAAGTATCTCTCGATATTTTAAACACCATAGAATGTACAAAACATAACTATCTCAACAATAATGACATACTCTAGAAGTTGAAGTTAAATATAATAGATATATAATAATGACAAGACTTATTTTTCATTCCATTGGATAAACAAGATAGGTTGAGTCCTAATAGGTAAAGCTGAAAATCAAACCAAGCTACTCGATACTCGACTCAAGCTCGTTCGATAAAAGTTCGTTTGAGCTCGGTTCGTCAAACTAATCAAACAACCTTGAACATCTTTTTTCGTTCGATAACTTTTGAAGCTCGGCTCGAGCTCGACTCGATAAGCTAAAAATTGAAAAATTACATGTGAAATATCAAGCTACTCGATACTCGGCTCGAGCTCGTATGATAAAAGCTCGTTTGAGCTCGCCTCGATTGAAAATCAAACCAAGCTCGATAAAAATCAAACCAAGTTTGAACAGTGTATTGTTCGATACTACTCGGCTCGATTACAGCCCTACTAATAGGCCAATAAAATGCTAATAAAAGACTATTAAGAATATAAGATTAGTGTTTGACATTTCCATAAAAAAGAAAAAACTATGAACCATCTAATATTAGTGTTTGATATGTAAATTAATACTATTAACTCTATTGTATCTTGATTTAATCACCATATTATTTTAACATTCACAATTAAGCACAAAATGAAACTTCAATCTAAAAATTGATTTGGGATGTGAATATAAACATTAATAATGAATAAATAACACTATTAGATTACATTAGCACAATTGCACAAACATATATCATAAATATATATAGAAAAAATTACTAACATTCACAAGTAAGCCTTTTTGTGTTCAAGACTTCAATGGGTTGGAACTTGGGTTGGGTGGATGGTCGGAGGTGGGGCGACGGCAATCTGGTGGCAGGAGGTGGCAATGGTGGCTAGATATAGGGTTTGGAGATGTTGAGAGTATAGAAAAATTGGACTTTTAATTGGAGCTTAGAATTGAGTAGGGTGAATTATTATTAAAGTGGGTTATATGATATTAATTGGACTAAGATTATATTAAGGCTGAAAATTTCATATTGGACTAATTTATTAGATTTTTTTTTCAAAAATAAAAATACAACACTAATACTTAAAAAAAAATATTCAGGGGGGGCTATAGCCCCCTTTATCCCTACGTACATCCGCCCTTGTTTCTAAATAGAGCAAAAGACAAAAACATCCTCTATGCTTTGTCTAACTCCTAAAAATCCCCTATGTTATTTTAACTCCCAAAACTCCTTATGATTTCAAATAAGTGTCAAATACACCCCCAAAAAAAAGAGTGTTTCAATCGCCAAAATTGCAAGTATTTGTTCACATTTTGCTTTTAATATGATAATTTTACCTCTGACATCGAAAGGCAAAAATACCCCTATGCTTTCTTTAATTCTCAAAAAACCCCTTACGTGTCATTTTAAATCCCCCAAAACCTCCCTATTTTTTATTTTATATACCACACTCGACCCAAGTAGTATATACTTATTTTTTCCAAAAAAAAAAAAAAACACATAGGTGTAATCTTGTCATTCCATCAAAAGTCCAAAATAAAATTATAAGTATATACTACTTGGGTAGAGTGTGGTATTTAAAATCAAACACAGAGAATTTTTTGATAGTTAAAATAACATGTACAGAAAAGTTTTTGAAAGTTAGACAAAGCATAGAGGGTATTTTTATCTTTTGCTACTCTAAATAAGTAACATGGAAAATCGAAAAATTAGGCACACATTTGTATATCTACAGTATGAACTTTGGGATGTCCGAAATATGAAAGACATGACCTACAAAGTGGTACACACAACGACATTTTATATGTCCAAAATATACCATTATTCCCCAACGACCTCTCATTTGGTGGGTCAATTTTGTAGTAAAACCCAAGCTTTTTTTTTCATTTTTATTTAATTATTGTTACGTACCTTAAATGCAGTTGGAAATTGGCCATGAAAATCTTAGATCTGAAAAATGATTCAATGGCCACAAGCCCACAATAATAGAGAATGCATATGTTTGGTGGGCCTGGGCCGGGCCAAAAGCTTTTCAAAACAAGAGGATGAAGGCAAGAAAACTTGATTGCCAACCATGTGTATCATAATCTTCTCAAAAAAAAAACCATGTGTATCATAAGTTTGTTTTTGCTAGAAAAGGACACATATCTTGTCTCAAATCAGTAATTTAAGGGGACCGAGTCCAAATAAATTTACGGGAGAATTACTCAAATTATCCGTTCTCTGAGTTTTAGCATAAACTGACCATCCTTCTGTTTGTGAAATTACTTAAATTACCTTTGAGGTACTTGATACATTAAAATTATCCTTTTACGACATTAATTTCTTAAGGAAAAAAATTGAATTCCGTAACACTCTTGGGTACCATTTGAAAATCACAAACCTCAGTGGTGGAAAAGTGATTTCACCAATTTTAACCGATTTTTACCCATATTTTCACTTATTTTAATCATTTTCTCATCAATTTACACCAATTTCACCATTTTTTTATCCATTTCACCAGTTTCCACACCAACTTTTTAACTTTGATAACGTGGGTATGCGCTGTCAGAAATTACCTCCGTTATTATAATAAATCAAACACCTCATGTGTAATTTGTGTGATTTCTTCAACATGGAAGGTGTCAATGTAATTTTACTAAAACTTAGGATTTGAGTAATTCTCTCTAAATTTAATGTGTGTTGTGTCTTCTGAAAATTAATTTCGTATATATTAGTAAGATTGGTTGTTGGATTTTATGGGTATTAACCCAATTGGATTGAGCCCAATTGGAATTAAGCCCACAAAATGAGAAATGAATGAAGCTTAGAAGAATGAAAAATACATTCATCCCTCATGGAGGAAAGTAAGAAGTTTTTTGTCATTTATAATGCAAAAAAATGTATAAGGGGAGGGCCCCTTGGGGGTACCAAGTTTTATGAGGGGAGAATACGTAGATGACAATGGTTTCCCACACGCGCGCGCCGCCGCCGCCGTCAGTCCGACCGACTCGACTCCGCTCTTTGGGTTTGGATTGGGCTTGGGCCTCAACATAACATTATTCTTTTTGGACAAAATTAATTTTTTAGCCCAAAAAAAAATTAAAGGCCCAATTTTTAAATCTATACAAGATTAGATCCGCGTACCAGATTGACCCGAACAAAGATCCGCGCGGCTGACCCGTTTGCTCCAAAAGATCCGCGCGCCATTATTTGAATTGTCTGTACCGGTTCGGTTTAAATCGAACCGGTTGCATCTTTTCGGACCAAACCAATGTAAAGGTTTAATCCGAAAAGACATGTCTCTACAAACAACACCTTTCTGCAGCTATAAATAGGGGGAGAATCTGGCCAATTCTCTCATCCCGTTTTCTAGCAACCTAAAGCAGAATCCTATCCTCCTCTCTCTATATTCTTCTCTTCTTCTTCTCTTCTCAAGTACTCAAATATTTTATTTGTTAAAGTTCGTTGTGGACTTGTTCTTAGTGCAAAGAAACAAGTATCCGACCGTTGTATCTTGGGAGACCACTGGGACAAACTGTTGCACCTTTGACAGCCCAGAAATATTGTCTTAAGGATATTGCATTTGCAAGCCTCGGTCGATTTTACGGTTCAGAATTATTTCAGTAAGTACACTGTTATTAAATTCTGATCTTGTTTGTTCTGCGAGAATAAACTATACTAAGATTTATAATTAGAGTTAATTATAAATAATTATTCTGTTGGAATAATTTACTATAGTTTTATAATATAAAGTATTTTATAATATTTTATAATTTACTATAGTACTTAGAAATATAAAATATTCTATAATATTTTATATATTGTTTTAAACATATTTAACAACAATCTTAAGACAATAATATTTAATCTGTTTAATTCATCTGTGTAGATGGCAACAAACACTGAAATGGTTGAAACGCCAAAAGTTGCTGCTCCGCCGGCAATGCCACTATTCAAGTTCAAAGGGACTGACTTTGGAACGTGGCAAAATAAGATGTAATTTTACATCACGTCTTTGAGCATGGCTAGATTTCTCACTGAGGAGGTACCTAAGCCAAAGGAGGGAGCCAGTCCGGAGGAACTTGAAGAAATGGCATTAGTGATAAAAGCTTGGAGTAACTCGGATTTTATGTGCCGAAATTATATTCTTAGCTATTTGGATGAATCTTTGTACAAGATTTATAGTCAATTTAAGACTAGTAAACTCTGATGGGAAGGTTTAATCAAAAAGTTTAAGACTGAAGATGCAGGCTACAGAAAATTCGTGGTGGATAAATTCCAATTTTATCGAATTGTTGACAGTAAAACTGTGAATGAGCAAGTGGAAGAACTCCAGAATATGATTCACGACATCTTGGCCAAAGGACATGAACTTAGCGAGTCTTACCTGGTTGCTTGTATCATTGGCAAGCTTCCTCCTGGTTGGACGGGGTTCAAGCATCACTTGAGGCACAAGAAATCTTTTGCAAAGTGGAATTTGCAAGATCTCACAGAATATCTGAAAACCGAAGAAAACAATCGGTATACTGACAAGGTTAGCAGTAACTATGTGGCTATGCCTCAGCTCGGAGGGGCTAAGGTTCATGTCGTAGAAGGCTCAAAGAAAAGCAAGAAACGTAAGGCCAATACCTCCAACAAAGGACTAAAGGGTAACAAGAAGCGAAAGTTCAATGGAGCTTGCTTCACATGTGGAAAAAATGGACACCTTGCAAAGGATTGTCGTAGCCGTGCTCAGCCAAAGGATGAAGCAAATGTTAGCATCAACCTAGCTCCATCTAACATCGATAACATGCATTTATCTGCAGTTGCTGAAGCATTTCTGACAAGTGAAACCAAAGGCTGGTGGGTGGATACTGGAGCTACCCGTCACATTTGCTCTGACATAAACATGTTCACTTCATACAAGAAGTTTGATCATGAAGAGAAGTTGTACATGGGAAATAATGCTCACTCCGTGGTGGAGGGACAGGGCACAGTGGTTCTCAAATTCACCTCAGGAAAAGATGTTACTCTCAATGAAGTTCTTTATGTCCCAGACATTAGGAAGAATTTAATTTCTGGTTCTGTCCTAACAAAGAAAGGTTTTAGATTAGCCTTTGAGTCAGATAAATTTGTGCTGACCAAAGGGGGTATGTACGTAGGCAAAGGATATGTGTGTGATGGCCTATTTAAGGCTAATGTAGCCGTTATTGGCAAAAATGACAAATTTATTAATAATAATAATTCTTCTGCTTACTTGCTTGAGTCCACTTTACTTTGGCATGATAGATTAGGGCATATTAATTTTAGAAAAATGAAAAAATTAGCAAACTTAGGATTAATTCCTAAATTTGATATTGATAAATCTTATAAGTGTGAAATTCGCATTGAGGCAAAGTTTGCGAAACAACCTTTCCCTTCAGTGGAAAGGAGCTCACAACCATTAGAGCTAATTCACACAGACTTGTGTAATCTCAAGTCAACTCCAACTCGAGGAGGGAAAAAGTACTTCATCACATTTATTGATGACTGTACACGATATTGCTATGTTTACTTATTGAATAAGAAAAAGGAAGCAATAAATGCCTTTGTAAGATACAAGGCTGAAGTAGAGAATCAGTTAAATAAGAAGATAAAAATTCTTAGATCTGATAGAGGTGGTGAATATGAATATCCCTTTGCACAGTTGTGTGCAGACTCGGGAATAATTCACCAAACAACGACACCATATTCACCTCAATCAAATGGAGTAGCCGAAAGGAAAAACCGAACCATAAGAGACATGATCAATGTATTACTTTTGAATTCGGGTTTACCTAGGAACTTGTGGGGGGAAGCTTTATTTATGGCTAATCATATATTAAATAGAGTTCCGCACAAGAAAAATGATACCATTCCGTATGAGTTATGGAAAGGTAGACAACCAAGTTATAAATACCTCAAAGTGTGGGGGTGCTTGGCAAAGGTAGCTGTACCAAAACCTATGAAAGAAAAGGTTGGACCAAAAATTGGACCAAAAACCGTGGATTGCTACTATATAGGTCATGCAGAAAATAGTAGCGCATACAGATTTCTAGTGTTCAAATCTGAAGTGAGCAACATACAAGTGAATACTATAATTGAATCACGTGATGCTACATTCTTCGAGAATGTATTTCCACATAAGAAGAACTCGGATGTTACTTCTCATAAAAGACCATATGAATTAATTTCTAAGGAAAATAATTCTCAAATCAGTAAAGAGATTGCTGAAGAATCTGAAGAGCCCCGAAGAAGCAAGCGAGCTAAAATTGCTAAATCATTCGGACCAGATTTCTTGACTTATATGTTAGAGAAGCCGCCCCGCCACAGCAGGCGGGTTGCGGAAAGTTCATCATTCAGTGGTGGGTTGTTCATAGAAAAGAAGGCGTCGCCCAACGAGGAACTACTTCGTTAGGATTGGGGAACTGCTGCGATTCTTCCTGAATAGACTGGATTCTCCCGTCGAGAGTCATTTTGAAAGTATTTCCTAAACTCTTCCGATTGAATATGATAAAGCCTATAAAACAACGAGCTACTATCATTTCTTCATTATAGATTGAGATCTTCTTCGAACTTGATGCTCTCGATCAAAATGCTTAGTGTCATGCGAAACTTGGCTGCTTTTTTTTATGTTCTTTCGGTTCCAAAATAATCGAGTTCTATCTATACCATTTTGATTCTTTGAATCAAAACAAATTAGAATTCTTAATTTTCTACGGCGTCTAACGGATAAAATATTTTCAGGAACAAGAAAATCAAACTTATTTTTGTCGCTATTTCTAGTTATTTTTTGATATGGTGAAAGAGGATCCCAAAACATATACTGAAGCCATGTCTATTCCTGATGCCTCTTATTGGAAAGAGGCAATAGACAGTGAATTACAGTCCATTCTAAAGTAATAATACTTGGGAGTTGGTTGATCTTCCTAAGGGAAGTAAGCCAATTGGATGTAAATGGGTATTTAAAAAGAAACTAAAACCCGATGGCTCAATTGATAAATATAAGGCTAGATTAGTAGCCAAAGGTTATAGTCAAAAGGAGGGAATAGATTTCTTTGACACCTATTCACCAGTGACTAGGATAACATCCATTAGAACATTAATAGCTTTAGCAGCTAATATATAATCTAGAGATACATCAAATGGATGTTAGAACCGCATTCCTCAATGGAGAATTGAATGAGGAAATATATATGGAGCAACCTGAGGGTTTCATTGTTAAAGGCAAAGAGAACAAAGTATGTAAACTTGTTCGATCTCTTTATGGCCTTAAACAAGCTCCTAAACAATGGCACGAAAAATTTGACAGTGTCATGATTAAAAATGGATTTCAAATCAATGAATGCGACAAGTGTGTCTATATTAAACAATTTGGACAAGCGACTGTCATAATATGTTTATATGTAGGCGATATGTTAATACTTGGGACTAATATGGAGGTCATTAAGTCCGCAAAGAAAATATTAACAAAACACTTCGATATGAAAGATCTTGGTGAAGCAGATGTTATTTTGGGAATTAAAATAACAAGATCACCGGATGGGATTAAATTATCTCAGTCACATCATTTAGATAAAGTGCTTGAGAGATTTAAAAACTATGGAATTAAGGGAACAAATAACCCATTTATTCCATCTTTTGTTTTACACAAGAATAAAGGTGATAGTGTATCACAAAACGAGTATGCTCGTATCATTGGATGTCTCATGTATATCATGAATTGCACGAGGCCAGACATCGCTTACTCAGTCAATAAATTGAGTAGGTACACGAGCAATCCAAGCAAAGAACATTGGAACGCTCTGAAGAGAGTGCTTGGATACTTAAAAAATACATCAAAATATGCATTACACTATGGAAAATATCCAGCTGTCCTTGAGGGATATAGTGATGCAAATTGCATTTCTGATTCAGAGGAATCAAAATCCACAAGCGGATATGTATTTACTCTGGGGGGGAGCCGCTATTTCTTGGAAATCTTCCAAACAAACTTGTATAGCTCGATCCACTATGGAATCAGAGTTTATAGCTTTGGATAAAGCTGGAGAAGAAGCTGAGTGGCTTCATAACTTTCTGGAAGATATTCCACTATGGCCGAAACCTGTGTCGGCTATATGTATTCATTGTGATAATCAGGCGGCATTACATAGAGCTCATAACTTTATGTATAATGGTAAATCACGACATATTCGTCGTCGACATAATACCGTAAGACATTTACTCTAAAATGGAATAATTTCCATTGACTTTGTGAAATCAAAAGATAACCTCGCGGATCCGTTTACTAAAGGTTTATCTGGTGAGAGAGTAGAATGTGCGTCGAGGGGAATGGGCTTAAAAGCCTAAAATATAACTAAGTTACCTTGTACGGAAACCTAACCTGGCGACTGGAGATCCCACGGACCAGGTTCAATAGGACAACAAGTCTTGGTTAACTTAAAAAGTGGAGCACTTTCGAGTCCAACTCTAGCTCATTCCTATGATGCAAAAAGTGCAACCTACAGCGTTTGATTAGGTTAAGCTTATGCTTTTAATGACGTCTATATCTTGTCAAGAACAAGTGGAGTATAGTAGGATATTCTTAATAGATGCGGTCACCTATGTAAGTGTGAGCTGGGTCGGCTCGTTGAGAATTATTACAAGGCTGGAATCCTCTAAAGCACTCGCAGAACCCAAGAATGTTCAGGGCCAAAACGAACACAACCGAGAACTCTTAACAAATCGGACTAGTGCTGTGTTAAGTTTATTGTTTTGGTTTACATAAACAGCCGACAGTTCAAGATGAAATATTTCACTGATTGGCTAAGTAAATCCGATAAATTCTAACTAGGGAAGGTTCAAGATGGAATATTTCACCTATCTCGATGCAGTACTATTCCTAAAAGATATTTGACTTTGATATGTCCCGTGTGACGAGATATGAAGAATAATTTCATTCATTTGTGGGGGATTGTTGGATTTTATGGGTATTAACCCAATTGGATTGAGCCCAATTGGAATTAAGCCCACAAAATGAGAAATGAATGAAGCTTAGAAGAATGAATACCTTCATCCCACATGGAGGAAAGTAAGAAGTTTTTTGTCATTATAATGCAAAAAAATGTATAAGGGGAGGGCCCATTGGGGGTACCAAGTTTTATGAGGGGAGAAGACGTAGATGACAATGGTTTCCCACACGCGCGCGCGCCGCCGCCGTCCGACCGACTCGACTCGGCTCGGTCCGGTCCGGTCAGGTTTGGATTGGGCTTGGGCCTCAACATAACATTATTCTTTTTGGACAAAATTTCATTAATTTTTTAGCCCAAAAAAAAATTAAAGGCCCAATTTTTAAATCCATACAAGATTAGATCCGCGTACCAGATTGACCCGAACAAAGATCCGCTCGGCTGACCCGTTTGCTCCAAAAGATCCGCGCGCCATTATTTGAGTTGTCTGTACCGGTTCGGTTTAAATCGAACCGGTTGCATCTTTTCGTACCAAACCAATGTAAAGGTTTAATCCGAAAAGACATGTCTCTCCAAACAGCACCTTTCTGCAGCTATAAATAGGGGGAGAATCTGGCCAATTCTCTCATCCCGTTTTCTAGCAACCTAAAGCAGAATCCTATCCTCCTCTCTCTATATTCTTCTCTTCTTCTTCTCTTCTCAAGTACTCAAATATTTTATTTGTTAAAGTTCGCTGTGGACTTGTTCTTAGTGCAAAGAAACAAGTATCCGACCACTGTATCTTGGGAGACCACTGGGACGAACTGTTGCACCTTTGACAGCCCAGAAATATTGTCTTAAGGATATTGCATTTGCAAGCCTCGGACGATTTTACGGTTCAGAATTATTTCAGTAAGTACACTGTTATTAAATTCTGATCTTGTTTGTTCTGCGAGAATAAACTATACTAAGATTTATAATTAGAGTTAATTATAAATAATTATTCTGTTGGAATAATTTACTATAGTTTTATAATATAAAGTATTTTATAATATTTTATAATTTACTATAGTACTTAAAAATATAAAATATTCTATAATATTTTATATACACAGATTGTTTTAAACATATTTAACAACATTGGTTTCATGGAATCGAACACTTATTCTGTTTGGATAAATTTATTTTTTACTTTTTCTCAGATGAAATAAATATATAACCTAGCAATATGCTGGTCAAATATATAGCAATACAGTTATTAATAATTTACAAGAATATATTAAAAGATACTTTCATGTACCCATCCATCCACCCATCTACCTCGTTACTCCTCCCTAAACGAAACTCAGACCGTTCGCTTCCCGAGTTCCATTTAGGTTGGGCTCAAGATCTTCTATACCACAATTTGTGTACCACAATTGTGTATCACTAATAAGTAATTGCCACATGTATATGTAATAATTATTATAATTGTCACATGTACATATGGTAATTATTTATTAATAGTATACAATTATGGTACACAAATTGTGGTACAGAGGATCTTGAGTCTTTAGGTTGGGGGTAGGGGTATTTTAATAATTTTATTATTTAAATTGACAAAAATTGAATTTCAAACTCACATAACATGAGTTAGACACACTTTTTCTTTACTCTTAAATAAATTTTGTGCAACATTTTATGAAATGCAAGAAAATTCTATCCATGAAAATAATTTTTTTGATCAATTAGACTGTGTATTTACACCTCGAATCGAAGAGTGCAAATATTATACGTCCTTATCAGTGTGGTGTCTCCAGTAGAATTCGAACATCCATGAAAATAATATAGAACAAGTTTTTTAAAATACGGGTGGGGTTAGTATGCTTTTTACCCTATTTAAAAACTTAAAATACGAAATGAATTCAATTAACTTATTGGATGCACCCTACTTCACGTTTCCATTGCACATAACTTCAGCCATCAATTGATTTCTCAAATAGAACACTTTCCTTTTTCCTTTTAAGGTTTAATCTTGGTTTTAAAATAAGCATGTAAACGAGCCGAGTAGAATCGAACGACACGTTGTTTGAGTTTGGTTTGGATTTTATCGAACTTGAAATTTTGTGTTTGAGCTTGGTGTGATTTCTTAACGAACCGAGCTTAAACAAGCTTTTATCGAACGAGCTCGAGTCGAGTATCTAGTAGCTTGGTATTTTACATGTATTTTTTCAATTTTTAGATTATCGAGTCGAGCTCGAGTCGAGCTTCAAAAGTTATCGAACAAGAAATCTAGTTCAAGCTTGTTTGATTTATTTGACGAACCGAGCTCAAACAAGTTTTTATCGAACGAGCTCGAACCGAGTATCTAGTAGCTTAATTTGATTTTCAGCCGAATGTAAACTAACTACTTATACAGTATTTAATTTTAATCATCAATGTCATATATATAGAAATTGTCATTCTCATTATAATATTGTTATGAAACAGTTTCTTGAAATTAAAAATGCATTATTATACATCAGTTTGTGATGGGAAGCAACACTCTATATGCTTTATAATAAAATATTTCTATTCTACCAAAAAAATGTAAAAATATACTTAGAGGGTAATACTGTACATTGGGTCTCAGAAGGATTTTTTTAGGGTGCGGGCATGTGAGTTAC
Organism: Penstemon eatonii; assembly: GCA_038501285.1. Lineage (NCBI taxonomy): Eukaryota > Viridiplantae > Streptophyta > Magnoliopsida > Lamiales > Plantaginaceae > Penstemon > Penstemon eatonii. The sequence continues at coordinate 60,928,165 of CM076710.1, forward strand.
GCCCTCATATGAGTCTAAATATGATGAGGCTTCCCAAAGTCAATTATTATCTAAATTATCTTTTTACCCCCAATTTAGATAATAATTGACTTTGTTAATTTTGCAAATTGACCCCTATATTCTGCGATTTTACGAATTGAATTATTTTACTTCTAAAAAAAAAAACGCCTCTCATATTAAAAATACCGCTTTACCCTCAATTTTGATAATAATTGACTTTGATAATTTTACAAATTGACCCCTATGTTTTACGATTTTACGGATTGAATTATTTTGTTTCTAAAAAAATAAAAATAAACGCCTCATATAAAAAAGACCGATTTACCCCCAATTTTGATAATAATTGACTTTGACAATTTTGCAAATTGACCCCTATATTTTGCGATTTTACGAATTGATTCATTTTACCTCTAAAAAAATAAAAAAAACCGCATGTCATATAAAAAAGACCGATTTACCCCTAATTTTGATAATAAATGACTTTGACAATTTTGCAAATTGACCCCTATATTTTCCAATATTACGAATTGAATTATTTTGCTTCTAAAAAAATATAAAAAAACCGCCTGCCATATAAAAAAGACCGATTTACCCTCAATTTAGATAATAATTGACTTTGACAATTTTGCCAATTGACCCCTATGTTTTCATATTTTACGAATTGAATTATTTTGCTTCTAAAAAAAAAACCGCCTGTCATATAAAAAACATCGACTTACCCCCAATTTTGATAATAACTGACTTTGACAAATTTGGAAATTGACCCCTATATTTTGCGATTTTACGAATTGAATTATTTAGCTTCTAAACAAACAAAAAAAAATGCCTCTCATATAAAAAAGACAGCTTTACCCCCAATTTTTATAATAATTGACTTTGACAATTTTGCAAATTGACCCCTATGTTTTACGATTTTACGAATTGAATTATTTTGCTTCTTAAAAAAAACGTCTGTCATATAAAAAGGACCGCTTTACCCCCAATTTAGATAATAATTGACTTTGATAAATTTTGCAAATTGACCCTTATATTTTTCGATTTTACGAATTGAATTATTTATATGAAAGGCGTTTTTTTTTAGCATCACGTTGGCTTTGCTGTTCCAGCCTATTAGATTAGAGAGGAAGGACTTGGTATAGTTCCTAAGACGAGTTTTCACTTAGGCGAGTCAATACGGAATAAGGGAAGCCGCAACCTGCTTAAAAAAACCAATATGAGAGGCGTTTTTTTTGTTTTTCTTAAGCAAAATAATTCAATTCGTAAAATCGCAAAATAAAAGGGTCAATTTGTAAAATTGTCAAAGTCAGTTGTTATCAAAATTGGGGGTAAGTCGGTCTTTTTCATAAAACAGACGGTTTATTTAGAAGCAAAATAATTCAATTCGTAAAATCGTAAAATATAGGGGTTAATTCTCAAAATTGTCAAAGTCAATTATTATCTAAATTGGGGTAAAACGGTCTTTTTTAATATTTTTTTAGAAGCAAAATAATTCAATTCATAAAATCGCAAAACATAGGGGTCAATTTGCAAAATTGACAAAGTCAATTATTATCAAAATTGGGGGTAAAGCGGTCTTTTTATATCATAGGCGGTTTTTTTTAAGAATAAAAATAATTCAATTCGTAAAATCGTAAAATAAGGGGTCAATTTGCAAAATTGTCAAAGTCAATTATTATCTAAATTGGGGGTAAAGCGGTCTTTTTATATGACAGGCGATTTCTTTAAATTTTTTTAGAAGCAAAATAATTCCATTCGTAAAATCACAAAATATAGGGGTCAATTGGCAAAATTTTCAAAGTCAATTATTATCTAAATTGGGGGTAAAGCGGTCTTTTTATATGACAGACGGTTTTTTTATATTCTTTTAGAAGCAAAATAATTCAATATGTAAAATCGCGAAACATAGGGGTCAATTTGCAAAATTGTCATAGTCAATTATTATCAAAATTGGGGGTAAAGTGGTCTTTTTATATCATAGGCGTTATTTTTTTTTTTAAAAGTAAAATAATTCAATTCGTAAAATCACGGAACATCGGGGTCAATTTATTTTTAGTTTTAATTATTTTGATTTAAAGGTTATATATGTCTTTTATTAATTGAAGATTATCTCAACTTTTATTTAAAATAAAATAAAAAGGGTAAAATGGTCTATTACAAACTGAGTCAACTCGCCGAGTTACATATCAGTTACGCGCGCCACATGGCATGATTTCAAGGTCGTCCCGCATGTGAGGGCGAGTTACCTTGCCCGCACCCTAGAAGCCCCGTACAATGTAATAACGTAACTACAACAAAATGCTCAGATCATACAGGGATTATTAATATATAAGCATGAGAGAAAAATAAGCTTGTTTTGTTTCCATTTTTTAGAGGTTTGTATAGTAAGGTTTTTTTTTTTTTTTTTTTTTTTTTTTTTTTTTTTTTTTTAAATTTGACAAAATGCATTAGGTTCAATATTTTGTTTTGAACTGCAAACATCTACTTTAAAAAATAAAGACAATAATATTAAGTTTTATAAAATAATGGCATTTGTGTTCATTAGTTTGTGGTTCTTGTTGGTAGGGGGAAAATAGATGATATTATCATGTATTACGTGAAACATACACCACACTATCTTATAATTTTTTTTTTCACTAAACTCTCTTGTGCTTTCAAAAACTTTGTATAAAACACCAAATTTACAGAAATGGTGAATTAACATTATTTACCAGTTTTATGGATTTTACTAATAATTTTAATTACAAATTAATCAAAAAGTACAGTTCAGTGGCTTGATTAGATCACTATTTGTAAATATGCTAATATATAAATTTATTTCACAAATAATATACAGGCTAATTGAATTTTTATAAAGAGATGCTTCCAGTTATAATATGAAAACTTAAAACAACTAAAGTAGACTAAACTAATTTGATAATTCCAAGATTAACAATTATGACATACATACTAAATCACCTTTGCGTATAGCAGTGGAAAAAACATCACCATTCCTTGCCTCATAAATAAGACTCTTCATCTTCGGCAACCTCACTCAGCGTCAGTTTTTCCAGTCTTGCAAGAGAAAGGTATGTTATCTTCTTCCGTCCATATTATTAGCAATTAACATTACAGTTTATATAAATAGTTAGTATATAAATTTCCATTTTTTGTTAGAATTTTATTGATTTTGGTATACTTGTTGAGATTACGATTTTCTGAAGAAAAAAAATTGTCGGATTCTTATGCTTTGTGCTTCTAGCAGAAGCATGATTCTAGTGCTTATGAATGTTTTATACAATGGGTTAATCAAGTATATGCATATTTGCTTGATTTCATAACTATTATTCACAAATTGTTTACCTGAAGTCTTTATTATTTTACGTTTTGTGTCTATTTTAATTATGTAATGTGTTGAAAAATGAACCTTTTCACTTGGAGTTTGAGGGATAATTATTTTGTTCAGGAGATTTCGTTTTAGATTTTTTTAAATCAGTTTCTTAGGTAAGTTATTTTATTGGTGATGATTCAAAACTTGTTAAGAGTTCACATACAGTTCATAAACTGGTGAATAATAATCAAAATCTTGAACAGTAGGGCAGATCAATAGTTTCTTTCTATTTTTTACATAGTATATATGTTTTTATATATATATATATTTTGGGATATATAATCAAAAGTCAACATAATCCTGTGCTTAGGTGTGAGTTGTGTAAATGTTAATTTCAGTATAACTAAATGAAGGAATGTATTGCATGTTGTTTTTTCTGTGACATATTCAATATTCTTACTAGGATTGTTTTTGTAGGGATATATGAGGATCAGAATACTTGTTCAAGATGCAGGTATGTGAACAAAAGTTATTTTCTCCTACCTATGTTAGTTAGTGTTGGAATTTTAAGTTTTTAAAACATCAAATAAAATTAATTTTGTAACAATCAAAATTGATTGTGAATTAAAGTGAAATAATTCCCCTTAATGTGCCATTATATGGCTCTTATTGTTTTTGACCATTAAGGTCTCATGAACACACTATAAATAAGTGTTAGGGGTCTTAGGGAATTCACACACTCACTAGTTGCATCCACTAAAATATTTTCATACATTCTTCAAGGGGCACTTAAGATAAGGTCTGGTTCTTTGTCTTCCTATGAACGTGCTCATAGATGAAGACGCGGCGTGGCCATATGGGTTTTATCTTGGGATTGTGATTAGCCGCCAATACCTGCACGATGGGAGGCAATCACTTTCTTAGGACGAACGTCTAATGGCGTGACTCTCATCAGGCCAGTCGTTTTATATTTTAATTATTTTATGTCATATATCATATTATTAAATTATATGAGTTGTTTATTTCAAAACTATGATTTACTTAAATCTAGTGTAAAACCAAAATTTCACAACAGTTAGTGTCATCTTAATTCATAGATTCGTATAACGAGTTTTTTTATTTATGCAGCGACAAAGAGGATTTGTGCCGAGGACTTATGTTTACAACGAATCACAGGTATATTTATTTTTCATAATTAATTCTTTTATAACTAAAAGTTTACACAAAGTTATTTAATATGCAGACCCGCAAGAGAGCCAACATGTGTGAACTAGTGCTTCATTATAATGGGCGTTTTCATCGCAAAAGAGGAGGAGGTATTGCATATTTCAGGACCAGGGGCAGTGATACTGAATATTGATGCTCCGAAGTTCAAACTCAAACACTTGGTGCATGTCATTTACAAAGTCGCTAAATATATTCCAGAGGGCCTGTGGTATAGAGTACCTAACGGAGAATTTGCGGATGGACTGCGACCATTTGCTGCAACGCGGACATTAGAAACATATTTGATCTCCTTATGGCTGCAGGACAATATCAAATGCCAATCTATGCTCAAGAACATCTTGTGAAACTTTGCCCCGATGGATTGGCAGTGCACGCTTTGCCATGCTGTGTTCCCCGGGTATTCAACAAGGTTAACAAGGACAAGCCGCTGCGAGAGATTCAACAAATGAGGAGGGGAGAGGACGCCTATGACTATATCTACCAGGTCAGCTACCTTCCGGCCGAGAAAGGAAATTTGGAAATCGAAAATAGTTAGTTTGCTAAGAACTGCTTATTAGTACTAAGGCCGGATGTATTTTCTGTTTTAAATCAAGACTTGTCACGGTATTGTATATACTAATCTATTTTGTGTACTCCAGGTACTGAAGTTCCATGTACTTTTCGTACTTACCTGTTTGAATGAATATTTTCGTTCTTATATGTGTTTTATATAGGCTAACTGATAATTGTTTTGGTTCATATATGTGTTTAAGCTGTAGATAGCTATATATTTTCTTTATTTTTTTACTATCTTCAATGTTATGGAGATGTTATATCTACGGTAATCCAATTACATGACGCAGTTGGTTATGTATGATAACTAGGTATAATCACATTGTTTATTTTTTTCAAAGATGTATTACTTTTCGTGTTTGGAGGCAATTAATCTACTTTAGCACTATAAGAAAATATAATTGAAACGACAATATATGAAGTTTCATTTTTTCGGTTGACATCACTACTGACAAGTGCAATAGTGAAACATGTTTATTTGAATTTTACCAAAAAAATACAACTAATCATCAGGTTATGCTCTCTTAATTGATGATTGACTATGATTTCAACGAAGGCTTTAAATATTGAATCAACTACAAGATTTTTCCTTAAGTTGTATACAGAAAGCATGCTTGCTTTGTCATGTTACTGACCATAAAATTTAAGAACCTTCTAGAACAATAAATGTACAATGATCATGTTTTACTATAAATATAGCCATTTGTGACTTTCATCCTTGTACAGAGCTGGAAAAAAAATGATTTCCAATAACATATTAAGGACTGTATTCAACTCAAAAATTGGCATTCTGGATCCAGAAACAATAACTGTAGGTTTTGTCCGTGAAATGTTAGAAGATCATTTTGGCTGTTATCTTTCAGCTCGAAGATCTTTTTTGGAAGAATTAGTGGAAGGTTATATATTAGGAAATTATACATCCGACGAGCCTGAAAACAGTATAATCAGAAGGGAGATTACTCATGTTCCGGATCCGAAAGATTACAAAGGTGTATTTTTCATGTTAACAAACTCAATAGAAAATCCTTTGGAGGTATGTTTTTTTTTAAAACCAATTTACCATACGATTTCTAATACCTGATGCATGATTAATTATAATTAATATTTCTGAATGTAGATTTTTCCAGATTACATAAGAGCAAACTTGGCAGATATTCCTTCTAGCAAAATGATTGTGCGAAACGGAAGTAAATATTGGTTATTACCAACAGCTGAACTTGATTTTCAGACTGACTGGGATAATTTGATAATGGAAAATGGCATTGAACCTGACGATAAAATTGTTCTTTATCGATCATGTACGAAGAACTCAATGTTTTCACAGTCCTTAGAATGAAAAAAATTCAATGGTTTAATAAATACCAGTATTTTAAAAGACTTACAACAGCCTATAGTAATCAAATTCTCGTATCAAATTTGATAACATCTTACGTGCCCCTCTCTCCAGATGCCTTCGCAAAAAACAGTGCGTTTTTTTGTTATTGTGACATGCAAAAGAAATTTCTTGGTAAAGTATATATTGCATTTTTTAAAATGTATGTTAAGCCTGAGTTTTTGATGAAAAATTATATTTAACCATTATTTTTGTATAGATGATTCCAACTCACTTAGTGAATTCGGCACAAAACCAGCATAAGCAAACTGCTAGGCTCAAAACTGGAAGAAAAACTTGGAAGGTAATGATTGATGTAACTGGTTTTGGAGATGGTTGGAAAGAGTTTCATGAAGACCATGCTCTCACTAAGAACACTTTGTACTTTTTTCTTACTGATAAGATGACCTTTAGTGTTATAATCTTCGACAGCAATAATGTTGAAGTTATGTACGAATGGTACAACACTACGTCAATTAGATGTGCCTAAGTGTTAGTTAATATTTACCAAATCTATCTTATATATGTAGTACTTTAAGTTCTGGTTAGGGTTTATTTAATAACCTATGTATTATGACTCAATTATTTTATAAAATTTCCCTATATCTTATAATCTATCAATACAATTATGTCATGTATATTTTATTTTTGTTTTCACAAAATTTAGCTTGTCAGATTAGTTCATGCTTCCACTCAATTTGAAAGTATACAACAAACTTACCTAAATAAAGCTAAAAAAAAACAAGACAAGCTTGAGTCAATCAATGAACTAATAGAACTACCAAACTTAATTTCTCTCAAAAAATAATTCGCTAACAAAGAAATTGTTCATTCAACTTTTATTTAATCATTCAAAATCTACTTTTTAACAAGCTTATATAAAAATTCAGATATCTAAGAAAAGTTAAAATAAAAATATACCTCTGTGATTTTTTTTACTAAAGAAGATCAAACAAGCTGTTATCTAATTAGATATATACAGTCATAATACCTTCTAAAATAATGTAAGCATGTCTTGGTCCTCAAAATCAAATATGTCTGAATACATTATTAATTTTAATCCGTGTAAATTTCTCAATTGAACTTCTATATATGTTATTCAAATCATGCATTTATTACCAAATCAACCGCCATGTCTCATTAATGTTCACATACTATAAAGCTGACCTGATTTTTTTTTTCTTTATAGTCATCATTACTAATTTATATTATATTAGAAACTTTATCAAGACATAGATTTTATTAAAGGCACACTTCATTTCTAATGCGTAAATTTGAATAAGAATTTGGTTCCCAAATTCACAATTGACACCTGAAATAAGAATTACTAAGTAAATGTTGTAGCAATAATGATTAATGAACGACTGATGATGAACTTGATGACGAATTGGATTAAACCCAAACTAATTACTAATGTTGATTTTTTATCCGAAACTACATTAACTCGTCAAATTTGGCCCCATATTTTACCAATTTCTATGAATGTAGTCAAAATATTAAAATTTTAATTTAATAAAAATAACGTTCGATCTTGTAATTAATTTGGGATGACCTTTACAATATTATAAAATTATTCATGTTAAAATTTATCATGTCAATACACTAAAAAGATTGTTGATCTAATTTTAATTTAATTCTTCCAAATTAATGTTTGAACAAACTAATATAAAAATTTGGTCATGAACTTTATTTCATTTTGTAGTCTCATCATGTATTTAATATTGAGCTACTAATATATACAGACAATCCAATGGGACTATTACGAAAGACTCTTATGTCTTAAGACAATGAATATTAGTGGAGCTCAATGACGGTGCAGTTTCAATCAAATCATCCAATGTCTACTAGTCTTCGTGTGGATAAAGATGAAGATGGCAAATCAGTGGACATTACCAAGTACAGAGGAATTATCGGGTCACTGTTATACTTAACAGCTAGATGACCTGATATTATGTACTCTGTTGGGGTTTGTGCGAGGTATCAATCAAATCCTAAGGAATCTCACCTCTTAGCTGCCAAAAGGATACTCAAGTATCTTAAAGGTACTGAAGATTTGGGATTGTGGTATCCTAGGAAATCTGGATTTGAACTAATTGGATATTCAGATAAACTTGTACTTGTAATATTTTTCATATAAATAAAAGTCAAGTTTACTCCAACACATCTTTTCTATCTCAGAAAATTTGAGGATTACAATCTTTAGTATAGGTATAACAGGTACTTAGCTGAAGTTTTGTCATCATCAAAAAGGGGGAAATTGTTGGATAAGGATGAAGATGAAGAGCACTGAAGACAATTTGTAAAGGGAGGTTTTGATGAATTCCAAAACTTCAAATCTGCTAAGTATAAATCAACTTAGCTGATATCCCTTTGAAGAATTTTTGACTAAGTAAAGAAGAATCAGAAGAGTCAATATTCAAGGTCCAAGGCTACTGATCTGCTGAAGAAAAGAAATCAAACTGGTGAAGATCAGCCGACTCAAAACAGATTTGTTCAACCTTGAGATCAGCTTAGTTCGCCATCAGACTTGTTCTTTCGTCAGCCAAGTGGAAAAGATCAAGAAGCCTTTGCAACGGTAATAAATGCCCCTGGAAGTAATAAATGCTGAAGTACAAGGCTATTAAAGATAAATGATTGAAGAAATACTTCGCATCAGCTGGGTGCATTTAATGCTGCCTGCAGAAAAGTACTGTTGACAGTACGGACAGACTGCAAAAGAGCCGTTCGCGGAAATTAAGGACCAGTACCCGAGGTTTTTGAATCTTGTCTCTCTTCAACGGACATTTTTCAAACCTTGAGTATAAATAGCTGGAAGAGACGTTGAGAAAGATGAACAACACAATCTCTGAGAAATTTTCGAAGCAGAATTCATTAAGTCTCAAGAACAGCTCATTCATCAGCTTAGTCATTTGTTGACAAAAGCAGAGTTGAAGAACAACGAAAAATACATCTTCTGAGTGATTTTGTTATCGTGAGTGTTGTGCGAAGTGTAGATACATCTTTGTGAGTGATCTAACTTCAGATGATAGGTTTTCTTAGTGATTTCCTATTGTGAGCTTACGGCCAGATTCATTTGTTGTTTTGGCGTAAGTGGAGTGTACTAATTACTTTGTGTTTTTAGTATAACCCAAGATCTTTGTGACTTGGAAGAGTGGACTAAAGGATATTCAAATCCATATAACCACTATAAAAATTACTTTTGTTTTTACATTGCTTTCAAACTCGCATATTTTCAGATTGCATAAAACACTTTGATTTAACTGTTTGAAAAGTTTATAAGGAAAGGAGTTTTATAAAACTGGGGAACAAACTTTCAAACTACTGAGTTTACTTGTGAAAAACACTTTACAAATCCGATGCAAGTACTCTAAGTATTGAAACTGATTTTAACAAAATCAGCTAAGTAATTATCATATTAGTGGTCACCAAAGCTGTTCAAAGATTTGTTCACGATCAGCCAAGTAACTTACTGTTCGATAACAGCTTAGTCTGCTCAAGTTAGAACAAAAGTTTTAAAGTTAAAAATTGTTAAAAAGTTTAGAGGTCTATTCACCTCCCCCCTCCCCCCCCCTCTAGACTTCATCTGACCACTTGGGACCAACAATTGGTATCAGAGCATGTGGTTCATTAGAATCAGCTGCCTGATCAACGAGCTTGATCCGAGTATTTTTCAAAGGTTTTCAAACTTTTCAAAAGAGCATATTTTGAAAAATTAAAATTTTTGAAAAATGGATTGTATCAGCCATGTTCCCCACATAGCTGGTATGAGCTTTGAAGACTGGAAAATCAGAATGGAGATTTTTCTGGCTGCTTATAATGATAACATGTACACATGTATCATCAAAGGTCCATTCAAATTCACCAAGACTATCATAGTTGATGAAGCTGAACTAGTGGCGGAAAAAGATCTAACAGAAATGACAGCCGAAGAAATAAAGCTGTTTAACCTGGATAAAGTTGGCCGTTTCATCATGACCAAGGCCCTTGATAATGATCGATTTGACAAAGTCAAGCACTTCAAGACTGCCAAAGAGATGTGGGATAAGGTTCGTGACATGAGCGAAGGAAACGACGTCATCAAAGAGCATCAGCTGAGTGTTGCTCTGAAAAAGCTGGACAACTTCAAGATGAAGTCTGCAGAAACCATTGATCAGATGGATACAAGGTTTACAAGGACGCTGAATGAAGTGTTGAAGCTTGAAAAAACCTTCACTGATAAGGAGATAACCGTCAGAGTTCTGAAGGCTCTACCTCCGAAGTTCAACATGAAGGTGACAGCCATGGAAGAGTCAAGAGATCTGGGGAAGATTTCACTCACCGAGTTGTTCTCAGTACTCAAGGCGTACGAGTATAAACTGCCAAGAATGGGTGTTGAAGAAACCTCTACTTCAAGTCCCACAGCTGCACTTGTTGCTGCTGAAAATCCTAGAAGGCAGCATACAAAAGCAAAGAAGTGGACTCATCTGATGAAGCCACGATACTCAACAAAAAGGAGTACACTGCTGGAGACGTTGTATTGTTGATGAACAACTTCAAAAAGTTCTACAGACGAAAAATGAAGAACAAATATAACAATGCTTCTACTTCTAACCCTACTTCTTCTTCTCAGGATAAGGATTCTTATAAATCCAAAATGATGTGCTATAATTGCAAGGAACCAGGTCATTTCATCAGAGACTGCCCATATCCTAAAGCTCAGAAGTATACAGAAGAAGAAAAGAGAATCAGAAAGGAAAGAAAGCATCAGAAAGGCAAGGTGCTGGTAGCAGAAGCAGAAAAGCTAGCTGCTGTCTACTCATCTGATTCAGATTCAGACACTTCTGATGAAGAGAGTCCTTCTCTTCTCTGCCTGATGGCTAAGGAATCTGATGACTCTGAGATGATGAGGTAACTCCTCTTGATAATGAATTATTTAATTCATTTGAACAAATGATGCTCTACAATACAAGCATTGCTGATGCATTTAAAAAGCTTAAGGAAGAGATGATATTGCTGAAAGAGCAAAACAGTTCACTGAAACTTAAAGCTGAAAAGCCAAGAAAACCAGCTGAATACAAATTGCTTGAGCAAGAAAATGAATCTCTGAAAGCTGAATGTGAAGTCTATAAGGGTAAAATCATTGAGCTTGAGAAAGTCATTGAGTCTCATGATAAGTCAACTGTTGCATCCACACACATCTCTAGTAAACAGAAGACACCTTTAAATCAGGATAAGTTAGAACTGAACCATACTGAAAAATTTATATCTGCTGACAATAGTAAGGTCATTTTGTATGTTCAGACTACTAAACCTGCTTCACCTGAGAAAGTGGTAAAGGAGACGAAAACTCCTAAGGCTAAAAAGAGCACAGAGCCTAGTGTAGGAAAACAGACTGGTAAGTCCAAACAGAAGAGTCCTAGGAAGTCTTCTGATAAGGTCAAAACCAATCAGACTAGTGATAAGACTAAGTCCTCTGTTAATGAGCAAGCATCTAGTAAACCAAAGAAGCATAAAAACAAGAAAAATCAAAATGCTTGGTATGAAAATGATTCTTATTATGTGCAACCTGCTGCATATCCTCCTATGTATCATGCACCTCAATTTCCTACTTACTATGCACCATATCCTGCTCATCCAATGCATGCACATCATCCTTATCATGCATCTTATTCTGCTTATGAACATTATCCTTATCATGCTGATCATAAACAATATGACAAATATGATGTACGTGATAAAGGCAAAGCTGTTCATGCTCCTGTTGAAACTCAGAAGCCTAAGAAACCTAAGACTTCATCATCTTGGGTTATCAAAGGTGGAACTAATCCTTCAGGACCCTCTCAATAAGGGTACCTAAAACAATTTTATTTTGTTTTGTAGGTTAGGATTAGGAGTAGGAGTAAAGTAGAGAAAATCTAGTACTTGGACAGTGGATGTTCAAGACACATGTGTGGAAACATACATGAGCTGACTGATGTTGTTGCTGTGGATGGTCCTAAAGTCACTTTTGGGGACAGCAAAGAAGGCAAGATTGTAGCAACTGGAAAGCTGATCAAAGGCAACATTGAGATATCTGACGTCTCTTATGTTAAAGACCTCAAATACAATTTGCTGAGCATAAGTCAATTTTGTGACAAAGGATATTCAGTTATCTTCTCAACAGATAAGTGCTACGTTGAACAGATTGGTACAAAGAAGGTAATCTTATCTGGAAGACGACAAGAAAATATCTACACAGTGGACTGGAATTCTGCTGACAAGAATTTAAGCATTTGTTTGGTGGCATCAACACCAAGTGAAGTCAGTTGGCTGTGGCACAAAAGAATGAATCATGTGAATTTCAAGACCATCAACAGACTTATCAAGAACAATCTGGTAGAAGGAATTCCAAAGACAGTCATGAGCAAAGACAAGCTTTGTGACGCATGTCAGAAGGGTAAACAAATCAAATCATCATTCAAAAGCAAGAAACATCAATCTTCTGGAAGAATATTGGAGCTGCTACATATGGACTTATTTGGACCCATTGATCCAGTCACCAATGGTGGAAAAAAATACTGCCTAGCTGTTGTGGATGATTATTCAAGATACACATGGGTGATTTTCATGAAGAAGAAAAGTAAAACCAAGGAGCATCTTACAAATCTGATGGAAAAGAATCAGAATGAGAAAAGTATGAAAATACTGAAGATCAGATCAGATAGAGGGACTGAGTTTACAAACTCTACTGTTGAAGAGTATCGTAATGCCAGAGGAATCAGTCATGAGTACTCTGCTACCAGAACCCCTCAACAGAATGGAGTTGCTGAAAGGAGAAACAGAACTCTTAAAGAAGTTACCAGGACAATGATAGCTGAAGCTAAACCGCCTCAAAGATTTTGGGCAGAAGCAACAAATACAGCATGCTTTACCCAAAACAGATGCATGATCAACAAGCACCAAAACAAGACTCCATATGAAGTTTGGAACAACAGGAAGCCAAACATTCATTATTTTAATATATTTGGTTGTAAATGCTTTGTTTTAAATAATGGGAAAAATCACCTTACTGCATTTGCAGAAAAGGCTGATGAAGCAGTATTTGTAGGATACTCTACTGTTAGTAAAGCTTATAGAGTCTTTAACAAAAGAACTTTACTTATAGAGGAATCCATTCATGTTGTATTTGATGAACCAAGTTAATCTTCTGAAAAGAATAAAAGTACTAATCAAGACCTGTCTACTGATTTAGAGAAGTTGAATGTTGGAAAAAATGAAGAATATGTTCCCATCATATACCTGATCTCAACCCAGCTGATAACTCAAGTGCTGTTCAAAATCACAATGCTGATTGTCTAACAGACGAGTTGCAAACAGCTGACAGACCAGAGACTGTTCAACAGACAACAAATGTTCGACAGACTACTACTGGAACTCCAACAGTAGTGTTGCAAGATCAAAGCAAAGATCAACATTGTGATTTGCAACCTGATCTTAGATGGCTCAAGAATCACCCACCAGAGCTGGTGATTGGTGATCATTTGGATAAAGTGAAGACAATGAAAGCTGCTGCAAGTGATGCAATGTTTGTCAGCTTCCTATCTCAAATTGAGCCCAAACAGATTGAAGAAGCTCTTAGTGATTCAAACTGGATTGAAGCTATGCAAGAAGAGCTAAATCAATTTGAAAGGAATGAAGTCTGGTACTTAGTTCCTAGACCAAGTCATCAAAGAGTCATTGGCACTAAATGGGTATTCAGGAATAAAATGAATGAAGATGGTGTTGTTACCAGAAACAAAGCTAGATTAGTGGCCAAGGGTTATTGCCAAGAAGAAGGTATCGACTTTGATGAGACATTTGCACCAATAGCAAGATTAGAGGCAATCAGACTCTTTCTTGCCTATGCTGCTCACAAGAATTTTACAGTCTATCAGATGGATGTGAAATCAGCTTTTCTCAATGGAGAATTGCAAGAAGAAGTTTATGTTGAACAACCACCTGGATTTGAAGCATATCTAGAAGAAGACAAGGTGTATCGTCTGAAGAAAGCCCTCTATGGACTGAAACAGGCTCCAAGAGCATGGTATGATACCCTATCTGATTTCCTATTAATTAAAGGATTTCATAAAGGTAAGGTAGACAAGACCCTGTTCACTATTGAATGGGAAGAACATATTTTACTTGTGCAAATTTATGTGGACGATATTATTTTTGGTTCAACTAATCAACAAATGTGTGATAAGTTCTCAAAGCTGATGCAGAACAAGTTTGAAATGAGCATGATGGGAGAACTTAACTATTTTCTTGGTTTGCAAGTAAGAAAGTTGCCTGATGGAATATTCATCAGCCAAACAAAATACACAAAGGATCTGTTCAAGAAATTTGGTATGGAAACTAGCTCTACTGCCAATATTCCAATGTCTACTAGTCTTCGTTTGGATAAAGATGAAGATGGCAAATCAGTGGACATTACCAAGTACAGAGGAATTATTGGGTTACTATTATACTTAACAGCTAGCAGACCTGATATTATGTACTCTGTTGGGGTTTGTGCAAGGTATCAATCAAATCCTAAGGAATCTCACCTCTTAGCTGCCAAAAGGATACTCAAGTATCTTAAAGGTACAGAAGATTTGGGATTGTGGTATCCTAGGGAATCTGGATTTGAACTAACTGGATATTCAGATTCTTACCTTGCTGGCTGCAAGATTGACAGAAAAAGCAGAACAGGTGCCTGTCAGTTCTTAGTGATAGAAATAGTGTCCTGCAAGCCAGCTGTATGGCTAGTACTTATTGTAATAAATGCGGAACTATTCAATTTCGATTAATAAATGCACTTTATTAAATGGTCATCTTTATCTTATGTAATAATTATCTACGCATAAGGATAGAAGTCCTTAGATCACAGGGCTATGGGACAACCCGTGGACTGATCTCCAAGGCCGTGATCTAGAACATATTCAAGAGTCGTAGAATCCAATCGAGATAGGACATCGTTGGATTCGGTTAGACTCTCACTGTTGTGTATACTTCGATGAACTGGAGGACGCTGGGGTCCACGAGCGTGACTGGGATAGTCGATACACATAAGTGGGTGGCTTGCTGGGATGGCAAGCGCACTGAATACCCAAATTAGGAAATAACTCACCATGGAAGCGGTAGTCGCATATCGGGTTTGAAGTTATTCCAATTTGCAATAGTATACGAGGAACGATCCCTAACAACTTGAGATGATAGGGTTTATCTGGTGCGAGAACGTCTATACTTTGATATGAGTTCCGACTGACTGGGGATCGCCAGAAAGTCTCTGTGGACTCATGTTGGGTATAGAGGAACTCGTATGCAGATTCATATCGTCAACAAAGGATCCATTGACCCGACTTGATAGGTTGGGAAATTCTCCTATGAATCTCTGTGAGAAATTAATTCTGGTAAAATCCTTGGCCAAGGTATCTGACGACTTTATGTAAGTAGCTCATAAAGATTAAGTCAAAGAGAATTTATTTCGAGATCAGAGAACATAAGGTCAAGACAAAAGATAAGGGAATCCGATGAAAGACCATACCCTTAAGTCTCGACTGGGAGATTGATCAATGGAGAGATTATGTCGTATATGG
Organism: Penstemon eatonii; assembly: GCA_038501285.1. Lineage (NCBI taxonomy): Eukaryota > Viridiplantae > Streptophyta > Magnoliopsida > Lamiales > Plantaginaceae > Penstemon > Penstemon eatonii. The sequence goes on from CM076710.1 coordinate 60,944,198, forward strand.
AAATTGTAAATGATAAAAGGTTCACTGAATTAATTCACCAGTGATTGGGCTCCATGGGCTTGTGACTGGACATCGACCGTGGAGTGTGGGAGAATTCCCAAATTAGCAGGGGTGCTAATTTTGGAATGATTGATCGACAGAGTGTTCGATTAATTTAGAGTATTAATTGCTCGAGTAGTTAAATAATATTTAATTACAACCCGCGGCCAATTATGTGGTGAACCTACGGGAGCATACACAATACACATGAAGCGAAAGCGAGGAAACAAGAACGAACGAGTCGACTGGGTCGACTGAGTCAAAATCGGCTGGGTCGATTAAATGGGTGGGTCGACTGGGTCGACCCATGTGGAACGAAATTGGATCCAATTGGAATTGGATCAAGATTATAAATTAAATTGGAATTTAATTTATGAGTAAATTAATTAATTAGGATTTAATTAATTAATGGAATAATTAATTAATTAGACTTGGAGTTTAATTAATTAATTGGGAGATGATTTAATTAATTGGGCTATTTAATTGGGAGATTAAATAAAGCCCTGAAAGATTAATTAAAGTGGGCCATGAATTAATTAGAAGACTTAGTCTTCTAATTAAAGAGGGTCATGGCCCATGTAGGAGAATTAGTATCCTAATCCTAGAAGGATTAGGGTATGAGAGATATCTATAAATAAGGGACTAGGTCTCATATTTCAAACACAACTCTTCAAGCAAAATAAGAAAAGCAAAAATTCTCTCTCCCCTCCCAAGTGTGATCGGCCGAACCCTGTGCAAAATTAGGAAGAATTTTTGGTTTTGATCTTTTAGTTCCCAAAGTCGTTCTTAAAGTCCTGAATTAATATAGCCTATGTTCTAGTCGATTAGGTTATATTATTTTCGTGATATTGTGGTGTATCAATCCGTAGAGGCGCAACACGTGGGGCGCTACTGCAGAGCTTGGATCGATTTCTGTGGAGGAGAGTTCAGAGTTCGTTTTAGCCAACAAGGATTTGCAAGGAGACAGGTATAAACGAGAAAACTTATACTGTCATTTATTTATATTCATATATATGCAACTAGAGAATATCCTGGCAAGATTCTTTAAGAGGCCCTAGAAAATTTTTATATTCCGCTGTGCCTAGGGCTGTTTTTCTTACCGAATCCCAACAGTGGTATCAGAGCCAACTCTAGGCTTTTTATATATATGAATTTGCAAATTCTGTGTTTATTAAATCATATGTTTGATTTATGTGGCTAGTTCTATAACTTTGCATGTTTTAGGACTTTATTGTTAACTTAGAGTTAATGGGAAATTTTAGATTCGTATTTTTATCATGTTATTTTAATTTTGGATTGTGATTTAATTGGGACTGTTTTAATTAAATCATAAAAGTAATCAAAAACAAAAAAAAAAATATTTTTAGATCCAACACTGCGGTGGCACGCGGCGGTGCACGGCAGCGCACCGCGGCTGGGCGGCCACCGCAAGCCGCGGCATGCGGCAGCATGCGGACAGCATGCTGTCCGCGCACGCTGCGCACAGCAGCAGCCCACGGGCTGCTGTCTGCGCGTGGCTGTGGCTGCCGCGCGCTGTCACGCGCCGCGGCTGCTGCCCGTGGCAGCTCACGCGCCCCTGCGGGATCGCGCTTGGGTTGTCCGCATGGCAGCTCCTGATTAGCTTCGACTGGTCATGTTTGGGTTGGACTCTAATTCTGCCTATTTTGAAAATTCTGGAAATTTAGAATTTTGGGAAGATTAGGAAACTTGGAGTTTTGGGATAAGGTAGTTATCTTGTTAAAGTTAAACACTACCTTAATTAAACTAATCTAAACAAAATAGGATTATCTTGAGAATCTTGGAGATTTGGGAATATTGGGAAACTTAGAGTTTTGGATAAGGTAAGAATCTTAGAGATTTAGATTACCTTAATTAACCAATCTTAATCAAGATAGGATTTGTAGATTACTTGGAGCTCAAGTAAGAGCTAATTAATCTTAGAGGTTAATTGTTAATTCAAAATTAATTAACTTGGATAAATTTTATGAATTAAAATTAAAGGAGCCGGTAAATTTACATTTTCGCCCTTATGTGAATTTATGCATGTTCTTGAGTGAATATGTGGACTGGTCGATTTTGCCCTTAAGCCCTGTGATGTTTTTGGTTTATTAATTTTTGGATTGTAATTAAATGGGCCTGATTGGTGCCCTTGCTTGCGCAAACAAATGTAATAGAATAGGACCCTTTAAATTATGTAAGCTAGGCTTAGATTAGGCTTGGAGCCGAGAAGACCTCATGAAGACTTGGAGATCCACATGGAGGCCCATTTACCTTGGAGGACATGGAGGCCCAATTCATTACATGGAGGCCCAATCAAGCTGGATATTACAAGAAGGCCCATGATGTATGTGTTTAAAAATTGTAATAGTTAGGACATTTAATTTTCACCCTAGACTGACCAATTGATTCATCACGTGGCTCGTGATGGATCGCATAGGATGGGCAATCGACCAATCATATCTTGCTAGGTGATGAATGTTTACTTTTTCGCAAATTATTCTTTGATGTATGAGATGCATGATTAGGATAGAAAACGTAAACAAGATAAGCATAATCTGATGAGACCTCGCACAAGAAAACTTTAAAACCTCCAATTGAACTTAAAATTCAATTAGAATATTAAATCGAATAACGGGCGCATATGAATAGTGTCTATGGTCCGAGCCTATCCAATTACTAGGTCTTAGGCATATTGTACGAATATATCTCGATGTCTCACGAGTCGTGGGTCGAGCTATAGGAAGATGATATGTCTATTGCCTCGATGCACGAGTTTAGTGCCAAGGGAGGGGATAGCAAGGTTTTAGGCGCTGTCTCACGAGTCGTGGGGCGTCTAGGATTGAACTATTTCCCTCCACGAGTATTGGACATGATTTAACGCTAGTAAGTATGGATGTCTCACGAGTCGTGGGTCCATATCGAAAACCGAGGCTAAATGAACTTAAGGGTTAGCTGCGATGGTTAACCGTCGACGTATTCGACCACCAAGTGAATCAAATAGTATGGCCAACGAGTCGTGGGTACTAGGAGATTGCATTTGGGCCTTAAGCCCGCTAGGATATTTCAAATTCCCGAAACTTATGTGGGGGCATAAGATTTTGATTAAAATAGTGGGAGTAATTTACAAATGAAAACCATGTTTGTAAATTGTGCATTTTAAATTAATCTTTCGCGTATTTATTTCTTCTCTCGTCGTTTTAATAGATATGATGTCAAAAGAGCTTAGAGCACTTAGAGATTTGTCCATCTCATCACTTGAACATAATATTTTAACTGGACCTAACTTGCATTTCTGGATGCATCATTTGAATGGATTATTTGAAGCTGAAAACATATCCTATGTTTTGTATGTGCCACCACCCATTACTATTTCACATGACGTTCCTGATGAGCTCCGTAAAAGCATCACCAAATGGAAACTGGATGATGGATTAGCTCGTGAATACATGTTGGAATATATGTCACTTGATCTGCGTTTGCAACATGAGCATATGGCATCCGCGAAAGAGATTCTCTCAAATCTCAAATTCCTTTATGGGATTAGAGATGGTCGTCGCAGATTCGCGATCACGAGGGAACTCTTGCAAGCAAGAAAGAGAAGGGAAACTCCTGTCGGAATCCACGTACACAAGATGATTCGACTTCTTTCTGAACTCGATGATATGGGTGTCGTGATGGACAATGATTTCCGAGTAGATCTTATTCTACAATCTCTTCCAAGATCATATGACAGATTTATCGCGGACTTGAATCTCCAGAGGCGAGAGATTACTGTACATGTCCTGCGACAAATGCTCGAGGAACACGAAGCTTCTTTTGGAAAGAAAGCGAGGGTTGGCCAAAGGACTGGGCGGCGTTCAAAACCAAAGCAAATGGAAACCAGAGCTCCTTACTGCACAAGGTCAAGGGAAAGGATTAAATTCGAACCTATGGAGAGTTCGAACAGGTATATTCCTTGTTGAAGTTAATTTTACAATTAACTGTGCATTTTTTGTGTTAGACACTGACTGGAGTTCTCATCCTTGTAGGTGATGGGAGCATTAAAGAAACTGGAGCCTGAGGATTGGATCCTTGAATAAGGCAATGGAGCTGGAGCTGCTACCAAGGCCGTAGGCAAAAGTAGATTTAGGTGGTTTGATAAAGTCATTAGGAAACTTTCATTTATGTACCTAGTTATTAATGAAAAACTTTTTATTCATGTTATTGAATAATGTTGATTTTAATAAAAGCTCCTGTTTTTGTTTTTCATTTGCTACATTGAATTATTGACTTTACATTATAAAACCACCTAAGTTAGTTATGCACATACAACAAAACAAAAGGAAACAAGATAATGAAATATCTGCCCAATTGTGGCACGCTCGACTTGGACATATATCTAAGTCAAGGATTCAAAGGTTACCATCTTCTGGCGCGATTGAAATCAATCGCATTGATGAAATGCCAACATGTGAACCATGTTTAAAGGGTAAAATGGCTAAGTTGCCGTTTAAGGGAAACCCTGAGCGAGCCAAGCAAACATTGGACTTAATACATACTGACGTATGTGGACCACTAAGAAAAAGCGCCCTAGGTGGCTATGACTACTTCATCACTTTCACTGACGACTTTAGTCGTTATGGATATGTGTTCTTGTTGAAACACAAGTCTGAAGCCTTTGAGCGATTCAAAGAATTCAAGATGGAAGTAGAGAATCAACTTGGTCATACGATAAAGGCTCTTCGTTCTGACCGAGGTGGAGAATTTCTTAGTAACGAATTTCTGAATTATCTTGTAGAGCATGGAATATTATCGCAGTGGACTCCTCCTGCAACACCCCAGTTAAATGGAGTAGCAGAGAGAAGGAATCGAACCTTGATGGACATGGTTCGATCCATGATGAGTGCCACTGACTTACCTCTTTCATTTTGGGGACATGCCCTCCTCACGGCAACGAAGATACTGAATATGGTACCTTCGAAATCCGTAGAAAAGACACCATACGAACTATGGTTTGGCAAGGCACCCTCATACGCATTCATGCGCATATGGGGATCTCCCGCTTACGTTAAAAAGCTAGTGGGAGATAAATTGGAAACTAAATCCACTTTGTGCAAATTCGTGGGGTATCCGGAAAACTCAATAGGATACGAGTTCTACGATCCTACAAGACAAACAACTTTTGTCTCGAGGAACGCTCACTTCTTGGAGAAGGATTTCTTGGTGAACAAGAAAGAAAATAACGTAGAACTAGATGAGGTCACTGAAGCTGAAAAGGCCGAAGAGGTCGATCAAGCTGACCCGTCGCCACAGGCAGTGGGAGAACATGAGCATGAAAGTGCACCAGAAGGTACACCGATTCTTCGTAGGTCAGAAAGACAACGTAGAGAACCCGAGAGGTACTACGGTCTGCTGCATGAGACTGGACAGTCTCTAACCGACCCAAGGACTTACGAAGAGGCTATGCTAGACATAGACTCGGGAAAGTGGCGCGAAGCCATGGAATCCGAACTGGACTCCATGCACTCAAACAAGGTCTGGGCCTTGGTAGATCCACCAGTGGGAGTGGCTCCCGTGGGTTGCAAGTGGATCTATAAGCGAAAGCTTGGAGTGAACGGAGAGGTAATAACCTACAAGGCGCGACTAGTGGCAAAAGGATACACTCAAAGACCAGGTATCGACTTTGAGGAGACCTTCTCGCCCGTCACAATGCCCAAATCCATTCGGATCTTGCTGGCCATAGCTGCGTGGTATAACTACGAGATATGGCAGATGGATGTAAAGACTGCCTTTCTCAATGGGGACATTGATAAGGAGATCTACATGGAGCAACCTAAAGGATATGCATCCAAAGGAGATGAACATAAGGTGTGCAAACTCCAGAGGTCCATTTATGGACTGAAGCAAGCTTCCCGAAGTTGGAACATTCGTTTTGATGAGACAATCCAAACTTTTGGATTCATCAAGAACATGTTCGAACCTTGTGTGTATAAGAAGATCAGTGGGAGTACAGTTGAATTTTTGGTGCTTTACGTTGACGACATTCTTCTCATTGGAAACAATGTGAAAGCATTGTCCGAAACTAAAGCATGGTTATCTACACAATTCTCGATGAAGGATATGGGAGAAGCATCCTTTGTACTAGGTATAAGGATCTACCGAGATAGATCAAAAGGACTGCTGGGCCTCTCCCAATCCCAGTACATAGATAAAATCTTGAAAAGATTTAGTATGGAAGAATCCAAGAGAGGATTGCTTCCAATGAGACATGGGATTGCACTCTCTAAGTCTATGGCCCCAAAGACGCCAGAAGAGAGAAGCAATATGTCTCGAGTACCATATGCATCCGCGATAGGAAGCATAATGTATGGTATGCTATGTACGAGACCAGACGTAGCGTACGCTTTAAGCGTTACAAGTCGCTACCAGTCTGATCCAGGTGAGCAGCACTGGATAGCCGTAAAGGCAATTCTGAAGTACCTGAGAAGGACTAAGGAATTGTTCTTGGTATACGGTGGAGGAGAATTGAAATTGGAAGGCTATACAGACTCGAGCTTCCAATGCGATGTAGACGACTTCAAGTCGACATCAGGATACGTATTCTGCCTCAATGGTGGTGCGGTTAGCTAGAAGAGCTCCAAGCAGGAAACAACCGCAGATTCAACCACCGAAGCAGAATACATTGCTGCGAGTGATGCAGCAAAGGAAGGTGTTTGGATGAGGAACTTCATCCAGGAATTGGATGTGATACCTAGCATCGTTGAGCCCATTACTATCTTCTGTGATAACAATGGGGCAATAGCGCAAGCAAAGGAGCCGAGATCTCATCAGAAATCCAAGCACGTACAAAGACGATGCCATGTGATAAGAGATATCATTGGTAGAGGAGACATTAAGATGGAACGTGTCGACTCAAAAGATAATACGGCGGACCCGCTAACGAAGCCTCTGCCTCAAAAGGCATTTGAGAAACATCTGCATAAGATGGGACTCAAGAACATAAAAGACTGGCTTTAGGACAAGTGGGAGATTGATAGAAATAGTGTCCTGCAAGCCAGCTGTATGGCTAGTATTTATTGTAATAAATGCGGAACTATTCAATTTCGATTAATAAATGCACTTTATTAAATGGTCATCTTTATCTTATGTAATAATTATCTACGCATAAGGATAGAAGTCCTTAGATCACAGGGCTATGGGACAACCCGTGGACTGATCTCCAAGGCCGTGATCTAGAACATATTCAAGAGTCGTAGAATCCAATCGAGATAGGACATCGTTGGATTCGGTTAGACTCTCACTGTTGTGTATACTCCGATGAACTGGAGGACGCTGGGGTCCACGAGCGTGACTGGGATAGTCGATACACATAAGTGGGTGGCTTGCTGGGATGGCAAGCGCACTGAATACCCCAATTAGGAAATAACTCACCATGGAAGCGGTAGTCGCATATCGGGGTTGAAGTTATTCGAATTTGCAATAGTATACGAGGAACGATACCTAACAACTTGAGATGATAGGGTTTATCTGGTGCGAGAACGTCTATACTTTGATATGAGTTCCGACTGACTGGGGATCGCCAGAAAGTCTCTGTGGACTCATGTTGGGTATAGAGGAACTCGTATGCATATTCATATCGTCAACAAAGGATCCATTGACCCGACTTGATAGGTTGGGAAATTCTCCTATGAATCTCTGTGAGAAATTAATTCTGGTAAAATCCTTGGCCAAGGTATCTGACGACCTTATGTAAGTAGCTCATAAAGATTAAGTCAAAGAGAATTTATTTCGAGATCAGAGAACATAAGGTCAAGACAAAAGATAAGGGAATCCGATGAAAGACCATACCCTTAAGTCTTGACTGGGAGATTGATCAATGGAGAGATTATGTCGTATATGGAAATTGTAAATGATAAAAGGTTCACTGAATTAATTCACCAGTGATTGGGCTCCATGGGCTTGTGACTGGACATCGACCGTGGAGTGTGGGAGAATTCCCAAATTAGCAGGGGTGCTAATTTTGGAATGATTGATCGACAGAGTGTTCGATTAATTTAGAGTATTAATTGCTCGAGTAGTTAAATAATATTTAATTACAACCCGCGGCCAATTATGTGGTGAACCTACGGGGGCATACACAATACACATGAAGCGAAAGCGAGAAAACAAGAACGAACGAGTCGACTGGGTCGACTGAGTCAAAATCGGCTGGGTCGATTAAATGGGTGGGTCGACTGGGTCGACCCATGTGGAACGAAATTGGATCCAATTGGAATTGGATCAAGATTATAAATTAAATTGGAATTTAATTTATGAGTAAATTAATTAATTAGGATTTAATTAATTAATGGAATAATTAATTAATTAGACTTGGAGTTTAATTAATTAATTGGGAGATGATTTAATTAATTGGGCTATTTAATTGGGAGATTAAATAAAGCCCTGAAAGATTAATTAAAGTGGGCTATGAATTAATTAGAAGACTTAGTCTTCTAATTAAAGAGGGCCATGGCCCATGTAGGAGAATTAGTATCCTAATCCTAGAAGGATTAGGGTATGAGAGATATCTATAAATAAGAGACTAGGTCTCATATTTCAAACACAACTCTTCAACCAAAATAAGAAAAGCAAAAATTCTCTCTCCCCTCCCAAGTGTGATCGGCCGAACCCTGTGCAAAATTAGGAAGAATTTTCGGTTTTGATCTTTTAGTTCCCAAAGTCGTTCTTAAAGTCCTTGCAAATCCTTGTTGGCTAAAACGAACTCTGAACTCTCCTCCATAGAAATCGATCCAAGCTCTGCAGTAGCGCCCCACGTGTTGCGCCTCTACGGATTGATACACCACAATATCACGAAAATAATATAACCTAATCGACTAAAACATAGGCTATATTAATTCAGGACTTTAAGAACGACTTTGGGAACTAAAAGATCAAAACCGAAAATTCTTCCTAATTTTGCACAGGGTTCGGCCGATCACACTTGGGAGGGGAGAGAGAATTTTTGCTTTTCTTATTTTGCTTGAAGAGTTGTGTTTGAAATATGAGACCTAGTCTCTTATTTATAGATATCTCTCATACCCTAATCCTTCTAGGATTAGGATACTAATTCTCCTACATGGGCCATGGCCCTCTTTAATTAGAAGACTAAGTCTTCTAATTAATTCATGGCCCACTTTAATTAATCTTTCAGGGCTTTATTTAATCTCCCAATTAAATAGCCCAATTAATTAAATCATCTCCCAATTAATTAATTAAACTCCAAGTCTAATTAATTAATTATTCCATTAATTAATTAAATCCTAATTAATTAATTTACTCATAAATTAAATTCCAATTTAATTTATAATCTTGATCCAATTCCAATTGGATCCAATTTCGTTCCACATGGGTCGACCCAGTCGACCCACCCATTTAATCGACCCAGTCGATTTTGACTCAGTCGACCCAGTCGACTCGTTCGTTCTTGTTTCCTCGCTTTCGCTTCATGTGTATTGTGTATGCCCCCGTAGGTTCACCACATATTTGGCCGCGGGTTGTAATTAAATATTATTTAACTACTCGAGCAATTAATACTCTAAATTAATCGAACACTCTGTCGATCAATCATTCCAAAATTAGCACCCCTGCTAATTTGGGAATTCTCCCACACTCCACGGTCGATGTCCAGTCACAAGACCATGGAGCCCAATCACTGGTGAATTAATTCAGTGAACCTTTTATCATTTACAATTTCCATATACGACATAATCTCTCCATTGATCAATCTCCCAGTCGAGACTTAAGGGTATGGTCTTTCATCGGATTCCCTTATCTTTTGTCTTGACCTTATGTTCTCTGATATCGAAATAAATTCTCTTTGACTTAATCTTTATGAGCTACTTACATAAAGTCGTCAGATACCTTGGCCAAGGATTTTACCAGAATTAATTTCTCACAGAGATTCATAGGAGAATTTCCCAACCTATCAAATCGGGTCAATGGATCCTTTGTTGACGATATGAATCTGCATACGAGTTCCTCTATACCCAACATGAGTCCACAGAGACTTTCTGGCGATCCCCAGTCAGTCGGAACTCATATCAAAGTATAGACGTTCTCGCACCAGATAAACCCTATCATCTCAAGTTGTTAGGTATCGTTCCTCGTATACTATTGCAAATTCGAATAACTTCAACCCCGATATGCGACTACCGCTTCCATGGTGAGTTATTTCCTAATTGGGGTATTCAGTGCGCTTGCCATCCCAGCAAGCCACCCACTTATGTGTATCGACTATCCCAGTCACGCTCGTGGACCCCAGCGTCCTCCAGTTCATCGGAGTATACACAACAGTGAGAGTCTAACCGAATCCAACGATGTCCTATCTCGATTGGATTCTACGACTCTTGAATATGTTCTAGATCACGGCCTTGGAGATCAGTCCACGGGTTGTCCCATAGCCCTGTGATCGAAGGACTTCTATCCTTATGCGTAGATAATTATTACATAAGATAAAGATGACCATTTAATAAAGTGCATTTATTAATCGAAATTGAATAGTTCCGCATTTATTACAATAAATACTAGCCATACAGCTGGCTTGCAGGACACTATTTTTATCAATCTCCCACTTGTCCTAAAGCCAGTCTTTTATGTTCTTGAGTCCCATCTTTTGCAGATGTTTCTCAAATGCCTTTTGAGGCAGAGGCTTCGTTAGCGGGTCCGCCGTATTATCTTCTGAGTCGACACGTTCCATCTTAATGTCTCCTCTACCAATGATATCTCTTATCACATGGTATCGTCTTTGTACGTGCTTGGATTTCTGATGAGATCTCGGCTCCTTTGCTTGCGCTATTGCCCCATTGTTATCACAGAAGATAGTAATGGGCTCAGCGATGCTAGGTATCACATCCAATTCCTGGATGAAGTTCCTCATCCAAACACCTTCCTTTGCTGCATCACTCGCAGCAATGTATTCTGCTTCGGTGGTTGAATCTGCGGTTGTTTCCTGCTTGGAGCTCTTCCAGCTAACCGCACCACCATTGAGGCAGAATACGTATACTGATGTCGACTTGAAGTCGTCGACATCGCATTGGAAGCTCGAGTCTGTATAGCCTTCCAATTTCAATTCTCCTCCACCGTATACCAAGAACAATTCCTTAGTCCTTCTTAGGTACTTCAGAATTGCCTTTACGGCTATCCAGTGCTGCTCACCTGGATCAGACTGGTAGCGACTTGTAACGCTTAAAGCGTACGCTACGTCTGGTCTCGTACATAGCATACCATACATTATGCTTCCTATCGCGGATGCAAATGGTACTCGAGACATATTGCTTCTCTCTTCTGGCGTCTTTGGGGCCATAGACTTAGAGAGTGCAATCCCATGTCTCATTGGAAGCAATCCTCTCTTGGATTCTTCCATACTAAATCTTTTCAAGATTTTATCTATGTACTGGGATTGGTAGAGGCCCAGCAGTCCTTTTGATCTATCTCGGTAGATCCTTATACCTAGTACAAAGGATGCTTCTCCCATATCCTTCATCGAGAATTGTGTAGATAACCATGCTTTAGTTTCGGACAATGCTTTCACATTGTTTCCAATGAGAAGAATGTCGTCAACGTAAAGCACCAAAAATTCAACTGTACTCCCACTGATCTTCTTGTACACACAAGGTTCGAACATGTTCTTGATGAATCCAAAAGTTTGGATTGTCTCATCAAAACGAATGTTCCAACTTCGGGAAGCTTGCTTCAGTCCATAAATGGACCTCTGGAGTTTGCACACCTTGTGTTCATCTCCTTTGGATGCATATCCTTTTGGTTGCTCCATGTAGATCTCCTTATCAATGTCCCCATTGAGAAAGGCAGTCTTTACATCCATCTGCCATATCTCGTAGTTATACCACGCAGCTATGGCCAGCAAGATCCGAATGGATTTGGGCATTGCGAAGGGCGAGAAGGTCTCCTCAAAGTCGATACCTAGTCTTTGAGTGTATCCTTTTGCCACTAGTCGCGCCTTGTAGGTTATTACCTCTCCTTTCGCTTATAGATCCACTTGCAACCCACGGGAGCCACTCCCACTGGTGGATCTACGAAGGCCCAGACCTTGTTTGAGTGCATGGAGTCCAGTTCGGATTCCATGGCTTCGCGCCACTTTCCCGAGTCTATGTCTAGCATAGCCTCTTCGTAAGTCCGTGGGTCGGTTAGAGACTGTCCAGTCTCATGCAGCAGACCGTAGTACCTCTCGGGTTCTCTACGTTGTCTTTCTGACCTACGAAGAATCGGTGTACCTTCTGGTGCACTTTCATGCTCATGTTCTCCCACTGCCTGTGGCGACGGGTCAGCTTGATCGATCTCTTCGGCCTTTTCAGCTTTAGTGACCTCATCCAGTTCTACGTTATTTTCCTTCTTGTCAACCAAGAAATCCTTCTCTAAGAAGTGAGCGTTCCTCGAGACAAACGTAGTTTGTCTTGTAGGATCGTAGAACTCGTATCCTATCGAGTTTTCCGGATACCCCACAAATTTGCACAAAGTGGATTTAGTTTCCAATTTATCTTCCACTAGCTTTTTAACGTAAGCGGGAGATCCCCATATGCGCATGAATGCGTATGAGGGTGCCTTGCCAAACCATAATTCGTATGGTGTCTTTTCTACGGATTTAGAAGGTACTATGTTTAGTATCTTCGTTGCCGTGAGGAGGGCATGTCCCCAAAATGAAAGAGGAAGGTCAGTGGCACTCATCATGGATCGAACCATGTCCATCAAGGTTCGATTCCTTCTCTCTGCTACTCCATTTAATTGGGGTGTTGCAGGAGGAGTCCACTGCGATAATATTCCATGCTCTACAAGATAATTTAGAAATTCGTTACTAAGAAATTCTCCACCTCGGTCAGAACGAAGAGCCTTTATCGTATGACCAAGTTGATTCTCTACTTCCATCTTGAATTCTTTGAATCGCTCAAAGGCTTCAGACTTGTGTTTCAGCAAGAACACATATCCATAACGACTAAAGTCGTCAGTGAAAGTGATGAAGTAGTCATAGCCACCTCTAGCGCTTTTTCTTAGTGGTCCACATACGTCTGTATGTATCAAGTCCAATGTTTGCTTGGCTCGCTCAGGGTTTCCCTTAAACGGCAACTTAGCCATTTTACCCTTTAAACATGGTTCACATGTTGGCATTTCATCAATGCGATTGATTTCAATCGCGCCAGATGATGCTAACTTTTGAATCCTTGACTTAGATATATGTCCAAGTATAGCGTGCCATAATTGGGCAGATATTTCATTATCTTGTTTCCTTTTGTTTTGTTGTACATGCATCACTAACTTAGGTGGTTCAATGGTATATAGTCCATCTTTTAATGTACCAGTGAAAAACATATTATCATTCATGAATAACGAAAAGGAACCTTTATTAATAGTAAAATTAAAACCTTCATTATCCAAAACAGGAATTGAAATAATGTTTTTCACCAAACCAGGTACATAAAGAACGTTCCTAAGGACTAATTTATTACCACCTAAATCTAACTCCACTTCGCCTATGGCCTCGGCAGCAGCTCTAGCTCCATTGCCAAATCTCAGGATCCAATCCCCTGGCCTAAGTGGCCTTGTTGCTCCCATCACCTGTAAATCATTACAAAGATGAGAACCACAAGCAGTGTCTAGCACCCATGATGCACAGTTAATTGATAAATTAACTTCAACAAGGAATATACCTTTCGAGCTCTCCAAGAACTCTTTGCAGTTCCTCTTCCAGTGTCCAGATTTCTTGCAGTAGAAACATTTCTGTTCACCAGACGAAGCTTTACGCTTCTTTCCTTTCCCTATGGGCCCAGATGGTGCTTTGCCTTTGCTTGAAGAATCATTTCCTTTCCCCTTCCCTCTCTTTGTCCTTTTGGACTTGGATTGGGTCGAGGTAGCAACCATCACTGGCTTCTCTTTTCTCATGGAAGCCTCGGCAGTGGCGAGCATATTAGCCAACTCGTGAAGTTCAACATTCATCTTGTGCATGTTGTAGTTCACTACGAATTGCTCGAATGATCTTGGCAATGACTGGAGGATTATATCCTGGCAGTAGGTCTTGTCCATCTTTACGTCAAGATGACTAAGCTTTTCAATTAGCCCAATCATCTTGATGCAGTGAGATCGAACATCAGCACCTTCAGCCATCCTCATTTGTTGTAAAGCCTTAGCAGTTTCATACCGCTCGTATCTACTTTGCACCCCAAATAAACCATTCAGGTGCGTGTAGATTTCAAAAGAAGACTTCATATGCTCGTGCTGCTTTTGAAGCTCATTCGTCATGGATGCCAACATGAGATAACGTGACTGCAAGTCCTCGTCAAGCCATAAATCCACGGCTTCTTTCTCAGTATCATCGGCATCCTTAGCAAGTTCGGGAGGGGGCCCATCAAGGACAAAACCTCGCTTTTCAGAAGCGAGAATGATCTTAAGGTTCCTGACCCAGTCATGGAAGTTGGGTCCAGTCAATTTGTTTTGTCCAAGTATGATGGAAATCGGATTCTTAGACATTATATCTACAAAATGACGAGAGAAGAAATAAATACGCGAAAGATTAATTTAAAATGCACAATTTACAAACATGGTTTTTATTTGTAAATTACTCCCACTATTTTAATCAAAATCTTATGCCCCCACATAAGTTTCGGGAATTTAAAATATCCTAGCGGGCTTAAGGCCCAAATGCAATCTCCTAGTACCCACGACTCGTTGGCCATACTATTTGATTCACTTGGTGGTCGAATACGTCGACGGTTAACCATCGCAGCTAACCCTTAAGTTCATTTAGCCTCGGTTTTCGATATGGACCCACGACTCGTGAGACATCCATACTTACTAGCGTTAAATCATGTCCAATACTCGTGGAGGGAAATAGTTCAATCCTAGACGCCCCACGACTCGTGAGACAGCGCCTAAAACCTTGCTATGCCCTCCCTTGGTACTAAACTCGTGCATCGAGGCAATAGACATATCATCTTCCTATAGCTCGACCCACGACTCGTGAGACATCGAGATATATTCGTACAATATGCCTAAGACCTAGTAATTGGATAGGCTCGGACCATAGACACTATTCATATGCGCCCGTTATTCGATTTAATATTCTAATTGAATTTTAAGTTCAATTGGAGGTTTTAAAGTTTTCTTGTGCGAGGTCTCATCAGATTATGCTTATCTTGTTTACGTTTTCTATCCTAAGCATGCATCTCATACATCAAAGAATAATTTGCGAAAAAGTAAACATTCATCACCTAGCAAGATATGATTGGTCGATTGCCCATCCTATGCGATCCATCACGAGCCACGTGATGAATCAATTGGTCAGTCTAGGGTGAAAATTAAATGTCCTAACTATTACAATTTTTAAACCCATACATCATGGGCCTTCTTGTAATATCCAGCTTGATTGGGCCTCCATGTAATGAATTGGGCCTCCATGTCCTCCAAGGTAAATGGGCCTCCATGTGGATCTCCAAGTCTTCATGAGGTCTTCTCGGCTCCAAGCCTAATCTAAGCCTAGCTTACATAATTTAAATGGTCCTATTCTATTACATTTGTTTGCGCAAGCAAGGGCACCAATCAGGCCCATTTAATTACAACCCAAAAATTAATAAACCAAAAACATCACAGGGCTTAAGGGCAAAATCGACCAGTCCACATATTCACTCAAGAACATGCATAAATTCACATAAGGGCGAAAATGTAAATTTACCGGCTCCTTTAATTTTAATTCATAAAATTTATCCAAGTTAATTAATTTTGAATTAACAATTAACCTTTAAGATTAATTAGCTCTTACTTGAGCTCCAAGTAATCTACAAATCCTATCTTGATTAAGATTGGTTAATTAAGGTAATCTAAATCTCTAAGATTCTTACCTTATCCAAAACTCTAAGTTTCCCAATATTCCCAAATCTCCAAGATTCTCAAGATAATCCTATTTTGTTTAGATTAGTTTAATTAAGGTAGTGTTTAACTTTAACAAGATAACTACCTTATCCCAAAACTCCAAGTTTCCTAATCTTCCAAAAATTCTAAATTTCCAGAATTTTCAAAATAGGCAGAATTAGAGTCCAACCCAAACATGACCAGTCGAAGCTAATCAGGAGCTGCCATGCGGACAACCCATGCGCGATCCCGCAGGGGCGCGTGAGCTGCCACGGGCAGCAGCCGCGACGCGTGACAGCGCGCGGCAGCCACAGCCACGCGCAGACAGCAGCCCGTGGGCTGCTGCTGTGCGCAGCGTGCGCGGACAGCATGCTGTCCGCATGCTGCCGCATGCCGCGGCTTGCGGTGGCCGCCCAGCCGCGGTGCGCTGCCGTGCACCACCGCGTGCCACCGCAGTGTTGGATCTAAAAATATTTTTTTTTTTTTGTTTTTGATTACTTTTATGATTTAATTAAAACAGTCCCAATTAAATCACAATCCAAAATTAAAATAACATGATAAAAATACGAATCTAAAATTTCCCATTAACTCTAAGTTAACAATAAAGTCCTAAAACATGCAAAGTTATAGAACTAGCCACATAAATCAAACATATGATTTAATAAACACAGAATTTGCAAATTCATATATATACAAAGCCTAGAGTTGGCTCTGATACCACTGTTGGGATTCGGTAAGAAAAACAGCCCTAGGCACAGCGGAATATAAAAATTTTCTAGGGCCTCTAAAAGAATCTTGCCAGGATATTCTCTAGTTGCATATATATGAATATAAATAAATGACAGTATAAGTTTTCTCGTTTATACCTGTCTCCTTGCAAATCCTTGTTGGCTAAAACGAACTCTGAACTCTCCTCCACAGAAATCGATCCAAGCTCTGCAGTAGCGCCCCACGTGTTGCGCCTCTACGGATTGATACACCACAATATCACGAAAATAATATAACCTAATCGACTAGAACATAGGCTATATTAATTCAGGACTTTAAGAACGACTTTGGGAACTAAAAGATCAAAACAAAAAATTCTTCCTAATTTTGCACAGGGTTCGGCCGATCACACTTGGGAGGGGAGAGAGAATTTTTGCTTTTCTTATTTTGCTTGAAGAGTTGTGTTTGAAATATGAGACCTAGTCTCTTATTTATAGATATCTCTCATACCCTAATCCTTCTAGGATTAGGATACTAATTCTCCTACATGGGCCATGGCCCTCTTTAATTAGAAGACTAAGTCTTCTAATTAATTCATGGCCCACTTTAATTAATCTTTCAGGGCTTTATTTAATCTCCCAATTAAATAGCCCAATTAATTAAATCATCTCTCAATTAATTAATTAAACTCCAAGTCTAATTAATTAATTATTCCATTAATTAATTAAATCCTAATTAATTAATTTACTCATAAATTAAATTCCAATTTAATTTATAATCTTGATCCAATTTCGTTCCACATGGGTCGACCCAGTCGACCCACCCATTTAATCGACCCAGTCGATTTTGACTCAGTCGACCCAGTCGACTCGTTCGTTCTTGTTTCCTCGCTTTCGCTTCATGTGTATTGTGTATGCCCCCGTAGGTTCACCACATAATTGGCCGCGGGTTGTAATTAAATATTATTTAACTACTCGAGCAATTAATACTCTAAATTAATCGAACACTCTGTCGATCAATCATTCCAAAATTAGCACCCCTGCTAATTTGGGAATTCTCCCACACTCCACGGTCGATGTCCAGTCACAAGACCATGGAGCCCAATCACTGGTGAATTAATTCAGTGAACCTTTTATCATTTACAATTTCCATATACGACATAATCTCTCCATTGATCAATCTCCCAGTCGAGACTTAAGGGTATGGTCTTTCATCGGATTCCCTTATCTTTTGTCTTGACCTTATGTTCTCTGATCTCGAAATAAATTCTCTTTGACTTAATCTTTATGAGCTACTTACATAAAGTCGTCAGATACCTTGGCCAAGGATTTTACCAGAATTAATTTCTCACAGAGATTCATAGGAGAATTTCCCAACCTATCAAGTCGGGTCAATGGATCCTTTGTTGACGATATGAATCTGCATACGAGTTCCTCTATACCCAGCATGAGTCCACAGAGACTTTCTGGCGATCCCCAGTCAGTCGGAACTCATATCAAAGTATAGACGTTCTCTCACCAGATAAACCCTATCATCTCAAGTTGTTAGGGATCGTTCCTCGTATACTATTGCAAATTGGAATAACTTCAACCCCGATATGCGACTACCGCTTCCATGGTGAGTTATTTCCTAATTGGGGTATTCAGTGCGCTTGCCATCCCAGCAATCCACCCACTTATGTGTATCGACTATCCCAGTCACGCTCGTGGACCCCAGCGTCCTCCAGTTCATCGGAGTATACACAACAGTGAGAGTCTAACCGAATCCAACGATGTCCTATCTCGATTGGATTCTACGACTCTTGAATATGTTCTAGATCACGGCCTTGGAGATCAGTCCACGGGTTGTCCCATAGCCCTGTGATCTAAGGACTTCTATCCTTATGCGTAGATAATTATTACATAAGATAAAGATGACCATTTAATAAAGTGCATTTATTAATCGAAATTGAATAGTTCTGCATTTATTACAATAAATACTAGCCATACAGCTGGCTTGCAGGACACTATTTCTATCATAACTCTCAACAGACTAGTTAACTTATGAATTCTTAAAGTCAGGGGGAACGTGTAAGACTAGCGGTACTTCTGATTAAAAGATGAAATTTGTTGATGACAGTTAGTTGGAGTTATGTTTTCAACAGAAGATTAAAGTCTTCAAGGTTGAAGATTTATTACCTAGCTGGATTGACAGACAGCCGAGGAAGGTTCTCAATTATTAGCTTTCACTGATAACAGCTTTGTCATCAGGACAGTAGTCCATCAGATAAGTATTTATTTTACTCATTTGAAAGGTCGTAACTGACGCCGCACGATCAAACCTGACAAGAAATTGATCTAATGGTTAGCTGGTATCACGGAAACCAAGATACCCTAACTCTATAAATCCAGATCTGATCAGCTTAGTAGATCATTACGCACCCCAAATATTCAAAGAGCGCTTGTGAGAAATTACTAGCAATTTTCTGCAAAATTCTTCTTGTTTCTCTAACTTCCAACAGAATTGCGATGGCTGCTGAGGGTATGTACTTGATCTATGACTCCTACTACCAATCTGGTACCTATTTGATGAAGGAGCTGCTGGAGAAGTTCAAATCGGCCTCACTGGTGAATTTCATGGAGTATAACGAAGGAGTGATCTGGACTGACCAGGTGTTGGAATACTACAAGACTGCTGCTGTTGATTTCACAACCCAGGAAATCAAAGCTACTGTCGGAGGTAAATCCATCGTTATTACCCCCACTCTTCTACACGAGACCTTTGGGCTTTCAAACAAAGGACGACATGACGTCACTATGCTGACAGAAGACAAGCACCAACAGTTCTGGGCAGTCTGTGCCAAGGAAGGAGAGATGTTGTCCGACAACATCAAGAAGAGACAGCTGAAGGATGAATATCAACGGATGGCTGATATGGTCTCTAAGCTGATTGAGAATTGCACGTTTTCCTTAGATGCTGTCACCATGAAAAGATTCAGCATCATGGCCACCATTTACTACGGACTGGATGTCAACTGGTCTGTTATTATTTGGTACATTTTGGCTCACTTCCACGAGAAAAAGAAAGGCAAGGGTCCCCAAACCAATCATAGAATCACTCTCAGCTATCTGCTGTTCAAGATGGGCTGTACAATGACAAATGGTAAGGAGATTTATACTTCAAAGGCAATGTCGAAGTACTTGCTTGTTACAAAGAGAAAAGCTGAAGAAGCTGATGTGGAAGAGAAAGCTGAGGAATCAAAGGAGGTTCCTGCCAAGAGGCCAGGGAGATTAGTCAAAACAGCTGAGTTAGCTGTTGAGACTCAGAAGAAGAAGGCTACCAATGAGCCTAAGGAGAACACTCCTAAGGAAGTGAAGAAAGTGGATGATGCTGAAGCTACTAAGATCATTGATCTAACCACTGCTGATGTCAGGAATATGTCACATGCATCATCTTCATGAACTCCAACTGCTCAAGTGCCTGATGAGATTGTTTCTCATAGGACCAGAAGTCAGTTGAGAGATACTGCTGCTTCCAGACCTATTCAAGGAAGGTCAAAGAAAACAACAAGGAAGCAGATGACATTTGTGGAAGAGCCTACTGAGTTGGTGAACTTAGTAAGACAAAGCCCTCATTCTGCTGAAAGACCTGTTGGGGCTGAATAGGCTTCTGTTGCTGAACAGACTGATGTGCAAATGACAAATCAAGCTAAACCAACAATTGAGGTTGCTAAACCTCAGGATGATCCTGATGTGATGATCATCCATCCCATTGCAGCTGCACCACTTGCATATGCTGCTCCTAATCATGCCCCAGTTGACAAGGGAAAGAGAAAAATTCTAATCAAGAGAAAGAAGGTCTCTGCAGCTGATAAAAAGAAAAGGGAGGAAGTTGAGCAAAGAAAGATGGACGAACTGGAAGAAAAGAAGGCACTTGAACTGAGCAAGATTCAGGAAGCTAAGGATGCTGAACGAAGAAAGATGTCTGAAGCTGAAAGAAAAGCAGCTGAGGATGCTGAGCTTGCTATGGTCATTGATCTAAGTAAAAGTGATGCTCATGGACCAGTTCATGGTAGAGGTATAAAGATTAATGAAGCTGATGGAGAAAAACCAAAAAAGCCTAAGATGCCTGCTGGAGAGATCAAGCCAAAGGAGAAATATGAAATAAGAAGAGCATTTGACATTGTCTATGCTGACAAGATCTCTTCAAAAGGTTTGAAAAGACCTTGGCTTATTATGACCAGAAGCTGATGATGAAGACTCTGTTCACCCATGAAAAGCCAAGATACATGAAATGGAGAGATTATAGGCTGAACAGATCTGTTGCAGAGCTTCAGAGTTGGAAGGAGTTAGCTGATGAAGAAAAATGGGTTCTAAATTTGCTAAGGATTGACTCTATCCAGAAAGCTTTGGATCCTCATTTTATAAGGGATGCTATGCATCAGTATGCTAAGGACTTTGCCTTAGAGGAAGCCAAGATAATCAAGAACACCTTGCCTGCTAAAAGACGAAAATCTGATGATGCTATTGAGAGGGCAATCAATATAGCTGTCATGACCGCCTTGAAGAGATGGGCAGAAAGGTCAAGATATCAGCAAGGATGTTCAAGTGAACTGCCTCAGCTGCCAAGCATTCAACAGATCATATTTGGCAAGGAAGTCAAAGACTACTACGAAGTGCCTAAGGGAAACAATGCTTTTACAAATCCATGGATCATTGTGCGACAAATTCGTCAAACAACATCCTTCAATGATGATGGCAAAATCGTAAGTTTAGTATATGATGATGTAACTGATCATCCTAAGGCTGCGGATGAACCCTTAGCAATTGAGTGGAATGCTAAGGAGTCAAAAGCTGATCAGAAGACAGAACTGAAAGACGCCCCTGTCCACCAGGAGAATGAAGCAAGGGAAGCTGCTGATTCTGCTTCATCAGGTGATCAGCATTCATCACTGATGGAAGCCTTCCAGATGCTAATGGAAAATCAAATGAAAGAACTGGAAGAGAAGAACAGCACGCAGCTGAAGAAGTTGCAACAGGAGTTGGCAGAGTCCAACAGCTTACAGCTGAAGAAGTTACATCAGGAGTTGGCAGAGTCCAACAGACTACAGCTTGAAAGCATGCAACAACTTACTGCAAGGACTATCAAGAATGCAATTGATAGCTTTCCCATGCCTGAAGATCATTCCAAGCAGATGATGCACATCTTTGTTGAGATGAACAGAAACGTTGAAGATGTGAAGGCTGATGTCAATCACCTTCATGATGCTTTAAAGAGAGCTGAAAACTGATCAAACTGCTAACTTCATCAAGATCAGTGATGAAGAGAAATCTATCAATGTTGGGCTGCTGCAGGAACTTCACAAAGCTGGAGATGTTATTCATGGAGAACTCTCAACTATGCAAGTTAACATTGATTGCTTCAATGATCAAACTGACAACATCAGCACCACTCTCACTCATCTTACTGCAAGTTATGATGTGGTAAATCAGAATTTGAAGGCTTTATGTCCTGCTATGAAGATTCCTACTGTTGCACTTAACCCTGCTGCTGAACCTGAAAATGTTACCAAGTCTGATGATGACAAAAAGGGGGAAGATAAAAGGGAAGAACCAAGTGAGGAAACTGCTGCTGCTGAAGCTAAGAAGACTGATGAAGCTGCTGAAGAAGTTGGAAAGGTAGAAGGCAAAAAGAAGTCTGAAGAAAAAGCTAAGGAAAAAGCCAAACCTGATGAGGAAATGGCTGCAACTGAAGATTCTGCTGAAGATCAAACAGAGCCACTTACCAAGTACAAAAATACTAAATCAGCTAAGAAAGCAATGGAAAAATTGAAGAAGCAGCAACTCAAAGAAAAGATGGAAGCTGCTAGGTCAAATCTTCTGTTAGATGAGGATGCTGATGAAGATGAAGAGGAAGAAGAAGATTAAGAAGAATCATCTTATGAGTATGAAGAAGTGCTTGAAGGATCTGATGAAGAAGCTGATAGTTAGAATATATAAATCTTTTTGTAATCAGTTTACTTTATCTATCTTTCAGACATCTCATCTGATAAACTTGTACTTGTAATATTTTTCATATAAATAAAAGTCAAGTGTACTCCAACACATCTTTTCTATCTCAGAAAATTTGAGGATTACAATCTTTAATATAGGTATAACAGGTACTTAGCTGAAGTTTTGTCATCATCAAAAAGGGGGAAATTGTTGGATAAGGATGAAGATGAAGAGCACTGAAGACAATTTGTAAAGGGAGGTTTTGATGAATTCCAAAACTTCAAATCTGCTAAGTATAAATCAACTTAGCTGATATCCCTTTGAAGAATTTTTGATTAAGTAAAGAAGATATCAGAAGAGTCAATATTCAAGGTCCAAGGCTACTGATCTGCTGAAGAAAAGAAATCAGACTGGTGAAGATCAGCCGACTCAAAACAAATTTGTTCAACCTTGAGATCAGCTTTGTTCGCCATCAGACTTGTTTTTTCGTCAGCCAAGTGGAAAAGATCAAGAAGCCTTTGCAACGGTAATAAATGCCCCTGGAAGTAATAAATGCTGAAGTACAAGGCTATTAAAGACAAATGATTGAAGAAATACTTCGCATCAGCTGGGTACATTTAATGCTGCCTGCAGAAAAGTACTGTTGACAGTACGTACAGACTGCAAAAGAGCCGTTCGCGGAAATTAAGGACCAGTACCCGAGGTTTTTGAATCTTGTCTCTCTTCAACGGACATTTTTCAAACCTTGAGTATAAATAGTTGGAAGAGACGAAGAGAAAGATGAACAACACAATCTCTGAGAAATTTTCGAAGCAGAATTCATTAAGTCTCAAGAACAGCTCACTCATCAGCTTAGTCATTTGTTGACAAAAGCAGAGTTGAAGAACAACGAAAAATACATATTCTGAGTGATTTTGTAATCGTGAGTGTTGTGCGAAGTGTAGATCCATCTTTGTGAGTGATCTAACTTCAAAGGATAGGTTTTCTTAGTGATTTCCTATTGTGAGCTTACGGCCAGATTCATTTGTTGTTTTGGCGTAAGTGGAGTGTACTAATTACTTTGTGTTTTTAGTATAACCCAAGATCTTTGTGACTTGGAAGAGTGGACTAAAGGATATTCAAATCCATATAACCACTATAAAAATTACTTTTGTTTTTACATTGCTTTCAAACTCGCATATTTTCAGATTGCATAAAACACTTTGATTTAACTGTTTGAAAAGTTTATAAGGAAAGGAGTTTTATAAAACTGGGGAACAAACTTTCAAACTACTGAGTTTACTTGTGAAAAACACTTTACAAATCCGCTGCAAGTACTCTAAGTATTGAAACTGATTTTATCAAAATCAGCTAAGTAATTATCAGATTAGTGGTCACCAAAGCTGTTCAAAGATTTGTTTCTCGATCAGCCAAGTAACTTACTGTTCGATAACAGCTTAGTCTGTTCAAGTTAGAACAAAAGTTTTAAAGTTAAAAATTGTTAAAAAGTTTAGAGGTCTATTCATCCCTCCCCCCCCCCCCCTCTAGACCTCATCTGACCACTTGTGACCAACAGTTGACAATCAAATCAGCTCGGGTCCTTTGGTGTGGTGTTCTTTGAAAATAATTTAATTGAGAAGAAGAATTATTATCTAAAAAATTTATCTAAGTTGTACATATTAAGTTTGGTTTGGATTTTATCGAACTCGAGATTTTTATTTGGACTTAGTCTTATTTCACTAAAGGAACTCAAGCAGACTATCGGGTAGTAAACAAATAAAAGCAAAATATTGAGCGATACATCTTACGGTGTGGTGTTCTTTGAAATAATTTAATTGAGCTCAAGAATTATTATCTTAAAAATAGTCTAAGTTGTACATATTAAGTTTGGTTTAGACTTAGTCTAATTTCACTAAAGGAACTCAGGCAGACTACCGGGTAGGTTAGTACTATTAAAAAAAATCAAGGTAGTAAACGAATAAAAGCAAAATATTGAGCGACACATTGTTTAGGTTTGCTTGAAATTTTATGAAACAAAAAATTTTAAGTCGAACTTCAATTAATTTTTTAACAAACCAATTTCAAATTAACTCTTATTCATTGAACTTGACTTAGGAATTATATAAGTTTGTAATTACTATAAAAGGTAAAAATATTTTAATTTATACAAAATTGATGACACACAAATCAACTTTGCTTACATGCTTTGGCCGTGTTTCATATCATCATGAATTTTTAGCTAATTTGTAGTTTTTGGTTGATCACTTTTAATTCAATATTTGTACTTTAAATTGTAAAATTATTATATAAACAACAATAGCTAAAGATATCTCACCAAACAGGAAATAATGTTCGAGATTGTTTAAACCAAGAAGAAAAGTAAGTTTATATAAATAAATGATTTAATATATCTGTCATGATTAATTAAAAATAGATTCTTATACATACCAATTAATCTTAAAAAAAATATGACAGCACCAAGAGAAAATCATTGTTTTACTACTATAAATAGGAATACATTCATCCCTCAACATACAAGTTATCTTATATTACAAGATGATATCAAATGCTCTCCTTGCTCATGTATTTCACCCAAAAGTTAGAATTATAGATCCTGAAAACTTGAATCCTTATTCCATGCATATGTTTTTAGAAGATCATTTCCAATGCAACTTAGTTGCTAAGAGATCACTCATAGCCACATTGGTCGAATTACATTTGTATGCTCCAGATGATTCATCTGATGATTGTGAACCTGGAATGACAGATGCACAAGTCCCCAATCTTCCAATTATGCATCAAATGAAAGTGATATTCTTCATGCTAGACCATTCTGTTTCTACACAATTAATGGTAAGAAGATACACTAGAATATTAAATACTTATGCAAACTTTTTACACATACTCCTAATACTTTACTTATACAAATGTGACAGGAATTTCCCGAACATTTAAAACTGCGCCTAGCATCGGTACCTGGTGAAACTATAATAGTGTGCAATGGAAGCAAATTCTGGCCTTTGCAAATCAATGAACCGAATTTTTTCAGCCTATGGAACCATCTAACTGCTGAAAATGAAATGGAACATGATGATAAAATTATCTTTTATCTTTCAGCTACAAACATGCTTGAAATGAAAATATTTTCACCACAGGGAATGAACAAAATTCAATGGTTCAATGAGTATCAGTATTTTAAGAATATAATGACCATCTACAATGGTCAGGTACCAATCAATCACCTAAAATCTTGTTTCATACCAGAAAGTTGTGATGTTTTTGCAAAGACAACTGCTTTTCATGTGCATGTAGCTGGCAAAAAAAACTACTTGGTAATTACTCACAATTTTTATTTGTTCAAAATAAAACCTACATTTAGTATGATTTTATTTATCTTGAAATATACTAATTCAATGCATGCTTTTGTATATATATTTGTTAGATGATTCCAACACAAATCCTTCACTCGGATGAAATACAAGGCATAAACAAAGCCAAACTTATCACAAGCAGAAGATTCTGGAGAGTTAAGGTTGACAGCAATGGTTTTACAGATGGTTGGAAGGACTTTTATGATGATCATAACTTAAGCAACAATACCCTTTTCTTCTTCCTAACAGAAAAGGCTACATATCGTGTTGTTATATTCGACAAAAATGACGTTGAAGTGTTATATCAGTGGTATATAGATACCACTATGCGGTGTGCTTAGTTCCGTATTGAGCTGCAAAGTACAACAATTTTTGACAATGCTTCCATATCAATGGCATAAAAAGTACATCCAAATTTTGAATTACCAAAGGAAGACCATTGAAGTGTTGTACCAGCATTAGACAGCGTTTAATTTTTGGTGTGATTGTTTTTGTAATTACCTACGAAGAGAAATCATTTTGGTAAATGCTCTCGTAGAGATATCACACAGAACAATATCTAATTTTTTGTTTGCACATTAGGAAGGTTTGAACTACTTTTGAAAGTCCTATGAAACAACTGTGGGATAAATATATAAATATTTTATCTAACTAATTCATCTTCTGCCTAAATTTTAAGCCATTTTTGTATAATCAATATACTCTGTCAATATTACATAACTTAGACACCACCTCCATGATTTCACAACTACTCATACAAGGCAGTTTCTGGGCAAACGATTTTCGGTATAAGGAAGCAATCAAAACAAAAAAACGAAATAAAATTGAATCTTAATTTTGACATGCTTCATTTGATATTTAAAAGTGATTGGTAAATAAGGTTTACCACTCTTGATTTGTTATGCAGTATCAAAGGAACTTCCATGTACAGAGGAGATTTAGACTTGCTAATATTTCCAGCTTCTTCTTCATTAACACCTGTTTTATTTTCGATACCATAAGTTTAAAAAAAAAAATTCAATATTATCCACAATTTCATTAGATAAAAATCAGAGGACATTTCTAACCTCGTTCTTCATGAGGATCAGAGTTCGAGAAATCGATTTTCCTATCGCACTGATTTATTCCAAACACCGTAACATCAAAAATCGAATTTCCAGATAAAGTAAACATAACAAAGTCCCCGAATTCAAGTCGTAAATATTTTACAAATTTATTCCAGTCCCAGGTGAAGAAATATTGGTTGTCATCCGTTTGTTCAAGTTTCACATTCCATGTTTCACCCGAACTTATTCTGAGTTAAGCTTTGACAGGCAGAATCTCTGCGTGTAACCTTACAAAAGCAGGTGGTAATTGCTACATAAAACAGATAATAATCATTTTATCTACAAAAAAAAAAAATCCAGAAAATTCTATTATTGTGAAGCTAAAAAGAAATAATTTCATACAAGTTCCCGGGTGAAGTTCTCGTTGATGATGACTTTGAAGAAGGAATTCTTGGAATTGATTCCATTTTCTATCTCCTGCCAGTCCGTGCCACAAAATTAGGGCTGCTTGATTTTGGGAATTATGTTATATTTATGATGTATTTTAGTATATTAATACTTGGGTTATTTACATTTATAATCACTCAAGTTTAGGCATATTAAAAGTAAACTCCCACTGTTTCAAAAATTATGTTGAGCAATTAATTTAAAAAAAAAAACTCCCACCAATAATATTATTTAAAATAAACCTAGCAATTAATTTTTTTATTCTCTATACATTTTGATTTTTAAATTTCATTGAATTACTTATCGAAATACAATAATTCTAAAAATTACCACTTGATATTACTGTAAATTTCGATGTGCATCTACAACCATTATAGGTACATTCTTCATACACCCTACACATGATTTTTTTTTATCTTCAGTATATCAACCATCCCACATTATCTCCCGAGTTTAATAATGTGATTATGATGTTTACACTCCCTACAATATGATACCGCTACATTGAGACAGTTCAACTGGAAATGATTACCCACAAAGAAATCGCAGTCAGCGCAAAATAGGGGAAGATCTACAGAAATCGAACGGTGAGATTGCACTAAGAGAACAAAGAAGAAGGAAAACCATGATTACACACAAAGAAATCATAGACAGGTAGATTAGACAGAAAGGAAAAGGTAGAATAGGGGAAGGTAGAAAGAAACTAACGGTGAGATTAGAGATGAATTGTACAAGGTTGAGTTGAAATTGAAAGGACGGTTAGATTGCGGTAGGAGAAGGAAGAAGAAGGAGGGGAAAAATAAATGAAAAAGGGACCAAAAATCGGTTGAAAGGCCCAGACATAGTAACGGTCGAAGATATGTGAATGGTAAATTAAATGGAAATGAAAAGCAGAACAGCACAAGCTACAACATGGATCAGCAGCAAACTCAATAAAACGACGTCGTTTTATTGACCAGAGATTAAAAAAAAAAGGAATTAATTCAGCTGCACTATTCACAAATGGATCGTTAAGTAATTGATTATTTACGGAGTAGTTCCGTGTAGATATTGGCGACCAAATTATTTAATTGATTATTTACGGTGCAGTTTGGTACGGTACAGTTTTGAAAACCATGTGCACCCCTAATCAGGTCAGATCGATTTAATATGAGACTCTCTGTGTCCCAATTTATCTATCCTTTTAGGTATTTTTCACACATATTAAGACACCTATTAAATAGCATCAATCTTAGCGAAAAAATAAATGATATTTCTATTTTAGATACATTAAAGAAGGGCAAAATAGAAAAATATGTATTTAATATTGCATTGAAATTTTAAAGTTACAAATAATTTTGGACAAAAAAAAATCTCTAAAACGACAGATAAATTGGGACAGAGAGGGTAATAAACTTGAACACAAAATGTAGAACTGAATAAAAAAAATAATATAAAATAATATTCATATCACAATAAGAGCCATGACTTATCAATTAACTACTGCGTATCAGATCAGGATCTGCACTTTCATAACCCAACAGTATATATAAAAGGCAAAACCAACTTACATCATTCACCAACACTTAAAAGCCCGTACCATTTTTTCTTTCCATAAATTATTCTCATTAAGTATAAATTTGCCAAAACGTTACTGTAACCAATTCAAGAACAAATTAAAAGACAGCAAAGACCCTATTCTTCTTCATCGCATTACAACCTTGGAAACTGTACGGTAAGCATCTATGTTCTACATAAGCACAATCTAATAGTATTTTTTTTAATTTTCTTTATTATTTAAACAAAATTCTACAGAGAAGACAAGGTTTTAGATTTTAATAGATTTATAATGTTCTACAAAAATTCTTCTGCTACAAAAATACAACAGTAGAAGTTAATTGTACATATAAATTTATTATTTTAAATTTCGAAACCACAAACCTATTTAAAAATTTAATAAGAAAATTAAATGGTAAAATCATATATAGATTATCATTATTCGTTTTACAGTACTCATTAATGACTATGAATCCTTTTTTTTTTGGGATTTTATGTTAGAAAATGTTGGGTATATGTTCCATTAAAGTTTATGAATGATGTTTTAGTTTTGACAGTTGCTATTAAAAGTTAATTGTGAAGTTTGTGACTCATTTGAAAATTTTAATTAGAAAATTAAATGGTGCAATTTTATATAGGTTATCATAATTCGGTTTACAGAACACCTTAATGACTATAAATCCTATTTTTTGGGATTTTTGTGTTAGGAAATGTAGTGTTCGTGTTTCACTAAGGTTTTAAAAAAATGTTTTAATGTTGATTGTTGCCATTGAATGTTAATTATGAAGTTTGTGTTTGGTCAGAAACTAAATGCTCATAAATTGTTGTTAGATATAATTTGTGTATAATTCTTATTAAAGCTTAGGACACATTCTTTAATTTTGACTGTTCCTATTGAATGTTAATTATGAAATTTTGTGTTTGGTAAGAAAATATCAAGTAGTTTCTTTAAATTGCAGATATGGTAATATACCATACGAAGTAGCGAATGATATCATGGCTAGAGTCGGTACTTCTTCTTGCACTGACCTCTTCAATGCAAAATTAAGGTGATTAAATAAATAGCTACTTTGGGTTATATATTTTTTCTTTAAGACGCGAACAATGCTTATTTATTAAATTTACAGTTGCAAATACTTCAAGAAACTAGGTGAAGATGATCATGTATACCGACACTTATCTATGGATAAATGACCAATTATCGAATGGGGACCTTTAAGCCAGGAACAATACGCATTTATAAGAAAATGTCAACAATCCGACAATATGGACCTTATATACAGGAAAGGAATGGTTAGTAAGCCCCCCCCCCCCTCCCTTTTTTTTTCTTTTATACATTTCTTAACTTCAAATACAAATTGAAATTAGCATAACTGGTACTTCTCAATTATTTTATGTTTTCAGAAAAGTTACTTTTTGGATGTTAATACAAAGTGGGGCTACAAATTGCTAGAAAAATCAGAAAAATTAGGCCATTTAGGAGCTAAATATGCAAGAGCAATTATCCTGCTGCTTAGCAATGACGTTGAACAAATTCAACTTGGAATCAAATTACTCGAAGAAATGTCCCAATCAGAAATTAGCAGGAATCAGATGCCAGGTTATCGAGAAATCTTCATAAAAAATCTATCGAGTTTGTGGATAAACAACAAAAACCATACTCTCCCAAAGTGTTGTCTGAGACAAGAATGCCAGAAAAGAAAGGTTGGTTGGCTTAGTATGGACGAGTTCAAAATAACTGGTTGTAAAGCATGCAATGCAGATATAGAAATGAAAAAAATTGTTGGTTATTTTCTTTTTCATTAGAAATTTAATTGTTGATCTATGATGTAATACAATTAGAATTAAATTCTCTTTTTGCATGCAATTATCTATGAATTAGAACAGTTTATTTAAAGATGGTTTAAGTCAAAAATAATTCCAAACAAAAATATTGAAGCCAATTGTATCTAACAATTTAAAATAAGTATTACAACTTAAGAAAATCGATACAAATTTACAGACATAGCTAAATAGAATAACAGATGGCTAATCATCCTTGATTCTTCAAAATCATGAATTGATGGCTGCATCTTAATGATACAACACACCTGCATCTTTCACCATTGCATTTACACATATAGAATTGATACTTCTCTTCTCATCACTCTAAACCATCTGAAACCAAAATTCACAAGCCAAACATTCCTAACAAGTTTCAGCAGACCAAGATACAGGTACAAAATAAAGCTCATAAATCTTGTTCTTAAAGATCTAACAGTAGTTTTATTTCATTGAAATAGGCAAGGACAGGAACACAAACACATACGGTAAGTACTACTCACATATAGATACTATTTGTTGTTTATGTTGAACGCTATGCTATGCAATTTCATGTAGATAGATAACAAATCATTAATTATACAACAAAGATGAATTTAAAAAAATATGTTCATCTCTAATACAGCTATGGAAAGCTTGCAAAATATGGATCGATATTTTCTTGAAACTAAGAAGATGAAATATTTTTTCCATACTGATGAAGAAATGTTATTCACAACTATCGTTGGACGGGATGTGCTAGCCTTATTTCTTAAAATCACTCTGCCAATAAATGTTTATTCGAATCTATCACTTATCGAAATGAGTGTTGGTCAGAAATATAAGGAAAAAAATAATCCTTACAAAGCAATACTTTCCTGGAATATCAAAGGAATAGAATCTCACAAGCTACATAATCTATTTCGGATGATTGCCGATAAACGAAGGCCAGAAATGATTATTATGTACAACCCAGAGATGGAGTTTAACTTAATGTCAGAAGTGTTTAGGTCTGAAGGCTATTGATGAAAACCTCTACTTTGAAATAAGCGGATCGAGTAAAGGATTTTGGATTATATGGAGATCAGTTGCTTTTTCTATTTTCCCTGTTAAAACAATATCACCAGTATTTACTCTAGCAATAATGTAAGAAAAAAGATACCTATGTAATATTAGAAACTAAGTATTGTCGTAGTCTATAAACTTTTTGCTATGTACCAAATGCGTATTGTGTGTAATGACATACTAGAAAAATATGTATTGTAAATGAAGGATCTCTAAAATTTTGATTGTAACATTAGTCATTAGTAGTTTATTGTGCTATACTTACACAACTGGTTTCCTTAAAGGTAATAGCAACACAAATCAAACAACAATGTCGGATCGAATAGGAGGATCTATTAAGATACAAAATTGTGCTACACCAGGATGCTGTGTAGAACTACATGGGAATCGTACAACCAAATGTTTTTCGTGCTGCTATGTTGAGTTTCTAAAAACAGAATTCATAAATTTCATTGAAAATCTGGTCATAGAGTTCAACAGGAACAGTCTCTGGAAAGAATTGTCTCTAGCCGAAACAAATATTTGCATTTTCCAGAAATACGAAGTTGCACTAGGATACATAAGAAAACTTGAGAAAGAAGGCAAAATACCCAAACCTACGTAAGTTGTACTAATTTGTTTCTTTAAATAGCAAAACACAAACCAAATGTTATATAAGAAATTCATATGTACAGGACTCCCAGTTCAAAGAAAAACAAGCCTACAGAGGACACATCGGAACCATCAAACCGTGCCACAAAAGAAAAATGATTACATTAAGAGATTACTTTGTAAAGTTATAACAGTATATATCCTACCAGGTATACATACTCACAGATGGACACAAGGGAAACCACATGTAACAATGATCCCTTCAGAGTTCGAGTAAGAGACAGCTTATATGTTATCATGGAAGATAAAAACACATCGGCATGGGCTGAATCAGTATTGCAAGAAATCACGGATTATCCTCTCTTAAAAGAACAGATATATACTATACTAGGAACAGATATAGAGGCCCAACCTATGTGAATATATTTATGCTAGACAACAGTTTACCTGTGTATATTTAATTTACTGCTATGCATAATGTACTTGTAATAGTGTAATAACAATGTATGATGTACTACTACGAATAATGTACAGTTGATCCAACCTAAAAACATAAAAAATAATTGAAAATTGAACAAAACAATAAAACAAAAGCTTGAGGCTTGTAAGTCAACACAACAACAACAATTTAATTCTGAATTATAACAATGTACAATATACTACTATAAAAAATGCACATTCATCAAACTTAATAACATTAGAAATAACTAAAAATTAAACGAAAGAACAAAATTATAACCAGAGCAAGACAAAGAACTAGCCTTATCTCTTTCTTTTAATTAATTGTACAAAATTGTGCTGGCTGACTTCCACGCTCTACCTGAACTTGAGTATTATAGATCAAACGAGTTCGTTAAATTAAAGAAAAAAGACTTTAAGAAAACCCATGAGCTTCAACCTAAACAGGCAAAAACGTATCTGATTTGGAAATTAGGGATTTCGTCCCCTTCAAATTAATTTTGTTTACACTGTTTGCCTTTTTTTTTTATTTAACAAAATGTGCTAGCAATTTTAGTTTTTTAGAGTTAGCTAAGTTTTGTTTTGTATATATATATATATATTGTAAGAGTTGATTTCCTTCTATACAAAATGCATCACAATAAATGACCAAAATTACAAAAATAGTCCCCAACAAATCACTAATTTCTAATTTTCGTCCGAAATTATTGAAGTTGGTGAATTGTGGCTGTTTAAAGTTGTACATTCAATAGTGCTAATTTTCTTTTACATGTAATTTTCTCTTCTTCTTCCTTCGACCATCAATCGATGTGAGGATGGTCCGTTTATGTACTCACTTTCCTCAATTCTTCTCTAGTCCCACCGTTTATGTTCTCACATTCACAAACTGTGCTACTTTCTATGATTAATGAACTAATATTTGTTTGTTATGCATCTATTTTCCTTTTATATATTGGTTTTTTGATTTCGTTTTTCTTCACTGTTTCTCCTGAAGTGTTGATGTTAAACAATTTTTTTGAGATTTCAAATATAGTATTTAATTGTAGGATAAAATTCTCATCTAAAATCACTAATTAGTTTGGGAATTTGTCAAAATAGTATAATAGCTCATAAACAAGCTTACATACTGGGCACCCGCACCGCGCCTTGCGCGGTGCATTTGCCCTAGTGTGTGTATATATATATATATATAGTTGCAACTATCGACTCTCTTCTAGTAATGATTTCTTTTATATGATATAATATATAAATTGTTAATTGATATATTATACATATTTTTTTAAATCAATATATTATTCATAATAGTACTATATAATGAATGTTGCATTAAAATTGATTTTTATTTAAGACATGGGTGGAGGTATTTTTGTGAATTTTTTAATTATGTAATCAATTATTTGCCATTACCGAACATTTGAAAAAGATTTTTCAATTAATTTCTTTGGTATAATTCCAAGAGATATCCAAACACTATAATAGAATCATATTTCTGGATATTAGATTACTAGAAATCAAATGCTCAAAATCAGATTTCATTCATGTCAAACAAATGGGTCCTTTATGTTTTTATTATAGACGAAAAATACTTTTAATATCAAACTTTAGTCCAAAAAACACATTTGGTACCTAATTTTTCGAAAAAATATATTTCATACCATAATTCACACCCTCTTGACACATATAGTTTTGCCGTCAATTTTTGGATCGAATTTCGCACATGCCGTTTACGTGGGTTTTAAAGAACCACTATTATTAACTTAACTGGCACGTAAGCGGCACGTGCGAAATTCGATCCAAAAATTGACGGCAAAACTAAATGGGTCAAGAGGGTGTGAATCATAATATAAAATATACTTTTTCAAAAAACTTGGTATAAAATGTATTTGTTGGACTAAATTTTGGTATGAAAAGTGTTTTTCCCTCTCTTATTATATTTCAAAATCAATGATGATTTAATTCTTTCTTTATTTTGGTCTAACGATATAATATATACTATCCTTTTATGGTATTATTTTCCAATCTTTTTCTGAAAATACAATTCACATAAACTCTTTAGTTGACCTTTTTTTTTTTTTTTTTCATTTCATCCTCAAGTTCATGTAGCTCTTTCATTTAATTTATTAATAAAAAAAATCATGCATTTAAGCAAGTTTCAAGTTCATTAAGTACATATGATAAATGTTGGTTAATATTGGTGAAGGTTTTGATGATGACGAAAAGGTCGTAATGATTTTGAAGATTAAAATGTTAAAAGAGTTGTCATCAA
Organism: Penstemon eatonii; assembly: GCA_038501285.1. Taxonomy (NCBI): domain Eukaryota; kingdom Viridiplantae; phylum Streptophyta; class Magnoliopsida; order Lamiales; family Plantaginaceae; genus Penstemon; species Penstemon eatonii. The sequence continues at coordinate 60,979,347 of CM076710.1, forward strand.
CTAAGAACTTAAAAGCTTAGTGAAACCTATCTCATGGTCTGGAAGCTAAGTGACGAATCAGCTAAGCGGGAATATCAGATTGGTTATCATCAGTCGAGTCAGGATAGATGTGTTCAATCTTGAATCAGCAGAGTAGCCATCAGCTGAGTATCAGCAGAGTACTCCAATCAGCGAAGTGAAGTCAATCAGTAAGCTCTCCAACGGTAACATGCTGAATGCATTAAATACGACTGACATAAAGCAGATATCCGTACATGAGGACTGTAGATTTCTGTCTCATCTTTAACGGGCAAAATTTCAAATACAAAAGTATAAATAGAAGACAAACTGAAGATCGAAAAGAGACTTGCACAATTCAAGATCATATCTATAGAGCAAGATCCATCAGTTGAGTCGTCTGATCACAAGCGAAGTCATTTGTTGACGGAGCTAAAATCGTTGAAGAACAGAGATCAAGCCTTTGTTTGTCTAAGTGACATTCAACTGTAAAGAGAAAAAGTTTATATTCATCTTTGTGAGTGATATAACTTTGTAGTATAGGTCTTCTGATTGATCTCTTATACTGAGTGTTGTGAGAAGTGTAGATTCATCTTTGTGATTAATCTAGCTTTGAAGAGTAGGATTTCTGAGTGATTTCTTACTACGCACTTGTAGTCATTTCATTTGTTGTTTGGCGCAAGCAGAGTATATTATAAACTGTATGTTTATAGTATAACCCAACATCTAAGTGACTTGGAAGAGTGGACTAAAGGATTTTTATCCATATAACCATAAAAATTCCTGTGTTTGATTACTTGTTTTTACCTTGCATATTTTCATAAGTAAACAAACGTTTTTAAAAGAACAATCTTTTAAACTGAGGAATTTACAAACTGGGGTAAAACTTTGAAGAGGAACTTGTTTGAAAAACATACTTGCTAAAATCCGTTGCATACAAGTTTTGAAACTCTAAGTATATCTGAATCAGGTTAGTGAAATCAGATGAGTGGTCAACTTTGCTGTTCAAAGCTTTGTGCGCGATCAGCCTAGTAATCTTACGAATCAGATCAGCTTAGTCTGCTGACAGAAAAAGTTTTAAAGTTTATGAGATCTATTCACCCCTCCCCCTATAGATCTCATCTGACCACTTTTGAGACCAGCAAGTGGTATCAAAGCAGATTGGTTCACCTGATCTTCTGCCTGATCAAACGAACTTGATCCTATGTGTGTTTTTCAAAATTTTCAAAAAGAGCATATTTTGAAAAATCAAAACTTTTTGAAAATGGAGTGCATAAGCCATGTTCCTCACATTGGCCATATGGACTTTGAAGATTAAAAAATCAAAATGGAAATCCTTCTTGCTGCTTATAATGATAACATGTTTACATGCATTACAAAAGGACCATTCAGATTTAAGAAGACTGTGAAGGCTACTGACCAGCCTGATCAGATTGTTGACATAGAGCTGGATGAGCTAACCCCAGAAGAAGTCAAGTTAGTCAATCTTGACAAGGTGGCTAAGTTCATAATGCTGAAAGCATTTGAGTATAAGATGCCAAGAATGGGATTAGAAGTGTCAACCAGTTCGGACCCTACTGTTGAACTTATCGCGTCAGACAAGTCAAGAAAATCAGCAGACAAGTCCAAAGAGAAGACTCTGCTGAATTCAGAAAAAGCATACATTGCTGACGACGTTGCCCTATTTTTGAATGATTTCAAGAAGTTTTATAAAAAAAAATGAAATAAAAATATGAAAATGGTATTTCATCTTCTTTTGATAATTTTCAGGAAAACAGGGATTCCTCAAAAGCTAAGCTTAGAGACAACAATGACAAAGAGTATGGACTTTTAATCAGAGATCATCCACACTCATCATCTGGGAAATTAGCTGAAAAGGAAATGCGTGCCAAAAAGGAGAGTAAGCTTAGTAAGAGCAAATCAAAGTTAGCTAATGCAACAAAGCTAATAAACTCCGACATATCTTATTCAGACAACCAGTCGTCTGATAAAGAATTTGAAGAAGTACCTGAAACTCTATGCTTAACTGCCATAGAATATGATGATTCTGAATATAAGGTAACTTCTACTATTAATTAAATGCAGTATTTGAATCGTTTGAATAAATGCTAAATTACAAATTCAAATATTGTTGGTGCATTTGACAAGCTTAATGAAGAGATGACTCTGCTGAAAAGAGCAAAAACATATCACTGAGACTTTATGTTGAAAAACCTCATGTATCAGCTGACTACAAAAAGCTTGAGCATGAGAATGAAACTCTAAAAGTTGAGTATGCAATTCGTATAGAAAATATAAATGAACTTGAAAGAAGAAATTGCATCATTCTCTGAAAAGAAATCAGACGCTTAAAAGGAGTCTACTGATGCTCAAAAGGTTAGAAAACCTAGTAAGCTACCTAAGACTAAACAGACTAGTAAACTCATCAGCCGAGTAAGCTGAAATATGCTGCCGATAGGAGTAAATTTGAAAATGTTAAGTATGCTAAATCTAGGGAGAGTTATTAGATAATTCAGGTAAGAAATTGAGGCAAAAATGAAATAATTGGCAAGAATTTGAGTCACATTATGATAATTATAATTATGACATGCACTATGCTTATTCGTGATTATCATGTTGATCATGTTCATTGTTCTAATTGCCATCCTCATTATACAATGCATGCTTATCACATACTTCATGCATCTTACCTTGCTTATGAGCGCTGTTTTATCATGACCAACAAGTAGCGGTATTATCATGATAAAACATAAGTCACTGGATCATCACATGTCAAAGGTTATACTAACCCTGCTGGACCCAATAAATAAGGGGTACCAAAAATAGTCATCTGTTTTACAGGTGAAGTGCATGTGAGATGACAAAGATGAGTTGACTGCCCATGCAAATTTCAACAAATTCAACAAGTGATCTTACCATCAAGTGTGCACCAGGAAATGGTACTATCAAGCTGCTTATATTAGATTGCTACAAACCATCAAGTGATATCAGTCAAGTGAGTGGTATCAGACAAGTGGTGTCAGACAATTGGTATAAATCAACAAGTGGTCGACGCTACATATGGAGATTTCAAGGAAGCAAGATTATTGAAAAGCTGAAGCCTATCGAAGGATAACAAGTGGTGCAGAGATCATCATAAACCAACAAGTCAACCATGTGACAAAGAAAATTGGTTTGTTGTTTTTGGATTCCTAAGTTGAGGGGGAACATATCAGAAGACTAACCCAAGACAGCTTACTAGAATTCAACAGCTGAGTCTCTTTTAAGAGTAACTCTCATCAGACTACTTGACCACGAATTCTTGAACTCAGGGGGAACGTGTACCACTAGCAGTACTCATGAATAAAGATGAAGTTTTCAATAAGTCAAAATGAAGCAAGCGGTATCAGCTGACTAATCTGATATCAACAAGTGGTATCAATTCTTGATGTTAAGGGGATTAGTTATTCTAGCTGGAGTGATAAACATCAAAGAAGACTATCTCGAACAGCTAAATAATCACCTACTTGTCTTCAGCATACTAAATTTGCAATTTTATAAAAGAAAAAAGGGGAAGAAAGAGATGCAACTAAGTATTGGTGTTGAAGACAAAAAGGGGGAATATAAGGATGCAACTAAAAACCCTTTATCAGAAGAAAATCAAAAGGGAAAGCTACCGACAAGTGATTTTTGAAAGTTGTATCAGATCAAATAATTTCCATCTCAAAGTATGACGACCAAAATAGAAACTTGGAAGACATACTTAGTTGAAGGTTTTGTCATCATAAAAAATGGAGAAATTGTTGGTTAATATTGGAGAATGTTTTGAAGATGACAAAAAGGCCGTAATGATTTTGAAGATTAAAAGTTAAAAGAGTTGTCTTCAACTAAGAACTTAAAAGCTTAGTGAAACATATCTCATGGTCTGGAAGGTAAGTGATCGAATCAGCTAAGTGGGAATATCAGATTTGTTATCATCAGCCGAGTCAGGATAGATGTGTTCATTCTTGAAGCAACATAGCAACCATCAGCTGAGTATCAGCAGAGTACTCCCATCAGCGAAGTGAAGTCGATTAGTAAGCTCTCCAACGGTAACATGCTGAGTGCATTAAATGCGACTGACATGAAGCAGATATCCGTACATCAGAGTGTACAGAGCAACAATTGCAGAAAGTCAGGACCAGTACTCCAGGACTGTAGATTTCTGTCTCATCTTCAACGGGCAAAATTTCAAATCCAAAAGTATAAATAGAAGACAAACTGAAGATCGAAAAAAGACTTGCACAATTCAAGATCATATCTATAGAGCAAGATCCATCAGTTGAGTCGTCTGATCACAAGCGAAGTCATTTGTGACAGAGCTAAAATTGTTGAAGAACAGAGATCAAACATTTGTTTGTCTAAGTGACATTCAACTGTAAAGAGAAGAAGTTTATATCCATCTTTGTGAGTGATATAACTTCGTAGTATAGGTCTTCTGAATGATCTCTTATACTGAGTGTTGCGAGAAGTGTAGATTCATCTTTGTGAGTAATCTTAGCTTCGGAGAGTAGGATTTCTGAGTGATTTCTTACTTCGCACTTGTGGCCATTTCATTTGTTATTTGGCGCAAACAGAGTATATTGTAAACTGTGTGTTTATAGTATAACCTAAGATCTAAGTGACTTGGAAGAGTCCATTAAAGAATTTTTATCCATATAACCACTATAAAAATTCCTGTGTTTGATTACTTGTTTTTACCTTGCATATTTTCATAAGTAAACAAACGTTTTTAAAAGAACAATCTTTTAAACTGAGGAATTTACAAATTAGGGTAAAACTTTGAAGAGGAACTTGTTTGAAAAACATACTTGATAAAATCCGTTGCATACAAGTTTTGAAACTCTAAGTATATCTGAATCAGCTTAGTGAAATCAGATGAGTGGTCAACTCTGCTGTTCAAAGCTTTGTGCGCGATCAGTCTAGTAATCTTACGAATCAGATCAACTTAGTCTGCTGACAAAAAAAATTAGAGAAAAAGTTTTAAAGTTTATGAGATTTATTCACCCCCTCTAGATCTCATCCGACCACTTTTGAGACCAACAATGAATGTGATTTTTTTGTTGAATTATGAGACCTACTATAATTACAGAGTTAAAAAAATATTGTTTTACCTTGATATTATAAGCATTAGTGACATATTTGACTTTTCATTTGTTGCAATTTTTTTCCTTTTCTGTTTATGTTCTTAATTGCCATGTATTGAGTGATAAAAAAAATCGTACTTTAAAAAGAAATGTTGGTCGAGTTTGTTACCAAAGACCTTAATAAAAAGTTCACAGGGCATATCTCCAACTGGCTGACCAATAATTCATAAGGCTTGCTCCAGCGGCAAGGTGGGGGTTCGAATCCCATTTGAAACTTGGATGGAAGCATTTATATGTTGTCTATCTAAGGGTCATTTGTGGTGAGGACCCCTTTGTGCGCAAAGTGTACAGCAGTATGATGGGATCCCGAGGCTTGGTGGAGGCACATCCTGCGATTTACATCCTTCAGGGTTCTAGGGCAAGGGTTCTGAGGGTCCAAGATTAGTCTAGTGTAAGCTTGTACACCTGGGTTAAAAAAAAAAAAAAAAAAAAAAAAACTACTTAATTAAAAAACGTAAAATTACTTTATCTCATTAAGTTTTCCGCCTGGAGAGTTGCCTTTTGGCCTATGTGGTAAAAGAAAAAAGCTACATTTATAGTTTTCATTTCGTTCAATTTTTATAAAGGTTCAAGACTCCATTTTTTTAAGAAAATACTCCATTATTTGTAGGTAACATTCCTTTTATCATATAAGATACTCCTATATCTTTCCGCAAGCAATGTGCTCATTTCATAAACTTCATTCTTTATATTTATAGATATTGTATGAATAAATAAATTCAATCTTATAAAAATAAAATAAAATTCGATTGCCTCCTCATATTATTTCAAATGGTCAAAATGTCTTACTCCCTCCGTTTTTTTAAATTTGTTGCTTTGACAAAAAAATTGTATTACTTTTATTTGTTATTTTAGGATTTCAATGTAAAATTAATTTTTTTCAACCAATATTACCTTTCTTGTTAATGCTTGTAATTTATGTTGATATTATTTGGTTAACCTTAAATAAATGGCTATTTGTTATATATATTTCTTAATCCATGTGCAATCCTCTAAAAATGACAAATAAAAAAAACGAAAAGAGTCTTTTATACAACAAATATCCTATGTGTCTTCATATGTTGGATATTAAATCTGAATTCAAGGATATTTATGTACAATTGAAAATTTTGTTAAAGATATAGAAAGGTAAGTGAATGATTAAATTTTACACGAGAGGTAAAAGAATAATTAAATTGTACATGAGTAAGTGAAGAGTATACAGTTGTACCTGAGAAATATGTGAATTGAACTAACCCTTGTGTTAACAATGAAGTCTTAATTAGATAATTAATGTATTCACACTTTCAATAAAATGAATTGTATTAATTAGATAGTTAATTTTAAAATATTAAAAATAAGTAAACACCATGATTGCAACATGCGAATCGAAAACAAGTGATTTTAGTTGAATACTAATATATCATCGGTATGCGTTTTCGCATGTTTCAATTCCTCAACAAGTGTTTCCATATACAGTAAATTTTTTAAGCACAAAAAATAAAGATTCTTTAAAATGGGAAAAAGTAAAACTAATTTTTTTGAAAGGATATAATAAGATAAGTGAAGAAGTTAAAAAAGTTTACATAATTTAATTAATTTAAGCACTAAGGACAAAATAAGAATATCAAAAAATTATTACACAATGACATGACTTCTTTTATATCGGTATAGATTAACATTTCTGTTGAAATTAATTGAAACAAGAAAATTATCAGGACAAGTGCAATTTTTTTACTAAAATGTGTAAGTCCGAAAATTACAGTATATATTTTTTTGCCAAAATTTTTAATTTTCAATACTTCCAGAAAAAAAAAAAAAAAAGAACAAACATTGTAACTGGATAGTTATCCGTGAAGTAGCCAACTATGTCTACTCATATAAATAATCTTTAAGTAATCAAATGTATAATAAAAGTCTCCTACATTTGTATATATTTTTGTACAAGAATTTGATAATAACTATTATCTTTGATTGGTTACAATATATTCAAAAATAAAATATTGAAAAAAAAAAAAGAATCAACTTTTTAATTATTTTTTTTACAACTTTTCTAAATTAACTACTCAAAATGTTTGGCACGCGAGAAAGCGACTAGATTGGCATTTGCAAATTTGTAAATTAAAATACGCATTTGTAAAGTAAGTATAAACTACTCCATAGTTTATATTTTGATCCATGATTATAATATGAAGATTCTCTATTTACAGTGTATTTTTTTTTTTGGGTTAATTTCTACAATACATATAATATACATTTTGGTTTAATTGGTGAAGGTTGCACCAAAAAAAAAAGAAAATACATTGGTGAAGGTGTCAATTTATTTTCCCTTTTTTAGATGAATCAAGTAAAATATGTACCTTGTACTTAGTTAATTTAAACTAATCTTGTGCACGAGATAATAATAAATTAGTACAATCAAATTAGCTGTTTATCAATGAGAAGAAATAATAATGACAAAATCTTAATGACAAGTACAGATAATGCCAAATATTATGCAAACCGAGAAATTCGAAAACTTAATGGACTGATTACTAGAAGAAGAAATTGAAATTAATTAGACCTAAGTTTTCAAAAAAGTGACAGAGAAGGGCATTTACGTAATTTCACTCCGCCAACATTTGTCAAATACATGATTGAAAACATTTCCCCCATCAGTGACTGTCTCTTTTTGTCTCTTCATCTTAAGATTTCAAACAAACGTACAGAAAAAACTAAATAAAATAAAATAAAATAAAATAAATAAAATCAAATTTATATTTTGTTTGGAAGCACAAAGCCATAACAGCATCAGCCATCGAACACCACTCCATTCATAATCCTCCACTCTCCTACTTTCTCTCTCTATACGTACAGTTTATTTGTATCTATACTATTTAGAGAGAGAAACTACATACATATACACACAGTACATTCACTTCATTTTACTTAAGGAAAGGAGTAAAGCAAACACCAAAGTGGAGTCCTCCACTAGAAGTTCTTTTTTTTTTTTTTTTAAACATTTGCGAAAAGACCCCCTCAAAAACCTCGCATTTTGTAAAGCAGAAATTAGCTTCGAATTGGACGATCGGGTTCGAGAATTGAAGATCTCCGCATTGACATTGTTGAGTCAGTTTTTAATTTTTCAGTTTGTTTAAATTGAGAATTATTCGATGCAATGTGTTTTTCAGTTGATTTAGTTGGTTGTTGTGAAAAATGTTCAGGAAAAGGATTCCACATTGGTTTCCATTGAGTTGATACTGAGTTGCAGCAGATTATTATTATTATTAGCATTAGAATTTTGTTCTTTGTTTATTCAGATCTGAGTGAATTTGTATTTCGTGCTTATTTTTGGATTAGTTTTATGGTGTTGGTATAGTTTACTTTCATGTTACATTATATTAGTTGAATTGATTTCTTTGGATGCTATGGTTCAGTTTCAACTTTCAAGTGAAGTGATTAGATTTTTATTTGAGATCTTTTGTTTCTGTTGGTTTTATCTCAATTAGAGTACTTGCGCATTCTTCGAAGTTAATTTCTAGTTTTGGGTATACATACATAATTATGACTACATTTCTATGTTTGGGTATGTTTCTAGTCTAACTTTTATATATCTGAATGCAGGATGTTTTAAGGGTAGTCATATTTTGGGATATGTCAAGATCATATAGTAAAGAAGACGAATAAATTAGCGTCTTTCCCTCGTAAGGCAGAGATGAAACCAGATACGCCTTTAGATTATGCTTTATTTCAGCTATCACCAAAGCGCTCACGGTATGCTTTAGTACATTATGTATAATTTCACTGACATGAAAAGTTTCTGAGTGGTTTTCGTTACTTACTGTGAAATCTTTTTTTTTTTTCCAGATGTGAATTATTTGTTTCTAGTGATGGAAGCACAGAGAAGCTTGCCTCGGGGTTGCTTAAACCATTTGTTGCTAATTTAAAGGTTGCAGAGGAACAAGTTGCTTCTGCTGCACGGACAATTAAACTTGAAGTTGGACGACGTAGAAATGAAGAAACGTGGTTCACCAAGGGAACAGTTGAGAGGTATGCCATTTTTTACTTACTAAGGAATTTGGAATACGATTCTATATTTCGTAATTTTTGTTTCAGGTTTGTACGATTTGTAAGCACACCAGAGGTTTTGGAACTGGTCAATACCTTTGATGCGGAGATGTCACAGTTGGAATCAGCTAAAAGAATATATTCGCTGGTAGGTTTCTGTATCTTCAAATGGTTCTTGGTGGTTCTAATGGAGCCTGACTAAATTACTCCACTCGTCAGTTTCACTAAATTACTCCATTCTTCAATTTCAGGGAGCAGGAGATCAGCTTTCTGGTATGAGTTCGATCATTGCCTAATTTCTCTTAATGTTTAATTTCCTAAGCTTATGCAAACACAGAAAAGCGTCTTCCTATACAAACACATAAGAAAGTCAATGAGATGCTTTATGTCATTTGATTTTATGCGTAGTTATGTCCACAGTACTCGTCTTTCTTGCTAGTGTATTTCTAAAGGAAGAAGCACTGAAATTCCATGCCAATCTCTAAACAAAAAGAGTCAACAGATGCCGTGGTTCAAATTCTGTATTACTATCTATTGCTTTTATTATATGTTGAGGTTTATATCTTCTTATAAAGAGAAATAAGCTGTGGCATTTGCCTATTCTATATCATCAACACGTATAACTGTTGTAATAAATCTTTAATTAGTCAATTTAAGCACTACTTACTGCATGCCAAAATTAAATTGAAGTATATGTTCTGTTTTATCTGTTACAGTTGATGTTAACAGACTGGGTTTTCTGTAAGTTTCTTTCATGGGAATAACATTATTACATAGTTGTTTTTTTGAAGTAGTCAGAGGCTATGTGGGCATCTATAATTAAATGATTCTTATGAACTGGTATATACTACTTCAGGAAAGAACTATTGTAATCCAAAGTTATTGGGAATAAGACTTTAAGTCCAAGAAACATGCTTCACCTAGCCACATACTTCTTTGACATGAATGCACTTCCCTTGCATTGATCTTTAGCTCAATAGGAAGTGTGAGTCCTTGAAGCTTAATCCTCGTCATACTGGATCAAAATTTGTGAGAAATTAGGTACAATTTTGTGAAGCTCATGTTTGATGAGTATTCCATGTCAAAAGATTACTTAAGTTGACATTTGCTAAGATGATGCCTATGTTATCTTTCTCTTTGTTACACTGCGTTTCTGTGACATTAAAAAGACAAAGTGTGATATGTTATTCAAATAGTTCCTCATTTAGTAAAACACTCAAACCCTTCATGCCATGGCTGCAGAAACACTAATCACCAAGCTTTTCTTTGCCCTTTTTCATATTTGAATTCTTTATCAACTCCTTTGCAAATTATTTGATTAATTTTCTTCAGGTGGAGGTGGATCTGGTGTGATTGCTACAGATGATGCCACAAAGTATTTCCTCCTCCCTCCTATGCTATTAATTTAATATTATCAGCTTATTGGTTGGTGATGTTTATTGAAATCATATTCTTTGGCTTGATAGTTATCTGTGCTACAATTGCTTCTCAATGGACCTTTCTCTTGTTCATTTGTATCTTTTTGGTTGTCATTATTAATCCAGGAAGGAGCTTCTGAGAGCTATTGACGTACGGCTTGTAGCAGTGCAGCAGGACCTATCTAATGCTTGTGCTCGTGCTATTGCTGCTGGTTTTGATATTGACAGTGTCTCAGACCTTCAAATGTTTGCTGATAGGTTTGGTGCTCACCGCCTAAAGTAAGGACTCCAAAGTCTTCCTTGAATTATTATAAAAATAGAGTCTTTAACACCAAAACGCTTTCCATTGCGTTGGAAATGTGCCTGCAAAAAGTAGTATAAATAATCTCAAACCAGTGGTCAATATAAGAGAGAAAGTATTACTAGAATACCAGGATGGGCATATGTACTGACTAAGATAATACTTTTGATGTGACTAGGTCAGGCAAACTTTTAGATTGAAAAGATCCGTGGGTGTATATGGCTCGGTTTCAATAAGTTTTGGCTCAAAATACTGGTTTGAAACTTTGAGACGCGATTTGGATTGTGTTTGAATATTGGGTTTTGAAATGTGATTTGGATTGATATGGATGTTAGGATTAAAGGGAAAAAGTAGGTGATAGATATCAAATGAATGACTAGAAGATTTTGAGAAAAAGTAGGTGATAGATATCAAATGAATGACTAGTAGATTTTGAGATGAGAAAAGTAGGTCGTAGGCGTCAAAGCAAGGACTTTTATATAATTTGAGTTACACTTGAGGTCAAACGCGAATAGAATTGACTATGGCCTGTAGTTGGTTCTTGGATTTCAGTGGGTCTAGGAAAATGAACAAGAAGTGGAGATCAATTAATGTTCTATCATTTTGATGCAAGATTCTTTTTTTAGTGTTTCACTAGCTAAAATTCGAATCACAACCTAAATATTTTTTGAATTATATATGTTTTACATTTTGCATATGAGAGTTTGGACTTTTATTTCCATGGGAAAATGATTCAGATTCTAATGGTATAAGACTATAGGTTATATATTAATTCTAGGCACAAATATATTATTGGTCCTTTAACTATTGCAGGGATGCAAAAATAGAATACATGTAATTCCGGCAAACTATTTATATCATTCATTTACTATTTTAAATTTTTGCAATATAGTTATTTTAAATGCAATTTTATTTCTAAATTCGTCGAAACTAAATTTAGTGCCTAAAAATTGCCATGCACCTTGCCAAATCAACTTTAATTATAACATCCTATGTCCCTTGCATTTCTTTTTGGGCACTGATTTTAGTCCTGGAAATTAAGAAAGCTAAAATTGCAGCAATTTAAAAAAATAAAATTGATTGTTGGAGATATATTTGTCCTGTTTTCGTGTCCCAAAATTAAAGAACTTATATAGTATATAAATTTTTTTTTTCTTTCCCTATTAATCCTCCAATGCATCGCATTTATCTTAAACCTGTAATTACGCCACGTAGAGAAATTTAAGAAAGAAAACGAAAAGTGTAAACCACCATTTTTTCTTTATTACAGCGATGCTTGCGGCAAATTCATATCGATACGCGAGAGGCGACCTGGCCTCCCATGGAAATCCGGGTCCCACGACCGCGCCATCCGTTCCTCATATGGTTCGGACATGTCCATCGACGACGACGATCCACCCTCTCCTTCCCCCCATCAAGAACCCGCTACTTGTCAGCAGCCCAAATCGCCACGTGTGGAAAGAGACGGAGAAGAGTTGAAAAATCCAAACGAAACCGTCCCAGAAAAAGATGGCAAAAATGAGAGCTCAATAACCCCCGAGTCCATTCAGTCGACTCAGCATACGAGGCGACTCAGTGTACAGGACAGGATAAGCTTGTTTGAGAACAAACAGAAAGAAAGCGCTGGTGGAAAACCTGTTGTGGTGACAAAGTCTGTTGAGCTTCGGAGGTTGTCGTCTGACGTGTCATCTTCTGGCGCCGCGGCGGCTGCGGAGAAGGCGGTTTTGAGGAGGTGGAGTGGAGCTAGTGATATGAGCATTGACTTGACTTCTGAAAAGAAGAATGTTGAGAGCCCCTCGTGCACTCCATCATCCTCTATTGCAATTTCAAATTCGAATGATGATAGATTAAAGACTGTGAAACCGGAGATGAAGATCATTCCTAGTTTGGTTCGGGTGGGTGATGGAGGCTTGAAAGAGGGCTCTTTTAACAACCCAAATTCCAATTTGGGTTCTAGTGAGAGTGATGGTTTGAAAGATAAAGGGAGTGGGAACAAGACCCAGTCAAGTTCTTTTATAAGCAAAGCTGAAGATCAAGAAATTACAGAAGATAAGATTAAAACTATGCCTGGTTATGAAAACAAGGGCATGGTAAGCCTTAATGATCAAGAAAAGTTGACGGGTTCTCATAGTTTTGAAGAGGTTAGTGGTGGGCCCCACAAACATATTTCGGCAAATCCACTGACTCGGGCAAGGCCTTCTGGAAACAAAGTTGGTAGGCACGTTGAAGTTCCTAATCAGAGGAATGATTCTTTATCAAAGGATGAGTCTGTTATGCAAGCACGTTTGGGGTCTGGAGTTTTAGCTGGTTCAAGAATTCGGGAGGCTTTTGCTGCTCGCTATAATGGGATTGAAGGAGATTCCTCATCTGCACATCAAGATGTAAGACTTGTTGTGGAAACTGAAGGATTTAAAAAGAAAGAGTCACACACCCCTGAGAAGTTACACAGTGGTTCTGTACCAATCATTGAAGATTCGGAACCTGAAAGAATGATATCCAATAGACAGCGTTCGGCAGCTGAACACACTAAGAAGGGACAAGTTAAACACTATGAAAGCAATTTTAGTGGAAACAACCGGACACCATCTTTTCATAAAGGTGTAACAGAAGCTCAGGAAGGTTTTGATTCATTTTCAACGCCACCTCCAGAGCAAGCTCAAATAATAAGGCAGTCAAAGGGAAATCAGGAGCTCAATGATGAGTTGAAGGTGAAAGCGAACGAGCTTGAAAAGTTGTTTGCCGAACACAAACTGCGAGGCCCTGGGGACCAATTCAATTCTTCAATTAAAGGCAAGTCAGGAGACACACAGCCTACTGTAAATTCAAAGAAGAAGACCAAAGTCGATGCTGCCCCTGTCGTGAAAACAATCGAAAGTCAGAACTCTGGTGATGCTTTGAATAACAATTTCTCCGAGCTTAGTGTTTCAGAAGGTTCTAGAGGGAAATCATATGATAGGTACATGCAGAAAAGAGATGCAAAACTGAAGGAAGAGTGGGGTTCCAATAGAGTGGAGAAAGAAACCAGGTTGAAGTCTTTGCAGGATAGCCTTGAGAGGAATAGATCTGAAATGAAGGGCAAGTTTTTAGATTCCGCTGACAGACAGGATTCTGTATCCAGTGCTCGACAACGTGCTGAGAGACTCAGATCATATAATAGCAGGTCTTTTTCGAAAAAGGAGCAGGTAGATCTACAGTTATGTTAAGATATATATTCACTAATTAATAGAACCATTTCACCATACATGTTTAATTATTTTAGGATTTTCTGGGGTGAAGTTTTATGTTGATTCTTAACCGATACTGTAAAAGTTTCATTTTGACAGCAACATCTAGATTTTGGGGATAGTGAGGATGATGATGAAGCACAGGGGAAGAAGCTTTTACTCAATAATAGGAGCTTGCAGTCATCTATTCCTCGCACCTTAGCAGCTCCTGTTCCTAGGTCTGCTACCAAAACTTCCACAATTAATTCTGGGAAACGAAGAATGCAACCTGAAAATCCACTTGCACAATCTGTACCCAACTTCTCTGATCTGAGAAAAGAAAATACCAAGCCTTCTTATGGAGGCAGTAAAGTGACTCGTTTGCAGACAAGAAACTATGCTCGCAGCAAAAGCACGGCTGAAGAAGCGACCTTGGTAAAGGAGGATAAGTCGCGCAGATCTCAGTCATTGAGGAAAAACTCGGAAAATCAAAGTGAATTCAAAGAAATGTCTCCTCTTGACCCTGATGGTGTTGCTTTGAAACCAATAAAAATGGATGAGGAAAATCAGAAAAGTGTTGGGACTAGGCCTTTTCTGAAAAAGGGTAGTCGTGCAAGCTTCGTTTCTCAAGCAAGTATTGCAAGGCAAAAGGCATCAGTGGGGCCTGATCCTATAAACAACGTAGAAGAAAATGATGACATGCCCTCTGAATCTGATGATTTTGTGAGTACAGTTAAAGATGAAGGAGATGAAGAATTTGAGACCTTGCAAACTGAAGTGGAAAATGGGGAAACAGAACTTGTAAACTCCGGATCAGAAAATGGTGATGATATTTTAACATTTTCTCATGTGGACAAGGCTTTGGGTTCTTCACAAATACCTACTGAAATTAATCCTTCAATACCTGTTGAATCTATGCAAGATTGGCCAGGGGAAAGTCCAATCTCATGGAATTCACGTTCCCAAAATCCCTTTTCTTATCCTAATGAGATCTCTGATGTAGATGCTTCTGTGGACTCTCCATTAGGAAGTCCTGCTTCATGGAACTTACATTCGTTAAACCAAATCGAGACTGATGCAGCTAGAATGAGGAAGAAATGGGGTACAGCTGGCAAGTCAATGTTGGTTGCTCATTCATCCAGTAATTCGTCACGCAAGGACATGACGAGGGGGCTTAAACGGTTTCTCAAATTTGGAAGGAAAAATCGTGGCTCGGAGAATTTGGTTGATTGGATTTCTGCTACCACATCTGAAGGTGATGATGATACTGATGATGGGCGGGATGTGGCCAATCGTTCTTCGGAAGATCTGAGGAAGTCTAGAATGGGATTTTCTCAAGCTAAACCTTCGGATGATTGCTTCAATGAAAACGAGTTTTTCAATGAATCAGGTGATTTGTGATATCATTTTATATCTTGAATTTCTATATATGTCTGTCAACAACTTTATTAAATTCTGACATTTTAATCTACCTGTTTTGCTTCATTTTACAATGTCACTTCTTTGTGGTTATTTTCTGGGGTTGTCATGTAATCAGTTATGCATCTGCACTAAGTTTGGTAACATCTAGGACTAGATTCTTAAAAACTTTTATCAATAGTGATTAGTGCAAATTTTGAACATCAAGATGATTTGAGATGGTTTCAAATTTATATCTTTTCCAATTTTTGCCTGTATTTAATCAAATCATATTTATCGTTTAAGCTTAAATCCTGAAATCCTGTAGGTTTATTTCTATTCAAGTTTATTGACCTCTAGGTATTTGGTGCGTAGTGTTACCTGCATTCTTAATTACTGATAAATCACTTTCAAAAATCATTGATGCCGAAATATGATGACATTACAATGTCATATGGTTTTGTTTTCTTTTGGTACATAATCTTCTCCAACTTGATTCTTTGTCTCTGTAGCATTCTTTTGCCCCTCAAGTATTCATACGAGGGGTTAAATATTCTAGGATTGTAGTTGACATGCTTATTCCTATTTCTGCACATAGAGAGTTCTATCCGAGCATCTTCAGCCAACTTTAAACTAAGGGATGATAGTATGTCTGGAAGCTCAATTAAAGGTGAAATGAGATACACAATATCATGTTTTCCTCATTTCAAATAAATGTTTCATGCTTAACTAGCGTATATTGGCAATTTCAAATGCTTACACTTCCGTCCCCCTCTACAGCTCCAAAATCGTCATTTTTCTCATTATCAACCTTCCGGAGCAAGGGAAATGACTCAAAGGCTAGATAATCATTTTATGCACAAGTTCCACTGTATATTTGCTCCGACTTGGGTTTGCCTTCTTTGAGGCCGCTATATATGATTATAGATACGATATGATGTATATCTTCATGGCTCGCACGGTGATTTCACGGGAATTTAATTATTTCTTGT
The DNA here is from genome assembly GCA_038501285.1 of Penstemon eatonii. Classification (NCBI taxonomy): domain Eukaryota; kingdom Viridiplantae; phylum Streptophyta; class Magnoliopsida; order Lamiales; family Plantaginaceae; genus Penstemon; species Penstemon eatonii. The sequence continues at coordinate 60,995,847 of CM076710.1, forward strand.
AGCCTTTATAATGTTATTGTTGTATATTGTAATGAATGGATAGTTCCAATTGGAACATATTTGTGATTTTGGTAGTGAAAGCATTCTTTTCTGCAATTGATGTTCGTGCTGAACTTTTATTAAATTCATACTTGAATGAAATGTTGACAGAGCTGCTGCTTTGTATGGTATCTGAAATCTTGTTCTGCTGCTATGTTAGTTGAATTGGTGAAGGAAGTGAAATGTAGAAGGTAAACAGAAAAAGACATGAAAATTATATACTACTTATTATTGACAAGAGTCAAAAGGTATGTATCGGTTTTGGTTCGATTTGGTTTTGTTTTGGTTTCGAATATTGTGGCTCAATATATTAGTGAGAATATAATATATTAATTGATAATATTCAAATTGATACTTGTTGACAATCTTTTCACTAGAGCAATAGATTAAAAGAATTTGAGCCAAATTAAAATAAATTTATATTAGAAGCAACGTTTCGTTTCTTAGCTCTATAGAGACTGACTCGCCTACTCCTAGATCTGATTGTTTAGAATAATATTAGCTTAGTTTATTTTTTATAATTATTTTATGTCTTTGTATCATGTTTATAATGGAATCCAATCAAAATATTACATTCTCATGTTTCATATACAAAAATTCTATGTGATTCTTCTTCACTGTTATAAAAGCATGAATAATGTTGTATATTTTAACTTTTTTATATGGACTAAAATATCTCTATGCAATTTTTATTTTGACAATAAAATGATAAATATTAGAATTTACTATATGGATGGACTACTTTACATGACTTGAGTCTAACTCAACCTGAAAAGTTAGCTTGTAAGATGATGATTGTCATTATAAGGTGGACTTAACTATTGTTTTCACCTCAATACTCCCCCACCCCTTACCTCCACTCCCCATTCACATGTGAGCGGACTGAATGTGTACATATTAAAGCCCAATATTTGCGAATTATTGACATGTGGATAAGAGTCTAACACGCGGATTTTCCAGATCGTGTGGGTGAAGAATAAATTCCATCATGCTCGCAAGGAAGAGCCCATCACGGAAGGAGGTAACTCATTTCAACCTGAGTTCTGATACCATACTAGTATTCACCACATGGATTGGATTGAGTCCGCTTTACATGGCTTGGGCTATCACCACATGGATTGGGAGTTGCTTAGCTTTTGCTCATACAATTTTCAGAGTATTTGGAAGCTTAACTTTTGCTTCAACCTTAATAGCTCATAAATTAAAATTTGATCCAATGGCTAGATTATGTGCATTTATTGGTTATCCTGGGGTTAAAGGTTATAAGCTTTATGACATGAAACTAATGAAATTTTTCTTTCTAGCGATGTAGTATTTCATGAAGTTTCATTTCCATTTCATACTCTTAACTGATAATTATGATCCATTCAAATATGTGGTTGTGCCAACTTTTTCTAATCCAAAAAATTTCTTTCCTGATGCTCCTGCTACTTTACATCCTATTAATAATGATAGTATGCAACCTCAATCTCCACATTTAAGAAGATTTTCTAGGTCAGTTCACAAACCTGGTTATCTACATTATTCTACAAGATTACCATTGTAATTACTTTAATATTTCTTCTGATTTGACTTCTTTCGGTAGTAAATATCCTCTTTCACATTATTTTGGAATACTGTAGACTGTCCAATAGTCATAAATCATTCATTTTGAACATTTCAAGTGAAACTGAACCTACATACTATCATCAAGCTGTTAAACAACAGCCATGGAGAGATGATGTGCAAGAAGAAATTGTTGCTCTGGAGGCAAACAATACTTGGTCTGTGGTCGCTTTGCCTGAAGGCAAAACATCTTATGGGTGTATGTGGATGGGTTTTGGCCCGATCTCGCGGATTTCGCGAGACCAAGCCAAAACCCTTTCAAATGAGCTTTTGCTAGACTCATAAAACCATCAAAAACCTATTCAGAAACTCACATTCAAACTCTTCAAACATATAAAACATTGATTTGACACCTACCGTATACTTTTTCCCCCAAATCTCACTAAAAAAACATTGATTTGACACCTATCACCTATTTTTTTCCCTAAACCCCAACACCCAAACTCAATCCAAGTAGGGTTTCAACTTATTCAAACCACAAAACCCAAGAGCCAAAACCCATCCAAATGAAGTCTCAAAGGCTTCATCGAAACCACCCAAACTAATTTTTTTAAACCGAGACCCGTGAAACCTAGCCAAAATCCATCCAAATAGACCCTATAGGTTGCAAATGGGTGTACAGGATAAAAAAGAACCATGATGGTTCCATTGACAGACACAAGGCTTTGATACCATACTAGAATTCACAACATGGATTGGGCTAAGTCCACTTGCATGTGAATTTTAATAGTAAAATAGGCAAAACAACTTAAAAGGTACAATTTATTGTAACTATTTGATATTAGTGGATATTTCTATAGTTACTTCAATAGTTCAGGAACGTAGTTGTAATTAGGGCTACAAATTAAATCAAATTATTCGATATTCAACTCGAGTTCGTTCGATAAAAGCTTGTTTGTTTGGTCAAACAAGCTTGAACAAGATTTCTTGTTTAATAATTTTTAAAGCTCCCGACTCGATAAGCTAAAAATTTTACAAATACGTGTAAAATATCAAGCTACTCGATACTCGGCTCGAGCTCGTTCGTTAAAAGCTCGTTTCAGCTCGGTTCGTTAAGAAATCAAACCAAGTTCAAACAAAAAATTTGAAGCTCGATAAAATTTAAACCAAGCTTGAACAATGTATCGTTCGGTATGTATTACTCAGTCCCTAGTTGTAATTGTTGGTGTCTAACAATCTGTGTACTTAAATATTTCGATCTAACACAAAAAATAGCGAGAAATACTTACTTGTATCGAAACCAAAGATCACTTCAATCTTTACGTAAAAAGCAAGGAAATTAGACTGAGACTAGCCGAAACAAATTTCCTTAAGACAATATTTCCGGGGCTCCCACGGTGCATACATTTTGATTCCCGGTAGTCTCCCAAGATACAACAGTCTGTTGTTCATTATTTGCACAAATAATGAACCCACGGCGAACCGAAGCAAATAGATAATTCGACATAAATTTAAAGTTGAGATGAGAGTAATTTTTTTAATATTGTCGGAAAAATGATACTTAATTGGCCAGATTAAGTCTCCTATTTATAGACTCAAAAAATGTCTTTTCGCAAGAGACACAATGTTTGGATTGTACTGTTTCGATCAAAAGGGTACCTCTTCAGATCGAATAGACACGACCCCTTACTCTCAACTAATTTTATTCACATATAGAATATAAATTCCAACAATCCCCCACATGAATAAAATAGTTCTCCTAGTTCATTCACATAAGACATATCTTGTCGATATCTCTTTAGGAATAATACCGCATCGAGATAGGTGAAATATTTCATCTTGAACTGTCAGCTATTTGTGTAAACCTCCGTGGGATCTCCAGTCGCCAGATTAGGTTTCCGTACGAGGTAACTTAGTCTAATTTAGGCTTTAAGCCCATTCCCCTCGATGCACATACTACTCTCTAGATAAACCTTTAATATCCGGAATTAGGATTATCTCTTGACTTCATAAAGTCCATTCTATTTGAAAGTAGTCGTCTCTCGGTATTGTATCAACGACAACGAATATGTCATGTCGTGACTTTACCATTATACATAGAGTTTGTTGAGCTCTGTGTATCACCGCTTAATTATCGCATTACGCAATTTTCAGTCATATTAGAATATCTTCCAAAAATTTTGTGAAGCCATTCAAATTCTTCACTAGCTTTATCCAATGATATTCACTCTTATCTCATAGTGGAATGAGTTATATGCGTATGTTTGAAAGATTCTCAGGAAATAGCAGTGCCTCCAAAATTGAATACATATCCGCTTATAAACTTTGATTAATCAGAAGTTTCATTTGCATTACTATATCCCTCCTGGATCGTTTGAAATTTTTTCAAATATAATGCACATATATATATGTATTCTTTCAAGATTCAAGCATTCTCATTAATGCATCCCAACGAATCTTGTTAAGATTGCTCATGTATCTCCTTAGTTTATTAACCAAAGAGAAGATGTATAGCCTCTTGCATTTTATGATATATGCATGACATCTAATTTTATGAGCATACTCAAACTATGATACTCTATCACATTTGTTCTCGTATAGCACACGAGGTATGAGTTAAATAGAATTATGAAATCCCTTTTCATAAGTATTAAACTATCTATAACTCATCCACGTAATGTGCTTGAGATAGTTTAATGTCATCACATGACGTTTTAATCATGATTGATTAAACCTAAGTTTTCATATCATAGGTTCAATGGATTTAATACTCACAGTATTAGTCTTAAATATTGACATATCATTTGTATATAAACAAACTCTGATACTCAATTATCCAGTTAGTTTATATAGACACACTTGTCATATTTTATTAATATGACAGTCAAAATTTGTTAGTGACACTATCACATTTTTCGTGTCATTGTTTAGGAGTTTGTTAAAGGTCAACAAGAAAATACATAAGTTTCGCAAACTATGTTTTCTTTTCATTTAACAACTAAACTCTTTGGTTACTCCTTGCTATTAGAGCTATTAACATTCAAATAGATGTTATCCTAATCGCTAGTGAATATGAGTCAAAGAAGTAAAACTATTTATTTTAATAAGGCAACTTGGCTACTCGTCTAGCCTAGTTTTTATTGATTGACTTATCAAAGTTTTTGAACTCTTGAACTTAAAAACCCATCTATACCTAATTGGTTCACTCCTCGAGGTCTACCAATTTTATGAATGTAACTCGCTGTCAATCGTTTATTTCCAATCCACGATATTGGAATGTGATATTATTTATTTATATGTTTGAGGGTAATCATCTACATATGAGTTAGAATATCTAGATCGGAGAACTTAGAGCTTTTAGCTCATTTGTCTCTTCAACTCGTCAACAAACTCATGTTGAAGTAAGATTCATATGTATATTCTCGCATAATATTGTAGTCTTTAATTAAATAAAATTATAAACTTCACAAATTTGGTCCCCTTGATCAAAATTAATTAAATATTTTCACAAAATATTCTAGTCTAAAATGGGTTAGACTATAATGTTTATTCTCACAGAATAAAAAATTTATAATTAACTCTAATTATAAAAAGGTTTATGTAAGTAATATAATATGTAATATTACTTTATCATATTTTAATATCAGTAAATCATGCTTACTGAAAATAAATCTGAGCCAAAATAATGATCAATTTTATAAAGAATGATTCTCTCAAATCCTTCTTACATTCTCAATTAATGTTACATCATGTGACTCAGTTCACATGATTACATTTATTTCAGATTTAAACACAAAAAATATGAACTGCTACTATTTATCGCATAAGCTAGTAGTAATTAATATTTTTAAATTATTTATCTTTTTCGGTGGTGAAACCGAAATCTGACCTAAGTACCCCCATATTTTAAGGTATTTGGTTTTTCTTCCCTTCCAGAACTCACATGGAATGATAATTGACTTTCTTGTATGAAATCCGATTTAGTATGTCTTTAGACATCTAACGAGCTTTCCCCCACAAGTTGTCAAGTAAACCTGAATTTAAAGATAATGTTAACCACATCTTAAAATTCTGTTATTTAGCAACCAAATTCAATTGAGTTGAGTTAGGTAAATTATTTGACGAATTATTCCTAATTTAACACACTCTAGTGTTAATGAATATATTCGTATTTACCCCCACAATTTGGATATAAGAATTTAAATTTTCTTATTCCATTATTTGGATTTGTATTTCACAAATGCATCTCTTTGTATTTTGCAAATACATTTGTTGCCTCGTATGCAACAATATCTATGTGATTAAATGCATTCTCAAACTCCAAGAGTTCGTAATGCTTTCAAAATCACACAGTTAATTTAATTAGTTCAAAATTTTTGAACTTTTACATATTTGTTTCGCAAATAAATAAATTATAATTATATACTTATTTCTCACAAATAAATCATAATTATTTCACAAATAAGTTATAAGCACAATCAATATTTTCTCAATAAAATATTGATATTCATTTCTCAAATAATTTATAGTTACACAAATAAAATATTATTTGCTCAATAAAATATTGATATTTATTTTGCGAATAAATTATAAATATAATCAATATTTACTCAATAAAATATTGATATCAAAGCAAATTATAATTATTCCACAAAATAATTATAATTACTTTTACATATTAATTTTCAATATTTTCTCAAATAAATTGATTTGAAAATAAGTCATATTTATTTCGCAAATAAATTATAACTATTTTCACACGTAAATAATCAATCTCAAATAGAATATTGATATGAGATTAATACTAATTAATCATTTATCTCCGCATTAAGGATTAGTAAATTTATATACTTTTAATATGCCCCACATAAGTATAAGTCGCACTTATACAATCGATGAATCACATGCTCATATAAAATTTAAATTACTTCTTTCATATAAAGTTCCAATAAATGATTTTCTTCAATCAAAATTAGTGCATCACCAAAATATTATTATATAAGAAGTAATTTGAAAAATCAGGAATTAAATGTTAATTCCTAAATAATACTTTTGACGCAGTTCACGTATACGACATACTAAGATTTCTTAAAATCTTATATTGTCAATCACATTAAAAAATCGAATTAGCTAGGCAATAACCATTTCAAATGCTCCAACTCATATGAAAGGAGGTAAAAAAAGACAGCCTGCATGTTTTTTTTTTCTCTCTTTTATGGAGAGTTTTTCTTCTCTCCCTTATGGAGAGCTTTTGAGTGTTCTTTCATAGATGGATCATACTAGTCCTAACATCTCCTCTTGAAAAATCTTGTCTTTACTTTCATCCACACATCACACTTTGTTCACGTGTCTTCGTCCTTCCCTTCTATTCTTGATTCTCTCGTCTCTTTCTCTTACCGTTTACTTGTTTTTTTGTCCTTGTTTGCAGGTTTGTTTGGTTGAGCACTGATTATTCTCAAATCCCGTCCTTCACGCCTTCGTATCTCTCACCATGGATTTCTCCAATCTCGAATTCGGGGCGAAGATGAACTTAACGGATATTGAGGAGGGCTTCTGTCTATCTGGCGAGGATTGGCACCATCACGATTCCCCTACGGCTTTGTTAGTGGTGGGGAAAATTTTGGGCAATAAACCTTTCAATCCGGAATCAGTTGGTAGTATCCTGTCCAAAGCTTGGAGCCCAGGGAAGGGTATGGAGGTTAAGCAAATAGGAGATGGACGCCTTATTTTCTCGTTTAAACATAAGATTGACAAACGGAAAGCACTTGAGGGAGGACCGTGGTCTTTTGAGAAACGGCTGGTTGTTTTGAATTCCGTTCAACAAGATGACAATCCCAGTAATATCGATCTAAGTTGGTGCGATTTTCATGTCCATATTGCTGGCCTTCCCTTAGCAAAATCAAATAAACAAATGGCCGAGAAAATTTGCTCCAGGCTTGGTAAATTTAAGAGCTTACAAGGAGACTCGTCGGGCGCTTTTTTGGGTGATACAATTCGAGCCAGAGTCGGTATTGATATTACTAAACCCATTCCTAGATGCATGAAAATTTTCAGCGACCGTGGGGATTTGATTGTTGTTTCTTTCAAGTATGAGCGTCTTCCTAATTTTTGTTACTACTGCGGCTTGCTTGATCATGTTTCCGGTATTTGCAATAGAAGGTACGATACGGAAGAAGAAATCAGTCCGGACAAACTTCCTTATGGTCCTTGGCTTAGAGCCCCGAATTCGAATAGAACTGTGTCGAATGGATGGCAAGTGTCGTCGGGGACCTATGTTCACGGTTATTCTACCAATCGCCACTCCTCCTCCACGGACCGCCCCATTACCGGAGCAAATATCTTCTCGCCGAATCCATTATCCGGTAATGTCAAAGCTTGTCAAAATACCGACCCGGATCCGAACCAATCCAATTCTGAACCCAAATCTCCTGTTGATACCCCTAAGATCAAGGACGGCACAATTTTAGGTAACTCTAATCCTTCTACTGATTTTGTGCCAATTTCCGGTACTAAAGATTCTCCCCCCAATCTTAGGACCCAATTGAATAATCAACCATATCCCCTCCCAAATAAATCTCTCCCCACGTGTGCTAATAAAGGAAAAAATGTGATATCCCTTGACCCTACATATCCGCCCCCAACCGCTCCTATTTCCAACAAACCACACCAATTCTCATCTTCAAGTCTGCAGGACCACACTACATTACCCAACCTTGGCCCAATTACTCCCACTAGCATCATAATGCAAATATTGCAGCCCAATAATCAAATCCCCCCTCCACCTAATTCCCCCCTCTTATCCAAACCCATTGACAAGTTGGGCTTTAGTCTCCCCACATCTAATTTAGAGACTAAATATGCTAAGCCCAACACCAAGACCCAACTAAAGGACCCTACCAACCCAACACTTAAATCAACCCAAACCCGACCCACTACCACCCCACCTGAAGTATCCGCCCAGGACCCCCCCATTAACCCGAACCAACACCTCTCCCAGCTCACTAAACAGGTCGCGACCCAGTACTCACCTACCCTCCCCTCCTCAGCCGCAAATCGCACCGCCGATCACACATACCCACCACCACCGCCCTCCCTCGCCCGTACTACCAGCAACCCAGCCCCGAACTACTCGGCTCCTACGAGTCAACATTACCCCCTCCTCACCAACAATGCCGTGACCCAGAGTACACTCACCCACCCCCCCTCTGCCGCAAATCAAACCGCCGAAGTCATACGCCCACCACCACCGCCTCCCTCTCTCCATACTTCCAGCAGTCCAGTCCCGAACCTCCTAGCACCACCGACCACTCTACACACACCTCCTCCCCTCCCGTTACCACCTCTCCTCCCTACACCACTAGTGAATGTTCCGATCAAATTGGAAAAGAAATCGCCACGGAAGCCCAGCACATCCACGAATCGTAAACGTCTCCCAGGTAAGGAAAATACCCCAAGTTTGAAACATACTCTGTTCTCTATTAATTCCGGGCAGAACCCGCCCTTTGCTAATGATAGTGTTAGTATGGATTGTACTAATATGTTGAAAAGAAAACGAAATTTGGGGATTGTTATCGGAGATACTCTTTGTGATATTTCGAATCAGGTTCAGCAAGTTGATGATCCTTCCGTTGTTCATATGCGACCTTCGAAGCGAATTCTTCTTGCTACTTCTCAGGCGGAGGCTGTCGGACAGCCCCGCCCAACGTCATGAATTGCTTAGCTTGGAACTGTCGGGGGTTAGGGGGTCGTCCGACAGTTCGTACACTCGGATTTCATATTCGAGACTTTAATCCCCAAATTATCTTCCTATCTGAAACCAAATCAAAAGATAGGAAGATTGAGTTACTTAAACAACAATTTGGTCTGAATGGTATTTGTGTTAGTGCGAGAGGTAAATCAGGTGGTCTAGCTTTGTTATGGAGTAAGGACTTAATTGTTGACCTCCAAAGCTTTTCATGTAATCACATTGATGTTCACGTGTTTGAGAATGGAGATAGTAGTGGATGGCGTTTTACGGGTTTTTATGGTGAGCCGGATTCATCTCGTAGAAAGATCTCCTGTGACCTAATTCGTAATCTATCCCGGAGAAGCACTAAACCATGGCTTTGTATGGGTGACTTCAATGCCCTACTAAGTCATTCAGAGAAGGAGGGGGGTAACATCACACCGAGTTATTTAATTAGGGACTTTAGATCGGCTCTTCTTGAGTCAGGGCTATCGGATTTGGGTTTTTCTGGCTATCCTTTCACTTGGTCGAACGGTTGGAACTCTCCTTATACGATTAGCGAAAGATTAGACAGAGCATGCGCATCTAGTAGTTGGATTCAATGTTTTCCTTATAGTAGGGTCGAACACTTACAATTTAGCAATTCTGATCACTGCCCTATCTTACTTCGGATCCTTGATCACGAACCAGCTCCCTCAAAGCGTACTCATCGCAGATTTATGTTCGAATCAATGTGGCTCAATTCAGATGATTGCTGTAATATTGTTCAGAATTCTTGGGGGAGCTTTGGGGACACTTCTTTGACTGGTAATGCACTTGATAACCTCAAAAATTGTCGGGAGAGCCTAGAGCTTTGGAGTAGAAATTCATTCGGTAGTGTTCAGAAAAAACTTAAATCATTACGTGAGAGGATTCATATCATTAGAACTGGCACTATCAACGCAACCTCCAAAGCAGAGGAAATAGCCCTCACTTGTGAACTGAATGAGCTTTTAGATAGGGAAGAACTTATGTGGCAGCAGAGGGCAAAAGCTCATTGGATGAAAGAGGGAGATCGCAATACTCGTTATTTCCATAGCCGAGCTTCGGGGCGAAAGAAGAAAAACAAAATCAGGGGTATTAAACAGGCAGATGGGACTTGGTGTACGGCTGATCGAGATATTGAGAAGGTGGTTGTTGATTACTTTAAAGATATTTTCGCTTCGTCCCATCCTTCGAGTGCAGAGATTGACGTGGCTTTGAGCGCGCTTGGTCCAAGGGTAAGCTTTGAGAATAATCAGTACCTCCTCCAACCATACACTGCAGATGAGGTACACCGTGCTTTAATTTCCATGCACCCCTTGAAATCCCCCGGCCCTGATGGGTTCCCCCCTTTATTCTTTCAGAAATATTGGAAATACGTAGGGTCTGATGTCACTAAATGGGTCCTTGATTTTTTGAATAATGGGATTTTCGATAATAATTGCAATTTCACCAATATTGTCCTCATTCCTAAATGCCTTGAACCCGAACTAATAACACAATTTCGCCCTATTAGTCTGTGCAACGTGATTTATAAGATAGCATCGAAAACCATAGCCAACCGTCTGAAACCTATAATGAACTCTATTATCTCCGATTACCAATCAGCCTTCGTCCCTGGTAGACAAATTACCGATAATGTCCTTGTTGCCTACGAAATAACCCACCACATGAAAACACTGACTAAGGGTAATGTGGGCCAAATGGCCATTAAGTTGGATATGAGTAAAGCCTATGATAGAGTAGAGTGGGAGTTCCTTAGGGCAGTTATGATCCGGTTAGGTTTTGCCGAGAGTTTTGTGAGGCTTGTTATGCGTTGTGTTACTTCAGTTTCTTACGCTTTTGTTTTGAATGGTTCACAATTTGGTTTTGTAAATCCGGAAAGGGGAATCCGGCAAGGAGACCCCCTTTCTCCGTATTTATTTCTTTTTTGCGCAGAGAGCCTTAGTTCGCTCATTTGGCAAGCGGAAAGGGAAGGACACCTTACTGGCATTGCGGTATGCGAAGGCGCCCCACAGATTTCCCACCTCTTTTTTGCTGATGATACTCTTATACTTTGTCAGGCCACAAACTCAGCTGCACTATGTATTCGTAACTTGCTGGAGATATATGGTAGGGCATCGGGTCAGAGTATTAACTTCGAGAAATCTGGCGTTGTATTTACCAAGAGCACTTCTACTAGCAATATTGCATCGGTTTTGTCTGCCTTGCCTATCCGTATGGAGACTTCTCACGAGAAATATCTTGGCTTACCTTTATCTATCGGGAGATCCAAAAGGGAGGTATTTGATTTTGTTCGGGAACGAGTTTGGAATCGGGTAAAAGGTCTACGAGTTAAATTTCTTTCAAAAGCGGGCCGCGAAGTGCTTATTAAATCGGTTATTCAAGCTATTCCTTCCTATATTATGAGCTGTTTCAAATTGCCGGGTTATCTCATTCACGAAATTGAATCTTTAATAGCATCCTTTTGGTGGGACGAAGCACATAAGAGAAGGATTCACTGGGTGAGCTGGAGTTCCTTGTGTCGAAGCAAGAGAGATGGGGGCTTGGGATTTCGCGATTTGGATTCTTTCAACACAGCTCTTCTGGCTAAACAAGGTTGGCGGATTTTGATGCACCCGAACTCCCTAATCAGTCGGATTTTCAAAGCGAAATACTTTCCTCGTTGTGGGTTCCTACAAGCACAACTAGGATCGAGACCTTCATTGACGTGGAGGGGTATTTGGGGCTCGAGACAAGTGCTACAATCAGGCCTTAGATGGAGAGTGGGGGACGGGCGTAATATTAAAATATGGAGGGACAAATGGCTCCCGAATTCTAACGGCTTTGGCATCTCGTCTCCTCCTTCGGTGCTCTCAAGTGAAGCTACTGTTTCCTGCCTTATTGACGAGGACCTTAGATCTTGGAATAAAGAATTAGTGAACTCAATTTTTTGGGAAGAAGAAGCAAATTGCATCCTTTCGATCCCTCTTGGCAGCACACTAAATAGGGATATGCTGATTTGGCATTATGAGCGGTCGGGTTCTTTTTCTGTCAAATCAGCGTATCGACTCCACCAAGATATGAAAGCTGTATTGCGCGAATCACAATTGGGTGGACCGAGTACTAGTGTTTCCCGCGACTGGAATTGGATCTGGAAGGTCATGGCGCCTCCAAAAATCAAAATGTTCCTCTGGTTTTGCTGTTCGAACTCGCTGCCGATTTGCGATCGACTTCGACAGAGACGAGTTGCTAATAATGGCAGCTGTCCTCGATGCGGATTCGAGTCCGAATCTATTATCCACTGTGTTCTTAAATGCACATACGCTAGGCAGGTTTGGGCCCTTTCAGGCATCCCATTTGCTTCGTATAATAGTGATCTCAATGACACCGAACTTTGGTTCAATTTTGTTCGTTCGAAAACTGATGCGAAAGAGTTTGGTCGCTTCTCAATGTTTTGTTGGTGGATCTGGTATAGTCGTAATAAATGGATTTGGGAGAATACGGACTTGCAACCGCATCTACTTTGTGTGCTTGCTTCTAATTTTGTTGCAAGGTTTCTGGACTCAAGGTCCCAACTTTCCATTCAGTCCCCTAGTCCCTCTTCATGCAGCTGGTCCCCACCACCTAATGGTTGTTTCAAGATCAACATGGATGCCGCTTTTAGTGCCAATAGAGGGACTATCGGAATCGGTCTTCTTGCGAGGAATTCAGCAGGTGTTTGCATCGGTTGGAGTACTAGAATGCTCCGATTACCCCTTAACCCGGAATCAGCGGAGGCCCTTGCGGCCCTTAGTGCGATTGAGTTCGGACTTGCACATGGTTGGGATAACCTTATCATTGAAGGAGACTGTCTAGCTGTTATCCACGGTATCCGAAATACCTCCTCTTCATTATGCGCTCTTGGCCCAATTTATGACGACATTAGAAGACTTGGGACTGGTTTACATTCTTTCCAAGCTTCCCATGTTGCTAGGAATCTCAATAGTACTGCTCATGGATTAGCTAAACTAGCTGCTAGTGAATTTTGTTTCTCTTCTGCTCTTCCTGAGTCCATTGCCTCCATTGTAGCTCTTGAACAATCTCATTGAATGAATTTAATTGTTCTTCTCAAAAAAAAAAAAAATATGTACCGTTTCATGTTGTAGTTACACACTTGTCAATTAATTTAATAGTCCCATATACAATATTTAATTAATTAACATTTAGTGGTGATACCAATTTGTATATAGACAATTCTACAAAGAAACCAAATTAATGCACTCATGCTGATTGATTAAACGGTACCTTTTCATTTTACAATGAGCCGGTTAATTGAAACGTATTGCTTCAATTGCATGTTTCTCGAATTTATTAGATGAACTTTCTGTTCCATCCAAATTGCACACCGTTTTTCATTATTATAATTTCCATTCCAACTTTGGAATGGAATTATTCACATTAGAGTTTACAAAATCATTTCACAGAGATGTTAGTCCACTTTAATTAATTTCATACATTGCACAAAAATCATATTCTTACACATAACGATCTGATAGTCAATGACCTTTAAATTTCTCGGTTAAAATGAAATTGACATAACTACAATGAAGAATCAGAATTTCACATAATCTTCCATTTATTTAATTCCATTTTTCTTTCGTGTAAGCATGTACTTGAATTCCAGTTATATATTTTCTTGCCAAGTATTAAGTTGCTTTGAAATGATGTCAAACTCCAATTTGCAGAGAATTAATAATTTAATATCATATTAATTCAACATTAGGATAAATTTTTTTTTGAAACAAAACGTCACTTGTATTAAAGAAGATGTAATACAAGGAAGAGTGCAGAGATTGCACAAAGAGCATGAACAATAGGAAAATGAACAAGAAAACAAAGAATAGAAAAAAATCAAGAAAAACTAAATAACTACACAGCCATCCAATCCGTAACTAATAAGAATAATGGGATGCCTCTAAATGGTTTGGAATTGAACAACCACATAGCTGTCCAATATTTAATCTTTTCCCATATTTCCTCAACTGTGTGCTCCTTTTCATCGAAAATCCTTCCATTCCTTTCTAGCCACACATTCCACCAAATAGATTGCACAACCGTCTTCCAAATTAAACCTCTTTTCTTTCCTCCTAGACTTTGTAATGTTAAAATTTCCGAACAGAGAAGTGAATTACTCCACGAAATATTGAATTCCTTTGCCAATTTCAGCCATAGTAGAGAGGTAAATCCACATTGTGATAGAAGGTGGTCCACCGACTCCTCATCATTCTTACATAATACACACCAATTGGGAGATAGGCACTCATCATTCAACATTAGGATAAATGGTACTATATATATGTTTCTGTGGCTTGATCATAGATTTAGATAATTGATTGGATAAAGTCATCATTAGTAACTTTAAACATGCAAATATCAAACTTCATTATCATCATCCTTACGAGAATAAATCCCACTAACACTTCACATGCACCGATTCGGCAATGCAATGCACCAATTCACCCAGCGTGTATTTATCTCAATTTATCATATATATATATATATATATATATATATATATATATATATATATTTATAATAATCAAATCAACCGTAAATAATGAGGTGTTACAATGATTCATACATAACAAACAATAACACCAATGCTCAGACATGATCAAATTTAGCATGATTTTGATTTTTATTAAAGAGCAGATTGTTAAACAAAATGATTATTGTCTTAAGATTGTTGGTGTCTAACAATCTGTGTACTTAAATATTTCGATCTAACACAAAAAATAGTGAGAAATACTTACTTGTATCGAAACCAAAGATCACTTCAATCTTTACGTAAAAAGCAAGGAAATTAGACTGAGGCTAGCCGAAACAAATTTCCTTAAGACAATATTTCCGGGGCTGCCACGGTGCATACATTTTGATTCCCGGTAGTCTCCCAAGATACAACAGTCTGTTGTTCATTATTTGCACAAATAATGAACCCACGGCGAACCGAAGCAAATAGAAAATTCGACATAAATTTAAAGTTGAGATGAGAGTAAATTTTTTAATATTGTCGGAAAAAGGATACTTAATTGGCCAGATTAAGTCTCCTATTTATAGACTCAAAAAATGTATTTTCGCAAGAGACACAATGTTTGGATTGTACTGTTTCGATCCAAAGGGTACCTCTTCAGATCGAATAGACATGACCCCTTACTCTCAACTAATTTTATTCACAAATAGAATATAAATTCCAACAATAATTTATATATATATTATGAGCTTCCAGTGGGTTTTGTAACTTATTTGGGTATAAATAAGATTTCTCCCCCATAATTTACTCTACGTATTATCTTTATATCTCAGTCTGTTCTTATTTCTTTCTCTTTCATACGCACTATTATTATATTGTTCACCAATCTATTTACCTTAATCACTAAATCAAAGAGCAAATATAATAAATTATTTACTACACTTTATCAAGTCGATAGTCTTTCGGTGATCGTGGAAAGAGATTGTTGAAGAAATTTTTCGCTCGGGTGAAGAACGAGTTTTGGTGGGCCAATAATTTATATTACCAATTTTCAAGTGAACTTGAATCTTTTAAATCCTTATGAATTATATGATTTAAATCTTAGAAATTTATATTTTAAGAGCATGCCCTAGGGTTTATGTTTGATTATTGTTGCTATTATGGGATGAAATTGTTCTCTCTATTGATATAAGAATTTTATTAGCTCTTGGATTCTTCTTATTAAAATAATAAAAAGAAAAAAAAAAATTGGAACATCAATTTCGTTGTAATCTGCATCTTCTATTCATGATGCTTCACATTACGATGGTACCCACGTCAATGATTTTGTGGCGAGGTAGTATGTAACCTAAGAGATTATATATATGTTCAAATGAATGTGTATATATATGGTCCTTCATACAGATTTAGCTTGACGGCAATTCCAAAAGTAAATATCTTAAATAAATGTTGTTTTAGGTAGTAATTAAATTTGTCTATATGTTCTATTGTAAAGAATCAATACTAGTTTAATAAAATTAAAGGATGTCGAAGTTCTGTTAAGATTATGAGTAATCAAATTATTTATAGAGGACAAATTTGGTTAGGGGGGTCTCGATTTTTTTTAGTATATTAATTTTATATCTAAAAAAAATAGGGATAAAAAATAGTTCAATTATCAAAACAAATCAGCATTTAGTAGCAATCCCTCAGCCTAAATAAAAAAGTAGCCCAATTCAAATTTAACTCAATATTAACCCACCTAAAATTATTACTACCCAAACCTAAACAGTACAAATCTTGCTAAGAAGATTGTTGCAACTAAAAGTGTTGGTCCCAAAAGTGGTCAATGAGGTCTAGAGGGGGGTGGTGAATAGACCTCTGAAAGCTTTAAAACTTTTTCTTCAACTTTTTCTGTCAGCAGACTAAGCTGATCAAGAATTCGTAAGACTACTAAGCTGTTCGCGCACAAAGCTTTGAGCAGCAGAGTTGACCACCCATCTGATTTTACTCAGCTGATTCAGATGAAATATCAGAGTTTTAGAAACTAGTTAGCAGCGGATTTATCAAGTGTTTTTCAACCAATATGTTCCTCTTTAAGTTTTCTCACTCAAAAGATTTTATCCCCACTTTTTACAAATCCTTTTAAAATCTTTTTGTTCAATTCGTATGTTTGAGTTCTTTTGAAATTAAGCAAGGTAAAGAAACTATGAATCAAACACACATAATTTTTATAGTGGTTATATGGATACAAATCCTTTAGTCCACTCTTCTAAGTCACACAGATCTTGGGTTATACTAGAAAACACTTAGTTAACAGTATACAATGCTTGCGCCGATCAACAAATGAAAAGGCCACAAGTGCGCAGTAAGAAATCACACAGAGATCCTACTCTACGAAGCTACATCACTCACACAGATGGATCTACACTCCTCACATTATTTTCAGTATAGGAGCTCACAAAGAAAACCTACACTAAGAAGCTATATCACTTCACACAGATGGATGTACACTCCTTTATTTTCTCAGTTGAAAGTCACTAAGACAGACAACGCAAGTTCTCTGTTCTTCAACGAAAAGCTTCGTCAACAAATGACTGGGCTTGTGATCAGACGACTCAACTGATGGATCTTGCTTTTAAGATGTGATCTTGAATTGTTCAAGTCCTTTTTCAGATCTCCAGTTAGTCTTCTATTTATACTCCGGATTTGAATTTCTGCCTGTTGAAGGAAGGCAAAATTACTCTTTAACCCTAAGCAACGGTCTTATTCTCTGACGGTAGCTTTTGCTTTTGCAGACTATCTTCTGTACACTCTGTTGTACGGATGTTTACTTTATGTCCAGTCGCATTTAATGTTTACTAGATGAGTACTTAGCTGTTCGACGTAGTCTTCTTTGCTGTTTATCACTCCAGCTAGAATAACTATTCCCCCTGACATCAAGAATTGATACCACTTGTTGATATCATATTAGTCAGCTGATACCACTTATTGGGGTGATACCACTTGTTGAACTGATACTACCTGGTATAGTACATTCTTGAATATTACTTGGCTGTTGAGTTTCAGTCGGCTGATAAGAAGCAGTCTTCTGATAGCTTCATTTTGACTTATTGAAAACTTCATCTTTATTCAGGAGTACCGCTAATGGTACACGTTCCCCTTGAGTTCAAGAATCCGAGGTCAAGTAGTCTGATGAGAGTTACTCTTAAAAGACACTCAGCCGTTGAATTCCAGTAAGCTGTTTTGGGTTAGTTTTCTTATATGTTCCCCTCAACTTATGAATCCAAAAACAACAAACCAATTTTCTTTGTCACATGGTTGACTTGTTGGTTTCTGATGATCTATGCTCCACTTGTTCTTCTTTGATAGGCTTCAGCTTTCCAACAATCTTGCTTCCTTGAATCTCCAAATGTAGTGTCTACCACTTGTTGATTTATACCAATTGTCTGACACCACTTGTCTGATACCACTCACTTGACTGATATCACTTGATGGTTTGTAGCAATCTGATATAAGCAGCTTGATAGTACCATTTGCTGGTACACACTTGATGGTAAGATCACTTGTTGAATTTGTTGAAATTTGCAAGGGCAGTCAACTCATCTTTGTCATCTCACATGCACTTCACCTGTAAAACAAATGATTACTTTTGGTACCCCTTATTTATTGGGTCCAGCAGGGTTAGTGTACCATTTGACATGTGATGATTCAGTGACTTATGTTTTATCATGACAATACCACTGCTTGTTGGTCATGATTAAAACAGTGCTCATAAGCAAGGTAAGATGCATGAAGTATGTGATAAACATGCATATTATAATGAGGATGGAAATAGCACAGTGAATATGATCAACATAATAATATGGATAAGCATTGGATGTCATAATAATCATTATCATAATGTGATTCAAATTCTTGCCAATTATTTCATTTTTACCTCAATTTCTTACCCGAGTTATCTTATAACTCTCCCTAGATTTAGCAGACTTAATACCACTTTTAATTTTACTCCTATCAGCAACATATTTCAGCTTACTCGACTGATGAGTTTACTAGTCTGTTTAGTCTTAGGTAGCTTACAAGGTTTTCTAACCTTTTGAGCATCAGTAGGCTCCTTCTTCTAAGCCTCTGATTTCTATTTAGAGAATGATGCAATTTATTCTTTCAAGTTCATTTATATTTTCTATACGAATTACATACTCAACTTTGAGAGTTTCATTCTCATGCTCAAGCTTTTTATAGTCAGCTGATTCTTGAGGTTTTTCAACCTGAAATTTCAGTGATTTGTTTTGCTCTTTTTAGATGAGTCATCTCTTCCTTAAGCTTGACAAATGCACACACAATATTTGAATTTGTAATATAGCGTTTATTCAACAATTCAAATAGTGCATTTAATTAATAGTAGAAGTTACCTCAGTTTCAGAATCATCAGATTCTATGACAGTTAAGCACAGTGTTTCAGGTACTTCTTCAAATTCTTTATCAGACGACTGACGGTCTGAATAAGATGTGCAGGAGTTTATTAGCTTTGCTGCATCAGCTAACTTTGATTTGCTCTTTCTAAGCTTACGCTCCTTTTTGGCACGCTTTTCCTTTTCAACAAACTTTTCAGATGATGAGTGAGAATGATCTTTGATCAAGAGTCCATACTCCCCTTCATTGTAGTCTCTAAGTTTTGCTTTGGAGGAATCCCTGTTTTCCTGAAAATGATCAGAAGAAGATGAAGTAGCATTTTTATATTTTAATTTCATTTTCTTCTTGTAGAACTTCTCAAAATCATTCAGCAGCAGGATAACGTCATCAGTAGTGTAGACTTTTTCTGAACTCAGCAGAGTCTTCTGTTTTGACTTGTTTGCTGATTTCCTTGACTTGTCTGACGCCATTAGAGCAGCAGTAGGGTCTGAACTGGTAGACACTTCTAATCCCATTCTTGGCATTTGATACTCATATGCTTTGAGGGATGAGAGCAGTTCGGAAAGAGAAATCTTCTCGAAATCCCTTGATTCTTCCATAGCAGTCACCTTCATGTTGAATTTAAGTGGCAATGCCTTGGGAACCTTTGCGGTGATCTCGTTGTTCGAAAGTTCTTTACCAAACCTTAGAACTTCATTCAGAGCTTTGGTAAATCTGGTATCCATCTGATCAATCGTTTCACCAGACTTCATCTTGAAATTTTCAAACTCCTCAAGAGCCACACTGAGCTTGTGTTCTTTGATAGCGTTGTTTCCTTCGCTTAGCTCGCAGACTTTATCCCACATCTCTTTGGCAGTTTTGAAATGCTTGATCTTCTGGAATCTTTCTTTGTCTACAACTTTGAACATAATAAGCTTAGCCTTTTTATCAAGGTTTACTAACTTGACTTCTTTGGGAGTCAGCTCATCCAACTCATTGTCAACTATCTGATCTGGTTGGCCAGCAACTTTCACAGTCTTCTGAAATCTGAATGGTCCTTTGGTAAAACAAGTAAGCATGTTGTCGTCGTAAGCGGCAAGCAGGATTTCCATTATGATTTTCGAGCTTTCAAAGTTCATAAGGCCAATGTGAGGAACAAGGCTTATGACATCCATTTTTCAAAAAAGTTTTTGATTTTCAAAATATGCTCAATTTTTGAAAAATTTGGAAAACACATATTGGATCAAGTTCGTTTGATCAGGCAGAGGATCAGATGAACCAATTTGCTCTGATACCACTTGTTGGTCCCAAAAGTGGTCAATGAGGTCTAGAGGGGGGGGGGGAAGGGTGAATAGACCTCTGAAAACTTTAAAACTTTTTCTTCAACTTTTTCTGTCAGCAGATTAAGCTGATCAAGAATTCGTAAGACTACTAAGCTGTTCGCGCACAAAGCTTTGAGCAGCAGAGTTGACCACTCATCTGATTTTACTCAGCTGATTCAGATGAAATATCAGAGTTTTAGAAACTAGTTGGTAGCGGATTTATCAAGTGTTTTTCAACCCTCTTTAAGTTTTCTCACTCAAAAGATTTTATCCCTAGTTTTTACAATTCCTTTTAAAATCTTTTGGTTCAGTTCGTATGTTTGAGTTCTTTTGAAACTAAGCAAGGTAAAGAAACTATGAATCAAACACACATAATTTTTATAGAGGTTATATGGATAAAAATCATTTAGTCCACTCTTCCAAGTCACACAGATCTTGGGTTATACTAGAAAACACTTAGTTAACAGTATACAATGCTTGCGTCGATCAACAAATGAAAAGGCCACAAGTGCGCAGTAAGAAATCACACAGAGATCGTACTTTATTAAGCTAGATCACTCACACAGATGGATCTACACTCCTCACATTATTTTCAGTATAGGAGCTCACAAAGAAAACCTACACTAAGAAGCTATATCACTTCACATAGATGGATATACACTCCTTTCTTTTCTCAGTTTAAAGTCATTCAGACAGACAACGCAAGTTCTCTGTTCTTCAACGAAAAGCTTCGTCAACAAATGACTGGGCTTGTGATCATACGACTCAACTGATGGATCTCACTCTTAAGATGTGATCTTGAATTGTGCAAGTCCTTTTTCAGATATCCAGTTAGTCTTCTATTTATACTCCGGATTTGAATTTCTGCTCGTTGAAGGAAAGCGAAATTACTCTTTAACCCTGAGCAACGGTCTTATTCTCTGGCGGTAGCTTTTGCTTTTGCAGACTGTCTTCTGTACACTCTGTTGTACGGATGTTTACTTTATGTCCAGTCGCATTTAATGCACTCAGCTGGTTACCATTGATAAGCTTACTTCACCGACTTCACTTCTCTGATGGGAACGCTCGGTTGATGACTACTCGGCTGATTCAAGAATGAATACATCTATCTTGACTCGGCTGATGATAACCAATCTGATATCCCACTCGGCTGATTCGGTTACTTCGCTTCAAGACCTTGAGATAGGTTTCACTAAGCTGTTCTTAGTTGATGACTTAACCTTTTGATCTTCAAAACCATTATGGCATTTTTGTCATCTTCAAAACCTTCTCTTATTTATACCAATAAAAAGAAATGTCACATTCTCGTTGGTTACAAACTTGTGACATTAGTGCTTATTCTACTAGTTGCAACTGCATAAGTGGAGAGATATTTTTCAGCTATGAAAATAGTAAAGAATCGACTTTGTAACCATCAATGACTAAATGGTAGTTCAGTTATCTTTATAGAGAGACACATAATTAGTGGTATTTCCAACGATGCTATCATTGTCTGTTTCATAAAATAAAAAATCATTGTGGTCAATTAGTAATATAATATTTTGGAACTATAACTGGATAACATATGTAATTAAAGTATCTCGTGGAAATTATTTTTGTCAAACTCAACTTCTCCATTTTTGTATCATCGTCATATATTTTCTCATGAATAATATAAGCTTTTGAATAATAAATAGAATGTGTTTCAAAACAACGGTTTATGAGAGAAAGATGTCTCATTTTTTGTTCCGTCTAGCTAGTTTATCGCGTTCATGCTTTTGCACCTTGCTTCTCTGCATAATATATATGTTTTTTTTTTATTATTATAGCAGTTTGTCCATTGTTTCGACGCCGATCGTGTGGAAGTAGTTAGTTTCCTTTTACTGTAGTTGTATTAATTTTGCTTGCATGTTATGTGGGGGTGTAAACGAGCCGAGTACTATTGAACGATATATTTTACAAGCTTGGTTTGAATTTTATCGAGCTTAAAACATTGCGTTTGAGTTTGGTTTGAATTCTTAACGAACTGAGCTCAAACGAGATCAGGCCAAGTATCAAGTAGCTTGGTAATTTACACGTATTTTTTCAATTTTTAGCTTAACGAGTCGAGCTTGAAAAGTTATCAAACGAGAAATCTTTTCAACCATTTTTTATTTGTTTGATGAACGGAGCTTAAATGAGTTTTTATCGAAGGAGATCGAGTCGCGTATCAAAATAGTCTGGTTTGATTTTCAACCCTAATGTTGTGTAAACCAAATTTTGGGTTAATTAATTGATTACTTTTTGAAGTGAAAAATATGTGTTTACTTTATATATGAAATACATGCATGGAACTTTGGACCCATGTTTGATTCTATATAATTTCAGTTTTCGAATTGTGATTTGTAATTTATTTTTGATCATATTTATTTTTCATGTTTTATTTTTGGGGAATAAGTTTCCAATTTGCAAGTTTTATGAGCTTTTTTTATTTTTTTTATTTTTATTTTATCTTATGCATGTTGTGAATGGTGGTATATAGTTGCATAATAAATTAATGTGAGTGAAAATGAGGTTCATGGATATAGGACTAGAGTTCCTTCGGATTAAAGTCACATTGTTCATTATGAATTAAGAATCGGAACTAAAGCGTTCAACAAAATTACTTATACAGGCTACGTGCCCGTAAGAAAGTAAGCATGACAATTGTCAGGGACAATTTGCTAATTGATGCCCAAAAGGTTGAGGCTATGGTTCTGATCAGGAAACATTTGGATGAGACCCTTATGTTGGACTACTCATTATTTAAAAATCCCAGAAACTTTGGGATGCCCTGGCTAGTCGATTTGATCATAAAAAAACTAATCTATTGACAAAAACGACGAATATGTGGAACACTTTGATGTTCAGGGTGGTTAGGACCACATTTTGATTTGAACTATGTTTGGTTTGTTTTGAACCACATTTTGGTTGAAGATGTTTTTAATCCAATTATTATGGTAAATCCTAAAAACTGGAATATATTTGCTTTCTAGGTATGACATGTGGAAAATAATGTCTGCAAGATAGTGCACGTATGTACACTATCATAAGAGATATATCATACTTTGTTAATATAATGCCTAGTAGGATCTCGATGATAATAATATCTGCACATGTGATTTGGTAAATGGCTATGGATATGCCCATTATGCTCTATGTTCAAGAACATTGTTGAGTTTTAAAGATATTCGAACTAATGGATACCATCTTAAAACCACTGAAGAAAATGTGCATTACCTCTATTTTGTATGGCCAGAAGCGTACTTTGAAGAAATTAGATGGACTTTCGACTGGGTTATATAGGACCACAATATGTGTGTCCGAGGCACACCTTGTCGATAGTAATTTCTATGGCATGACCAGTTAGGACATCTAGCTAAAAACGTGATGTATCATTAATACTCTTAGAAATCCACTAACAATTAAGGATCTAATACACAATAATAAGTTATGTGTATCATATTTTATTGAAAAATTGAATACTATGATAGCTTATATACAGATGAGTAAGGATTCTCTTGCTTTCTTGAAGCATATCCAAGGGGATATATGTGGACCCATCACACCACCGTGTGGATCTTTTAGTTATTTTATGATGATGGTTTATACTTCGACCAAGTGGTTACATGTTGATTTATTATCCACGAGGAATTCTGCCCATCCTATCTTAGATTACACAGTTGGGAGCACTCTATCCATATTATTTCATTAAGTCTATTAGAATGGATAATGTCGCGGAGTTCATATTGCGACCTTTCAACAAATATTGCATGTCCCTGTATATTAATGTAGAACATGTTCTTACTCAAAATGGCCTAATGAAGGCATTTATAAGAAAAACTTATAAAGAATAGCTCGAATTTGGTTATGTACATCAAACTCTCGGTCTCTGCATGGGGCTATGCAATACTACATGCAAAGATATTAGTACGTTTGAGGCCTACCGCAACCCAACCGTACTCTGTATTACAATTGGTATCCCGCCATATACCAAAATTTTTCCTCTTAGGCACATTTGAGTGAGCAATATATGTGCCAATTGATCAACCACATCAGATAAAAATGGGACCTAAAATATATGGTATGTGAGATTTATATCGTCATCTAAAAATACAGTATTTGAAACCATTGACATATGGACTCTTTACCGCACAATTTGTGGATTGTCGATGAATGTCGTGAAGTCATGTTGAATCACCCCATTGTGTCCCATCACGATCCCCTACAGCTGTCAGAGAATCTGAAGTACATAGAATAATTGATCTTCATAAACTAGCCATAACATGCGGGGCTTAGGTGACCGGATCTCATATACCAACTGCAAATGTGCATGCAAAGATAGATATCCAAGAAGGCCATCGATCCCAACTAACCAGTCATATCTCCTGGCCTATAAGAGGGGAAGACCAATAGGATCAAAATATTTGCATCCCCAAAAGCGGTCAAATGCACAACTGTGGAATTTGATTAGTACCGGTAACAATGGGATCCCACCCCATCCATCTCATCCGTCTTGAAGATGACGTAGGGGGAGGTCTCAGACATCAGTATTCATCCTTGATAATAGGAAAATCTTGGTTGGTTATTCATGCAAGAATGAGATGTGATAGCGGGATAAAATGAACTTCAATGATGTATTTGCGTACACAGTAGTTACTGAAATTATATCAAGTGATTATATTGAGTCTCGGTCAGTGGACGAGTGCAAACAAATGGATGATTGACCCAAATGGGAAAAAACAATCCAGACTAAGTTTGATTCTTTAACAAAAAGAGGAGTGTTTGGACCAAGCACCTCTCAGAGTTCTACCCGTGGGATACAAATGGGTATTTACGAGGAAAAAAATGGGAAAAAGGAGATTGTGAGGTATAAGACTCAACTCGTTGCACAAGGCTTTTCTCAGCGACTTGAGATTGACTTTGAGGAAATATAATCTCCAGTGATGGAAGTTATTACGTTCAAATACTTAGTCAGTTTAATAGTATCAGATGAACTATGCAGCTCATGGATGTAATCACAATGTACCTTTATGGTGATCTAGATATTGTTATCTATATGAAAATCTCGGATGGACTTGTGGTATCTAAAACAAGTAGTTCTAAACCATGGAACACGCTCTATGTGAGGTTGAGTCGTTCAATTTATAACTTATAAAAATCCAAAAGAATATAATCGCCTAAGTGAGTATTTGCTCAAAAGGGGATACATGAACAATGATATGTGTCCTTGCGTGTTCATTAAAATGACATATTTTAGGTTTGTTATTGTTGTCGTTTATATCGATGACATGAACTTGATTGGGACTCCCGAAGAGGGTAGGAAGACAACTCAGCTCCTGAAATCTAGGTTTGAGATGAAGGATCTCGAACAGACTAATTTATGTCTCGGGCTTGAGATAGTTCACCGTATTGATTGAATTATGGTCCATCAATCGAATTACATCCAAAAGATGTTAATACTCTTTAATGAGGATAAAGTGTGTTCATTAGAATGACATATTTTAGGTTTGTTATTGTTGCCGTTTATATCGATGACAAGAACTTGATTGGGACTCCCGAAGAGGATAGGAAGACAACTCAACTCCTAAAATCTGGGTCTGAGATGAAGGATCTCGAACAGACTAATTTATGTCTCGGGCTTGAGATAGTTGATTGAATTATGGTCAATCAATCGAATTACATCCAAAAGATGTTAATACTCTTTAATGAGGATAAAGCAAAGCCATCAAGTACGCCAATGGTAATTCGATAATTGGATAGTTGAAGGATCAATTTCGTCCCATAAAGGATGACAAGGGAGTGTTAGCACCCGAGGTGTCATATTTAAGTGAAATAGGTGTATAATAGTACTTAGATCAATGTACTCGACATGATATTGCATTTACGGTAAATCTGCTATTTAGGTTTAGCTCCGCACTGATACGCCGTCATTTGAATGACATTAATGACATTTTGATACCTTCGTGGTACAACATACATGGGTTTGTTCTATCCTTATGTGTCACTAAAGGAAGCGAAGCTTGTGGGGGGGGGGGTATGTCAATGCTAGTTATCTGTTGGTCTGGCACAAAGCTCGTTCCTAGACTGAGCCAGTCTTTACGATTGGGAACATAGTTGTGTTTTGGAGGACTACAAAACAGACTTTAGTTGTCACTTCATCGAACCATGCCAAGATTTTAGCACTTCACGAGGCAGTGCGTGAATGCATGTGACTTAGGGCCGTGATTGGACATGTTTGAGGCTCCAGTAAATTGGCTACCACAAAAAATCCAACGATGGTACTTGAGAATAATGCAGCCTTCATCGAGAAGATGAAAACTGACTTTATTAAGGACGACAAAACAAATCACACAGCTCCCAAGTGTCTTCAATCAGCAACAACAAGAGGTCAAGCAAATAGTGATCCAATAAATTAAAAGTCAGGACAACTGCGCTGACTTATTTATTACCGAAAACCACTTTTGAGAATCCTGTTACAACTATTGACATGTACATGTTATCTGTTTTGCTTCCTTATAGGTTTCAGTGGAGTTAACTTGAAAGGGAGTACCGTGGTATTATGTATCTAGAAGATACCCGGGTGCCTTGTTGTATTCTTTTTCCTTCAAGTGAAATTTAGATTTCCACCGAATTTTGGTTGCCCGCCAAGGTTTAACTGTGTAGCATTTGTTGGTTGTAAAGATTATGCGTTCTACTCTTTTTCCTAATCGAAGTTCTTTTTCATCCCACTGAGTTTTTACTACTCGAAACTCGAAAGCCTTTAACGAGGCAACACGAAAATCATTATAGAGGCTCAATAGGAATCCCAAGGGGGGTGTTATAAATATTAGATATTAGTGGTAGTCCTATTGCTACTTTGATAGTTTAGGGACTTAATTGTAATGTATATCCATTATAGACTTTCATCTTTTATATGAGCTTTGTAAGAGCATCTCCAACAATGTCATCTATAAATGGTCATCTATATCAAATTATACATGGTAAACAGTGTTTTAACTACTCTTTAGCTATTCACTCCAACAATCATCATCTAAAATTTTAGAATTATTATATTTTATTCTTTTTCCAATATTAAATTTCCAACATTATAAATAATGTTTTATTACATTTTCACATAAAATATAGATAATAAATACATGTTTTAATGTTTTTTATTTAAATATAATAAATTAATATTTTTTTTAAATAAATGGCTTTAAATAACGGTTTAATAAAATATTTAATTCAAATAAATATTTAACTCAAACCAATAATTTTAGTTTTTTATTATCGATTATATTTCCCAATGGCTCTATTTCAACAACTATATTCCCAACGCTCTATTTCCAATGGCTATATTTATACATCTCTATATAATAGAAGTGATTTGCTCTCTCATTTCATCAGATTTATCATCTCTCTAAAAAAAATTGAAATCTATATTTGAATAATTCTTTTTTTGGTGGAATGGAAGATATGTTTGATTCATCGAACAATATTCATCTTCTTGAAGCTGTGATTTTAGAAGAACAAGAAGAAGAAAGGGCAAGGCAACGACAATCACGTCGGCGTGGGTTGACTCTTGGTCATGAAGTGATAACACGTAACAGAGAAGAAGGCCATGAGACACTTTGGAAGGACTATTTCGCTGAACGCCCCAGGTATCCTGCGCGTATATTTCGCAAGAGGTTTTGAATGAGGCGCGATTTATACCATCATATTCAGACTGCAGTTGAAGCTCATGGCAACTACTTTAAACAAAAAAGGAATGCTGTAGGAACTCTCGGTTTGTCATGCTACCAAAAGTGTACGACTGGGATGAAAATTATTGTTTATGGATATTCAACCGATGTTGTAGATCATTATGTATGTATCGGAGAAAGCACGGCCCTAGAGAGTCTCCGAAGGTTTAGCAATGCGGTTAATGCGGTTTTCGGTAAGCAATATAGAAGGTCACCAAACAACGAAGACGTAAGTCGGTTGTTAGCGTTAAATATGCGACGTTGCTTTCATGGGATGTTAGGAAGCATCGACTGTATGCACTGGACCTGGAAGAATTGTCCTACTGCATGGCATGGTACGTTTACCGAACATATCCATAAACCAACAATTATTTTTGAAGCAGTGGCTTCACAAGATCTTTAGATATGGCATTCAGGTTGTCAAGAGCACTAAATGACATCAACGTGCTAGATCGATCTCCAGTTATTCGTGAATTAGTTGTTGGGTGTGCTTCTCCTGCTAATTATTCTATCAATGGGCACAAGTCTATTATGGGAAATTATATAGCTGATGGAATATATCTACAATGGACAACTTTTGCCAAAACAATTCCATGTCCACAAGGAAATAAGCAAAATAAAATTTGCCCAAAAATAAGAAGCAGCATGAAAAGATGTGGAACGAGCATTCGGAGTTCTTCAATCACGTGTTCAAATTGTACGTGGACGGGTACGTATATGGGATTTGACAACTATAAGGTGTAATGTACGCATGTGTCACAATGCACAATATTGACTAATCCATCGCAATTCAAATTTCAATACATTCCAACAATGGTCCAACGTAAATGGTTTATTGTATTTGTGGTTATACATTTCTTTGGCACGTAATATCTGAGAAAATAAAAGATATTGTAGATTACCTATATGCGTTATAGTATATCACATCACTACATCAAAGTTCAATAAGAAATTAGCATTAAATGGTGTAGTATATATAATAAGAAATTAGCAATAAATGGTATAGTATATATAATAGGCTTTGGATGCCTAAGCATAAATGGCATAATAGGTATTCTTATATAAAGTAAGTTAAACCAATTTTACATATTTGTAAATCTAATAAATTAAACATAGATAAATAAAAATAAAAATAATAGTTTAGTGTTATACCTTATCAGTCTCAGTTGTGCCACTCTGTTGTAATTGTTGAACTTGTTCAAGGCATCCAATAAATCCACTCACAAATGTATTGATATTGCCCCAACGGTTCGAAAGAGAATCTTTAGATCGATCATATTTTCCTTCTGTGTGAAAGCGATTAGACGCTCTCACCCAATGCACTACTTTTTTGGCTATTACCAATGATTGAGTCCTTAGACGTGGTGAGGTATGCATTTATGAGAGCGAGGTCCTCATCCCTTGAATTTTTTTTTGGTGCGTTTCCCTTTTTGTTCTTAGCTTTCTTTCGGCTCACGTGATGGTCTGGATCCTAGGTTAGTGTAATCCTCAGATGGAGTTTGTGCCACAAACTCTTCGCCATCGTGAAGCATACTAGTGAAATAACCTCTTCATTCCAAATTCATCCACACATAAGTGGAAAATATAATTAAATATCCAAATTGTATAAGTAATTAAAAAAAAAGGATTAAATTTCAGATAGCATTTTACAAAATCTAATTTTTAAAAATTCTTCACAATTTTTTAACACAAATACATATTAAACACTTTTTTCAATTTAAAAAGTAAAATAAGAAAAAATAATTAAAAATAATTAAAAAATAAACTACAAAGGGACGTTCCCAAATCTCAGAACAGGTTTACTACATCTTCTGGCCCATCTCCTCCTTCTCTCTCAATCTAATCTCTACAACCTCCACCTCCGGCATCATTCTCCTCTCTACATCGATTCTAATCAAGAAGAAGAATAAACACTTCTCCCATTCCTTGTAACCCAAAATTAAACCCATCCCCTCCCTCTGTCTTTCTTAGTTTTCTCATCACCAATCCACCTCCGGTGAAACTCCACCATCTCCGATGAAATTCACAAGAGATAGTCGCCCTTTTACTGCTCCCTCGTTGCATATTGTTGAGGTAAAATAATCAGCTATTTATTAATTTTTTAATCTACTCTAAAATTTAATTTACACTTCAATGGAGCTAGTCGTTGAGGATTTTGGCAGGGGAGATGGTTGGGGATATTTAATTTGCTTATGTAGAAGTCTTGTATATTTATAAATGGACCTCTATATATACAGGTTCAATCTTTCAATATGCATAGGCTTGTATAAATACAAGCCACTAGTGGAACAAGATTTTTTAGTTTGGTTATGTATAAAATCAATTTTAGCTCTTGGAAGAGCAAAAATGTTGGGTTATTGGTAACGTCAGGACGTCAAAAGCAGCGGAATTTTAAAATTTTTAAATAACCCAGTCAGGATCTTTACTCATCTAGTCATACGAAAAGGATTTTCAGCAAATAAACCAAAACCATAGGGTGTTTATCGAATTTACCTCACCACAAGCAAGGTGGTAGTTTTTCTCTGTTCTTCGATCATATCTGATGGATCTGGTTCGTGAGAAGCACCCTATGTGTTGTGCCTCTAGCAGTATCCACACCAACTGGATTTAAACAACTCTCTTGGATCCTTAGGCTCAGAACTGGGATCCAAAAGTTATCAAACAAGAAAGAAGAAGAAAACTATTTGCATGAACCCTATGCAATTGCACAGAGTTTCGGCCGATCCTTGTTTTGTGAAAATAGGTGCGGCGCCTTTTATTCTTGGAGAGGAAGTATATGTATTAGGTTTTCCTGATTAAAATAATCATCCTATACATATTCTCCTTATGGAGTCTACTACTCCACGTATTTATGTATATTTGTCGGCGGCTTATATCAACTTATATATCAATTTGCCGATTGATATATATAAGTAATTAGGTTAATGGAGTTTTCCTACTCCATATATATCTTTAAGTATATCCTTTACCAAGATATATATCCTAGTTCTATTAGGAAACGTAAATCCTATTTCACTAGGTAGTTTCCTTTTGAACTTAGTTAACTTCTTTACTTAATTAAACACCTTTAATTAATTTAGCCCATTTAATTAATTAATATAATTAATCAATTAAATTAATTCCTCTCTTATCAATTAACACTTTAATTAGTTAGTTTCCTTCTTCAAGAATTAACACTTTAATTCTTAAGTATTGATTTAACCCTTTAAATCAAACTTTCCTTGTATGATTTGTTGCAGTCCAATTGTATTGTGTGTGACCCTCTAGGTTCACCATCAATTGGTCGCGGGCCCACGACTTTCATGATTTAATTTTGAACCCCTTCAATTAACCACTCAATAATTGCTCCGATTAATTGAACCCCTTCAATTAACCACTCAAGAATTAATTTCCTTATTAATTAATGAGTACCCACACCTCATGGTCGATGTCTAGCCACAAGCCCATGAGGCCCAACTTTAGGTGAATTGATCTCAGTGAACCTCACCTCTTATAAGTACCATGTACATACGGTCCTTCTATCGACTAATTTCCCGATCAAGACTTAGGTGTGT
This sequence comes from Penstemon eatonii, assembly GCA_038501285.1. Taxonomy (NCBI): domain Eukaryota; kingdom Viridiplantae; phylum Streptophyta; class Magnoliopsida; order Lamiales; family Plantaginaceae; genus Penstemon; species Penstemon eatonii. The sequence goes on from CM076710.1 coordinate 61,027,640, forward strand.
GAATTGATCGGCACCTCTAAATTGTCTCGATAACTATACTTTCTAATTCCTGACAATGATTCCAGTGTGACTGCCAAATTTGGAAACCCCATTCCAAATGCTTCACCAACTGTGGCCACAGGTTTCTCGGGATCTATTATCTAAGAACGTATAGGAAATTCTCTCAACTCACTACGTTGAGTCGGTAGATCCCATATTGATGCTAACCATTCGCGTACACGGCTATACGCACCCAACTTAGGCACACAATGATCAAGCTACGTGACCGGCACCTAAATCTAAGTACGTATGCCCATGCACCGAATTCGCCCTAACACCTCAAGTATAAGGAATAAATCGTACACTGTTATAAGCTTGAGAAACATCTCATCGCCGATGTGCGTCATGCGCTTCCACAATGAGTTTCTCTTTTCGGGTCGTTCGATGCGTTCGATCGTCTCCATCGAACCACCTACTCATATGCACTGGCCTCAAATGCCTTGCTCATGAAACGCTACAAATTCACTCCATGTGAATCATGCATATTTGTACAAGTCTTTGCGATTCCTTCGATACCCCGTCTCGTTCGAAATCTATGACTTGGAACATTTTTAAGATCACGACCTTAGAGACTATTTCATGATTACACTCAGTACTGAAGTGAATCGTCCCATAGTCTATTGTGATCTAAGGATTTCATCCAATCGCTTAAGTGATTCGCGAGAGATGAAGTTGGCCATTGTTTGATATACATACTATAAATAAACAGGCGTATTAAGTCATTTATACTAATGAAAGATAATGATAGTTCCAATACAAATTAAATATATTGGCTTACAGGGCACTATCCCATCAATCTCCCACTTGCCCTAAAGCCAATCACAAACATTTCTAGGACCCATCTTTTTAAAGATGTTCCTCGAACTCATTTCATGATATAACCTCTTTTAGTGGATCCGCTAAGCTGTCTTCTGAGTTGACGCGATCCATTATGTGCGTTAACTCTACCAATGATTTCTCTAATCAAATGGTACTTTTCTCTCAATTGTTGTGTTTAGATTTCTGGTGAGATCTCGAATGCTTTGCTTTAGCGATAGCTCCATTGTTATCATAGAAGATAACCATGAGCTTCGCAATGCTAGGCACTACTTCCAACTGTAGGATGAAGTTTTATATCCAAACACCTTTTTGAGCCGCATTCAATGCTACATTTAATGCTGCAATTTATCTTGCTTCAGTGGTTTAGATGGTTACGGTGTTTTGCTTGGAACCCTTTCCAATTTACCGTTACCCCATTGAGGCAGGATATGTATCCAAAAATGGATATATTTAATTCATCCACATCAGACCGAAAATTCGAATCAGTAAATCCTTTGAATTTTAATTCTCCACTACCACCGTAGACCAAGAACAAATCCTTAGTCTTTGTCAAGAGCATAAGGATATCTTTTACGGTGGTCCAGTACTCTTCACTGAAGTTTGACTAGTAACTGCTCGTGATACTTGAGCAAGTTCTACGTCTGGTCTAGTACATAGTAAAGCATGCCACATGCAACCTTTTGTTTGAAACATAAGGTATTTGAGACATTCTTCTTTTATCCTCATTGGATGTAGGGCACATCGATTTGGAACAAGGGATACAGTGTCTCATTGGAAGCAATCCTTTCTTGGATTCTTCATACTAAATATTTCCAGTATTGATTCTATGTACTTAGATATAGAGAGTGTCAGCATCTTTTCCGATCTATTTCTATAGATACGTATCCCAATACGCAAGATGCTTCTTCTAAATCTTTCATGGAGAACTGCATGGACAACCATGTTTTCGTCTGTGCTAACATTCCGATATCATCCCAGATAACCAGAACATTATCGACATATAAAATATGAGCTTCATCGCGCTCCCACTAATCCTTTCGTACACTCAAGGTTCATACTCGTTTTGATGAAGTCAAATGTCTTGACTATCTCATCGACACAAATGTGAATCTGAATGGATTCAGACATTGCTAATGGAGAAAACGTTTCTTCAAAGTCTGTTCCAGAACATTGTGAATAGTCTTTTTACCACTAGTCGATTTATACCTTGTTGGAATGGATGAGATCCATTTCGGTTTGCATGAATTCCAGTCATGCAAGTGCGTCTACATCCAAATGTAGCTTTTTCGTATATGGTGAAACCATATTTCAAGATCTTCATGAACTTGATCAGATCTACGAAGTATTGGTGTACTTGATGGTTCAGTAGTTTCTGGATTAACTCCCACTGTTTGCGGGGATGGGTCCAAATCTTGGACTTCATCAAGTTCCATGACGTTTCCATTTCCTTCGAAGAGAAATTCATCAACTGAGGAACGGGTACTTAGGAGAAACAATTGTTTCTTATCGTCGTGGAACATGTATCCAATGGATTTCGTTGGATACCCCACAATTATATACAAATTGGATCTACTAGCCAATTTATCACCTTTCTTGTTTCTACCATCGGCAGGAGATCTTCATACTCAGAAGTAAGAGTATAGAGGTATTTTGCCACACCTTTCTTGGTAAAGCTTTGTAGGCACGAACTTTGAAGGTACTTTGCTCAGTATCTCCGATGCAGTCAGGAGGACCAACCCCTAGAATGCATGAGGAAGCTTAACAAAACTCAATATGGATCGAACAATGTCTAACAATGTTAGATTCCATCTCTTTAGATACTTCAATAAGTTGAGGCGTCTTAGGAGGAGTTTGTTGTATGAGAACCCCATTCTCATTGAGATAATTGAGGAATCCTTGACAAGTATTTGCTATCTCGATTAGATCGAATGGTTGTAATACTATGTCTTTGTTGATTCTCTACTTCGTATTGAAATACCTTGAAAATTATTAAAGGTTTTTTCGGATTTGTATCTCACTAGATACATTTTTCACTAACGACCAAGGTCATTAGAAAAAATGTACGAAGTATGAGTAATCTCCTCTCACACTAACTTTTAGTGGTCCATATTCATATGGATTAAATCCAGATTTTGTTTGGTTCGCTCTGGATTCCCTGTGACGGGAGATCTGGTCATCTTTCCTTTGAGACATGATTCTCAGGTCGGAATTTCATCTAAGTTATGTTTTTCAAGAAGCTTAGGCGAAACCAACTTTTGAATCCTACTCTTGGAGATGTGCCCAAGTCTAGCGTGCCAAAGTCATGGATTATTATCTTTGTATTAATTTGAACTTCACTCATTAATTCAATAAAATTGAGTTAATGGTTTAATTCAATTAATTTACTTCCTTTCAATTAACTTCTTTAATTGATTCCTTTTTCTTTTCAATTAACCCTTTAATTGAAACGTTGCTTAATTAATTAGATCATCTAATCAATTAAACATATCAGTGCCTTTCTTAGATGCAGTGTGATAATTCGATTTTTAGGCTACTTGCGTTCTTTCGACTACCTTTATGGTCAAATTTAGAAGAGAACAAATCCTTCTTCATTTTACTCTTCTTTGACTTTGCAGTCCATGAAGTGTAAATGATCATGACATGTTTATCCTATTTGCCTCTAACCAATACTTTGGTTGATTCATGAAATGTGATCAACTTATCAAATGAGATCAGTGTATTTCAAGAATCATTTGAATGAGCGGGAGGAGAATTTAGGAGGAAGTTAATGTTAAGATTACTTGCAGGCCTACTTTTAATCGATCCAGTTTTCAACTAGATTGATAAAACAAAGACAGTGATCCTTGACACTAGTTCCTTCATTTATTATCGAGTTTTGAAACAATTCCTTAGAAGTCTCGAATCAAATCGGTTCAAAACTACTCCTCAAAACAAGCCTTTTGAGGTGGAGGTTTGTTTCAAAAGCATCAGACATGCTCCTCATGTTGCTTCCATAGCTCGTTCAATCTTGATGCTTATTTGAGGAAACGATCATTAAGATTCCCATACTCTATAGGTGATTCGTTTCTCTTTCTGAGATTCATCTTTATATGAGGAAACGATCATTAATATTCCCATACTCTACGGGTGATTCGTTTCCTTTATTTTGACTTATCTCAGAAGCGCATAAGGCATAGGCTCGTCGTTTAAGAACATCATTCCCACTTTTGGAATTCAAGACAATTCTCAAGTTTCTTGCCTAGTCGATATTTTGATCCAGTTATTTTATTAGTCGAGGATAAATTGTAAAATGGATAACCATATATATCTTAGTATCTATTTTAAAGAGAAGACAAACAATCAGTGGACTAGTTAATGAATAATACTTATAATCTACAAAGGTTGGACTTTCTATCGTAAAAGTTCTCCCACTATTTTATCGAAACAATTACCCCTTCAATTGTTCGGGAAATTCTATTTCCTAGTAGGTCTTGACGTCTCATCGGCCATTAATTGCACCCACGACTCGCGGCCATACAACCAATTCCCCAGGTAGGCATACTTATTGCCAATTGTGTCACTACACAACCTTCAAGCTATTTTGCCTCGATTTTCGTACTTATCTAGCACTGCTACATCATAAGTGTTACTAATCGTTAAGTCTAACCCATCAATCATGATGAGTAACGGGCCCGGTCGTGAACTCCCCGTAACTGGTTATCGATCGATATTCACATCCCGACCAGTCCTCACCCTTGTCGTGTTTAGTTAAAACATGAGTCAAGGAATTTCACGTATTGTCCCTTTCTTCGACTCGGGTGCCAGACTCTGGATCACCTCTATCGATAAGTAGACAACATACACTAGTCCCTATTGATGGAAGGCTTGGATTTATACAAATACTTTATTTTATTTTAATCCAATATGACTTAATATTTAATTAAAGAGGGGATTTACTGGTTTGAAAGTTTAAGGCAAATTCTCTCGAGATCTCACTGCTTCGATTATGAATTATCTTATTTACGATCTAATATTCTAGCGCGTAATACCATACAAGCCAAATAAAATAAGCAATAAATAAATAAACCTAGCATGCATTTCTAACACAATATGTTTTCGATCGGGAGCCACCTATGTTTGGGCCATCATTGAGCCAGTAATGTTGGCCCAATTGGTCTATCTAATGGGTTCTTAATGGGCCTTGGCTATTACATAAATATCCAAGCATACTTGGCCTTAATTGACACCGGGCTTCCTTGTTGCATGTAATGGGCCTCCACCCTAAACTATTTAATGTAAAGCCCTAATCTATTACATTGGCACAAAAAGGCCCAAATAAAGGCTCGCAGGCCCAACAAAAATCCAAAAGAAAAATAAACCAATCACATCTAAGGTCAAGGCTCGGCTCGATCGAAAACCACGTAAACAATTCACGTTGAGCAAAGAAACAAGCAAACACATTTACTAGTTTCCTATCTTACATCAATTATTTTAAACGCCTTTAAAATATTTCTCTAGATTCTTACTTAAGTCTCTACTAATTATGGTAATCTATATTAGGATAAACAAAAATAATTTTATGCTTAAAAACAGAATAAAAATTTTCAACTTTTGAAAATTGCAATTCAGCCCTCCAACTTTTGGAAATTGCGATTTAACCCCTAAAGTTTTGGAAATTACAAATTAACCCCAAATTTGAAATTGGGCAGAGGAAATGAAAATTTTATTTCCAGAAAAATTTCGAATTTGCAATTCAGTCCCTGCAATTTTCGGTATTTATAAAAATAGCCCCAATACTTTCGGTTTTTACAAAACAGCCCCAAATTGTAAAATTTCCAGAAAATTACTTTCTGTCCAGATTTGTAAAATATCAATTTCAGTCCAGTTTTCCAAAAATCGCTAATCGCAAAAACAGCCCTCTAATTTCCGTAAAATACAAAATTGGCCCAAAATGTTTTTATGCAATTTTACCCAAAATCAGATCTCACCACATAACAAGTAAGAATCAGTAACACGAATATAATATGCAATACAAATAAAGCAATCAAATTATATTCAGACATTTTCGTATGAGAGTAATGAGTTAGGCTCTGATACAACTGTTGGGTTATTGGTAACGTCAGGACGTCAAAAGCAGCGGAATTTTAAAATTTTTAAAAAACCCAGTCAGGATCTTTACTCATCTAGTCATACGAAAAGGATTTTCAGCAAATAAACCAAAACCATAGGGGGTTTATCGAATTTACCTCACTACAGGCAAGGTGGTGGTTTTTCTCCGGTCTTCGATCAGATCTGGTTCGTGAGATGCACCCCATGTGTTGTGCCTCTAGCGGTATCCACACCAACTGGATTGAAGCAACTCTCTTGGATCCTTAGGCTCAGAACTGGGATCCAAAAGTTATCAAACAAGAAAGAAGGAGAAAACTATTAGCATGAACCCTATGCAATTGCACAGAATTTCGGCCGATCCTTGTTTTGTTAGAATAGGTGCGGCGCCTTTTATTCTTGGAGAGGAAGTATATGTATTAGGTTTTCCTGATTAAAATAATCATCCTATACATATTCTCCTTATGGAGTCTACTACTCCACGTATTTATGTATATTGGGCGGCGGCTTATATCAACTTATATATCAATTTGCCAATTGATATATATAAGTAATTAGGTTAATCGAGTTTTCCTACTCCATATATATCTTTAAGTATATCCTTTACCAAGATATATCCTAGTTCTATTAGGAAACGTAAATCCTATTTCACTAGGTAGTTTCCTTTTGAACTTAGGTAACTTCTTTACTTAATTAAACACCTTTAATTAATTTATCCCATTTAATTAATTAATATAATTAATCAATTAAATTAATTCATCTCTTATCAATTAACACTTTAATTAATTAGTTTCCTTCTTCAAGAAGTAACACTTTAATTCTTAAATTTTGATTTAACCCTTTAAATCAAACTTTCCTTGTATGATTTGTTGCAGTCCAATTGTATTGTGTGTGACCCTCTAGGTTCACCATCAATTGGCCGCGGGCCCACGACTTTCGTGATTTAATTTGTGAGCTTATTAATTCCTCCGATTAATTGAACCCCTTCAATTAACCACTCAAGAATTAATTTCCTTATTAATTAATGAGTACCCCACCTCATGGTCGATGTCTAGCCACAAGCCCATGAGGCCCAACTTCAGGTGAATTGATCTCAGTGAACATCACCTCTTATAAGTACCATGTACATACGGTCCTTCTATCGACTAATTTCCCAATCAAGACTTAGGGTGTGTGAATTGATCGACACCTCTAAATTGTCTCGATAACTATACTTTCTATTCCTTACAATGATTCCAGTGTGACTGCCAAATTTGGAAACCCCTTTCCAAATGCGTCACCAACTGTGGCCACAGGTTTCTCGGAATCTATTATCTAAGAACGTATAGGAAATTCTCTCAACTCACTACGTTGAGTCGGTAGATCCCATATTGATGCTAACCATTCGCGTACACGGCTATACGCATCCAACTTAGGCACACAATGATCAAGCTACGTGACCGGCACCTAAATCTAAGTACGTACGCCCATGCACCGAATTCGCCCTAGCACCTCAAGTCTAAGGACTAAATCGTACACTGTTATAAGCTTGAGAAACATCCCATCGCCGATGTGCGTCATGCGCTTCCACAATGGGTTTCTCTGTTCGGGTCGTTCGATGCGTTCGATCGTCTCCATCGAACCACCTACTCGTGTGCACTGGCCTCAAATGCCTTGCTCATGAAACGCTACAAATTCACTCCATGTGAATCATGCATATTTGTACAAGTCTTTGCGATTCCTTCGATACCCCGTCTCGTTCGAAATCTATGACTTGGAACAGTTTTAAGATCACGACCTTAGAGACTATTTCATGATTGCACTCAGTACTGAAGTGAATCGTCCAGTCTATTGTGATCTAAGGATTTCATCCAATCGCTTAAGTGATTAACTAGAGATGAAGTAGGCCATTGTTTGATATACATACTATAAATAAACAGGCGTATTAAGTCATTTATACTAATGAAAGATAATGATAGTTCCAATACAAGCTAAATATATTGGCTTACAGGGCACTATCCCATAAAAAAACAATTGATGGGGGATGTTCTAACCTCTTTTTAACTTATTTGGATATAAATAATAGTTCTATCATCTCCATGTAAAGAACCATAATTTGCTATATGTATTATCTATGTCTCTCAATGTCCTTATTTCTTTCTGTTTCATACTATTATTATAATGTTCATCAATCTCTTCATCTAAGTCACTACACCAAAGAGCTAAAATAATAAATTACTTACAACATAGTTGAATTAAAAAACTTAATAAGTTATCCACATCTCTCCTAAATTATCTCCTAAAATTTAGTTTGGTTTAATTATTTCATGAATATTTTATATTTTTTGTTGGGCACCCAAATTGTGTGTGTGGGTGACAGCAATTGTCCTGTGGCATCCAAACTGAGTGTTCGGGTGGAGTCACAATCGAATATCGTGGACGCTTGTGTGAATGCACTATAAGGAAGGTATGCGTATTTCCTAACACCAATTGGTTTTGGGCCAAATGGTAGCGCCTGAGGTCCTACAAGTGGTATCAGAGCCAAGGTCACGTGTTCGATTCCCAGCAGGAACAATTGCTGAGGGGGAGAATGTTGGGCACCCAAACTGAGTGTGCATGTGATAGCAATTGTCCTGTGGCATCCAAACTGAGTGTGTGGATGGAGTCACAATCGAATATCGTGGACGCTTGTGTGAATGCACTATAAGGGAAGGGTATGCGCATTTCCTAACACCAATTGATTTTGGGGCAAATGTTAGCGCCTGAAGTCCTACATTTTTCATAGAAGTTAGTAGGAGATTATTTTAATTAAATTTTATCATAATAAAGATAAAAAGCATAGACTCACTAAAAATTGTGAACTCTAATGAATACAAGTTTAATATGTATCAAAATTGCTCGATGTTCACATAGCCACAAATCATAAACAAATTACCCAAGCATATGAATTGGTTGCTCATTTAGTTAATGAAAAAATATATAGTTGAGTCATAATAATTTATTGGTACGTACAAATGAATAATCCAACAAATTTTAGAATTAAAATATATTTAATTGTCTTCGTACAACGACGAATCTTCTTAAGAAATTATTCAACTCTTCTTCTTCTTCTAGTTTTTTTTAATGATTCCTAAGAATCTGTTAAAAAAGTAGAAAAACATTTTGCATTTTACTGCCATATAAAAACACTTGCTGATTCGGGAGAAACATTTCTTTAATTTGTTTAGTTCTAGTGGATTTAGGTTCTTTAATTTCCACAAAGTTTTTGGCTTATGTGTTTGTCTCTGTTTGCTGTTCTGATGAATTCTCCAAACACAATAGAATTGTTGGACGGAAATTTTTTGATTTAGAATTTTTTGTGTTAATTTGTTTTTTTGATCTCAATCGAAATCGAAGAAGTTGGGTTTCTATTTCATTTATTTTTTAAATAGATCTGTACCGCGGCCACCACTATCCTGGCTTCCGCCGAGGGGCTACAGGAAACTCCATGTGACGAATTTGGGACAAACAAGATGAAAAATAAGTTCCATATCAGATGATTTGAAAAAGAGGGTAGGGTTCTTTTGCAATTAAGTCGGAGAGTCATTTAGCAAATAAGTTAAGCATAAATGTTTGAAAAAATTATATATTTTTGATATTAGGGTAATTTATAACTATGTTACGCAATATAAATCATCAAATGATTCCATTAATTGACAATAATCAACTTGTTGACCTTAAGGTAATGTATAACTAGGTTAATCGTAATAAAAATATCCTTATGGCTCAATTAATTTATATAATAGTATTAATTTATTTAATATTTATTAAACTATTAATCAAAATATTGATTTTGGTCAGTTAACCGAGTCATTTATTGATTTAGACTAATATTAACTTAGTTATATATTACCATAAGGTCAACAATGTTGATTTTGGTCTATCAAGCAAGTCATTTGTCGATTTAGATTACGATTAACCTAATTTTACATAACCTCTAAGGTCAACAATGCTGACTTTGTCAATTAATCGAATTATTGTCGATTTGGATTGTGGTGGAGTCATTTGTTGGTCCCAAGTGGTCAGATGAGGTTTAGAGGGGGGGTGAATAAACCTCTTTAAAAATTTTCTTCCAATTTTAACTTTAAAACTTTTTCTCTAACTGTGAGCAGACTAAGCTGATCAGAGTAGTAAGTTTACAATTCTGTTCGCGAACAAATCTTTGAACAGGTTTGATGACCACTCGTCTGATAATAACTTAGCTGATTTTGTTAAAATCAGTTTTAATACTTAGAGTACTTGCAGCGGATTTTTCAAATTGTTTTTCACAAGTATTCCTAGTAGTTTGAAAAATGTTTCCCCAGTTTTATAAACTCCTTTTAAGTATTTTTCAAACAGTTAACTTAACGTGTTTTTATGCAATCAGAAAATATGCAAGTTTAAAAGCAATGTAAAAACACAAGTAATTTTTATAGTGGTTATTTGGATGCAAATATCCTTTAATCCACTCGTCCAAGTCACAAAGATCTTGGGTTATACTAGAAACACAAAGTAACCAGTACACTCTGCTTACGCCGATCAACAAATGAACAGGCCGTAAGTGCGCAGTAAGAAATCACAAAGAATTCCTACTCTCTGAAGTAATATCACTCACTTAGATGGATATCTACTTCTCACAACACTCTATTTTACAAATTCACTCAGAAGATGTGTATAGCTTTGTTCTTCAACTTCGCTTTTCGTCAACAAATGACTAAGCTGATGAGTGAGCTGTTCTTGAGACTTAAGAGTTCTGCTTCGAAAAATTCTCTCAAAAAGTGTGTTGCTTTTTTTCTCTTCGTCTCTTTCAGCTATTTATACGTGAGATTTGAAAAATGTCCGTTGAAGAGAGACAAGATTCAAATTCCTCGAGTACTGGTCCTTAAAATCCGCGAACGGCTCTTTTGCAATCTGTCCGTACTGTTAACAGTACTATTTTGCAGGCAGCATTAAATGCACCCAACTGATGCGAAGCATTTCTTCAATCATTTGTCTTTAATAACCTTGTACTTCAGGATTTATTACTCCAAGGGGCATTTATTACCGTTGGGAAGACTTTATGATCATTTCCACTTGGCTGACGAAAGTGCAAGTCTGATGGCGAACTAGGCTGATCTCAAACTTGAACAAAACTGATTTGAGTCGGCTGATCTTCATCAGTCTGATGTCTTTCTTTCAGCAGATCAGAAGTCTTGGACCTTGAAATTTGACTCTTCTGATGTCTTCATTACTTAGTCAGAATTTCTTCAAAGGGATCATCAGCTAAGTTAACCCATACTTAGCCAATCTTGAAGTTTTGGAATCCTTCAAAACCTCCCTTTACAAATTGTCTTCAGTGCCTTCAACTTCATCCTTATCCAACAATTTCCCCCTTTTTGATGATGACAAAACTTCAGCTAAGTACCTGTTAAATACCTAAACTAAAGATTGGAATCCTAAAAAAATTTCTGAGATAGAAAATGATATGTTGGAGAAACTTGACTTTTATTGATAAGAAAAGTATTACAAGTACAAGTTCTTCAGATGAGATGTCTGAAAGATAGATAAAAGTAAACTGATTACAAAGATTTTATAAATTTTAGCTATCAGCTTCTTCAACTGATCCTTCAAGCACTTCTTCATATTCATAAGAAGACTCATCATCGTCTTCTTCTTCTTCTTCTTCACCAGCTTCATCATCCAGGTTTATGTTTGCTTTGGCAGCCTCCATCTTCTCTTTAAGTTGTTGTTCTTTGATTAGCTCCATTGCCTTCCTGGGTGATTCAGTATTCTTGTACTTGGTAGTTTCTTCTTCAGCCTTTTCTTCTTTTTCTACCTTTCCAAGTTTTTTAGTCTTGTCAGTAGTGTCTTCAGTCTCTTTAGCTTCATTAGTAGCAGCAGCATTTTCCTTAGCTGTTTCTTCCCTTTTATCTTCCCCCTTTTTGTCATCATCAGATTTGATGACATTAGAAGGTTCAGCAGCAGGGTTGAGAGCAACTGTAGGAATCTTCATCTCCGCACATAAAGCTTTCAGATTCTGATTAACTACATCATGACTTGCAGTTAGGTGAGTCAGAGTGGTGCCGATGTTGTCAGTTTGATCATTGAAGTAGTCAATGTTTAGGTTTATAGTTGCAATTTCATTTTAGACTTCCTGTGAAGCTTTTGATACTTCTTGCAACATCCCCAAGTTGACTGCCTTCTCTTCTTCACTGACTTTGATGAAGGTTGCAGTTAAATCAGCTATCTTGTGTTCAGCTCTTTGTAGGGCAGTATGAAGGTGATTTAAATCAGCCTTCACATCTTCCACATTTCTGTTCATGTCATTTAAGCTGTTCACTAACTGCAAAGAGTGATCCTGAGGCACTGGGAAACTGTCAAACTCCTTCTTGATGATCTCTGTTGTTGACTTTTGTACAGTTTCCAGCTGAAGTTTGTTGGATTCTACCAACTCTGCTTTTAGTTCATTCTTCAGCTCCTCTTTCACCTTCATCAGCTGCTGGCAATGCTTCTCTTCCAGTTCCTTTACTGAATTCTCCATAAGCATTTGGAAAGCTTCCAACAGTGATGAGTGATGATCAGCTGATGAAGCAGAAGCAGCAGCTTCCTTTTCTTCAGTCTCCTGTTGAACAGGGACATCTTCCATAACAGTCTCCTGATGATCTTCAGAAGTCTTAGCTTGCCACTCAATAGCTAAGGACTTGTCAGCTTTCTTCTGTTCATCAGTGACATCTTCATACACCAGATTAGTAATAGTGCCATCATCATTGAAGCAGGTTGTCTGACGGATCTTCCTCACAATGATCCAAGGATTGACAAAGGCATTGTTACCCTTGGGCACTTCACTAAAATCCTTCATTTCCTTGCCAAAGATTATCTGTTGAATACTTGGCAGTTGAGGGAGTTCACTTGAATGTCCCTGCTGATATCTGGACTTTTCTGCCCATTTTTTCAGTGCAGTGATAACAGCAATCTTAACAGCCCTTTCTTCAACAATATCAGTTTTCTTCCTTTTGGCAGGTAGGGTGCTCTGGATCAGCTTGGCCTCCTCTAGGGCATATTCCCTGGCATAGTGATGCATAGCATCTCTTACATAGTGAGGATCCAAGGCCTTTTGAATTGAATCTGTCTTTAGCCACTTTAAGACCCATTCTTCTTCAGTAGCTAAGTCCTTCAGATTCTGAAGTTCTGTTATTGACCTGTTCACCCTATTGTCTCTCCATCTGATATACCTTGGCTTTTCTTGAGTGAACATAGTCTTTAACATCAACTTCTGATTGTAGTAGGCTAAAGATTTTTCAAACTTCTGGAAAAGTTCTTTGTCTTCATATACAATGTTGAACGCCCTTCTGACTTCAAGCTTTTCCTTAGGTTTTACTTCCCCAGCAGGCATTTTCAGTTTTGGGGGTTCTTGTCCTTCTTCAGCCTCATTAATCTTGATGCCACCTCCATGGACAGGTCCATAGGCATCAGTTTTGCTCATTTCAATGACCATAGCCAGTTCAGCATCTTCAGCAGCTTTTCTCTCTGCTTCAGACATCTTCCTCCTGGCTTCATCCTTAGCAGCATGAGCCTTGCTTAGCTCAATTGCTTTATTCTCCTCCAATTCATCTTGTTTCCTCTGTTCAGCCTCTTCTCTTTTCTTCTTTTCTGCTTTAGAGATTTTCTTTCTCTTAAGCACTATTTTTCTTTTGCCTTTGTCAGCTAGGCCAACAGATGAAATAGGATTGGCAGCAATGGGATGTATGATCATGACATCCGGATCATTTTGAGGTTTGGCGACCTCAGCTGTTGGTGTAACTTGACTAAACTGTTGCTCATCAGCTTTGTTAGCAGCAGCAGCCTCATCTGTTACAGCAGGCCTTTCAGCAGCTTCAGGATTTTCTCTAACCACATTTTATAATTCTGTAGGTTCTTCAATGAAATCATCTGCTTTCTAGCAGATTTCTTAGTTCTCCCTTCACGGTAATTTGAAGCAGTTGTATCTTTTTGCTGACTTCTTGTTCTGTGAGAGATACCATCAGCAGGCCTTTCAGCTGATGGAGTTCTTTAAGATGATGCAGGGGATCCAGTCCTGACATCAGCAGTTACTTGATCAATAACAATAGTGGCTTCAGCAGCAGAAGTCACTGTCTCCATCTTCTTTGAATCTGTTTTCTTAGGCTCATCAGCAGCCTTCCTTTTCTTTGTCTCAACAGCAAGGGTAGTTGTTTTGACTAGTCTCTTAGGTCTTTTGGCAGGAACCTCCTTTGGTTCCTCATCTTCAGCTTCTTCAGGCTCACCAGCCTTCCTCTTCTGAACAGGCAAGTACTTGGTCATTGCCTTAGATTTGTGGATCTCTTTACCATTGGTCATATCACAGCCCAGCTTGAATAGCAGGTAACTGAGTGTGATTCTGTGGTTGGTGTAGGGGCCTTTTCCTTTCTTCACTTCAAGGAAATCAGCGAAGATGTACCAAACTATGATGGACCAGTTGACTTCCAGTCCATAGTAGATAGCAGCCATGATGCTAAACCTTTTCATGGTAACAGCATCCAGAGAAAAAGTACAGTTCTCTATCAGCTTCGAAACCATATCAGCCATCCGCTGATATTCATCCTTCAGCTGTTTCTTCCTTATGTTGCCAGTCAACATTTCTCCTTCCTTGGCGCAGATCGCCCAGAATTGTTGGTGCTTTTCTTCAGTCAGCACAGTAACATCGTGTCGTCCCCTGTTTGGAAGACCAAACATCTCGTGAAGAACAGCGGGTGTGATGACCACAGATTTCTCACCAACTTTCGCCTTGATTTCCATAGAGTTGTAATCAGCAGATGTCGTCTTGTAATACTCCATAACCTGGTCAGTCCAGATTACCCCTTCGTTGTACTCCATGAAATTCACCAACTGTGCAGATTTGAACTTCTCCAACAGTTCCTTCATCAAATCCGTACCAGATTGGTAGTAGGATTCATAAACTAGGAACATACCTTCAGCGGCCATTTTAATCTGTTGAAAGTTAGAAAAATAGGAAGAATTTTGCAGAGAATTTGCAAGTAAATTTTCTCTCAAGTATGCTTTGAATATTTAGGGTTCGTAAAGAACTACACGGCTGATCAGATTGGGATTTATAGAGTTAGGGTATCTTGGATTCCATGATACCAGCCAACCGTTAGATCCGTTTCTTGTCAGTGCTGATCGTGTGGCGTCAGTTACGACCTTTCAAATTCAAATCGCATTAAATGAGGAGCGGGAATTTGTACCGCCCTTCTGTCACTTGTAAAAGCGTATTTTAAAATAAGACGTTTTAAACAGTCAGCTTTTACATAAGCGATCAGATGAGTAAAATAAATACTTATCTGATGGACTAATGTCCTGATGACACAGTTGTTATCAGTGAAAGCCAATAGCTGATAACCTTCCTCGGCTGTTTGTCAATCCAGCTAGTTAATAAATCTTCATTCTTCAAGACTTTAATCTTCTGTTGAAAACATAACTTCAACTAACTGTCATCAACAAATTTCATCTTTTAATCAGAAGTACCGCTAGTCTTACACGTTCCCCCTGACTTTAAGAATTCATAAGTTAACTAGTCTGTTGAAAGTTAATCCTTGAAGATAAATAAGATGAGTAAGCTGTTGAACTCCAGTCTTCTGATGAGTTCCCCCTCAGCTTATGCATCCAATTTCAATAAACCCAGTTCAGCTCTTAGAGTTGAAAACCTTGTCTCACTTAGAGGTTTTGTGAAGATGTCAGCAACTTGATTTTCAGTAAATACATATTCTATCATGACATTTCCTTTCTCCACATGATCTCTAATGAAGTGATGCTTGATCTCAATATGCTTAGTCCTTGAGTGACTTGTAGTATTCTGAGTGAGGCTGATTGCACTTGTATTGTCACAGTAGATTGGTATTCCACTGATTTTAATATTGTAGTCTTCTAGTTGATGCTTCAACCATAATATTTGTGCACAGCAAGCTCCAGCAGCTATTTATTCAGCTTCATCAGTTTATATGGATACTGAAGTCTATTTCTTACTCATCCAAGAGATCAGACGGCTACCTAAGAACTGACAGGCACCTGTTGTGCTTTTCCTGTCAATCTTGCAGCCAGCAAGGTCAGAATCTAAATATCCAATAAGTTCAAATCCAGACTCCCTAGGGTACCACAACCCCAATTCTTGAGTGCCCTTAATATATTTCAATATTCTCTTGGCAGCTAAGAGATGAGATTCCTTAGGATTTGATTGAAATCTCGCACAAACCCCAACAGAGTACATAATATCAGGTCTGCTTGCTGTTAGATACAACAATGACCCAATAATGCCTCTGTATTTGGTTATGTCCACTGATTTTTCATCTTCATCTTTATCCAAGCGAAGACTTGTAGACATAGGAATAGTAGCAGTAGAGCTAGTTTCCATACCAAATTTCTTGAACAGATCCTTTGTGTATTTTGCTTGGCTGATGAAAATTCCATCAGGCAACTGTCTAACTTGCAAACCAAGAAAATAATTAAGTTCTCCCATCATGCTCATTTCAAACTTGTTCTGCATCAGCTTTGAGAACTTGTCACACATCTGTTGGTTAGTTGAACCAAAAATAATATCGTCCACATAAATTTGCACAAGCAAAATATGTTATTCCCATTCAATAGTGAACAAGGTCTTGTCAACTTTACCTTTGCGAAATCCTTTAATTAAAAGAAAATCAGATAAGGTATCATACCATGCTCTTGGAGCCTGTTTCAGTCCATAGAGGGCTTTCTTCAGACGATACACCTTGTCTTCTTCTTGATAGACTTCAAAGCCAGGTGGTTGTTCAACGTAAACTTCTTCTTGCAATTCTCCATTGAGAAAAGCTGATTTCACATCCATCTGATAGACGGTGAAATTCTTGTGAGCAGCATAGGCAAGAAAGAGTCGGATTGCCTCTAGTCTTGCTACAGGTGCAAACGTTTCATCAAAGTCAATGCCTTCTTCTTGGCAGTAACCCTTGGCTACTAATCTTGCTTTGTTTCTGGTGACTTCACCATCTTCATTCATCTTATTCCTGAATACCCATTTAGTGCCAATGACTCTTTGATGACTTGGTCTAGGAACTAAGTACCAGACTTCATTCCTTTCAAATTGATTTAGCTCTTCTTGCATAGCTTCAATCCAGTTGGAATAACTAAGAGCTTCTTCAACTTGTTTGGGCTCAATTTGAGATAGAAAACTGGCAAACATTGCATCACTTGCAGCAGCTCTCCTTGTCTTCACTTTATCCAAAGGATCACCAATCACCAACTCTGGTGGATGATTCTTGAGCCATCTAAGATCAGGTTGCAAATCATAATGTTGTCCTTTGTTTTGATCTTGCAACACTACTGTTGGAGATCCAATAGTAGTCTGTTGAACTTCTCTTGTTTGTTGAACAGTCTCTGGTCTATCAGCTGTTTGCAACTCGTCTTTTAGACAATCAGCTCTGTGATTTTGAACAGCACTTGAGTTATCAGATGGGTTGAGATCAGGTAGTATGATGGGAATATATTCTTCATTCCTTCCAACATTCAACTTCTGTAAATCAGTAGACAGATCTTGATTAACAATTTGATTCTTTTCAGAAGATTGACTTGGTTCATCAAATACTACATGAATGGATTCTTCTATTAGTAATGTTCTTTTGTTAAAAACTCTATAAGCTTTACTAACAGTAGAGTATCCTACAAAGACAGCTTCATCAGCCTTTTCTGCAAACGCAGTAAGGTGATTTTTACCATTATTTAAAACATAGCATTTACAACCAAAAATCTTAAAGTAATGAATGTTTGGCTTCCTGTTGTTCCAAACTTCATATGGAGTCTTGTTTTGGTGCTTGTTGATCATGCATCTGTTTTGGGTAAAACATGCTGTGTTTGTTGCTTCTGCCCAAAATCTTTGTGGCAGCTTAGCTTCAGCTATCATGGTTCTGACAGCTTCCTTTAGTGTTCTGTTTCTCCTTTCAGCAACACCATTCTGTTGAGGGGTTCTAGCAGCTGAATACTCATGATGTATTCCTTTGATATTACAATACTCTTCAAAAGTAGAGTTTGTAAACTCTGTCCCTCTATCTGATCTGATCTTCAATATCTTTATGCTTTTCTCATTCTGGATCAGTTCCATCAGATTAGTAAGATGTTCCTTGGTTTCACTTTTCTTCTTCATGAATATCACCCAAGTATATCTTGAAAAGTCATCCACAACAGCTAGGCAGTATTTCTTTCCACCATTGCTGACAGGATCAATGGGTCCAAATAAGTCCATGTGTAGCAGCTCCAATATTCTTCCAGAAGATTGATGCTTCTTGCTTTTGAACGATGACTTGATTTGTTTACCTTTCTGACAGGCGTCACAGAGCTTATCTTTGCTCATGACTGTTTTAGGAATCCCTTCTACCAAATCCTTCTTTATCAATCTGTTGATGGTCTTGAAGTTTAAATGATTCATTCTTTTGTGCCATAGCCAACTAACTTCACTTGGTGTCGATGCCACCAAACAAACATTTGAATTATTGTCAGCAGAATTCCAGTCGACTATGTAGATATTTCCTTGTCGTCTTCCAGATAAGATTACCTTCTTTGTACCAATCTGTTCAACATAGCACTTATCTGTTGAGAAGATAACTGAGTATCCTTTGTCACAAAATTGACTTATGCTCAGCAGATTATATTTGAGGCCTTTGACATATGAGACGTCAGATATCTCTATGTTACCTCTGATCAATTTTCCTTTAGCTTTAATCTTGCCTTCTTTGGTGTCCCCAAAAGTAACCTTTGGACCATCAACATCAACTGCATCAGTCAGCTCATGTATGTTTCCACACATGTGTCTTGAACAGCCACTATCCAAGTACCAAATTCTCTCTACTTTACTCCTACTCCTAATCCTAACCTACAAAACAAAATAGAATTGTTTTAGGTACTCTTATTGAGAGGGTCCTGAAGGATTAGTTCCACATTTGACAACCCAAGATGATGAAGTCTTAGGCTTCTTAGGTTTCTGAGTTTCAACAGGAGTATGAACAGCTTTGCCTTTACCACGTTCATCAGATTTGCCATATTGTTGATGATCAGCATGATAAGGATAATGTTCATATGGAGAGTAAGATGCATGATAAGGGTGATATGCATGCATTGGATGAGCAGGGTAAGGTGCATAGTAAGTTGGAAATTTAGGTGCATGATACATAGGATGATATGCAGCAGGTTGCACATAATAAGACTCATCTCCATACCAAGCATTTTGATTTTTCTTGTTTTTATGCTTCTTTGGCTTACTACTTGCTTGCTCATTAACGGACGACTTAGTTTTATCACTAGTCTGATTAGTTTTAGCCTTGTCAGATGACTTCCTAGGACTCTTCTGTTTAGGCTTACTAGTCTGTTTTCCTACACTAGACTCTTTGCTCTTTTTAGCCTTAGGAGTTTTCGTCTCCTTTAATACTTTCTCAGGTGAAGCAGGTCTAGCAGTTTGAACATACAGGATGACCTTACTATTGTCAGCAGATATAAATTTCTCAGTATGATTCAATTCTTGCTTATCCTGTTCTAAAGGTATCTTCTGTTTACTAGATGTATGAGTGGATGCAACAGATGATTTCTCATGAGACTCAATAACTTTTTCAAGTTCCATGATTTTTCCTTTATAGACTTCACATTCAGCTTTCAGAGATTCATGTTCTTGCTCAAGCTGTTTATATTCAGCTGATTCTCTTGGCTTTTCAGCTGTGAGTTTCAGTGAACTGTTTTGCTCTTTTAGCAATATCATCTCTTCCTTAAGCTTTTTAAATGCTTCAGCAATAGTAGTATTGTTAAGCATCATTTGTTCAAATGAACTAAATAGTTCATTTTCAAGAGGAGTTACCTCATCCTCAGAGTCATCAGATTCCTTAGCCATCAGGCACAGAAGAGCAGGGCTCTCTTCATCAGAAGACTCTTCATCAGAAGTGTCTGAATCTGAATCAGATGAGTAGACGGCAGCTGGCTTTTCTGCTTCTGCTACCATCGCCTTAGCTTTCTGATGCTTTCTTTCTTTTCTGACTCTCTTTTCTTCTTCCGTGTACTTCTCAGCTTTAGGATATGGGCAGTCTCTAATGAAATGACCCAGTTTCCTGCAATTATAGCACATCATCTTAGATTTATAAGAATCTTTATCCTGAGAAGAAGAAGTAGGGTTAGAAGTAGAAGCATTGTTATATTTGTTCTTCATTTTTCGTCTGTAGAACTTTTTGAAGTTGTTCATCAGCAATGCAACGTCTCCAGCAGTGTACTCCTTTTTGTTGAGTAGTGTGGCTTCATCAGATGAGTCCACATCTTTGCTTTTGTGAGCTGGCCTTCTTGGATTTTCAGCAGCAACCAGTGCAACTGTGGGACTTGAAGTTGAGGTTTCTTCAACACCCATTCTTGGCAGTTTATACTCATACGCCTTGAGTACGGAGAACAGCTCTGTAAGAGAAATCTTCCCCAGATCTCTTGATTCTTCCATGGCTGTCACCTTCATGTTGAACTTGGGAGGCAGGGCCTTCAGAACTCTGACGGTGATCTCCTTGTCAGTGAAGGTCTTTCCCAGCTTTAGAACTTCATTTAAGGTTCTGGTGAATCTAGTGTCCATCTGATCAATAGTTTCTCCAGATTTCATCCTGAAGTTATCCAGCTTTTCCAAGGCAACACTGAGTTGATGCTCTTTGATGGCGTCGTTTCCTTCGCTCATGGCACGAACCTTATCCCACATCTCCTTTGCGGTTTTGCAATGTTTGACTTTGTCAAACCGATCATTGTCCAGGGCTTTGGTCATGATGAAATGGCCAACTTTATCCAGATTGAATAGCTTTATTTCTTCGGCTGTCATCTCAGTTAAGTCTTTTTCCACCACTAGTTCAGCTTCATCAACTATAACGGTCTTGGTGAATTTGAATGGACCTTTGATGATATATGTGTACATGTTATCATTATAGGCGGCAAGAAAAATCTCCATTCTGATTTTCCAATCTTCAAACGACATACCAGCAATGTGGGGAACATGGCTGATACAGTCCATTTTTCAAATAGTTTTTATTTTTCAAAAAGATGCTCTTTTGAAAAGTTATGAAAACCTTTGAAAAACACTTGGATCAAGCTCGTTGATCAGGCAGCTGATTCAAATGAACCACCCGCTCTGATACCACTTGTTGGTCCCAAGTGGTCAGATGAGGTTTAGAGGGGGGGTGAATAAACCTCTTTAAAAATTTTCTTCCAATTTTAACTTTAAAACTTTTTCTCTAGCTGTGAGCAGACTA
This sequence comes from Penstemon eatonii, assembly GCA_038501285.1. Classification (NCBI taxonomy): domain Eukaryota; kingdom Viridiplantae; phylum Streptophyta; class Magnoliopsida; order Lamiales; family Plantaginaceae; genus Penstemon; species Penstemon eatonii. Next base: position 61,048,831 of record CM076710.1, read on the forward strand.
AGCTGATCAGAGTAGTAAGTTACAATTCTGTTCGCGAACAAATCTTTGAACAGGTTTGATGACCACTCGTCTGATAATAACTTTGCTGATTTTGTTAAAATCAGTTTTAATACTTAGAGTACTTGCAGCGGATTTTTCAAAGTGTTTTTCACAAGTATTCCTAGTAGTTTGAAAAATGTTTCCCCAGTTTTATAAACTCCTTTTAAGTATTTTTCAAACAGTTAACTTAACTTGTTTTTATGCAATCAGAAAATATGCAAGTTTAAAAGCAATGTAAAAACACAAGTAATTTTTATAGTGGTTATATGGATGTAAATATCCTTTAATCCACTCGTCCAAGTCACAAAGATCTTGGGTTATACTAGAAACACAAAGTAACCAGTACACTCTGCTTACGCCGATCAACAAATGAACAGGCCGTAAGTGCGCAGTAAGAAATCACAAAGAATTCCTACTCTCTGAAGTAATATCACTCACTTAGATGGATATCTACTTCTCACAACACTCTATTTTACAAATTCACTCAGAAGATGTGTATAGCTTTGTTCTTCAACTTCGCTTTTCGTCAACAAATGACTAAGCTGATGAGTGAGCTGTTCTTGAGACTTAAGAGGTCTGCTTCGAAAAATTCTCTCAGAAAGTGTGTTGCTTTTTTTCTCTTCGTCTCTTTCAGCTATTTATACTTGAGATTTGAAAAATGTCCGTTGAAGAAAGACAAGATTCAAATTCCTCGAGTACTGGTCCTTAAAATCCGCGAACGGCTCTTTTGCAATCTGTCCGTACTGTTAACAGTACTATTTTGCAGGCAGCATTAAATGCACCCAGCTGATGCGAAGCATTTCTTCAATCATTTGTCTTTAATAACCTTGTACTTCAGCATTTATTACTCCAAGGGGCATTTATTACCATTGGGAAGACTTTATGATCATTTTCACTTGGCTGACGAAAGTGCAAGTCTGATGGCGAACTAGGCTGATCTCAAACTTGAACAAATCTGATTTGAGTCGGCTGATCTTCATCAGTCTGATGTCTTTCTTTCAGCAGATCAGAAGTCTTGGACCTTGAAATTTGACTCTTCTGATGTCTTCATTACTTAGTCAGAATTTCTTCAAAGGGATCATCAGCTAAGTTAACCCATACTTAGTCAATCTTGAAGTTTTGGAATCCTTCAAAACCTCCCTTTACAAATTGTCTTCAGTGCCTTCATCTTCATCCTTATCCAACATCATTTGTCGATTTAGATTACGATTAAGATAGTTATATCTTACCCTAAGATCAACAGTGTTGATTTTGATCAATTAATAGAGCCATTTGTCGATTTGGATGACGATTAACCTATTTATACATTACACAAATGTCAACATTGTTGACTTTGGTCAATTAATCCACTCATTTGTTTATTTGGATTATGTTTAACCTAGTCATACATTACCATAGTGTCAACATTGACTTTGGTCAATTAATCGAGCCATTGTCGATTTAGATTACGATTAACCTAATTATACATAACAATATTAACTTTTATCAATTAATCAAGTTATTTTGCCGATTTGAATTGCGATTAACATAAGTATACATAACCCTAATCAAAGTAAAGAAGACAGATCAAATTATCGAATTCCTGCAAAGCACAGAATAGCCACAAAAACGTTGGGCAACTGGCTAAAAATGAATGACTTTGAGATTACAGATTGTGAGTTGTACAGCGCAAATATAGTGGTAAAAAAAATTAGTGGCTATATTTATATGCAATAAAATATTGTAGAGTTAGCATATAAAAACCTTTTCTTGAAATCATTCTGCACCGAATTATATTAAGTATTGTGCTTTACAAATGATTTATGTAGACAATGTGAAACTTGGCTGTTTATGTAAATTTAAAGATTGCCTAGAAATCTTGACATACACAAGCATATGGAAAAAAAAAAGTATTTTTATATGTTAAATATTAAGTTTCCTATTTGTTTTCCATGTCAGTTGGGATTCATTTGTTTGGGTACAATTTATGAGGTTTTTACATGGGAAATTTTGTAGCCAATATCCATGAATTTACATGCTTTTAATAGATTGTTGTATGTAACTCAGTAATTTATATTAGTTTTTAATAAAGTAGTATTTACTCTTTTGTATCTACTGATTAAGTAAAATTACAATAGTAGTCAATTCTTGGATATAAATACGGACCGTGAACACCCGCGCCCTTGCGCGGTGCCACCCCTAGTGTATATATAAAAGTGAAAAAAGAAAATCAGAATGAAAATAGAAACACTGTTCCCAGGAAACATTAACACTTATTAGTTCTAATATATATATATATATATATATATATATATATATATATATATATATGACGACATAGTTTTTCTTTTTTTTGGATGCATATTTAGATGTAAAAAAAAAATTATGGGCTTTCGTTTTATCTATTTTTGTTTAATGGGCTTCTATTTACTTTACTTTCAAATCCTTTTAGGATGGAGAAGAGTTTAGGTAGCTACCAACAAAAGCCCAAAAATGGGAAGCATACTAAAGAATAAAAATGGTGTGTTATGGAGGCAATTAGGCCTTTTATTATTGCTTGTTATGGACTTTATTGTGTATTTTCGCACATTTTCTTAACTAAAGTTGCTTTAACTTAAAAAACAAAATAATTACCCACATCTATCATATATTATGTTGGTCAGTATTGGAGAAAGTTTTGAAGATGACAAAAAGGCCACAATGGTTTTGAAGATCAAAAGGATAAAAGATTTGTCATCAACTAAGAACTAAAAAGTTTAGTGAAACCTATCTTACGGTCTGGAAGCTATGTGACCGAATCAGCCGAGTGGGATATCAGATCAGTGAAGATCATATTGGTTATCATCAGCCGAGTCAAGATAGATGTGTTCATTCTTGAATCAGCAGAGTAGCCATCAGCTGAGTATCAGCAGACTAATCCCATCAGCAAAGTGAAGTTGGTCAGTAAGCTATCCAACGGTAACAAGCTAAGTGCATTTAATGCGACTGACAGAAAGTACAGCAGAATGTACAGTGAACAGTGCAGAAAGTACAGCAGAGTGTACTGTGTACAGTGCGACAGTCTGCAAAAGTTACCATTCAAATTATGATCGTTGCTCAAGGACTAAAATGCAATTTTGTCAACCTTCAACTGGCAGAATTACAAATCCAAGAGTATAAATAGACCAGGGACTGAAGATTGAAGAGAGACTTGCACACTTTCAAGATCAAATCTTTTGAGCAAGATCCATCAGTTGAGTCGTCTGATCACAAGCAAAGTCATATGTTGACGGAGCTATAATTGTTGAAGAACAAAGATCAAACCTTTGTTTGTATGAGTGACATTCAACTGTAAAGAGAAGAAGTTTATATCCATCTTTGTGAGTGATATAACTTCGTAGTATAGGTCTTCTGAGTGATTTCCTATACTGAGTGTTGCGAGGAGTTGTTATCCATATTTGTGAAGTGATAAAACTCTGTAGAATAGGCTTTCTTTGTGATTTCATATTGCGCACTTGTAGCCATTTCATTTGTTGTTTGGCGCAAGCATTGTATACTGATTACTTTGTGTTTTCTAGTATAACCCAAGATATAAGTAACTTGGAAGAGTGGACTAAAGGATTTTTATCCATATAACCACTATAAAAATTCCTGTGTTTGATTACTTGTTTAACTTGCATATTTTCATAAGTGAACAAACGTTTTTAAAAGAACAATCTTTTAAATTGAGGAATCTATAACTTGGGTAAAACTTTCTTTGTGTTTTAAAGTTCAAGTTGAGATGGAAACATTGATAGAAAGATACTTTACAATCCGCTGCATCATTGTTTGAAACTATGACTGTATAAGATTGATAAGCAAAATCAGTCGAGTGAAACAACTGAGTAAAACAGTTGAGCGAAATAGCTGAGTGAAACAGCTGAGTTATATTACCCTGCTGATAAGCTGACTCATCTTATAGAAAAAGAGAGAAAAAGTTTTTAAGGTTCAGAGGTCTAGCTATTCACCCCCCCCCCCCCTCTAGACCTCATCTGACCACTTTGGGACCTCATCTTAGTTTAGTATAATCATCTTGTAAATAATTAATATTTTCATATAAGTTAGTAGGAGATTATTATAGTTAGATTTTATAATAGTATAGATAAAAAGATTTAGACTCATTAAAAATTTGTGAACTCTTATGTATACATGTTTAACTATGTAACAAAATTTGTTCGATGTTCACATAGCACAAATCAGAGACATGTAATCACATGAATTGTTTGATAATTTAGTTAATAATGAAAATATTTAGTTAAGTCATAATATTTATTGCTATGTCAAATTAGTATTCCCATGAATTTGAGAAATCAAATAGAATTAAGGGCCCGTTTGTTTGACAGGAATGAAATTTGATTTTGGAATTTGATTTCTAGGAATGTGATTATCAGAAATATAACTCCATTATACTGTTTGGGTAATACTTGAGATTTTAAAGAAGGACTGTAACATATTCCTTTTCAAATGTTTGGTAAAATTAAGGAATGGAATCCATTTTTACACGTTAACAAAAACATTCCACTTATATATTATTATATAACATATGATATATATGGAACGGTGTAATATTTAGGAACACAAATATCATTCTTTATGGAACGGTGTATACATACTTAAATTAAACACGAATAATGTTAAATGTGTATATACATAATAAAAATAAATATTGTTATACATTTTTTATGTATTGTTGTATTATATCAATCAATTATGAATATTAGTTCAAATTGAGGTGTTAGGGTGGGTGAGTGGAATGAAGATGGGTTTCGTGGAATTTTGAGTGGAATTCAATTTAAAGTTTTACTCTACCAATAATCATTTAATAATTTTGACATTTATCTTAATTTTATAAGTATAACGAAAGGGCATAAAGTATTTTATGTTAAGTTATTTTTTTAATTCAAAGTTAAGTTTAATTTTTTTAATGACTTCAAATGCTGTAATTATTGAATCTTCAAAGGATTATAATCTAATCTTACATAACTGCAAGGAGTGTAAGTAATTATTCTTAGTGTTGATTAAATATAAATATACTTACGATACATAAAAAAGTATAATTAATTTAATTAATATATATTTTATAGTAAATAAAAATATATAAACATAGAGGGAGTATATATAGAAAATATTTTTTTTCTAATTTTTACCATGAATTACACTGGGAATGAAATTAGAATACCATAGAAAATTTGGGTTTCAGATTCTTGGTTTATGAAAACAATATTCCCAGTTTTGGGGAATTTAATTCCTTTCCCAAAATACAGTAAATCAACCCAAACACAATTATGTGATATCTGGTCATCACATTACCAAATTTAGATTCCATTCTCATCAAACAAACGGGTCATAAGTGTCAATGTACCCTAAGAATATAGTAATTTACTTTTTTACTGACATTATAGATAAATTAGAAAAAAAAATAAAAAAAAATTTATGCTATTTTATATATATATATATATATATATATATATATATTAGAAAAGTGCACGTTAATCTCTAGTAACTAACTAATTTTATTTATTAATTTCACCATGTAATAAAGTAATTGTTAAATATATTATGAATGTTATTTTCTGAGTACAATTAACATATGAAATTAGTTAGTTACGTGCAATATAAGTGCATTTTTCCAATTGTAAAAGTGTGTAGAAAAAGAACCAAATTTTAAGAGAATTTGAGGAAAATAAGGGAAAAGATTTGAATAGTGCTAACTTAATTATTGATGCGGGGCACACTTAAAATATTACATTTGGATTTTAAGAAAATTCAAGGACATGTTTGTCTCGCTTTTTAAAGTGGAGTTTTGGTGATTTTTGAAAAGTCAAACAAACAACATTTTTTATTTTATAAAGATACTTATCTCATAGTTTATATCTCAATTTTCAAACATAATTTCATCTTAAAAACTTATTTATCTCTCATAATTCCATAAGAAAATATTTTTTTATTTGTATAAAATAATACACCCTCTATCCTATTATTTTTACTCTATTAAATACAATACTCGGTCAAGCTTTTCAATCTTTTAAGTAAATTATCATGTTAAATTATTCGTATTTGTAGCTTATTAAACATTATATATATATATATATATATATATATATATATATATATATATATATATATATATATATATATATATATATATATTATCAAATTATTAGTGAAATATATTAATTAAATTATTTATTATAATTTTTTAAAATTAAGTAAAGTTGACTGATCAACCGTACCAAGGTATAAAGAATTATGGGATGAAAACTGTATATATCATGCTTTATTTATCTCACACAACAAATATAATTTGACATAAAATACTAATATCATACAATAATTTTCTTATTTCCATAAATCTAAAATAACCTACAATTTTATGAAAAGTAAATTTATTATTCATTTCATCTCTAGAAATTTAAACAAACAATATCTTTAAATATACCAAAGCCGAGAATATTTCTTAAATCCTTCGAATTTTTTAAAGTACTCTTTGGAAAGTTATACAAATAGGCGCTAATCTTTAGTTTGGATTTGGAAGCAATAAAATATGTGCATTCGATAACAACCACGATGTAGTTAAATTAATCAGAGTATTTTATTTGCAGATCCTCAACTTTGTTTAAAGAAGACCTTTAAATCTTTAAATATGATAATTAATTTCTTAAATTAAAACATGATTAATGTTACAAGTGTTAAATAGCTTCGCATCTGTTATATAAGTACAACATTAATAATTAAAAATTCCCAACATAAAATTACACTAAAAAGGACATGTGAGAGGGGTTTAGCATGCCATTTGGCTGTAATTGAGCCATCTAAATAGGCTCGTTCGTTCATTTTATATGTTAAATTTTCCTTGTTCCATTCTTGGATCCTTCTAATGACACAACACCCATGACTCAAAATCAAATCGAGTTAACTGATACTCGATTATATTCAAACTTGTTCGATATAAACGCGTTTAAGATATGTTCGTCATACATATTAAAAAAACTTGAACATTATTTTTCGTTTAGTGTATTTGAAGTTGGACTTGAGTTCAACCAGATAATTAGTAAAAAATGGACAAAATATTATTTAAAAGTGTGAAGCTACTCGCTACTCGATACTTGAGCTTGCTTGAGCTCGATTTGGTTTATAATCAAATCAAACTCAAATACAATTTTAAACATGATACAAAATTCAAACTAATTTTGAACAACGCATTATCCAATACTATTCGGTCCATTTACACCTCTACACCCATCCTTATTAAGCTTTATTATGTCTGTTATTTAGTCAAGGAAGATGACACCATCTTATATAATCTAATTAACAGCCTTGACTATAGACGATTAGATGCGAAAAGATTATATCCTTGCTTGGACTAAATCTGTATTTGTTATGTAATTCAAATATGATTGATTTATTTATTAAGTAAACATGATCGAATACATGATGTATTAAACTTCTAATATAGAAATTTTATTATTTGATATATATGTCTACCGGTTAATTAAAGGCCAATAAATTCAATCTTGAAAGAATTAAATGAATGAGTAACTTTAAAACACATATTTTAGTTTTGAGTTTAAATAATTTGAACAAGCAATGAGTGAAGATCACAACAAAGAAAAATAAATTTGAAAAGATTGTCCGGGACGAAGACAATAACAAGAAATTGAATGAACAATGAGGGAAAAATGCAAGATACTTTAATTTCCAGTGTTATGTAAAACCTGTAAGAAACTATCCTATGAAATTTTTATTACGCCAAACTTCCTTGTGTTTTCAAAAATCCTGCAAAAAACATCCAATTTATAAAAAAACAGGTCATTTTGAATCGATATATTTCAAGAAACCATTTTGGGTAAACACCACTTTTGGTCCCTCTTATCATTAACTTTTTACAGATTGGTCCCTCTTATGTTTTTTTCCCACTTTAGTCCCTACTATGAAATATTTGTTTCACTTTAGTCCTTATCAAGTGGTCCAAGGCGATTCCGATAACATGTGATACGCTCATGAGGGCAATTTTGTCATTTCAAGTAAACTAACATGGATATTTTCGTATTTTTAAAAAAAAACTAAATTTCCAAACTAGGCTTTCATTCCAATCGAACTTAATCGTACATGCATTTTGTTCCAAACTAAAGTTTTTTCCTAAAATCTTTTTCAAACACCAAAATTGCTCACCAATTAAACAATATCTCAGATAGTCTCAATAGTGAACGGACGAAAATGCCCTAAAAAATAATCATATGCATGTTACGTGTTATCGGAACCACCTGATAAGGACTAAAGTGAAACACATAATTCATAGTAGGGACTAAAGTGAAACAAATAATTCATAGTAGGGACTAGAGTGGGAAAAAAATATAAAAGGGACCACTCTGTAAAAAGTTAATGATAAGAGGGACCAAAAGTGGTATTTACCCAACCATTTTTAAAACATATCACGTGAAGTTATAGGGGACAACTTGAAGTATTTTTGAAATAATTTCTTGAAATATGTCGATCCAAAACGACCTATTTTTTACAAATTGGGTGTTTTTTGCAGGGTTTTTTAAAATATAAGGAAGTTTAATGCAATAAAAATTTCACAGGGTAATTTCTTACAGATTTGGCATAACACATGGGAGTATTTTGCATTTACCTCGAACAATGATGTATGTGGATTTAATATAAGGAGTAAATCAAATGAATAAAATATAAAATTTGATTAAAACTACAAATTGAAGTGCAACGCCGTGACTTCTATCTCTATCTTTGTTTTAGGAACTTATAGAGACTTCTCTTGAAGATGTGAAATTATAGGAATCTAGTTACATGTACCTAGTCAAATAAATATAAATAAATAATAAATATTATACTTCTCCCATAGTACATGGAGCAAACTAAGAAAATATACATGAAATATTTTCTTTTAGTTCATGCAGTGAGTTCATAGTAACTAAGAAATCTCAAGGTAGCCTAGTAAAGTTCCTTTAAATTGCAATTACTAATTACAACAAATGTCTCCACAACCACTAGGTGATGATCGATCAAGTGGAAGGGACTAGTCATCACTACAAAGTAGCGGACTCGGGTTCGAATCTATGTTGAGAGAGGTACCTACATTAATGTGTCGAACCCGTCTCGAAAGGGATAAATTCTTGAAAAAAAAACCAAATGTCTCCACAAAATAAATAAATAACAAAATGGTACATATATATATATGAGAAAAATGGTAAACAAATTGATATAGGTGTTGGCTTGACATTTGGATGTAACATGTAAGGGAACTAATGGATATTGAGAACAAAACTCACTCCATTATATATCCATTGGATTGAAATTTGAGTCAAATTTAGTCTGCCTCAAGTCTCGCCCAATCGAAATCGGGTCAAAACTTATTTATATTTTACCCTATGGCCACATGTTAAGTTCAAACTTGATTTCACACCAACTTTGCAAGCCTACTAAAATCCTAAATTTATAATTGACACTATTCTGACATATACAATGTATCTTCTTCTCCCTAAACTTCAAAACATGTAAAGCCAATTCAAATTATATCTCAATTTTTTTAGAAGCCCACAAAACTCAACATTAAAACGCAATAAAAATCGTTTTTCATATATTTTGCCAAACATAAGATCCAAACCTCAAAATCAAATTTAAGCGAAATCAGACCAACACCGATCCATGTGAACCCTAGATCATCTATTAATAAACCAAATAACAAACAACCACAAAAGGTCAATTCAACCTTGAAATACATACTCCTTTCATTTATATGTGCCGGCACTCATTTCCAACCTTTTCCCATATGATAGCCGGCCTATATCAAAACTATAAGGATTAGTTAATTGCTTTTCATTTCGGAACAACACATATCCCACACCTTTCAGAATCAAATACTTAATAAAAATAAATAAATAAATCCCTCCTATGATTTTTAACTGTTAGACCAATGAAATCATACAACCAAACTTACACAATGTAAAGCCATAAATCCAAAAACATTGTTGCTGCTTTAATTATTTTTTCTCTGTAGAAAAAACATCTGAATTGTCGAAAGCAAAGCGATTAATCCAAAGCATATTCTGCAGTAGTAGTTCATACAATCACTAGTTCCCTTTCTTTTCTAATACATACACAAATTGAGAGCATACTAACTTACCCAATTCATGGCTGATCATTTCTTCGAGATCGAGAGTCCGTCAACAAAAAATCCCGTAAGGCGACACCACACGACTCCAATAAGGTCTCAACATTTTTCAACCTCATTTTCAAGCTCAAACTCGTATCTTTTATCTCAAAACCGGGCCCCATACAGGCGTAGAAACCCGACACCAACCACCCCTTTTGCCTCCGATGTCGACCAATCATGGCAAGGTGAGCTTTCGTGGCAGTTTGAGCCAACCGGGTGGCAAGAAAATCGTAACCTTGGGGCAGCACTTAGTCCATGGACAGCCGATTCTACCACCCCTGCATCTAGTAAGATTTTCAAAAGAACAGCCAATGATTATTACCTTTCACAAGCACATGGCGGTTTCCAAAGCTCGATTGATCCTCACTACGATCCATTGCCAAGGCTTGAGCTTCAGAGCTACGTTGCCAGGGCTTATAACGAAAGCTCGATTTTTGAAAAAAGTTACACTTCTGGTCAACATAGTAGGAGGCCAGGTAAAAGTCCAATCTTTGCAACTATTAAAGAAAGGAGTAGCCCTTTATCTTATAAAGACGAGCTAAGTGCGAATGATTATGACATCCCACAAGATAAAAATCAGGATCCACGATGGTTTTCCGTATCACATGCTTATATTGATGAAAATACTAACTTTGATCATGGAAATATGTCACATTATGATGGAATATCACACAATCACGGGCTTAAACACTATAGTGACATTGATAAGGAGTCGGTATTTGAGGGAGACGGTGATGAGGAAGATGAAGAAGCCGTGGCACCAAAATCAGTTGGACTTTTGAGCTTGTTTAGATATTCAACAAAGTTGGATTTAGTTCTCATAATGTTTGGATGTTTAGGAGCTTTAATCAATGGCGGATCTCTTCCTTGGTATTCTTATCTTTTCGGGAATTTTGTCAACAATCTTGCTAGAGGACAGGACAGTGACAAACATCAGATGATGAAGGATGTCGAAAAGGTACACGAATAACATACACATGCACATATATATAGATTTTTTTGGTTTATCAAGGGTTTAATCTCTCTCGAGACGCGTCAGGCATATTAAGTGGGAACCTCTCTCAACAGAGCTTCGAACCCGAGTTCGCTACTTTGTAGTGACCAATCACATGTTGGTATATATATAGATACATATGATATACATATTGCCTTTGCTAAAGCAACTATATGAACTCAATCTCTTGTTTGGAAACTAATGCAATTTGGGATGTCTTAAATACTTTCAGATATGTCTTCTTATGACTGGATTGGCAGGACTAGTTGTGGTGGGAGCTTACTTAGGTAAAAAAACACATTTCCCTTTCTTCTAATCTCAAGACTCTATTATATAGTGAAATGCGAAAATACCCCCTATACTTTGCCTAATTAGCAGAAGTCCCAGTGCTATTTTATATTAGCAAAAGCCCCCCTCCCAAGCCGGAATACATATATTTCCACGAAAAATGACAACGATGCGTACCCCACCAAAGAAAATTAACAATAATCCCCTGTTAACTCTGAAAATTGAAAATAACACCCATGTTCACTTAAGATTGGCAATAGCCTAAAAAAGAAGGAGCACAGGGGGATTTTCGCTAATTAGGCAAAGCACGGAGGGTATTTTTTGCATTTAGCTCCTCTATTATACGAAGTTTAATGATCACAATTATTCGAATACCTGTTGGCAGAGATCACTTGCTGGAGAATCGTTGGGGAAAGATCAGCACATAGGATAAGAACCGAGTACTTAAGAGCGGTTCTACGACAGGACATAGGATTTTTCGATACTGATATAAGTACTAGTGATATAATGCATGGAATCTCTAGTGATGTTGCACAAATCCAAGAAGTTATGGCAGATAAGGTTAACAAACACTAATATTCAACCCTTTCTGCAATTTAAAACTATTCTTATAGACATTTTTCTAACAATTTGATCATCTTATTTATAATCCAGATGGCACATTTTGTTCATCATATATTCACATTCATCTGCGGTTATATTGTTGGTTTCTTGAGATCACCAAAAGTGTCCCTTGCAGTTCTTGCAGTCACTCCATTAACAATGTTCTGTGGCATTCTTTATAAAGCTATATATGGTGGCCTAACTGCAAAAGAAGAGGTAATAAAGCGAATATAATGCATAATGTTCAGTTTACCCCCTGTAATTTGAAAAAAGAGCACTTTAATTACCCCTATGGAAATTTTATAGGAGCAATTTACCTCCTTCCAACAGAAAGTGTAACAGACTCTCTGAAATTGAAAATGGACTTGAAAGTGTTATGTAAAATGACAAAAATACACTTAAGAGGGTTACTTCTCAAATTTATCATAAATCAGGGGATAAAATATCATTTTTATTTCATAATCATATATATAAATAAACAATAAATTCATAACCAATCTTTGTTTCTTTCTTTTCCAAAGGTTTCTTATAGAAAAGCTGGTAGAATTGCAGAACAAGCCATAAGTTCTATCAGAACTGTGATTTCTTTTGTAGCAGAGGATACTCTAGCTGCAAAATATGCCGATTTTCTCGAAAAATCAGTGCCGTTAGGGGCGAAAATTGGCTTTGCCAAAGGTGCAGGAATAGGTGTTATTTATCTTGTTACTTATGGAACATGGGCATTGGCTTTCTGGTATGGCTCAATTTTGATTCCTAAAGGACAACTTACTGGTGGTGCTGCCATTGCTTGTTTCTTTGGTGTTAATGTTGGGGGCAGGTAAAAGAAATTGAGAGAAATGCAAAAATACCCGTTATGCTTTGTCTAATTAACAAAAAAAATTGTGTTACTTTTATTTCAAAAAATCCCCTTTTGCTTCCTTTCAAGCAAAAATGACAATTATACCCTCACAAGGGATGCAAAAACACCCCTTTTAACCTAAAAAAGTATCAACAACTCCACGTTAACTTTGAAAATTGACAATAACCTCCCTAGTTCACATAAAAAAAAGAACACAAGGGATTTTTGTCTTAAAGAAAGTTTAACTTTTTCTTCCTTACATTGCTTAAGACACAATCCATTTTATTCATCTTACATTATGACTAATCAAGAACATTCTTTTTAATCTACTAGGGGATTAGCATTGGCACTATCATACTTTGCACAATTTTCTCAAGGAATTGTAGCAGCTAGTAGAGTATTTGAAATAATTGACAGGATTCCAGATATCGATCCATATAGTATCGAGGGAAGGAAGCCACCAAGTGTACGTGGGAAGATCGAGTTTAGAGGAGTTTCTTTCGCTTATCCATCTCGTCCAAGTATCCAAATTCTACAATCTCTTAATCTAGTGATCCCATCTTCAAAGACTCTAGCTTTGGTTGGTCTTAGTGGAGGTGGCAAGTCGACTATTTTCGCTCTTATAGAAAGGTTCTACGATCCGAATCAAGGTAAAACTCTACCATTTTCGAGGGAACAAAATCTTTTACATGTCCCTATAACAAACTAATACTATGATTGGTTCCTGGATTCAGCGAGTAAAACGCTAAAGAAAGAAAATGTTTTTTCTCCATTTCTTGTTCGTATTTGTTTTACTCATCATTTTACTCAATAAAATCAATGAACTAAACGTAGCATAACTGAATTTTCGGGTCAAATTTTAGGCTTTATCACTTTGGATGGCTATGATTTGAGAACATTGCAAGTGAAATGGCTAAGGAATCAGATAGGTATGGTCGGTCAAGAACCAGTTCTTTTTGCAACTACCATTCTTGAAAATTTGATTATGGGGAAGGAGAATGGCACAAAGAAGGAGGCTATTGCAGCTTGTATGGCAGCCAATGCTCACAATTTCATCTCTGGGCTTCCGCAAGGCTATGATACAAAGGTTAATATTTTGAATACCATTACTATGCATGTGTAACATTTTGAAAGACAAAGTCATCTAATAGATTGTTGTTAGATTGATGAGCCGTTTAATATATATATCTTAACAAGCTTGACACGTGGTATTCGTAAATGGGTGGCAGAGAGAATTCGAATACAGGATCTTCTTTTGGTCTGAGCTGTGATACCATATTGAGTGACTAATTCATCTAATAGCTTAAGTTATTAAGAAAATAAGTCATTTAATATTCATCACTAAACATAACAAATTCAAGAACTATATACAAAACTTCTGTTTGCAGGTTGGAGATCGAGGAACTCAACTCTCGGGTGGCCAAAAACAACGTATAGCACTTGCTCGAGCTATGATAAAAGATCCTAAAGTACTCCTTTTGGATGAGGCCACGAGTGCCTTAGATCCAGAGTCCGAGATCATCGTACAAAAGGCTATTGATAAGATATCCATGGGTCGAACCACCATTATCATTGCTCATAGGCTAGCTACAGTCAGAAATGCTCACACTATAGTCGTACTTGACCGTGGATCAGTTCTCGAAACCGGTAACCATCACCAGCTCATGGAAAGAGGTGGTTCTTATTTTGATCTCATCAAGCTTGCTTCAGAAGGAATCTCACAACCTATTCCAAATCAAAATAATCAGCCGAATGATGTCAACTTATTTGCATATGAGCATTCTACACATGACGCATATGAAACTTCAAAAGACAAGTATATACACGAGAAAGAAGAAGAAGATCAACCAAAGTTGAGAAAATACAAAATCGCCCATGTTTGGAAGCTGCAAAAACCGGAGATTACAATGCTTATAATAGGCTTTGTACTAGGCATGCACGCAGGCGCAATTCTCTCAGTCTTTCCCTTAATTCTTGGCGAAGCTCTTAACGTCTACTTTTACACGGACTTCCATAAGTTGAAAAGGGATGTTGGGTACCTCTGCTTAGTCCTCGTTGGACTAGGGTTCGGAAGTATAATCACCATGACTGGCCAACAAGGGTTTTGTGGTTGGGCAGGAACAAAGCTCACAAAACGAGTTCGAGACTTATTATTCAAAGCTATACTAAAACAAGATCCTGGATGGTTCGATTTCAGTGAGAATTCGACAGGGATACTTGTGTCAAAACTCTCGATCGACTGTATCAGCTTTCGTTCGATTCTTGGTGACCGTATTTCCGTAATTTTAATGGGATTGAGTTCAGCAGCTGTCGGACTTGGTGTATCATTTTATCTTCAATGGAGACTAACTCTATTGGCTGCGGCTTTAACACCATTAACACTAGGGGCTAGCTACCTCAACTTGATCATCAACATTGGCCCAAAACTCGACAACACATCATACGCCACTGCCAGCACTATTGCTGCAGGAGCAGTGTCTAGTATAAGAACAGTAGCCACGTTTGGCACACAAGAACGCATAATTCAATCATTTAACCAAGCTCTAGACGAGCCCAAAAGAACTTCGGTTAAAAGATCACATATTCTTGGATCAGTCCTCGGCTTTTCACAAGGTGCCATGTACGGAGCTTACACTTTAACTCTCTATTTCGGAGCTTATCTCGTAAAACAAGGGTACACAAATTTCGGTGAAGTATACAAGATTTTCTTGATTCTCGTCCTTAGCTCGTTTTCCGTAGGCCAGCTGGCGGGCCTAGCTCCGGACACTTCAGCGGCCGCAACTGCAATACCTTCGGTTCTTGACATTATTAACCGTAAGCCTTCAATAGGGGGCAACGACCATAAAAAGGGCAAGAAGCTTGAAAGCTCAAAGCCATATGATGTTGAGTTCAAGAAAGTGACATTTGCTTATCCATCTAGACCAAATGTAACCGTCTTAAAGGATTTTAGTCTAAAGATTAAAAGTGGGACGATGGTGGCGTTGGTTGGAGGAAGTGGATCGGGAAAATCAACGGTTATATGGATGGTACAAAGGTTTTATGATCCTATAAAGGGAAGAGTTTTGATGGGAGGAGTTGATTTGAGGGATCTTGATTTGAAGTGGTTGAGAAGACAAATAGCTTTAGTGAGTCAAGAGCCTTCACTCTTTGCAGGAACCATTAGAGATAACATTGCATTTGGGAAGACTAATGCTTCATGGGCTGAAATTGAAGCAGCTGCAAAAGAAGCATATATTCACAAGTTCATTTGTAGTCTCCCTCAAGGCTATGAAACAGAGGTAAGTAAATCTCATATTAACATGAAATCTCTCTTTTTTTGTAAAAAAAAAAAAAAACATGAAATCTCTTTTTAGGTAATATATGATATAGTTGAGTAAATACCCTTTTTTCTATAAATATAGATGACAATTCTATATCTATATCTATAACGAACGGGTGATTAGTCTAGTGAAGTTTCTGTTATGGAGATATTCTCACTTAATGTGTTTGACGCACCTCGAAAATGATAAAACCCTTGAAAAACCCAAAAAATAAATATTTATTTCGATATCTAGTTATTTTATTGGACTCAGATCCAGTCATATTTTCAAAATCTCTAACGATATCCTAGTATATCGGATAATCGAATTTTGGATAACAATTTGGTTTCAATGAAATCTCCACCCTCCAAAATTACAATTTTTCGCTATCTTTGCCAACAAAAATTCCATTAACATCATATAACCAAAGAAGCTCCATTAAAATGTACATTTAATCACTTGATTTGAATCGCTATTGCTAATGTATAAAAATTAATGAGCTAAATGCAAAAATACCCTATGTGCTTCATATAATTAGCCAAAAAAAAATTGTGTTATTTTTATTAGCAAAAGCCCCCATGTATTCTTTTTTATTAGAAGAATATTTCAAATTCATTCATAAATTAATAGGGGCGTTTTTGTCAATTTTTTTAAGTGAACAGGGATTTATTGCCCAATTCTTAAAGTTTACAAGGGTGTTATTGTCAATTTTTTAGGTGAATAGGTACATTTTCGCATTTTTGTGTGGGGTGTAGTGCTCATTTATCCTGCAAAATATGTAATCCGGCTTGATAGGGCCTTTTCCTAATAAAAAAAAATAGCACCGAGAAAGATTTTGGTAATAAAAATAACATAAAACGTTTTTGCTAATTAGACAAAGGATGTGGGATATTTTTACATTTCACTCAAAAATAAATCATATTCTTCAAGTAAGAACTTAGGATATTTTCACATTTCACTTTAGTCCTTACACTTTCCAAATTCTCTTGTAATGACCACAGGTTGGTGACGGTGGAGTGCAATTATCAGGGGGACAAAAGCAGAGAATTTCTATTGCAAGGGCTATTTTCAGAAAATCGAAGATTCTACTACTAGATGAAGCAAGCAGTGCATTGGACTTGGAATCAGAAAAGCACGTTCAAAACGCGCTTAAGAAGGCATCAAAACGCACCACCACAATCGTGGTGGCTCACCGCCTTTTGACAATAAGAGAAGCTAATTTTATAGCGGTTGTAAGAGACGGAACCGTGGCTGAATACGGTGACCACGATTCGTTAATGGCTGCTAGTATTGATGGTATTTATGCTAACTTGGTTCAAGCAGAAACGGAGGCTATGGCGTTTGCATGAGCTTTGTTTGTGATGTAAACATATTGTAATTTTAAAACGAAATTTTGGGTAGTAAGTTATTTATGTTAATTTTTAGGAATTTGTAAAAGTATTTTGATGAAAAATATTGACATTCACGTGTATATCTTTCTAATTTTTGCATTGATTGTTATATATCTAGGGATCAAAATCGAACCAAATTATTCGATACTCGCTTCGAGCTCGCTTCATAAAAGCTTGTTTGAACTCAATTCGTCACACAAATCTGATAAGCTTGAACATGAATAACTTTTGAAGCTTGGCCCGAGACTAAACATTGAAACAATATATGTAGTAATATCAAGTTACTCGATATTCAGCTTGAGCTCGCTCGATAAAAGTTCGTTTAATTATCAAACCAAGCTCAAACACAAAATTTCAAGCATGATAAAATTCAAACCAAGCTTGAACAGTTTGTCGTTCGATACTACTCGACTTGTTTACACCCATATATATATAAACATGTTAGGGGTGCACATGGTATGACATTCCTCCATTTCAAAATACATGTTGTTTAAGAATTTCAAGAGTGACTTAAATTCTCTTTTGACATTTTTACCCTTACTAATTAATGACAATATGAGAAGTTATATTTTTTTCTTTTCAATGGTAGTTTTGCACTATAAGGATTTTGTTCTCCTAAAATTTAGATAATTAATAATTTCTTTAATACTTTACTTGTGCAACAACTTTAAATGACACAAATTTTGAAATGAAGAAAGTAAATTATGTTATATCAATTAGTGCATTTTCTAGATATTTAGTATCAAATCGAGCTTTTGAATTCCATACCATATCAGTACACTCATTACAGTACAATTTTACGATTTTAAAACATATTTTTTATGTTATACTAAATTTATTTTTATATGCGATTGTATAATTGGAAAATATATAATTAATTAGTTTTTCTAGTGTAATGAGTTGTTATTATTTTTTTAAATATTTTATAAAAGAGAATTTTACATAATAAAATCATACAAAATGATTGAATTTTATATTTAGTAGCTCTCTAACCATATAACAAACAAACACAATTTGGAAAAGAAATCACGCAAAATTTTATGAAAAAAATCTAATATTTATCGTAAAATGCATCCAATCATTTATTTTTATTTTTGTGGGGTTGGAGCATGAAAGTTAGATTCAAGATACATGATATTATCATATGTTTGACCAAATGAGTTAGTGTGTAATTGTGAAAATCAATTTGTTGGGTTGAATTCTATATATGAATTGAAATTACTAAGCCAGTTTTTGTTCTTTAGAAAATATGATCCAGGTTTGAACCCGAACCCGACCTGGACAATTGATTTTTTTCGAATAAGATTTGAAAAAAAAAACGAAAAGATATGGTGATCGGGGTCTGAATCAGACCTGATTAACAGGGTCCATGACTGAACTTTGTCGTCAGTTACAAGGTCAGTCTTGGCCTGAATTATGACACTTAACAGTCTCCTTGATGGATCTCGACAGGGTTCGGGTTGAACCGGGTCCTGACCCAAACCTTGATTGGCCTAGTTGGATTGTAGCGATAGTATGAATGAGAAATAAACGGTTGGGATTGGCGGGAATGTTATAAAAGGGCAGACAATTTGCGAGGCCTCGTGAATTCTTCGGTGAATCCATTGGGCTCACAATAATCCAAAAGTTGACGAACATGGCCCATTGGATTAATATTTCTTCGGATTTTAAATCCTGGCAAATTCAATTTGTGTACTTGATTCTGAAAAAAGATATCAAACATGTAAATTTATTTTTAGATTAGTGTATATATATATATATATATATATATATAGTATAAAATAGGACTGTCAATGGGTTGGATTCTAGTCAGATCAGGCTCATTCAAATCCGATTTTATTTATATCCGATTGAATCTTTTCGAATTCGAATCTTATTCATATTGGCGCGGATCTAGATTTTTTGAATTCAATGAATTTCGATCGAATTTGGCCGGATATCGAATTTTTTCGGATTAATTAATAATATTATTTAAAACAAATATATTATTATTAAATTTCTTAACTTTTCAATTTTATTTAATCATGCTCACATGTTCAAACTTTCTTTAAAAAACATTGGTTTAAATAAATTTACAAATGAGTTATAAATTATTATCTTTTTAAATTGATGGTGAAAAATTATGAATGGTACTTAATATTATAAAACATTATGTATATATATATCATTCTTTTTATTTATTGTCGGATACAGATCTTTAACGGATCGACCGGATCAATCCATATTTGCTCCATATGTTTCGGATTATGAATATTTATAATCTGATTAGGTCCTTCGAATCTCTAATCGGACAATTATTTTTAATAAATCGGATCGAATTCGAACGGATCCAATTGAAATCCACCCCATTGACAGCCCTAGTATAAAACAACAGGAGAGAATGTTAATCAAGCAAAATAAAATTATAGAGACTACTAATGTTAAACTCATGTAGTGCAAAATTATTTATGTCGCAATATCATGATATTTAAGTTATCCTAAGAATTATAAAATTGAACTGCTGGAATTTTTTAATATTAAAAAAGTCACCTGCCGTTCAGGTCACTTATAGCAGGTAATATTTATTTCATTTACACATTTGTCCCTCCTTGTTATATCATGTACGAAAATATTTATCAGGTTAAACAATTAAATGGCACCTGTTAAGAAAACAAAGAAAGCTTAATTTTATAACATAATTTATAACTTCACGTACGAAAACAGGCAAATATTTACACATACGAAAAAACTTAATTGCTGTTTACACATTTCCAAAGAACTTGAAAACAATTAAAAATCATATAAAATATTTTGATTGCTGTTTACACCTGATATATATTTAATAAAATATGTATTATTTTGCTGCTCACAATACATACACTTTAGTGTATGTACAAGAGAATACAGACTAGCAGGAACCGATTATAATTGCATACAATTAATTTGTAGGTTTGTGGAGAATTGCTGCTCGTTTCCTCTTCTCTAGGGCATGGGTAGAGTGTTTCCGAAGTTAATTTCGCATTACATACACTAATTGAGCTGGAATTTAATTTGGGCCGTTATGAACTTGAACGGGCCGTGAGATTTCTTTTCGATTTTGATTGGAAAACACTCCTGGAGTGTTTAATTGATGTTTGTCGTGTTCATTTAAGTGATTCAGAGGTTCGGGCCCTCAAGAACTTAAACGGGCCGTGAATTCCATGCAAAATTGGTTCGAATTTCTTGAGGAATCTTCTTCTTTTTCTTCGGAGGTTTGATTACAGCCTATTTCCTACGCAATTAACAGCAGCTCTTGTTGAATTTTGCAAATTGGGCTTCAAATTAGATTTCAAGTTCTTCGATTCTAGCGGTTTTTTGAGTGTTTTTGTTCTTGATTCTTGTTCTACATTGCTTGTTTTGGTTCGTAGTGTTTAATTTCAGGTGTTTTTTGCATAAATTTGATGATTGATTAATCGACATACACACCTCTATTTTGTTTTAAGAAGGGAAGAAGAAGGGAAGAAGAAGAAGAAGACAGGGGCATATAAGTCATTTCGCGTTTGCCTATAGTGTAATAAAGCTTCCGGTAACAGGTGAAATTTTTGACACATGGTGTCCGATAAGTGATGAACTGCCTGCAGCGCCGCCAAACGTGAACTGCAATTAGCAAGCCCGTATTAGCTAGCGTAGACTGGATAAGAATATATTTTTCCCTAAGAAGAGAACTAAAACATATATAATAATATTATAAATTGTTAATATAAATTTTATGTTGTACAATTTTAATCTCTGTGTAGATGGATTGGGATATAATAATATCCTCACCTTACAAATGGTGCCATCTCCTCCTCCTAGATATGGAAATGTCAACATGTAAAATAATTCCCCGCACAAATTTCATTACAAGAAAATATGTATTTCAGTGACAAAATATTAAGAGATATTATTAAAATTATCACTTGTTGTATATATTTATTGACACAAAAATTAGTTTTGTCACAATAACAATAGTGACAAAATATATTTTTAAGTTGTCATTAATGGTTATTAGTGACAAATCAATGGAAATTGTACATGACACACTTTTAGTGACAATAAACATTGTCACTATAATTAGTGACAACTTTTTAGTTGTCACATTTAGGGTATCACTAAATGTCAATAGTGATAACTTTTTCACGTTTCTTATTACTAGTGTATCTATATATATCTTTTCAGTGATAATATTTAAATTCTTTTTACTTCGTCATTTACTATTTTTTCACTAAAATTTAAATTTTTTTTAGTTTTTCATAATGAACCCCAATATTAATTTGGACATTCATTTCATTAGGATCCAATTTTACTTTTGTGAAAAGATGGTTTCTTGGCTTTAAAGGCAAGGGGAATATTGATGGAAACGTGCCTCCATTGTAAAGTTTGCATATAATTCGTGTCTACAACCCACTTTTGGTCCCACTGTTTTTGGCAATTCCACTAGCCATTTGGCTATAGAGTTTTTATCTTGTTCATTTCTCTCTTACAATAAAATCTCTTTAATAATTAATAACAGGTTCTTGGATTATATTCTTCTGATTTATTTGAGGTAAGCATAGAATTCTTTACTTGATTTATTCAATTTGCTAATTCTAATTTTCTTAATTATTTATTGGGTTTACATTTAGTAGCATTATTAATTGGAGAGTGGAATGATATATTTGTGTGAAATTTGTTTAGAGTTTTTTATTTTTCATGTTTTAGAACTCGGAATTGAAACTAATTTATACATTCTTTTAACACTTTAAATTTTGGAACTTTATCTCACATTGCATGTTTTTCTAAAATCTTAGACTCTATCTTATTCCGACAAGTTTTGAATGTTTCTTCAACTATTTTGAAAATTCAAAAACTAGAACCTCGAAACCGAAAAAGATATTATTTAAGTTGTATTTATAATTGCTATAAATTAAAGAACTTCTCAATTTCTAAGGAAAAAAAAGGTTTTTGGACATTTGGAAATTTAGCTTCTGATGATTTTCCACTAAAATAAAACCCAAAAGCAAAAGCACCTTTGGACCCGTTACAAATACTCCAAAATTAACTATTATTCAATTTCAACATATTATGCGAGAGTTAATGATAATTTATCCCAAGTGATATTAGTAATGTTCAATTAACTTCTACGTGATTTAAAAAAATACTTTATCTCCTATAATCTTATAAAAATTTCACACAGTCTCCCTGATATTTTTATATGTGACACTTTAGCCTACTGTATTATGATAATGTGGTAGTTTAAGCCCCATGTGTAATGATAAATATTGCAATTTATTTTTCCGTGTTATGATAAATATGACAACTTACCTCCCTTATGTTATATATAAAGACACTTTGTATCTTACTCTCATTTTTAGCAAATGAATTACACTTTTCGACTAAAGGAAATAAATTATTTCTTTAAAATTTTCACAAAGGATAAAGTATTTTTTTTTCAAATTATAGGGGGATAAATTAAATATTCTGCTTCTCACACATTAGCTCTATACACTATTACTTGTACGTAGTTACATTTTACAAACGATCATTACCCAAGCAATTACTAGCACTCCATAAGTCACTTCAGTCCACTGTAATCTTATAAAAGTTTTACACCGCCTCTCTAAATTTTTATATATGACACTTTATCCCTCTGTATTATGATAATGTGGCAGTTTATCTCCATGTTCTATATATGATATATGTATAACAATTTACTCCCCTTGTGTTACAACCACTCTTTTCATACCCACATTTAAGGAAAGTGAGTTACACTCTCCGACTGTAGGAAGTAAATTGCTTCTTTAAAATTTTCACAGGGGGTAAAGTGCTTTTTTTTTTTTTCAAATAATAGGGAGATAAATTGATGAACATTATTCATTTCAAATTGCCATTAGCTCCTTTAATTTTAAATCACGTAGATATTTGATATAATTAAGATGTGACTAAGTTAACTTTTTTTCGTTTACAATACATGGTTGATTGAAATGAGATCATAGTATTATAATATGCTATATTTTAATAAACTTTTATTACAACTATATATTTAAAAATATTTTTTCTTCTAGAATCTCATGAGTTACAAGAATCATTGTGCTATGTTACTATTGGTGCCATAAATAAATTAAAGAACAAATGTACCAAACATGAGTTGTTATCATCATATCATATGCATGGCATGGTGCATTGTTTTTGTATATAAGAAATAATCGTCATATATAATAGGCTTTCTACTTCATCATTTCTTTTACTTTCATAATAGTTTACTTCTATCTCAAACAAGGGATGATCATTAGTTAACGAAAATTTAAATGAAAAAGAAAAATGAGATTAAGGTGTCCTACCATTTCGATGTTATTTTGTTTACCGTTTATACTCATTAAAATCCACGAACCAAACATAGCTTTGATACAAACAAATGTGACTAATTCAACTTTTTTTTTTTTAATTATTATAATACATGGTTGATTGAAATGGGAGATATTATTTGGTATATAAAACGGTTGTACGGATGACGTGGTGTAGCAAATGGTTGAGATTTGATCAAATTAATATCTGCATACCAATACGTGGTGGGAAGAGATCATGGAGACAACTTTCCTTTAAATTTAGGAATTTAATTTAATCTTATTTATGGGATGTACAAGTCATCCATACAATGGATCCATCAAATATTTTTTATGAAATGAGAAGGGGTAAACGCAAGATACTCCTTGTGTTACATAAAATTTGCACGAAATTATTATGTGAAATTTGTGTTGCATATAATTCCGTGTATATTAAAATTCAGCACCAAAAGCACCATCTCTACAAAGTATGTCGTTTCGAATCAACATATGTAGTAAACATTATTGTATCCCTATGCTGAAATTTATAGTACAAAGACGAATTAATTTTGTGCAGATTTCGCATAACACATGAGTATCTTGCATTTTTTTATGATATCATGAAGCTCTTCTCACCCTATAACTTTAACAAATATCATCATATGGCATGGTGCATTGCTTTTGTATCTTAGAAGTAATCATCATTTATAATAGCTTTTCCCAATCATCATTTTCCTAATATCATAAGGGATGATCATTAAGACTATGTTTGGTTGTTCAATGCAATGAGGAAATGATAATGAACAAAACATGAAGCCAAGTGTTGTATCATTTCGATCTTAGAAAAATATTTTCTTTAGCGTTTTACTAATTTAAATCCATGAACCAAACATAGCTTTTGTGTTTCATACAAGCAAAATCAGGATTATTTATCTCAATAGAATTTCATTCATTTTTCAAAACAGGAAATTCCGAAATTCAGAATGGCATCTCTTGTGCCTGGAGTTCTAATCAAACTCCTGCAAACTATCAATTCCAACTTAAAAGTTCGAGGCGAGTATAGATCGATCCTACTACAAGTAATCAGCATTGTTCCCGCCATATCAGGCTCTGAATTATTTCCCGATCACGGATTCTTCATTAAAGTCTCGGATTCTTCCCACTCGACTTACGTTTCCTTGTCAAAAAAAGACAATGATCTTATCTTAAACAACAAGTTACATCTCGGCCAATTCTTTTATGTCGATAAAATGGAGGCCGGGACCCCCGTCCCGGTTTTAGTTGGTGTAAGGCCGGTTCCGGGTCGACATCCGTTTGTCGGGAATCCAAAGGATTTGATGCATTTGAGAGAAGCATCTGAGGATGGACCTGCATTGTTAGTTGATAAAGAGAATGGGATTAATGGGAAATTAAATGAATTGTTGGAAAAAAAGAAAATTGTGATTAAAGAAGAGAAGGTTGGTGTTGCCTCTAGGTATATGCAGGGTTTTTCGAAGCAAAAATCGGAAGGAATTGAAGCTTTTAAAGAGAAGCAACATGAGCTTAAAGCTCAGGTATGATTTCTTGAATGTAAGTTTTTTTTTTTTTTTTTTTTTTTCCTATATGTATTTTTTTTTAATTGATGCAAATTGGAAGTAGGAAAAGCTAGAAATTATTTTTTAGGACTATTGGAAAAAATTGTAAATTGAAAATAAAAAAATGAGATGTACTCGCGCCCTTAAGCAGTTAAGCTTACTCGACTCAAAAGACCTCTGTAAATGGTGATTTACACTTGGACTTCCTGAGGGAGGGTTACCATAATTATAGAAAATTCCTTGTGGTTCCAAAAAATTACAAGGACATCGTTTACACAATTACACGGATTTTTCTTAAATATTTCTAGAAGTTGTAGGAGATACTTTCATGAATTGTTGAGGTTGTCAGGGATGTTTTGGTACATAGTCTAAAACATAGGCAATCTCCTTGTGATTCCTAAAATGCCAGAAGTTCCCATGTGCTATTTTTTCATTACGAAAAAAATCCCTACCATGTCGGAATATTGTACTGAAGAATTCTACCCCATAAAAAATTACAATTATACCCTCATCGAAAATGCAAAATCATCCCCGTTAAGCTAAAAGTTTATCAATAATCTCCCTGTTAACTTTGATAATTGACAATAATCCCACTATTCATTAAATATTTGACAATAATCTCCCCATGAATTTTTTGCTAATAGAAAATAAATACAAGGGGAATTTTGCTAGTTAAACAAAATATAAGGGGTATTTTTACATTTAGATCAAAAAATCCCTGGAACAAGGGGTGTAAACGAGCCGAGTAATATCGAACGACACATTATTCAAGTTTTGTTTGAATTTTATTGAGCTTGAAATTTTGTGTTTGAGCTTGGTTTGATTTCTTAACGAACCGAGCTCAAACGACCTTTCATCGAATGAGTTTGAGCCAAGTATCGAGCAACTTGGTATTTTACATGTGTTTTTTTAATTTTTAGATTATCGAGTCGAGCTTCAAAAGTTATCAAACGAGAAATCTTGTTCAAGCTTGTTTAATTTGTTTGACGAACCTAGCTCAAACAAACTTTTATCGAACGAACTCGAATCGAATATCGAATTGCTTGGTTTGATTTTCAGCCCTACTTGAAACTCTTCAATGTATAGAAAGTTAAAAAATTACAAAATTAATAATATACCAAAAAAAACCGTTTTGAGGCCAAGTATTATTGGATCAATAGTTGCTCATGGAAAATCCAATGTTTCTTCAATGTTTAGCCAATTTAATTTAATTACCCTCCATCATATGAATTAATGAAATTTGAAATCAAAGCCGATGACAAATTTTATTATTTCATTTCAGTCAACCGAGCCCAAATAAGCTTTTATCGAACGAGTTCGATTTGAGTATGGAATAGCTTGGTTTGATTTTCAGCCCTACTTGAAACTCTTCAATGTATAGAAAGTAAACAGGATTTTCCTTCAAAAAATTACAAAATTATTAAAATACCAAAAAAAAAAAAAACCGTTTTGAGGCCAAATATTATTGAATGAATAGTTGCACATGGAAAATCCAATGTTTATTTCAATTCTTAGCTAATTTAAATACCCTCCATCATATGAATGAATGTAGTTTGAAATCAAAGCCGATGACTATTTTTGTTATTTCATTTCAGTCACGGGCATCAAGTCCTACTCGAACCTTACCGGATGCATCGACACTGAAATCGGGTCCAGATTCATTAAGCAGCAAAGCAGTGATGATTAAATGTACAAACAAACAAGAAAATGCAAACTTAAGTTGTAATAGCAATTACAAAAAGCAATCTTCAGAGACAATATCATGGTCCGATCTTCCAGCCACACTTCTTAAGCCCGGAAAGGTATATATTATTTCTTGACCAATTACTATTTTATATGTTAAGCTTATAAACCATTTAATTTTCATTATTTTATGAACATGTTAAAGGGTTAATGTCATTTATCATGTGATATGCATAATGTTCAATTTAATTATATGTGATTTGAAAAACATTACTTTACCTTTCCGTGGAAATTTCAAATGAGCAATTTAGCTCCTTCCAACAGAGAGTGTAACACACTCGTCAAAATTGAGAGTGAGCCCGCAAAATTGTTGCCTAAAGACACTAAAGTACCCTTAGGGTAAACTGCCATCATTGTCGTAACACGGGGAGGTAAAGTGCCACAAATCATAACACAGGGGTAAAATGACATATTTATCATAACACAAGGGGTAAAGTATCACATTTAATAACATAGTGGGGGTAAAGTGTCACATTTATAAGCTGACTGGGTCAAAGTATACTCCCTCTGTCCCAAATTATCTGACCTTTTAGAAAATTTGTCCCAAATTATTTGTCACTTTAGGATTTCAATACACTATTAATTACATATTTTATGTATATAAGAGAAAAAGTAAGAGAGGGAGTGTAAAACTTAAATACCATGTAAATAGCTAATGGTGAGATAACTAAAGAATAAGGGTATTTTAGGTATATAATTTATTTTTACCTTAAAACTGAGGCTATTTAGTAGGTACCTTAATATGTGTGAAAACATGTAAAATGACAAATAATTTGGGACAGAGGGAGTATTATATAAGAAGGCTAATTTTGTTTCGTAATTTTTTTATGTTCAAAAAAGCTAGGGAGACAGTGTGAAACTTTTATAAGATTATAAGGGGTAAAGTGTTATTTTTCAAATCACAGGTAGGTAAAATTAATATTATGCATATGAGAGGGGTGAATTGTCATTAACTCACATACTAAGCATTAAAAAGTTAGTTTGAGATACCTGATTATTGTACTTATAAATCTTATTGGCGATAATTGTTACAAGAGCACGCTTAGGAGAGGAAACTTGGCTTCTTTGGTAGCATCCGAAGCACAAAAAGAAGCAAATGCAGCAGCAAATCTTGTCAAGTGCCTAAGGTAATTAATTTTAGCTTTGATTTGCAAAAAATACCTCTATGCATTGTCTAATTAGCAAAAATCCTCCTATATTATTTTTTTATTGATAGAAAAACCTTGCATGCAGAATACATATTAGAAAAAGAGGGAAAAAACTTTAGTTCAAAAAAGACATTTGGTACCAAAATTTTTGAAAAAATACCTTTCATACAATAATTCACACAATCTTGACACATTTAGTTTTGTCGTCAATTTTCGGACAAAATTCAGCGTGTGTCGCTCATGTGCCCGTTAAATTGACAATGGGGGGGAAAACATTCACAAGTTTTAAAGACTCACAGACTCACAGTTGACAGCACTTGTTGAATTTCGTTCGAAAATTGATGGAAAAAGTAAATGTGTCAAGATGGTGTGAATCATGATATGAAATGTGTTTTTTCAAAAAACATGGTATCAAATGTGTTTTTTGGACTAAAGTTTGGTATCAAAAGTGTTTTTTCCTCATTAGAAAAAATTACAATCATACCCCACAAAAAATTCAAAAACATCATTCTTAAGATATATTTTTTTATCAATAATCTCCCTGTTAACTTTGAAATTGGAAATAACCCCCTCCCCCCCTTCAGAATTGATAATAACCTCCCTTTAACTTACGAAGAAATTTCAAATGGGTTTTTTACTAATAAAAAATAGAACACATGCGGTTTTTTGCTAACTGAAATAACACAAGGGGGTTTTTTGCACTTATATTTGCTTTTCATTTACTCTCTCTTTCAGTATGTTTGCAGATCTTTATTCATCTGCCTCACCAGACAATCCTCATCCGTACATATCCAAGTTCTTTACACTCCATCAACTAATCGAAAAAGCAGATACAACACTTCCATCAAAAGATACATTGGAGAACATAACAATGAACTCAACACTGCAAGAAAAAGACAAGTCACCTAGAAAAACAAGTTCATTACATAGAAAAGAAAAGAGCAAAACTCTGAGGACCTCATTAGACCTCACCGCGACTTATAAACTAGAATGGTCGAAAGGAGACGGTGTTAAAGAAATTACGGAACTAAGAAAAACTTTGTTAAATGAAACAAAAACTTGGTTTTTGAAGTTCTTGGAAGATGCACTTGAAAATGGATTTCGAGGGGGTAAAGTGCAAGAAAACAAAGGAAAAGAGAGCAAGAACAATCACATTGCTTTGACATTGTCACAGCTGAAACAAGTGAAGGAATGGTTGGATAAGGTTAGAATGGATTTGAGCTCTGAGAAAAATGAATTGATGGAGATTGTTGATAGATTGAAGCAAAAGGTTTATGCTTGTTTGATGGTTCATATTGAATCAGCAGCATTAGCTTTGGAAAGTAGGAAGTAATTAATTTTGATGGTTATTTATATGTATAAGCAAGAAGAGGTTGAGGAATTTCAGATGTGAATAATTTATTCTGTTTTGTTCTTGTGTTTCTTGGAAATATAAAATCATCTCAAGTTAGAGTTATTGCCAATTTACTCTTGTGAAATGCATAATGTTCAATTTACCACCCTGTGATTTGAAAAAAAACAATTTACCACCCTTGAAGATTTTAATTGGGAGTGGGTTTTATAACATAGGGGGTAAATTGCACATTTATTATAACATGTGAGAGTGTCATATTATCATAACACATAGGGATAAACTACCTCATATATATCAGAAAGGCAGTGTGAAATTTTATGAAATTACAAAATACATTGCAGTAAATTGTCATTAACTCTCCCAAATTATTGCAACTGTTAACCATCTATATATGTATCTTTGTTAGAACTCCAATAAGGTCTGAACATAACTTCTAAAAACTCTCCTCGTTTCTAGAAATTTTCCTGAAAATTTGATTAGTCCCATAAGTTCATGTATTTGAATTTAAGAACCTGATAATCTTAATAATCCAATTTCTGTTACTTCAACAATTGTTGTTAGAGTTAATGGCAATTTATCCCTCGAGATTTGCATAGTGTTCAATTTACCTATCTGTAATTTGAAAAATAGCAATATACTCCCCTTTAATCTTATCAAAATTTCACACATCCTTCCTGATATTTTCAAACATTAAAAACTGTGGATTGACAAAACTACCCTTTTGTATATGGCACTTTATCCCCTGTATTATAACATATGCTCACTCTCAATTTCGACGAGTGAGTTACACTCTCTGGACGAATGAGGTAAGTTGCTACTTTAAAATTTTGACAGGGGATTAATTGTTATTTTTCCAAATCACAAGAGGGTAAATTGAACAATCTGCTTTTTCGCAGAGGACAAATTGACATTAGCTCATTGTTGCACTAAGATCTACAGCTCTCTTGAAAAGATTGCAAAATCATGTTTATATTCATGGATATTCTGATAACCTTATTGCATCTGATAAATATTACATTCTGGACAAATTGAAGAGCAATATAAAATATCAGCTCACAAGATATCACAACAAATTAAATGTAATTAAGATGAAATGAATTCTAGTTATATAATACTTACCTGTATGTATATGTCTGTATGTATGTGAGTTGTGTATTCTTTACATATTCTAAGGAGAGGGACAAAGATGGAGAGCTAGAGCACATGCATCATATAAATTACACAAAAAGTGAATGCATGTGCCCTGCTTCTCCAGCTTCATTCAACCCCATCCCATTTTTAGTATTTTGAATTCATTCATCAACACAAATCTTGATAATAAATAATATGCCTTTGCCAAACTTGGACAATAAAATAAGCATATAAAATATATGGTTGATTGGTTGATGAGTTGTAATACAAAAGTACTTTCAATTGAGTTAAGCAAGATTTATATATGATGTATATGTAGTACACTTCATTGAATTCAACTCCTGGTGGATTCCTACCAAGAATTAGAAGCCTTCTTTTTTGGTTGGGTGGGTGGATATAGATAATCTTTGGTAGGGCTGTCAATGGATTAAACTCGAACCGGATCAGGGCAGATCCAGATCTGAGTTCGATTACAATTTCTTACATCCGAATCCGGATCTGCTCGGATCTTGAAAATTAGTGACTGGATGCAAATCCGATGGATATCCCGGATCCGGATAAAATACCCAGATCCGTTTAGCACATTTAGCGCTAATTTTTTTTCTTCCATTTTCCGTCAAACACTTGGAGATTCTGCCATCATGAATTAAAAATTTAACATTTAGCTTGTTTTATCGAAACTATTATCTAAAAATTGTAGAAGGTTTAATATGATGGACAAATATAAACCATAAAAATTAGACAAAGGAACAAACCAAAATATAAATAGAAAAAAAAACAGAAAAATGTGATAAAGAGGAAGAAAACCATGAAAAAATGGATGAAAAGACAAAAATTGGAGGAAGAAGTAGAGGGAAGATGGCGGCTGCTTAATAGATGAATAATTAGAATTTTGATTATTCTTATCAAATAGCATACATTAATATATTGTAGAGATGACCCAATTAGTTACCAGGTCTATCCAATAACATCTCTTATGCATTCTTTTTCAAGATTATTTTTAATGTAGTTGAAGGTTTTAGTTGAACAAAGATAATCTTATTTTTAATTTGGTTTAAATACATAATATATAAACAATAATTAATATTATATCATTTACGGATCTATAGCGGATTAGATCAGGCTAGATTCATATCCACTCCACATATTTTGAATTTTTTTAATCGGATCAGACCCGTCGAATTCTTAATCAGATAAAAATTCTAATAAATCGAATCGAAATTCGAATTAAAATCCGTTCCATTGACAGCCCTAATCTTTGGATTTTTCTTCGAATTTTGGGTTTCTTGGCCCCATTTTTTTCTAGGCCTGATCTAAACTGGTTTATTTTCCTTGATTTAGAAACTGTTGGATTGGAAGTTTGGCTGCCAAAAAGGAAATGAATCGATCAACAAAAAGATTAGGTCTACCAGATGCTAAGATAAAGCTCATAGGTGAGGCCACCAAACAATGCCCATTAGATTTGGTCACTGTAACCCTTTGTTGTTCGACAAATACATTACTTCCTAATTATCAATATTAGAACTACTCCATATGCCTCGGAAATTTAGTGTAATTATATTTATCACCTTTTAATGTTTGAAAAATTACATAACCTATCTCTAAGGTATTATTTTCATTAAGTTATCTCGTTACGGCATTAATTTCTGACAGCGTATGTCGACCTTATCAAAAAATAAATTTGAATTCCAGAAATATTCATTGGTACCATCTAAAGAAATAATAATCACCAAAGGCGACAAATCAATTTCACTCGTATGCATCAAATTCACCCATTTTCTCACCGGAAATAATTTTTTCATCGATTTCGACCATTTTTCATAAATTTAACCCGATTTCACAAATTTTACCTATTTTCACATCAATTTCTTTTTACAACGTCGGCATGCACCACATAAATTTAACGCCATAAGGAATAACCTATGATAATCTAATACCTCAAGAATTATTTATGTATTTACTCTAGGATGGTGAATATATTACACTAAATCTCAGTATTTTGAATAATTCTTTATTACCAGGAAGATTATTGGTAAAAGCAATGTCCACTTTTGGGAAACCTGGCACTTTCCACTTTTGTGACCCCAACATGTTTTTTTTATAGTTAGTGTAAATGTGGTTGACCGATGACAATATCAGTTGGCCAGAAAAAAATGTCATAATTTGAGGATTTGAAGCATGATAAAATGTCATAATTAACATATTTATTTTTTTCATATAGATTAAGAAACTTCATAATTATATATTTTTTTATGATAAAATATCTCAAATATTCTTCATAATGATGACTATTTTTAATTTTTTATTAGTTAATAGTGATCATTAAGTTTTCCAACTCCAACAAGAGTAAGGGGCACAATTAAAAAAAAAGGGTTTTGAAAACCTAAATATGTCAATTTATATGAAATGGAGAGCGTATCTTTCATATGTTGGCTTTTTTTGTTTCTTCTGTGTTTTTTTGTTGTTGTCGATAATAAGAGTTTAAGTGACTATTTCAAACATTGCTAAATATTCCATCACCCATTTATTTTGCTCCCTGATACAATACCCGATCAAACTTTTCAAGCTTTAAATTATTAAATTATTCATATTTATGGTGTACTAAAATTTTTAAATATTAATATATATAATATCATAATGATATTAACAACTCATTAGTGAAATATATTACTTAAATTATTAATTATATTTTTTATAAATTTAATCAAATTGATCCATTGATCGTATCAAGTGAGTAAAATAAATGAGAAGAGACGGAAGGAGTAAAAGTTAAACAAAAGAAGCAGCTTGCCGTCTAAAGATTTTAACTTATCAAAATTCGTTAAGATTTGAGTGCATAAATATACCTAATCAAAATTTAGGAGATAATGTCAATTTACCCCTAGAAATAAATAATATTTAATTTAACCCCCTTGAAATGAATAATATTTTAAATTTACCCCTTGTAATTTGAAAAAAAACAATTTACCCCTCTGTGAAAATTTTACAAAACTATTTACCTCCTTCAACCAAAGAATGTAACTTGTCAAAATTAAGAGTGCGCATGAAAAACATGGTTGTAACATAGGAGGGTAAATTGTAACATTCATCATACACATGAGGTAAACTATCACATTTATAACACAGGGAGATAAACTGCCACATTATCATAACACAGGGGGGTAAAGTGACACATATAAAAATGTCAAGGAGGCAGTGTGAAACTTTTATAGTATTACATGGCGGGAAAGTGCTCTTTTTCAAATCACAAAAAGGTAAATTGAACATTATGAACATCACAGAGAGGGAGGTAAATTGCCATTTAACTCCAAAATTTAGTGTCACCATCTATATTTTTTTAGCAATTAGCATGATATACCACTATACCAGGAATGAATCAATAGTTTACATATGCTGAAATGAAGCCATCTTACAAGCAATACATTATTTCAAACTAACTTCTGCATAGTTCATAATAAAATGGTAAAGACAGTAAACTAGATGTGCCACTACAATTATATTTTGCACAAAACAAGGCATGGTAGACATCAACTTAGAGGAACTACATAGGGCCGACTGCAATGACAAACAATTATCCTCCCAAGAATTCAAGAAGGAAACAATTTCATCTCGAGACGATAGAAAGGACTGAAAGATCATCATAACAAGTTAAAACATTTTTCGCATTTTAAACATTTTTTCGATCCAATGAATCTTTCATTCAATTCAAAAAACACCATAATGAAAAAATAGAAGGAAATAAAATACAGAATTGCATTTAATTTCAAACTTAATGAAGCTTAATCCAACGGTATCTACTATTGTAGCTCTTAGTACAATTCTACTTCATAAAGATTGCATATACATGCTCTATAGCAAACCAAACAGCATAATATGCGGAAGATAGACACAGGATAGGCAAATAAGGATGTACAATAGAAGCAATGTACCGTGTGTACGTCAATATTCCCTGAAAGTGAGATTCAGGCGACCAGGTCTAAGATTTGTTTCCTCCTCGAGAGCCTTGGGAGTAGTATCCGGAATAATAGAAGAAACTCCATGAAAAATACGCCTAGATTTACCACCAAATACAAGTACATCCCCTGATTCCAACAGAACCTTCTCTGCCTTCTCGATGTCCCTTTCGTCCCCATAGAGAAACTCTGCAGAGTCACCGATAGAGAAAGAAACCACAGGAAGCCCTTTACGTAGACTCTCAGGACTTTCATCTTTATCCTGAAATGAAACAGATTTACAAACATCAGTATAGAACACAATTAAATGTCAATTCCATGAGCTTGGAGCAAGAGTTGGACACTATACATCAAAAAATGGACAAGCAAAAACTATGGTAAAAATATAACATACAAAAAAGGGTAAGAAATATCTCAACAAATGAGAAATTAATCGATAACAAACCTGATGAAGACCGAGCTTGCCAGTCTTTGCGTAAAAGTTGACAATGCAGATATTTGGCGACATTGGTGGAAGAATAGTTTTGGCAATCTTCATTTTAGAATTTGAATCCAAATAATTATGGGAACTCTGAATTGCTCCTCTAACCAATTGTTGAAACTCGTCCGGAATAGGGGGAGGTTTAGCCCCATCAATGGGCCTTTCATCACCATACTCACTTGCTTCGGGATCCCAATTTTTACCCAAGCACATCATTCTAAGGTGTAGCTTTGCTCCATCACGGTAACTTGGTTGGTAAAAACCCCCAGAACCCTGACCAAGATCTCGGCATGACTTTATCAATTTGACCTAAATAACACAAGGGTTAGGTGGATGACAAAACATAGTAGGAAATAAAGCTATATACAAGAAATTTATAGTGATCATTCATTCACATTTTATAGAAGGAAGAACAGTGTTAATAACTGGGTTTCACCTTCCCATTTTCTCTTTGTGAGTGGTGGAATTTTTCTTTTTTGTTGGGCGTGGGGGATATGACTGAGTTTCAATAGGAGTGTAAGGAGTGGTTCATGGAGCAATGACAACACACACTCACTTTCTACGTTCCCATATTCTCATCTTCACTAATACATGCATCTTAAAAGTAGACACACAATGGTGCTTAATGTATGCTTTTTATAAACATTAATTCAGTAGAATTCAAGTATTTATATCTTTCAAATTTGAGCTACGTAAAAATATGTCACCTGATCCGTTAGAGGAAGGTAACCCTTCAAAAGAACCATGCCGGGCCTCAATATCTTGATATTTTCTCCTTCTGTGCGCCGCTTCATTTCATTTCTCTTTTCTCTATTCATAGCAAAAAGGGGGGATTTTAGCTTCACAACATTAGCAGTTCTCTTCAGGCAGATATCATAAGAATGTTCTTTTTGCTGGCCATCTGATTTGTCGAATTCTCCATTACCCCTACTGCCCTCAGAACCAATATCGACTTCTTGTGAAAATCGACCATCTTGAAAAGTAGAGGATCCAATCAGGCAAGGCTCCTTTATAGGGGTCACATCATCAAGGACTCTACAACTGATAGTTGACGAACTAGAATTTTCTCCGTCTCCACACGTTGATTGATTACTCCGAATGCTCTTCGCACTAGACTTAGAGAAGGTTGATAAAGAAGGAAAATCATCACCAAGCTCCGGAACCATAACAGAATGTAAATCTACTTGTTTTGGTGTTTGATCTTCTGCTTTAGGGACATTCTCGACTAATCGAGAATTTCCGACATTTGGTGATATGTTTCCAACCCCCTGGGAAGCAGATTTTGGCTTATACTGATACACTGATTTCGGCATATTGTTAAATTGCTTTGTTACACTATCAACTGATGCTATATCTGATTTCCTGCCTCCGGATTTGGAAGTTAAATCTACTTGTTTTGGTGTTTGATCTTCTGCTTTAGGGACATTCTCTTGTTTTGGTGTTTGATCTTCTGCTTTAGGGACATTCTCGACTAATCGAGAATTTCCGACATTTGGTGATATGTTTCCAACCCCCTGGGAAGCAGATTTTGGCTTATACTGATACACTGATTTCGGCATATTGTTAAATTTCTTTGTTACACTATCAACTGATGCTATATCTGATTTCCTGCCTCCAGATTTGGAGGTTTCACTTTCACGAGTCAAAGAAGCATCACTGGCTTGAGCTGGAACCTGAAAATTTTCAAAGGATATAATAAATGTTCAGGGCCGGCCGGACATATTACGGGGCCCTAGGCGATATTTAAAATTGGGACCCTCTTTTACAAATTAGATGATACTTTATAGATTCAACTGTTATATATTTTTATGACATTTCATTCTTAAACTTTCTCTTAACAAAAGCAATATACATACATATACACATACATATACTATATGTGTTAAAAATTCAAGTATCGAGAATATAGTTATTTAACAAATGTAAGTTAACAAATATAATTTTTTACTTGTCAGAATCAGTAAATAGGTAGAATATGAAAGTTAAGTATTTCTGCTCACACTACTATCTTAGGTAGGGCTGTGCAAACTGTAAAACCTAACCTTACAAAATTTCGTTATACCCGCTGGTTAGGTATTTAGAAATCTCGTACCATTTGCCCAACCCAAAATTTTGGTTTGGTTCAGTAAATTACCGATTCAGTAAGGTTCGATTTGATTCAGTACAAAAAAAAAAAGAAAAATTATTGAATAAAAAATAATTTGTCTTGAATACATAGGTAAACAATAATATGCTTCCTACCACTCTTAACCACTAACCATCCAATGAACTTGAATAGAAATTATAAAGAATACATTATAGAACCCATAGCCTCAGTCCCCTCTCCAAAAATTACTTTAGCATCATTCAAGTTTTGGGTTCTAAATGCAATTAGAACCCAATTAATTAAGAGAAAATCAGAAAAAGAATAAAATTGGGCATTTAGATTTTGGACTGTACCGCTGTAAATTGAAAATCTGGGCCGAGAGAGAGATGGTGGAGGCGCGATGGGGTAGGTGGTGCGGCGGCGAGGTGGGATTTTGAATTGACGAAGAATACTTGGGTTTTGCTCTAGGGCACCGTAGAAGAAGTGAGAAGAGAAGTGGAGGATTGAAAATTTAGAACTGAAGAGAAGTGAGAATATTTGGGTTTTGCTCTAGGGTCTTTACCTTGTACGAATTGGGATTAAAAAAAAAATTTTCATACCATAATTCAACCTATTTTAGGGATTTGATACCACAATTTTTTTTCGACACATTTGATACCATTTCTCAAATCAACTCGACACATTTGATACTTCCGTCAAATTGGAAACAGAATTGTCACGTGATTGTCACGTGGCGTTGAAACTTTGCACTTGATACTATAATTTTTGTTGACTGATAATTTTACCCCATAACATTTTAGGTTACCAAAAAAGCCCCACATCTCCAAATTTAGTGACGATTTTAGTCCACATTGTTGCCAAATTTTCAAATTGACTCGAATAAGACCACGTGCTGACCTATTTAGAACTTTACACATTTGATACTACTACTTATGTTGACTGATAATTTTACCCCATAATATTTTAGGTTAACAAAAAAGCCCCACATCTCCAATTTTAGTGACGATTTTAGTCCACATTGTTGCCAAATTTCCAAATTGACTCGAATAAGACCACGTGCTGACCAATTTAGAACTTTACACATTTGATACAATTACGTATCTTGACTGCTAATTTTACCTTATAACATTTCAGGTTACCAAAAAAGCCCCACATCTCCAAATTTAGTGACTATTTTGGTCCACATTTTTGTCGAATTTCCAAATTGACTCGAATAAGACCACGTGCTGACCAATTTAGAAAATTTTACTTATTTTATTTAAATAACTAATTTAATTTATAAACAATATTAATAAATTAAATAATACATTAACATAAATATCACCAAAATTATGAAAACATATTCTTTTTAAATATAAAATTTATATAATAGAATTAATCTATTTAATATTTATTAAAATAATAAATTATATAATTAAAAACTATTTAATATTTATTAAAAAATTAAATAATAAATAATTATAATTTAATAAAAAAATCCCCACCCCACCCACCCAACCCAACCCACCCCTCCACCTACCCCGATTCCCGAACAGAACCTAGGCCGTCGGCCTGGGTTCTCAGATCCCAGGCCGCCGACGGCATGGGAATCGGGGGTAGGGGGAAGGGTGGGGAGGTGGTTGGTGAGGTGGGGATTTTTTTTAAATTAAAATTATTTATTATTTCATATTTTAATAAATATTTAATAGTTTTAAACTATATAATTTATTATTTTAATAAATATTAAATATATTAACTATATTATATAAATTTTATATTTAAAAAGAATATATTTTCTTAATTTTGGTGATATTTATGTTAATGTATTATTTAGTTTATTAATATTGTTTATAAATTAAATTAGTTATTTAAATAAAATAAGTAAAATTTTCTAAATTGGTCAGCACGTGGTCTTATTCGAGTCAATTTGGAAATTTGACAACAATGTGGACTAAAATCGTCACTAAATTTGGAGATGTGGGGTTTTTTTGGTAACATGAAATGTTATGGGGTAATATTATCAGTCAACATAAATAATAGTATCAAACGTGTAAAGTTCTAGATTGGTCAGCCCGTGGTCTTATTCGAGTCAATTTGAAAATTTGACAACAATGTGGACTAAAATCGTCACTAAATTTGGAGATGTAGGGCTTTTTTGGTAACCTGAAATGTTATAGGGTAAAATTATCAGTCAACATAAGTTATGGTATCAAATGTGCAAAGTTTTAACGGCCACGTGACAATTCCGTTTTCAATTTGACGGAAGTATCAAATGTGTCGAGTTGATTTGAGTTATGGTATCAAATGTGTCGGTAGAAAAAGTTGTGGTATCAAATCCCTAAAGTAGGTTGAATTATGGTATAAAAAGTGAAATTCTCTCGTGAGGTAAATCTGTAGCTAATATATTTAATGATTCCGGTAATGAAGCTCACTCCGTGTATTAAATTGAAATTTCAGTTTAATATACGGTTTACCGGATCTTGCCCAATCATAATATTGGGGGTTTGATGTCATTGCATTCAATATAGCTGAATCGAACATTTTTTATATCTAGTATGACGCGGTTATTTCAAAATTTGTACAGTACATCAAATCAACGAGACGTGTATGTAATTTGAGTATTCTTTATAATAAATTAATATTACATCAAATTCTAAATTTTATTAATTAATTAATACAAAATAACAATATCATAACATACATACATACACACATATATATATACTCCCTCCGTCCCAATAATCTTGCTCCCTTTATGTTTGGCACGGAATTTTAGACAATCTGTTAAAAAAGTATTTTGTGAGAGAAAGAGAGTCATGTTTTGTAACGTCCCAAAATAGAAATAGGAGCAAGAAAAATGGGACGGAGGGAGTATTATTTTCCAAAATACTAAGACATAATCAAACAAAAACACTTGTATATCAATTAGCATATTCTCCCTCCGTTTTATTTATTTGCTTTGGAAGATTAAACACGGATTAAGAATTATAATAAATAACTACTTTTTTAAATAAAAATCCCAAAACAACATTTTAATCAAATAATCATAACATTAATAAGAAGGGTAAAATTGGTATAAAATTTTAATTTTACATTGAAATTCTAAAATAATAAATAAAAAACGGATGGAGTAATTATTATCATTTGACACCAATAATATAAAATAATCATTTTTACATAAATTAGATCAACAGATCTTACATAACATACATAAGAAAAATTTCAATAGAATGTGTAATGTTAATCGATCAGCTAATTTGGTAGGTTAAATCTATTTTAATGTCGAGCTACAATCATTGTCCAACGCATCGTAACTAATACATGACGCATTAATATTAATATAGTATGATGCATTTAAATGGGGGTCATACATAACATAAATACATAGCTCATAAAAATATCGAGGACATTCTTTTTGCATATAAATGGTTCTAGATTAAGGAGTAAAACATTCTAGATAAGTATATACGAAAGTCTCTAGAGCATTAGTTTTAGCCACTAGATTAAATTGATTTTCACCGTCTGTTTAAGAATGTGGTTATATATATATATATGGCTAGACATTATTTGAAATTTTTTATTCTTATATCTTATTTGATAAAAAAAAATTGTCAAATAGAAAACAATTGAGGCCCCTATATAGTCGGGGCCCTAGGCGAAGGCCTAAATTGCCTAACTATAGAGTCGGGCCTGTAAATGTTCCAAAATTAATTATAAAAGCTAGTCACAAAGACCTGTTATATCTTCAGAAGATTTAATCCATAGCACAAACAGGGTTGTAAAGGAGCTAAATAGTTTCGAACAATTTGTCCAAGTCGAGCTCGAGTAGCTTGATATTCTGACATAGTTTTTCATTTTTACCTTATCGAATTTAGCTCAAACCAAGCTTCAAAAATCATCAAATGAAATATGATCTTCAAATTTGTTTCATATGTATAATGAATCAAGCTCAAACAAGAAAATGAGTTTTTATTACATCTTATAGATATCGATAATTATATCTTAAAACACATTCAAGATATTTCTTAAATTCATAACTAAAAAGATCCGAACAGTATCTTGGCAGAAATTTGCTCATCCATTCAAGGCATACTAAATTATGAGTCACGAAATCAAAATTGAATATAGAGTAAAAGTCATTACAAAAGGTTGATAAAATTACATTGTTGTGACGGTGGACGTAACTGGCGTAGGGCGTCGATCGCCCCCTGGAGCTTTGATGCCTTCCTCTGCCACGGTTCATTGCTGCTTATGCTCAAATGATTCGACTGAATAATTCAGAGTTTTAGGCTTTATAGAAACGAACTGGGGATTAAATAATTGATAAGAAAGTAAATAGGTTTTGAATTTTAATTAGTGACTTTTTGGGGAATTTCAAAAGGCGCGACAATGAGGGGTGGACAGCAAAGTGAACAGTGCAAGAGTTCTTGTTTGGTTGTGAAGAAAATAGGAAAGATTACAGGAAAAAGGAAAAGTAAAGAGAAAGAAAGAAAAAAAAAAGAAAAAAAAAGTTATTTTTTCAATATGTTTGGTTATTAAGAAAGTTTAGAAACATAATATTTTTGTTTGATTATGAATTAAGTTTTCTTTGTTGATAAAATATTGTATGAATAATCATGTATTTATTATATTAACTTTATTATAAATTAATTTGACGCTAAGTTTTTTTAGGTAAAAAGCGTTTTTTTTTTTTTTTTGCGTTATTTTGTGGGGATATAATTGTTATATAACTTGAAAGATAATTTTTTGCTAACAATAAATAAGCACAAAGGGGCTTTCGGTAAGAAAAAAATCGCAAATGGAGGATTTTGATAGTTATACAAAGTACTAGAATACATATAGTAAAGACAAGTAAGGAAACCGATGAATGTCCATAACCTTAGTCTTGACTGGGAGACCAACTAATGGAAGGATTATGTTGCACATGATAACTTTAAATGAGAAAAGGTTCACTGGATTAATTTACTAGTGATTTGGCTTCACGGACTTGTGGCCAGACATTGACTGCGGAGTGTGGGAGAATTTCCAAGTTAGCATGGGTGCTGATTTGAGGAATGGTCAATTGACAGAATGTTCAATTGATTTTAAGAATAAGTGATTATTCGATTCATTGAACGAAAGTTTAATTATAACACACGCCCAATTATGCGGTGGCCCTACGAGTGAAATGAAGAAACCTGGGATCGACTGGGTCGACCCATGTGGGCGTGAGATGGTCTATTTAGATTGGATCATCCTATGAATTAAATTGAATTTAATTATGTGGAGTAATTAATTAATTAATTAGATAAATTAAATTAAATTAAATTTAATTTATAGGAGTGAATTTAAAATTAACTTGGAGTCCAAATTAATTAAATGTTAATTAATTAAATGTATTTGGAGTCCATTTGCTGCCGATCCCTTCTAACCAACGAAAGCATACGTGAATCCTTCTTTAACATCACATGCGGCAAGTACATTGGTGGAAATACTACCCTTAATTTCGTGACCTATAAAGGGGTTTATCCACCAGTAGAACTTCAATATTGACGTATGTACCATCCAATGCCCCGATGCATCCTTACGCGCACAAAAAGGTTCCACTATAATACACTATAACGAACAAATCATTATTAAATAGGGCAAAAACAAATTTGACTGGTCTCACAAGAAAACAACTCCACCTCTTCTCCTCACAATCATATGTTATTTGATTGGGTTGAGATAAAAAATTGGATGGAGCTTTAACAAACAAGTGAGTACATGGTGTAGACACTTAAATTTTATTCCGAAAAATAAATTTGAACTCATACTGAAAATTAAATTAAATTCGCTATTTTCGGACTTTTGCTAAATTAAATTCCAAAATAAATAGTTAATTTGATTAAATTCCACCTACATTTTATTAATCAATAAAATAGTGTCAAGTGTCAAATTGAAATGTCTAAACCAATTGAATAATGGTTTGACTTTTCATAGAAAGAGCCAATTAAATCATGTAAAGTGTTCAAGATGATGTGTCATGACCAATTAAGAGAATGCGTATCTTCTACAAATGATGGACATTTAAAAGAGTTCATATCTCCTAGACAAAGAGAGGTATATAAGTCTTCTACTACTGAGAGTCAATCATATTACACCATTCAATGAACTAATTCGACATGGACTCTTCTTTCTACCACTATAAATAGGGGTCCTCTCTCAGAAGAAAAACACACATTTTCTAAAGGAGGTGTTTTTCAAAATCTTTTTCATTAACTCAAGGTATTCTTTGAAGATCAAAGAAAAATCCGACGCTTGATTCGAGAACAAGCTAAGAAGCCCTCATTTAAATGTTATTAAAGAGATCTACGAAGGTCCAAGGAAGATCAAATTCTTCTGAACTCAAAGTGTCCACGACGAAGTTCAATATGTTCATTGAGGAAATCCAAATCATTTCACGTTTGATCCAAAATTAAGCAAAGTGGCCCATGGATTAACGTTATTCAAGCACAAGATCATTCTGGAGAAGATCAAGTCAACATTTTCCAAGATCAAGTGCAAGAAATATTTATTTTATATCAAGATTAGAACCAGGAGAATCATAGAGATTGGAACCACTTCATTAAAACATTAAATTTTAATTTGTACAATTATTTCTAGTTTAATTTATTTTAGACTTGGAAAATTTGTTGCTACACACGGTACCAACACTTGGTCACGGTGGCTCTCGAACGAACAAAATCTGTCTGAACAATTAGATTCTTCTTATGGTGAGCAAGGACTGTTAAGAACATGGGTACTTGTTCTTGCTTCGGAACATATTTACTATCCTTTAACACCCCCCTTTCCCCACCTTA
Organism: Penstemon eatonii; assembly: GCA_038501285.1. NCBI lineage: Eukaryota > Viridiplantae > Streptophyta > Magnoliopsida > Lamiales > Plantaginaceae > Penstemon > Penstemon eatonii. The sequence continues at coordinate 61,093,020 of CM076710.1, forward strand.
CGTAACAAACAACAAACTTTTGAAATGCACTCGTATTAAGACATATGTTGTCTTTACACCTTATGCTATCCTCGAAACTGATGGGGGCTATTTTATACTCCATATGATACTCGCATCCACTCAGAGATATTAGATCGGCTCGACCATACAACTCATTCGCTATTACAGTTCGACCCGATCAGAGACGATTTCCCTCAGCCACCAGGCTGGGATCCGAACTTGAAAAGGACAAATATCCCGAGTCTTAGTAGGATTGTGTTTCCTTGTTTGTCTAAGGTTTATATCATATATATACCTAGATCAACATTGTATTATACATACACAAGATTAGAGCTTACGCCTACATACTTGTTCAATCTGAGATTATTCTAATCCAAGAGCTTTTGTTATGCTTATTGATCTTTACGATATTTATTCATTAATCTTGTTACGTACTGTTCTTCCTTGAGATTGATCCATCCGGAATAAAGTAACTATGCCCTATAATCATCATATGAACTTTACCCTAAACATATATTATTGATTTAATCTAACCACACAAAAAACGGTTAAATCAGTTCACGCCCACCGTGGGGCTGAGTTAATTATTCGATAGACACATGGCTCGCCCGAGGAAGAATGCTCGCAACGAGGCAAGATGCAACACGACGCACCCACCTATGACGTCAGAGGATTTGCAAAATAATACAATGAATAACGAACCAATCGTCAACGATGGCGATAATCAGCAAGAAAACGATCGACTACCAAGTCAGGAAGAACGCCAGGAGGTCAATGTCCAGAATTCTCAAGGACAGCAAGAGATCGCAGCCAATGCGATACCCGAAGTTCCTAGGGTTCCTACCATCCCTGTCCCTTTGGCAGAAACGGAGGAAAAGTTGAGAAAGATCGCGCCACTATTTAACTCTCTATGCCCTGGAGGACTGTTAATTCCTGAACACGAGCCCAGAGACACAAGAGCGACTAAGGCGCAACCAGGCCGTAGAGCTCAGAGGCAGCTTGATCAAATATCAGAACAAGCAGATAGCCCTGCGACCGAGCAGCGATCACTACCTAGTCCACAAAGGAGCAACGTGAAACCTATAGACAACCGAATCCGAAGAAAATTCGATTGAACAAAGCCACACCCAGTACGTCGGGAATTGAAAGAAAACACTCTAATTCCCGTCGATGATGACATCGTCGACCCGATCCCAAATCAGCCAAAAACTGTCCGCGTCTCGAAAAAAGACATCGAGAAGATGGTACAAGAACGTCTTGAACAACGTTTATTGACTGTTCAACATCCATGGGCGAGGAGTACGGAAGTCCAGGAAAGTTTAGCAGCTTTCTCTCCCTTCTGTAGGGAAATAAAAGAAGCACAATCATCCAGACAAGTTCCAGGATGACTACCACGATACGACGGAACAACCGATCCGGACGATTATGTATTCAGCTTTACGAACATAATGAATCTATATGCATATCCCGCGGAGTATACGGCCAAGCTGATGGTCACTACATTTGAAGGATTGGCGTTGGATTGGTTTGGAAAACAACCCCCAATTCCATATTCAGCTTTCGTGAGCTATGTAATAAGCTGACCCAACAGTTTGCCAGCAAGAAGAGACAAAAACTGCCTATGAGCTACCTAGGAACCATTCATCAACAGGAAGGAGAATCCTTGAGAATCTGGTTGGCGAATTTAATGTGGAACTACTTAAGATTGATTCCCCAAATATTGATTACATAATCTCTATCCTTTTCGACCTCACTAAAAACAGACAGTTTGGGAATGCGCTGAGTAGAAAACAACCAAGGACTTTTGCGAAAATTATGACCTTGACATCAAAATATATGACTCAAGAAGCGATGAACTCTTTTAAGGATAAGAGTAGGAATAAAGCTTCCACCTCCGACCCAAGGCGACAGGATAAAGCTCCTATTTCAAGACCAACGGATTATGATCGATCCTTCAGGAAATGAAACGTTTTTCAAAGGTTGGATTATAATCGAAGCGATCAAGATAAAATACCTATTGTCTATACCAGATCAAGATCGGCCGAACTACCTCACATGAATCGAGTAAACCACGTGGAACACACCAAACTGACTATTCCTACTGAAGAAATCTTGGTGGTACTCGAAAGGAACAATTGGATTCCAAAAGAATTACACAGCCAAAGCTAGGAGCTTGGAACTATGACTTATATTGTCGATACCATTGGGCCCATGGTCATCGAACCGAAGATTGTTTCCACTTGAAGAAGGAAATTGAAAGACTAATCGAACAAGAAAAGTTAGACGACTACGTCGAACGGAATGGGAGAAAGAGAAATAGAAGCAGGAGTCCTCGAACTCATGATCAGAGACGAACCCATATGAGAAGAACCCCTAACAATGGACCGCCACAGGAACTGAACAATGATCAAATCAACCGAACTATACATACGATCTCTGGAGGACCGGCAGGGGGAGATAGTCGTAATGCCCGCCGTAGAACCGCGAGATCGATTGAAGGAAATCTTAGATATTCAAGGGAAGTGTGGACTCTCAAAAGCAAATGACCAAAAGAAAAACTTATTAGCTTTAATGAGAGCGAAGTGCCAAGAAATATCGTCTGGGATTTGAAAGATGACAACCCAGACTTTCCAATGGTAGTGTCTCTCGAGATAGCGAACTACAATGTGAAAAGAATCTTAATCGATAATGGCAGTTCAACGAACATTATTTCCAGGGAAGTTCTAGCACAGATGAACCTAGGGAAAATAACACTTCAAAAGGTAGCCATTCCCTTAGTGGGTTTTGGAGGATCAGAAATAGTCCCCTCCGGGACTGTTAACTTAAGTGTCTCGTTGGGAAAGAGACCACAACGAGCAGTAAAAATGATAAAGTTCCTAGTCGCGGAAACTCCGTTTGCGTACAATGCGATATTAGGACGACCAGTGCTCAATCTATTTCGCGCAGTAGTATCAACATATCATCAGAAGATAAAGTTTCCTACGGCCTCTGGGATTGGAGAAATAATGAATGATCAATGCATGGCGTGGGATTGTTATAATACCTCCCTAACGCTGGGAAACATATCCAAATCTTTTACCCCAGCTAAAGGGAAACTTGAGAATGACGTCGAAAGGGCTAAAATCGAGATCCCCAGCACTGACAGAATAGATCGAAAGGGGAAGGAGCCGGTCGATTTAGCCATAAACCACCAGAACACAAGGATATTATGCTTGTGCAAGGAGATCCATTAAAAATGACCAGGATCGGGACTGAACTCAGTTTGGAAGGGGAAGTAATGCTGATAAACTTTCTCAGAGACAATGTGGACATCTTCGCATGGAGTGCGGATGACATAGAGGGTATCGACCCAAGAGTAATTACTTATTCTCTGAAGATAGATCCAATGGCAAAACCCGCAAGACAAAAGAAGAGGAATTATGGGCCTACGAAAGATAAAATAATCAAAGCAGAGGTACTCAAAAGTCAAACAAATTCGAGAGATACATTTTTCAGAATGGTTATGCAATGTTTTCTTAGTAGCGAAGGGGGATAAAAGGGAAAACAAATGGAGGATGTGTCACGATTTCACCGACCTCAACAAATTATGTCCACGAGATCCTTACCCTCTCCCTAGAATCGACCTATTAGTCGATTCAACTGCAGGATTTGCTATATTTAGCATGATGGAGGCCTTCCAGGGTTTCTACTAAATCTACATGGACAATCGAGATCAAGAAAAGACTGCTTTCGTCACAGAGCAGGGGGTATACTGTTTTATTGTGATGCCGTTTGGATTAAGGAATACTGGGGCAACCTACCAAAGATTAGTCAACCTAATGTTCTGAGAGCTGATCGGAGAAATAATGGAAGTCTACGTAGACGACATGTTGGTAAAAAGCATGAATGAAGCTGACCACGTCAAACATCTTGATCGATGCTTCAAAATTTTAAGAAAATACCGCATGAAACTCAACCCCGCAAAATGTACTTTTGGGGTCAAATCAGGAAAGTTCCTAGGATATATGGTTCATCAACGAGGAATTGAAGCCAATCCCGGAAAGATTCGAGCCATAACGGAGATGAACCACCTAGAACGATCTCCCAAGTGTAAAGTTTAGTAGGAAAGATTGTCGCACCAAACATATTCATATCCAAATCAACGGACAGGAGTTTGCCCTTCTTTCAAACCTTGCGGAAGGCAAATAACTTTATTTGGACAGAGGAATGATAGAATAGTGTCCTGCAAGCCAACTGTTTTGGCTGCATTTAATTGAAAGGACCATTCGATAGGATTGTTGGTCCCAAGTGGTCAGATGAGGTCTAGAGGGGGGGGGGGGGGTGAATAGACCTCTGAAAATTTTTGAACTTAAAAACTTTTCAGTCTTCTGTCAGCAGACTAAGCTGATGAAGAACAGTAAGCAGATTAGTCTGATCGTGAACAAATCTTGAACAGACGACTGACCACTCTTCTTACAGTGACTTAGCTGTTTTTCAGCAAAACAGTTTTCCAAGAGTATACTTGCAGCGGATTGTTTGAAAGTGTTTTTCACAAGTAGACTAAGTTCTAGAAAGATTTTATCCCCAGTTCAAAACTCCTTATAAAATCTTTTGATTGATTCAAAGTGTTTAAAATGCAAACTTTAAAATATGCAAGAAAACTTTAAATGCAAGATAACACAAAGAATTTTTATAGTGGTTATATGGATAAAAATCATTTAGTCCACTCTTCCAGATCACACAGATTCTGGGTTATACTATAATCACTTAGATTACAATATTTCTCCACTTACACCAAGACAACAAATGAAATGGCTGTAAGCTCACAATAGGAAATCACAAAGAAAACCTATCCTCTAAAGTAGAATCACTCACAAAGATGGATTCTCACTTCGCACAACACTCAGCTATTACAAAATCACTCAGATAATGTTTTTCTGATTTCTTCAACTGGGTTTCTGTCAACAGATGACTTCCACCAGACGAGTGAGCTGTTCGAGCTTTTGAGACTTAGAGAAATTCTGCTTCAAAATTTCGATCTCTGATTGTTGTTGTGTGTCTTGCTCGATTGAAATTCAGCTCTATTTATACATGGAGATGAAAATATGACCGTTGAAGGCAAGTCACAAATCAAATCCATTCTTCAGCTCTTTTGAAACGGCTCTCTGCAGCAAACCGTACAGTGTACAGTACTTTTCTGTCCATTGCATTTAATGCTGCATTTAATGCACTCTGCTGATCCGAGGATATCTTCAATCATTTGCCATTACTACCCTTCTCTTCCAGCATTTATTACACCAAGTGCATTTATTACCGTTGGACTAATCTCTTGATCTCTTCCACTCTGCTGATCAAAACGACTCTGCTGATAGATACTCTGCTGATCAAATACTGAACTAATCTGATTTGACTCGGCTGATGATCTACCCTTCTGTTCGCTGTTTCAGCAAGAGATCACTAGTCTTCTGAGCTTTGAACTTTGAACTCTTCTGATGTCTTCTTTTACTTGTTCAAAATTCTACCAAGGGAACTAAGCTTTCCATACTTAGCTGATTATGATGTTTTGGAAATCATCAAAACCTTCCCTTAAATTCTGACTTCTTTCATCTTCATTTTTATCCAACAATTTCCCCCTTTTTGATGATGACAAAACTCCAGCTAAGTACCTGTACCTAAACTAAAGTTTTGATCCTCAAAAATTTCTGAGATAGAAATAATATGTTGGAGTCAAACTTGCAATTTTATAGATATTGAATTGATTACATTTTACAAGTTTTGAAAGATGAAAAGTACAAAATACTTTAAAAAAGGTTACAAGGATTTTTAACATAAAAGGAAATCTAGCCTAGACTAGTCTTCTTCCTTCTTCTCTTTTTCTGCTTCCTTGTCTTCTTTTTCAGACTCTTCATCAGATGACTTGGAAACCTCAGCTTCCAAATTTTCAAAGAATCTTTTCTTCAACAGCTCTAGCTTCTTTTTCTTGACATCTGGATCAAGCTGTTCTTCAGCTGAATCTTTGGCAGCAGCTATTTCCTTATCAGACTTGGCTTTTGCTTCAGATTCTTCAAGTTCAGCTTGTTCTTCTTCTGTAATTTTCTCATCTGTTGGTCTGCTTGATTCTCCCATGTCTCTTTCAGTCTCACCAGCAGATTCTTCTAACACTTCAGTTTCTTCAGCATCTTGATTTCCTTCTTCCCTTTGGAAATCAACCCTTTGCTGTCCAAATACCCTTTCTTCCCCCTTTTTGTCATCATCAGCAGGGATAAGTGGATATTGTGGCACAACTGGTGTGATTAGAAGTGAATCACAGAGAAGCTTGATGTTCTCTTCCATAGCATTAATCTGAGCTTGTTGTTTAAGTTGATTGGCCTTAACAGTTTTGACTTCCTTGAGCAAGTCTTCTCCTTGATCACCCAATTGAATTTGAGTTCCCAAAATCCAATTTGATGAAGCAGTGAAGTCTTTCATCATGTTTCCCATGACTTCATCTTCTGCTTGGAGAGCCAATTCAACTGTTTGTTCAATCTGTTTCCAACCTTCAGTAGTGCTCTGAGTCCGTCTCCTAAGAATATCCATATCCTGACAGATGGATTTAACATTCTGAGCAGTGTCTTCTATCAGATCTGTTGGGACAGCAGCAGCTTTCTGACTTGGTTGTTTAACAGCAGCTATCACTTCTGCAGCTAATTCTTTCTTCATATCCTTCAGAGAATTGGTGATCATTTGTTGGATGGAGTCCAACAGATTTGTCTGAACACCATGAGAGGTTGAAGGCATATCTGAAGTAGCAGCAGGTGTATCTTTCATAAGTTGCTCTGATGATTGAGTTGTCAATGTAAGAGATTGATCTGCTGATCCATCAGCATGGCTTGGAGTGCTTTCCTTCTCCTTAGCTTGATCATCTCCTTTAGCAGCAACTTCTTTGTCCTTGGTCTGATCTGCTGGAATTTCTACTTCTTTCTTTGAGTCTTCAGCAGCATCAAACTTATCACCCTGTGCAGTGTTCTGATCAGATGGGTCTGAAGTACCCTCTCTTTGCTTTGGTTGATCAGAGGACTCTGCTCTTCCTTTATCAGCAGGTGATATAATCTTCTTGACAGTTTCAACTGTCTTCATCAATCCTTCATTGTCCACTGCTGACCTGTTGGAAATCCAAGTAAAATTATCAAGTGGAATAAAAGTGGATGTAGGTTCCTCAGGCAGCTCTTCATAAGGTTTGATGTTTGGCCCGTAGACAATATGTTTGATGTTGGGAAGAGGGACCAATGAGCTTGGTTGTCCCCTTAACTTCCTTGATTTCTTTGCCCAAAGCTCCATTGCTTGAGCAATAGCCAATTTGATAGATCTTTCTTTGAGGTCTACTGAATCATCATAATCCTCAGCAATGGACTCAAAGATCTTCTTGGCTTCAGCTTTAACTAAGTGACTTATCCTCATTCTCAACCTGTCCAGAAAGAATTCTGAATCAAGTGCTTGAATGAGAGAACCCGTCTCAAGCCACTTAAGTACCCATGCTTCTTCAACAGCAAAGGCTTTCCATTTGGTCATTTCAGCTGGACTCTTTGTCAGTCTGAATTCCCTCCACCTGTTGTATCTGATCTTCTCATTTGTGAACTGTGTCAGGCGGTTGACCCTTTCATTCTCAGCATCAAGCCTTTTTAGGAATTCTTCAAAGATAGCAGGATCTTCCCTGACAATCTCCAAAGATAGTCTAATTTCTTCTCTCCTCTTTGGCTTTGTCTTAGGTGCAGGCATAGCTGGTATTGGTTTGTTTGGATCCCTTGGTTCACCAATAACTATCCCACCAGTATGCTGATGTCCATAAGCATCCTTGGTGCTTGCTTCAATAGCAGCATTCAACTCTGCTGCCTCAAGAGCATCCCTCTGCTCCTGAGTCATCTTGCTGGCTTCATCTTCCAGCCTTTTTAATTCTAGGCTTTTCAGCCTATCCTCTTCAGCTTTCTCTGCAGCCTTCCTTAGCTTTTCAGCATCATCTTGTCTTTTCTTTTCTGCAGCAGTCAGATAAGTAGCAATTTTGCCAGTCCTTCTTCTTCTTGTTTCAGGACTCTCAATTGCTTGAAGAGGGATTGCAGCAACTGGAGCAGGATGCAACAAAGGTGCATCTCCTTCAAGTGTTGTACTAATCTGCTGTGCTCCTTCAACTTCAGCAGATGGTACAGCAGATGAGTCTTCTGTTGATCCTCCAATTTCAGAAACAACTTTAGCTTCAGCAGCAGCAACTTTAGCAGCTTCAACATCAGGCTCTTTAATTGTCAATGGTCTTTCTGCTTCTGATGTTGTTTCTCTAACAGTTGCAACAGGTTCTTCAGAGAAAGTGACCTTTCTCTTAACCTTTGACTTTGCAATCTTTTTGACAGTGGGGTTGGCAGTAGGAGGTCCCCTTGCCTCACTCTTTGTTCTCATCCTCTTCAATCTTTGAAGAGGAATTTCTTCCTCAGATTCTGTCCTTTCAGGAGAGGAGTCAGTCTTCATCTGTTCAATCTCCTTGGTGAAATCTTCAATTATGTTTTCAGGAACTTCATCTTCAGGAAGTGCTGAAACAGTCTCATCAGCAGACTGTGCTGTTGGCTCAGCAGACTGACTAGTCTGACCTTCCTTCTTGCTCTTCTTAGAAGGGGTCTTTTTAGATTTTGCAGCAGCCTTCCTCTTTGGAGCAGCCACTAACTGTCTCACTGGTTCATAGAGTTTGAACTCTTTGCTACCATGGGTTTGCTTTCCACCTCCCATAGGGCATTGTAGGGATGCAAACAGATTGCTCAATAAAATGGCATGTGAAGGCCTTTTGTCACTCAGCAGCTCATACACATGAGCAGCCCAGTTAACCTTCAACCCATAATAGATACACACCATTGTGTAGTATCTTTTCCTTGGCAACCCATCCAAAGAACCTGTAGCACAATCCAGAACCTTTGCTATGATATCAGCAAATCTCTGGTATTCATCCTTCAGCTGGGTCTTCATCAAAGTCCCAGTCATCTTCTCTCCTTTCTTAGCACAAATGACCCAGAACTCCTCTTCCTTTTCTGACCCTAACGAGGTCACATCTCCTCCCTTGTCTGTTAGTTTATAGATCTCACTGAGAACAGCAGCCGAGATCGCAATCTTCTTTCCACCTATTTCAGCAGACATGATCGTGTCATTCTTAGAGAATTTCCTGGTTATATAGAAGTGCTCAACATCTTCTAAGTAGACCCTTTCTTCGTGAGCCTCTAAAACAGGAACTAACGAAGCTTCTTCAATCTTTTCCAGTAACGAGCGCATCAGATCAGTGCCCGAGAAATGGAATTTGCTGTAGTTGAAGTACCTTCCTTCGATAATCTTCTCCATTTCTGAAATTTTGAGAGTAGAAATCTACAAAGATGCAGTTAACTTTTTCGCAACAGAAGGGTTTGAGAGTTAGAGAGTTTTGAGAGTATTTGGGTGCGTAAGACGACTGTACTGTTTAGATCGGATTTTATAGGTTTCCTTTTGATTAGGTTTCCGTGATTTATCAGAACCGTTGATCTAATCTGACAGTTTTTAATAGTGCGGATGAGAGTCGCGGATTTCAATTTTATTATTTTAATGTCAGATGGGCGGGAAACTCTATCGACACTAATCTGTTACTTATAAAAGCGCGTTTCTAAAGATACGTTTTATGACCATGCTTATATAAGATATCAGATGAGTAGAGTTTAACTTATCTGACAGACGAGTGATCTGTTATCTGATATTACTAGAGAAAGCCAATAGCTAGTAATCTTCCTCTGCTGTTTGTCAATCCAGCAAGATAAAATAATCTTCAATCTTCAAGAATTAAGAACACGTCTTCTTGATAATCTTAACTTCAACTAACTGACATTAACAGATTTCATCTTTTAGAGCAGAAGTACCGCTAGTCTTACACGTTCCCCCTGTCTTTAAGAATTCATAAGTTAACTAGTCTGTTGAAGGTTAATCCTTGAATAAAATAACTGATGACTAAGCTGTTGAACTCCAGTCTTCTGATGAGTTCCCCCTCAGCTTATGCATCCAAATTAAGTAGTCCTAACTCAGCTCTTAGAGTTGAGAACCTTGCTTCACTTAGAGGTTTGGTGAAGATATCAGCAATCTGATTATCAGTATGAACATACTCAATCAAAACATTGCCTTTTTCCACATGATCTCTAATGAAATGATGTTTGATCTCAATGTGCTTAGTCCTTGAATGACTTGTAGTGTTCTGAGTAAGTGAGATTGCACTTGTATTGTCACAGTAGATTGGAATTCCACTGATCTTGATGTTGTAGTCTTCTAGTTGATGCTTCAACCAAAGTATCTGTGCACAGCAAGCTCCAGCAGCTATATATTCAGCTTCAGCAGTAGATATAGAAACTGAGGTTTGCTTCTTACTCATCCATGAGATCAGACGACTACCTAAGAACTGACAGGCACCTGTTGTGCTCTTTCTGTCAATCTTGCAGCCAGCAAGGTCTGAATCTGAATAACCAATAAGTTCAAATCCAGATTCTCTAGGATACCACAATCCCAATTCTTGAGTGCCTTTAACATACTTCAATATCCTCTTGGCAGCTAAGAGATGAGATTCTTTGGGGTTTGATTGAAATCTTGCACAGACTCCAACTGAGTACATTATATTAGGTCTGCTTGCTGTTAGATACAACAGTGATCCAATAATGCCTCTATATTTGGTTATGTCTACTGATTTGCCATCTTCATCTTTATCCAAACGAAGACTTGTAGACATAGGAATGGTAGCTGTTGAGCTAGTTTCCATACCAAATTTCTTGAACAGATCTCTTGTGTACTTTGCTTGGCTGATGAATATCCCATCAGGCAACTGTCTAACTTGCAATCCAAGAAAGTAATTAAGTTCACCCATCATGCTCATTTCAAACTTATTCTGCATCAGCTTGGAGAACTTATCACACATCTGTTGGTTAGTTGAACCAAAAATAATATCGTCCACATATATTTGCACAAGTAATATATGATTTTCCCATTCAATTGTAAACAAGGTTTTATCTACCTTACCTTTTCGAAATCCTTTAATTAAAAGAAAATCAGATAGGGTATCATACCATGCTCTTGGAGCCTGTTTCAGTCCATAGAGGGCTTTCTTCAGACGATATACTTTGTCCTCTTCTTGATAGACTTCAAATCCAGGAGGTTGTTCAACATACACTTCTTCTTGCAATTCTCCATTGAGAAAAGCAGACTTCACATCCATCTGATAGACAGTGAAGTTCTTGTAAGCAGCATAGGCTAGAAACAGTCTGATTGCTTCAAGTCTTGCTACTGGTGCAAAAGTTTCATCAAAGTCAATTCCTTCTTCTTGACAATATCCTTTGGCCACTAGTCTTGCTTTGTTTCTGGTGACAACACCATCTTCATTCATCTTATTTCTGAAAACCCACTTAGTGCCAATTACTCTTTGATGACTTGGTCTAGGAACTAAGTACCAGACTTCATTCCTTTCAAATTGATTCAACTCTTCTTGCATAGCTTCTATCCAGAAGGAATCATTGAGAGCTTCTTCAATTTGTTTAGGCTCTATTTGAGATAGAAATGTGACAAACATGGCATCCTGTGCAGCAGCTCTTCTTGTTTTCACTCTATCTAAAGGATCACCAATAACTAGTTCAGGAGGGTGATTCTTGAGCCATCTGAGATCAGGTTGTAGATCAGGATGTTGTCCTCTGTCTTGATCTTGCAACACTACTGTTGGAGTTCCAGTAGTAGTCTGTTGAACATTTGCAGTCTGTTGAACAGTCTCTGGTCTGTCAGCTGTTTGCAACTCGTCTGTTAGACAATCAGCACTGTGATTTTGAACAGCACTTGAGTTATCAGCTGAACTTAGATTAGGTAGTATGATGGGAACATATTCTTCATTTCTTCCAATGTCTAACTTCTGTAAATCAGCAGACAGGTCTTGGTTAATACTTTGATTCTTTTCAGAAGATTGACTTGGCTCATCAAATACTACATGGATAGATTCTTCTATTAGTAATGTTCTTTTATTGAAAACTCTATAAGCCTTACTAACAGATGAGTATCCTACAAAGACAGCTTCATCAGCCTTTTCTGCAAATGCAGTAAGGTGATTTTTCCCATTATTCAATACAAAACATTTACAACCAAAAATCTTAAAGTAATGAATGTTTGGTTTTCTGTTGTTCCAAACTTCATATGGAGTCTTGTTCTGATTTTTGTTGATCATACATCTGTTTTGGGTAAAGCATGCTGTGTTTGTTGCTTCTGCCCAAAATCTTTGAGGCAGCTTAGCTTCAGCTATCATGGTTCTGACAGCTTCTTTCAGTGTTCTGTTTCTCCTTTCAGCAACACCATTCTGTTGAGGGGTTCTTGCAGCAGAATACTCATGATGTATTCCTTTGATGTTACAATACTCTTCAACAGTAGAGTTTGTAAACTCTGTCCCTCTATCTGATCTGATCTTTAATATTTTATTGCTCTTTTCATTCTGGATCAGTTCCATCAGATTGGTAAGATGTTCCTTGGTTTCACTTTTCTTCTTCATGAAAATCACCCAAGTATATCTTGAATAATCATCCACAACAGCTAGGCAGTTTTTCTTTCCACCATTGCTGACTGGATCAATGGGTCCAAATAAGTCCATATGCAACAGCTCCAATATTCTTCCAGAAGATTGGTGCTTCTTTTCTTTGAATGATGACTTAATTTGTTTACCCTTCTGACATGCATCACAGAGCTTGTCTTTGCTCATGACTGCTTTTGGAATCCCTTCTACCAAATCATTCTTGATTAATCTGTTTATGGTCTTGAAGTTTAAATGATTCATTCTCTTGTGCCATAGCCAACTGACTTCACTTGGTGCAGATGCCACCAAACAAACACTTGAATTCTTGTCAACAGAATTCCAGTCAACTATGTAGATATTTCCCTGTCTTCTTCCAGATAAAATAACCTTCTTTGTACCAATTTGTTCAACATAGCACTTATCTGTTGAGAAGATGACTGAATATCCCTTGTCACAAAATTGACTTATGCTCAGCAGATTATACTTTAGGCCTTTAACATAGGAGACGTCTGATATCTCTATGTTTCCCTTAATTAGTCTTCCTTTAGCTTTAATCTTGCCTTCTTTGCTGTCTCCAAAAGTGACTTTTGGACCATCCACAGCAACTGCATCAGTCAACTCATGTATGTTTCCACACATGTGCCTTGAACATCCACTGTCCAAGTACCAAATCTTCTCTACTTTACTCCTACTCCTAATCCTAACCTACAAAACAAAAATAAAATTGTTTTAGGTACCCTTATTGAGAGGGTCCTGAAGGATTAGTTCCACCTTTGACAACCCAAGATGTTGAAGTCTTAGGCTTCTTAGGCTTCTGAGTTTTAGGAGCATGAACAGTTTCATTTTTATCATAGTTATCAGATAAGTCATGTTGATGATCAGTATGATATGAATAATGTTCATAAGCAGGGTAAGGTGCATGATATGCAGGATATGCATGCATTGGATGAGTAGGATAGGGTGCATAGTAACTAGGAAATTGAGGTGCATGATACATAGGATGATATGCAGCAGGTTGCACATAATATGACTCATTTCCATACCAAGCATTTTGATTTTTCTTGTTTTTATGCTTCTTTGGTTTACTAGATGCTTGCTCATTTGATTTCGACTTAGTTTTACCAACAGATTGATTGACTTTAGCCTTATCAGCAGACTTCTTAGGACTCTGCTGTTTGGTCTTACTAGTCTGATTTCCTACACTAGGCTCTTTGCTCTTTTTAGCCTTAGGAGATTTCTTCTCCTTTACCACTTTCTCAGATGAGGCAGGTTTAGAAGTTTGAACATACAGAATGACCTTACTATTGTCAGCTGATATGAATTTTTCAGTATGATTCAATTCTAATTTTTCCTTTTCTAAAGGTGTCTCCTGTTTACTAGATGTATGCATGGATGCAACAGTAGACTTGTCATGAGACTCAATAATTTTCTCAAGTTCCATGATTTTTCCTTTATAGACCTCACACTCAGCTTTCAGAGATTCATGCTCTTGCTCAAGCTGTTTATATTCAGCTGATTCCCTTGGCTTTTCAGCTAAAATTTTCAGTGAACTATTTTGCTCTTTTAGCAGGATCATCTCTTCCTTAAGCTTTTTATATGCTTCAGCAATACCAGTATTGTTAAGCATCATTTGTTCAAATGAATTAAATAATTCATCATTAAGAGGAGTTACCTCATCCTCAGAGTCATCAGAGTCCTTTGCCATCAGGCACAGGAGAGCAGGTTTTTCTTCATCAGAAGATTCTTCGTCAGACGAGTCTGAATCTGAGTCAAATGAGTAGACAACAGTCAGCTTTTCTGCTTCAGCCATCATTGCCTTTCCTCTCTGATGCTTTCTTTCTTTTCTCACTTTCTTCTCCTCCTCAGTGTACTTTTCTGCTTTTGGATATGGGCAGTCTTTGATGAAGTGTCCCAATTTCCTGCAGTTGTAACACATTAGTTTTGATTTATAACCATCTTTATCTTGAGGAGAAAAGTTAGGTTTAGAAGAAGAAGCATTGTTGTATTTGTTCTTCATTTTTCTTTTGTAGAACTTCTTGAAATTATTCATCAACAGTGCAACATCTCCAGCAGTGTACTCCTTCTTGTTGAGTAGAGTGGCTTCATCAGATGAGTCCACTTCAGCATTTCTTTGGGCTGGTCTTCTGGTGTTTTCAGCAGCAACAAGTGCAGCTGTGGGTCCTGAAGTTGAGGTTTCTTCAATTCCCATTCTTGGCAGTTTATACTCATAAGCCTTTAGTACGGAGAACAGCTCTGTAAGAGAAATCTTGCCCAGATCTCTTGATTCTTCCATTGCTGTCACCTTCATGTTGAACTTGGAAGGTAGAGCCTTTAGTACTCTGACAGTGATCTCTTTGTCAGTGAAGGTCTTTCCCAACTTTAAAACTTCATTCAGAGTCCTGGTGAATCTGGTATCCATCTGATCAATGGTTTCTCCAGACTTCATCTTGAAGTTGTCAAGTTTCTCCAATGCAACAGTGAGTTGATGCTCTTTAATAGCATCATTGCCTTCGCTCATGTCTCTGACTTTGTCCCACATTTCCTTTGCAGTTTTGCAATGTTTGACCTTGTCAAACCGATCATTATCCAGGGCTTTAGTCATGATGAATCTCCCAACTTTATCTAGATTGTAAAGCTTGATTTCCTCTGGAGTCATCTCGTGAAGGTCTTTTTCCACAACCGTATCTACTTCATTTATTTTGATGGTCTTTGTGAATCTGAATGGACCTTTAATGATACATTTGTACATGTTGTCATTGTAAGCTGCTAGAAAGATTTCCATTCTAATCTTCCAGTCTTCAAAAGACATACCAGCAATGTGGGGAACATGGCTGATACAATCCATTTTTCAAAAAGTTTTGGTTTTTCAAAAAGATGCTCTTTTGAAAAGTTTTGAAAACCTTTGAAAAACACTTGGATCAAGCTCGTTGATCAGGCAGCTGATTCTAATGAACCACCTGCTCTGATACCACTTGTTGGTCCCAAGTGGTCAGATGAGGTCTAGAGGGGGGGGGGGTGAATAGACCTCTGAAAATTTTTGAACTTAAAAACTTTTCAGTCTTCTGTCAGCAGACTAAGCTGATGAAGAACAGTAAGCAGATTAGTCTGATCGTGAACAAATCTTGAACAGACGACTGACCACTCTTCTTACAGTGACTTAGCTGTTTTTCAGCAAAACAGTTTTCCAAGAGTATACTTGCAGCGGATTGTTTGAAAGTGTTTTTCACAAGTAGACTAAGTTCTAGAAAGATTTTATCCCCAGTTCAAAACTCCTTATAAAATCTTTTGATTGATTCAAAGTGTTTAAAATGCAAACTTTAAAATATGCAAGAAAACTTTAAATGCAAGATAACACAAAGAATTTTTATAGTGGTTATATGGATAAAAATCCTTTAGTCCACTCTTCCAGATCACACAGATTCTGGGTTATACTATAATCACTTAGATTACAATATTTCTCCACTTACACCAAGACAACAAATGAAATGGCTGTAAGCTCACAATAGGAAATCACAAAGAAAACCTATCCTCTAAAGTAGAATCACTCACAAAGATGGATTCTCACTTCGCACAACACTCAGCTATTACAAAATCACTCAGATAATGTTTTTCTGATTTCTTCAACTGGGTTTCTGTCAACAGATGACTTCCACCAGACGAGTGAGCTGTTCGAGCTTTTGAGACTTAGAGAAATTCTGCTTCAAAATTTCGATCTCTGATTATTGTTGTGTGTCTTGCTCGATTGAAATTCAGCTCTATTTATACATGGAGATGAAAATATGACCGTTGAAGGCAAGTCACAAATCAAATCCATTCTTCAGCTCTTTTGAAACGGCTCTCTGCAGCAAACCGTACAGTGTACAGTACTTTTCTGTCCATTGCATTTAATGCTGCATTTAATGCACTCTGCTGATCCGAGGATATCTTCAATCACTTGCCATTACTACCCTTCTCTTCCAGCATTTATTACACCAAGTGCATTTATTACCGTTGGACTAATCTCTTGATCTCTTCCACTCTGCTGATCAAAACGACTCTGCTGATAGATACTCTGCTGATCAAATACTGAACTAATCTGATTTGACTCGGCTGATGATCTACCCTTCTGTTCGCTGTTTCAGCAAGAGATCACTAGTCTTCTGAGCTTTGAACTTTGAACTCTTCTGATGTCTTCTTTTACTTGTTCAAAATTCTACCAAGGGAACTAAGCTTTCCATACTTAGCTGATTATGATGTTTTGGAAATCATCAAAACCTTCCCTTAAATTCTGACTTCTTTCATCTTCATTTTTATCCAACAAGGATTAATAAATGCATTTATATATATGGTCATCTTTATCTTATGTAATAATTATCTACGCATAAGGATAGAAGTCCTTAGATCACAGGGCTATGGGACAACCCGTGGACTGATCTCCAAGGCCGTGATCTAGAACATATTCAAGAGTCGTAGAATCCAATCGAGATAGGACATCGTTGGATTCGGTTAGACTCTCACTATTGTGTATACTCCGATGAACTGGAGGACTCTGGGGTCCACGAGCGTGACTGGGATAGTCGATACACATAAGTGGGTGGCTTGCTGGGATGGCAAGCGCACTGAATACCCCAATTAGGAAATAACTCACCATGGAAGCGGTAGTCGCATATCGGGGTTGAAGTTATTCCAATTTGCAATAGTATACGAGGAACGATCCCTAACTACTTGAGATGATAGGGTTTATCTGGTGCGAGAACGTCTATGCTTTGATATGAGTCCCGACTGACTGGAGATCGCCAGAAAGTCTCTGTGGACGCATATTGGGTATAGAGGAACTCGTATGCAGATTCATATCATCAACAAAGGATCCATTGACCCGACTTGATAGGTTGGGAAATTCTCCTATGGATTTCTGTGAGAAATTAATTCTGGTAAAATCCTCGGCCGAGGTATCTGACGGCTTTATGTAAGTAGCTCATAAAGGTTAAGTCAAAGAGAATTATTTCGAGACCAGAATGCATAAGGTCAAGACAAAAGAAAAGGGAAATCGATGAAAGACCATAACCTTAAGTCTCGACTGGGAGATTGGTTGATGGAAAGATTATGTCGTATATGGAAATTGTAAATGATAAAAGGTTCACTGAATTAAGTCACCAGTGATTGGGCTCCATGGGCTTGTCGCTGGACATCGACCATGGAGTGTGGGAGAATTCCCAAATTGGCAGGGGTGCTAATTTTGGAATGATCAATCGACAGAGTGTTCGATTGATTTAGAGTAAGTCTTACTCGAATAATTAAATAATATTTAATTATAACCCACGGCCAATTATGTGGTGAACCTACGGGGGCATACACAATACACATGAAGCGAAAGCGAGGAAATAAGAACGACCGAGTCGACTGGGTCGACTGGGTGAATAATCGACTGGGTCGACCCAATTGGAATTGGATCAGGATCATAAATTAAATTGGAATTTAATTTGTGGATTAATTAATTAAGTTGGATTTAATTAATTAGAAGGGATTTTAATTAAATGGGCTTAGAGTATGATTTAATTAAATGGGAGATTAAGTTAATTAATTGGGCTATTTAATTGGGAGATTAAATAAAGCCTGGTCAAATTAATTAACTGGGCCATGAATTAATTAGAAGACTTGGTCTTCCAATTAAAGAGGGCCATGGCCCGTGTAGGAGAGAAGAGCCCTAGTCCTAATAGGACTAGGTTAGGGAGATAACTATAAGTAGCTATCTTGTAGTTATTTTACACACAACTCAAGAGCAAAATTTTCTCTCCCTCTCCCAAGCATAAAGTCGACCGAACCCTGTTCTTCCTTTGGAAGAATTTTTCGTTTTCGACTTTGTTCCAAGATCGTTCCTAAATCCTAGATCATAATATATCTTGTGTTCTAGCTGATCAAGATTTATTATTTTCGTGTAATTGTGGTGTATCAACCCGTAGAGGCGCAACACGTGGGGCGCTGCTGCAGAGCTTGGATCGATACTTGCTGGAGGAGAAATCAGAGTTCGTTTTGCTAGCCAAAGGATTTGCAAGGAGATAGGTATAACGTGTAAACTTATACTATCGTTTTTATTTATATTCATATATATACAACTAGAGAATATCCTGGCAAGATTCCGTAAGAGGTCCTAAAAATTTTATATTCCGCTGTGCCTAGGGCTGTTTATCTTACTGAATCCCAACAGTGGTATCAGAGCCAACTCTAGGCTTTGTATATATATGAATTTGCAAATTCTGTGATTTAAATCATATGTTTGATTTATGTATGGCTAGTTCTTTAACTGTATATGTTATAGGACGTAGATCTGTTTTAACTTGGAGTTAAAAGAAAATTTTGATTCGAAATTTTATCACGTTAATTTTTAATTTTTGGATTTGGATTTAATTAATTGAATCTGTTTTTAATTAAATCAAATAGTAATCGAAACAAAAAAAAAAAAATTGGAATCCAACCGCGGTGGCACGCGGCGTAGGCGGCCACCGTGGGCTGCTGCCCACGGCAGCGTGCGAACAGCATGCTGGCTGCGCGTGCGGCACACGGCAGCAGCCTACGGGCTGTCTGTCGCGTGTTGTCACGCACAGCCGCACGCTGCCGTGCGCTGCCACGCGCAGCCGCGCGCTGCCAAGGACAGCCCACGCGCGGACTTTGTGGTCGCGTGTGTTGGCCACGTGGCAGTCCTCGATTGGTCACGTATTGGCTGATTTTTGGTTGGACTCTTATTTTGCCTATTTTGATAAATCTGAAAATCTTGGATATTTGGTTGTTATGAAATCTTGGTGAATCTTGGATTGATCTTAGAGATCTAATTAACAAGGAAACTTATAGTTTCATTTGTGATAAGACATTTAATTAAAATTAATGTCTAGTAAGTTACCAAGATCAAAAGATCTTAGAGATCTTATTAAACAAGGAAACTTAGAGTTTCAATTGTGATAAGAGATTTAATTAAAATTAATCTCTCCTAGTAAGTTACCAAGATTAAAGATCTTAGAGATCTTATTAAATTAGGAAACTTGGAGTTTTGGATAAGGTATAAATCTTGGAGGATTTGGACACTACCTTAGTTAACTAATCTAATCAAAATAGGATTATCTTGAGAATCTTAGAGATTTGTAAAATTGGGAAACTTAGAGTTTTGGATAAGATAGTAATCTTGGAAGATTTGTAACTATCTTAATTAACCAACTTTATCAAGATAAGAGTTGTAGATTACTTAGAACTCAAGTAAGAGTTAATTAATCTTAGAGATTAATTGTTAATTCAAAATTAAATTAACTTGGATAATTTTTGTGAATTAAAATTAAAGGAGCCGGTAAATTTACATTTATGCCCTTATGTGAATTTATGCATGTTCTTGAGTGAATATGTGGATTGGTCGATTCTGCCCTTAAGCCCTGTGTAGTTTTGGTTTATTTATTTTATGGGTTGTAATTAAATGGGCCTGATTGGTGCCCTTGCTTGCGAAAAAAAATGTAATAGAATAGGGCCTTTATTTCATAAGCTAGGCTTAGATTAGGCTTGGAGCCGAGAAGACCTCATGAAGACTTGGAGATCCACATGGAGGCCCATTACCTTGGAGGACATGGAGGCCCAATTCATTACATGGAGGCCCAATTCATTACATGGAGGCCCAATCAAGGTGGATATTACAAGAAGGCCCATGATGTATGGGTTTGAAAATTGTAATAGTTAGGACATTTAATTTCCACCCTAGACTGACCAATTGGTCCATCATGTGGCTCGTGATGGATCGCATAGGATGGGCAATCGATCAATCGTATATGCAATGCTAGGTGATGAATGTTTACTTTTTCGTAATTATTCTTTGGTGTATGAGATGCATGCTTAGGATAGAAAAACGTAAACAAGATAATTGATAATCTGATGAGACCTCGCACTTGAACATTTCATAAAACCTCCAATTGAACCTAAAAATTCAATTATAATATTAAATCGTAAAACGGGCACATAGAATGGTGTTTATGGTCCGAGCCTATCCAATTACTAGGTCTTAGGCATATCGTACGAATATATCTCGATGTCTCACGAGTCGTGGGTCGAGTTATAGGAAGATGGTATGTCTATTGCTTCGATGCACAGTTTAGTGCCAAGGGAGGGGATAGCAAGGTTCTAGGCGCTGTCTCACGAGTCGTGGGGCGTCTAGGATTGAACTATTTCTCTCCACGAGTATTGGACATGATTTAACGCTAGTAAGTATGGATGTCTCATGAGTCGTGGGTCCATAACGAAAAACGAGGCAAAATGAACTCAAGGGTTAGCTGGGATGGTTAACCGGCGACGTGATCGCCCACCAAGTGAATCAATTGGTATGGCCAACGAGTCGTGGGTACTGAGCGATTGCATTTGGGCCTTGAGCCCATTAGGAAATTTTTATTTCCCGAACCTTATGTGGGGGCATAAGTATTCGACAAAAATAGTGGGAGTAATTTACAAATGAAAACCATGTTTGTAAATTATGCATTGATATTAATATGCCGCGTATTTATCGTCATGTTTATGATAGTTTATCATAAGTTATGTATCCATGAATATTTACCATCATACTTGAATCAAATAAATTGACTGAACCCAAATGAATTTTGAATGACTTCGAAACTTGAGAAATTATTCTCGAGTCCAAGCAAGGACTAATCTCCTTACAAAGATTTCATTGTTTTTCCTTTCGAAGTTACACTTCGACTGGAATGGTGATAGGTTTCACCAAGCTGCCTTTTTCGAAGTTACTCTTCAAATAAGAAAGGTGATAAGTTTCACCAGAGGGTTGAGGATGGTTCTCAAGCCCAAATTTTCTTGAAGGCAAACATGAAGTCTCCCATGAATGGGAAGTAACATCTTGTGAAAAGGCCTCAAAAGGCTCGAGAGATGGAAGAAGAGGAATGAATCCTCTCTGAAGGGAAATAACCTTGGAGGTTTTTCTGTAAGGATGATAAGTTGTAAAGTCAATCAAAATGGTTCTTCCATGGATTAAGATCAAGGGAAAGAAGGAATTGAACCTAGTCTTTCCGTAAGGGATGATCACATTTTATTGAACTTAACCTTATGGTCAAGTAATGCATAAGGGTGTTGAACGCCCGATGAAGTACTCATTGATGCATTGAAGGCATCTAAAGCCATGAATTATTTAGATCATTAGAATTTGCTTATAACATCCCTTGTCTTAAGAGATGTGATAGTTCCATAATGGTTGGAACTGATTGCGCTATAATATTTATACGCAAAAGATGTACATAAGCAAATGAGTATGGATACTCATATAATGACTAAATATAATATGCATAGTCAATAAAATACAAATAATCAAGATTTCACACACTTGAGTCGTTGTAAACCGAAAGGCAATACACGAGTACTAAAACATATTTCCGAATTAAAAGATTCAAAGACTGAGCTCGACTAGGTCGAACTTGACTGGGATGCTGTAAATAGTAACCGACTTTCGAATCTTGTTTAAATGGAAATTAGATTTAGTAATTGGTTGCTAGGCAACCAAGAGGCATAAACAATTGCAATGGATTTAATCCATTTACATGTGTGTAGAAACACTAAAGCATTAGTGGGAGATAAGGCGTCTCTAGTACCCTCATGGGTAAAAGTACGTTGTGATGTACAATTCCAAATTACTTTTGGAATAAAAGAAGAGAGCCTAATCAATGAAAGCATGTAAGAGTTTTGAATCGATTTAAAATCAAACATGCATTGGCAGTACGCCATTGATTATTTAATAGAGAATCAGATTCTCGAAATGTAAGACCCGCTCGAAACGTTGTCTGTTGTCAAGCATTCTGGACATGTAAATGTCCATTAAGAAATTTTACATGAAATTCCTTATTCAAACAAATGAAACTTGATCGAGAAAATCGAAGATACTGAGCTAAGTAACTCTGAAGCCAGATCCAAAACATATCACGTGATATGAGTTTTGGTATTGTACCTTCATATGCATTCATGCGCATATGGGGTCTCCCGCTTATGTGAATAAGCTGGTGGGAGATAAGTTGGATGTAAAGTCCATCTTATGCAATTCGTGGGGTATCCAGAAAACTCTATAGGATACAAGTTCTACGATCCTACAAGATAAACTACGTTTGTCTCAAGGAACGCACACTTCTTGGAGAAGGATTTCTTGCTAGGCAAGAAGGAACACAACGTAGAACTAGATGAGGTCACTGAAGCTGAAAAGGCCGAAGAGGTCAATCAAACCGACCCATCACCACAGGCAGTGGGAGAACATGAGCATGAAAGTGCACCAGAAAGTACACCGGTATTTCGTAAGTCAGAAAGACAACGTAGAAAACCCGTGAGGTACTACGGTCTGCTGCGTGAGACTAGACAGTCTCTAACCGACCCAAGGACTTACGAAGAGTCTATGCTAGGCATAGACTCGGGAAAGTGGCGTGAAGCCATGGAATTCGAATTGGACTCCATGCACTCGAACAAGTTCTGGGCCTTGGTAGATCCACCAGTGGGAGTAGCTCCCGTGGGTTGCAAGTGGATCTATAAGCGAAAGCTTGGAGTGAACGGAGAGGTAATAACCTACAAGGCGCGACTAGTGGCAAAAGGATACACTCAAAGGCCAAGCATCGACTTTGAGGAGACCTTCTCGCCCGTCGCAATGCCTAAATCCATTCGAATCTTGCTAGCCATAAGCTGCGTGGTATAACTACGAGATATGGCAGATGGATGTAAAGACTGCCTTTCTCAATGGGGACATAGATAAGGAGAACTACATAGAGCAACCAAAAGGATATGCATCCAAAGGAGATGAATACAAGGTGTGCAAACTCCAGAGGTCCATTTATGGACTGAAGCAAGCTTCCCGAAGTTGGAACATTCGTTTCGATGAAACAATCCAAACTTTTGGATTCATCAAAAACCTGTTCGAACCTTGTGTGTACAAAAGGGTCAGTGGGAGTACAGTTGAATTTCTGGTGCTTTACGTTGATGACATTCTTCTCATTGGAAACAATGTAAAGGTGTTGTCCGAAACTAAAGCATGGTTATCTACACAATTCTCAATGAAGGATTTGGGAGAAGCATCCTTTGCACTAGGTATAAGGATCTATCGAGATAGATCAAAAGGACTGCTGGGCCTCTCCCAAATCGCAGTACATGGAAAATCTTGAAGAGATTTAAAATGGAAGAATCCAAGAGAGGATTGCTTCCAATGAGACATGGAATTGCACTCTCTAAGTCTATGGCCCCAAAGACGCCTGAAGAGAGAAGCAATATGTCTCGAGTACCATATGCATCCGCAATAGGAAGCATAATGAATGGTATGTTATGTACGAGACCAGACGTAGCATACGCTTTAAGCGTTACAAGTCTGATCCAGGTGAGCAGCACTGGATAGCCGTAAAGGCAATTCTGAAGTACCTGAGAAGGACTAAGGAATTGTTCTTGGTATACGGTGGAGGAGAATTGAAATTGGAAGGCTATACTGATTCTAGCTTCCAATGTAATGTAGACGACTTCAAGTCGACATCTGGATATGTGTTCTGCCTCAATAGTGGTGCGGTAAGATGGAAGAGCTCCAAGCAAAACACTACCGCAGATTCAACCACCGAGACAGAATACATTGCCGCGAGTGAAGCAGCAAATGAAGGTGTTTGGATGAAAACTTCATCCAGGAATTGGATGTGATACCTAGCATTGTCGAGCCATTACTATCTTCTGTGATAATAATGGAGCCATCTCGCAAGCGAAGGAGTCGAGATCTCATCAGAATCCAAGCACGAACTAAGACGATACCATTTGATATGTTATATCATTGGTAGAGGAGACATAAAGATGGAACGTGTCACCTCAAGGGATAATACGACGGACCCGCTATCTAAGCCATTGCCTCAAAGGCATCCGAAAACATCTGTCTAAGATGGGAATCAGAAGTATGAAAAGTTGGCTTTAGTACAAGTGGGAGATTGATAGAATAGTGTCCTGCAAGCCAACTGTTTTGGCTGCATTTAATTGAAAGGACCATTCGATAGGATTAATAAATGCATTTATATATATGGTCATCTTTATCTTATGTAATAATTATCTACGCATAAGGATAGAAGTCCTTAGATCACAGGGCTATGGGACAACCCGTGGACTGATCTCCAAGGCCGTGATCTAGAACATATTCAAGAGTCGTAGAATCCAATCGAGATAGGACATCGTTGGATTCGGTTAGACTCTCACTATTGTGTATACTCCGATGAACTGGAGGACGCTGGGGTCCATGAGCGTGACTGGGATAGTCGATACACATAAGTGGGTGGCTTGCTGGGATGGCAAGCGCACTGAATACCCCAATTAGGAAATAACTCACCATGGAAGCGGTAGTCGCATATCGGGGTTGAAGTTATTCCAATTTGCAATAGTATACGAGGAACGATCCCTAACTACTTGAGATGATAGGGTTTATCTGGTGCGAGAACGTCTATGCTTTGATATGAGTCCCGACTAACTGGAGATCGCCAGAAAGTCTCTGTGGACTCATATTGGGTATAGAGGAACTCGTAAGCAGATTCATATCATCAACAAATGATCCATTGACCCGACTTGATAGGTTGGGAAATTCTCCTATGGATTTCTGTGAGAAATTAATTCTGCTAAAATCCTCGGCCGAGGTATCTGACGGCTTTATGTAAGTAGCTCATAAAGGTTAAGTCAAAGAGAATTATTTCGAGACCAGAATGCATAAGGTCAAGACAAAAGAAAAGGGAAATCGATGAAAGACCATACCCTTAAGTCTCGATTGGGAGATTGGTTGATGGAGAGATTATGTCGTATATGGAAATTGTAAATGATAAAAGGTTCACTGAATTAATTCACCAGTGATTGGGCTCCATGGGCTTGTGGCTGGACATCGACCGTGGAGAGTGGGAGAATTCCCAAATTGGCAGGGGTGCTAATTTTGGAATGATCAATCGACAGAGTGTTCGATTGATTTAGAGTAAGTCTTACTCGAATAATTAAATAATATTTAATTATAACCCACGGCCAATTATGTGGTGAACCTACGGGGGCATACACAATACACATGAAGCGAAAGCGAGGAAATAAGAACGACCGAGTCGACTGGGTGAATAATCGACTGGGTCGATTATTATGGGTGGGTCGACTGGGTCGACCCAATTGGAACAAATTGGGATCCAATTGGAATTGGATCAGGATCATAAATTAAATTGGAATTTAATTTGTGGATTAATTAATTAAGTTGGATTTAATTAATTAGAAGGAATTTTAATTAAATGGGCTTAGAGTCTGATTTAATTAAACGGGAGATTAAGTTAATTAATTGGGCTATTTAATTGGGAGATTAAATAAAGCCTGGTCAAATTAATTAACTGGGCCATGAAGTAATTAGAAGACTTGGTCTTCCAATTAAAGAGGGCCATGGCCCATGTAGGAGAGAAGAGCCCTAGTCCTAATAGGACTAGGTTAGGGAGATAACTGTAAGTAGCTATCTTGTAGTTATTTTACACACAACTCAAGAGCAAAATTTTCTCTCCCTCTCCCAAGCATAAAGTCGACCGAACCCTGTTCTTCCTTTGGAAGAATTTTTCGTTTTCGACTTTGTACCAAGATCGTTCCTAAATCCTAGATCATAATATATCTTGTGTTCTAGCTGATCAAGATTTATTATTTTCGTGTAATTGTGGTGTATCAACCCGTAGAGGCGCAACACGTGGGGCGCTGCTGCAGAGCTTGGATCGATACTTGCTGGAGGAGAAATCAGAGTTCGTTTTGCTAGCCAAAGGATTTGCAAGGAGATAGGTATAACGTGTAAACTTATACTATCGTTTTTATTTATATTCATATATATACAACTAGAGAATATCCTGGCAAGATTCCGTAAGAGGTCCTAAAAATTTTATATTCCGCTGTGCCTAGGGCTGTTTATCTTACTGAATCCCAACAAGGAATGCAATCAAGCTTTCAACCAACTAAAAGAGTATTTGACTTCTTCTCCATTGCTGGCCAAACCAACTGAAGGAGAGCCATTATACATTTACATATCAATCTCCGAGGTTGCCATTAGTTCGGTATTGGTAAAGATAGAAGGCACGGAACATAAGCCTGTATATTATCTAAGTAAATTACTACAAGGAGCTGAGAAGAATTATTTGAAGATAGAAAAATTTGCGTTGGCTTTAGTGGTGGTAGCACGGAAGCTGCGACCATACTTCTTGACGTATTAAATAGTGCTGCTTACAAATCAACCACTAAGACAAGTCTTGGCAAAACCAGAAACCTCTGGAAGATTAATTAAATGGGCGATCAAATTAGGACAATTCGAGATTGAATATAAGCCAAGAACCGCGATTAAGGCTCAGGTTCTAGCCGATTTCCTATTAGAAACCCCGACTTCAGTGCGCGAAACTAACGACTAAACCAACGCTGATACTGATGTAATGATTGTCGAAAATCACACTTGGTTGATGCATGTCGACGGTGCCTCCAATAGGGAGGGAGGTGGAGCCGGATTACTTTTACCGGACCAGAGAAAGAGGACTTGAATTATGCTATTACATTAGATTTCATGGTAACCAATAATGAGGCAGAATATGAGGTGTTAATCGCTGGGATGGAAATGGCAATAAAAGCAAACATCAGGAATCTTAAGGTATTAACTAACTCGGAGTTGGTACAACGACAAATAGATGGTCTATATGGAGCGAAATAATTCAACATGATCAAATACCTCGCCAAGGTAAAAGAACTGACGGGAAAATTCGAGAAATTTGAAAGAAAAGAACGTTCCCCGTTCAGAAAACAAATGGGCGGACCAACTCTCTCGATTCACGAGATCGAGAGATGGACGAACGGAGAGAGTACTCACTTGGTTGATCTCGAATACTCCCGCGATCGATATCGACAACACACCTATCGCTGAAATAATGGAAATCGAGATAGCAGAAAGGAACTGGATGACTCCAATAATGGATTATCTTCTGCAAGGAAACCTGTCAACCGATCAGAATGAGGCTCGGAAGATAAAATATCGAGCACCAAGGTACATGATATTGGAGGGGAAGCTTTATAGAAGATCGGTCTCTGGGATCCTACTAAAATGCATTTTCGAATCCTAGATTGATGAGGTACTTCGAGAAATACATGAGTGGGAGGCAGGAAATCACAGTGGAGCCAGGGCATTAGCTTTGAAATGTCTCCAAACAGGATACTACTATCCAAATCTAAACAGGGATGCCATCGAATATGTAAAAAAGTGCCATCACTGTCAAGTTCACGCAAATATAAGTCACCAACCCGCTGAGAAGATGCACCCAATATCGATATACTAGCCCGTTGATCAACGGGGAATAGATATTGTTGGTCCTTTCCCAGTAGCCAGGTCGAAGAAAATTTATGTTTTAGTCGCTGTTGAGTATTTCAGCAAATGGATAGAATGCATCGCTCTGGCTCGGATAACACAGTTTCAAGTAATTAATTTCTTCTGGAAATTCATAGTGTGTCGATTTGGCATCCCACGAATCCTAATCTCAGACAATGGAAGTCAATTCGTGGGAAAACAAGTATTGGATTGGTGCTCTAAGTTTGGAATCCAACAAAATTTCACCTCGGTAGGACACTCAAGGGCAAATGGACAAACTGAAGTGGCCAACCGTGAAATAGCCAAATCTTTGGAAAAAAGACTAGGGGCAGCCAAGGGGAGATGGTTAGATGAACTCCCTGGAGTACTTTGGGCCAACCGGACGACTGTCAAAGCCTCAACTGGCGAGACCCCATTCCGTTTAGTTTACGGCTCGGAGGCTGTTATTCCGGTTGAAGCATTGGTCCCAACCCCGAGGATTGATATCTACGATAGCGAGGAAAATGAAAAGACTAGAAAGGATGATGTTGACCTGACTGAAGCCCTAAGAGAAAAAGCAGCAATACGTCTGCAGGTCGCCAAATCGAACATGGAAAAAACCTATAATCAAAAGGTGCGTATACGAACCTTCAAAGAAGGGGACTTAGTACTAAAAAAGGTAGAGGTATCCAAGCACGTCGGGAAACTGCAACAGAATTTGGATGGACCTTACATCGTTGTTGGTGTAGGAAAGAAAGGTTCATACAAAATTGCGCACATGGATGGAACACCCCTACCCAGAAATTTGAATGCTGTCAACCTGAGGAGATACTATGGACGTTAACTCCTACAAGTTACCCTTCCTATTTTTCTTTATTATTTACATAATACTTATCATTTATTTTTGTTTATTTAAAAAAACAGTACAGTTCAATGCAATAAAAGCTTTTGCTTAAGTTCTTTCTAAGTATGTTTCATGCTTATACATTACTAGCCATTTGCGAGAGAAAAGGTTAAAGCCAATTATGGGTAAACAACCTAATTATTAAATCGAGTAAAATCGACCTGATCGATAAATACTCACTGATCTCCAAAATTACGGAAGCAAAGGTTAAAGCTAATTATTGATAAACAACCTAATTATTAAATTGGGTAAAATTGACTAGATCGATAAACACTCACCGATCTTCAAAATTACGGAAGCAAAGGTTAAAGCAATTATGGGTAAACAACCTAATTATTAAATTGAGTAAAATCGACCTGATCGATAAATACTCATTGATCTCCAAAATTACGGAAGCAAAGGTTAAAGCCAAATAATTGGTAAACAACCTAATTATTAAATTGAGTGAAATTGACCCGATCGATAAACACTCACTGATCTCCAAAATTACGGAAGCAAAGGATAAATCCAAATTATTGGTAAACAACTAATTATTAAATTGAGTGAAATCGACCTGATCGATAAATACTCACCGATCACCAAAACTAAGAATTAAAAGGTTAAAGCCAGATTTTGATAAAAAACTTAAGTCTTAAAATTGAGTAAAATCGACCTGATCGATAGACACTCAGCGATCTATGAAACTAAGAATTAAAAGGTTAAAGCAAGATTTTGGTGAAAAACCTAAGTCTTAATCAGATGAACAAAAATGAAGGTCGAAATTAAACAAGCAAGAATAAACATATGAGACGAAATATAAAGAATATAAAGTTTTATTCATTTGTATACAGAGTGCATCTTTCGATTTACAGATCTTTACAAATACAAAAGAGGAAAATCCTATCCAATAGATCGGAGCTTTTCACGACAATGTCCACAGAAACATCAATCTCCTCCCTAGTGCCTCGACGTTTTTCTTCAACCACCTATGAAGCATGCTGCTCAGGATGGTCGACTTCTTTAGTTCGATGGCCAGGCTCTGAATATCGAATTCTCCCTTTAATCGGAACAACCACTACAAGCCAGATATCTTGTAGCGGTCATTCGACCAAAACGAGCTCCCGCTTGAGAGATTGCTGCAATTGTTCGTCCAAAGCAGGATCTCGCGAGGACCGTCGCAAAAGTTAAAATCTACCAGCACGCCCCGTCAAGGAACTACTCCGGAAGTAACATCCAAGAACGAGGTCGACTGGATAGATCAGAACCCCCCATGTGCTGATCAAACCCCATGAACCCCCAACCCCATGAAGACTAAGACTGAGGTACATGGGACCCGTCAGAACTAGGTAGGGCATCAATGGGACCTGTCAGCACTAGGCAAGATGATGATTGAGTTATCGTAACATGGTTGATCGCGATAATGCGACTTCTTAAAGATTATGGGATCACTTGATAAAATGAAGCCTAAAGAAACTGACTTTTCCATTTCGTACGGTGTATGTGAAAATGGGAGGTGAGTTGTTACCTATTTATAAGGAATTCTGATTTGATCCTACGGTTGGATAATACTTAAATCAATGGACGAGAAATGGACTTATGACTTTCCCTATGTAATGCGAGTAAGTTGGAACGGCACAAGGATAGTCGATAAAGCTGCTCGATGAGAATGGGGTATCAAAATCGAAACGATTAACATATCAGAATCGATCTAATAATCAAGTTGATCTGACGACTAACAGCTAAAAATCTTTAGGAAGAGGAGAAATACAGAAAATAACGGGTATTTCTACTTAAACTACAAGATCCGTTGTTCTTACCATCTAATACAAAAGGAAAACTATGAGATCACAAAATAGTGGATCGTTTTGAATAGCTTATGAGAACCCAACAACACAGAATCCAACTTTCCTCCTAGAGTCCAAGGAATCTGCCAGAATGTTGAGAGTGGCAGTCCTTCTTACTATGGCAAAAGCACTTGTTACTGCCTCATCTTCCAAAGAATTGCTTAAGGAGGTCTTAACAAGCTGGATCTAGCTAATGGTTCTACATTTTTCAATTCCTCCCACACCAAAAATACAACATGATAGTATAAACGGTTGTTTTATCTCTGGAAAATGAAGCTGACAATCCGTACACAGAAACAATGATTATGAAAATAGCAAACATGCTACATAAAGAGAGTAAATCTGGTGAGAATAATGTTTGCAAAGAAGTTGCAAAGAAACCTTTATATAGATCTCCATAAAAGAAAAAATAATGTCTGCGATTTTTTTTGACTGATCGACTATCGACAAGGATAACTGCTCCGTTACCCGGCAAATTTAAGATTTGAACAAATGAATCTCCTGCTCGCACAAATAGTAAAGGTCAAAACTCCAAATTAGGACGACCTACATAACTCAGCTGCATGGCAAACATGGACTTTAGTTGCTATGTTACAATATCAACAGAAATCAGCAAAATCAGATTACCCAACAACAATTTTTAGGAATGAGATGACAAATATGTTGGGATTCGGTAAGATAAACAGCCCTAGGCACAACGGAATATAAAATTTTTAGGACCTCTTACGAAATCTTGCCAGGATACTACTATAGTTGTATATATATGAATATAAATTAAACGATAGGATAAGTTTACGCGTTATACCTATCTCCTTGCAAATCCTTGGCAAGCAAAAACGAACCCTGAATTTCTCCTCAGCAAAATCGACCCAAGCTCTGCAGCAGCGCCCCACGTGTTGCGCCTCTACGGGTTGATACACCACAATTACACGAAAAATAATAAATCTTGATCAGCTAGAACACAAGATATATTATAATCTAGGAGTTAGGAACGATCTTGGAACAAAATCGAAAACGAAAAATTCTTACAAGCACAGGAAGTGGTTCGGCCGATTTGGTGAGGAAGAGGGAGAGAATTTTTGCTCTGCTCAAATTTTGCTTATTGAGTTGTATGAAAAATAACTACAAGTAAGCTACTTATATTTATCTCATTAACCTAGTCCTATTAGGACTAGGTCTTCTCTCTCCTACATGTGCCATGACCCTCTTCAATTAGAAGACTAAGTCTTCTAATTAATTCATGGCCCAGTTAATTAATTTGACCAAAATAGCCCAATTAATTAACTTAATCTTTCATTTAACTAAATCAGACAGTAAGTCTATTTAATTAAAATCCTTTCTAATTAATTAATTAAATCCAACTTAATTAATTAATTCACAAATTAAATTCCAATTTAATTTATGATCCTGATCCAATTCCAATTGGATCCCATTTTGTTCTAATTGGTCGACCCAGTCGACCCACCCATTATAATCGACCCAGTCGATTATTCACCCAGTCGACCCAGTCGACTCCGTCGTTCTTATTTCCTCGCTTTCGCTTCATGTGTATTGTGTATGCCCCCGTAGGTTCACCACATAATTGGCCGTGGGTTATAATTAAATATTATTTAATTATTCGAGTAAGACTTACTCTAAATTAATCAAACACTCTGTCGATTGATTATTCCAAAATTAGCACCCCTGCCAATTTGGGAATTCTCCCACACTCCACGGTCGATGTCCAGCCACAAGCCCATGGAGCCCAATCATTGGTGAATTAACTCAGTGAACCTTTTATCATTTACAATTTCCATATACGACATAATCTCTCCATCTATTAATCTCCCAGTCGAGACTTAAGGGTATGATCTTTCAGCGGATTCCCTTTTAATTTCGTCTTGACCTTATGTATTCTGATCTCGAAATAAATTCTCTTTGACTTAATCTTTATGAGTTACTTACATAAAGCCGTCAGATACCTTGGCCAAGGAATTTCCCAGAATTAATTTCTCACAGAAATCCATAGGATAATTTCCCAACCTATCAAGTCGGGTCAATGGATCCTTTGTTGATGATATGAATCTGCATACGAGTTCCTCTATACCAAATATGAGTCCATGGAGACTTTCTGGTGAACTCCAGTCAGTCAGAACTCATATCAAAATATAGACGTTCTCGCACCAGATAAACCCTATCATCTCAAGTAGTTAGGGATCGTTCCTCGTATACTATTGCAAATTGGAATAACTTCAACCCCGATATGCGACTACCGCTTCCATGGTGAGTTATTCCCAATTGGGGTATTCAGTGCGCTTACCATCCCAGCAAGCCACCCACTTATGTGTATCGACTATCCCAGTCACGCTCGTGGACCCCAACATCATCCAGTTCATCGGAGTATACACATCAGTGAGAGTCTAACCGAATCCAACGATGTCCTATCTCGATTAGATTCTACGACTCTTGAATATGTTCTAGATCACGGCCTTGGAGATCAGTCCACGGGTTGTCCCATAGCCCTGTGATCTAAGGACTTCTATCCTTATGCTTAGATAATTATTACATAAGATAAAGATGACCATTTAATAAAGTGCATTTATTAATCGAAATTGAATAGTTCCTCATTTATTAGAATAAATGCTAGCCATACAGCTGGCTTGCAGGACACTATTTCTATCAATCTCCCACTTGTCCTAAAGCCAGTCTTTTATGTTCTTGAGTCCCATCTTATGCAGATGTTTCTCAAATGCCTTTTGAGGCAGAGGCTTCGTTAACGGGTCCGCAGTATTATCTTCTTAGTCGACACGTTCATCTTAATGTCTCCTCTACCAATGATATCTCTTATCACGTGGTAACGTCTTTGTACGTGCTTGGATTTCTGATGAGATCTCGGCTCCTTTGCTTGCGCTATTGCCCCATTATTATCACAAAAGATAGTAATGGGCTTAGCGATGCTAGGTGTCACATCCAATTCCTGGATAAAGTTCCTCATCCAAACACCTTCCTTTGCTGCATCACTCGCAGCAATGTATTCTGCTTTGGTGGTTGAATCCGCGGTTGTTTCTTGCTTGGAGCTCTTCCAGCTAACCGCACCACCATTGAGGCAGAACACATATCCTGATGTCGACTTGAAGTCGTCTACATCACATTGGAAGCTCGAGTCTGTATAGCCTTCCAATTTCAATTCTCCTCCACCGTATACCAAGAACAATTCCTTAGTCCTTCTCAGGTACTTCAGAATTGCCTTTACGGCTATCCAGTGCTGCTCACCTGGATCAGACTGGTAGCGACTTGTAACGCTTAGAGCGTACGCTACGTCTGGTCTAGTACATAACATACCATACATTATGATTCCTATCGCGGATGCATATGGTGCTCGAGACATATTGCTTCTCTCTTCAGGCGTCTTTTGGGCTATAGACTTAGAGAGTGCAATCCCATGTCTCATTGGAAGCAATCCTCTCTTGGATTCTTCCATATTAAATCTTTTCAAGATTTTATCTATGTACTGGGATTGGGAGAGGCCCAGCAGTCCTTTGTTGGGATAGTGGTTGGGATGCCTCGATTGTCAGAACAACGACAGTGCGGAATTTAAAATTTTTCGAAGCACCCAAGGTCCCATATTAGATTCTCCATATTAATTATACGCAAGCAAGAAACAAAAACGCACATAGTAATTAAACAAGGGGGGTTTTTGCGATATACCTCACCACAGGCAAGGTGGTGGCAACCTTCAGTTCTGGTTCTGAAACTGGATCTGGATCTGGATCTGGTTCACAGAAGTGATCCAAGCGTCTCACCTCCAAAGTTAGTCCACACCAATTGGATTCTGGCACACCTCCTAGTCTTAGGCTCAGAACTGGATCTAGGAGATTTGTCGAAGCAGGATTGTGCAGATCTACTTGCCAATGCAAGATCTAACACGGTGGAACAAGGGAGAGGCGGCGGCGGCGTTGCTAGGGCAGCTCACGGCAGCAGGTGGCGGCGGCTCTAGGTTGGCGGCGCAAAGGAGAGGGGGCGGCTAGGGTTGAGAGGAGAGGCTAGGGTTTTCTTCTAGGGTGTTAGCTTTTTGAGCTCAAGTAGAACCCCTTTTATAGACTCCCTCTTGACCTAGGTTTTGCAAGACTCCTTATGGGCTTTTAGTTAAAGGCCCATGTCTTGCAAGCCTTTCATTTAATTAATTACTTAATTAAATGCCCAGTCCAATTAAATCATTATTTCTTTTATATAATTAATTAGCAACTCAATTAAGTATTTAATTAATTAAGTCAGCCAATTAATTAATCTCCCACTTGAATTAAATACTTTTAATTCATTTAATTGATTTAATTACCTTTAAATCAATTAATTCCTTTTGTATCCTTTTCAACAGTCACCGTCCAATTGTATTGTGTGTGACCCTCTGGGTTCACCATCAATTGGCAGCAGGCCCACGAATTCCTCGTGATTTAATTTATGAACAATAAATTGCTCCGGTCAATTAAACAACCTTTAATTGACCACTCCTAGAATCAAATCCTCTATTAACTCAGGAGTACCTACACTTCATGGTCGATGTCTAGCCACAAGCCCATGAAGCCCAACTTCAGGTGAATTGATACTTGTGAACCTCGTCTCATATAATTACCATGTACATACGGTCCTTCTATCGACTAATATTCCCGATCAAGACTTAGGGTTTGTGAATTGATCGGCACCTCTAAATTTGTCTCGATAACTATACTTTCTAATTCAGGATAATATTCCATTGTGACTCCTATATTTGGAAACCCCTTTCCAAATCCATCACCGGCTGCGGCCGTAGATTCCTTGGATATATTATCTAAGAATCGTA
The DNA here is from genome assembly GCA_038501285.1 of Penstemon eatonii. Lineage (NCBI taxonomy): Eukaryota > Viridiplantae > Streptophyta > Magnoliopsida > Lamiales > Plantaginaceae > Penstemon > Penstemon eatonii. Next base: position 61,128,420 of record CM076710.1, read on the forward strand.
TAGGAAATTCTCTCACCCATTACAGTGAGTCAATAGATTCCATATCGGTACTAACCACTCGCGTACATGTCCATACGCACCCAACCTAGGCATGTTATGACCAAGCTACGTGGCCTATACCTAGATCTAAGTACGCACTTTCATGCACCGAATTCGCCCTAGCACCTCAAGTCAAAGGACTAAATCGTACACTATTATAATCCTTGAGAAACATCCCATCACCGATATGCGACACGCGCTTCCACAATGGGTTTCTCTGTTCGGGTCGTTCGATGCGTTCAATCCTCCATTGAACCACCTACTCATATGCACTGGCTTCAAATGCCTTGCTCATGAAACGCTACAAATTCACTCCATGTGAATCATGCATACTTGTACAAGTCTTGGCGATTCCTACGATACCCCGTCTCGTTCGGAATCTATGACTTGGAACAGTTTTAAGATTACGACCTTTGAGACTGTTTCATGATTGCACTCAGTACTGAAGTGAATCGTCCCATAGTCTAATGTAATCCAAGGGTTTCATCCAATCGCTTAACTGTATTAGCGAGAGATGAAGTTGGCCATTGTTTATCCTTATACACATATAAATAAACGTGCGTATTATTACATTTATACTAAAGAAAGATAATGATAGTCCCAATACAAGCTAAATATATTGGCTTGCAGGGCACTATCCCATCAATCTCCCACTTGCCCTAAAGCCAATCACAAACGTTTCTAGGACCCACCTTTTAAAGATGTTCTTCGAACTCATTTCATGATATAGCCTCTTTTAGTGGATCCGCTAAGTTGTCTTCTAAGTCGACGCGATCCATTACGTGCGTTAACTCTACCAATTATTTTTTTTTAATCAAATGGTACCTTTCTTTCAATTGTGTTTAGATTTCTGGTAAGATCTCGAATGCTTTGCTTTAGCAATATCTCCAATGTTATCATAGAAGATAACCATGAGCTTCGCAATGCTAGGCACTACATCCAACCATAGGATGAAGTTTTATATCCAAACACTTTCTTAAGCCGCATTTAATGCTACATTTAATGCTGCAATATATCTTGCTTCAGTGGTTTAGATGGTTACGGTGATTTGCTTGGAACCCTTTCAAATTCACCGTTACCCCATTGAGGCAGGATATGTATCCAAAAATGGATGTTCTTAATTCATCCACATCAGACTGAAAGTTCGAATCAGTAAATCCTTCGAATTTTAATTCTCCACTACCACCGTAGACCAAGAACAAATCCTTAGTCTTTGTCAAGAGCTTAAGGATATCTTTTACGGTGGTCCAATACTTCTTCACTGGATTTTGACTAGCAACTGCTCGCGATACTTGAGCAAGTTCTACGTCTGGTCTAGTACATAGTAAAGCATGCCACATGCAACCTTTTGTTTGAAACATAAGGTATTTGAGACATTCTCCTTTATTCTCATTTGATGTAGGGCACATCAATTTTGGAACAAGGGATATAGTGTCTCACTGGAAGCAATCCTTTCTTGGATTCTTCATACTGAATATTTCCAGTATTGATTCTATGTATCCGATCTATTCTATAGATACGTATCCCAATAGGCAAGATGCTTCTCCTAAATCTTTCATGGAGAATTGCATGGACAACCATGCTTTTGTCTGTGCTAACATTCCGATATCATACCAGATAGCCAGAACATTATCGACATATAAAATATGAGCCTCATCGCGCTCCCACTAATCCTTTTGTACACTCACAGTTCATACTCGTTTTGATGAAGTCAAATGTCTTGACTATCTCATCAGAACAAATGTGAATCTAAATGGATTCAGACATTGCTAATGGAGAAAAGGTTTCATCAAAGTCTGTTCCAGAACATTGTGAATAGTCTTTTTACCACTAGTCAATTCTTAGAGGCAACACCTCTCCATTCATTCCAAGTTTGAAGATCCATTTATAACTTATAACCTACTTATAGGGATAAATCCCTCGGGTGGATCAATCAAGGTTTATACCTTGTTGGAATGGATGGGATCCATTTCGAGTTGCATGGCTTCGAGCCACGCATCCGAATATATGTCTGACATCGCTTCTTGATTGGTCATTGGATCACTTTCCACTTTCTCGTTTTCGTGAATGAAACCAAATGGTTCTGGCTCCTTATGAATTTGATCAGACCTTTGAAGAGTAGGTGTACTGGTAGGTTAAGTAAATTCTGGATTAACTCCCACTGTTTGCGGGGATGGGTCCAAATCTTGGACTTCATCAAGTTCCATGACGTTTCCATTTCCTTTGACGAGAAATTCATCAATAGAGGAACGAGTATTCAGAAGAAACGATTGTTTCTCATTGTCGTGGAACAAGTATCCAATGGATTTCGTTGGATACCCCACAATTGTATACAAATTGGATCTACCAGCCAATTTATCTCCTTTCTCGTTTCTACCATCGGCAGGAGATCTCCATACTCAGATGTAAGAGCATGGATGTATTTTGCCATACCTTTCTTGGTAAAGCTTTGTAGGCACGAACTTTGAAGGTACTTTGCTCAGTATCTTCGATGCAGTCAGGAGGACGAACTCCTAGAATGCATAAGGAAGCTTAACAAAACTCAATATGGATCAAACAATGTTAAACAATGTTAGATTCCATCTCTTTAGACACTTCAATAAGTCGTGACGTCTTAGGAGGAGTTTGTTGTATGAGAACCTCATTCTCATTAAGATAATTGAGGAATCCTTGACAAGTATTTGCTATCTCGATTAGATCGAATAATACTATGTCTTTGTTGATTCTCTACTTCGCATTGAAATACCTTGAAAATTTTCAAAGGTTTTTCGGATTTGTATTTCACTAGATTCATTTTCCACTAACGACTAAGGTCATTAGCAAAAAGTACGAAGTATGAGTAATCTCCTCTCACAGTAACTTTTAGTGATCCATATTCATGGATTAAATCCAGATTTTGTTTGGTTCACTCTGGATTCCCTGTGACGGGAGATCTGGTCATATCTCCTTTGAGACATGATTCGCAGGTTGGAAGTTCATCCAAGTTCTATTTTTCAAGAAGCTTAGGTGAAACCAACTTTTGAATCCTACTCTTGGAGAAGTGTCCAAGTCTAGCGTACCAAAGTTATGGATTATTATCTTTGTATTAATTGAATTTCACACATTAATTCAATAAGATTGAGTCAATGGTTTAATTCAATTAATTTACTTCCTTTCAATTAACTTCTTTAATTGCTTCCTTTTTCCTTTTCAATTAACCCTTTAATTGAAACGTTGCTTAATTAATTAGATCATCTGATCAATTAAACATATCAGTGCCTTTCTTAGATGCGGTGGGATAATTCGACTTTTAGGCTACTTGCGTTCTTTTGACTACCTTTATGGTCGAATTAGAAGAGAATAAATTCCTCTTCATTTTACTCTTCTATGACTTTGCAGTCCATGAAGTGTAAACGATCATGTCAGGTTTATTTTATTTGCCTTTAACCAATACTTTGGTTGATTCATGAAATGTGATCGACTTATCAAATAAGATCAGTGTATTTCAAGAGTCATTTGAATGAGCGGTAGGAGAATTTAGGAGGAAGTTAATGTTAAGATCACTTGCAGGCTTACGTTTAATCGATCCAGTTTTCAACTAGATTGATAAAACAAAGACAGTGATCCTTGACACTAGTTCCTTCAATTATTCTCGAATTTTGAAACAATTCCTTAGAAGTCTCGAATCATATTGATTCAAAACTACTTCTCAAAACAAGCCTTTTGAGGTGGAGGTTTGTTTCAGAAGACTGGTCCTCAAAACGGGCCTTTTGAGGTGGAAGCTTCAGACATGCTCCTCATGTTGCTTCCATAGCTCGTTCAATATTGATGCTTATCTGAGGAAACGATCATTAAGATTCCCATACTTCATAGGTGATTCGTTTCACTTTTGAGATTCATCTTTATATGAGGAAACGATCATTAATATTCCCATACTCTACGGGTGACTCGTTTATTTTATTTTGACTTATCTCAGAAGCGCATAAGGCATAGGCTCGTCGTTTAAGAACATCATTCCCACTTCTGGAATTTAAGACAATTCTCAAGTTTCTTGCCTAGTCGATATTTTGATCCAGTTATTTTATTAGTCGAGGATAAATAAAAATGGATAATTACAGATATCTCAGTATCTAAAGAGAAGACAAACATTTAGTGGACTAGTTAATGAATAATACTTATAATCTACGAAGGTTGGACTTTCTATCGTAGAAGTTCTCCCACTATTTTATCGAAACAATTACCCTTCAATTGTTCGGGAAATTCTATTTCCTAGTAGGTCTTGACGTCCCAGCGGCAATTAATTGCACCCACGACTCGTGGCCATACAACCAATTCTCCGGGTAGGCATACTTATTGCCAATTGTGTCACTCCACAACCTTCAAGCTATTTTGCCTCGGTTTTGCACTTATCTAGCACTGCTACATCATAATTGTTACTAATCGTTAAGTCTAACCCATCAATCATGATGAGCAACGGGCCCGGTCGTGAGTTCTCCGTAACTAGTTATCGGTCGATCCTCACATCCCGACCAGTCCTCACCCTTGTCGTGTTTAGTTAAAAACAGGAGTCAAGGAATTTCGCGTATTGTCCCTTTCTTCGACTCGGGTGCCAGACTCTGGATCACCTCTATCGATAAGTAGACAACATACGCTAGTCCCTATTGATGGAAGGCTTGGATTTATATAAATACTTCATTTTATTTTAATCCAATATGACTTAATATTTAATTCGAGAGGGGAATTTCTGGTTTGAAAGTCATACTAACTCTCCTCGAGATCTCACCTATTCAGTTATGCTTTATCTTTTATTACGATATAATATTCTAGCGCGTAATGCCATACAAGCTAAATATAAATCGACAAATAAATAAAAGCCATACAAGCCTAGCATGCATACTACCACAATATGTTTTCGGTCGGGAGCCTCCTATGTGGGCCATCATCGAGCCAATGATGTTGGCCCTATTGGTCAATCTAAAGGGTTTGTAAATGGGCCTATGCTATTACACAATGTACCATGCATACATGGCCTTCATATCTTCTTGGGTTCCCACCTTGCTTGTAAACGGGCCTCCATCCTAAACTAGAAAAGCAGTAAAGCCCTATTCTATTACAAAGGCTCAAAATGGCCCAAAAACATAATAGGCTCTCAGGCCCAATAAAAACCAAACAATAAATTAAACCAATCACATATAACCTAAGGTCAAGGCTCGGCTCGATCGAAAACCACGTAAACAATTCACATAGAGCAAGAAACAAGCAAACATCCTTTACCTATTTCTTTCTTAATTTTAAAACTACCTTTTAAAACTAACTTCCTATGATTCTTACTTTTTAGTCACTACTAATTATGACAAAATGAATATTCGGGTAAACAAAAATAAATTTTCTGCTCAAATTCAGATTCTGTTTTTCAACTTTTGAAAATTGCATTTTCGCCCCTCAACTTTCAAAAATTGCACTTTGACCCCAAAACTTTTAAAAAGTTACAAAAACACCCCTGGGCAGATTCGGGCAGCTACCAGAAAATGATATTTTGAATTCTGAAAATTTTTGATTTTTCAAATTGACCCCTCAAGTTTTGGTAATTGCAAAACAGCCCCAAAGTTTTCGGAAATTACAAATTGACCCCAAAACCCGTGCGACCAGATTTGCAAAAACAGTCCAGAATTTTGAAATTTCCAGATTTCAAAAATTCGAATTTTTCAGCCCACAAAAACCCTATATGCGATTTTTAGTTCAAAAAGTCCTGGAGTTTTCAAAAACTATAAAAAGGGCACAGATCTAAAAAAACAGTTTTACCCAATCATAGATCCAGTCATAACAAGTAAGAATCAATTTACAGAACATAATTATCACGTGTTTACATATACATAATTAAACATATACGGTGAAAACACATTATGTTCAGGCTTTTCGTATAATAATGATGGAGTTGGCTCTGATACCACTGTTGGGATAGTGGTTGGGATGCCTCGATTGTCAGAACAACGACAGTGCGGAATTTAAAATTTTTCGAAGCACCCAAGGTCCCATATTAGATTCTCCATATTAATTATACGCAAGCAAGAAACAAAAACGCACATAGTAATTAAACAAGGGGGTTTTGCGATATACCTCACCACAGGCAAGGTGGTGGCAACCTTCAGTTCTGGTTCTGAAACTGGATCTGGATCTGGATCTGGTTCACAGAAGTGATCCAAGCGTCTCACCTCCAAAGTTAGTCCACACCAATTGGATTCTGGCAACACCTCCTAGTCTTAGGCTCAGAACTGGATGTAGGAGATTTGTCGAAGCAGGATTGTGCAGATCTACTTGCCAATGCAAGATCTAACACGGTGGAACAAGGGAGAGGCGGCGGCGGCGTTGCTAGGGCAGCTCACGGCAGCAGGTGGCGGCGGCTCTAGGTTGGCGGCGCAAAGAAGAGGGGGCGGCTAGGGTTGAGAGGAGAGGCTAGGGTTTTCTTCTAGGGTGTTAGCTTTTTGAGCTCAAGTAGAACCCTTTTATAGACTCCCTCTTGACCTAGGTTTTGCAAGACTCCTTATGGGCTTTTAGTTAAAGGCCCCTGTCTTGCAAGCCTTTCATTTAATTAATTACTTAATTAAATGCCCAGTCCAATTAAATCATTATTTCTTTTATATAATTAATTAACAACTCAATTAGTATTTAATTAATTAAGTCAGCCAATTAATTAATCTCCCACTTGAATTAAATACTTTTAATTCATTTAATTCATTTAATTACCTTTAAATCAATTAATTCCTTTTGTATCATTTTCAACAGTCACCGTCCAATTGTATTGTGTGTGACCCTCTGGGTTCACCATCAATTGGCAGCAGGCCCACGAATTCCTCGTGATTTAATTTATGAACAATAAATTGCTCCGGTCAATTAAACAACCTTTAATTGACCACTCCTAGAATCAAATCCTCTATTAACTCAGGAGTACCTACACTTCATGGTCGATGTCTAGCCACAAGCCTATGAAGCCCAACTTCAGGTGAATTGATACTTGTGAACCTCGTGTCATATAATTACCATGTACATACGGTCCTTCTATCGACTAATATTCCCGATCAAGACTTAGGGTGTGTGAATTGATCGGCACCTCTAAATTTGTCTCGATAACTATACTTTCTAATTCAGGATAATATTCCATTGTGACTCCTATATTTGGAAACCCCTTTCCAAATCCATCACCGACTACGGCCGTAGATTCCTTGGATATATTATCTAAGAATCGTATAGGAAATTCTCTCACCCATTACAGTGAGTCAATAGATTCCATATCGGTACTAACCACTCGCGTATATGTCCATACGCACCCAACCTAGGCATGTTATGACCAAGCTACGTGGCCTATACCTAGATCTAAGTACGCACTTTCATGCACCGAATTCGCCCTAGCACCTCAATTCAAAGGACTAAATCGTACACTATTATAATCCTTGAGAAACATCCCATCACCGATATGCGACACGCGCTTCCACAATGGGTTTCTCTGTTCGGGTCGTTCGATGCGTTCAATCCTCCATTGAACCACCTACTCATATGCACTGGCCTCAAATACCTTGCTCATGAAACGCTACAAATTCACTCCATGTGAATCATGCATACTTGTACAAGTCTTGGCGATTCCTACGATACCCCGTCTCGTTCGAAATCTATGACTTGGAACAATTTTAAGATTATGACCTTTGAGACTGTTTCAAGATTGCACTCAGTACTGAAGTGAATCGTCCCATAGTCTAATGTAATCCAAGGGTTTCATCCAATCGCTTAAATGTATTCGCGAGAGATGAAGTTGGCCATTGTTTATCCTTATACACATATAAATAAACGTGCGTATTATTACATTTATACTAAAGAAAGATAATGATAGTCCCAATACAAGCTAAATATATTGGCTTGCAGGGCACTATCCCATCATCCTTTTGATCTATCTCGGTAGATCCTTATACATAGTACGAAGGATGCTTCTCCCATATCCTTCATTGAGAATTGTGTAGATAACCATGCTTTAGTTTCGGACAACGCTTTCACATTGTTTCCAATGAGAAGAATGTCGTCAACGTAAAGCACAAAAAATTCAACTGTACTCCCACTGATCTTCTTGTACACGCAAGGTTCGAACATGTTTTTGATGAATCCAAAAGTTTAGATTGTCTCATCGAAACGAATGCTCCAACTTCGGGAAGCTTGCTTCAGTCCATAAATGGACCTCTGGAGTTTGCACACCTTGTGTTCATCTCCTTTGGATTCATATCCTTTTGGTTGCTCCATATAGATCTCCTTGTCAATGTCCCCATTGAGAAAGGCAGTCTTTACATCCATCTGCCATATCTCGTAGTTATACCACGCAGCTATGGCCAGCAAGATCCGAATGGATTTAGGCATTGCGACGGGCGAGAAGGTCTCCTCAAAGTCAATTCCAGGTCCTTGAGTATATCCTTTTGCCACTAGTCGCGCCTTATAGGTAATCACCTCTCCGTTCACTCCAAGCTTTCGCTTATAGATCCACTTGCAACCCACGGGAGTCACTCCCACTGGTGGATCTACCAAGGCCCAGACCTTGTTTGAGTGCATGGAGTCCAATTCGGATTCCATGGCTTCGCGCCACTTTCCCGAGTCTATGTCTAACATAGCCTCTTCGTAAGTCCTTGGGTCGGTCAGAGACTGTCCAGTCTCATGCAGCAGACCGTAGTACCTCTCGGGTTCTCTACGTTGTCTTTCTGACCTACGAAGTATTGGTGTACTTTCTGGTGCACTTTCATGCTCATGTTCTCCCACTGCCTGTGGCGATGGGTCAACTTGATCGACCTCTTTGCCTTTTCAGCTTCAGTGACCTCATCCAGTTCTACTTTGTTTTCTTTCTTGTCCACCAAGAAATCCTTCTCCAAGAAGTGTGCGTTCCTTGAGACAAACGTAGTTTGTCTTGTAGGATCGCAGAACTCCTATCCTATTGAGTTTTCTGGATACCCCACAAATTTGCACAAAGTGGATTTAGTTTCCAATTTATCTCCCACTAGCTTTTTAACGTAAGCGGAAGATCCCCATATGCGCATGAATGCGTACGAGGGTGCCTTGCCAAACCATAATTCATATGGTGTCTTTTCTACGAATTCAGAAGGTACCATGTTCAGTATCTTCGTTGCCGTGAGGAGGGGATGTCCCCAAAATGTAAGAGGAAGGTCAGTGGCATTCATCATGGATCGAACAATGTCCATCAAGGTTCGATTCCTTCTCTCTGCTACTCCATTTAGTTGGGGTGTTGCAGGAGGAGTCCACTGAGATAATATTCCATGCTCTACAAGATAATTCAGAAATTCGTTACTAAGAAATTCTCCACCTCGGTCAGAACGAAGAGCCTTTATCGTATGACCAAGTTGATTCTCTACTTCCATCTTGAATTCTTTGAATCGCTCAAAGGTTTCAGACTTGTGTTTCAACAAGAACACATAACCATAACGACTATAGTCGTCAGTGAAAGTGATGAAGTAGTCATAGCAACCTCGGGCGCTTTTTCTTAGTGGTCCACATACGTCAGTATGTATTATGTCCAATGTTTGCTTGGCTCGCTCAGGGTTTCCTTTAAATGGCAACTTAGCCATTTTACCCTTCAGACATGGTTCACATGTTGGCATTTCATCAATGCGATTGATTTCAATCGCGCCAGAAGATTGACTTTTGAATCCTTGACTTAGAAATATGTCCAAGTCGAGCGTGCCACAATTGGACAGATATTTCATTATCTTGTTTCCTTTTGTTTTGTTGTACGTGCATAACTAACTTAGGTGGTTTTATGATGTGAAGTCAATAATCCAATGTACCAAATGAAAAACGAAAACAGGAGCTTTTATTAAAATCAGCATTATTCATTAACATGAATAAAAGTTTTTCATTAATAACTAGGTACATAAATGAAAATTTCCTAATGACTTTATCAAACCACCTAAATTTACTTTTGCCTACGGCCTTGGTAGCAGCTCCAACTCCATTGCCTTATTCAAGGATCCAATCCTCAGGCTCCGGTTTCCTTAATGCTCCCATCACCTACAAGGATGAGAACTCCAGTCAGTGTCCAACACCAAAAATGCACAGTTAATTGTAAAATTAACTTCAACAAGGAATATACCTGTTCGAACTCTCCATAGGTTCGAATTTAATCCTTTACCTTGACTTGTGCAGTATAGAGCTCTGGTTTCCATTTGTCTTGGCTTTGAACGCCGCCCAGTCTTTTTGCCAACCCTCGCTTTCTTTCCAAAAGAAGCTTCGTGTTCCTCGAGCATTTGTCGCAGGACATGCACAGTGATCTCTCGCCTCTGGAGATTCAAGTCCGCGATAAATCGGTCATATGATCTAGGAAGAGATTGTAGAATAAGATCTACTCGGAAATCATTGTCCATCACGACACCCATATCATCGAGTTCAGTCAGAAGTCAAATCATCTTGTGTACGTGGATTCCGACAGGAGTTTCCCTTCTCTTTCTTGCTTGCAAGAGTTCCCTCGTGGTCGCGAATCTGCGACGACCATCTCTAATCCCATAAAGAAATTTGAGATTCGAGAGAATCTCTTTCACGGATGCCATATGCTCATGTTGCAAACGCAGATCAAGTGACATATATTCCAACATGTATTCACGAGCTAAGCCATTATCCAATTTCCATTTGGTGATGCTTTTTCGGAGCTCATCAGGAACATCATGTGAAATAGTAATGGGTGGTGGCACAGACAAAACATATGATATGTTTTCAGCTTCAAATAGTCCATTCAAATGATGCGTCCAGAAATGCAAGTTGGGTCCAGTTAAAATATTACGTTCAAGTGATGAGATGGACAAATCTCTAAGTGCTCTAAGCTCTTTTGACGTCATATCCATAAAATGACGAGAGAAGAAATAAATACGCGAAAGATTAATTTAACATGCACAAATTTATAAACATGGTTTTTATTTGTAAATTACTCCCACTATTTTAATCAAAATCTTATGCCCCCACATAAGTTTCGGGAATTTAAAATATCCTAGCGGGCTTAAGGCCCAAATGCAATCTCCTAGTACCCACGACTCGTTGGCCATACTATTTGATTCACTTGGTGGTCGATTACGTCGACGGTTAACCATCGCAGCTAACCTTTAAGTTCATTTAGCCTCGTTTTTCGATATGGACCCATGACTCGTGAGACATCCATACTTACTAGCGTTAAATAATGTCCAATACTCGTGGAGAGAAATAGTTCAATCCTAGATGCCCCACGACTCGTGAGACAGCGCCTAAAACCTTGCTATCCCCTCCCTTGGCACTATCTCGTGCATTGAGGCAATAAACATATTATCTTCCTATAGCTCGACCCACGACTCTTGAGACATCGAGATATATTCGTACAATATGCCTAAGACCTAGTAATTGGATAGGCTCGGACCATAGAGACTATTCATATGCGCCCTTAAAACGATTTAATATTCTAATTGAATTTTAAGTTCAATTGGAGGTTTTAAGTTTTCTTGTGCGAGGTCTCATCAGATTATGCTTTATCTTGTTTACGTGATCTATTCTAAGCATGCATGACATACATCAAAGAATATAAGTAAACATACATCACCTTGCAGGATATGATTGATCGATTTGCCCATCCTATGCGATTCATCACGAGCCAAGTGATGAATCAATCGGTCAGTCTAGGGTGGAAATTAAATGTTATAATTATTACAATTTTCAAACCCATACATCATGGGCCTTCTTGTAATATCCAGCTTGATTGGGCCTCCATGCAATGAATTGGGCCTCCATGTCCTCCAAGGTAAATGGGCCTCCATGTGGATCTCCAAGTCTTCATGAGGTCTTCTCGGCTCCAAGCCTAATCTAAGTCTAACTTATAAAAATAAATGGCCCTATTCTATTACATTCGTTTGCGCAAGCAAGGGCACCAATCAGGCCCATTTAATTACAACGCATAAATTAAATAAATCAAAAACTGCACAGGGCTTAAGGGCAAAATCGACCAATCCACATATTCACTCAAGAACATGCATAAATTCACATAAGTGCAAAAATGTAAATTTACTGGCTCCATTAATTTTAATTCGCAAAAATTTATCCAAGTTAATTAATTTTGAATTAACAATTAACCTCTAAGATTAATTAACTCTTACTTGAGCTCTAAGCAATCTACAAATATTATCTTGATTAAATTGGTTAATTAAGGTAATCTAAATCTCTAAGATTCTTACCTTATCCAAAACTCTAAGTTTCCCAAAATTTCCAATCTCCAAGATTTTCAAGATAATTCTATTTTGTTTAGATTAGTTCAATTAAGGTAGTGTTCAAATATAACAAGATAACTACCTTATCCAAAAACTCCAAGTTTCCTAATCTCCCAAAATTCTAAATTTTCAGAATTAGAGTCCAACCCAAACATGAACAGTCGAGACCAATCACGAGCTGCCACGTGGACAGCAGTCGCGGCGCGTGAGCTGCCCGTGGCATGAACAGTCGAGACCAATCACGAGTTTCCCAACAGGGGCGCGTGAGCTGCCCGTGGCAGCAGCCGCGGCGCGTGGGCCGCGTGCCGCAGCAGGCTGCCGCGCACAGCAGCGCGCGGACAGCGTGCTGTTCACACGCTACCTCGGTGCGCTGCCGCGTGCCACCGCGGGTTGGATCCAATTAAAAATTTTCTTTTGTTTCTTCTATTACTTACAGATTTAATTAAACAGATCCAGTCAATTATATCCCAATCCAAAATAAAAACTAACATGATAAAAATTTTCGAATCTAAAATTATACATTAACTCTTAGTTAACAGATCTACGTTCTAAAATATGCAAAGTTAAAGAACTAGCCACATAAATCAAACATATGATTTAATAAACACATAATTTGCAAATTCATATATATACAAAGCCTAGAGTTGGCTCTGATACCACTGTTGGGATTCGGTAAGATAAACATCCCTAGGCACAGCAGAATATAAAATTTTTAGGACCTCTTACGGAGTCTTGCCAGGATACTACTCTAGTTGTATATATATGAATATAAATTAAACGATAGGATAAGTTTACGCGTTATACCTATCTTCTTGCAAATCCTTGGCAAGCAAAAACGAACCCTGAATTTCTTCTCAGCAAAATCGACCCAAGCTCTGCAGCAGCGCCCCACGTGTTGCACCTCTACGGGTTGATACACCACAATTACACGAAAAATAATAAATCTTGATCAGCTAGAACACAATATATATTTTAATCTAGGAGTTAGGAACGATCTTGGAACAAAATCGAAAACGAAAAATTCTTCCAAGCACATGAAGTGGTTCGGCCGATTTGGTGAGGGAGAGGGAGAGAATTTTTGCTCTACTCAAATTTTGCTTATTGAGTTGTATGAAAAATAACTACAAGTAAGCTACTTATAGTTATCTCATTAACCTAGTCCTATTAGGACTAGGTCTTCTCTCTCCTACATGGGCCATGACCCTCTTCAATTAGAAGACTAAGTCTTCTAATTAATTCATGGCCCAGTTAATTAATTTGACCAGGCTTTATTTAATCTCTCAATTAAATAGCCCAATTAATTAACTTAATCTCCCATTTAATTAAACCAGACTCTAAGTCTATTTAATTAAAATCCTTTCTAATTAACTAATTAAATCCAACTTAATTAATTAATTCACAAATTAAATTCCAATTTAATTTATGATCCTGATCCAATTCCAATTGGATCCCATTTTGTTCCAATTGGGTCGACCCAGTCGACCCACCCATTATAATCGACCCAGTCGATTATTCACCCAGTCGACCCAATCGACTCGGTCGTTCTTATTTCCTCGCTTTCGCTTCATGTGTATTGTGTATGCCCCCGTAGGTTCACCACATAATTGGCCGTGAGTTATAATTAAATATTATTTAATTATTCGAGTAAGACTTACTCTAAATCAATCGAACACTCTGTCGATTGATCATTCCAAAATAAGCACCCCTGCCAATTTGGGAATTCCTCCACACTCCACGGTCAATGTCCAGCCACAAGCCCATGGAGCCCAATCACTGGTGAATTAATTCAGTGAACCTTTTATCATTTACAATTTCCATATATGACATAATCTCTCCATCGATCAATCTCCCAGTCGAGACTTAAGGGTATAGATTCCCTTTTAATTTCGTCTTGACCATATGTATTCTGATCTCGAAATAAATTCTCTTTGACTTAATCTTTATGAGCTACTTACATAAAGCCGTCAGATACCTGGGCCAAGGATTTTTCCAGAATTAATTTCTCACAGAAATCCATAGGAGAATTTCCCAACCTATCAAGTCGGGTCAATGGATCTTTTGTTGATGATATGAATCTGCATACGAGTTCCTCTATACCCAATATGAGTCCATGGAGACTTTCTGGCGAACTCCAGTCAGTCAGAACTCATATCAAAATATAGACGTTCTCGCACCAGATAAACCCTATCATCTCAAGTAGTTAGGGATCGTTCCTCGTATACTATTGCAAATTGGAATAACTTCAACCCCGATATGCGACTACCGTTTCCATGGTGAGTTATTCCCAATTGGGGTATTCAGTGCGCTTACCATCCCAGCAAGCCACCCACTTATGTGTATCGACTATCCCAGTCACGCTCGTGGACCCCAGTGTCCTCCAGTTCATCGGAGTATACACATCAGTGAGAGTCTAACCGAATCCAACGATGTCCTATCTCGATTGGATTCTACGACTCTTGAATATGTTCTAGATCACGGCCTTAGAGATCAGTCCACGGGTTGTCCCATAGCCCTGTGATCTAAGGACTTCTATCCTTATGCGTAGATAATTATTACATAAGATAAAGATGACCATTTAATAAAGTGCATTTATTAATCGAAATTGAATAGTTCCTCATTTATTACAATAAATGCTAGCCATACAGCTGGCTTGCAGGACACTATTTCTATCAAAATAAAACACAGAATTGAACAAAAGTCAAAAGTCGTAAAATAAGGGATCAACACAGTATGATGGCATTGGGAACAATTTTATAATGAAATTGCATTTAGCAATATTGTAGGACAAACTTCCATATTACATCTATTACAAATGACTAGTTTCCTCCTACAGCTACGAATCTTCGTCTTACAGACCAGCACCGTAAAAGGAAAGTGTTCTTCTTGGTCGGAAAAGGATACTACTCGCTAATTATGCACCCCTGACCAAAGGGGCATACATTTTCAACAAGGTCTTTTGCAAGCCTGACGGCGGAAGACAATAGTAACAACACTTCACCTCTCCCACATATGATGATCGCCACAATTGAGCGAAATACTGAGAATAGGAAAGTGTTGACCCTTTTGATGAATTGATTAGCTTTTCGTTAAACCTGGTTTAAATACAATGGATCCTTCGGAGAAAGAAGGACCCTCCATTTTTCCAATTCCACCCAAACCAAAGTAGAAAAGAGATTCTGGACAACTAAAGCGACTTTTAATTCGCCAAAAAATCTCATGCTTTGTTATTTCTACGGAAGGAAGGGGTGTAAATACATATGGAACCATTATAGATACATTATGTGGAAACTACGTATTTATAAACACAGAAAATATTATAAAGGACAGGCGAAACGTCATACACTACAATTAACTTCTCGAATTCAAAGAAAGACTCATGTCTAGTCGACAACAATAACTTACTTATTTTCGACCTACAATGCTGGTCGACATGAAGCAAGCGCTTTGAAATAAATGGAGCAATTTACGCTAAGCCCATCAGGATAACCTTTTACTGAGCTCTATGCATGAATCGCTTACTAATAAGCAGCTAAAAATTGCTTAAACAGTGAAGTGATAAATATCTCTTACTATCAGATAGTTTCTACTCGATCAGGTAATCTAAATTACTTCTCAATAAAGATTGAAAATAACAACAATATATTTACACAAAAAAATAGTATGGTCATACAAAAAGGCTAAGGAAATACTATTCCTTAACGATCAGTGATAAGCCTTCTTTTACAAATCAAAAAAAAAAAAAAAAAAAGGAAACAAGGCTAAGTGAGGCTTTATGGCTAATCGGGACCGGTTGGCCTGCTCGAGGAAGCACCTTTTCTCGGAGTTGGCGTATCCAGAAATGCCACCAGCTCTTCCTGGCGCTTCTGGTAACCTTGATCATAGCCTTCATCAAAAGCACGTTGACGAGACTGCTCCGAATTGGCATTCAATTGAGCCAGGTCATCCATCTCCTTTTCGAGAGCCAATTATTCATCATGTAACTTCTGGATATCATCATTAAGAAGCTCAAGTTGAAGGGAAAGCCCACTGGCCTTGGATGTCTCTGCATCCAGTCGAAGCCTTAGGTTCTCTTTGCTGAACCCCAACTCATCATGTTGGGCACCTAACTGCAAAGCATAGTACTTCCCCTGGAAGGAAAAAAGATATAAGCGACAGGCAAAAAAAAAAAAAAAAAAAAAAACAATACGAGAATAAGCTCAAATAGATGAGTACCTGATCAAATTGTTTAAAGAGGGACTGAACGAGGCGAAGGTTGGAAGTACCCGCATGTTTCTTCATCTCGCCTAGCAAAATAGTACTGAAGCCCAGGTCCCATGATAGAGCATCGGGTTCACAAGAATCGGGCAAAACAGAATCAAGTGGAATCTTATCATGACGAGGAGAGTCAAACTCAGTTATATCCTTAATCTGCTCCAGGATACAACGATCATCCAACTGACGTTGGGATTCCTTCGCGTTAGGGCTCACAGAAGTTTCCTTCCCCGAGGAGGAGATTACAGTCCTCCGACCAGACCCGTGTTCGGTCCAACCTCCAGAAGAACCACCAGCATCGAAAGAAGTAGTCATTGTCGTGGTATCCACGAATAAAAAATCCGAGAAACTTTGGGTGACAGACTGCGGTATGAAACTACCCAAAGGAGGACCTAAAAACAGGCCACTGCTTACCGGCCCAACAGTTTCATCTACTTGACCCTGGCTAACGATCGGGTCGGCAGTAGAGTTTGGAAAGCTTGAATTATCATGAGCATAATCCTGAAATGCATGATCGACAGAAGGAATGGATGTCGAAAGGGAAATGTCGAAGGATTGCTCCTCATTAGACATATCCCCAAAAGCAATCCAACCTGGAGAAGGTCTCCTTTGAAGATCTGAATATAAAAGAGAGTTCTGTTAGGAAGAGTTTGAGCGAGCATTTGCGTCGCTTGTATCACTAGACCTACGTGGAGGGACAACAGATACTTGCGCCCCCGAGGTGACATTAGGTCGGGGTTGAGAAGGATCGGAGGAGGGCTCCTCAGTGCGGGACCTTTTGGATCTTGTATTTCTAGGGTGATCGCGCGAAGAACGCTTGGACGTATTGCCAAAAAGACTACTCATTCTGGGGAAGTCAAGGAAATAACTGGAATATCGAGGAGAGTTATCGACCTACTGGGGAGAATATTTTATCTGAGTAGGGACGCGCAGTAAAATAACGAAGAACTTTTTACCTCAAGTACTTATACTGAGGGAAAATACGCGACGGACCCTGGGAAGAGGCGCGAAACAAATTATCTAGCCATTGAACAGTTGCACAAAATTTGAAAGCATGCGCATAATAAATATGTCTCAGTACAAAGGTTAATAAGTAAAATTACAAGTCACATTGTGACGATTACTATTCCTAAAACTACTGCTCGCCTTCGCCTTGGATTTGCTGGTCGCCCTCACCAATGTTCCGATCGCCGCCTTCGCCTCCTTCTCTTAGGTCACCTTCAACCTGATCCTCTTCATTTGCATTATTCGCCGGCTCGGGGTTCTCCTCCTCATCTTCCTGGTCGCTGAAATCATTATCATCCTCAGGATCAACATCGGGAGGAGGTACTGGCAAAGGTACTCCGAACTCTTTTACCAAATGTGCCAGTGAGAATTGCTCAAATTTAACAGTTTGAACATCCGAAGAAGTATAATTCTTGCCACGACTATTAAGCCTGACATGAATGGCCTTAAAGTAATCCATCAGACGATCCTCGATTAAACCCATAGCGACCATCTGATGAACGACTTTCTTAAAAGTACTTTCTAAAAGAGGGCCCACCTTTCGATAGACTAAAGTAGTATGAACAAGAGAATTGAGGAATTCACGAATCACTTCCTCGTTAGGGTTCCTGCCATACTGATCAGTAAGGCCATCTGGATTAAGTTCTTCTTCCCGTTCATCAAGAGAAGCTTGGAGACGAGCAACTTGTGACTCCAGCTCGCTGATACGAGCAGTGTACTGAACCTGATGATCATCCACAGCCTTTTCCAACTGGTCGACTCGCTCCGGGGCACGAGATATTTCCAGAATACTGTTTAAAATATGATGATTATCTGTCCCCATACCCTGCTCGCCATCGACCTGAGATGGATGAGAAGATGAAGTGGAAGGACCAGCTCCCGTCGCACCACGTTCCAAATCAGACACTTTCTGAAGCAAAACTTTGTTCTTCTACTCCAGAAAATTCATATTGCTGCCTCAGAAGGGCTGCTTCATAAATGGATGATAGCATACAAGTGCTAGTCTGAAGAATCAAGAAAACAAGCAATTTAAGTAAAATCCCCTTGAACGTAGTGAATGTAAAAAATAATGAATAAAATTATTTACCCTTCCAAGGGAAAAGAGGCTTTCTGCAACTTCTCCAATGGATCTTTATTGACCAATTTCTGAACATCCCGCGTGAAAACGGAAGAAAGGAGAATCTTGGTAGCTTTATCTGCCGCACTATCTTTCTCATCATTGATCAAAGAATCACGATCAGAGTAACCAACAACTCTTTTCCCTGCGAGGTGGTCTTCAATCATCTCGACAAGAGTAGGCTTGGGATGCGGTTCACCAAGTAATGTGAGGTCTTCACCGGAGCGATCATAGACCTGCTTCCTTCTCTTCGCCACGAGACCACTTGAATTGGGCATCAACCACATACGATAGCCACGAATACCCAAGGAAGATCTGAGTTGCAGGGGAGGATAACCTTGTCCAGACCTTGTAGAAGCTGGAATCTGGGAAGAAGAAGGTTCATCAGGAA
The DNA here is from genome assembly GCA_038501285.1 of Penstemon eatonii. Lineage (NCBI taxonomy): Eukaryota > Viridiplantae > Streptophyta > Magnoliopsida > Lamiales > Plantaginaceae > Penstemon > Penstemon eatonii. Next base: position 61,147,465 of record CM076710.1, read on the forward strand.
TCTCTTGAGAAGGTTCCTGGCTCTCCTCTCTATTATCATCAGAGTCATCACCTTGATCCAATTTTCTTTTCCTAGAAACACTTTGCTCTATAGGGTGATTCTCCACCGTCTTGGTAGATCTTGAAAGAACCATTTTTCCCTTTCTGGAATGCCTTGAATTTTCAACCATAGAGGCTAAGAGAATAAAAAGATTCCGTTATAAACGTTAGTAAAATAAAGACAAAGGAAATATATGGTAAAATATAAATGAAAAACTTACCAAGTGACTGAGGAGAGGAAAAGATGGGGAATGCATGAGAACTTAGCCCAGCTTTGCGAAGAAAGGCCTCACCAATAAGAATAGCACATTGGTAATTATCCGAACACATTTCCCCTATTTCTTTCAACAAGTTCGGGTCGTCAGGAATCAATTGACCCTCGACGGAGTGACCACCAAAGGTCCACTTAGAATCATGATCCCATGAGAAAGGTTCGCTTGAACCGTCTGCTAAAGTCATGGGAGTCGGAGGGCCAACGAAGAAAAAGCGGAACTTCCAGTCGGAATCACTGAAAACAGGAAAATCAAAGATGGATTGACCAGATCGTTGACTCGTAAAAAAGTAACCATGGTTAGAGGAAATTGAGATGTTGAAACGAAATAACAGACTAAAATTATGGAAGGAAGGCTGGAACACTTTGGCAATCATCAAGACAGAAAAAGAAACGACGAATGCCACAAAGTTAGGGACTAATTGTGTCAAAGAAACACTAAATATTTTTCGTATCTCCAAGAATAAGGGAGACAATGGAAGCCTAAGACCGTGATTGAAATGAGCTATGTAAAAAGCACGACAGCCCTCCGGAGGAGAAGTAACCCTATCAGTAGGGGATGGGAGAAGAATTTGAGAGCCCTCGGGAAAATACTTCCAATAATTGTCTAGTACCTCATGAAATTTCTCCTCGGTATAAGTGCAAACAAGGCTTTTAACTGGATCAGATACCTGAGGGTTAGCACCTTTGCCTTTTTTAGCCTTAGCGGCCACCTCAGCATCGGAAAGTATTTTCACCTTGAATATATCCTTATAGGGGATATTCACATCTAACGTCCCCATTTGCTCTGGAGGAGGGCTAGGAGAAGCATCCACATCGATGACATGATTGACGTCCTCGGTAGAGGAGGAGGTGGGATTTCTCGAATTTGAAGCCATGATAAGGATCCTCGAAAAATGATTGTCAATAAATACAATATTTGGATGAATTATCGACTAAGAAATTTACTGATAGGAGACAGAAGGCGGAAAGTAAAAAATATGGGTGAAACCAGGAACGCATATATATATATATATATATATATATATATATATACGGAGCTGAAATGACGCTTTAATCCCTTTCGCGAATATTCATATTCCCGCCACTAAACGAAGAGAACTGCCTCCTTGAAAACAGAATAACAGTACAACTCGAAAACGACATAACGAAATTATCTATGAAACGTCGCACTCTTTTCCTTATTTAGGATTTTTGTCCATAGGGTTTTTTCCAATTAAGGTTTTTAATGAAGCACAATTCATAGAGAAATCAGTCGAACAAGGCTCAATACTTCGACGAGCTTCTATTACATATCCACTCGAAGAAGTGAGGGAGTATTGATGGGGCTATTTTATACCCCATATGATACTCGGATCCACTCAGAGATATTAGATCGGCTCGACCATACAGCTCATTCGCTATTACAGTTCAACCCGATCAGAGACGACTCCCCTCAGCGATCAGGATGCGGTCCGAACTTGAAAAGGACAAATATCCCGAGTCCTAGTAGGATTATGTTTCCTTGTATATCTAGGGTTTATATCATATATACCTAGATCAACATTGTATTATACCCACACAAGATTAGAGCTTACGCCTACATACTTGTTCAATCTGAGATTATTCTAATACAAGAGCTTTTGCTATACTTACTGATCTTTACGATATTTATTCATTAATCTCGTTACGTATTGTTCTTCCTTGAGATTGATCCATCAGGAATAAAGTAACTAAGCCCTATAATCATCGTATGAACTTTACCCTAAACATATATTATTGATTTAATCTAACCACACGAAAAACGGTTAAATCAGAAACATATATATTGTAAATGACTCGCACTCTTGTGCCTCCTACATATTAGGTTATAACATATTTGTTGGTTCATGATGTGGTGTGCAATAATTCATGATGAAATAAAAAAAATGCTCATCCAAAAGAATTGATGAAACATTAATATCAAGACGTGTTTTCTTCGTGGATCCATTCGATAGTGGCTGTAAAAATAATGTTCAATACACGCATTTAAGCTACACTAGTACATAAACCCCATAAAATCATTCATAAGAGAGTATATTATAAAACGAACAAATCCCAGTACACCATATCTCCATATTATGAATATATGCAAAATGCATCAAAGAATATAATTTAAATTTAACAAAAAAAAACCATGAATGCACCAATCTATTATTGTTGATTAAACAGCAGCGGCACAAAAAACCCCTACTAACTAAACTAGTACATAAAAATTTGCAAAAATGACACTCCTTCCAAAACTGTAAACTAGTTGCTATAACAATGCATCAAACAGAAAATGACAATTGTTTCTGTCAAAAAAATTGACCCAAAAATACACACAAAACTTCACCAATATATGTACAGATGAATTAGAAGTGAAAAAACGTCTAATAGTATTGTTTCTAACATTGTATATAATGATTTAACTTTAGACACTACTAACAAGAGTTAAACTCATACATTTATTCAAATCCAATTATGTGTACTCACATAGGCTCACTTCCTCAATAGGTACATTTTTATAATTTTTGAAAAAAATCGAGCTAAATTTGTATTTACAAACATTAGAAGAGACAGGAACAAGTGCATCGTTTAAATGGTTTTAGCAGAATAAAAAACTAATGAGTGCCAAACGTCGTAGCAAGTTTGAAATTTTACCAGTTCTAGCAACCCGAAGCTTCTACAAACTTGTGTATAACTCTTCAAACATGCCCAATAAGAAGTGTTTTATGTTACAAATGAGATTAACTGACCACAAATTGAAGAAATATTCAAAATATTTTGTGTTTTTGACTTGGATCAATGATTATGCCAATAACAAAGCCAATTTTGGGTTTGACATTTAGGGCTAAAGACATGGAATGCGATCAGACTGCGAAATTGTCTTCAGTAAGTTTATTCTGCACAAGGAGGACTTTAGGTCCATCAGAGGGGTGGGGAAAAAATGGGCTGGAAGGATCTTCCATTGGTAATCTTGGACGAGAGCTTCCAGAAACAGAGGGATGTGAAGAAGATGAAGTGGGATGAGTAGTATCTGGATTTTCAGTAGATATGATCAATGAAAAACAAAAAGGAAAGAAACTGTCAAAGAAAAGGAAGAAAAATAGAGTAGAAGAAACTTGAATTGCGACGGAAGAATATAGAGATTATACTGATACCATGTTACAGTCTAAAAACATTCATTAATGGAGATTGAATTTGATAGAAAATAGTGTGTGTAAATTGTGTGTCCTTGACAGAGAAAAAGGAACTGGAAAAAAATTGGAAGAAGAATGAAAAATATTATTATGAAAAGTAGTTTACAATGATCAAACCTAATACCTATATATACAACAGTAAACTTAAGGCGGTTATGGCAGTGTATGTAACTGAAAGTTTTTTTTTATATTGTATTAATTGGAAGACTTGGTCTTCTGTGTATGTAACTAAAAGTTGTTACACATTTGTATATTGTATTATTTCTTTTATTTATGTATTTTATTATTTATAAAAACGTGTAACAACTTTCAGTGTATGTAACTGAAAGTTGTTACACATTTGTTACACGTTTTTATAAATAATAAAATACATAAATAAAAGAAATAATAAATTACATGATTAAAATTCCCAAATTAATAAGCCCTAAAACAAACGGCTGCATTTCAATTCCTTCAGCTATTCATGTTCCTCCAAACCAGCTGCTCCTAATTTCTCTTAAAATCTTCAATTACTCCAATAAGAAATTAGATTAAGCAAAAATGAGGGCCGATTTTTTAGGGTTCTTCCACTAGGAGCTCAACCTGCTGAACGAGAGGGAAATTGATGATGGGAAGTGAAATTATTTTCAGAGTTTTGTTAAGATGAGGCCGGTTAATTTAACATTTTTATGAAATCAGAGGGAATTTTGGGCCGAAAAAATTCAATTTTGGCCACTAAATTCTAATTGGATGGGTAGGTGTCCAATTATTTATTGGGCAATAAGTTGGGCTGGCCCACATTTTCACCGAATTAACATGGGTAGCCCGTGATTTTATCTCTCCAACCGAACTGAAGTATATGCCCACAATTAATTTACTGGCAGTGATTATGGGGCCTATTCACCCAACTGAATACACCATTAATATCAAATATGCAGATACTGACAAATACAACAAGGTTGTTGATGTGACTTAGGTGCTCCTCTAGACTTGATCTTTGAAGGATCACGGACATCTTCGTCACAGCCAATTTCCGGTGGATCTTTAATCCTTTCAAATCCCACAGACTCATCATTTCCTTTATCAAGTGACTCGGGACTAAATGAATTCTTCTATACAATCTGTGAAACTTCACATAATCGATTCACCAATTTATCAGTGCCACTTTTAGTTTGGAAAAGTTTTATGCAACAATCAACAAATTCTTTATAAATTCTGGTAAACCTACAACCTTGGGGATCCTCGCCAGGAAGACTATTGGGAAAGTTTAATAGCAATGCGCGACCAATACCAATTGTCCATCTCTTATGTATGCATGGGGACGAATTTCATTTATATTTTAACACTTAAACGCAACAAATAGACGTCGACATGGTATCCAATTAGACTCAAATATTTTATGATCACATTCAAACTTTCCTACATCCCAATCAATCACTACAAATGTGCAAACAAAACATCTATCGTCAATGTTTTTAGACACTTCAACCACCAGACCTTGCTCCTTAAATATTTATGTCTCGATAATGAAGAATATATATATCTAATGTATACAAATGCGGAATGCTTTTGAAAACTTACAAATGTAGTTGACATTAATGATGGAAGACTTGGTAACTGTGAACAAGCATGATCAATTTAAAATTAGCTGTCATTTTGGCAAGACGTGCAAAGTAATGCTTCAAACACTGAGTTATTTTGAAACTATATGGAGCACCCTGATCCTTCGCAAAAATATTAAGCGACTCTACTCATTGGGTACTCCTCATGATACAAAAAAATGCCCACGAAAGTGTGCCTCACTCTAATCCTCCCTTTCAGAGTATATTTCTCAAATCCAAGAATGTTCTAAAAGACCACGTGATTCAACCAACTCATGCCATTTTAACTCAAATTCTTTAATTGAAACTTGTTCTTTAAGAAAGTTGCGAAAGATTTGGAAAAAGCTGGTAACCGGAGCTTCTGTGTGCAATTCCGTTGGAAGTACCAACCACAAAGTCTGTGTTTTGCTTGAGGAAATTCCTTCTTGATAGCATGATGCATTGCCACATCTTGGTCAGTCAAAATGGATATTGGATCTGCCCAATCCATTGCTTCACGAAAAGTCTTGAACAACTATCTATAAGATTCAATAGTCTCATTGTACATTGTGGCAGCTCCAAAGATTTAAGTTCTCAAATGATTATCTACCCCAGATATGATAACCTGTGAAAACTTGTAACTATTTGTTTTCTAGGTGCTTTCGAATAAAAGTACATCACTGAATAGTCTTTTGAACCTTAGGAAATCCATCTTCCCAAAATAACCTTTTCAATGATTTATCGCTTTCATTGGTTGTGTACTTGAATATGAAATCTTTATCGTTTACTTGCAACCCTTCAAGGAAGAAAATTGCATAGTTCACATCACCGTACCTTCCCAGTTTCATTTTATCCATGTTCAAATAATTGTATCTGTCTCTCCTGGTAAAAGATAATTTTCCTGATTCTCCTTCCATGTGCTCAAACCAGTAAATTGAATTAAAAGGCCTAAAGCCAACATTGCTCATCCGACTTAACAAAGCATTGTGTGATGGTGTCATATACCTGCATATCAAAATTTATCACTTTAAATCATACAAGGAAAATCATCTTATTATTGAGTGCCAACATAAAAATATATAGATGTCATAAACCTATTACATTTTCAACCGATGGACCGTAGCCAAAGTCTCTAGGGGATATGATTGTGTTTGGCTTCGAAATTGGTCACCTTATATATATTATCATGAAGGTCATGTGCTATATGGAAACGAGCTTCACATCGACACTTCGTTTCATCTTTGGACCTCTTAGTGAATTTAATTACTTGTCTAGGGGCCGAACGATATCCTTGCTTGTTACATACAAACTCCACATACTTTACATATACCCTCTTTATTAGTCATTCTACTAGCCTTCTGCTCATCAAAACCTTTCATCTTTCCATATTCAACGTAGAAATCTTCGGCCTCTTTAGGAGTCTCAAAAATAGAATTCACAATTTGATCAAGTTTTTTCTCATTGCCAATATCATCATATATATAGTATACTTTATCACCCGGGTTTGAATCATTTTCACTATCCGAATTCCACTGTTCAAATTGATAGGATAGTGCCCCGCAAACCAACAAAATAGCTTGTAATAGGAACATTATTTTATCTTGAAAGAATCTTTGATTTATCAATTAATACGAACTGTTTATTCTATTGAGAATTCATAATATAAACAAATGGCCATCTTCATCTTTCGCGAACACATTTAAGCGATTGGGCCTGAGATCACTCATGACTACGGGACTATTCACTTCAGTATTGGGTGCGATTAATCATGAAACAGTCTCAAAGGTCGTGATCTCAAAAATGTTCCAAGTCATAGATTCATATCGAGACGGGGTATCGGATGAATCGTCAAGACTTGTACGATTATGCATGATTCACTTAAAGTGAATTTGTTGTTGTTTCATGAACAAGACATTGTTAATGTCAGTGCATATGACTAGGTGGTTCGATAGGGGATCGGACGCATCGAACGACCCGAACAGAGAGACCCATTGTGGAAGTGCGTAAAAAGCATATCGGTTGTGGGATGTCTCTCAAGACTTATAACAGTGTACGATTTAGTCCTTAGACTTGAGATGCTAGGGCGAATTAGGTATACGGGTGTGCGTACTTTGATTTAGGAGCCGGGCACATAGCTTGTCCATTGTGCGCCTACGTTGGGTACGTATAGTCGTATGCGCGGATGGTTAGCATCAATATAGGATCAGCCGACTCATTGTACATTCTTAGATGATGCATTCCGAGAAATCCATGGCCATGGTCAGTGACGGATTTGGAAACGGGTTTCCAGGTTTAGCAGTCACACTGGAAGTATTATCCTGAATTAGAAAGTACAGAATCGAGATGATTAGAGGTGCCGACCAATTCACACACCCTAGGTCTCGATCGGGAAATTAGTCGTTAGAAGGACCGTATGTACATGGTACTTATAAGAGGTTTAAGGTTCACTGAAGTCAATTCACCTGAAGTTGGGCCTCATGGGCTTGTGGCTAGACATCGACCATGAGGTGTGGGTACTCCTGAATTAATGGTAGATTAATTCTGGAGTGGTCAATTGAAAGTAGTTTAATTGATCGGAGCGATTAATTAAATAATTAATTGCTCATTAATTAAATCACAGAAATGTGAGCCTGCGTCCAATTGATGGTGAACCTAGAGGGTCACACACAAAAGCTGGAACTGTGATAGTCAGTTGTAGAATGAAATGATTTAAAGGAATTAAATAAAGGTAAGGAATTAAAGTTAATTTCTGGAGAGAAAAAAATTGATTAGATTTATCTAATTAATTAAATCTTTAATTAGATTTATTGCTTTATTTAATTAAAGTATTAATTAAATAAATGGGTCATTTAATTAAAGTAGTTAATTAAATGACTTGGGCTATTTAATTAAAAGGACTAATTAAATAGAGGGATGGACCAACTTATCTGATGGCCCATTAGCTAAGAGAAGATAGGGTTAGGGATAGGGTTTTAACTCTCCTATAAAAAGGAGTCTTGGAGAATCAAAACCCTAAGCAACTAAGCAAGCAAAACACTGAAACCCTAATCTCTCCTCTCCTAGCCGCCGTCCCCTCTCCCATTTTGCCCTAGCCGCCGCCGCTGTCGTGGTTGTAGATCGGCCGTGCACCTCCTCTCTCCTTCTTCCGATCTACATCTAGAGTTGGATCTTAATCCAACTCTTGAATCTGAACTACTTTTCTCCTAGTTCTTTGCCTGAGAATTAAAGTGATTGCAGATCCAGCTGGTGTGGACTATTCTCTAGAGGCACAACACTTGGGGTGCTCTAGTGATCCGAAGAGAAGACCGGAGAAACCACCACCTTGCCTGTGGTGAGGTAATATTGCATTAGCTAAGAGAAGATAGGGTTAGGGATGGACCAACTTATTAAATAGAGGGATGGACCAACTTATCTGATGGCCCATTAGCTAAGAGAAGATAGGGTTAGGGATAGGGTTTTAACTCTCCTATAAAAAGGAGTCTTGGAGAATCAAAACCCTAAGCAACTAAGCAAGCAAAACACTGAAACCCTAATCTCTCCTCTCCTAGCCGCCGTCCCCTCTCCCATTTTGCCCTAGCCGCCGCCGCTGTCGTGGTTGTAGATCGGCCGTGCACCTCCTCTCTCCTTCTTCCGATCTACATCTAGAGTTGGATCTTAATCCAACTCTTGAATCTGAACTACTTTTCTCCTAGTTCTTTGCCTGAGAATTAAAGTGATTGCAGATCCAGCTGGTGTGGACTATTCTCTAGAGGCACAACACTTGGGGTGCTCTAGTGATCCGAAGAGAAGACCGGAGAAACCACCACCTTGCCTGTGGTGAGGTAATATTGCAATTTTACCGCTTTATTTATTTTAGTATTTATGTGCTGAAATAAATTCAACCTTATTTATATGTGCTGATAAGATCCCTGGGATGTGGATATTAAAAATTTAAATTCCGCACCGTTGTAGTTGACAATTATACCCACGAAATCCCAACAGTGGTATCAGAGCCTAACTTATTATGCACATATGAAAAAGGCCTGAACGCATCAAATTATGTGATTATATGTGATTGTTGTGTTATGATATTTGATTCTTGCTTGTTATGATAAATTGAATGTTCGGATTTATGCAGTTTTCGGTTTTTGGGCCTAAAATGTAATTTCCCAAAATTGGTGGGCTTATTTGCAAATTTTGATATTTCATAAATCTGGACAGAAATTAAAATTTTGTTTTTCTGCAATTCTGGACCAAATTGTAAATTCTGGAATTTTTTCAAATCTGGACCATTTTGCAATTTACGAAAGGTTAGGGGTGTTTTTGCTATTTTCGGTAAATCTGGGGTCTGTTCTGCAATAAAAAAAGTTTCTGAAAATTTTGTTAATTTTCTGCTTTCTGGTCCAATTTGCATATTCTGGAAATTTTGGGGCTGATTTGTAATTTCCAAAAGTTGAGGGGTCAAAGTGTAATTTTCAAAAATTCAGGGGCCGAACTGCAATTTTTCAAATTTGAAAACCCGAAACTGTTTTGTGCACTAAAAGGGTTTAGTAAATCCGGGAAGTCAATTTTATCATAATTAGTAGGGACTTAAAGCGAGAATCAAAAGGTCATTTTAAAGGGGTTTAAAATGATGTTAGAGATTGTTTTAGAAAGGGGTTTTAAAACTAGAATCTTAAGTTTTTAAAAGGCTGTTTTAAAATAGAATAAGAAATAAGAAAATTGGTTTTTGCTTGTTTTTTGCTCTACGTGAAATTGTTTACGTGGTTTTCGATCGCGCCGAGCCTTGACCCTTAGGGTAGATGTGATTGGTCATTTTTCATCTTATTGGTTTTATTGGGCCTGTGAGCCTTAAGTTTTGGGCCACTTTGAGCCATTGTAATAGATAGGGCTTTACTGTTTTATTAGTTTAGAATGGAGGCCCGTTACAAGCAAGGTGGGAGCCCAAGAAGACTAAAGGCCATGTATGCATGGTTAAATGTGTAATAGAGTAGGTCTCTTTGAAACCTAATAGATTGACCAATAGGACCATCGTCTTTGGCTCGATGGGGTGGTCCGCATAGGAGGCTCCCGATCGAAAACATACTGTGGTTGCATGTAGGTGTATATGTGTTTATTTACGTATTTATATCTGAGCTTGTATGGTGATGCGCGCTAGTTATATTTAGATCGTAAATAAAAGATAATGCATAACTGAAACGGTGAGATCTCGAGGAGAGTTACCTCAAACTCTTAAACCCGAAAAACCCCTCTTGAAAATAATATTAAGTCATATTGGGTACATTTAAAATGATGTTTTAAAGATCCAAGCCTTCCATCAATAGGACTAGTGTAAGTTGTCTACTTATCGTTGAAGGTGATCCAGAGTCTAGCACCCTAGGCGAAGAAAGGGACAATACACGAAATTCCTTGATTCTTGTCTTTAACTAAACTTGACAAGGGTGGGGAATGGTCGGGATGTGATTATCGACCGATAACCAGTTACGGGGACTTCACGACCGGGCCAGTTGCTCATCATGATTGATGGGTTAGACTTAACGATTAGTAACACTTATGATGTAGCAGTGCTAGATAAGTGCGAAGATCGAGGCAAAATAGCTTGAAGGTTGTGGAGGAACACAATTGGTAAAAGTATACCTACCTGGGGAGTTAATTGTATGGCCACGAGTCGTGGGTGCAATTAATGTCTGCTAGGACGTCAAGACCTACTAGGAGATTAGATTTCCCGAACAATTGAAGGGGTAATTGTTTCGAGAAAATAGTGGGAGAACTTTTTCGATAACAAGTCCAACATCGTTAATTATAAGTATTAATATAGATCAGTCAGCTAAACGTTATCAATTACTTTTGTAGATCAATTCTGCAAAAATGTCTAAGAATCCATTAGCTATCATCCTTGACACTAACAAACTGAACGGATCAAATTTCGTCGACTGGCTAAGAAATCTGAGGATAGTCCTCGACTCCGAGAAAAGGAGTTACATTCTCGATGCACCCATGCCTGGTGCACTTTCGGAAGGGGTTTCGGAAGAGGAACGAGTTACCCATCAAAGGTAGGTCGATGATGATATTCAGGTTCGTTGCCTCATGCTGGCATCAATGACCAATGAGCTGCAGAAACAGCATGCAAGGATGTTGCATGCTGCTGACATAATTCTTTATCTCAGAGAGTTGTTTGGAGAGAAGTCTAGGACCGAAAGGTTCAAGACTACAAAAGAATTATTCAATCTGAGAATGGCTGAGGGTTCAAGTGTGAAGGATCACTGTTTGCGCTTCATTAATCTGGTTGAAAAACTGGAAAACTTGGACGTAGACTTGCATGCTGACCTTCGCAATGACCTCCTCCTCCATACTCTGCCGCGCTCATTTGATCAGTTCGTGTTAAACTTCAATATGGAAGATAGAGAACTCGCTCTACACGAACTGACCAAGGGCAAGAAAAAGAAGAAGAAAGTAATCTCTTCTAAAACAACCAAGAAGGTTGTCGAGAAGAAAAGAAAAAGCCCAGAAGATGAATGTTTCCCCTGCAAGAAAGCAGGGCACTGGAAAAGGAACTGCCCAGACTACCTGAAAGAGGTGGTCAAAGGTATTTTCTTTATTGAAGTTAATATTTCTATTAACTGTGCATCATGGGTGTTAGACACCGCAACCGGTTCTCATATCTGCAATGATTTGCAGGTGATGGGAGCAGTAAGGCCTCTTAAACCTGGGGATAGAATCCTGCGCTTTGGAAACGGAGCTAGGGTTGCGGCAGAGGCCATAGGAGACGTAGTGTTAGTCTTAGAAAAATTTTCTTTGGTTTTGAAAGACTGTTTGTACGTACTAACGATTATCAAGAACATTATTTCTATTCCTTTATTGGATAATGATGTTTTTTGTTTTTCCATTTCTAATGGAAAGTTTAGCATAATAAAAGGTGGTTTTACTTATGCTTGTGGTACTTTGATAGATGGTCTTTATTCCTTAGAACCTGCCAACTCTAATGTCATGCACATTCAATCAAAGAAAAGAAAACAAGATGAAAACAATCCACAACTTTGGCACGCTAAGCTTGGACATATTTCCAAGAGTAGAATTCAAAAGTTGGTCTCATCTAGGGCTCTTGAAATAAAGAACCTAGATGATCTCCCAACTTGCGAGTCCTGTCTTAAGGGAAAAATGACCAAGGCACCTTTTACTGGGAAACCGGAGCGAACCAAACAAACCTTGGATTTAATCCATACTGATGTTTGTGGACCACTGAGTGTCAGTGCGAGAGGAGGATTCTCATACTTCATAACCTTCACAGACGACTTCAGTCGTTATGGGTTTGTATACCTGATGAAGTATAAGTCCGAAGCTTTTGATAAATTCAAAGAGTTTCGAATGGAAGTTGAGAATCAACTTGGACATAGTATCAAGGCACTTCGGTCGGATCGAGATGGTGAATACTTAAGTCAAGAATTCCTCGATTATCTTGTAGAGAATGGAATTCTCTCTCAGCGAACTCCTCCTAGAACACCGCAGTTGAATGGTGTGTCTGAGAGAAGGAACAGAACTTTGTTAGACATGGTTCGTTCCATGATGAGTTTCGCTGACCTTCCTTTTTCGTTTTGGGGCCAAGCCCTACTAATTGCTTCGAAGATACTTAACATTGTACCTTCAAAGTCGGTGCCGACGACGCCATACCAAGAATGGTTTGGTAAAGCACCCATATACTCATATTTACGAGTATGGGGATCTCCTGCCTATGTAAGAAACAAGAAAGGAGATAAACTAGATAGTAGATCTAGTTTGTGCAAATTTGTGGGGTATACAAAGGAATCCATTGGATACCTGTTCTACAACCTTAAGGAACAAAGGATATTTGTGTCCAGGAACGCCCACTTCTTGGAGGATGACTTCCTCACAAAAAGAACCGGGATATCCGTAGAACTTGATGAAGTCCAGGAAGTGGACCCATCCCCACAAACAGTGGGAGTTCATCCTGAACCCGTTGAACCTTCTAGTACACCAGTACTTCGTAGGTCCGATCGAGTTCGTAGAGAGCCTGAAAGGTATGGCTTTATTCACGAAAACGATCAATTAGACACTGATCCAAGGACATACGAAGAAGCTATGTCAGACATAGATTCGGGTGCGTGGCAGGAAGCCATGCAATCCGAAATGGATTCCATGCATTCCAACAAAGTATGGACTTTGGTTGATCCACCTGAGGGAACCATCCCTGTAGGCTGCAAGTGGATCTTCAAGCGCAAGCTAGGAATGAATGGAGAGGTATTAACTCATAAGGCTCGCCTTGTGGCAAAAGGTTATTCTCAAAGGCCTGGAATAGACTATGAGGAAACCTTCTCGCCAGTAGCGATGTCTAAATCCATTCGGATACTATTAGCCATAGCCGCGTGGTATGACGACGAGATATGGCAAATGGATGTAAAGACCGCCTTTCTCAATGGCGACATTGATAAGGAAATTTATATGCAACAGCCAAAAGGCTTTACATCTAAAGGAAGTGAGCATAAGGTTTGCAAACTTCAAAGGTCAATCTATGGCCTAAAACAGGCGTCCCGAACCTGGAACATACATTTTGATGAGACAGTCAAGGGGTATGGCTTCATCAAGAACATCTATGAGTCATGTGTGTACAAGAAATTCGATAGGAGTTCGGTACAATTTATTGTGTTATATGTCGATGACATTCTGTTGATCGGAGACGATATCAGAACGTTGACGCAGACGAAAGCGTGGTTATCCACGCAATTCTCCATGAAGGATATGGGAGACGCATCTTACGTACTAGGCATACGTATCTATAGAGATAGATCGAAGAAGATGTTAGGTCTCTCCCAATCCCAGTACATTAACACTATACCGAAGAGATTCAGTATGGAAGAATCCAAGAAAAGGATTGCTTCCAATGAGACATGGAATCTATCTTTCTAAATCAATGTGCCCTACGAGTGATGAAGAAAGAAAGAGAATGTCTCTCATACCTTATGCATCTGCCATTGGCAGCATAATGTATGCAATGTTATGTACTAGACCTGACGTAGCTCACGCTCTCAGTGTAACGAGCCGCTACCAGTCAAATCCAGGGGAGGAACACTGGACCGCCGTAAAGGCTATCCTAAAGTACCTAAGAAGGACTAAGGATATGTTCTTGGTCTACGGTGGTAGTGGAGAATTGAAACTCGAAGGATTCATTGATTCGAGTTTCCAATCTGACGTGGATGATTTTAAATCCAATTCTGAATATATATTTTGCCTCAACGGCGCAGCAGTGAGTTGGAAGAGCTCCAAACAGTCGACCACTGCAGACTCAACCACTGAAGCAGATAATATCGCCGCATCAGATGCAGCGAAGGAAAGTGTTTGAATGAGAAACTTCATCCAAGAGCTGGATGTGGTACCTAGCATAGCAAATCCCATAGTAGTCTTCTGCGACAATAATGGGGCAATTGCTCAAGCCAAGGAGCCGAGATCACACCACCAGTCCAAACACGTATTGAGGAAATACCATGTGATCAGGGAGATCATAGGTAGAGGAGACATTCAAATGGAGCGTGTCGACTCAAAGGATAACGTAGCTGATCCACTAACTAAGCCATTATCGCAAAAGGTGTTCGAAGAGCATCTGACAAGGATGGGTCTTAGAAACGTTTGTGATTGGCTTTAGGGCAAGTGGGAGATTGATAGGATAGTGCCCCGCAAGCCAACAAAATAGCTTGTAATAGGAACATTATTTTATCTTGAAAGAATCTTTGATTTATCAATTAATACGAACTGTTTATTTTATTGAGAATTCATAATATAAACAAATGGCCATCTTCATCTTTCGCGAACACATTTAAGCGATTGGTTGAAACCCTGAGATCACTCATGACTACGGGACTATTCACTTCAGTATTGGGTGCGATTAATCATGAAACAGTCTCAAAGGTCGTGATCTAAAAAATGTTCCAAGTCATAGATTCATATCGAGACGGGGTATCGAATGAATTGTCAAGACTTGTACGATTATGCATGATTCACTTAAAGTGAATTTGTTGTTGTTTCATGAACAATACATTGTTAATGTCAGTGCATATGACTACGTGGTTCGATAGGGGATCGGACGCATCGAACGACCCGAACAGAGAGACCCATTGTGGAAGTGCGTAAAAAGCATATCGGTGGTGGGATGTCTCTCAAGACTTGTAACAGCGTACGATAGTCCTTAGACTTGAGATGCTAGGGCGAATTCGGTATACGGGTGTGCGTACTTTTATTTAGGAGCCGGGCACATAGCTTGTCCATTGTGCGCCTACGTTGGGTACGTATAGTCGTATGCGCGGATGGTTAGCATCAATATAGGATCTACCGACTCGTTGTAATGGATGAGGGAATTTTCTGTACATTCTTAGATGATGCATTCCGAGAAATCCATGGCCATGGTCAATGACGGATATGGAAAGGGGTTTCCAGGTTTAGCAGTCACACTGGAAGTATTATCCTGAATTAGAAAGTACAGAATCGAGATGATTAGAGGTGCCGACAAATTCACACACCCTAGGTCTCGATCGGGAAATTAGTCGTTAGAAGGACCGTATGTACATGGTACTTATAAGAGGTTTAAGGTTCACTGAAGTCAATTCACCTGAAGTTGGGCCTCATGGGCTTGTGGCTAGACATCGACCATGAGGTGTGGGTACTCTTGAATTAATGGTAGATCCTCTCTCCTTCTTCCGATCTACATCTAGAGTTGGATCTTAATCCAACTCTTGAATCTGAACTACTTTTCTCCTAGTTTTTAGCCTGAGGATTAAAGTGATTGCAGATCCAGCTGGTGTGGACTATTCTCTAGAGGCACAACACTTGGGGTGCTCTAGTGATCCGAAGAGAAAACCGGAGAAACCACCACCTTGCCTGTGGTGAGGTAAAATTGCAATTTTACCGCTTTATTTATTTTAGTATTTATGTGCTGAAATAAATTCAACCTTATTTATATGTGCTAATAAGATCCCTGGGATGTGGATATAAAAAATTTAATTTCCGCACCGTTGTAGTTGACAATTATACCCACGAAATTCCAACACAAACAATAGTAATCATCATCTTTCAAATCCATGTTCTTTCGTATAAATCATAAATTAGTAAATTACAGTACTAGATGATACTTATTTTCTTACTACAATTACAAATAATCCAATTTTTAAATAAAATATAATGTACTAACAATGGGGAGATTGATTCAAATTTATAGCTACATATGTAGAATATGTGCAAACAACTTAATGGAGAACAACTTGCTTTTAGAAATTCCAGGGATTAATTCAAATTATATGCTCTAACTATATTGCAAAAGCATAAACTATTTAGCTACACAACATATTTTTTTTCACTATTTCTAATATTCAACCCTAACCTTAAATCCATACACAAACTTCATGTTTCTAATTGACATCAATGAACAATCATACTAAAATAAACAAAAACCCACATACAAAATTCGCATTGAGTACCTCCTATAGAACTTGCTTTGGCTTGGAGATAAAAAAATGCTCGCATACTTACATCATCAAGTTAGTACGGAGCAGGATATTTGCATAATACTACAAACATTATCTTTAGAAGGGGAAATAGAGGAATATGTACGGGGATGATTTAGTATAAACTTATTTGAATTTAGAGACGCAATTCAAGCTCGATCGGAATTCGCACAAAATTAGGGAAGGACGAAAGTTTGTAATAAATATTTTAACAGAACTATTGGTTAATCCTCATATTTTAACATTTTTAATAAATAAATTGTCTCAATTCTCTTTTTTCATTCCTATCAAAGTTTAAACTAAGTCGCATTATGTAATAAACTAGTAAAGTACAAAAATACTCCTTGTGCCTTTTCAAATTGGTATGTTATGTATTTATTAGCGACAAACCTCATCGTGCATTTTACTATTCCCATTTTCCTATTAACGATTCCCTATATGTTAGTATATTTTATATAGTTCATTGTAATTAATAGTCGACCACATAGTAAAGTTATAGCTATACTTTTAATAAAAAAAATCTTATTTTTTATGTGGACAATTTAATTCTTAAAAAAGACATATAAGGATATAATTGTTTGTTCCCTATTAACCACCAATTAGTAAACTTGCATTATATAATCAATGAAACACATTGCAATCTGATTAGAAGTAAATGTGTTTTACTTGTTAAAATAATGAACTTTTTGCTAATAAAAACAATATAATGAGTTTTCTGCCTATTAAAAAAAGTCTATGGAATATCTTTGAAAATATCACTAGAGGCGCCAAACTGTTTTAGTAACTATTGGTAGCATAGGCATAGCATCCTAAATCTTGGTTTTTTAATGAATGCATGAAGGTGTTCAAAATTTTCATTGATAATTCTAGCCAAAATTCTCTTGGACCCAATTCATCTAACAACCAATTTTCTCATAGTCTAAAAGTTATATGAACTTGTCCAAAATGAGATTTTATAAAAAATTGAGCATATGAGAGTTTTTTTTTTTTTTTTTTTTTTTGACACTTGGCCACACAAAAAAAAAACCATAAAGACATATTTACCCTTTTGCTCAATAGTTTGTTTCTCTTTCTTTAATAAAATTCACTAAAACCTTAAACACATTTTTTCACGATTTGCTCAATCCTTAATTAAATCAAATAATCTTCTTCTAAATAAAATTGTTGAAGAAGTCACGAATTTTGCTCATGTTAAGCCCTCACATTGTTGAGAATTTAAAGTGTGTTGTGAATTTTGCGCTATTGTATATAGTGGTCTCATGAGAAAGGCGGAGAAAGTTCTAACGATTTGAATTTAAGTTAATTAAGTTGAGCATGGTGATTGCCGATGATTGGTGAAGGTGGACAATGAGGCAAGAGGGATGAGGTTTTTAAGGTATGGTGGTTGTGGAGCGGTATGGTGGTGGTGGTGGCTATGAGGAAGGTTTTGAGGACAAACTGGAGCATTTTCTTTTATAAATTTAATGAATTCATTCTTTTAATAAATTAATGAATTCAATTTATATTTTTATTAAATTCACAATTAGAAGTCAATTTTTTTCAAATGTTTAATGTCAAGTCATCCTTAGACATTTTGACCAAAAATTATGGTTCAAATTTTTCATTAATTTTTTTAGTAGTTGAGATATATATCCTTGTCCCATAAAATCTTATTTTAGAAATACCGAAATTATATCCCCAATATTCCAATAAGAAGGTCATACTTAATAATCTTATTGCTTCTCAATTATATTAAGACTAACCTCTATATGTAAATATAGATCAATTTTGAACCTAACTTTTGTAAAGGTCAAATTTCCATTAATTTATTCCATTAAATTTGATAGATGACTAAACAACACTCGATCCATGATCGATGGTTGTGTTCTATAAATAATAGTACTACATGATCAAATTAGTTTCTTTTAAAATTAATTAATAACACTAAATATTCGAGCTAAAACAGATGAATAATCAATCAATTCCATCCATCGATGAAGCCTATAAGTTCCTCAAACTTGCGCGCAACCCAGATGGTTCCGTCACCAGGCTCGATCGGGAAAAAACTCGACCCGCAACTCCAGAACTCGACCCAACCAACTCAATCACTCAACTCGCCCTCTCCAAAGACATAACTCTCAACCCAACCACCAAAACATTCATACTCCTCTTCTGGCCCCAAAATCTCCTTCCGAACAGAAAACTTCCTCTCATCATTTACTTCCATGGAGGCGGCTTCATACTCTCCAGCACCGCATAACCCTTATATCATAACTTTTGCAGCCGCGTCGCTGCTCATATCCCAGCCATCATCACCTCTATCAATTATCGTCTGGCTCCCGAACATCGCCTCCCTGCCGCCTACAACGAAGGGATAGACGCCGTCATATGGGCTAAGACCCAAGCATTATCATCATCATCATCATTAAAGCATGCTGACTTCTCTAGAGTTTTCTTAATGGGAACCATTTGTGGGGGGAACATAGTTTACCATGTAGGCCTGCGTTCACTAGATCTCGACCTCCAACCAATGAAAATCGTAGGGCTAATCATGAACCAACCACCATTTGGTGGATTAAGATGGAGCAAATCAGAGCTCAAAATGATAAATGATCCGATAGCTCCACTGCATGTAGCTGATTTGACTACACCTTTTGGTCGCTGGCTTTGCCGAGTGGCGCGAATAAGGACCACGAGTATTGCAATCCAGGGGCACATGCTAGTGGGTCACATTATATTATTGATAGGCATAAAGAGCATTAATGCTTAAGGCGCATGGGGTGTGAGTGGTGACAAGCTTCCCTGATGGAGGTTATCATTGTGCGTATTCAAACAATGCAACCAATGAGATCAAGAGACTTAGGATTGAAGAACTCTCAAGAGCTTAGTCATCATGTTTAGCCACTAAGTTTGAATTAGATTCATGTATTCAACATTAATCTAGTTGGTTCTAGTGTAGAGTAGAAAATGTTCATATGCCTATATATATGTATGTAGTGTGTAGAATTTGAAAAGAAGAAAAAACCACAAAATTAGCAAGTTAGTCTAGAGAAGAAAATATATTCTCTTGTATGAAGGCTTAGTGCAAAAAGCCTCAAAATATTGTAGCCTTATTATCTTGATGAAATAATAAGTCTACTTTGTCTTGCTAAAATTATTTTCTTAGCCTTTCATATCCCAAACACCCAACATCTTGTGGTATCAGAGCCACCCTTGGCCTGATAACCCCCCACATATATTGAAAAAATGAATCCAAGCAATAGCAATGAGCTTGCCCTCACATATTCTCAACAAGGTGTTCCGATCTTACTTGGTCAAGACTACGAGTTATGGAGCATTCATATGAAGACGTTATTCCAGTCCCATGATCTTTGGGATATCGTAGAAGAGGGGTATGAAATATATACTCCGAATGAAGAAGCTACGTTGACTGGAGCCAAAAAGAAGGAGCATAAAGAGAACAAGACCTAAGATGCAAGAGCCTCGTCATTTATGCACCAAGGGGTAAGTCGATCTATACTTCCGCGTATTACGGGTGTTAATTTTCAAAAGATGCATGGGATATTTTGAAAAAATAATTTGGTGACTATGAAAAAATTATCTCCATGAAACTGCAAAATTTATGGAGAGAATTTGATAATCTACTCATGAAAGATAGCGAGACTATGCAAAAATTCTTTTCTAGAGTTTCTACAATTGTTAATCAAATTAGAGGCTATGGTGATTCTGCCGAAGATAAAAGAATTGTAGAAAAAGTCTTGCGAAGCTTGCCAGTAAAATTTGAGCACATAATTGCTGCGATTGAAGAGTCTAAAGATTTATCAAAACTTTCTTTAGACGAACTCATGGGATCTTTAGAAGCTCATGAGAAAAGAATGAGCAGATTTTCAAACCACAGTTTGGAACAAGCTTTTCAAGTAAAGCTTAATCTAGCAGACCAGAAAAATAAAAAAGGAGATGGCCAATCAAAAAAGTATATGGCCTCCACATCCAGAGTATCAAGAGGCAGAGGTCATGGAATAAATCAAAATTTCCGAGGATGAGGTCTAGGAAGAGGAGGTTTCTCTAACCAAAGAAATGCAAATCAAAGTTCAAATTTATTTTGCCGAATATGCAGAAAAAATAACCATGACACAAAGAATTGCTGATACAAATGTAAAAGATGCAAAAACGCCAATCATTCAGAAAGAGATTGTTGGCATAGAGATGATGGTGAGAAAAATGAGGCCAATTACACTGAAGAAAAAGATACCAATCAGGTATTTTATTCAAGCTTGAATTCTCAACAACTATTTGAGAATACATGGTACGTTGATAGTGGTTGCAGTAATCATATGTGTGGAAATAAAAATATGTTTGTGGAGCTTGATGAGACTTATTCATCTGAAGTAAAACTTGGAGATGGCAAGGAACATAAAATCGCTAGAAAAGGAACAATAGCAGTCCAGACAAAGAAAGGACAAACAAATTTTATCAAAGATGTTTTTACGTTCCAAATTTGACTCAAAATCTGTTGAGTGTGGGTCAACTACTCGAGCAGAATTATAAAGTGGAGTTTAATAATGATCATTGTCTCATTATTGATAAGCAGAAGAATCTCACAATGGCAAATATAAAGATGAGCTCAAACAAAGTCTTTCCTCTTAATTTGCCATTGAT
Organism: Penstemon eatonii; assembly: GCA_038501285.1. Taxonomy (NCBI): domain Eukaryota; kingdom Viridiplantae; phylum Streptophyta; class Magnoliopsida; order Lamiales; family Plantaginaceae; genus Penstemon; species Penstemon eatonii. Next base: position 61,168,657 of record CM076710.1, read on the forward strand.
CGAGAAAATTATTCTCCAGAGCACAACAGAAGAAGATCAAAAGCTATGGCATATGAGGTATGGACATCTGAATTACAAAGGTCTCAATCTATTAAAAAGAAAAAAATGTGGTTTTTGGTCTTCCAAATATTCCAGAACGAGACACAACATGCGAATGATGTATTTACGAAAAAATGCATCGCCTACCATTTCCAAAGACATCCTACAGAGCCAAAGTTCCTTTCGAACTAATACATGCCGATATTTGTGGCCCAACTCAAACTCCGTCTCTTAACGACAATAGATATTTTCTATTGTTTGTGGATGATTATAGCAGAATGATGTGGGTTTATATTTTGAAACAAAAATCAGAAGCATTTTCAAAATTTCTGGAGTTCAAAGCGAATGTGGAAAATCAAAGTGGCAGAAAAATAAAGATTCTCAGAACAGACCGATGAGGAGAATTTATTGGAAAAGTCTTCTTAAATTATTGCAAAGAAAAAGGGATCTAGAGATAACTAACAGTGCGATATACTCCACAACAAAATGGAGTTGCAGAGCGGAAAAACCGCATGATAGTTGAAATGGCAAGAAGCATGATGGCTGAAAAAGGACTTCCAAAAAGTTTTTGAGCAGAAGCTATACTTACAGCATTCTATATTTTAAAACGTTCACCAACAAAGGCAGGATCCAAACAAGACTCCCTATGAAGCATGGCATCGGAGAAAGCCACAGGTAAACAACCTCAAAGTTTTTGGTTGCTTAGCTTATTCTCATATTCCTAAAGAAAAGCGAGAAAAGTTTGATGATAAAGGAGAAAAACTTATTTTTGTTGGTTATAGTGACGAATCCAAGGGATATCGTTTACTAAACCCAAACACAAATAAGTTTATTATATCTCGAGATGTTATTTTCAATGAGAAACAATCATGGAATTGGGGAGAAGATACAAATACAAATAATGTGCATCTACCTAACTCATCATTAAATCAAAATGATCTGAAAAATCCAAGCTCGAGCCCAATTTCATGTTCTCCAGGAGCATCTGAGGAATTCTATCCAGAATCAGAAAGTCCAGTACGTAAGGTATGAAGTTTAAGAGAAATTTATGAATCATGTGACGTGGCATTTTTTGCTTGCGAGCCACAGACTTTTGAAGAAGCTGTGAAAGAAGAAATCTGGACAAATGCTATGGATGAAGAAATAGCTAGCATCGAAAAGAACAAAACTTGGGAACTAGTGGATCTAGCCGAGAATAAAAGTATAATTGGACTAAAGTGGGTCTACAAAACGAAGTACAAAGAAGATGGCTCAATTCAAAAGCACAAAGCACGTCTAGTAGCAAAAGGCTATTCTCAACAACTAGGAATTGATTTCAATGAAACATTTGCACCAGTTGCTCGAATGGAGACAATACGAATTGACCTAGCAATAGCTGCTCAAATGGAACTTCCAGTTTATCAATTGGATGTCAAATCAGCATTTCTCGATGGAGATTTGAGTGAAGAAGTTTATGTCGAACAACCTGAAGGTTATATTGTCCAATGTAAAGAAGATAAAGTTTATCGCCTCCGAAAGGCACTATATGGGCTAAAACAAGCACTAAGAGCCTGAAACAACAAGATTGATAATTACTTTCAGAAAAATGGATTTCAAAGAAGTCAAAGTGAATCGTCATTATACGTGAAGAAATAAGGTGAAAAAGATTTTCTCATTATCCGTCTTTAGGTAGATGATTTGATATACACAGGTACAAATCCATTAATGATAGAAGAATTCAAAAAGGCAATGATGCAAGAATATGGGATGACTGATTTGGGTCTAATGAAATATTTCCTTGGATTTCAAGTTCGTTAAACCAAAGGAGAAATATTTATCTCACAAGAAAAATATCTTGAAAGTTTAATGAAGAAGTTCCAGATGAATTGCAAACCCATATCTACTCCACTGGCACTAAATGAAAAGTTGACACTAAATGATGGTGCTGCAAAAGTTGATACAAAGATGTACAGAAGCTTAGTAGGCTCTCTAATCTATCTCACGCATACAAGACCTGACATTGTCTATCCGGTGAGCTTAATCTCGCTGTTTATGCATGACCAGAGTAAATTGCATTATGCATCAGCAAAAAGAATTCTACGCTACCTTCAAGGTACGAGAAATTTTGGCATCAAATATGTCAAAGAAAAAGAAAATAGACTTATCGGATACACTGACAGTGATTGGGCCGGATCAGTTGATGATCGAAAAAGTACAGCTGGATATGTATTTTGTTTGGGTTCAAAAATCATATCATGGGCATCAAAGAAGCAAAAGACTGTGTCACTCTCATCAGCAGAAGCAGAATATATTGCTGCCACAGACGCAGCTCGTGAAGCTGTTTGGCTTTGAAGACTTCTGACAGACATTGAACAAAAACAAGATACTCCTACAACAATATTTTGTGACAATATGTCCAGTATAGAGATGACAAAGAATCCAGTTTTTCATGCCAGAACAAAGCATATCGAACTTCGACACCACTACATTAGAAGTCTCGTTCAAGATCAAGAAGTTCAATTGGAGTTTGTGAACACTAAAGATCAACTTGCAGATAGCTTTACAAAAGCAGTCAATTCTGAGAAGTTAGAGCAATTTCGAAATGGTGTTCAAATTATGAATTAAGAGGGGGTGTTAAAATTAATTCATAATTCCTTAAGTATGAAGTTACTTAACTATGAAGTTCCTTAGCCATGAAGAATTCAAACTTGGATGAATTATAGTCAAACTTTGCTACTCAAGAGACTTATCTAGAATTACATCATATCCAAACAATGCAACCAATGAGATCAAGAGACTTAGGATTGAAGAACTCTGAAGAGCTTAGTCATCATGTTTAGCCACTAAGTTTGAAATAGATTCATGTATTCAACATAAATCTAGTTGGTTCTAGTGTAGAGTAGAAAGTGTTCATATGCCTATATATATGTATGTAGTGTGTAGAATTTGAAAAGAAGAAAAAACTACAAAATTAGCAAGTTAGTCAAGAGAAGAAAATCTATTCTCTTGTATGAAGGCTTAGTGCAAAAAGCCTCAAAATACCGTAGCCTTATTATCTTGATGAAATAATAAGTCTACTTTATCTTGCTAAAATTATTTTCTTAGATTTTCATATCCCAAACACCCAACAGTGCGGAGTTATTTGAACCCAACTTGCTTCATCCTATGTATGATGATATTAGATATTTCATCAACGTTTTTGTTCAAGGTTTACCTTTCCCCAATTTATGAGTCTCAGTCAATTATTTTAATAAATATTAAATAGTTTTTAATTATATACTGTAATTTATTATTTTAATAAATATTAAATAGATAATGTTATTATATAAATTTTATATTTAAAAGGAATATGTTTTCTTAATTTTGGTGATATTTATATTAAAGTATTATTTAATTTAGTAATATTGTTTATAAATTAAATTAGTTATTTAAATAAAATAAGTAAAAATTTTAAATTGGTCCGCACGTGGTCTTATTCGAGTCAATTTTAAAATTTGGCAACAATGTGGAATAAAATCGTCACTAAATTTGGAGATGTGAGGCTTTTTTGGTAACCTGAAATATTATGGGGTAAAATTATCAGTCAACATAAGTAATGACATCAATTTTGCAATTAGATTTAACTGCCACGTCACCCCTTAACGGCACTTTTTAACGGTTGTATCAAATGTGTCAAAATTTGTTAAAGCACCAGACCAAATGTGTTGAATACATAAAACTGTATACCAAAAGTGAAAATTGATCTATAGCTCTGTACCAAAAATACAATTCTCTCCTAAGTAAATCTATGTGGGAGGGTTTTAATTAAATTAATTAGGTTTAATTGACAAATAAGACACAAAAATAATTATTAAAGTTTATTGGACTGATGGACTTAAGTCATCTCCAAAGACAAAGAAGGAATCTAGTATGGTCCCCTAGAATCCACATATTCATTGCTTCAAGGGTGGGGCGAGTCAGTTTGCTTGCCCCATCACTTGAGGAGTTCATGCGCTTGGAATAGGTGGCCGACACTTGTCAACCACCTCCTTTGTTTTTTCTTTTTTTAATTTACTTTAGTTGATAAAATTATTTTTTAAAATAAACATTCTTTAATTTGTGATTAACTTTAATAAAGGTTATTTTCAGTATTAAAAATGTAACTTTAATTTAAGAAATTTACATTAATGGTCGATAAATTTAATAACATTATAAGAAACTTAACTACAATTTAAATTAACAAATTTATTATAACCTTAAATATTTGTAATTTAGAATCATATATTTTAAAAGTTACTTTTAAACAATTTTAATTTGGTACACCAAACATATAAATATGCAATTAAATATGATTTATGGAGTCTTAAATACGATATATGTGTATAATTGTTGTAGTTCTGTGTACTAATATTTTTTTCTCGAATCAATGCCAATGTTAAATTAATTTAGAAGTATTCTTAATATTTATTATTATTGTTATTATTATTATTATTATTATTATTATTATTAAGCGAGAGCGTGAAAGAATGAGAATAGAAATTAATTGAATGAAAATATTGAGTAATTGAAGTTAACTATGCAAATAAAAATAGAAGCTGGACTTGGACTCTTGAGTCACTGAAGATGGCCTTATAGAAGAAAGACAGATTAAATTGCGTCAATAGCTAAGTGGTAGGGGTGCACATGATTTTCAAAATTGTACTGGACCATCCCGCACCGTACCGTACCGAACCACACCGAATGTTAGATTTTTTTTTTGTCAAAATCGAAGGTATTGGTATGGATGAAAATCATACCGAATATTTTGGTATAGTTTTGATTTTAGACTTCTCATACCGTAAAAAATCGTAGCATTCCAAAATTGAAAAGAAACATGAATTAACTATTAATTTTTTATATTTACAATTAAATTTTACAAATTTATATTTTTAAATTTATAATTCAAATATTATTGAATACTATATTGTTTATAATTTATATTATAGTCCATCATAGTTTATAATTACTATAATTACTACATTGCTAGCATTCAATTAAAAAAAGATATGCTCTAATTTAGCACAAATTAAACATGTTATATGTTGAAAACTTGAAATGCAAAATTTCTAAACAATAAAGACCAAATTGTAAATTTCTTCACATAATAAAAACAACGATCAAATAATTAACCAATTAATTTGATTTAATTAGGTCGAACTATAGCGTCATATTTGTGAACATTTTCTTTTCAGATGCTTTATTTAATGAAAATAAATATTTTGTAAGATATTATATTATTAATTTTTATATAATCGTCAACTATGTAATCAATTATATAAGAAAAATTGCACGAAAAGAATTTATTCGAAAAAATGCAAAACAGTACCGAACCGGAACCGCACAAAACCGAGTGTGTTAGTATGGTTCATAAAACTCTAGTTTGATTTTGAGTTTTAAAAAATCGCACTAATTGATACGGTACAAATTTTGTAAAAATTACCGCAGAACCGTACCATGTATACCCCTACTAAGTGGCGTAGCACACGTGTAGTAACATTTTCGGTTTTAAATTTCTTGGTATATTTGAACTAGTAAAAAAAATCTCAAAATTTTTTGGCGTCCGTCTTTGTTTGACAATAATTTTGTAATAATTAAAACTAACTCAACGGTCACGAAATTCACTTGATGGTTGTGGAATGATTTATTAAATTATCGTATCTGTGTATGTTTGGTATCAAAAGTAAAAATTGATATAAATCTTGATACTAAAAATATGATTCTCTCTGTGTATATATAAAAGGCCCAATGAGATATATGAACAAATTAAAGATACATTAATATAAGAGCCCAAGAAATGTGTTACAACAAATTAAGGGCCCAAGATTATGATGATCAATCAAACCCTTAAAAAACCTGGTTCTAGGGAGAGAAATTTGAGGCTCAAGGCCCACTCTTGGTGATTATTAAAACTAGTAGCAAACTCTCAAATATTAATTTCAAAGTATTTCCAGAAATTTGCTTAATCTTCAAAAATATTTTCCGAAAATTATTCCTTGATTATTAGATGATTTCAGCCGATTTTCTCGCGTGTGACAAATTAGATGTAATACATCGTTCAGGATGCATTGAGTATTTATTGTAAGGGCATTACTGATGAGATGAAATAACGACAATGAACATACCAAATAAATTATGGCACACAAATTCATTACACAGAACCAACATACGACTATAAACTCAAAGTCGGAAACCATCAATTTGGTGGAATATTGTAGACTCAAACTCGATTCATCTAATTATTTGGACTTTAAGTTTATATTGGACTTAAAATTACATGGGACTTAGTGCCATTTTCTTAATTCAAGATCCCTCTTACCAACTGAAATCAAAGAATTAGTAGATCTGTTCCGACCAAAATGGGAATGGGCTAGGGTTATGAACTTGACCATCTAATAGACAATTTGATCGAAATAATGGCTAAATCATCAAATTAATTTTAAAAAAGTATCGATATATTTTCAAATTACGGAGGACATAGAGTTATATAAACATCTCATAGACAATTTATTCGAAACAATGACCGAATCATCAATATTTTCAAAATTGTCAATATATTTTCAAATTACGGAGGAGTTAGTGTTACATAACCATCTAAATGACAATTTGATCGAAATAATGACTGAGTCAATCAATTTTTTTAAATTATATATTTTTTCAAATCACGGAATTTAAAAAACAAGAATTTAAAAAAAAACCAAATCAAATGAATTTGTAATTTAAAAAATGAATTAAAAATTTAAATGAAAATCAAAGGAAATTTACCATCTTCGAAAAAACAAACATTTTTTTATTTATTTAAAATAAGTTGTGTATTAATTAAGATTTATTCATGTTTCTTTTCGAGAAATTCTTATTAAGACGTATTTTTTATATTCATACTAGCTATTTCGTATTTTTCAAATTTTAGACTTAAAAATTAAAACTAACAATATATATGTAAACTAATCACGTTATTAAATTTTAAACTTTATTCAATCGTACAAAATCTTTATTCAGCAAAATTGAAAGTTTGAGGGCGATTTTGACCAGCGATGGAGTATGGGAGCTGTGCAAATATATAATCTTCCCCAACACAACTTCGTACAGTAGTGAAGGAATGAAATACACATAAAATCAATTTTTAATTCTACTAAATTAATTCAAATCTCACCAAATTAAATCAACCACTGACAAATTCAAGTACATAAGAATTGAAATCAACAACTATATATATATATATATATATATATATATATATATATATATATATATAAACAAAAAAAAGTTAAAAATGGCACCGCCATGCATGTCTCCACGAAAATAGTTGACATATTTTTTTGGTGAAGAAGATGTTCAATTGTTGTCGGTGGTGGAGGGTGAGGAAAGTGGTGGCCGTGAAGGTGGATGTGTTGGGAGGTGTTTTGGTGAAGTAGAAGGAATGAATAATTATTTTTGGGACAAGTGGGTAATTTAATATGTGGAGGAAGGGTATTTCAAACATTAAAAACACAAATTCCCAAGTTTGTTAATAGGTTGCAAATTTTTTATTGGACCCATGGCAATTGGGGGTTGATACCTTACAAAAGGTCCGATATTCTCAAACTAACGGGAGAGTGCCCCTACTTTGTTCGGGATGTCTTAAGTTAGTACATGTTGTGTTGGGTACACATAAGGAACCCCTCTCTTTGACATTGGATTGAAAAAGAGAAACGAGATTTCAATCTCAGCCTTCAAAAAAATTGAACCGGCTTAAGCTGGGCAGATTTTTGAATTCTTTAAATTAATCAAATATTAATTAAGTTACACATTTACCTTTCCACTCCTTTGTCAATTACACAATTACCATTCTAGTTTAAAAAATAGTATTTTTATCTTCTTTATTTTATATTATTTAAAACAATTAGATATATGCGTGTTCGATTTCATGTGATTTTTGGTTTCGATGACGGTGACGGTATATGCATGGTCTGCAAGCAGAAGGCGGCTGATGGTGAAACACTGACCAGCAAGAGTTGCGTTACCACATGGCACGCCATCTGCCTCACCATCCCCCTCCAAACCCTAGCCGATGCCGCTCAATGTGAATGTCCCGATTGCTCAAATACCTCCGCCATCGTCAAGCCGACTGCAGGATGCGGTGGTGGGGGTCTGGTGGATAAGATCCTCTCAATCGAATGTGATGAGTCGATGACGGACAAGGAGTAGGCCAAGCGACAACAGGAACTTTTGAGCGGAGGAGTCACCGAAGCCCATGAAGAAGACAAGGAGAAAATGAAGAAGAATAATGGAGCCGTTTTGGATATTCTCGGGGACAGGTTCAACTGCTCAATTTGCATGAACCTGCTAGGCCGGCCTGTCTCTGTAAGGATTACAGACTACTTCCTCTCTCTTTGTTTCTGGGTGTTTGTGTTTAGCTTGCATCTGAGAAAATAATGAATCAATGTTCAAGACGATGTCGTTTTATTTAGTAGCAGAAAGCCATGTCATTAGTTTATTTGGGCCCTCTCAATTTGGGCCACATTTTTCCGTGCTCAAAATATTATGCAAAGCCCTAAAATCAATACATAATTAGTAAGGCCATTAAAAAAGGACAAGGTCATAAGCAATGTTTTCAGAACCGGACCGGACAGTGAACCGGTGAGCCGATTGGTTACTAGTTTTACTGGTCGAACCAGTCGGACCATTGGTCGGACCGGATGACGTCATAATAATCTAATAAATATATTTAATTTTAAAGTATATATAATGTGCGTAAAATTTAAACATTATCCTACAATTAACTAAAAATATAAAATTTGTTATATTATATTAAAATTAAATCATATAATATTTATCTAACTTATATCATAACGGTAATATGGTACTAATTTGTATGCTCATATAAATGATTATATTTCTTTATAAAAATTTAAAAATGTAAGTTAAAAATAAAACAAACTAAGAAATTCATAAATTTTAAAATATGGTTATGTATAAAAGTCTAATATTCAAAGTCAAACTTTTATATTATATAGATTTGACTCTTTATCCTAAAAATAATATTGAAAATAAATATTTTATAGAATAAATTTTAATAAAAAATTTATTAATTGAGTATTAATTTTCATTCATAATTTGTAAAATATTTATTTGAGTTAATTATCTAATTTATAAATAAATTTGACTACAAGTTTCTATAATTTATAAATTTTAATTTGTACTAAAAGTTCAACCAAAGTGATGTAGCTCAAATGGTAAGGAATTCATGTTTCACTTTAAATGTTAGGTGTTCAAATCTCAACTTTTACAAGTATTTTTAACATTAAAATAAATTAAAAAAAAAAAAGAAAATTCAAAACTGAGTTGAACCGGTCCATACCGGTTCACCAGTTCGGCGGTTTCGGACCGGTTCAACCCGGTTCAAATTGGGTTTTGGAGTAAGTGGTTTTAGGAGGTAAACCGGACCGGATGAACCTTCGGTTCGCGGTCCAACCAGTCGAACCGGCCAGTCCAGTCCGGTTTTAATAACATTGGTCACAAGACATAAACAAAGGATAGTAATATTTAATTAAACATGTAACTTCGGATTGCAATTAATTCAAATCAACAATTAAGGGACTACGTCTTTTGTTTCATTACCTTTGGCAGAAGAAGTGTTGGATAAGGATGAAGATGAAGGCACTTAAGACAATTTGATAAGGGAGGTTTTAATGCATTTCAAAACTTCAAAATCGGCTAAGTATTGATTAACTTAGCTGATATCCCTTTGAAGGAATCTTGACTAAAGAAAAGAAGACATCAGAAGAGTCAAAATTTCAAGGTCCAAGACTTTTGATCTGCTGAAGGAAAGATATCAGACTGATGAAGATCGGCCGACTCAAATCAGATTTGTTCAAGTTTGGGATCAGCTTAGTTCGCCATCAGACTTGCACTTTCGACAGCCAAGTGGAAAGGATCATAAAGTCTCCCCAATGGTAATAAATGCCCCTGGAAGTAATAAATGCTGAAGTACAAGGTTATTAAAGACAAATGATTGAAGAAATGCTTCGTATCAGCTGTGTGCATTTAATGCTGCCTGCAGAAAAGTACTGTTAACAGTACGGATAGCTGCAGAGAGCCGTTCGCGGAAATTAAGGACCAGAACTCGAGGAATTTGAATATTGTCTCTCTTCAACGGACATTTTTCAAACCATAAGTATAAATAGCTGAAAGAGACGAAGAGAGAAGAACAACACAATCTCTGAGAAAATTTCCGAAGCAAAATCTCTTAAGTCTCAAGAACAGCTCACTTATCAGCTTAGTCATTTGTTGACGAAAAGCAGAGTTGAAGAACAAAGCTAAACACATCTTCTGAGTGAATTTGTAAAACAGAGTGTTGTGCGAAGTATAGATCCGTCTTTGTGAGTGATCTAACTTCAGAGGATAGGTTTTCTGAGTGATTTCCTATTGTGAGCTTACAGCCTTTTCATTTGTTTTTTAGGTGTAAGTGGAGACATATTGTAAACTTTGTGTTTATAGTATAACCCAGAATCTAAGTGATCTGGAAGAGTGGACTAAAGGATTTTTATCCATCTAACCACTATAAAAATTCTTTGTGTTATCTTTGCATTTAAGTTTTCTTGCATATTTCAAAATTACATAAGTTTACACTTTGAATTATTAAAAGATTTTACAGGAGTTTTAAAACTAGGGATAAAATCTTTTAAAGACTTAGTCTACTTGTGAAAAACACTTTCAAACATCCGCTGCAAGTATACTCTTGATAAAACTGATTTTGCTGAAATCAGCTAAGTTATTATAAGAAGAGTGGTCACTCTGCTGTTCAAGATTTGTTCAGGATCAGCATAGTCAGCTTACTGTTCTTTGTAAGCTTAGCCTGCTGACAGACGATTGAAAAGTTTTTAAGTCTAAAAATTTTCAGAGGTCTATTCACCCCCCCTCTAGACCTCATCTGACCACTTGGGACCAACAAGGAGCTTGTAATACAAATAATTATGTCCAACATTTAAACTCTTTACTAACTTTAACAAATTAAAAGAGTTTTTTATTACTCAAGATTTACTTTGCCAGGATCCACTTGTGGTTATGATGTCAAAGGTAAACTTTGAAACACATCCAATCATGAATCATTATATTTATTATGTGATTAATGTATGTGTTACACTATAATGAGAAAATGAACGAATCTGATATAAAAAATTTAAGAGGGATGAATGTGCAAAAGTTGATTCATAAGGAGGACAAAAAATATTTTTCACTCTGTTATTTTATTATTTTTATAATTTTATAAAAGTATGCTTTAATTAAATATAGCAGTTAATTCTAAAACCATTTCGAAAAAAATAAGTATCGTGGATATAATTATAAATTAATGTGCGTTAATAGAGCTAATTTCTTACTTGTTAAAATAATAAAAGGTACAATGTAATAGTATCATTATTTTTTCACAACTATGTTACGAAAGGACCTCCGCGATCTTAGGTTTTGTTTAAGAAAAACCGAACCGAGTAGTACCAATTTTTCATATCCAGACGGATTAGGTAATTTTGAAATTTGTACTATACGTCAAACCTAACAATTGGTAGTTTCTAATATATATACATATATATAACCAACATCTTAATCTAAAAACTTATTGAATCAACGTATATATCAAACTTAATATTTAAAGTGATCTTTCTTATAATTAATGCAAATTGACCAAATTAGGGCCTTGAAATTAGGCAAAGTATTGAGAATATTTTTGCATTGCACTCTAAATTGTATATAACCTTAGTTCTTGATTTGTTATTTAGGTCGAATTGATAAACAGGTGCCTAGATCTTGGTCTTGTTTATGGAGGATTTGAACAAATTAAAGCTACACCGAAGAGTTATGTACTTGGATAAAAAATGGGATCCTGAGAGCATTTTAAACCCTAATAATAATAATAATAATAATAATAACTCACACAATGAATAATAATTATAACATCATTAAACATTTAATCCAAATACAGACTTTGATGCACAAAATGAAAGATAAGATTTTTTTTTTTAAGTCATTGGAGCAGATCTTAATTTACTGGGTTTCACTTCCTCCACACTACATATATACAGCTGATTATATATACTTATCATGCAGGAATTAAATATTTTGATTACCAAAGCAAGATAAACCCTAACCATTTTCCAATTCCACCCATACCAAATTCTGGTCTTGCAATTTGTCATTGACATCGTCTTCATTCTCACCATCATCACATGGTTGATCCATATCCATCAGTTTTACATTAAATTAATTATCAAATAAAAAGTTATAGTACTATTATAAAGATCTATTCGGATTGGCCCATTAAAAAATGGGCAGATTATTAATTTTTGGTACTATTGGGCTTATTCTGAATCTGGACCATAATTAATTTGGTGTCTGGCATATTACAAGTGGGCCGATAACCCCCGCGTCCAAGCTGATCGGTTGGCCCAATTAATTATGAATGAACCGATTTGCCCTTGATCCGTTGACGAGTCAATCGATCATCTGACCGTTCAATTTATTTGAATTTGAGCCGTTCAAATCGTGGTATATTATTCAAAAATGAAACCCTTATCCGAATTCATTTCTCTCGCCTCACTCACTCTCTTCGAACGGCGACTAGGGCTTCTACGACGTTTCTCTCTTCAGCCAAAAATCGAAATCCTCTTGAATGTTTGTTGGTTTTTCCTCTAATTCTCCATCTCACCTTCCTATGTTTTAAACAATTTTCATCCCAAATGTTCAATTTTCCCCCAATTTACGTTTATACAAATAAACCCTTATTCTTCCAATCGCGATTAATGTCCACTTCTTCCCCGACGGCCGGCGCATGGACTAGAGTTAATTCCTTGAAAAAACACCCTGAATCGAAAAAGGTTATGTTATATTTTTATTTATTATTCGTTATTTCAAATATTAGATTTGTATATATGATTTTTTTTTGTTTATACATTTTTTATTCTTTGTTTTAGGATGAATTAACGGACTGGATTTTGGAATGGAAACAACACGAATGGCCAAGGTTATGTTATGAGTTAATTTTTAGTTTGTTCAACTATTAGGTTTTACGGTCCAATTTTTTTTTTGGCTTATTCATTTCACTCTTCTTTGTTTTAGGAATAATGAATGGAGTGGATTTCTTTGTCCCTGAATGGCCAAGGTTATGTTATGTTATATGTTCATTTAGGCAGTGTATTCAAATATTATATTGGGCTACTTTTTCCTCTTCTTTATACATGAAGATCTTTCTTTTAGGAAGAATGAATGGACTGGAGTTGTTTGTTTGAAAATAATCCTGAATGGGCAATGTTATGTTATGTGTTAATTCATTACTTGTGTATTCAAATTTTAGTTTTGGCAGAGGAAATATCACTGCGTCGTAGGCAACAGCCTGCGATGATCTCTATTTCTCGTGCTTTATATGAGTTTTGTCTTTTTCATGCATTTTACTTGTTTATGCTTATATGTCTTCTGTCTTGTGTGTTAATTGAGCACACTGTGCCTGTAGCCGTTTAATGTGAGGGTTTTTGTTGCAACTGAAATAAAGAACTTGTAATCCTCTGTTATGTACATATTGCTTCTATTTTGCAAATATCATGTTAACAATCTCTGTTATTGTTCATGAAGCTTCTGTTTGTTTAATATGATGGTTTTTTTAATGAAACAAATGAAATAAAGAAGATGTAATCCTTTGTTGATCAAGACATTTTGCTTCCTCCTGTTTTTTGAAAGTAAGGGTTTATTTTGCAAATGAAATATCATGTTTACTTCCTCTGTTATTGTTCATGAAGTTTCTGTTTGTTTTATGTGAGGTTTTTTATTTTTATTTTTTGCAAATGAAATAAACAGCTTTCATCCTCTGTTTTATACATATTCATTATGTTTGTTGAAAGTGAGGATCTATTTTGCAAATGAAATAAACAACTTTCATCCTCATGTTGAGTACATATTGCTTGTGTTGGTTTTTTGTGAGGGTTTTTGTTGCAACTTAAATAAAAAACTTGTAATCCTCTGTTATGTACATAATGTTTCTGTTTGTTGAATGTGAGGGGTTATTTTACAAATGAAATAAACATCTGTCATCCTCTGTTGAGTACATATTGATTCTGTCTGTTGAATGTCATGGGTTATTTTGCAAATGAAATTTCATGTTTTCTTATATTCATGAAGTTTCTATTTGCTTAATGTGTTTTTTTTATTTTTTTTATTTTGCAAATACTCCCCTGGTTTGTAAGGCATTGCAATTTTGTTGAGTTCTGTAATGCAACTATAGCCCTATGTTTTGACTTGCAAATCAAAGCCTTTAATTATGTTTTTTTGGCAAATACCCCTTCTAATGTGTGTATGCATCTACTCCCCATGGATTGTGTTTTTCAAATAATAGATTTGTATAAATTCCAATAATTGCATAAATTATTGTGTATTTCAATTACCCCCAAGTTTCTATGTTATTAAAATACCTCTTGGATTATTTGAATTGCAACTACAGCCCTCTATCTTCATGTTTAGATACCCTAATATGTTATTTGTTTTTTTGCATACCCTCCTTCCTGAATGTCATATTTTAATGAAGTCTGGATTTTTGTATATGGGATGTCCTTACAATGAGAATATTTGATGGATTCTTTATAGCCAAATCTGTGTCAATTATAAATGACACTGCCATTTTTTTGGGTAATGTTTGACTAGCCGCATTGGTGGCATTAAATGTATGTCTTATCATCCTAGGAAGTTGAAAAACTATTCATTTTTTTAGCAACACAAGTTATTTCTGATTGACTTGACCAAAATGTGTTAATTAATGCATATCTACCCTCATTTAAGTATGCATTAAAATTGAGGCATTCCAACAGTCCCCCCATCCTTCTATATAAGCAAACATGGACAGTCACATTCATCACACATGAGAAGTTTTAGAATTTGTAAGTATCCACAATTTTTTCCTTCTGCATATTTCTGAAATTTATGGTTTAAAAGCAAGAGTCATCTTCCATTAGATTTCAATATAACTGCCTTTGATATTTTTGTGATCAGGTTTAAGTCCCAATATGCCGAAAACTAGGCGCATGCGAAGTGAAGCAAACAAGATCAACGACGGATGGTCACATGAAGAAAATACAAGATTCATTGACCTGCTGCTAGAAGAAGCCAATGCTGGAAATTGCAACGACGTTGCAACCCTGACTGCATCATGCCACCGGATCCAGGCTGCAATGAACTCACAATTCCCTAGTCGTTTCAGCCTCCCCGCTGTGAAGAAGAAGGTTGAATGGTTAAGGTACATGAATAAGGTTTTTGACAAGTTCTTGCATACTCCCGGAGTATGGTATGACAAGGCAAAATGTGAAAGTCATGTCAATTCCTTCTATTGGAGATTTGTTGACCATAAGGTAACCAACTAATGCATACCTTGTACATCATTCTTACCTGATTTAACCGTTTTTCGTTGAGTAAGATTAAATCAATACGATGTATTTAGGAGGTATGATCAAGTATGATTATGGGGCTTTGTTACTTTATTCCTGATGGATCGTTTTACAAGGAAGAACTATTATGTGAAGAACAATAAGTAACAAGACGATGAGTAAGTAAATAGTATATCAAAAGCTTTTCTATTCAATATGATATCAGATTGCCCAAGTGTAGAGGTGTAAGCTCTGATTGTGTATCTTTAATATAATGTTTAACTAGGTATTTATATGATGCTAACCCTAGCTTTACAAGGAAACATAATCCTAAAAGGACTAGGCTTCGTAATCCTCTTGGAAGTCGGATATTACTCTTGGTCGCTGAGGATTGATATCGTAGATCGGACTGTGCAGCTGCTTATCGAATTAGCCTCCTAGTCGGTCCGAACTTATCAAGATTAGTCATTCCGATTATTATAAGGCGTATAAAATAGCCCCCATCATTACCTGAATCTTATTTGCAAAAAATAACTCATGTTTATGTTTTTTTTTTCAAGGTGGAGACCCCGTTGTTTCGGGAGTTTAGGCTGAATGGAAACCCCTACCATGTGAAGCTTGCATCCATATTTGATGATCATGAAGTGGCCACACTCCCAAAGGATCTGACTGGAAGTCCCGAATGGCCAATCCACATTCGTGACGACTCTGATGATGAAATGGCGGTTGTCCCGTTCGACGAAACTGGTTCTTCTGTCCCTGCCCTTCCTATTTTGCTGTTTGACTCGGGTTCTACTTTAAGCGATGTTGACTGAAGTTGCTTCTGTTTTTAAGTAGCACCTTTCTATTAATTCTTAGATTTATGTTTTATTTGGTATGAGTGTGTGACTGTTTTGCTGCTGGTATATTTTGCTTGTTTAGTTGGTTGTGTAGCTTCTGAAGTTGTTCCACCGGATAATGTACCCCCCTGCTATGATATTTATGTTTTGTTGCTGAATAGGAAAGCGATTACCCTGCACATAGTGATGTAATGTAGGGTAAAATAGGCTGTTTTGCTTGTAATATTATGTTTCTGTATTTCTGCAAGTTTGTAATGAAAAGGGGTGCTGTTTCTGTATTGTGCAAGTTTATCTTCAGTTATTTTTTTTAAAATTAAGTTTATCTTCAGTTCCATACTTGCTTCATGTCCATATCACATGTTTGCATTAATTAATGTGAAAGTATAAAGTTGACATATTATTCCCTGCAAAAGTAATGGTCAATACATCACTTAAAAACAAACAAAAATTCAATCTTGCATAAATCTTGCACAATTGATATGGTTGGCCCAAGAGGGTGTTGTATGCAATTTACCTAAGTAATATTGGGCTACTTTGGCATCAATTATATAATACAAACATACGATAGCCTGCAAAAATAGGGGTGGCTTTTGCAATTATGAATCCATCTAATCAAATCTTTGAACAATATATTCGTATCTCATATAAATCAAAATTGTTCATCGTATCAATTCATGTAGCCCCCTCAATATATTAATAATTACTCAATAGGACATGTGGTAAATTCTATAAAACCCACTCAAATCCAATGCAAATGCATACAAGAAACACTTGCAAAAATATCCATAAACTTTCTTACACCAAATTGGAAATGGCTACCTTCAACTTCAACCCTCGCCCTCAATCGAACTTCTTTTACACCGAAAAATGGCCAAAAGAAATTGATGAATACTTCATCGAATTCTTATCAGTTGATGGTTACTATGCATTGAGGAAAATACTTTAGTCGACATTCTTAAGGTTGTTCGGAATGAGTTGAATCTTTATTTCAACCGGAAGTTCACCTTAAAGGAAATTATGACAAGATTCGAAAAGATTAAACGTAGAGATGCTACATTTGGTTATTTGATTTCAGTTTTCGGTTATCGATTAATCGAAGGTACAAACAATGTCGGGTAAAACGGCCAAGAAATTATTGCAAATCTATGCCGGGTATGAATAAATTGCACTATTTTGAATTGACAATTTATCTTTTTTATTTCATGGGATTCAAGTTTTAAGATTTTGATTTTATTTCAAAGGAAACCACGTTTTACGAGGCTTACGCTATTCATGGAGAACCAATGAGGGATGAACTGTGTCAAATCTTCGGGAAAAATAAAATTGACCATTTTATTGAACCACCCCCGTCACCCATAGACCTTCAGTGGTTTGAACTAGGGCTGAGCATTCGGTAAAAACCGAACCGGATCGAACTTCGGTTTTTTTTCGGTTCGGTACATTTCAGACCGTGGACCGTTTGACGAACCAAAATTTTCGATTCGGTTCGGTAAAAAACCGAATGGTCCGGTTCGGTTCCGGTTCAATCCGAAAAACCGAATTTTTTTTCTTTTTTGCCCTTTTTACACAAAATCAGTAGCAGTGAGGGATAACAAAAAATCAAAAAGCAGAAAGGGCAATACAGAGCAGCAAAAAACGGCATCCTTTGGAGGACCATGAATTAAAAAAAAAGGAAGCAAGCAGAAGAACACAACCAAGCAGGAGAACAAAAATAATTTTTCATGCCTAGTATTCCCCTTTATATATATATATATATATATATATATATATATATCAAAGAAAGCCCAAAAGTAACAAATTAAAGGCGGACAGTGGTGGTAGATGCTTCCGAGTCTTGAAGGCCGACGGTGGTGGCTCTGATTCTTCAAGGCGGACGGTGGTCTTGAAGGCGGCGGCTTGAAGGTGGAATTTAGGGTTTGTGAGGAAGAAGAAGAATTTGTTAATTGAAATATGAATCGGTTCTTTTTTGTAAGAGAAAGAAGAAAAATTGAAGAAATTGGTAATGGGTCATATCAAATTGGTAAGTGGTAATGGGTCGAATTTAAGAAAAAAAAAAAAAAAAGAATTCGGTAAAACTGGTTCGGTTCGGGAAACCGACCGATTTTATCGAGAATCGAAAGACTACCTAGGTCGGTTCTGAGGTGAGAACCGTTTACCGGACCGAAAATTCGGTCCGGTAAACCGGACCGTGCTCACCCCTAGTTTGAACGAGATGATGGCCCAACTATTGGCCTTGAAACACCTGTACCACTTCCCGTTAATGAACCGCGGATTAGGTTCTCCCCGTGTACTAATTTAGATTTTTGGGATGACTTGGCAATTTTAACAACACCGTTCCAGATACTGAAAACTATGAAGCTGAAAATTATAATGCGGTGGTTAAGTGCCTATGGCCAACTGAAGGAACCTCCGAAATTTCAGGTATTGGAAAAAAGTAGATTATTGAATCAAGTTCTAAGATTATGTTATTTTCCATCTTCGACTACCGTGTTTGTGTTTAGGTTATTTTAATTCTACTCGTGTGTTTGTGATTGTGTTATTTTTATTGAAACGAGATGTTTAACTTTATGATAATAACAAAGAAGTCGCGTTTCTAAGTTTTTGTTATTTTCAAATACTTCCAGTTTTAAGTTTATGTTAATTTTTTTATTTAACAAAATTAAATGTTTGATTTTGAAATCGAATGGTACTTGGTTCAATTTTTTATAACATGCTACAAAATTTATAGAGGCCGAAAATTGCATATAAATAGATAACCATGATTCAATTTACATCTAAACATATGTAAATATGATAAACCCATCACTACATAGTTAAATACCAATTTACATATGCATACCAAGAAATACCAAGAAGTAATCAACCCATTACTACATAGTTAGGTAAATTACAAAAAACCGATTAAATTTTGTTTTAAGCCTAGCTACATAATCATCAAAATATTGTCCAGGGGCATCAACACATTTTAGAGCAAAAAATAAGTGTGGATTTTAACCAAAGTATCCAACAAAAGCTATACATGAATGAAAGCGAAGTCCAAGTTGAACATTTACGAGGATAGTCACGGCATCTTACCATCAAGCATCATGTGTTCTTGCATCTCACGATTGCGCTCCGACGAATTCAAAAACAAACTAACGTGCTTCGAATTATCCATTATCTTGAAAGATAAGTAGTTTCGATTCTCGTCCGTCAATGAGCTAATGTTATCAAGTGCCGCAATTATCTTCTTTGCCTTGTCATCATACGTGTCCTCATCGTTCCCAAAATTTGAGCTAAGATCGGCCTGTGTGGACTTAGCCGCCCTCATTAACTCCTCTTTGTCCGGTTTTAAATGTTCGGACCCATACGATTCCGGTGTTTTACGCTTCCTCGTTTGTTTTTCCTTCTTAATCTTTTCTACCTTACTCTTCTTTGTCAACTTCGTCTTCGTAGGTCCATTGGTAAACAAACTCATGTTGTACGGTGGGATCTCCTCTCCGTACTCTAGCCCGTCAGAAAAATCCGTTGTTAAATCAACTGTAGGGCTCCTATACTCCATGTCATCATCGATTGGGTCATTCATGGGCTCTTTCCCCTTCGGATTAGTGTTCTCCACGTTATTGGTCTTTAACAAATCTTCAACAACGTCTACGAAATCCTCGGCATCATCTCCGGTTGCCCTATCTTTCCCAAAAATGTCAACCCAATCGTCAAAGTAAATATAGGACATGAACCTCATGTTTGAAACATCGGGATGTGCCTACATAAGAAAAAATGTCATTCTGAAAATCAAGTGGCGTGCAACGAAATCAATCAATATAAATATGAGGTACAAAAAATGTCCAGGTGGTTATTCGAGGGGGTTTTGCAAAAATTCCAGGGGTTATTTTGCAGAAATAAATTCCAGGGGGTTTTTTGCAAAAATAAATTACAGGGGGTATTTTGAAAAAATTCCAGGGGGTTTTTAGGCCGGTTTATAAATTCCAGGGGGTTTTTTGCAAAAATAAATTCCAGGGGTTTTTTTGCAAAAATTCCAGGGGGTTTTTAGGCCGGGTTATCAAATTCCAGGGGGTTTTTTGCAAAAATAAATTCTAGGGGGTTTTATTCAAACATTAATTCAAGGGGAAAAATGTCAAAAATAATTATGAGGTGAGGGCTGTACTTGCAATTACACATGAAATCAGTAGGGGATTTTGAAAAAATAAGTCCAAGGGGTATTTGAAATTGCATCATACCATTTATCATACCAAAACTATACAATTCACATTGGTTTTATAACATGAACAATTCACATTGGTTTTGAAATTGCATCATACTATTTATCATACCAAAACTATACAATCTCGAGGGTATTGCAATTATTCATGGTTTATAATATCAATCTAATGATCTATAATGCCAATTATGCATGAATTAAATGGGAAATGGAAAATAAACAACATACCCTCACGTATAGGGCCCAAACTTCATCATCTACCTCGATAGTCCTCCCATTATCTTTCCACCCGAACCCACTTGTCCCTTGCATACCTACTAATTGATAATAGGTCTTCTTCCACACGATCAATTTCGAATTTATATGCTTCGATGAAATCTTCGACGAAGGTAATCGTGCTTTTAGTGCGGTCTCAAGGGTTTGCAAATAACCCGGCCTAAAGGAATTATCGGCCTTCCATCCACTTGTGATCATGTCCTTCAAGAGGTGAATAAGTTCACTCTCTTCGAGCGGATTCCAAGTTCTACGCACACCATGTGTTTTCTTCGATGTGGGAACCGCATCGCCATATCGTGGAATGGATGACATTTGAAAATAAGTCTTGAAAATACAAACATACGGGTCATCACCACAATTTCTTTTATACATTACACATGAAATCATCAAAATTATGTACCAAAATTGATGAACATCGGAAATCATAAAAACATATATTAGTGTTTAACTCAACACTATAGTAGTCACACGATAAAACAAATTATTTCACAAATGCACACCAAATCCAATAACATAAATAAGGTACATAAAAAATTTAAGATAAACTTTGAACAAAGTCCTCGTGTAAGAGGACTCCGGATTCAAACACATGTTTAACAACTTAATTGCACTCTGCATTCCATTTCATGAACATATCATTCGCCATTTGTTCAAGAAACTGGTTCCATCCATGAGACGTCTCAACGTGGTCAATGTATTCTTCGACTTGAGGATCATCCTCGTCGTCACTCGAGTCACTCGACTCGCTTGAGTCACTGGAGTCACTTGACTCACTTGAGTAAGCATACATCGGATTAACTGGCCAAGGTTCATCAGGTTGTGTTTTCCGCATGAAGTTTTGAATCAACAACAAAGCCATTATCATTCTATTTTGCGTCTTTAGGGGATAGAAAGTGTTGCTTCTAAGAATTGCCCATTTTTTCTTAACTATCCCGAAGCTGCGCTCTATTATGTTCCTAGCTTGAGAATGTTTCATGTTGAAATATTCATGAGCATTCTGGGGGGCATCCATGCCAACTCCCCACTCTTTCAAATGGTAGCGCACTCCTTTATAAGGTGCGAGAAAACCCTCTCCGTTAGTATATCCTTTGTCGCAAAGGTAGTAAGTCCCTACGAAAAAACAAAATATTAATACAAACCCATATTTGAATTTAAGTAATTGATGTTTTAAACAATCTTTGGAACATGTAGTTGCATACCTGTAGGCACTTTTAACCCGCTAGGTCGATTTATGGCATCCCTTAGAACTCGGCCATCCGCCGCAGATCCCTCTCAACCAATCAAAGCATACGTGAATGCCCCACTAATATCACACGCGGCAAGCATATTAGTGGAAATAACACCATTGCGTGATCTATAACACGGCTTATCCACGGATGGAACCAAGACTGGGACATAGCTTCCATCCAATGCTCCGATACATCCCTACGCAATGAAGAATGTCCAAATTGCAAAAATAATTTACATTCCAACAATATTTGTAGAAATCCATTATTCAAACATAATAGAAACTCACTTACCGGAAAACAACTCCATCTAGGGTCGTCGAATTCATTTGTGATTGGATCGGGTTGAGAGAGCAAAATTGGATGGAGCTTTAGCACACAATTAAGTACACGATAGAAACACTTGCTGACGATGTCTCCCGAACGACGAAAGTCAGTCCGGACAACTCGAATCTTTTTGTGATGAGAAAAAACCGATAAGAACATAGCAACTTGTTCTTTCATCGGAACGTACTTGGTATCCCTTAACCCCCCCACATTATGTAGCAAACTACAAAACTTAACAAACACACTCGTGTTAAGACGTATGTTGTCTTGACACCTTATGGAATCTTCATAAAACACGTAAAGAAAATTTTCCGCTTGCTTCCGCTTCCTAGTTATTAGGCTATATCGAATCGGTCGGTTCTTTGCGTGGTGTGCAATAATTCTTAGTGCAATTAAGAAAGCACCCGACCAAAAGAATTGGTGGAAGATCAACATAAATAGGTGTTTCCTTCGTTGATCCATTTGCGTAGTTAACTATAATGAAGATATAAAAAGCACATATAAAATAGGCTGTTTTTTTAAAACTTGATTAAACAAATCAAGCAACTATAAAACTTTCTTACACCAAATTTTGCATAATCTATCAACAAGTAGCCATCTTGGGGAAAAAATAAATCAGTCCACTACCAAATATTAAAAACTAGAATTTTGCAAGATTCAATCAATAATAAGTAGCGGATTGTGTCCAAAATTTTTGTGAGAACTTGCTTTAGCTATACCTCTAAAATATATTATGATTAAAATCTTGAATAACCAAAGTAACAAGTATACATAAATCGAAAAATGTAAATATGAATTTTTGTGAGAACTTGCTTTAGATGTAAATATGAATTTTTGAAAGTTAAGAAAAATGGCAGTGTACTTGAACAAACTATCTACAAACACAAACTTTACACACATAAGTTATTTATGACAAATCAAATATTAAACAACAAATTATGCAAATAATTCCCAAATATTTTACGCATAAAAAAAAATTGTAGAAATTGAACAAAATATCTACAAACCCAAAACTCAACAATTTACATATACAATTTTTCCCAAAAGCCGAACATAGCAAGATACAATTTTTGTCCAAGGAAAATCGAAATGGAGTATATCGACCCAAAACTTTGCAAAAAATCCCAACAACTATCTCATTTGTTCCAATATTGGAGGCTTAAGAAGAAAAACCCAATATTTTTACCTATGGACAAAGTCGAACAAGTCTTCAATTGCAAAGGGAGATCTTCAAATACTACAAAATACAAGGACCAATGTTAGTAATTTCAAGAATAAAACATCAAAAATCAAAAATTAACTCAAGTTCTAGCTTTTGGCAACAATGGCCGAATGGAGAAGAAGACAATGGAGCTCCATATCCAGACCTGACGTGAGGAGAGAGGGAAATATGGGTGGAAAATGAAATTTTTTCATGTTTTATTAAAGTCCCAGGTTTGTTTGTAATTATTCTGAAATTCAAGGGCATTATTGGTATAACATATCAGGTTTAATTGTAATAACTCACACATTCAGAGGCATTGTAGGTATAGCAAAATAGAATTGGGCCCCCGATTACTAATTGGAGGGGTGAGTGCCAAATTATAATCCAGCATATTAGCATGGGCTGGCCCACATTTGGACCGATTAGGCCGGGCTGCCCGGGTTTTTGTGAGCCATACCGAACAGGAGTTGGGCAGATTATATTTGATTTAATGGGCCAAATTAGAAGATATTGTGGACTAATTCCCTAAACCGAACACTGCCTAAGTATATGTGGTGGTCACATCAAGCACAAATCAGTAAAATAGGAAATTGGGAAGTTTCCGAATATAAGGGTGAGAAAAATTATAGATATGCGGTAGAGGTAGAGGGTAGACTGGATTCGAGAGAAATAATTTTTTTCTGTAGTTTTAACCCCTTCTATTTGGTGGAAATTTATAACGCGGGGCGATGTATCCAAGAAAACGAAATTTATAACGCGGAGCGATGTATCCAAGAAAACGAACTTTATAACGCAAGGCGACGTATCCAAGAAAATGAAATTTATAACGAAGGGCGATGTATCCGAGAAAACCTGGTTGGAGCGGCGATACTCTATTGATAAAATCGAATTAGTGTTTAAGCGTGTATGACGTGTTGACCAAAGTATCCTGACTACATTTGGCAATATTACCCATATGGCAATAAATATGTTTGGTTCATACATTTTTTTCCTTGGTGGCTCTAAATACGCATTTCTAATTAATGTGAAAATGGTAAAAATTGTCTTATACCTAATGAATATTAGCAAGTTTATCGTATATATACATGAACTGATAATTTTATCCCATAACTTACATCAGTGAAGTACTCTTTGGACTTAGTCAGCCCAATTGAGAGAATATTGTACCCCACTTGCGGGTCTATTGAATTAGAATTAGGGGATTATGAACAAGATTTAAGAAAAGAAAAAAAAGGAAAAGACTAATATGGGTCATACGACATATAATTTTTTTTTCACGATAAGGTGATGTTCTAATCGCGATTTGTGGATATTTTTTTTTTCCTTTTATGCGATTTTCATATCTTAATGTGGAATAAAGCTTTTAACGTCTAATAGATGCTAGTGTGTCAAAAAAATTTAAGCATTAGTCCAAACAATTGTTGGAAAAAATGGAATGTAACAACAATTGTTTTAAATTGTGTAACCTCCGAATTCAAGGAGTTGTTACTCCCGTAACGGAAATCTCCATCAATTTTTTTTGTTCCGATTTTACCTCCTCCGTTCCTATAAATAGTGGCTTCTTTTTCCACTCTAAACACACCAAAATCACTTTCGATTCTCTCTTACTCATTCCTTCATAGAGTTCTAGTTGTTTCAGTTCGTCTAACAAAGCTTTGGTGTAAAGTACTTTGTTGGAGCCATTGTATCCTGGGAGACAGGCGTTCGAAGGAACCTCGAGCACAACCAGAAGGGTGTGGGAGTGAATCTGTCTTAAGGACACCGTGTTCACACGGGCCTCGATTTGTTTCAATTTTGTATTTCCGAATTAGTTTTATTTTCTTTTACATTTTCTGTATTAAATTTAATTGTTCGTTTATCACTGTTCTCTTTTTACGATTACATTTTTTGTAACAATCTTAAGACAGACTTCGATTTTTCGTAAAAGGAAAACGCTTGGAAAAATACCCTTGTTTCAGAAACTGTTTACTGGAATAAAAGCTATTACTGGATTTTATATTTACGGCCAAGGAACAAGTAACAACTTTTTAGTTGATTATTTAACGGTATAGTACGTACCTTGTATACATTAATTGGTTACAAGCTTTACAAAGGATAAATATATCCAAAATACGTTCCAAAAGTTTGCCAATTAAATTGATTGTAAAATATTAGCACTTTAGGACCTCCATCTAAATTTTATTTCCAAAATTATTTACATAGTTTTGAACAGAAACATTTAAATATTGTTAGATATTGGAAGAACTGTTTTTCGGACATAAAGTTTTTTGGAAAAGTAATTGTTAGCCATCAACTTTAGATATCTCAAATTAATTTTCGAACATAAGGTTTTTTATTTTTGGAAAAGTAAATTTTGGGAGTCCTTGAAAATTTGATATGGGAAAATTCTATTTTGTTTTCAAAATTGACTA
This sequence comes from Penstemon eatonii, assembly GCA_038501285.1. NCBI lineage: Eukaryota > Viridiplantae > Streptophyta > Magnoliopsida > Lamiales > Plantaginaceae > Penstemon > Penstemon eatonii. Next base: position 61,194,551 of record CM076710.1, read on the forward strand.
TTAAATTTTGGTACGGTTACATATCTATCTTGGGATAGAAAAAGTATTTGCAAGATTGAAAAATATTTTCGAACATAACGATTTTCGAATAGGAAATTTTGGAGAAAATTCTTTATACTACACAAAAACTTTCTGAAATTTTCTGAAATTCCTTCGAGGAATTTGATAGTTTGTTTTTTATTTCAGAAATGGCAACCTAATCAAACGTTGATGTGGTGGTTACTGAGAACTCATCTGGAGCTCCAGTACCAAACCAGACTGTGGCACCTCTGAGCCAAGCTAGAGCTGTGGCACCTCTGAGCCAAGCTGAAAAACTGGAGAAATTCAACGGGCTGAATTTCAAAAGGTGGCAACAAAAGATGATGTACTACCTGACCACCAAGCGTCTGGCGAGGTTCTTAACCGAGGATCCACCCAAGAAAGAAGGGGAGCAAGATACTGCCTTCCTCATTACTCTTGATGGCTGGAACCAGTCGGACTACCTTTGCCGACACTAGGCATGAATTGTCTGAGTGATTCATTGTATAATGTATACTCTGACAAAAAGTCTGCAAAGGAACTTTGGGAAGCCTTGGACCGAAAATATAGAATTGAAGATGCCGGTACCAAGAAATTCATTGTGGGTCAGTTTTTGGACTACAAGATGGTGGACTCCAAACCACTTATGACCCAAGTGCAAGAATTTCAGCTGATTCTTCATGAAATTCAGGCTGAAAAGATGGAGCTCGGTGAAACCTTCCAGGTGGCTTGTGTCATTGAAAATTTACCCCCTGCATGGAAGGATTTCAAAAATTACCTAAAGCATAAGCGAAAGGAAATGAGCATGGAGGATATTGTTGTTAGACTTTGTATTGAAGAAGACGACATGAAATCTGAGAAAAGATGGCTCACTTCTACTAAACCTAAGGCTAATGTCGTGGAACATGGTCAAAGTTCAAAGTTCAAGAAGAATAACAAAGGGTCGAAGATGGGACCAAAAGGTGGTATTTCCAAGAAAACCAAGTTTCAAGGGAAATGCTTCAATTGTGACAAAATAGGTCACAAATCGGCAGATTGCAGGCTACCGAAAAAGAAGAAACCCAATGTAACCAATGTTGTTGAAGACAGTGGTGACGTGGACCTCTGTGCAGTTTTTTCAGAGGTGAACTTGGTTGACTCTAATCCTAAAGAGTGGCGGGTAGATACATGGGCTACAAAGCATGTGTGCTCTGACAGGGAAGTGTTTACCACTTTTGAGCCGATCCAGAATGGAGAAAACCTGTTCATGGGAGACTCAGCTATGTTAGCTATAGAAGGCAAAGGGAATGTAATTCTCAAAATGACCTCTGAGAAGGAGCTGACTCTGAAGGATGTCCTCTATTTGCCAGATATCCGCAAGAATCTGGTTTCTAGGACGCTGCTGAACAAGCATGGCTTCCGCCTTGTTTTTTAATCTGACAAATTTATTTTGACTAAGAGTGGTATGTTTGTTGGTAAGGGGTATGAATGTGGCGGATTGTTTAAGCTGAATGTAATGGCTATTAAGCCTAAAATTATTAATAAAGTTAATAATTCTGCTTACTTGCTTGAGTATCCTAATCTATGGCATGGTAGACTAGGAAAATGTTAACTACGATTCCCTGCGTAGATTAATTAATTTGAAACATATCCCTAAATTTCAAATTGATCAAAAGCACAAGTGTGAAACTTGTATTGAAGCTAAATTTAACGAGAACATCTTTTCAAAAGATTGAAAGGAATACTAAACCACTCGACTTGATACATAGTGACATAAGTGATCTTAAATGTGTGCAATCGAGGGGATGTTATAATTATTTTATTACCTTCATTGAGGATTTCACTAAATATTGCTATGTATACTTGTTAAGAGCAAAACGTGAAGCAATAGATAAATTCATTCTATTCACAAAATAAGTTGAGAGTCAACTTGATAAAAAGATCAAAGTACTTCGAAGTGATAGAGGTGGTGAATATGTGTCACCATTTAGTGAATTCTGTGCTGAAATGGAATCATACATGAGGTAACAGCACCTTATTCACTGCAATCAAACGGAATTGCGGAAAGGAAAAATCAAACACTGAAAGAAATGATGAATTCAATGTTGATAAGTTTTGTATTACCACAGTACATGTGGGGGGAAGCTATCCTATCTAGCAATTATCTTTTAAATAAGATACCCTGAAAAAATCAGGAGAAAACTCCATATGATCTATGGAAATGTAGAACACCTTCCTACAAATACTTACGAGTGTGGGGGTAGTACCTACACCCAAGGAAGAAAGGATAGGACCAAATACTGTTGATTGCATATTCATCGGATATGCTCAGAACAGTAATGCTTATCAGTTTCTTGTGCATGAATCTAAAAATCCTGAGATTCACAAAAACACGATAATGGAATCTAGAAATGCATCTTTCCTTGAAGATGTATTTCCAATGAAAACTAGTAAAAAAGTGAGATCATATAAAAGAACGCATAGTCAAGACCATGAGTCTGAACAGGTAATTGAGGATGAGCCAAATGAGGTTGAGCCTAGAAGAAGTAAAAGAGCAAGGACAGAAAAATCTTTTGGCCCAGATTTTCTGACATATATGCTCGAAACTGAACCTCAAACCTTCAAAGAAGCTGTAATTTCTTCTGAAGGACCTTTGTGGAAAGAGGCAATCAATAGTGAAATTGATTCCATCTTGGAAAACCATACCTGGGAGTTAGTTGATCTTCCTCCAGGTTGCAAACCACTAGGATATAAGTGGATTTTCAAACGGAAAATGAAACCAGATGGAACAATTGATAAATACAAGGCCAAATTAGTGATTAAAAGCTATCGACAACGAGAAGGCCTTGATTACTTTGATACGTATTCTCCTGTGACGAGAATAACTTCCATTAGAATAATACTTGCTATCGCAGCTTTGTGAAACTTAGAAGTACATCAAATGGATGTAATAACAGCTTTCTTAAATGGAGATTTGGAAAAAGAAATTTACATGGAACAACCTGAGGGTTTTTCTGCTTCAGGGAAAGAAAAGAAAGTATGTAAACTGGTTAAGTCATTGTATGGCTTAAAACAGGCTCCGAAACAGTGGCATCAGAAATTTGATGATGTCATGTTGGAGAAAGGTTTTAAAACCAGTGAATGTGACAAATGCATTTACGTGAAAGAAACAAAAGATGGCTATGTCATTCTTTGTCTCTATGTTGACGACATGCTTATCGGTGGAAGTAATGATAAGATGATTAAATCCACTAAGGATATGTTGAAAGCTAGATTTGAAATGAACGATATGGGTCTAGCAGATGTGATACTGGGAGTTAAAATCACGAGAAAATCAGATGGCATCATTTTGAGTCAATCTAGTTATATTGGAAAAATCCTTGAAAATTTCAATAAGGATGACTCTAATGAGGCCAAAACTCCTATAGATCCAAGTCAACCTCTATCAAAGAATAAAGGTGAGAGCATCTCTCAAGTGGAGTACTCAAGGATTATTGGAAGTCTAATATACCTGATGAGTTGTACAAGACCGGATATAGCATACGCTGTAGGTAAGCTAAGCAGATATACTTGTAATCCTGGTACTGACCACTGGAAAGCCATAGTGAGGTTACTGAGATACTTAAGGTATACTCGTAACTACGGGCTATACTATACAAGATATCTAGCTGTTGTAGAAGGATACAGTGATGCAAACTGGATATCTGATGTAAAAGATTCAAAATTCACCAGTGGATATGTTTTCACCTTAGGTGGTGCAACTGTATCTTGGAAATTCTCAAAACAAACTGTGATAGCCAGATCCACAATGGAGTCTGAGTTTATAGCACCAGACAAATGTGGTGAAGAGGCTGAGTGGCTACGCCAATTCTTAGATGGTATTCCACAATGGTCTAAACCTGTGCCAGCAGTATGCATTCATTGTGATAGCCAATCTGCGATTGTGCCACCAGTGGCACCAGTATGCATTCATTGTGCCACCAGTGGCACCAGTATGCATTCATTGTGCCACCAGTGGATATGTTTTCACCTTAGGTGGTGCAACTGTATCTTGGAAATTCTCAAAACAAACTGTGATAGCCAGATCCACAATGGAGTCTGAGTTTATAGCACCAGACAAATGTGGTGAAGAGGCTGAGTGGCTACGCCAATTCTTAGATGGTATTCCACAATGGTCTAAACCTGTGCCAGCAGTATGCATTCATTGTGATAGCCAATCTGCGATTGGAAGAGCACAAAGTAAAATGTATAGTGATAAGTCTAGGCATATACGCCGAAGACATAATACCATTAGACAACTACTCTCAACTGGAGTGATTGCTATTGACTATGTAAAGTCAAAGTGTTGGATGAAGATGAAGATGAAGGCACTGAAGAAAGTTTGATAAGGGAGGTTTTGATGCATTCCAAAACTTCGTAAAATTGGCTAAGTATGGAGTAACTTAGCTGATAGACTTATCAAGGAATTTTGACTAAGTAAAGAAGACATCAGAAGAGTCAAAGTTTCAAGGTCCAAGACTTCTGATCTGCTGAAGCAAAGTTATCAGATTAGTGAAGATCAGCCGACTCAAATCAGATTTGTTCAAGTTTGAGATCAGCCGAGTTCACCATCAGACGTATACTTTCGTCAGCCAAGTGAAGAAGATCATGAAGTGTTCCCAACGGTAATAAATGCCCCTTGGTGTAATAAATGCTGAAGTACGAGGATATTTAAGACAAATGATTGAAGAAAAGCTTCGCATCAGCCGAGTGCATTTAATGCTGCATTTAATGCTGCCTGCAGAATAGTACTGTTTACAGTACGGACAGACTGCAAAAGAGCCGTTCGCGGATTTTAAGGACCAGTACTCGAGGAATTTGAATCCTGTCTCTCTTCAACGGACATTTTTCAATCCTCAAGTATAAATAGCTGCAAGAGACGAAGAAGAAACAAGCAACACACTTTCTGAGAGAAATTTCCGAAGCAAAATTCTTTAAGTCTCAAGAACAGCTCACTCATCAGCTGAGTCATTTGTTGACGAAAGCAGAGTTGAAGAATCAAGAAAAATACATCTTCTGAGTGATTTTGTAAACAAGAGTGTTGTGCGGAGTTGTGATCCATCTTTGTGAGTGATCAAACTTCAGAGGATAGGTTTTCTGTGTGATCTCCTATTGCGAACTTGTGGTCGTTTCATTTGTTGTTCGACGCAAGCAGAGTATACTGTAAACTTTGTGATTATAGTATAACCCAAGATCTGAGTGACTTGGAAGAGTGGACTAAAGGATATTTAAATCCATATAACCACTATAAAAATTACTTGTGTTTTTACATTGTTTCAAAACTGCATATCTTCTGTTTGCATAAAAACACATTAAGTTAACTGTTTGAAAAGAAGTTAAAAGGAGTTTATAAAACTGGGGAAACATTTTTCAAACTGCTAAGAATACTTGTGAAAAACACTTTGAAAATCCGCTGCAAGTACTCTAAGTATTAAAACTGATTTCTGCAAAATCAGCTAAGTAACTATCAGACGAGTGGTCAACAAGACTGTTCAAAGATTTGTTCGCGAACAGATTTGTAACTTACTAATCTGATCAGCTTAGTCTGTTCAGTTAGAGTAAAGTTTTAAAGTTAAATTTGAAAGAAAATTTTAAAGAGGTTTATTCACCCCCCCCCCCCTCTAAACCTCTTCTGACCACTTGGGACCAACAAGTGGTATCAGAGCGGGTGGTTCATTAGAATCAGCTGCCTGATCAACGAGCTTGATCCGAGTGTTTTTAAAAGGTTTTCAAAACTTTTCAAAAGAGCATTTTTTTGAAAAACAAAAAGCTTTTGAAAAATGGATTGTATCAGCCATGTTCCCCACATTGCTGGTATGTCCTTTGAGGACTGGAAAATCAGAATGCAGATTTTCCTTGCTGCCTATAATGACAACATGCATACATGTATCATTAAAGGTCCATTCAAATTCACCAAGACCATCATCGTAGATGAAGCTCAAATAGTGGTGGAAAAAGACTTAACAGAAATGACAGCAGAAGAAATAAAGCTGTTCAACCTGGACAAAGTCGGAAGATTCATCATGACCAAAGCCCTGGATAATGATCGGTTTGACAAAGTCAAGCATTGCAAAACTGCAAAGGAGATGTGGGATAAGGTTCGTGACATGAGTGAAGGCAATGATGCTATTAAAGAGCATCAGCTCAGTGTTGCCTTGGAGAAGCTGGACAACTTCAAGATGAAGTCTGGAGAAACCATTGATCAGATGGACACCAGATTCACCAGAACTCTGAATGAAGTTTTGAAGCTGGGAAAGACTTTCACTGACAAAGAGATTTCTGTCAGAGTACTGAAGGCTCTACCTCCCAAGTTCAACATGAAGGTGACAGCAATGGAAGAATCAAGAGATCTGGGCAAGATTTCTCTAACAGAGCTGTTCTCCGCACTCAAGGCTTATGAGTATAAACTGCCAAGGATGGGAATTGAAGAAACCTCAACTCCAGGACCCACAGCTGCACTTGTTGCTGCTGAAAACACCAGAAGACCAGCACAGAAAAGCAAAGAAGTGGACTCATCTGATGAAGCCACTCTACTCAACAAAAAGGAGTACACTGCTGGAGATGTAGCATTATTGATGAACAACTTCAAGAAGTTCTATAAGAGAAAGATGAAAAACAAATACAATCATGCTGCTTCTACTTCTAAACCTAATTTTTCTTCTCAGGATAAAGAGGATTATAAATCAAAACTGATGTGTTACAACTGCAGGAAATTGGGACACTTCATAAGAGACTGCCCATATCCAAAAGCAGAGAAGTACACTGAGGAAGAGAAGAAAATGAGAAAAGAAAGAAAGCATCAGAGAGGCAAGGCAATGATGGCTGAAGCAGAAAAGCCAGCTGTTATCTACTCATCTGATTCAGACTCAGACTCGTCTGATGAAGAATCGTCTGATGAAGAAAAACCTGCTCTCCTGTGCCTGATGGCAAAGGAATCTGATGACTCTGAGGATGAGGTAACTCCTCAAGAAAATGAACTGTTTAATTCTCTAGAGCAAATGATGTTGAATAATACTACTATTGCTGGAGAGTTTGTTAAGCTTAAGGAAGAGATGAACTTGCTAAAAGAGCAAAATAGTTCACTGAAACTTTTAGCTGAAAAGCCAAAAGAATCAGCTGAATATAAACAGCTTGAGCAAGAGCATGAATCTCTGAAAGCTGAATGTGAGGTATATAAAGGAAAAATCATGGAACTTGAGAAAATCATTGAGTCTCATGATAAGTCAACTGTTGCATCCATGCATACACCTAAGAAACAGGAGACACCTTTAGAAAAGGATAAACTAGAGTTGAACCATACTGAAAAATTCATATCAGCTGACAATAGTAAGGTCATTCTGTATGTTCAAACTTCTAAACCTACCTCATCTGAGAAAGTGGTAAAGGAGAAGAAATCTCCTAAGGCTAAAAAGAGCAAAGAGCCTAGTGTAGGAAATCAGACTAGTAAGACCAAACAGCAGAGTCCTAAGAAGTCTGCTGATAAAGCTAAAGTCAATCAGACTAGTGGTAAAACTAAGTCAAAATCAAATGAGCAAGCATCTAGTAAACCAAAGAAGCATAAGAACAAGAAAAATCAAAATGCTTGGTATGGAAATGAGTCATATTATGTGCAACCTGCTGCATATCATCCTATGTATCATGCACCTCAGTTTCCTAGTTACTATGCACCTTACCCTGCTCATCCAATGCATGCATATCCTGCATATCATGCACCTTACCCTGCTTATGAACATTATTCATATCATACTGATCATCAACATGACTTATCTGATAACTATGATAAAAATGAAACTGTTCATGCTCCTAAAACTCAGAAACCTAAGAAGCCTAAGACTTCAACATCTTGGGTTGTCAAGGGTGGAACTAATCCTTCAGGACCCTCTCAATAAGGGTACCTAAAACAATTTTATTTTTGTTTTGCAGGTTAGGATTAGGAGTAGGAGTAAAGTAGAGAAGATTTGGTACTTGGACAGTGGATGTTCAAGGCACATGTGTGGAAACATACATGAGTTGACTGATGCAGTTGCTGTGGATGGTCCAAAAGTCACTTTTGGAGACAGCAAAGAAGGCAAGATTAAAGCTAAAGGAAGATTAATCAAGGGAAACATAGAGATATCTGACGTCTCCTATGTTAAAGGCCTAAAATATAATCTGCTGAGCATAAGTCAATTTTGTGACAAGGGATATTCAGTCATCTTCTCAACAGATAAGTGCTACGTTGAACAGATTGGTACAAAGAAGGTAATTTTATCTGGAAGACGACAAGGAAATATCTATATAGTCGACTGGAATTCTGTTGACAAGAATTCAAGTGTTTGTTTGGTGGCATCTGCACCAAGTGAAGTCAGTTGGCTATGGCACAAGAGGATGAATCATTTAAACTTCAAGACCATAAACAGATTAATCAAGAATGATTTGGTAGAAGGGATTCCAAAAGCAGTCATGAGCAAAGACAAGCTCTGTGACGCCTGTCAGAAGGGTAAACAAATCAAGTCATCATTCAAAGAAAAGAAGCACCAATCCTCTGGGAGAATATTGGAGCTGTTGCATATGGACTTATTTGGACCCATTGATCCAGTCAGCAATGGTGGAAAGAAATACTGCCTAGCTGTTGTGGATGATTATTCAAGATATACTTGGGTGATTTTCATGAAGAAGAAAAGTGAAACCAAGGAACATCTTACAAATCTGATGGAACTGATCCAGAATGAGAAGAGTATCAAAATATTGAAGATCAGATCAGATAGAGGGACAGAGTTTACAAACTCTACTGTTGAAGAGTATTGTAATATCAAAGGAATACATCATGAATATTCTGCTACCAGAACCCCTCAACAGAATGGTGTTGCTGAAAGGAGAAACAGAACACTAAAAGAAGCTGTCAGAACCATGATAGCTGAAGCTAAGCTGCCACAAAGATTTTGGGCAGAAGCAACAAATACAGCATGCTTTACCCAAAACAGATGTATGATCAACAAAAATCAGAACAAGACTCCATATGAAGTTTGGAACAACAGAAAACCAAACATTCATTACTTTAAGATTTTTGGTTGTAAATGTTTTGTATTGAATAATGGGAAAAATCACCTTACTGCATTTGCAGAAAAGGCTGATGAAGCTGTTTTTGTAGGATATTCTACTGTTAGTAAAGCGTATAGAGTGTTTAACAAAAGAACATTACTAATAGAAGAATCTATCCATGTAGTATTTGATGAGCCAAGTCAATCCTCTGAAAAGAATCAAAGTGTAAATCAAGATCTGTCTGCTGATTTACAGAAGTTAGACGTTGGAAGAAATGAAGAATATGTTCCCATCATACTACCTAATCTAAGTTCAGCTGCTAACTCAAGTGCTGTTCATAATCACAGTGCTGATTGTCTAACAGACGAGTTGCAAACAGCTGACAGACCAGAGACTGTTCAACAGACGGCAAATGTTCAACAGACTACTACTGGAACTCCAACAGTGGTGTTGCAAGATCATAACAGAGGACAACATCCTGATTTGCAACCTGATCTCAGATGGCTCAAGAATCACCCTCCTGAATTAGTTATTGGTGATCCTTTAGATAGAGTGAAAACAAGAAGAGCTGCTGCACAAGATGCTATGTTTGTCACATTTCTATCTCAAATAGAGCCCAAGCAAATTGAAGAAGCTCTCAATGATTCCTTCTGGATAGAAGCTATGCAAGAAGAGTTGAATCAATTTGAAAGGAATGAAGTCTGGTACTTAGTTCCTAGACCAAGTCATCAAAGAGTAATTGGCACTAAGTGGGTATTCAGAAATAAAATGAATGAAGATGGTGTTGTCACCAGAAACAAAGCAAGACTAGTGGCCAAGGGTTATTGTCAAGAAGAAGGAATTGACTTTGATGAAACTTTTGCACCAGTAGCAAGACTTGAAGCAATCAGACTGTTTCTTGCCTATGCTGCTTACAAGAACTTCACTGTCTATCAGATGGATGTGAAGTCTGCTTTTCTCAATGGAGAATTGCAAGAAGAAGTGTATGTTGAACAACCTCCAGGATTTGAAGTCTATCAAGAAGAGGACAAAGTATATCGTCTGAAGAAAGCCCTTTATGGACTGAAACAAGCTCCAAGAGCATGGTATGATACCCTATCTGATTTTCTTTTAATTAAAGGATTTCGTAAAGGTAAGGTAGATAAAACCTTGTTCACAATTGAATGGGAAAATCATATATTACTTGTGCAAATATATGTGGACGATATTATTTTTGGTTCAACTAACCAACAGATGTGTGATAAGTTCTCCAAGCTGATGCAGAATAAGTTTGAAATGAGCATGATGGGTGAACTTAACTATTTTCTTGGATTGCAAGTTAGACAGTTGCCTGATGGAATATTCATCAGCCAAGCAAAGTACACAAGAGATCTGTTCAAGAAATTTGGTATGGAAACTAGCTCAACAGCTACCATTCCTATGTCTACAAGTCTTCGTTTGGATAAAGATGAAGATGGCAAATCAGTAGACATAACCAAATACAGAGGCATTATTGGTTCATTGTTGTATCTAACAGCAAGTAGACCTGACATAATGTACTCAGTTGGAGTCTGTGCAAGATTTCAATCAAACCCCAAAGAATCTCATCTTTTAGCTGCCAAGAGGATATTGAAGTATGTTAAAGGCACTCAAGAATTGGGATTATGGTATCCTAGAGAATCTGGATTTGAACTAATTGGCTATTCAGATTCAGATCTTGCTGGCTGCAAGATTGACAGAAAGAGCACAACAGGTGCCTGTCAGTTCTTAGGCAGTCGTCTGATCTCATGGATGAGTAAGAAGCAAACCTCAGTTTCTATATCTACTGCTGATGCTGAATATATAGCTGCTGGAGCTTGCTGTGCACAGATACTTTGGTTGAAGCATCAACTAGAAGACTACAACATCAAGATCAGTGGAATTCCAATCTACTGTGACAATACAAGTGCAATTTCACTTACTCAGAACACTACAAGTCATTCAAGGACTAAGCATATTGAGATCAAGCATCATTTTATTAGAGATCATGTGGAAAAAGGCAATGTAATGATTGAGTATGTTCATACTGATAATCAAATTGCTGATATTTTCACTAAACCTTTAAGTGAAGCAAGGTTTTCAACTTTAAGAGCTGAGCTAGGACTACTTAATTTGGAAGCATAAGCTGAGGGGGAACTCATCAGAAGACTGGAGTTCAACAGCTTAGTAATTCGTCATTATCTTCAAGGATTAACTCTCAACAGACTAGTTAACTCATGAATTCTTAAACTCAGGGGGAACGTGTAAGACTAGCGGTACTTCTGAATTAAAGATGAACTTTGTTAATGTCAGTTAGTTGAAGTTATGTTTTCATCAGAAGACTCAACTATCGAAGATTCAAGTTATATTATCTAGCTGGATTGACAAACAGCTGAGGAAGGTTATCAGCTATTGGCATTCTCTGATAACAACATTGTCATCAGGACAGTAGTCCATCAGATAAGTGTTTATTATACTCATCTGATTACTTAAATAAAAGCGAACGATTTAAAAACGTTTTATCCAAAATACGCTTTTACAAGTAAACTGTCGGGCGGCACATTTTCCCGCTCCTCATTAAAATATCTTTTGAATTTGAAAGGTCGTAACTGACGCCGCACGATCAGCACTGACAGAAAAACGGATCTAACGGTTGGCAGATATCACGGAAACCGAAAAACCCCAACTCTATAAATCCTCATCTGATCAGTCGAGTAGCTCTTTACGCACCCTAAACTTTCAAAAGTACTTGTGAGAAATTTCTGCAAATTCTCTGCATACTCTCCTTCGTTTTTCTAACCTTCAACAGATTTACAATGGCCGCCGAAGGTATGTTTCTCGTCTATGATTCCTACTACCAATCTGGTACGAATCTGATGAAAGAACTGCTCGAAAAGTTCAAAGCTGCTTCGCTGGTAAACTTCATGGAATACCACGAAGGAATTATCTGGACTGACCAAGTGATGGAGTACTACAACTCTGCGAAAGCTGACTACAACAAACTGGAGATTAAGGCTTCAGTGGGAGGCAAATCTATCACTATCACTCCTGCTGTTCTTCACGAGACGTTTGGGCTTCCTAACAGAGGACGACATGACGTCACTGTACTGACAGAGGACAAGCACCAACAGTTCTGGGCGATCTGCGCCAAAGAGGGAGAAACTTTATCTGGAAATATTAGGAAGAAGCAACTGAAGGATGAATATCAGCGAATGGCTGATATGGTGTGCAAGCTGGTTGAGAACTGCACATTCTCACTAGATGCTGTTACCATGAAGAGGTTCAGCATCATGGCTGCCATATACTATGGAATGGATATCAACTGGTCCATCATAGTATGGTACATATTAGCTGACTTTCTTGATGATAAGAAAGGAAAAGGTCCCACTACCAACCACAGGATCACACTCAGCTATCTGCTGTCAAAGCTGGGCTGTGATATGAAGAATGGAAAGGAAATTCACAAATCTAAGGCATTGTCCAAATACATGCCTGTTCAAAAGAGGAAGGCTGGTGAGCCTGAGGAAGCTGATGTTGAGGAACCAAAGGAGGTTCCTGCCAAAAGGCAAAAGAGATTAGTCAAAACAGCAAGTTTGGCTGCTGAGACTAAAAGGAAGAGGGCTGCTGATGAGCCCAAGAAGAAAGAATCTAAGTGACTTCTGCTGAAGCCACTAAGATTGTTGAGAACATTATTGCTGATGTAAGGACTGGATCCCCTGCATCACCATCAAGAACTCCATCAGCAGAGAGGCCTGCTGAGGATATTTCTCAAAGGACAAGAAGTCAACTGAGAAGTACAGCTGCTACCACTTACCGTGAAGGTAGAACAAAGAGGTCTGCTAGAAAGCAGATGACATTCATTGAAAAACCTACTGATCTGGAAAATGTAGCTAGGGAGGATCCTGAAGCTACTCAAAGGCCTATTGAAACAGTTGAGACTGTTGAGACTGACAAAGCTGATGAGCAACAGCCAAGTCAAGTCACTTCAACAGCTGAGGTTGCTCAACCTCAAGAAGATCCAGATGTTCAAATCATCCATCCTATAGCTGCTGCTCCCATATCATCTGCTGGACCAGCCCCTGCTGATAAAGGCAAAAGAAAAATAGTGCTAAGGAGAAAGAAAGTCTCCAAAGCTGATAAGAAAGCAAGGGAAGAAGCTGAACAGAGGAAGCAGGATGAGCTTGAAGAGAAGAAAGCACTTGAGCTAAGCAAAGCTCAAGAAGCAAAGGATGAAGCCAGAAGACGCATGTCTGCAGCAGAAAGAAAAGCTGCTGAGGATGCTGAAATGGCTGCGGTGATTGAACTGAGCAAGGTTGATGCCTATGGACCTGTCCATGGAGGTGGCATCAAGATTGGTGAAGAGCAGACTGAAGAAGACAAAAAGAAGATACTACTGCCTGCTCCCAAAGCCAAGTCCAAAGACAAGTTTGAAGTCAGAAAAGCTTTTGAGATAGTCTATGCTGATAAGGAATTGTTCAAGAAATTTGAGAAGTCATTAGCATACTATGATCAGAAGTTGATGCTGAAGACTCTGTTCAACCAAGAAAAGCCAAGATATATCAGTTGGAGGGACAACAGGCTGAACAAGTCAATTACTGAACTTCAAGATATGAAGGAGTTAGCTGATGAAGAACGATGGGTTCTAAGTTGGCTGAAGACAAACTCAATCCAAAAGGCTCTTGATCCAAGCTATGTGAGAGATATCATGCATAGCTATGCAAAAGGCTTTGCATTGGAGGAAGCCAAGAAAATCAAGAGCACCTTGCCTGAAAAGAAGAAGAAGTCTGAAGATGCTGAGGAAAGAGCAATTAAGTTTGCTGTTATGGCTGCCCTGAAGAGATGGGCTAAAAAGTCAAAATATCAGCAAGGCTGTTCAAGTGATTTGCCACTACTGCCTAGTATCCAGCAAATCATTTTTGGCAAGGAAGTGCAACCGTTCTATGAAGTGCCAAAGGGGAATAATGCTTTTACTAACCCCTGGATCATTGTGAGGCAAATCAGACAAACCACTTGCTTCAATGATGATGGCACTATCACCAACTTAGTCTATGATGATGTTACTGATGAGCCTAAAACTGCGGACAAGCCTGATGTCAAGTCTGCTGATCAGACTGAAGACAAGCCTGCTGATCAAACAGCTGACAAGCCTGCTGATCAAATTGCTGATAAGTCTGCTGATCAGACTGAAGACAAGTCTGCTGAAAAGGCTGCTGATGACTCCCTGGCCATTGAGTGGAAGGCTACGGACTCTGGAAATCATCAAGACGAAAAGATGGAAGATATTCCTGTCCACCAGGAAATTGATGAAAGGGATGTAGCTGCTGCTTCTGCTTCATCAGGTGATAAGCACTCATCACTGATGGAAGCAATCCAGATGCTGATGGAAAATCAACTTAAGGAACTGGAAGACAAGCACAAGCAACATCTATTAAAGGTTAAGGAGGAGCTGAAAGCAGAGTTGGCAGAAACCAACAGACTTCAGCTGGAAACTGTTCAAGGATCAACAGAAGAGATCATCAAAAAGGAGATCAACAGTATTCCAATTCCTCAAGACAACTCATTGCAGTTGATACACAGCTTAAGAGAACTGAACCAGAACGTGGAAGATGTGAAGGGTGATGTGAATCATCTTCACACTGCTTTAAAATCAGCTGAGCACAAGATTGCTGACTTAACTGCAACTTTCATTAAAGTCAGTCATGAAGAGAAGGAAATCAATCTGGGGATGTTGCAAGAAGTTGCAAAGGCTGCACAGGAAGTTCAAAATGAAATTGCAACTATCAACCTCAACATTGACTACTTCAATGATAAGACTGATGTCATCAGCACTGACCTTCATCATCTGACAGCTAGTCATGACGTGGTGAATCAGAATCTAAAGGCTTTGTGTGCTGGAGTGAAGATTCCAACAGTTGCTCTCAACCCTACTGTTGAACCTTCTAATGTCATCAGAGTTGATGATGACAAAAAGGGGGAAGATAAAAGGGAAGAACCAGCTAAGGAAACTGCTGCTGAAGAACCAGCAAAAGAATCTGCTGCTGCAACCATTCAAGCCAAGGAAACTGAAGACACTGCTGACAAGGCTGAAGTACTTGAAAAGGTAGAAGAAGAAGATACCAAGTACAAAAACACTGAATCTGCCAGGAAAGCCATGGAAGCTTTGAAAGCTCTACAAGAACAAGAACTTAAGGAGAAGATGGAAGCTGCCAAAGCAATTCTGGAAGAAGAAGTTGATGAAGAAGATGATGATGAAGAATCATCATATGAATATGAAGAAGTGCTCGAATCTGATGAAGAAGCTGATAGTTAGAAATTGAAAAATCAATTGTAATCAGTTTACTTTTTCAGAAATCTCATCTGATGAATTTGTACATGTAATTCACTTTCTATATCAATAAAATGTTCAAGTTCAATCCAATAAACTTTTTCTATCTCAGAAAATTTTGAGGATTACAATCTTTAGTTTAGGTATTCAACAGGTACTAAGCTGAAGTTTTGTCATCATCAAAAAGGGGGAAAATGTTGGATGAAGATGAAGATGAAGGCACTGAAGAAAGTTTGATAAGGGAGGTTTTGATGCATTCCAAAACTTCGTAAAATTGGCTAAGTATGGAGTAACTTAGCTGATAGACTTATCAAGGAATTTTGACTAAGTAAAGAAGACATCAGAAGAGTCAAAGTTTCAAGGTCCAAGACTTCTGATCTGCTGAAGCAAAGTTATCAGATTAGTGAAGATCAGCCGACTCAAATCAGATTTGTTCAAGTTTGAGATCAGCCGAGTTCACCATCAGACGTATACTTTCGTCAGCCAAGTGAAGAAGATCATGAAGTGTTCCCAACGGTAATAAATGCCCCTTGGTGTAATAAATGCTGAAGTACGAGGATATTTAAGACAAATGATTGAAGAAAAGCTTCGCATCAGCCGAGTGCATTTAATGCTGCCTGCAGAATAGTACTGTTTACAGTACGGACAGACTGCAAAAGAGCCGTTCGCGGATTTTAAGGACCAGTACTCGAGGAATTTGAATCCTGTCTCTCTTCAACGGACATTTTCAATCCTCAAGTATAAATAGCTGCAAGAGACGAAGAAGAAACAAGCAACACACTTTCTGAGAGAAATTTCCGAAGCAAAATTCTTTAAGTCTCAAGAACAGCTCACTCATCAGCTGAGTCATTTGTTGACGAAAGCAGAGTTGAAGAATCAAGAAAAATACATCTTCTGAGTGATTTTGTAAACAAGAGTGTTGTGCGGAGTTGTGATCCATCTTTGTGAGTGATCAAACTTCAGAGGATAGGTTTTCTGTGTGATCTCCTATTGCGAACTTGTGGTCGTTTCATTTGTTGTTCGACGCAAGCAGAGTATACTGTAAACTTTGTGATTATAGTATAACCCAAGATCTGAGTGACTTGGAAGAGTGGACTAAAGGATATTTAAATCCATATAACCACTATAAAAATTACTTGTGTTTTTACATTGTTTCAAAACTGCATATCTTCTGTTTGCATAAAAACACATTAAGTTAACTGTTTGAAAAGAAGTTAAAAGGAGTTTATAAAACTGGGGAAACATTTTTCAAACTGCTAAGAATACTTGTGAAAAACACTTTGAAAATCCGCTGCAAGTACTCTAAGTATTAAAACTGATTTCTGCAAAATCAGCTAAGTAACTATCAGACGAGTGGTCAACAAGACTGTTCAAAGATTTGTTCGCGAACAGATTTGTAACTTACTAATCTGATCAGCTTAGTCTGTTCAGTTAGAGTAAAGTTTTAAAGTTAAATTTGAAAGAAAATTTTAAAGAGGTTTATTCACCCCCCCCTCTAAACCTCTTCTGACCACTTGGGACCAACACAAAGGATAATCTAGCGGATCCGCTAACTAAAGGGCTAACAAGAGAGATAGTTGCTAAGTCATCAAGAGGAATGGGACTAAAGCCCATGGAATAAAAACCTAGCGAAGGAAAACCCAACCTAGTTGACTGGAGATCCCAATTCTAGGTTCAAAGGGACAACCTAACCGCAAAGGTTTAGTTAAGTCACTGTGGGGGTTTTACCCTCAAGTCCATTCCTATGATGAAAACAGTGATAATGGTTGAATAAAATAAAGCCAAGCTTTTAATGATTCTTGTAAAGAGAGTAACTCGGGATACTCTAAGGAAATGAATCACCTATGTGAGAGAGAAGAAGGGCCGCTTCAAAGGGAATTGTATAGGGCACAATTCTTAGAAACTCTTGCTGAACCAGGCAAATGTCCATGGCCAAAACGGACATAACTGTAAGAACTGAAACGTTACGAGGTAAGATGCATGTGAGGAGTATGTCATCGTTTACATAAACAGCAGAACAGTTCAAGGACACCGTGTCTATTGATCAGCCAGTAAAGTAAACATACTTTCTCAAGGGAAGGTTCAAAGGGTTACTCCTCCCTATCCTATGCAAGTGTCTACCGCCGAACTCTATCCTCTTAGAACATCGTGTTAGGAATTTATTCAATTTTCATTCATGTGGGGGATTGTTGGAAAAAATAGAAATTAAATTAATTGTAACAACAATTGTTTTAAATTGTGTAACCTCCGAATTTAAGGAGTTGTAACTCCTGTAGCGGAAATCTCCATCAATTTTTTTTGTTTCAATTTTATCCTCCGCCGTTCCTATAAATAGTCGCTTCTTTTTCCACTCTAAACACACCAAAATCTCTCTCAATTCTCTCTTACTCGTTCCTTCCTAGAGTTCTAGTTGTTTCAGTTCGTCTAACAAAGCTTTGGTGCAAAGTACTTTGTTGGAGCCGTTGTATCCTGGGAGACAGGCGTTCGATGGAACCTCGAGCACAACCAGAAAGGTGAGGGAGCGAATCTGTCTTAAGGACACCGTGTTCACACGGGCCTCGGTTTGTTTCAATTTTTTATTTCCGAATTAGTTTTATTCTCGTTTACAGTTTCCATATTAAATTTAATTGTTCGTTTGTCACTGTTTTCTTTTTACGATTACATTTTTGTAATAACAAAAACAACAACAAAGAGCAGTAATCATACACGCTCCCTCATCATCTATTAGAATTCTTGTAATTATTTAGGGATAACAGAGGCCGTTCTAGTAATTTTTTATAAGGTTGATAAGTTTATGTACTTAGGCCTATAGGCAAGGACAAGTACGTAAATGTCCTTGTATTTAACTTCTTTAATTTCATTGAACCCGCTATCTAGTATTCTTTCGTTTATACTTTATATTATACTCTATAAGAAGAATCACTTTAAAAAATTAGGTTTCATATATAACTTGCTTCTTTGAATTTCGGTTAAATTACTAATTTTATAAATGAATATACAGAAAATTTATAAAAAGACTCAAAACTAGAATTTTTAGTTTATATATATATATATATATATATATATATATATATATATATATATATATATATATATACATATTATTTACTTATCAAACTATTAGGTTTGACATATATATAGTACAAATTTAAAAATTATCTAAGCAGTCTAAATACGAAAAATTGGTACGATTCAATTCGGTTTTACCGACACACACCACTTAGATGCGAAAACATAGTGATAAGGAAGACATAATGATAATCGTATATTATGCATTGTATTTTTATTAATAAGGAAGAAGTTGTCTCTATTAACGTACATTAGTTTATAATTATGTCTACAATAATTGTATTTTTTAAAAGAATTTTAGAATTATCTGTTACAACTAATTAAAAGCATAATTTCATAAAATTATAAAAATAATAAAATAAAACAATGATTCTTTGTTAATTAAAATATGCCGAGTTAGGGCTCCCATACCAGATCAGCCGGTATTAGAATACTCATTTATCTCTACGCCTTTCATTTCAACTTGGATTAATATTTTATCTTTGTGATATGAATCTGTAAAATGTGTTAAAACTTTATAGAAAAAACTTTTTGACTTATATTGAAAGTTTTTGAGGACATTTGAAAAATTGATAATTAAATTAAAATTATTAAAGATCCAAAAATGAATTACCTATTTTACTCCTAGATTTTTTTTTTTACCCCGGTGGTCAATTCTGCTAAAAAAACGAGTGTAACCTATTTATTAATTTTTCTTAGTTTGAGACTGCTAAGCGTTAATTTGTGTCGCCGGGTGTAAAATTCTCATTTATCGTGTCTCGGATGTGCAAATTGCTAAGTTGTTCTTAATTCGAGGGTACTAAGTGTTAATTCTCTTTCGGGGGTGCAAATTGTTCATTTTTCTTGTTTCAAGGGTGCAAATTGCCAAAGATCAAAGATGAATTACCTATTTTGTACCTAGATTTTTTGACTTCGGTGGTCAACTTTACTGAAAAATTAAAAAGGGTGGAAAGTGATGTATATGTCTAGCATAAGAGTTTCCGCTCCATTAGAAACTATTTTCCAATTCATTCCATCCCAAATCCTACTCTTGCAATATGTCCCTATATTTTATTTAAATCAATTATCAAATAAAATGTAATAATACTGTTGCGAAGATCTAATTATATAATTATATGTGTTGGTCACATCAAGCATAAAATCGTAAAATAGGAAATTGGGAAGTTAAGGAATATAAGGGTGAGAGAGATGATAAATATGTGGTAGATGTAGAGGGTAGACTCGATTTGAAGAGGAATTAAAGTTCAGGACAACTGTTTTTTTATATAATATGTAGCAATTTAGAGTAGTATTGTAGATCTTTCATTGATGATTTGCCTTTTATATTGGATTCAACGTGATAGGTCTACAACGGTTCTTGAATGAGACCAACATTGAATGGAGAAATAATTTTTTTTTGGGGTTCTAATCCTTATTATTGGCGGAAATTTATAAAGTTTAGAGGTGAAGCGATGGAATAAAGAAGACCAGGTTGGAGGAGCGGTATCCTATTGAGAAGATGAAATTAGGGTTAACGAGTGTAGGACATATTGACAAAAATACCCAACTACATTTGACAATATTACCCCTATTGCAATAAATATGTTTGATTCATACATTTTCTCTATTGGTGGTATTAAATATGTTTTTTTGATTAATTTTAAAAATCGCAAAAATGATCTTCTAGCTAATGGATATTAGCAAGTTTACCACATATATACTTGGGCGGATAATTTTATCTCATAACTTACATCAGTGAAGTATTCCTTAGAATTATTCAGTCCAATTAAGTTAATGTACCTCACTTGCGGGCCAATTGAATTTAAATTAGGGGACTTCGACGGAGATTTAAGAAAGAAAAAAGGGAAAAGATTAATATGGGTCATACGACCCAGACAAAATTTGTTTCACGATAAGATGATGCCTAATCGCGATTTTGAGAGATTTTTTTTCTTTTCCCGAATCATGATTTTGGAAAATCAATCACCTTGTCTTACTAGTCACAGATTTTTGATATTTTTTTATCAGGTATGCCTAATATTGATTTTGGACTATGAACTTTTACATAGTTTTCCAAATTGCGATTTATGAAAAAAAAATAAAGATAAGGCTAGTGTTCACGAGCTTGAGAGAAGAAATACAACACAACTCTGAGAAAATTTCTGAAGCAAAATCTCTCTAAGTCTCAAGAACAGCTCACTCATTTGGTGAAGTCATTTGTTGGTAGAACCAAGTTGAAGTTCAAGTTAAATCATTTTTCTGAGTGCTAGATCCATCTTAGTGAGTGATCTAACTTCAGAGGATAGGTCTTCTTAGTGATTTCCTATTGTGAGCTTACGGCCTCTCCATTTGTTGTTTTGGCATAAGTAGAGTGTATTGTAATCTAAGTGATTATAGTATAACCCAAGATCTAAGTGACTTGGAAGAGTGGACTAAAGGATTAATATCCATATAACCACTATAAAAATTCTTAACCCCCGAATAAGAGTTTGTGTTTTAACTTTGCATTAATTTCTTACATATCTTCAAAGTTGTATAAAACACTTTAGAAAACTGTTGAAGATTTTTAAAGGGAATTTGTTAAAATTGGGGATAAAATCGTTCAAAAGACTAAGTCGACTTGTGAAAAACACTTATAAATATCCGCTGCAAGTATTATGTTTTTTAAGTTATGTTTTGCTGAAATCAGCTAAGTAACTATCAGAAGAGTGGTCAACTCTGCTGTTCAAGATTTGTTCACAAACAGCTCAGTCAGCTTACTGTTCTATATCAGCTTAGTTTGCTGACAGACGACTTAAAAGTATTAAAGTCTAAAAATTTTTAGAGGTCTATTCACCCCCCCTCCCCTCTAGACCTCATCTAACCACTTGGGACCAACAAACTAAATATTCCCGTTTAAAGATTTAATATTCAAATCACAAAAATCCTCCATTTCAAGAGGAAAACATATATTAATCAACTAATATTTTTCAAGTTTCAAACATTAAAAATACATTGTCAAATAAGGGATTCTTAATCAAAGGGTTGATTCATGATCCATATCATCTCTTGAAAGCTTTTGAAGAGAAAAGTGATGGGCAAGCCCTTCAAGAGAAAAAGGGATTTGAATACCTCTTTTCTAAAGCACTTATATGGATGAAGAGCTAGGGCCACTTTTTACCGCCTTTTTAGTACATCAATGGCAGCAAACATCAATGATGAACAAGTATAGCATAAGAGTTTCCGCTACGTTAGAAATTATTTTTCAATTCCACCCATACCAAATCCTTGCTCTTGTAATTTTTCTTTAGCGTCGTCTTCACTCTTACCATTATCACATGTAGGCCTGTCAATGGGTGGGCTTTTACCCAGCCCATTCCAAAACCTGTCCAATACCTGTTCAAAAGTACCGGGCCCAAACCAGGTCGGAACCAGTCCCGATCCTGAAATAAATCAACGGACCAAAAAACCCTATCCGATCAGACATAAAACCCAACCAGACCCTGTAATTTTTTTTTTTTTTCAAAAAGACTGCATTTTTTTAGATTAACTTACATTCTTATTTATAAGTTCCATCCTAGTAACAATGCAATTTGACATTTTCATAGCAATGAATATTTGAATCACAAAATTTAAAAATTACAATAATCACTCAATAAAAATATAAATATATCAATTAAATATTATCTCATAATGATATATCATCTTAAAAATGATACATTAGACAATCTAATAATGTACTAAATTTTTTTTTTGGAAAAGTCCGAATCCACACCACTTGAACCTATACAAAAAATGTCAAGAAAAAAGTTAAATTAATAAAATTTAAAAAAAATGAAAAAAAAATAACCTACTAGTTCGGTCAATCAAATCATCTGCGACTATCAATGCTTGTACTATGTCCAGAAGCATACAAGCACGTGACTCATCTAGTACTCTGCCTCCAACACTGAATTCTGCTTCAGATGCCACTGTAGTAGCTGGCACAGCCAAAATATCCGAGGCTATCTTCCCCGAAATAGGTAGTCTCGGACTGTTAAGTTTCCACTAGTCTAAAATATTGAATGTATCTACTCCTCTGGCTCTAGGATATCTATCCTCATTCCGTCGTTAATTTTCGCTAAAATAGCGACGAAAACAATATTCCGTCGCTAAAATTCGCAATTCCGTCGCTAAATCGAACCAAAATAGAGACGGGTTATTTATTCATTGCTAAATTCCATCGCTAAAAATTTTAGTCCCTAGATCCCTCACTACTTCCGTCACTATGGAGCCAGGGGAGGAGCCAGGAATTCAAATCGAAGGGGGCGAGATTAAACCGGATTTATTATTTATATTTATAATGTAATTATTACAAAAAAAATTGTTTCAATGGCTATTGTCAAAATGATTTTTTTTAATATGTCGACAACTTTTAAAATGAATTATACATAAAAATTTATATAATCAAGTAAAATAATTACAAATCTGAAATATATAATCAATTCTATATATAAGAGTTTTTTTTTCCATAGGTACTTAGGTCATAGACCCGATTTGGTCTCTTTTGAGGCGCATTAGACATATTATATTGGAACATCTCTCATGAGATTCAAAAACAATTCCGTCACTTTGTGGGACTAGTTAATTCCTTAAAAGCAATCACTCGTTAATTCCATATTATGAATTAAACTATCATTAGACATAAGGAAGTTATGAAATAATTTGTAAAAAGAATTCGATTTGCATATCAATGATAACTTGATAATATCATAAATATTTACGCATTCTAGATTTTATTTTATGTTTTTCCAAGATATCAAATTCATCTAATAATTAATAAATCTCCAAATTTTAAGCAATTTCTTTTCCAAAATAAAATATTAAAAATTAATTATTGAAAAAAATAGATTCGAAATTTATTTGATTAATTTTCGTATGAAATTATACTTATTACTTGAAATTGAATAGGTAAGTAAATAGTCTGCTCCCTTTGTTTCCAATGAACGACTTTTAATAAATATTAACTAGTTTGGAGTCTTGGAATTAGCTAGCCAGGTGACTTATTTGAAAAATGAGATGATTGATATGAAGCAAGGAATGGGTAATGAGAGAATTGTATTTTTAGTACACAACTATATGTCAATTCCCACTTTTGGTACACAGCTTTATGTGTCCAACACATTTGGTACACCTCTTTAACAAAGTTCGACACATTTGGTACAACCGTTAAATAAATTGCAAAATCACCGTTAATTCCGTTAGTTCGACACATTTGGTACACCTCTTTTACAAAATTGGCATGCGCGCGGCACATGGCTGCCCAGAAAAAAAAAAAAGAAAAAAAAAATTAAAACTTGATAAACTTTTTTATTATATTTTATTCTTCTTCCAATATTAAACTATAAATGACATTATAGTTTATTATATTTTACATGTCATATAAATAATAAATACATATTTTTTAATAATTTTTATAAATATGATAAATTAAAGTAACTTGTTTATTATATTTTATTCTTCTTGCAATATTAAACTATAAATGACATTATATAGTTTATTATATTTTACATGTCATATAAATAATAAATATATATTTTTTAATAATTTTTATAAATAATAAACTATTTTTATAAATAATTTTTAAAAATTGAAACTTGATAAACTTTTTTATTATATTTTATTCTTCTTCTAATATTAAACTATAAATGACATTATATAGTTTATTATATTTTACATGTCATATAAATAATAAAGACATATTTTTTAATATTTTTTATAAATAATAAACTATAAAAATAATAAACTATTTTTATAAATAATTTTTAAAAATTGAAACTTGATAAACTTGTTTATTATATTTTATTCTTCTTCCAGTATTAAACTATAAATGACATTATATAGTTTATTATATTTTACATGTCATATAAATAATAAATACATATTTTTTTATCATTATATAAATATGATATGATAAATATTATAAATACATATGATAATTTTTATAAAAGTTTATCAAGTTTAATTTTTTTTTGGGCAGCCATGTGCCGCGCACATGTCAATTTTGTAAAAGAGGTGTACCAAATGTGTCGAACTAACGGAATTAACGGCGATTTTGCAATTTATTTAACGGTTGTACCAAATGTGTCAAACTTTGTTAAAGAGGTGTACCAAATGTGTTGGACACATAAAACTGTATACCAAAAGTGGAAATTGGCCTATAACTGTGTACCAAAAATGCAATTCTCTCAATGGGTAATCATACAATGCTAAGAAAAATAAAAATGGCTGGGGGTGCGGGTGCCCCACCCGCATCCCATGTCTCTCCGCCTCTGTATGTAGCTGTCTAATAATAAAAATTTAGAAAAAATATAATTCCATCGCTGACTAAAAACTTCAGCGACGGAAATAATATTCATGTCGCTGAATTTTTATTAAATTAGCGACGGAAGTTTAAAAAGTTTTAGAGATGGAAATAAAATTTTGTCACTAGCCATATATCTAGTTACGGAAATTTAAATCTGTGGTGAATCATTTTTTAATTTAAATATTAAAAAATGACTTTTATTTGTTTCTAATATAATTGCGAATAACCTCAATATACATATCCAATATATAAGCAACAATTTTAGCGCATATATAGTCAACAATTTTGAATTTTCGAGTCAAGTTAGTTTCACATTTTGATCTTCGATTGATGAAATTTCGAAATAATTTTCCCTGAACTTTGATTTACGGAGGGGTTAGTGATCCTGTACAAGTTATACTCCCATTTTCATTTGCTATTGACGAAATTTCGAAATAATTTTCCCTAAACTTTGATTTATGGGGAGGTTAGTGTGATCATATACAAGTTAGTATCCCGTTTGGATATTCATTTGACGAAATTTTGAAATAATTTTTCCTTACGTACATTGATTTACGGAGGGGTTAGTGGTCATGTACAAGTTAGTCTCCCATTTAGATCTTCGTTTGACGAAATTTAAAGGTGAAGAAATATGTGCTTGTTGGATGAAGATGAAGATCATCAGTCAAGTAATTTGAAGTTTGAAGGGAGGTTTTGATGATTTCCAAAACATTATAACCAACTAAATTAGGAAAGCTAAGTGAAAACCCTAAGAAGAATTTTGATCGAAGTTAAAGATATATCAGTCAAGTCAAAATTCAACATGGTCCAGAAGACTACTGATCTGCTGTTGAAGGAAGAAATCAGATTGGTGAAGATCAGCCGACTCAAATCAGATTAGTTCAAGTTTGGAACAGCTCGGTTCATCATCAGACTAGTGTACTCATCAGCCAAGTGGAAAGGATTAGGAAGTCTCTCTAACGGTAATAAATGCACTTGGAGTAATAAATGCTGAAGACTGAGGGTATTAATGACAAATGATTGAAGGAAAACCTCGTATCAGCTTGGTGTATTAAATGCTGCCTGACAGAAAGTACCGTTGACAGTACTGTCGCAGTGCCGAGAGCCGTTTGCAGAAATTAAGAACCAATACCCGAGGAATTTGAACTCTATCTTTCTTCAACGGACATTTTTCAAACACAGGGTATAAATAGTTCAAGAGACTGAAAAAGAAGAGGACAACACAAACTCTGAGAAGATTTCCGAAGCAAAATCTCTAAGTCTCAAGAACAGCTCACTCATCAGCTCAGTCATTTGTTGACTAAAGCCAAAGTTGAAGATCAAAAAAGATAAACATTTTTCTGAGTGAAAAACTGTAAGGAGTGAAGTGTAGATCCATCTTTGTGAGTGATCTAGCTTCACTGGATAGGTTTTCTTAGTGATCTCCTATTGCGAGCTTACGACCAGATTCATTTGTTGTTTTGGAGTAAGTGTTGTATGCTGTAAACTTTGTGATTATAGTATAACCCAAGATCTAAGTGACTTGGAAGAGTGGACTTAAGGATTTTAATCCATATAACCACTATAAAAATTCTTTGAGTTTTATCTTGCATTTTTACTTGCATATTTTCTAAAAGCTGCATAAAACATTCAAAGAAAACTGTTGAAGGATTTTAAAAGGAGTTTATTTAAACTGGGGACAAAATCTTTCTAAATAGACTAAGTACACTTGTGAAAAACACTTTCAAATATCCGCTGCAAGTGCTCTGTTTTAAAGCTTGATGAAATCAGCTATGTAATATAAAGAGAAGTGGTTAACTGTGCTGTTCAAAGATTTGTTCAACGATCAGCTTAATCAGCTTACTGACCTATAACAGCTTAGTCTGCTGACACACGAGTGAAAAGTTTTAAAGTCTAAAAATTTTCAGAGGTCTATTCACCCCCCCTCTAGACCTCATCTGACCACTTGTGACCAACAAGTGGTATCAGAGTGGGTGGTTCATTAGAATCAGCTACCTGATCAACGAGCTTGATCCGAGTGTTTTTCAAATGTTATCAAACTTTTTCAAAAGAACATATTTTTGAAAAATCAAAACTTTTTGAAAATGGATTGTATCAGCCATGTTCCCCTCATAGCTGGTATGAGCTTCGAAGACTGAAAGATCAGAATGGAGATCTTCTTAGCTGCCTACAATGATAACATGTACACATGTATCATAAAAGGTCCATTCAAATTCACCAATACTATAAAGGTTGATGAAGTAGACATAGTGGTGGAAAAAGATTTGCATGAGATGACAGCTGAAGAAATCAAGCTGTACAATCTGGACAAAGTTGGTCGTTTCATCATGACCAAAGCCCTGGATAATGATAGATTTGATAAAGTCAAGCATTGCAAGACTGCAAAAGAAATGTGGGACAATGTTCGTGACATAAGCGAAGAAAACGACGCCATCAAAGAGCATCAGCTGAGTGTTGTTCTGTAAAAGCTGGACAACTTCAAGATGAAGTCTGCGGAAACCATTGACCAGATGGACACAAGGTTTATAAGGACATTGAATGAAGTTCTCAAGCTTGGAGAAACCTTCACTGACAAGGAGATAACCGTCAGAGTGTTGAAGGCTCTGCCTTCGAAGTTCAACATGAAGGTGACAGCCATGGAAGAGTCAAGAGATTTGGGAAAGATCTCTCTCACCGAGCTGTTCTCAGTACTCAAGGCGTATGAGTATAAACTGCCAAGAATGGGTGTTGGTCCCAAGTGGTCAGATGAGGTCTAGAAGGGGGGGGGGGGGTGAATAGACCTCTGAAAATTTTAAACAAATTTTAACTTTAAAACTTTCTACTTAACTGTTAACTGACTAAGCTGTTATAGAGCAGTAAGTTAACTAAGCTGATCGCGAACAAATCTTTGAACAGCATAGTAGACCACTAATCTGATAATCACTTAGCTGATTTAGTCAAAATCAGTTTTAACACCAGAATACTTGCAGCGGATAGTTTGAGTGTTTTTCACAAGTAGTTTGGTAGATTGAAAGATTTTATCCCCAGTTTTGTCAAAACTCCTTTTTAAAATTCTTTCAAACAGTTATTTAAGTGTTCTTATGCAATTTTGTAAATATGCTAGAAAATAATGCAAGTTTGAACACACAATATTTTTATAGTGGTTATATGGATTTAAATCCTTTAGTCCACTCTTCCAAGTCACTTAGACCTTGGGTTATACTATAAACACACAGTTTACAATATCTCCACTTACGCCAAAACAAGAAATGAATATGGCCGTAAGCTCGCAGCAGGAAATCACAAAGAAACTCCTAATCTCTGAAGTAATATCACTCACTAAGATGGATATCTACTTCTCACAACTTTTCTCTCTTACAGATTCACTCAGAAAATGTTTCTTTTTAACTTCAACGGCTTCAGTCAACCAATGACCTTCAGCAGACGAGTGAGCTGTTCTTGAGCTTTTGAGACTTAGAGAATATTTGCTATGATTTTGATCTCTCAGAAGTTGTGTTCCCTTTTTTCTCTCCGTCTCTTCAGCTATTTATAGTCACTCTTTGAATTATGTCCGTTGAAGAGAGACACAATTCAAATTTCTTGATTTCTGGTCCTTAATTTCCTCTAACGGCTCTCTGCACAGTGTCCGTACTGTCACCAGTACTTTTCTGTAGGCAGCATTAAATGCACCAAGCTGATATGAAGTCTTTCTTCAATCATTTGTCTTTAATAGCCTTGTACTTCAGCATTTATTACTTCCAGGGGCATTTATTACCGTTGGGAAGACTTCTTGATCCTTTCCACTTGGCTGATCTAAAGTGCAAGTCTGATGATGAACGAAGCTGATCCCAAACTTGAACAAATCTGATTTGAGTCGGCTGATCTTCACCAGTCTGATTTCTTTCCTTCAGCAGATCAATAGTCTTTTGGACCTTGAATTTTGACTCGTCTGATGTCTTCTTACTTGGTCAAAATTCTTCTGAGGGATATCAACTAAGTTAACTCTTACTTAGCAGATTTGGAGTTTTGGAAATCATCAAAACCTCCCTTTACTAATTGTCTTTAGTGCTTTTCATCTTCATCCTTATCCAACAATTTCCCCCTTTTTGATGATGACAAAACTTCAGCTAAGTACCTGTTTTACCTATACTAAAGTTTTTATCCTCACAATTTTCTGAGATAGAAAAAGTTTATTGGAAACAGAACTTGAACTTTTTATTGATATTTGAAAGTTATTACAAGTACAATTCTGTTGGAATCAGATGACCGAAAAAAATAATAAAGAAAACTGATACATTAAATTTTGCCTATACTAGTCATCAGCTTCTTCATCGTCTCCTTCAAGCATTTCTTCATATTCATAAGATGATTCTTCATCATCACCTTCTTCTTCATCTTCATCAGCCTCCACATCTAAAAGCAGATTGGACTTAGCAGCTTCCATTTTTACTTTGATCTCTTCTTCTTTTGCTATTTCGTCCATCTTCCTTTTGATCCTCTCTTCATCTTTGAATTTGGTAAAGGATTCTGATTTATCTTCTTCAGAATCCTTGGAAGCAGCCTTTTCTTCACCAGACTTGGCTTTTTCCTTAGAAACTTCAGCAGACTCTTCTTTGCCTTCAACTTTGTCAGCAACTTTAGTCTCTTCAGCAGCTTCAAGCTTTTCATCTTCAATGCAAGCAGTTTATTCAGCTTTTTGCTCTTCCTTCTTCTCTCCCCCCTTTTCGTCATCATCAGACATGGTGATACTGGCAGGTCTGATAGGAGGGTTGAGTGCAGTAGACTGAATTTTCATAGTAGCACATAAAGCCTTCAAGTTCTGATTTACTACATCGTGACTTGCTGTAAGATGATTGAGGGTGGTGCTGATGGTGTCAGTCTGATCATTAAAACAATCAATGTTAAGTTGCATAGTGGCAAGTTCTTCTTGTATAACATCTCCAGCTTGGTGAACTTCCTGCAACAAACCAACATTAACTGCTTTCTTTTCTTCGCTGACTCTGATGAAGTTGGCAGTAAGATCAGCTATGTTGTGTTCATCTCTTTTTAAGGCAGTATGAAGATGGTTGACATCAGCCTTCACATCTTCAATGTTTTTATTCATATCCACAACACTATGCAGCATCTACTTGGAATGATTTGCAGGCATGGGAAAGGTATCAATAGTAAGCCTGATAGTCCTAGCAGAAGGAAGTTGCATGTGCTCAAGTTGTAATTTGTTAGACTCTGCCAACTCTTGCTGCATTTTCTTCAACTGCATACTGTTCCTCTCTTCCATCTCTTTCATAGAATTTTCCATCAATAGCTGGAAGGCTTCCATCAGTGATGAATGTAAATCAGTTGATGAAGCGGGATGATCAGCAGCTTCACTATCTTCCCTACCTTCCTGGTGGACAGGAACATCATTCATTTCAGTCTTCTGATCATCTTCAGACTCCTTAGCTTTCCACTCAAGTGCTAAGGGTTCATCAGCAGCTCTGGGCTGATCAGTAACGTCTTCAAAAACTTTACTTATGATTTTGCCGTCATCACTAAAGGTTGTTGTTTGACGGATTTGTCGCACAACTGGCCACGGCTTTGGAGCAGATGGCTTTACCTTAGGCAATTCATAGTAATCTTTGACCTCTTTGCCAAAAGGGATCTGTTGAATGCTTGGCAACAGGGGCAACTCACTTGATGATCCTTGCTGATATCTTGATCTAGAAGCCCATTTTCTCAAGACAGTCATCACAGCAATCTGGATAGCCCTTTCAACAGCATCATCAGTCTTTCTTCTCTTCGCAGGCAAATGGTTTTCAATGATCTTGGCCTCCTCAGTGGCATAATCCTTAGCATATTGATGCATAGCATCCCATACAAAATGAGGATCCAAAGCTTGTTGAATAGAGTCAGTCTTCAGCCAATATAGAACCCACCTTTCTTCATCAGCTAACTCTTTCCAACCCTGAAGCTCTTCAAAAGACTTGTTCAGTCTATAGTCTCTCCACTTCATGTATCTGGGCTTTTCATGAGTGAACAGAGTCTTCAGCATCAGCTTCTGGTCATAATACGCCAGGGCCTTCTCAAACTTCTTGAAGAGATATTGATCAGAATTGATGATGTCAAATGATCTTCTCACTTCAAATTTTCCCTTTGGCTTGACCTCACTAGCAGGCACCTTTGTCTTGTTCTCTTTATTCTCATTAATTTTGATGCCTCCAGCATGAACAGGTCCATGAGCATCAGTTTTACTGATCTCAATGACCATAGCAAGTTCAGTGTCTTCAGCAGCTTTCTTCTCTGCTTCAGACATCTTTCTTCTTTCTTCATCTTTAGCAGCTTGAATCTTGCTAAGTTCCAAAGCTTTCTTTTCTTCCAGCTCATCCCTTTTTCTCTGCTCAGCCTCCTCCCTCTTCTTCTTATCAGCTGCAGAGATCTTTTTCTTCATGATAAGAATTTTTCTTTTTCCCTTGTCAGCTGGGGCAGGTTGAGGAGCAACAGATGGAAGAGGTGCAGCTGCAATGGGACTAATGATCACCACATATTGATCATCTTGAGGTTCTGTAACCTCAACTGTTGGCTTTTTTTTAACAGTCTGTTCAGCAGTAGACACTTCTTCAGCTCCAACAGGCCTCTATGCGGTCTGAGGACTTTCTCTTACCAAATCTGTTAACTCAGTGGGTGAGTCAACAAATGTTATCCTTTTTCTAACAGTCCTTCTTGCCTTTCCTTGAACAGGCACAGAAGCTCCTGTATCTCTAATTTGGCTTCTTGTCCTATGAGCAACATTCTCATCAGGACGCTCCGCAGATGGTGTTCTTGAAGATGATGCAGGGGACATGTTCTTGACATCAGCAGTGGTCTGATTTATAATTTCATCAGCTTCAGCATCAGACACCTTCTTCATTTTATCAGGAGCCTTATCCTTAGGCTCATCAGCCTTTTTCTTTTTGGATTCAACAGCCAGCTGAGCTGTTTTAACCAATCTCCTTGACCTTTTGGCAGGAGCCTCCTTTGAATCCTCAGCTCCTTCTTCCACGTCAGCTTCATCAGCTTTTCTCTTAAGAACAGGCAAGTACTTGGACATTGCCTTAGCAACATGGATCTCCTTCCCATTTGTCACATCACAACCCATGTGAAAGAGCAGATAACTTAGAGTGATTCTATGATTCGTCTGGGGACCCTTTTTGTTCTTCTTATCGTGGAAGCTAGCCAGAATATACCAAATAACCACGGACCAGTTGACCTCTAATCCATAGTAAATCGCCGCCATGATGCTGAATCTTTTCATTGTAACAGCTTCCAACGAAAAAGTGCAGTTTTCTATCAGCTTAGAGACCATATCAGCCATACGCTGATATTCATCCTTCAGCTACTTCTTCTTAATGTTGCCAGTCAACATTTCACCATCCTTGGCACAGATTGCCCAGAAATCTTGATGTCTCTCCCCAGTCAGAACATTGACGTCATGTCGTCCACTGTTGGACAGTCCAAAAGTTTCATGAAGCAGGGTGGGGGTAATGATAACAGATTTACCTCCGACTATTGCCTTGATCTCCTGGGTAGTGAAATCAATTGTCGTCGTACGGTAATACTCCAAAACTTGTTTAGTCCAGACCAAACCCTCATGATACTCCCTGAAATTTACTAATGAAGCAGATTTGAACTTCTCCAGTAGTTCCTTCATTAGATTGGTACCAGATTGGTAGCAAGTCTCGTACACCAAGTACATACCCTCAGCCTTTGATTCTTGTCCGGAGGCCTTCTTGATTCTGTTGATTGTTAGTGAAAAAGAAGAAATTTTTGCAGAAGATAACAAGTATTTTTCTCACAAGTGCTCTATGAATATTTGGGTGCGTAAAGAGCGACTAAGCTGATCAGATATGGATTTATAGAGTTAGGGTATTTCAGTTTCCGTGATACCAGCTAACCGTTAGATCCGTTTCTGTCAGTTTCGATCGTGCGGCATCAGTTACGCCTTTTCAAACTCAAAAAGCATTTAATGAGAGGCGGGAATGCGAACCGCCTTACTGTACTTATAAAAGCGTGTTTTAGATAAGACGTTTTTACTACACTTAGCTTTTATACAGTTGATCAGACATGTAAATAAAATACTTATCCGATAGGACTACCGTCCTGATGACAAAGCTGTTATCAGTGAAAGCCAATAACTGATAAACTTCCTCGGCTGTTTGTCAATCCAGCTAGGTAATTAATCTTCAATCTTCAAGACTTTAACCTTCTGATGAAAACATAACTTCAACTAACTGTCATCAAAAAATTTTATCTTTTAATCAGAAGTACCGCTAGTCTTACACGTTTTCCCTGACTTTAAGAATTCATAAGTTAACTAGTCTGTTGAGAGTTAATCCTTGAAGATAATGTGATGAGTAAGCTGTTGAACTCAAGTCTTCTGATGAGTTCCCCCTCAGCTTATGCATCCAATTTTAATAAACCCAGTTCAGCTCTTAGAGTTGAAAACATTGTTTCACTTAAAGGTTTTGTGAAGATGTCAGCAATCTGATTTTCAGTAAATACATATTCTATCATGACATTTCCTTTCTCCACATGATCTCTAATAAAGTGATGTTTGATCTAAATATGCTTAGTCCTTGAATGACTTATAGTATTTAGAGTAAGGCTGATTGCACTTGTATTGTCACTGTAGATAGGGATTCCACTGATTTTTATGTTGTAATCTTCTAGTTGATGCTTCAACCATAATATTTGTGCACAGCAAGCTCCAACAGCTATATATTCAGCTTCAGCAGTTGATATGGATACTGAAGTCTGTTTCTTACTCATCCAAGAGATCAGACGACTACCTAAGAACTGACAGGCACCTGTTGTGCTTTTCCTGTCAATCTTGCAGCCAGCAAGGTCAGAATCTGAATATCCAATAAGTTCAAATCCAGATTCCCTAGGATACCACAATCCCAAATCTTCAGTACCTTTAAGATATTTGAGTATCCTTTTGGCAGCTAAGAGACGAGATTCCTTAGGATTTGATTGAAATCTCGCACAAACCCCAACATAGTACATAATATCAGGTCTGCTAGCTGTTAAGTATAACAGTGACCCAATAATCCCTCTGTATTTGGTTATATCTACTGATTTTCCATCTTCATCTTTATCCAAACGAAGACTAGTAGACATTGGAATATTAGCAGTAGAGCTAGTTTCCATACCAAATTTGTTAAACAGATCTTTTGTGCATTTTGCTTGGCTGATGAATATTCCATCAGGCAACTGTCTTACTTGCAAGCCAAGAAAATAATTAAGTTCTCACATCATGCTCATTTCAAACTTGTTCTGTATCATCTTTGAGAACTTATCACACATCTGTTGATTTGTTGAACAAAAATAATGTTGTCCACATATATTTGTACAAGCAAAATATGTTCTTCCCATTCTATAGTGAACAGGGTCTTGTCTACCTTACCTTTACGAAATCATTTAATTAAAAGAAAATCAGATAGAGTATCATACCATGCTCTTGGAGCCTGTTTCAGTCCATAGAGGGCTTTCTTTAGACGATACATCTTGTCTTCTTCTTGATAAGCTTCAAATCCAGGTGGTTGTTCAACATAAACTTCTTCTTGTAATTCTCCATTGAGAAAAGCTGATTTCACATCCATTTTATAGACTGTGAAATTCTTATGAGCATCATAGGCAAGAAAGAGTCTGATTGCCTCTAATCTTGCTACTGGTGCAAAAGTTTCATCAAAGTTAATACCTTCTTCTTGACAATACCCTTTGGCTTGAGTTAGCAGCTGAGTTGAGATCAGGTAGTATGATGGGAATATATTCTTCATTCTTTTCAATACTCAATTTCTGAAAATCAGTAGACAGCTTTTGATCAGTATTTTGATTCTTTTCAGAAGATTGATTTGGTTCATCAAACACTACACGAATGGATTCTTCTACAAGTAAAGTTCTTTTGTTAAAGACTCTATAAGCTTTACTAACAGTAGAGTATCCTACAAATACTGCTTCATCAGCCTTTTCTGCAAAGGTAGTAAGGTGATTTTTTCCATTATTTAAAACAAAGCATTTACAACCAAAAATTTTAAAGTAATGAATGTTTGGTTTTCTGTTGTTCCAAACTTCATATGGAGTCTTGTTTTGGTGCTTGTTGATCATGCATCTGTTTTGGGTAAAGCATGCTGTATTTGTTGCTTCTGCCCAAAATCTTTGAGGCAGCTTAGCTTCAGCTATCATGGTTCTGGTAGCTTCTTTTAGAGTTCTGTTTCTCCTTTCAGCAACTCCATTCTGTTGAGGGGTTCTGGCAGCAGAGTACTCATGGCTGATTCCTCTGGCATTACAATACTCTTCAACAATAGAGTTTGTAAATTCAGTCCCTCTATCTAATCTGATCTTTAGTATTTTCATACTCTTTTTGTTCTGGATCTGCTCCATCAGATTTGTAAGATGCTCCTTGGTCTCACTTTTCTTCTTCATGAAAATCACCCAAGTGTATCTTGAATAATCATCCACAACAGCTAGGCAGTATTTCTTTCCACCATTGCTGACTGGATCAATAGGTCCAAATAAGTCCATATGTAACAGCCCCAAGATCCTTCCAGATGATTGGTGCTTCTTGTCTTTGAATGATGACTTGATTTGTTTACCCTTCTGACAAGCGTCACAATCCTTATCTTTGCTCATGACTGTCTTTGGAATTTCTTCTACCAGATCATTCTTGATAAGTCTGTTGATGGTCTTGAAATTCACATGATTCATTCTTTTGTGCCACAGCCAACTAATTTCACTTGGTGTTGATGCCACCAAACAAACACTTGAATTCTTGTCAACAGAATTCCAGTTCACTGTGTAGACATTCCCTTGTCGTCTTCCAGATAAAATAACCTTCTTTGTACCAATATGTTCAACGTAGCACTTATCTGTTGAGAAAATTACTGAATATCCTTTGTCACAAAATTGACTTATGCTCAGCAAATTGTATTTGAGGCCTTTAACATAAGAGACGTCAGATATCTCAATGTTCCATATCTACTCGTGCCCATATCCTAAAGCTGAGAAGTATACAGAGAAAGAAAAGAGAATCAGAAAGGAAAGAAAGCATCAGAAAGGCAAGGTGCTGTTAGCAGAAGCTAAGAAGCTAGCTGCTATCTACTCGTCTGATTCAGACTCAGACACTTCTGATGAAGAGTCTACTAAAGATGAGAGCCCTGCACTTATCTGCTTGATGAGAGTCTCTGAGGATGATGAGGTAACTCCTCTTGAGAATGAATTATTCAATTCATTTGAGCAAATGGTAGTTAATAATACAAGTATTGTTGATGCATTTGCTAAGCTTAAGGAAGAGATGATATTGCTAAGAGAGCAAAACAGTTCACTGAAACTTAAGGTTGAAAAACCAAAAGAATCAGCTGAATATAAACTGCTTGAGCAAGAGAATGAGTCTCTGAAAGCTTAATGTGAAGTTCATAAGGGTAAAGTTATGGAACTTGAAAAGATAACTGTGTCTCAGGAAAAAGCATCTGTTGCATCCACTCATATGTCTAATAAACAGAAGATACCTTTAGAACATGACAAGTTAGAACTGAATCATACTGAAAAATTTGTATCAGCTGACAACAGTAAGGTCATCATGTATGTTCAGACTACTAAACCTGCTTCACCTAAGAAAGAATTAAAGGAGAAGAAAGCTCCTAAGGCTAAAAAGAGCAAAGAGCCTAGTGTAGGAAAACAGACTGGTAAGACCAAACAACAGAGTCCCAAGAAGCCTGCTGATAAGGCTAAAACCAATCAGACTAGTGGTAAAACTAAGTCGTCTGCAAATGATCTAGCACCTAGTAAGCCAAAGAAGCATAAGAACAAGAAAAATCAAAATGCTTGGTATGGAAATAAATCATATTATGTGCAAACTGCTGCATATCCTCCTATGTATCATGCACCTCAATTTCCAAATTATTATGCACCATATCCTGCTCCTCCAGTGCATGCATATCCTGTATATCATGCATTTTATTCTACTTATGAGCAACATCCTTATCATATTGATTATCAACATAACAAATCTGATGGATATGATGAAGATAAACCTGCTTATGCTCCTGTTAAAACTTAGAAGCCTAAGAAGCCTAAGACTTCAACCTCTTGGGTTGTCAAGGGTGGAACTAATCCTTCGGGACCCTCTCAATAAGGGTACCTAAAATAATTTTATTTTATTTTATTTTGTAGGTTAGGATTACGAGTAGGAGTAAAGTAGAGAAAATCTGGTACTTGGACAGTGGCTGTTCAAGACACATGTGTGGAAGCATACATGAGCTGACTGATGCTGTTGCTGTGGATGGCCCCGAAGTAACCTTTGGAGACAGCAAGGAAGGCAAAATTTTAGCAAGTGGAAGATTTATCAAAGGCAACATTAAGATATCTGACGTCTCTTATGTTAAAGGCCTCAAATACAATTTGTTGAGCATAAGTCAATTTTGTGACAAGGGATTTTCAGTCATCTTCTTATCAGATAGGTGCTATGTTGAACATATTGGTAGAAAGAAGGTCATCTTATCTAGAAGACGACAAGGAAATGTCTACACAGTGGACTGGAATTCTGTTGACAAGAGTTCTAATATTTGTTTGGTGGCATCAACACCAAGTGAAGTCAGTTGGTTGTGGCAAAAGAGAATGAATCATGTGATTTTCAAGACCATAAACAGACTTATCAAGAACGATTTGGTAGAAGGAATTCTAAAGACAGTCATGAGCAAAGATAAGCTTTGTGACGCCTGTCAAAATGGTAAACAAATCAAGTCATCTTTCAAGAGCAAGAAGCACCAATCATCTGGAAGGATTTTGGAGCTGCTACATATGGACTTATTTGGACCCATTGATCCAATCAGCAATGGTGGGAAAAAGTACTGCCTAGCTGTTGTGGATGATTATTCAAGATACATTTGGGTGATTTTCATGAAGAAGAAAAGTGAAACCAAGGAGCATCTAACAAATCTGATAGAGTTGATCCAGAATGAAAAGAGCATGAAGATATTGAAGATCAGATCAGATAGAGGGACTGAATTTACAAACTCAACATTTGAAGAGTATTGTAATGTCAGAGGAATCAGCCATGAGTACTCTGCTGCAGGACCCCTCAACAGAATGGAGTTGCTGAAAGGAGAAACAGAACTCTAAAAGAAGCTGTCAGGACAATGATATCTGAAGCAAAGCTGCCCCAAAGATTCTGGGCAGAAGCCACAAATACAGCATGCTTTACCCAAAACAGATTCATGATCAACAAGCACCAAAATAAGACTCCATATGAAGTTTGGAACACCAGGTAGCCAAACATTCATTACTTTAGAATTTTTGGTTGTAAATGCTTTGTTTTAAACAATGGGAAAAATCACTTTACTGCCTCTGCAGAAAAGGCTGATGAAGCTGTTTTTGTAGGATATTCTACAGTTAGTAAAGCTTATAGAGTGTTTAACAAAAGAACTTTACTTGTAGAAGAATCTATTCATGTAGTATTTGATGATCCAAATTAATCCTCTGATCAAAATCTATCTACTGATTTTCAGAAATTGAGTGTTGAAAGAAATGAAGAATATGTACCCATCATACTACCTGATCTCAACTCAGCTGCTAACTTAAGTGCTGTTCAAAATCACACTGCTGATTGTTTAACAGACGACTTGCAAACAACTGACAGACCAGAGACTGTTCAACAGACAATAAATATTCAACAGACTACTACTGAAACTCCAACAGTATTGTTGCAAGATCAAAACAGAGGACAACATTCAGATTTGCAACCTGATCTCAGATGGCTCAAGAATCACCCACCTGAATTAGGGATTGGTGATCCTTTAGATAGAGTTAAGACAAGGAGAGCTGCTGCAAATGATGCAATGTTTTTCAGCTTTCTATCTCAAATAGAGACCAAAAAGATTAAAGAAGCACTTAATGATTCAAATTGGATTTAAGCTATGCAAGAAGAGTTAAATCAATTTGAAAGGATTGAAGTCTGGTATTTAGTTCCTAGACCAAGTCATCAAAGGGAAATTGGCACTAAGTGGGTATTCAGAAATAAAATTAATGAAGATGGTATTGTTACCAGAAATAAAGTAACATTAGTGGCCAAGGGTTACTGCCAAGAAGAAGGCATTGACTTTGATGAAACATTTGCACCAGTAGCAAGATTAGAGGCAATCAGATTATTTCTCGCCTATCCTGCTCATAAAAATTTCACAGTCTATCAAATGGATGTGAAATCTGCCTTTCTCAATGGAGAATTGCATGAAGAAGTATATGTTGAACAACCTCCTGGATTTGAAGCTTATCAAGAAGGAGATAATGTATATCGTCTGAAGAAAGCGCTCTATGGAGTGAAACAGGCTCCAAGAGCATGATGTGTGATAAGTTCTCCAAGCTGATGTAAAACAAGTTTGAAATGAGCATTATGGGTGAACTAAACTATTTTCTTGGTTTGCAAGTAAGACAGTTGCCTGATGGAATATTTATTAACCAAGCAAAATACACAAAAGATCTATTCAAGAAATTTGGTATGGAAACTAGCTCTACTGTTAGTGTTCCTATGTCTACTGGACTTCGTTTGGATAAATATGAAGATGGCAAATCAGTAGATATAACCAAGTACAGAGACATTATTGGGTCACTAATGTATCTAACAGCAAGAAGACCTGATATCATGTACTCTGTTAGGGTTTGCACGAGATATCAATCAAATCCTAAGGAATCTCATCTCCTGGCTGCCAAAAGGATACTTAGATACCCTAAAGGCACTCAAGAATTGGGATTATGGTACCCTAGAGAATCTGGATTTGAGCTAACATGTTATTCAGATTCTGACCTTGCTAGCTGGAAGATTGATAGGAAAAGCACAACAGGTGCCTGTCAATTCTTAGGTAGTTACCTGATCTCATGGATGAGTAAGAAACAGACTTCAGTATCCATATATACTGCTGAAGCTGAGTACATAGCTGTTGGAGCTTGCTGTGCACAAATACTATGGTTGAAGCATCAACTAGAAGATTACAACATTAAAATCAGTGGAATCCCTATCTACTGTAACAATACAAGTGCAATCTCTCTTCATCAGAACACTACAAGTCATTCAAGGACTAAGCATATTGAAATCAAACATCACTTTATAAGAGATCATGTGGAAAAAGGAAATGTTATAATAGAGGATGTTCATACTGACAATCAGATCGCTGATATTTTCACTAAACCTTTAAGTGATGCAAGGTTTTCAACTTTAAGAGCTGAACTAGGATTATTAAATTTAGATGCATAAGTTGAGGGGGAACTCATCAGAAGACTGGAGTTCATCAGCTTACTCATCTTATCATCGTCAAGGTTAACTCTCAACAGACTAGTTAACTTATGGACTCTTAAAGTCAGGAGGAACGTGTAAGACTAGCGGTACTTCTGACTAAAAGATGAAATCTGTTGATGAAAGTTAGTTGAAGTTATATTTTCATCAGAGAAGTTCTTAACTCTTGAAGATTGAAGATTAATTATCTAGCTGGATTAACAAGCAGCTGAGGAAGATTACTAGTTATTGGCTTTCACTAGTAATATCTGTCGTCAGGACACTTATCTGATCAGATAAGTATTAAGTTTATTCATCTGATTACTTATATAAAAGCTCTGTTATTTAAAAATGTTATATCTGAAAACACGCTTTTATTAGTCGACTGAGGCGGTTCGCATTCCAGCCAGTCACTTAATGCTTTTGAAATTTTAAATGCGTAATTGTCGCCCCACGATCGTAACTGACATCAAACAGATCTAACGTTAGCGTGTAACACAGAAACCGAAGCACCTCAACTCTTTAAATACAGATCTGATCAGCTTACTGATCTTTTACGCACCCCAAATACTTTCTAAGTCATTCAAAAGATTTTTGCTCTCATTTTCTGCGAAAATACACTCGTCCTACTAACACTTTTCAGATAATCATAATAACTCCTCAACAAGAAGCCAAAGCTGAAGGTATGTATCTAGTTTATGATACATATCACAAAACAGGAACATAATTGATGAAGTCGATTCTGGAAAAGTTCAAGGAAGCAACACTTGTGGATCTTATGGAAGCCCATGACGAAATGGTCTACAAAGACCAAGTTCCGGAGTTCTACGGAGCCAAGGACGTTGTTGATTTTAGTACACTGGAAATTTAAGCAACCGTTGGAGGGAAAGCAATATGTATCACTCCGGCGTTGTTGAGTGAGAAGTACAAACTATCTAACAAAAGAAGAACATACATGACAACCCTAGCTGAAGAAAAAGAACAGGAATTTTGGAGCATTTGTGCTCATGGAGGGGAAATAATGTCAGGTAACATAAAGAAAAGGCAATTCATTGATGAATGTTGGTCCCAAAAGTGGTCAATGAGATCTAGAGGGGGGGTGAATAGATCTCATAAACATTAAAAACTTTTTCTCTAACATTTCTGTCAGCAGACAAAGCTGATCTGATTCGTAAGATTACTAAGCTGATCGCGCACAAAGCTTTGAACAGCAGAGTTGACCACTCATCTGATTTCACTAGGCTGATTCAGATATACACAGAGTTTCAAAACTTGTATGCAGCAGATATATCAAATATGTTTTTCAAACAAGTTCCTCTTCAACGTTTTTCCCCAGTTTTGCAAATTCCTCAATCTAAAAGACTCTTCTTTTAAAACGTTTGTTTACTTATGAAAATATGCAAGTTAAAAATAAGTAATCAAACACAAGGAATTTTTATAGTAGTTATACGGATAAAAATCTTTTAGTTCACTCTTCCAAGTCATACAGATCTTGGGTTATACTATAATCATACAGATTACAATATACTCTGCTTGCGCCAGACAACAAATGAAATGACCACAAATGCGTAGTAAGAAATCACTTAGAAATCCTACTCTCCAAAGCTAGATTACTCACAAAGATGAATCTACACTTCTCGCAACACTCAGTATAGGAAATCACTCAGAAGACCTATACTACGAAGTTATATCACTCACAAAGATGGATATAAATTTCTTCTCTTTACAGTTGAATGTCACTCAGACAAACAAAGGCTTGAACTTTGTTCTTCAACAACTTTAGCTCCGTCAACATATGACTTTGCTTGTGATAAGACGACTCAACTGATGGATCTTGCTCTAAGGATATGATCTTGAATTGTGCAAGTCTTTTTTTCAGATCTCCAGTTAGTCTTCTATTTATACTCCGGATTTGAATTTCTGCCCGTTGAAGGAAGGCGAAATTACTCTTTAACCCTGAGCAACGCTCTTATTCTCTGACGGCAGCTTTTGCTTTTGCAGACTGTCTTCTGTACACTCTGTTGTACGGATGTTCACTTTATATCCAGTCGCATTTAATGCACTCAGCTGGTTACCGTTGATAAGCTTACTTCATCGACTTCACTACTGATAGGAACGCTCGGCTGATGACCACTCTCCTGATGATCACTCGGCTGATGGCTACTCGGCTGATTCGGTTACTTTGCTTCAAGACCTTGAGATAGGTTTCACTAAGCTCTTCTTAGTTGATGACTTAACCTTTTGATCTGCAAAACCATTATGGCCTTTTTGTCATCTTCAAAACCTTCTCTAATTTGTACCAACAACTTCCTCCTTTTTGGTGATGACAAAACCTTCAACTAAGAACGTTTTCTAAGTCTTCAGATTTGGTCTTCATACCTTGAGATGGAAATTTATTGATCTGATACAATTTAAAAAAAAATACCAATAGTTGGTTCTTTTTCCCTTTTCTGATCTTCTGCTTAAAGGGTTCATAGTTACATCCTTTATCTTCCCCTTTTTTGTCATCAACGCCAATACTTGAGTTGCATCTCTTCTTCCCCTTTTTCTCTTTATAGGATTGCAAACTTAGTATGCCGAAGACAATTAGGTGAGTACTAGGCTAATTTAGGTAGTATTCGTTGCTATTTATCACTCCAGCTAGAAAATTCCCCCTAATGTGATAACTCTGTGAAAACAGTGTTATCAAGTCTATTTCCTTAACTCATTCGATTACTTTTATTAGAGTTTGGTAGTATCTTAGGCAATTTTAGTTAGTTTTGTGTTTTGTCGCTCGAGTCATTGGTTTGGTTGTTTTGTGCATGAATTGAGGTATATTCTTATATATTGTGTCAAGACTTAGCAATTTTGGATCTAAGAACATGATTGGAAGTGAAGAACAACAAATTAAAGATCAAATGAAGTCAAGTAGTGCAAGAACGAAGAAGGAAAATGCTGTCAGAAATGTTGTTATGCACTCCGAGGACCATAACTCATTCAAGGAAGCTCCAATGAAGTTGAATTTCGACTATGATGTAGAGGAATGAGTTAGCTACACCACAGATTTTACGGATCTTGATTTGGAGTTCGAAGCTGAGAGTTATGAGACTTGTAAAACTGTTGCGCAAATCTGACGCGATTTTCAGAGGGATTTTTAAGGAAATTCTTGGGCCCAAAGTCTCCTACTTGGAATCAACTTGGTAGATCTATATAAGGACTTCTAGGTCACGAAATTACACATCTTTGATCAGCTCTTACTCTTAACATACTTTTCTCATAAAATACACCTACAACATCAAAGATCTACTTGGAGAAAGATTGAAGAAGAAAAGAGAGAAATCCTGAAGATCACCCAAGCAAGAAGAACGCAATATTGAAGATCTTGATCTTGGATTCATCGTTTTCTCTATAAAACCACATGAACTCAGATTTGTTTTTCTTTATTATTTTTCTTCTTATATTTATCATGAATTAATTCTTTAGGATCTAGGGTTTTTATGAAACTATGTTACTTTGATTATTTTTATTAGATTATTCGTAGTTAGGGGCAATTCTTGTGTTTGATTTAATTTCGTTCTCTATGCTTGCAACTTGACTGATCACCTAATTATTAGATTTAATATTCTTTTCGAACTTGGAAAAGGGAGATTAGGATTAGATAGGAAATTGAATAGTAAACGACTCTTAGGATAGGGATATACTTAAGGCGTTTATACCCGTTACATGAGGTTCGTGTTTAATGCTTTGTGTTATTTATGAATCACCTAGGAATAGGATCGATTTGTATAATACATTAGGTTCTTATGTAATTCGGAAGATACGTAGGAATATACTTGAATCCTCGGGTAGCACTCTTGTCACCACAATAGCTACGAAAATCTCAATTGAGCAATCGATAGATAACATAGTGGATCATAACCCTAGGTTTCTCTTCTCATTATTCGAACTCAATCCAAGTACTTAGGTTAGTTAATTCATTTAGTTAATCTTGTTAATTTAAACCTGAAAACACTTATGAATTTGGAATGAATTAAAAGTAAATTAGGAATTGGACATGGTAGATATTTAATCAAGTCCCTGTGGAGACGATACTCTTATACTTACTCTTTATTACTTGTTCGATACGTGCACTTGCATTTATTTGCGTGTGTAAAATCCGCAACAAGGTTTTGGCGCCGTTGCCGGGGACTAGCAACATAAGTTTGCCAATTTTTATTTTTGA
Source organism: Penstemon eatonii (assembly GCA_038501285.1). Lineage (NCBI taxonomy): Eukaryota > Viridiplantae > Streptophyta > Magnoliopsida > Lamiales > Plantaginaceae > Penstemon > Penstemon eatonii. The sequence continues at coordinate 61,238,760 of CM076710.1, forward strand.
TTTTTCTTTTGGTTGGTTCCTAGTCAGTTATTCTTTTTCTCGTTCTCTTCATTTGGTATGAATCATAACAGTTATCATTGGCGTAATGAAGGAACAACTTGTGTGTATTGTGCAGGTGAACACTCGTACGATCGTTGCCCACTGAATTCAAATTCATGGATATACGTGGATCAATTTCAGGATAGTCAGTATGGTCAGAATCTTCACCCCAACAACTACAATTCAGGGTGGGGGACTAACCCAAATGTTCCATGGAGCGATGATCTGGGTAGTAATCAATACATAAATTTCATGATGACCAACTCGTTCATACCTCCAAGCTACCAAGAGTATTCTCAGCCACCACCAACAGAACCAAGTATTGCATTTATGAGAGCATTCACCGATTGTATAGAGGAGATGAAAAAGATCAGATCTAAAATTGATCAAGCGTATTCTCAACCATCAATAGAACCAAGTATTGCATTTATGATGGCATTCACCGATTGTATGGAGAAGATGAAAATGATCGAATCTGAAATTAACGCATTCAATTTAAGAATGGGTAATCTACCTCAAGGCTCACTCTTGAATGAAGAGGATAATTCGATGTTATCAGATACTAAGCCGAGCGAGACAAATTCTCTTATTGTTGAGAGTGAAATAGAGCAGCCGCATAGCAATAAATGGACAAGTTTCGATGTTCGTCATAACGAGGAGATCCCGGATGTAGAAGAAAATATCTTAACCATTCCGGAGGACGATCAAATCAGGGAATACATCGAAATCGACAAGTCAATGACGTTGATAGATGTGATTGAGGTAATGGAGATAGATGAGGATACAATTGAGTTTATCATACCTCCAATTTATGAGTCAAAATGCGATGAATCTTATTTTGGTGTGGATGAGATATTAATGAGAGATACGCAAAAAGGAAGGGTTGATGATAAAACGAAGTACAATATGCATACCCATCCTCAAAGCGTGACTTGGATAAGAGTTGGTAAAGATTACAAGAGATTTGAACCTGGGGATAGAGCTTGTCGATTCGATACGAGGTTCAAATTTGTCCCAATTAAGCTTACAAGGGAAAGACCAAATTTCGGGACAACAAAGAAAGCAAAAAGGCCCGGACTTATGCTTGATCCGGATGGAACCCTATTTGATTATTGGCCACCTTAAAAGGGAAGTATCAAAGTCGAGCTAAGGAGTTAAACCTAAGCGCTTCTTGGGAGGCAACCCAAGCTTTTATTTGTTTTTGTTTTTGCATTTTTTGTTTCGTTTTGTTTTAGTTTTAGTGTGATCTGTGGTGTTTTGTTGGGTTTTGCAGGCGTATTGTGGTGCAAGGTAACGAGGAGATGAATATTTCGTGGACTGGGGCGTTTTGGAGAAGAAGAATAATCAAGCCATGGCACAATTTGAGTCAGGCCATGGCTCAATTCTTGAACAATAAAGTGAACAAATTCCAGCAGCTTTAAGCCATGGCACAACTTGAATAAGGCCGTGGCTCTATTTCAAGTGCAAGAAAGAGTAAATTTTCAGAATCGAAAAGCCATGGCTCAAATTGGATCGAGCCATGGCCTCAAAAAAAAAAAAAAAAAAGAAAAAAAAAAAAAGAAAAATAAAGAAGGTCTTCTCCCCTACCAAAATCACCAAACCCTTTTCTCTCTTTCAGCCGCCGACCACCACAACCCGCCGCCGCGCCCTCCTCCAACATCAACACCGCCTCACCTATGCAACGCCACCGCCGACCACCACACACCGCCGCAAGCCGAACACAGCCGCGGACCTACCTCTTTCTCTCCTTCAGCCACGCCGCCCTCATCCCCCACGGACCCAGCCGTACCCAGATCTGCCTCTCTCCCTCAGATCTGCCGTCGCACGAACACCAGTCGCACCCAGCCCCAACAGTCGCACCCAACCCCAACAATTGCACCCACGCGAGCTCAACCTCGCCGAAACCCCACCGCCGCACCTTCATCTTCTTCAGCCGCCCTTGCCCAGAAACCCTAACCTCCGCCTCGTTCTCTCCATCAGCCGCGACCGCGACCCTCTCTCCCTCAGATCTGCCCCGCTGAAACCCCACGCGAACATAGCACAACCAGCTCCCCTCTCCACGCGAACCGCCGCCCTTTCTCTACCTCAGATCAGATCACCGCTGCGACCTGCACCTTTCTCTCCAACATCAGCCGCGACCCGCCCTTCTCCTCCCCAATATCCACCACCGACCGAAACCTAACTCCCGCCGCCATTCCTCTTCCCACGCAAACCCTAACCGCCGCACCCCCTCAGATCTGAGCCGCCACCGCACCTTCATCTTCCTCCGCCGCCATCAGCCGCACTCAACCACAAATCAGCCGCCCCTGCACAAAACAGCCACCAGCCCAAATCTTAACGCCGCCGCGGCACCTCGATCTTAGTTGGACATCTCTCAAGGACGGTAACAATTGCTTCTTGCCCTTCTTGGTTCGATTCTTGGATTTTGATTTCGATTGTTAGTTTGAGGGCGTATTATGCTATTTTTGGATTTTTGTTGATAATTATTTGAGGATTGTGGAGGAACGGGTTCTTGAACGTAGTTTAGATAATTGGATTTGTGCTTGATTGTGTGGGTAGTTGAGATTGATTATATTTTCGGTTTTGGTGTGCTACTTGGGAATTGATTGTTTTGGTGGAGTGAACCAAATGGTACCACGAAGTCGAGCGGTCTCGAGGATGATGCGTATGATGGACAGACATGCAGGAGACCGCCAGACACAGCCTCGTAGGGATGTATTCTTGTCACTGATCTATGTTATATTTTGTTGGTGGTTTTATTACTGTCTGCATGTGCATATTCTCATATTTCCTGTTTGGTTAGTCTGACATGTTTCAACTCATGTGTTTAGGTCACAATGAGGACACTGTTTGTTTTAAGTTTGGGGGTGAGGTCGCATTTACTTCGTGCATGCTAGGTCGACTTTGACTAATTATTTTGAAATTTTATGTGTTTTTGAATGTTTTTTCTGCACATTTTAAGCACGAATACATAATCGAGAATTTAGGATGACGTTAGAGAATTATAGTTAGAATAGAGCTTAAAAAATCCTTTCTTGCCTACATGGTCTCTAGATTCGAGGGTTAAAATGCTAAGGGTCTAAGAGATAGTTTTGCCTAAGTTTGGGGGGAAGGATAACTTTAACAAGAACCAAATGAAGCAAATGATTAAAAAAAAAAAAAACTATAAGTTAAATTCAAAGAAAATAACCTCACTTGTATGAGACCTGAAAAACCTCATCGCTTGAGACGTATACTTGCACTCCTCTAACTTGACTGCGATAAGATGAACGATATATGGGTGCATCGACTTAACTATTATACTATTCTGCACTCCTCTATTTTGACTGCTTCTTTAGAACGAGTTATGAGTGTGGGTGGTGCTAAATATACTTAAGTTATGCTCATTAATGAAGAAAATGTTAAATGAAAGTTCAAACTTAAAGGAGTCCATAACTTCGATTGAAAGCTTTGCTAGAACTTAGTAATTAGTATGATAACCTAAGAAAATAGAGAATATGTATGACAATTTAGGAATTCATGCAATTAGGCTCAATGATTTCGAAGCTATATGGATCTAGGTGATTCCGACATTCTCGTTTTATGTATTTACACACACACGCAGGAACTACATGATAGAATGCATAAGGTTTTGAAATTGATGGTTAGTAGTTTGACTTGGGATGCATGATTGTAAATGTTCGTGTCGTTGTTTAAGTTTTTGTCATTACTCGAGGACGAGCAATAGTTTAAGTTTGGGGGTGTGATAACTCTGTGAAAACAGTGTTATTAAGTCTATTTCCTTAACTCATTCGATTACTTTTATTAGAGTTTGGTAGTATCTTAGGCAATTTTAGTTAGTTTTGTGTTTTGTCGCTCGAGTCATTGGTTTGGTTGTTTTGTGCATGAATTGAGGTATATTCTTATATATTGTGTCATATTTGTAGGCCTTAGCTATTTTGGATCTAAGAACATGATTGGAAGTGAAGAACAACAAATTAAAGATCAAATGAAGTCAAGTAGTGCAAGAACGAAGAAGGAAAATGCTGTCAGAAATGTTGTTATGCACTCCGAGGACCATAACTCATTCAAGGAAGCTCCAATGAAGTTGAATTTCGACTATGATGTAGAGGAATGAGTTAGCTACACCACAGATTTTACGGATCTTGATTTGGAGTTCGAAGCTGAGAGTTATGACACTTGCAAAACTGTTGCGCAAATCTGACGCGATTTTCAGCGGGATTTTTAAGGAAATTCTTGGGCCCAAAGTCTCCTACTTGGAATCAACTTGGTAGATCTATATAAGGACTTCTAGGTCACGAAATTACACATCTTTGATCAGCTCTTACTCTTAACATACTTTTCTCATAAAATACACCTACAACATCAAAGATCTACTTGGAGAAAGATTGAAGAAGAAAAGAGAAGTCCTGAAGATCACCCAAGCAAGAAGAACGCAATATTGAAGATCTTGATCTTGGATTCATCGTTTTCTCTATAAAACCACATGAACTCAGATTTGTTTTTCTTTATTATTTTTCTTCTTATATTTATCATGAATTAATTCTTTAGGATCTAGGGTTTTTATGAAACTATGTTACTTTGATTATTTTTATTAGATTATTCGTAGTTAGGGGCAATTCTTGTGTTTGATTTAATTTCGTTCTCTATGCTTGCAACTTGACTGATCACCTAGTTATTAGATTTAATATTCTTTTCGAACTTGGAAAAGGGAGATTAGGATTAGATAGGAAATTGAATAGTAAACGACTCTTAGGATAGGGATATACTTAAGGCGTTTATACCCGTTACATGAGGTTCGTGTTTAATGCTTTGTGTTATTTATGAATCACCTAGGAATAGGATCGATTTGTATAATACATTAGGTTCTTATGTAATTCGGAAGATACGTAGGAATATACTTGAATCCTCGGGTAGCACTCTTGTCACCACAATAACTACGAAAATCTCAATTGAGCAATCGATAGATAACATAGTGGATCATAACCCTAGGTTTCTCTTCTCATTATTCGAACTCAATCCAAGTACTTAGGTTAGTTAATTCATTTAGTTAATCTTGTTAATTTAAACCTGAAAACACTTATGAATTTGGAATGAATTAAAAGTAAATTAGGAATTGGAATTGGTAGATATTTAATCAAGTCCCTGTGGAGACGATACTCTTATACTTACTCTTTATTACTTGTTCGATACGTGCACTTGCGTTTATTTGCGTGTGTAAAATCCGCAACAACTTCAAGAATTGATACCACTTGATGCTATTTGTGGTCTGATTCCACTTGTAGTCTGATGCTATTTGTAGGCTGATACTACTTGTATTCTGATACTACTTGTATGAATGTAAATAAGATTAGTCAGCTGATATCACTTGTTGATGTGATAACACTTGCTGATACCACTTGATGTAGTACATTCTTGAATAATACTTGGCTGTTGAGTTCCAGTCGGCTTATAAGAGGCAGTCTTCTAATAGCTTCATTTTGACTTATTGAAAACTTCATCTCTATTTAGGAGTACCGCTAGTCGTACACGTTCCACCTAAGTTCAAGAATCCGTGGTCAAGTAGTCTGATGAGAGTTTCTATTCAAAACCACTCAGCCGTTGAATTCCAGTAAGCGGTTCTGGATTAGTCTTCTGATAAGTTCCCCCTCAACTTATGAATCCAAAATCAACAAACCACTTTTTTTGTCACATGGTTGACTGATACCACACTTGTTGGTGATACTGCTTGTTGCGATCAGTTGTTGGTTTCTAATACCACTTGTTATTCTTTGATAATATTCAACTTTTCAACACTCTTGCATTCCTTGAAATATCCAAATGTAGAGTCTACCACTTGAATTATACCACTTTGTAGATACCACTTATTTGATAACACACTTGTTTGTACATGCTTGCTGGTGAGACCACTTGTTGAACTTGGAGAAATTTGCAAGGCAGTCAACTCATCTTTGTCATCTCACATGTACTTCACCTGTAAAACAAATGACTAATTTTGGTACCCCTTATTTATTGGGTCCAGCAGGGTTAGTATAGCCTTTAACATGTGATGATCCAGTGACTTATGTTTTATCATGACAATACCACTGCTTGTTGGTCATGATTAAAAACAGTGCTCATAAGCAAAGTAAGATGCATGAAGTATGTGATAATCACGCATATTATAATGAGGATGGCAACAGCACAGTGAAAATGATCAGCATGATAATATGGATAAGCATTGGATGTCATAATAATAATGATCATAATGTGATTCAAATTCTTGCCAGATAATTCATTTTTGCCTCAATTTCTCGCCTGAGTTATTTAATAACTCACCTTAGATTTAGCAGACTTGACATTTAAATTTTACTCCTATCAGAAACCTATTCGGCTGATGGGTTTTAGTAGTCTGATTCGTCTTAGGTAGCTTACTAGGTGTTCTAACCTGTTGAGCATCAGTAGACTTGTTCTTCTAAGCCTCTGATTTTCCTTCTATTTAGAGAATGATGCAAGTTTTACTTTTAAAGTTCATTTATATCTTCAAAAAAAATTGCATACTCAGCTTTTAGAGTTTCATTCTCATGCTCAAGCGTTTTGGTAGTCAGCTGATTCTTGAGGTTTTTCAACCTAAAATTTCAGTGATCTGATTTGCTCTTTTTAGCAGAGTCATCTCTTCATTAAGCTTGGCAAATGCACAAACAATATTTGAATTTGTAATTTAGCATTTATTCAATGATTCAAATAGTGCATTTCATTAATAGTAGAAGTTACCTCAGTTTCAGAATCCACAGATTCTATGACAGTTTAGCATAGAGTTTCAGGTACTTCTTCAAATTCTATATCAGACGACTGACAGTCTGAATAAGATGTGCATGAGTTTATTAGCTTTGCTGCATCAGCTAACTTTGATTTTCTCTTACTAAGCTTACGCTCCTTTTTGGCACGATTTTCCTTTTCAGCAAACTTTTCAGATGATGAGTGAGAATGATCTTTGATCGAGAGTCCATACTCCTCTTCATTGTAGTCTCTAAGTTTAGCTTTGGAGGAATCCCTGTTTTCCTGAGAATGATCAGAAGAAGATGAAGTAGCATTTTTATATTTCAATTTCATTTTCTTCTTGTAGAACTTCTCAAAATCATTCAGCAGCAGGGTAACGTCGTCAGCAGTCTAGACTTTTTCTGAACTCAGCAGAGTCTTCTGTTTTGACTTGTCTGCCGATTTTCTTGACTTGTCTGACGCCATTAGAGCAGCAGTAGGGTCTGAACTGGTTGACACTTCTAATCCCATTCTTGGCATTTGATATTCATATGCTTTGAGGCATGAGAACAGTTCGGAAAGAGAAATCTTCTCAAAATCCCTTGATTCTTCAATGGCTGTCACCTTCATGTTGAATTTAGGTGGCAAAGCCTTGAGAACCTTTGCGGTGATCTCCTTGTTCGAAAATTCTTTACCAAACCTTAGAACTTCATTCAGTGCTTTGGTAAATCTGGTATCCATCTGATCAATCATTTCACCAGACTTCATCTTGAAATTTTCAAACTCCTCAAGAGCCACACTGAGCTTGTGTTCTTTGATAGCGTCGTTTCCTTCGCTTAGCTCTCAGACTTTATCCCACATCTCTTTGGCAATTTTGAAATGCTTGATCTTCTGGAATCTTTCTTCATCTACAACTTTGAACATAATGAGCTTAGCCTTTTTATCAAGGTTTACTAACTTGACTTCTTTGGGAGTCAGCTCATCCAGCTCTTTGTCAACTATTTGTTCTGGTTGGCCAGCAACCTTCTCAGTCTTCTGAAATCTGAATGGTCCTTTTGTAAAACAAGTAAGCATGTTGTCGTCGTAAGCGGTAAGAAGGATTTCCATTCTGATTTTCCAGATTTCAAAGTCCATAAGGCCAATGTGAGGAACATGGCTTATGACATCCATTTTTCAAAAAGTTTTTGATTTTCAAAATATACTCTCTTTTGGAAAAATTTAAAAAAAAAACACACCTTGGATCAAGTTCGTTTGATCAGGCAGAGGATCAGATGAACCAATCTGCTCTGATACCACTTGTTGGTCCCAAAAGTGGTCAATGAGATCTAGAGGGGGGGTATAAATATCTCATAAACTTTAAAAACTTTTTCTCTAACTTTTCTGTCAGCAGACAAAGCTGATCTGATTCGTAAGATTACTAAGCTGATCGCGCACAAAGCTTTGAACAGCAGAGTTGACCACTCATCTGATTTCACTAGGCTGATTCAGATATGCTCAGAGTTTCAAAATTTGTATGCAGCGGATATATCAAGTATGTTTTTCAAACAAGTTCCTCTTCAAAGTTTTACCTCAGTTTTGCAAATTCCTCAATTTAAAAGACTCTTCTTTTAAAACGTTTGTTCACTTATGAAAATATGAAAGTTAAAAACCAGTAATCAAACACAAGGAATTTTTATAGTGGTTATATGGATAAAAATCTTTTAATCCACTCTTCCAAGTCACACAGATCTTGGGTTATACTATAATCACACAGATTACAATATACTCTGCTTGCGCCAGACAACAAATTAAATGGCCACAAGTGCGTAGTAAGAAATCACTCAGAAATCCGACTCTCCAAAGCTAGATTACTCACAAAGACGAATCTACACTTCTCGCAACACTCAGTATAGGAACTCACTCAGTTGAATGTCACTCAGACAAACAAAGGCTTGAACTTTGTTCTTCAACAACTTTAGCTCCGTCAACATATGACTTTGCTTGTGATCAGACGACTCAACTGATGGATCTTGCTCTAAGGATATGATCTTGAATTGTGCAAGTCTCTTTTTCAGATCTCCAGTTAGTCTTCTAATTATACTCTGGATTTGAATTTCTGCCCGTTGAAGGAAGGCGAAATTACTCTTTAACCCTGAGCAACGCTCTTATTCTTTGACGGCAGCTTTTGCTTATGCAGACTGTCTTCTGTACACTCTGTTGTACGGATGTTCACTTTATGTCCAATCGCATTTAATGCACTCAGCTGGTTACCATTGATAAGCTTACTTCACCAACTTTACTACTGATGGTAACGCTCGGCTGATGAACACTCTCCTGATGATCACTCGGTTGATGGCTACTCGGCTGATTCGGTTACTTCGCTTCAAGACCTTGAGATAGGTTTCACTAAGCTGTTCTTAGTTGATGACTTAACCTTCTGATCTGCAAAACCATTATGGCATTTTTGTCATCTTCAAAACCTTCTCTAATTTGTACCAACAATGAATATCAGCTCATGGCTGATATGGTAACCAAGGTGTTTGAGAATTGTACCAACAATGAATACCAACAGTATTCCTATGAAAAGTTTGGTATATTTTGGCAAACTTTCACAAGAAAGGGCAGACAAATCATAGAATCTTCCTAAGTCGTCTGTTCTAGGAATTGGGTTGTGAACAGACGAATGGGAAAGTCGTTCACAATGCCAAGGATATTTTTCATAAAGATATTGCAACTTCAAGGCAAGTTAAGGAAAAAGTTGCACCCAAGAAGTCTGCTAAGAGGAAGGTGGTATTTGAACCATCTCCTGCTAAGTCTGATGATTTAGTCAGAAAAGGCCCTCAATCAGCTGAGAGGCCAGTTGAAGCTGATAAATCTGTTGATGTTGCTGCTCCCAAGGAGTCATCTGATGCTGCTGCAACAGCTCCCCAACAGCAAACTTCAATAGCTGAGGTCTCTGAACCTCATGATGATCCAGAGGTGATGATCATCGAACCAAAAGCAGCCATTCCAGTCTCTACTGCTACTCCTAATAAGCCTAAGAAGAAAAAAATTGTTAAGAGAAGGATTTCTGCAGCTGAAAAGAAAAGAAGGGAGGATGCCCTTGAAGAGAAGAAGGCAAATGAGGAACTTGCTGAAGCTATCAGGCTGAGCAAAATTCAAGCAGAAAAAGAGGAGAAGAGAAGGAAGCTGACAGCTGCTGAACGACAAGACGAAGAGGATGCTGAACTGGCTTTAGTTCTGGAAATGAGCAAGAAAGATGATCATGGACCTCAACGAGCTGGTGGTATAAAGATTGGAGAATCTTTGAAGGCAAGACAAATTTTGCCACCAGGCCACAGAGTTGAGAAATGCCCTTTTAATGTCAAATGTGCTTTAAATATTGTCAGAGGACACCCCATTACCTTTGCCAGATTTTGAAGCCGCCTTAGTGGAATTTGACAGAAAGTTCGTCCAGGAAAAGATCAGATATAATCAGTGGAGGACCTTCAGAGTTGACAAGTCTGTTGTAGAGCTGAAGGCTTGGAAGGAGTTTTAGGCAGAAGAAGAGTGGGTTCTGTCCTACTTTCAAACTTCATCCATATGACAAGCCTTGGATCCTGATCACATTAGGGATGTCTTCCACAACCTTGCAAGAGAAACTGTCTATAAAGAAGCCAAGAAGATAGAGAAATCCCTACTTGCTAGAAGGAAGAAAAGTGATGACCTTGTTCAAAGGGCTGTTAAGATTGATGTCTATCTTGCCTTGGAGAAATGGTCTGAGCGTTCACGATATTACAAAGGATCTCCAAGTGATCTGCCCTCACTGCCATGTGTTCAGCAGATTGCTTTTGGCATTGAAGACAGCACTTACAAAGAAAGAGAAATCAAGGCACCTGCTCAGGGAATTATGCCTAAGATCACTTAGGTAATCCATCAAACCACGAAAATATCTGAGGATTGGACACCTGAAATTGTTAAGGTGGAAGAACAGTCTACTGCTCAACAAGCTGTTGCCAAGCCTGAGGAAGAAAAAGTTCAAGAACCTGTTCAGGAGAAAGCTGGCGCAATTGTTGTTTATCAAACTGTTCAGGAGTCTGCTAAGCCTGAACAACCTGAAGAAAAATCTGAAGAAGACTTAGCAGAAATTGAAGTTCACCATACTGAGCCATCAGCTTCTACCTCCATTCCCACAGCTGATAAGCATTCATCTCTGATGGAATCCATCTAGATGATGCTTGAACAGACCTTGGAGGATAGATTGGGAAAGCTGATGAAGGATGAAAACAAACAAATTCAAGAAGAAAACAGAAGGTTGCAGGAGGAGAACAAGAAATTGCTGATGGATACTGTTGATAATCTTCCTGCAGATTACTCTATTCAACTGGTCCAGAGTCTGATGAACCTAAATGGAAACATAGAAGACGTGAAGTGTGAATCATCTTCACACAACTCTTCAACGTAATGAAGCTGATATTGCTAATGTCATTCGATCAATCACCAAGCTTGCTGATGCTGAAACAGAATTGAAAAGGGAATGGGCAGCACACTTGGATGAAACTGCATCAAAGGTCCATGATGAAGTAGCTACCCTGCAACTAAACATGGATTTTTTGAATGATCAGACCCGTACTCAAGGATCCACACTTAATCAACTTTCTTCAAGACTTATCACCATGGATGCAAACATCAAAAGGATCTGCACTGCTATAAATCTGCCAGTTGCTGATTCTCTCCCTGCTGATGATGACAAAAAGGTGGAAGAGAAGTTAGTACCTGAGAAGGAGAAAGCTACTCCAGTATCTGAAACTGATCAAGTACATAAACCTGAAGACTGTGCTGTTGAGAAGGAATCTGATGAGAAGCAAATAGAGTCCGTAGCTGAACCAGTTAAGGAAACTGAAAAGAAGGCTGAAGATAAGAAAGATGCAGAAGCTGCTGAAGAAAAGGCTGTTGATGCTAAGGATGTAGATACTGATGAAGAAGTTGCTGATCAAGAAGAAGAATCCAAGGAACCAGTCAAGTCTGATAAAGAATTGGCTGCAACTAAGGATACATCTGAAGAGCAACTAGATTTTGAAGTGAAGAAGCAAAACCTGGAACGCATCAAGAAGAGACTTGAGGAAGCTGAAGCAGCTGAAGCAGAACGTATTAAGAAAATGGAAGCTGCTCAGAAAAATCTTCTTGCTGATGAAGCCAATGATGAAGATGATGATGAAGTGGATGCTGAAGAAGATGAAGAATTTGTTGGGATTGAAGAAGAGGTGACTGATGATGAATTAGATCACTAGCATTTATGCCTTCTTGTAATCTGTTTTCATTTTATTTGCAATCTGTCATCTTTCTGAAAAACTTGTAACTTGTACTACATCTCTGAAATCAATAAAAGTTCATGTTATCCATCCAATACACTATTTCAAACTCAGAAATTTTTGATGATAAAACTTTAGTCTAGGTACAGGTACTTAGCTTATAAGTTTTGTCATCATCAAAAAGGGGAAAATTGTTGGATGAAGATGAATATCATTAGTCAAGTAATTTGAAGTTTGAAGGAAGGTTTTGATGATTTTCAAAACATCATAACCAGGTAAGTTAGGAAAGCTTAGTGAAAACCCTTAGAAGAATTTTGATCGAAGTTAAAGATATATCAGTCAAGTCAAAATTCAACATGGTCCAAAAGACTACTGATCTGCTGTTGAAGGAAGAAATCAGATTAGTTCAAGATTGGGATGAGCTCGGTTCATCATCAGACTAGTGTACTCATCGGCCAAGTGGAAAGGATCAGGAAGTCTCTCTAACGGTAATAAATGCACTTGGAGTAATAAATGCTGAAGACCGAGGGTATTAATGACAAATGATTGAAGGAAATCCTCGTATCAGCTTGGTGCATTAAATGCTGCCTGACAGAAAGTACTGTTGACAGTACTGTCGCAGTGCAGAGAGCCGTTTGCAGAAATTAAGGACCAATACCCGAGGAATTTGAACTATGTCTTTCTTCAACGGAAAATTTTCAAACACAGGGTATAAATAGTTCAAGAGACTGAAGAAGAAGAGGACAACACAAACTCTGAGAATATTTCCGAAGTAAAATCTCTAAGTATCAATAACAGCTCATTCATCAGCTCAGTCATATGTTGACTAAAGCCGAAGTTGAAGATCAAAAAAGATAAACATTTTTCTGAGTGAAAAACTGTAAGGAGTGTTGTGCGAAGTGTAGATCCATCTTTGTGAGTGATCTAGCTTCAGTGGATAGGTTTTCTTAGTGATCTCCTATTGCGAGCTTACGACCAAATTCATTTGTTGTTTTGGAGTAAGTGTTGTATACTGTAAACTTTGTGATTATAGTATAACCCAAGATCTAAGTGACTTGGAAGAGTGGAATAAAGGATTTTAATCCATATAACCACTATAAAAATTCTTTGAGTTTTATCTTGCATTTTTACTTGCATATTTTCTAAAAGCTGCATAAAACATTCAAAGAAAACTGTTGAAGGATTTTAAAAGGAGTTTATTTAAACTGGGGACAAAATCTTTCTAAATACACTAAGTACACTTGTGAAAAACACTTTCAAATATCCGCTGCAAGTGCTCTGTTTTAAAGCCTGCTGAAATCAGTTAAGTAGTATAAAGAGAAGTGGTTAACTGTGTTGTTCAAAGATTTGTTCAACGATCAGCTTAGTCAGCTTACTGACCTATAACAGCTTAGTCTGCTGACAGACGAGTGAAAAGTTTTAAAGTCTAAAAATTTTCAGAGGTCTATTCACCCCCTCTCTAGACCTCATCTGACCACTTGGACCAACAGTGATTGATCACACCATCTATCAAACCCACTAAACTTAGTCTGCCTTTCGAGAATAAATTACTTGTCGTGCCAACTTCATTTGATGAAGAATTAATACTACCTCCATATGAGAAGAACAAACCATCTAAAGAATCACGAACTCGTTGAATGTACAAATGAGCATTTGAACCATAAATCTCACCATAGAAATATATGACGATTCGCATCTTAAATCTTGGGTCAAAAACTACACCAACTACCAAAACCAAACTACATTCATCCCAATATTTATCAAATTTTTCCTACATAGGACCACACATTTCTCTAAGTCAACCAATCTCGCTATCCCTTCACTCCATCAATCTCACTTTAATTTCACAAACATCAGGAATGAAAACATTTGAAGTGGGATGCTTCCTATCACTAAAATAACAAGCGGCATCATAAAAAGCTTGTAAACACTCCATGACAATTTTAGCTGTTTTCCATTCCAAGTTAGATGGATTATGATGATATTTGTTGTCCATCAAACTTAGATGAGAAAAAACATCTCTCAGAGGCAATGCCGTCTCATGCAATTCTAAAGTTGAGTTCCACCAAGTAGGTACATCCATGACTATCTACCTCTTATCCTCTAACTTACAATGTCTTTTTGCCGACGCAAATTTCTGTTACGTGTAAGGGGATTTGTTTAAATATCTAACTATTGCACAGAATATTTTTTTTATCAATCTAGCAACTTCACAAAGTCCATCTTGGACTATCAAGTTTAAAACATGTGCAGTACATCTAACATGAAGTAAATTTTCATTAAACGGAATTAATGCATCACAAAGCCAATCTTTTAACTTTTTAATCATAAAATCATTGGCAATAGCATTGTCAACTACAACTGAACACAATTTCTTATCCAAATTCAACTGCAAAAGCATTTCTTTCACAAACTCAAACAACGTCGGACCGTCGTGGGGATGAGGTATATTTTTAAAAGCATTAAATTATTGTTCAATTTCCAGTCCTCATCAATATAATGAACTGTTAAACAACTATAAGGATCACGTGAATGGTCGGAAGTCCACAAATCAGAAATTAATGACACCTTCGATGTAAGAAACATGTTAGCTATCTTAAGCTTTTTCTCCTTATATATTTCAATGACATCCGCTCTAAGAGGATTCCGACTGTGAAGATCAAAATTTGGATTAAGACCATAAAATATTTATAATCTACCATATTAAACGGATAGTTGTGATTTATGATCGTTGTTGCAAAGTCCTTTCTACTTTTCATTTGATCAAACTTAAACTCAATATAATCTTTAGCTCTACGTCTCCTAGATGTAAGAAGCTTGAAATTCGGAGAAGAGCTTTCAATATGTCTTAAGAGAGTCCCAACATTACTAAATGTTTAAATTATAGCATGGATATATCATTATATATATATGTTGTAGATTTTAAGATATTGAGTTAAATTTTCCTGGAGATTATAATTTTTAATGTTGATTTACAAATGAAATGTCAAGTCCTATTTATACTACTCTAATTGAGATGGATGACTAGGATTGATTTGATCTAAGGGAGAAAAATGAGCTTATAGGTTGTTCTGGCTAGTAAAACATTCTAATAATTTCCTACTACATTCTAAATTATATATACAAGCCACTACAAAAAAATTGAATTTTAATGATAAAATAGTAAATGAGAAAGTGACAAGAATTTAAATATTGTCACTAAAATGATGTATATAGACATAATAGTGACAAGAAATATGAAAAAGTTGTCACTATTGACATTTAGTGATACCCCAAAAGTGACAACTAAAAGGTTGTCACTAAATCATAGTGACAATATTTGTTGTTACTAGGTTGTCACTGAAATGGTGTCACTAATTGTCATTAGTGACAACTTAAGTTCCATAAAGTTGTCTCTAATTACTAATAGACATTAGTGACAACTTAAGAATATATTTTGTCACTATTGCACTTGTCACTATTGTTATTGTGACAAAATTAATATTTTTATCATTAAATATATACAAAAAGTGATAATTTAAACAATGTCACTAAATATTTTGTCACTAAAATTTATTTTTCTTGTAGTGAGCTTCTATACCTTTCATTTTGCCTATTTATCAATTATGGTATTTTATCCTTAAATTCTATGTGGGTTTGGTTGTACTTGGCTAGTTACAGTTTATATATATTTTGCAAATGACTATTTTTTTTATAAGTGTTGGTCGCTGTGAAGACAGTATAATATATCTTATTTCAAGTCGAAGAAAAGGATTAAGGTGTATATGTTTAACTTCTTTAATTTAATTTCGTTGAACCCAATATATACTAGTCTTTCATTTATATTATCAAAAATAAAAATAAAAATTGATGCTGTACATTTGGACCGAAATTCGTAACTAGAACTTCGTAATCAATCCAAGGTCAATTTGCATCAATTATAAGAAGGATCACCTTAAAAATTAGATTTGATATATAACTTGATTCAATGAGTTTAAGTTAAGCTATCATTTTGATAAATTAATATACAGGAAATTTATGAAAAACTCAAAACTTCACATTTTTTTAATCAAACTACGAATTTTTTGGGTTTGACATATAGCACAAACTCCAACATTACCTAATCACTTTAGATACGAAAAATTGATACGACTTGATTCGATTCGATTTTAATGACATAAATCCCTAATTGTGGAGTCCCTTTTGTAACATAGTGGCGTAAACATACTAATACTATTAGGGCCCGTTTGGTAAGATGTATGGGATTAAGGTGGATTAGATTGAAGCCGGATTGAAGGCCAAATTAAAAATATGTTTGGTAGATTTAATTGAGTCATATTATATTAAAACAATCTGCCGTAATATGTTTTGTAGAGTTATGAGTTTAGATATATATTTATATATTTTCAAAGATTTGAGAAGAATTTATGATATTTAATGATATGTCAAAAAGGAAATATGTAAATTTGAGGTTATTAGTGACATTTTACCTAATCCATATTCACCCGGATTAACTAATCCACCCATGCTTGGGTGGATTATAATCTAGTTTTAATACCGGGTCATAATGATTCAATCCATTTGACCCGGTATTAGAGCAATGTCACCAAACGTTGTATTAGGCCATATTAACTCATATAATATTACTTAATACCCCCTATTAGGTCCTACCAAACGACCCCTTATATTATACATTTTATTATTTTAAAAAGCTAGAAGTTTAATCTATTAACATAGATTAGGTTATAAGTATATCTACAATTCTTGTACTATTTTTAAAAGGGTTTCGAAATTCTGTTATAACTAAATAAAAGCATAATTTTATAAAACTATAAAGTAATAAAATAAAATAATAACTTTTTTTAACAACAGACCAAGTTAGGGCTACCATAACATATCTGGCATTTCTCTCCAACATTCGTTTCATAAATATAAATATCAATATTGCAAACTTGGTGTAATGTTTTTTTTTTTTTTTGATATGAATCAATAAAGGTACTAATATTTTCTAGAAACTTTTTGAATTCTTTTGAAAATTTGATAATTAATGAAAATTTGCCAAATATTCGAAAATAATATTTTACCCCTAGACTTTTTTTACTTTGGTTGTCAATTCTGCTGGAGAAAACGAGGGTGTGCTAGTTACTGAGTTTTTCCTAAATTGAGGGTTCTAAGTGTTAATTTTGTTTCGGGAGTGCAAAGTTCCCATTTATCGTGTTTCGAGGGTGCAAGTTGATGAGTTGTACTTAATTCGAGGGTGATAATTACTAATTCTGTTCCGGTGGTACAAAATGTCCATTCCTCATGCTTCAAGGATGCAAACTGCCAAAGATCCAAAAATAAATTACCTGTTTTGCTCCAAGATTTTAGACTCCGTTGGTCAATTTTGCTGAAAAAATAAAAAAGGATGTAAAGTGCTTAATTATCCCTATGTCGAGGATGCGAAGTCCTAGCTCTGTATTTCATGGGTACATAGTGCAAAAAACTAATATTTGCATCTAAAGTTTTAAAATTGAAATCACAAAAAATTTCCATTTCAAGAGGAAAACATATATTAATCTACTAATATGAACATCGTCAAATAAAGGCTTCTTAATTGACAGGAAATGTTTGGCTGATCCAATTGGGTCGGATCGAATTTGGTGCGCTCATGTGGGCCGACCCGAACCGGATCCGGATCCAGTTGGTTAAGGGGAGTTTTAAATAACTCCCCACTCCTACTATTAAGGAATAACTTCCCCTCTCTCTATCTCTCCTGGTTAGTTTTTATACAAGACGTTTACTTTCTATCAAACAGTTAACTCAATTGAAAATCTGAGAAACAAAAATATAGAGAGAAAACACTTTTGGGGTAGATTTAATTTGATCAATCAAGAACATCGAAGTCCAGGGTTCTTAGGCTGTGATTATTATATGCTTTCCGTTCGTGATTGGAGATCGACCAGAGTATTGGGAAATTACCAGAAGTCCGAAAGAAGAGTTCGTGATTCAATACCCGGTTCCAATTGAAAAGTAAGATTCTTTTTACTTATTTGCTTTGAATATAATGAATTTGAAGCATGTATGTTGTTTAAAACCAACATTGGTATAAGAGTCACTGTTGTGATTAAGTTCAAAACTCTTTGATTTCTGATTATGTTCATAATTCATGATGTATGTGTGCCTTGTAATTCCTGTCAAATTATTTTTCTTAGTGATTTTTCAAATTTGTGGAATTATGGTTATACTGTTTTAATTTTCGAGGCAAGCTTTAGTTGTCGAATTATGCTGAAACTTTTATTGAAGCATGCTTATATGATGTATTAATTATCTGTATTTTTCCAGAATATTTTGATGTATATTCTGTTCTGGAAAAATTGTTTTCTTAAAATCGTATTATGCGTTTTCCCGATGTGTTACTTTGAATTATGCGATCTACCAAATATTCTTACGTTCGTCTCGAAATAATCTTTCTGGGTATGTGCCCAGATTATTTTTTGGCTGAGTATTTTGTACGTAAATTAAGTTTTTAAGCCTCTGCCTGTTAACCTAAATAATCTGGAAACTAATTCATAACACACATAATGCATAATTCACTCGCCACTCTCTTCCTAAGCGGTTGTAACGCAAACTCCAATGTCAAGAGCTCAAAACATAAAACAAATTGCACAAATGGATTCAGAAGGCACTATAATGGGGGGGAGGGGGGTAGCCAGAAGGACGACGCTGAAAAACGAGCAGAAGGCAGCGCATGTGGTACACGCGCCACCACCACGGGACGAAACTGAACAGTTAATACTGTTCAGTCACGCGCGGACATCCACGTGGCCGCCACGTCAGACACACGTGTCTGCCACGTCATCGCCACGTAGGATTTCGAGGCCAATTTTGCCACGTCACTGCCAAGTGTACATCCACGTGTCCATGATGTGGACGGCCACGTTGTTGTTCCTTGCCACGTGGTCTAGCCAGAAGCTGCTGTGTCACTTGCTTTTGTTTTTTTAAACAATGACACGCCCACTCTCACCGCCGGCGCGTGTCGGCGCGTGAGAGGTCTTCCGGCCACCGGTTTCGACCGGATTTTTTTTCCGTAAACATAAAATTTTATTTGTGATTTATCTGTGAATTAAAATAATTTTTTGAGCAATGTTTAAAATTTATTTTGATTTATCGAAAATTAAACCTTTAGAAATTCACAGAAAATAAAATTCTTCATTAGAAAATTCCAATTTTTTTTCAGAAAATTTAAATTAAATTGTCCTTCATGGGTGACTACTGAGATTGAATTTTTTGATACTTTAGAAAACTAAGCTCGTTTATTCTCGCTTGAGCATTTGTTTTTCGCGTATTTTATTTGAAATTTGGCAAAGAAAATATTCTTGAAAGTATCAAAATGTATTTCAATCACTGAAAATATTGATATTCCGCAAACCTTAATATTTACCCTCATTCTTCAGGTATGTCTTTGATCTATAGCAAATATAGTGTACTTCGGGGAGAAGCCCTTGAACGACGTATCCATGAGCTACCGAGGGTCATAGAAAATTTGCTGTCGTACCGAGTGGATCCCAAACACTCTCTGAAAGAACATTGGAGGGTAATGAGAAAGTTACACTACCGCCGCGTTCGCTTTTATAATACTGACATTCATCCGTTAGAGAAACGGTGTGATGTCTACAAGCAATCTCTTCCGGTTGAACTTCATAAAGTGTGGGAAGAGGCGAGAAACTATATTGGAAGAGATAACTCGATAGAAAACTTTATTCACAACATGCATAATGGATGGAAATTATACCTCAAGAAAAAGGCTGAAAAGACTTTGTTTCTTAGTCTGAACTCTAACCTCCGCAACTTGAGGTCCGGCATGAGGAAGAAATCAACTCATCGGTCCTTGAAGCATGTACCTTGTGACAGGCTGTCTCAAGCCATTGCCAGTGAAGCTTTTGTTCAGTCTTGGCAATCAATCGAACCAGATGGTCGATTTTTTCGATTTGAAAGATTTCTGTAATTTATTTCCATTTGAAAATTTTCTATGTTGTTTGTTTGTTTTCTACATGAGACTGGATTTGATAATTATTTATTTGGATCTTAGATGTTTTAATTCAAAATGCATGCTTTGTTTGCTTACATATTTATGGTCGTATATGTATTGTTATGCCCTAGCATGTTTGATCATCTTTTCCAGTGGGAGTTCTTAGGTTTTAGAATGACTATCACCAAGAACTTTAGTTTTTTATACTTTTGATATTAAGTCCATAATTATGAGATACTTGTAAATGGATGATGATTGGGAACATTGCGTGAACTTTCGAATCCATTGCTTGTGTCAAGTCTTAATGGAGCTTAATTAACTTAGTATAAAATAAAATATGTGTATAAGGGCTTTAACATCTAAATCGCCTCTTACATAACATACTATGGCATCAAAATCAATAATTGTTGACCTTAACAAAGGTGACAAACTGAACGGTGACAACTATGACATCTGGCGTCATAAGATTTGGTATGCGCTCGATGAGCAAGATGCTTTGGATGGCATCAACCGAATCTTGGATGACCCAGGTGCTAGAAATAGTGTCCAACAGAGAAGGGATCAAGAGGCTTACCAGGCGTGGAAAAAGAAAAATTCCACTGCTCGTGCAATCCTGGTTAGCTCTGTGATTGATGATTTGATTTACGAGTTTGAGCAGCACCCTACCGCTAATGACATATGGGTGTTTCTCAGGGAGAAATATGGGGGTATGACAATCACTCGTCTGAGGCAGCTGACAATTAAATTTGACACTTATAAGAAATTGCCCAATCATAACATTAAGCAACACATTAGGGTGATGTCTAATATGATTAGGGAGCTTGTGTCAGCTGGCCATATACTCTCTGATGAGCAGCAAGTTCAAGCCTTAATCCGATCACTTCCTGACAAGTGGGAGCATCTGAAAATCAATCTGACTCATAATGACAGCATCAAAACCTTTGTTGATGCTGCTCGCCACGTTGAACTTGAGGATGAGCGACTTGGAGTTGCAAAATCCATGTCAAGTGCTTACATTCCTGAGACTAGCTCTAAGAAAGCTTCGGGCTTCAAACGTAAGAGGAATTGGAAGAAATGTAACCCTGGGAAGCAGACTGGTGAGAAGAACAACAACCCCAACCATGGCGGTAAACGTAAGCGTTTTCCTAAAAAGAAGAAAGACAAGAACAAGATAAAGTGCTTCAACTGTGGAGCGCTCGGGCACTTTGCTCGAGAGTGCACCAATCCTAAGAAGGATGTAGCACACTATGACTCGTCTTTGTCTTTTGTTTATGTATCTAGTACTGTTTTATTAACCGAATCATATCGTATGTGGATTGTTGACTCATGTGCAACAGACCATGTGACTAGAGACCGTGAATCGTTGGTAGAGTTTCGTCGAGTCCCTGTTGGAACAAGATGGATATATGTAGGAAATAACGCCAGAGTGGAGGTTAAAGGGATTAGTACTTGCAAACTTGATTTGCATGGTGGACGAACCCTAATCCTACAAGATGTCTTATTCGCTCCAGAAATTCGACGGAATTTAGTTTCAGTTGTTGCTCTTCTAGGATTAGGATTTAATTTGAACTTCTGTTGTAATTCTGTTCATGTTTATCTAGACAATGTTTATTATGGTTCTGGACATTTTAGAGATGGTTTTATGGTTTTTGATTGTAACAGACATAATTTTAACTTTTATGTTAATAGTAGTTCTGTTTTGAATGCTTGTTCCTCCAGTAATTCTATTGTGAATGTTAATACTTGGCATGGTCACATAGGACAAGATAGAATGAATCGTCTCGCTAGAGAAGGATTATTGGGTCCAATATCTAAAATCGATTTACCTACTTGTTAAAATTGTCTTGCTGGAAAATCTATTCGTAAACCTTTTGGAAAGGCTATTAGAGCTGAATTTCCATTGCAATTAGTCCATTCAGACATCTGTGGTCCGATTAGTGTTATGGCAAGACATGGAGCCTCCTATTTCATTACTTCCATAGATGACTTCACTCGCTTTGGGTATGTCTATTTGATTTCGCATAAGTCTGAAGCACTGGAGTGTTTTAGACGTTACCTTAATGAGGTAGAAAACCAATTAGACAGAACGATCAAATCCTTGAGAACTGATCGAGGCGGGGAATATCTATCAGGTCAATTTAAGGACTTTTGTAAAGAAAAGGGGATAACTAGACAATTAACTAATCCTGACACACCTCAGCAGAACGGAGTTGCTGAGAGAAGGAATAGAACATTGCTAGAAATGACTAGGTCCATGATGGCGCAAGCTAACTTACCGATTTCCTTTTAGGGGGATGCTTTGTTAACTGCTGCCTATATACTGAACAAAGTGCCATCAAAATCAGTGGCTACCACTCCATATGAACTTTGGACAGGTAGGAAACCTGATCTAAGTAACCTTAGACCTTGGGTATCAGCTGCTTACGTGCTCGACTCGTCGAACAAATATGGAAAGATTGACCCCAGAGGAAAGAAATGTATCTTCATAAGATATGCTCAACACTCTAAGTGTTACAAGTTCATAGGAGAAAATGAAGAGGGTAGCACCACTGAAATCGACTCACGAGATGCGACATTCTTAGAGAAAGAATTTCCTAAAAGAGGTGAGATCAAAAGTCGAGAACCTCTATTCGAATTATCTGATTCAGCAAATGGCATTGAGCTAGACGAATCGTTGGTGGAAAATGATTCGACTGGAACACTTGATCCAAGTGGAAGTAATTTACCCCAGAACGATATTACTGAATCACATCTTAGGAAAAGTTCTAGAGGAAATATTCCTAAGCGTCATTATGACGTAGAAGGACATATTTTTAATATTTCCTCCATAGAAGATGAAGAGCCCAAATCTTTTGATGAAGCTCTGTCATGTCCTCAGAAAGACGAATGGAAGAAAGGAATGGAAGAAGAAATGGATTCCATGAAATCAAACCAAGTCTGGGAGTTGGTCGATCTTCCTCCTGGCAAGAAATCTATCGGGAATAAATGGATTCTCAAGATTAAGCAGAAGGCAGATGGAACCATTGATAGATATAAAGCTCGTTTAGTAGCTAAAGGATATACTCAACTTGAGGGTATTGATTACGAAGAAACCTTCTCGCCTGTAGTGAGATTTGCCTCTATTGGCCTCCTTTTGTCCATTGTAGCTAACTTAGATTTAGAATTATATCAAATGGACGTTAAGACTGCTTTTCTAAATGGAGAATTAGAAGAAGAAATCTAAATGGATCAACTAGTAGGATTTATTCTTAAAGACCAAGAACACAAAGTGTGTAAATTGAAAAGATCAATCTACGGTCTTAAGCAGTCATCAAGGCAGTGGTATTTGAGATTTCACCGGGCTGTAATCTCTTATAACTTCGTTATGATGGATGAAGACCACTGTGTCTATGTCAAACGTTCAAACAAATTTTTTGTAATACTATATTTCTATGTCGATGACATTTTGTTAGCCGGAAATGACAAAGGATTCTTAAACACCATCAAGGAATGGTTATCGTCTAACTTCGAGATGAAAGATATGAGTGAAGCAAATTTCATACTAGGCGTTAAGATCCACAGAGATCGTTCAAAGAAACTCCTTGCTCTTTCTAAAAAATCTTATATAAGGAAGATCATAGAAAGATTTAGGATTAATGATTGCAAGCCAATAGATACTCCTGTGATGAAAGGCGTCAAACTGAGTTTGGAGATGTGTCCAACGAATCTAGCAGAGAAACAAGAAATGTCAAAAGTACCATATTCCAGTGTTGTAGGGAGCTTGATGTAAGCTATGATGTGTACTCGCCCCGACATTTGCTATGCCGTAGGTCTGGTCAGTAGGTATCAATCGAATCCCGAAGAAGACACTGGGTTGCTGTAAAGAGGATTTTCAGATACCTAAAGGGTACTGCAGACTATTTCCTTTATTTTCAAGGAAAGGGATTATCGCTGAAAGGCTACACAGATGCTGACTGGGGTGGGGACTTAGATCGTCATAAGTCCACTTCCGGATATGTTTTCTTACTGAATGATAGCGCCATATCATGGAGCAGCAAGAAACAAAAGTGTGTAGCACTATCAACCATGGAATCATAATTCGTGGCATGTTCAGCTGCAGTGCAGGAAGCTGTTTGGCTGCGAAGATTTCTCCAGCATTTGGGGATAGTAAGTAACTCTGAAGGAGCTCTGACTATTTATTGTGATAGTCAAGCAGCTATGGCTTACACTGAGATCCCAAATATCATGGACTGACCAAACACATTGACACAAGATATAACTTTGTAAGAGATATCATTGAGAAGAAAGAGGTGACTATCAAGTACATATCTACGCATCAGATGGTTGCTGATCCTTTCACAGAACCTATAGCTAAAGAGGGTTTCATAGGTCATACCAAGTTTTTAGGACTGCGTAGAATTTAATGTACTGGATTCTGTTAAGAATGTTATTGCCCCTAACATTGATGTACTAATGTTTTATGAATATACACATATTTTGAGATCTATTTTAAAATGTCTTCAATAAAAAGTATGTCGGATAAGTAGAGATTGACTCTCTCACATGAGCAATCGCCTCTGGCACTGGGAGTGTGCAGAGATGAGATTTTCTCAATCAGATGAAATTGGCTCGTTCAGATGAGATATCGCCTCTGTTGGGATATTCTATCTAGGGGCTCGATTGTCAGTACAACAAAGTGCGGAATTTAAAATTTTTCGAGGTCCCTATATGTCCCATAAATCTTTCTCCACAGTTTATTATACGAAAAGCATGAATCAAACACTTAATTAAACATAGGGGGTTAATCGCAAATTACCTCACCACGGATTTGTGGTGGTTTTCTCCACGTGTTTGGTTCGATCCACAGCTTGAGTGATCCATGTGTCTCACCTCCAAAGTTATTCCACACCAATCGGATTGTAGTGACGCCTACAAGTCTTAGGCTCAGAACTGGATCTCGCAGGTTTGTCAGTAAAGGATATCAGATCTGGACTTTAGATCTTGAACGAGATTAGGAAATACAGATGGAAGAATCGAATCACAGGGCTTGTGTGATCGAGCAAGGTTCGGCCAGGGCAGATCTGGTCGT
This sequence comes from Penstemon eatonii, assembly GCA_038501285.1. Lineage (NCBI taxonomy): Eukaryota > Viridiplantae > Streptophyta > Magnoliopsida > Lamiales > Plantaginaceae > Penstemon > Penstemon eatonii. Next base: position 61,263,865 of record CM076710.1, read on the forward strand.
GCTTGGGTTCGGCCGAGTTTGGTTCGGGCGACTTGGGGTTAGGGGCGAAACTAGTGGGGCGATTTTGTAGATAATTTATCTTGTGCAAAACTGATTTTCTCTCTTATGCAAAAATCGATCTCTCTCTTAATTTTCAGAAAAAATTTTCTCTCAAAAGTTTTTCTTAACTCTCATAATGAAGAGAAGAGAAGGAATATATTTATAGGAGAAGAGTCCTTCTCTAAAAAGATATCTCCTTTCCTTGTCTATCAAATCTTCATTCCTTATCAAGTTAGGAATGTGAGATTTGATAGATCTCTTCTAACTTGCTCTCCAAGAAATAAAACTCATTTTTCCTTTATCACAAAAATCGCCCCCTTCCCTTATTTTAAGTTAATTGCAAAATCAACCCCATAATTATCCAATACTAAAATTGGTTAATTATTTTATTCTTCCAATTAATTAACTACTTTAATTCATTCCATAATTAATCAGATAACTCTAATTAATTAATTGAACATTAACTAATTAGTTATCTAATTAATAATCTCCAATTGAATTAATACCATAATTCAATTACTTTGATTTAACAACTTTAAATCACTTGCTTTCCTTTAAGACAGTCACTGTCCAATTGTATTGTGTGTGACCCTCTGGGTTCACCATCAACTGGCAGCAGGCCCACGACTTTCGTGATTTAATTAACGAGCAATTAAATGCTCCGATCAATTAAACAACTTTTAATTGACCACTCCTAGAATTAATTTTCCTATTAATTTAGGAGTACCCACACTTCATGGTCGATGTCTAGCCACAAGCCCATGAAGCCCAATCAAAGGTGAATTGATTATTGTGAACCTCACCTCTTATAATTGCCATGTACATACGGTCCTTCCACGATGATTTCCCGATCGAGACCTAGGGTGTGTGAATTGATCGGCACCTCTAATTATCTCGATACCGTACTTTCTAATTCTGGATAATAATTCCGGTGTGACTGCTAAATTTGGAAATACCTTCCAAATTCGTCACCAACCATGGCCATGGATTTCTAGGAACATATTATCGAAGAACGTACAGGAAATACTCTCATCTTATCAGGATGAGTCGATAGATCCTTTCTTAGTACTAACCACTCGCGTACAGTCGTGTACGCACCCAACTTAGGCACTTTGTGGCCAGGCTACGTGACCAGTACCTAAATCTAAGTACGCACACTTGTGCACCGAATTCGCCCTAGCACCTCAAGTCCAAGGACTAAATCGTACACTATTATAAGCCTTGAGAAACATCCCATCACCGATATGCGTCATGCGCTTCCACAATGGGTTTCTCTGTTCGGGTCGTTCGATGCATTCAATCCTCCATTGAACCACCTACTCATATGCACTGGCCTCAAATGCCTTGCTCATGAAACGCTACAAATTCACTCCATGTGAATCATGCATACTTGTACAAGTCTTGGCGATTCCTACGATACCCCGTCTCATTCGGAATCTATCACTTGGAACGGTTTTAAGATCACGACCTTTGAGACTGTTTCATGATTGCACTCAGTACTGAAGTGAATCGTCCCATAGTCTATTGTGACCTCAGGATTTCATCCAATCGCTTAGATAAGTTAGCGAGAGATGAAGTTGGCCATTGTTCAATTTCACGTACTATGAATGAACGGGCGTATTAATTATAAACCATAAGAAAATAGTACTTCAACAAGCTAATTAATATTGGCTTGCTGGGCACTATCCTATCAATCTCCCACTTGCCCTAAAGCCAATCACAACATTTCTAAGACCCATCTATACCAAGATGTCCCTCGAACCCATTTGTGAAAGAGCTTAATTAGTGGATCTGCTAAGTTTGTCTTTTCGAGATAACGTAGTACTTTTACGTGTCTCATTTCCCTATGACTTGTTCAATCATATGGTATTGTGTTCAGATTATCGGTGAGATCTCGTTTCCCTTTCATTGAGCAATTTCCTTGTATAAATCGGTTAAGATTATGACAGGCTTTTGCCATGCTAGGTAATTCATCCAATCATTGGACGAATGTTTCTCATCTAAACACTTTCTCTTGTGCAGCATCATAATGGTGCTATTATTCTGATTGAGTTGGGAATGGTATACTATTGGAATTTCTTCCAATTTACCTTCGCTCCATCGAGACAGAATAAATCATCCACTTCAGACTGGAAATCTCGAGACTTTTAAATCCTTCGAGTTTTCAATTTTCCATTACTACCACAGACCAGCATTATATCCTTTAATTATCTTCGAGGATTGCTTTAATGGTAGTCCAGTGTCCTTTACTGGTGTTCGACTATCAGTAGCTCTTGAATGATCAGAGCATTTTGATGGGTCAGGTCTAGTACAAGACATTGCATGCTACATGCAATCCAAATGCTTAAAGCATAAGGTTTCTTGAGACAGTTACTTCTTTACTTATTAAATTTAGGGCTCATTAAATAAGTAAGAGAAAGTTTGTCTCTTTGGAACTAATCCTTTCTTGGATTCTTCCATATCGAATTTAATCAATATACAGTCTTTGTACTATTGATTTGGTGAATTGCAACATCTACTTCGCTTTTATCTCCATAAATACGTATTGCCAGTACGTGAGATGTAATTCCAAATCTTAGCATGGAAAATTGCATGAATAACACGCTTTCGTCTGTGCTTCTCTGATATTCTTATATCGTATGTGTAGATCAATATCTCGTTGCGTTGTGAATTTTAACTATGCTCCACTGATCCTTTTGCACATTTGGAATCCATATGCCTTTTGACAACTTCAACATTCTTGATTGACTTATCAAGTTGCATGTTCCAAGTTCGGGAAAAAGTCACAGATTGACCTTTGGATTTGAATAGAGATCTTCTCATCAATTTTCAATTGTGAGATGCAGGATTCATTTCCAATAGTCATTCTTCGGCAGTGAAAAACCACCTTTCTATGGCTAATAGTTTCGAAATGGATTTTGACGTAGCAAATGGAGAAGGTATTCTCATTGGTCCTAGAAGGACTTTTGAAAAGTGACCTATCGCCATTAGGTGAGTCAAAGTTTCCACTTTGAATCTTATGGCTTTATGCCATATCCATTATTTGTGCATGGATCGGTTCAGCAGGTTTCAGGGTTTACTCCCACTGTTTGTGGGGATGGGTCCAGTTCCTTGGACTTCATCAAGTTCTATGACATTCCTTATTTCCTTTGACAAGAGTTTCGTCAACAGAGGAACAAGCTTCTTACGAGATACTTTCGTTTCTCTTTGTCGTAGAACAGATATCCAATGGATTTCGTCGGATACCCCACAAACTTTATATGAATCAGATCTACCATCTAATTTCTCATATAAGGGTGTGTTGCTATGTCTTAGATGACATGGCGGTGTAAGAACTTACTTCGAAAAATACTAGACCAAGTACTTTTGAAGAGTCAGGGGAGGCTATCCCCTAATGTGAATATAGGAATTTAGCAAGATGAAAGTCGAGAGTCGAACCAAGTTTCATCAAAGTTCGATCTTCTTCTTTGATTTGCTTTGTTAGAATTCTATTCTCCTTTAGATAATCGAGGATTCAGTTGCTTATGTTTCAGCAAGTTTGATTAGATCAAATTGCTTTTGACATGATGCATCTAGTTACTTCATTTCCAAAACGTCTATTGAGTTACTTCAACAATTTTAGAATTGTACTTTCTACAATGTACAAATATACTTTAACGATTGATAATCGCGAGTATATATGAAATAGTATCCTTTTGAACTAGTGCTTTTAGTTCTAATTGATTTGAAATGTTTGGAATGCCTAGCAATCCTTTATTTCGGTTATTATTCTTTTAAGACAAAATTTGAAAGTTCGGAGTTTTATCCAAGTTCCTTATTTCAAGAACAGTAGACAAAAACCCTTTCTTTCGAATCATTCTTTAGGAAGAATGTCCAAAATAAACATTTCAAGCGCGGACAATTATCCAGTTTTTCGATTGAGCATACAGTCTTCGAAGTTTTGATTTGTTTATCATTGTTTATTTCTATGTTTCAAAACATCAACATTTGTACAAAGTTAAATTGCTCTAATTAAATAAATTCCATTCTCAATGGTAAAGCAATAATGTCTTGTACAAAATTTGAAATAATACTCAAAATAAACTAAAACTAAAAACTCATGCTAATACGAAAAATTAAGTAAAACTTCTTCTAAAAAGGAATGTCTAGGTTCAGTTCTTCCTTGACCCAGTTCCTGAATTCGTTTTCGCTCAACTCTCTCTGCGCTGCTTGCATTTTCCTTTCAAGGAATTTCCTCCTTGTAGTTGGAGAGGGAATAGTTTCATCCGCTGTAAACTCTTTTACAGAATGAAAGTTTTATCAGATGTCTTACATCAAAAAGATTTAACAAATGTATAATTTAAAAATCATACCGTAGTTAAGTCTATCCAGGAATTCCTTTTCAGTAAGCTTTCCTATTTTCTTTTCGTGCTTACACAATGGGCAATTTTCTTCATATAGTCCAAAACCTTTTAGATGAGCTTGTTCATATTTGTCTAACAACTCATGCAATTGCTTTGTTTTAATTCCATCAAGCAGAATATCACAGTGTTGCATGAAATGAGTGAAGATGTCAGAAAGACCATGTGTGGTAATTTCTATCTCATCTTCGAGAGCCAATCGGGCTCCAAGCCTTTTGATTCTTTTGAACATCTTGGTTAAGTAACAACAATATTCCTTGACATTATTAATCTTAGCCATGGTCTTTTCTTGAAGATAATAGCACATCATAGCCCCCAAAGTATTTTCGCTTCTAACATTCATTAATACTCGTTTGAACGGAATAGTGGATGGCAAATGGCTAACAATAAAATAGACAACTATAAGCAGACAGGTTTAATATAAATACTTATAATTAACGAAAGTTGGACTCTTTATAGAAAAAGTTCTCCCACTATTTTATCGAAACAATAACCCCTTCTAGTTTCGGGAAAAATCTATTTCCTAGTAGGTCTTGACGTCCCAGCAGCAATTAGTTGCACCCACGACTCGTGGCCATACAATTAATTCCCTAGGTAGGTATACATTTTACCAATTGTGTCTACCACACAACCTTCAAGCTATTTTGCCTCGTTTTTCGCATTTATCTAGCACTGCTACATCATAAATGTTACTACGCGTTAAGTCTAACCCATTAATCATGATAAGCAACGGGCCCGGTCATGAATTCTCCGTAACTAGTTATCGGTCAATCTTCACGTCCCGACCAGTCCCTACCCTTGTCAAGTTTTATTAAAACTAGAATCAAGGAATTTCGTGCATTGCCCCTTTCTTCGACTCGGGTGCCAGACTCTGGATCACCTCTATCGATAAGTAAACAACATGCACTAGTTCCTATTAATGGATCGAATGCTTGGATTTTATAAAACCTCATTTTATATTTAACCCAATATGACTTAATATTTATTCGAGAGGGGAATTTTCAGTTTTGAAAGTTTAAGGAAACTCTCCTCGAGATCTCACCGCTTCAATTATGCTTTATCTTTTATTTACGATCTAGATTCTAGCGCGCAAACACACAAGCAATCATAAATCGACTAATAAATAAAAGCCATACAAGCCTAGCATGCATACTACCACAATATGTTTTCGATCGGGAGCCTCCTATGCAGGCCATCATCGAGCCAATGATGTTGGCCCAATTGGTCAATCTAAAGGGTTCTCAAATGACCTGTGCTATTACACAATGTACCATGCATACATGGCCTTCAATTCTTCTTGGGCTCCCACCTTGCTTGTAAACGGGCCTCCATCTTAGACTTGGAAAGCAGTAAAGCCCTATTCTATTACAAAGGCTCAAAGTGGCCCAAAAATAATAACAGGCTCGCAGGCCCAATAAAAACCATGCATTAAATTAAACCAATCACATCTAACCTAAGGTCAAGGCTCGGCGCGATCGAAAATCACGTAGACAGTTCACGTAGAGCAAGAAACAAGCAAACAACCTTTACGTATTTCTTTCTTAATTTTAAAACTACCTTTTAAAACTAACTTTCTATGATTCTTGCTTTTTAGTCGCTACTAATTATGACAAATAAATTCTCGGATAAATTAAAACAAGTTTTCTGCCTCAAATTAAGATTCTGATTTTTCAACTTTTGAAAATTGCAGTTCGGCCCCTATACTTTCGGAAATTGCACTTTTGACCCCAAAACTTTTGAAAAGTTACAAAATACCCCCAAAACAGTTTTCGGACAGAAGGACCAGAAAATAAAAATTTTGAAATCCAGAAAATTTTTGAATATGCAAACTGACCCCTGAACTTTCGGAAATTACAAAACAGTCCTTGAATTTTCGGAAATTGCAAAACAGCCCCAAAAACCTGTGCGATTGAAATTTCAGAAACAGTCCAGATTTTTCAAAAATTTTCAGAACAGAAAATTCAATTTTCAGCCCTAATTTTCATGCCATGCGATTAATTGCACAAAGAGTCCTGATTTTTCGAAAAACTATAAATTCGCTACAGATCTTTAAAGGCAATTTTACCCAATCATAGATCCAGTCATAACAAGCAAGAATCAATCAACAGAACATAATTATCACGCGTTCTCATACATACAATCAAGCATATACATTGAAAACACATTATGTTCAGGCCTTTTCGTATAAAAACGTATGGAGTTGGCTCTGATACCACTGTTGGGATATTCTATCTAGGGGCTCGATTGTCAGTACAACAAAGTGCGGAATTTAAAATTTTTCGAGGTCCCTGTATGTCCCATAAATCTTTCTCCACAGTTTATTATACGAAAAGCATGAATCAAACACTTAATTAAACATAGGGGGTTAATCGCAAATTACCTCACCACGGATTTGTGGTGGTTTCCTCCACGTGTTTGGTTCGATCCACAGCTTGAGTGATCCATGTATCTCACCTCCAAAGTTAGTCCACACCAATCGGATAGTAGTGACGCCTCCAACACTACAAGGAAAACAGCGTTTTCCCACGGAATTTCCGACGGAAAAGTTCGCAAAATCCGTCGGAAAACCGGATTTCCGACGGATTTTACCCGTCGGAAATTCCGTAGGAAAGAAGGTCGTAGGAAACTTTTCTAACGGAATTTCCGACGGGTCATCTCCGACGGGAGAAGCCATCGGTAAATCCGTCGGAAAATTTTCCGACGGGACCTTTTTTCCGACGGGTAATCCGACGGAGGTTCCGTCACAAACAATTCCGTTTTTTGCTTTTTATTTTTTTTAAGATATTTTCCGACGGGACGACCCGTCGGAAATTCAGTTTTTTTATTTTTTATTTTACATTTTTCCGACAGGGTATTCCCGTCGGAAATTATTTTCTTTTTAATTTTTTTGGAAATATTTCCGACGGGAACACCCGTCGGAAATTTATTTTTTTTAAATTTTTTATTTTACAATTTCCGACGGGAATACCCGTCGGAATTTATTTTCTTTTTTTTTGAAAAATTCCGACGGTTTATGCCCGTTGGAAACCCCGTCGGAATTCAATTAAATTGAAATCAATAATTAATCAAATATTTAATTTTTTATATTCCCTAATTTATAAATATATCAATTTAATCATCAAAATATCATACAAAAATTAATAAATCAATAAGCGCGTGAAAAATCATAAAATATCTTATAAAATCAAATTAGTCTCAATCAACAATATTTATAATAAAATAAGTATCCAAATATCTCGAAATATAAAATTAAGTTTTAGTCATCTTGGGGCGGATTTTGTGGTAACTTGTTAGATGACATGGAGTTAAACATACGTTGCATCTGCTCCATATTTCTTTTGCTTTCCTCAAACAATGCTCTATGTTCTTCTTTCTCTCGTTCTCGTTCTTCTTTCTCTCGTTCCCGTTCTTCTCTCACTCGTTCCAGTTCATCCCTATTACATTGACGTTCCTGCTCCATCTTATTCAACCGTAAAGTTCCTAAAATACTTTAGCCTGAAGAGACTAAAATCAACTTTAGATTTATCTAAGACAAGGAAATTATCAGGTCAGACAGGAAAAAATATTATAAATTCATATTCACACATTAGATATCAATAGCAAAACATCAACAATGGATAGGAACCAAACACATCAGCAAAACATCAAAGATTAGCTGCTAAATGCTAATGGATACTCTATCTCCTTTGATATAGCTTCATAGATACGACACTAAATGAATGTTTTAAATTTAACAAAAGGCAAAAGTAAAAATATAAAAAAGATTAAGGCGAAAAATGACCATCAATAATACAGAATACCTACTTAAAATACAGTTCTAATGCAAGATATTCATGCTGTCACTTGGTCAGTTTTGATTACGGCAATGTAACTTCCTTATTCCCTCAAAGATATCAAGCACATACAGATCACAGGAAAGTAAGGTTATCTTTTTTTTTTTTTCAGGGAAGATTATATAAGATGAAAAGGTCAGTTCAGAAAGGTCATTACATTGTATAATCTAATCAATTCAGGAAACATAATATTACAATGATAGAAATCACCAATCGTTATACAAATGCAAGAATAGTAGAACAAGTTACCTCGCCTCTTGACCTCTACCGATGGCACTGCAGTAGCTCGTCGCATCAATTCGAGTGCTCCCTTAAAGTTTTTGTGTTTGAGCTCCATCTCAGCCCATTCACACCAAACACTAGCTATATGGTCAACTGCCTTATAATTGACTTGCATAACAAAGCCCCAATGAATTATCAAGCAAAGACAAGTGCGGATAATAAGCCGAAAAATACATCTATTCCATAACAAAGAATTTTCTACTTAAAAGCCCCAAATTCTATAATTTCACAACACACAAAAGCTAATGGTGTAATAATTGTATCATTCAAATACTATAAAGTAATAAAGCCCCAATGACCGTTCAGACACTAATACAATAATAGCTCAATATATAATGTACATAGTAATTGTGAGAAAGTAAACTTACATATGAATTTGTTTTCCGAGGTGAAAATGGAATTAAGAAAATCTGTCTCACCAAAGCTTGCCACCAATCTTTTGAAGGAAACTAGAATCAAACAGATCAAAAGAATCATCAGCACATGAGGCAGTTAACAACTCATAAAGACACATAAAATTAGCTTCAACTCATATTCAAAACAATAATTATCAAATTCATCTAGATACCAGACAATTATTAAAAGAAAGCATTTTGAAATCTTCAAAGCTCTGCAATTAGCTTCAACGCAGCTATAAATTCACCACCACCTTGGGACAATTTAAAAGTGTCATAAAATAGAAACGACCAATTCACGAGTGCTATGAATTAAACAACTGTCATCAAAGTAGCAAAATCAATGAACTTTATTGTATCATAAAATCTACTATGCCAGAACTGGAAAGCTCAATTTAATAACCCCTGAAATGGTCGACCCCTGAAAAATCACACACACATACAAATAAAACCTTTCAACAATTCCGAGGACGACGACGTTAACAACAAAACACACCAAATTAGAGTCACTACTAGCTGATTCGTACTCAAAGGAATCGAAATTAACAACAAAACCAATCAGAATCCACAGACTATTGTTTCATGTAAGAACAGGGCAAGAAACCGTACATCAAAAATCTGAAATCCGCATCAATTGATTCAATTAATCGTGAAATTAGAGCAAGAAGCTTACACAATAACTTGAATGGAGTAATAATTGCCGAGAATTAACCGAAAATACAAAGAAATCCTGAGATTAAATTGGGGATCGAAAGTTAATTTTCCCCTATCATCGACCTCGGGGTTAATTGTGGCAATGGGACGGTGGAGGGCGGGGCTGCGACGACGGTGCAGGGCGGGGCAGCAACGACGGAGCAGCGTGGAGCATCGATAGGGCAGGGTGGAGTAGCAATAGGGCAGCGACGACGGAGCAGGATGGGGGCAGCGACGACGGAGCAGGGTGGAGCACGGTGGGTGGGAGAGAAAGAGAGAGAGAGAGAGAGAGGCGGAAGTGGGCCGCGGCGGAGAGAGATAAAAATTTGATTTTGTGAGATAAAAAAGAGGGGAAGCTGCGCGGCTAGGGTTTTAGCCAGGCAGCTTTAGTAATTTAAATGTTTTTCCTTTTTTCTTAAATTTGATTTCCGACGGGGTTTGCCCGTCGGAAAGGGAGATGTTCTGATTTTTAAAAGAAATCATTTCCGACGGGGGCATACCCGTAGGAATTAGTAATTTAAATTGTTTTCCTTTTTTAAAAATTTGGGTTCCGACGGGATTTGCCCGTCGGAAAAAGGGCGATAGTTTCCGACGGGTGTAACCCGTCGGAAAAATAGTCCATTTTTTCTTTTTTTAAATTCTTTTTCCGACGGCTAATACCCGTCGGAAACAAAGTAACCCATTTTAATTTTTTTTTAAATTTGGTTTCCGACGGGGTTTGCCCGTCGAAAAAAAGAAATATTATCCCTTTTTTTAATATATTTTCCGACGGGTGGAACCCGTCGGAAAAAAATAGTCCATTTTTTCTTTTTTTTTTAAAATTATTTTTCCGACGGCTAAAACCCGTCGGAAACAAATTAACCCATTTTATTTTTTTTAAAGTTGGATTCCGACAGGGTTTGCCCGTCGGAAATAAAGGAGATATTTTCCCGGTTTTTAAAATATATTTTCCGACGGGTGGATCCGTCGGAAAATAAATAGCCCATTTTTTTTATTTTTTGCAAATTCTTTTTCCGACGACTAATACCCGTCGGAAACAAATTAGAGCATTTTACTTTTATTTTTAATCCTTTTTCCGACGGGTAATACCCGTTGGAAAAAGAAATCGATTTTTTTATTCACTTTTTATTGCTTTTCCGACGGGGTTAGGTTTCCGTCGGAAAAACGGTCGGAAATTCGTGTTATTTTCCTACGGAATTTGTCCCGTCGGAAAAAATCCGTAGGAAAAAACTGTTTTTCTTGTAGTGCAAGTCTTAGGCTCAGAACTGGATCGCGCAGGTTTGTCAGTAAAGGATATCAGATCTGGACTTTAGATCTTGAACGAGATTAGGAAATACAGATGGAAGAATCGAATCACAGGGCTTGTGTGATCGAGCAAGGTTCGGCTAGGGCAGATCTGGTCGTGCTTGGGTTCGGCTGAGTTTGGTTCGGGCGACTTGGGGTTAGGGGCGAAACTAGTGGGGCGATTTTGTAGATAATTTATCTTGTGCAAAACTGATTTTCTCTCTTATGCAAAAATCGATCTCTCTCTTAATTTTCAGCAAAAATTTTCTCTCAAAAGTTTTTCTTAACTCTCATAATGAAGAGAAGAGAAGGAATATATTTATAGGAGAAGAGTCCTTCTCTAAAAAGATATCTCCTTCCCTTGTCTATCAAATCTTCATTCCTTATCAAGTTAGGAATGTGAGATTTGATAGATCTCTTCTAACTTGCTCTCCAAGAAATAAAACTCCTTTTTCCTTTATCACAAAAATCGCCCCTTCCCTTATTTAAAGTTAATTGCAAAATCTACCCCATAATTATCCAATACTAAAATTGGTTAATTATTTTATTCTTCCAATTAATTAACTACTTTAATTAATTCCATAATTAATCAGATAACTCTAATTAATTAATTGAACATTAACTAATTAGTTATCTAATTAATAATCTCCAATTGAATTAATACCATAATTCAATTACTTTGATTTAACAACTTTAAATCACTTGCTTTCCTTTAAGACAGTCACTGTCCAATTGTATTGTGTGTGACCCTCTGGGTTCACCATCAACTGGCAGCAGGCCCACGACTTTCGTGATTTAATTAACGAGCAATTAAATGCTCCGATCAATTAAACAACTTTTAATTGACCACTCCTAGAATTAATTTTCCTATTAATTTAGGAGTACCCACACTTCATGGTCGATGTCTAGCCACAAGCCCATGAAGCCCAATCAAAGGTGAATTGATTATTGTGAACCTCACCTCTTATAATTGCCATGTACATACGGTCCTTCCACGATGATTTCCCGATCGAGACCTAGGGTGTGTGAATTGATCGGCACCTCTAATTATCTCGATACTGTACTTTCTAATTCTGGATAATAATTCCGGTGTGACTGCTAAATTTGGAAATACCTTCCAAATTCGTCACCAACCATGGCCATGGATTTCTAGGAACATATTATCGAAGAACGTACAGGAAATACTCTCATCTTATCAGGATGAGTCGATAGATCCTTTCTTAGTACTAACCACTCGCGTACAGTCGTGTACGCACCCAACTTAGGCACTTTGTGGCCAGGCTACGTGACCAGTACCTAAATCTAAGTACGCACACTTGGGCACCAAATTCGCCCTAGCACCTCAAGTCCAAGGACTAAATCGTACACTATTATAAGCCTTGAGAAACATCCCATCACCGATATGCGTCATGCGCTTCCACAATGGGTTTCTCTGTTCGGGTCGTTCGATGCATTCAATCCTCCATTGAACCACCTACTCATATGCACTGGCCTCAAATGCCTTGCTCATGAAACGCTACAAATTCACTCCATGTGAATCATGCATACTTGTACAAGTCTTGGCGATTCCTACGATACCCTGTCTCGTTCGGAATCTATGACTTGGAACGGTTTTAAGATCACGACCTTTGAGACTGTTTCATGATTGCACTCAGTACTGAAGTGAATCGTCCCATAGTCTATTGTGACCTCAGGATTTCATCCAATCGCTTAGATAAGTTCGCGAGAGATGAAGTTGGCCATTGTTCAATTTCACGTACTATGAATGAACGGGCGTATTAATTATAAACCATAAGAAAATAGTACTTCAACAAGCTAATTAATATTGGCTTGCTGTGCACTATCCTATCAGCCTCTGATATTTTGGAATATGCAGAGATGAGGTTACTATATATAAAGTAATCGAAATGGATTCCTCATTATCCATTGTACTTATCTTAAGCCAGATATGAGTTTTCTTGAGAGTTGAGCCGAGGACGACGAAAGGAGAAAACTCGGGTTTGGGTATCGAGGAATACTTAAACTGAGATCTGTACAATACAAATTTACAAATCCCTTTGTAAATGACATATGCTTCTGCTCGGGAAGAAAAGTATTGTAACACGTGTTTTCGTACCACGTGTGCAAGGTGAACACAAAGGTTAATGAGCAAATGTATCCCTGCTTTCTCATTATGTGAGACCTTAAGGTTCAAGGGAATCTCAAATCAATGCCCTTAAGACTTTTGACAGTTTCTTATGGTTTCTCATTGGTGTTGCTACTTTAGCACATTACCAATAGCCATGAATCATACGGTGATGCGGTGCATGTCTAGGAAAGCTGCTAAAGTGAAATCAGAAGATCCTTGTAGGAAAGGAAGATTATCTTCAACTTACACCATACTTGCATTCACCAGCTAGCTAATTACATTAAACTTAATTGTTTTTTGAGATGTAATTGTGAATACAAGTAGTATTGGCCAAAGAGTCGAGTATGCCCTATAACCAAGGTTGGAGGGATAAGGGATACGTCGACTGGTGTAGTATGAAGGATATCTAGAGAATAGCGAGAATAGTCCTCTTCTGGAGTTTGTTTCCTTGAGCAGCTATATCACCCTAACAGGTATATAGCAACGTGCTCATATACTCGCCGGGTCACACGGCCTATTTGCCCATACGGAACTTTGGATGTAAATTGAATTGATCACTGAAAGCACGTGGTCAGCCCGCACGTGCGAGTGGGAGATGTTGGACTGATCCAATTGGGTCGGATCGGAACTGGTGTGCCCATGTGGGCCGACCCGAACCGGATCCGGATCCAGTTGGTTAAGGGGAGTTTTAAATAACTCCCCACTCCTACTATTAAGGAATAACTTCCCCTCTCTCTATCTCTCCTGGTTAGTTTTTATACAAGACGTTTACTTTCTATCAGACAGTTAACTCAATTGAAAATCTGAGAAACAAAAATACAGAGAGAAAACACTTTTGGTGTAGATTTAATTTGATCAATCAAGAACATTGAAGTCCAGGGTTCTTAGGCTGTGATTATTATATGCTTTTCGTTCGTGATTGGAGATCGACTAGAGTATTGGGAAATTACCAGAAGTCAGAAAGAAGAGTTCGTGATTCAATTGCCGGTTCCAATTGTTAAGTAAGATTCTTTTCACTTTATTTCCTTTGAATATATGAATTTGAAGCATGTTATTGTTTAAAACCAACAGGAAAATCAAAACAGGAGGAATATGAACAAATTTAACAAAAGACATCTTTTTTCTTTCAACATAAATAATTTAGAAAGTTAAAGGAAATAAAATTATATTGTCTAAGGGTAAGATATATTGTAATTAAACTACAATGCATGAACATAATGTGGGATTGCGGGTTGATTCATGTTCCAAGAGAAAAGTGATGCGCAAGCTCGTCAAGAAAAAGGGATTTGAATACCTGTTTTCTAAAACAGTTATGAAGAAGAGCTAGAGCCACTTTTTAAGTCATTTTAAGTACATCGTTGGCAGCAAACATCAATGACGGACAAGTATAGCATGAGAGTTTTCGCTCCAATAGAAATCATTTTCCAATTCCACCTATACCAAATTCTGTTCTTGCAGTTTGTCTTTGACGTCGTCTTCACTCTCACCATTTTGGAATCAATCATCTTGTGTTCCTAATCACGATTTTCAATTTTTAACGTGATATTCCTAATCGCAATTTTGATATTTGTTTGCTAGGGCTTCCTAATATTGATTTTTGACTAAGAACTTTTTACCTAGTTCTCCAAACCGTAATATCTGAATAAGGAAAAAATAAAGATAGACCAATATTTCTAAAGATGCAGTTATAAAGACCAAGTAAAAAAATAAAATTGTTTTCTTTCTAAAACCATGATTAGAAAGACCATGTTTAAAGCTTTTAAGGTCTAATAAATGTTATAGTCTATTTAAAAATTTTATTAGTCCAAACAAAAACAACAAAGCGCAGTAATCATACATGCGCTGTCATCATCTATTAGAATTATTATAATTTTTTAGAGATAATAGAAAAAATGAAATTTTGTACACGAAAAGAAAAAAGAATCCCCAATATATAAGGCATATATCATTTTTTCACAACTATATATGTTACAAAAGGGGCTCTGCGATCCTAGGGTGTTTCAGTAAAATTGAACCTTACTAATTTTTCATATCCAGACTTATTAGGGAATTTTGAAATTTGTACTATACGTCAAACCTAACAATTTGTAGTTTATAATATATATAAATATATATATTGAGTTCTTTTTTTAATAAATTTCCTATAAATTAATTTATAAAATTTGTATCTTAATCTAAACTCGTTGAATCAACTTATATATTAAACCTAATATTTAAGGTGATCTTTCTTATAATTAATGCAAATTGACTAAGTTAGAGCCTTGAAATTAGGCAAAATACTTTTAAAATGGTTTCTTGAAATATATCTATCCAAAATGACTTTTTTTTTTAACAAATTGGGAGTTTTTTACAGTATTTTTAAAAACACAGGGAAATTTGGTGCAATACAAATTTTACAGTGTAATTTCTTACAGGTTTAACATAAAACAGAGAAGTATTTTGCATTTACCTATATCAACTAAACACGTCCTATATGTTTTTCATTTATAGAGATTATTTCAATGAACCAAAACTATGAAAGGAAGATATATAGATGCAAAGCTACATAAATGGCAGTTGGGAGGAAATCTAAAAGAATGCAGCAAAGAAATAACTCTACTGACAAGGAGCACATGCAACTATCAGCCCATAAGCATCCACTCATGAGGCAACAAATATTATACAAATAAGAAAAGTTAAAAACAAAACGATCAGAACCGTTGCAAAAAAATTATAAGTACCTGACGTGGAGCAACAAATACTTGAGCTACATCACCACTTACCAGATTTATAAACATGATGGGGCTATTTCGCACCCCTTATAATATTCGGAGCGACTAGGGAATATCGGATCGGTTCGACCACACAAGCTCATAAGAAATCTGTTACCTTTCCGATCAGCGACGATTCTCATTGGCGACCAGACTACAATTCGGACTCAAGAAGGACAATTATGCCGAGTCCTATTAGGATTATGTTTCCTTGTAAAGCTAGAGTTAATGTCATATAAATACCTAGTTAAACATTGTATTATAACACACAATCACAGCTCACGCCTACATACTTGGGCATTCTGATTATCATACTCAATAGAAAAGCTTTTGCTATACTATTTACTCATTCATCGTCTTGTTACTTATTATTGATCTTTTACGTAATTGTTCTTCCTTGCAAACGATCCATCCGGAATAAAGTAACAGAGCCCTATAATCATACTTAAACGTAACCTCTAGAACACAAATTATTGATTTAATCGCACCTTACGAAAAACGGTTAAATCAGTTGGCGCCCACCGAGGGGCTAGGTTAATTATTCGATCGATATATGGCTCACCCAAGGAAGAGCGCCCGTAACGGAGCAAGAAGTAACACGACCAACCCACATAACACATCTGAGGGTCAACGGGGTGATACGGATAACAACGCCCCTATAATCAATGACACTCAGCAAGATAACGAGCAGTTACCGAATCAGGAGGATCCACAAGGGATAAATATCCAAAACCCCCAAGGGCAACAAGGGATTCCCGCCAATTCGGTATCAGAAAACCATGTAGCTCCAGCAATACCAGTTCCCTTGTCAGATACTCGGGAGAAGCTACGACAGATCGCTATGCTCTTTAATTCACTCTGCCCGGAGGATATACTAGCACCCGAGCAGGTCCCTAGGAACCCTAGAGCGACTAGGGCAAATCCAATTCAACGAACACCAAGACAGGTCGACCAGATCTCGCAACAAACGGACAGCCCAGCAAGTGAGCAACGATCACTTCAAAGTCCGCAAAAGAGCAATTCAAAACCCTCCGATGAACATATCCGAAGAAAAACGGATCGGACGAAGCCGCAACCCGTCCGCCCCGGATCAAAGAAACACACCATAATCCCTGTCGAGGATGACCCAGTCGACGCAATTCCTAATCGACCACGAACCATGCGAGTCTCGGAAAGAGAAATTGAAAAGATGGTGCAGGAACGACTGGAACAACGTTTACGAACTGTTCAAAATCCATGGGCCAGAACCACAGAGCTCGAGAGAGCCTAGCAGCGTGTTCTCCCTTCTGCAAAGAAATAAAAGAAGCGCAGTCATCAGGGCAGGTTCCGGGGCGATTACCCAGATATGACGGAACCACTGACCCAGACGACTATATATTTAGCTTCATGAACATAATGAACTTATATGCTCACTCAGCAGAGTTCACCGCTAAGCTAATGGTGACCATGTTCGAAGGACTCGCTTTGGATTGGTTCGCCAAGCAACCCACTAATTCCATATTCAGTTTTCGGGAATTGTGCAACAAGCTGACACAGCAGTTCGCCAGCCAAAAGAGACAAAAACTACTAATGAGTTATTTAGGAACCATTTATCAACAAGAGGGTGAATCCCTACGGAACTGGCTAGCAAGGTTTAACGTGGAATTGCTCAAAATCGATTCCCCGAATATTGATTAGATAATCTCCATCCTATTTGATCTCACCA
Organism: Penstemon eatonii; assembly: GCA_038501285.1. NCBI lineage: Eukaryota > Viridiplantae > Streptophyta > Magnoliopsida > Lamiales > Plantaginaceae > Penstemon > Penstemon eatonii. The sequence goes on from CM076710.1 coordinate 61,281,374, forward strand.
AAAATAGGCAGTTCGGAAATGCCCTCAGTAGAAAGCAACCAAGAACGTTCACTGACATTATGAGCTTGGCATCGAAGTACATGACTCAGGAAGAGATGAACTCTTTTAAAGATAAGAACAAAAATAAAGCTCCCGCCTCAGGCTCCAAGCAGCAAGATAGAATTCCTGTTCGAAAGTCCATAGATTACCAACGATCTTTCAGAAAAGGCAACGTCTTCCAGTGATTAGAATACAATCGAAACAATCAAGACAAACGACCTAATATACATCAAAGACCCAGATCGGCCGAGCCACCGATCAGGAGCAGAATTAACCAAGTGGAACACCCTATGCTGACCGTTCCAATAGAGAAAATCTTGGCAGTACTAGAAAGGAATAATTGGATCCCAGCAGCAAAGAGGATTGCTCAGCCCAGGCCAGGTGCACGAAACTATGAATTATACTGTAAATATCATCAGGCACATGGGCATCGCACTGAAGATTGTTTTCACCTTAAAAGAGAAATCGAAAAATTAATCGAACAAGGAAAATTAGATGACTATTTAGAACGAAATAACCACAAGAGAGGAAGAAGTAGGAGTCCTCAGAATAATAACCAAAGAAGAAGTTCTCAAAGGAGGACCCCCAATAATGGTCCTCAACAGGAGTCGAACGATGATCAGATTAATGGCACCATCCATACGATTTCAAGAGGGCCCGCTGGCGGGGACAATCGCAATGCACGTCGAAGGACCGCCAGATCCATAATTGGAAGCTTAAAATACCCAAAAGAAGTATGGACGCTAGAAAGCAAATCAGCAAAGGACCAGCTGATTAGTTTCAACTAGAGCGAGGTACCAAAGAATTTTGTTTGGGACATGAAAGAAGATAACCCTGACTTCCCAATGGAAGTATCGCTGGAAATAGCGAACTTCAACGTCAAACGGATCTTAATCGACAATGGAAGCTCGGCGAATATCATCTCTAAAGAGGTCCTAGCCCAGATGAACTTGGGACAAATAACATTCCAAAAGGTAGCAACGCCTTTAGTAGGATTTGGAGGTTCCGAGATTGTCCCCAGTGGCACAATAACTTTAAGTGTTTCACTCGGAAAGAAACCATGTCGGACGGTGAAATTAATCAAATTCTTAGTAGTGGAAACCCCCTTTGCCTACAATGCGATCTTGGGGCGACCCGCCCTCAACCTATTCCGAGCTGTTGTTTCAACTTACCATCAGAAGATAAAATTTCCGACTGATATGGGAATCGGAAAAATAGTAAATGATCATTGCATGGCATGAGATTGCTACAACACCTCCTTAACTTTGGGGAACCACTCCAGATCAGTTACCCCGACAAAAAGAAAGCTCGAAGACGACGTGGATAAAATCGAAGTTGAAATCCCTAGTACATATCGAATAGACAAAAAGGGAAAGGAACCGGTCGATTTAGCTTTAAAACCACCGGAACATAAAGATGTCCTGCTAGTGCAGGGGGACCCAACAAAAACAACCAGAATAGGAACCGAACTCAGCAAAGAAGGGGAAGTAATGTTGATCAACTTCCTCAGAAAAAAACATAGATATCTTCGCCTGGAGTGCGAACGACATCGAAGGGATTGACCCTCGAGTAATCACTCATTCGCTAAAAATAGACCCCATGGCAAAACCTGCTAGACAGAAGAAGAAGAATCATGGGCCGATAAAGGATAAAATAATTAAGGCAGAAGTAGAAAGGCTACTTAAGGCAAAACAAATTCGAGAAATACACTTCTCAGAATGGCTATGCAATGTTGTGCTAGTGGCGAAAGGGGATAAAAAGGATAACAAGTGGAGAATGTGCAATGATTTCACCGACCTTAATAAACTATGCCCACGCGATCCATATCCCCTCACAAGGATCGACTTGTTAGTCGACTCAACTGCTGGTTTTGCGATCTTCAGCATGATGGACGCTTTTCAAGGTTTTTATCAAATATACATGGACGAGCGAGACCAAGAGAAAACGGCCTTCGTAACCAAGCAAGGAGTTTACTGCTTCATAGTTATGCCTTTTGGCCTGAGAAACGCTGGGGCCACATACCAGAGGTTAGTAAACCTGATGTTCAGAGAATTGATTGGAGAAATAATGGAAGTCTACGTGGATGATATGCTGGTCAAAAGCATGAATGAAGCCGACCATGTGAAGCATCTCGATCGATGCTTCCAAATATTGAGATAGTACCGAATGAAGCTGAATCCTGCAAAATGCACTTTCGGGGTTAAGTCTGGAAAGTTTTTAGGCTACGTGGTGCATCAAAGAGGAATTGAGACCAATCCTGAAAAAATTCGAGCTATAACCGAAATGAGACCTCCAAGAACGATCGCCTAAGTACAGAGCTTGGTATGAAAAATCGTAGCATTAAATCGGTTCATCTCCAAGTCGGCCGACAGAAGGTTGCCTTTCTTTCAAACTTTACGAAAAGCAATCAACTTTGCTTGGACCGAAGAATGCGACCAAGCGTTCGACCGGCTAAAGGAGTATTTGATGACCTCCCCGCTATTGGCCAAACCAACTGAGGGAGAACCTTTGTACATCTACATATCAATTTCCGAGGTGGCTATTAGCTCGGTTTTAGTAAAATAGAAGGGGTGGACCATAAGCCCATTTATTACTTAAGTAAATTACTACAAGGGGCAGAGAAGAACTACTTGGAAATAGAAAAATTCGCATTAGCCTTAGTCATGGCAGCACGTAAACTCCGACCTTACTTTCTAACCTACAAAATTGTGGTATTAACCAACCAACCGCTAAGACAGGTCTTGGCAAAGCCAGAAGCTTCTGGAAGATTGATTAAGTGGGCAATCGAACTCGATCAGTTCAAAATTGAGTACAAACCAAGAAGTGCGATTAAAGCCCAAGTCCTAGCTGATTTCCTATAAGAAACTCCGACCCAGACAAGTGAGCATGCCGAATCGACCAGCCATGACAATGATATCTTGATCGTAGAAAATCAAACCTGGTTGATGCACGTCGATGGAGCTTCATGCCGAGAGGGAGGAGGAGCTGGAATCAACTTTACCGGACCAAACAAAGAGGATATAAATTACGCAATAACATTAGACTTCGTAGTAACAAACAACGAAGCAGAATACGAGGCACTGATCGCTGGAATGGAAATGGCGATTAAAGCAAACATAAAAAGTCTCAAGGTATTAACCGATTCAGAGTTAGTACAAAGACAGATAGAAGGTCTATACGAGGCTAAGGAATTTAACATGGTAAAATATCTCGCCAAAGTGAAAAAATTGGCTGAGAAATTTGAAAATTTCGGGATAGAGAACATTCCACGTTCAGAGAATAAATGGGCCGATCAACTCTCTAGATTTACGGGATCTCACGACGGAAAAACCGAAAGGGTAATCGACTGGTTGATTTCTAATACACCGGCAATTGATATCGATGAAACACCAGTCGTTGAGATGATGGAAATAGCAGAACTGGAAAGAAATTGGATGACTCCAATGATAGACTACCTTCGAGAAGGAAAATTACCGCTTGACTCAAATGAAGCTCGGAAAATAAGATATCGAGCTCCAAAATATACATTGATAGAAGAAAAACTTTACCGAAGATCAGTGTCGGGAATTCTTCTAAGATGTATCTCCGAATCTCAAACCAACGATATCCTCCAAGAAATACATGAAGAAGAAGCGGGAAATCACAGCGGAGCAAGGGCCTTAGCCCTAAAATGCCTTAGAACGGGTTATTATTGGCCTACCATCAACAACGATGCCATGCAATATGTCCAAAAATGTCATCATTGCCAAGTTCATGCAAATATAACTCATCAACCAGCCGAAAACATGCACCCGATACCGGTATGTCGGCCATTTGATCAATGGGGAATGGACATCGTGGGGCCTTTCCCAGCAGCTAGATCTAAGAAAGCGTATGTTCTAGTCGCTGTCGAATACTTCAGCAAATGGATAGAATGCATCGCCCTTGCCCGAATAACTCAATTCCAAGTGATTAACTTCCTATGGAAGTTCATTGTATGCCGATTTGGCATTCCGAGGATCCTGATTTCCGATAACAGAACCCAATTCACCGGAAAGAAAGTAATGGAATGGTGTGCAAAGCTAGGAATTCAGCAAAACTTCAATTCAGTTGGACATCCAAGAGCGAATGGACAAACTGAAGTAGCAAATCGAGAAATTATAAGATCTTTGGAGAAAAGACTAGGGGCAGCCAAAGGAAGATGGCTAGATGAACTCCCAGGAGTACTTTGGGCTAATCGAACGACAGTCAGGACTTCAACCGGGGAGACCCCGTTTAGTCTAGTATACGGTTCAGAAGCTGTAATTCCAATCGAAACACTAATTCCAACATCGAGGATTGAAATGTATGATGACCAGAAAAACAACAAGGCAAGAGAGAGTGATATTGACTTAACAGAAGCATTAAGAGAAAAAGCGCCTGTACGATTACAAGTCGCTAAATCAAACATGGAAAAAGCCTACAATCAAAAGGTACGTATAAAAACCTTCAAAGAAAGTGACTTGGTGTAAAAAAGGTAGAGGTATCTAAGCATGTGGGAAAATTACAACAGAATTGGGATGGACCGTACGTTGTAACTAATGTAGGAAAGAAAGGTTGGTACAAAATTGCGCACTTAGACGGAACAACTCTTCCAAGGACCTGGAATGCAGTCAACCTAAGAAGATACTATGGAAAATGAATCCCCAAAGATTGTTCTGGTTAATTTCTTTTGATTTAGTCCGTTTTATTTCTATTGTAATAAAGGCCTTGGCCTGAGATTCATTCTCAATTTTTTTTTTAAAAAAAAAAAAAAAAATCCTGAATACCAAATAAAGGTTCACTTGAGTTTAAAAGCAAAATATCAAGACGAGTTGAGTATAAATAGATTAATTCGGTAAACACTCCTCGGAATTCTACAATCAACTTGGTTCAATCAAAAAAAGTTGATCAAAGAGTATGACGAGTCGAGTAAAATTGATTCGCTCAATAAACTCTCCTCGATCTAAAAAAAAAAAAAAAGAGTTGAGTATAAATTGATTCGCTCAATAAATGCTCCTCAATCTAAGTCTTATAACGAGTCGAGTAAAATTGATCCGCTCAATAAACGCTCCTCGAATAAAAAAAGAGTTGAGTAAAATTGATCCGCTCAATAAACGCTCCTCGAATAAAAGAGTAAAAAGAGTTGAGTATAAATTGATCCGCTCAATAAACACTCCTCGATCTATTTCTAACGATTAAAAGGCTTTGTTATAAAAACCTAAGTCCAAACAAAAGAGTTGAATATAAATTGATCCGTCAATAAACGCTCCTCGATCTATTTCTAACGATTAAAAGACTTTGGTATAAAAACCTAAGTCTAAACAAAAGAGTTGAGTATAAATTGATCCGCTCAATAAACGCTCCTCGGTCTATTTCTAACGATTAAAAGACTTTGGTATAAAAACCTAAGTCTAAACAAAAGAGTTGAGTATAAATTGATCCGCTCAATAAACGCTCCTCTATCCATTTCAAACGATAAAAAAAAGACTTTGGTATAAAAACTTAAGTCTAAATACAAGAGTTGAGTATAAATTGATCCGCTCAATAAACGCTCCTCGATCTATTTCTAACAAAAAAAAGACTTTGGTATAAAAACTTAAGTCTAAATACAAGAGTTGAGTATAAATTGATCCGCTCAATAAACGCTCCTGAATCCATTTCAAACGATAAAAAAAAAAAGACTTTGGTATAAAAACTTAAGTCTAAATACAAGAGTTGAGTATAAATTGATCCGCTCAATAAACACTCCTCGATCTATTTCTAACAAAAAAAAAGACTTTGGTATAAAGACTTAAGTCTAAATACAAGAGTTGAGTATAAATTGATCCGCTCAATAAACGCTCCTCGATCTATTTCTAACGATTAAAAGACTTTGGTATAAAAACCTATGTCTAAACAAAAGAGTTGAGTATAAATTGATCCGCTCAATAAACGCTCCTCGATCCATTTCAAACGATAAAAAAAAAAGACTTTGGTATAAAAACTTAAGTCTAAATACAAGAGTTGAGTATAAATTGATCCGCTCAATAAACGCTCCTCGATCTCATATCTAACGACCAAAATTGAGAGACAATAATCGTTCCTAAATATCGATGATAAATAAAGAACATGTTGAGAAGAAATCAACAACAAAAAATATAGCAAGGTAATAATACAAAAGTTTTATTCATTTGAGTTCGGAGAACAAATTACATACGAAGTTTCGATCATAATACAAAGGACTTTCTACACGTCACTACAACTGTTTAAATAAAATAATCCTATCCAATGGATCGGAGATCTTCACGACAATGTCCACGGAAACACCAATCTCCTCCCTAGTGCCTCGATTATTGTAATTGACCACCTAAGAAGCATGCTGCTCAGGATGGTCGACTTCTTTAGTTCGATGGTCGGGCTCTGAAGATCAAATGTTCTTCCAGACGAAATGAGCATTAATAGCCAGATAACCGGCAATAATCATTCACCCACAACGAGATACTGCTTCTACATTAGGGTTGATTTTTACTCTAAAGCAGCCTCTTTGGGGCTGTCGTGAACGTTAAAATTTACCAGCACACCCCGGCGGTCTATCACTCCTGAGGTAACATCAAAGAGCAGGGGTGCCTGGTAAATATGAACCCTCCATGTGCAAACAGAAAACCACGGACCTCAAACCCATGAATACAAGGTTTGAGGCCTCATGGGACCCGTCAGTACAAGGTAGGGCTCCAATGGGACCTGTCAGTACAAGGCAGTTAACATCTGAGTTATTGTGGCAAAACGAATCATGATAGTGTGACTTTCTGAATATTATGGGATCAGTGGGCAAGGTGTAACTCAAAGAAGATGATGGTTCCATTTTGAGAACTATTACTGGGATATGAAGATTGCGTACCTATTTATAGGCACAGATAAAGTTGATCCAACGGTTGGAAGAAGATCTCGGAAAAACCGTTTGACTTCCTCATTTAAATGCGAATAAGTTGGAACGGCACTTTAGCGATCGGAAAGACTATTCGGCTTTAAAGAAGAATCATGATCGAAGCGATCAATACAACAACAACAAGATCTGAAGCCTTGCGCACTCAGAGATCCTGATCACTTGATGATAAACAGGAGATCCACGATGCGAACATATATGTTTGCAACAAAACGACAAGTCGCAACTCGATTAGAGGAATAAAATTCATATTCCAGAATACAAGGCCGTCACTGCCTCATATCTCACAAGGCGAGTTGTTAGTTAATTATATTATACCTCCAACGGAGTCCAAGAAATCTGTGAACAAATGGATAAAACAGTCAACGAAACTAGGATATACAGTCTCGTCACTGCTTAATATTCCAAAGAATTGCTTAAAGGGGTCTGAAAAAGCTAGATCTGACTAATGATTCAACATTTTCCAATTCCTCCCATATCAAAGAATTGATATATTGATACATTGGTTGCTTTATTTGAGGAACATGGAACTCACAATCAGTGCAGAGAAACATGGTTTTTTAGAAGATATCTAGAATGATATTCTTTCTGTGAAACTTAGACCTATGATAAGGAAAGCAGTGCCCAACAGACGAAATGACAGCATCCTTAAATAGGATATACATGTCAAATGGACAAACTTACCAAAAAGGTATTACCAAAAAGGTTACTCATGTTCGGAAACCAAAAAAGAAAATTTAGTTATCGAGAAAGCTTATCGACCTCCTAACGAGAGAGTATTCTATTGAGGATGAGTAAAAGAGGTAAATAGCGAGTAAAGTTTTACCTTTAGTATTTATACTATACGAAAAGACGCAAGAGACCCAAAGAATGGGCGCGAAACACAGAAACTAGCCTATGAACAGACGCAATAATTCGAAAAGACATAAGCACAATGATTACGGCAAAGTTAATAACTTGTCTAAATTATTGTCAACAGAGAAGACGAAAAGACGTAACTGTCAGAATATGAATCGTCTATTTTACAAGAGGATAAAAGTGTAATATTACAAATCAACTTATGATGGTTATTACAAAGATTATTTCCCAGATCGATAGACTGCTGCCCACATCACACAACCTGGTCACCATTTGGAACTCCTTGTAAGCCAGCGACCTTCCCTTCCTCATCTCCTTCGTTCGATGTCTCCATATTCTCCTCCTCTTCCTCTGGATTGATAAAATTATTATAGACCTCATCATTAATATCTGAGGGAGGAATCGACAATGGCTTACCAAACTCTTCGACGAGGTGAGCTAAGGGAAAGTGTTGGTAGACGGCGTCTAGCAGCTCGGAAGGAGAATATTCTTCGCCATAATGATTCAGCCTAATGTGCGCTGCTTTGAAATATTCCCTTCGACGATCCTCTATCAGTTCCAGAGCGACCAGCTGATGAATCGCTTTCTTAAAAGTACTCTCTAAGAGCGGACCAACCATTCGATACACCAATGCCGTATGAACAGGAGAACTAAGGAACTCACGAATAACTCTTTCATCAGGATTTCAGCCATAACGATCTTTGAGTCCACTAAGAGGGATGTCCCTATCATACTCCTTTAATGAGGCCTGAAGACTCAACACCTGAGATTCCAACTCGCTAATCCGAGTAGTACTCTGAAGTTGATGATTTTCCAACTTCTTGGCCAATTGATTGACTTGTTCTTGAGCGTGGGAAGTTTCCAAAACTCTGTTCATGATCTCCTGATCATTAGTCCCCGCGGCCGGAGGCTCTATGATCGGAAGTGATATAGAAGGGCCAGCCTCTGAACCGGAGGCCTTCTGAAGTAATGCCTTGTATTTCTCATCCAAGAATTCACATTGTTACCTCCAGAGAGTAGCCTCGTGGGCATATGATGCCAAGCAAGTCTTGGTCTAAAAGGGAAAGTAATAAATAAAATGAGTTTCTGAGCTAAAGAATTCGTTAAAGAAGATTACCGCACGAGCATACAGAATAGGAAATCACATTTTCAGCATAAAGAGAAGCTCTTTGAAATTTCTCCAAGGGATCCTTCCGAAGAAGCTTGTTCATATCGCGAGTAAAGACACCAGATAAAAGGATGCGAGTTGCCTTGTCCACAGCGTTCTCGCTCTCATCATGAACCAAAGAATCATTCTCAGGGTAGCCAGCAGCTCTTTTCCCTTCTAAATGATCCTCGATCATCTCAACGAGAGTAGGTTTTGGATGGTTCTCACCAAGTAAAGAAAGATCATCTCCAGAACGACCATAGTAACTCCTTTTCCTCTCCACCGGCTTATCATTAGAATGGGGCATTGACCAGCTGCGGCATCCACATATGCCTAGGGAAGTTCGAAGGTGGAAAGGAGGATAACCGGATCCCGTCCCCTGGCGAACATGAGATTCTTGGGAGGAATCTGGAGATTCCTCTCTGTTCTCTTCAGAATCATGACTCAATTCTAATTTTCTTTTTCGCGACGCTCTCTGCTCGATAGGAACATTCTCTACGGTTTTGGTGGATTTAGACAATACCATATTTCCCTTTAGAGAGCGTCGGGAATTTTCTACCATAAGAGCTGAAAAGAAAACAAAGTCAAAATTAGACTTAGTGCTAAAAAGAATTATCACGACGCGATACTAAAATAAATACTTACCTAATGATTCAGAAGAAGAAGAAATTGGAAAAATATGAGTACTCAATCTCGCCTTGCGAAGAAAAGCCTCACCAATAAGAAGAGCACTTTGGTACTTGTTGACGCGCATAGCCTGAATTTCACCAATGAATTTGGGGTCGTCAGGAATAAAATCACCAGTCGCCAGGCGGCCACCATAAATCCTTTTGGAGTCATGGTCCCTCGAGAAAGGCTCAGTCGAGCCGTCCGCAAAACGAAGATGAGAAGGCGGACGAACGAAGAAAAAATGAGATTTCCATAAAGGATTGCTGGAAACTGGGGAGTCAAAGATTGAGAGACTAGTTTTTTGGCTAGCAAAAAAGTATCCGCGATTGGAAGAACTAGAAACATTGAAACGAAACAATTGTGTAAAATTACGAAAAGAAGGTTGGAATCCTTTCGCTATCATCAAAACGGAAAAACAGACCACAAAGGCCACTGAATTTGGGACCAATTGAGTCAAGGATACACTGAATATTCTCAAAATATCAAGAAAGAGGGCGGACAACGGAAGCCGCATACCATAATTAAAGTGGGCTGTGTAAAAAGCTCGGCAACCCTCCGGCGGAGAAGTAACCCTATCAGAGGGAGAAGGAAGAATGATTTCGGAACCTTCCGAAAAATATTTCGCATAATTATCCACGACCTCGTGGAAAGTTTCCTCAGTATAAGCGCAAGCAAGGTCCTCGATTGGTTTAGAAATTTGAGGAACCGTAACCCTGCCTTTCTTGGCCCTGGCAGCAACATCCGTATCGGATATGATTTGCACCTTAAAAGTGTCCTCAGTCGGAACGATAAATTCAGACACTCCGGTCTGCTCATTCGAAGGACTATGGGGTAACACCTCCTCGATAATAGGAGTGATTATTTCCCTTGACGACGAGGAAGATTTTCTTGAAATTGAAGCCATTCTTTAGGATCTTCGAAGAATATGAATCGATAAAGGTAACCTGAGAATGAAATAATCGAGTGAGAAAATGACTGCAGAAATAGGGAAAGTAGAAAGTAAAAATTGACTGAAGGAACGATCACCTATTTATAGAGAGAGATGAAAAGATGTTTCGAACTTCTCACGACTGATCGCTTTCCCGCCAAAATGGCAAGGGATGAAATGCTTCCCCGAAGGGACACGTAGCGGTTCGGGGTATGAAGGACAAAAACGACTATCTATGAGGAGTAGCACTCTTTTCCTTATTTAGGATTTTTTCCCACAAGGTTTTTTCCTAGATAAGGTTTTTAACGAGGCACAACTCATAGAAAATACAGTCGTAATCAACACTCTACTTCTACGAGCTTCTACTACATACACGCTCGAAGAAGTGAGGGAGTACTGATGTGGGGCTATTTCGCACCCCTTATAATATTCGGAGCGACTAGGGAATATCGGATCGGTTCGACCACACAAGCTCAAAAAAAATCTGTTACCTTTCCGATCAGCGACGATTCTCCTTGGCGACCAGACTACAATCCGGACTCAAGAAGGACAATTATGCCGAGTCCTATTAGGATTATGTTTCCTTGTAAAGCTAGGGTTAATGTCATATAAATACCTAGTTAAACATTGTATTATAACACACAATCAGAGCTCACGCCTACATACTTGGGCATTCTGATTATCATACTCAAGAGAAAAGCTTTTGCTAAACTATTTACTCATTCATCGTCTTGTTACTTATTATTGATCTTTTACGTAATTGTTCTTCCTTGCAAACGATCCATCCAGAATAAAGTAACAGAGCCCTATAATCATACTTAAACGTAACCTCTAGAACACAAATTATTGATTTAATCGCACCTTACGGAAAACGGTTAAATCAAAACAATAACTCATTCCATCCTATCTTTCCAGGTTTCTCCAACCAATACACCTAGTTTTCTTTCTGATCATTTTCTGGTGTGATTGGGCCAAAAAGATCCTGAGGAAATGCGACAAAAATCTTCCCGTCGCAAGCATTAGCCTTTCTAATTTTCTTGGCTCTATCGGTAGTAAATGCTTTGTTAGGACAGTCCTAGTTATGAATAAAATGGTTGACCTTCGGAGCACCTCCTGTAATGAGAGAGTCTGGCCATTCAGATAGCCATCAATAGCAGAGTTAATTCGAGGCTCCCTTGCCATCTTGGGAGGAATTGACTTGCGGCAAAAGCACAAGCCTTCTTTCCCTTCTGCCCAACCATTTTGTGAAAGTATTTCAGGCAAAAATTGTGGCCATATGGTGTCTGAAAGAAGGAAAAAAGGAAATAATTTGATTATATAGGAAATTGTAGCCATATGTTTGGTGCAATATTTCTACGTTATCCAAATTTAGCAAATTCATTTAATTGAGAATGAACTCAGGTACAGTAAAATGTTTAAATAAAATGAAAACTCATTAAAGGTCTTAATTTCAGTTGGTTGTTCACATGAATGGGAGTATGGTACTACAAATTTTCAAAATAATTTTTAAATTTGGGGTAAATTGATCTAGTTAAACAAGAATTATCCAATATCTCTACTGAACATAACTCCACTACTCCCAACATTTTTTCAATCATCAACAGAAAGTCATAATCTAAAAGAAAAACCAAAATAGTACATAAAAAACAATGATTACATATCTAGCAAAAATATACTGATTTGGAAGAAGAGTTAATTTATACACGGTCAATAGAATCTACAGAATTAATTTCAAACAACTACAGAAATAAAGCATTCAATACCAAAATAAAACGGCATCGTCTTGAATACTTATTCATTATTTTCTCAGATGCAAACTAAACACAAACACACAGAAATAGAGAGAGAGGGAGTAGTTCGTAATCCTTACAAAGACAGGCCGGTCGAGCAGGTTCATGCAAATGGAGCAGTTGAGCTTGTCCCCGAGAATATCCAAAACGGCTCCATTATTTTTCTTTGTTTTCTCCTTGACTTCTTCATGGGCTTCGATGACTCCTCCGCTCAAAAGTTACTGTCACCGCTTGGCCTTCTCCTTGTCCGTCATCGACTCATCACATTCGATTGCGCGGATCTTCTCCACCAGACCCCCACCACCGCATCCTGCAGCCGGCTTGACGACGACAGAAGTATTTGAGCAATTGGGACATTCTCACTGAGAGGGATCGGCTAGGGTTTGGAGTGGGATGGTGAGGCAGATGGTGTGCCAGGGGGTAACGCGAGTCTTGCAAGTCAGGGTTTCACCATTGGCCGCCTTCTGCTTGCAGACCATGCATATATCGTCACCGTCATCGAAACTAAAAACCACACAAAATCGTACAAGCATATTTCTGATTGTTTTAAACAATATAAAATAATGAAAATAAAAATAATTACCTTTCTAGTTTAAAAAAGATTATTTCTTTCTTCATTATTTTATATTATTTGAAACAATCAGAAATATGCGTGTTCAATTTCGTATGGCTTTTGGTTTCGATTACGGTGACGGTGTATGCATTGTCTGCAAGCAGAAGGCAGCCTATGGTGAAACCCTGACCTGCAAGACTTGCGTTACCCCCTGGCACGCCATCTGCCTCACCACCCCCTCCAAACCCTAGCTGATGCCACTCAGTGGGAATGTCGCGATTGCTCAAATACCTCCCCCGTAGTCAAGTCGCTGTAGGATGCGGTGGTCGGGGTCTGGTGGAGAAGATCCGATCAATCGAATGTGATGAGTCGATGACGGACAAGGAGAAGGCCAAGCTACGACAAGAACTTTTGAGCGGAGGAGTCACCGAAGCCCATGAAAAAGACAAGGAGAAAACAAAGAAGAATAATGGACCCGTTTTGGATATTCTCGGGGACAAGTTCAACTGCTCCATTTGCATGAACCTACTCGGCCGGCCTGTCTATGTAAGGATTACGGACTACTCCCTCTCTCTCTGTGTCTGTGTGTTTTTGTTTAGCTTGTATCTGAGAAAATAATGAATCAGTAGTCAAGAAGATGTCGTTTTATTTAGTAGCAGAAAAGCCATGTCATTAGTTATAGTTTATTATTTTTATAATTTTACCATTCACTCTGTTATTTTATTATTTTTATAATTTTATAAAAGTATGCTTTAATTAATTATAGCAGTTAATTCTAAAACTATTTTGTATCGATATCTTGGTCTTGGTTCTGGGGGATTTGACCAACGTCATTACTGTGATGGAACAAAGCTACACCGAAGAGTTATGTACTTTGATAAAAAATGGGATCCAGTGAATAATAATAATAATAATAATAATAATAATAATATTAACTCACACAATGAATAATAATAATAATTTCTTTAAACATTTAATCCAAACATCAGACTTGATGCGCAAAATTAAAGATAAGATTTTTTTTTAAGTCATTAGAGCAGATCTTAATTTACTGGGTTTCAATTCCACTCTATATATATATATATATATATATATATATATAACATCATGCAGGAATAAAATATTTTGATTACCCAAGCAAGATAAACCCTAACCATTTTTCAATTCCACCCATACCAAATCCTGCTCTTGCAATTTATCTTTGGCGTCGTCTTCACTCTCACCATATCACATGGTTGATCCATATACACCAGTTTTACTTTAAATTAATTATCAAATTAAAAGTTATAGTACTTATTGTAAAGATCTTAGCATATGTGGTGATCACATCAAGCACAAAATAGTAAAATAGAAAATTGGGAAGTTTATTAATATAAAGGTGAGAAAAATGATAGATATGCGGTGGAGGTAGAGGGTAGACTCGATTCGAGATACATGATTCTTTTCCTGTGGTTTTAACCCCTTCTATTTGGTGAAAATTTATAACACGGGGCGACGTATCCAAGAAAATGAAATTTATAATGTATGCGACGTGTCCAAGAAAATGAAATTTATAACGCCGGGCGACATATCCAAGAAAATAAAATTTATAATGCGGGGCGATGTATCCAAGAAAACCTGGTTGGAGCGGCAATACTTTATTGATAAAATCAAATTAGTGTTTACGCGTGTATGACGCGTTGACCAAAGTATTCCGACTACATTTGACAATATTACCCCTATGGCAATAAATATGTTTGGTTCATACATTTTTTCCTTGGTGGCTCTAAATATGCATTTATAATTAATGTGAAAATGGTAAAAATAGTCTTATAGCTAATGAATATTAGCAAGTTTACCAAATATATACATATACTGATAATTTTATCCCATAACTTACATCAGTCCGATGGAGAGAATATTGTACCCCACTTGCGGGTCTATTGAATTAGAATTAGGGAATTTTGAATCCCTTTCTCCCTTTTTTCTTCCTTTCTTCGAACATCTTGCAATCAAAATCTTCATTGCTACAGATATGCAAGAAAATCACAGCATTTGTAATAGCAGGTAATACATAACATAAAAAAGAAAAAAACCAAAATAGAATCTTTAGAGAATCGAAATTTTACCTAATACTGGAAACCACTTCCCAATTCCACCCATACCAAATCCTGCTCTTGCAATTTATCTTTAGCGTCATCTTCACCCTCACCATTATCACATGGTTATTCCATATCCATCAAGTATTGTAAAGATCCAAGTATATATGTGGCGGTAACAACAAATACAAAATCATAAGTAGAAAATTGAATAGATTATGAATAAAAGAGTGAGAGAAAATAAAGATATGCGGTAGATGTAGACTCGATTCGAAGGGGAAAGTTTACGAAAATTGATCTTCCATATGAAATATAGCAATTTATAGTAGTATTGCATATCATTCATTGATGATTCGTATTTTTTTTTTTTTGGATTCGACGTGATATATCTGCAATGATTCTTGAAAGAAGCCAGTTTTGAAAGGGGAATTAATTTTTTGTGTGGTTCTACCCCCTACTGGTGGTAGAAATTTATAACTCTGAACGTTGTATCCAAGAAAACCATGTCATAATGCGGGGCGATGTATTCAAGAAACCATGTGATAATGCGGAGCGATATATCCAAGAAATTTAATATGGGTCACATGAACCATACAAAGTTTATTTCAAGATAAGGTGATGTCATAATCGCAATTTTGGGAGATTTTTTTTTCTTTTTACCTGATTTCTTGAATCGTGATTTTTGAAACTAAATCATTTTGTCTTCCAAATCATGATTTTGATTTTTAACGTGGTCTTACTAGTCGCGATTTTGATATTTTTTTACCAGGTCTTCCAACTATTGCTTTTGGACTAAGAACTTTTTACATAGTTTTTCTAACCACGATTTCTGAAAGAGAAAAAACGATACGCCCGATTTTTCTAAAAAATGCGATTACGAAGACCAAGTAAAAAAATAAAGTTGTTTTCTTTCTAAAACCGTGATTAGAAAGACAATGTCAAAATCGCGATTAGGAATTCTAGATAATTTTTTTGTCTTTAAAAACTCGCAATTAGGTGATGGATATTAGTTAAAAATGGTTTTATAGCTAATGCCCAAAGAAAATAAATGACCATATTGGGAAAAAAAAACTTCTAAAATACTGAAAAACTCATAGTAAGTCCCACCAATTCATTCAAACCAACATTAGCAATTTAATTCAAAGATATACAAAATAAATATAACTGATATTAAGATTAATACAAAACAGATCACCTAGACGATATATAGAGCAGTTTATGAAGTTCGGCTGATGAATAATCTTGGCAATGTTGTACATCATCGGCTGCAACATGCATCTTTAATACTCCAAATCACTATCCACGTAAGCTTGAGATGGCTCTTCATCATCACTGCAAATCAGTTTTACTATAAATTAATTATCAAATAAAAAGTTATAGTACTATTGTAAAGATCTAAGTATATATGTGGTGGTCACATCAAGCACAAAATCGTAAAATAGAAAATTGAAAAAATTATAAATATAAGGGTGAGAGAAATGATAGATATGCGGAAGAGGTAAAGGGTATACTCGATTCGAAGTGGAAAGTTCAAAAGAATTGATTTTGTATACGATATATAACATTTTTAAGTAGTATTGCAGATCTTTCATCTTTCAATGATGATTAGCCTTTTTCTCTTGGATTCGACGTGATAGATCTGCAACAATTCTTGAATGAGACCAGTGTTGAATGGGAAAATAATTTTTTTATCTGTGGTTCTAACCCCTTCTATTTGGTGGAAAATTATAATGCGGGGCGATGTATCCAAGAAAACGAAATTTATAACACGGAGCGATGTAACCGGGAAAATTAGGTTAGGGAGATAAAATCAAAATAGTGTTTACGCGTGTATGACGCGTATAGAAAGTATCCCGACTACATTTGACAATATTACCCCTATTACAATAAATATGTTTGGTGCATATATAAATTTTTTTCCTTGATGGCTCTAAATATGCTTTTATAATTAATGTGAAAAAGATAAAAATGGTCTTATATTTAATGGATATTAGCAAGTTTACTATATATATACATGGGCTGATAATTTTATCCCATAACTTACATAAGTGAAGTATTCTTTGTACTTATTCAGCCCAATTGAGAGAATATTATACCCCACTTGCGGTCTATTGAATTAGAATTAAGGGATTTTGAAAAAGATTTAAGAAAAAAAAAGGAAAAGATTAATATGGGTCATATGACATAGAAATTTTTTTTCATGATAAACTGATGTTCTAATCGCGATTTGGGGAGAATTTTTTTCATTTTATGCGATTTTCTGTATCTTAATTTTGGAATAAAGCTTTTAAGATCTAATAAATGTTATAGTGTATTTAAAAAATCTAAGCATTAGTCCAAATAAAAAAAACAACAACAAAGAGCAGTAATCATACACGCTCCCTCATCATCTACTCCAAAGTAATTTTTTAGGG
The DNA here is from genome assembly GCA_038501285.1 of Penstemon eatonii. NCBI lineage: Eukaryota > Viridiplantae > Streptophyta > Magnoliopsida > Lamiales > Plantaginaceae > Penstemon > Penstemon eatonii. The sequence continues at coordinate 61,298,772 of CM076710.1, forward strand.
GTAATAGAGGGTATTCTTGTAATTTTTGATAAGGTTGATAAGTTTATGTGATTAGGCCTATAGGCAAGGACAACTACGTAAATGTCCCTGTATTTAACTTCTTTAATTTCATTGAACCTACTATCTAGTATTCTTTCGTTTTATATTATATAAGAAGAATCACCTTAAAAAATTAGGTTTCATATATAACTTGATTTATTGAATTTAGGTTAAATTACTAATTTTATAAATTAATATACATGAAATTCATAAAAAGACTCAAATTTTGGTTTTTTTTTATATATACTAGCCGCTGTGGCACGCGGTACTCGCGTGCATAAATTTATATGAATATATAAATTGGATTTGCGTTTTTTAAGAATTATATCTCACTTACTTAAAAGAGACTACATGCACGTGTTAACTGTTAACCATAACACAATCCAAATTGTTAAAACGTTTAAGAAGAAATTTACCAGTATTAGGAAATTAGATTTTCTTTTTTTGTCTGGATGGACGGCTCTTAATGGCTGGGTAGAAATTAACTGTAAAATCATTGATAAGAAACGGAATTAGTACAAAGATATTCGGATTGAGAAACCCCACTGTAAATCCCAAATTTTATCTAAAATTTAACAAAAACAATAAATTAGAAACAAATACATGATTTACAAAATAATTACATTTGTAATTATCCCTTTTTTCTAATGCCATACAGATGGCTCAACAAAATATATTTGTGCTCCATACGAATCTCGCTCCTGCAAAAACTAAATATTAGACTAATTAGTCATCCAAAAGTAGAAATTAAAACCGGAACATGGAACCTTCAAACGTCTAATTAATTTTCTTCTTCTCCAAATCCAGAAAATAGTTTAGACAAAATAACCTAATACTCACAATTTGAAGATTAGGATTATTTCCAGGAAATGTAGATTTAGCCTTGTCAACATCACGAACTCCAGCCTTAACAGCAAAACCTTTAGCCAATAGTTGTTCCACAATTCTCTTCCCAGTGCTGCCAGTGGCACCTGCAACGAACATGGTGAAAAAGACAACCCAAGGTCGGAAAAAAATTGAAATCAAGAAAATCGAATTCTCTTCCCAGTGGCACCTGCAACAAACATGGTGAAAAAGACAACCCAAGGTCGGAAAAAAAATCGAAATCAAGAAAATCGAATTCTCTTCCCAGTGCTACCAGTGGCACCTGCAACAAACATGGTGAAAAAGACAACCCAAGGTCGGAAAAAAATCGAAATCAAGAAAATCGAAAACCAAAGCAACCGTCAAGTCACTTTCTCAGAGAGGCGCGTGGGACTTTTCAAGAAAGCCAGTGAACTTTGCATCCTAAGAGGTGCACATAGAAATTGAGAAACATGCATAATTGTGTATTTGCAAGAGAAAGTGGAAAGGCAAAATTGGTTTGAGGGAAGATGAAAGACGTCGGTTTGAGAGGAATTGATAAAGTGGGTGGGGTAGGTGGTTAATGGTTGAAGTAAATTTTCAATAAGGACCCAATATTAAAGTTGTTTAAAACTGAACTGTAGGGGTGAAAAGGGAAAACACTTTTTTGGTATAAGAACTGTCAAAAAAATCTCTTTTTTTCCAGTTTTACCCCCTCATTTGACTTGCTTATTTTCTGTACCCGAAAAAAAAAGGGTATTTCTCGTAAAATAGCATAAATAACTTCCATTTTGTGAGAGGAAAAAGTCTTTCTTTTTATTAGTAGTATAGATAGATTTGTTTATTTTCTTATCAAACTATGAATTGTTAGGTTTGACATATTTATAGTACAAATTCAAAAATTATCTAATCAGTCTAAATACGAAAAATTGATACAACTCGGTTCGATTTTACTGAGACACACCACTTAGATTGCAGAGCCCTTTTTATAAAATAGTTGCGATAACATAATGATAATATTATATTATACATTGTATTTTTATTAACAGGGAAGAAGTTATCTCTATTAACATACATTAGTTTATAATTATGTCTACAATAATTATATTTTTTAAAAGAATTTTAGAATTAACTGTTCTAACTAGCTAATTAAAAGCATAGTTTTATAAAATTATAAAAGTGATAAAATAAAATAATGATTCTTTGTTAATTAAAACATGCCAAGTTAGGGCTCCCATACCATATCAGCCGGTATTAAAATACTCATTTATCTCTCCGCTTTTATATATATATATATATATATATATATATATATATATATATATATGTATATATATATAAACTTGGATTAATATTTTATCTTTGTGATATGAATCGGTAAAATGTATTAAAACATTGTAGAAAAACTTTTCGACTTATTTCGAAAGTTTTTGAGGACATTTGAAAAATTGATAATTAAATTAAGATTATCAAAGATCCAAAAATTAATTACCTATTTCATTCCTAGATTATTTTTTTACCCCAGTGGTCAATTCTTGAAAAACGTGTATGCCCTAGTTACTGAATTTTTCTTAGTTTGAGAATGCTAAGTCTTAATTTTGTGTCGCCGGGTGCAAAATTCCCATTTATCGTGTCTCGGATGTGCAAGTTCCTAAGTTGTTCTTAATTCGATGGTGCTAAGTGCTAATTCTCTTTCGGGGGTGCAAATTGTCCATTTCTCTTGTTTTGAGGGTACAAATTGCGAAAGATCAAAGATGAATTACCTATTTTGTCCCTACGTTTTTTGACTTTGGTGGTCAACTTTGCCGAAAAGTAAAAAAGGGTGCAAAGTGATGAACATGTTTAGCATAAGAGTTTCCGCTTCGTTAGAAACTTTTTTCCAATTCATTCCATCCCAAATCATACTCTTGCAATGTCACTGTATTTACTTTAAATTAATTGTCAAATAAAAAGTTAAAATACTGTTGTAAAGATCTAAGTATATATGATGGTCACATCAAGCATAAAATCTTAAAATAGGAAATTGGGAAGTTTATGAATATAAGGGTGAGAGAAATGATACTATGTGGTACATGTAGAGGGTAGACTCGATTTGAAAAGAAAAGTTCACGACAATTGACTTTTTATATAATATATTTCAATTTAGAGTAGTATTGTAGATCTTTCATTGATGATTTGCCTTTTATATTGGATTCATCGTGATAGATCTACAACGATTCTTGAAGGAGACCACTGTTAAATGGAGAAATAATTTTTTTCTGGGTTCTAATCCTTATTATTGGTGGAAATTTATAAAGTTTAGATGTGGAGTGACGGAACAAAGAAGACCAGGTTGGAGGAGCGGTATTCTATTGAGAAGATGAAATTAGGGTTCACGAGTGTAAGACATATTGACAAAAGCACCCGACTACATTTAACAATATTACCCCTATTGCAATAAATATGTTTTATTCGTACATTTTTTTTATTGGCAGTTTTAAATATGTTTTTTTGATTAATTTTAAAAATCGCAAAAATGATCTTATAGTTAATGGACATTAGCAAGTTTACCACATATATATTTGGGCTGATAATTTTATTCCATAACTTATTCAGTCCTCAATTGAGTTAATGTACCCCACTTGCGGGCCTATTGAATTTAAATTAGGGTACTTTGACCAAGATTTAAGAAAGAAAAAAGGGAAAAGATTAACTAACGTTGCAACAAAAATTCTCATTCAACTAACGTTGTATAAGACTCATTTGCATCGTAGTATCTTGTGCAACTTTCATTTTGGCTATTTATCAATTGCTGTATTTTGTCCTCAAAATACCCTATTTCTCATATTGTAATTAAACTACAATAGAACATAGTGTGGGCTCACTATAAAAAATTTAAATTTTAGTGACAAAATAGTAAATAACAAAGTGACAAGAATTTTAATATTGTCACTAAATTGATGTATATAGACATACTAGTGACAAGAAATGTGAAAAAGTTGTCACTATTGACATTTAGTGATACCCCAATAGTGACAACTAAAAAGTTATCACTATTATTATTGTGACAAAACTAATATTTTTATCACTAAATGTATGCAAAAAGTGACAATTTCAACAATGTCACTTAATATTTTATCATTAAAATTCATTTTTCTTGTAGTGGCTTGCGTGTTGATTCATGTTCCATTGAACCTCTTGAAACTTGAAAGCTTTTGAAGAGAAAAGTGATGGGCAAGCTCTTCAAGTAAAAACGGGATTTGCATACCTGTTTTCAAAAGCACTTATAAGGATGAAGTACTAGAGCCACTTTTTACGACATATTTAGTACATCATTGGCAGCAAACACCAATGATGAACAAGTATAGCATAGGAGTTTTCGCTCCGTTAGAAACTATTTTCCAATTCCACCCATACCAAATCCTGCTCTTACAATTTGACTTTAGCATCGTCTTCACATGTAATAAAAAGTTAATAGTACTATTGTAAAGATCCAAGTATATATATGTGGTGGTCACAATAAACACAAAATCATAAGTAGAATATTGGGTAGATTATGAATACAAGGGTGAGAGAAATTATAGATATGCGATAGATGTAGAGGGTAGACTTGATTCGAAGAGGAAAGTTCACAACAATTGATTTTTCATATGATATATAGCAATTTTTAGTAGTATTAAATATCACTCACTGATGATTCACCTTTTTCTTTTGGATTCGACGTGATAGATATGCAATGATTCTTGAATGAAGCCAGAGTTGAATGAAGAAATATTTTTTTTTTTTTTTTTTTGGTGGTTCTACCCCTTACTGTTGGTAGAAATTTATACCTCGTAGCGTTATATCTTAGAAAACCATGTGATAATGCGGAGCGATGTATCCAAGAAACCTTGTGATAATGCGGAGCGATATATCCAGGGAATTTAATATGGGTCACATGAACCATACAAAATTTGGTTCAAGATAAGGTGATGTCATAATCGCAATTTTGGAAGATTTTTTTTCTTGTTTACCTGATTTCTTGAATCGTGATTTTTGAAACTAAATCACTTTGTTTTCCAAATCACGATTTTGATTTTTAATGTGGTCTTCCTAATTGCAATTTTGATATTTTTACCAAGTCTTCCAATTATTGCGTTTGTACTAAGAACTATTTACTTAGCTTTCCAAACCGCAATTTTTGGAAAAAAAAAAGGATAAGGCCAGTTTTTCTAAAAAATGCGATTACGAAGACCATGTAAAAAAAGAAAGTTGTTTTCTTTCTAAAACCGTGATTAGAAAGACCATGTTCAAAATCGCGATTAGGAATACTAGATAATTTTTTCTTTTCTTTTCAAACTCCCAATTAGGTTGACAAATTTTCTTTCAAAATCGTGATTATGTGGACTAAAATCGTCACAAAAATTTGAGACGTGGGCCTTTTTGGTAGCATCAAATATTATGGGGTGAAAATATCAGTGAATATAAATAACGACATCAATATTGCAATAACACTTAATTGTCATGTCATCAATTAACGATGAAGTTTAACACCGGTACCAAATGTGTCACAATTTGTTAAAACGGTGCATCAAATGTGTTGGACACAAAAAATAGTGTACCAAAAGTAGATGTTGGATGAAGATGAAGATCCGAAGACAAGTAATTCGATATTTCAAGGGAGGTTTTGATGATTTTCAAAACATCATAACCAGCTAAGTTAGAAAAGCTTAGTTAAAATCCTTTAGAAGAATTTTGAGTTAAGCTAAAAGTCATATCAGTTATATCAAAATTCAAGATGGTCCAAAAAAACTACTGATCTGCTGTTGAAGAAAGAAATCAGACTGGTGAAGATCAGCCGACTCAAATCAGATTTGTTCAAGTTTGGGATCAGCTTGGTTCATCATCAGACTTGTGTTCTCATCAGCCAAGTGGAAAGGATCAAGAAGTCTCTCCAGCGGTAATAAATGCACTTGGAGTAATAAATGCTGAAGACCGAGGGTATTAATGACAAATGATTGAAGAAAGACTTCGTATCAGCTAGGTGCATTAAATGCTGTCTGACAGAAAGTACTGTTTGTTGTACTGTCACTCTGCAAAGAGCCGTTCGCGGAAATTAAGGACCAGTACCCGAGGAATTTGAATTCTGTCTCTCTTCAACGGACATTTTTCAAACCTGCGAGTATAAATAGTTCAAGAGACGAAGAAGAGAAAAACAACACATTCTCTGAGAGAAAATCCGAAGCAAAATCTTTGAGTCTCAAGAACAGCTCACTCATCAGCTTTGTCATTTGTTGACCCAAGCAGAAGTTGAAGATCAAAGAAAAACACATTTTCTGAGTGAAAAAATGTTAGAGTGTTGTGCGGAGTGTAGATCCATTTTTGTGAGTGATCTAACTTCAGAAGATAGGTCTTCTAAGTGATTTCCTATTGTGAGCTTACGGCCTTGATTCATTTGTTGTTTTGGCGTAAGTGTTGTATACTGTAAACTTTGTGATTATAGTATAACCCAAGATCTAAGTGACTTGGAAGAGTAGACTAAAGGATATAAATCCATATAACCACTATAAAAATTCTGTGTGTTTTTACTTTGCACTTTTCCTTGCATATTTTCAAGATTGCATAAAAACACTTTTCAAACCTGTTGAAAGATTCTGTGAAAAGAACTTTATAAAAATGGGGATAAATCTTTCAAACTGTCAAGAGCTTAGTTGTGAAAAACACTTTACAAATCCGCTACAAGTACTCTGCTTTTAAAAGTTCATTTTGCTGAAATCAGCTAAGCAATATAAAGAGAAGTGGTTAACTGTGCTGTTTAAAGACTTGTTCACTAATCACCCTAGTCAGCTTACTGACCTTCAAAAGCTTAGTTTGCTGACAGTCAACTGAAAACTTTTTAAGTCAAAAATTTTCAGAGGTCTATTCACCTCCCCCCCCCTCTAGACCTCATCTGACCACTTGGGACCAACAAGTAGTATCAGAGCGGGTGGTTCATTAGAATCAGCTGCCTGATCAACGAGCTTGATCCTAGTGTTTTTCAAAAGTTTTCGAACTTTTGCAAAAGAGCGTATTTTTGAAAAATCAAAACTTTTTGAAAATGGATTGTATCAGCCATGTTCCCTACATAGCTGGTATGAGTTTGGAGGACTGGAAAATCATAATGGAGATCTTCTTAGCTGCATACAATGATAACATGTACACATGTATCATAAAAGGTCCATTTAAATTCACCAAGACTATAAAGGTTGATGAAGTAGATATAGTGGTGGAGAAAGATTTACATGAGATAACAGCTGAAGAAATCAAGTTGTACAATCTAGACAAAGTTTGTCGTTTCATCATGACCAAAGCCCTGGACAATGATAGATTTGACAAAGTCAAGCATTGCAAAACTGCTAAAGAAATGTGGGATAAGGTTCATGACATGAGCGAAGGAAACGACGCCATTAAAGAGCATCAGTTGAGTGTTGCTCTGGAAAAGCTGGACAACTTCAAAATGAAGTCCGCAGAAACCATTGACCAGATGGATACAAGGTTTACAAGGACGTTAAATGAAGTTCTCAAGTTTGGAAAACCCTTCACAGACAAGGAGATAACCGTCAGAGTTTTGAAGGCTTTACCTCCAAAGTACAACATGAAGGTGAGAGCCATGGAAGAGTCAAGAGATTTAGGAAAAATCTCACTCACCGAGATGTTCTCAGTACTCAAGGCGTATGAGTATAAACTGCCAAGAATAGGTGTTGAAGAAACCTTAACTTCAAGTCCCACAACTGCCCTGGTTGCTGCTGAAAATACAAGAGGACCAGCACACAAAAGCAAAGAAGTGGACTCATCTGATAAAGCCGCATTACAAAAAGAATTAAACAGCTGGAGACGTTGCATTGCTGATGAAAAATTTTAAGATATTCTACAAAAGAAAAATGAAGAACAAATACAACAATGCTTCTACTTCTAAGCCTACTTCTTCTTCTCAAGATAAGGATTCTTACAAATCCAAACTAATGTGCTATAATTGCAGAAAATTGGGTCATTTCATTAGAGACTGCCCATATCCTAAAGCTGAGAAGTACAGAAGAGGAAAAGAGAATCAGAAAATAAAGATAGCATCAGAAATGCAAAGTGTTGTTAGCAGAAGCAGAAAAGCTGACTGCTATCTACTCACCTGATTTAGACTCAGACACCTCTGATGAAGAGTCTTCTGAAGAAGAGAGTCCTGCTCTTATCTGCCTGATGGCCAAGGAATCTGATAACTATGAGGTTGATGAGGTAAATCCTCTTAAAAATGAATTGTTTGATTCATTTCAACAAATGATGCTTAACAATACTGGTATTCTTGAAGCATTTACTAAGCTTAAGGAAGAGATGATATTGCTAAGAGAGCAAAACAGTTCACTGAAACTTAAAGCTGAAAAGCCAAAAGAATCAGCTGAGTATAAACTGCTTGAGCAAGAGAAAAAATATCTGAATGCTGAATGTGAAGTCTATAAAGGAAAAATCATGGAACTTGAAAAGATAATTGAGTCTCATGAAAAATCATCTATTGCATCAACTCATATGTCTAGTAAGCAGAAGATACCTTTAGAACAGGATAAGTTAGAACTGAACCATACTGAAAAATTTGTATCAGCTGACAACAATAAGGTCATATTGTATGTTCAGACTACTAAACCTGCTTCACCTGAGAAAGAACTAAAGGAGAAGAAAGCTCCTAAGGCTAAAAAGAGCAAAAGCCTAGTGTAGGAAAACAGACTGGTAAGACTAGGCAACAGAGTCCTAAGAAGTCTGCTGATAAGGCTAAAACCAATCAGACTAGTGGTAAAACTAAATCGTCTGTTAATGAGCAATCATCTAGTAAACCAAAGAAGCATAAGAACAAGAAAATTCAAAATGCTTGGTATGGAAATGAGTCATATTATGTGCAACCTGCTGCATATCCTCCTATGTATCATGCACCTCAATTCCCAACTTACTATGCACCATATCCTGCTCATCCATTGCATGCATACCCTGCTTATCATGCATCTTATTCTGCTTATGAACATTATCCTTATCATGCTGATTATCAACATAACAAATCCGATGGATGTGATGAAGATAAACTTGTTCATGCTCCTATCAAAACTCAGAAGCCTAAGACCTCAACATCTTGGATTGTCAAAGGTGGAACTAATCCTTCAGGACCTTCTCAATAAGGGTACCTAAAACAATTTTATTTTGTTTTGTAGGTTAGGATTAGGAGTAGGAGTAAAGTAGAGAAAATCTGGTACTTAGACAGTGGCTGTTCAAGACACATGTGTGGAAGCATACATGAGCTGATTGATGCTGTTGATGTGGATGGTCCTAAAGTTACTTTTGGAGACAGCAAGGAAGGCAAGATTGTAGCAAATGGAAGACTAATCAAAGGCAATATTGAGATATTTGACGTCTCTTATGTTAAAGGCCTCAAATAAAATTTGCTGAGCATAAGTCAATTTTGTGACAAGGGATTTTCAGTCATCTTCTCATCAGATAAGTGCTATGTTGAACAGATCGGTACAAAGAAGGCAATCTTATCTAGAACACGACAAGGAAATGCCTACACAGTGGAATGAAATTCTTTTGACAAGAGTTCAAATGTTTGTTTGGTGGCATCAACACCGAGTGAAGTCAGTTGGCTGTGGCACAAAAGAATGAATCATGTGAATTTTAAGACCATAAATAGACTCATCAAGAATGATCTGGTAGAAGGAATTCCAAAGACAGTCATTAGCAAAGATAAGCTTTGTGACGCCTGTCAGAAGGGTAAACAAATCAAATCATCATTCAAAAGTAAGAAGCACCAATCATCTGGAAGGATCTTGGAGCTGCTGCATATGGACTTATTTGGACACATTGATCCAATCAGCAATGGTGGAAAGAAGTGCGGCCTAGCTGTTGTGGATGTTATTCAAGATACACTTGGGTGGTCTTTATGAAGAAGAAAAGTGAAACCAAGGAGCATTTTACAAATCTGATTGAGCTGATCCAGAATGAAAAGAGCATGAAAATATTGAAGATCGGATCAGATAGAGGGACTGAATTTACAAACTGAACTGTTGAAGAGTATGTAATGTCAGAGGTATCAGCCATGAGTACTCTGCTGCCAGAACCCCTCAACAAAATGAGGTTGCTGAAAGGAGAAACAGAACTCTAAAAGAAGCTACCAGGACTATGATAGCTGAAGCAAAGCTACCCCGAAGGTTTTGGGCATATGCCACAAACACAACATGCTTTACCCAAAACAGATGCATGATTAACAAGCACCAAAACAAGACTCTATATGAAGTTTGGAACAACAGAAAGCCAAATATTCATTACTTTAAAATTTTTGGTTGTAAATGCTTTGTTCTAAATAATGGGAAAAATCACCTTATTGCTTTTGCAGAAAAGGCTGATGAAGCTGTTTTTGTATGATACTCTACTATCAGTAAAGCTTATAGAGCCTTTAACAAAAGAACATTACTTATAGAAAAATCAATTCATGTAGTATTTGATGAACCAAATCAATCTTCTGAAAAGAATCAATGTACTGATCAAAATATGTCTACTAATTTTCAGAAATTGAGTATTGAAAGAAATGAAGAATATATACCCATCCTACTACCTGATTTCAACTCAGCTGCTAACTCAAGTGCTGTTCAAAGTCACAATGTTGATTGTCTAACAGAAGAGTTACAAACAGTTGACAGACCCGAGAATGTTCAACAGACAACTACTGTTCAACAGACTACTACTGGAACTTCAACAATAATGTTGCAAGATCAAAACAGAGGACAACATTCTGATTTGCAACCTGATCTCAGATGGCTCAAGAATCACCCACCAAAGCTGGTGATTGGTGATCCTTTAGATAGAGTAAAGAAAAGGAGAGCTGCTACAAATGATGCAATGTTTGTCAGCTTCCTATCTCAAATAGAGCCTAAACAGATTGAAGAAGCTCTTAGTGATTCAAATTGGATTGAAGCTATGCAAGAAGAGCTAAATCAATTTGAAAGGAATGAAGTCTGGTACTTAGTTCCTAGACCAAGTCGTCAAAGGGTAATTGGCACTAAATGGGTGTTCAGGAATAAAATGAATGAAGATGGTATCGTCACCAGATATAAAGCAAGATTATTTTCCAAGGGTTATTGCCAAGAAGAAGGTATTGACTTTGATGAAACTTTTACACCAGTAGCAAGATTAGAGGCAATCAGACTATTTCTTGCCTATGCTGCTCATAAGAATTTCACAGTCTATCAAATGGATGTGAAATATGCCTTTCTCACTGGGGAATTGCAAGAAGAAGTTTATGCTGAACAACCACCTGGATTTGAAGCATATAAAGAAGAAAACAAGGTGTATCGTCTGAATAAAGCTCTCTATGGACTGAAACAAGCTCCAAGAGTATGGTATGATACCCTATATGATTTTCTTTTAATTAAAGGATTTAGTAAAGGTAAGGTAGATAAGACCTTGTTCAATGTTGAGTGGGAAGATCATATATTTCTTGTGCAAATATATGTGGACGATATTATTTTCGGTTCAACAAATCAACAGATGTGTGATAAGTTCTCCAAGCTGATGTAGAACAAGTTTGAAATGAGCATGATGGGTGAACTTAATTATTTTCTTGGTTTGCAAGTTAGACAGTTGCCTGATGGAATATTCATTAACCAAGCTGAATACACAAAAGATCTGTTCAAGAAATTTGGTATGGAAACTAGATCTACTGTTATTGTTCCAATGTCTACTGGAATTCGTTTGGATAAAGATAAAGATGGCAAATCAGTGGATATAACCAAGTACAGAGGCATTATTGGGTCACTGTTATACTTAACAGCTAGCAGACCTGATATCACGTACTCTGTTGGGGTTTGTGCGAGATATCAATCAAATCCTAAGGAATCTCATCTCCTAGATGCCAAAAGGATACTTAGATACCTTAATGGCACTCAAGAATTGGGATTATGGTACCCTGGAGAATATGATTTTGAACTTATTGGTTATTTAGATTCTGACCTTGCTGGCTGCAAGATTGATAGGAAGAGCACAACAGATGCCTGTCAATTCTTAGGTAGTCGTCTGATCTCATGGATGAGTAAGAAACAGACTTCAATACCCATATCTATTGCTGAAGCTGAGTATATAGCTGCTGGAGCTTGCTGTGCACAAATACTTTGGTTGAAGCATCAACTCAATATTAAAATCAGTGGAATACCTATCTACTGTGACAATACAAGTGCAATCTCTCTTACTCAGAACACTACATGTCATTCAAGGACTAAACATATTGAGATCAAACATCACTTCATAAGAGATCATGTGGAAAAAGAAAATGTTATAATAGAGTATGTTCATACTGACAATCAGATTGCAGATATTTTCACAAAACCTCTAAGTGATGCAAGGTTTTCAACCTTGAGAGCTGAACTAGGTCTACTAAATTTAGATGCATAAGCTGAGTGGGAACTCAACAGAAGACTGGAGTTTATCAGCTTGCTCATCTCTTTATCTTCAAGGTTAACTCTCAACAGACTAGTTAACTTATGAATTCTTAAAGTCAGGGGGAACGTGTAAGACTAGCGGTACTTCTGATTAAAGGATGAAATTTGTTAATGAAAGTTAGTTGAAGTTATAAGTTCATCAGAAAACCTTAATTCTTGAAGAACTGAAGGTTAATTATCTAGCTGGATTGACAAACAGCCGAGGAAAATTACTAGTTATTGGCTTTCACTAGTAATGTCTGTCATCAGGACACTAGTCCCATCAGATAAGTATTTAAGTTTACTCGTCTGTTCGCTTATGTAAAAGCTTTCTTGGTTAATAACGCTTTATCTAAAAACCCGCTTTTACTAGTCGACTAAGGCGGTTCGTATTCCCGCCAGTCAATAAATGCTTTTTGAATTTTGAACTACGTAACTGACGCCGCACGATCAACACTGAGTCATAACAGATCTAACGGTTAGCGTGTAACACGGAAATCGACACACTCAACCTCTTTAAAACTAGATCTGATAAGCTCGCTAATGTTTTACGCACTCAAAAACTTTCAAAAAGTATTTCTGAGAATTTCTGCTCTCATATTCTGCAAAAGTTCTCTCGTTTTCACTAACCTCTTTCAGAATCATCATGAATCCCCAACACGAAGCAAATGCAGAGGGTATGTATCTCGTTTATGATACATATAACCACTCTGGTACTGACGAAATGAAGGCAATCCTTGAAAAATTCAAAGGTGCAACTCTAGTGAACTTCATGGAAGCTCACGATGAGATGGTGTACAAGGATCAAGTAATGGAGTATTACAATGCCAAGGATGTTGTTGATTTCGACAAGCTTGAAATCAAGGCTACCGTCGGAGGAAAGGACATAGTCATTACCCCTGCCCTGCTACATGAGAAGTTCGGGCTGTCCAACCAAGGAAGAACTGATGTAACTACTATGTCAGAAGACAAAATGCATGAATTCTGGGGTATCTGTGCCCGGAAAAGGGAAGTTCTTTCAGGTAACATTAAGAAGAAACAACTTAGAGATGAATATCAGCGCATGGCTGATATGGTGTCTAAGCTGATAGAAAGTTGCACCTTCCTTAGATAGTGTTACAATGAAACGGTTCTTCATAATGATGGCTATTTACTATGGTTATGAAGTAAACTGGTCTGTGATCATTTGGTATATTCTGCCAAACTTTCACCAGAAGAAGCAGACTAACCATAAGATCACTCTGAGTTACCTGTTTTTCAATCTGGGTTGTGGAATGACTAATGGGAAAGTCATTCATAATGCCAAGGCTATGGCAAATTATCAAACAGTTAAGACACGAACAAAGAGAAAAACTAATGAGAAAGAAATTGAGGAACCTAAGGAAAAGGCTCCTGTTAAGAAGAAAAAGATGTCTGTTCAAACAGCTAAACCTGCTGTTCAAGCCAGAACAGACAAGAAGAAACAAGCTGCTGATGACGCCATTATAAAGAAGATCACTGATGAAATTTTGGAAATATCAGCTGGTTCTCCATCAAGGACAGTGTCAGAAGAAAGATCTGCTGAGAAAGTTGCAAAAAGGACTAGAAGTCAGTTGAGAGACACTGCTGCTTCTAAGCCTGTCAAAGAAAAGGCTGCAACAAAGAAGTCTGCTAAGAGGAAGGTGGTTTTTGAACCATCTCCTGCTAAATCTGATGATTTAGTCAGAGAAGGCCCTCCATCCGCTGAGAGGCCAGTTGGAGCTGACCATGCTGATGCTGCTGCTGATAAGAAGTCTGATGCTGATGCAACAGCTACCCAACAGCAAGCTTCAACAGTTGAGGCATCTGAGCCTCAACCTGATCTTGAAGTGCGGATCATTGAACCAACTCCTGCTATTCCTATCTCTACTGCGGCTCCAGAACCCACTGCTGCTGATAAATCAAAGAAGAAGAGAATGGTGAAAATAAAAGTATCTGCAGCTGTAAAGAAAAGAAGGGAGCATGCCCTTGCTGAAAAGAAACTCAAGGAGGAACTTGCTGAAGTCATCATGCTTAGCAAGATTGAAGTGGAAAAAGAAGAAAAGAGAAAGAAGATGACCCCTGCTGAACGCCAGGCTGCTGAAGATGCTGAACTAGCTATGGTGTTGGAGTTGAGCAAGAAAGATGCTCACGGCACTCAACGTGCTGGTGGCATAAGGATTGGGGAATCCTTAAAAGCAAGACAAGTCTTACCACCAGGCTTGAGAGTTGAAAAGTGCCCTTTTAATGACAAGTGGGCTTGGAATGTGATCAGAGGACATCCAATTGCCTTTCAAAGATTCGAAGCTGCTATTATGGAATTTGACTAGCAATTTCAGCAAGTCACTCTGTTCATTGAAGAGAAGACTAGATACAATCAATGGCGGACATACAGAGTTGACAAGTATGTTGCTGAATTGAAGGCATGGGAAGAGTTTGAGAAAGAAGAGAAATGGGTTCTAGATTTCTTCAAGACTGACTTAATCTCTCAAGCTCTTGATCCAGATCACATCAGGGATGTCTTTCATGACATTGCAAGGAAGATTGTGTACAAACAAGCAGAAAAGATCAAGAAATCGTTGCCCCCTAAGAGAAGAAAAAGAGATGACCCTGTCAAGAAGGCTGTTCAAATCGCTGTCTACCAAGCACTGGAGAAATGGTCAGAACATTCAAGGTAATTTCAAGGTTCTCCAAGTGATCTGCCATCACTGCCAAGTGTGCAGCAGATTGCTTTTGGTGCTGAGGTCAGTGATTACAGGAAGGAAGTGGTTAAAGCACCTACTCAAAGTTTCTTGCCTAATATCACTAAGGTGATCCATCAGAAAACGAAGGTATCTGATGATGGAACACCTGAAATAGTCAAGGTAGAAGAACATTCAACTGTTAAACAAGCTGCTGCCAAACCTGATGAAGAAAAGGCTCCAGAAGATGCTAACATAGAAGCTGGCGCAATTGTTGTCCACTCAACTGTTCAAGAGTCTGCTAAGGATGAACAACGTGAAGAGAAGGCCGAAGGAAACTTAGCAGATATTGAAATTACCAAATAGAACCATCAGCTTCCACCTCCATTCCAGAAGCTGATAAACACTCAAGTCTGATGGAGTCTATTCAGCTGTTGCTGGAACTGACTTTGGAGGATAAGATTGGGAAGCTGACAAAATAAATGAAAGAGATGAAGGAGGAAAACCACAAGATGCAAGAAGAAACAGGAGATTACTGGAAGAAAACAAGAAACTGATCAAGGATGTTGCTGATAATCTACCTGCTGACAACTCTCTTCAACTGATCCAAGGTCTGACTGGCATGAATGGAAACATTGAAGACGTGAAGGCTGATATGAATCATCTTCATACAGCTCTTAAACGTAATGAAGCTGATATTGCAAATGCCATCAGATCCATCATCAATCTTGCTGATGCTGAATTTGAACTGAAAAAGGAATGGGCAGCACACTTGGATGGAATTGCATCAAAGGTCAACAATGAGCTTAACACTCTCCAACTAAACATGGATTGTTTGAATGATCAGACCAGCAATCAAGGATCAACACTTAGTCAACTATCATCAAAGCTGGACATCTTGGATGCGAACATACAGAGGATCTACACTGCTGTAAATTTGCCAGTTGCTGCCTCTGTCCCTGCAGATGATGACAAAAAGGGGGAAGAGAAATCAGTACCTGAAAAAGAGAAAGTTGAACCGGTACCTAAAACTGATCAAGTACTCGAAGACTCTGCTGTTGAAAAAGAGACTGATGAGAAGAAAACAGAGCAAGTACCTGAACCAGTTAAGGAAACTGAAGAGAAAGCTGAAGCTGAAAAGGATGCAAAGGTTGCTGAAGAAGAAGTTGCTAATTCTAAGGATAAAGCTGCTAAAGATGAAGCTGCTGATGCGTAGGAAGCAGATGCTGAATAAGAAGTTGATCATCAAGAAGAAGAAGAACCTAAGGAACCAGTCAAATCTGATAAAGAATTGGCTGCATCTAAGGACTCATCAGAAGAGCAACTAGATCCAGAGCTGAAGAAATAGGACTTAGAACGCATCAAGAAGAAGCTTGAGGAAGCTGAAGCAGCTGAGGCAGAAAGACTTAGAAAAATGGAAGCTTCTCAGAAAAACCTCTTGCTGATGAAGCTGATGATGATGAAAATGATGAAGTGGACGACGAAGAAGATGAAGAGTTGTTTGAAATAGAAGAAGAGGTGACTGATGAGTCAGATCACTAGTACTAAATTATCTTGTAATCTGTTTTCCAAATTTACTTGTATTTTACTTCATCTGTTGAAAAACTTGTAACATGTAATCACAAATCTGATATCAATGAAAAGTTCAAGTTTTTTAATCCAATACATCATTTCTATCTCAGAAATTTTTAAGGACAAAAACTTTAAGTCTAGGTACAGGCACTTAGCTGTTAGGTTTTGTCATCATCAAAAAGGGGGAAATTGTTGGATGAAGATGAAGATCAGAAGACAAGTAATTCAATATTTAAAGGAAGGTTTTGATGATTTCCAAAACATCATAACCAGCTAAGTTAGGAAAGCTTAGTTAAAATTCTTTAGAAGAATTCTGAGTGAAGCTAAAAGTCATATCAGTTATATCAAAATTCAAGATGGTCCAAGAAGACTACTAATCTGCTGTTGAAGAAAGAAATCAGACTGGTGAAGATTTGCCGACTCAAATCAGATTTGTTCAAGTTTGGGATCAGCTCGGTTCATCATCAGACTTGTGTTCTCATCAGCCAAGTGGAAAGGATCAGGAAGTCTCTCCAACGGTAATAAATGCACTTGGAGTAATAAATGCTGAATACCGAGGGTATTAATGACAAATGATTGAAGAAAGACTTCGTATCATCTAGGTGCATTAAATGCTGTCTGACAGAAAGTACTGTTTGCTGTACTGTCACTCTGCAAAGAGCCGTTCGTGGAAATTAAGGACCAATACCTGAGGAATTTAAATTCTGTCTCTCTTCAATGGACATTTTTCAAACCTGCGAGTATAAATAGTTCAAGAGACGAAGAAGAGAAAAACAACACAATCTCTGAGAGAAAATCAGAAGCAAAATCTTTAAGTCTCAAGAACAGCTCACTCATCAGCTTTGTCATTTGTTGACGCAAGAAGAAGTTGAAGATCAGAGAAAACACATTTTCTTAGTGAAAAACTTTTAGAGTGTTGTGCGGAGTGTAGATCCATCTTTGTGAGTGATCTAACTTCAGAGGATAGGTCTTCTTATTGATTTCCTATTGTGAGCTTACGGTCAGATTCATTTGTTGTTTTGGCGTAAGTGTTGTATATTGTAAACTTTGTGATTATAGTATAACCCAAGATCTAAGTGACTTGGATGAGTGGACTAAATGATTTAAATCCATATAACCACTATAAAAATTCTGTGTGTTTTTACTTTGCACTTTTTCTTGCATATTTTCAAGATTGCATAAAAACACTTTACCAAACCTGTTGAAAGATTCTGTGAAAAGAACTTTATAAAACTGGGGATAAATCTTTCAAACTATCAAGAGCTTACTTGTGAAAAACACTTTACAAATTCGCTGCAAGTACTCTGCTTTTAAAAGTTGATTTTGCTGAAATCAGCTAAGCAATATAAAGATAAGTGGTTAACTGTGATGTTTAAAGACTTGTTCACAAATCACCCTAGTCAGCTTACTGACCTTCAAAAGCTTAGTCTGCTGACAGTCGACTGAAAACTTTTTAAGTAAAAAATTTTCAGAGGTCTATTCACCCCCCCCCCACTCTAGACCTCATCTGACCACTTGGGACCAACAGTAGAAATTGACCTAAAGCACGGTACCAAAATTACAATTCTCTCGATTAGTATTAAGTAATGGTTTTTTTGCAAGTTAACTCCCTGTGAAATATCTAATGGGCAAATTACCTCCTTGTGAACTCAAAATAGGCAATTTATCTCTCTGTGAAATGAAATAATGAGCAATTTACCTCCTTGTGATATAAAAATCGGCAATTTATCTTCCTGTGAAATGAAATAATGAGCACTTAACTCTCTGTGATATGAATTAATGAGCAATTTAAATGGAGGCAATGTGCTTCTTTTATAAAAATACAGGAAGATAATTTGCCCCTTTTTTTATCACAAGGAGTTAAACTGTCTATTTAGAATAACACATGGAGTTAATTTACTATTTACCCCTTAAATAACTGCTACAACAAAAATTCTCATTCGACTTATGTTCGAAAATACTCATTTGCATAGTAGTATCGTGTGCACATTTCATTTTGCCTATTTATCAATTGTGGTATTTTTTCCTCAAATTCTAAGTGTGTTTGGTTGTACTTGGCTAGGTACACTTTATACATATTTTGCAAATGACTATTTTTTCTTTAAATGTTGGTCATTGCGAAGTTAGTATAATATATCTTATTTCTAGTCGTAGAAAATGATTAAGATGATTTTTTTTAGATGAAAAGGATTAAGATGTTTATTTTATAGTTTATTACATTCTTGTTTCATATCTTTCCTAGTGATTTATGTTTAACTTCTTTAATTTCGATTTTTAACCCAATATGTACTAGTCTTTCATTTATATTATCAAAAAATTAGTCCATGGTCAATTTGCATTGATCACCTAACTTGATTCATTGAATTTAGGTTAAACAATTAATTTTTATGATTAATATACAGGAAATTTATAAAAAGACTTAAAACTATACCTTATTTATTTATTTATTTTTTATCAAATTACGAATTGTTAGGTTTGACATATAATAAAAATTCCAAAATTTCCTAATCAGTCTAGATACGAAAAAATTGGTGCGACTCGGTTCGATTTTACTGACACACACCTCTAAGATTGCGGAACCCCTTTTGTAACATAGTTGCGAAAGCAAAATGCTACTATTATATTATACATTTTATTATTTTAACAAGTAAGAAGTTAACTCTATTAACGTACATTAGTTTATAATTAAACCTATTATACATGACCAACAGGTGATTGGTCTAGTGGAATGGACTAGACACTAAAAAGTAGCGGACTCGGGTTCGAATCCCTGTTGGGAGAGGTTCCCATTTTATGTGCCTGACGCGCCTCGAAAGGGATTAAACCCTTGGGAAACCAAAAAAAAAAAACCTATTATACATGTATTTTTCTTAAAGGGCTTTTGTTATAAATAATTAAAAGCGTACTTTTATAAAAGTATAAAAGTAATCAAATAAAATAAAGATTCTTTTCTTAAGAACATATCGAGTTAGGTCTCCCATAACATATCGGTCGATACCAGAATACTCATTAATCTCTCCAACTTTGTTTCATCAATATACATCCATAATGTAAACATGGATTAATATTTTATTTTTGTGATTTAAGTCAGTAAATGTATTAAACGTTTCAAATTCGTTTGAAATTTTTTTAGGGCATTTGGAAAATTGATAATTAATGAAAAATTGCCACATATCCAAAAATAAATTACCTATTTGACCCCTAGATTTTTTTACACCGGTGGTCAATTATGCTTGAAAAAACGAGGGTGTGCTAGTTACTTAATTTTCTTAATTTGAGGGGGATACGTGTTCTTTTTTTTTTTTTTTTTTGATAAGTTGGGGGAATAAGTGTTAATTTTGTGTTTCAGGGATGCAAAGTTCCCATTTATCATGTTTCGAGCATGCAAATTGCCGATTTGTTCTTAATTCGAGGGTGTTAAGTGATAATTCTGTTTCGGGGGTGCAAAGTGCCCATTTTTCGTATTTCGAGGGTGCTAAGTGTCAAGGATCCAAAAATTAATTATCCATATTACAATATTACCCCTATTGCAATAAATATGTTTGGTTCACACTTTCTTTTTCCTTGGTGGCTTTAATTATGCTTTTATAATTAACATGTAAATGGTAAAAATGGTCTTATAGCTAATGGACATTAGCAATTTTATCACATATATACGTGGGCTGATAATTTTATCCATAACTTATACAAGTGAGGTATTCCTTGGATTATTCACCCCAATTGAGAGAATTTGTACCCTACTTGTGGACCTATTGAATTTAAATTAGGGCATTTTGACAAAGATTTGAGGAAAAAAAAGGAAAAAAAATTAATATGGGTCATATGACATACAAATTTTTTTTCATGATAAGGTGATGTCCTAATCGCGATTTTGGTAGATTTTTTTTTCTTTTTATGTGATTTTCTGAATCGTGATTTTGGAAAATAAATCACATTGTCTTCCTAATCAGGATTTTGATTTTTTTACGTGGTCTTTCTAATCGCAATTTTGATAGGAGTATTTTTTATTAGGTCTTCCTAATTGATTTAGGACTATGAACTTTTTACCTAGTTTTCCAAATCGCGATTTAAAAACAAAATCAAAACATAGGAATATGAACAAATTTAACAAATGACAGCCTTTTGCTTTCAACATACATAATTTAGAAAGTAAACGGAAATAGAATTATAAGGCTATACTTTAGATCACGAACTATAAAGATAGAATCTATATAAAAAGAAGTCAAAATCCCATTTTCTATAATTTCATAAAATGAAAAAACAAACGACCTTTCATCCTCATCTTCCTCTTCATCTTCATCGCCATCCTCATCATCATCTTCATCTCCACAGCATAATGACCATAATCGTTCTCCAATCGCTCGGCCTCATCTTGAAGAGAACAGAAATCCCCTGTGCTTTCCAAAGAGATAGTATAACAGATCTTTGCAGCAAATCAACTCACAAGTCACAGGGTCCGATCAATTGCACCAAAATCTTCATTGCTACAGATATGCAAGAAAATCACAGCATTTGTAATAACCGATAATAAATAATATAAAAAGGAAAAAAAACCTAAATAGAATCTTAGGAAAATCGAAATTTTACCTAATACTAGAAACCATTTTCCAATTCCACCCATACCAAATTCTGCTCTTGCAATTTATCTTTAGCGTCGTCTTCCCCCTCACCATTATCACATGGTTGATCCATATCTATCAGGTTATACTTTAAATCATTTATCAAATAAAAAGTTAATAGTACTATTGTGTAAAGATCCAAGTATATATATGGTATATATGTGGTGGTCACAGCAAAAACAAAATCATAAGTAGAAAATTGGGTAGATTATGAATAAAAGGGTGAGAGAAATTATAGATATGCGATAAATGTAGATGGTAGACTCGATTCGAAGAGGAAAGTTCCCAACAATTGATTTTTCATATGATATATAACAATTTTTAGTAGTATTCCATATCATTAATCTCTGATGATTCGCCTTTTTCTTTTGGATTTGACGTGATAGATTTGCAACAATTCTTGAATGAAGCCAACGTTGAAAGGAGAAATAATTATTTTTTGGCGGTTCTACCCTCTACTGTTGGTAGAAATTTATAAAGCGCAGCGATGTATCCAAGAAAACCATGTAGTAATACGGAGTGATGTATACAAGAAATTCGTGTGGTAATGCGGAGCGATGTATCCAAGAAAACCATATGGTAATGTGGAGCGATGTATCCAAGAAATCAGTGTGATAATGCGGAGCGATGTATCCAAGATATTTAATATAGGTCACGTGAACCATACAAGATTTGTTTCAATAAAGGTGATGTCATAATCGCAATTTTGGGAGATTTTTTTCTTTTTACCCGATTTCCTGAATCGTTATTTTTGAAACTATTGTCTTCCAAATCACGATTTTAATTTTTAACGTGGTCTTCCTAATCGCAGTTTTGATATTTTTTACCAGGTCTTCCAACTATTGACTTTGGACTAGGAACTTTTTATTTAGTTTTCCGAACCGCGATTTTTGAAAGAAAAAAAAGAATAAGGCCAGTTTTTCTAAAAAATGCGATATAATTCCTTTGTATAAATCTGAGAAATATGGAACTAACGGAGAATAAAAGTAATATGAGAAATAACAAATACCAACGTGCACAAGAATTACTAGTATTGGCCACAGCTCTTAACCGTGTCCAACACTCATCTAGGGTGGCCGGTGCAAATTGACTACGACCCTGCTATGACCGACTCTTTTGTGAGGGTGGCCAAAACTTTGGCCCGGCTAAATGGCGTGGCCAATGCATTGGCTACCCCTAATGGCCTTGGCCTAGAGAGCCGTAGCCAAAACTTGGCTAAATGGTAGGAGTCTTGGCCAATATACTTTGGCCTCAGCCAAAGGAGCCGTGGCCGAAATTCTCCTCAGCCAAAAGGAACCGAGCTACTTTTTTTTTTCCATATTTTTAATTGATGGTTTTTTTTTTTTTTTTTTTTTTTGATAATTAGGCTTTTTTCAATATAAATTTAATGAAAATAATATGAAATATAATTATTAGAATCACACATATACTCATACTATTTACTAAAGCATCTCATACAAGCAAAATATCCCAAATATAATCATTAGTCGACTTCATGTTATTTTTTAGTCCAATAACCAAAATATAAATATTGCGTTAAAATGAGTAAAAACTTCCACTAAAGTCTAATTTTTATTATCAATTCTTCCCCCGAAATCAAAACCCAATAGTTTATCCTACTTCCACTTTAGCCCGAGCATCCCTTGTCATATTTTAACACATGCATTAATTTTTTTATTTTGGTACAATAACACATGCATTAGTGGATGAAATCAAATATGCAAATTAAAAATATTCAAAAATCAATAAACTATAAAAAACAAATTAAACATAAAGGGATATATTCTTTCACAACTTAATTCGATGAGAACAAAAATCAAGGATACAATATTGAGGAAATTTTACTCTGACTCATAGGAATTCCAAACATTTACAGCCAAATGTTTAAATATTCCTGAATTTCCAGTTCTGAAATTTAGAGAACTTCTCTACAACCAAACACCCAAAACTTAACAAAACCAAAGTTACTTCACCGATAAAAATTGAACACAATAAACACTACACTTTACCATATCATGCCATACTAATTTCTAAGGAATTCAAAATAATGTAACAATTCAAGTTAATTTATACATTACAAGCAATCCAAAGAACTAAAATTGTAAATCAACTGAACGAATCCACAAACTATGATAATTTCATGAATTCTTCTATAAATAAAACATTTCTGTTAACCTACTTTGAATTAAATTTAAGTTACTCCTGGTGCATTGAACAACAATTAATGGGAACCAAAATAGAAATTACTCATACAAGGTATATATATACACTACAAAAAATTTAAATTTTAGTGACAAAATAGTAAATAACAAAGTGACAAGAATTTTAATATTGTCACTAAAATGATGTATATAGACACACTAGAGACAAGAAATGTGAAAAAGTTGTCACTATTGACATTTAGTGATACCACGATAGCGACAACTAAAAAATTATTACTAAATTATAGTGACAATATTTATTGTCACTAGGTTGTTACTGAAAGGGTGTCACTAATTGTCAATAGTGACAACTTAAGTTCCATAAACTTGTCACTAATAGCCATTAGTGACAACTTAAAAATATATTTTGTCACCATTGCACTTGTCACTATTATTATTGTCACAAAACTAATATTCTTATCACAAAATGTATGCAAAAAGTGACAATTTCAACAATGTCACTTAATATTTTATCACTAAAATCCATTTTTCTTCTAGTTATATATATATATAGTGGGTAAAGGAACTTGATCTGTACCATATTTATTATTTTATTTACTTTGGAATTGGAAACTGGACTCGATTGATGCTATTCCAACTACAATTTCCTTCTCACCTGGCTCAAACTAAAGTAGTGATGCTAGAAGAAGACTACGTACGTACATAAATAAGCCAATGATGGGGCATTTTTAGCTTAAAATAATAAAACAAAAACGTTTCTCTGTCAAAAGATAATTCAAGATATCAAAACCAGTAATAAAAGAGTACTTCCAATTGTCTTAAAATAAGTAACTAAATCAACTTCCAGCTTTCTGTCACAGAGGTTCTAAACACCTTCATATATAAAAATGAGCAGTAATTTACTAATTTCATTTTTCACCTAAGTTCTAACAACTCCTCTATTATTTTCTCCAAAGCCACTCCTATCTTCTGTTGCTGAGATTTCAAAAAGAAAAAATAAAAAAACTTCCTTATATGTATGTCACTTGTCTGTCTGTATCTTTCCTAAATCCTCTGAGCAGGACATACTTGTGATGATGTTCCTTCCTTCTAATGAGTTTCTAAGTTGTCCAGACACAAAGGCAACTTATTAGTAATAAAAAAGGATGTGGGGTTATTTAAGTTGTCGAGACACAAAGGAAAATGCATTTCCTAGCTTGTTATTTTCAATACAAGAGTTTTCTATTTATACATATGTTCAATTGTATATGGCAAAATACAGAGTGGTGGACCCCATTGTGAAGTTCCATTGGGTAGAAAGGACTCAAAAACAGCAAGTTTGAGCAAGTCTAACTCTGATATTCCAGCCCCTAATTCCACAATCCAAACACTAATTTATCAGTTAAGACGCCATGGCCTTAACGAAGAAGATCTTGTTGCACTTTCGGGTAATTTTTCATAACTTCAATATTTTCCCTTTTCATTGAATTGGCAAATACATTTTTATATGTAAAAGTGACACCAAAAAGAACGTTTCAGGAGGGCACACCAAAAAGTACATTGTTATGACAATGTAAACAGCCAATAAGAATATATATTTCAATCCAATATGAACACTATTTCCCAATTCTGAAACTTTCTTCTGTATTTCAGCATGATCAGAGAACACTATTTTGGTTTGGTTTCAATACCAACATCTTGGAACTAAATAAGTATAGTCAAATTTGTGAAACGGTTAAATGATCATCATAAAAAATTATCAATATATACACTGAAGCATCAAAAAACTAAGAAAGTTAAAGAGTTAAATCCAAGAAGCAACACTGCTAACATAAAACAAGCAACAGTACTTACATGAAGCCAAATGCTTTCAGATAGATAGTACCTGTTGCAGTTCCAATTCCCATTAATGAAGAACCTGCATTGGCCATAATAGCTCGTACATCAGCAAAATCTACATTTACTAGTCCTGGAATCTGCAAATAGTACAAAGTAATAATAAAAGGCAATCTATTAGTTATACAGAACAGTATTGAACAAAATGTCAAAAACCAGCATGTTTGCAGCTCAGTTTACACATTATATAAAGGAGGTTTCCAAAATAATTAAGGCTTAAAATAGTTTCCCTGACTAATGGACTCACCTAATCTCATTAGAACAAGAACATCATTGAAACAGCTAATCCAAACACAATATAAACATTAGCTTCCAAAATTAATGAACAATTCAAGTGAATTTCTCTTTAAATTTAGTTTTTCTATTGTTTTGATTTTCAGGTGTAGTTAAATCTAATTGAATTTTGCTTAGTTTTCGGAATTTTTTTGCTAGGTTTTTCAAGGAGTCCAGATTAGAAGAAAGAGAACAAGCGGAAAGTGAAGGAGAAAACCTGAGGGATTGCGTGTAGGAGATGACAGAGAACTTTGAAGCTTACGGCGAGTGATCGGAGGAGCTGGCGGCGGAGTTGAGCAGAGGATGGAGGAGAGACACACGTATGCTGACGGCGAGTGATCGAGGAACTAGCGGCGGAGGTGAGCAGTGGGCGGAGCTGAGTCTCAAATTGTGTGAGAAAAATAATGGAGGAGAAGTCTCAAATTGTGTTAGAAAAATAAAAAGGGGGAAAATTAAAAAAAAATGTGAAAATGAGTAAGAAAAGAAAAAGACAAATAAAAAGAAAAATGAAAATATCAGCATTAGCCAATGATGATGTTTGAACTAAAATGAATCGGCTTAAGTGAGCCGTTTCAAAAGGCTCTAACAATTGTAATCGGCTCAATTTAGCTGAGGTGTCAAAACTAGTTGAAGTCGGCTTATCCAGCCATCTCCAATAGGGGGTGGCCAATAATTAAATTTCTTGTAGTGAACAAAAATAATTCCTTTGTATTCCATTCAAGTTTATTCAAGTAACATGAGCAAATTAAAAAACAATAGGTGGTTACTAATTGGTATAATATAATTCTGATATTGATGTGTCTTTGAATGTAACTATAGAGTAAAATGGAGAATATATTTGTAAAAGAAATGAACTTTTATATAACTGGAAAATTAATTGTGTTTACAATACAGAAGTCCTAGTCCTACATATACAAGAATAAGAGGGGCAGAAAAGTAAAATACAATCTAACTATCTAACTAACAACTAATGAATATATAAACAGACTTCAATTTTAAATCTATTTCTCCCTTTTTTCTTCCTTTCTTCGAACATCTTGCAATAAAAATCTTCATTGCTACAAATATGCAAGAAAATCACATCATTTGTAATAGCCGATAATACATAACATAAAAAGGAAAAAAACCCAAATAGAATCTCAGGAAAATCGAAATTTTACCTAATTCAAGAAACCATTTTCCAATTTCAACCCATACCAAATCCTGCTCTTGCAATTTATCTTCAGCGTCGTCTTCATTCTCACCATTATCACATGATTGATCCATGTCCATCAAGTTAAACTTTAGATCATTTATCAAATAAATAGTTAATAGTACTATTGTGTAAAGATCCAAGTATATATGTGGTGGTCACAACAAACACAAAATCATAAGTTGAAAATTGGGTAAATTATGAATAAAAGGTAAGAGAAATTATAGATATGCGGTAGATGATGACTCGATTCGAAGTGGAAGGTTCACGACAATTGATCTTTTATATGATATATAGCAATTTTTAGTAGTATTGCATATCATTCACTGATGATTCGCCTTTTTCTTTTGGATTTGATGTGATAGATCTGCAATAATTCTTGAATGAAGCCAGCGTTGAATAGAGAATTTTTTTTTTTTTTTTGTGGATCTACCCCCTACTGTTTGTAGAAATTTATAATGCGGAGCGATGTATCCAAGAAAACCATGTGGTAATGCGGAGCGATGTATTCAAGAAATTTAATATGGGTCAGATGAACCATAAAAAATTTGTTTCAACATAAGGTGATGTCATAATTGCAATTTTGGGAGGTTTTTTTTCGTTTTACCCGATTTCCTTAATCGTGATGTTTGAAACTAAATCACTTGGTCTTCCAAATCACGATTTTGATTTTTAACATGGTCTTCCTAATCGCAATTTTGATTTTTTTTACCAGGTCTTCCACCTGTTGATTTTGGACTAAAAACTTTTTACTTAGTTTTCAAAACTGCGATCTCTGAAAGAAAAAAAAACGTTAAGGCCAGTTTTTCCAAAAAATGCGATTATGAAGACCAAGTAATAAAAGAAGGTTTTTTCTTTCTAAAACCATGATTAGAAAGACCATGTTCAAAATCGCGATTAGGAATACTAGATAATTCTTTTTTGTCTTTTAAAACTCGCAATTAGGTGATGGATATTAGTTCAAAATGGTTTTATAGCTAATGCCCAAAGAAAATACATGTCCATTTTTGCAGCATGTGCATTAGCCATTAAATTGGGAAAAAAACTTCTAAAATACTGTAAAACACATAATAAGTCCCACCAATTCATTCAAATCAATATTAGCAATTTACTTCAAAGATATATAAAATAAATCTAACTAACATTAAGATTAATAAAAAACAGATTACCTAGACGATATATAGAGCAGTTTATGAAGTTCGGCTGATGAACAATCTTGGCAATGTTGTACATTATCGGCTGCAACATGCATCTTTAATACTCCAAATCACTATCCACGTAAGCTTGAGATGGCCCTTCATCGTCACTGCAAATCAGTTTTACTATAAATTAATTATCAAATAAAAAGTTATAGTACTATTGTAAATATCTAAGTATATGTGGTGGTCACATTAAGCACAAAATCGTAAAATAGGAAATTGGAAAATTATAAATATAAGGGTGAGAGAAATGATAGATATGCAAAAGAGGTAAAGGGTATACTCGATTCGAAGAGGAAAGTTCACGAGAATTTGATTTTGTATACGATATATAGCATTTTTAAGTAGTATTGCAGATCTTTCAATGATGATTAGCCTTTTTCTCTTGGATTCGACGTGATAGATCTGCAACAATTCTTGAATGAGACTAGTGTTGAATGGAAAAATAATTTTTTATCTGTGGTTCTAACTCCTTCTAGTTGGTGGAATTTTATAACGCGGGGCGATGTATCCAAGAAAACGAAATTTATAACGCGGAGCGATGTAACCGACATAATTTGGTTGAGGAGGTGATATATTATGGATAAAATCAAATAGTGTTTACGCGTGTATGACGCGTTGACGAAAGTATCCCGACTACATTTGACAACATTACCCCTATTGCAATAAATATGTTTGGTTCATATATAAATTTTTTTTCCTTGGTATCCCTAAATATGCTTTTATAATTAATGTGAAAAAGATAAAATGGTCTTATAGCTAATGGATATTAACAACTTTATCAAATATATATATGGCTTTATAATTTTAACCTATGACTTACATCAGTGAAGTACTCTTTGGACTTATTCAGCCCAAGTGAAAGAATATTATACCTGTTGGATGAAGATGAAGATCAGAAGTTAAGTAATTTGAAGTTTAAAGGGAGGTTTTGATGATTTCCAAAACATCTTAACCAGCTAAGTTAGGAAAGCTTAGTGAAAACCCTTAGAAGAATTTTGATTGAAGTTAAAGATATATCTGTTAAGTCAAAGTTCAACATAGTCCTGAAGACTACTGATCTGCTGTTGAAGGAAGAAATCAGATTAGTGAAGATCACCCGACTCAAATCAGATTAGTTCTGGTTTGGGATCAGCTCAGTTCATCATTAGACTAGTATACTCATCATCCAAGTGAAGATGATCAGGAAGTCTCTCCAACGGTAATAAATGCACTTGGAGTAATAAATGTTGAAGACCGAGGGTATTAATGACTAATGATTGAAGGAAAACCTCGTATCAGCTTGGTGCATTAAATGCTGCCTGACAGAAAGTACTGTTGACAGTACTGTCGCAGAGCAGAGAGCCGTTCGCAGAAATTAAGGACCAGTACCCAAGGAATTTGAATTATGTCTTTCTTCAACGGAAAATTTTCAAACCCAGAGTATAAATAGTTCGCGAGACTAAAGAAGAGAAGGATAAAACAAACTCCGAGAGAATTTCTGAAGCAAAATCTCAAAGTCTCAAGAACAGCTCACTCATCAGCTTAGTCATTTGTTGACAAAAGCCGAAGTTTAAGATCAAAGATAAACATTTTTCTGAGTGAAAAAATGTGTTAGGAGTGTTGTGAGAAGTGTAGATCCGTCTTAGTGAGAGATCTAGCTTCAGTGGATAGGTTTTCTTAGTGATCTCCTATTGTGAGCTTACGGCCAGATTCATTTGTTGTTTTGGCGTAAGTACTGTATATTGTAAACTAAGTGTTTATAGTATAACCCAAGATCTAGGTGACTTGGAAGTAGGGGTGGGATCGGGACGGATTTTCGGGATTTCGGGTAATTCGGGACGGGATTTTTGGGATTCGGGTTTTGATTTTCACTACCCGAATCCCGTTTGAATTGACTTGGTCCCGATATTTCGGGTTCCCGATAAATATCGGGTTTTCGGGATCGGGATTCGGGTTTCCCGAAAATAGTAATTTTAAACTCTTATATGGTATAAGTAACACACTTTTCTTTATTTTGCTACTTCATATCCTTGACAAAAAATTAAATCCTTATAAATCAAGAAAAAACAAATAAAAAAAAACAAGCATATACCGAAAAAATAAGTGAGAGATATGTTCGAACACTAAAAACTGCCTTCATGACTTTATATTTTTCTTTATGTTCATGAATTGTTAATGGTTTGGGAGTAAGAGATTGCTTGAAAGGGGTACTTTATTTTGTATAATAAGGAATTCGGGATTCGGTTTTCCCAATCGGGTGTGGGGCAATACCCGAATCCCGTCCCGATTTAGTTTGTCGGGTTTTCGGGTTTCCCAAAACCCTAAAATCCATCATATTTCCCGTCCCAAAATACAAAATCCCGACCGGGACGGGACGGGTTCCCGAAACCCAATCCCGAATGCCCACCCCTACTTGGAAGGGTGGACTAAATGATTTTTATCCACATAACCATTATAAAAATTCTTTGTGTTTTTAACTTGCATTATTTCCTTGCATATTTTTAAGTTGCATAAAAACACTTTGATAAAACTGTTGAAAGATTTTAAAAAAGGTGTTATCTTTTCGCCTGTCGATACCCTAGTCAAAATAAGTCGCCATTGGAGGCAGCCAAAGTAATGAAGGAAGATAGTTCGAACCCGAACCTCGAACCGTTTTATCGCGGATAAGAAACGAAACATAATGGTCAAAGGAAGTAAAAGTTCAATCATACAGTCGATCAAAACAATTACAGAAATGTAAAAATATGAGGGTAACTACGGAACTATATATAGTAAAAGCAAAGGGCGATCGACGACTCAGATTTTATTAGAACCAACGGCTGAGATACAAGCAATAAATACGCCGACCGTTTCGCTTCCCGAGAATTAAGGAACCGTTTGGGTAAATGAAGAAAATGTCAAAATTAGTCCTGCTCGGATTCATTGTAATCTCAATTCCGGTCATCAAAAAGAGTCACAAAGAGAATTCGGAGTATAGCTTATAAAGAAAGCATTATCGGTAACTCGCCTAAGAACGGCCAAGGTCGATAAAGTACTGAATTTAAGCAACTTAGAACGATCGTAAAGATCAATCAAAAGACTATGATTTCCGAGTTCGATATATCAAGCGATTACAAATTACAAGAATATCAACTCTTATTACATATCAAGCCAGTCTCTTGATACTAGTACATTTTACAATCCTATAAATATCGACAAAAACTAATCCCTATATCCGAACGTGAGAGGGACTTCATAACCAGGCAATCCTATGAAATTTTCGGCGGACGATAATGTCCTTACTCGAATATGAGGAGCCTGTCAAGCCAACAGGATTTTATCTTTATATATGATTCTTCAAAGAGAGGAGGGGTGATACATCTTTTCTAGGTGTAATGTGAATACTTTATTGAGGACCTCGATCCTCGAAGCACCACCCCACGACATCTTCGAGGAAGAACCAAACAAACCGCCAAACACCCTTGAAAAACTTGATGCTTAAGCCCCTCCTAAACCGCAAGAGGCCGAGGGAGCTACTTGGGTCGTGGGTGGTCGGCAATGAGACTTATTGGCTTCCAAGGACGGGATAGCGTTCGCCTGCAGGTATCCTAGTCGAAGTAGAAGTATTAATCAGCCTATAATCTGCAAAGTAGGTTCTAACTCGAATTTCAAAATGTTGAGCCATGCAACAAGACCTTTTAGTCAGCATGATCGAAGGAATCTACCTTCAAAAAATTTTATAAGGATACAAAATGAGAGACCCCATTTATAGGAGCAACTTTCAAAAATCCAACGGTTAGCAGAAAACAAAAGGAACGATCAAGATCAGAAAAACCGTTATGCTTCCCAAGAATTTGAGCGGGAAAAGAAAGTCATCTGATTTTGAAGATAAGCGAAATTATTATACCAAGATCGAAGATCAGGGATCCCGTAGGTCGGGATCGCAAGTTCGAACGAAGAAAGCATGCTAAGTACGAATGAAAAAGAACACATCAAATTATGCAAGAATAAATAGGCAGAACATGCAATTCTGGGATAAATAAATCATTACAAACCACAAAAGTTAAAAATGTCAGATATTATTCATGGTTACGCAGAAATAAAACGGCATAGTCATACAGCAGGTCTGGAAAAGTAAAAGACAACATCTAGAGAAGCTTATTGTCAGAGAAAATTTTTCGAAGCTCATCATTACAAGCCTCATATCCACGGTCGTAAGCCTCCTTTACACGGAGCTTGAACTCTTCTTTCTCCTGCTCGTGAAGAAATTTAAGTTTATCGAGCTTCTCATTCAGTTTCTTGTGGATTTTCTCTCCCTGATCTTTAGCAACCTTCTCTTTCTCTAAAGCAAGCTTCTCCTCAAGGACACGGTCGAATTCAGTTTTCTTCTTCTCCAGCTCGAGGGAGATAGCAGCATGCCGATTTGTTTCCCGCTCGGCAAACGTTTTGAGTTCGAGAAAATCTTGCCCGGCCTGTTAAATGTTCTGATAAGTTAAAAAAAAAAAAAAAAAAAGAGAGAGAGAGAGATTATAACACCTGAAACAGGAAGTGCGACCCAGATTGGTACAACTCTTCTAAATTTCTCTCCTTGGACATGTCGGTTTCAGAAGAAGTAAGGTCAACCCGCTACAGACTATCTACGGGATCCCTGAGCGCAGCCTTAGAAATGGACCCGTCTTTCGACTCCTTAGGCGGGGAAGGAGTAGCCATCGGAGGAGCAGAGTCAACTCGGGGCTCGGAAAGATTATCAGTTCTTAAGGATTCAGCAGAAGCTTCTCCACCAATATCCAACTTAGGTTTTTTGCTCAAACCTCCTGTGGGGGGGACGGCTGAAGAATCATCAGATGATGGCTTGTTACCGATGGCAAGCTTCTGCAAAGCCTCGATGGGAGTGACCCCGTCGGAATAAGGCCTTTTGTTCAAAGAAGGAATGGGAGTTTTCTGCCCAACGGGCTCTACACTCGAAGAATCGACAATTTTCGGCAAAGAGCCCTCGAGCTCAGCCTCAAGCTCCTCATCCAAGATGGACTTGTTTGTGTTGCCCTTAGTTTGTTTCGATGAAGCGCTTTTTTCTTTCTTATTTTCTCCTCCCTTAGGAACTTTGGGAGAAGACACAGAAGTTTTAGAAGAAGATTTGGAGGGTTTGGCCTCCTTAGCTGGCTTTTGCTCTTTGGACGGATTTTTATTTTTCGAACCACCCAATAGCAGTTTGGGATCGATGGCCTTGCCCAGTATTTCTTCCATGATAAACGGGAAGTGAGTTAAGAGATTTGAAGAGTGCAGAATATAGAGGAAGAGCTCCGATCTCTGTAAACAAAGGTGCCGTGTAAATAATTTGAAGAGATCCTCATATTTATAGGCACTACGCCCTATGATTACGGTAGTGGAATAAATAAATTTCGAGCATAGAGTACGAAAAGATATCGAACTTTGAAAAGCAGATGATGTCAAAAATTTTGCAAGATAAGCATTTACAAGTTATGCGAACCAGATCGTAAAGGAAACAAATCCGATTACAAAAAAACGAATTACATGCATATACACATTTGATTCCTAACTACAAGGCTATGAATTGTTCCCCCCAGCATGCTTGAACCCAGCGTTAGGACCACCGCCACCTTCATCACCGCTGCCTAATGGATCAGTCTGATCAGAGGGTCGACCATCTTCCTCATCCGATCCGTCCTCTATGTTGACATTTTTGTTTTCTCCTAAGGCAGATTGATGATTGTCGTCGGACCGCTCGAGCAAATCTGGGTTAGGCATCGGAATGCCAAACTCCTCAACTAAGGGGGCAAAACGATGATTTTGCCAATTCACAGTTTCTCGGGGCAATGATGAAGTTTTGTAATCCTTTCCTTCGGCATTTTTGTAAGGATTCATATACGGGAGGTATTCTTCCATTTTGTCCGGGATCCTATCGGCTGAAACCAATTGCTGAACTCCCTTATAAAAGATAGTTTGAAGGATTCCGCCGATTCTTCTCCGAACTAAAGGGTCGAAAACGGGGAAACTGAGAAACTTTCGTATGGCTGGGATTTCCGCCTCTTCTGCCCCTTGAGAATATGCGCGAGCTGAGTCTTGCTTGGTTTGCTCAAGCTCGATCTTAATTCTCTTAAGCTCATCCTCGAGTGCGCTCTTTTCTGTAACTACTGATAACAATTCGTCCTCCGCAGAGGAGGAATGTTTCTTACTTGTATTCTCTAGCTCTTTCTTCATTTGAAACAGTTCTCGTTGACTGGCTGCCAGTTGAGATCGAAGGGTTTGATTATCAACGAAAATTTGTGCGTATGCATCGTGAGCATCCTGCGACTCCTGCTCTAGCAAAGCTAAGCGATAGGTCTGAAGAGCGAACAAATCCCTGACCTATGAGAAAATTTCGGTTATCACTAAATATTAGAGACTCCAAAGAAAGAAGAAATAGTCAAAAGACGAATTCTTACCTCATGATACGTCCGGGAGAAATCACTCAGAACCTCAAAACTACTTTTGATGGTTTGAAGCAGCATATCCCGCTTAAACCGACTAGCCATATAAATTCTAGTTGCTTTGTCGAATTCATTCTCACCATCTGAACCCAGATCGGATTGAATAGTCCCATCTTCGGGGTATCCAGCAGCCCTGCTACCGCGGAAATGTTCGTCCATGAAATCTGCCACATCTGGCTCCGACCTACCCTCTCGACATGGAACCGAATTAGAACTCACGCCAAAAGGTTTTACCCTGCTCGAGGGTCCCGGATGGTCAGCATTCCTCTTTCGACTCAGGAGCTTCTCATACTCTTGCACACCCAGAATTCGGTTCCAGGAATATTGACTGTAACCAACGGACGAAAGAGTAGAAGTATCAGAGGAGAACAGACTTCGCAGAGAACCCGCAGTGGCAGAATTCAAGGAACTCATAGTACCAAGCCCTCTCAGATCGGGAAGTAGAATTGGTATATCAATTGAATCTCCGCCTAAATTACTTGCATCCGCTCGTCTTTCTGAAGTATATGGTAACTGCTCGAAGTGGGATGGCATATCTCCAACCGAGCCAGCAGTGGACAGTCGAAACCTCTCAAAAGTTCAACCTGTAAAGGAAATACAAGGAATACGTGAGTTAAAACAAGAAGAATTAATCTATCACACCTTGAAATAGGAAGAAACTAAAACATACTCAAAGAAAGAGGGGCGCGGGACGAAGCAGCAGAAGCAGGCAAGTCACCGAGCGGCTGAAGGGATCCTTCGAAGGATTGATTGGGTAAAGGATAAGAGTATTCGATTATGGGGGCAGGATAGTCACATTTGCTTAACCCAGCCAACCGCAAAACACCTTCTTGAACTATAAGCATGGTTTGGTAAGGATTGGACCGTAACTGCTCGAGAAATTCATCGGAAAGACGGTGGTTGAGCTTCTCTTTAATCCTGCGACGACCGTATGACCAAGAATTTACGCCATCCCATCGATATGGTCTGGTCTTCGAGCTACCTTCTGATACGGGGACATCAGGGCCTTTCACGAAAAAGAACCTCCTCTTCCAACCTTTATTCTTTTCCGTTGTTATGGTCGTAAGAAAAGGCCGTTTCGACCGCTGACAGATGGACACGAACCCGACATTTGAGCCCTTACACAGGTCCATTCGAAATATTTGCCAAAAATTACTAAAAGAGGCCTCTTCCCCCTTGGCTTCCATGAGAGCGCTGAACGCTACGATATACGCGACAGAATGCGGGAGAAGCTGAGCGGGGGAAAGCGAAAAGAAAGTCAAAATGCTTCTAATGAGAGGGATAAACGAAATGCGCAAACCGTAAGAAAACTGTTTCTCATAGAAGGTTTGACACCCGGCTGGAGGCTCGTTTGCACGCTCGGCGTAAGAAGGGATGACAATCGAAAAACCCCTAGGAAAAAATTTTCCGAACTCCGCCTCAAGATAAACACGATCCTTTTTGAAAAAACCACAGGAAGTTTGATTGGCGGGAAGATCTGACCTGTTTGAGGTGGCTGAATTAGAAGGAAACGTATGTCTAAAAATCCTGACAAAGGCGCCCTCGCCAATACTAAGCTTCTCGACCACGTCTTCCTCGAGATCTTCGGTCTGCTCAGCATCCCCTTCTTCTGGATGAAACTCTCCATCCTCGTAATCATCGACAAGCTTTAACAGAGGATCGGACTCTTGGTTCTCTCCGACCTTGTTCTTGCCCCTCAAACTTCTGGAACTAGACATTATGGACTGGGAAACGATTATACTAAAGCAGATGCTCTTTCGATCCGAATGCTCCGAGCTCAAGAAAGTATGTGATTTGTGAGTAATTTTTCAACAAGTCAACATATATATACGGGGTTAAAAAGGTAAATTGCAAACAGGTCCCCGAGTAACCGCGACGGTTGAACTTACATTGGGTAAAAATTTAAAGTTATTTTTCTGAGAATTGCATTCTTGATCCCTCACCTTCCAGAAATTGGGATATGTCCCTTGGAAATTGTTCCTATGGTATTCCGTTTGTTGCGATCGAAAAATTAAGGAAGCATTCGCTAAGGAATTAAATGAAGCATCACAGTAATTGACTGTAAGGAAAATTCCGATCTAGAGGTCCTACGCAAACAATGGACGACGAGGTTAACATCTCGGCACGCCATTATATTGTTTCTAATATATGCACTTTTTTTCCCTAGCTCGGTTTTTATCCCACAGGGTTTTTCCGAGTTAGGAATTTAATGAGGCATATCCGAAACATATTTTGAATGGCTCATCTCACCCCAGCATTCAACATAACTTATACTTCTTCGAGCTTAAGCTCCACTTTACGCTTGAGAAGTGGGGGAGTATTGATGAGGGGTAATTTGGATCACCTATACTTGCTAGCCCGATGTGGATCAAACTGCACAAGTTTTCGTCCCCGGAAGTGCCGAACCGAGCCGAGGTATGTAGTGATCTGTTCC
This sequence comes from Penstemon eatonii, assembly GCA_038501285.1. Lineage (NCBI taxonomy): Eukaryota > Viridiplantae > Streptophyta > Magnoliopsida > Lamiales > Plantaginaceae > Penstemon > Penstemon eatonii. The sequence goes on from CM076710.1 coordinate 61,335,545, forward strand.
GAGCCAATAAAGAGAATCCGAGGTCGAAGGTCACTATTGGGCCGAGCCCAGGCCCAAGTCAGCGGGCCAGAAAAGTACTCTTGCAAGTGTGTCAGAAAGCCCATCATCTCAATTATAAATACCCCTAGCATTTATGACAACGGGGATTCCAAGGGTGCTCTTACTCCGAGGCTACTGCTCGGATCTACTTAGGAAGAATAATATAGATTGTTTATTGTGTATTTCACCCTCTAGCTTGTACGGCATCCTATAATGCTCGAATAAGACTCTCGATATTTGTGATTTGTACTCAAACATCCCGAATACAAATACTATTGATATTTTTCTTCTATTTACAAGCATTTGTACGGCACTTCATACCACTTAGGTCGAACAAGCAAAAACTCGTAAGATCAGAGTGCTATTTTTGGATCATGACGTGCCATTTTCAACCTCAATACTCTTGGCTTAGAATAGCACTTGCTAAAAGATTGCAAATTAATGGTAACCGCGATAGATGATACATATGATAACTACGGGCCGTCTAGGGTGCGGTCTCACGTAACTAAATTCACGTGCGACCCCCCCTTTAAATCGTGACACGTGGCCACGGTAACTAACACTTTATTTTGGCCAAATTGCACCGATTTTTTAATGTCTAAATTAACCTTTTATTTTATTTTTAAATGAAAATCAAAATAATAACTTCAAATTGAAAAGTCAATTATATCCTTTTTAATTAACTTAAATTTAAAACACTTAAAACTTAATACAAAGACACTTATACCCTTTCACATAATAAACCTAAATCTATATCCGATTTATTTTCATGATTTAAAAACACAATTAGGGTAAAACTAAATTTCATCTTCCACGATTAAAACATCCAATTTCGAAATTCCATGATTAAAAAAACCAATTACAATTCAAAATTCATCTTCCACGATTAAGAACACTAATTACAATTCAAAATTCATCTTGCACTATTAAGAAAACTAACTACAAGTTAGTTCAAAATCAATCTCTTCATCACTATCTCCTCATGAAAAATTATCTAACTATTAGTTCATGAAAAATTGATGGATGTGTCGAATGAATGACTTTTGTAATTGACCTATAACATGAGAACTGAAATTTAAACTATTATCTAAGAAATTCGAACTTAATCGACCGAATAGAAATAAATAAATAAAAGGGGATTTAGGATTATATACATCAAAATTATTGATTTGAGATATTGATTTCTTGGATTCAAAAGTAATTGAGAATTTCATTTTTTTTAATTCGAAATTTGTAAAGCAATTTTGGAGAGGATTCATTTAAGATGCGAAAATGGTGGTGAGATTATTGAAGGCATGGATGGTGTAAAAATTGTGGAGAAGTAATAACAAGAAATAATCAATTAAGTTTGAATGATTATGAAATAAAAGGAAATTATTTGTTAGGTTTGAAAGATTATGAAGGAGAAGGAAATAATTTCGGAATTAATTATTAATTTCGGTTTCTAAGTAGGGGTATAAACGTCTTCTTAAAACATAAAATTTAATGGGGGGCAAAACGGTCTTTTCTATTTTCAGATGGTTTTATTTAATTTTTTTTTTGACAAACTAAATCAAAGGGTTTAATAGTCAATTGCTTTTTTAATTAGAAGTCAACCGAAATTAAATCCCAAAACTTTAGTTACCAATCCAACGGATGACATTCAACTAAGCCGATTTTACGGCGGATGGAGTGGGCCGCACGTGCGGCCGTAACTGAAGGGGACGCACCCTAGAAAAATCGTGATAACTATGCTACACTTGAAGAAGCTAAGGGCCTGTTTGTTTGGTGTTTCGAAAAGTAGTTTGGGAGAATAGTGGGTGTTTGTGAAATAAGTTCGATTTGTGTAATGTTGTTTGTTTTGATTTTGAGAGAGTGGTTTGAGAAATAAAGTAGGTGTATGTTTTTTTGAAGAGTGAGGTTGTATGTGTAAGATGTGTAAGACTTTATGTCAAATCATGTTTGTTATGTGAGATAAATAGTGTAAGTAATGAATTACTTTATATCAAATCAGAGTAGAGTTTGTATAGTTTGTATATCAAATCATGTTTGTTATGTGAGATAAATTTTTCTCTGACATTTTGCAAAGGTATATTTCATGTTGCATGCAAAATATAATTTAATAGTTTTTTCTCATCAATGATATGTATAAATACATAAACCAAATCATCATTTTACATATCAACATTAATTTGAAGTTAGACTATTCTTCTCATTAGATGAGTTATTTTCTTGCATAATCATATAATTATAATGTTTTTGTGATGAAACTTTGATTGCATAGTAGAGATGAGTGTGAATGTGTTTTTCCGTCTTTATCAATCTGCAAACGATGCAACCAACTATATATATATATTCTGGGGATGCATACAAAATTGAATATCAAAAGCACAAAAGAATGAAGCAAAGCCAATTTCGGCATAATAAGCAGCCCATGGTGTGAAAAAGAGCCTTTCATGTATATATGTTTTATGTAATTATAGAAGGTGTATCGCTCTATTTATAGCCCATTACTTTCTTCTTTATCACTTGATAGTAACCAATCAATGCAGCTTGTGTATTTAGTAAAATGGATTGCAGAAATAAAGAGCAAGCTAGGGATCTCTAATGTTACACAATTAAGGGTGGCACAAATTCTTCGTACATGTCAATGTTGAATTATGTCAAGATTACCAATTGATTCTTCCTTCCTATTTAGGAAGATTAGATTGAGAAAATATTGTAAGGATCTTTTATTTATTAGTATAGCTTGATCTTAGGGATTTATGTCTAAGACTAGCTCTATATATACTCTTGTACATATTTTTACAAATATATGAACGAAGAATTCTTCAAATTTACATGGCATCCGAGCCAAACCTTATATAAATTTTTTTTTTCCGCTGTTGCTCTAACCCCACCAAAACCAAACTCCATTAACTTTCAATTTTATAATTTATCTATCAAACTCTTCTTTGCCGAAACCCATCTAGAGAAATTTTTTATTCTTTGGATTAAAGTTGAGGTGAACCATATTTTATGAATAAATATTTTTTTTCTCTTTTTTCTAGAAAAAGAGACACAAAATGAGTGAAAAAATTCCCAAGTCTTCCTATAAATGCACCCATTGTCATAAGACCGGACATAGCAAAAGTCGTTGTTTTGAAGTAGTAGGCTATCCAGATTGGTGGGATCCCAATCGTGCAAAGAAAAATCACCATAAGTCTTCCACTGCAGTTGTTCAAACAAAAGTAGAAGATGACATTACGAACAACGCTTCGGCATTGGTAATTGGTGCAAAAAATATTCGTAAGGTTTTAAATGTTTCCACACCTGTTTTGAATAATGCATGGGTAATTGATTCTGGTGCAACTGATCACATGACATATGATTCTAGACAAGTCACACCACTCAATCACTCCACACATAAATTTGTTTCCACTGCTAATGGAAATTCGACCCCTGTTATTGGGGAAGGTTCTTTGTCTCTTACGAATACATTAAATTTAGATTTCGTATTAGTTGTTCCTTCGTTAGATTATAACCTTTTGTCTGTTTCTCAAATAACCACTGCTTTATCTTGCATTGTAATTTTTTGGCCTGATTTTTGTGTGTTTAAGGACATCAAAACCAGGACGACGATTGGTTCTGGTATTAGACGTGGGAAGTTGTTTTACTTGGACTTGGAATCAAAGAGTATAGACAGTCTACGGGCATTAGCAGTTGGTGGTTCTGATGATAATATAAGTAAGCAAATATGGTTGTATCATAGACGTTTTGGTCATGCTTCATTTGGATATCTCAAAAAATTGTTTCCTGATTTATTTAAAGGAGTTGATGTTTCTAGTTTTAAGTGTGATACTTGTGAACTTGCAAAAAGTCATCGTGCTTCTTTTTCATTACGATTGAATAAAAGAGTGTTTCCATTCATGATTATTCATTCTGATGTATGGGGGCCATCTAAAGTCACTACTTTAGGTGGGTCACGTTGGTTTGTAACATTTATTGATGATTGTACTAGGATGACATGGCTTTGCTTAATGAAATCCAAAAGTGAAGTGAAATGGATCTTTCAAAAATTTCACAAAATGATTGAAACTCAATACAACAAAAAATTCAAGTACTTCATAGTGACAATGGTGGAGAATATAAAAGTACTGAGTTTCAACGTTATTTGGAAGCACATGGTATGGTTCATCACACGACTTGCCCCAGTACACCTCAACAAAATGGAGTGGCCGAGCGAAAAAACCGACACTTATTGGAAGTCGTGAGGGCTTTACTAATCGAAGCTCATATGCCTTTATCTTATTGGGGAGAAGCCTTAACTTCTGCAGTTTTTTTAATCAATCGAGTACCATCCAGCACTATCGATTTTAAAACACCGTTCGAAATTCTTAATGGTATGGTTGAGACTCCTGTTGTTTCTAATTTAACTCCTAGGGTCTTTGGGTGTGTAGTGTTTGTACACTTACACAAACATCAACGTACGAAGTTAACTCCTCAAGCATTGCGATGTGTATTTGTTGGATATGCCACTCATCAGAAAGGATATCGGTGTTCTCATCCTCCTACATGTCAATTGTTTGTCACTATGGATGTTATTTTCCATGAAGATACAATGTACTTCTCCAAATCTGAATTTCAGGGGGAGTACCAAAAGGAAATTCAAACTCTAGAATATGATAATCAAGATGTGGCCATCTTTGATGTACGGGACATCACATTGGACTCTAGAGGTGATGACTCACATATTGAAATAAATCAGGAGGTGGGTGAATTAGATCAAAGTAGCAATGAACCTTCAACAACTGATGAAGTTAGCAATGGAGGTGTATCTTCGACTCAACCAGAAATCGAGTTCTTGGATCCTATAGAATCATTTCCCGTTGACATACCATACCAATCGTCTACTGAAGATGTCCTTGAAGCTAACAGAAGGCAATTGTCACCACGTCATACCAGAGGTATTCCTAAACCTACATATGAACCTGAAATCTCTAGCAAAGTAAAATATCCCATGAGCCATTATGTGTCTTACCAGTGCTTGTTGAAATCAAATATGTCATTTATGAATCAATTATCTGTTGTATCCATTCCTAACAATGTGCAGGAAGCCTTAGCTGATCCTAAGTGGAAAGCAGCTATGAACGAAGAGATGAGATCTCTTGAAAAAAATGAAACATGGGACCTAGTTGATCTTCCACCAGGAAAGAAACCAGTTGGATGCCGGTGGATTTACACCGTGAAATACAATGCTGATGGCACAATTGAGCGCTATAAGGCGCGACTGGTAGCAAAAGGATACTCTCAAACTTATGGAATTGATTACACAGAAACATTTGCACCAGTAGCCAAAATCAACACAATTCGTATTTTACTATCTTTAGCTGCAAACTTGGATTGGCCACTGCAACAATTCGATGTAAAAAATGCTTTTTTACATGGGGAATTATCTGAAGAAGTCTACATGGATCTCCCACCAGGATGTATGACACCCAAGAGTCAAAGCCACAAAGTATGCAGACTAAAGAAATCATTGTATGGACTAAAACAGTCTCCTAGAGCATGGTTTGGAAGATTTACAAAATCTATGATAGCCTTTGGCTACCGCCAAAGCAACTCTGATCACACTCTTTTCTTAAAGCGTCAACAAGAAAAGATCACTGCACTCATTATATATGTGGATGATATGGTGGTTACAGGGAATGATCCATATGAAAGAGAGGCTTTACAAAATTACTTGTCCAAGGAATTTGAGATGAAAGATCTAGGTCCCCTTAAATACTTTCTTGGGATTGAAGTATCCTGATCTAATAAAGGGATAGTTTTATCTCAAAGAAAGTATGTCCTAGATCTATTAAAAGAGACTGGTATGTCAGCTTGTCAACCAGTTAATACACCAGTTGAAGAAGGTTTAAAACTATGTGTTGAGCCCAATCAAGTATCGGTTGACAAAAGTAGATACCAAAGACTTGTGGGAAAACTCATGTACTAATCTCATACCAGACCAGATCTTGCTTATGCTTTGAGTATTGTAAGTCAGTATATGCATAATCCTGGAGAACAACATATGAATGCCGTTATTCGCATTTTGAGGTATTTAAAGTCTTCTCCCGGAAAATGAGTATTATTCACTAAAAGCAATGATTATAAAAGCATAGAAGCATATACTAATGCTGATTGGGCTGGTGATGTGGGTAAGTGACGATCTACTTCTGGATACTTTACCTTTGTGGGAGGCAATCTTGTGACATGGAAAAGCAAGAAACAAAATGTTGTGGCTCGCTCAAGTGCAGAGGCCGAATTCAGAGGCTTAGCAAATGTACTTTGTGAAACATTATGGTTACGACTTCTTTTGAAGGATTTGGGGTATATGTCTGAACAACCTATTCGACTATTCTGTGACAATAAAGCAGCATGTGACATTGCGCATAATCCGGTCCAACATGATCGTACGAAGAATGTTGAATTAGACAAGTTTTTTATTAAGGAAAAGTTGGATGAAAAAAGTGTGGAATTACCAAAGATTCGATCAGAAGATCAATTGGCTGACATTCTCACAAAAGCAGTTTCATGTCGAATTTTCTTAATGTTTTTAGACAAGTTGCGCATGTGGGACATTCATGCACCAATGATACGATCTCAAGGTAACCCAAATAATCCTTAACTCTTACACACCCAACAACGCCCCAGCAAGTTTGCGTAGAAAACTTGGGAACCGAGGGACAGCAACTTCTACTTTACCCCCCTATGATGCTGAAGGACAACCAGTGATTGAACCGGAGAAAATTTTAGAGGCAAGGACAGTAGCAGGGAATGGAGGACGGGTCCGGGAAGTATTAGTGCAATGGAAAGCGTTACCGGAAGAGGAGGCTACTTGGGAATCAGTTGGGATGCTTAGGAAGAGGTTTCCGGAAATGAACCTTGAGGACAAGGTTCGGTTTGAAGAGGAGGGGAATGTTACGGTCCGGCGCAGCACCCGTGCACCGAGACCAAATCCACGCTACATGGGCTGATTCAAGTCTTTAGTTTGTTATTTACTTATTAGTTTGTTATTTTTCGAGATCATTCGATCACCGAATCCCTTTACTAGATGAATCGAAAGTTGTGAATGTTGCTCCATATCGATATGCGCAGTATCAGAAAAATGAGATTGAAAAACAGGTCGACGAGTTGCTTAAGTCAGGATTAATTAGGCATAGTAACAGCCCATTTTCGTCTCCAGTCTTGTTAGTAAGAAAGAAGGATGGTTCTTGGCGTTTAAACACTGATTTCTATTGATAAGGTTGGAGTCGTAGGTACACCCAATCGCCGACCTCAAAACTCTCCTCCCTTCGGTGCTTATCCGCCACCTGTTTCATTCTATTTCTAGCGGCGGCCAAATTATGCTTGAGTTCACCCCAAATTTCATCTCTAGACCGAAGCATTCGATCTACCTCTTGCACTGCTGCCGTTCCCGGTATATAATGGATAAGAGTGGGTGGCGGTCGCCCATATACTGCTTCAAACGGCGACATACCAATCGATTGGTGGAATGATGAGTTATACCAAAACTCAGCCCAAGCCAGAAATTCCTCCCAATATCGCGGTTTAAGGCACACAAAACAGCGTAGGTACTGCTCTAAGCTTCGATTTACTACCTCCGTTTGTCCATCGGTCTCGGGGTGATAGGCTGAACTTGTCTTCAATTCTGTCCCCTGTAACCGAAATAACTCTCTCCAAAAATTACTCAAGAACACACGGTCTCGGTCTGATACAATTGACTCTGGTAATTCGTGCAATTTTACCACTCCCCGTACAAAAACACTAGCAACATCCTTTGCCGAAAAAGGGTGTGTAAGAGTTAAAAAGTGAGCATATTTTGACAATCGATCCACTACCACCAAGATCGTATCCTTACCACGGGACTTTGGTAACCCTTCGATGAAGTCCATACTAATATCTGACCATATAACACTCGGCATGGGCAGCGGCTCCAGCAGCCCCGCAGGCTTACGGTGGTCAGCTTTATTCCTTTGACAAACATCGCATTCTTGAATAAATTTCCGAACATCGTTCCTTAGCCCCGGCTATGTGAATATTTGTGAAATCCTCTTCCATGTCCTTAGCATACCTGAATGTCCAGCTGAAGGGGAACAATGAAATTCGTGTAGTAATTTTTCCCTCAGTGGAATCACTTCCGGAACCATTGCCTTTCCTTTATACCACACGCACCCATTTTTCAAAGTGTGTCCCTCCAACCCGAGAGGGTCTTCTTCCAATTTCAGACGTATTTCCATAAGATATGGGTCCCCCGTTGTGGCGCGAGCTAGCTCCTCCCACACAGCCCACGTAGGGACTGTGACTGCTGTAAGTTCCTTTTCTGTCGGCTCGCGTCGTGACAAGGCATCAGCTGCACTATTTTCTTTCCCCGGCTTGTAAACTATCTCATAATCAAATCCCAGAAGTTTAGCTATCCATTTCTGTTGTTCTGGGGTAGTAATCCGTTGCTCCAGCAAGCAACGTAAACTCTTATGATCTGTGCAAATTTTGAATTTCCTCCCGAGCAAATATGGTCGCCAACTCCATACCGCTTCGAGTATAGCTAACATCTCCTTCTCATAAGTAGACCAAGCTTTCTTTTTATCACTGATTCCTTTACTAATGTAGGCTATCGGTCGGCCCTTCTGTAACCGTTGAGCTAATCTCGGATTAATGAAATTAAGACTGGACCCACTGTCGATAAGCATCTCGACTGGTGAGTTCCGAAGCATCCCCGTTATTCGCATTGTTGTAGCTCATGTCCTCCCAATTCATTGAGGGACACTCGTGCTTCCTCAAAGTCATTATTTATTTCGTTAATCTCTTCCTCTATCTCGATCAAGAGAGCTTGTGCTCGCTTACATTGATGACCCCTGACATATTTTTCGTCACAATTAAAACATAGATTTTTCTCCCGCCTTTGTTGCATCTCGTCCCACGTCATCTTACGTGGTTCCCCGTTCCCCACAGCGCGGCTGGTCATCCCAGTATTCGCGATCGGCTGAATCGCTCGAGATGTCGAGCGCCCCATCATCGCACTTCTCTTACCCGATAGCAATTGTTCATCTTTTCGTTTGGCGAGTTCAATTGCTGACTGAAGATCCGGTGGTTTGAACAGCCTAACGTCCCCAGCAATTTCCTCCTTAAGGCCTGCCATAAATGCACCCAACAACGCCCCTTCCGACCACTCCGGCAAACAGTTCATTAGTCGTTCGAATTCTCCCAAAAACTCTCGAAATCCTCCTTTTTGTCTCAGCCTGCATAGCGATTAATTCGGATCTTCGTAATCCCCATGCCCAAAACGAATTAATATGCCTTTCTCAAATATGGTCCACGAAATCCGTTGATGGCGATTTGCCCGTTCGAACCATTGCCACCACTGGTTCGCTTCTCCTTCCAAATTATACGAGGCCAACGTAACTTTTTTCGATCCATGGATATCATTCACCACAAAAAATTGTTTCGCGCGATTCAGCCAAACCCTAGGTTCTTCCCCCGCGAACTTCGCAAAATCCATTCGGATCTGGTTATTCCTCCTCTCACGATCATTGTGTCCTTGTCTCGACGCACGACTTTTGACAGATGCGTTAGAAGCGTCAGATTTTATGTCGTCATCCGATTCGGATGATGCGTTAGAGTGCACCGGTGAGCGGTTGTGCCGTCTCCCCCAAGGGTTTCGGTTGTCGTGTCGTTCAGTCCCTCTGTCCATCAGTTGTTGGATGGAAACCCTCATCTCTTCCATCGTGTTTTTCAGACCCTCCAACCGTTCTCTATTAGATGCCACCATGATTCAGGCGAATCGTTGATACAATCGCAGCCTGGCTCTGGATACCACTTGATACGATCTCAAGGTAACCCAAATAATCCTTACGAACTGTAAGAAGAATTAAGCGTAAAATAATATTTTCATAATGAATCCTAAAACAGAGTCCAGCAACTAATATAGGAAAATTAATCTTGAACTAGAGTTCTAAACTAACTAAACTACTAGAATAGATAAAATAGTAAATACCAACTAATTAAACGGTAAGTAAATAACAAACTAAAGACTTGAATCAGCCCATGTAGCGTGCATTTGGTCTCGGTGCACGGGTGCTGCGCCGGACCGTAACAACCAACTTGAGGGGGCGTGTTGAATTATGTCAAGATTACCAATTGATTCTTCCTTCCTATTTAGGAAGATTAGATTGAGAAAATATTGTAAGGATCTTTTATTTATTAGTATAGCTTGATCTTAGGGATTTATGTCTAAGACTAGCTCTATATATACTCTTGCACATATTTTTACAAATATATGAATGAAGAATTCTTCAAATTTACAGTCAATCCACTCAAGGAAATAAAAATTACCGGGATGAGGATCTGTTATTTTGTCCACATGCCGAGTAGAAGAATGCCAGAAAACAATTAGCATATGTTATTCCAGATGAGAGATTTAGATCAAAAAGTACAGCTAGCTATATTACAAATTCTGCTGGCAATATAGTACAAGCAAGCCCTATGATTCTTGAATCAAGATCTGTCTGGGAACCTATAATTGGAAGATTAAAAGGCTATACTCTAAGCTCGATATATCCCTCAACTTTTGCTGTATAAATTAAATGCCTGGCTTCGATATATATATATATAGAGTGAATAGCAAATTAACTTCCTGTGTTATTTTAAATAGGTAATTTAACTCCCTGTAATAAATAAAAGGGCAAAATACCTCCCTATGATATCTTAAATAGGCAATTTAACTTCCCGTGTTAAGAAAAATGGCAAACTAACTCCTGTGTTTTTATAAAAGAAGCACATTGCCTCCCTCTAAATTGCTTATTAATTCATATCACAGGAAGTTAAATTGTTCATTATTTCATTTCACAGGGAGGTATATTGCCTATTTTTATATCACAAGGTGGTAAATTGCCCATTATTTCATTTCACGGGGAGTTAAATTGCCTATTATTATTTCATAGGGAAGTAAATTGCCTATTAGACATATCACAGGGAGTTAACTTGCAAAAAATCCTATATATATATATATGGAAGGATGAGGGAAAATGAAAAAGGAAGGCAAATTTTCAAGTGACAGGCAGCACTCACTATCCAAAATTCAGCTTACAAATTACCTTTATTTCTAGTCCCTTCGGAAAAATGTGATCAATCATTAGGACCTGTAAATGAAAATTAACCCACCAAGTTATGACAAACATGAGTACATCCAAATCCAAAATCACAAGAAGACTGACAATTCGTCCACATCATGCTAAGAAATGCAAGGATGTAATTTGTTTCATCTCTAAAAGGATAAATAAGTGAGACTCTTCATTTTTATTTATACAAGGGGTCTGTACTTCTGATATTTGCTTTCTGATCCAATTTCTTGGTGTTGAGTTTCTGGGCTTCCTAAGATCTCCTATGGTATATAGAGCACATTTTATAAGTTTTTCAACATCCTTCATTAAGAATCAAACTTGATTAAAAGCATGTTAATGATAAAAACACTACAAGAAATTTGATTATTGGCTACCCCTATTGGAGATGGATGGACAAGCCGACTCCAACTAGTTATGACCTCAGCTTACAATTGTTAGAGCCTTTAGAAAGGGCTCACTAACTTTTGTCTAAAACTAAGCAACAGCTACGGCTCACTTAATTACTTTTTTTCTTTTTTCTTTTTCCTTTTATTTGATTTTAATTTTTTTCTAATTTTTCTCACAACATTCAGACGTCTTCTCACGCACAAACAACTCTCCTCCTCCGCCGTCTCGTTCGCCTGCTATCCTCTGCCGTCAATTAACGTCCGCAACTTCTCTCAATCGATCTAGTGAATTTTTTCGTCCACAACTTCTCTCCACCGATCCGGCGAATTTCGCTTTTTATTTCTCCTCTTCTTTTGTTTAATTTCTCCTCCTCTTTTGTTTAATTTCTCTGGTTGTACACAGAATACTCTTTGATTTGGTGAATTTAGTAACAGTTTCAGCTGAAATTCTCAGTTTGATTTTGTGAATTTAGTAGCTGAAATTATAAATTTGATTTCATGAACTTATTTCAGCTGAAATTATAACTTTGATTTTGTGAACTTAGTAGTTGTAATGCTAGTTTCAGATGAAATTATCACTTTGACTTCGTGAATTTAGTAGCTTTAATGCTAGTTTCAGCTGAAATTATCACTTTGGTATGAAAATTGCAGGCAGTATTAGATGAATTTGGTGATGCTCTTTCATAGTATTCTTCAGACATTAGTTTTTTCAGGTACTTTAGCTTAAAAGTTCTAAAGTAAGGAGTCCTTGATAGCTTTTGGTTGCTTATTTGTAAGATGTAAAACTTGATGTATCCTTTGTTGTTTCTATGAGTATTGAGTTGGTGAATTTGCGCTGTTTTTTATATAATTTAAGCAATCACATGATGTTCTAAAGTTTGTGTAATGCAGTCTATTTCTCTTGTACTACAGCTATGAAATATTTTAGAATTTTATATATTAAAAACATTAAAAAAAATTGAACAAGAGTCTTATTAAATCTTATATATATTATGACAATTTGGTTCATGACCATTTACATGACAAGTCTGAGTTAAAATTTTGGATATTCATCATCAGCTTTGCACTATCTTTTCTAAAAGTAGCTAGGAATGAAATTTTCAAGATTCATATGAAAAAAATACATACGTACCATGATATTCTTGGGGAGTGCAAGAATTAGCAAGAATTGGAGGTAGAGAAGTGGAGGGATGATGATCAATATTTTGATCATCTTGAAGCATGAAATTTGGGTGGAAAAAAGCCATATGATCAATACTACAAGTCATGACCTACAACACTGAATAAGCCACCTGCAAATTGAGTGACTGATGAGATTCTGATCCACCATTCATCATTATCATTTTTCTTTTTCTTTTTCTTTTGGTGTTATGATCAGTACATGTAGATCCGATCCCCAAGTTTACATGAAAAAAGAAAATGAATGTATTGGTTGCTATGTTATTTATATATGTAATACCTTATCAGCTTGCAGAAGAAAATTAATGAAATGCTAGTTTCAGCTGAAATCATTATTTTGATGTACTTATTTGTGTTTCTTTCGTTTATTTTGTTGTGTGTGTTTGCTGATTTGTGTTAACAGAAGTATTTTATTTGAAAATTGCAGTTCAGATATAAAAGAATTGATGAAATTATCATAATTGGTGCTGCTCTTTCCTTGTATATCTAATAAGTTAAACTAGCTAAAAGTCACAGAAACTGTGCCTTTGAGGTATGCAGTCTCGAAATTCCAATTTTGTGGCTGTGAAGGAATACCCCTTTTTAAGCAATAAATATTTCAATTTTTTTAGAGTAATTCTCAATAATTATATTTTATTTTTAAGCAATTTAGAGCACCTATTGGTCCATTTTATGGTGCATTTAGAGCTTTTGGCGTTACATCGGTAAGAAAATCTCAAAATTGATCAATCTGTTTATCATAGTTGGTTTATTATATTATATTCAAATTCAAATGTAGGTTCCCGGTGAATCTAGCCCCCATGGAGCTTGGTAAATTCTTGATTTGTTCTTATAGAACATTTATTGTCTGGAAATTCAATGTTTACTATTTGGATTGGAACTCTGTTCTGATTACCATTTCCACCTTATTGGATAATATTTATAGATTAAAGATTGTGTACTCTGTTGGGATTTCGCAGTTAAGAAATTGTTTACATAGATGGCTGCCATCTTGAGGCAAATATATTTGAAATGAACACAATTGATATATCTTCTAATTGCATGTTCAACCTCAAAATTATATTCTGAATATATGCTAACCAGGATTGCATAGTATTTCAGATATATTTTTTTTTTTAGGGGAACGATGAATTTCATTCATTAATCGATTCAGCGGTTACAACAGTAAGTATTACATCAGGAAGACAATTCAAATCAAAAGTATCTACATTCGACAATTTAGCTACTTCATGTGCCGCTTTATTACCCTCGCGCCAAATATGTCGAACTTCAAACAACGCAAAAGAGTTCACTTTAGACTTGATGTCATCAATGATAATTTCGAAATTCGCATAAGACCTGGTAGCACTCTCAAGAGCTGAGATAATGATTTGTGAATCGCCTTCCAAAATGATCTTCCTCCATTTTTGTTCCAATGCCAAATCCACCGCTAATAAAGCGGTCTTCGATTCTTCCACTGTTGGATCGAGGGGTTGCTTAATACACTTCGACCTCCAGCCTACGCATTCACCCCCGAGAAGATCTTGCAATTGCACCGATACTGAACATCCATCGGCTCTGTTTATGGCAGCATTAAAATTGATTTTAATTGTATCCTCACTTGGCAAAATCCACCGGGTTTCATTTCTATTATTTGCAGACCGTATAGTCAAGACCTTGGCCTCAACTTTTCGGAGATCCTCCAAATATTTTCGTGCAAAGGATGTTATTTCCATAGCATTGGGAACCTTCAAAGAACTTTTTGTTTCTAGCATGCCACAAAGACCAGCAAAGCAACAAACAAAGATCAAAAGTACCCTCTTCTGATTTTTGTTTCATATTTAAGAGCCAATCCCGTATTTCAAACCCAACGAAATTGTATACGGAACAGGGAATATTGCTAACTGCCCATACTTGTTTGGCTAATGGACAAGAGTATAAGCAATGAAAAATTACCTCCGTACTATCTTAACACATAACGCACCTCTGGACTTTGGTAACTTTGCGTTTCACTAAATTTGATCGCGTAGGAAGAAGGCCCTTGCACGCTCTCCAAACGAAAATTTTGATCTTGTTCGACAACTTCAGATTCCATAGCCAATTCCAATTGATCGAAACCCCCACTGATGAACTGCTACTTGCCAAGCTATGTTGATCTCTATCCATCTTGACAGCGAGATGGTAAGCACTTTTCACCGAAAAAAGACCGTTTGGTTATAGTGCCATATTCGCTTATCAACATTTTGATTACTCCCGAGAGGTATAGAGAGAATACAATTGATGTCATCTTCAAAAAACATCGAACGTACTCGGTATGAGTCCCAATTACCTATGCTTGCATCAATTAATTCAGTAACTTTAAATCTGGTGGTCGGTCATTTCTAGGTGTAATAAGCTGAAAAGTTGATTCTCTTGGCAGCCATTTATCACCCCAAACATTAACTAATGTTCCATTTCCAATCCTCCATCGCATTCCGGCTTCAAGAAGCCCCTTAGCTCCCCACAAACTACGCCAAGTATATGAAGGATTCGACCCTAATTTGGACCCCAATACATCCGAGTTTGGAAAGTATCTAGCTTTGAAAACTCTCGCAATCATGCTATTAGGATTAATGTTGGGATTCGGTAAGATAAATAGCTCTAGGCACAGCGGAATTTAAAATTTTACAGGACCTCTTATGGAATCTTGCCAGGATAATCGCTAGTTTTATATATATGAATATTAAATAAACGACAGTATAATCAGTTACACGTTATACCTGTCTCCTTGCAAATCCCAGTTAGAAGACGAAGTCAAGTTCCTCCCTCAAGTTGGTCGATCCTATGCCCTGCAGTAGCGCCCCACGTGTTGCGCCTCTATGTGTTGATACACCACAATTACACGAAATTTAATATACCCTGATCGGCTAGAACACAGGATATATTAATGTCTGGGTTTAGGAAACAAATTAGGAACAAGAACGAAATCGAAAAATTCTTCCTAAGGAAGAAAGGGTGTTGGCCGATTTCACTAGGGAGAGGAGAGGGAGAGTTTTTCTTGACTTGACTTTTTGGCTCTTGAAAGTTATATATGAGATATGACATCAAGTCCCCTATTTATAGGTATCTCATTCTCCTAATCCTCCTAGGACTAGGACTCCAAGTCTCCTACATGGGCCATGACCCTCTTTAATTAGAAGACTAAGTCTTCCAATTAATTCATGGCCCAGTTAATTAATTTAACCAGGCTTTATTTAATCTCCCAATTAAATAGCCCAATTAATTAACTACTCTCCCAATTAATTAAATTAGACTCCAAGTCTATTTAATTAAATCTTTCTATAATTAATTAAATCCAACTTAATTAATTAACTCACAAATTAAATTCCAATTTAATTTATAATCTTGATCCAATTCCAATTGGATCCAATTTGTTCCAATTGGGTCGACCCAGTCACCAATCGACCCAGTCGATTTTTCAGACCCAGTCAATTCGGTCGACCCAGTTGTTTCCTTTTCCTTCGCTTTCGCTTCATGTGTATTATGAATGCCCCCATAGGTTCACCATATAATTGGCCTTGGGATATAATTAAATATTAATTTAATTATTCAAGCATTAAATACTTTAAATCAGTCGAACA
Organism: Penstemon eatonii; assembly: GCA_038501285.1. NCBI lineage: Eukaryota > Viridiplantae > Streptophyta > Magnoliopsida > Lamiales > Plantaginaceae > Penstemon > Penstemon eatonii. Next base: position 61,351,868 of record CM076710.1, read on the forward strand.
CTCTGTCGACTGATCATTCCAAAATTAGCACCCCTGCCAGTTTAGGAATTCTCCCACACTCCACGGTCGATGTCTGGCCACAAGCCCATGGAGCCCAATCACTGGTGAATTAATTCAGTGAACCTTTTATCATTTACAATTACCATATACGCCACAATCTCTCCATCAACCAATCTCCCAATCGATACTTAAGAGTATGGTCTTTCATCGGTTCCCCTTTTTCTTTTGTCTTGACCTTTTGCATTCTGGTCTCGAAATAATTCTCTTTGACTTAATCTTTATGAGCTACTTACATAAAGCCGTCAGATACCTCGGCCGATGATTTTACCAGAATTAATTTCTCACAGATATCCATAGGAGAATTTCCCAACTTATCAAGTCGGGTCAATGGATCCTTTGTTGATGATATGAACCTGCATACGAGTTCCTCTATACCCAACATGAGTTCACGGAGACTTTCTGGTAATCTCCAGTCAGTCGGAACTCACATCAAAGCATAGACGTTCTCGCACCAGATAAACCCTATCACCTCAAGTATTTAGGGATCGTTCCTCGTATACTATCGTAAATTGGAATAACTTCATCCCCGATATGCGACTACCGCTTCCATGGTGAGTTATTTCCTAATTGGGGTATTCAGTGCACTTGCCATCCCAGCAAGCCACCCACTTATGTTTATCGACTATCCCAGTCACGCTCGTGGACCCCATCATTCTCCAGTTCATCGGAGTATACACAATAGTGAGAGTCTAAACGAATCCAACGATGTCCTATCTCGATTGGATTCTACGACTCTTGAATATATTATAGATCACGACCTTGGAGATCAGTCCACGGGTTTTCCCATAGCCCTGTGATCTAAGGACTTCTATCCTTATGCGTAGATAATTATTACATAAGATAAAGATGACCATGTAATAATAAAATGCATTTATTAATCCAATTGAATGGTCCTTTCAATTAAATGCAGCCAAAATAGTTGGCTTGCAGGACACTATTATATCAATTAATCAATAGACGCCATAATTGTTTTGCAAGAAGTGCCATGTTGAAAGCTTCCAAATCCCTAAACCCGAGGCCACCGTACTTTTTACTTTGGCAAAGATCTCGCTAACGTATCCAATGAATCCTTTTCCCATTCGTTTCTTCCCACCAGAATTTAGCCATCAACCCCTCAATTTCTGACGTAAAATAGTTTGGCAATTTAAAACTATGTAGGAATCGCTTGAATAACTGACTTGATCAATATTTCTTTACCCCCTTTAGATAACCATTGTTATTTCCACCCTTTGAGCCTATTGCATACTTTATCCCGAATATTAGCAAACGTCTCTTTCTTTGATTTTCCAATTACCGATGGAAAGCCCAAATATTTTTCATGCTTGTCTTCAACTTCCATCGGGAGATGAACTCTTATTGCATCAATAGTAGCTGTTGTCGTTGTTCTACTAAATACAATACTCGACTTTTGGAAATTTATTTGTTGTCCAGAAGCCTCCTCAGACTCTTTTAGAGCTTTGCTCACACTAGAGGCTGAATGTACATTTGCATTGCAAAAGATCATGGTGTCATCCGCAAAAAGCAAATGAGAAACCTCCGGCACCCCATTGCAAACCGCAAGACCAGCATAGTATTTCAGATTGTTGATTTTAAAGATAAGCACCTAGTATTTCAAACTATAATCTTAAATACTTGCAATGACTACTATCACGTGGATCTGGCACGAATCTATTGATATAGTGTTGTTTCTTTGATTACACTTTAAACTTTATGATATTTAGAATCTAGACTAGAGACTATGGTTTGCTTGTTTGATGGATTGGAACTTCTCTCACTACTATTATACTATATATCATTCAAAGGTAGTAAATGAGTATTACCTTTTATCTTGTTTTGTGAATTATCTTGAAGGTTCTCTTTTTTCAGTCTACATAATTTTCTTAATTGAGAGCTGTTTTAGAATACATGTATCTAAGTTTCGGTTGACATGGTATTGAGAGACAGTTCTTAGATCATTTCATAAATGTGTTGGATGCATATTAATTTGATCATCTGTAACAATTGCATCAAGTAGAATATTTCAACAGTGTGAAAATTTGCTTAGGCATTGCTCTTTCTTGATTTTCGGAGAAGAATGAATTGATTCAATCATTTAACATGTTATTCATTCTGTCATAGTGAGTTTTTTGTTGTCCTAAATAGCTATTATATTGTCTTGGTTGTGTAGGTTGCTTACGAAGAGCTGAAGTCCATTCTTGATGAAGTTAATGACTACAATATATCTTCACCAAAAATTCTCTCTTTGATTTTGGGGTTACTTGTAGTATAATTAGCGTGTGGAGATGACGATGATTTTGGTTAAGCGAATAGAAAATGACTATTGAATTAGACCCATTTTTGAAATATGTTTTATGTGCTTTGTTTATAATAGATGATTCACTAAATTGTATTAGTGTATGTATGATATGCACAGACCAGTGGCCAGTATGTATGTTTGCATCATTTAATATGATTTTGGAATTTATATTGTTTTATTTTCTATAATTTTGTATTGCATAAATTTAAAGAAAATAGAGTTCCACAAGCATAAACAACAAAAAACTTCAGGTAAAAAACAAACGGATGTATTGATCGGCCATTTTGCTGCTAAAGAGTTTTGGCCTCGATTTCTTTGGTTGAGGGCAAATAATTTTGGTCACGGCTCCAAGCATTTACTCAAGTTTCGGCCACGGCTCCCTTGGCCATTGGCCATGCCTATTAACCGAGGCCAAAGTTTTGGCCACCGTTGAAAAAAAGTCGGCCGATTAGCCGTGGCAGGGTCGTAGCCAATTAGCAATGGCCACCCTACATGAGTATTGACCACGTTTAAGAGCCGTGGCCAATGCTAATAATTCTTGTAGTGAAACTCAAAGTCTAAACAGAAGAGACCATATATATTTTGTTTTAATAAAAACATAAATCACTTGAAACTACACTTTTAGTTCTCTTCAACTAATTTCACACAATTCTCATATTGGTCTTCATAATTTTCTTGCTGCATGCATGCTTGATAACATCTTGTATAAGCATTGTCAAATTGGACCAAGAAGAGCCATTCTCCTCAGGTGCCCTTTTCGCTATTTCGCCGAGCTTCCGAGCTCTATCTCTTCTCTCTTCCCCTTCTTCTCCTCCATCCATCAACTCATCAATAACAGTCTTAATCTCGTCATTCTTCATGAGCACTCCCACCTTTTCTTCATCTCCAAATATAACTGGAACTTCAACGCCTACTCTTATACCCGTATTAATAACTTTCACAACAAACTTTTTGTTCCAAAACTGCTCAGCAAATATATGCCACGTTACCATAGGCCCCCTTCAAGAGTCGAGTTTCATCCACAGTGCGTCAAGAATCTTCCAACCTATGGATGAGAAAGTATTAGCACTTGAGGCGCCCAACCGTGGATCAATAAGCCCATATTATTGACCCTTTCCTCAAATTTCTCTTCCAAAAACCATCTTTTAAGTTCATCTGATGAATTTCTGAGTTCCCAAATAAATGGTCGATTCGATTCTTCTAAGGTTAAACCAAGCTCTATTAGCTGTGAAGCTTCTAATAGCGATAAACTTCCAAGACAAACGTAAAGAACCAAACTTGGTTTGTGTGACTCAAGCCATTTCAAGCAACGGTGTTCGTCAATTGAAGAAATGTTACCTCTTTCAGCCTTGTCTAGTTCATCTTTGTTGCATAATGAAACAGGACCAATGCAGTAGACCTTTTCTCCTTTAACTTTGCTAAGTTCTTTGATATATTCAGGTTCTAACTCTTCGAAAGTCTTAGCCACTGTCCCGAACGCTTTTACCTCAGATTCTACCATCTGATCCCGTACCTTAATCCATTCCAGAGTCCATTTAGATACGGTTCATTCAAGCTGAGCTTTAGTGATTTCGATTCTATCAGCAAGCTAAACACCACAAAGTACTCCGAATCAGAAGTTATAGCTTCAGAATCTTTAAACATTCGTACTCTGTGCGTACATAGAAGATAAAGACAACATGTCCCATGAAATATAAGTTGAGGAATACGCAACATTAGAGCGAGAGCCGTGGTCCATGTAAAACACATGTCGCCAATTAAGCAACTCGGTTTAAGGACTTGGACCAACTCTTCAACTTGTTCTTGTAGCAAGGTAGTAGCTTTGAAAAACTTTAGTGATTCATCGATAGAGCGAAGCATGTCGAAATTCTCGCACCCTTCTGGAAGTCTGACTTCGACACACGAAAATTTGAGGTTTACGACAGGAATCTCGAGTCCTGAGTCGATCGCACGAGAAATGACGGTTTCAAATTTGTTGGCATTGTAAGGTGTGGTTAGGATGGTGATGATGGCTTCCACGACGTGTGAGGAGTCGAGCGATATCGACCATGGGTATCATATGGCCTTCTGCAATGAAAGGAAGTAGGACAAAGTGAAGCTTGTGGTCATTGATGGCCATTTTTACTGTAGGGGAGGAGAAAATTGAGGGATTGATGATAGGATAGTGCCCAGCAAGCCAATATTAATTAGCTTGTTTAAGTACTGTTTTCTTATGGTTTATAATTAATACGCCCGTTTATTTATAGTACGTAAATTAAACAATGGCCAACTTCATCTATCGTGAACTTATCTAAGCGATTGGATGAAATCCTAAGGTCACAATAGACTATGGGACGATTCACTTCAGTACTGAGTGCAATCATGAAACAGTCTCTAAGGTCGTGATCTTAAAACCGTTCCAAGTAATAGATTCCGAACGAGACAAGGTATCGAAGGAATCGCAAAGACTTGTACAAATATGCATGATTCACATGGAGTGAATTTGTAGCGTTTCATGAGCAAGGCATTTGAGGCCAGTGCACATGAGTAGGTGGTTCGATAGAGGATCGAATGCATCGAACAACCCGAACAGAGAAACCCATCGTGGAAGCGCATGACGCACATCGGTGATAGGATGTTTCTCAAGGCTTATAATAGTGTACGATTTAGTCCTTAGACTTGAGGTGCTAGGGCGAATTCGGTGCATAAGTATGCGTACTTAGATTTAGGTACTGGTCACGTAGCCTGGCCACAAAGTGCCTAAGTTGGGTGCGTACAGTTGTGTACGCGAGTGGTTAGTACTAAGAAAGGATCTATCGACTCATCCTGATAAGGTGGGAGAATTTCCTGTATGTTCTTAGATAATAGTTCCGAGAAACCCACGGCCGTGGTCGGTGACGGATTTGGGAAGGGTTTTCCAAATTTAGCAGTCACACTGGAATTACTATCCAGAATTAGAAAGTACATAATCGAGATAATTAGAGGTGCCGATCAATTCACACACCCTAGGTCTCGATCGGGAAATTAGTCTTTACAAGGACCGTATGTACATGGCAATTATAAGAGGTGAGGTTCACAAATATCAATTCACCTTTAATTGGGCTTCATGGACTTGTGGCTAGACATCGACCATGAAGTGCAGGTACTCCTGAATTAATAAGGAAATTAATTCTGGAGTGGTTAATTAAAAGTTGTTTAATTGCTCGGAGCATTTAATTGCTCGTTAATTAAATCACGAAAGTCGTGGGCCTGCTGCCAATTGATGGTGAACCCAGAGGGTCACACACAATACAGTTGGACAGTGACAGTAATAAAGGGAAATGAATGATTTAAAGTTGTTAAATCAAAGTTATTGAATTAAGGTATTAATTCAGTGGGAGATTATTAATTAGATATCTAATTGATTAATGTTTAATTAATTAATTAGGATTATCTGATTAATTATGAAATTAATTAAAGTTGTTAATTAATAAAATTGGAAGATTAAATAATTACCCAATTTTAGGATTTGATAATTATATGGGTTGATTTTTGATAATCTTGAAATTGGAGCATATAAGGGCGCGATTTATTTGAGTTAAAGGAGGAAGAGTTTTGTTTCTTGCAAAACAAGGTAGAAGAGATTTATCAAATCTAATATTCCTAAGTTAATAAGGAATGGGATTTGATAAAGATGAGAAGAAAATATCTTTTAATAGAATGACTCTTCTCTTATAAACACTTCTTCACATCTCTTCATAATCAACTAATGCACAATAAAATATAGAGAAGAAAATCGATTTTTGCTTAGCATAAGAAAAAGAGAAATCTGAAAATTGCACCAAGAATTATTAAATCCAAATCGCCCCACATAGTTTCACCCCAAACCCGAACTCGGCCGAGCCCAAACCTGGTCGGATCTTGCTTGGCTGAACCTGATCCAACCACACAAGTCCTGTGGTTTTGTCTTCTTCCATCCGATCTCCCACCCAGATCCAGATCTAAGTCCTGATCAAGATCTGCAGAATCCTTTGCTGACAAACCTTCAAGATCTAGTTCGTAGCCTGTGACTTGGAGGTGTCCCTACAATCCAATTGGTGTGGATCAACTTTGGAGGTGAGATACTTTGATCACTTAGTTGTGAATCAAACATGAAGCCCGGAGGTAACCACCACCTAGCCGTGGTGAGGTAATCGAATATTACCCCCTTTTTGTTTATTCTTGTTTGTTTCAACCTTTTCGTATAAATAAATATGGAGACAGATTTATGGGACTGATGGATGCCTCGAAAAATTTTAAATTCCGCACTCTAGTTGTTCTGACAATCGATGTACATCCCAACAATTGAATGATATTAGTAGAATTGGGGAATTGCTTTTTCAACTTTTTTTGGGTGATATATAATGATGATGGCATTATAAAAGTGAGATGTAATTATTAAACCACATGTAAGTATCTCAATGGCAAAGGGCTGTTTGTTTGGTGTTTGGGAAAGTAGTTTGGGAGAGTAGAGGAGGTCTGTGAAATAATCTCGATTTGCGTAATGTTGTTTATTTGAGTTTTGCGAAAGTGGTTTGAGAAATTAAATAGATGTAGATTTTTTATTGGAATAATTAGGTTGTAGGTGTAAGATGTGTAAGACTTTATATCAAATCATGTTTGCTGTGAGATAAATTGTGTAAGAGATATATTACTTTATGTCAAATCAGAGTAGAGTTTATATAGGTTTTGTTTCGAGATAAGAAAATTGTTGTTTGTTTGGGTTTTGAGAAAGTAGTTTGATAAAATTGAGAAATGAAAATTTTATTTCAGAAAATAAAAATCATGTTTGTTTGGCATTTCCCAAACACGAAATATTTTTGAAAAATGCCAAACAAACAGGCTCAAAAGGTTTCGTGAATGATCTGTATTGATTCTTACATAAAGTTACAAAAAACTTCAGAAAAATCATATAGTTAATGCCAGAATTTAGCAGCAAACTGATGTGAACATGCTAATGTCCATTAGCTATATGACCATTTTTTCCATTTTTCACATTAACTATAAATGCACTTAAAGCTACCAAGGTAAACAATGTATGAATCAAACATATTTATTGCAATAGTGGTAATATTGTCAAATGTAGTCGGGATACTTTTGTCAATGCGTCCTACACACGTAAACACTAAATTGATTTTATCAATAGCACATCGTCGCTTCAACCTGGTTTTCTTGGTTACATCGCTTCACGTTATAAATTTTCACCAATAATAGGGAGTAAAACAACAAAAAAAAATTATTTCTCCGTTTAACTCTGGTCTCATTAAAAAATCATTGCAGATCTATTATGTTAAATCCAATAGAAAAGGCAAGTCATTTGTGAAAGATCTGCAATACTACTCAAAATTGCCATATATTATACAAGAAGTCAGTTGTCGTGAACTTCCTCTTCGAATCGAGTCTATGCTTTACCTCTACCGCATATCTATCATTTTTCTCACCCTTAAATTCATAATCTTTCCAATTTCCTATTTTATGATTTTGTGCTTGATGTGACCACCACATATACTTAGATCTTTACAATAGTACTATATATAACTTTTTATTTGATAATTAATTTAAAGTATAATTGATGGATATGGACCAACCATGTGATAATGGTGAGAGTGAAGATGACGCCAAAGACAAATTGCAAGAGCAAAATTTGGTATGAGTGAAATTGGAAAATGGTTTCTAACTGAGGAGAAACTCCCATGCTATACTTGTTCATCATTGGTGTTTCCTGCCGATGATGCTAAAAGATCTAAGTATACGTGACCACCACATATACTTAGATCTTTACAATAGTACTATATATAACTTTTTATTTGATAATTAATTTAAAGTATAATTGATGGATATGGACCAACCATGTGATAATAGTGAGAGTGAAGATGAAGAAAAAGACAAATTGCAAGAGCAAAATTTGGTATGAGTGAAATTGGAAAATGGTTTCTAACTGAGGAGAAACTCCCATGCTATACTTGTTCATCATTGGTGTTTCCTGCCGATGAATCTAAAAATGATAAGTGCTTTAGAAAACAGGCTTGAAGAGCTTGCCATCACTTTCTCTTCAAAAGCTTTCAAGAGATGCAATGGAACATGAATCAACCCGAAAGCCCACATTATGTTCTTGGATTGTAGTTTAATTACAAAATCTCTTACCCTTGTGACAATATAATTTTTATTCCTTTTACTTTCTAAATTATTTATGTTGAAAGCAAATTAAAAACCCGTCATTTGTTAAATTTGTTCATATTCCTCTGTTTTGATTTTCCAGTCATTTAAGAAGCCCTTACTTGCAATGTATTTTTGATGTTGGAGACTTGAAAAATATCTCTTGAAATGAAAGATTTTTGTGATTTGAATTTTGAATCTTTAAACACCAATATTAATTTTTTGCACTATGCACCCTTGAAACAGGGATAATAGATACTTTCCACCCTTCGAATACAGAGTAAGAACTTTGCATTCCTGAAATAGGAACAGTTTAGCACTTTGCACCTTCTCTTATTTTTCGGCAAAGTTGATCACCGAAGTAGAAGTAAAAAAATCTAGGGGTAAAATAGGTAATTTATTTTTGGTTCTTTCATACTTAGAACCCTCGAAATACGAGAAATGGATACTTTGCACCCCGAAACAAAATTAGTACTTAGCACCCTTGAATTAAGAACAACTCAGCAACTTGCACGCTCGGAACACAATAAATGGAAACTTTGCACCCTTGGAACACAAAATTTACACTTATCCCCCTCAATTTGAGAAAAATTAAGTAACTAGCCCACACTCGTTTTTTCCAACAGAATTGACCACAAAAGTAAAAAAAAATTAAGGGTAAAATAGGTAAATTATTTTTGGATCTGCTGCGATTTTTCAATAATTATCAATTTTCCAAATGTCCTAATAATATTCAAACGAATTCAGAACATTTTAATGCCTTTACCGATTCATATCACAAAAATAAAATATTAATCCATGTTTACATTATGGATGTATAATGATGAAACAAAGTTGGAGAGAGGAATGACTATTTTAGTATCGACCGATATGTTATGGGAGCCCTAACTCGATATGTTCTTAAGGAAAGAATCTTTATTTTATTTGATTACTTTTATACTTTTATAAAAGTTTGCTTTAAATTATTTATAGCAAAATTTTAAAACCCCTTAAGAAAAATACAAGTTCGTAGATATAATTATAAACTAATGTATGTAAGTAGAGTTAGCTTCTTACTTGTTAAATAATAAAATGTATAGTATAATAGTATCATTATGCTTTCGCAAGTATGTTACAAAAGGGTACAGCAATCTTACAATTGAACAAAATACTACAATTGATAAATAGGCAAAATTAAAGGTGCACACGATATTATGATGCAAATGAGTCTTATCCAACATAAGTTGAATGAGAATTTTGTTTGTAACAGTTATTTAATATTAACCGTGAGAATTGTAATTTTGGTATCGCGCTTTAGGTAGATTTCTACCTTTTATATACCATTTTTTTGTGTTCAACACAATTGGTACACCGTTTTGCAAAATTGTGATACATTTGGTACCGTCGTTAAAATTCACGGTGAAGTGGTGACGTAGCAATTAAGTGTTATTGCAAAGTTGATGTCATTACTTATATTGACTGATATTTTCACCCCATAACATTTGACGCTACTAAGCCCACATCTCAAAATTTTTGGTACGATTTTAGTCCACATAATCGCGATTTTGAAAACCAATTGTCAACCTAATTGCGATTTTGAAAAGAAAAAAAAGTTTTCTAGTATTCCTAATCGCGATTTCGAACATGGTCTTTCTAATCACGGGTTTAGAAATAAAATAACTTCCTCTTTTTACTTGGTCTTCATAATCGCAATTTTTAGAAAAACTGGCCTTATCATTTTTTTCTTTCAGAAATCGCGGTCTGGAAAATTAAGTAAAAAGTTGTTAGTCCAAAATCAATACTTGGAAGACCTGGTAAAAAATATCAAAATTGCAATTAGGAAGACCACGTTCAAAAACCAAAATAGTGGAATTCCAATCTACTGTGATAATACAAGTGTCATCTCCTTTACTCAGAATACAAGTCATTTAAGGACTAAACATATTTAGATCAAGCATCATTTTATCAGAGAGCATGTGGAAAAGGGAAATGTTATCATTGAGTATGTTCATACTAACAATCAGATTGCTGACATCTTCACCAAATCACTAAGTTATGCAAGGTTTTCAACTCTGATAGCTGAACTAAGACTACTAAATTTGGATGCATAAGCCGAGGGGGAACTCATCAGAAGACTTGAGCTCACCAGCTTACTCATCTTATCATCTTCAAGGTTAACTTTCAACAGACTAGTTAACCGATGGATTCTTAAAGTCAGGGGGAACGTGTAAGACTAGCGGTACTTCTGATTAAGAGATGAAATTTGTTGATGACAGTTAGCTGAAGTTATGTGATCAACACAAAGGTTCTTAATTCTTGAAGATTGAAGATTAATTTATCTTGCTGGATTGACAAACAACAGAGGAAGATTACTAGCTATTGGCTTTCACTAGTAATATCAGTTTTCAGAACACTCGTCTGTCAGATAAGTTACATTTTACTCGTCTGATAATTTGTATAAGTGTTGCACTTAAAATGCTATTTTGAAAACACGCTTTTACAAAAGAGACTAGGTTGGTTCACATTCCCGTCGGTCATTTAATGTTTTTTGAAATTTGAAACCCGTGTATCTCGCCCCATGATTATGTCTGACAGATAGCTGATCTAACGGTTCGCGTGAAACACGAAAATCGAAGCGCCTTCACTTCTATAAATTCATATCTGATCAGCTTACTAATCTTTTACGCACCCTCAAATTTTTAGAACATTCAGAGAGAATTTTGCCTTCATTTCTACTGCAAATCTACTTTCTTTTCCTTAATCTTTTCAGAAAAATCATCATGGGATCCAAAGAAGAAGGAAGGTATCTCATCTACTCAACCTTCCACACAACTGGAACTCCATTGACGAAAGAGATCCTCGAGAAGTTTATGGCCGCGAAACTGGTGACTTTCATGGAAGCTCATGAAGACATGGTATATAATGATCAAATTATGGAATACTATGGTTCATCTGGCGAACCTGACTTTAAGAAGAAAGAAATAAGGGCTAGTGTTGGAGAAGTTTATGTCTGCGTCACTCCTGCTCTATTGAATGAGAAATATGGTCTACCCATGGAGGGAAGAACAAACATCACCATCTTGGCTGAACCAGAGGAAGCTAACTTCTAAAATATCTGTGCGAAGGAAGGAAAGATTCTTGCTGGGAACATCAAGAAAAATCAGCTGAAGGATGAATATCAGCGGATGGCTAATATGTTAGCTAAGATCATTGGGAATTGCACATTCTCACTTGAAAGTGTACTTATGAAGAGGTATCATGCTATGATAGCAGTTCACTATGGGATGACAGTGAACTGGGCTACGTATGTTTGGTGTATTCTGGCTGAACACATCAAGAAAGGGAATACCTATCACAGGATATTCCTCAGTCATCTGTTTTCCAGTCTTCAATGTGAATTGACTCTTGGAAAAGCCATTCACGCTGCAAAGGCTATGCATGTCTATCTAGCTATGAAAGAGCAACCTAAGATGAAAGCTGCTGATGCACCGAAAAAGACAGCTGCTACAAAGAAAAGGAGAAGCAATACTTCAAAGTCTTTTGTTCAAACAACTGACCCAACTGTTGAAACCAGAACAGAAAAGAATACTGAGAAAATTGTTGCCGATGCCATCATTGATTAGACAACAAAAGAAATTGAAGATGTTGCCTATGGTTCTCCATCCAGAACCATTTCTGCTGCGAAGCCATTGGAGAATGTTGCTGCAATAACAAAGAGTCAACTCAAAGACTCAGCAACCTCCAGACCCGCTCAAGGAAAAGTTTTTCACACTAAGGCCACTGTTAGAAAGAATATGACTTTGTGTCATCTCCCACTGAGTTATCTGACTTAGTGCGACAAAGTCTGCCATCAGCAGAGAGGCCTGCTGGAGCAGAAGAGAAGTTTACTGCCAAGGAGTTAGCTGATGAGAAAGCTACTAAACAGACTGCCTCAAACGCTCCAATAACTGAGGTTAATCAACCTCAAGATGATCCAGATGTGCAGATCATCAATCTCATTGCAGCTGCACCACTTGCAACTGCTGCCCCTGAAAGTACTACAGCTGAACAAGCTCAGACAACTGGCAAGAAGAAGAGAAAATGAATTATAAAGAAGATGGTGTCTGCCGCTGATAAGAAAAAGAGGGAAGAAGCAGAGCAGAGGAAAAGGGACGAAGAAGAATTTCGCAAAGTTGTTGAACTCAGCAAAGAAGAAGCTGAAAAAGCTGCTAAAAGAAAGAAGTTAACTGATGTTGAGCTTCAAGCAAAGGAGGATGCTGATTTGGCTAAGGCATTGGAGCTTAGCAAGAAGGATGCTCATGGTTCGCGCAGGGTTGGAGACGTCAAAATTGGAGAGTCAATGAATGCCAGACAAATCCTACCTCCTGGCCAGAGACAAGAGAAGTGGCCATTTGCGGTAAAGTGGCTTTGGAAATAGTTAAGTCTAACCCACTTGCTTTTGACAGGTTTGAGGCAGCTCTGGAAAATTTTGACAAAAAGCTTCAGCAAAGAACTCTGTTTCTCCAAGGGAAGATCAGATACATAAAGTGGAGAAACTATAGAGTCAGCAAATCTGTTGAAGAGATCCAGTCGTGGAAGAAGTTTGCTGATGAGGAAAAATGGGTCCTCAGCTGGCTGCACACTTCTTCAATCACCCAGACCATGGATCCAGATCATGTGCGTGATGTTTTCCATGGTTATGCAAGAGGGATCGTTGCTAAGGAAGCTGAAACCATAAAAAACGCACTGCCAGCCAAACGGAGAAGAAGAGATGGTCCTGTTGATAGGGCTGTGCAAATTGCCATGTACACTACCTTAGAGAACTGGGCTGAACGTTCAGGATATGATCAAGGATCCCCTAGTGATCTACCCACTTTACGAAGTGTTCAACAGATAACATTTGGCTCTGAAGTCAGTAAGTATCAGGAGAAACCAGCATTAAAGGCACCTGCTTAAGAGACGATGCCTACTAATAGAGTGATCCATTAGACAACTGTTGTATCTGAAAATGGAACTCCTGAAACCGTCAAGGTGGAAGAACATACTGTTGTCCAAGAACCTTCAGCACCTGTCCAAGCTGAAGTTGAAGTTGTTCTGGAAGATATCCCTGTCAACCAAGAAGATCAACCTGCCTCAACCACCATTCCAACAGCGGACATGCACTCGTCGCTGATGGTTTCAGATGATGCTAGAACACTTTCTTAAGGAGATCGAAGAAAGGAACATGTTGCTGATGAGGCAGATGCAGGAAGAAAATGCAAGGATGGTGAGAGACGCCATTGATAACTTTCCTCTGCCACCGGACAATTCATTGATGCTAACTCAAAATCTGATCAACCTGAACAAGAATGTTGAAGTTGTTAATGCTGATGTAAATCACCTTCACACATCTCTTCAGAGAAATAAAATAGATATTGCTGGTCTGTTAAGAGTCTTCAAACAAGTCAAATGCAGAGACGGAGAAGAATTCTTTTTTGACGAGGGAAATTGAATCCACTGCCACCAAGGTTCATGATGAAGTTTCCACTCTTCAGCTGAATATTAATTGTGTTAATTACCAAGCTAGCATCATCAAATCTACTCTAACTCATCAGACTGCTCACCTAAACATTGTGGATCAGAACATCAGAAGACTATGCGCTGCTGTCAACATCTATGTTATTGAACTCGACCCTGCTGATGATGACAAAAAGAGGGAAGAGAAATCAGCTACAACAACTGCTCAAGCTACTGCTCAAAAGGACTCCACTGCTGCTCTCAAGAAAAACATACTGAAGAATCAGATAGACCAGTACTTGAAAAGAAAGCTGGAGATGAAGAAGTTGCCAAGGAGACTGATGGGAAACAAGCTGCTGAGGAAGAAGCCAAGGAAACAGCAAAATCTGAGAAAGAGATTGTTGATACCAAAGATACACCTGAAGAGCAACTTGATCCATTTGTGAAATACAAGAACTTAGAACGTCTCAAGAGAAGGATTGATGAAGCAGACCACCAATTAGAAATGGAAGCTGCAAACAAAAATCTGGCTCCTGAGGATGAGAATGATGAAGATGAAGAGAGTTTTGATGAAGAAGAGGATGAAGAAGAAGAAGAAGTTGAAGAAAAAGTCAGTGAAGAAACTGATAGCTAGTCTGGCTTATCATTGTATCAGTTTACTTTACTTTTCAATTATCTCATATGCTTAAAACTTATAACTTGTAATCAACTCTTATCATTTATAAAAGTTCAAGTTTTTCTTCCAACATACTATTTCTATCTCAGAAATTTTTGAGGTTTAAACTTTAGTTTAGGTACATGTACTTAGCTGAAGTTTTGTCATCATAAAAAAGGAAAAAATTGTTGGATGAAGATGAAGATAGTGCAAAGAAATTAAAGGTTAAGGGAGGTTTTGATGATTTCCAAAACATCATGATCAGCTAAATAAGGAATGCTTAGCAAAATCCCTTAGAAGAATTTTGACCAACTAAAAAGACAAATCAGACGGGTCAAAATCTCTCTTGGTCCAAAAGACTAATGATCAGCTGCTGAAGGAATAAATCAGTTTGGTGAAAATCAGACGACTCAAGTCAGATTGGTTCTAGTTGAGACCAGCTAAGTACTTCATCAGACCAGAGAACTCAATCAGCCAAGTGAAGATGATCAGGAAATCTCCCCAACGGTAATAAATGCACTTGGAGTAATAAGTGCTGAAGAAGGAGGATATTTATGTCAAATGATTGAAGAAATCCTCGTATCAGCTTGGTGCATTAAATGCGGCTGACAGAAAGTACAGTAGACTGTAATGTAGTAGTTGCAGAGAGCCGTTTTCAGAGAACAGGGACCAGTACTCAAGGATTTGAAGCTTGTCTTTCTTCAACAGACACTTTTCAAACTGAGAGTATAAATAGTTGAAGAGTTGAGAGAAGAATGGACTACAACAACACATTTTCTGAGAGAAATTTTGAAGCTGAATTCTTCTAAGTCTCACGAACTCAAGAACAACTCACTCATCAGCTTAGTCATTTGTTGGCAAAAGCTGAAGTTGAAGATCAAAGAAAAATCCATAAATCTGAGTGATTTTGTTAGAGAGTGTTATGAGGAGATTTTATCCATCTTTGTGAGTGATAAAACTCTGTAGATTAGGTTATCTTAGTGATTTCCTAGTGCGAACTTGTGGTCTTTTCATTTGTTGATTGGCGCAAGCATTGTATACTGTTAACTGTGTGTTTTCTAGTATAACCCAAGATCTAAGTGACTTGGAAGAGTGGACTAAAGGATTCAAATCCATATAACCACTATAAAAAATCTGATGTTTACATTTGCATAAGTTTTCTTGCATATTTCAAAACTGCATAAGTTTTACACTTGAATCACATGTTCAAAGTTTTTAAGGAGTTTTAAAACTGGGGATAAAATCTTTAAAAGACTAAGTTTACTTGTGAAAAACACTTGATAACATCCGCTGCAAGTATTCTGTTTAAAACTAATTTTGCTGAAATAAGCTAAGTATTTGAAGAGTGGTCAACTCTGCTGCCTAAACTGTGTGCGATCAGCTTAGTCAGTTTACTATTCTCGATCAACTTAGATTGCTGACAGACAACTTAAAAAGTTTTAAAGTCTAAAATTTTTAGAGGTCTATTCACCCCCCCTCCCCTCTCCCGTCTAGACCTCAACTGACCACTTGGGGCCAACAAAGGAGAAGCATCTATTGCATCAACAACTTTAGAAGAAAACTCAACGATGATGTGGCACCGTAAACTTGGCCACATGTCGGAACGAGGCTTGAAGATTCTTGCTGAACTAAAGCTTCTTCCAGGGCTAAAAAAGGTATCATTATAATTTTGTGAGCATTGTGTCACTAGTCAGCAGCACCGATTAAAGTTCAACAATTTAAATGTTAGAAGCAATGCTATTTTAGAACTGAATCATTCCGATGCTTGGCAAGCACCGGTTATGTCCCTAGGAGGAGCAAGATACTATGTGTCTTTTATAAATGATTACTCCAGGAGATGTTGGGTGTATCCAATTAAGAAGAAATCATATGTATTTTCTATTTTCAAAACATTCCAAGCGCGGGTGGAACTTGAATCTGAAAAGAAGATCAAGTGTATGAGTACAGACAATGAAGGAGAATATACCAGCAAATGAATTTGATAACTTCTATCAACAAGAAGGAATCAAGAGACAGTTCACAGTGGCATATACTCCACAACAAAACGGAGTAGCAGAGCTGATTAACAGAACCTTGTTAGAAAGAGCAAGAGCTATGTTGAGAGCTGCAGGGATAGCCGAATCATTTTGGGTAGAAGCAGTCAAGACCGCCTGTTATGTAATCAATTGGTCACCATCAACCGCAATTGATCTGAAAATGTCAATGGAGATGTGGACTGGTGATAACTCTGTGAAAATAGAGTTATCGCGTGGACTTTTTAGGCTTAAATTAGTGTTTTTCTTGAATAATTGTGAGTCGTTTGGGATTTTATTGCATACTTCACTTTTTAAAGTCGATTCACGAATTTAATCAAGTTTTGAGAATAATCCTTGATTTTTGGTACTAATTCGATTTATTCCCTTGTAGGAGATGAAATGAGCCAACAAAGTTTGCTTTCAATTGAGAAGGAGCAATTTTAAATATTAAAGGTGTCAAAGGATACAAAGGTTGGAAATCAAGGGCTGAAAATGCAATTAGAGGCCAAGGATTGTGAAATTCAAATTTATGCGGCAGAACTCTTTTTGTTAGTTAATGGGCTGCCGTCCCATTTGAGAAGTCTGAAGATTTAATAGAATTCTAATGCACGTGGGACTCTGAAGGAAGAAATAAAAAGGCGAAAAGAGCAGAAAAAAATCACACACCATATTAGAAAAAGAAGACACGCAAGATCAAGGAGAAACAAGCGCATATCACACTTTTTGCTATTTTCCGTATTCCTTAATTAGAGAAGACTATGAACTCTTTTATTGTTTATTTTGTTATTTTTAGCATGAACTAATTTCGTTTAGTCTAGGGTTTTGCGGATCCATGTTATGCGAATAATATTTTATTTTCTTTTCTAGCTTTAATTTAGTGATTTTCGATTTTGATTTATCGATATTCGTTTATCTAATTTTGTGCTAATTTACTGTCAAATTGACTGGCCACCAATTTGATTGTTTACTTTTCTTGATTGAACCTGGAAAGAGAATATTAAGAATAGAAGAGGAATTAGGTAGTGGGTTGCTTGTTAGTATAGGAATATACCCAACACGCCCATATCCAAATTAGGTCATATAATTCATGCATGTTATTAATTCTACTAACTTAGGAATAAGAATAGTAAGTTAATTGCAGAGGTTCTTAGGTGATTCGGAAGACACTTAAGGATAGAAGTGAACCCTAGGATAGCGAATAAGAATCACTAGTTAAAATTAGGGAGTTAATTAACATTAGGAGCATAACATTGGTGAAGTTTAACTCTAGACCCTTGTCTCATTGATTGTCTTCTTAAGCATTTTAATCATCATTTTAGATTAATTTATTTTATAGTTTTAGTAGTTAGTAATAAACAAACCAACAATATTTTAGCCTAGTTGAATTAGAATAAGAATTAAGGTAGGGAATTTGGCACAATTTTAGTTTCAAGTCCTCGTGGGTTCGATACTCAACTTACTCTTTATTACTTTTGCAATACGTGCACTTGCGTTTATTTGCGTGTGTAAAATCCGCAACAAGTTTTTGGCGCCGTTGCCGGGGACTTTGATAATTGATAATTTACCAAGTTTCAACTTTTATTTTTGTTTTAATTCGATTCATTTTTATAGTTCAAATTTTTCCTTGTAGGTACTCATACCTAGTTTATGCACAGTGATAAAAAAGCTGAATTAGTAGCTTTTGATCCAGAGATCGAGAGGACTTTCAGACAGCGAAGAGCGCTAAACAAGAACCAAGGAAAAGCTGATCTAATGGAGAATCCACAGAATGAAAATCAGCTGAATCAACAGTTAGTAAATCAGCAAATGGGTCCACAGATTCCTGCCGAAATAGAAAGACCCATTAATGAATACATAACACCAATCTTGGGTATTCTAGATTCAAGCATTGTCAGACCAGAGATTGAAGCAGATCACTTTGAAGTGAAACCGGTAATGCTGAATCTGATCAATTCCTCTGCTATATTTTCGGGATCGGCTATGGAAGATCCTCATGCCCATTTGAAGAGCTTTATGGAAATTTGCGATTCATTCAAATTGAATGGGGTTACAGCTGATCAACTACGAATGAAACTTTTCTCCTTTTCCTTAAGGGATCGAGCTCGAACGTGGCTAAACTCAATGCCGCCCAACTCCATTACCTCCTGGACTGATTTAACTGAAAAATTCCTAAGGAAATATTTCCCACCCGCTAAGAGCGCAAAAGTTCGAATGGAAATTCACTCATTCCAACAAATAGATGGAGAGTCACTCTACGATGCATGGGAAAGGTTCAAAGGGTTAATGACTCTATGTCCACACCATGGAGTTCCTGGTTGGCAGCTGATACACATATTCTACACTGGAGTAGGGGGACAAATCAGGACAATTCTTGATGCAGCAGCAGGAGGGACATTTTTGGGAAAGACATATACAGATGCCTACGATGTGTTAGAGAGAATGACATACAACAATTACCAATGGGCATCGGAACGCTCATCAGTAAAACTTGCACCTGGAAAATTTGAGGTGGATCCAGTGACATCAGTGCAAGCACAGTTAGACGCATTAACCAAGAAGGTGAATAGGTTCATGATAAGTAAATCTGGAGCTAACTCATTCCAAGCTCAACAAGTAAATATGATCCATAACCCAGAGATTTACTGTATCATTTTTGGGGGAGAGCATCCGCATGAAAACTGTCCTTCAAATCCCGAAACAGCATGTTACGTAGGAAATAATCGAAACAACCAAGGTTATAATCCCTACTCTAACAGCTATAATCCTGGGTGGCGAAACCATCCAAATTTTTCATGGAGCAATAATCAGAATGCTGGACAGGGATCAAACCAGGCCACAACTCAGCAACAACATATTCCACCAGGCTCTCAAAATCAACAAAAACAACCACCCGTGGATAACAAGCCATCATTAGAAGAAACGCTGAAGCAGTTCATAAACCATACAACTACACTCTTCAACCAGACAAATGCATCTATTCGAGACTTAGAAACCCAAGCAACTGCAACAAATGCATCCATTCGGAACCTAGAAACCCAAATGGCTCAATTAGCTCAAGATAGGCAGCACCGACCTCCAGGTTCGCTCCCAAGTAACACTGAAAACCAAGGACCAATCATAACGAACATTGCAAAGCAATCACGCTGAGAAATGGTAGAGAACTCGAAGAGCCCATCAGAACACAAGCTCGAGTTAAATTTCCCAAGGAAGCTCAAGACAAAACTGAGGACTCTGAACTAAAAGAAGAAAAGAAGGTGGAAAAGGAGAACGAGAAGAAAGATGTAACTAATCTACCGGCAATCAAACCTCCACCACCATTTCCTCAAAGATTTCAACAACAAAGGAAGAATGATCAATTCAGAAAATTCCTTGATATCCTGAAACAACTTCACATCAACATTCCATTAGTTGAAGCATTCGAGCAGATGCCAAATTACGTCAAATTCATAAAGGATGTGCCGTCACGAAAGAAAAGATTAAGGGAATTCGAAACTGTAGCTCTCAAAGAAGAATGCAGTGCAATTTTGCAGAATAAGCTCCCACCTAAACTCAAGGATCCTGGCAGTTTTACCATTCCATGTAACATTGGCGATAAGTACGTGGGACAAGCATTATGCGACTTAGGGGCCAGCATCAATCTCATGCCCAAATCCGTCTTTCAAAAATTGGGAATTGGGGAAGCAAGGCCAACTACGGTAACTCTTCAATTAGCAGATCTTTCCATTACATACCCCGAAGGAAAAATTGAAGACGTTCTGGTAAAAGTAGATAAGTTTATCTTCCCTGTTGATTTTATTGTGTTAGACTATGAAGCAGATTCGAATGTACCCATCATTTTGGGTAGACCATTCTTAGCCACTGGAAGAGCATTAATTGACGTACAGAAAGGTGAATTAACCATGAGGGTGCAGGACGAGAAGATTACATTCAACGTGTTCCAAGCCATGAAACATCCCGACGACGAGGAAGAATGTTCATCAGTATGCATGATCAACTCACTGGTCGCTAAGACCTTTGAGACGTCTATGTACCGAGACCCGTTGGAAGCAGCCTTAATGTTGGATCCTGAGGAGATAGATAATAAAGAAACTGTACAAAGTGTGGCATTCTTACAAGCAAATTCGCGAGTCAATAACCCAGTCAACAAGATTGAAGGATTGGAACTACCCACTTGCAAGCCTCATCGACCATCAATCGAAGAACCACCCTCGCTGAACTTGAAGCCACTGCCAGCACATCTGCAATATGAATACTTGGGGGAGTAATCTACATTGCCAGTAATCATCTCTGCATATCTCACCGAAACCCAAAAAGAGAAATTACTGAGAGTCCTTCGAAGTCATATACGAGCCATCGAGTGGACTATAGCAGACATTAAGGGGATTAGTCCTGCATTTTGCATGCATAAGATCATACTCGATGATGAGAACAAGGGATCAGTCGAACATCAAAGGAGACTAAATCCAATCATGAAAGAGGTAGTCAAAAAGGAAATCATCAAGTGGTTGGATTCAGGAATCATCTTTCCTATTTCAGACAGTAGATGGTGTTGGGATTCGGTAAGAAAAACAGCCCTAGGCACAGCGGAATATAAAAAAATTTCTAGGGCCTCTTAAAGAATCTTGCCAGGATATTCTCTGGTTGTATATATATGAATATAATTAAACGACAGTATAAGTTTTCTCGTTTATACCTGTCTCCTTGCAAATCCTCAGCTAGCAAGACGAACTCTGAATTCTGCCTCGGTAAGATCGACCCACACCTTTGTTTAGCGCCCCACGTGTTGCGCCTCTACGAGTTGATACACCACAATATCACGAAAATTAATATATCCTAATCAACTGGAACATAGGGTATATTAATATCTAGGTTTTAGAACAACTTTAGAACGAAGAATCGAAGACGAAAATTCTTCCTAAAGTGGAAGTGAGTTCGGCCGATCACAAGGGAGAGAGGGAGAGAATTTTGCTTTTCTTGATTTTTCTTGTGGAGTTGTGTGTGAGATATGAGACCTAGTCTCTTATTTATAGATATCTCATAAAACCTAATCCTCCTAGGATTAGGATACTAATTCTCCTACATGGGTCATGGCCCTCTTTAATTAGAAGACTAAGTCTTCTAATTAATTCATGGCCCATATTAATTAATCTTTCAGGGCTTTATTTAATCTCCCAATTAAATAGCCCAATTAATTAAATCATCTCCCAATTAATTAATTAAACTCCAAGTCTAATTAATTATTCCATTAATTAATTAAATCATAATTAATTAATTTACTCATAAATTAAATTCCAATTTAATTTATAATCTTGATCCAATTCCAATTGGATCCATCTTCGTTCCATATGGGTCGACCCAGTCGACCCACCCATTTAATCGACCCAGTCGATTTTGACCCAGTCGACCCAGTCAACTGGTTCGTTCCTACTTCCTCGCTTTCGCTTCATGTGTATTGTGTATGCCCCCGTAGGTTCACCACATAATTGGCCGCGGGTTGTAATTAAATATTATTTAATTACTTGAGCAATTAATACTCTAAATTAATCGAACACTCTGTCGATCAATCATTCCAAAATTAGCACCCCTGCTAATTTGGGAATTCTCCCACACTCCACGGTCGATGTCCAGTCACAAGCCCATGGAGCCCAATCACTGGTGAATTAATTCAGTGAACCTTTTTATCATTTACAATTTCCATATACGATACAATCTCTCCATCGATCAATCTCCCAGTCGAGACTTAAGGGTATGGTCTTTCATCGGATTCCCTTATCTTTTGTCTTGACCTTATGTTCTCTGATCTCGAAATAAATTCTCTTTGACTTGTTCTTTATGAGCTACTCACATAAAGTCGTCAGTTACCTTGGCCAAGGATTTCATCAGAATTAATTTCTCACAGAAATCCATAGGAGAATTTCTCGACCTATCAAGTCGAGTCAATGGATCCTTTGTTGATGATATGAATCTGCATACGAGTTCCTCTATACCCAACATGAGTCCACAGAGACTTTCTGGCGATCCCCAGTCAGTCGGAACTCACATCAAAGCATAGACGTTCTCGCACCAGATAAACCCTATCATCTCAAGTTGTTAGGGATCGTTCCTCGTATACTATTGTAAATTGAAATAACTTCAACCCCGATATGCGACTACCGCTTCCATGGTGAGTTATTTCCTAATTGGGGTATTCAGTGCGCTTGCCATCCCAGCAATCCACCCACTTATGTGTATCGACAATCCCAGTCACGCTCGTGGATCCCAGCGTCCTCCAGTTCATCGGAGTATACACAATAGTGAGAGTCTAACCGAATCCAACGATGTCCTATCTCGATTGGATTTTACGACTCTTGAATATATTCTAGATCACGGCCTTGGAGATCAGTCCACGGGTTGTCCCATAGCCCTGTGATCTAAGGACTTCTATCCTTATGCGTAGACAAATATTACATAAGATAAAGTTGACCATTTAATAAAAGTGCATTTATTAATCAAAATTGAATAGTTCCTCATTAATTACAATTAATGCTAACCATACAGCTGGCTTGCAGGACACTATTTCTATCAATCTCCCACTTGTCCTAAAGCCAGTCTTTTATGTTCTTGAGTCCCATCTTATGCAGATGTTTCTCAAATGCCTTTTGAGGCAGAGGCTTCGTTAGTGGGTCCGCCGTATTATCTTCTGAGTCGACACGTTCCATCTTAATGTCTCCTCTACCAATGATATCTCTTATCACATGGTATCGTCTCTGTACGTGCTTGGATTTCTGATGAGATCTCGGCTCCTTTGCTTGCGCTATTTCCCCATTATTATCGCAGAAGATAGTAATGGGCTCAGCAATGCTAGGTATCACATCCAGTTCCTGGATGAAGTTCCTCATCCAAACACCTTCCTTTGCTGCGTCACTCGCGGCAATGTATTCTGCTTCAGTGGTTGAATCCGCGGTTGTTTCCTGCTTGGAGCTCTTCCAACTAACCGCACCACCATTGAGGCAGAAAACATATCCTGATGTCGACTTGAAGTCGTCTACATCACATTGGAAGCTTGAGTCTGTATAGCCTTCCAATTTCAATTCTTCTCCACCGTATACCAAGAACAATTCCTTAGTCCTTCTCAGGTACTTCAGAATTGCCTTTACGGCTATCCAGTGCTGCTCACCTGGGTCAGACTGGTAGCGACTTGTAACGCTTAGAGCGTACGCTACGTCTGGTCTCGTACACAGCATACCATACATTATGCTTCCTATCGCGGATGCATACGGTACTCGAGACATATTGCTTCTCTCCTCTGGCGTCTTTGGGGCCATAGACTTGGAGAGTGCAATTCCATGTCTCATTGGAAGCAATCCTCTCTTGGATTCTTCCATACTAAATCTTTTCAAGATTTTGTCTATGTACTGGGATTGGGAGAGGCCCAGCAGTCCTTTTGATCTATCTCGGTAGATCCTTATACCTAGTACAAAGGATGCTTCTCCCATATCCTTCATTGAGAATTGTGTAGACAACCATGCTTTAGTTTCAGACAATGCTTTTACATTGTTTCCAATGAGAAGAATGTCGTCAACGTAAAGCACCAAAAATTCAACTGTACTCCCACTGATCTTCTTGTACACGCAAGGTTCGAACATGTTCTTGATGAATCCAAAAGTTTGGATTGTCTCATCAAAACGAATGTTCCAACTTCGGGAAGCTTGCTTCAGTCCATAAATGGACCTCTGGAGTTTGCACACCTTGTGTTCATCTCCTTTGGATGCATATCCTTTTGGTTGCTCCATGTAGATCTCCTTATCAATGTCTCCATTGAGAAAGGTAGTCTTTACATCCATCTGCCATATCTCTTAGTTATACCACGCAGCTATGGCCAGCAAGATCCGAATGGATTTGGGCATTGCGACGGGCGAGAAGGTCTCCTCAAAGTCGATACCTGGTCTTTGAGTGTATCCTTTTGCCACTAGTCGCGCCTTGTAGGTAATCACCTCTCCGTTCACTCCAAGCTTTCGCTTATAGATCCACTTGCAACCCACGGGAGCAACTCCCACTGGTGGATCTACCAAGGCCCAGACCTTGTTTGAGTGCATGGAGTCCAGTTCGGATTCCATGGCTTCGCACCACTTTCCCGAGTCTATGTCTAGCATAGCCTCTTCGTAAGTCCTTGGGTCGGTTAGAGACTGTCCAGTCTCATGCAGCAGACCGTAGTACCTCTCGGGTTCTCTACGTTGTCTTTCTGACCTACGAAGTATCGGTGTACTTTCTGGTGCACCTTCATGCTCTTGTTCTCCCACTGCCTGTGGTGACGGGTCAGCTCGATCGACCTCTAAGGTCTTTTCAGCTTCAGTGACCTCATCTAGTTCTACGTTATTTTCTTTCTTGTCCACCAAGAAATCCTTCTCCAAGAAGTGAGCGTTCCTTGAGACAAACGTTGTTTGTCTTGTAGGATCGTAGAACTCGTATCCTATTGAGTTTTCCGGATACCCCACGAATTTGCACAAAGTGGATTTAGTTTCCAATTTATCTCCCACTAGCTTTTTAACGTAAGCGGGAGATCCCCATATGCGCATGAATGCGTATGAGGGTGCCTTGCCAAACCATAGTTCGTATGGTGTCTTTTCTACGGATTTCGAAGGTACCATATTCAGTATCTTCGTTGCCGTGAGGAGGGCATGTCCCCAAAATGAAAGAGGTAAGTCAGTGGCACTCATCATGGATCGAACCATGTCCATCAAGGTTCGATTCCTTCTCTCTGCTACTCCATTTAACTGGGGTGTTGCAGGAGGAGTCCACTGCGATAGTATTCCATGCTCTACAAGATAATTCAGAAATTCGTTACTAAGAAATTCTCCACCTCGGTCAGAACGAAGAGCCTTTATCGTATGACCAAGTTGATTCTCTACTTCCATCTTGAATTCTTTGAATCGCTCAAAGGCTTCAGACTTGTGTTTCAACAAGAACACATATCCATAACGACTAAAGTCGTCAGTGAAAGTGATGAAGTAGTCATAGCCACCTCGGGCGCTTTTTCTTAGTGGTCCACATACGTCAGTATGTATTAAGTCCAATGTTTGCTTGGCTCGCTCAGGGTTTCCCTTAAACGGCAACTTAGCCATTTTACCCTTTAAACATGGTTCACATGTCGGCATTTCATCAATGCGATTGATTTCAATCGCGCCAGATGATGCTAACTTTTGAATTCTTGACTTGGATATATGTCCAAGTCTAGCGTGCCATAATTGGGCAGACATTTCATTATCTTGTTTCCTTTTGTTTTGTTGTACATGCATCACTAACTTAGGTGGTTCAATGGTATATAGTCCATCTTTTAATGTACCAGTGAAAAACATATTATCATTCATGAATAACGAAAAGGAACCTTTATTAATAGTAAAATTAAAACCTTCATTATCCAAAACAAGAATTGAAATAATGTTTTTCACCAAACCAGGTACATAAAGAACGTTCCTAAGGACTAATTTATTACCACCTAAATCTAACTCCACTTCGCCTATGGCCTCGGCAGCAGCTCTGGCTCCATTGCCAAATCTCAGGATCTAATCCCCTGGCCTAAGTGGCCTTGTTGCTCCCATCACCTGTAAATCATTACAAAGATGAGAACCACAAGCAGTGTCTAGCACCCATGATGCACAGTTAATTGATAAATTAACTTCAACAAGGAATATACCTTTCGAGCTCTCCAAGAACTCTTTGCAGTTCCTCTTCCAGTGTCCAGGTTTCTTGCAGTAGAAACATTTCTGTTCACCAGACGAAGCTTTACGCTTCTTTCCCTTCCCTATGGGCCCAGATGGTGCTTTGCCTTTGCTTGAAGAAGCATTTCCTTTCCCCTTCCCTTTCTTTGTCCTTTTGGACTTGGATTGGGTTGAGGTAGCAACCATCACTGGCTTCTCTCTTTTCATGGAAGCCTCGGCAGTGGCGAGCATATTAGCCAACTCGTGAAGTTCAACATTCATCTTGTGCATGTTGTAGTTCACTACGAATTGCTCGAATGATCTTGGCAATGACTGGAGGATTATATCCTGGAAGTAGGTCTTGTCCATCTTTACGTCAAGATGACTAAGCTTTTCAATAAGCCCAATCATCTTGATGCAGTGAGATCGAACATCAGCACCTTCAGCCATCCTCGTTTGTTGCAAAGCCTTAGCAGTTTCATACCGCTCGTATCTACTTTGCACCCCAAATAAACCATTCAGGTGCGTGTAGATTTCAAAAGAAGACTTCATATGCTCGTGCTGCTTTTGAAGCTCATTCGTCATGGATGCCAACATGAGACAACGTGACTGCAAGTCATCGTCAAGCCATAAATCCACGGCTTCTTTCTCAGTATCATCGGCATCCTTAGCAAGTTCGGGAGGGGGCCCATCAAGGACAAAACCTCGCTTTTCAGAAGCGAGAATGATCTTAAGGTTCCTGACCCAGTCATGGAAGTTTGGTCCAGTCAATTTGTTATGTTCAAGTATGATGGAAATCGGATTCTTAGACATTATATCTACAAAACGACGATAGAAGAAATAAATACGCGAAAGATTAACTTAAAATGCACAATTCACAAACATGGATTTCATTTGCAAATTACTCCCACTATTTTAATCAAAATCTTATGCCCCCACATAAGTTTCGGGAATTTAAAATATCCTAGCGGGCTTAAGGCCCAAATGCAATCTCCTAGTACCCACGACTCGTTGGCCATACTATTTGATCCACTTGGTGGTCGACTATGTCAACGGTTAACCATCGCAGCTAACCCTTAAGTTCATTTAGCCTCGTTTTTCGATATGGACCCACGACTCGTGAGACATCCATAATTACTAGCGTTAAATCATGTCCAATACTCGTGAAGAGAAATAGTTCAATCCTAGACGCCCCACGACTCGTGAGACAGCGCCTAAAACCTTGCTATCCCCTCCCTTGGCACTAAACTCGTGCATCGAGGCAATAGACATATTATCTTCCTATAGCTCGACCCACGACTCGTGAGACATCGAGATATATTCGTACAATATGCCTAAGACCTAGTAATTGGATAGGCTCGGACCATAGACACTATTCATATGCGCCCGTTATTCGATTTAATATTCTAATTGAATTTTAAGTTCAATTGGAGGTTTCTAAGTGTGCGAGGTCTCATCAGATTATGCTTATCTTGTTTACGTTTTCTATCCTAAGCATGCATCTCATACATCAAAGAATAATTTGCGAAAAAATAAACATTCATCACCTAGCAAGATATGATTGGTCGATTGCCCATCCTATGCGATCCATCACGAGCCACGTGATGAATCAATTGGTCAGTCTAGGGTGAAAATTAAATGTCCTAACTATTACAATTTTTAAACCCATACATCATGGGCCTTCTTGTAATATCCAGCTTGATTGGGCCTCCATGTAATGAATTGGGCCTCCATGTCCTCCAAGGTAAATGGGCCTCCATGTGGATCTCCAAGTCTTCATGAGGTCTTCTCGGCTCCAAGCCTAATCTAAGCCTAGCTTACATAATTTAAATGGTCCTATTCTATTACATTTGTTTGCGCAAGCAAGGGCACCAATCAGGCCCATTTAATTACAACCCAAAATTAAATAAACCAAAAACAACACAGGGCTTAAGGGCAAAATCGACCAATCCACATATTCACTCAAGAACATGCATAAATTCACATAAGGGCAATCATGTAAATTTACCGGCTTCATTAATTTTAATTCGCAAAAATTCATCCAAGTTAATTAATTTTGAATTAACAATTAACCTCTAAGATTAATTAGCTCTTACTTGAGCTCTAAGTAATCTAAAATTCTTATCTTGATTAAATTGGTTAATTAAGGTAATCTAAATCTCTAAGATTCTTACCTTATCCAAAACTCTAAGTTTCCCAAAATTCCCAAATCTCCAAGATTCTCAAGATAATCCTATTTTGACTAGATTAGTTAATTAAGGTAGTGTTTAAGTTTAACAAAGTAACTACCTTATCCAAAAACTCCAAGTTTTCTAATCTTCCAAAATTCTCCAAGATTTTCAGGACTTTCAAAATAGGCAGAATTAGAGTCCAACCAGAAATCAACCAGACGAGGCCAATCACGGACTGCCACGTAGGACAGCCCACGCGCGACCACCAAGGCGGCGCGTGAGCTGCCTGCGGCAGCAGCCGCTACACGCGGCTGCGTGCGGCAGCGAGCAGCCGCGCACAGCAGCGCGTAAACAGCAGCCCGAAGGCTGCTGCTGCGCGAAGCGTGTGCGGCTAGCGTGCTGCCAGCACGCTGCCGTTGGCAGCGGCTTGCGGTGGCCGCCCAGCCGCGGTGCGCTGCAGCGCACCGCCGCGTGCCACCGCGAGTCGGATCTAATAAAAAAAATTTTTTTTTTTCTTCGATTACCCACAGATTTAATTCAACAAACCCAGTCAATTAAATCCTAATTCAAAATAACATCAACATGATAAAATTTTCGAATCCTAAATTAAACATTAACTCCAAGTTAATTAAACATACGTCCTATAACATGCACAGTTAAAGAACTAGCCACATAAATCAAACATATGATTTAATAAACACAGAATTCGCAAATTCATATATATACAAAGCCTAGAGTTGGCTCTGATACCACTGTTGGGATTCGGTAAGAAAAACAGCCCTAGGCACAGCGGAATATAAAAAAATTTCTAGGGCCTCTTAAAGAATCTTGCCAGGATATTCTCTGGTTGTATATATATGAATATAATTAAACGACAGTATAAGTTTTCTCGTTTATACCTGTCTCCTTGCAAATCCTCGGCTAGCAAGACGAACTCTGAATTCTGCCTCGGTAAGATCGACCCACACCTTTGTTTAGCGCCCCACGTGTTGCGCCTCTACGAGTTGATACACCACAATATCACGAAAATTAATATATCCTAATCAACTGGAACATAGGGTATATTAATATCTAGGTTTTAGAACAACTTTAGAACGAAGAATCGAAGACGAAAATTCTTCCTGAAGTGGAAGTGAGTTCGGCCGATCACAAGGGAGAGAGGGAGAGAATTTTGCTTTTCTTGATTTTTCTTGTGGAGTTGTGTGTGAGATATGAGACCTAGTCTCTTATTTATAGATATCTCATAAAACCTAATCCTCCTAGGATTAGGATACTAATTCTCCTACATGGGCCATGGCCCTCTTTAATTAGAAGACTAAGTCTTCTAATTAATTCATGGCCCATATTAATTAATCTTTCAGGGCTTTATTTAATCTCCCAATTAAATAGCCCAATTAATTAAATCATCTCCCAATTAATTAATTAAACTCCAAGTCTAATTAATTATTCCATTAATTAATTAAATCATAATTAATTAATTTACTCATAAATTAAATTCCAATTTAATTTATAATCTTGATCCAATTCCAATTGGATCCATCTTCGTTCCATATGGGTCGACCCAGTCGACCCACCCATTTAATCGACCCAGTCGATTTTGACCCAGTCGACCCAGTCAACTGGTTCGTTCCTACTTCCTCGCTTTCGCTTCATGTGTATTGTGTATGTCCCCGTAGGTTCACCACATAATTGGCCGCGGGTTGTAATTAAATATTATTTAATTACTTGAGCAATTAATACTCTAAATTAATCGAACACTCTGTCGATCAATCATTCCAAAATTAGCACCCCTGCTAATTTGGGAATTCTCCCACACTCCACGGTCGATGTCCAGTCACAAGCCCATGGAGCCCAATCACTGGTGAATTAATTCAGTGAACCTTTTTATCATTTACAATTTCCATATACGATACAATCTCTCCATCGATCAATCTCCCAGTCGAGACTTAAGGGTATGGTCTTTCATCGGATTCCCTTATCTTTTGTCTTGACCTTATGTTCTCTGATCTCGAAATAAATTCTCTTTGACTTGTTCTTTATGAGCTACTCACATAAAGTCGTCAGTTACCTTGGCCAAGGATTTCATCAGATTTAATTTCTCACAGAAATCCATAGGAGAATTTCTCGACCTATCAAGTCGAGTCAATGGATCCTTTGTTGATGATATGAATCTGCATACGAGTTCCTCTATACCCAACATGAGTCCACAGAGACTTTCTGGCGATCCCCAGTCAGTCGGAACTCACATCAAAGCATAGACGTTCTCGCACCAAATAAACCCTATCATCTCAAGTTGTTAGGGATCGTTCCTCGTATACTATTGTAAATTGAAATAACTTCAACCCCGATATGCGACTACCGCTTCCATGGT
Source organism: Penstemon eatonii (assembly GCA_038501285.1). Classification (NCBI taxonomy): domain Eukaryota; kingdom Viridiplantae; phylum Streptophyta; class Magnoliopsida; order Lamiales; family Plantaginaceae; genus Penstemon; species Penstemon eatonii. The sequence goes on from CM076710.1 coordinate 61,382,720, forward strand.
GAGTTATTTCCTAATTGGGGTATTCAGTGCGCTTGCCATCCCAGCAAGCCACCCACTTATGTGTATCGACTATCCCAGTCACGCTCGTGGACCCCAGCGTCCTCCAGTTCATCGGAGTATACATAATAGTGAGAGTCTAACCGAATCCAACGATGTCCTATCTCGATTGGATTCTACGACTCTTGAATATATTATAGATCACGGCCTTGGAGATCAGTCCACGGGTTGTCCCATAGCCCTGTGATCTAAGGACTTCTATCCTTATGCGTAGACAAATATTACATAAGATAAAGTTGACCATTTAATAAAAGTGCATTTATTAATCAAAATTGAATAGTTCCTCATTAATTACAATTAATGCTAACCATACAGCTGGCTTGCAGGACACTATTTCTATCAGATGGGTTAGCCCAGTTCAGTGTGTTCCCAAGAAAGGTGGTATGACAGTAGTGAAAAATCAAAACAATGAACTAATCCCTTCAAGAACTGTCATAGGATGGCGCGTGTGTATGGATTACCGAAAACTGAACAAAGCAACTAGAAAAGATCACTTCCCGCTACCATTCATAGATCAGATGTTAGATAGATTAGCAGGAAGGGCCTATTTTTGTTTTCTAGACGGATTTTCGGGATACAATCAGATTTAATCGCACCAGCGGATCAAAAAAAGACTACTTTCACATGCCCCTATGGCACATTTGCTTTTAGACGGATGCCTTTTGGATTATGCAACGCACCCGCCACGTTTCAACGTTGCATGATGGCAATCTTCACGGACATGATAGAGAAATTTCTCGAAGTCTTCATGGATGACTTTTCTGTGTTTGGGGATTCGTATGATGAATGTCTTAATAACTTAGCGCAGGTGCGAAGAAACTAACTTAGTGCTAAACTGGGAAAAGTGTCACTTCATGATACAAGAAGGAATAGTTTTGGGACACAAAATATCTAGCAAAGGCATTGAAGTGGACAGAGCAAAGATAGAGACGATAGAGAAACTCCCTCCGCCTACGTCAGTCAAGGGAATTCGTAGTTTCCTGGGACATGCTAGATTCTATCGACGTTTTATTAAGGATTTCTCTAAAATCTCTAAACCTTTATGTAATTTTCTTGAAAAAGATGCTAAGTTTATTTTTGACGATTTGTGTATGCAGGCTTTCCAAACATTGAAGGAAAAGTTGGTGACAGCCCCAATAATAGTAGCTCCATATTGGAATCTTCCATTTGAAGTAATGTGTGACGCAAGTGATGTCGCACTTGGAGCTGTTCTGGGACAGAAAAGGAATAAGATATTTCACTCAATATACTACGCAAGCAAAACTCACTGATGCTCAAGTGAATTACACCGTGACTGAAAAAGAATTGTTGGCAATAGTGTTTGCTTTTGACAAGTTCCGAGTGTATCTGGTAGGAACAAAGGTGATAGTATATACAGACCACTTCGCAATCCGATATTTGATTGAGAAGAAGGATGCTAAGACAAGGCTAATTCGATGGGTGCTCTTGTTGCAAGAGTTTGATCTCGAGATAAAAGATAGGAAAGGATCTGAGAATCAAGTGGCTGATCACTTGTCAAGATTGGAGGGAGAAAACAAAGAGTCAGACTCTGTGCTGATCAACGAAGTCTTTCCAGACGAACAATTATTTGCGGTAAATCAAACAACACTTCCATGGTATGCTGTACTATGTCAACTATCTCGTAAGTGGCCTACTTCCTCCCCACATTAATTTCTAGCAAAAGAAGAGATTTCTAAATTATGTGAAGAACTTCATTTGGGATGAGTCATACTTGTTTAAGAAATGTGGGGATCAAATTATAAGGAGGTTTATTCCCGATGAAAAGTTCGAGGAAATTCTGGGTAATTGTCACAATTCACCATACGGTGGGATTTTAAAGGAGATCGCACAGCAGCTAAAATTCTACAATCTGGTTTTTTCTGGCCCACTTTACATAAAGATGCTCACGAATTTGTGAAGCGTTGTGATCAATGCCAACGGGTTGGAAATTTAACTAAGCGTGATGAGATGCCACTGTCTACTATGTTGGAAGGAGAGCTTTTTGATGTTTGGGGAATTTACTTCATGGGACCATTCATTCCCTCATTTGGAAATCGGTACATCATAGTTGCAGTTGATTACGTGTCTAAGTGGGTTGAGGCAGAAGTATTCACAACTGATGATTCGAAGGTGGTGATGCAATTCGTTAAAAAGCACATTTTCACAAGATTCGGTACACCAAGAGCCATCATTAGCGATCAAGGATCCCACTTTTGCAATAAATACTTCAACGCTCTCCTAGCAAAATATGGTGTGCGGCATAAAGTAGCAACTGCTTACCATCCGCAGACGAATGGGCAAGCAGAGATCTCTAATCGAGAAATCAAGAAGATCTTAGAGAAAACAGTCAGTCCCACAAGAAAAGATTAGTCCAGGAAATTAGATGATGTTCTGTGGGCATATAGAACGGCTTTTAAGATGCCAATTGGAATGTCACCATATAGGTTAGTTTTCGGAAAAGCATGTCACCTACCATTAGAATTGGAGCATAAAGCTTATTGGGTTGTTCGCAACTTGAACATGAGTTTGGAACTTTCGGAGAAGGAACGGTTGATGCAACTGAACGAATTCGATGAATTTCGATACATAGCCTATGAGAATGCCAAACTATACAAGGAAAGAAGAAAGAAATGGCATGACAGGACTATTACCAATAAGTTGTTTGAACCGGGTCAATTAGTACTCCTTTTCAACTCCCGTCTCAAACTTTTTCCTGGAAAACAAAAATCTCGATGGTCTGGACCGTTTATTGTCATAAACTCATTCCCACATGGTGCCGTGGAGATAGCCGAAGCTGAGACCGGTAGACAATTCAAAGTCAATGGACAACGTCTCAAACATTACTTGGGTGGAGAAATTGTAAATGAAAAGACCTCCGTGGTCTTAGAATGAAGTCAACTGAGTATCATGTCGAGCTAAGGACATAAAACTAAGTGCTTCTGGGGAGGCAACCCAAGCTTTTTTTTGTTTTTGTTTTTGCATTTTTGTTTCGTTTGTTTTAGTTTTAGTGTGATCTGTGGTGTTTTGTCGGATTTTGCAGGCGTATCGCGGTGCAAGGTAATAAGGAGATGAATATTTCATGGACTGGGGCATTTTGGAGAAGAAGAATAATCAAGCCATGGCTCAATTTTGACCAAAAAGAGTGCATAAATTCCAGAAGCTTGAAGCCATGGCACAATTTCATTCAGATCATGGCTCAAGTCTTGAACAATGAAGTGCACAAATTCCAGCAGCCTTAAGCCATGGCACTACTTGAATAAGGCCATGGCTCCATTCCAAGTGCAAAGACACATAAATTTCCAGAATCGGAAGACCATGGCTCAAATTGGATCGAGCCATGCCTAAAAAAAAATTAATTTTAGAAAATACATTCTCTCCTCCCCTATTCTCCAAATTCAGCAACCACTCCCGAGAACCTAACAAAGCCGCAGTCGCATAAATCAACCGCCACCGCCGCCCAGCCGCCACCGCCGCCACTCCCAGCCCCACGCGAACGAGCAGTCCGTTCCAAGCGCACCACCACCGCGACCTGCATCTTGTTCTCCTTCAGATCTAAACCGCCGCACCTAACCCCGTCGCAACCCAGCCGCGAACCGCCACTCTTTCTTCCAGATCTGCGCCGCCGCGACATCTCTTCCCCCACGCGAGTTCGGCCTCGCCGAAACTCCACCCTGCCATCAGCCCAGCCGCGACCTGAAACCCTAACTCACCCAGCCCAAACAGCCCCACCCAGCCGCGACATAGCCGCCCAGCAATCCGAAACCGCCGCCCCTTGCACAAAACAACCACTAGACGAAACCCTAACACCGCCACAGCACCTCTATCTCAATTGGGCATCTCTCAAGGACCGGTAACAATTGATTCTTGCCTTTCTTGGTTCGTTTCTTGGATTGTGATTTCGATTGTTAATTTGAGGGCGTATTATGCTATTTTTGGATTTTTGTTGATGATTATTTGCGAATTGGGGAGGAACGGTTTCTTGAACGTAGTGTCGATTATTGGATTGTTGCTGGATTGTGTGGGTTGTTGAGCTTGATTATATTTTGGTTTCGGTTGGATAATTGTGGATTGATATTTTTGTGGAGTAATTGTTTTGGCGGAGTGCGTGTTTTGATCACATTACACCAAATGGCACCACGTAGTCGAACGGTCCAAAAGAAACCCCTTGTGAACAAATTAGCACTAATAACCAAATCAACGAAAAAGCTTAGTGGTGCTAGGGATAAACAAGGGCGGACGGATGAGTTTGATAGTAGTAGGTTTGTTAACCCAAATGCTCAAAAGAAATTTTTTGACGAACATGAGGTTACAAGGTCATTTATCGCGGAGGGGGGTGTAGATTGTACCCCCGAGAGTTTCCCCGAATTTTATCGATTATTTCAAAAATGGGGATGGATGGATTTCATTAAACACCCGATGGAGATTGAGGGCGAGATCGTACGCTAACTCTATGCAAATATTTCCCAAACTCCGGACGCTAAGGAAATCTAAGTTCGGGGAAGGATAGTCAAGTTTGATAAGGCGACCATCAATGCTCTTTACGAGTTGCCGACTTATGCCATTGATCAATACACAACTTGCCTCGCGGATGCAATCGATATGAAAGACATAGTGGAGTTCATTTGTCTCTCGGGCACAGTCTTTTCGGCGACGGGGAAAATTTGGAAAGCATCGCTCACGCCTACAGCAAAAATTTGGTTCGCCTTCATTGCTTCCCGCCTTATGCCCACGACACATTACACAAAACTCTCGGCAAACAAAGCCCGCCTAATCTACTCCCTCATGAAGGAACACACCATTGACGTCGGCGAATTACTCTACAAAGGCATTATACGAAATGCAACAAAGGAAGGAGCCCAAACATATTGGTTCCCCTCCCATATCTTTCGCCTTTGCATTCGAGCCGGGGTGCAGAGAGGTGACGGTGCTGGAGTGGTGAAATTGAAAAATGCCTTCGATGATCAAATCTGGTGTAAGATATTGGGTATTTTGTATTGGAACCCCAAGAGTGCGAGAACTATTTCAAATCGGGGAGCGACATCATCTTCGAAACCCATCCCAAAAGCGAGAACAATGCCACAGCGACTCGACGTCATGGAAAAGCAACTTAACTTTTTATTTGCATACATGCAGACCGACTTTCAGCGGATTGAGACACTCCAAGCAGCCGAGTTGCAGAGTCGAGGTGTCCAGCTGCCACCAATGCCACCGTTCCCAACTATGGATGATTTCGAGAGGGGCCCCACCGATATTACTGATGATGCTGAGTCGGGTCCCAAGAATGATGCTTAGGATGGACAGACATATAGGAGACCGCCAGTCACCGCCTCGTAGGGACGTACTCTTTTTACTGTTCTCTGTTATATTTTGTTGGTGGTTTTCTTACTGTCTGCATGTGCATTTTCTCGTATTTCCTGTTTGGTTAGTCTGGCATTTTCGACTCGTTTGTGTAGGTCACAGTGAGGACACTGTTTGTAAACCAGCTGATTATTCTCATTTACATATATTTAGAAGTCCTATGTGTAATACCCCGCATTTTTAATTAAGATTAAAATGAATTGTAACTAAATTTTAACTTAAACAAGAAACTTCATTTATTTAGTTTGAACAATATCAAATCTAGTTGGACTTATTATGACTTAGGTGATTTCATTGTGAAAATGTAAGACTCGAGTTCGAACGAATAGATAATTTGAAAGAAAAGCCAACTTGTAATTTAACAAAACTCAAGGAATTAATTAATTCTAAGTTAAGTTTAATTATAGCCACGTAAAATATAAGGACTCAAACAATAATAGGAAATAATAGAAGGGTGTGAATTGATATAAAAAAAATGAGTAACCTTCTTAGTTAAAGAAGCTAGTTATAGCAATTTTCCAAATCAAAAATATATTACACTACTAATGAGCTTATCCTTTCCATAAGCACACACGGCAGCAAATTAGAGAAAAATGATGACTCTTGCTTTGAATTAATACTTGTCATCTTCTAAATGAATTTAAATATACTCATAAACTAGATACATTCTTTTACACACACCTTACGGGATACACAACTCACACACAGAAACTTTTGTTAATTCTCCACTAAATCAATTTTATTAATTTACACATAATTCACCGTACATATATATATATATATATATATATATATATATATATATATTACACACAAGTCATTCATTTACATATTAAATAGGAGAAACCAAATTATAGAATTATAAGAGATGAAGAACTTGAAAGAAAATTTAGTAAGAAAAGTATATGTACGTTGATGGAGATATGGACACGGGTGCTTTGGGAAGCAAGTGGTGACATGACAGCGACGTGGTGGTTTCCGATTGAGCAAGGCGGTATTGTCCTAGTGATGTGCAGTGGCGTTAAGTATGGCTCGAAGCAAGTTAAGGTGAAATTGACGTACTTGTAAGAAGTCATCCGGCTAGCCTGAGAAAGGTGAGCGCCTCAATAAAACGTTTTCAAAACTGAAAGAGCTTTTCAAGAAAATTAGATCATATAATATGTATTTCTCATTTGAAATAACTACAGTTGTTATATCTCTGTTTATAATTGTCTGCAATGCTTGCAGCATGTACTACTTCTTCATAGTAGAACTGATAATTCTATTCTTATTTGCATCTCTCGCATCATATGATATTTGTTGAATAATGGGGTGTAGTATTTTACCTCACCTCATATTGATGAATGGTACCAAGGTGTAGTACTTTATCTCACCTAAGTACTAATTGCTTGTGCATGATTATTTGCATGCTCATCTGCTCTCGCTTGATGGTATTCTCTGGATAATTCTGGGTAGCTGGGGGCTACAAGACTACCAGAGCTCTGCCATTGATCGGACTCACAAAACCAGGGATTAGAGCCCCTTGGGGAGTGACTCAACTCATTCGGCTAAGACATGTCTGCCAATTTTAAAAGGGACGGGTAGCGCCTCAGCCCTTATCTAACCAGAGTACTAACTATTGATCCATTCTGTGATCATTGTATCCTTTTGAGGTGGAGTAGTTGTTAAGCCCGTTTTGACGGGTAATTGATTTTGATATCATCTGGGATATTAACGCATCTGCTATACTACTTTGAAATATCAATTGCTTTATAAGTTAATAGGTAGTACATGGATTTCTAAATCATTTTCTGCATAAAACTCAATTTCACCATATATTGGCCTCACTAAGTTGTTTTTGCAACTTACGCTTTCAAATAAATACTCTTTCAGAATTTTATCGAAGAGCAAGATGGACCACATGAGACCAAGGGATTTCGGTTGGGCGTCTATCATAGAGTTTCTTGATATTGTCAGGTGAAAGTTTGGCTTGTAAAGAAAAGTTTTAAAGTATTAAGTTAGTTGGGAGAATCCTTATGTTGTAATAGATAAGTTAGAGCTCTGAACTGCAGTTATTGGAAATTTACTAAGGTTATCAAATTATTTATTTATGTCGTAGCAGGCAGGTGCCGGTTACGGGCCATTACACTATGTACGTTATGTACAATGCCCAAGAAAGATCGAAGTTGGATCCAAAATCCAGGAGATATATTTTTTTGGGGTATGATGATGGATTTAAGGGGTACCGCCTGTGGGATTCCATTGCCCACATGGTGATAATCAGCAGAGATAAAAACTGCATTTCTTCATGGAGATCTTGAAGAAGAAATATATATGCTCCAACCAAAAGGTTTTGAAGAAAAAGAAATGAAGAACTTGATTTGCTGGTTGAACAAATCTCTATACGGTTTAAAACAGGCGCCGAGGTGTTGGTATAAGAGATTTGATTCCTCATCATGAGCCTTGGATACAGCAGACTTAGTTCAGATTCTTGTGCTTACTACAAGAGATTTGGTGATGGTAATTTCGTTATTCCGTTGTTATATGTTGGCGACATGTTGGTAGCAGGCCCCAACAAAGATCGTATTAAAGAACTAAAGGCACAACTGCCTAGGGAATTTGAAATGAAGGACTTGGGACCAGCAAACAAGATTCTAGGGATGCAAATTTACCGAGATAGAAATAATAGAAAATTTTGGCTCTCTCAGCAAAATTATCTGAAGAAAATCTTGCGGCGATTCAACATCCAAGATTGTAAGTCAATATTTGCCCCTCTTCCTATTAATTTCAAGTTATCCTCAAGTATGATTCCTAGCAACGAAGCGGAGAGGATGGAAATGTCTCGAGTACCGTACGCATCAGCAATGGGTAGCTTAATGTTCGCAATGGTTTGTACTAGACCAGACATTGCACAAGCAGTGAGAGCAGTTAGTCGGTACATAGCGAATCCTGGTAAAGAGCATTAGAGTGCTATGAAGAGGATCTTGAGATATATCAAAGGTACCTCGAATGCTGCATTATGTTATGGAGGATCAGACTTTACTGTCAAAGGCTATGTTGATTCAGATTTTGCAGGTGATCTTGATAAAAGTAAGTCCACCACGGGTTTTGTGTTTACTCTTGTTGGAGGAGCTGTAAGCTGGGTTTCGAAACTGCAGTCTATCGTGGCTACTTCTACGACGGAAGCTAAATACGGCAACTACACAAGCTAGCAAAGAGGCAATATGGTTGCAAATGTTACTGGAAGAGCTCGGACATAAAAAAGAGAATATTGCTCTATTTTGTGATTGTCAGAGCGCTTTGCACTTGGCAAAGAATCCAGCATTTCACTTAAAGACAAAACACAAATGAGTTCAGTACCACTTTGTACAGAAAGTGGAAGAAGGAAGTGTGAATTTTCAGAAAATCCATACAGAGGACAACCTAGCAGATGTTCTGACAAAGTCGTTAAATAGAGACAAGTTCATTTGGTGTCGATCCTCTATTGGCCTAGCAGAAATGTAAGCAGCCTGGAAATAGCAATGTAGAAAGGATGAAGAGTTACAACAAAAATGAATTTAAGTGGGAGATTGTTAAGGGATAAAGCCATTTTGTTAGCATTTCTTCATTACAAAGAAAACCTTCTACACTAAGGAATTGAAGTCAAAGTGTAATACCCCGTATATTTTAAATAGTTGTAAAATGAATTTTAAGTTAAGTTTTAACTTAATCAAGAAATTTAATTTCTTAAGTTTAGATAATAATAGATCTAGTTGGACTTTAATGATTTCTTTGAGAAAATGTAAGACTCGAGGTCGATCGAACAGATAATTGGAAAGAAAAGCCAACTTACAATTTAACAGAACTCAAGGAATTAAGTAATCATAAATTAAATTTAAGTTATAGCTACATAAAATATAAGGACTCAAATAGCAATGGGAAATAATAGAGGGTGTGAATTGATATAGAAGGTTGAGCAAACTTCTTGGTTAAGGAAAGCTAATTATATCCATTCCCAATTATATAATATGATTAGGCTGCGTTCACTTTGATGGATTAGCCCACAATTGTGTAGTATTGGGCTGATAAGGTTGAGATAATCGGGCCTAGTCTGTTGTTCACTTGGATGTATTAAATCCCGGGCTGCCCGTGAAATTCGGTCCAATATGTGGGCCAGCCCAGTTAATTGTATGACTACCAATCTGGATTCCATCGGCCGATTGAAAATAATGGCCCAACTATTATTTTTTTCGGTCCATTATGCCCTTCATTTTTGATGGAATTACAAATTTACCAACATCAAAAAGTCCAAAATGCCATTGGGAAGATCTGAAAATTACAAAATTGCCTTGTGCCAAAAAAACATAAAAGAAAGAATCCCTCCCATTTTTCCCTCCCGCTCCTGCTGCCAAAACTCCATTGCCGCGCGAAGAAGAAACAAGCCCAGGTGAGAGCTCGGTTTCTAGGTGGTAATTACATCCTTTATTGCTAAAGTGACCCCCATACTTCCTATGTTGTTTAATTTCTAGTCATTACCAAGAAATTGTGCTTGAACTAAATAATTAGGTTTTTGATTTTTGAACAATTTTCCGTTTTTTCAGGAAGAAGATCGCACTTTGAGTCTCAAGCATTAAAGTTTCGGCATTTCTTGTTGATTTTTTTTTATTTCTTCGCCCCATTAATTTTGTTATAGTAAAATAAATTATGTTATCTAAATTTTTTGTTTCTTATACAGGGGATAAAAAGGCACATTGTGTAGAGTCCCTAGCTTGAAGGAATTCGACCATTGATTTCACTTGAGGTATATTATAAATAATTATGGTATTTTGCCCAATTTGGGGGAATGTTAAGTAATTTGTCGATTTATTTGGGAGTGTTTGAGAAATTTGTTCAAGTTTGTGTATTTTGATATCTAATAAAACTTGAGGTATTTTATGATTAATTATTTAATTTTTGCCTTGAATTGGGGGACTTTTATGTATATTTCACAAGTTTGGTGTATTGTGATAGCTAATTAGTATTGAGGTGTTTTTGAATTTATTATGTCTACTTTGCCTTGAATTGGACAAGTTATGTATTACAAATTTTAGACTTGTTTGTGTGTTTTGATAGTATTTTTCACTTGAGTTATATTTTATGTTTTTTGTTATCCTAATCTTAGTTTGGTGTAGACATATCATGTATTTATTTTAACGAGATATATTAATTTCATATGTGATTGTGTCTATTTTGAGTAGTGTTAATTCTACAAGCTATGTATGGTGTACAAGTATGTGTATTTTGGACTTATTTTTTACTTGAGGTTCTTTGTGTTTTTTGTTCAAGTTATCACTATTAATTTGTGTTAAAGTTAGTTAAGGTACTAGAGGTACTTTGTGTTTTTTGTTCAAGTTTTTTAGTAATGCCAAATTCGGTTGGTTTTAATATACGGGTGAAACTTGTTTTAGGATATACAAATGGATCAACGGAAGAAACAATTGATTACGTTAATGTTTCATCGGATTTTTTGGATTGGCGTGTTTTTTATATGGTTTCGTCATAAACAACTCCAAAATCGTCGGGGACCCGTACGGTATAGTCTAATCCGTAGGAGACGTAAGTGGGCTAAAAACTTACGTAGAATTACTCAAAAAGATACAATAAGGTGTAAGGATAATATACGTCTTAATATTACTTCATTTGATAAGTTGGTTTGTTTCCTACATAATGTGGGGGGTTTGAATGATACGAAGTATGTGAGCGTGCGTGAACAAGTTGCCATGTTTTTGAGTGTTTTTGCCCATCACAAAAAGAATCGTATTGTGAGATCCGATTACCGTCGATCCGGTGCCACCGTTAGCAAGTGTTTTTACCGTGTGTTGACATGCTTCATGAAACTCCATCCAATATTATTTTCTCAACCGGATCCAATACCAAATGATTGTGAAGATGATAGGTGGAGTTGTTTTCCGGTAAGACTGCGAAACTTTAATTTTCGTACTTGAATAGGGCATTTTCTTCAACTTGTTCACTATAATAGACACTTTTTGTACGTATAGGGTTGCATTGGGGCATTAGACGGAACCTATGTTAATGTTCATGTTCCATCGGTTGATAGACCACGTTATAGGAACCGAAAAGGTGAGTTAACTACTAATGTACTTGCGGCTTGTGATATTAACGGATTGTTCACCTATGCACTTGTTGGTTGGGAGGGGTCCGCTGCGGATGGGCGTGTGTTAAGGGACGCAATTACTCGGCCAAATGGATTGAGAGTGCCTACGGGTAAAACTTAGTTTTTAGTTTGTGAATTTAATTGTAAGGGTTATGTCATAGCAACTCACTCATAAAAATTATTTGTAGGCACGTACTACTTGTGTGACAATGGATATACGAATGGTGAAGGTTTTCTTACGCCGTATAGGGGAGTGCGGTATCATTTGAAAGAGTGGGGTGTTGGTATGGAGGCCCCTCAAAATTACAAAGAATATTTTAACATGAAACATAGTCAAGCTAGGAATGTCATTGAGCGTACTTTTGGCCAAGTAAAGAAGCGTTGGGCAATATTGAGGAGTCCCGCTTTCTATCCATTGAAAACACAAACCAAGATGATAATGGCATTGCTATTGATTCACAACTTCTTACGGAAAACGTCGCCCGATGATGTTATGGGATATGATCCATTATTTGATTCAATTGAGAATATGGAGAATGATACTAACATGCCCGGAGATGACTACATCGAAGTTGTTGAGACCTCACATGCATGGAACAACTTTCGGGACAACTTAGCTCGTCAAATGTACTTGAAATGGACTTCGGATCGCGAGTGAATTTTTAAAAGTACTTTAATCAAAAGAACAATGTCGTGTGTATCACTAAAGAATTGAGAATTGCAATTTACTTGTATCGTATTGTTTGAATTATTAATTTTTCTATCATTTCGAAGAATAATTAATTCATGAGATTGTATTTGATAAATTCGATGTATATTGTAGGAATTTGATGTGGTTGTTTTAATTGACTCTATGTACAATAGGCATTTGTTATCTTTTGATTGTGGTATATCTTGTATATCCACCGCATATTATGTTTGGATTGTTAACTATGTAGGTACAATTCAATAGTATGTCGTCCATTCCCCGCTTCGGTGCCGCGACTACGGCTCAAAAGAAGACCAAGGGACTAAGGCGGTCGTTGAATAATGCCGAAGAAGTCGTGTTGCTACAAACTTTGAAGGAATTGATAACAAACGGGTGGAAGTCGGATAATGGTTTTCGCCCGGGCTACTTGGGACATCTTCAAAATGCGGTTAATGCAAGGCTACCAACGTCGAATATAAGCGTAGTTCACATTAACTCCAAACTTACGGTGTGGAAGAAAACTTATTACCAACTCGTAGGTATGCTAGGGATGAGCGGATTCGGATGGAACGATTCCGGTAAAACAATCACCGTTGATGATGATGTGTGGGCACTCTATGTTAAGGTAATATTACTTTTTTACCCGCTTATTCTTATGCAAAGAGACTTATGCATTGTCGTTTGTAGGCACATCCGGACGTTGCCAATATGCGTTTTAAGACGTATCCCTACTACGAGGATTGGGTGGAGATATTTGGAAAGGATAGGGCCACCGGGGAGTGCGCGGAGGACGTTGTCGATATGGTTGAGGACTTAATAAGGAGTCGCCCGGTTAACCCCTCAAGCAAGAATGGAAAGGAACCCATTATGGATTCAAGCAACAATGATGGTGCGTATAGTAGCCCATGCGTCGATTTGACGACGGATGCTTCCGACGGAGAGAATAACTTATCCGAAGTTCCACCATATAACTTGGGATTTGAAAATACGCGTCCTTATGCAAAGAAGTTGCCAAGGAAGATAAAAAAGGAGAAAATTGAAAAAAAAGAGAAGAAACGAAAGACGCCTACGCCGGAATCCGCCCCGGCAGACATGGAAAAGTTCATAGTTGCCGCAAAATGCGCATGGGGCGATATTAGCCATAGCTTTGTGAAAGAGGAAGACACTCCCGATGAAAAAGCCCAAAAGATTATAAATGCTCTCGAGAGCATTGACACGCTCACCGTGGAGAACCGGATTTTCCTCTCCTTCAAGATTATGGATAATCCTAATCACGTGAGTTTATTTTTGAAATCAAATGAAAATTACCGAGAGCACATTGCCCACATGATGCTAAACAACAAGATGCCTTGAAACTTGATCGGTATTGATGTTCTCACATAAGGTAATTGGTGTTGTTTGTGAGATGGTTGATTTTGTGCTTTTTTTTGACATGCTTGTCTATTGCCTTTTGATGAACGAACGTCTAATTGCAAGATGCACGCGAATATTTATGCGGTGTGACACTATTGGCACATTTAATTTTTGGGCTATTGTTGATATTTTGAATATTATGGATTAATTGCACTTTGAAGAATTTCGATTTTGTATATTTTGGTGGATTGGTGAAATTTACCTATGTTGTTATAAGGTATGTTGAATATTGTAGTGTTTTATATTTTGGTGGATAATGGAAATGTACATATGTTGTTCTATGCTACATTATTAAGATGGATAAATTTTTGACAAGGTATTAGTATGTAGATGGACTAAATTGGCATTTACAACAATTTAAGGGGGTACAAGATAATAAACTAGATTTTAGGGGCTTCAAAAAAATTTGACAATATTTGAAAGAAAAAATTTTGGGGGTACACGAAAATATACTAAAGGTTAGGGGGTTAAAAAATAAATTAAAGTTTAGGGGGTTCAAAAAACTTCTTAATATTTGTTAAAAAAAAAATTAAGGGGGTTCACGATAATAAACTAAAGTTTAGGGGCTTCGAAATTGTTTTTAAGGGGGTTCACGATAATACACAATTTTACACAATAAAACACAAGTAAAAAAGTTGTTAATAACATAACAACATTCTCGAACACATAATAACATTCGAACAAATTACATAATGACCTCAACCTAGACGCCAAACTCGAATGAAAAAATAAATTACATAAACACAAGCTTATTATTTTTCATCGTTCAATCCACCCGACGTCCCCACATCCGGCCACAGACACTTAGACACGACTTTTTTAGGCTTCGATACATCGTCATTCCCGGGATCAGTTCCATTATATTTGGACAAATCTTCCCAAAAATCATCATCTTCGAATGGGGAGAACTGTAACATTTCAAGATTTATGGGATCAGGTGTTGGGGTATCTTGTCCAACAATTGGTGCATCGTTTAACTCGAACCATTGCAGATTAATTGGGGACGCGGGTGGTGGCTCCACGGGGAAGTCGAACGGGTATCCAAAAATTTCGCACAAGTCATTCCATTTTGGTTCTCCATTGATTGCATATGCTTCATAAAACGGGGTCTCCTACACACAAAGCAAATCCGAAATTCATCTAAATTTACTAAAAACTAGAAACAACACTAGAACAAGTATTATGGGTTACCATCTTCAAATTTTTAATGATTTCCTGTCCATCGTTTCCGACCGTATTTGTACCAGGATTTAAGCAATATCCAGATATTGTCTGTAGGTGTGAAAATAGGGCATGTCGACGTCTGAGGCGTTCGACTTTAGTATAAATGTCCTTTGTAGTGAAAGAACGACGAAAGAAGACGTTAATCTCATCACGAGCTCTCTTCATCACGTGTCCGACACCATAATTAATAATTCCATTTGCGTAATAAGAATCAGTGGCTAAAAACTCGATTAGAAACTCATCAATTTCTTTTGTCCATTTATCCGAGTAAAAAAAATGTGACTGAGGCATGGGGAAAATAATCGACATGTTTTTGAGTGTTTTAAGAAATTTGAAGACAATGTGATGAACTTCTCGGATGCAATATTGATGGACAAATACCTTAGTTGCCAATATGTGAATTTATACTAGCAATATGGGGGTGTATTTGAATATTTAATATTGTTAAGGGGACCTATGTTCAATTTATTAAACTAGACCCTATAGGTCTTCATACATTGTGACATAAAGTTTACTTTGCAGAAGCTATGATTCTTTGCAAGATTCTTTACTTCATTTTTGTCTTCTTTGCTAGATTTTGGCTCAAACATATTTTGTCACCTAGCAAAAAGTTGGCAGTGTAATCACATGTTGCGTACAAGTTCTTCTTTTTCAGATGTTTTAACTTCATATTTTTTGGTCTTTATGTTATTGATATTTTTTTGTTTTTGAGTAACCTAATCAAAACTAATTCATAACTTACATATATTGTAAAAAACAAATTATCAACAGATTTTATAAAAACATCATTAATGTAAAAAACTAACTATTAACAGTTCAAGTTAGTACTAATTCATAACTTATATATATTGCACATAATTAAAAAAGATTACATAATAACCGATTTATTTGTTATTACATGCACTTCACATGAAGTTGTGCAATGTAAGAACAAACAAATAAAACTGAAACATTAAAAAAAACAGTCCGTTGGACAAGTTACTACTTGTCCAATAAAGTAGCAGCATGTGAAAAACATATATAAAGTGGCCATTGGTATCCTAAAAACAAACATAAACAACATAACATTCAAACACACATAAATCTAACTAATCCACATCATCCCAGGCATTTTCCCCGAACATCCCACCTCCACCACTCGAACCAGCAACACCACCAGCGGATGGTCCAGCTCCATCCACACTAGGCAACGCCAGAACAACCTCCTTCCCCAAATCAAAAGGCACTGCAGTAGGACGGGCAGGGACGATGGCAAGCTCATCGTCATCAGAGTCCCAGACGTAAATGGGCCAGCCAGGGGAGCCAGTTAAGTCTTTAGGAAAAGTCGCAACACCCTTCGTATCGAAGATGAAGACTAACTTGAGGTGATGTGGCTCACCGTTCACACGGAAATGCCTGAACCAATCAGTCTCCTCCTACATAGGGCAAAGTTAAAACATGATTAAAAACAAAAAATCATATGGAAAGTTTTAAAAAAAAAAACAGATTTTTAAAAAACTTACAGAAGCAGGTATATAGTTCCAGTAGTGTTGATTGACCCGACTCACGCAATGAAAGGGATCAAAGTAAACTCCAGGGGTGTCGCAGAAATTGGTAAATGTCTCATTCCTCATCCTTAAATATTCTATCTTCCTCTTTATTCCAGTCAAACTAATCCTCCTATTAAAGATTGAAGTCAGCTCCTGAGAGATGCGTTGACATACCTCAGTTAAGTGGTCCAACTTGGTAAGATCACCCAACTTGCTCTCCTGGTACAGCAAGTCCACCAGCTTTTCGGTCTCAAAATCAGTCCATCCATCGGTGATGATTCCGTCGGCAGCCCTCATCCTGCGTGTCCTCGGCATAATTGAAATGTTGTTGCAAGCTGAAATAGAGAGAGTGTATTAGGTGAATCCATTGAAATAATCTATAAATAGTAAACTGGAATTTTTATAAGTAGGAAGAGAATATAAATTTTACCTCTTTGGAAGAAGAAGATATGGAGACAAACGGGTATTTTAGGAATATATATAGAGGGTTGGGTCCAACCACCTCCATAAATGTATACATTGGAATGTGTTATTCAAGTTGAATATCAATGGGGGGAAGTAAATGCATTTAATTAAGGGAGTACACAAAAGGTCACATCCAATGTTAAATGAACTATACAACCATTCAAGTAATGCATTAAATGCAAACATTACCAAAAAAGTTGTTCATGTTCTGGGACACTCTACCCAAAATTAATTACTTGTGTACATATGACAAAAAACATGTTTTGTCCAAAAAACAACAAATGCACTCAAAACTGACTTTGTCCAAAAAAATGGGAATAATCTGATATGGGAACAAACAGTACCCCAATTAATATTACAATTTGCCAATATATAGCATAGTAGTCAAAATTAAAATCTGCCAACAGTTTCAAATCTGCCAATTAAGATTTCAAACTACAGGACATATGAAACTAAAATTACAATCTGTCAATAGTTTCAAATCTGCCAATGAAAATGTGTATTACTTACCAAGGTCTTAAACATACAAGACCATCAGATATCAAAGTAATTTAATCATCATTTGGCAACATTCATTATTAAAGGCTGCGTTCAGTCTACTTTAGCCAAAAGGGAAATGATCACAGAATACTTAACAGGGCATAAATGCTTGGTCTGAAAGAATCATATATCCAAACAGAAATTACAAAATCAAGGCTCAAACATATTTTTTCACAATTCATAACTCTCAACATAGAAGACCATCAGATTTAAACCAACTATACATCATTTGGCCAAAAATGAACCCTTTGGGGGTACTTACATGATAGAGCACACATATAAATGTTTTATATTACATGTGTTGCATACCCAACAGTGCACCAAACCCAATGAGTAAACATGAGAATCAATTCCCCAAATAGACAATAACATTCAAGTTTTCAGATACATCAGTTCCACATACCTCAACATACCAAAACCATCAGACAAAAAATGTGAACATCATATGGTCAAAATACATATTTGACATGTAAACTACATGTGTTGCAAAGTTCAACATTGCACCAAACCCAATGATATAAAGATGATAATCAATTCCCAAACAGCCACCATAAACTACTCTTACCCACATTGAAATACAGTACTAACAAATACAAGGCCATCATAAGTAAAAATCAAGCAAGCATCATTTGGCCAAAGTTCCTCCTTTGGGGGTACTTTCATGATAGTTTAACAAACAATGTCTAATTAACATGTGCTGCATACCCAACAGTGCACCAAAACCCAAAGAAGCAACATCATAATTGGAACCCTCAAACATAGCAAACATCATAATTGGAACCATCAAACATAGCAACAACAGCACAGATCACAGATCATTCACATGCATCCAACAAGAACACAAATACAGCATGCATATATATACATTGCAAAAGAAGCAAGTAACAAGCAGATGGCACAAACACATTATCATGCATATATATACAAAAAGAACACAAGCACAGCACAGATCATCACAAGCTTTTGCTTGCGACGCAATGCCATGTTTTGTGCCTCAAGATCATGCAAAGAATTAACAACAATTTGCATATTGGCAGACAATTCATCAATGCGACGTAGAAGACGGGTATTTTCGGACTCGGCAAGGTTTACCCGCCCTAGCAAGCCAGGGATAATTACACGGGACCTATCACACATTACAGGATCGAGCCATTCGAAGTAATCACACCGTTCATCCTAACAAGGAAAGAAGAATGTATTAGAAATAAAACAAAGTGGGAATAAATTAAAGTCATATAAACCAGAACTCATACCGTCAAACGTTGGCAGCGTGAAAATCGACGGCCTGGGTTCAAACTCGTCCACGAAGTATAAATTCTAACGCGAAGACCGCACAAACAGCGTGCATTCCCTAACCGAACAGTGGAGTTGGATAATGACTCCATTTATTGCTGCCACAGATTAAACAAAATAGGTTAGAATTGAAATAATCAATTATAATAACAACTTAAATTCATTTTAAACCTTATAACAACCCTAATTATATATGGGTTCCAATTATACCTAAACCCTAAACAAAAAATAATTTATCAAAACCCTAACCTAACCGAATCAATTTACTAAAAAATAACACAATATAGAACATGTAATTTCTGAAAATTAAAAAAAAAACCTATAAATATAGTAAAAACTCAATTTGTAACAAAAGCCCTAATTTTAAATAACTATAAAAAATTTCGAAACCCTAATTAATAATTACATACATACCTTCTGTTATACGTGAATACTTCGAATCAATTCCCAGATTCAAACCCAAATGCGCAGGTAAATGAGAACGGACGGCCAACTTGTGATGATCTATTTTTTACCTCAAGATCATGAAATATATGTGGAGATTTCTTATGGGTAGACAACAACATCAACAGAACAGGAGAACCGTATTTGAAAGCCGTCAAAATATGAGGGGTGGACGGTGTTGGTGAAACTCTTGTATAAGTCGAGAATGGAATTTTTAAGTGAATGTGTGTTATGAGGACGAAACAGAACAAACAAATAACGCAGAAAATATGGTAGATCCGTCGGAATAGATGTGGAAGACAACAAGTACCAAACCCTAGTTCGTAGTCGCCGTCGCAAGAGAGAGAGAGGGGTGGAGAGGAAGTGAGGATTAAAGAAATGGAACCCTAGAGTACTTATACCCCCAAATGAACGGCTCAGATTAGTTCGAGATGAACGGTTAGATCTCTAAGTCGGCCCAGGGGTAAAATGGTCCACGATTATTAATTGGGCCAAGTGAACAGACGGATAAACGGGCCGACATGATTAATAACTGGGCTAATATAATCCACCCAACGCCCAATTAAACATTTGGACGGATTAATAATTGGGCCATAAACAAAATCTGGGCCATTAAATGTGAGGCCAAGTGAACGCAGCCTTACACTATTGAGAATATCCTTTCCCTAAGTACACACGGCAGCAAATTAGAGAATTGATGACTCTTGTTTTAACTTGGCAGATGTCTTTTTCCCACTTCAAATATAGATACAAGAACAATACACCTATATACCTTCTTACATCCACTCTAACAGCACACCCACACACATACTAGATCGGGCATCTCACTGTGTGCGATTTGCACACAGTGGAAAGCGAGAGAGAAAGAGAGAAAGGAAATCAGTGAGAGTGAGAGAAAAGAGAAAAGGGTGAGAGTTTCAATGGATGTTTTAGGGTCGGTTAGGAGGTGGAGTGGTGAGAGATTGGGCAGTCATCGGTGGCGGAGTTGTGTGACTTGAGGGTTGTGTTTTGGGGATTTTTGGGTTCGGTTATGGGTCCAGTTGCAATAGGGAATACTTGGACTGGGTTGGTGGGCTCGCGGTGGATTTACGGGGGCTTTCCTGTGCGGCGATGGCAGGGGCGTCGGCGGTAGCTAGGCTTTGTGGGAGAAGATGATGAAGGTGTTGATTGGGCTGATTATTTGGGTTGGGATGATTTGGAACTGGGCCAATTGGTATTGAATAGCCCAATTGAAGGTAATTTTAATTGAGCTTGTATTTTGAGCTCAATAATTGCTGGTTGGATTTTAGTTACCCTACTGTCTTGGGCTTGTGTTCCTAAGCTAGTTTAATTAATTTAGAATGAAATTGAGTTGAATTGTATTTTTGGGACAATTAATAAGGACACGGATGGATTTTAGAAACTTAAGAAAAGGCTCAATTATAATAATATATAGATACTAAATTAGAGTTCTACTAAACAATGAATTAATTAAACTTTAATACCTACATTATTAAATGAGTAAGTTGAGAATTAAAATCGAGGGATAATTTAGAAGACTTTTATCTAACTTGTAATAATGAATAATAATCAAATTTGAATTTTCTACTAAATCATACAGATACGTTCAATAGTTGGACTCAATTGTATTGCTATATCTATATAACTAATTATTATTATATCTATTTTACTCTAGTACTTTAATAGGTAACGATCAATGGGTTACTACACTAAGCTCACTAAGTAAGTAGTAAACTAGTAATTAGTACAATTCCAGTTTTAAAACTTTAGTAATGGGTTTGAATGTTAATTAAATAGATAATTGAAAAAAAAAAAAAAAAAGGCAGGTAATCAATCAACGTCGTGGTTGTGTTAATTAATCGAACTTAATTAAATCATTCTCATTAGATGTTTAACATAATAAGCGCGAGACAATAAATAAGAATAGAGCAACATATAAAGTTTGAAGAGTTGTCGACCGTGAAATCATTATTTATAGAATTTGGGACGTTGATTGTAGGTAACTCGAGAATAGTTGGTTTAACTATTCAAATCTTGAACCAAGACGTGAATTAAATGGGATCGAGGTCATTCTTCTACGAAGACATACTAGAAGGTAAATCGAATAGTGGGACTTGAGACGAGGCCACTATCTACTGTTGAGTAGCAACCCTATCCTGAGAAAGGTGAGCGCCTCAATAAAATATTTCTAAAACTGAAAGAGTTTCTAAAGAAAATCATATCATATATATGTATTTCTCATTTGAAATGACTACAGTTATTATATCTCTGTTTATAATTGTCTGCAATGCTTGCAGCATGTACTACTTCTTCATAGTAGAACTGATAACTCTATACTTATCTGCATTTCTCACAGTATATGATAATTGTTGAATAATGGGGTGTAGTACTTTATCTCACCTCATATTGATGAATGGTACCAAGGTGTAGTACTTTATCTCACCTAAGTACAAATTGCTTGTACATGATTATTTGCACGCTCATCTGCTCTCGGTTGATGGTATTCTCTGGATAATTCTGGGTAGCTGGGGGCTACAGGACTACCAGAGCTCTGCCATTGACCAGACTCACAAAACCAGGGATTAGAGCCCCTTGGGGAGTGATTCAAATTATTCGGCAAAGACATGTCAAGGCCACTTAAAGGGACGGGTAGCGCCTCAGCCCATATCTAACCGGAGTACTAACTATTGATCACATCCTGATCTTTCTGTATCCTTTTGAGGCGGAGGAGTTGTTTATCCCGTTTTGATGGGTAATTGATTGTGATATCATCTGTGATATTTGTGTATCTGCTATACTAATCTTAAATATCTACTACTTTGTAAGTTAATAGGCAGTACATGGATTTCTAAATCGTTTTCTGCATAAAACTCAATTTCACACCTGCACTGGCCTCACTAAGTTGTTTTTACAACTTACGCTTTCAAATTATTACTCTTTCAGAATCTCATTGAAGGACAAGATGTACCACATGAGACTAAGGGATTTCGGTTGGGCGTCGACCATAGAGTTTCTAGATGTTGTCAGGTGAATGTCTGGTTTGTAATGAAAGTTTTAAAGTAATAAGTGAGTTGGGAAAAATTAATATAATGTAATAGATAATTAGAGCTCTGAACTGCAATTATTGAAAATTTATCAAGGTTATTTTATTATTTATTTATGTCTTAGCAGGCAGGTGCCGGTTTCGGGCCGTTACACAAAGTTTGTGACTCTCCTGAAGATTGTAGAAGATTTGAGGAGGTGGAATTACTTAGCAAAGAAGTAATCTTCGTTGCTAAGAAATTAGAAGTTAAAAAAGGTGGCTAATAAGTTAAGGAAATTGAAGGAAGAAAAAAATCGAAATTGACTTCTTCAATTACTTCCTAGCTAAGAGATCAAAAGAAGAATACAACTTGAACTTGGCTACTTGTTTACCTCCTCATGACATCTATATATATGTTACATTAGTTGTAACATTTGTAGAGTGGTGAAGATATAATTGAATCCCATTTTGAGAGCAAAATAGGGATTGATTCTCACTTGAGAGAATAGCATTGAGAGAGTGTAAGGAAAATATAGAGAGAATAAAAGTGAGGTTTCTCCTAATATTTTGAGTCTCTCCTTTGTTATAGAAAGTGTAATCATTTTTGCGATAATAAAATCCTTCTACGGTTTGCTCGACTCCAATTGTTTATCTCATTTCTACTTTAGTTGTATTGAGGTATTGGTACCACAACTTCCTAACAGCACCCTCAAATTAAGAACAACTCAGCAATTTGCACGCGATAAATAGGAACTTTGCATCCCTGAAACACAAAATTAATACTTATCCCCCTCAAATTAAAAAAATTATGTTACTAGCACACTAAAAAAACTTCAAACGAATTCGAAACGTTTTAATACCTTTACCGATTCAAATCACAAAAATAAAATATTAATCCATGTTTACATTATGAATGTATATTGTTGAAACAAAGTTGGAGAGAGAAATAAGTATTCTAGTATCAACCGATATGTTATGGGAGCCCTAACTCAATATGTTCTTAAGAAAAGAATCTTTATTTTATTTGATTACTTTTATACTTTTATAAAAGCATGCTTTTAATTATTTATAATATAATTTTAATACCCTTTAAGAAAAATACAAGTATCATAGATATAATTATAAACTAATGTACTTTAATAGAGTTAACGTCTTACTTGTTATAATAATAAAATGTATAATATAATAGTATCATTTTGTTTTCGCAACTATGTTACGAAAGGGGTTCCACAATCTTAGAGGTATGTGTCAGTAAGATCGAACCGAGTCCTACCAATTTTTCGTATCTAGACTAATTAGGAAATTTTGGAAGTTTTATTATTTGTCAAACCTAACAATTTGTAATTTGATTAAAAAAAAAAGTCTACTTTTAAGTTTTTTTTATAAATTCCTTGTATATTCATAAAAATTAATAGTTTAACCTAAACTCAACCAATCAAGTTATATATCAAACCTAATTTGTAAGGCGATCAATGCAATTTGACCATGGTCTGATTAAGGCATTTCGTTCCCAAAGTACAACAATTTATATATTTTTTGATAATATAAATGAAAGACTAGGGTGGTTGTTCACAATGGTCTTTGAAGATTGTGTTCTTTGAAGAGAAGATCAAGTTTTGGGATGTTGGTCATGGTTTTAGCAGTTCATTTTCATCCCAAGTTTTTTCTTGGGATCAATTCGAAGATTTTGGCTCCGATTTTCACATCGTCTGGGAATCAATTCGTTGCACAGAGATGTGCAATTACTCAGTTTCTTCATTTTTTTGTCTCATTTTCTTGTTTTGTTTTTCCAAAATTTGGTTTGACCTTCATTGTTCATTTTTTTTTTAGTCATTGTGGTCACTATATTGTATTTGTAGTCTGTTTTGTTTAGTAATGAAAATTTGTTTAATTATTAAAAAAAAAAAAGGATTATTACATATTGGGTTAAATAAAATTAAAAAAGTTAAACATAAATCACTAGAAAATATATGAAACAAGAATGTAATAAACTATCAAATAAACATCTTAATCCTTATGTACGACTAGAAATAGAATATATTATACTATCTTCGCACCGACCAACACTTATAGAAAAAATTGTCATTTGCAAAATATGTATAAAGTGTATAATAGGCAAACTAAAAGGTGTACACAATACTACGATGCAAATGACTCTTATCGAACATAAGTTCAATGAGAATTTTTGTTGTAACAGTTATTTAATGAGTAAATAGTAAATTAATTCCATGTGTTATTCTAAATAGGTAATTTAACTTCCTGTAATAAATAAAGGGCAAAATACCTCCTTGTGATATCATAAACAGGAAATTTAACTCCTTGTGATAAGAAAATGGCAAATTACCTCCCTGTATTTTTATAAAGAAATCACATTGCCTCCATCTAAATTGCTCATTAATTCATATAACAGAGAGTTAATTGCTCATTATTTGATTTTACACGTAGGTAAATTGCCGATTTTTATATCACAGGGAGGTAAATTGCTCATTATTTCATTTCATAGGGAGTCAAATTGCCTATTTTGAGTTCACAAGGAGGTAAGTTGCCCATTAGACATATCACGTCGAGTTAACTTGCAAAAGACCCGTTATTTAATACTAATCTAGAGAACAGTAATTTTGGTACCGCGCTTTTGGTCAATTTCTACTTTCGGTACTCTATTTTCTGTGTCCAACACATTTAGTACACAATTTTGACAAATTGTGACACATTTTGGTACCACCGTTAAAATTCACCACTAATTGATGACATGACATTTAAGTGTTATTACAAAGTTGATGTCGTTACTTATATTGACTGATATTTTCACCCCATAATATTTGACGCTACCAAAAATAGGCCTACATCTCAAAATCTCCCAAAACATCTCCCAAAATCGCGATTAGAACAACACCTTATCGTGAAACAAATTTTCTATGTCCTATGACCCATATTAATCTTTTCCTTTTTTTTCCTTAAATCTTGGTCAAAATCCCCTAATTATAATTCAATAGGCCCGTAAGTGGGGTAATATTCTCTCAATTGGGCTGAATAAGTCCAAAGAGTACTTCACTGATGTAAGTTATGGGATAAAATTGTTAGCCCATGTATATATGTATGGCTGTCAATGGGGCTGATTTCATTCCGGACCGAATTTTGTCCGATTTACTAGGATAATTGTCCGATTAGAGATTCGATGGATCTGATTCGATTATAAAGATCCGAAATCCGAAACTCATAGAGCAAATATGGATTTAGGTCGATCCGATCAGTTAAAGATCCGTATCCGACAACAAATAAAAAAAAAGATATATATACTAAATGATTTATATAAATAAGTATCATTAATAATATTTCAAAGGTCAATTTAAGAAGATAGTAATTTATAATTCGTTTATAAATTTATTTAAATCAATATATTCATTCTACAAATATGAATATAGTAAAGAAACTTTGAAAATGTGAGCTAAAATTAAATAAAATTGAAAAGATAATAAACATGTTTTAGGAAAAAAAAATATTAATTTAACTTTTTAAATACAAATTTATTGGATCCTAAAAATATTTGATATCCGGCCAAATCCGATCAAGATCCGTTGGATTCAAAAAATCTAGATCCGAGCACAATCCGAGCTAGATCCGAATTTAACAGGATTCAATCTGATATAAATGGAGCCGGATCTGGACGAGCCTGATCCGACTAGAATCCAATCCATTGACAGCCATATATATATGTGGTAAACTTGCTAATATCCATTAGCTATAAGATCATTTTTATTTTTTTCACATTAATTGTAAAAGTATATTTAGAGCCACCAAGGAAAAAAAATGTCTATATAAACCAAACATATTTACTGCAATAGTGGTTATATTGTCAAATGTAGTTGGATAATTTCGTCAACGCGTCATACACGTGTAAACACTATTTTGATTTTTTCAATAGGATATCGCCTCCCCATCCTAATATTCTCGGTTACATCGCTCCGCGTTATAAATTTCATTTTCTTGGATACATCGCGCCGCTTTATAAATTTTGTTTTCTTGGATACATTGCTCCGCATTATAAATTTCCTCCAAATAGAAGGGGTTAACCACCCAAAAAAAATTATTTCCCATTCAACACTGGTCTCATTCAAGAATCGTTGTATATTCATCACGTCGAATCCAAGAGAAAGAGGCTAATCATCATTGAAAGATCTGCAATACTACTTAAAAATATTATATATCATATACAAAATCATTTTTCATGAACTTTTCTCTTCGAATCGAGTATACCTTTACCTCTTCTGCATATCTATCATTTCTCTCACCCTTATATTTATAATTTTTCCTATATCCTATTTTACGATTTTGTGCTTGATGTGACCACCACATATACTTAGATCTTTACAATAGTACTATAACTTTTTATATGATAATTAATTTAAAGTAAAACTGATTTGCAATTATGATGAAGAGCCATCTCAAGCTTATGTGGATAGTTTGGAGTATTAAAGATGCATGTTGCAACCGATGATGTAAAACATTACCAAGATTGCTCATTAGCCGAACTTCATAAACTGCTCTATATATCGTCTAGGTAATCTTTTTTGTATTAATCTTAATATTAGTTAGATTTATTTTGTATATCCTTTTTATATTAATCTTAATGATTTGGTGGGACTTATTATGTTTTCCAAAATTTTAGAAGTTTTTGTGCCCAATTTAATGGCAAATGCACATGCTGCAAAAATGGTCATGTATTTTCTTTGGGCATTAGCTATAAAACCATTTTGAACTAATATCCATCACCTAATTGCGAGTTTGAAAAGACAAAAAAAATTATCTAGTATTCCTAATCGCGATTTTGAACATTCTAATCACGGTTTTAGAAAGAAAACAACTTTCTTTTTTGCTTGGTTTTCGTAATCGCATTTTTTAGAAAAACTGTTCTTATCCTTTTTTTCTTTCTTTCAGAATTCGCGGTTTGGAAAACTAAGTAAAAAATTCTTAGTCCAAAATCAATAGGTGGAAGACCTGGTAAAAAATATCAAATTTGCGATTTGGAAGACCATGTTAAAAAATCAAAATCGTGATTTGGAAGTCAAAGTGATTTAGTTTCCAAAATCACGACTCAAGAAATCGGGTAAAAAGAAAAAAAATATCCTGAAATTGCGATTATGACATCACCTTATCTTGAAAATAAATTTTGTATGGTTCATGTGATCCATATTAAGCTTTTCCTTTTTTTCAAATATTGGTCAAAATTCCTTAATTTAAATGAAATAGGCTCGCAAGTTGGATACATTCTCAAAATTGGGTTGAATAAGTCCAAAAATTATTTCACTGATGTAAGTTATGGAGTCAAATTATCAGTCGAAGTATATATGTGATAAACTTGTTAATTTCCATTAGTTATAACATCATTTTTTCCATTTTTCACATTAACTATAAAAGCATAATTAAAGCCACCAAGGAAAAACAATGTATGAACCAAACATATTTATTGCAAATGGGATAATATTATCAAATGTACTGGGGGTAATATTGTCAAATGTATGTACAAATCAACTTCATTTTTTTACATAGTCTTCGTTATCGCATTTTTAGAAACACTGGCCCGTCTTTTTTTTTTTTAAATTGCAATTCGGAAATCTAGGTAAGAAGTTCATAGTCCTAAATCAATTAGAAAGACATGGTAAAAAATATCAAAATTGAGATTAAAAAGACCACGTAAAAAAAATCAAAATCGCGTTTCGATAAGGTGATTTATTTTTCAAAATCATGATTCGGAAAATCGCATAAAAAGGAAAAAAAAATCTACCAAAATCGCCATTAGAACATCACCTTATCGTGAAACAAATTTTCTATGTCATATGACCCATATTAATCTTTTTTTTTTTTTCTTAAATCTTGTTCAAAATCCCCCTAATTCTAATTCAATAGGCCCGCAAGTGGGGTACAATATTCTCTCAATTGGGCTGAATAAGTCCAAGGAGTACTTCACTTATGTAAGTTATGGGATAAAATTATATGTCCATATGTATATGTGGTAAACTTGCTAATATCCATTAGCTATATGTGGAAAAGTTCTTATTCCAAAATCAATATTTGGAAGACCTAGTAAAAAATATGAAATTTGCGATTAGGAAGGCCATGTCATCAAAAAATCAAAATCGTGATTTAGAAGACAAAGTGATTTAGTTTCAAAAATCATGATTCATGAAATTGGGTAAAAAAGAAAAAAAATCTCCCAAAATTGCGATTATGACATCACCTTATGTTGAAACAAATTTTGTATGGTTCATGTGACCCATATTAAATTTCTTGGATATATCGCTCCGCATTATCACGTGGTTTTCTTGGATACAACGCTCCGAGTTATAAATTTCTACCAACAATAGGTGGTAGAACCATAAAAAAAATTATTTCTCCATTCAACGCTGGCTTTATTCAAGAATCATTGCAGATATATCACGTCAAATCCAAAAGAAAAAGACGAATCATCAATGAAAGATATGCAATACTACTAAAAATTGCTATATATCATGTGAAAATCAATTGTCGTGAACTTTCCTCTTCGAATTGGTCTACCCCCTACATCTACCGCATATCTATAATTTCTCTCATCCTTTTATACATAATCTACACAATTTTCTACATACGATTTTGTGTTTGCTGTGACCACCATAAATATACTTGGATCATTACAATACTTTATGGATATGGATCAACTAAGTGATAATGGTGAAGGTGAAGACGACGCTAAGGATAAATTGCAAGAGCAGGATTTGGTATGGGTGGAATTGGAAAATGGTTTCTAGTTTTAGGTAAAATTTCGATTTTCCTAAAATTTTATTTGGGTTTTTTTCCCTTTTTATGTTATGTATTATCGGCTATTACAAATGCTGTGATTTTCTTGCATATCTGTAGCAATGAAGATTTTGGTGCATCGATCGGACCCTGTGACATAATAAGTAGAATTTCATGAAATGATATGCAATTGACATATGTGAAACGCCAACATTATGTATTTTTTGGGTCTATTTAAACACGTTCCATTAATTTAATATTTTTCGAACATTTCCTCAAATTTTTTGAAAAATGTTTCTAAATTCCCGAAATTTTTTCATTATTTAACAAATTAAAAGAAAACGAAAATTTTAATTTTAATAAAATTTACTTGCTGATACAACCCTGTTTTGGTTTCTTTTGGCCTATATGTTATACTACCTCTTGGAAAAGCACAGGGGATTTCTCTTCAAGATGAGGCCGAGCGATTGTAGAACGATTCTGGTCATTATCGGCATTTGGAGAATTTGATTGGAGTGACAATGGTGAAGATGTAGTGATGCTAGTAGTGGGGAGGAGATGACGATGACAATAACGATGGAGGAGAAGGAGAAGACAGCGATGGCGATGAAGAGGAAGATGAGGACGAAAGGTCGCTTTTTTTTTTTTCATTTTATGAAAATATAGAAAATGTGATTTTGTCTTTTATATTTTGTTCCAAATGTACAACAATTTTTATATTTTTTGATAATATAAATGAAAGACTAGTACATATTGGGTTAAATGAAATTAAAGAAGTTAAATATAAATCACTAGGAAAGATATGAAACAAGAATGTAATAAATTATCTAATATACAACTTAATCCTTTTCTTCGACTATCTTCGCAATGACCAACACTTGGAGAAAAAATAGTCATTTGCAAAATATGTACAAAATGTAACTAGCCAAGTACAACCAAAACCACCTAGAATTTGAGGACAAAATACAACATTTGATAAATAGGCAAAATGAAAGGTATAGATGATACTACGGGGCGTCTAGGGTGAGACCTTCTGTAACAGAAAATTCATGTGCGACCACCCCTTTGAATCGCGCCATGTCGTAGCGGTAACTTGAGGTTATTTTTTCTAATTATTTTTTATTTTACAAATTTCCAGAATACCCTTTTAATTTTTTTTAAGGAAAATTTAAATTGTTGCCGAAACACAAAATGTCTTTTATATCCTTTTTAATTATATTAAAATAAAAAAAGTTGTTTCAATTGAGTTTAGAATCCAGGTCTCCAAGTTGATCATATTAACTGCCCAACCAATGTTCAAAGTAATATTCTGTGATTAAAATTAACAAATAAATGTACAAATAACATACAATGAGATTTACTTCCACAATTGATTAAATTCCTTAATAAATTCTTAAAATAAGATTTTGACAGATATTTAGGCATGTGCTACATTATGATTTCAATCTATTTATTCAAATTATTTAAAAAACATTATATAAAAAAATCTTAACATTTAATATATGAATATTCTTATGAAAATGATATTTAAAACTGAAATTTTGAATTGAACCTTAATGTACATTGGTTAAAAGATTTTGGGGCCAAATATGTACATTTAAACATTTAAGAAATAGAGGGACCTTTATGGAAACATTAAAAAATGTTAATCTCAAGTAGACTTTTTATGTAAATGAACTAATGTTATATGAAACTATTATACAAGATTTTTTTAAAATTAAATATATAAAATGTCTTATAAACATTGATATTTGAAACTGATATTTTTTAGTAGGACTCCGTACACTTTTAAAATGTTTGGGGGTCAAATATGTTTATTTCAAAAATTGAGGGACATTTGTTAAATATTCAAAAATTAATCTCTTGTAGTTATGTAAATGAGCAAAAGTTATATGAATTGTACAAGATTTTTTTAAGTGTTTATTTTCTAGGCGGAACGTTATAAATGGTATTAGAGCTTAGTCTTCGAGTCAGGATAGGGTCCTCGGACGGGGGAATGTTTGTTAAATTTTAATATGTAAAATTTCTTATAATACTTGATATTTCTAACTTATATTTTGCAGTCAGACTTAAACGTAAGCTTTTTAAAATCTAAGGGTCAAATATGTAATTTTCTTAAATTGAGGGATCTTTTGTGAAAATTTCAAAAATGTTAATCTGCGGTACGATTTTTATGTAAATAAACCAATGTTATGTGAAAATATTGTACAAGAAATCGTGTGTTTAGATAAACATTACGTATGAATGATTATGAATGAAAGGGAAATAATTAATTAGGTTAGAGTGGTTATGAAATTTGATGTAATTAGTTGTTGATCAAATTTGTTGTAAACGATTTTCATTGTCTCCATAGTAAATTTGAAAATGGTGAAAAAGTCAACAATCAAGTATGGAGTTGTTGTAAAAATGATGGAGTATTATAAAACAAGAAATAATTAATTAGGTTTGAATGATTATTAAAGAAAATGAAATAATATTGAAAGAATTTTTAAAAATTAATTTACAAATGATTATATGTTAAAAATGATTTAATGTTTAAAAAAAACTATTTACAAATGTTAAAAATATGATTTATGTTATTAGGTATGAATAATCATGAAATAAAATGAAATAATGTTGAAATAACCTATAAAGAATGATTTAATGTTATTAGGTTTAAGTGATTATCAAAGAAAATTAGGGTGTTGAAGTAAAACAATAATTATTAAAACTTAATCGTAGTTATAGAAAATTAGAGTTAAAATAATTTCATCTCAATTAATTCAGACAATAAATTCAATATTTAAGTAATTAGATGTTGATTAACTTTATTGATAACGATGGAATGGTATAAAAAAAGATATTAAGTTATGGTGGAGAATTATTAAATAGGAAATAATCAATTAGATTTGAAAGATTATGAAAGAGAGGAAGATAATTAAGTAATTAGGTTTTAAATAGGGGTATAACAGTCTCTATCAATTTTTCACGAATTAATGTTTTAACTAAATGAGCATTAAATTTAATGGGGGCTAAAATGTCTTTTCATATGTTATTTTGATTTTTTAGTTTTTTCTAAATAGATTAAATATAGGGGTGAATTGGTAAAATCAAAATTTTATTAAAGTCAATGGAAGAAAAAAATGGATTGACCAAGTTACATATAAACGATTCAGATCAATCTGAGGTGATCTAACAGTTGATGGGACGGACCTCACATAAGGCCGTAACTTGAGGGGTCGCACCCTAAAAAAATCCAAGATACTACGATGCAAATGAGTCTTATCCAACATAAGTTAGAATGAGTCTTAACATAAGTTGAATGATCCGTACCTCTGCCTTTACCTTCGTTACACCTTCGCAAAAACCAAGGTCAAAGCAAAATCTTCGTAGTTATTTTTCAATTGGAGATAAGCTCATGAAATCAAAATGAATGAAATATGAAAGAAAGGAAAAGTCTTCGTTCCAATGGAGAAAAATGAAGAAATTTTTGCTCATTATAATGCAAAAATTTGGATAAGAGTTGGGCTCCTTGGGGCACCAAGTTTCACCACATGCGCGCGCCGCCGACGTCCGACCGACCGGATCGGCTCGACATAGTCCAATCTCATTTTCTTGGATACATCGCTCCGCGTCATAAATTTCATTTTCTGGGATACATCGCCTAGCGTTATAAATTTCGTTTTCTTGGATACATCGCCCCGCATTATAAGTTTCCACCAAACAGAAGGGATTAGAACCATAGAAAAAAATTATTTTTCCATTCAACACTAGTCTCATTCAAGAATCGTTGCAGATTAACCACATCGAATCCAAGAGCAAAAGACTAATCCTCAGTGAAAGATATGCAATGCTACTCAAAATGGCCATATATTGCATAAAACATCAATTGTCGTGAACTTTCCTCTTTGAATCGAGTCTACCCTCTACCTCTATCGCATATCTATCATTTTTCTCACCCTTATATTCAGAAACTTCCCAATTTCCTATTTACTATTTTGTGCTTGATGTGACCACCACATATGCTAAGATCTTTACAATAGTAGTATAACTTTTTATTTGATAATTAATATAAAGTAAAACTGATAGATATGGATCAATCATGTGTTAATGATGAGAGTGAAGACGACGCCAAAACCAAATTGCAAGAACATGATTTGGTATGGGTGGAATTGAAAAATGATTTCTAACGGGCAAAACTCCTATGCTATGTATGTTCATCATTGGTGTTTGTTGCCAATGATGTACTAAAAATGCAGTAAAAAGTGGCTCTAGCTCTTCATCCAGATAAGCGATTTAGAAAACAGGTATGCAGATCCCTTTTTCTCTTCAAAAGCTTTCAAGGGATGCAATGGAGCATGAATCAATCAGCAAGGCCACATTCTGTTGTTGGATTGTAGTTTAATTACAACATCTCTAAATTATTTATGTTAAAAGGAAAAAGCTGTCATTTGTTAAATTTGTTCATAGTCCTCTCTTTTGATTTTCCCGTCAATTAAGAAGCCCTTATTTGATCATTTAATTTTATGTTGGAAACTTGAAGATTATTAGTAGATTAATATAGTATATGTTTTCCTCTTGAAATGGAAGATTTTTGTGATTTGAATATTAAATCTTTGAACGAAAATATTTAGTTTTTGCATTATGCATCCTCTAAATATGAGAAATTGATAATTTACACCTCTAAAATATAGAGTTAGCACTTTGCATCCCCAATATGAACAATTCAGCACTTTGTTTGAACCATCTTTTATTTTTCGGCAAAGATGACCACCGGAGTAAAAAAACCCTAGGGACAAAATAGGTAATTAATTTTTGGATCTTTGGCACTAAGCACCCTCGAAACACGAGAAATAGACACTTTGCACCTCTGAAACATAATTAGCTGTTGGATAAGGATGAAGATGAAGAGCACTGAAGACAATTAGTAAAGGGAGGTTTTGATGCATTCCAAAACTTTAAATCTGCTAAGTATAAATTAACTTAGCTGATATCCCTTTTGAAGAATTTTGACTAAGTAAAGAAGATATCAGAAGAGTCAAAATTCAAGGTCCAAGACTACTGATCTGCTGAAGGAAAGAATTCAGACTGATGAAGATCAGCCGACTCAAATCAGATTTGTTCAAGTTTGGGATCAGCTTAGTTCGCCATCAGACTTGCGCTTTCGTCAGCCAAGTGGAAAGGATCATAAAGTCTCCCCAACGGTATTAAATGCCCTTGGAAGTAATAAATGCTGAAGTACAAGGTAACTAAAGACAAATGATTGAAGAAATGCTTTGTATCAGATGGGTGCATTTAATGCTGCCTGCAGAAAAGTACTGTTGACAGTACGGACAGCTGCAGAGAGCCGTTCGCGGAAATTAAGGACCAGAACTCGAGGAATTTGAATCTTGTCTCTCTTCAACGGACATTTTTCAAACCTCAAGTATAAATAGCTGAAAGAGACGAAGAGAAATACAACAACACAATCTCTGAGAAGAATTTCGAAGCAAAATCTCTTAAGTCTCAAGAACAGCTCACTCATCAGCTTAGTCATTAGTTGACGAAAAGCAGAGTTGAAGAACAACGAAAAATACATCTTCTGAGTGATTTTGTAAACGTGAGTGTTGTGCGAAGTGTAGATCCATCTTTGTGAGTGATCTTACTTCAGAGGATAGGTTTTCTTAGTGATTTCCTATTGTGAGCTTACGGCCAGATTCATTTGTTGTTTTGGCGTAAGTGGAGTGTACTAATTACTTTGTGTTCTTAGTATAACCCAAGATCTTTGTGACTTGGAAGAGTGGACTAAAGGATATTCAAATCCATATAACCACTATAAAAATTACTTGTGTTATTACATTGCTTTCAACTTGCATATTTTCAGATTGCATAAAACACATTCAAAACTGTTTGAGAAGAGTTTATAAAACTGGGGATAAAATTTTCAAACTACTAAGTTTACTTGTGAAAAACACTTTAACAATCCGCTACAAGTACTCTAGTATTAAAACTGATTTTAGCAAAAATCAGCTAAGTGATTATCAGATTAGTGGTCAACAAAGCTGTTCAAAGATTTGTTCGCGATCAGCCTTGGAAAATTAATGTTCGATAACAACTTAGTTTGTTTAAGTTAGAACAAAAATTTTAAAGTTAAAAATTGTTAAAAAGTTCAGAGGTCTATTCACCCCCCCCCCCCCCCTCTAGACCTCATCTGACCACTTGGGACCAACAAGTGGTATCAGAGCAGGTGGTTCATTAGAATCAGCTGCCTGATCAACGAGCTTGATCCGAATGTTTTTCAAAAGTTTTCAAACTTTTCAAAAGAGCATATTTTGAAAAATTAAAATTTTTGAAAAATGGATTGTATCAGCCATGTTCCCCACATAGCTGGTATGAGATTTGAAGACTTGAAAATCAGAATGGAGATTTTCCTGGCTGCTGATAACATGTACACATGTATCATCAAAGGTCTATTCAAATTCACCAAGACTATCAAAGTCGATGAAGCTGAATTAGTGGTGGAAAAAGATCTAACAGAGATGACAGCCGAAGAAATAAAGCTGTTCAATCTGGATAAAGTTGGCCGTTTCATCATGACCAAGGCCCATGACAATGATCGATTTGACAAAGTCAAGCACTGCAAGACTGCCAAAGAGATGTGAGATAAGGTTCGTGACATGAGCGAAGGAAACGACGCCATCAAAGAGCATCAGCTGACTGTTGCTCTGGAAAAGCTGGACAACTTCAAGATGAAGTCTGCGGAAACCATTGACCAGATGGATACAAGGTTTACAAGGACGCTGAATGAAGTGCTAAAGCTTGGAAAAACCTTCACTGATAAGGATATAACCGTCAGAGTTCTGAAGGCTCTACCTCCGAAGTTCAACATGAAGGTGACAGCCATGGAAGAGTCAAGAGATCTGGGCAAGATTTCTCTCATCGAGCTGTTCTCAGTACTCAAGGCGTACGAGTATAAACTGCCAAGAATGGGTGTTGAAGAAACCTCCACTTAAAGTCCCACAGCTGCACTTGTTGCTGCTAAAAATCCCAGAAGGCCAGCTCACAAAAGCAAAGATGTGGACTCATCTGATGAAGCCACACTACTCAACAAAAAGGAGTACACTACTGGAGATGTTGCATTGCTGATGAACAACTTCAAAAAGTTCTACAGACGAAAAATGAAGAACAAATATAACAATGCTTCTACTTCTAACCATGCTTCTTCTTCTCAAGATAAGGATTCTTATAAATCCAAAATGATGTGCTATAATTGCAGGAAACTGGGTCATTTCATCAGAGATTGCCCATATCCTAAAGCTGAGAAGTATACAGAAGAGGAAAAGAGAATCAGAAAGGAAAGAAAGCATCAGAAAGGCAAGGTGCTGGTAGCAGAAGCAGAAAAGCTAGCTGCTGTCTACTCGTCTGATTCAGATTCAGACACTTCTGATGAAGAGAGTCCTGCTCTTCTCTGCCTGATGGCTAAGGAATCTGATGACTCAGAGGATGATGAGGTAACTCCTCTTGATAATGAATTATTTAATTCATTTGAACAAATGATGCTCAATAATACAAGTATTGCTGATGCATTTAAAAAACTTAAGGAAGAGATGATATTGCTGAAAGAGCAAAATAGTTCACTGAAACTTAAGGCTGAAAAGCCAAGAGAATCAGCTGAATACAAACTGCTTGAGCAAGAGAATGAATCTCTGAAAGCTGAATGTGATGTTTATAAGGGTAAAATCATTGAGCTTGAAAAAGTCATTGAGTCTCATGATAAGTCATATGTTGCATCCACTCACATGTCTAGTAAACAGAAGACACCTTTAGATCAGGATAAGTTAGAACTGAACCATACTGAAAAATTTATATCAGCTGACAGTAGTAAGGTCATTTTGTATGTTCAGACTACTAAACCTGCTTTACCTGAGAAAGTGTTAAAGGAGACGAAAACTCCTAAGGCTAAAAAGAGCAAAGAGCCTAGTGTAGGAAAACAGACTAGTAAGTCTAAACAGAAGAGTCCTAGGAAGTCTTCTGATAAGGCTAGAACTAATCAGACTAGCAATAAAACTAAGTCGTCTGTTAATGAGCAAGCATCTAGTAAACCAAAGAAGCATAAAAACAAGAAAAATCAAAATGCTTGGTATGGAAATGAGTCTTATTATGTGCAACCTGCTGCATATCCTCCTATGTATCATGCACCTCAACTTCCAACTTACTATGCACCATATCCTGCTCATCCAATGCATGCATATCCTCCTTATCATGCATCTTACTCTGCATTTGAGCATTATCCTTATCATGCTGATTATCATCAACATAGCAAATCTGATAAACATGATGAAGATGAAACTGTTCATGCTCCTGCCAGACAACAGAAACCTAAGAAGCCTAAGACTTCATCATCTTGGGATGTCAAAGGTGGAACTAATCCTCCAGGACCCTCTCAATAAGGGTACCTAAAACAATTTTATTTTGTTTTGTAGGTTAGGATTAGGAGTAGGAGTAAAGTAGAGAAAATCTGGTACTTGGACAGTGGCTGTTCAAGACACATGTGTGGAAACATACATGAGCTGACTGATGCTGTTGCTGTGGATGGTCCGAATGTTACGTTTGGAGATAGCAAGGAAGGCAAAATTGTAGCAAGTGAAAAGCTAATCAAAGGCAACATTGAGATATCTGACGTCTCTTATGTTAAAGGTCTCAAATACAATTCGCTAAGCATAAGTCAATTTTGTGACAAAGGATATTCAGTCATCTTCTCAACAGATAAGTGCTACGTTGAACAAATTGGTACAAAGATTTTATCTGGAAGACGATAAGGGATTGCCTACACAGTGGACTGAAATTCTGCTGACAAGAATTCAAGTGTTTGTTTGGTGGCATCAACACCAAGTGAAGTCAGTTGGCTGTGGCATTAAAGAATGAATCATGTGAATTTCAAGACCATCAACAGACTTATCAAGAATAATCTGGTAGAAGGGATTCCAAAGACAGTCATGAGCAAAGATAAGCTATGTGACGCTTGTCAGAAGGGTAAACATATCAAGTCATCATTCAAAAGCAAGAAGCATCAATCTTCTGGAAGAATATTGGAGCTGCTACACATGGACTTATTTGGACCCATTGATCCTGTCAGCAATGGTGGAAAGAAATACTGCCTAGCTGTTGTGGATGATTATTCAAGATACACTTGGGTGATTTTCATGAAAAAGAAAAGCGAAACCAAGGAGCATCTTACAAATCTGATGGAAAAGATTCAGAATGAGAAAAGTATGAAAATACTTAAGATCAGATCAGATAGAGGGACATAATTTACAAACTCTACTGTTGAAGAGTATTGTAATGCCAGATGAATCAGTCATGAGTACTCTGCTGCCAGATCCCCTCAACAAAATCGAGTTGCTGAAAGGAGAAACAGAACTCTAAAAGAAGCTACAAGGACAATGATAGCTGAAGCCAAACTGCCTCAAAGATTTTGGACAGAAGCAACAAATACAGCATGCTTTACCCAAAACAGATGCATGATCAACAAGCACCAAAACAAGACTCCATATGAAGTTTGGAACAATAGGAAGCCAAACATTCATTGCATTAAGATATTTGGTTGTAAATGCTTTGTTTTAAATAATGAGAAAAATCACCTTACTGCTTTTGCAGAAAAGGCTGATGAAGCTGTTTTTGTAGGATACTCTACTGTTAGTAAAGCTTATAGAGTCTTTAACAAAAGAACTTTACTTATAGAGGAATCCATTCATGTAGTATTTGATGAACCAAGTCAATCTTCTGAAAAGAATCAAAGTACTAATCAAGATCTGTCTACTGATTTACAGAAGTTGAATGTTGGAAAGAATGAAGAATATGTTCCCATCATACTACCTGATCTCAACCCAGCTGCTAACTCAAGTGCTGTTCAAAATCACAGTGCTGATTGTCTAACAGACGAGTTACTAACAGCTGACAGACCAAAGACTGTTCAACAGAGAACAAATGTTCAACAGACTACTATTGGAACTCCAACAGTAGTGTTGCAAGATCAAAACAAAGGACAACATTATGATTTGCAACCTGATCTTAGATGGCTCAAGAATCACCCACCAGAGCTGGTGATAGGTGATCCTTTGGATAGAGTAAAGACAAGGATAGCTGCTGCAAGTGAAGCAATGTTTGTCAGCTTCCTATCTCAAATTGAGCCCAAGCAGATTGAAGAAGCTCTTAGTGACTCAAACTGGATTGAAGATATGCAAGAAGAGCTAAATCAATTTGAAAGGAATAAAGTCTGGTACTTAGTTCCTAGACCAAGTCATCAAAGATTAATTGGCACTAAATGGGTATTCAGAAACAAAATGAATGAAGATGGTGAAGTCACCAGAAACAAAGCAAGATTAGTGGCCAAGGGTTATTGTCAAGAAGAAGGTATTGACTTTGATGAAACTTTTGCTCCAGTAGCAAGATTAGAGGCAATCAGACTCTTTCTTGCCCATGCTGCTCACAAGAATTTCACAGTCTATCAGATGGATGTGAAATCAGCTTTTCTCAATGGAGAATTGCAAGAAGAAGTTTATGTTGAACAACCACCTGAATTTGAAGCCTATCAAGAAGAAGACAAGGTGTATCGTCTGAAGAAAACCCTCTATGGACTGAAACCGGCTCCAAGAGCATGGTATGATACCTTATCTGATTTTCTTTTAATTAAAGGATTTCGTAAAGGTAAGGTAGACAAGACCCTGTTCACTATTGAATGGGAAGAACATATTTTGCTTGTGCAAATATAAATAAATAACACAAATGTTTTTTCTTTGGAAGATGGTAAATTTCCTTTAATTTTCTTTTTCGAAAAAATCCTTTTAAAAATTTTTAATTTATTTTTTAAATTACAAATTCATTTGATTTGGTTTTTTTTTAAATTCTCGTTTTTTAAATTCCATAATTTGAAAAAATATCGATAAATTTAAAAAAATGATTGACTCAGTCATTATTTTGATCAAATTGTCTTTTAGATGGTTGTGTAACACTAAATCCTCCGTAATTTGAAAATATATTGGCAATTTTAAAAATATTGATGATTCGGTCATTATTTCGAATAAATTATCTATTAGATGTTTATATAACTCGATGTCCTCCTTAATTTGAAAATATATCGATACTTTTTGAAAATTAATTTGATGATTTAGTCATTATTTCGATCAAATTATCTTTTAGATGGTCATGTAGCACTAAGTCCTCCGTACTTTTAAGTCCAATATAAACTTGAAGTCCAAATAATTAGACGAGTCGAGTTTGCGTCTACAATACTCCTCCAAATTGATGGTTTCCGACTTTGAGTTTATAGTCGTATGTTGGTTCTGTGTAATGAATTTGTGTGCCATAATTT
The DNA here is from genome assembly GCA_038501285.1 of Penstemon eatonii. NCBI lineage: Eukaryota > Viridiplantae > Streptophyta > Magnoliopsida > Lamiales > Plantaginaceae > Penstemon > Penstemon eatonii. The sequence continues at coordinate 61,422,965 of CM076710.1, forward strand.
ATTTGGTACGTTCATTGTCGTTATTTCATCTCATCAGTAATCCCCATACAATAAATACTCATTGCAGCCTGAACGACGTACTACATCTAATTTGTCACATGCGAGAAAATCGACTGAAAAATAATCTAACAATCAAGGAATAATTTTCGGAATGTTACAAAACTAAGCTAAATGGAACAACAACTAGCTAGAATAAACAATGTAAAATACAAGATAAAGAAGGAAGAGAAGTTATTCTTATTTCATTTATAATTTTGTATACAATTGTGTATATAAATACTTTACAACACACTTATTTATAGGACTAGAAAAGCAACTCAAAAGCAAAATGTTGCAAGACAACTAGCACTTCATTAATGTTGGTCAATACATAATGTACATGTCCTTTCATATGTTGAGTTCAAAGGTTCCTCATGTGGCTAATAAACTTCCAAATACATCCATCTAATATTAGATTCATAACACTCACCCTTGGATGCATGTTGCGTATGGAATATACCTCGTTAAAAACCTCGTCAGAAAAACCAAGTGGAAAAAACCTGCACAAGAAAAAAGAGTACATATTCATATAGGCTGATAAGTGTGTAACACTGCCTCGTTAAAACCTTGCCAAGAAAACCCATTGGGACAAAATTTGGACGAAGAAAAAAGAGTACAATGTGTGGATTATTAATGACATGCTCCCCCTGATGCTGGCGTAAGGTCCACGAATTGACTCATTCCAATATTATGACCATCAATTTGAATGACATAGTCGGCAATGCTTTAGTGAACAAATTAGCAAGATTATTGCTTAACTGAATTTATTGAACATCAATATTACCATTTTTTCTGAAGCTCGTTGGTGAAGAATAACATTGGTAATATGTATTTCGTTCAACCTCCTTTTAGATACCCATTCTTGATTTGAGCAATACAAGTGGCATATTTCTTGTAAATGTTGAATTGTAGACATTAATCATAAACTTTCACAGCTTACTTCAAACAATTCCATTTTGAGATATAAATATATATATTTGTGTGGATAAAAAATTTATCCAGCATCTGCATAACAGACCATACGTGGATTGGAACCTCTGATTAAAACAAGCACATGTCGGTTGTTCGACAAAGATAGCGTAATACTTGTTTAGTTTCATTTCAATAACTGCATGTAGATGCAGAGTTATATCTTTCCAGTAAGTTAAAAATGTAATATCCGACATCATACAATTTGCAAAATACATTAAAAGCTCTAATTGCATTTAGATAAGGTACTTCAGGACCTAACATTTCTTTATTGTCCTCTTGAGGATAAAATTGATATTTATTTATATCTAAAGATCGAACAACAATAGGAATGCTTAAAGGATGAATTTTATCCATATAAAATCTTTTCAGAATTTTCTTTATATGGACAAATATTTTCTCGAATAAATTCTCGATCTGCAGGCCGAGACAAAACTTTGTTATTTCGGGATTTTTCTCTCAAACTCTTTCATCAAGTAGTTTGCGGTCTCAATTAGCTCTTCAGGAGTCCTCACAAGCTTTAAAATCATCAGCATATACCGCCATAATAGAAAACTCATTTCAAAATTTGTCAATGCAAAATTTATGGCCAAATTGAATTGTGTACGAATACTTCTTTTACTAGGTATTCATTTAGTTGGTTATACCACATCAGACCATATCACCCTTACTCGTATAAGGATCGTATTTGTTTAGTAAAAGATGAGCATGAGACCATTTAATTCCTTCAGGAATTTTAATATAAATATCACTGCCCGATGATCTATCTAATATGCGGTAACTATATCCATAAACATATTTCAAGTCCTTTAGGGACTGCAAATCAATTAAATACAGCAACATGATTGCATCAATCATGGGGGAATATGTTTCATCGTAGTTATTGGTCTCTGTGAGAATTCGTACAAGAAGTTGTGTTCTATATCTCACATTTTCATCATGTTTTCGTAAAATTATATGTTTGTGACATATAAATTTCACGTCTTTGGGCGTGCGGACAACTAGTCCAAATACTTTTACAATTTAATAGCGATCTTGAATCGCATATTTCTATTTTGGCCAATTTATCTCTTTTATTTATTTATATCGACATTAAATTAATCGTTCACGGTTCAGGATCCTGATTTATAACTTTTTACTGCGACTCATATGGAAAACAATTATATACTTACTTTGTTTATATCCCAGTTTTCTTCATATATTTTTATTTCTGTTTCATGTGCCTCTTCATTAATATCTCGTGATATAGACTGATCAGTCATTTTTTTTTCTATAGTGCTTTATTTTGAAACAGATTCCTCCTCAGAAGGGACAAATACTTTAAGAACCAATTTCTTTCAGAAGCTTACTATTACACCAATAGTAATTTCACGCTTCAAATGCATTTATAGCATGCTAGCATATTATCCTTCAAGGACTTCAATCCATGTTGGTGCAATTTTTAATTCTTGCTAGTATTATTTGTGCTTGGGTCAAGTTGAGACAAGTAATGTACATTTATGAGCTCATGTCAAAATAATTTCACGCCGTTCTACATGCAATGACATTAATTCTCCCCCTAACGGCTAGAAAACTGTCTCAAAAGAAAATTATCATGATATTTTGATTTAACCATATCGCCTCGTCAGACGTTTAAGATATATGGTTATAGCCTCGTCAGGCGTTCAAAATATATGATTACAATCGGAAAATAAAAACTAACCGACACGTTCTTGTAGACCCATATATGTTCATTTTGGTGGAAAAATTAGAACATAAATCGCACCATCATAAATTTTAATTGAGAATTATTAGGCTTCCTGCCTGACACAAGTTGCAACGTTGTCCTCAATCTTATACTTGAGCAAGAATCTCAGCAAAAGCAATACATGTTGACAATAGGTATATTTAAACCAAAAAAAAAACTTTTACAGGACCACGAAATTACAAAATGGTACACAAAGTGGATCTGTAAGTCCACATACATCCCATTAAAATCATCATAAAAAGGTTTGGGACTTAGACCAATTTTCACAGTAGATGGTCTTACAATTACTTTTTTGAGAGCAATCACAACACACATACTCATGAGGTAAATAATCATATGGTTCTTTAAAATATGCCCGTAATAATTTGGCGCATTTGTAATTTTCCCTGGATGACCAAGTTTATCATGCCACTTCATAATACTTTGGATCATTGAACTTCTGGTTCAACTTCAATTTATGATCCAACATTGTTTATGGTCGCATAATTATGATAAGAAAACTGGGATCATATTCATCAGTATTTTTCTGGCATGAAATACTGGATGTAGTATAAGTATATTTCATATTCCCCTCATATATCTAATTTCCATATGATATACGTCAATACGTTCTTCGTGACTTATTTCTTTGAATTCAACAAATCCATTTTGGATTTTATAGAGCACAAAGCCACTTTTACAAAAATATTTGCTCATCCAGACAATTTATATTTGCTCTCTGGCCTTTATAGTATACCTCAATATTTATTAACTTTTATTTTTGCTAATTTTAGGTTAGAGAATATTTTCAATCTCGAAGAATTGTGTGTGTCGACCTAGTGTCAACTAAATAAATATTTCCACCGTTGATATTTACAATGCTCACATAATTGTCCATGTATTTTTAGGATGCTCGCATAATCTTGTGCATCTAACATGATACTTATATGATTGGGCATCTTCAAGATGCTCATAGTATTAATCAACTTTGTAATTGACATTGATATATAAACCAAGATGCGACATACACGAAACCAATGATTTTTACTCCACACCTCTAACAATTTGCACACCCTTGTCTATAATTGTTCTCTTCGAGTGACATGAAATGGAATGCATAATCATAAAATTTGATCATGATTAAACCATGTCATGACTATAGTTAATTTCATTTGCTTCCGGGAAATAAATTATTTACATTCATTTCCGAGAATGAATAATTTATATTAACATTTGCATTCACTTCGAGGGATCAGTCCGGTGAGAGTTATGATTTTTCATTAAGAGGTCATTATTCAAAATAAATTAATTTAGAGTATTTCTCAAAACCTCTCTTTCATTTTTGCTTCTTCTCGAGCCATTTACAATCATAATTTATCTCCACATAATCTCGATTGAGATATTATTTCACAATAGTGGAGTATAATCATTTATCAGTTTAAGACTATAACTTCGGCTGCATATATTTATATAGAGCATTTGTGAGAATCCCACGATCAGCTCTATCAAAATTTCATATGATGCAACATCATGTGCAATCATTCATGGGGAGCCTTTGAAAATATCAAAATTGTGATTAAACTGCTCCTCCAAAATTTATAGCATAATCGATTATTCACTTTAGGATTTCAATCCTCCACGAAGGAATTGGCTAATACAAGCATTGTTGTTACTTTATCTTTTTCGTTTGCCCAATCTTTCATTTCATATAGAATTTTCGAGGCTCTTTTTTATTCAAATAGATTTCAACATCAACAATCCATGTGATAATATATATATATATATATATATATATATATATATATATATATATATATATATATATTTCGGAAATTTCAAGGGCAACAATCCCTATATTGATAATATTGGCCTTAAGATTTAAAGCCCCAAGCATATAATTTGAAATTAAAATATACTCAATCTTGAGTTTTATTACTTAGGCTTCGGACCTAACATTATATTTTCATTTCAAAACATCAGGTTCTTGATAACAATAAGAGTAATATTCTTTGAAACATAAGCATTATGAGAAAATATAAATTTTCAATTCACCTTTTCTTTTATTTACGATGTAAATTAAAATTAGTATCACAATACCAAATATTGGGTAAAAGTTTGACAAAACTTTCAAACACACACTCGAAGAGTAAACAATAAATTATAAATTAAATAATTTGATTTATAGAACTCTTGGGTAAACTGAAAATCATTAAAGTTCAAGGATTTTAATTTGAAAATAATCAGGATCTAAATTGTAATTTCAGAATTTTCATATGATTCTTTTAAATCACCTTCGAATGAAAATATGTTCATATGTTAAAAGTACTTCAGCCTTACTTTTTAATTTTAATATATAATCATATTTGTCTTCCTTAACCCTGAATAGACAATTCTCTACACCTTTGCAGACTTAAAATTATATTATCAATGTAATCACCTTACATATATTATATAGAAATAATGAATGAAAAGAATCATACCTGCTACATGCAAGCTTAATTAAAAAAGGAATGAATCTATGTTTAGCCTTGTAACGTACACACGGACAAGCTTTCAAAAGGTAAATATATTTATGCACATTTGCACATTTGGAATTGCATGTATGTATATATATATATATATATATATATATATATATATATATATATATATATATATATATATGCTAACATAACTTATGAACTCTAACAAATCTATTAATCATCTACTAAATAAATTATACATCAAAAATAGTAATTTGTTCAAATTAGAGAGTAAGGAAGTGAGCATAGTTTTAAGGGACCTCTACCTCAAAGAATGGTTCTGATAGGATAGTGCCCAAAAAGCCAATTCATTTTAGCTTGTAATAGGTCTATTCTGTAAATAACAATCTTTGATTTTATAATTAATACGCACGTTTATTTATATGTGTATAAGGATAAACAATGGCCAACTTCATCTCTCGCGAATACATTTAAGCGATTGGATGAAATCCTTAGATTACATTTGACTATGGGACGATTCACTTCAGTATTGAGTGAAATTATGAAACAGTCTCTAAGGTCGTAATCTTAAAACACGTTCCAAGTCATAGATTCCGAAATGAGACGGGGTATTGTAGGAATCGCCAAGACTTGTACAAATATGCATGATTCACATAGAGTGAATTTGTAGCGTTTCATGAGCAAGGCATTTGAGGCCAGTGCATATGAGTAGATGAGTCGATAGAGGATCGAACGCATCGAACGACCCGAACAGAGAAACCCATTGTGGAAGCGCATGACGCATATCGGTGATGGAATATTTCTCAAGACTTATAATAGTATACGATTTAGTCCTTTGAGTTGAGGTGCTAGGGCGAATTCGGTACATGAGTGTGCATACTTAGATCTAGGTATAGGTCACTTAGCTTGATCATAACATGCCTAGGTTGGGTGCGTATAGTCATGTACACGAGTGGTTAGTACCAATATGGAATCTACCGACTCATCGTAATGGATGAGAGAATTTCCTATACGATTCTTAGATAATATATCCGAGGAATCTACGGCCGTAGTCGGTGACGGATTTGGAAAGGGGTTTCCAAATTTAGAAGTCACACTGGAATATTATCCCAAATTAGAAAGTATAGTTATCGAGATAAATTTAGAGGTGCCAATCAATTCACACACCCTAAGTCTTGATCGGAAAAATTAGTCGATAGAAGGACCGTATGTACATGGCAATTATAAGAGGTGAGGTTCACAAATATCAATTCACCTGAAGTTGGGCTTCATGGGCTTGTGGCTAGACATCGACAATGAAGTGTGGGTACTCCTGAGTTAATAGAGGAATTGATTCTAGGAGTGGTCAATTAAAGGTAGTTTAATTGATCGGAGCGATTTATTGTTCATAAATTAAATCACGAGGAATTCGTGGGCCTGCTGCCAATTGATGGTGAACCTAGAGGGTCACACACAATACAGTTGGACGGTGACAGTTATAAAAGGGTATAAAATGAATTAATTGATTTAAAGGTAATTAAATCAATTAAATGAATTAAAGTATTAATTCAAGTGGGAGACTAATTAATTAGTTTATCTAATTAATTAAAATAATTAATTAGTTTATCTATTTAGTTAAAATAATTAATTAAAGTGTTAATTAATTAATTAAAGGAAATATTAATTTATTAATTAATATGGACTGGGTATTAATTAAGGTGGTTAATTAAAAGGAGGCTTGCAAGACAGGGGCCTTTAATTAAAAGTCCATAAGAAGTCTTGCAAACCTAGGTCAAGAAGGAGGCTTATAAATAGAGTTCTACATGAACTCAAAGGAGAACACCCTAGAACAAACTCTGAGCCGCCCCCATCTTACCTTGCCGCACCCTGCCCCTGCGCCTCCACCTAGCCTCCGCCACCTCCCTTGGCCATGAGCTGCTCTTGTGCCGCCGTAGCTCCTCTACTGCTCACCTTGTGCTAGGTCTTGCTCTGCAAGCAGATCTAGACAGTCCTTTAGTAACAAACCTTCTAGATCCAGTTCGTAGCCTAAGACTAGAAGGTGTTGCCATAATCCAACTGGTGTGGATCAATCTCTGGAGGTGAGATATTTGGATCACTACCTGTGAATCGAAAACAACATTGGAGGTTGCCACCACGTTGCCTGTGGTGAGGTAAAAATCGAAACCCCCTTTAATTAAAGTACTTTATTTGTTTTTTATTCAACCTTTTTAGCATACATAATATGGAGATTTAATTATGGGACTGTGGGTGTCTTGAAATTTTTTAAAATTCCGCACTCTTTGTTGTTCTGACAATCGAGGCAACCCAACATGTTCTAGCACACATATATGTTATATCACATTGTCATAATGAGGCAATAAATTTCACAATAAATCAATCTTCAATAAAATTAAATTTGAGAGCAATAGATTAAACTATAGGAGCATACCTGATCATTCACATTTGATGTAATTTGTCAAAAGAAAGAAGCCGTTTTCTTTCTAAAGTTGATTATAAATTAGTAAATACTCACTTGTGCATAGAGCTTTCGTATGCCTCAATGTTGCAACAACTTATTGTTGATCCATTAGTTAGTTTGGAATTGAAATAGAGCAAGTTCGTGCTAATAACGTGTTATAAAACTAGGCTAAATGGAACAACAACTAGCTCGAATAAACAATTTAAAAGACAAGATAAAGTAGGAAGAGAAGTTCTTATTTCATTTATAATTTTTTATGCAATTGTGTATATAAATACTTTACAACATACTTATTTATAGGACTAGAAAAGCAACTCAAAAGTAAAAGGTTGCAAGACAACTAGAACATCATTAATGTTGGTCAATACATAATGTACATGTCCTTTCATACGTTGAGTTCAAAGGTTCTTCATAGGGCTAATGAACTTTCGAATGCATCCATCTAATATTAGATTCATAACACGGAAAATAATTTTGAAGATTAAGCAAATTTCTGGAAATACATTGAAAATTAATATTTGAGAGCTTGCTACTAGTTTTAATAATCACCAAGAGTGGGCCTTGAGCCTCAAATTTCCCTCCCAAGAACCGGGCTTTTTTAAGGGGTTGATTGATCCTCTTATTCTTGGGCCCTTTAATTTGTTGTAACACAATTCTTGGGCTCTTGTATTAATGTATCCTTAATTTATTCATATATCTCATTGGGTATTTTATATATACATATATTAAATTCGGAGAGAATCGTTTTTTTAGTATTAAAATTTATGTCAATTTTTACTTTTGATACTAAACAACTGCAGGTACGATAATTTAATAAACCATTCCACCACCATCAAATTGCTATCTGTTATAAAACTTAGGATAAAAGTATGAACAAATTGTAGTAAACAAAGTGATATGTAGAGAAGACTCATCAACTCTTTTATTTCATTTCAAGTTGTGGTTTTTTTTCAAATCTCTACTCTACCCACAAATTGATGGATGAAACTCATCTATATATATACAAGTTCAAGACATCCATACACTAGACACATGTCTTCTAGGTGTCTTCATGAAATTGTGTTACATGTCTATGTTACATGTTAAACACTTGCATATATCAAGAGATTTCCACATAGATGTGTGCTTTGCCACACTTCTTAATGTCTTGCCACATAGCATATGCAATGCCACACTTAATCTTGTCTTGACACATAAATGGGGTATGTGTTGTCTCCTTATGCAACCAAGTGCAAAAGTATTGTCTTGACACTATGTAACTTGAAGTGTAAATTGCAATGGGCATCCACAACTTGTATATATTTCATAACACTCCCCCTTGGATGTCCATTGCTTCAGGAATATGCCTCGTTAAAACCTTGTCAAGAAAAACACATTGGGACAAAAACTTGAACGAAGGAAAAAGAGTACATATCCGAAAAGGGGCTTATAAGCGTGTAACACTGCCTCGTTAAAACCTTGCCAAGAAAAATCCAGTGGGACAAAAACTTGGACGAAGGAAAAAAGAGTACAGTGTAAGTGTCATTAATTACACACTCCCCCTGATGCCGTCATAAGATCCACAAGTCGCCGCATTCCAATGTTGTAAACCATCTTCCTGAATGTTGTAGTCGGCAATGCTTTAGTGAATAAATCGGCAAAGTTGTTACAAGGCTGAATCTGAAGAACGTCTATATCACCATTTTTCTGAAGCTCGTGGGTAAAGAAAAATTTTGGTGATATGTGCTTCGTTCTGTCTCCTTTGATATATCCATTTTTAATTTGAGCAATACAGGCGGCATTGTCTTCATATAATGATGTCGGTATATTCTTTGTTGAAGGCAAACCACAAGATTCTTGGATATATTGAACCATTGATCTCAGCCATAAACATTCTCGACTTGCTTCATGCAATGCCAAAATTTCAGCATGATTGGAAGAAGTGGCTGCTAGAGTTTGTTTAACAGATCTCCATGATATTGCAGCACCACCACAAGTAAATACATACCCACTTTGTGATCTTCCTTTGTGTGGATCAGAAAGATAGCCGGCATCTGCATAACCTGCTACATGTGCATCGGCATCTCTAGAGTAAAATAGACCCAAGTCTATTGTCCCACGAAGATAGCGCAATATTTGTTTAACTCCATTCCAATGTCTTCGTGTTGGTGCGGAGCTATACCTTGCCAGTAAGTTAACCGAGAAGGCTATATCAGGTCTCGTACAATTTGCAAGATACATCAAGGCTCCAATTGCACTTAGATAGGGTACTTCAGGACCAAGCAATTCTTCATTTTCCTCTCGAGGACGGAAAGGATCTTTCTTTATATCCAAAGAACGGACAACCATGGGACTGCTCAATGGATGAGCTTTGTCCATATAAAATCTCTTCAAGATTTTTTCTGTATATGCCGATTGATGAATAAAGATTCCAGTTGATAAATGTTCGATCAGCAGGCCGAGACAAAACTTTGTTTTTCCGAGATTTTTCATCTCAAATTCTTTCATTAAATAGTTTGCGGTCTTTGTGAGCTCTTCAGGAGTCCCCACAAGATTTAAATCGTCCATATATACCGCAATAATGGAGAAACCATTCTCAAATCTTTTAATGAAAACACATGGACAAATTGGATTGTTGACAAATCCTTCCTTTATGAGATAATCACTGAGCCGATTATACCACATCCGACCAGACTGTTTTAATCCGTACAGGATCGTTGTAATTTAATTGAATACAATCCATGAGACCTTTGATTATGAGATCCTTCAGGGATTTTTAATCCTTCAGGGATTTTCATATATATATATATATATATCACTATCAAGTGATCCATATAAATATGCGGTAACCACATCCATGAGACGCATGTCCAGTCCTTCAGAGACTGCAAAGCTAATCAAATACCGCAACGTGATTACATCAATCACAGGGGAATATGTTTCATCATAATCAATTCCAGGTCTTTGTGAGAATCCTTGTGCAACAAGTCGTGCCTTATATCTCACAATCTCATTTTTCTCATTTCGTTTTCGTACAAATACCCATTTGTACTCGACTGGTTGCACGTTTTCGGGCGTGCGAACTATCGGTCCAAAAACTTTGTGATTTTCTAGCGAGTTCAGCTCAGCTTGAATCGCATCTTTCCATTTTGGCCAATCATTTCTATGTCGACATTCATCAACCGATATCGGTTCGGGATCTTCGGATCCTTATTTATAATATCTAGTGCGACCCCATATGCAAAGACATTGTCTACAACCACTTTCTTTCTATCCCAGTTTTCTTGGGTATTTAAATAATTCAAAGATATCTCTTCAAATATCGCCTCTTCAGGGGCATCAGTTTTATTTGCCTCTTCAAGGGCATTAGTTTCATTTGCCTCTTCCGGGGCATTTCTTAATTCAGACTGATCAGTTAATTTTTCTATAGCGCTTTGTTTTGAAACAGTTTCCTCTTCAGGAGGAATACAAACTTCTGGTATTTTTTCCTTCGGGGATTCTTGTCTTTCGCACCAACCGGGCGTCCACGTTTCGTTCGTGGTTTTTCAGATTGTCCTGCAGGGACATGTCCTTCAGGGACATCAATCCGTGCTGGTGCATTAACTGCCGGTATATGAGATTTTGTTATTTTCTTTGTATCAACAAATACATCCGGCAATTGATTTGCAACATTTTGCAAATGTATAATCTTTCTTACTTCTTGCTCACAATTATTTGTACGTGGGTCATAATGAGACAAAGATGGCACATTCCATTTAATTTCACGTCGTTCTTCAGGAACCGGCTTCTTATCTCCCCCTAACGGCGGGAAAACTGTCTCATTAAAAATACTATCAGCATATATTGCTTTAAATATATCACCCGTCAGGGGTTCAAGATATCTGATAATAGACGGGGAATCAAAACCAATGTAGCTCCCAAGTCGTCTCTGTGGACCCATTTTTGTTCGTTGTGGCGGTGATATTGGAACATAAACCGCACATCCAAAAATTTTCAAATGAGAAATATCAGGCCGCTGGCCTGTTACAAGCTGCAATGGCGAATACGCCTCGAATGAACTTGATCTAATCCGGACCAGTGAAGCAGCATGTAATATTGCATGTCCCCAAACAGAGGTGGGTAAATTTGACCTCAAAAGTAAAGGTCTAGCAATTAATTGCAACCTCTTTATAAATGACTCAGCTATGCCATTTTGGGTATGAACATGTGCAACAGAATGTTCAACATCAATTCCAATTGACATGCAATAATCATCAAATGCCTGACATGTAAACTCACCGGCATTATCAAGACGGATTGTCTTTATAGGATAATCAGAAAATTGTGCCCTCAATTTTATAATTTGAGCAAGAAGCTTTGCAAAAGCCATTGTACGCGTTGACAGTAGGCATACATGAGACCATCTCGAAGATGCGTCTATCAGGACCATAAAATAACGAAAAGGTCCGCATGGTGGATCTACAGGCCCACATATATCTCCATGAATTCGTTGTAAAAACATTGGGGATTCAGTATCAATCATCATAGGAGATGTTCTGATAATTAATTTCCCCTGTGAGCATGCCACACACACATTTTCATGTGGTAAAAGAATCTTCTGGTTCTTTAAAGGATGCCCGCTCGAATTCTTTATTATTCGGCGCATCATAATTGCTCCCGGGTGGCCAAGTCGGTCATGCCAAAGTGAGAAAAGTTTTGAATCATTGAACTTCCGGTTTAATACAACACTTGATTCAAAAACTCTTATGGTCGCATAATATAAACCCGATGAGAAAACTGGGAGTTTTTCAATTACATGCTTCTGGCATGAACTCATGGATGTGATACAAAGATATTCCACATTCCCCTCATTCATGGTCTCAATATGAAATCCATTCAAACGTATATCTTTGAAACTTAACAAGTTTCTTTTGGATTTCGGAGAGTACAACGCCTCTTTTATCAAAATATTTGTACCACCGGGCAATATCATATTGGCTCTTCCGGAGCCTTCAATTATTTTTGTAGTACCACAAATTGTGCTAACATTAGCCTTTGATAATTTCAAATTCGAGAAATATTTCTTATCTCGAAGGATTGTGTGTGTGGTCCCACTGTCAACCAAACAAATATCTCCATCGTTCATGCTCACATCAATGTTATTTTTCATTTTTATTTATTTATTTATTTATTATTATATATATATATATATATTTTTTTTTTTCTTAAGCACAAATAGATAATAAGATTTCTTTAAAATATACTCAAATCTCCGGGTTTGAGTCTTTCACCCAGACTTTCTTTCAAGTCTAAAATTTTCGAAGCTTTGTTACAAGCTTAAAAACCTTTGAAGCTTTCTTTCAAGCTTAAAATCTTTGAAGCTTTCTTTCAAGCTTAAAATTTATGAAGCTTTCTTTCAAGCTTAAAATCTTTGAAGCTTTCTTTCAAGCTTAAAATCTTTGAAGCTTTCTTTCAAGCTTAAAATTTATGAAGCTTTCTTTCAAGCTTAAAATCTTTGAAGCTTTCTTTCAAGCATAAACTTTATGAAGCTTTCTTTCATGCTTAAAATCTTTGAAGCTTTCTTTCAAGCTTAAAATTTATGAAGCTTTCTTTCAAGCTTAAAATCTTTGAAGCTTTCTTTCAAGCTTAAAATCTTTGAAGCTTTCTTTCAAGCTTAAACTTTATGAAGCTTTCTTTCAAGCTTAAAATCTTTGAAGCTTTCTTTCAAGCATAAACTTTATGAAGCTTTCTTTCAAGCTTAAAATCTTTGAAGCTTTCTTTAAAATGTACTCAAATCTTCGGGTTTAAAATGTACTCATGTCAAGAAAAAAAATAATAAGTAGTAGGCTTTCTTTCAAGCCGGAAATGTTCTCAAATCTCCGGGTTTGAGTCTTTTGTCTAACGGAGGCACAAAAGTAGTAGGCTTTCTTTCAAGCCAAAAATTTGCTCAAAACTTCGGGTTTGAGTTTTTCGCCTAGTAAAGGCACACAAGTAGTAGGCTTTCTTTTAAGCCGAAAATATACTCGAAACTTTGGGTTTGAGTTTTTCGCCTTGTAGAGGCACACAAGTAGTAGGCTTTCTTTTAAGCCAAAAATTAGCTCAAAACCTCGGGGTTGAGTTTTTCCTAGACATTCTTTCAAGTCCAAGATTTTCGAAGCTTTCTTTCAAGCTTAAACTTTAAAGCTTTATTTCAAGCTCAAAACTTATTAGACTTTCTTTCAAGCCTAACACAATTTGTTCATATTCGAATTTCAAGTTATTTATACTACGTATAATAAAGTATGCATATTACTTCGAATTTCAAGTTATTTATACGACTTATAATAAAGTATACATATTACTTGTTTGTCGATTTTAATCCTTCCGGATAGAGGCAAATGCTACTTTCCTTAACCCACTTCTTTTTTTGCGTCAACTTCTGATGGATGCCGTGTCACCTACAAACGTTGTAAGAACGATCCGAACGGTCAGAATGAAGAAGCTGGTGTGAGGAACCTTCGGTTAAAATTTGAGCATGATCCAACGGTTAATTTGGTCGGAATGATAGAAAAACCGAAGGTGCTTTTTACAAATCCGAGAATATGCCTCTCAAAGGTTTTTGCCTATTTTCTCTCTTGTTTGTGGGATATATTGTGATAACTTGAAATCGAGTTATAGAGCAAACTCGTGTTGATAACGTGTTATAAAACTTAGGATAAAAGTATGAACAAATTGTAGTAAACAAAGTGATATGTAGAGAAGACTCATCAACTCTTTTATTTCATTTCAAGTTGTGGTTTTTTTTCAAATTAATCTCTACTCTACCCACAAAGTGATGGATGAAACTCATCTATATATATACAAGTTCAAGACATCCATACACTAGACAAATGTCTTCTAGGTGTCTTCATGCAATTGTGTTACATGTCTATGTTACATGTTAAACACTTGCATATATCAAGAGATTTCCACATAGATGTGTGCTTTGCCACACTTCTTAATGTCTTGCCACATAGCATATGCAATGCCACACTTAATCTTGTCTTGACACATAAATGGGGTATGTGTTGTCTCCTTATGCAACCAAGTGCAAAAGTATTGTCTTGACACTATGTAACTTGAAGTGTAAATTGCAATGGGCATCCACAACTTGTATATATTTCATAACACTATCATGACTTTTGAGTTAGTTCTAATTATTACAAAATTATTGTCACATAAGGACGGACCCCAAAAAATTTTGAGATATTTTTTAGTAGTTCAAATATACCAAAAAATTTAAAAAAGAAAATGTTGCTACACGTGTGTTGAGCCACTTAGCTACTGACCCAATTTAATATGCCTTTCTTCTATAAGGCCATCTTCAGTTACTCAAGAGTTTAAGTCCAGCTTCTATTTTATTTTCATAGTTTTCTTCAATGACTTTATATTTTTATTAATTTAATTGCAATTCTCATTCTTCCATGCTCTCGCTTAATAATAATAATAATACTAATAATATTAAGAATACTTCTATTAATTTAACATTGGCACTGATTCGAGAAAAAATATTAGTAAATATAGTACACATATATGTTATTTAAGATTCTATAAATCATATTTAATTGCATATTTGTACGTTTGGTGTTATGCGAATATCACGTGAAGAAAAATCAATCTTAGACTCGTTTCAATTAGTCAAGCTGAGACACTATAGTCTAGTTTAAAAAAGAAAACAATTTTTCTTTTTACTTGGTCTTCGTAGGCCTTATTGTTTTTTCTTCTTTTGAGAAATCGCGGTTTGGAAATTTAATTAAAAAGTTCTTAGTCCAAAATTAATAGTTGAAAGACCTGGTTAAAAATATCAAAATTGTAATTAGAAAGACCACGCTAAAAATCAAAATCCTTATTTGGAAGACAAAGTGATTTAGTTTCAAAAATCATGATTTAGGAAATCGGGTAAAATCAAAAAAAAATCTCCAAAAATTGTGATTATTGCATCACCTTATCTTGAAACAAATTTTGTATGTTTCATGTGACCCGTACTAAATTTCTTGGATATATCGCTCTCTGCATTATCACATGGTTTCTTGGATACATCGCTCTGCATCACCACATGGTTTTCCTGGATACATTACTTCGCATTATAAATTTCTACCAACAGTAGGGGGTAGAACCACCAAAAAAAAAGTTATTTCTCCATTCAACGCTAGCTTCATTAAAAAAAAAAAATTATTGCAGATCTATCACGTCAAATCAAAAGAAAAAGGCGAATCATTAGTGAATGATATGCAATACTACTAAAAATTGCTATATATCATATGAAAAATCAATTGTCGTGAACTTTCCTCTTCTAATTGAGTCTACATCATCCGCATATCTATAATTTCCCTCACCCTTTTATTCATAATCTACCCAATTTTTTACTTATGATTTTGTGTTTGCTGTGACCACCACATATATACTTGGATCTTTACAATACTTGATGGATATGGATCAACCATGTGATAATGGTGAGAGTGAAGACGACGCTAAAGATAAATTACAAGAGCAGGATTTAGTATGGGTGGAATTGGAAAATGGTTTCTAGTATTAGGTAAAATTCCTATGTTTCTAAGATTCTATTTGGATTATTTTCCTTTTTATGTTATATATTATCTCGGCCATTACAAATGCTGTGATTTTCTTTCGTATATGTAGAAATGAAGATTGTGGTGCATCGATCGGCCGACCACCGGTGTAATAAATTACACCTGAAAGAAAGATATTACGTGTTTATTACGTGTTTTGAGAGAGAAAAAAGCAAAGTTAGTCGGCAAGCAAGTGAAACTTTATCTAGAAACACGATTGCAATTTTTGTTCTTATATACTAAAAGGAAGAGGAAGAGGAAGTTTTAATTTATTTGATGAACTGATACTTGATACTTACACCGAAACTGTGTTTTAGAATAGGGAAGGGGAAATTTTTCAAATCGGACTTAACCGAACCCAAAGTAACTATCTACAAGACAAATTAATACTCCATCCGTTTCCCATTAATTGGCACATTATGTTCTTGGATAGTTTAATTACAATATCTCTTACCCTTGCGACTATATAATTTTTATTTCCGTATACTTTCTAAATTATGTATGTTGAAAGCAAAAAGCTGTCATTTGTTAAATTTGTTCATATTCCTATGTTTTGATTTTTTTTTTAAATCGCGGTTTGAAAAACCTAGGTAAAAATTTCATAGTCCTAAATCAATTAGGAAGACCTGGTAAAAAATACTCCTATCAAAATTGCGATTAGAAAGACCATGTAAAAAAATCAAAATCGTGATTAGGAAGACAGTGTGATTTATTTTCCAAAATCACGATTCAGAAATTCACATAAAAGAAAAAAAAATCTCCCGAAATCGCGATTAGGACATCACCTTCTCATGAAACAAATTTTGTATGTTATATTACCCATATTAATCTTTTTTTTTTCTCTCAAATCTTTGTCAAAATGCCCTAATTTAAATTCAATAGGCCCGCAAATGGGGTACAATATTCTCTCAATTGAGGTGAATAAGTCCAACGAATACCTCATTTATGTAAGTTATGGATAAAATTATCAGCCCATGCATATATGTGGTAAACTTGCTAATGTCCATTAGCTATAAGACCATTTTTACCATTTTCATGTTAATTATAAAAGCATAATTAAAGCCACCAAGGAAAAAAAATGTATGAACCAAACATATTTATTGCAATAGGGGTAATATTGTAATATAGACAATTCATTTTTGGATCCTTGACATTTAGCACCCTCGAAATACGAGAAGTGGACACTTTGCACCCTCGAAATAGAATTAGCACTTATCACCCTCGAATTAACAACAACTCAGCAACTTGTACACTCGAAACAAGATAAATGGGAAATTTGCACCCCTGAGACACAAAATTAACTTATCCCCCTCAATTTAAGAAAAATTAAGTAACTAGCACATACTCGTTTTTTTCAGCAGAATTGACCACCGGGGTAAAGAAAATCTAGTGGTAAAATAGGTAATTTATTTTCGGATATGTTGCAATTTTTCAATAATTATCAATTTTTCAAATATCCTAAAATAATTTCAAAAGAATTCGAAAAGTTTAGTACCTTTACCAATTCATATCACAAAAATAAAATATTAATCCAAGTTTACATTATGGATGTATATTGATGAAACAAAGTTGGAGAGAAAAAATAGTATTCTAGTATCGACCGATATGTTATTGGAGCCATAACTCGATACATTATTAAAAAAAATCAATATTTTATTTGATTACTTTTATACTTTTATAAGAGTATACTTAAAAGAATCTTTATTTTATTTGATTACTTTTATACTTTTATAAAAGTACGCTTTTAATTATTTATAACAAAATTTTAAAGCCCTTTAAGAAAAATACAGGTATAATAGATTTAATTATAAACTAATATACGTTAATAGAGTTAACTTCTTAATTGATAGAATAATAAAATGTCTAATATATTAGTATCATTATTTTTTTGTAACTATGTTACAAAAGGGGTTCCACTATTTTTCTATTAACTTCTTAATTGATAGAATAATAAAATGTCTAATATATTAGTATCATAATTTTTTTGTAACTATGTTACAACAGGGGTTCCACTATTTTAGACGTGTAAGTGTCAGTAAGATCGAACCGAGTCGTACCAATTTTTCGTATCTAGACCGACTAAGTAATTTCGAAATTTGTATTATATGTCAAACCTAATAATTCGTAGTTTGATTAAAAAAACCAAAATGTGTAGTTTTGAATGTTTTTTTTATAAATTTCCTTTATATTAATTTGTAAAAATTTCTAGTAAGGCATCTCGGTCCCAATGTACATCAATTTTTATATTTTTGATAATATAAATGAAAGACTAGTACATATTGGGTTGAACGACTTTTTTACAAAGGTAAAGTCGTTCCTCCGCCTTTACCTTCGTTACACCATCGCAAAAACCAAGGTCAAAGCAAAATCTTCGTAGTTATTTTTCAATTGGAGTGAAGCTCATGAAATAAAAAAAATGAAGAAATTTTGTCTCATTATAATGCAAAAATTTGGATAAGGGTTGGACCCTTGAGGGTGCCAAGTTTCACCAAGTTTCACCATGCACACGCGCCGTCGACGTCCAACCGACCAGCTTGGCTCAACATAGTTCGATCTCGTTTTCATGGATACATGGCCGTGCATTATAAATTTCATTGTCTTGGATACATCGCCCCGCGTTATAAATTTCCACCAAATAGAGGGGGTTAGAACCACAGAAAAAAAATTATTTTCCCATTCAACACTGGTCTCATTCAAGAATCGTTGCAGATCCAAGAGAAAAAGGCTAATCATCATTGAAAGATCTGCAATACTACTTACAATACTACTTACAAATTCTATATATCGTATAAAAAAATCAATTGTCGTGAACTTTCCTCTTCGAATCGAGTACCACATATCTATCATTTCTCTCATCCGTATATTTATAATCTTTTCAATTTTCTATTTTGCGATTTTGTGCTTGATTTGACCACCACATATACTTAGATCTTTACGATAGTACTATAACTTTTTATTTAATAATTAATTTAAAGTAAAATTGATGGATATGGATCAACCATGTGATAATGGTGAGAGCGAAGACGACGCCAAAAACAAATTGCAAGAGCAGGATTTGATATGGGTGGAATTGGAAAGGTTCAAGAAGTAAATTTCTTAATTTGATTTTTTTATGCTTAATTTTTTTATTTTTAATTCAAACATATATATTTATTGTGTTAATTGGGATTTGAGTATCATTCAAATCTGCTGGTCTGTCACCCAATATTTGTTATATTAATCAAGTCATAAGTTAGTTGTGCAGGTCCATTTTGAAGATTCGATTTTTATATATGAATATTTTCCTTCAATGGATTTGTCTTTATATATATATATATATATATATATATATATATATATATATATATATATATATATATATATATAAAACGGCGTCGTTTTAAGCGGCTCAGAGCTGTTGCCTCTTGTACGTTGTGTTGTCGTGATTTTCATTTTCATTTAAATTTCTTAATTTCTGCCTTCGACCAACGACTACCATGGGACCCACTGATCCGTTTTTCTTTTTTTTTTTGCGCTTTAGTGTGGTTGTACTCTGTGCTATTTGTGTTTTCCTCTTTTCCCTTTCTTTTTATTTTTAAAATTTTACGCTACCTTCAAGTTCTGCTTGAATGGCGATGGTGAGTTGTCTTCTACCTTTTTGTTTATAGGCGTAATCATTCCTATCACTAAGTTTGTTGACTTCCAGGTTCATGAATTTCGTTTGGTGTTGTCTTATTCTCTGCTACTCCATATTTGCAGGTTCATGAATCTCCTTTTTTCACATGTTCTTCTCTGCAAGTAGGTCTGTTCCACCTTCTTCCAATTACAATGGTGGCTTTTCTACTCCCTATAAAACCTGGTTTCCAATTTTCATTATGCCTTCAGAATTATTTACCAGGTAAACTTTGTAGAGGTATTTTAAATATATTTTGTTTATTCTTATTTTATAATTGGGTTTATAATTTGAAATATTTTTTCTTAATACAGGATCAAAATTAATTACAGGTTTGTATTGTTTATTATTGCGATTTGATTTTCATGCTTCTTATGGTTTAGACAGTTATTTCTGTTTTGTTCTTCCTGTTCTTGCTAATCACTTTATAATCAATCAATAATTTGGTTGATTTTAATTAGGGAATTATTTTAGCATAGGCCTAATTATGTTATTATTTTTTACAATTTTAATTTTATTTTCTTCCTCAGGGTCAAAGATTGTTAAAGGTATGTTTTGGTTGTTCTTGTTGGATGAAGATGAAGATGAAGGCACTGAAGAAAGTTTGATAAGGGAGGTTTTGATGCATTCCAAAACTTCGTAAAATTGGCTAAGTATGGAGTGACTTAGCTGATAAACTTATCAAGGAATTTTGACTAAGAAATGAAGACATCAGAAGAGTCAAAGTTTCAAGGTCCAAGACTTCTGATCTGCTGAAGAGAAGTTATCAGACTAGTGAAGATCAGCCGACTCAAATCAGATTTGTTCAAGTTTGAGATCAGCCGAGTTCGTCATCAGACTTATACTTTCGTCAGCCAAGTGAAGAAGATCATGAAGTGTTCCCAACGGTAATAAATGCCCCTTGGTGTAATAAATGCTGAAGTACGAGGATATTTAAGACAAATGATTGAAGAAAAGCTTCGCATCAGCCGAGTGCATTTAATGCTGCATTTAATGCTGCCTGCAGAATAGTACTGTTTACAGTACGGACAGACTGCAAAAGAGCCGTTCGCGGATTTTAAGGACCAGTACTCGAGGAATTTGAATCCTGTCTCTCTTCAACGGACATTTTTCAATCCTCAAGTATAAATAGCTGCAAGAGACGAAGAAGGAACAAGCAACACACTTTCTGAGAGAAATTTCCGAAGCAAAATTCTTTAAGTCTCAAGAACAGCTCACTCATCAGCTGAGTCATTTGTTGACGAAAGCAGAGTTGAAGAATCAAGAAAAATACATCTTCTGAGTGATTTTGTAAACAAGAGTGTTGTGCGGAGTTGTGATCCATCTTTGTGAGTGATCAAACTTCAGAGGATAGGTTTTCTGTGTGATCTCCTATTGCGAACTTGTGGTCGTTTCATTTGTTGTTCGACGCAAGCAGAGTATACTGTAAACTTTGTGATTATAGTATAACCCAAGATCTGAGTGACTTGGAAGAGTGGACTAAAGGATATTTAAATCCATATAACCACTATAAAAATTACTTGTGTTTTTACATTGTTTCAAAACTGCATATCTTCTGTTTGCATAAAAACACATTAAGTTAACTGTTTGAAAAAGAACAAAAAGGAGTTTATAAAACTGGGGAAACATTTTTCAAACTGCTAAGAATACTTGTGAAAAACACTTTGAAAATCCGCTGCAAGTACTCTAAGTATTAAAACTGATTTCTGCAAAATCAGCTAAGTAACTATCAGACGAGTGGTCAACAAGACTGTTCAAAGATTTGTTCGCGAACAGAATTGTAACTTACTAATCTGATCAGCTTAGACTGTTCAGTTGGAGTAAAGTTTTAAAGTTAAATTTGAAAGAAAATTTTAAAGAGGTTTATTCACCCCCCCCCCCTCTAAACCTCTTCTGACCACTTGGGACCAACAAGTGGTATCAGAGCGGGTGGTTCATTAGAATCAGCTGCCTGATCAACGAGCTTGATCCGAGTGTTTTTCAAAGGTTTTCAAAAGCTTTTCAAAAGAGCATCTTTTTGAAAAACAAAAACTTTTTGAAAAATGGATTGTATCAGCCATGTTCCCCACATTGCTGGTATGTCTTTTGAGGACTGGAAAATCAGAATGGAGATTTTCCTTGCTGCCTATAATGACAACATGCATACATGTATCATTAAAGGTCCATTCAAATTCACCAAGACCATCATCGTAGATGAAGCTCAAATAGTGGTGGAAAAAGACTTAACAGAAATGACAGCAGAAGAAATAAAGCTGTTCAACCTGGACAAAGTCGGAAGATTCATCATGACCAAAGCCCTGGATAATGATCGGTTTGACAAAGTCAAGCATTGCAAAACTGCAAAGGAGATGTGGGATAAGGTTCGTGACATGAGTGAAGGCAATGATGCTATTAAAGAGCATCAGCTCAGTGTTGCCTTGGAGAAGCTGGACAACTTCAAGATGAAGTCTGGAGAAACCATTGATCAGATGGACATCAGATTCACCAGAACTCTGAATGAAGTTTTGAAGCTGGGAAAGACTTTCACTGACAAAGAGATTTCTGTCAGAGTACTGAAGGCTCTACCTCCCAAGTTCAACATGAAGGTGACAGCAATGGAAGAATCAAGAGATCTGGGCAAGATTTCTCTAACAGAGCTGTTCTCCGCACTCAAGGCTTATGAGTATAAACTGCCAAGGATGGGAATTGAAGAAACCTCAACTTCAGGACCCACAGCTGCACTTGTTGCTGCTGAAAATACCAGAAGACCAGCACAGAAAAGCAAAGAAGTGGACTCATCTGATGAAGCCACTCTACTCAACAAAAAGGAGTACACTGCTGGAGATGTAGCATTATTGATGAACAACTTCAAGAAGTTCTATAAGAGAAAGATGAAAAACAAATACAATCATGCTGCTTCTACTTCTAAACCTAATTTTTCTTCTCAGGATAAAGAAGATTATAAATCAAAACTGATGTGTTACAACTGCAGGAAATTGGGACACTTCATAAGAGACTGCCCATATCCAAAAGCAGAGAAGTACACTGAGGAAGAGAAGAAAATGAGAAAAGAAAGAAAGCATCAGAGAGCCAAGGCAATGATGGCTGAAGCAGAAAAGCCAGCTGCTGTCTACTCATCTGATTCAGACTCAGACTCGTCTGATGAAGAATCGTCTGATGAAGAAAAACCTGCTCTCCTGTGCCTGATGGCAAAGGAATCTGATGACTCTGAGGATGAGGTAACTCCTCAAGAAAATGAACTGTTTAATTCTCTAGAGCAAATGATGTTGAATAATACTACTATTGCTGGAGAGTTTGTTAAGCTTAAGGAAGAGATGAACTTGCTAAAAGAGCAAAATAGTTCACTGAAACTTTTAGCTGAAAAGCCAAAAGAATCAGCTGAATATAAACAGCTTGAGCAAGAGCATGAATCTCTGAAAGCTGAATGTGAGGTTTATAAAGGAAAAATCATGGAACTTGAGAAAATCATTGAGTCTCATGATAAGTCTACTGTTGCATCCATGCATACATCTAGTAAACAGGAGACACCTTTAGAAAAGGAAAAATTAGAGTTGAACCATACTGAAAAATTTGTATCAGCTGACAATAGTAAGGTCATTCTGTATGTTCAAACCTCTAGACCTACCTCAACTGAGAAAGTGGTAAAGGAGAAGAAATCTCCTAAGGCTAAAAAGAGCAAAGAGCCTAGTGTAGGAAATCAGACTAGTAAGACCAAACAGCAGAGTCCTAAGAAGTCTGCTGATAAAGCTAAATTGAATCAATCTGTTGGTAAAACTAAGTCAAAATCAAATGAGCAAGCATCTAGTAAACCAAAGAAGCATAAGAATAAGAAAAATCAAAATGCTTGGTATGGAAATGAGTCATATTATGTGCAACCTGCTGCATATCATCCTATGTATCATGCACCTCAATTTCCTAGTTACTATGCACCTTACCCTGCTCATCCAATGCATGCATATCCTGCATATCATGCACCTTACCCTGCTTATGAACATTATTCATATCATACTGATCATCAACATGACTTATCTGATAACTATGATAAAAATGAAACTGTTCATGCTCCTAAAACTCAGAAACCTAAGAAGCCTAAGACTTCAACATCTTGGGTTGTCAAGGGTGGAACTAATCCTTCAGGACCCTCTCAATAAGGGTACCTAAAACAATTTTATTTTTTGTTTTGTAGGTTAGGATTAGGAGTAGGAGTAAAGTAGAGAAGATTTGGTACTTGGACAGTGGATGTTCAAGGCACATGTGTGGAAACATACATGAGTTGACTGATGCAGTTGCTGTGGATGGTCCAAAAGTCACTTTTGGAGACAGCAAAGAAGGCAAGATTAAAGCTAAAGGAAGATTAATCAAGGGAAACATAGAGATATCTGACGTCTCCTATGTTAAAGGCCTAAAGTATAATCTGCTGAGCATAAGTCAATTTTGTGACAAGGGATATTCAGTCATCTTCTCAACAGATAAGTGCTACGTTGAACAGATTGGTACAAAGAAGGTAATTTTATCTGGAAGACGACAAGGAAATATCTACATAGTTGACTGGAATTCTGCTGACAAGAATTCAAGTATTTGTTTGGTGGCATCTGCACCAAGTGAAGTCAGTTGGCTATGGCACAAGAGGATGAATCACTTAAACTTCAAGACCATAAACAGATTAATCAAGAATGACTTGGTAGAAGGGATTCCAAAAGCAGTCATGAGCAAAGACAAGCTCTGTGACGCCTGTCAGAAGGGTAAACAAATCAAGTCATCATTCAAAGAAAAGAAGCACCAATCTTCTGGAAGAATATTGGAGCTGTTGCATATGGACTTATTTGGACCCATTGATCCAGTCAGCAATGGTGGAAAGAAATACTGCCTAGCTGTTGTGGATGATTATTCAAGATATACTTGGGTGATTTTCATGAAGAAGAAAAGTGAAACCAAGGAACATCTCACAAATCTGATGGAACTGATCCAGAATGAGAAGAGTATCAAGATATTGAAGATCAGATCAGATAGAGGGACAGAGTTTACAAACTCTACTGTTGAAGAGTATTGTAATATCAAAGGAATACATCATGAGTATTCTGCTGCTAGAACCCCTCAACAGAATGGTGTTGCTGAAAGGAGAAACAGAACACTGAAAGAAGCTGTCAGAACCATGATAGCTGAAGCTAAGCTGCCACAAAGATTTTGGGCAGAAGCAACAAATACAGCATGTTTTACCCAGAACAGATGTATGATCAACAAAAATCAGAACAAGACTCCATATGAAGTTTGGAACAACAGAAAGCCAAACATTCATTACTTTAAGATTTTTGGTTGTAAATGTTTTGTATTGAATAATGGGAAAAATCACCTTACTGCATTTGCAGAAAAGGCTGATGAAGCTGTCTTTGTAGGATACTCATCTGTTAGTAAGGCTTATAGAGTTTTCAACAAAAGAACATTACTAATAGAAGAATCTATCCATGTAGTATTTGATGAGCCAAGTCAATTTTCTGAAAAGAATCAAAGTGTAAATCAAGATCTGTCTGCTGATTTACAGAAGTTGGACGTTGGAAGAAATGAAGAATATGTTCCCATCATACTACCTAATCTAAGTTCAGCTGCTAATTCAAGTGCTGTTCATAATCACAGTGCTGATTGTCTAACAGACGAGTTGCTAACAGCTGACAGACCAGAGACTGTTCAACAGACGACACGTGTTCAACAGACTACTACTGGAACTCCAACAGTAGTGTTGCAAGATCATAACAGAGGACAACATCCTGATTTGCAACCTGATCTCAGATGGCTCAAGAATCACCCACCTGAACTAGTTATTGGTGATCCTTTAGATAAAGTGAAGACAAGAAGAGCTGCTGCACAAGATGCTATGTTTGTCACATTTCTATCTCAAATAGAGCCTAAACAAATTGAAGAAGCTCTAAATGACTCCTTCTGGATAGAAGCTATGCAAGAAGAGTTGAATCAATTTGAAAGGAATGAAGTCTGGTACTTAGTTCCTAGACCAAGTCATCAAAGAGTAATTGGCACTAAGTGGGTATTCAGAAATAAGATGAATGAAGATGGTGTTGTCACCAGAAACAAAGCAAGACTAGTGGCCAAGGGTTATTGTCAAGAAGAAGGAATTGACTTTGATGAAACTTTTGCACCAGTAGCAAGACTTGAAGCAATCAGACTGTTTCTTGCCTATGCTGCTCACAAGAACTTCACTGTCTATCAGATGGATGTGAAGTCTGCTTTTCTCAATGGAGAATTGCAAGAAGAAGTTTATGTTGAACAACCTCCAGGATTTGAAGTCTATCAAGAAGAGGACAAAGTATATCGTCTGAAGAAAGCCCTTTATGGACTAAAACAAGCTCCAAGAGCATGGTATGATACCCTATCTGATTTTCTTTTAATTAAAGGATTTCGTAAAGGTAAGGTAGATAAAACCTTGTTCACTATTGAATGGGAAAATCATATATTACTTGTGCAAATATATGTGGACGATATTATTTTTGGTTCAACTAACCAACAGATGTGTGATAAGTTCTCCAAGCTGATGCAGAATAAGTTTGAAATGAGCATGATGGGTGAACTTAATTACTTTCTTGGATTGCAAGTTAGACAGTTGCCTGATGGAATATTCATCAGCCAAGCAAAGTACACAAGAGATCTGTTTAAGAAATTTGGTATGGAAACTAGCTCAACAGCTACCATTCCTATGTCTACAAGTCTTCGTTTGGATAAAGATGAAGATGGCAAATCAGTGGACATAACCAAATATAGAGGCATTATTGGTTCATTGTTGTATCTAACAGCAAGCAGACCTGACATAATGTACTCAGTTGGAGTCTGTGCAAGATTTCAATCAAACCCCAAAGAATCTCATCTCTTAGCTGCCAAGAGAATATTGAAGTATGTTAAAGGCACTCAAGAATTGGGATTGTGGTATCCTAGAGAATCTGGATTTGAACTCATTGGTTATTCAGATTCAGACCTTGCTGGCTGCAAGATTGACAGAAAGAGCACAACAGGTGCCTGTCAGTTCTTAGGCAGTCGTCTGATCTCATGGATGAGTAAGAAGCAAACCTCAGTTTCTATATCTACTGCTGAAGCTGAATATATAGCTGCTGGAGCTTGTTGTGCACAGATACTTTGGTTGAAGCATCAACTAGAAGACTACAATATCAAGATCAGTGGAATTCCAATCTACTGTGACAATACAAGTGCAATCTCTCTTACTCAGAACACTACAAGTCATTCAAGGACTAAGCATATTGAGATCAAGCATCATTTCATTAGAGATCATGTGGAAAAAGGCAATGTAATGATTGAGTATGTTCATACTGATAATCAGATTGCTGACATTTTCACCAAACCTTTAAGTGAAGTAAGGTTTTCAACCTTAAGAGCTGAGCTAGGACTACTTAATTTGGAAGCATAAGCTGAGGGGGAACTCATCAGAAGACTGGAGTTCAACAGCTTAGCAATTCGTTATTATTTTCAAGGATTAACTCTCAACAGACTAGTTAACTTATGAATTCTTAAAACTCAGGGGGAACGTGTAAGACTAGCGGTACTTCTGAATTAAAGATGAAATTTGTTAATGACAGTTAGTTGAAGTTATGTTTTCATCAGAAGACTCAACTATCGAAGATTGAAGTTATTTTATCTAGCTGGATTGACAAACAGCTGAGGAAGGTTATCAGCTATTGGCATTCTCTGATAACAGCATTGTCATCAGGACAATAGTCCATCAGATAAGTGTTTTTATACTCATCTGATTACTTAAGTAAAAGCGAACTATTTAAAAACGTTTTATCCAAAACACGCCTTTACAAGTAAACTGTCGGGCGGTACATTTTCCCGCTCCTCATTAAAATATCTTTTGAATTCGAAAGGTCGTAACTGACGCCGCACGATCAGCACTGACAGAAAAACGGATCTAACGGTTGGCAGATATCACGGAAACCGAAAAACCCCAACTCTATAAATCCTCATCTGATCAGTCGAGTAGCTCTTTACGAACCCTAAACTTTCAAAAGTACTTGTGAGAAAATTTTAAACAAGTTTTCTGCAAAAATCCTTTCCTTTTCACTAACTCTCAACAGATTAAAATGGCTGCTGAAGGTATGTTCTTAGACTATGAAGCCTATTATCAATCTGGTACAAGTTTGATGAAAGAATTGTTGGAGAAATTCAAATCGGCACAGTTGATAAATTTCATGGAGTACAACGAGGGAATAATCTGGACTGACCAGGTTATGGAGTATTACTCAACGGCAAAGGCTGACTATCACAAACTAGAAATCAAAGCAAAAGTGGGTGACAAATCTGTTGTCATCACTCCACAAGTTCTTCATGAACAGTTTGGTTTGCCTAAGTCTGGAAGACACGAAGTTATCGTGCTGACTGAAGAGAAGCACCAACAGTTTTGGACGATCTGCGCCAAGGAAGGAGAGATGTTGTCTGGCAACATCAGAAAGAAACAGCTTAAGGATGAATATCAGCGGATGGCTGATATGGTGTCTAAGCTGATTGAAAATTGTACTTTTTCTCTAGATGCTGTCACAATGAAGCGTTTCAGCATCATGGCTGCCGTATACTATGGAATAGAGGTAAACTGGTCCATCATAATTTGGTATATACTTGCTGATTTTCTGGAAGTGAAGAAGGGAAAAGGCCCTTACACCAACCACAGAATCACTTTAAGTTACCTCTTATCAAAGATGGGCTGTGTCATGTCAAATGGCAAAGAAATTCACAAGTCCAAAGCAATGAACAAGTACCTACCTGTTCAGAAGAGGAAGGCTGATGAGCCTGAAGGAGAAGAAGTTGAGGAACCAAAGGAGGTTCCTGCCAAGAGGCAAAAGAGGTTAGTCAAAACAGCAAGTCTGGCTGTTGAGACTAAAAGGAAGAGGGCTACTGATGAGCCCAAGAAGAAAGAAACAAAGCAGTTGGAGAGAGTGACTTCTGCTGAAGCCACTAAAATTGTTGAGAACATAATGGCTGATGTAAGGACTGGATCCCCTGCATCACCATCAAGAACTCCATCAGCAGAGAGACCTGCTGAGAATGTTTCTAAGAGAACAAGAAGTCAGCAGAAGGATACTGCTACTTCAAGAGTTGTTCAAGGTCTGACAAAGAAAACTGCTAGAAAGCAGATGACGTTTCCTGAAGAACCTACCAATCTGGAAAATGTAGCAAGGAAAGATCCTGAAGCTACTCAAAGGCCTGCCGAAACAGTTGAAACTGTTGTGCTTGACGAAGCTGATGAACAACAGCCAAGTAAGGAAGCACCAACAGCTGAGGTTCCCCAACCTCAAGAAGATCCAGATGTCCAAATCATCTATCCCATTGCTGCTGCTCCTATATCATCTGCTGGACCAGCCCCTGCTGATAAAGGGAAGAGAAAAATTGTGCTAAGGAGAAAGAAAGTCTCCAAAGCTGATAAGAAGGCAAGAGAGGAGGCTGAACAGAGGAAGCAAGATGAGCTTGAAGAGAAAAGAGCTCTTGAATTGAGCAAAGCTCAACAAGCAAAGGATGAGGCCAGAAGAAGAATGTCTGCAGCAGAGAGAAAAGCTGCTGAAGATGCTGAATTGGCCATGGTGATTGAACAAAGCAAGGTTGATGCCTATGGACCTGTCCATGGAGGTGGCATCAAGATTGGTGAAGGGCAGACTGAAGAAGACAAAAAGAAGATACTACTGCCTGCTCCCAAAACCAAGTCCAAAGACAAGTTTGAAGTCAGGAAAGCTTTTGAGATAGTATATGCTGATAAGGAGCTTTTCAAGAAGTTTGAGAAGTCTCTAGCATACTATGATCAGAAGATTATGTTGAGGACTATGTTCACCCAGGAGAAACCAAGATATATCAAATGGAGAGATATCAGGCTGAATAGCTCAATAACTGAACTTCAAAACATGAAGGAGTTAGCTGATGAAGAACACTGGGTTCTGACTTGGCTGAAGACAAACTCCATCCAAAAGGCCCTTGATCCCAGTTATGTAAGAGAAGTCATGCATAACTATGCAAAAAGCTTTGCATTGGAGGAGGCCAAGAAGATTAAAAACACCTTGCCTGAAAAGAAAAAGAAATCTGAAGATGCTGAAGAGAGAGCAATTAAGTTTGCTGTTATGACTGCTCTGAAGAGATGGGTTAAAAAGTCAAAGTATCAGCAAGGATGTTCAAGTGACTTGCCACTGCTGCCAAGTATTCAACAAATCATTTTTGGCAAGGAAGTACAACCGTACCATGAAGTCCCTAAGGGTAACAATGCTCCTGTCAACCCTTGGATCATTGTAAGACAGATTAGACAGACTACATGCTTTAATGATGATGGAACCATTACAAATCTGTTCTACGATGATGTCACTGATGAGCACAAGTCTGCTGACAAGCACAAGTCTGCTGACAAGCCTTTGGCTATTGAAGGGCCATCTAAGACTTCTGAAGATCATCAGATGACGGATTTGCAAGATGTCCCTGTTCATCAGGAGACTAAAGAGGAAGAAGCTGATGCCTCTACTTCATCAGGTGATGAACACTCATCACTGATGGAAGCCTTCCAGTTACTTATTGAAAATCAAATAAAAGATATGGAAGAGAGGAATAGTCTGCAGTTACAGAAGATGAAGACAGAATTGATTGAATCTCACACTCATCAAGTGGAAAGAACGCATCTTCTAACCAGCAGTTCTATCAAGTTAGCTATTGATCAGATTCCTATTCCTCAAGATCATTCACTAGAGTTAGTGAATAGCTTAAGAGAGCTGAACCGTAACGTTGAAGATGTGAAGGGTGATGTAAATCATCTTCACACTGCCTTGAAATCAGCTGAGCACAAGATTGCTGATTTAACTGCAACTTTCATTAAAGTCAGTCATGAAGAGAAGGAAATAAATCTGGGGATGTTGCAAGAAGTAGCAAAGGCTGCACAGGAAGTTCAAAATGAAATTGCAACTATCAACCTAAACATTGACTACTTTAATGATAAGACTGATGTCATCAGCACTGACCTTCATCATCTGACAGCTAGTCATGACGTTGTTAATCAGAATCTAAAAGCTTTATGTGCTGAAGTAAGGATTCCAACAGTTGCCCTCAACCCTGCTGTTGAACCTTCTACTGTCATCAGAGTTGATGATGACAAAAAGGGGGAAGATAAAAGGGAAGAACCAGCAAAGGAGTTTGCTGCTGAAGAATCAGCTATGGAACCTGCTGCTGAAGAACCAGCTAAAGAGACCATTACTGATGAACCAGCAAAGGAGTCTGCTGCTGAAGAAACAACTTTGGAAGAAACTGATGCAACTATTAAAGCCAAGGAAACTGAAGACACTACTGACAAGGCTGAAGTACTTGGAAAGGTGGAAGAAGAAGATAAGATTGAAAAAGAAGACACCAAGTACAAAAATACAGATTCTGCCAGAAAAGCTATGGAAGCTCTGAAAGCTCTTCAAGAACAAGAACTTAAAGAGAAGATGGAAGCTGCCAAAGCAACCCTGGAAGAAGAAGTTGATGAAGAAGATGATGATGAAGAATCATCATATGAATATGAAGAAGTGCTCGAATCTGATGAAGAAGCTGATAGTTAGAAATTGAAAAATCAATTGTAATCAGTTTACTTTTTCAGAAATCTCATCTGATGAATTTGTACATGTAATTCACTTTCTATATCAATAAAATGTTCAAGTTCAATCCAATAAACTTTTTCTATCTCAGAAAATTTTGAGGATTACAATCTTTAGTTTAGGTATTCAACAGGTACTAAGCTGAAGTTTTGTCATCATCAAAAAGGGGGAAATTGTTGGATGAAGATGAAGATGAAGGCACTGAAGAAAGTTTGATAAGGGAGGTTTTGATGCATTCCAAAACTTCGTAAAATTGGCTAAGTATGGAGTGACTTAGCTGATAAACTTATCAAGGAATTTTGACTAAGAAATGAAGACATCAGAAGAGTCAAAGTTTCAAGGTCCAAGACTTCTGATCTGCTGAAGAGAAGTTATCAGACTAGTGAAGATCAGCCGACTCAAATCAGATTTGTTCAAGTTTGAGATCAGCCGAGTTCGTCATCAGACTTATACTTTCGTCAGCCAAGTGAAGAAGATCATGAAGTGTTCCCAACGGTAATAAATGCCCCTTGGTGTAATAAATGCTGAAGTACGAGGATATTTAAGACAAATGATTGAAGAAAAGCTTCGCATCAGCCGAGTGCATTTAATGCTGCATTTAATGCTGCCTGCAGAATAGTACTGTTTACAGTACGGACAGACTGCAAAAGAGCCGTTCGCGGATTTTAAGGACCAGTACTCGAGGAATTTGAATCCTGTCTCTCTTCAACGGACATTTTTCAATCCTCAAGTATAAATAGCTGCAAGAGACGAAGAAGGAACAAGCAACACACTTTCTGAGAGAAATTTCCGAAGCAAAATTCTTTAAGTCTCAAGAACAGCTCACTCATCAGCTGAGTCATTTGTTGACGAAAGCAGAGTTGAAGAATCAAGAAAAATACATCTTCTGAGTGATTTTGTAAACAAGAGTGTTGTGCGGAGTTGTGATCCATCTTTGTGAGTGATCAAACTTCAGAGGATAGGTTTTCTGTGTGATCTCCTATTGCGAACTTGTGGTCGTTTCATTTGTTGTTCGACGCAAGCAGAGTATACTGTAAACTTTGTGATTATAGTATAACCCAAGATCTGAGTGACTTGGAAGAGTGGACTAAAGGATATTTAAATCCATATAACCACTATAAAAATTACTTGTGTTTTTACATTGTTTCAAAACTGCATATCTTCTGTTTGCATAAAAACACATTAAGTTAACTGTTTGAAAAAGAACAAAAAGGAGTTTATAAAACTGGGGAAACATTTTTCAAACTGCTAAGAATACTTGTGAAAAACACTTTGAAAATCCGCTGCAAGTACTCTAAGTATTAAAACTGATTTCTGCAAAATCAGCTAAGTAACTATCAGACGAGTGGTCAACAAGACTGTTCAAAGATTTGTTCGCGAACAGAATTGTAACTTACTAATCTGATCAGCTTAGACTGTTCAGTTGGAGTAAAGTTTTAAAGTTAAATTTGAAAGAAAATTTTAAAGAGGTTTATTCACCCCCCCCCCTCTAAACCTCTTCTGACCACTTGGGACCAACAGTTCTTTAGGTTCTATTTTCTTACTGTGCTTGTTCTCAACAGTGTTTCCTGTTTCTGCTTCGTGTTCTTGCTAATTAGTTGAGATGTGATGTTAAAGGTATTTTTTGGTTGTTCTTTAGGTTCTATTTTCTTACTGTGCTTGTTCTCAACAGTGTTTCCTGTTTCTGCTTCGTGTTCTTAGTTGATATGTGATCGATAATTTGCTTTATGTGGACTAATTATGTTTTATGTTGTTGATTAATTTTTTAGTCTTTGTTGAACTTGGTTTAACCGTTTGTTCGATTTTAACCAGAGTTATATTATTGGTGTTCTTGGTTTTTTTTTGTTTGTTTGAACAAATTTTGGTTCATGTTGGACCCATTTTTTTTTTCTTTTTCTCAATCAAAGTTTGTTAATGTTGCTTCTGTGTGTATTTATTTTGTAATGGATTTGTTGTTGTTTCTTCTTGGTTGGGGTTGGAGTGGATGTGTCTCTGGTTTATGTCCATTTGTTTTTGAGGCAGAATCTAGGATTTTTTTTTAAGTTGGTGTCATGGATCCTAAGAGTGATCCAAAAGGTTTGCGAAATAAGAAGGATAGAGCTAGGTATGCTTCTCTGGATTTGTCCTCGAAAGAGGCGTTAGTTGAAAAGAACCGACGTGCACGTCGTACGCGCTCGGGTGATCCTGTTTCTTCATCTGATGTTCCTGATTTATTATTTGATGGCTTGCATTCTGTAAGTGGTGAACGTGGCCATGTTGATGATCGTGAGTGTTTTATAGTAAACGATGAATCTACATTTATGGATACTAGTCCTGCTGATGCTTTGATCTGTGAACAGCGTACGTTATTTTGTTTTTCGTATTTCTAGATTTTCTTTTATCTTTTTTGTATTAGATTTTTATTTTTATTTGGGTTTTCAAATTTTTGCAGATGCATTGGAAAGAAATACAACTTCTGATGTTGTACAACGTGAGTACTTTAATTTATTGTTCTATACATCGGTCTTATTTTACTCCATATATGGGATTCTTATTTCTATATTTGTTTTTTTCTTTTTTGTTTTATATTTGATTTTTATTTTGGTTTTCAAATTTTTGCAGATGCATTGGAAAAAAATACAACTTCTGATGTTGTGCAACGTGAGTACTTTAACTTATTATTCTATGCATCGGTCTTATTTTACTACATTTATGGGAAATATTCCTGTACATGGTATTAGTTGTGATCAGCGTAACTTAACTTTTCTTTCAAATTTGTAGATTTTTTTTTGTAATTGTTAGTTTACATTTCCTTATATTTTGGTTTCTTAAATTATTGCAGATGATACACCTTCTTCTAGGTGTGGTACTTCTGATGTTGTCCATCGTGAGTACTTTAATTTATCGTTCAATGCATCGGTCTTATTTTACTATATTTATGGGGAATATTTCTGTTGATTATGTTAATTGTGCTCAGCGTAAGTTATTTTTCCTTTTAATTTTGTAGATTTTCTTTCTAAAAAAATACGCTTTCTTCTTTGTGTGATTCTTCTCATGAGGGCCACCGTGAGTCTTTATGGTATCTATTCAATGCGTTGAATTTCTTATTTGATTCCTTTTTTTATGTCTACTATATATTTTATTGCATCAGATCCTGGCATTGTTTCAACTGATACTGCTGTTTTGGATAATCGTGCAAGGGCTCATTTAAAATATGCTTCTATGGATTCAATCGAGAAGTCTGTCTTCTTGAGCAAGCGCCGAGCTCAGTATGCTCTCCGTCGAAAATCAACACGGCTGTGTGTGACTGGTGTTTCAACTGACGGTGTGTGTTTTTTTAGGCATTTCTTGTTTTGTTGTATTTGGTTTTATATTGTTCTTTTTCTTATTTTGCCTGTGTTATATGTGTTTGTAGGCCAATCGCAGGCGTCTTTGCCAGGGGTTTCTGTATCTTCACGGGGGCCTTTACCTACTTCACGTTTTGATAGGATTACTAATGTTCCGCTTTTGGTGTGGTCTCTTCCCCTACAAGACCCGTGTTGTTTTTGTGGAGCTTTTCGATTTTATCGAGAACCTCCAGGGTTTTGTTGCTGCAGTGGTTCAGTAGTTTTGGCTCCGATAGTAGCTTCCCCGACTTTATGGTTTCTTTTTACTGATCCTAATTCGGAGCTTGCTTGTGAGTTTCGTAGAAAAAGCAGGTCGTATAATCATGGTTTTGCTTTTACTTCAATTGGAATGACTATAGACCCTGATTCCTGGTGGGCTAGGAATGGTGTTTATTCTTTAAAGGTTCTTGGTAAGGTGACTCATTTTTTCAATCCAATTGATGGGAAGCCAAATCTGACTGGATTGTTGCAGCTATTTTTTTTGGATTCGGCTGACGATGTTAGTGACGAAGTTTTGGTACGTAGAGATTTACGGCGTGATGTGATGTCTATTCTTATCAACGCTCTATCTAATAATCCATATGGACAGTTCTTTAGGCGTTTACGATCATGGGATAATCTAGGTGATGCACGTATTGTTATTAGGACCAGTCCGGCTTTGGATCAGAGGAATTGTAATGTTCTTACTGTAGATGATGTTGCCGGTGTTTGGAAGGACGGTGAGGAGGATGTGTCTGGTTCTCAGCGTGATATACGCGTATACACGGAGGAAGGTCGTACCCACAAGGTTAATTACTATTATAGATGTTACAATCCATTACAATATCCTGTTCTATTTCCTAATGGAGAGCCTGGTTGGCATGCTGCTATTGCCAAGAAAATGTTACCAAAAGGCTCAATTTAACACAACGTACCTTGCGTAGGGGTTGATGTTGTTGATGTTGGTGATATGGGATCTGTGGATAAAATTTTTGCAAATGAAGAAGAAGGTGATGCTTGTTCTCCCCTCTCACCCTACCAATACTTCCAAATCAATGTATATTTGTTTATTTTTTCTGCTTGACTTTTTTTTTATTCTTTTTTGCTTTTGTTGTGCAGTATTACAGGGGAAAATGAAGGGACGTTCTAATGTTTCGTGTCGAGAGTATTCGTGTTATCAGTTTCAAATCCGTACTAATGATCATTCGCTTTTGTTGCATGCGGGACGATTGGGTCATGAATTCATTATTGACATGTACATCAAGTTGGAAACATCTCGTCTAGATTATTATAGATCGGAACAGACTCAGAAAGAGCTTCGTACTGAATCTTATCAGGGTATTGTGGATAGTGTACACGTTCATGGTCAGAGTGATCCTTCGAGCATCGGTAGGAGGATTATTTTGCCGTCTTCTTTTATTGGTGGTCCGAGAGATATGAGAAAGCGATACATAAATGCCATGGCATTGGTTCAAAAGTACGGTAAGCCTGACCTTTTCTTGACGATGACCTGTAATCCTGCTTGGAAGGAGATAGCTGATAATTTACTTCCTTTTGAAAAAGTTCATGATCGTCCTGATTTGGTGGCAAGGGTATTTAGGGCAAAGCTTGAGGAATTGAAGGATGAGATAATTAAGAAGAAAATATTTGGTGAGGTCGCTGGTTATGTTTATGCTGTTGAGTTTCAGAAGCGTGGTTTACCTAATGCTCATTGGGTTATTATTTTGGCTGGTAGACACAAGATTATTTCTCCAACGGTATATGACAAAATTATATCGGCTGAGCTACCCGATGGAAGTAATCCTTTACTGCGATCTTTGGTTGTCAGGCATATGATGCACGGTCCCTGTGGCGATTTGAATAAAAAAAATGTGTGCATGCGAGAAGGAACATGCAAGAATCATTATCCCAAAGATTTTTCCGAATATACTTCCAATGGTCCTAATTCTTATGCTGTTTATAGGAGAAGAGATGATGGGCAGTCTGTGTTTGTAAGAAATGTGCGACTTGACAATCGATGGGTTATTCCATACTGTCCATACTTATTGGTAAAATTTGATTGTCATATTAACCTGGAGATTTGTGCAGATATTAAATTGGTTAAGTATTTATATAAGTATATTCACAAAGGTCATGACAAGGTTGCTTATCATGTAGTATCTGCTACTGAGGCAGAAGTTTCGGATGAAATTCAGTCTTACCAAGATGGTAGATGGATATGTGCTATTGAAGCTTTGTGGAGGATCTATGCTTTTTCGATGACTGAAATTTATCCTCCTGTGATTGTTATGCTTGTTCATTTGCCAAATCATCAGCCGTTACGCTTTGGTATAGTTCGACCTTTGGAAGAAGTGATTGTGGTCTGTATCTACGTGAACCTGAGATTTATTGACTGTCATCGCAAAGCACGACCTTTGTAAGATGATTGTGGAA
This sequence comes from Penstemon eatonii, assembly GCA_038501285.1. NCBI lineage: Eukaryota > Viridiplantae > Streptophyta > Magnoliopsida > Lamiales > Plantaginaceae > Penstemon > Penstemon eatonii. Next base: position 61,460,227 of record CM076710.1, read on the forward strand.
GCTAAACTTATTATATGGGATGAGGCGTCAATGGCTAATCGCTTCTCTATTGAAGCATTGCATTTTTCGTTAGTGGACCTTTGCGAAGTTCGTAAACCTTTTGGGGGAAAGATTGTTTTGTTTGGGGGAGATTTTCGACAAACTTTGCCCATAGTTGTGCATGGTTCTAGAGAGTCCATGATGGAGGCTAGCTTTGTTAGTTCATTTTTGTGGAATGATGTGATATGGTTAAGGTTGCATGAAAATATGAGGGCTAGGGAAGATCCTCTATTTACTACATTTCTTTTGGAGGTAGGAAATGGGGAGGTTCCTTATTTGTTTGGGGACAATATCCAGCTTCCTTCGTACATGATTATTCCGTTTGTCGATGTAAATATTTCGTTGGATGAGCTTATAAATTGTGTATATCCTTCTTTTGACAAATTTTTGACTGATCCTTTTTCGATGGTAAATCGCGCTATCCTTACGCTGAAGAACGAATGTGTGGCAGTGCTGAACGATTTGTTAATGGATCAATTTCCTGGTCAGTTGAAAGAGTATGTCAGTTTTAATAGGACAACTGATGCCTTACAACAGTCTGAGTATGAATATTATTTAAGTGGTGTTACTGCTAGTGGTTTACCCCCGCACGTATTGAAGTTGAAAATTAATTGTCCCATTATGTTGCTGCGCAATTTAAATCCCATAGAAGGCCTTTGTAATGGAACTCGTTTGATATGTACAAAGTTGGGTGATAATTTTATTGGAGCGAAGATCACGACTGGTGATTTCAAGGGTAATCATGTTTTTATTCTGAGAACTCCATTGGAGTCTTCTGATAAACTCAAGTGTCCTGTACCTTTTAGAAGACTGCAGATTCCTGTAACGCCGTGCTTTGCGATGACAGTCAATAAATCTCAGGGACAGACTTTAGATTTTGTTGGTCTGTATCTACGTGAACCTGTATTTTCTCATGGTCAGCTTTATGTTGGTCTCTCTAGAGTTAAGTCTTCTTGTTCGGTGAAAGTGCTAATTCATCCAGATTCAAGGAGCGATGGTGGTGCTGATCTTACAAAGAAAATTGTGTTCAAAGAATTTCTTACAATAGCATGGAGAGAGTGATGAAGTTGTGGTCTTTATGTTTAGGTCTATTAATGGTGTCTCTTTTGTTGTGAGCATATTTGAATGTTAGTAGTGTGTTCTTTATGTTTTTGGTCTATTAATGGTTTTTCTGTTAATGTGAGCATATTTGTTAGTAAATACTTTTATCTGGTAATTTTATGCTTGTATGCTTGCCTAGGTAAGTTAAGATACTCTTTTTTATATGGACTTTGTTTGTTTTATTTTGAATCTGCTTCCTTTTGATTTATGTGGCATAGTGATAGTGAAATTTTTTTTTTCCCTTAATTTTTGTTAGCATGTTACTATGTTAATTATTTATGTGTTAAATTTATTATGCTGTTTCCTCTTCTGGTATGTTAGGATGATATTTTTTGATGTGCACTGTTTTTTCTCTCCTTTCAAATTTTTTTTTTCTTTTCATTAGGTTACTTCAATTACTGAAAGATCTATTTTTTGCAGTGATATGGCTGCCAGAATGTTACACATTTGTGACGTTGACGAGGATACAAAGTCGTGGAAAGTTAAATTGATTGTGGAGGAAAAAACACAGCGTCGTCCATCTAAGACTGGTTCTACAGATTACCAGCGTATTGTGTTTGCTGATGAGACGGTATACATATATTTTTATAGTTTTTTATTATATATATTTATATGGGTATAATAATGATGTGGAATACATACTTTACCCAGGGGCAGAAGGTGGTTGTATCAATATTTGGTAGTGACATCGAATATTTCAAGGATAGTTTTGAACTTCATAAGACGTATGTCATCACTAGACCAAAAGTGAAACGATGCGATCCTCGATTCTGCAAGTTTGGTTATTCATATGCTTGAACTATTACAAAAAAAACTCCCTGTGAACTGGTGGATGGCGAATTTATACCACCATCTGTTCTGAAAGTCCAGTTTACGTCTCTGGTAGATCTGATAAGCCGGGCTGGCACTGGTGAAGTGATAAGTATGTTTTGTATATTATTGTTCTCTTATTGCATTTAATTTTGTGGTTTTGTTATCTGTCTGATGATTAACTGTGTAGATGTGCTTGGAGTAGTTATTGATAAAAAAGAACGACGAACATTTACTGCTTCTGATACTGAAAATGTGGTAAAGGAGTATGCGATTATTGATCAAGAGTAAGCTTGTTTTAGACTGTGTGAATGTTTAATTTCAAGTGCATCATATTGTTCTATTAGCATATTTCAATTTCTGGTTTCTAATGTGAATGATTAGGAAAAAGGTTGTTGTACTTACTTTGTGGAATGCTGTTGCGGAATCTGAAGGTCCCCTTATTGACCGTGCTGTGGACTGTTTCCCTATTATTAAAGTTTCCAACTTATCTATCTCCAAATACTATGGTGCGATTTTTACTTATTTTGGGCTAAGTTACCTTTTTTAGGCATTTATAATGTGGATTGAATTTCTGTATTTATTAATGTCATTACTTTGTTGCTCCAGGAGGTTCTCTTGGATCGACACCTTCTACTGTTGTTGTCCTGGATCCAGAAATTCCAGAATGTGAAATTCTGAAGACTTGGTAATGAGCTTAACCTATATTTGTGCTTCTGTTATTGGGTGCCTATTTGATTGATGTAATTATGGTCACTCTTTAGGCGCTCAAATAATGTAAAAATTATTGTTGAGATGATTACAAAGGATCACTTCTTGCAAGCTGAGCCGTTGGGTGTGTTTCCAACTGATAAACTGTTTTCTGTTGCTGATGTTATCTCTGAGGCTAAGGTATACATTTTTTTTTATATACCTTCAATTTTTTTGTGGCTTTATTGTTTGATTCTACTTTTGTATGTTTATTTAGGTGGATAAATTAAATTTTCTTTTTAATTTGGTAAAATTCAGCTTGATAGGTTTACTGTCAAAGTGTGTGTTAAAATCACGGATCAGGATCAGAAATATTTTTACATGGCCTGTGAAAAATGCTTCTCAAGCATTGATGCTGAATTCAATTATTCCTATACGTGTTCTGCTTGCAAAAAAATTACACTAGCAAAGCCCAGGTTTTTCTTAATATAATTGCTTTGACTTAATTTTTTTTTTTTTTTTTTTTGACAATTGTTCTTGTGTTGTAGGGAAAAAATACATGCTAATATTTATGATGAAAGTGGTAACTTGGATGTTACTGTTTTTGGACCACATGCTATCAATATAATGCAGTTTGACTCGATTATGAACATGAAGGTTTTTGATGAGGTGATTAAATCTTTGCTCGTATTCTGTTAAATTAAATAAATCATTCTTCATATCTTTTTATTTTTTTGTTCTGTTTAGATGCAGGAAAATTTCATTTCATCCAACGAGATAAATAAATCTCTTTCTGGAGCAATGTTTTTCATGAAGATCAGAAAAAAACCACATCATTTTGGTGGTATTAAACAGTTTCAATATGTTGTTATGAATCTACTGTGTATTCAAAGTGTTGCACCAAATTTATCTGAGACACAACCTCATATTGGGACTTCTTTTGTGAATGGTCAACTTAAAGATGGTATGTCATATAAACTTCATTTGGTAAAAGGTTCTTTTATTTTCATTAAACCAAATTTTTTTCTCTTTTTTTATGAAAGCAGGTGTTAAACCAAGTGCTAAAATAGAAGTGGCTGCAGAGTCTGTGATTTTTTCTGCCAAAAGAAAATAATTGTGGAAATTTGAAGTGTTTTGTGTAATACAGTTTAACTCTGTTTTAGTTTATGCTTGGTCAAACTAATCTATTAATTGTACTATGGATAATATTAATTTCAACTTTTTATATGACACTAATATATTTGGGTATCTTTGAAAATGGTTTTTTTATTTATTGATAGAATATGGTTATGTTCAGTTTCTGCCTTTTCAATTGAGAATAGGGTATAAATGTCTGAAATGGAGGTTTTTTATTTTCTAAGATTTTTTTACCAACTGATATTTTACTTTAATTTTACATTCCTGAATTAACCTTGGTCCTATGTTGAGAGTGATCACCAATGCTAAAACCTCTTTGACTACTCTATCTATATTTTGTTTAGAGACTTTCACAAAAAAAATTTTTTTTTTTTAATACCATCCGAGTGGACTATCAATAGTTTGTAATTAATTGAACAGCCCAATAGAGACTGGTCCATAGAAACGCAATTTATTGCATCTGGGCCGAATACATATCAGTAAAAAAGTTCCAGGGTCTGCAGTGTAATTGAGGTAGTCCACAAATACGAACATAAAATAAAATTTATAAATATAGATGTTTACAAAGGCAAAATAATAAATGTTTGAAAAATCTGTATCAAAAATGCCAAAACTTACTTCATTAACTTCCTTTATTAACGTGTGATACGCCTTTAAAAAAACATACATAATTCATTGCTATAATGGATAAGTTATTAATCAAGGTCTTAATCTAAGTCGTGCATTGACGATGGAGGTGGTAAGGGTCCATTTGATGTTGCATTTTGATGGTACGATCCCAACATATCCCCCCTCATACTCATTAACCGTAGGTTTTCTTGCATGGCATAGTTATTTATTCTATATCTTGGTAATGGAACACATGAAGGAATGTGGTAACTACCATTACCGTCAAAATTGTTAATGTGAAGATGATCTTGAACGTATAGAGTCAACCTACTCAATTGCACTACATCCACGATATCTAACATATGTTGAAGGTCTTCATAGTTCGATAAACAACGGAGGCCATCGACAAAATTATTGTTAGGAAGCATGTACCAAATACATTCAGGTATGTAGCCAGCAATTTCATGCACTGCGTATACTAGATCGATAAAATGAATCCTGCGGACGTTGGCCTCTTAAATCACAGCATTAGTTCCGCCGAAATATTCTAGCGATCCATTATTCATCATGAGTTTGCCCCTGTGACAAATATCGAATTCAAAGTACCGAGCCATTGCTTATACCTGTAATTGTTAAATTATTGAGCTAATGCTTCGTACCACAAATAAGTTAATTTAAATTTTTTTTATGTATGTTATATTAAAAAAATAATTTAAGACTTATGACATACCAGTATTGGAGAGTTCAATCTTAGGCGTATAGAAAATGTGAATGATGGTGAGTAAAAATTATCGTCCTTTTATAAGTTTTCAGATATATGCATAATTGATAGAATGGTTGCTTGTTTCAGGACTCACGTGGCTACATAGGTATTATAATGTCACATTGTGAAGCGTGCCATATTTTTAAATGTATATGCTATGAATATTATTTTCATATTATATAAATCAATTAATTTTTTTACTTGGATAAATCAAAACAGGTATTGTTTTATTGATATACATAAATTTTAGCCTAATTTATTTATGGTGTGATTTATCAATTTCGTCTCTCCAATATTTCGCTTGCCAGATTTGTTTTTTTTTTTTTACAGTATAGTATATCACAATATTTACTGTTACCATTATAACATAACATATTTCGCTGTTCAACACCGTCTTTTAAATTGCTATTTTAGCGGCAATTGACAATTCATATCTTACAATCCTTCAATGCATCAATATAGTCTATTACATTAATTCCTCTTATAATTGTAATGTAATATATTTGTTCTTCTTAACTTTTTTGTAACATATTCGGTAATTTTTTTGTTGTAGGATGACATATTGATACTCTTAAATTCGTATTACAGGTTTTTTTTGGTGACAATTTCGGTACTTTTTCCATTATAATCTAACATATGAAACTCTTAACTTCATATTACATATATTTTTGTACTGGATATGTCTTGCTTATTAATATATTATATTAAATCAGTCCCTCTTGTAATTGTTATTTAACATGTTGTCCCTCTTAACTTTATCGTAACAAATTCGGCAACCTTGTGATTGTAGTATATCACACTGGAGCCTTTTAAATCCAAATTACACCCATTGTATGTCGTAAATTTCATTTTGGGCCCTTGAAAGTTTTAGAATTTTAAAATTGGATCTTTAGTTTTTTGCTTCAGGTAAATACTCCCTCCGTCCCAATAATCTTGCTCTCTTTATGTTTGGCACGGAGTTTTAGACAATTTGTTAAAAAAGTAAACTTTTGACTTTTTTGTGAGAGAAAGGGAGTCATGTTTTGGGACGTCCCAAAATAGAAATAGGAGCAAGAAAAATGGGACGGAGGGAGTACATTTTTTATTGGGACATCTTCTTCAATTTCAGTCTTATTTGGTGTTCCTAAACTAATTTACAGGTACAATTCATGTGGTACATCTATATAGGGCTGAAAATCAAACCAAGCTACTCGATACTCGACTCGAGCTCATTCGATAAAAGCTCGTTTGAGCTCGGTTCGTCACACTAATCAAACAAGCTTGAACATCTTTTTTCGTTCGATAACTTTTGAAGCTTGGCTCGAGCTCGACTCGACAAGCCAAAAATTTAAAAAATACATGTAAAATATCAACATACTCGATAATCGGTTCGAGCTTGTTCGATGAAAGCTCGTTTGATCTCGGCTCGATTGAAAATCAAACCAAACTCAAACACAAAATTTCAATCTCGATAAAAATTAAAATCAAGCTTTAACAGTGTGTCGTTCGGTACTACTCGGCTCGATTATAGCCCTACATCTATAACTTTATTATTTTATTGAAAAATGTTTGATTTTTTTTTCATAAATCCATTATTCGAGTATTTCAGCTAAAAAAATTATGCTTAAATTAAAACTTCATTTAGATTGTATATGAATTGAAGATATCTGTTGATAAATTTTTTTTTGGTTGAAGTGTGTGCTCTTATAAATGATAAGGATAAATACCTTTTAAACATGATATAAAATTCCTTGTATTACATCATCGGTACCCTTCCCACTAATACATTGAATTGTGTGCCAGTAACAAATTAAAATTATTTGCTTATATTACCTAGACAAAGCATAAATCTATTCTGCACTATATATATAGGCTATATACTCAAACAAAAACATACTAACATATCTTACCCATGTATAAATAAAAATACAAAATGAAACACGTTGCATCATTCTTATACACACTTATGGTAAAGGATATATCTAAAATAAATCTAAAAAAAGCAAACGTACTTTTTTTTTAGATATGTCCTGCTCCGTCTGTGTGTAAAAGAAAGATAGCATCGTTCTAACAAATAAATCATCCTTCTTCGAGAAGATAGTGTCAATTGAAGATATTTTGTCGTAAAACAGTGAAACATATTTTGGGTTTTTTTTTTTATTATTTAATCACTTTCTTTGGTTTTAGATTTTATTTATCCGATATATCTTTATCAATGTAGTTTATTACATTTCTCTTTATTCTAAGTAAGAAAATTTTCAAGTGTGTTAATTAATTTTGTTAAAAATAATATATTTATTAAATTAAAAAAAACCACTTATTGATATAAAATTTTGCCTCCTAATTTCTTCTAGAATATAGGTGATGATAGACTTGACTCTAGATGTATAGTTCCAATTTTTTGCTTTAAGTGTGACTTGGCAAATGATTTATTTCGGTAAATTTTAATTGTTTAGTAAGATTGGTTATAACTTGATTATTATTGTTGATAAAGGTGAAATAGGACCTAAATTGTTCATATGCACCCTGCTACAGTGTTCTACGATATGCGAAAAAAAAAATCCTGCAACAATAGACATCAAAAGTGTGAACTCGTTTTTTAAATCAATTTGAATAATATTTATTTCACTTACTTAAAATTAAAGTCTATTTAAATATTGTGATATACTATATTGAAAAAAAAAAACAAATCTGGCACGAAAAAATTTGGAGAGACAAATTCGATGAATCACAGCATAAATAGATTAGGCTAAAATTTATGTATATCTTTAATGTGAACTGTTTTTTTTAAATTGTTGAACTAAGCTAATTTTTTCTTGTCACTGAAGTCAAACGAATGAAGTTCAATATAGATTGGTGAAAAGAAAATAGAGTGTCAAAGTAATGACTATAATCATGTCTTTGCATATCATCCCTTATCATGAATGTGTATTATAATGGAACTATTTTTAACTGTGAGTTGAAGAATCATAAATCTACTTAAAAGAGCAATACATATGATATCTAACAATCCAAAGTACATTAAATATAAAAATGTCTTCTTAAGTACTTAAATGCAGATTACAAATTTAAGATTAATTGAAAGAGAAACAAATACGATATCCAACAATCCAAACAAAATATGGAAAGGCTTCATAAATATGTAAATTCTAAAATTTTGCATTCCAAACTATTTTGTTTTTCCTGTGACCACCTCTTTCACCATTATCACATTCTTCCTTGGTTCGAACTTGAATGAATATAATTTTCCATATTCCAAACCATTCAATCTGCGAAACGAACACCATCCTTTCGTCATCTCAGTCTTAGTTGGCTTCTTTCTGAGTGTAACTATATGACGAGATTGAATAGGAACATATTCTAGCATCGCTTTTTTTCTCTCTATCAAACCAGTTGCAACCGCAAATTCCTTGCACATATGCTGAATTAAACATATACAACATATAACGTAAGGAAAAATACATCATCTTTAAACTACATATTTATAGGGAGTATATAATATAAAAACCATAAAAGTAGATAAAACGAAATCTAAATACCACTCTTGATTTGTTATGCCGTTTCAGAGAAATTTCCATGTACAGAGCAGATTTGGATTTCTTAATATCCCCAGCTTTTTCACTTGCAATCGTAAATTTCTTGCGAAGATGCTGGATTCAACATATAAAACAAATAATGTAAGAAAAAAAACATCATTTTAAACTACATATTTATATGGAATATATAACAAAGAAAAAAAAATTTAAACAAAACCAAATCTTAATACCCCTTTTGATTTCTTAGGCAGATTTGTAGGAATTTCCCTGTCCAGAGAAGATTTGGATATTTTAATATTCCCAGCTTCTTCAACATTCACATCTGTTTTATTTTTCATACTATAAGTTAAACAAAAAAAAAAAAAAAAAAACCCAATATTTCAAAATAAAAATCAGAGTATATTTCTAACCTTGTTCTTCATCAGGATGAGTATTCATGATATTAAATTTCCTATCACATTGATTTATTCCAAACACTGTAACATCAAAAATTGAATTTGCAGATAAAGTAAACATAACAAATTCCCCAAATTCAAGTTTAGCATATTTCACAAATTTATTCCAGCCCCTAGTGAAGAAATATCGTTTATCAGTGGTTTGTTCAAGCTTCACGTTCCATGTTTCACCAGAATGTATTCTTAGTTTAGCTTTTACAGGCAAAATTTCACCGTGCAATTTCACGAAACGCGGAGATATTTGCTACATAAAACAAAGAATCAATATTTAATCTATAGATAAACAACAGAATTTTTTTTTTATTTCGAGCTAGGAAGAAAGAATTTCATACAAGTTCCTGGCTGAAATTCTTGTTGATCAGAACCTTGATGAAGGAATATCTTGAAGGCGGTCCCATTTTTTAGCTTCTGACTGTTTATGCGATCTAATTAGGGTTATTTGATTTTCGGAATTATGTCCGATTTTTGATGAATTTTACCATATAAATATTTAGGCTATTTTCATTTATAGTCCTTCATGGTTCATCATATTACAAATAATGCACTGTTTTTAAAATAGGTTTATCACCCCTAAGACTTGTAGATATTACAAAAAACCTTTTAGATTGTTCAGAGTAAATAATTTTTTTTACCTTAGGAAAAAAACATTTTATTTTCCGAGTTTACCCTTACATAAACTCATGGAAAATTATAATCATACTACTAAATTTTATATCTGATAAATTAATTTATATCAAGTAAGGATATAAATTTCAATAAACTTCTATTTCACATCAAAATAACGCGCTATCAAAACTTATCTTAAATTATATATAACTTATCAATTTATCAAGAAACAACTCGAATAAAAATGTATAATTTTCATTTACAAATTGATTTTATTAAAATATCTTGAAAATGGAACACAACACTTAGTTAGGTAAAATCTAATTAAATAGAAAAAAATGAAAAAAATAAAATAAAATAAAATTCTTGAACAAAAAAATCTAGAACTACTCACCTTTATACAACACATTGTAGTATAACACATTGCATCCTTTTAAATCGCCTTTATGTATCAGATGTCCCTTGACCAAGAAGGATTTAAATCGAGGGATATGCACGGATGACGGGGTCCTGAGTGAGAGAGCCAACATGATACCAACCCCAAGACGACCCCCTCAATATATCAGTGAAGAATTGTAATTTTATGCTTGTATGCTTGCCTAGGTAAGTTAAGATACTTTTTTTTATATGGACTTTGTTTGTTTTATTTTGAATCTGCTTCCTTTTGATTTATGTGGCATAGTGATAGTTAATTTTTTTTTTCTTAATTTTTGTTAGCATGTTACTATGTTAACCTTCTATCTGACTTCGAGCTCTGCTGCATTAATCAGTGCCGAGGTCCCAACCCAATCTCCGGCGCCCTCTCCCCGAACGCTACCTTTATCGCCTCCACTTTATTCTTCCCGACCAAAACCCCCGGCCCCTTCACCACCCCAGTGGCACGTCCACCCCGTGTCTAAAATCCCTCTATATTATTTTAACTAACAAAAACTCCTCCCGTGTTATTTTTTATTAACAAGAAAACCCATTTGAAATTTCTTTATAAATCATAGGGAAAGTTTTGTTAATTGTTTAAGTGAAAAGGGGGTTATTGTCAATTTTCAAAGATAATAGCTGAATTTTTTATATTTTTTAGGTGAAGAGGGGTACTTTTGTATCCTTTGATATGGGTGTAATTATCATTTCAATTTTAAAGAATTTTTTCGCTAATAAAATATAACACATAAATTTTTTTGTTGGTAACTTGTTAATTAAACAAAGTATTTGAGGTGTTTTTTCATTTAAATAGTTTCAATATTGTTACAAAAGCACTAACTTCCATGTGACCATATCAATTTCCAAATATTTGAATCATGCCTAGCATATAGTAGTAGTTGTAGCTGGGGCTTATAATATGTTTGTTCAACTTTCCACTTATATATTTAAAAACTTTAAGATAATAAATTATATTAGAGACAACTTTGGAGGCATGAAGCCATTAATGCATTTTAGGAGCTGGAAATGAATTCAAATGTCGATCAATTGTATATGAGCCATCTTGTCCAATTAATGCGTTTGTATATTTAAACTCTTTAGGCCATAAACCCATAAGTGCAGTTAATTATTAAGGCTTCAGCTATATGATTCCTTATTGACTGACGGAAATATATATCAAGATCAAAGTTAACTCAGCATCACCATATTAAAGAATAATAGTATTAATAGTGACAGTTTGCAATTATAGAAATTATCAAATGCAAAACCAATTACTCACAAAAACTTCATTTTGGTAATATCCTCTCAAATTACAAATTAAAAAAATGTGTTCTTTCTTAAATATGACTAATGGATAATCAATTGTCTTTTACCAGTGCTTTAGATGAATGAGTAAATGGCCATTTGGTTCATTGCATACAATATCTGGTCTGATTTTCCATGACAAAAAGTTTCCTGACTAACAAAAAATTCAAATATGTAAATTAATTTTGTTAAAAAAAAATTATATTTGATAAAAACAAAAAAATTATATAAAAAAAATTAACCCTTTCCTAAACCCTGATAAGATTCAGTACAAAGCTCTCTCCGAGTCTGTTCCGATCTATAATAATCTATACGAGATATTTCGTACTTGATGTACATGCCAATAATGAATTCATGACCCAATCGTCTCGCATGCAACAAAAGAGAATGATCATTAGTACGGATTTGAAACTGATAACACAAATACTCTCGATACCAGTTCCTCCATCAGATATGTCTCTCTTATCAATATACACTAGAACAAAGATGATCTATAGTGACAGTATATCACATAAGTCCCTCTTATAATGGTAATATAACACATTCGTTATTCTTAACTTTTTGGTAGCCACTTCGATACTTTTTTCATTGTAGTATAACATATTAGACCTTCTTAAATTCATATTACATCTATTCTCGTATCAGTTATATATATATATAACTATATATATATATATATATATATAACTATATATATATATATATATATATAACTATATATATATATATATATATATAACTATATATATATATATATATATATATATATATATATATAACTATATATATATATATATATATATATATATATATATATATATATATATATGTGGGCACTAATTTGTATTTCTGACAGGTATTAGAAAAATGTCTAAATTTTTTGTAACAAAAAAAATTTAACGCTTTATTCAAATAATCTTAGCATTAATTAAAATTGATGACAGGTATTACTAAAAAAATATTATCAATGAACAAATTTTTATTAACATTTTTTTATTAAAAAAATTAAACATGTATAATATTGGTATATTTTTAAAAAAAATTATCCCAATAAAATTGTGTCTATCCATATTTATTTTACTTAAAAAATAGGGAAGTTCTCTTTATATTTGCTTACATATAATTATGATTATTAAAAACATAAAACACGTAAACTTATCATTATCCGATTTATCATCATTACTTACAAGACCTTTACGTATGACAGTGGGAAATAAATTAGAAACAGGTCTTAGATTTCTCATATAAAGAAACTCTTCAACTTCTCCGCTTGCATTGTGCTAGGTAATGGTGAGCAGCTTTATACGGTAATAAGATATTAAAAAAAATATATTTCTCTACAATTTATCTCACAATCTAGATATTGAGTCAATAATTTTTGTTTTGTTTTACAGATTCCTGAAGATTTACAGATCTTTGTCCGTGAGGTAAACTTTAATATCTACCTAAACTAAGGCGATTTTTTTTTTAATGATAATTATGTATTGGATGTTGTTTTTGGAAATTTATTTATAATATATATAGTTGAGTAATAGTGAAATATTGCATGTTGTTTTCGGAAATAAACTTTTAATTAAAGAAAAAAAAAATTCTGATAGAATATATAATTTGTGTAATGTTAGTGTTTTTTGGGTGTTCTTGGACTGCATCTTGTTTTAATATCTCTTTTTTCTTCCTTTATATGGGTAATTATTTTTTTAGACCCTGTTTAGTACTACTTTGTAGTTGGTACTATGAATGTTAAAACATATATAAACTATACATGTAATGAGGTTTATATAGCTTGGTACGTCTCCACAGATTTAGGTATGTATAATGTCTATAAAATAAACAATTAATCTTCATAGAATTACTATGTATAGTATCTATGTATGAGGTCTTAATTTATTCCTTCTGTTAAAATGTCTTTTTTCCATGAGCCAGTCAAGTTTTGCCAAATAAGGATTTTTCTTTTTTTTTTCCTGTGTAGGTACAACTGTAAAATCAAACAGAATATTGAAAATGCAGGTGACTAATCAAGCATTCTTGATGCTTTATCATGATAAATTGTTTTATCTTTATTTTAGTGTCATGTAATGGATTTGTTCATGTATCCTTCTAATTATTCTGTTTATATATCCAGCGACAAAGAGGATTTTACCCAAGGAATTTTGTCTACAACGAATCTCAGGTATACTGCATTTTATTAAGTAACTCTTATGTTAAAGAAATCTAACAGAAGTATCTTTACATTCAGACCCGAAAAAGAGCGAACATGTGCGAACTTGTTCTACATTGTAAGGGACGTTTCTTTGACAAAAGAGGAGGTGGAGTTTCCTATTCTGCTGATCCATCAGCAATCATCCTGAATATAGACATTCAAAAGTTTAAGCTTAAACACTTAGTGCATATCGTATACAAAGTGGCTGGGTATATACCAGAGGGTTTATGGTATAGGGTACCTAATGGAGAGTTTGTTGATGGATTACGTACAATTTGCTGCAATGCTGACATACGTCATATGTTTGATCTTCTCATGGCTGCTGGAAGATTTCAGATGCATCTCTATGCACAAGAACATCTTGTGCTTCTTGATTCTAAGGGACTTCTAATTCATGTTCTGCCATTCTACGTTCCCCGAGTTTTTAACAAGATTAACATGGAAAAACCATTGAGAGAAATTATGTCGATGAGGAGAGGTGAAGATGCATATGACTACATATATCAAATTAGCTACATGTAAGGGACTTTGGAAGTAGATATGATTTAGCCAGATTAGACATGTTTGTCAATTTTGGAAAACTTTACTGTGCTATTGATTATCTATTTAAACTCAAATTTAGGACCTATTTTGTTGTTTATATGAAGACTTATGTATGTAATGAAGTATGTTTGTATCTATATAATTTGGTAATGTAATTATGAAGTACATGTACTAAACTATCACTTCTTTTATAGTAAGTATTTTATTATTATGATTTGGTGATGATTTGAAATTGAGAGTTAACTGTTTTTTTGTTTGCTTTATTTATACAATACAGTGGATACCTCTGAGTGATAGTTTTTGTTTATTCTTAAATGTACAAGTTGAGCCCTCTTTAAAATTATTTGACTTAAACAAGGTTCATACATGCATGCATAGAGTTATAGGTTTATTCATAAAGTGTATCTATAAAGTAGATTTGCTGTGTCATACTTCAAACCACATCTACATTTTAATACCCTCGACATTTAATATACAGTATTTTTTGCAACTATAAATCCATTCATTTCATTGTTATACCTAACTTCACAAATCCATAAACAGAAAATGGTTCCAAACAACTTGTTAAGGCAAGTGTTTTTTTCAAAGATACGTATACTAGATCCAGAATTCATAACAGTTGATTTTGTGCGTGAGATGTTGGAAGAGTATTTCGAGTGTAATCTTTCGACTCAAATACTTTTTTTGGAAGAACTAGTGGAAGGATATATGCTACGAGATTATACATCAGATGAGCCTGAGAATGGTATAATCAGCAGTGAATGTAGTCAGGTGCCAGATCCAAGTAATTTTAAAGGGGTTTTTTTCATGTTAACAAATTCAAGTGCATCTCCACTAGAGGTGATTTATATGTTCTTTCTTATAGTGCCTTATGGTTTATGATACATTTTTACTATTTTTATCATATATCTTTTGTTAATGTAGTTTTTTCCAGAACCTTTAAGAAAGAACATTGCAGATATTCCTTCGACAAAAATGATCGTACGAAATGGAGGTAAATATTGGTTGCTGCCAACTAAGGAAAATTATTTTCGAACCTATTGGTATAAATTGATGATGGAAAATGGAGTTGAAGAAGATGACAAAGTTATTCTATATAGATCATATACTAATGTCTTAGAACTCAATGTTTTCACATCAATTGGGATGAAAAAAATCCAATGGTTTAATGAATATCAGTTTTCAAAAAAAATAGTTACTGCCTATTGTGGCCAAATATTGGTAGCTAATCTAAAGACATCTCATGTGCCTGTTTCTACGAATGAATTTGCACAGACTAGTGCCTTCTTTGTATCCGTGACTACGAAAAGAGATTTCTTGGTAATTATTATGTCCTTCTTTCTACTAAATATATATTTATTTAGCTGAAAGAAATATAGATTTTTAACAAATTTTCTTTATCTATGTAGATGATACCAACTCATTTTATTCATTCAGCAAAAAACCAACATAAACAGAAAGCTAGACTAATAACCGGACGTAGAACATGGAAAGTTAAGATGAATTGCACTGGCTTTGGGGAAGGATGGAAAATATTTCATGAAGATCATTACCTCTCTGATCACACTCTTTTTTTTTTCCCTTACATATAAGATGACTTTTAGTGTTCTAATATTTGACAGGAACAATACTGAAGTGCTGTATGATTGGTATAGCACAACATCAATAAGATGTGCTTGATTGCATAGTTCTCAGGCTACCTTTTGTTCTCGAAACTTATTAATATTGCTTTTCCTAAGTTTATGTAATCTGGATCTTTAAAAGTATTTATGTAAAAGTTAGTATTTTGTTATGTATATTTCGTTTTGTCGTTTTACTAATATTAATGTTAACAATAATCTATATAAATATTTAAAATTGTTAGATTATGGATTCTTGGTTCATAGCTAATTTTTATCTTATGTAATATTAGTAAATGTTAATAATATGATAATACTGGAAGAATAATATACTTTGATTATTAAAAAACATGTCTTGCTAATATTGATATTTTTAAATCCTTGTAAATCATTATGTTCTATAGTTATCAAAATGTTCACTGAATCTTCCTAAATTTATCTTTAAGTGTTTATTCATAGTGATTCAATTTCACAAATTAATTGAACTTGGTAAAAAAATTGTTATAGTTTATGTTATATACAAACAAAAGTATCTCAATAATATAGGTAACAATGTAATATTTTATTTATGATTCATTGCAACTTATACAAACACATGCAACATAAAATAAAAATAAAAAATAGATATAATTTAAAAGAAAAAAAAAAGACCATTACCTATAGTACAGGAAAATATCCAATAATCAACATTTCAAAAACAAAAACCCATCTCACCCGTGGTCCCTCTTATAAGGTTAAATTTATATAATAACAAGTATATGGGTAAGCATTCCTTCAACAATCTTTACTATAACAATTATCAACTTAAATTTGAATCCAAGTTTAATTGCTTCAAAATGTTGGCCGTTTTCGACAAATCGGTAGGCAAGCTGCCAAACGAGCTGAGTATTCCATTTGTTGGGAGTAAGTGTCTGAATAGTTCTCCAGAAGAAATTACTTCGTATTAAATTTGTAATTCTTATTGTTGTAGAATAACAAATTAGTCTCTTTTTAATCGAATTTTTTTTATAGGATTTAGAATTTTTAATAATCAAAGAAGAACAATTAGGTCAATTCTTCATTAGGTAATTCCAAAATGGTTATGTAGGCAATGTCATAATTAGTCATTTCGTATGACGTTTTTTTTTAATAAAGACAAACTACCAGTTAATTTAAGTAGATATATTTATGTAATTTGATTAACTTCTGTGTAGTTTTTATATGTGACTAAAACACTACACATTATCATATTTCGACTTTATATATTTAATAGCTCTTTAAAAGAAAATAAAATTATAAATTATAAATTATAAATCAGGAAAAAAAAACATAAAAAGGGAAGTAGACTTAAACACTTTATATCAGCAATTCATCATGACAATATCTAAGAATTAAGATAATGTTACATTCAATAAATGAGTCCCTTTTTATATATTATCAACTGTGCCAAATTCACACGCTATGTATCCTCTACGTAATCATGTGAGATGAAGATGAATATGAAGAAATCAGCTTTGTGAAGATTTTATATATTGAACAAGTTTCAAGGACTGCCAATATACATATCTTCAACACCTTAACTGATAAATCTTCCTAATAACGTATGAATGACCATTTGTTTTTTTTTCTTATACTATTAATTTAACATACCTTTTTTCTCATTGGTTAATTTGACGGTGCATATTGACTCTGTAGTAATTCAATCAGTTCATTATAAATTTAGCCACCTGTGCAATGAATCAATTTGATTGACTAATGTATTAAAAATTATAAATTTATCCAATTGATTTGTATTTTTTTTAAATAAAAAATTAACTTGGTTTACTTTTATATAATCAGTTTGTCTAATTGGGCTTCGGATATGCCCGTATTATAATAAACCTTCTCAGGGATTATATATTCCCGGATTGATACTTTAAATTCTATAACTTTTCTTATTGCTTGGCTTGGACCAAATACAATTTATACCTTCAATCCAAAAAAATATTGTTATTAAGCTTCAAACCCTGGGCCAAACTCACCCTTATTATTTTTTATATACTATGCTTCGAGTATAATAAGGGATAGTTCGGTTTTTAACCATTTCGGTTTTTAGATTACAGATTTCGTTAGAAGATATACCATTTCAAATTATATTTCAATTTCAAATGGTACTAATATCTTTAGTGAGATATACTCACTGTTTATCTATAGATTGGTGAGATAGAAAAATGGATTAAATGTAATTTTTTAGTAAAATTATTCTTCACATTAGGTAAATTAGGTAGTTAGATAATTTCGTATTAAACAAAGCCCATGTAATTATTTATGTTTCAGTAACTCAATCCCAAATTACATACTACTGATGTTCCTTCAAATATTGAACAAATCAGTTTGAAAAAAATAAAAAAATATATAAAAAAAATGAATTGCTTCATCTACCATCAATGAAAATATACTATTATAAGAGTCTACACATTGGTAAATATTTATATTTTATATTTATGAAACTATTAATTGTATGTGCCTAAACTCTTCAAAAGCAGTAAAACATTGGTTAGTAATGAACTCATACATTTTGTGCTCTATAAATACCCTGCAGTTGCACCTTTGTAACATATACACTCCTTCAATTACAAAATGATATCAAATACTCTTCTAGAACTTGTGTTCAATCAGAAGATTGAAACAATGAATCAACAAAACTTAACTCCTTTTTCAATGCGACTTATATTGGAAGAGCATTTCCAATGTAACCTTTCAAGAAAAGCATCATTCATATCTGAATTGATTGAAGCACGTTTCGTTGAAGAGAATTCCTCGGACGAACCGGAGCTGGTATTGTCAATGTAGAGATCACGGAGGTACCGTTTCTACAAGATATTAAGGGTGTATTTTTTTGGTTAAAGCATTCTGACATAGTACCAATGAAGGTAAGACAATGTAAATATTGAAAGGGAATTTTAAAATACATATTAGACTGCATATGCTAATTAATGGTTCATGTTTACGTGATTAATAGACTTTTCCAGACCTTCTAAAGAGTAGCATTGCCGCGTCACCATCCGGAACTATTATAGTACGAAACGGTAGCAAATATTGGCCCCTTCAAGTGAATGAGGCTGATTTCTTCAGCCTATGGAATGAACTAATTGCAGAAAATGGTGTTGAGCATGGTGACAGGATATTGTTTTATCAATCATCAACTAATATGCTTGAAATGAATGTATTCACAGTACATGGGATTAAAAAAATCCAGTGGTTCAATGAGTACCAATATTTAAAAAATATCATGACAATTTATAGAGGTCAAGTTGAAATAGCAAACTTAAAAACTCCTTTTCTTCCACCAACTTGTGATATCTTTTCACAAACGGATGCATTTCATGTTCTTGTTGCAGGCAAAAGAAACTACTTGGTAACTTACAAAAATGATTCTTTCTTATTAATTTGGTCTTAACATATGTTTTTATTACATTTAAATTATTAACCTAACCAATTAACTCAATGTTATGAGAAAAAACAGATTATTCCAACTAAGTTCATACATTCAGCTAAGATGCAAGGCAAGAGTAGAGCTAAACTCATGACTGGAACAAGATCATGGAGAGTTAAGATGAATGCAAATGGCATCGGCGAAGGATGGAGAAGCTTTTATGAGGATCATGACTTGAGCAACATTACATTGGTATTTTTAAAAACAGATAAGATGACATTCCATGTCATTATATTTGATAAGAATGATACAGAAGTTAAGTACCAATGGTACTTGGATACAACTATCATATGTGCCTAGATGTGCTACACATGAATGGGCTCTATCTTTTGGAAGATATATCTAGCTTCTGGTTATATTATATGAGTAATGTCTAAATTTTGAATTGTACTATACATGTACAATAGACTAGATAGTATATTGCTATTTTTCTTAAATTAGTATCAATAGACTCTCAGAATTTTGAATTGTACTACACATGTACAATAGGCTATATAATTAATTTCAACATATCTTTAATTACTATCTAGATAAAACTTAATGTTTCTTTTGGCAATGGTTCGGTGACTTTATAGTATCACTTGTAATCGTTAATACATACACTAATCATTTGTTATCAATATAACAACTTTTTAATTTTTTAGGTTACTGTCTCATGTATTTTTAATGAAATAAATAGTTTGAATATATTATACGGTTAGACTATATTAGAAACATAAAAATTATGTACTATATTTTTACATATAAACTAAATTGTTTTTATATTATATTAAAACTTATAAACAATTATGATACACATTGTAATAAAGATAATTTTTTTTTTTTAACAGAAGTTTGGTCTACTCTCTTGAGTAAAAAAACAGGTGAAAAATGCAATTTTTTTTAAATTACCGTATGTCATTTTGCAATTTTTGTCTTCTTCTTCTCTTCCTATACAACCGTCGGCGTCGGTGACTTTTGGTCGAAATTAAGTTTTTTACAATCTGTTATGTAATATATTCGATTTTTCTAACCCTAATTCGCGACAAACATTCTACCACTTCTCCACCGTCAATGGCCGCTGCAATTAAAGTATGCAAAATGTTGCTCAATGCAGGAGGAACAAAAAACCTCAAACAATTTTGACGCAGGACCACCGGAAACTGCCGATCGCCCATAGTAGGAAGAGCGCAATAATTGCAAAAAACCCTTCTTAATTTCAGACAATTGCAATTTTGCTCTTACCTTTTTTTAGAAAGTGATACGAGCCAGTTATGTTAAGTAAACTAACAGTACTATGATTTTGAAAACGTCTATTTATTCTATATGATTATTTTCAATCGATTGGTTTAATAAATGAACTTTCGTGATCCTATTACACATTGCTCATAATAAGGAACAAAAGTCGTAACTGAAATATTTTTCTATATCGAAAAGAGCAAAAGTAACCAAAATTGAAAAATTGTGAATTGGGGGACTTAAAGTTTTATTGTTGGTGTAACTTGACGTAAAATGTAAACTCAAAACATTTAAAAGAACAGAACCAAATTTGCAAAATTGTGAATTGGAGGACTTAAAGTTTTATGATCGAAATCTATGGGCCTCAAATTGCTATTTCATCGTATATTTTCTCTCATTCATGTTGGATATTAATAAATCACATTGCAAACTTGCATATCAACTTACACAATGAGTTTTACTTGTTTTTAGATTTCCGGATATAGCGTAGAATCCAGGAGGATCTCATCGGCATTAAACTAGAATTTCGAAGTTTATATATACGTAAAATAGGTATTATTTACTTATATTTTATTAAAATCAACCTATGTACATATTAGTTAAGTAATTTTTAGACGGGGCGTTACAGATGGTATCAGAGATTAGGCTCTTGTTAACAAACATATATCATATGATCAGTATTTCCTTATTAACTTTTTTGTAACTCATCCGGCATTCTTATAATTGTAGTACAGCACGGTAGACCCTCTTGTATCGAAAATATTTTTTTTTTTAGGTGGTAAAATTTATTTTATTAAGTTCATTCTGGTTATGACATTTATTGTTGATGTAACTTAAACTTGACTTAAATAAAGCTACAAAAAAAGGTAGGAATTTTAAAATCAAAAGTTTATAGATATGTAAATCATAAATTAAAGGAAAAAATTTATAAACTAAAATAATAAATAAAAGTAGTGTCAACTACAATTTTATTTTGTTCATCAGTTATAACAATTATATCAATGACTTATTACCAACTATAACCTATGTATTACTAACGTGCAAAAAACTTCCAAAATCTTCTAGGCTTCCGTGTGCAATCTTTATAGGAAAGAAAATCATTACTAACAAAGAAACACTCAATTAATATAGACAACTACCACAGAGCTCCAAGTAAAATCTTTTACAATAATTAACGAAATCCAACAGAGTGGCCTATTAATTTTCATCTCCAGCTAATTTAATTGTTCGCATTCTCCATTATAGAGTAAGTAGAAGAAGAAATTCCAGTGTTAACATCTATATCCGAGGTATTGATTGTTCCTTATTTTGTTGTATTCCTTCCTTTAATCGATGAGATCTGCTAATCTTAATTTTTTGTTTTGTTTTTTTATTTTTATTTTCTGGTTTTTTTAAGGAGTATATTTGCTTTATTGGCCAAGAATCTTATTTTATGAAATAGGCATACTCATATTAAGCCTGTTGTAGGGAAATAAAGTGTTCTGTTTGGGAAATCTTGTAATTATTTTTCTGCATGTTAAGATTTATTTTTTCTAATAAAAGCAATATGATTATGCCCTTATTTAATTTGACTATTTCCAAAAAAAATTTATATATTAGAAAGAATTAAGCAATTAACAGTGAATATATTGTGTTATATTTTTTCCTGATTGGAGAAATGAACAACCTACCAAATGATATTGCAACGGAAATCATAGCCCAAGTTGGATCATATTCGACTACGGACGTCTTCAATGTAAAATTAAGGTAAAAAGAGTCTTAATTTTCAGAATTTTATTGCTTTGTTAGTTTGTTATTAAAAAAGTACATTTCTCAATCATACAGTTGCAAAAAACTCTACAAAATTAGTGAAGATCAATATGTATACCAAAGAATGGCTATGGAAAAATGCCCGATCGTTGAATGGGAACCTCTGTGCCAAGAACAACAATCGTTTATAAAAAGATGTTTGCAATCCAACAATTTGGAGCTTATGTATAGGGAGGGGATGGTAATTATCTTAATGTTCCTTAAATTTTTTAGTTCCTAAATAAACAGTATAATTATAAAATGATTATTTTTTATTTAATTTGTTTCAGAAAAACTATTTTAGCTACCTGAATACCGACTGGGGTTACACGCAGATAGAAAATGCAGAACAACAAGGCCATATGAGTGCCAAGTATGCAAAGTCAATGATTCTACTTATGAGCAATGATTATGAAAATATCCGACGTGGGATTGATTTGCTGGACCTAATGGTTAGTTCAGATTCTGCGAGGATAACATTGCCACATTGTCGGGAAACCTTTATAAAGACAATTTCGTGTATCTGGATTAACAATAGAAACCTCACTCTCCCAAAATGTTGTGAAACAAAAGGACAGTACAACCAAGTTGGATGGGTTAATATGTATGATTTTCAAATCACTGGTTGCAAAGCTTGCAACGCAGATATTGAAGTTAGGAGAATTATTGGATATTTTCCTATACTATAGGTAATGGTTTTTTTTTCTTTTGAATTAGAACATTGAAAATGTATGATAAGGAACCTTTTTTTTAAAAGGTAAATTACCAGGTAAAGTTTGTATGCATCTCTTTTCTTTTTATTTATGTTGTATGTTTATGTATAAATTGCAATGAATCTTCATTATGCTGTAATTAAATTATTTTAATTAATTGAGTCATATTATAAACTTCTTAATAAAAGATTTCATTGTTACCTATATTATTAACAGAATAATTGGGAACTTATGATAGGCAATGCAATCAAACACTATTATATGGAAACTTTTTTTTTTCTTTGGGGTCTTTTTAGAAGTCTTTTACAATTTCAGAAAATGTTAGGAGGATTGGTTTATGCTACTATAAAATTACAAGGTAAAGGCATGCAGATTGAGATAGTCAGTGTTTATTTATTAATTTTGAAAAAGAAATTGTATAAATCATGTATTTCTTAGGAAAATCATTATAGAATTTATTTAAAAACCTTTAAATGTTCTATATTATAAATGTGTTATAAAGCTGCTTCATAGATCAGTACTTTGGATACGACATGCAAAATTTGGAGCAAGAAGTTATTTAATTGCATTAACATAAACAATTTACAGAGTAGATTAAATGTATGTTTGAAACAAACCCAACCAAACAAACTTACCCAAACACAATTTTAAGATCTGCCCGGCCAATCACTTGAAGACCCACCCGAGCAACCAACCCCCTTATTATAACCTCTTTTTTGAGCCTCCGCAATAGTAAGACATAATTTTCCGTGCATCAGTTTCTGAGTCACACGTTTAGGAAGATCTTTTGTATCAGCTATGGTTGCAATCCAACTTTTATGTAACCGACACACCTATTCATTGAACTCTTTTATGTAAACAATTGAAAAGTTGTTAGGTGACATTTCAATTTCATATACTGCAAAAAAAATAAAATTAAACAAAATATATATGGCAATTACTAAATATTAGTAATACAATGTAAACTAATCTAAAAGTTTGTAACTTATTTATCAGTCGTTAAAGATAACACACGTTAACCACTTACCTACTTACCCTATCTCCACATTTAAGAATTTTTCATAATAAATTTTTTATCATTAGAAGTTAAATATTTTAGATTGTAAGATATTATTAAAAAATAATAACATACACCCATATGTTTTTTATTTTATACAAGTATTCCAAACTTAATAACATGCCAAGAAAATAATTAATAAATTACTTCCTTAAAAAAAGAAATGTACTGTACAAATTTAAAAAGTTCATAGATCCAATTCCCTTACCATAACCTCATCTCAGTATCAGAAATCGAAATATATTTATTGCTAATAATTTATTTGTTAAGTAGCTTAATTATACAAAAAAATACTACCTACTAAATGTAATGATCAGTTAAAACAAAAAACAAAGTAATTATGTCAAACAATTGAAAATATATGTTGCATAAGACATGACAAATAAATTATATTCTAATTTTGTTTATTTAATTTTTAGAAAAATTTTAAAAATTTCTCAATTAAGAAGTAATAGAAAATTTTATTATAAAAAAATGGAATTTCATGTTTTATTTTTAGCTACTTATATATTTATTGCTTATTAGTTATATGCTAAAGAGCTTATTAACATAAAAAATTACCACTGATTAAATATTTAAGTGTAATGATCAATTTAAACCAAAAAAAAAGGTAGTCAACCAATAGAAAATATTATTTTCATAGGCCATGACTAATACAATTATATTTTAATTTAAACTTTTTACTCATAATTGAAATATAAATATTGTTTATCTTCATTTGCAAATAACAATGAATCCATATAATAAGATAATACATTGAAAGGTGAACCATATCCCTTAAATGATATGGCACATCCTTTAATATATACAAATAGATAACTATACTTTATATATAATTCAGCAACTGAAACTGACCCACTGCCAATTTATATTTTAAAAACATTTGGCTTATTTTTTATTTTTTTTCTCCTAGTGTTTATTGCTATTTATAGATATAGGGTGCTGGTTTGTAATTCCTACAATTCACTTTTGGGTTCCATCTAAAAAACGACATTTGGTCAACCTTTTCAAATTCATTCCAGTAGAAATCCCCTCAATTAGTAACATGGCTATGTTGATATAATTAACACTTTGCACTTTTTTTCTGTACTACACTCTTCCCAAATATGTGTACATGGTGTAGGAAATCAACTTTTATATACAAATTGAACAGTTTATATATCAAAAGACCTGGCAATGAAGTGCCATAAATATTAATTTGGACCAAAAAGTAGCAAGGATAACAGTTTATTATATATCTATGATTTCCGGTAGAATTTGTTTAAAATATTTAAAAAAAAATTGACGATATATTTTAGTTAAGCATAGCTTAAATTAAATAGTAGCCTAACAGTCTTGATATAAACAAATCAATCTTGTATTATTCTAAATTAAAAAAAAAAATCCTAATGTTGTTGGGAAATTTTAGTATGGAAAATTACTAAAAAATAAAACACTAAGGTACTCATGTGAATAACATCTGTACCTGTTTATACCAATATTACTCTTATCGAAATGAGCATTGGTAAAAAATATAAGGAAAAAAATAATCCTTATAGAGCGATTGTATCGTGGAACATCCAAGGAATCGAATCCTACAAGTTGAAGAATATGTTTCGAATCATTGCCAATAATCAAATGTCGGAAATGATTATTATGTATAACCCAAGTATAGAATTTAACCTAATGTCACAGGTGTTTATAAATGAAGGCTACGATGAAAATCTCTACTTCGAACTAGGTGGATATAGTAAAGGTTTCTGGATCATATGTAAGTCTACCTCATTCTCAATAATTCCTGTAAAGACAAATCCACCTGTTTTTACTTTTGTTATAATGTAACATGTAACTTTATAATGTCTAGCAAGATTTAATTAGGAACAATATAGGAAGTAGAAACTATAGTTTGTAAATATAAGATGTCGTATATTTTATGTAAAAATTCTCAATATATAGTGCTATATTATTGTAACAGGTTTTTTAATTTAATAACATATAGTTTGGTCTCTTTTATTTCGCATAAACTTGCCAATGTTTAATTACAGATGTCAGACCGAATTGGAGGATCAATTAGAGTACATAATTGTGCAATACCCGGATGTTGTGTGGAACTACATAAGCAACGTGTGGACAAGTTTTTTTCATGCTGCTATGTCGAATTCTTAAAAACAGAATTCGTAAATTTCATTGACACTATGGTCGTAGAGTTCAATGGGCAAAATTTCTGGAAAGAACTGTCCACAAATGAATCAAATATATGCACTTTTATGAAATTCGAAGTTGCCATAGGATTCATCAGGAAACTTGATAAGGACGGCAAACTACAAAATCCAGCGTAAGTAATGCAAAAATATTAATATACTAAACCTTAAATAGAAACTCTAACTTAGTCATAACAATTTTATGTGAACAGGATTAGTGGAAAGAAAGATATACCTGAATCTTCAAATCATAGTACACAGAAAAAACCAAGGTATTGACATTTACAAATCCGTTAATTAATCAATTTAACATAACCATATTTTACGTAATAATAACACATGCAAAAATTTAGGTATGCATACTCAAGGTTGGAGACAACAGAGAATACTTGCAATAATGATCCTTTCAGAGTCCAAGTAATTGACAGCATATCAAGACAAAAATACTGCAACATGCTGAATCAAAACTGGAAGATGTTTTTGAATTTCCTCTCTTAGAGGAACTAAAGCAACAGATAGAAGCAATCCAAAGTGGAGTCATCGCATAACAACATATGTAGTTCGTTTGTAATATTTTAATTTGTAGTACTATTATGTAATCTACTTTGTTATAAAATTTGTAATAGTGCATACGGGGCACCACACCGCGCATTGCGCGGTTCTTCTGTTCTAGTATATATATATATATATATATATACTAGTCAGGGGTACACCGCACAAGGCGCGGTGATTGTTGCCCTGGCTGTGTAATGGTATTTCTTGAGTTTTAATTTTTGATTGAAAATTTTAAAGTGTAATGTTTATTATTTATTATAAAAAAAAATTCGTATATATCTTGTTAAGCTTTATTTTTCAGGAACATGATTGCTTTTGTAAGATGAATTCTAAACTTTCGTTTCGAGTGTATGCAAATATATGAATTTTTTTTATGCTTTTCAGAAAAATTGTAATAAAAGTTGCTAAATTTAGATAGATAATATAGTTTAAGGCGAGCAAATAGTTTCGGAATTACATCTTATTTTTATTTTGCTGTCGGATATAAATGGAACATGGCTTTGGTTAAACCTAAAAGAAGGCGCAAAGTATTCCGTTTTAATATTATTTTTTTGGCCCATTGTTTATGTGTTTCTGTTTATACCTTTGTTGGTTTTATGATTTAGTAGAAGTATATTTATGTTGTAAATTGTAAAAATAAAAAAATTTATTTTTATTATACAAAGGCAAAATATAATACAAAAATCGTCACAAACTCATCACTGATTTTTTATTTTCATCCCAAACTATTTAACTTGGCGAATTTCGTTCCGTAATTTAATATTTTTTTGGAATATTATCCCACCATTAATTATAAGACAGAAATTGCGAATTTGTTATTAAACTACCACATGGCTGCTTACGTGTCATGCCGTGGTAAATTTAAACATGAATAATTATATGATATTGCAGAAATCATCCCAAACTAATTACAAGATTGAACAAAGTGTCAAAGTTTTTAAATCAGGATGGAATGTGTAAAAAATTTATATTTTCAGGGTGCAAAATAATAATATTCTATATTTTTATGGTGTAAAGCGCCAAAATCTATATTTATAGAGTGCAAAGTGCCAAGAAATATTAAAAAATAACTATTATACCCTTACACCAACAAACTTTCGTACTAAAACACACATCATGGTGCAAAGTGTCAAAATTTTTAAGTCGGGATGCAAAGTGCCAAAATCCTATATTTTTAAAGTGAAAAGTGCCAAAAATCCAAATGAAATTCATAATTTAGATATTAGCCGGTTCGGTTCGTAAAATTTGTAATAACAAAATAGGAAGATATAAGTTTTGTAATTAGGTTTTTTTTAAGCCAAAATTGACCCTTTCGATGATGTTTTGAAATTATGCAGTGTCATAATACGTACAACACATGAGGCTCATTTTAAAGAATCTTATTGTATGGCTTCATCTCACAAAATTGGCAAGATGGAAATCCCGAACAAAACGTTGGTGTCAAGAATTGAAACGATATTGACCTGATCATAATCATAGATTAAGAATTCATTTTAAAATAATTTCAAATAAAATTTTCAAATAAATTCTATAATATATTATCAATACATCACTTGTATCACAAATGTACCAACATAAAGAACTTTTGGATAAATACATATGATAGATATAATGAGGCTAGCTAGCTATCTCACTTATGCTTCTTTCCACCAGCCAGAATACGTTGAATCTGCAGACGTGGACTGAAGGCCTGGTTGAAAAGCAGCCTAGTTTGGAACTCAGACACAAACGGGAATCAGGCCTGGACTGCTATGGGAGCAAAGATCACCAACCCCATAAGGTACTCATACCCTCTTGCCAGTGCTTTAACAGAACCCCACATTGCCAATGCCTTAACAATCGGGCTACAAGCTTGCGATATCTGTGTGTAGAAAATAGCATGTTATCAAATTATCAATATATGAATTCGAGTTTACTTCGATATATAAATTCTAAGTTGCAAGATATGAAATCAAAAGGCAGAGAAGTGTATGTACCTGCAGGAGAGCCCATCCAGTCGACAAGAAGCCTAACAAGCTGGAGAAAATATCTCCTGCTGTGAGTTCGAGGAATCTTATGAAAATGATAAGTGTGACTATGAAGCCAATAAACAAGAATAGCTATAGAAGTCTGAACATCAGCTGGAAATCTGCATTGAATTTCTTCCTCCCCATGGACCCAATCTGCAGATGAATTTACTGCATCGTCAATAAAGTTCACGAATTTTTATTTAGAGAAAATGAAAAGGAATAGATTACTGATTTGGACTGACCTTGAGAATGAGCATGACAGCAACAATGACCAGCCATGATAAACCATAAACCTATAACCATGAGATAGGATTACAAACCAAGCTTTTAAACTTACCAAACTATTTCAGAACTTAAGCACTGACTCATAAATTTCATGATAACCATAATTGTCAATAACTTTGTATGTCAAGTAAATATTGTAAAATCGTGATAATAATTGCAGTCTCCTTGGTGTAGTAGGGAGTCATGACACTGCCATTCTAGTTGATATGGTTATAATCTTGCAACACTGAGACTAAAGTTACTTGATAATTCAAGAGTTCTCAACAGAGAAACGGAAATTCTTGATAATTAACTTTATCTATCTAAAAAGCTTATGTTTAGTTCAATGCTTCTTGAATAAATATTTTAAAATCCCAAGAAAGAGTACAAGAAACATAAAGTGCACAAACTTGAGAATTTCATTCAACGAAAGGACTGTGTAGTGCACCTGAATGACAACATTTTGCGAACTCAAGGTGCTTGCGGCATATTCATGAAAAGTGAATTTGTGAAAAATGCTATCCTTCGGCGTGCTTCAAGGTTTGTTGGCACATCGATTGCTGATTCTTTAACAGTTAGAATGTGAGCTCCAGCTGTTACCCCCAGGCACATCACCGCACAAGTCTGTAGGGAGACAATTTTAGAAACAATGATCAAAACACGGGAAACAAAAATAATTAGTAAACAGACACGCAGATAGATTATAAAAACTATAATTACCTAAAATAGTCCAGGATTTCGGCAATCTGATCAGCCAAATCGTCAACACATAACAAGGAGTCATCAGGGCCAGCTACTGCAGTACCAAACTGCAAGAACTCTTAACAGTAATTATAGATAAGGAACAGCTAAATTAAAACTTTCAGTGGCAAGGAGCCCATGCAATTCATTAATAACTAATAATATTAGTAGTCCAATAATCAAGGTGCATACCTGCTGGGGCCGAGTTAGGAGCTTCGGACGCATCCAGTTCAGAAGCAAGCGTCAACCAAGCGCCACAGAGGAATGACCTCATGCACAGGAGGGATTGATAAACAATAATAGCACCCGAACTACAATACGATAAAGACAGACTCCACCCATTTTACATAAGATCCATACAAAGCCACAATCTACATCTTCAGTGAAATACCCATGACTATATAGCCCTAAAATAAAGAGACATGCTAGCTAAAAATCAATATAAACAGTCTGTAAAAATAAAGTGAATCAATATGAGTTAACAAAAAAAAAAAGGTTTAAGGAACATTTGGTTCAAATTATGAAAAATATTTTTTCTTACCTTGAGAATTTGGACAACTATATTTATATCAGGGTTGCCAAGATCAACCTTGTGCACTGCCGGAACACATTTGGCGACTGTTTTGAAGATTTTCGTTCGATCAATGCCAGTATTTGCACGAGCATCGTACAAAACTGCAAACTGAAATAGAAAAATAATAAATAGAACATAAATTGATGTTTTTACCCTCTCAACCAGTATTCACATGTATAAAACAATAAGCAATTATCTTGCGCGGGTTCTGAGTTTCAACAGGAAATTGTTTCTCAATGACAGGCTTAATCGCTCGTATGATTTCCTTCTCAGATGTGTAGCATGATACTTCAATTGGGAGATCTCTCAACAAAAACCTGGTGAAGTACATTTGTACATAGGTATTGTATTCTAAGCATTTTTAAGAAAAATTCAATAATAAAGAAATAAACGAGACAGAATTTGTCAGAATCGAACCTTGACATGCTTTTCTTGGTAGAAGCAATAGATGTAATCATGTGCTGGACAATATATTTTGGATTTGGATATCCATCTTTCTTGCGCATTTCTATAAAGATAACACCATTACAACCTGACTCAAGTTTGTTAAAACACCTCTGTTTATTATAAAAAAATTAAGAGAAATTATTACCAAATCGTTAAATGCTGATTTAAGTAATAAAATAGCATGGAAGAATATAAGAAAAACCAATGAAGATTTCCAACTCACCTTGCTCCTATCTCTCAGTTCAAGTAGCTCATCTTCAATAAGTTTATCGATTGACTTCGCTTCTACCTTTTTATAAGGAGCTTCTGCTTCCGCACATTGTTTCTTTGCTGGTGGCTCCATAGCTTCAACATCTTGGTTGTTTTGATACACGTGTTTCTCTTTATTTTCTTCTCCTTGCTTGTCAAGATTTACCCTGTCCTCGGTTTTTGCATCAAGGGGTTTCTTTGCATCCTCTTTTGCCTGTACATCATGGTCATCCTTTGCATTACAATTTGCATCTTCTTCTTCATCATCATCGTTACTGAAAGAATCAACAAATTTGAATAATTTGTTCAAGGGCTTCTTAGATACTTCTTCCTTTTCAACTTTTGACTCTGAACCCTTCAGAAGGTCTTCGTAAAACTGTTTGCCAGAATAAAAACATAAAACTAACTATGACTTCATTTGATTGAAGCTCCAAGTGAAAAAGATAATAAATATGAACAATCTAGAAACGAAGATATTAGTATTATGAAGCAAAAGTCTACTAATTTAAGGATGTCTTTAGCCAAAGCATTAACAAGAAAGCAAACAAAGGGCGAATAAGACCAACATTGAAAAGCAAGTCATGCATCCCCACACAGTTCAAACCATATATCATACCTCACAAACAAGACAAAAAATAGAATATACGATCAAGTACAACTACCCGAATGTATCCTCTGTCAATACTCACGTTCGATATCTTATCCTTTTATTTTATTTGCTTTAAAATAATTTTTTTCTTTCATTGAATACAGTTAAAGTTTGTAGCTACAAAGAGAAGATAAATATCAACTCATAATTCATCAAATAGAAGCAAAATTCAACAATTTGAGATAGGTATGACAAATATTACATGATTAATTGCTCCTTAAATTTCAGTTTACAAGAGTATTCATGGTTTGCTTGAACCCGCATTGTACCGTATTGGTCGCAGTATAATTTCCCAAGAATAAGATTGTATATAGATGTTGTTACCTGTCATAACGAGATATATATTTTTTTCAATTAAATAAAACAATGAACAAATAATAAAAACTTATGTGATAATACCTTACTCCACTGAAAAATTTCCCCATCATCAAATTCAATAGTTAGAGTGCCAACTGGGTCAAGCTAAAAGGAGCAACCCCAAAATTTGCTCTTCAGATTGCTATCACCATAAAATTTCCAACCTGTGCCCTTGCAATGGCATGCTACAATCAAGGGATGATGACTCACCTAATCCAAAACAAAATTGAATTGGTCATTCGTTAGGTCATCAAACATATTTTAATTGTAAATAAAATAAAACAACGCAAAGATATCTATTGGAGTTTCTAATTATCCTGCTCCCCAATTAATTAAGCACTTTTTAAGCCATAGATAACAGAAACCAGAGAAAATTTATAAGAATGCAGTCAAGTAAAAATATCATTTTGCTCATTGGAAAACCATAGTTTCAGATGTGATAAGAAAACATAAATAAGTTATCTCCAGCTAATAAAATGAAACCTTTTCTGAAAAAAATCGGAGGCCTTTATCTGGATAGTCAGCTTCATAAGTCTCCCCTAACAATGGATTGAACGGTTTGCAATTCCTTCCATCTGTAGAAGCATATCCAGATACCGCAAATGCAGCTACAATTAAAAACCTCATAAGGTTGTTACCCTATCCAAAAGAAGAAAACAAATCATAAATTACAATAAAACACGAAAGCTTGCAATTAAGATAGACGGCCAAGTGCATCAATTGATTAAACCAACTGAACTTCATGGCTATCACTTTCTTTCCCCATTCATAAGCACGGTCAATAAGATAAGAATATTCCAAATCTTCAAAACATTCTTGCATAGAAGATAGAGGCTCATTGAAGTAGACTGGGAGACATACTTTTGTAAGATCCTTCCCAATGTTGTCTTTAATCATTGACCACAAACTTACTCCTTTCTCTTTCTCAACAGGGTCTGGCAATTTCTTCCGACGCTTAACATGAGGAAAGTTTGTTCCAGCAGATCTAATAGCAGGGTCGGTACTATCTTCGGCATCAAAAACATAAAGTTCATCATCATCAGATGAAAAAGATGAAGCCCTAAAGTCTGATCCATTACTTCTAAGAGAGCTAGACGAAAGAAAATCCTCGGTGTCAAAGAAATTATTGTCTTCTTCATCTGAATCTTCCTCTGCAGGATCTACTCTTTCATTTTCATCTTCAGATTCACTTGTACTTTCTGGCAAAAAGCATACAGAAGGGTCATGACATGTAGCTAAAATTCATTCGAATAACAAATATACAAATAGAAGAGCTCAACAACCGTAGTCTTCAAAGATTATATGAAATCCATTTTTAAAGAATGATGTAAACAAAGTTATGCAACCAAACAAGTTAACTCAATTAGATTTTAAGACGACAGACTGCTAAGAGCTTTCAAATTAGTTTCTATAACAAACTAAGAAAGTGCAGTAACTGTTGAAGTTCATTTATGGACGTGTAATAGTAGAAAATGTTACGAAGCATACCACTTGATTTATCTAGCCTTGATGTTGAGGATGCTCCAACGTCGTTTGACTGCCTTTGGCTCTAATCGACCACTGTATTCTCCTGATCCACCTTTTCTGTCTACACAGTACAATAGCCATTTTTAAGTCAAACAAGTACATGGAGCCGAAGATATTTAAGAGCGGAGGACAGAAGAAAAAGGAAAACATAAGGAGTTACAGGGCTAATTGTCAGTAAGGACTCGGAACATATTTTTTTTTTTTCAACTTAGTAAAGAGAAGTATACATGCCAAAAGAAATGCCACTTAGATGAAATAATACTGCATGAATGAAATTCCAAGTATTTTTTAAACAATTTAAAACCCAACAAAAAGAAAATAACAAAAGAAATTTACAGTGTAACAACATCTGAACAAGAAACTTTTCAATGCAAAACCCGCTCAGAAGAAAGTATCATCACTGTGTAACACTTGAGTACATATGAAGTATTTTCTATCCAGACTGAAATAGAATCAATATAGCTTTCATCACAGTATATATAGAGAGATCAATCCTAGCTTTCATCACAGTATATATAGATAGAGGATCTCTTTGACATCTTTAAGGTTTCATTTTAAAACCATCTTGGACGTACAAACCTCCAGTCTCAGCCACCACATGATGAAGTTCAACTCTTACAGCACCACATGATGAAGTTCAACTCTTACAGCTTTGGTTTCAAACGTAGAAGTGGAAGATCGACACATCCAGGCCTCAATTATTGGACGTCAGTATATCAAAATAATGAGTTTAATTACAAAAGCTCTTAAATTCAATCTACTTCATAGTATCAGGTTCTGCTTCATAGAATATCACAAGCATCGATTCTCATTAGAGTAATTTAAAAGTGGTACGAGTGCAGCAACGGGTTTAGGATGCCCAAAAATGCAATTCAAAATCCATTACACACTTACAAATCTAAAGGAATGTCCTAAAATTAACTCCTACAGTCCCATTGTCAAAATAACTAACAACTCAGAAAGCTGGATTTATAACAGCATTGCATGACACAAATACTCAATAATCAACTTTATCTTACGAATCCATCACAAACTCCTAATTTCTGATTCCCCATATTTTAAAGATAGCATGAAGCCAAAGCCTTGATATTTTTGCTCATAATTTTTCTCGAGTAGACATGTCTTGTGCTATCTGGTAAGTGATCATCAGCAATTCCTGTCCTCTGAAATTCCACCAAACCCGTTAATCCATGATTGGACGCAAGAGCACTTTTATTTTGATTGACCAGTTCCTATTTAAGAAATAAATAACAGAGTAAGAATTGAAGTTAAACTCAGCCAAAAAGAGGTGTTGTGCTAAGCAACTACACTACAAGAATAGAGATTGAATTAGAATTTTATGATACCTGCAAACCGAAAGGCAATATTTTGAAGCATAAAGGAGTCCTTTTTCAGAAAAAGAATTAAGAGTTTAGCCGGAGCTGCGAAGTTCTGATATATGTCACTTAGTTGGCGACAAAAGGCAGGCAACAATCCCCAACAGCCATATGCATAAGCCTGCAGATCTTGGCGAGTTACTGACTTTTTAACTGGATAGGAGCATGGGTTTAAACTCCAAATATAGTAAAAGAATATCAGTGCTACAAAGGTTAAGCATATAGTGAAGCAATATAGACTAATGCAAAGACCTGCTAAACAATGGAAATGATTTAACCATAGATACCTGCACATATTTTATATGATTTGAGCCACAAAACACATTCTTATTGACTGTCACAAATGGAATAACTATGATAAAATACAGATATTTAGTTTTCAAAATGATTGTCACCAATGAGGCAGTACCAATTTAGAAATTCCTTACTCCGAATTTGTTAATAATATTGTTATGGTTGTAAGGCAGATATAATTTTGTTCTGGAGTAGTGTACTTATCATTTTAAAATAAGAACAGCTACTATCATGTTTTTAGAGTACCAAAGTGTGGTAAAACTCTGTGGTTTCTGCAAGTACCTTTATGGGAAGCCTGTCCAAAGGATTAAGCAAGTGGTACAATATGCTCCATAAAGAAATGTAGTGAAGATCAGGCAATACTTCTCTTTAAAATATGTATTAACCAAATATTTGAACATGAGAAGTCCTTGGGATTCAAGGAAATTGGGACAAATCCAATTACTTTCTCCGGTCCCATGGCAGCAACCGCAGACCCGATGCAGTCCTGCAACTGCAGTGATGGAAAAATAAGATCAATCTTGTTTTAGATTATAAAAAGCTAAGAAATTTCTTACAAACAAACTTTGTTAAAGCACCGCGAAGCAAACAAGCTTCATGCACATGTCACTAAAGAATGTAGAAAAATCAAGCTTCTATCTATCCAAATACAGTAATAAAGTTCCACCACGAGAAGACAATTGTATATTGTTTGTATGATAGAGAATACCATCCAAAATAATAGTGTGCCTTAACGAAATTAAGAATATTGTATGTGAATAACAAGTACAAAGAGTAATTACAGACTCAACTGAAATATGCAAAGAAATGCTAAAATACTTGTCAGAATATGAGATATGAAGGGGGAGGGACTTCGATGAATACTTACATGTTTAGTTTCCGAAGCACTGGCAGAAGCAACATTCATCAAATCAGCAAGTTCAAGAATTATGCTCTTCATGAATATGTGTGAGATCTGACCTAAAATTTAGAAGATAATGAAAGTCATTAAAAGATTGACAATAGACATCATCTCAATATATTAGGCAATAATTGTCAGTTCAATAAATACAAGAAATTTCAGCAATAGCGAGAATTGAAAAGAATTCAGAAACCATAAGAAAATTCTATGGTTACTGAGTTAGAAAAGCCCGAACAGGGAATCGGAAGCCCGAATCACAGAAACAGCCGATTGATGTGCAATTATCGTATGAAATAAGAAATAAACTCACCAACGAATGATTCCAAGAAGAAACGAGCAGAAACCCGAACATAAACCTTGAGATATAATCAGCCCGAAACTTGGACAAGAAGACCTAATCACATAATCAATAAATTACCTCCTGGAAACTGAACTTAAACTAATAACAAGAGCTACCAGACCAAGACATAGCAGAAAAATGCGACTAAATTTCAGTATGCTTGCAAGAACATTTATAAGGCAACTTACTTCAAAAAATGATACAAAAAAACAACATTAAAATCACAAGCATAATATAACAGATGCAATAGAGAAAAAACCACCAATCAAACCATAGAAATTATGTTAAATATTAAAGAGAGAAAAGAGAGACAAATCGAAGCCAACAAACCCATTCGGTAAGAATGAATAAAATGACGAGAGACTGTGGACAAAAACAAAAGTAGAAGATGGTTAAAATTGAGGATGAGGACTGGGAAATTGGAAATAACTCGTGGACAGAAGAGGAACAAACACGATATGGGAAAAAACTCGTGTACAAAGGAGAGAGGAACACAAATTTAGTCAACAAAAGAAGAACCACCGGCCACCCTTCTGCAATTACGAATTCAAGCAATTTTGAGGTGCCGCTATTCACGATTCCAAATTGCAAAGGAAACGATGAAATTGGGCCCACAAGACGCGAACGAAGAAAATAGGACCTCCCAAAATTAAAGAGCAAAGAAAATGAACCGAAGCACAAAAATGACGGAAAAGAGGCAACACGATGGCGTTTTTATATTAAACGGGTTAAATTTAAATCAAAAAGAAAAGCAGGGACCGTTAAATAAAAATTGATGCCACTTATTAGTATAAAACTTCAAAAAATGATAAAAAAAAAAAAACAACATTAAAATCACAAGCATAATATAACAGATGCAATAGAGAAAAAACCACCAATCAAACCATAGAAATTATGTTAAATATTAAAGAGAGAAAAGAGAGACAAATCGAAGCCAACAAACCCATTCGTAAGAATGAATAAAATGACGAGAGACGGTGGACAAAAACAAAAGTAGAAGACGGTTAAAATTGAGGATGAGGACTGGGAAATTGGAAATAACTCGTGGACAGAAGAGGAACGAACACGATTTGGGAAAAAACTTGTGTACAAAGGAGAGAGGAACACGAAATTAGTCAACAAAAGAAGAACCACCGGCCACCCTTCTGCAATTACGAATTCAAGCAATTTTGAGGTGCCGCTATTCACGATTCCAAATTGCATAGGAAACGATGGAAATTGGGCCCACAAGATGTGAACGAAGAAAATAGGACCTCCCAAAATTAAAGAGGAAAGAAAATGAACCGATGCACAAAAATGACGGAATTGGGCCCACAAGACGCGAACGAAGAAAATAGGACCTCCCAAAATTAAAGAGGAAAGAAAATGAACCGATGCACAAAAGTGACGGAAAAGAGACAACACGATGGCGTTTTTATATTAAAAGGGTTAAATTTAAATCAAAAAGAAAAGCAGGGACCGTTAAATAAAAATTGATGCCACTTATAAGTATAAAACTTCAAAAAATGATAAAAAAAATAACATTAAAATCACAAGCATAATATAACAGATGCAATAGAGAAAAAACCACCAATCAAACCATAGAAATTATGTTAAATATTAAAGAGAGAAAAGAGAGACAAATCGAAGCCAACAAACCCATTCGTAAGAATGTATAAAATGACGAGAGACGGTGGACAAAAACAAAAGTAGAAGACGGTTAAAATTGAGGATGAGGACTGGGAAATTGGAAATAACTCGTGGACAGAAGAGGAACGAACACGATTTGGGAAAAAACTCGTGTACAAAGGAGAGAGGAACACGAATTTAGTCAACAAAAGAAGAACCACCGGCCACCCTTCTGCAATTACGAATTCAAGCAATTTTGAGGTGCCGCTATTCACGATTCCAAATTGCAAAGGAAACGATGGAAATTGGGCCCACAAGACGCGAACGAAGAAAATAGGACCTCCCAAAATTAAAGAGGAAAGAAAATGAACCGAAGCACAAAAATGACGGAAAAGAGGCAATACGATGGCATTTTTATATTAAAAGGGTTAAATTTAAATCAAAAAGAAAAGCAGGGACCGTTAAATAAAAATTGATGCCACTTATAAGTTTAAAACTTAAAAAAATGATAAAAAAAACAACATTAAAATCACAAGCATAATATAACAGATGCAATAGAGAAAAAACCACCAATCAAACCATAGAAATTATGTTAAATATTAAAGAGAGAAAAGAGAGACAAAATCGAAGCCAACAAACCCATTCGTAAGAATGAATAAAATGACGAGAGACGGTGGACAAAAACAAAAGTAGAAGATGGTTAAAATTGAGGATGAGGACTGGGAAATTGGAAATAACTCGTGGACAGAAGAGGAACAAACACGATATGGGAAAAAACTCGTGTACAAAGGAGAGAGGAACACAAATTTAGTCAACAAAAGAAGAACCACCGGCCACCCTTCTGCAATTACGAATTCAAGCAATTTTGAGGTGCCGCTATTCACGATTCCAAATTGCAAAGGAAACGATGAAATTGGGCCCACAAGACGCGAACGAAGAAAATAGGACCTCCCAAAATTAAAGAGCAAAGAAAATGAACCGAAGCACAAAAATGA
This sequence comes from Penstemon eatonii, assembly GCA_038501285.1. NCBI lineage: Eukaryota > Viridiplantae > Streptophyta > Magnoliopsida > Lamiales > Plantaginaceae > Penstemon > Penstemon eatonii. The sequence continues at coordinate 61,499,329 of CM076710.1, forward strand.
CGGAAAAGAGGCAACACGATGGCGTTTTTATATTAAACGGGTTAAATTTAAATCAAAAAGAAAAGCAGGGACCGTTAAATAAAAATTGATGCCACTTATTAGTATAAAACTTCAAAAAATGATAAAAAAAAAAAAAACAACATTAAAATCACAAGCATAATATAACAGATGCAATAGAGAAAAAACCACCAATCAAACCATAGAAATTATGTTAAATATTAAAGAGAGAAAAGAGAGACAAATCGAAGCCAACAAACCCATTCGTAAGAATGAATAAAATGACGAGAGACGGTGGACAAAAACAAAAGTAGAAGACGGTTAAAATTGAGGATGAGGACTGGGAAATTGGAAATAACTCGTGGACAGAAGAGGAACGAACACGATTTGGGAAAAAACTTGTGTACAAAGGAGAGAGGAACACGAAATTAGTCAACAAAAGAAGAACCACCGGCCACCCTTCTGCAATTACGAATTCAAGCAATTTTGAGGTGCCGCTATTCACGATTCCAAATTGCATAGGAAACGATGGAAATTGGGCCCACAAGATGTGAACGAAGAAAATAGGACCTCCCAAAATTAAAGAGGAAAGAAAATGAACCGATGCACAAAAATGACGGAATTGGGCCCACAAGACGCGAACGAAGAAAATAGGACCTCCCAAAATTAAAGAGGAAAGAAAATGAACCGATGCACAAAAGTGACGGAAAAGAGACAACACGATGGCGTTTTTATATTAAAAGGGTTAAATTTAAATCAAAAAGAAAAGCAGGGACCGTTAAATAAAAATTGATGCCACTTATAAGTATAAAACTTCAAAAAATGATAAAAAAAATAACATTAAAATCACAAGCATAATATAACAGATGCAATAGAGAAAAAACCACCAATCAAACCATAGAAATTATGTTAAATATTAAAGAGAGAAAAGAGAGACAAATCGAAGCCAACAAACCCATTCGTAAGAATGTATAAAATGACGAGAGACGGTGGACAAAAACAAAAGTAGAAGACGGTTAAAATTGAGGATGAGGACTGGGAAATTGGAAATAACTCGTGGACAGAAGAGGAACGAACACGATTTGGGAAAAAACTCGTGTACAAAGGAGAGAGGAACACGAATTTAGTCAACAAAAGAAGAACCACCGGCCACCCTTCTGCAATTACGAATTCAAGCAATTTTGAGGTGCCGCTATTCACGATTCCAAATTGCAAAGGAAACGATGGAAATTGGGCCCACAAGACGCGAACGAAGAAAATAGGACCTCCCAAAATTAAAGAGGAAAGAAAATGAACCGAAGCACAAAAATGACGGAAAAGAGGCAATACGATGGCATTTTTATATTAAAAGGGTTAAATTTAAATCAAAAAGAAAAGCAGGGACCGTTAAATAAAAATTGATGCCACTTATAAGTTTAAAACTTAAAAAAATGATAAAAAAAACAACATTAAAATCACAAGCATAATATAACAGATGCAATAGAGAAAAAACCACCAATCAAACCATAGAAATTATGTTAAATATTAAAGAGAGAAAAGAGAGACAAAATCGAAGCCAACAAACCCATTCGTAAGAATGAATAAAATGACGAGAGACGGTGGACAAAAACAAAAGTAGAAGACGGTTAAAATTGAGGATGAGGACTGGGAAATTGGAAATAACTCGTGGACAGAAGAGGAACGAACACGATTTGGGAAAAAACTCGTGTACAAAGGAGAGAGGAACACGAATTTAGTCAACAAAAGAAGAACCACCGGCCACCCTTCTGCAATTACGAATTCAAGCAATTTTGAGGTGTCGCTATTCAAGATTCCAAATTGCAAAGGAAACGATGGAAATTGGGCCCACAAGACGCGAACGAAGAAAATAGGACCTCCCAAAATTAAAGAGGAAAGAAAATGAACCGAAGCACAAAAATGACGGAAAAGAGGCAACACGATGGCGTTTTTATATTAAAAGGGTTAAATTTAAATCAAAAAGAAAAGCAGGGACCGTTAAATAAAAATTGATGCCACTTATAAGTATATATATATATATATATATATATATATATATATATATATATATATATATATATATTATATTTAATTAAATATAATGATCATATTTGCAGAATGGATAGAGCAACAGGCCAACAGAATAATAACCATCAATTTGCAGCTGTATCAGCAGTAAGTTAATAATTATCTTCTAACTTAATTAATTATCGCAATTTTAATTAATGTAGTCATTCAATTTTGGATTGTTGTTTAATTACAATATCCCTTACCCTTGAGACAATATAATTTTTTATTTACTTTTACTTTCTGAATTATTTATGTTGAAAGCAAATAATTAATTAAGAATTTTTTTCTTGGATACATCGCCCCCGTTATAAATTTCCACCAAATAGAAGGGGTTAGAACCACAAAAAATAAATTATTTTCCCATTTAAAACTGGTCTCATTCAAGGATCGTTGCAGATCTATCACGTCGAATCCAAGAGAAAAAGGCTAATTTTCAGTGAAAGATCTGCAATACTACTTAAAAATGCTATAAATCATATAAAAATCAATTCACTGTTGGGATTCGGTAAGATAAACAGCCCCAGGCACAGCGGAATTTAATATTTTTAGGACCTCTTACAGAATCTTGCCAAGATACTACTCTAGTTGTATATATATGAATATTAAATAAAGGATAGTATAAACAGTTGCACGTTATACCTATCTCCTTGCAAATCCAAGTTGACAGACGAAGTCAAGTTTCTCCCTCGGTTGATCGATCCTATGCCCTGCAACAGCGCCCCACGTGTTGCACCTTTATGGGTTGATACACCACAATTACACGAAAATAATATATCCTGATCGGCTAGAACACAAGATATATTAAGATCTAAGGTTAGGGAACAAGATTGGAACGAAGAACGAAATCAAAAAATTCTTCCTAACGAAGAAGATGATTGGTCGATTTCTATTTGGGAGAGGGAGAGTTTTTCTTGACTTGGCTTTTTGGCTCTTGAAAGTTGTGTGTGAGATATGAGACCTAGTCTCTTATTTATAGTTATCTCATTAACCTAATCCTTCTAGGATTAGGACTCCAATTCTCCTACATGGGCCATGGCCCTTTTAATTAGAAGACTAAGTCTTCCTAATTAATTCATGGCTCAGTTAATTAATTTTAATCAGGCTTTATTTAATTTCCCAATTAAATAGCCCAATTAATTAACTATTCTCCCTATTAATTAAATCATACTCCAAGTCTATTTAATTATATCTTTCTATAATTAATTAAATCCAACTTAATTAATTAACTTACAAATTAAATTCCAATTTAATTTATAATCTTGATCCAATTCCAATTGGATCCAATTTGTTCCAATTGGGTCGACCCAGTCGACCCAGTCACCAATCGACCTAGTTGATTTTTCAGACCCAGTCGACCCAATCGACCCAGTCGATTCGGTCGACCCAGTTGTTTCCTTTTCCTTCGCTTTCGCTTCATGTGTACTGTGTATGCCCCCATAGGTTCACCACATAATTGGCCGTGGGTTATAATTAAATATTTATTCAATTATTCAAGTATTAAATACTTTCTAAATCAGTCGAACACTCTGTCGACTGACCATTCCAAAATTAGCACCCCTGCCAATTTAGGAATTCTCCCACACTCCACGGTCGATGTCTGGCCACAAGCCCATGGAGCCCAATCACTGGTGAATTAATTCAGTGAACCTTTTATTATTTACAATTACCATATAAGCCACAATCTCTCCATCAACCAATCTCCCAGTCGAGACTTAAGGGTATGGTCTTTCATCGGTTTCCCCTTTTCTTTTGTCTTGACCTTATGCACTCTGGTCTCGAAATAATTCTCTTTGACTTAATCTTTATGAGCTACTTACATAAAGCCATCAGATACCTCGGCCGAGGATTTTACCAGAATTAATTTCTCACAGAAATCCATAGGAGAATTTCCCAACCTATCAAGTCGGGTCAATGGATCATTTGTTGATGATATGAATCTGCATACGAGTTCCTCTATACCCAATACGAGTCCACAGAGACTTTTTGGCGATCCCCAGTCAGTCGGAACTCATATCAATGATTAGACGTTCTCGCACCAGATAAACCCTATCACCTCAAGTATTTAAGGATCGTTCCTCGTATACTATCGTAAATTGGAATAACTTCAACCCCGATATGCGACTACCGCTTCCATGGTGAGTTATTTCCTAATTGGGGTATTCAGTGCACTTGCCATCCCAGCAAGCCACCCACTTATGTGTATCGACTATCCCAGTCACGCTCGTGGACCCCAGCGTTCTCTAGTTCATCGGAGTATACACAATAATGAGAGTCTATCCGAATCCAACGATGTCCTATCTCGATTGGATTCTGCGACTCTTGAATATGTTCTAGATCACGGCCTTGGAGATCAGTCAACGGGTTTTCTCATAGCCCTGTGATCTAAGGACTTCTATCCTTATGCGTAGATAATTATTACATAAGACAAAGATGACCATATAATAAAATGCATTTATTAATCCAATTGAATGGTCCTTTCAATTAAATGCAGCCAAAATAGTTGGCTTGCAGGACACTATTCTATCAATCTCCCACTTGTACTAAAGCCAACTTTTCATACTTCTGATTCTCATCTTAGACAGATGTTTTTCGGATGCCTTTGAGGCAATGGCTTAGATAGCGGGTCCGTCGTATTAACCTTTGAGGTGACACGTTCCATCTTTATGTCTCCTCTACCAATGATATAACATATCAAATGGTATCGTCTTAGTACGTGCTTGGATTCTGATGAGATCTCGACTCCTTCGCTTGCGAGATAGCTACATTATTATCACGGAAGATAGTAATGGCTCGACAATGCTAGGTATCACATCCAATTCCTGGATGAAGTTTTTCATCCAAACACCTTCCTTTGCTGCTTCACACGCGGCAATGCGTTCTGCTTCGGTGGTTGAATCTGCGGTAGTGTCTTGCTTGGAGCTCTTCCAGCTAACCGCACCACTATTGAGGCAAAACACGTATCCAGATGTCGACTTGAAGTCGTCTACATCACATTGGAAGCTAGAATCAGTATAGACTTCCAATTTCAATTCTTCTCCACCGTATACCCAGAACAATTCCTTGGTCCTTCTCAGGTACTTCTGAATTGCCTTTACGGCTATCCAGTGCTGCTCACCTGGATCAGACTGGTAGCGACTTGTAACGCTTAAAGCGTATGCTACGTCTGGTCTCGTACATAACATACCATACATTATGAATGTATGCTTCCCATTGCGGATGCATATGGTACTTGAGACATATTGCTTCTCTCTTCAGGCGTCTTTGGGGCCATAGACTTAGAGAGTGCGATTCCATGTCTCAAAGGAAGCTATCCTCTCTTGGATTCTTCCATGCTAAATCTTTTCATGATTTTATCTATGTACTGGGATTGGGAGAGGCCCAGCAGTCCTTTTGATCTATCTCGGTAGATCCTTGTACCTGGTACAAATGATGCTTCTCCCAAATCCTTCATCAAGAATTGTGTAGATAACCATGCTTTAGTTTCGGACAACACTTTCACATTGTTCCCAATGAGAAGAATGTCATCAACATAAAGCACCAAAAATTCAACTGTACTCCCACTGATCTTCTTGTACACGCAAGGTTTGAACACGTTTTTGATGAATCCAAAAGTTTGGATTGTTTCATCGAAACGGATGTTCTAACTTCGGGAAGCTTGCTTAAATCCATAAATGGACCTCTGGAGTTTGCACACCTTTCGTTCATCTCCTTTGGATGCATATCCTTTTGGTTGCTCCATGTAGATCTCCTTGTCAATGTCCCCATTGAGAAAGGCAGTCTTTACATCCATCTGCCATATCTCGTAGTTATACCACGCAGCTATGGCTAGCAAGATTCGAATGGATTTAGGCATTGTGACGGGCGAGAAGGTCTCCTCAAAGTCGATACCTGGCCTTTGAGTGTATCATTTTGCCACTAGTCGCGTCTTGTAGGTTATTACCTCTCCGTTCACTAAGCTTTCGCTTATAGATCCACTTGCAACACACGGGAGCCACTCCCACTGGTGGATCTACCAAGGCCCAGACCTTGTTTGAGTGCATGGAGTCCAATTTCCCGAGTCAATGTTTAGCATAGCCTCTTCGTAAGTCCTTGGGTCGATTAGAGACTGTCCAGTCTCATGCAGCAGACCGTAGTACCTTTCGGGTTCTCTACGTTGTCTTTCTGACCTACGAAGTACTGGTGTACTTTCTGGTGCACTTTCATGCTCTTGTTCTCCCACTGCCTGTGGTGATGGGTCAGCTTGATCGACCTCTTCGGCCTTTTCAGCTTCAGTGACCTCATCTAGTTCTACGTTATGTTCCTTCTTTTCCACCAAGAAATCCTTCTCCAAGAAGTGTGCATTCCTTGAGACAAACGTAGTTTGTCTTGTAGGATCGTAGAACTCGTATCCTATTGAGTTTTCTGGATACCCCACGAATTGCATAAGATGGACTTTACGTCCAACTTATCTCCCACTATCTTATTTACATAAGCGGGAGACCCCATATGCGCATGAATGCATATTAAGGTACAATACCAAAACTCATATCACTTGATTTGTTTTGGAATTGGCTTCAGAGATACTTAGCCCAGTATCTTCGATTTTCTCGATCAAGTTTTTATTTGATTTGAATAAGGAATTTTATGTAAGATCTCTTAAAGGTCATTAACATGTCCAAAATGCTCGACAACAGACAACGTTTCGAGCGGGATTTACATTTCGAGAATCTAATTCTCTATTAAATAATCAATGGCATACTGCCAATGCATGTTTGATTTTGAATCGATCCAAATCTCTTACATGCTTTCATTGATTAGGCTCTCTTCTTTTATTCTAAAAGTAATTTGGAATTGTACATCACAACGTACTTTTACACATGAGGGTACTAAAGACGCCTTATCTCCCACTAATGCTTTAGTGTTTCTACACACTTTTAAATGGATTAAATCCATTGCAATTGTTTATTCCTCTTGGTTGCCCAGCAACCAACTACTAAATTTAATTTCCGTTTAAGCAAGATTCGAAAGTCGGTTACTATTTATAGCATCCCATTCAAGCTCGACCTAGTCGAGCTCATTCTTTGAATCTTTAATTCGTAACATATTTATTGCAATAGGGGCAATATTGTAATATAGATAATTTATTTTTGGATCCTTGACATTTAGCACCCTCAAAATACGAGAAATGGCCACTTTGCACTCCCGAAACAGAATTAGCACTTATCACCCTCGAATTAAGAACAACTCAGCAACTTGTACGCTCAAAACACGATAAATTGGAACTTTGCACCCCTGAGACACAAAATTAACACTTATCCCCTCAATATAAGAAAAATTGAGTAACTAGCACATACTTCTTTTTCCAGCAGAATTGACCACCGGGGTAAAGAAAATCTAGTGGTAAAACAGGGAATTTATTTTTGGATATGTGGCAATTTTTCATTAATTATCAAAATTTCAGATGTCCTAAAATAATTCAAAAGAATTCGAAAAGTTTAATACCTTTATCGATTCATATCACAAAAATAAAATATTAATCCAAGTTTACATTATGGATGTATATTGATGAAACAAAGTTGGAGAGAGAAAATAGTATTCTAGTATCGACCAATATGTTATGGGAGCCATAACTCGATATGTTCTTAAAAAAAAAAACAATATTTTATTTGATTACTTTTATATTTTTGTAAGAGTATGCTTTTAATTATTTATAAAAAATTCTAAAACTCTTTAGAAAAAATACAAGTATAGTAGATATAATTATAAACTAATGTACGGTAACAGAGTTAACTTCTTAATTGTTAAAATAATAGAATGTATAATATAGTAGTATCATTATTCTTTCGCAACTATGTCACAAAAGGGGTTCCGTATCTTAGAGGTGTAAGTGTCAGTAAGATCAAATCGAGTCATACCAATATTTCGTATCTAGTCCGATTAGGTAATTTTGGAATTTATAAAATATGTCAAACCTAACAATTTGTAGTTTGATTAAAAAAAACCAAAAAGTCTAATTTTGAGTGTTTTTTTTTATAAATTTCTTGTATATAAATTTGTAGAAATTAGCCGTTTAACCTAAACTCAATGAATAAAGTTATATATCAAACCTAACTTTTAAGGTGATCAATGCAAATTGACCATGGACCGAGTACGAAGTTCTTGTAAGGAATGTCGGTCCAAATGTACATCAACTTTTATATTTTTGATAGGTAAAATTGTAGAAAACGTCCCAAACTAATTATTGATTTTGGATTTTCGTCCCGAACTATTTAACTTGGTTAATTTCGTCCCGTAATTTAATATTTTTTTGGAATATCGTCCCAAACTAATGACTAATTTTGATTTTTTGTCCCAAACTATATCAACTCGCCAAATTTCGTCCCATAATTTACCATTTTGTACGAATTTAGTCCCAATATTAAATTTCTAATTTAATGAAATGACGTTCAATCTTGTAATTATTTTGGGACGAACTCTGCAATATTATATAATTATTCATGTTAAAATTTACCATGACACTTAAGCAGCCATGTGATAATTCATCGGCAAATGCGCAATTTCGTCTTATAATTATGGTGGGACGATATTCCAAAAAAATATTAAATTACAGGACGAAATTCGCCAAATTAAATACTTTGGGACAAAATTCCAAAATCAGTGATTAGTTTAGGACATTTTTTTCAATTTTGCCTTTTTGATAATATAGAGGAAAGAGTAGTACATATTGGGTTCAACGATTTTTTTACGCCATCGCGGGCTGAGAAATTTTAATTGACAATTTTAAAAAAAAAAGATTCCTTCGCCTTTACCTTCGTTACACCATCGCAAAAACCAAGGTCAAAGCAAAATCTTCGTCGTAATTTTCCAATTGGAGTTAAGCTAATGAAATAGAAAATGAAGAAATTTAATGATGAATTTTTTGCTCATTATAATGCAAAATTTGGATAAGGGTTGGGCCCCTTGGGGGTGCCAAGATTCACCACACGCGCGGGTCGCCATCGTCCAACCGACCGGCTCGGCTCAAAATAGTCCGATCTCATTTTCCTGGATACACCGCCCCGCGTCATAAATTTCATTTCTTGAGTACATCGCCGCACGTTATAATTTCGTTTTCTTGGAAACATCGCCGCGCGTAATAAATTTTCACCAAATAGTAGGGGTTAGAATCACAGAAAAAAATTATTTTCCCATTCAACAGGGGTCTCATTCAAGAATCATGAACTTTCCTCTTCGAATCGAGTACCGCATATAAGCTGATGAGTGAGTTGTTATTGAGTTCTTGAGACTTAGAAAGATTCTGCTTCTGAATGCTCTCAAAGATGTGTTGTCTCGTATTTTTGAACTTTTCGAACAAGCTTCCTTTTATACTAGAGATTTGAAATCTGTCCGTTGAAGGTAAACAAAAGTCTTTATCTCGAGCATTGGTCCCTATTTCTCAGGAACGGCTACCTGCGACTATGTACTGTCTTTTCTGCTGTACTTCTCTGTTAGTCGCATTAAATGCACCCAACTGATACGAGGTTCTTCTTCAATCATTTGTCATAAATACCCTTCCTCTTACGTGCTTATTTCTTCAAGTACAGTTATAATCGTTGAGGTGACTTGTCTGATCACATCCACTCAGCTGTTCGAAGTCTCTCGTCTGATGAACACTCGGCTGATCCCAAACTGAACACATCTGTTGAGTCGGCTGACTTTCACCAATTTGATTTCCTTCTTCAGCAAAAGATCAGTTGTCTCCTCGACCATAAATTTTGACCCTTCTGATTTTTCTTCTTTGTCAGGTCAAAACTTCATCACAAAGGGATTTACTAAGCTTCCATTACTTAGCTGATTTTGATGTTTTGGAAATCCTCAGAACCTCCCTTCAATATTTGTCTTCATCTTCATCTTCATCCAACACTTTTTTGTTATAAAAATTAATAGTTTAACCTAAATTCAATGAATCAAGTTATATATCAAATCTACTTTTTAAGGCGTTGAATGCAAATCGACCATGTACTAATTTTTTGATTATATAAATTACAGACTAGTACATATTGGGTTAAGTGAAATTAAAGAAGTTAAACATAAATCACTAGAAAAGATATGAAACAAAAATGTAATAAACTATCAAAAAACATCTTAATCCTTTTCTTCTAATAGAAATAAGATATATTATAATATCTTCGCAATTACCAACCCTTATAGAAAAAATTGTCATTTGCAAAATATGTATAATGTGTACCTAGCCAAGTATAACCATACCAACCTAGAATTTGAGGACAAAATGACACAATTGATAAATAGGCAAAATTAAAGGTGCACACGATACTACGATGCAAATAAATCTTATCGAACATAAGTTGAATGAGAATTTTTGTTGTAACAGATATTTAATGAGTAAATAGTAAATTAGCTCCCTGTGTTATTCTAAATAGACAATTTAACTCATTGTAATAAATAAAAGGGTAAAATACCTCCTTTTGATATCCTAATTCCTAAATAGGCAATTTAACTCCTTGTGATAAGAAAATGGCAAATTACCTCCCTGTATTTTTATAAAATAAGCGCATTGCCTCCCTTTAAATTGGTCAGTAATTCGTATCACATAGAGTTAATTGCTCATTATTTCATTTCACAGGGAGATAAATTTTTTATTTTTATATCACAAGGAGGTAAATTGCTCATTATTTCATTTCAAGGAAGTTAAATTGCCTATTTTGAGTTCACAATGAGGTAATTTGTCCATTAAACATATCAAAGGGAGTTAACTTGCAAAAAATTTGTTATTGAATACTAATAGCGAGAATTGTAATTTTGGTACCGCGCTTTAGGTCAATTTCTACTTTTGGTGCACCATTTTTTGTGTCCTACACATTTGGTACACCGTTTTAACAAATTGTAACACATTTGGTATCACTGTTAAAATTCACCGTTAATTGATGACATGACAATTAAGTGTTATTGCAAAGTTGATGTCGTTACATACATTGACTGATATTTTTACCTCAAAACATTTGACGCTACCAAAATAGGCCCACATCTCAAAATTTTGTGATGATTTTAGTCCACATAATTGCGATTTTGAAAAAAAAATTGTCAACCTAATTGCGAGTTTGAAAAGAAAATAAATTATCTAGTATTCCTAATCGCAATTTTGAACAATGTCTTTCTAACCACAGTTTTAGAAAGAAAACAACTTTCTTTTTCTACTTGGTCTTCGTAATCGCATTTTTTAGAAAAATGGTCTTATCGTTTTTTTTTTCTTTCAGAAATCGCGGTCTGGAAAACTAAGTAAAAAGTTCTTAGTCCAAAATCAATAGTTGGAAGACCTGGTAAAAAATATCAAAATTGCGATTAGGAAGACCACGTTAAAAATCAAAATCGTGATTTGGAAGACAAAGTGATTTAATTTCAAAAATCACGATTCAGGAATTTGGGTAAAAAGAAAAAAAATCTCCCAAAATTGCGATTATGACATCACCTTTCTTGAAACAAATCTTGTATGGTTAAACGAATTAAACGAATCTTTGATTTTTGATTATTATAACTAAGCAACAATAAAAGTAAAACTAAATTCTAAAATGACAAGGTTAACTATGATGATTAAAGCCTAGGATTACAACTTCCTTCAATGTCAAACTAATTCTTTTGTTTTCCCAATAATTCTATTTCAATTAAGGTTTATTGCTAGTCTAGGGCACTTAAGTTTTTACAATTTCTTTCCAGAATATGTAAAACTAATCTAACCTAATCAAAGAGCTATATTCCTATGCCAGTGAAGTTAGGCCAAATTGAATCAATAACAAGCCCTAATTGTGACTACCTAAGGCAATTAAGTATATTCCTATCTTAATTGCTAAACAGATTACCTAATTCGATGTGGGTGCAATTCGTACAAAGGTTACCCAATCATTAACCTAAAACCTAATTTCTTCTCCCGATTCAATTAGATTTGTGAAACAATAGTTGGCCAAGCTATTGAAATTTAAGCACAAGAATGGGTAAACAATAAATCTGAATAAAATAGAATAAGGTAAAAAAAAAAAAACAATCAATTCAAACAAATATTCCATTGCAATCCTAGAAAAGTAAATTTAATTCATAGCTAAAACGGAAATAAACTCAAGAATAATCAAATCATGAGTACAAGAACACAAAAGACAAAAGAAAATTACAAAAGATGAGAAAAGAGAAGTAGATTTGTTTCTCAATCTTCAAGAATTATGTTTTCCGATGTTTTTCATGCTCTTGAATGATATTTTCTTGTTCTTGGTCTCCCCTCTTGTCAAAAAGTGTTCCAAGATCATTTTTCTCTCTCTTTCTCTACTTAGATATTTGTTTTCAAGTCAAATTAGGGCATTAAAGTAAAATTTGCGGAAATTTTGTGCCTAGCGGAAAATTAGTTTCGCCCCAGCGGAGAGATTTTCCGCTCCAGCAAAAAGGCTTCTGTTTGCACTTCCAACAAAATCAAGAGAAAATCTGAAATATTCACAAGAAAATATCAAAATGAGTACGTGACTCACCAACGAGATAAACCAAGCTAAACCGAATGAAAATGATCTAAGAACTCTAGAAACTAATACCATTCCCCGCAAAAATGCATAGAAATTAACTCTATTTTGTAGAGTTGACACACCCCCAAACATACTATTTTGCTAGTCCCGAGCAAAAGAAAGGAGTAGAAGACAAAAAGAAACATCCATAAAGATTGGACACGCGTATAACAAAGGACAACAACTCGAACATTTACAATCATGCATTCCAAGTCAAACTAATAACCATCACTATCAAAACGTTATGCATTCTATCATGTAATTTGCGTGTGTGTGTGTATACATGATCCAAGAATGTCGGAATCACCCAAATCACTATAGCTTCAAAATAATTGAGCCTAATTGCATGAATTCTTAAATTGCCAAGTCTATTCTCTATTTCCTAAGGTCATCAAACTCATCACTAAGTTCTAACAATGCTTTCGGTTGAAGTTATGGAATCGTTTAAGTTTGAACTTTCACTTAGCTTTTTTTTATTTTTTATTATTTAGCATAACTCAAGTATATCTAGCACCTCTCGCACTCATAACATGTTATAAAGAAGCAGTCAACATAAAGGATTGCAGATTAATTAAGTCAATGCACCCATATGTCGTTCATCTTATCGCATTCAAGTTAGAGGAGTGCAAGTATAAGTCTCAAGCGATGAGATTTTTCAGGTCTCATACAAGTGAGGTTATTTTCTTTGAATTTAACTTAAAGCTTTTCAGTAATTTACTTCATTTGGTTCTTATGAAAGTCATCCTTATCCCCAAACTTAGGCTAAACTATCACTTAGATTCTAAGTTTTCTAATCCTCGAATCTAGAGATTAGGTAGGCAAGATAAAATTTCTTAAGCTCTACTCTAGACTATAATTCACTAATTTCATTCTAAATCCTCGATTATGCATTCATGCTTCCATTTTTTGCCAGAAAAACAATCAACAACACAAAAAATTTCAAAAATTTGATAAAAAATTGACCAAGCATGCACAATGTAAATGCAATCACCCCAAACTTAAAAAGACATTGTCCACAATGATGAAACTAATGAAAATAAGAGACAAAAGAATAAAGCTGAAGACAAAGATGAAATAAAGTAAGAAAATAATGTCCCTGATTTCAGCTTGATTTCATTCTTCATCATGTATCTCCTCTTGGTGGTGAACAGAATAGCGATGGCAGTTGACGTAGCGGCGGCGCGGCAGAGCTCAGGTTTGCTGTTGGAAGGGCGACGATCCATGGAGATAGGGCTGTGGCGGAGCTAGTCGCGGCGGTATGGCGATGGTGGTGGAAAAAAAATTAGGTTTATGTGGTGGAGGATAGTAATGATAAGGTTTTGAGAATTTGAGTGTTTGTTTGGGTAAAAGGAAAAGTAGGGGAAAGTGTTTGGAGAGGAGAGGTGTTTGGCATTTTATGAAATTATGGTTTGAGACTTTTGCTGGGGCGGAGTATTTTTGTGCTAGGGCGAAGTGAGTTTTGAAAATCAGCTATAGATTCCAGTGAGAACTTTGCGGGGGCGGTACTATTTCTCTGCCCCAGCAAAGTGTTCTGAAAATTAGTTCAAAATTCGGTCCGATTAATTTTTGCGGGGCGATAAGTTATTTCCGCTGGGGCAGATCATGTTCTGTTATCTCTCTTCTTTTTTTTTTAATTTTTTATTATTTTTTTTAATACGTGGGTTGCCTCCCAACAAGCGCCTTATTTATAGTCATGGCTTGACTTTGTCGATCTTATTTTTGATCGCCCAAAGTGATGGTGGCGATTTGACGATTAATGTTGCCCCCAAATAATTCTTTAATCTATGTCCATTGAACTTGAAAGTTCTTTCCCTTTGTTCATCTTGTATTTCCACAGCTCCATAGGGAAAAACTTTTGTAACTAGAAAAGGGCCAGACCACCTTGATTTGAGATTTCCCGAAAATAATTTAAGGCGAGGATTGTACAATAACAGCCGTTGTCCATATTCTCGACGGATGATCTTTTCATCGTGTTTTTTCTTAATTTTCTTCTTGTAAAGCATGACCCTTCCATTTTTTGGCCGCCTAATTTTTTCCAGTTTATTGACAAGTAAAAGTTATTTTTCATGTCTTCTATACTTAATGTCTACCCTTTTTGCATGGGTTCTCTCTTCATGAAATCACCACCATAAGGCCACAGTCGATGGTGATGTAAGATTCTTTCATTTTCCACTTCCCCAAACTTTTTTGGCTCTAAATATGGGGTTTCTTTAATTAATGACTTCTTAGCATTTGCAGACTTTAACGGCCTTTTCGTCATCTCACTTTTGAAGGTTAGTTTTGTAGATCTTTGAGTAAGATCAAGAGTCTTCACAAAATCGACCAATTTGTCACATTTCTCATCATATTTTGAAATCAATCGAATTTCAAACAAATCATCAGGATGATTATGTAGAAATGTATCAGAAATAGTATTTTCTAGCAAATTGATTGAGAAACAATCTTCCTTTTTATGATGGTGCTTCAACTATTAATAAATATTGAAGGTTACTTTTTGATCTTGAACTCACATCTTGAGTTCCCCCTTTTTCAACATCAATCAAGGCTCAACCGCTAGCTAGAAAAGGCCCTCCAAGTATGATTGGCATATCTCGATCTTCCTCCATATCCAGAACTATGAAGTCTGCCGGGAATATAAATCTGTCCACTTTAACCAAGATGTCTTCTATTATTCCTCTCGGATAGCTAAGAGTTTGATCCGCCATTTGCAACGTAACAGAAGTGGGCTTTGCTTCTCCCATACCATGCTTTCTAAAGATAAATGGCACCAAATTTACACTTGCACCTAAATCGCATAATGCCTTATTGATCAACTGATTTCCAATCGTGCACGGAATAGTGAAACTCCCAGGATCTTTCAATTTCGGTGGAAGCTTTCTCTGAATAAGGGCACTGCACTCCTCGGTAAGTGCTACAGCTTCATAGTCTCACAACCTTCTTTTCCTCGATAAGACATCTTTCATGAATTTTGCATAACTGGCATCTGCTCAAGGGCTTCAACAATGGGAATGTTGATGGATAACTTCTTGAAAATATCAAGAAATTTTTTAAACTGATTATCCAGCTTCTGTTTTTGTAATCTCTGGGGGAATGGAGGTGGTGAATATTCTGGAACTTTTGGTTTCTCCTGTTTTTCTTCATATTCCTTGGATTTCTTTTCCACATCATCTCCATTATTTTGTTCACTCTCTATCACTTCACTCGGCGGTTTCACTTCTTTTTGCTCAAGCTTTCTAGTATTACCCTCAATCTCCTTTCCATTTCGGATAATTATAGCTTTACAATGCTGCATGTTATCATTTCCTGGGTTTATCTCATTATCTTCCGACAAAGCTCCATGAGATAGGGCATTAAGATTATTGGCCAATTGGCCAATTTGAGTCTCCAAAGCACGAATAGAAGCGTTCTGGTTTTGCATTAAGGCATCTGTCTTCTGCATGTATTGGAGCAACAATTCTTCTGTAGTAGGTTTTTGTGCTTGTGTTTGTGGATGTATAGGTGCTTGAGGTTATTGAAAACTGAGGTGCAATTGGTCCTTGAGGTTGAATGTGTGGTTGATTACCACCCCATGAGAAATTAGGGTGATTTCTCCATCCTGGATTATATGTGCTGGAATAAGGATTGTTCCTCTGACGATTAGAATTTCCCACAAAATTGATAGATTCTGGATTCTCAGGACAGTGTGTTACCAAGTGATTATCTCCACAAATGTCACAAGTGGCAGAAATTCTCTGAACATTATTTCTACCACAGTTCTCATCAAGTTTCTTTGTGAGAGCTTCCAATTGAGATGTTAAAGAAGCAATAGCGTCAACTTTTATAACTCCGGCTATCTTGTTCTGCTCTGTGCGTCTTGATGACCACTGTTGAATATTTGATGCCATTTCCTCAATAATATTTCTGGCTTCATCAGGAGATTTTCCCACAAGAGCACCATTTGCTGCGGCATCGAGGTTTCCTTTTTATGCTATCTGTAAGCCCATTATAAAAAGACTAAATTTGTAACCAATCTGGAACTTGATGGTGAGGACACTTTTTAGCATATCCTTAAACCTCTCTATAGCTTCGTATAAAGTTTCATCTTTATATTGCAGAAAATTAGTGATGTCATTCCTCATCCGAGCAGTTTTTGCAGGTGGAAAAAACATAGCTAAAAATTTTAATAGACCCATCTGGCAGAGCTTCTAACCAGTCTGCAGCCTTCCCAGTCAAAGAGAATGGGAACAATCTCAGTCTGACAACATCTGATGATACTCCATTGAATTTGAATATATCATACATCCTCAAAAATATTTTCAAGTGTTTGTTCGGATCCGCATGAGAAAGCCCGAAGAATTGTTTCGACTCGAGCATATGTATAACTGCTGGCTTGATCTCAAAATTATTGGCCTGGACAGTAAGCCTAGCAATATTCGATCTTAGTCCTTCAACATGAGGGACTAGATAATCTCTAATAGAGCGATTCGCAGCAGCTGCTGTTTCTCCATTGATTGGTTCGCCCATAGTCTGACCTTGAGACTCAGAATTTATTTTCAGCCTTTTTAATCTTCGAATTGTGCGGTCGATTTCAAGATCTAATGGAATAAGTTCTTTATTTCGATCTTTGCTCATGCAAAGAATAAATGTCCTGAAAATAAAGAAAGAGACAACAAATAAAAATTTGATCTTAGAAAAGAATGATTGATATTAATATTAGCAAAATAGAACAAATAATTCCCTGGCAATGGCACCAAAAACTTGATGCAGGATTTATAAATGCATGTATACGCAATCGCAACAAGTAATATAATGATAAGTAGAGTATCGTCTCCACAAGGAATTAACGAGCTAAACTAACTAATTACTAAATGATCACTATTTTTCTTTTCCAAATTAAACGAATCTTTGATATTTGATTATTATAACTAAGCAACAATGAAAGTTAATGGAAATTCTAAACTGACAAGGTTAACTATGATGATTAAAGCCTAGGATTACAACTTCCTTCAATGTCAAACTAATTGCTTTTATTTTTCCAATAATTCTATTTCAATTAAGGTTTATTGCTAGTTTAGGGCACTTAAGTTTTTACAATTTCTTTCCAGAATATTGTAAAACTAATCTAACCTAATCAAATAGCTATATTCCTATGCCAATGAAGTTAGACCAAATTGAATCAAGAATAAGCCCTAATTGTGACTACCTAATGCAATTAAGTATATTCCTATCTTAATTGCTAAACAAATTACCCAATTCGATGTGGGTGCAATTCGTACAAAACCCAATCTTTAACCTAAAACCTAATTTCTTCTCCCGATTCAATTAGATTTGTGAAACAATAGTTGGCCAGGCTATTGAAATTTAAGCACATAATGGGTTAACAATAAATCTCAATAAAATAGAATAAGGAAAAATAAACAACAATCAATTCAAACAAATAATTCCATTGCAATTCTAGAAAAGTAAATTTAGTTCATAGCTAAAACGGAAATAAATTCAAGAATAATCAAAGTCATGAGTACAAGAACCCAAAAGAGAAAAGAAAATTGCAAAAGATGAGGAAAGATAAGTAGATTTGTTTCTCAATCTTCAAGATATGTTCTCCGATGTTTTTCACGCTCTTGAATGATATTTTTCTTGTTCTTGGTCTCCCCTCTTGTCAAAAAGTGTTCCAATATCACTTTTCTCTCTCTTTCCCCACTTAGATATATGTTTTCAAGTCAAATTAGGGCACTGAAAGTAAAATTCGCGGAAATCCTGTGCCCCTGCGAAAAATAGTTTCGCCCTAGCAGAGGTCTGCTATGCGATTTTGCTCCAGCGGAGAGATTTTCCGCTCCAGCGAAAAGACTTTTGTTTGCACTTCAAACAAAATCAAGAGAAAATCTGAAATATTTACAAGAAAATACCAAAATGAGTACGTGACTCACCTACGAGATAAACCAAGCTAAACCGAATGAAAACGATCTATGAACTCGAGAAACTAATACCATTCCCCACAAAAATGCATAGAAATTAACTCTATTTTGTAGAGTTAACAATACCAACAGTAGGGAGTAGAACCATATAAAAAAAAATTATTTCTCCTTTCAACGCTAGCTTCATTCAAGAATTGTTCCAAATCTATCACGTCGAATCCAAAAGAAAAAGGCGAATAATCAGTGAATGATATACAATAATACTAAGAATTGTTATATATCATATGAAAAATCCATTGTCGTCAACTTTCCTCTTCGAATCGAGTCTACCCTCTACATCTACCGCTTATCTATAATTTCTCTCAGCCTTTTATTCATAATCTACCCAATTTTCTATTGATGATTTTGTGTTTGCTGTGACCACCACATATATACTTTGATCTTTACAATACTTGATGGATATTGATCAACCATGTGATAATGGTGAGAGTGAAGACGACGCTAAAGATAAATTGCTGGAGCAGGATCTGGTATGGGTGGAATGGAAAATGGTTTTCCGCATTATGTAAAATTTCGATTTTCCTAAGATTCTATTTAGGTTTTTTGATACTATGTTTGGTTTCATTTTCGGATGGTAGAAGTCTATTAAATGGGAATTGAATACTTGATTCTAGTTTTAGAATCTTAATGTGGTTTCTTTTTTTACTTGGGGTTTTTGATACTATGTTTGGTTTCATAATTCGTCAAAGTCATCATAGATTTTTTCCTTTTTATGTTATGTATTATCGGCTATTACAAATGTGTGATTTTCTTCCATATCTGTAGCAATGAAGATTTTAGTGCATTGATCGGACCTTGTAACTTGTGAATTGATTTGCTGCAAAGATCTGTTATACTATCTCTTTGGAAAGCAGAGAGGATTTCTCTTCTCTTCAAGATAAGGCCGAGTGATTTTGGTCATTCATCGGCATGTGATGAAAATGAAGATGAAGAGGAAGATGAGGACGAAAGGTCTTTTTTTTCCCATTTTATGCTAGTAGTGGGCAGGGAAATCCCTTTTTTTCCTTGAAGAGCTTGCCCATCACTTTTCTCTTCAAAAGCTTTCAAGAGATGCAATGGAACAAGAATCAACCCGGAAGCCCATATTATGTTCTTGGATAGTTTAATTACAATATCTCTTACCCTTGCGGCAATATAAATTTTTTTTCCTTTTACTTTCTAAATTATTAATGTTGAAAGCAAAAAGTTGTCATTTGTTAAAAAATTTCATATTCCTCTGTGTTGATTTTTGTTGTGAAATTTTGGTTTTACACTTGATTTAAATAAATCATATTTTTGAAATAAACAACTCATATAATTTTTTAATATGATAAATGACATAAAGTAATTAAAATATAAAACGACTGGCCTGATGAGAGTCACGCTACTAGACGCTCGTCCTAAGAATGTGATTGCCTCCCCTTGTGCAGGTATTGGCGACTGATCACAATCCCAAAATAAAACCATATGGCCACGCCGCGTCTTCATCTATTAGCACGTTCACTGGAAAACAAAGAACCAGACATTATCTTAAGTGCCCCTTAAACAATGTATGAAAATATTTTTGTGGATGCATCTAGTTAGTGAGTGTGTGAAATCCCTAAGACCCTATCCCTATTTATAGTGTGTATGAGATCTCTAAAGTCAAAGAATTTGATGAGCCACGTAATGGGCATTAAAGGGATATTATTGGATTTAAGTCACCATCAATTTTGATAGTTACAAAATTATTTCATTGTTTGAAGTTTTAAAACTTTTAAAAAATTCCAACAATCCCCCACAAGTTTTAAAACTTTAAAGAATCCCCTACTAGGTTACTAAAAATAAAAGGGCACCAAAATATTGCGCAATGGGTGCAGGAGCCTTCCGGGCTTGAGCCTACACTTAGTGTTGATGATTTTCATTTGAGGAAACCGTAATAGCGCAAGCTCCTTGAATTAGGCCCCTTGGCCAAACACACAATATCGACATCGATCTTAGTTCCCGGGTTAGCGCGTTAACAGCCATGTGCTCGAATCTTGATTCTCGTGAGAGTTTCTAGGATCAGCCCAAACCCATAGCCACGGCCCCATGGCAACTCTCACATAGGTGAAACCTCCAAGGGTGCGTGCGACCTATACCCTGCGAAATTCCCGCCTTGATCTCGTTAAGGGTTAAACCCAACCGTAATATCACACTATGAAATACTATCACCATAGGGATGGGAAGGTGGTGCACTCCTATAAAGTAGTGTTAAACGAGTCACGCACTACAGGTTGTTACTACCCATTGAACCTTCTTCATGGGGTCTCCAATCACAAAGGTTGGGTTACTCCCGGAGGTGACTCCCTTACGGGCTTACGCCCATCCCCCTCGATGACAAAGGATCGAGCTTTTATAGCTAATCCTAAAGCAAATTTCCACCTTGTGGAATTATAATACATTGCCTCTTAATATTAATTTTCCACATTTTTTTCTTTGTGCGATATGTGTCGCCCATGATTTCTTCAATATTTCATTGTCTCGTGCACGTGCACCTGTACAAAATTGAACTCCACAACAGAAGTGATTAATAAATTAACAATATCCCAATTAAATTAAAAACAGTACCTGAAATTGGTGATTGCCATTTTTATTTATTTTATAGCTTCCACAAGCACCACTATATTAGCTTTTGTCAAACTATTATCAAAATTTATATTTCCTCACAACCTTTATTAAAGGCAAATATTAGAGAGGATAAAATCTATCAAGACCAACCCCCACATTTCACGAGATCATATAACAGCCAGGTCAAGAAACAAATATCCAATTTAATCACATATTCGATTGTTTCCACATGACCAACCAAATCATCTTATATGATAATCAAATTTATCGTGGTCATATCTATTATATAAGATAGATAAATTTGAACATGTATCCATAGATTACGATGTCAATCCCAAGATGTAATTATACACATGAATGATAAGACACCATATTTCGTGAATTAATTATAGTTTAGCTATAAGAAACAATCACAACAGAAGTTGTTGGAGGTAAGCACTAGCTACAATAATTATAATTGTTTTGAAGTCCTCACTTTTCTTATATGATAGAGAATTTTTTTTTTCTTTCACAAAAGAGTGTCTTAATTGCACTAATGTGTATTACTCAAAATGCTTTAATAACAATATTAATATTTGAAAGTTTATTATTTATATAGCAATACTTGTAACATCAACATAATAAATTAAGATAGTATTTCATAAAACACTGTTATACACTTCATGTTGAAGTTTAATTGCTCATTAATATTTGAGCACATGCATGAAGGCACACATAAATCATCCATGAAAACGGTCTGAGTTTTTGTTAATTAGTAAAATGCACCAATACCTTTTTTTTTAATCAACAATTTATTCATAACATGCCTCATCATATCTTTTTAAAAAGAAGATTTTACAAACAACTAATAATTCAGACTTACATAAGATTTTACACACGTATAAATCATATAACTTAATAGTAGAGACCATTATTAAATTATTATAGAGGATGCAAATGTTTAAGGTAATGAGTGCCACGATATTAATTATGTCACATAATAAAAAAACTAAATGTATATTGATCTCAAAATCAATTAATATATTTTACCCAAAAAATAAGGCTTCACCATTTGATTAAATAAAAGTGCATTTCCACTCTATGATCTAACAATATAAAATATTTAGTTGATACCTCAATAAATATAGGAATTTTAACTTAAACATCAGGAGGACCAGAATATATTAGCATGTAATGACAATGGTTTCAAGGCAAATTGTGTAACCCCCGTTCATAATGAGTCACTAAATACATTGATGGCTATCAAACAAAACAATTTCATCATTATATTTATAATCTTTGAGTAATTAAAACATACAATAATTCCCTGCCAGTAAATTTTATATTGCATGCATTAAGCACATGATACACAGTTTTTTTTTTAACCATGCCAAAACTGTAGTTTATTCAATAGCAATATATATTTAATCTATCTTTATAGATCCATAATATTAGAATCAAATCATTGAGTAGTTCATTTTATTCATTTTTAAGAAAATCATTAATATTATCATTAAGCAATGTAACCACTACAATTATATATCAGAAAAAATCCACTTTGTTTTTCTTTTGAAATAGTAACTGAAAAGTAATTTTTAAAAAACATCACTTTTGTAACCTTTATTTTTTTCATATTAGATATAGAACTGTAAAACATTCATGATCTGGCGGAAATCACCAACTTAGTCTCTTTTATGCTCATAAAACCTTTTAACATCGAGATCCTTAAACCATATATATCATATTTACCTCAAGTAAATATCACAGATAACATGGCAAATATTTAGAAGAGAAATTATGGTAGTAAAATAGAGAAATATATACCTTAAAGTATATTGAGCACATGAATTGTACCTCATTTTCATAAGCATAAGCTTTCACGAGTGTAGATATTTTGAGTTTTGACCATTGATGCTCCTTTGTCCTTTCACTCCATTCTCAATATTGAATTCACATGCACAAAATTGAAACAAGTTATGTGTAATCACTAGTTATCAAAAAGCATCAAACTGCTACCACATAACTACAATCCACATAAAATATAATGTATTTAAAATTTGAATGGATGAAAAGTATTTAAATACTACCAAATTAAAATTGAACCACAAAATATTTTAATGATATTATCTCCATATACCAGATTGTAGCATTATAATAGTTAAGCAAATATATATATTTATTTTGGAAATCATGTTTGCAATTTAAGATCTTCATCAGTGTTCAAGTAGGTGAGCATATCATATAGACTAATTATGACAAAATTCATATCAACCCGCGCAGGTTTTGTAATCGAACTAAACCTTTTGTATGAACTCATCCTTTAAGAAAATTAAGTCTCAATATACATGTTTGCAATTGGGTTCAAATTCACATTCAATATTCTATACCAAAAAATCACGCATAAACACACATATGTCAAACTTTGAATCTTCATCAGCTAATCGTAGATAAACTTTAAATATTATTGTAGATAACCAAATTAAGCAAAATCACTTTCTTATATTGTTGTGAAATTTTGGTTTTACACTTGATTTAAATAAATCATAGTATTGAAATAAACAACTCATATAATTTTATAATATGATATATGACATAAAATAATTAAAATATAAAACGACTGGCCTGATGAGAGTCACGCTACTAGACGCTCGTCCTAAGAAAGTGATTGCCTCCCATCGTGCAGGTATTGGCAACTGATCACAATCCCAAGATAAAACTCATATGGCCATGCCGCGTCTTCATCTATGAGCACCTCACAGGAAGACAAATAACCAGACCTTATCTTAAGTGCCCTTTAAACAATGTATGAAAATATTTTTGTGGATGCATCTAGTTAGTGAGTGTGTGAAATCCCTAAGACCCCTATCCCTATTTATAGTGTATATGAGATCTCTAAGGTCAAAGAATTTGATGAGCCACATAATGGGCATTAAAGGGATATTATTGGATTTAAGTTACCATCAATTGTGATAGTTACAAAATTATTTCATTGTTTGAAGTTTTAAAACTTTTAAAAAATTCAAACAAATCCCCACAAGTTTTAAAACTTTAAAGAATGCCCTACTAGGCTACTAGAAATGAAAGGGCACCAAAATATTGCGCAATGGGTGCAGGAGCCTTCCGGGCTTGAGCCTACACTTAGTGTTGATGATTTTCATTTGAGGAAACCGTAATAGCGCAAGCGCCTTGAATTTGGCCCCTTGGCCAAACTTCAATACATCACACACACAATATCGACATCGGTCTTAGTTCCCGGGTTAGTGCGTTAACGGCCATGCGCTCGAATCTTGATTCTCATGAGAGTTTCTAAGATCAGCCCAAACCCATAACCACGGCCCCATGGCAACTCTCACTTAGGTGAAACCTCCAAAGGTATGTGCGACCTATACCCTGCGAAATTCTCGCCTTGATCTCGTTAAGGGTTAGACCCAACCGTAATATCACACTATGAAACACTATCACCATAGGGATGGGAAGGAGGTCCTCTCCTATAAATTAGTGTTAAATGAGTCACGCATTACAGGTTGTTCCTACCCATTGAACCTTCTTCATGGGGTCTCCAATCACAAAGGTTGGGTTACTCCCGGAGGTGACTCCCTTACAGGCTTACGCCCATCCCCCTCGATGACAAAGGATCGAGCTTTTATAGCTAATCCTAAAGCAAATTTCCACCTCATGGAATTATAATACATTGCCTCTTAATATTAATTTTCCACATTTTTTTTCTTTGTGCGATATGTGTCGTAGATGATTTCTTTAATATTTCATTGTCTCGTGCACGTGCACCTGTACAAAATTGAACTCCACAACAGAAGTGATTAATAAATTAACAATATCACAATTAAATGAAAAATAATACCTGAAATTGGTGATTGCCATTTTTATTTATTTTATAGCTTCCACAAGCACCACTATATTAGCTTTTGTCAAACTATTATCAAAATTTATTTTTCCTCACAACCTTGATTAAAGGCAAATATTAGAGAGGATAAAATCTATCAAGACCAACCCCCACATTTCACGAGATCATATAACAGCCAGATCAAAAAACAAGTATCCAATTTAATCACATATTCGATTGTTTCCACATGACCAACCAAATCATCTTATATGATAATCAAATTTATTGTGGTCATATCTAGTATATAAGATAGATAAATTTGAACATGTATCCATAGATTACGATGTCAATCCCAAGATGTAACTATATACATGAATGATAAGACACCATATTTCGTGAATTAATTATAGTTTAGCTATAAGAAACAATCACAACAAAAGTTGTTGGAGGTAAGCACTAGCTACAATAATTATAATTGTTTTGAAGTCCTCACTTTTCTTATATGATAGAGAATTTTTTTTTCTTTCTTTCACAAAAGAGTTTCTTAATTGCACTAATGTTTATTACTCAAAATGATTTAATAACAATATTAATATTTGAAAATTTATTATTTATAAAGCAATACTTGTAACATCAACATAATAAATCAAGATAGTATTTCATAAAACACTGTTATACACTTCATGTTGAAGTTTAATTTCTCATTAATGTTTGAGCACATGCATGAAGGCACACATAAATCATCCATGAAAACGGTCTGAGTTTTTGTTAATTAGTAAAATGCACCAATACCTTTTTTTTTTTAATCAACAATTTATTCATAACATGCATCATCGTATCTTTTGAAAAAGAAAATTTTACAAACAACTAATAATTCAGACTTACATAAGATTTTACACAAGTATAAATCATATAACTTAATAGTAGAGACCATTATTAAATCATTATAGAGGATGCAAATGTTTAAGGTAATGAGTGCCACAATATTAATTATGTCACATAATAAAAAACTAAATGTATATTGATCTCAAAATCAATTAATATATTTTACCCAAAAAATAAGGCTTCACCATTTGATTAAATAAAAGCGCATTTCCACTCTATGTTCTAACAATATAAAATATTTAGTTGATACCTCAATAAATATAGGAATTTAACTTAAACATCAGAAGGACCAGAATATATTAGCATGTAATGACAATGATGATTCACTAAATACATTGATGGCTATCAAACAAAACAATTTCATCATTATATTTATAATCTTTGAGTAATTGAAAACATACAATAATTCCCTGACAATAAATTTTATATTGCATGCATTAAGCACATGATACACACGTTTTTTTTTTTTTAACCATGCCAAAACTGCAGTTTATTCAATAGCAATATATATTTAATCTATCTTTATAGATCCATAATATTAGAATCAAATCATTGAGTATTTCATTTTATTCATTTTTAAGAAAATCATTAATATTATCATTAAGCAATGTAACCACTACAATTATGGAAAATTCTTGGGTGACGTCACGTCACATGACGTAAGTTATAACCAATAGAATAATGACACATCATTAATAAGTTACCTACTTATCAGGTTAGTAACAGGTCATAATACTATTACTATAAGTAATTGTAATATATTATTAATTGACCACATTCATTGTAATATTTAATCACATGAATAGTAAATTATAAATTAATAAATTATTATAAAATAAATAAATTATTCTGTAAATAATATTTTTATAATAAACGATATGGGGACCGTACTAAGTATGTGCAATCAGTACTATATTATTTGAGTCTATATTACTTGATGTGAGACATATACCATGTATTGTGAAAAATTATCAAAAAATTGGTGAGTACTAATGCTAATACTATGGACCATATTAAGTACGTGAAGTCAATATTATTACATGTGAGACATTATACTATGTAATGTGAAGAATTATACATAATGGTTAGTACTGATGATAATACTTCATAATGTGGTTAATTACTACTAGTACGTGACCATACTAAGTATGTGGAGTCATTACTAGGTTATGTGAGTCCATACTACTACATGTGAGACATATATCATGTAATGTAAAAGAATTTCAGAAAATTGGTCGGTACTAATGCTAATACTATATAATGTGATTAATTACTATTAATATAAGACCGTACTAAGTATGTGGAGTCAATACTATTACATGTGAGACGTTATACTATGTAATGTGAATGATTATACACAATGATTAGTACTAATGATAATACTCCATAATGTGGTTAATTACTACTAATATGGGGTCATACTAAGTATGTGGAGTCAGTGCTATGTTATATGAGTCTATACCACTACATGTGAGACATATATCATGTAATGTGAAAAATTATCAGAAAATTGGTCAGTATTAATAATAATGCTAATACTATATAATGTGACTAATTACTACTAATATGAGACCGTACTAAGTATGTGGAGTCAATACTATTACATGTGAGATGTTATTATATGTAATGTGAATAATTATATACAATGATTAGTACTAATGATAATACTCCATAATGTGGCTAATTACTACTAATATGGGACCGTACTAAGTATGTGGAGTCGGTACTATGTTATATGAGTTTATACTACTACATGTGAGATATATATCATGTAATGTGTAAATTATCAGAAAATTGGTCAGTACTAATACTAATGCTAATACTATATAATGTGACTAATTACTTACTAAGTATGTGGAGTCAATACTATTACATTTGAGACGTTATAATATGTAATGTGAATAATTATATATAATGATTAGTACTAATGATAATACTTCATAATGTGGCTAAGTACTACTAATAGGGTATCGTACTAAGTATTTGGAGTCAGTCCTATGTTATATGAGTCTAAACTACTACATGTGAGACATATATCATGTAACGTGAAAAATTATCAGAAAATTGGTCAGTACTAATGCTAATACTATATAATGTGAATAATTACTACTAATATGGGACCATACTAAGTATGTGGAGTCAATACTATTACATGTGAGACGTTATACTATGTAATGTGAATAATAATATACAATGATTAGTACTAATGATAATACTCCATAATGCGGCTAATTACTACTAATGTGGGACCGTACTAAGTATGTGGAGTCAGTACTATTTTATGTGAGTCTATACTACTACATGGGAGACATATACCATGTAATGTCAAAAATTATTCGAAAATTGGTCAGTACTAATGTTAATACTATATAATGTGACTAATTACTACTAATATGAGACCGTATTGTATGTGAAGCAATACTATTACATGTGAGGCATTATACTATTACATGTGAGAAATTATATATGATATTTAGTACTAATACATAATGTGTCTAATTACTACTAATATGAGACCGTACTAAGTATGTGGAGTCAGTACTATGTTATGTGAGTCTATACTATTACTACATGTGAGACTTATACCATGTAATGTCAAAAATTATCCGAAAATTGGTCAGTACTAATGTTAATACTATATAATGTGTCTAATTACTACTAATATGAGACCGTATTGTGTATGTGATGTCAATATTATTACACGTGAAATATTATACTATATAATGTGAGGAATTATATACAATATTTAGTACTAACGATAATACTTCATAATGTGTCTAATTACTAATAATATGGGACCGTACTAAGTATCTGGAATCAATACTATGTTATGTAAGTCTATACTACTACATGTGAGACATATACCATGTAATATGAAAAAATATCAGAAAATTGGTCGGTACTAATGTTAATACTATATAATGTGACTAATTACTACTAATAT
Source organism: Penstemon eatonii (assembly GCA_038501285.1). Taxonomy (NCBI): domain Eukaryota; kingdom Viridiplantae; phylum Streptophyta; class Magnoliopsida; order Lamiales; family Plantaginaceae; genus Penstemon; species Penstemon eatonii. The sequence continues at coordinate 61,528,081 of CM076710.1, forward strand.
GAGACTGTATTGTATGTGAAGTCAATATTATTACATGTGAGACATTATTCTATGTAATATGAGAAATTATGGATCTCACCAACAAAAAAATACTAGTCATAATACTCTGGCTTTGATTCTGCACTAACAAAAAATACTAATAAAATAATCAGAAAATTAAACAAATATATTACGGGCTTCGAGTTTTTCTCATAGACCATTTGATACATTAATAATATTTAGTAATTGATCGCATTATTTGATCATGTAATTACATAATATCTTTATAGCAACCAATTACAGGAAATAAAATGTAATTTATCTGACCATATAATTTTATATAAAAGGTCGAATTAAGGGTTGTTAATTAGGTTTGAGATAATCTAGAAGGTCATTATATTTAATTTAAAAAGAAAAGCAACTGTTCGATTATTCCAACAAAGATCCATTTTATTTTTGAACCTCACTTAATGGGCAAATATTTTAATCATCAGGAAAAATTAAAGTAAAATAGAGAAAACCTCCGTATGCAATAAAAAGGCCACAACCATTACTCCTCTCTACAAAAAATTCAATCTACTCATATGTTTTTCATAATTGTGGCATGGCATGCATTTTCAGAGTTCACAAAAAGATCCACCACAATGTTCTCACGCATTGCAACTGAATCAAACTGCAGACAAAATCAATAAAATTGCATCAATAAACTATCAAGTAAACTTAAAGCTTTTATTGCATGAAACAAACTTACTTTTATTTCAAGTCCTTTGACCACATTGTAGACATTCCTCATAAACATGATCACATATATTCCACAATCGTTATTACCATCTTGTTGTGGGATCCACTTTGCTGGTTCAATAGAAAAACGATCTAGTTGATATGAATATCCACTCTTTTTTTTTTAAATATATTGTGACTGGTATGAACCTAAAAAAATGGATAATAAGCAATATTTAACGTAGGCAAAATAATCCAAACGATACTAAACATGTTATTGTACTTTTACATACCACTTTTTCTACATCCGATGTTCGTTCAGCATTGTAAGTATATCTGTGTGTCCAAAGTGAATCCAATATGATCACATGTCCTTAATGTGCTGTGCCTCACATAGAAAATACCACCCATTAATACTTGCTCAAACGAAGAATGAATCATATCTAAGAAATAATATGCCCGTGAAAAGATGAATTGAGTTTGTTTCGATTGGGTTAGAAAATATTCAAATTCGAGTCTGGATATCTAAACTTTAAATTAATCTTGATTGATTTATCTTATAATGGATAGTCAACGACGATTTGTTGCAGCAGTCAACACAATTTTGACTCTTAATAATTGTGACTCAAAAGTAATATATATCAAGATTGAATTGTTATAGGTTGGATTGGCCTGGTTAATGAGTTGAGAGTCTTGAGACCATGGCATGGCTAATTTAAAAAAGGAGAAAACAGAACATATGCTTATTTTTCAAAAAACAGAATTTACAAACTATACAACTCCAAACAATTACATGTAAATTCTAACAATGAAAACTCATACAACCCCAAACAATTTTCTTAAAGAACCCAACAACAGGGGTAAAATATTAATACTAGCAACGCAAAAAGATAAAAGATTGGAGTTAATAAAAGAGAAATAGAAGCAAGAAATACCTAAATTCAGCAAGAATAAAACTTCGTGGCAAGTGGGTCTGTCGATTCAGTCACACAGTGGCAGCAGAGGACAACGCAAATTTCTTCCGATGGTAGGCAAACGCGAACAGAAGCGATAAGGGTTACGGGATTGGTTTGGGGAGAATTACCAATTTTCGGAGATAGAGATTGTATACTGTTCGAGAATTCTAGAATCAATTCGTATCTCCATTATGAAGGCTGTGAATCTCACAATTTTTGGGAAGAAGATTTGTGATTTGTGGAAGGCGATGGAGAGAGTGGAGAGAGTAGGAGTATGGATATGTGTTAGGAGAGAGATTGTGATAGATACTAAAACTTAATTAACCAGTTATACAAGTCACCAATTGTTAATTTAATTTTTATTTATTTTAAATTAAAAAATATTTACGGTTGTGATTAAATAGTTTGAATCTAATGGTCTAAAATAAACTAACGTCACATGACGTGACGGCATATATAGTTTGAATCTAATGGTCTAAAATAAACTAACGTCACATGACGTGACGGCACCCTAGAATCCCCATCAATTATATATCATAAAAAACCCACTTTGTTTTTCTTTTGAAATAGTAACTGAAAAGTAATTTTTAATAAAACATCACTTTTGTAACCTTTATTTTTTTCATATTAAATGAAGAACTGTAAAACATTCATGATCTGGCGGAAATCACCAACTTAGTCTCTTTTATGCTCATAAAACCTTTTAACATCAAGATCCTTAAACCATATATATCATATTTACCTCAAGTAAATATAACAGATAACATGGCAAATATATAACTTAAAGTATATTGAGCACATGAACTGTACCTCATTTTCATAAGCGTAAGATTTCACGAGTGTAGATATTTTGAGTTTTGACCATTGATGCTCCTTTCACTCCATTCTCAATATTGAATTCACACGCACAAAATTGAAACAAGTTATGTAATCACTAGTTATCAAAAAGCATCAAACTGCTACCACATAACTATAATCCACATAAAATATTATAAATTTAAAATTTGAGTGGATGAAAAGTATTTAAATACTACCAAATTAAAATTGAACCACAAAATATTTTAATGATATTATCTCCATATACCACACTATAGCATTATAATAGTTTAGCAAATATATATATTTGTTTTGGAAAACATGTTTGCAATTTAAGATCTTCATCAGTGTTCAAGTAGGTGAGCATATCATATAGACTAATTATGACAAAATTCATATCAACCCGCGCAGGTTTTGTAATCGAACTAAACCTTTTGTATCAACTCATCCTTTAAGAAAATTAAGTCTCAGTATACATGTTTGCAATTGAGTTCAAATTCACATTCAATATTCTATACCAAAAAATCACGCATATACACACATATGTCAAACTTCATATCTTCATGAGCTAATCGTAGATCAACTTTAAATATTATTGTAGTAACCAAATTAAGCAAAATCACTTTCTTAGATTGTTGTGAAATTTTGGTTTTACACTTGATTTAAATAAATCATAGTTTTGAAATAAACAACTCATATAATTTTATAATATGATATATGACATAAAATAATTAAAATATAAAACTACTGGCCTGATGAGAGTCACGCTACTAGACGCTCGTCCTAAGAAAGTGATTGCCTCCCCTCTTGCAGGTATTGGCGACTGATCACAATCCCAACATAAAACCCATATGACCACGCCGTGTCTTCATCTACGAGCACGTTCACAGGAAGACAAAGAACCAGACCTTATCTTAAGTGCCCCTTGAACAATGTATGAAAATATTTTTGTGGATGCATCTGGTTAGTGAATGTGTGAAATCCCTAAGACCCCTATCCCTATTTATAATGTATGTGAGACCTCTGAGGTCAAAGAATTTGATAAGCCACATAATGGGCATTGAAAGGATATTATTGGATTTAAGTCACCATCAATTTTGTTTATTACAAAATTATTTCATTGTTTGAAGTTTTAAAACTTTTAAAAAATTCCAACAATTTTCCCCTCAATTAAGAAGCCCTTATTTGCAATGTATTTAATATATGTTTTACTCTTGAAATTGAAGATATTTGTGATTTCATTTTTGAATCTTTAAACACCAATATTAATTTTTTGCACTATGCTCCCTCGAAACATTAGGCACTCTCGACCCTTAAAATACGGAGTTAGCACTTTGCATCCCTGAAATAGGAATAATTAAGCACATTGCACTCTCTTTTATTTTCCGGCAAAGTTGATCACCGGAGTAAAAAAACCTAGGGACAAAATAGATAATTTATTTTTGAATCGTTGACACTTAGCACCCTCTAAATACGAGAAATGGACACTTTGCACACCGGAAACAAAATTAACACATATCACCCTCGAATTAAGAGCAACTCCAGCAACTTGCACGCTCGAAATACGATAAATGGGAACTTTGCACCCTTGAAATACAAAATTAACACTTATCCCCCTCAATTTGAGAAAAATTAAGTAACTAGCAAACACTCATTTTTTCCAGCAGAATTGACCACCGGAGTAAAAAAAAAAGTCTAGGGATAAAATAGGTAATTTATTTTCGGATCTGAGGAGATTTTTCATTAATTATCAATTTTACAAATGTCCTAAAAAAAATTCAAACGAATTCGGAACGTTTTATACCTTTACCGATTCATATCACAAAAATAAAATATTAATCTATGTTTATGTTATGGATGCATCTTGATGAAACAAAGTTGGAGATAGAAATGAGTATTCAAGTATTGACCGATATGTTATGAGATCCCTAACTTGATATATTCTTAACAAAAGAATCTTGATTTTATTTGATTACTTTTATACTTTTATAAAGGTATGCTTTAAATTATTTTTAAAAAAGTTTTAAAACCCTTTAAGATTGTAGATGTAATTATAAAGTAATGTACGTTAATTTCTTACTTGTTAAATAATGAAATGTATAATATAATAGTATCATTATGCTTTCGAAAGTATGCAACAAATTAAAAGGGTTCCGCAATCTTACAAAAGGACAAAATACTACAATTGATAAATAGGCAACAAGTCAACAGAATAATAACCATCAATTTGCAGCTGCATCAACAGTAAGTTTATAATTATCTTCTAACTTAATTAATTAACGCAATTTTTATTAATAGAGTCATGATTTGTAACATTCCATATTTCCATTTATTTATAACACTCAAACTACACTCTATGAAATGAGAGAAAATAATTGAAATGCCTTTATCCCACATTGAAAGTGGAATGCAAAATCTTGAAGTATATATATATGATTTGCCTATGTAGTGATATAACTACTTAACTACCAAAAGTCTCTTCCACTGCGCGCGTAAGAGGGGGTGCAAATCATTGATCGAAATTTACTTCGGACCTTCAAGACTCGTGCGAGCCCGTCACCTACGGACAGGAATGCAGCCCAATTTGAAGATTTTCGGACGGACTCATTTTTGCATATATTTTCGGCCCATCAAAGAATAAAGATTTTTCAAAATCTGAAAATAAATCCAAAAAATTGTAACAGCCAATTGAAGACTTTAAATTCAAATTATGTAACAGCCAATTTAAATTTTCAATTGTGTAACAGCCGAAATTGAAATGGCCGTTAATATTTTTTTCCCAATTTTGCCCTCCTCCTTTCCTATAAATAGCAAATCCCTTCATTCAGTTTGACGCACCAAAAAAGCAATCATCTTCTCTTCATTTCTGCTATTCAGTCCAAGTTCAAGAATGTTTCAGTTCGTTTAGCAAAGCTTAGTGCAATGTTTCATTGCTAAAGTCGTTGTATCCCAGAGGCAGAGGAGCAAATTTATATTAAGGACACTGTGTTTTCACACAGGCCACGATTTGGATAATTTCCTTAATTTCGCCGCTCCAACCAGGTATTCTTGGATACATCGCCCAGCGTAATAAATTTCGTTTTCTTGGATACGTCGCTCCGCGTTATAAATTTCGTTTTCTTGGATACATCGCCCCGTGTTATATCACTTTCTTGAATACGTCGCCCTGCGTTATGAATTTCATTTTCTTGGATACATCGCCCCGTGTTATATCATTTTCTTGGATACGTCACCCCGCGCTATGAATTTCATTTTCTTGGATACGTCGCCCCGCGTTATAAATTTCCACCAAATAGAAGGGATTAGAACCATAAAAAAATAATTTTCCCATTTAACACTGGTCTCATTCAAGAATTGTTGCAGATTTATCACATCGAATCCAAGAGAAAAAAGCTATTCATCATTGAAAGATCTGCAATACTACATAAATATTGCTAAATATGGTATAAAAAATCAATTGTCGTGAATTTTCCTCTTCGAATCGAGTCTTTACCTCTGCTGAATACCTATCATTTCTCTCATCCTTATATTTATAATCTTTCCAATTTCTTATTTTACGATGTTGTGCTTGATGTGACCACCACATATACTTAGATATTTACAATAGTACTATAACTTTTTATTTGATAATTTAATTAAAGCAGAACAGGTGGATATGGATCAACCATGTGATAATGGTGGGAGTGAAGACGACGCTAAAGGCAAATTGCAAGACCAGGATTTGGTATGAGTGGAATTGGAAAATGATTTCTTGCTTTGGTAATCAAAATATTTAATTCCTGCATGATATGTATATATAATTATATATCAAACATATATATTTATTGTGTTAATTGGGATTTGTGTATCATTCAGATATGCTGGTCTGTCACTCATTAATTGTTATATTAATCATGTAATTGTTGTGAAATATACATATTATGTGGTTGTCATTTGCAATCTACCACTCAAGATATAATGTAGATTTTCATGGTTCTTTCCCTTGTTGAAACAATGAGATAACACATACCCCCTTTATGTGCCAAGACAGGAACAAGTGTGGCATTGCATATGATATGTGGCAAGACATGGAGGATTAAGTGTGTCATTAATTAGTGAAAGCCACCCATCACTTTTCTTTGTAAGACATGTGTAGTCTTGAACTCCTATAAATTGATGATTTTATTTCATCAATTGTACAAGAACAGCTTCAATATGAAATGAATGAAAAAAGGGAATGAATTTGCTCTACATAATACTTTGTTTACTACAATTTGTTCATCCTTTTATCCTAAGTTTAATAACACGTTATCAGCACGAGTTTGCTCTATAACTCGATTTCAAGTTAACAGTTATAACAATATATCCCACAAATAAGAGAGAAAATAAGCAAACACTTGAGAGGCATATTCTCGGATTCGCAAACAACAGCTTCAGTTTTTCCATCATTCCGAATATAATAACCGTTGGATCATGCTCAAATTTTAACCGAAGGTTCCTCACACCAGGCTCTTCATTCTGACCGTTCTGATCGTCCTTACAACATTTGTAGGCAACACGACATCTATCAGAAGTTGACGAAAAAAGTTGAAGAAAGTAGAATTGTCTCTATCCGGAAGAATTAAAATTAACAATCAAGTAATATGCATACTTTATTGTTGTATAAATAACTTCAAATTCTAAAATGAACAAATTGTTCTCGGCGTGAAATAAAGCCTAATAAGTTTTGAGCTTGAAATAAAGCTTTGAAGTTTAAGCTTGAAAGAAAGCTTCGAAAGTTTTAGACTTCAAAGAAACTCTTGGCAAAAAGCTCAAACCTGAAGCTTTCAGTATATTTTCGGCTTGAAAGAAAGCCTACTACTTGTGTGCCTCCACTAGACAAAAGACTCAAACCCGAAGATTTGAGAACATTTTGGCTTGAAAGAAGGCTTAGTAAGTTTTAAAGCTTGAAAGAAAGCTTCAAAGTTTTTAAGCTTGAAACAAAGCTTCGATATTTTAGACTTGAAAGAAAGTCTAGGCAAAAGACTCAAACCCAAAAATTTGAGCACATTTTAAAGAAAGCCATGAACAATGGAGATATTTGTTTAGTTGACAGTGGGACCACACACACGATTCTTCAAGATAAGAAGTATTTCTAGAATTTGAAATTGTCAAAGGCTAATGTTACTACAATTTGTGGTACTACAAAATTAATTGAAAGCTATGGAAGAGCCAATATAGTATTGCCCGGTGGTACAAATATTTTGATAAAAGAGGCGTTGTACTCTCCGAAGATTTGAGAACATTTTTGGCTTGAAAGAAAGCGTAGTAAGTTTTAAAGCTTGAAAGAAAGCTTCAAAGGTTTTAAGCTTGAAACAAAGCTTCGATATTTTAGACTTGAAATAAAGTCTAGGCAAAAGACTCAAACCCAAAGATTTGAGCACATTTTAAAGAAAGTCATGAACGATGGAGATATTTGTTTGATTGACAGTGGGACCACACACACGATTCTTCAAGATAAGAAGTATTTCTCGAATTTGAAATTGTCAAAGGCTAATGTTACTACAATTTGTGGTTCCACAAAATTAATTGAATGCTATGGAAGAGCCAATATAGTATTGCCCGGTGGTACAAATATTTTGATAAAAGAGGCGTTGTACTCTCCCGAATCCAAAAGAAACTTGTTAAGTTTCAAAGATATACGTTTGAATGGATTTCATATTGGAACCGTGAATAAAGGGAATATGGAATATCTTTGCATCATATCCATGATTTCATGCAAGAAGCACGCAAATTAAAAACTCCCAATTTTCTCATCGGGCTTATATTATGCGACCATAAGAGATTTTGAATCAAATGTTATATTGAACTTGAAGTTCAATGATTCAAAACTTTTTCTCGCTTTTGCATGACCGACTTGACCACCCAGAAGCAATTATGATGCGTTGAATAATAAAGAATTCGAGCGGGCATTCTTTAAAGAACTAGAAGATCCTTTTGCCGCAAGAAAATGTGTGTGTGTGGCATGCTAACAGGGGAAATTAATTATCAAACCATCTCCTATGAAGATTGGTGCTGAATCCCCAATATTTTTACAACGAGTATATGTGGGCTTGTAGATCCACATTGCGGACCTTTTAGTTATTTTATGGTCCTGATAGACGCATCTTCGAGATAGTCTCATGTATGCCTATTGTCAATGCGTACAATGGCTTTTGCCAAACTTCTTGCTCAAATTATAAAATTAAGGGCACAAATCCCTGATTATTCGATAAAGACAATCCGTCTTGATAATGCCGGTGAATTTACATCTCAGACATTTGATGATTAATGCATGTCAATTGAAATTGATGTTGAACATTTTGTTGCACATGTTCATTCCCAAAATGGCCTAGCTGAGTCATTTATAAAGAGTTTGCAATTAATTGCTAGACCTTTACTTTTGAGATCAAATTTACACACCTCTGCTTGAGGACATGCATTATTACATGCTGCTTTACTGGTCCGAATTAGACCAAGTTCATTCAAGGCGTATTCGCCATTGCAGCTTGTGACAGGCCAGCAGCCTGATATTTCTCATTTGAGAATTTTCGGATGTGCGGTTTATGTTTCAATATCACCGCCACAACTAACAAAAATGGGTCCATAGAGACGACTTGGGATCTACATTGGTTTTGATTCCTTGTCTATAATCAGATATCTTGAGCCCCTGACGGGTGATATGTTTAAAGCAAGATATACTGATAGTATTTTTAATGAGACAATTTTCCCGCCGTTATGGGGAGATAAGAAGCCAGTTCATGAAGAACGGCGTTAAATTAAATGGAATGTGCCATCTTTGTCTCATTGTAACCCAAGTACAAATAACTGTGAGCAAGAAGTAAGAAAAATTATACCTTTACAAAATATTGCTAATCAATTGCCGGATGCATTTGTTGATACAAAGAAAATAACAAAATCTTATATACCGGCTATTGATGCACCAGCACGGATTGATGTCCCTAAAGGACATGTCCCTGCAGGACAATATGAAAAACCACAAACTAAACATGGACGCCCGGTTGGCACGAAAGACAAGAATCCCCTAAGGAAAAAGATACTAGAAGTATGTATTCCTCCTAAAGAGGAAATTGTTTCAACACAAAGCTCTATAGAAAAAATAATTGATCAGTCTAAATTAAGAAATGCCCCTGAAGAGGTGATATTTGAAGAGATCTGTTTGAATTATTTAAATACCCGAGAAAACTGTGATAGAAAGAAAATGATTGCAGACAATGTCTTTGCATATGGGGTCGCACTAGATATTTTAAATAAGGATCCCGAAGATCCCGAACCGATATCGGTTGATGAATGTCGACATAGAAAATGATTGGCCAAAATGGAAATATGCAATTCAAGCTGAGCTGAACTCGCTAGAGAATCGCAAAGTTTTTGGACCGATAGTTCGCACGCCCGAAGACGTTCAACCGGTTGGGTACAAATGAGTATTTCTACGAAAACGGAATAAGAAAAATGAGATTGTGAGATACAAGGCACGACTTGTTGCACAAGGACTCTCACAAAGACCTGGAATTGATTATGATGAAACATTTCCCCTGTGATTGATGTAATCACGATGCGGTATTCGATTAGATTTCCAGTCTCTGAAGGACTGAACATGCATCTCATGGATGTGGTTACCGCATATTTATATTGATCACTTGATAGTGACATATATATGAAAATCGCTGAAGGATTCAAAATTCTTGAAGGATCTCATAATCAAAGGTCTCATGGATTGAGTTCAATTAAATTGCTACGATCCTTGTACGGATTAAAATAATCTGGCCGGATGTGGTATAATCGGCTCAGCGATTATCTCGTAAAGAAGGATTTGTTAACAATCCAATTTGTTCGTGTGTTTTCACTAAAAGATTTGAGAATGAATTTTTCATTATTGTGGTATAAGTGGATGACTTAAATCTTGTGGGAACTTCTAAAGAGCTCACAAAGACAGCAAACTATTTAATGAAAGAATTTGAGATGAAAAATCTCGGGAAAATAAAATCTTGTCTCGGCCTGCAGATCGAATATTTATCAGCTGGAATCTTTATCCATCAATCGGCATATACAGAAAAGATCATGAAGAGATTTTACATGGACAAAGCTCATCCATTGAGCAGTCCCATGGTTGTCTGATCTTTCGATATAAAAGAAAGATCCTTTCCGTCCTCGGGAGGAAAATGAAGAATTGCTTGGTCCTGAAGTACCTTATCTAAGTGCAATTGGAGCCTTGATGTATCTTGCAAATTGTACGAGACCTGATATAGCCTTCTCGGTTAACTTACTGGCAAGATATAGCTCTATACCAACACGAAGGCATTGGAATGGAGTTAAACACATATTGCGCTATCTTCGTGGAACAATAGACATGGACTTATTTTACTCTAGAGATACTGATGCACATGTAGTATGTTATGCAGATGCCGGTTATCTTTCTGATCCACAAAAAGGTAGATCACAAAGTTGATATGTATTTACTTGTGGTGGCGCTGCAATATCATGGTGATCTGTTAAACAAACTCTAGCTGCCACTACTTCCAATCATGGCTGAAATTTTGGCATTGCATGAAGCATGTCGAGAATATTTATGGCTAAGATCAATAATTCAGCATATTTAAGAATCTTGTGGGTTGCCTTCAACAAAAAATATACCAACATCATTATATGAAGACAATGCCGCCTGTATTGCTCAAATAAAAAATGGATATATCAAAGGAGATAAAACGAAGCACATATCACCAATTTCTTTACCCACGAGCTTCAGAAAATGGGTGATATAGATGTTCTTCAGATTCAGTCATGTAACAACTTTACTGATTTATTCACTAAAGCATTGCCGACTACAACATTAAGGAAAATGGTTTACAACATCGAAACGCGGCGACTTGTGGATCTTATGTCGGCATTAGGGGGAGCGTGCAATTAACAAAACTTACACTGTACTCTTTTTCCTTCGTCCAAGTTTTTGTCCCTATGGGTTTTTCTTGGCAATGTTATAATGAGGCAGTGTTACACACTTATAAGCCCCTTTTTGGATATATACTCTTTTTCCTTCGTTCATGTTTTTGTCCCAATGGATTTTTCTTCACAAGGTTTTAACGAGGCATACTCCAGAAGCAATGGGCGTCCAAGTGGGAGTGTTGTGAAATATACATATTATGTGGATGCCATTTGTAATTTATCACTCAAGACATAATGTGGATTTCCACGGTTCTTTCACTTGTTGAAATAATGAGATAACAAATATCCCCTTTATGTGTCAAGACAAGAACAAGTGTGGCACTGCATATGATATGGGGCAAGACATGAAGGATTAAGTGTGCCATTAACTAGTGAAAGTCACCCATCACTTTTCTTTGTAAGAAATGTGTAGTCTTGAACTCCTATAAATAGAGGATTTCATTTCATCATTTGTACAAGAACAACTTCATATATGAAATGAATGAAAAGAGAGAATGAATTTTCTCTACATAATACTTTGTTTACTATAATTTGTTCATACTTTTATCCTAAGTTTATCAGTCATAAGTTATTTGTGAATTTCATATACTAATTTATTTGCATTAATTTATTTATTGACTAATTTATCTGATACCAGGTCCATTTTGAAGATTAAATTTTTTCAAAGAATAAAAACCATCAGTTTGCAGCTGCATTAAAAACCATCAATTTGCAGCTGCAGGAACAGTAAGTTAATAATTATCTTCTAACTTAATTAATTATCAAAATTTTAATTAATGTAGTCATGATTTGTAACATTCCATTTTGGATTGTAGTTTAATTACAATATCCCTAACTCTTGAGAAAATATAATTTTTTTATTTACTTTTACTTTCTAAATTATTTATGTTGAAAGCAAAAATCTGTCATTTGTTAAATTTGTTCATATTCATCTTATCAGAAATTAAAGATGAAATTAACCAAAAGGATGAAGAATTACCTGCAAATTGTTTACTTGCTGGAACGAATTGTTCAAAGAAGAACGAGAGCAGCTAATTGATATATTTCCCTGTTTAGTAGTTAGAAAAGCGCTCTAGCGTTTTTATCAATAGTTTATATTATTTAAAGATAGGCGGATATGTAAGTATTTTTCTTATAAATTAAACACAACAACACTTTTTCAATTTGCAATACAATTCTTTGTTAATTTACTCCAGTTATTTCAATTTCTTCTCAGTTTACATAATACAAAATATAGATATAAATTAAAGAAGTTAAACATAAATCACTACGAAAGATATGAATTAAGAATGTAAGATATTATCAAATATACCCCTTAATCTTTTTCTTTGACTAGAAATAAGATATGTTATATTATCTTCGCAATTACCAACACTTATAGAAAAAATAGTAATTTGCAAAATATGTATAAAGTGTATCTAGCCAAGTACAACAAAACCCACCTAGAATTTGAGTACAGAATACCACAACTGATAAAAGGTGCACAAGATGCTAAGATGCAAATGAGTGTTATCCAACATAAATCGAATGAGAAATTTTGTTGTAACAGTTATTTAATACTAATCGAGAGAATTGCAATTTTGGTACCGCTCTTTCGGTCAATTTTAACTTTTGATATACCATTTTTTGAGTCCAACATATTTGGTACACTATTTTAACAAATTATAACATATTTTGTATATCCATTAAAATTCACCGTTAAATGGTGATATGGCAGTTAAGTTTTATTGCAAAGTCGATGCCATTACTTATAATGACAAATATTTTCACCCCATAACATTTGATGCTACCAAAATAGGCCCACACCTCAAAATTTAGTGACAATTTTAGTCCACATAATTGCGATTTAAAAAAAAAAATTGCCTACCGAATTGCGAATTTGAAAAGAAAAGAAATATCTAGTATTCCTAATCGCGATTTTGAAGATGGTCTTTCTAATCACGGTTTTAGAAAGAAAATAACTTTCTTTTTTTACATGGTCTTCGGAATCGCATCTTTAGAGAAACTGGCCTTATCTTTTTATTCTTTCTAGTCAGAAATCGTGGTTCGGAAAAGGTCTTAGTTCAAAATCAGTAGTTGGATGACCTAGTAAAAAATATCAAAATTGCGATTAGGAAGATCACGTCAAAAAATCAAGATCGTGATTTGAAAGACAAAGTGATTTAGTTTTCAAAATCACGATTCGGGAAATCGCATAAAAAGAAAAAAAATCTCCCAAAATTGCGATTATGACATCACCTTATCTTGAACAAATTTTGTATAGTTCATGTGACCCATATTAAGCTTTTCCTTTTTTTTTTAATCTTGGCAAAATTCCTTAATTTATACTCAATAGGCCCGCGAGTGGGGTACATTCTCGAAATTGGGTTGAATAAGTCCAAAATTACTTCACTTATGTAAATTATGAGGTAAAATTATCAGACGAAGTATATATGTCGTAAACTTGCTAATGTCCATTAGTTATAAGATATTTTTGCCATTTTTCACATTAACTATAAAAGCATAGTTCAAGCCGCCAAAGAAAAAAAAATGTATGAACCAAACATATTTATTGCAATAGAAATTGTCAAATGTATTCGAGGTAATATTGTCAAATGTATGAACAAAGTAACTACATGTTTTTACTTGGATTTCGTTATTTCATTTTTAGAAGACTGGCCTTTTTTTTTCAATCGCGATGTAGAATATTAGATAAGAGTTCGTAGTCCTAAATCAATTAGGAAGACCTGGTAAATAATATAAAAATTGCGATTAGAAAAACCATGCAAAAAAAATGGTGATTAGAAGATAAGGTGATTTATTTTCCAAAATCACGATTCAGAAAATTAAATATAAAGAAAAAAAATCTCCCATAATCAAGATTATGACATCACCTTATCTCGAAACAATTTTGTATGATTCATGGCTTTTCCTTTTTTTTCTTAAATATAATAAGCTTTTCCTTTTTTTTTCTTAAATTCTTGGCGAAAGTCCCTAATTTAAATTCAATAGGTCCGCATTCTCTCAATTGGGCTGAATGAATCAGTTGATTAGGAAGCTCTTATTTGACAATGTATTTTTAATTTTGGAAACTTGAAAAATACTAGTAGATCAATATATGTTTTCCTCTTGAAATGGAAGATTTTTGTGATTTGAGTATTAAATCTTTAAACGCGAATATTTAGTTTTTTGCATTATGCATCTCTGAGATATGGGAATTAGGCAATTTGCATTTCTAAAATATAGAGTTAGCACTCTGCATCCCCAAAATATGAACAATGCAGGACTTTGCATCCTCTCTTATTTTCCGACAAAGTTGACCACCGTAGTAAAAAGACCTAGGGGTAAAATAGGTAATCCATTTTAAGATTTTTGACACTTAGCACCCTCCAAACACGAGAAATGGACACTTTACACCCACAAAATAGAATTAGCACTTAGCACCCTCAAATTAAGTACAACTCATCAATTTGCACGCGATAAATAGGAACTTTACATCCCTGAAACACAAAATTAATACTTATCCCTCTCAAATTAATAAAAATCATATAACTAGCACACCCTCGTTTTTTTCAGCAGAATTGAAACTGGGGTAATAAAAATCTAGGGGTAAAATACGTAATTTATTTTCGCATCTGTGGCAATTTTTCATTAATTATCTATTTTCCAAATGCCCTAAAAAAATTTCGAACGAATTCGAAACGTTTTAATACCTTTATCGATTCAAATCACAAAAATAAAATATTAATCCATGTTTACGTCATGGATGTATATTGATGAAACAAAGTTGGAGAGAGAAATAAATATTCTAGTATCGTCCGATATGTTATGGGAGCCCTGACTCTATATGTTCTTAGGAAAATAATCTTTATTTTATTTGATTACTTTTATACTTTTATAAAAGTACGCTTTTAATTATTTATAACAAAATTTCAAGCCCTTTAAGAAAATTAAATACAAGTATCGTAGATATAATTATAAACGAATGTACGTTAATAGAATTAACTTCTTACTTGTTAAAATAATAAAATGTATAATATAATATTATCATCATGCTTTCACAAGTATCTTAAAAAGGGGTTCCACAATCTTACAAAAGGACAAAATACTACAATTGATAAATATTCAAAATGAAAGGTGCACAAGATGCTAAGATATTTTTTTTTCTTTTAAAAGTCGCGGTATGGAAAACCAAGTAAAAAGTTCTAAGTCCAAAATCAATAGTTGGAAGACCTGTTAAAAATATCAAAATTGCGATTAGGAAGACCACGTTAAAAATAAAAATCGTTATTTTGAAGACAAAGTAATTTGGTTTCAAAAATCACGATTCAGGATATCGGGTAAAAAGAAAAAATCTCCCAAAATTGCGAGTATGACATCACCTTCCTTGAAACAAATCTTGTATGGTTCATGTGACCCATATTAAATTTCTGGGATACGTCGCTCCACATTACCACAATGATTTTTTGGATACATCGCTCTGCAGTACCACATGGTTTTCTTGAATACATAGCCCTGTATTATAAATTTCTACCAACAGTAGAGGGTAGAACCACAATAAAAAAAATTATTTCTCCATTCAATGCTGGCTTCATTCAAGAATCATTGCAGATCTATCACGTCGAATCCAAAAGGAAAAGGCGAATCATCAGTGGAAGATATGCAATACTACTAAAAATTGCTATATATCTTATGAAAATCAATTGTCATGAACTTTCCTATTCGAATCGAGTCTACCCTCTACATCTTCCCGTATATCTATAATTTCTCTTAGCCTTTTATTCATAATCTACCCAATTTTCTACTTATGATTTTGTGTTTGCTGTGGCCACCACATATATACTTGGATCTTCACAATAGTATTATTAACATTTTATTTGATAAATTATCTAAAGTATAAGTTCCAACCATGTGATAATGGTGTGAGAGTGAAGACGACGCTAAAGATAAATTGCAAGAGCAAGATTTGGTATGGGTGGAATTGGAAAATGGTTTCTAATATTAGGTCAAATTTCGATTTTCCAAAGATTCTATTTGGGTTTTTTTCTTTTTATGTTATGTATTATCGGTTATTACAAATGCTGTGATTTTCTTTCACATCTGTAGCAATGAAGATTTTGATTGCAAGTGCAAGATGTTCGAAGAAAGGAAGAAAGGGAGAAAGGGATTTAAAATTGAAGTCTGTTTAAATATAAATAGGTGTATATGAAACGTGTGTGTATATATATATATATATATATATATATATATATATATATATATATATATATTATTACCTATCATGAACTCTGTTATCTCCAATACCCAGTCTGCATTCGTTCCTGGTCGCCAAATCACTGACAATGTTTTAGTAGCTTACGAAATATCACATTACATGAAAAGGAAAACTAAGGGTGAAGTGGGTCAAATGGCCATAAAGTTGGATATGAGTAAAGCCTATGATAGAGTAGAGTGGGCGTTTCTAAAAGCTGTGATGACCAGGTTAGGCTTTAATTCTCGTTTTGTTGATCTTGTCATGACTTGTGTGACCTCCGTTACTTATTCTTTTGTGCTTAATGGTTCACAATTTGGGTTTGTTAAACCGGAAAGGGGGCTCCGTCAAGGAGACCCTCTTTCCCCTTATTTGTTTCTTTTCTGCGCAGAAAGCCTTAGTTCTTTGATTTGTCAGGAAGAAAATAGGGGCACTGTTGAAGGTATATCTATTTGCAGGGGAGCTCCAAAAGTGTCTCATCTCCTCTTTGCAGATGATACCCTTATCCTTTGCCAAGCTTCTCAGAATGCAGCCATATGTATACGAAACCTCCTTAATGTTTACGGGACAGCTTCGGGTCAACAAATTAACTTTGAAAAATCAAGTGTGGTTTTCACTAGAAACACATCCGAGGACACAATCAGCACCATTCTTGCGGCCCTCCCCATAAGAAGAGAACAAAAACATGGAAAATATCTTGGTCTTCCTTTGGTGGTGGGAAAGTCTAGAAGGGAAGTGTTTGACTACATCCGGGAAAGGGTTTGGAGTAGACTACAAGGATTAAGAGTGAAATCACTATCTAAAGCTGGCAAAGAAGTTTTAATCAAATCAATTATTCAAGCCATCCCGTCCTATTTAATGTGCTGCTTCAAGTTACCGGCCTATCTTATCAAGGAAATCGAATCTATGATTTCTAGTTTTTGGTGGGATGAAAGAGACACTCGCAAGATTCATTGGATAAGATGGGATCTTCTGTGTAGAAGCAAAAGAGATGGGGGGCTGGGATTCCGGGACTTAAATGCATTTAACACTGCTTTATTAGCTAAGCAGGCGTGGAAAATACTCACAACTCCGGAGAGTCTCTTGAGCAGAATTTTTAAGGCACGATATTTTCCTAACTGTAGCATCCTGGATTCATCCCTGGGGTCGGTCCCTTCTTTGACATGGAGGAGCATATGGGGTTCTTTGGATACACTTTCGGCAGGACTTAGATGGAGAGTGGGTGATGGTAAATCGATACGCATCTGGTGGGATCAATGGCTTCCTAAACCTGATTCATTCAAGATTGGTTCAGCGCCTAGGATATTACCGTTGGATTCATTGGTATGTGAACTTTTTGATTCGGATCACCATACATGGGATGCGGATTTAATTAATACTCTCTTTGATGCATTGACTGCCAAGACTATTATGTCTATTCCTCTTGGGGACTTTTCACTCCCAGATAGGCTCATTTGGCACTATGAAAAAACTGGGATGTATACGGTTAAGTCGGGTTATCACTTATGCCGAGAGTTAAATAAAGCTGGGGAGGATTCCGACTATATTCAGCCACCAACTAGGAACTATTCTTGGATCTGGAAAGCAGCAGTTCCACCAAAAGTTAAAATGTTTATTTGGACTTGTTGCGTGCAAGCGTTACCTGTTCGTGAACGTCTCCTCAAGAGGAAAGTGTTAATAGATGACACGTGCTTTCGGTGCGGAACTGACTCGGAATCCGTACTTCATGTTCTTGTCCAGTGTCCGTATGCTTTGCAAGTTTGGGCAGCTTCTGGAATTCAGAGTTCAATACTTCACACGACAACAGCAGATCCGGAGGATTGGTTAAGAGGAATATATAACAAAGTAAGCTCTAAAGATTTCAGTTTTATTGCTATTATAATCTGGTGGATTTGGTATAGTAGGAATAAAATGCTTTGGGAGAATCTTGAGTTTTATCCAAATGAAGTTATATCTTTTGCTGGGGATTTTCTAATTCGGTTTAACAGATCAGCTGTGAACTTTCGGGCACCGTCTTCTTCTCGGGTTGATTCTCGTTGGTCACCTCCGTCACCTAGTTCTATTAAAATCAATGTTGATGATGCGGTCTCGGGGGATGGCAACTCGGTTGGAATTGGCATCATTGCGCGCGATAGCCAAGGAGCATGTGTTGGCTGGAAATCTCTATTGGTGCCTTTTCCTCTTGATCCGGAATCGGCAGAAGCTATGGCTGCTCTTAGAGGCCTTGAGTTTGGTATCAATTCTGGTTGGCACAAGATTTTATTGGAGGGAGATTGCATATCAGTGATTGGGAGCATCTCTAATCAAGCTACTTCGATGGGACATTTGGGTGTGATTTATGAAAACATCAAGACTTTAGGCAGACAACTTTCTCTTTTTCAAGCTCTTCATATGTTTAGAGAATGTAATAAGGCGGCTCACGTTTTGGCCAAATTAGCTTGCTCTCTTTTCCCTTTTACTACTGATCTTCCCAGTGAAGTTCTAAATATTGTAATGCTTGACATTCCTTGATTCATCTATAATATGGTTTGGGGTTTTCTCAAAAAAAAAAAAAAGCTCATTAATTGTTAGTTAGTTCGTTAGATAGGACTAGGACTTCTGTATTGTAAACACAATTAATTTTCCAATTATATAAGAGTTCATTTCATTTACAAATCTATTCTCCATTTTACTCTTTGATTACATTCAAAGGCATATCAATATCAGATTTCTATAATAACAATTAGTAACTACCTATTGTTTTTTAATTTGCTCATGTTACTTAAATAAACTAAAATGGAATACAAAGGAATTATTTTTGTTGTTGGTAATTGCTATTTCACATATTAATTTTATACTCCGTCAATTCCATATTTATCAGATTTATACAAAGGAATTGTATCGCATTTTTTAGAAAAAGTGGCCTTATCTTTTTTTTTTTTTTTCCAGAAATCGTGATTTGGAAAACTAAGTAAAAAGTTCTTAGTCCAAAATCAATAGTTGAAAGACCTGGTAAAAAATATCAAAATTGCGATTAAGAAGACCACGTTAAAAATCAAAATCGTGATTTGGAAGACAAACTGATTTAGTTTCAAAAATTACGATTCAGGTAATCAGGTAAAAAGAAAGAAATCTCCCAAAATTGCGATTATGACATCACCTTTCTTGAAACAAATCTTGTACGGTTCATGCGAACCATATTAAATTTCCTGGATACATTGCTCCGTATTACCACATTGATTTCTTGGATACATCGCTCTGCATTACAACATGGTTTACTTGGATTCATCGCTCAAACTTTCTATTGATGTTGCTCAAATGATAAGGAAGTTATGTTTCATCCTAGAGGTTAGGTGTTCAAATCCCACATTTTACAAGAAATTTTGGTTTATTTTTAACATTAAAAAAAAAAAAAAATAGGAAATTCAGAACCGGGTTGAACCGGTTCGCCGGTTTTAGACCGGTTCAACCCTGTTCAAACTGATTTTTGGAGTAAGTGATTTTAGGGGGTAGACTGGACCGGACCAACCTCCAGTTCGCAGTCGAACCTATCGGACCGGCCGGTCCCGTCCGGTTTTAATAACATAGCAATTTTTATATTTTTTATAATACAAATGAAAGACTATTACATATTGGGTTCAATGATTTTTTTACAAAGGTAAAGTCGTTCCTCCGCCATTACCTTCGTTACACCATCTCAAAAACCAAGTTCAAAGTAAAATCTTTGCAGTTATTTTTCAATTGGAGTTAAGCTCATGAAATAGAAAGGAAGAATTTTTTGCTCATTATAATTCAAAATTTTGGACAAGGGTTAGGCCCCTTGGGGTTGCCAAGTTTCACCACGCACGCCCCGTCGACGTCCAACCGTCCGGCTCGGCTCGACATAGTCTGATCTCGTTTTCTTGGATACATCGCCCCGCGTCATAAATTTCATTTTCTTGGATACATCGCCGCGCGTTATAAATTTCGTTTTCTTGGATACATCGCCGCGCGTTATAAATTTTCACCAAATAGAAGGGGTTAGAACCACAGAAAAAAAATTATTTTCCCATTCAACAGTGGTCTCATTCAAGAATCGATGCAGATCCTAGAGAAGAAGGCTAATCATCATTGAAAGATATGCAATACTACATACAAATGCTATATATAGTATAAAAAATCAATTGTCGTGAACTTTCCTCTTCGAATCAAGTACTGCATATCTATCATTTCTCTCACCCTTATATTTATAATCTTTTCAATTTCCTATTTTACGATTTTGTGCTTGATGTGACCACCACATATGCGTAGATCTTTACAATAATGCTACAACTTTTTTTTTTTTTTATAATTAATTTAATGTAAAATTGATGGATATGGACCAACCATGTGATAATAATGAGAGCGAAGATGACGCCAAAAACAAATTGCAAGAGCAAGATTTTGTATGGGTAGAATTGGAAAGCTTCAAGAAGTAAATTTCTTAATTTGATTTTTTTTGCGTGCTTAATTTTTTTTTAATTTTAATTCAAACATATATATTTATTGTGTTAATTGAGATTTGAGTATCATTTAGATTTGCTGGTCTGTCACCCAATAATTGTTATATTAATCAAGTCATAAGGTAGTTGCGAATTTCATATACTAATTTATTTGCATTAATTTATTTATTGACTAATTTATGGTTCATTTTGAATATTCAATTTTTTTTTATATGATATTTTCCTTCAATGTATTTGTCTATATATATACTCCATTATATATTTGCAGCTGCATCAACAGTAAGTTAATAATTATCTTCTAACTTAATTAATTATCGCAATTTTAATTAATGTAGTCATGATTTTAACATTCCATTTAGGATTTTAGTTTAATTACAATATCCCTTACCCTTAAAACAATATATCTTTTTATTTACTTTTACTTTCAAAATTATTTATGTTGAAAGCAAAAATCTGTCATTTGTTAAATTTGTTCATATTCCTCATATCAGAAATTAATGATGAAATTAAGCAAAAGGATGAAGAATTACCTGCACATTGTTTACTTGCTGGAACGAATTGTTCAAAGAAGAAAGAGAGTTGCTAATTGATACATTTTCCCCCTTTTGCTGTAAATTAGGTTTACAAAAGCAAATTAGAATTGAAGAATTATTTTGTTTTCCTGTTTAGTAGTTAGAAAAGTGCTTTAGCGTTTTTATCAATAGTTTATGTATGTATTTTCCTTATGAATAGGGGTAAATACAACAACTTTTTCAATTTGCAATACAATTCTCTGTTAACTAGCAAACCCTCCTCTTATCCAACATAAGTTGAATGAGAATTTTTGTTGTAACAATTATTTTAAATAGGCAACTTAACTCTCTGTAATAAATAAAAGGTCAAAATACCTCACTGTGATATCTTAAATAGACAATTTAACTCCTTGTGATAAGAAAAAGGACAAATTACCTCCCCGTATTTTATAAAAGAAGCACATTGCCTCCCTCTAAATTGCTCATTAATTCATATCACAAAGAGTTAATTGCTCATTATTTCATTTCACATTGAGGTAAATTGCTTATTATATCATTTCTCAAGGAGTTAAGTTGCCTATTTTGAGTTCACAATGAGGTAACTTGCCCATTACACATATCACAGGGAGTTAACTTGCAAAAAACCCGTTATTTAATACTAATCGAGAGAATTGTAATTTTGGTACTGCGCCTTTAGGTCAATTTCTACTTTTGGCACACCATTTTTTGTGTCCAACACATTTGATATACCGTTTTAACAAATTGTGACACATTAGGTACTGCCGTTAAAATTCATCGCTAATTGATCATGACATGACAGTTAAGTGTCATTGAAAAGTTGATGTCCTTACTTATACTGACTGATATTTTTACCCCATAACATTTGACACTACCAAAATAGGCCTACATCTCAAAATCTCCCAAAACATCTCCCAAAATCGCGATTAGAACATCACCTTATCGTGAAACAAATTTTCTATGTCAGATGACCCATATTAATCTTTTCATTTTTTTCTTAAGAAAATTGTTTTAGGTACCCTTATTGAGAGGGTCCTGGAGGATTAGTTCCACCCTTGACAACCTTAGATGCTGAAGCCTTAGGCTTCTTAGGCTTCTGAGTTTTGACAGGAGCATGAACATATTTATCTTCATCACATCCATCAGATTTGTCATGTTGTTAATCAGCATGATAAAGATAATGTTCATAAGAAAAATAAGATGCATGACAAGCAGGATATGCATGCATTGGTTGAGCAGGATATGGTGCATAGTAAGTTGAGAATTGAGGTGCATGATACATAGGAGGATATGCAGCAGGTTGCATATAATATGACTCATTTCCTTACCAGGCATTTTGATTTTTCTTGTTCTTATGCTTCTTTGGCTTACTAGATGCTTGCTCAATAACAGACGACTTAGTTTTACCACTAGTCTGATTGGTTTTAGCCTTATCAGCAGATTTCTTAGGACTCTGCTGTTTAGTCTTACCAGTCTATTTTCCTACACTCGGCTCTTTGCTTTTTTTGGTCTTAGGAGTTTTCTTCTCATTTAATTCTTTCTCAGGTGAAGCAAGTTTAGTTGTCTGAACATACAAGATGACCTTACTGTTGTTAGCTGATACAAATTTTTCAGTATGGTTCAGGTCTAACATATCATGTTCTAAAGGCATCTTCTGTTTACTAGACATATGAGTGGATGCAACAGATGATTTCTCATGAGACTCAATGATCTTTTCAAGTTCCATGATTTTACCCTTATAAACTTCACATTCAGCTTTCAGAGATTCATTCTCTTGCTCAAGCAGTTTATATTCAGCTGATTATTTTGGCTCTTCAGCCTTAAGTTTCAGTGAACTGTTTTGCTCTCTTAGCAATATCATCTCTTCCTTAAGCTTACTAAATGCTTCAGTAATACCAGTATTGTTAAGCATCATTTGCTGAAATGAATTAAACAATTCATTTTCAAGAGGAGTTACCTCATCATCCTCAGAGTTATCAGATTCCTTGGCCATCAGGCAGATAAGAGCAGAACTCTCTTCTTTAGTAGACTCTTCATCAGAAGTGTATGAATCTGAATTAGATGAGTAGATAGCAGCCAGCTTCTCTTCTTCTGCTAACAACACTTTCCCTTTCTGATGCTTTCTTTCTTTTCTGATTCTCTTTTCCTCTTTTGCATACTTCTCAGCTTTGGGATATGGGCAGTCTCTGATGAAATGACACAATTTCCTGCAGTTATAGCACATTAGTTTGGATTTATAAGAATCATTATCTAGAGAAAAATAAGTAAGTTTAGAAGTAGAAGTATTATTGTATTTGTTCTTCATTTTTCTTTTGTAGAACTTCTTGAAGTTGTTCATCAGAAATGTAACGTCTCCAGCTGAGTACTCCTATTTGTTGAGTATTGTGGCTTCATCAGATGAGTCCACTTCTTTGCTTTTGTATTCTGGTATTCTTGGATTTTCAGCAGCGACCAGGGCAGCTGTCGGACTTGAAGTTGAGGTTTCTTCAACACCCATTCTAGGCAGTTTATACTCATACGTCTTGAGTACTGAGAACAGCTCGGTAAGAGAGATCTTTCCCAAATCTCTTGACTCTTCCATGGCTGTCACCTTCATGTTGAACTTCGGAGGCAGAGCCTTCAAAACTCTGACCGTTATCTCCTTGTCAGTGAAGGTTTTTCCATGCTTGGGAACTTTATTCAATGTCCTTCTAAACCTTGTATCCATCTGGTCAATGGTTTCCGCAGATTTCATCTTGAAATTATCCAGCTTTTCCACAGCAACTCTCAGCTGATGCTCTTTAATGGCGCCGTTTCCTTTGCTCATGTCACGAACCTTGTCTCACATTTCTTTAGCAGTCTTGCAATGCTTGACTTTATCTACTCTATCATTGTCCAGGGCTTTGGTCATGATGAAACAACCAACTTTGTCCAGAGTGTACAACTTGATTCCTTCAGCTGTCATCTCATGTAAATCTTTTTCCACAACTATGTCAACTTCGTCAAGATTTATAGTCTTGGTGAATTTGAATGGACCTTTTACGATACATGTGTACATGTTATTATTATAGGCAGCTAAGAAGATCACCATTCTGATCTTCCAGTCCTCGAAGCTCATACCAGCTATGTGGGGAACATGGCTGATACAATCCATTTTCAAAAAGTTTTGATTTTTAAAAAATATGCTCTTTTGAAAAAGTTTGAAAACCTTTAAAAAAACCCTCGGATCAAGCTAGAGGGGGGGGGGGTGAATAGACCTCTGAAAAATTTTATACTTTAAAACTTTTCCGTCGTCTTTCAGCAGACTAAGCTGTTATAGGTCAGTAAGCTGACTAAGCTGATCGTTGAACAAATCTTTGAACAGCACAGTTAACCACTTCTCTTTTATTACTTAGCTCATTTCAGCAAACTTTAAAACATAGTACTTGCAGCGGATGTTTGAAAGTGTTTTTCACAAGTACACTTAGTCTATTTAGAAAGATTTTATCCCCAGTTTGAATAACTCCTTTTTTTAAAATCTTTCAACAATTTTATCAAAGTGTTTTTATGCAACTTAAAAATATGCAAGGAAATAATGCAAGTTAAAAACACAAAGAATTTTTATAGTGGTTATATGGATAAAAATCCTTTAGTCCACTCTTCCAAATTACTTAGATCTTGGGTTATACTATAACACTTAGTTTACAATATACACTACTTACGCCAAAACAAGAAATGAATATGGCCGTAAGCTCACAATAGGAGATCACTAAGAAAACCTATCCACTGAAGCTAGATCACTCACTAAGATGGATCTACATTTCTCACAACACTCCTAACACAATTTTTCACTCAGAAAAATGTTTATCTTTGATCTTCAACTTCGGCTTTTGTCAACAAATGACTAAGCTGATGAGTGAGCTGTTCTTGAGACTTAGAGATTTTGCTTCAGAAATTCTCTCAGAGTTTGTGTTCTCATTCTCTTCTTCAGTCTCGCGAACTATTTATACTCTGGGTTTGAAAAATGTCCGTTGAAGAAAGACAAGATTCAAATTCCTCGGGTACTGGTCCTTAATAACTGCGAACAGCTCTCTGTTCTGCGACAGTACTGTCAACAGTATTTTCTGTCAGGCAGCATTTAATGCATGATAAAGTCGTGAAAACGTCATTATTACGTGTCTTCTTAAGCCGAAAACAACTTGCTTTGATTCGAGTTTTGTGTGCTTTTGCTTGTTTTCGCGTTCGTTTGCGTTTTTGGTCCTTTGTTGGACATTTGTGTGTTTTGGTTGTTGTTTGTGTGTTTTGTGTGTTTTTGTAGGGAGATGTAGAAAAGGGCTTCAAAGGAATGAAGAACCGAAGTTAAAAACATGGAAGAACGTAGATAGCTGCTCACTAGAACATGCATAAATATTTCATAGATGATCCAAATGAGCTGAATTTTGGATATGTCATAGATGAGTGAGTTAGCTAGGCTACGGACTTTACGGATCCGCAATCGGAGTTTGGAGTCAAAATATATGCTGCTCGGAAGAAAGTGCGGTAGAGCAGAAAATCTGCAGCCAACCTACGGCACAAACCTCGCCGCGGCGAGGTCCTGCTGCTGGCGCGAAATATCAGCAAAGTCTCCGCATTTTCGAGGGCTATTTTCGGGTTTTCTCATAGGGGGCTATTAGGGCAAGACAAGAGACCAACGTGGACACTTCTTCCACAATCTTGGCCTCCTTTTGCCTCCCTTTCTCTCTTTGCCTCCCTCAACTTTCTCTCTTTACTTTTTCTTTCTTTTTCTTGTATTTGAAGACTCCACCAAGGGGGTGAGTTAATCACCACCCTTGGGGAGTGATTAGGTGGTGATTAAGCGGAGGAGAATTCATCTATCGATTTCATTCCGATTAGGTGATATTTTTCTATTTCCTAGTTGTCATTGATTAGGAGATTGATGTTGTATTTCCTTTTGATATGAATGATTGTGGATTTGAATTCTCCGGATTTATATATATTATGTTATTGTTTGATTAAATGATGTCTTGATGATTAGTATGGTGCTTATATGTGTTCGTTAATCCGATTCCGTGTTTATTGTTCGTCTTGTGGTTTGACAACCTTTGGAGATGAAAGTTATTGATTCTTGATTGCTATATTTAGTGATTTTGAGGATTTGATTATGAAGTTGGATTGTGATTCAATTCTAGGATAGACATATACCTAAGTCATTTCATATTCGTTTAAAGTTTGAGTTTAAATGACATCGATTAGATTTTATTCCGTTTATACGTAAATTGGATTAGTTTAATTCGATAGGTTGGTATGCTATCAAAAGATACATACGAACATCAGTGAACCCTTGAATAGCAAGCACGAGCATAATATATTAATTGTCGAGTCATTGTTATCGTTTGATTAGTTATGTTTGATGTTGGGTTATGTTTGATTTGTTGGGTTTATTGTTTTATCGCACTTTTGGCCATCTACATTTAATGCAACCTAGACATAGGTTAGGCGAGTGACGATTTGTGGATTTCAACCTAGGATAGTCATATACCTAGTTTGGTCCGTGTTTGTATAATGGGTTCGTCCGTAAATGCATCAAATAACTTAGATTCTCTTTATTCGGGGATTTGGGTTAGTTTTAGGTCCCGGGTGACAACGGTACGCCTTAGAATCCTCTTTTGGGTTCGGACTTCCCTTAGAGCATCAGTTGACAGCGATGTTCGTTCTTGATCCGGAGATGGAGAGTTTTGGTAGATTGGTAGAGTTAAGTCAAACTGATAGGGAGACTTAACTAATTTGAACTCACAAACAACAACTGAATCTAGGATTGTTTGCATAGCTAACTTAACAACCGCATAATTTATCTGCTTTAACTAATCGCTTATAAATCCTCCTTATCACATAATTAACTCCCCATTTACTTGCTTTCATAGTAGATTTACTTTACCGCTCGTAGTTAAATAAAATCACCCTTATCATATATTTGGGTTTGATCTTTTTGTATCAAGCATTCTTAGATAGAATAAGCCTTCGACTGATTCGTTTATTCCCACCTTTTACTCATTCGTGGGGATTCGATACTCGGTATGTACTTATCGTTTTATATTACTTGTAACGACCGTATACTTGCGCGTTTGCGTATTAGTATTTGGAACGCAACAATGCACCAAGCTGATACGAGGTTTTCCTTCAATCATTTGTCATTAATACCCTCGGTCTTCAACATTTATTACTCCAAGTGCATTTATTATCATTGGAGAGACTTCCTTATCATCTTCACTTGGATGATGAGTATACTAGTCTGATGATGAACTGAGCTGGTCCCAAACTTGAACTAATCTGATTTGAGTCGACTGATCTTCACCAATCTGATTTCTTCATTCAACAGCAGATCAGTATTCTTCAGGATCATGTTGAACTTTGACTTGACTGATATATCTTTAAGTTCAATCAAAATTCTTGTAAGAGTTTTCACTAAGCTTTCCTAACTTAGCTGGTTAAGATGTTTTGGAAATCTTCAAGACCTCCCTTTAAACTTCAAATTACTTAACTTCTGATCTTCATCATCATCCAACAATTTTCCCCTTTTTGATGATGACAAAACTAATCAGCTAAGTACCTAGACTAAAGTTTTATCCTCAAAAATTTCTGAGATAGAAATAGTTTATTGGATGGAAAACTTGAACTTTTATTGATTTGAGAAATTTAGTACAAGTTACAAGTTTTTCAGAAGGATGAAAAATTACAAGTATGTTGAAAACAGATTACAAGAATATATAAGCACTAGTGATATGATTCTTCATCAGTCACTTCTTCTTCAATATCGACAAATTCTTCATCTTCTTCATCATCAACTTCATCATCATCATCGCCTTCATCAGCAAGAAGATTCTTCTGAGCAGCTTCCATTTTCTTAAGACGTTCTGCTTTAGCTTCCTCAAGTCTCTTCTAGATGCGTTCCAGATTTTGTTTCTTCACTTCAGGATCCAGTTGCTCTTTAGATGTATCCTTAGTTGCAGCCAGTTCTTTATCAGACTTGACTGGTTCCTTAGATTCTTCTTACGTTTCATCAGCAACGTCTTCATCAGCATCTGCTTCCTTCTCATTATCAGCCTTCTCTTCAGTTTCTTTAAGTGGTTCAGGTACGGACTCTGTTTCCTTCTCATCGGCTTTCTTCTCATCAGCAGAGTCTTCATGCAGATCACTTGAAGATCCTTTGTAATATCTTGAACGTTCGGACCATTTCTCCAATGCTTGATACACAGCAATCTTAACAGCCCTTTGAACGGGGTCGTTACTTTTCTTTTTCTTGGCAGGTATGGAGTTCTTGATCTTCTGGGATTCCTCAGAGATTATACTTCTTGCATAATTATGGAAGACATCCCTTACGTGATCAGGATCCAAGGCTTGTGAGATGGATGAAGTTTGAAAGAAGGACAAAACCCACTCTTCTTCTGCCTCAAACTCCTTCCAAGCCTTTAGCTCTGCAACAGACTTGTCGACTTTGAAGGTCATCCACTGATTATATCTAATCTTCTCCTGGACGAACAGAGTAGCCTGCTGGAGCTGTCTGTCAAATTCTGCCAAAGCATTCAAATCTGGCAAAGGCAATGGGGTGTCATTTAACAATATTTAATGCCCATTTGACGTTGAAGGGGCACTTCTCAACTCTCTGAACTTGTGGTAGAATTTGTCTTGCCTTCAAAGATTCACCCATCTTTATTCCACCAATTCGTTGAGGCCCATGAGCATCTTTCTTGCTCAACTCTAGAACTAAAGCCAGTTCAGCATCCTCCGCGGCTTGTCGTTCAGCAGCTGTCATCTTCCTTTTCTTCTCTTCTTTTTCTACTTGAATATTGCTAAGCCTGATAAATTTGGCAAGTTCCTCCTTTGCCTTTTTCTCTTCAAGGGCATCCTCCCTTCTCTTCTTTTCAGCTACAAAAATTCTGATCTTAACAATTTTTCTCTTCTTAGGCTTATCAGCAGCAGCAGGTTCAGGAGCAGTAGTGATAGGAACGGCTGCTTTAGGTTCAATGATCCTCACTTCTGGATCATCTTGAGGTTCAGAGACCTCAGCTGTTGAAGCTTGCTGTTGAAGAGCTGTTGCAGCAGCATCAGATGACTCCTTAGCAGCATCAACAGACTTTTCAGCTTCAATCGGCCTCTCAGCTGTTTGATGGCTTTCCCTGACTAAGTCATCAGACTTAGTGGGAGATGGTTCATAAACCACCTTTCTCTTAGCAGATTTCTTTGGTACAACCTTCTCCTTGACTAGCCGGTCTCTCTTCTGATACTGTTCTTGAAGGTGAACCAGCAGACATCTCCAAAATTTCATCAGTTGTCTGACGAATGGTTGCGTCAGCAACAACTTTCTTCTCCGCATATGTTCTGGCTTGAATAGCTGGCTTAGCTGTTTGAACAGATGTCTTCCTTTTCTTACTTGGGGCTTTTTCCTTAGGCTCAGCAGTCTCCTCCTCAACTGTTTTCCTCTTGGGATTTCCTCCCTTCACAGTCTGATAATATATCATTGCCTTATTAGCATGAACCACTTTCACATTCTTCAGATCACAACCTAATTCCATGAAAAGATGACTTAGAAAGATTCTATGATTCGACTGCGCTTTCTTGTGAAAGTTTGCCAAAATGTACCAAACAATCACTGCCCAGTTTACTTCAAATCCATAGTGGATTGCTATCATCGTATGGTACCTTTTCATGGTGATACTATCCAAAGAGAATGTACAGTTTTCTATCAGCTTCGCCACCATATCAGCCATGCGCTGATATTCATCTATCAATTGCCTCTTTTTGATGTTTCCTGACAATATCTCCCCTTCCTGAGCACAGATGCTCCAAAATTCTTGTTATTTATCTTCCACCATAGTTGACACGTCTGTTCTTCCTGTGTTTGACAGTCCGTACTTCTCACTTAAGAAAGCCAGGGTCATGCAGATTTCTTTCCCTCCAAATGTTGCTTTAATTTCCAGCGCATTAAAGTCAACAGCATCCTTAGCTCCGTAGTACTCCAGAACTTGATCTTTATACACCATTTCGTCATGTGCTTCCATAAAATCAACCAACGTCGCAGCTCTAAATTTCTCCACAATTGATTTCATTAGAGCACTGCCAGTCTTGTGATATGTATCATAGACAAGATACATACCCTCCGCCTTAGCTTCTTGTGATGGAGTCATGATTTTTCTGAAAGATTAGTAGAACAGGAGAGTATTTTTGCAGAAAGAACGAGAACAAAAACTTTACATGCCTTAGAAAATATTTGGGATGCGTAAAAGATCAGTAAGCTGATCAGATCTAATTTTAAAGAGTTGAATGCGTCAGTTTCCGTGTTATACGTGAACCGTTAGATTAGTTTTGATGTCAGCGATGATCGTGGGGAGACAATTACGCAGTTCAAATTTCAAAAAGCATTAAATGACTGGTGGGAATGCGAACCGCCTCAGTCGACTAATAAAAGCGTGTTTTCAGATATAGCGTTTTTAAACAACAAAGCTTTTATATAAGTAATTGGACGAGTAAACTTAATACTTATCTGATCAAACGAGTGTCCTGATGACAGATATTACTAGTGAAAGCCAATAACTAGTAATCTTCCTCGGCTGTTTGTCAATCAATCTAGATAATTAATCTTCAATTTTCAAGAATTAAGAACTTCTCTGATGAAAACATAACTTCAACTAACTTTTATCAACTAATTTCATCTTTTAATCCGAAGTACCGCTAGTCTTACATGTTCCCCCCTGACTTTAAGAATCCATAAGTTAACTAGTCTGTTGAGAGTTAACCTTGAAGATGATAACATGAGTAAGCTGATAAACTCCAGTCTTCTGATGAGTTCCCCCTCAGCTTATGCATCTAAATTTAGTAGTCCTACTTCAGCTCTCAAAGTTGAAAACCTTGCATCACTAAAAGGTTTAGTGAAAATATTAGCGATCTGATTGTCAGTATGAACATAGTCTATTGTAACATTTCCTTTTTCCACATGATCTCTTATGAATTGATGTTTGATCTCAATATGCTTAGTTCTTGAATGACTTGTAGTGTTCTGAGTAAGGGAGATTGCACTTGTATTGTCACGGTAGATAGGGATTCCACTGATTTTAATGTTGTAATCTTCTAATTGATGCTTCAACCAAAATATTTGTGCACAGCAAGTTCCAGCAATTATGTACTCAGCTTCAGCAGTATACATGGATACTGAAGTCTACTCATCCATGAGATCAGACGACTACCTAAGAATTGACAGGCACTTGTTGTGCTCTTCCTATTAATCTTGCAGCCAGCAAGGTTTAAGACATGGGCCTTTAATTAAAAGCCCATAAGGAGTCTTGCAAACCTAGGTCAAATAGAAGTCTATAAATAGAGTTCTACCAGAGCTCAGAAAGCTAACACCCTAGCACAAAAACCCTGGCCTCTTTTCTCTGACCTGCGCCCCCTTGTCCTGTGCCGCCAAGCTAGTGCCGCCGCCACCTTGTTGCTGTGAGCTGCCGTAGCGCCGCCGCCGCCTCTCCCTTATTCCACCGTGCTAGATCTTGCCTTGCCAAGTTGATCTGCACAGTCCTGCTATAGCAAATCTCCTAGATCCAGTTCTGAGCCTAAGACTAGGAGGTGTTACCAGAATCCAGTTGGTGTGGACTATCTTTGGAGGTGAGACATTTGGATCACTCCTGTGAACCAGATCCAGATTCAGAATCTGAACCGAAGGTTGCCACCACCTTGCCTGTGGTGAGGTAAATCGAAAACCCCCTTGTTTAATACATTGTGTGTTTTTGTTTCATGCTTTCGTATACATAATATGTAGATCTAATATATGGGACCTTGGGTGCTTCGAAAAATTTTAAAATTCCGCACTGTAAGTTTTTCTGACAATCGAGGCAACCCTAAACATTCCCAACATCATCTGGAAGGATCTTGTAGCTGCTACATATGGACTTATTTGGACCCGTTGATCCAATCAGCAATGGTGGGAAGAAGTACTGCCTAGCTGTTGTGGATGACTAATCAAGATACACTTGGGTGATTTTCATGAAGAATAAAAGTGAAACCAAGATGCATCTTACAAATCTGATGGAGCTGATCCAGAATGAAAAGAGCATGAAAATGTTGAAGAGTATTGTAATGTCAGAGGCATCAGCCATGAGTACTATGCAGCCAGGACTCTCAACAAAATGGAGTTGCTGAAAGGAGAAACAAAACTCTAAAAGAAGCTACCAGGACTATGATAGCTGAAGCAAAGCTGCCCCAAAGATTCTGGGCAGAAGCCACAAATTCAACATGCTTTACCCAAAACAGATGCATGATCAACAAGCACCAAAACAAGACTCCATATGAAGTTTGGAACAACAGGAAGCCAAACATTCATTACTTTAGAATTTTCGGTTGTAAATGCTTTGTTCTAAATAATGGGAAAAATCACCTTACTACATTTGCAGAAAAGGCTGATGAACCTATTTTTGTAGGATACTCTACTGTTAGTAAAGCTTATAGAGTCCTTAACAAAAGAACTTTACTTGTAGAAGAATCCATTCATATAGTATTTGATGATCCAAATCAATCTTCTGAAAAGAATCAAAATACTGATCAAAATCTGTCTACTGATTTTCAGAAATTGAGTGCTGAAAGAAATGAAGAGTATATACCTACAATACTACCTGATCTCAACTCAGCTGCTAACTCAAGTGCTGTTCAAAATCACACTGCTGAATGTCTAACAGACGAGTTTGCAAACAGCTGACAGACCAGAAACTGTTCAACAGACAACTACTATTCAACAGACTACTACTGAAAGTCCAAAAGTAGTGTTGCAAGATCAAATCAAATGACAACATTCAGATTTGCAATCATATCTCAGATGGCTCAAGAATCACCCACCAGAACTAGTGATTGGTGATCCTTTGGATATAGTAAAGACAAGTAGAGCTGCTGCAAATGATGCAATGTTTGTCAGCTTCCTATCTCAAATAGAGCCTACACAGATTGAAGAAGCTCTTAATGATTCAAATTGGATTGAAGCCATGCAAGAAGAGTTAAATCAATTTGAAAGGAATGAAGTCTGGCACCTAGTTCCTAGACCAAGTCATCAAATGGTAATTGGCACTAAATGGGTATTAAGGAATAAAATGAATGAAAATGGTATTGTCACCAGAAATAAAGCAAGATTAGTGGCTAAGGGTTATTGTGAAGGAGAAGGCATTGACTTTGATGAAACCTTTGCACCAGTAGTAAGATTAGAGGCAATCAGACTATTTCTCACCTATGCTGCTCATAAGAATTTCACAGTCTATCAAATGGATGTGAAATCTGCCTTTATTAATGGAGAATTGCAAGAAGAAGTTTATGTTGAACAACCACCCGGATTTGAAGCATACAAGGAAGAAGACAAGGTGTATCGTCTGAAGAAAGCCCTCTATGGACTGAAACAAGCTCCAAGAGCATGGTATGATACCCTATCTGATTTTCTTTTAATGAAAGGATTTCGTAAAGGTAAGGTAGATAAAACCTTGTTCATTGTTGAATAGGAGGATCATATATTGCTTGTGCAAATATATGTGGACGATATTATTTGCGGTTCAACAAATCAACAGATGTGTGTTAAGTTCTCCAAGCTAGTGCAGAACAAGTTTGAAATGAGCATGATGGGTGAACTAAACTATTTTCTTGGTTTGCAAGTTAGACAGTTGCCTGATGTAATATTCATTAACCAAGCTAAATACAAAAAAGATCTGTTCAAGAAATTTGGTATGGAAACTAGCTCAACTGTTAGTGTTCCTTTGTCCACTGGACTTCGTTTGGATAAAGATGAAGATGGCAAATCAGTGGATATAACCAAGTACAGAGGATTATTGGGTCATTGTTATATCTAACAGCTAGCAGACCTGATATCATGTACTTTGTTGGGGTTTGTGCGAGATATCAATCAAATCCTAAGGAATCTCATCTTCTGGCTGCCAAAAGGATACTTAGATACCTCAAAGGCACTCAAGATTTGGAATTATGGTACCCTAGAGAATCTGGATTCGAGTTGATAATCATTAAGATTCCCATACTCTATAGGTGATTCGTTTCACTTTTGAGATTCATCTTTATAGGAGGAAAAGATCATTAATATTCCCATATTCTACGGGTGATTCGTTTCTCTTTTTGACTTATCTCAGAAGCGCATAAGGCATAGGCTCGTCGTTTAAGAACATCATTCCCACTTCTGGAATTTTAAGACAATTCTCAAGTTTTTGCCTAGTCGATATTTTGATCCAGTTATTTTATTAGTCGAGGATAATTAGTAAAATGGATAATTACAGATTTCTCAATATCTAAAGAGAAGACAAACATTTAGTGGACTAGTTAATGAATAATACTTATAATCTACGAATGTTGGACTTTCTATCGTAGAAGTTCTCCCACTATTTTATCGAAACAATTACCCCTTCAATTGTTCGGGAAATTCTATTTCCTAGTAGGTCTTGATGTCCCAGCAGCAATTAATTGCATCCACGACTCGTGGCCATGCAACCAATTCACCAGGTAGGCATACTTAATGCCAATTGTGTCACTCCACAACCTTCAAGCTATTTTGCCTCGGTTTTCGCACTTATCTAGCACTGCTACATCATAAGTGTTACTAATCGTTAAGTCTAACCCATCAATCATGATGAGCAACGGGCCCGGTCGTGAATTCTCCGTAACTAGTTATCGGTCAATCTTCACATCCCGACCAGTCCTCACCCTTGTCGTGTTTAATTAAAAACACGAGTCAAGGAATTTCACGTATTGTCCCTTTCTTCGACTCGGGTGCCAGACTCTGGATCACCTCTATCGATAAGTAGACAACATACGCTAGTCCCTATTCATGGAAGGCTTGGATTTATATAAATACTTCATTTTATTTTAATCCAATATGACTTAATATTTAATTCAAGAGGGGATTTACTGGTTTGAAAGTTTAAGGCAAACTCTCTCGAGATCTCACCGCTTCGATTATGAATTATCTTATTTACGATCTAATATTCTAGCGCGTAATACCATACAAGCCAAATAAAAGAAGCAATAAATAAATAAATCATAAATAAATAAACCTAGCATGCATTTCTACCACAATATGTTTTCGATCGGGAGCCTCCTATGTGGGCCATCATCGAGCCAATGATGTTGGCCTTATTGGTCAATCTAAAGGGTTCTCAAAAATGCCTATGCTATTACATAATGTACCATGCATACATGGCCTTCATATCTTCTTGGGCTCCCACCTTGCTTGTAAACGGGCCTCCATTCTAAACTAATAAAACAGTAAAAGGCCTATTCTATTACAAAGGCTCAAAGTGGCCCAAAAATTATATAAGGCTCGCAGGCCTAATAAAAACCAAACATTAAATTAAACCAATCACATCTAATCTAAGGTCAAGGCTCTGCTCGATCGAAAACCACGTAAACAGTTCACGTAGAGCAAGAAACATGCAAACATCCTTTACCTATTTCTTTCTTAATTTTAAAACATCCTTTTAAAACTAACTTCCTATGATTCTTACTTTTTAGTCACTACTAATTATGACAAAATAAATTTTCGGGTAAACAAAAATAAATTTTCTGCCCAAATTCAGATTCTGTTTTTCAACTTTTGAAAATTGCATTTTCGTCCCTCAACTTTCAAAAATTGCACTTTGACCCCAAAACCTTTTTAAAAGTTACAAAAACACCCCAGAACAGTTTCGGGCAGCAGACCAGAAAATAAAATTTTGAATTCTGAAAATTTTTGATTTTTCAAACAGACCCTTCAAGTTTCGGTAATTACAAAACAGTCCCCAAACTTTTGGAAATTACAAAATGACCCCAAAAACCAAGCGATCGGATTTGCAAAATGGTCCAGAAATTTTGAAATTTCCAGATTCTAAAGTTTCGAATTTTCAGCTCTTAAAACCCTAGTATGCGATTTTATTGCATAAAAGTCCTGAAGTTTTCAAAAACTATAAATTCGCCACAGATCTGAAAAAGCAGTTTTACCCAATCATAGATCCAGTCATAACAAGCAAGAATCAATTTACAGAACATAATTATCACGTGTTCTCATACATATAATTAAACATATACGGTGAACACACGTTATGTTCAAGCTTTTCGTATAATAATTATGGAGTTGGCTCTGATACCACTGTTGGGTATGTTTAGGGTTGCCTCGATTGTCAGAACAACTTAAAGTGCGGAATTTTAAAATTTTTCGAAGCACCCAAGGTCCCATATATATATTAGATCTCCATATTATGTATACGAAAGCATGAAACAAAAACACACAATGTATTAAACAAGGGGGTTTTCAATTTACCTCACCACAGGCAAGGTGGTGGCAACCTTCGGTTCTGATTCTGAATCTGGATCTGGTTCACAGGAGTGATCTAAATGTCTCACCTCCAAAGATAGTCCACACCAACTGGATTCTGGTAACACCTCCTAGTCTTAGGCTCAGAACTGGATCTAGGAGATTTGTTATAGCAGGACTGCGCAGATCAACTTGGCAAGGCAAGATCTAGCACGGTGGAACAAGGAAGAGGCGGCGGCGGCACTAGGGCAGCTCACGGCAACAAGGTGGCGGCGGCACTAGCTTGGCGGCGCCGGAGAAGGGGCGCATGTCAGAGAAAAGAGGCCAGGGTTTTTGTGCTAAGGTGTTAGCTTTCTGAGCTCTGGTAGAACTCTATTTATAGACTTCTATTTGACCTAGGTTTGCAAGACTCCTTATGGGCTTTTAATTAAAGGCCCATGTCTTGCAAGCCTTTCATTTAATTAAATGCCCAACCTAAATAAATCAATATTTCTATTATATAATTAATTAGCAACTTAATTATGTATTTAATTAATTAAGTCAACTAATTAATTAATCTCCCACTTGAATTAAATACTTTAATTCATTTAATTGATTTAATTACCTTTAAATCAATTAATTTCTTTTGTATCCTTTATAACAGTCTCCGTCCAATTGTATTGTGTGTGACCCTCTGGGTTCACCATCAATTGACAGCAGGCCCACGAATTTCTCGTGATTTAATTTATGAACAATAAATTGATCCGGTCAATTAAACAACCTTTAATTGACCACTCCTAGAATCAAATCCTCTATTAACTCAGGAGTACCTACACTTCATGGTCGATGTCTAGCCAAGCCCATGAAGCCCAACTTCAGGTGAATTGATACTTGTGAACCTCGTCTCATATAATTACCATGTACATACGGTCCTTCTATAGACTAATATTCCCGATCAAGACTTAGGGTGTGTGAATTGATCGGCACCTCTAAATTTGTCTCGATAACTATACTTTCTAATTCAGGATAATATTCCAGTGTGACTGCTAAATTTGGAAACCCCTTTCCAAATCCGTCACTGACTACGGCCGTAGATTCCTTGGATAAATTATCTAAGAATCGTATAGAAAATTCTCTCATCCATTACGATGAGTCAATAGATTCCATATTGGTACTAACCACTCGCGTACATGTCCATACGCACCCAACCTAGGCATGTTATGACCAAGCTAAGTGGCCTATACCTAGATCTAAGTACGCACTTTCATGCACCGAATTCGCCCTAGCACCTCAAGTCAAAGGACTAAATCGTACACTATTATAATCCTTGAGAAACATCCCATCACCGATATGCATTATGCACTTCCACAATGGGTTTCTCTGTTCGGGTCGTTCGATGCGTTCAATCCTCCATTGAACCACCTACTCATATGCACTGGCCTCAAATTCCTTGCTCATGAAACGCTACAAATTCACTCCATGTGAATCATGCATACTTGTACAAGTCTTGACGATTCCTACGATACCCCTTCTCGTTCGGAATCTATGACTTGGAACAGTTTTAAGATTACGACCTTTGAGACTGTTTCATGATTGCACTCAGTACTGAAGTGAATCGTCCCATAGTCAAATGTAATCTAAGGATTTCATCCAATCGCTTAAATGTATTCGCGAGAGATGAAGTTGGCCATTGTTTATCCTTATACACATATAAATAAACATGCGTACTAAGTCATTTATACTAAAGAAAGATAATGATAGTTCCTGTACAAGCTAAATTTATTGGTTTGCAGGGCACTATCCCATCAGATGATTGGTGCTTCTTGCTCTTGAAAGATGACTTGATTTGTTTACCCTTCTTACAGGCGTCACAAAGCTTATCTTTGCTCATGACTGTCTTTGGAATTCCCTCTACCAAATCATTCTTGATAAGTCTGTTTATGGTCTTGAAATTCACATGATTCATTCTTTTGTGCCACAGCCAACTGACTTCACTTGGTGTTGATGCCACCAAACAGATATTAGAACTCTTGTCAACATAATTCCAGTCCACTGTGTAGACATTTCCTTGTCGTCTTCCAGATAAAATTACCTTCTTTGTACCAATTTGTTCAACATAGCACTTATCTGATGAGAAGATGACTGAAAATCCCTTGTCACAAAATTGACTTATGCTCAGCAAATTGTATTTGAGGCTTTAACATAGGAGACGTCAGACATCTCAATGTTGCCTTTAATTAATATTCCATTTGCTATAATCTTGCATTCCTTGTTGTCTCCAAAAGTGACTTTAGGACCATCCACAGCAACAGCATCAGTCAGCTCATGTATGCTTCCACACATGTGTCTTGAACAACCACTGTCCAAGTACCAAATTTTCTCTAATTTACTACTACTCCAAATCCTAACCAACAAAACAAAATAAAATTGTTTTAGGTACCCTTATTGAGAGACAACTGGAGGATTAGTTCCACTCTTGACAACCCAAGATGTTGAAGTCTTAGGCTTCTTAGGCTTTTGAGTTTTGACAGGAGCACGAACAGGTTTATCTTCATAACATTCATCAGATTTGTTATGTTGATTATCAGCATGATAAGGATAATGTTCATAAGAAGAATAAGATGCATGACAAGCAGGATATGCATCCATTCGATGAGTAGGATATGGTGCATAGTAAGTTGGGAATTAAGGTGCATGATACATAGGAGGATATGCAGCAGGTTGCACTTAATATGACTTATTTCCATACCAAGCATTTTGATTTTTCTTGTTCTTATGCTTCTTTGGCTTACTAGATGCTTGCTCATTAACAGACGACTTTGTTTTACCACTAGTCTGATTGGTTTTAGCCTTATCAGCAGACTTCTTAGGACTCTGCTATGTAGTCTTACCAGTCTGTTTTCCTACACTAGGCTCTTTGCTCTTCATCTTAGGACTCTGCTATGTAGTCTTACCAGTTTGTTTTCCTACACTAGGCTCTTTGCTCTTTTTAACCTTAAGAGCTTTCTTCTCCTTTAATTCTTTCACAGATGAAGCAGGTTTAGTTGTCTGAACATACAAGATGACCTTACAGTTGACAGCTGATACAAATTTTTCAGTATGGTTCAGTTCTAACTTATCATGTTCTAAAGACATCTTCTGTTTACTAGACATATGATTGGATGCAACAGATGACTTCTCATGAGACTCAATGATCTTTTCAAGTTCCATGATTTTACCATTATAAACTTCACATTCAGCTTTCAGAGATACATTCTCTTGCTCAAGCAGTTTATATTTCAGCTGATTATTTTGGCTCTTCAGCCTTAAGTTTCAGTGAATTGTTTTGCTCTCTTAGCAATATCATCTCTTCCTTAAGCTTACTAAATACTTCAGCAATACCAGTATTGTTAAGCATCATTTGCTGAAATGAATTAAACAATTCATTTTCAAGAGGAGTTACCTCATCATCCTCAGAGTTATCAGATTCCCTAGCCATCAGGCAGATAAGAGCAAGACTCTCTTCTTCAGTGGACTCTTCATCAATAGTGTCTGAATCTGAATCAGATGAGTAGATATCAACCAGCTTCTCTGCTTCTGCTAACAAAACTTTCCCTTTCTGATGCTTTATTTATTTTCTGATTCTCTTTTCCTCTTTTGTATACTTCTCAGCTTTGGGATATGGGCAGTCTCTGATGAAATGACCCAATTTCCTGCAGTTATAGCACATTAGTTTGGATTTATAAGAATCCTTATCTTGAGAAGAAGAAGTAGGGTTAGAAGTAGAAGCATTGTTGTATTTGTTCTTCATTTTTTTCGTAGAACTTCTTGAAGTTGTTCATCAGCAATGCAACGTCTCCAGCTGAGTACTCCTTTTTGTTGAGTATTGTAGCTTCTTCAAATGAGTCCACTTCTTTGCTTTTGTATGATGGTCTTCTTGGATTTTCAGCAGCGACCAGGGCAGCTGTGGGACTTGAAGTTGAGGTTTCTTCAACACCCATTCTAGGCAGTTTATACTCATACGCCTTGAGTACTGAAAACGGCTCGGTGAGAGAGATTTTTCCCAAATCTCTTGACTCTTCCATGGCTGTCACCTTTATGTTGAACTTCGGAGGCAGAGCCTTCAACACTCTGACGGTTATCTCCTTGTCAGTGAAGGTTTTTCCAAGCTTGGAAACTTCATTCAATGTCCTTGTAAACCTTGTATCCATCTGGTCAATGGTTTCCGCAGATTTCATCTTGAAATTATCCAGCTTTTCAACAGCAACTCTCAGCTGATGCTCTTTAATGGCGCTATTTTCTTCGCTCATGTCGCGAACCTTGTCTCACATATCTTTAGCAGTCTTGCAATGCTTGACTTTATCTAATCTATCATTGTCCAGGGCTTTGGTCATGATGAAACAGCCAACTTTGTCCAGAGTGTACAACTTGATTTCTTCAGCTGTCATCTCATGTAAATCTTTTTCCACCACCATGTCAACTTCGTCAAGATTTATAGTCTTGGTGAATTTGAATGGACCTTTTACGATACATGTGTACATGTTATTATTATAGGCAGCTAAGAAGATCTCCATTCTGATCTTCCAGTCCTCGAAGCTCATACCAGCTATGTGGGGAACATGGCTGATACAATCCATTTTCAAAAATTTTTGATTTTTCAAAAATATGCTCTTTTGAAAAAGTTTGAATACCTTTGAAAAACATTCGGATCAAGCTCGTTGATCAGGCAACTGATTCTAGTGAACCACCCGCTCTGATACCACTTGTTGGTCCCAAGTGGTCAGATGAGGTCTAGAGGGGGGGTGAATAGACTTCTGAAAATTTATAGACTTTAAAACTTTTCATTCGTCTATCGGCAGACTAAGCTGTTATAGGTCAGTAAGCTGACTAAGCTGATCGTTGAACAAATCATTGAACATCATAGTTAACCACTTCTCTTTTACTACTTAGCTAATTTCAGCAAACTATAAAACATAGTACTTGCAGCTGATGTTTGAAAGTGTTTTTTCACAAGTACACTTGTCTATTTAGAAAGATTTTGTCCCCAGTTTGAATTGCGACTGGGGTACCGACAGG
This sequence comes from Penstemon eatonii, assembly GCA_038501285.1. Lineage (NCBI taxonomy): Eukaryota > Viridiplantae > Streptophyta > Magnoliopsida > Lamiales > Plantaginaceae > Penstemon > Penstemon eatonii. The sequence continues at coordinate 61,570,038 of CM076710.1, forward strand.
CGACCAGCTCTCTCTGATTCCATCCATTTGAGGCTGGCTCGAATTTCTGTATCCTGTCGCTCCACCCAGTCGGATAGTGGGTCGACTCGTGGAAGGGTCTTCAAGGTTTTGATCTCAACTTCTTCAAGATGCTTTCGGAGCTGGTTCATAGTATTTCGACTCGGGTTAGTGCACACGGAGATCGACCAAGATTCCTCTCGTGCGCTGATTCTTTATCAGCGGATCTTAAAGGATTGGCATAGCAATCATTGTTTACTGATGAAGGTCTAAGATCTGTTAAGAGTCCGGGGATATGCTCCGATCCCGTTCTCCTCCACTCCTTGTTTTAATTTAAAGACCTTTAGTTCTTTTTGTAGCACCTGTAGTAGGATACGGGTAAATGTAAACCTTTTTCTCATTTGAGTTCGAACTTTATCCTTGTATTCGTAGAAAAAATACTCGTAAATGTTCTGAAGGTTTTATGAATGAAATTTTTTTTTCTATATTGTTGTTGATACTTTTAATTTCGACCTCTGTAACTCGCAACTTTTGTGAGATAATTTGAGAACCATAATAGATTTGAATTTTCATTTCTGTAACTTTTGAACCTTCCGAGAGATATCTTCCATAGTTTAGATTCTTCTCGGATTATGGATCTGCATCTTTTTTAAGTTGTACGGAATAATCTTCCTTAGTCGAATAAATAGTCGTGGAGAAATAATATGATAGAATTTAGATCGATCTTGAATATACTTTAGACTTAAGGGGCATAGCAACGGCTTTCACCCTTAGTCGTTTCAGAGCATTTTTAGCCCGAGGGTCGTAGCAATAGCTTTCACCCATTTAATAATTTCGATCTAAGGGGCGTAGCAACGACTTTCACCCTTAGTCGTTTCAGAGCATTTTTAGCCCGAGGGTCGTAGCAACAGCTTTCACCCATTTAATAATTTCGATCTTAAGGGGCGTAGCAACGGCTTTCACCCTTAGTCGTTTCAGAGCATTTTTAGCCCGAGGGTCGTAGCAACAGCTTTCACCCATTTAATAATTTCGATCTAAGGGGCGTAGCAACGGCTTTCACCCTTAGTCGTTTCAGAGCATTTTTAGCCCGAGGGTCGTCACCTATTTTTATTTTTTCGATCCAAGGGGCGTAGCAACGCCTTTCACCCTTGGTCGATCTTCGAGGGTCTTAGCAACAGCTTTCACCCTTTTTAATAGTAGATGGAGACAAATAGAGATTAATAATAGATGAATAGAGATCGAGAATATCAGAATATGACGAATAAATAGGAATTTTGGCGAAACGAACTTTCCTCGAATAAATAGCTTTGTTCGAAATAAACTTTAATGAAATAATAGTCTTCTGTAATCGTGAGAATAGATGAAACACAACGAGATAGTAAATAGTAAATAACCCTAGAACTTAGCAAATAATCCTTTTGTCTTGATAAGAATATACTTCCCGAGGTTCTTGCTTTGTTTGATCTAATGCTCTTTGTTCTTTGCTGTTGTGTATGCGTTCCAAATTTTGGTAAGTTTTATCTTTTCAAAACGGTTCCTCATTTATCGGGAATTGCAACGGTCGTCAAATCTTATCCATTGCTTCGCGGATTATCCGCCATTGGATTCCTTTCAATTTTCGCTATAAAAGGCTGTCATTCCCTTGAAATTATCTCATTCATTGTACTGGCATTTTATTTGTCCGACCATGGTGATCAAGATCATTATTCAATTAATTCAACTATTTGAGCTCAGACTTCGAACAATCTTCGAGCGGAGGAAGAACTACCTCGACCTCGCTTAGAATATCGACAGGCAAATAGAATTTCCATCTTAAAGGCCAATATGCCAGATCCATGGAGTCCGCAGGTTATCGCGTAGGTCTTCGATTAGGGACCTATTGCCACAATGCACTTAGGAAGACATACTGGGGAGAGAACGACGAAGAATACAGTTTACCCAACAAATCGTGCGTTCGCCCCTTCGTCTTCGGAGGATCGTAAATAAAGTTAAAAGCCTGCGGGTCCAAAGGAGATTCCATTCTCGGAGCTAAGTTACTCCGAATAAACGATAGGAGAGGAGACCGAAAATTTCATAGGATTGTAGAAAGTAATGGAGTTCTTATTGTAACATATGAGCTTGTGCTATGCTTTAAATGTATCTCCCATATTTTTCCTTTGAACTCTTGTATCTTTGAAATAATATTCATAAATACCTTTTCTCTTTTCCTTGTCGATAAAGTAAAGCATAATTAGATAAATTCTCATCTTCAACAACCCGCGATCTCGAACATTTAAAGTTAATAAGGGAATAACCGAACACCATTTTCTTGAGTGAGTAACAAACAGATATTTTGGTAAACCTAAAATTAATAAGAAACACGTTGCAACTGATCCTTGGTAGTGCCGAATTTCCAAGGTTGTCGAACTTTTCCGTTCGAGAGTTTTGTTCGAGTAGACCGATCATAGCTTTCTCAATTAGAACATCATTAGTTGGTTGTAAAAATAACTGAAAATATTGAACTTGTGTTTAAATCGCGATTCCTCGACAATAGTGCTATGAGTTTCTCATACCGGTTTCATATTTAGAGTATCATGTACACAAGAGTTGAATTTTAGACAAATATTCATGATCCCGGTGCTGTCCTTCTAATAGGGTAATAAGTAAAAATTTGTTCGAACAAATCTTTCGAACAAGCCTCTCTTTACGCACCGTTAGATCGTCCGTTCTCCTAACCAAATAGGACCCTATTTCTCGGGAAACGTATCGGTCAGTTCATTTATTACGTACATCCTAACCGCCCACGATCTGTTATCCGGGCCGTTGATTCAAAGCCCTTCGCCTCTATAAATAGGTCCAACTTGTTTATACTACATTCCTCACTTCTCCCTTTATGCTTCGTCCGATCCCCATGGATCGAGTTTTACATTTGATTCGTATTATCTCCAAGATAAAGGAGTTTGAGATTAGAATTCGAACCCTGTTTTTCGATCTTGGTTACTTTGGTGTAATCTTTTTCGCTTAGAATATCGACAGGCAAAAGAAATTGCGCCTAGAATACCGGCAGGCAACCTGTTTTCTTAGATATACCTTATCTGTGGCGGGTTAGAATTCCTGTTTTCTGGCGTAGTGTCTGATCGGGCAGCTGGTTAATCTCAGAGGAGTTCTTTAAATCTGGAGCACCAGCTTCCTCGAGGGCTTTCTTGAAGTATAGTTCCTTCGAGCTCGCTTGGGGTGACTCCGTTGAGATGACCCTTCACTGCGTCGGTTCGGATTAGGCTGTAGATAATGATTGAGTATGACAATCATTATTTACAGATGAAGACCTAAGATCGGTTTGAAATCCCTGGAGAGGAGCTCCGATCCGGCTTTTTATCCCGTATGAAGACGGAAGTGCGACACGTGGTGAGTGATGGCCATGAAGAATCACTGCTGAGTTCTGCATCTGGAGCGATCTAAGGGGATGGTGACCGAATATATAACAGGGTAGAATTACTCGTAGAATTTGTAGTAGGGTAGGAGTGATTGTACTGTATCTCTTGAGCTCGAGTTTTAATATTATACCCGAGGCTTCGCTTGTAACTTGTTTGAAGAATATCAATAATAAAGCTTTGTTTTCTGGTCGAATTTCATTGTTTTATTCTTTTATGTCTTTTCAATATCTTCGATCGAATATAAGTGAGACTCGTTGGAACTTGTAGTTATCGTGAAATTATCTATCCCTTTCCTTCGGGACCATAAATTTCTTTTAGCGATCGAATGGTAGCCCACCCTCGGTTGCGACTTCGAGGATTTATATAACCTGTTGCCGTTGTACGGATTATGCGATTGATCGAGAAATAATTGATTCGTATAATGTATTCTGAGATTACTAAATATGATGGTCGGAAAAATAAATTCCGATCATTAATAAGCAGTTACTCCATAGACTCTCATAACCTTTTGTCGTTAACTGATGATCGAACTGATTGGATTAATTCTGTGTTAGTTAGTTGAGAACGATATCTGTGAAACTTCTTATTCACTTATGAATAGAGAATTGATCATTTGTGGAAAATAAATCCAACGAAGGAATAAATGAACTGGAGAATCACAGAATAGAACCACCAATCTAAAGGTCGGAAATTCACCCCGTAGGTCTTATCTTCGTCCTTAAATTGATGAATGCTTCGCTGGTCGGAGGATATCATGGAAAATAAATGGCGGAGTTTCTGGTTAGTGAGTCGCACGCGACAGATTGTCGGGCTCATTGTTGACCGAATTTTGTGCTCCTGCTGCATGGGAAGGCTCTCCTCTGATATACGTATTTCTCCTCGTAGTAGGCATATTTCGATCTAATACTCGAATAAGGCCCCACGGTGGGCGCCAATTGATCTTACGTGTTTTCGCTTGTTCGACCTAAGTGGTATGAAGTGCCGTACAAATGCTTGTAAATAGAAGAAAAAGATCAATAGTATTTGTATTCGGGATGTTTGAGTACAAATCACAAATATCGAGAGTCCTATCCGAGCATTATAGGATGCCGTACAAGCTAGAGGGTGAAATACACAATAAACAATCTATATTATTCTTCCTAAGTAGATCCGAGCAGTAGCCTCGGAGTAAGAGCACCCTTGGAATCCCCGTTGTCATAAATGCTATGGGTATTTATAACTGAGATGATGGGCTTTCTGACACACTTGCAAGAGTACTTTTCTGGCCCGCTGACTTGGGCCTGGGCTCGGCCCAATAGTGACCTTCGACCTCGGATTCTCTTTATTGGCTCGGAACAGATCACTACATACCCCGGCTCGGTTCGGCACTTCCGGGGACGGAAACTTGTGCAGTTTGATCCACATCGAGCTAGCAAGTATAGGTGATCCAAATTACCCCTCATCACACTCCACCAATCTATCATTCGCGTGTGGCGATTTTGACTTCAAGTCAAAGTTATTCCACCACCTCATAAAAAATTAAATTACATCAAATATATGTAAAAGAGTTTTTTTCTTCTTTTGAACAAAAGAATAGAAAATGGTGGTACTAATTGGTACTAGAACTAGATATATGACATGGACCTAGTGAGATGATCAGGGGCGGACCTAGACCATTTATGCAGGGGGTCGAAGAATTTTTTTTTAATACCAAACTCGATATTTTTTCAGTATTTTGTCAAAATGATAAAAAAAATATTAAATTAAGATAAACTAATTATAATTTTGTCGAGCAAAAGGTAAAAATATAATAGCAATTTTTTTTAAGAATATGAATTCTTAAACATTCAATAGTACAATCCAATTTGACCAAAAAAAAAATGTTGCTTACAGAAGATATGAAAATATTGAATGCATCCTTAAAATGAAAAGGTAAAGTCGTATTTGAAACTTTGTTAATGAAAAATTTATATGATTAATTTCGATTTATCGTTTACTACATATTTATATAGTATTGAATAATTGTGCATAAACAAAATTATACTACTTATGTATAAATAATGAATATTAGATTTATTATTAGATAATTAATATCATGTCAATAATAATTTAAATTTATTTGACCATATAATATCTCAAAGATATTGATAGTATATCATAATCGTGAAAAAAAACCTATACCATGAAGCTAATGTTGATTAATGGAAAGTTAAAAAGATAATGAAAGAAAATTGCTCGAAAATATTAATAAATAGAAAGTTTAAAGGCATCTGATGAAAAATACGAACAATGTTTTCCTCAGGACTCGAACAAAGGAACTCATACTGTGAAGTGAAATTATATACCATTACACCAATGCATAATTTAAGATTTTATATACATATCTATGTACTTAACCAATTTTTTTCGGGGGGGACCATCCCCCCTCCCCCACCCCCAGTCCCTTAAGAGGTCGGCCCATGGAGATGACATAGCTCTTTCTTGTACAAATTCTGCAAAAAATTAAAGTCCAGTTTCGCAAATTTGAGAAGCATTTCATTATTCGAGTCGTATTTTTCCATAGATTAATTCTGGGTACATAAATCGTAGATCTATTTTAAATTATTAATTCATAATGTCATAAATTCATGTGAGAGCGTCATCTCGGTTAGATCGAGAAGCATTTCATTATTCGAGTCGTATTTTTCCATAGATTAATTCTGGGTACATAAATCGTAGATCTATTTTAAATTATTAATTCATAATGTCATAAATTCATGTGAGAGCGTCATCTCGGTTAGAGTTACTGGCAGGACTAATATATTACTTATATGGTCTAATTTTTCTTTATATTTGATTTTTTTGGTACAATTTGATCAGTTAATTTGACTAAATTTATAAAAATTATAATAAATAATTTAATTAATATATTTCCCTAATAATTTGATATGAGATTATATTTCAAAGATTTAATACATCACAAATATGAATAATTTAATATAATTAAGTTGCTTAAAAATTAAATTTTTTGATATGATATTATAACTAATAGAATAAAAATTATTATAGGGATGAATTATATAATAGTATACTATTCTCTTAGTCCAATATTGAATTTGACTTTGAATTGTATATTGAATTTGGTGTCATTGAGTGAGTGGCTGGCCTTTTTTCTCGTGTCCCATCCAAAGAAGACCACGTGAGGGCGTAATTTATAAGTTATTGGAGTATATTTGTTTTTTTATAGTTGACCAGTTAATTTGACTAAATTTATAAAAATTATAATAAATAACTTAATTAATATATTTTTCTAATAAGTTGATATGGGACTATATATATAAAAGGTTTAATATACCATAAATATGAATAATTTATTATGATAAGTTGCTTAAAAATTAAATTTTTTGATATGATATTATAACTAATCTATACTACTACTACAAGTATGAATAATTTAAGTTTTTTTTCTTTTTTTGTGAAGACAAAAATGCCCTCTTCCCATCAAATTGATAAATATTATTCGACATTAATTTTATATCAAATTGGTAGGAAAATATTTTCTAGACTACAAAGATAAGGAAAATGTCTAAATTTATTTATTTTCATAATGTATTTCTAGAAATATGCAGATTTTTTCAAATTTTAAATATAAAAATTAAGTAAAAACATATTAGCCCTAAATCCATCACTACTTTCGTTAATTAATGACAAGAAATTTTAAAAGTTCAGTCTCTATTCATTAGCTCTAAACCCATCACTACTTTCGATCAAGTTGAGACTAAATTTTGAATTAATTCGATTTTATTTTATTAGAGATGGAGTTTTAGTTTGAATATTGGAACAATTCCAAAATGGTTATACATCAAATATTGAATACAAAATCAGGTAAATTATATTTGTTTTATTCACACTCTAATTCTTTTATATATATAATTTGAAAATCTGAATTAGATTACTGAAACCAAGTCCGATTAAAATTTTAAGAGATGCATGTGAGTGATATGATGCTTTTGAAATACTTATTTGTCTATATTTTATAAATTTAAATTATTTAGGGTACATATTTATAAAAAAAAAATTGAAAAATCTCGTGGTTAGCTTTTAGAATATTATGTTTCTTATTTCTCCAATTTTTTTGAAAAATTACTTTTGATGTATATGACATACATAAAGTTTTATTATAGTTATTTACTACAATAACTCCAATAATTAAGAAATTAACTCTTGCATTACTTTTACAATTTCATTATTGTTTTAATGTAAAATATAAAAATAAAAAAAACTATTATTTTGAATAGTTGCTAAAATATACATGTAAAATTATTAAAATGTATTATCAATATGTTATTATGTAAAAAATATTATTTGTCTCATTTAAAGATTTAGTACAATATGTCACTCCTTAAAAAAATCAAGTTCTCTTAAATATCATAAAATTTGTTAAAGTAGAATGACATCTTACCTATAAACAAAAATGCTTGTGACTTAGTAAACTAAGTAATCTTTATTTGACATGAGAACAATTACCTCAAATTTTTATGGAAATTTTTTCGAGAAAAACATGTGAAATGAGGAAAAAAAGGATGAAAATGTGAAACCGAGAAATCGATCTGGATGAAATTTATGAACACTGGTGAAGTAGTGAAAAAATGGGTGAAATCGGTAATAAATAGTGCCGTAAAAATCGATAAATACATGTGAAATCGATGAAAATTTGAGTAACATTTGTGAAAACATAGGAAACAAATTGGTGAAATCAGTGAAAAATGGGTGAAATATATGAAGAATGGGTTAACTCATTGAAAAAAAGTTAAAGTCTGTGAAATAATGTGAAATAAATGAAAATTCAAGTGAAATTTATTAAAAATAAACATGTGAAATATAAGTTAAACTGATAAAAATAAGTGAAATCTGAAAAAGAAAAAAAAATTAACTAGCAAAAACAGTGTGAACTAAACCAGTAGAAGTTTTTTTATTTAAATATGAGAAAACAAAAGAAATCGATAAAAAAAAATAGGAAAAATAATTAACAATAGGTAATAATTAATCAAGAACGAGTAAATTGGAAAAAAAAATATAAGATCAGTAAAATCAATGAAAATTGAATTAAACTAATTAATATAATAATTGAAATGGCTTATATCGGTAAATAAATATCTTTCAAATTATAAGGTAAGCGAAATAATTTGAGATATACTTAAAAGTAATTGAATATTTAAATATAATTATTTGAGTTGAAAATTCGGTAAATACATGTGAAATTGATGAAAATTCAAGCAAAATTCGCGGAAAAAAATGGATGACATCGGTGAAACGATGAAATTACCTAAAAAAATGATGAAACATGTGAAAAACGCGTAAAATCGATGAAAAATGCTAAAGTCGGAGAAAACATGTGAAAATTGGTTAAGGTGGTAAAAATGAGTGGAATCAAATAAAGTTAAAAAAGTTCAAAAAAAAAAAACAAAGTCAAACCATTAGAAAAATAGTTTAAACCTTAAAAAAAATAAAGAAATCAATTAAAATACCCATGATGAAGTTATAAATTGAATAGCACTCATTAATATGTGCTATTTTATGACATTTATGACATAATCGTTGAAAAATGCTAAAGTTGGTGAAAACTTGGTTAAAGTGGTAAAAATGAGTGAAATCAATAAATTAAAAAAAGTTCAAACAACAAAAACAAACTCAAACTATTGGAAAAATGGTTTAAACCGAAAATAACTAAAGAAATCGATAAAAATACCGATGATTGAAGTTAATAAATTGAATAGCAGTCTCTAATATGTGCTATTTTATGACAATGAATTTTTTTACTCTGATTTACAACAAAATACCACTGAAATTAAATAGACATGTACAACATATGTGAACTTTAAATCGGTAAAAAAAATACATGTGAAACCGTGATACACTTAAAATCGAGGAAAAAATTGGATAAAATTTGTAAAAAAAATGGATGAAAATAAGTTAAATCAGTTAAAATAAAGGTAAAGTTGTTGAAAATATGTGAAATCGATGAAAATTAATTAGAATGGAATTTCTAAGAAAAATGATGAAGCCAGTGAAATCCAGTAAAATTGGATAAAGTCGGTGAAAAAAGGGTAAAATTGGTAAAAAAAAAACGTATAATTTGTTAGAACATATTTAATCAATAAAAAATTTAGGTGAATAACATGTGAAATCAGTGAAAAAGTATGAAAAATAGGTGAAATGGGTTAAAATAGTAAAAATGAGTGAAATCAGTTAGAAAAAAAAGAGTTTAACTGGTGAAATCGGTAGAAAATGGTTTAAACTGAAGGAAAAAAAAGAAAATAATGAAAAATGTTATAACCGATAAAAAGAGGGATAAATCTCTTAAAAAAAGGTAAAAAAATTTGAATAGTGAGAATATATATGAATCGATGAAAGTTTGGGTGAAATTTATAGATAAACAGATAAAATTAGTCAAAAAAGCTTGAAGTTGATGAAAACTTGTTTAATCAATGAAAAATTTAGGTGAATAGCATGTGAAAACAGTGAAATAGGTGACAACGAGTTAAACTTTGGCTGACAAAAACAGGGTGAAATCGGAAGAAAATGGTTTAAATTGAAAAAAAGATCTATGAAAAACGGAAAAACAATGAAAAATGTATAATAAATAAAAAAATTAAACAGTAAAAATATATGAATCGATGAAACTTCGGGTGAAATTGATAAAAACTGGTGAAACCGATAAGAGAAAATGATCGTAAAATCGATGAAATTCAAGTGAAATTTATGAAGAAACGGATGAAATATGTGTCATTGGTGAATAACGAATAAACTTGACAAGAAAACTATTATGATGGAATGAACTAAATAATGTTCTTATGATCTTATTTTAGTGCCAATTTTATAAAACATAATGACTAAATCAGTCATCATTATATATTTTATTACAACTATTCGAAGCCATCATTTTTTTATAAACCAATAATAATAAATAAAAATAAATTTCATAAAAAATAAATTGATCAGTCATAAACATATCATATTCTATGACATAAAAATGTTCACCCTAATTTACGAGAAACACTCATGAAATTAAAACTAAACATGTACAACATACGTGTACTTTCATAGTAGAATAAAAATTATGATAGGGATCGGATGTATTATCAGGGAAGCCCCGCGCGAGCGGTGGTGGACGAAGCGGAATAGTATACTCTTCTCTTAGTCCAATATTGAATTTGACTTTGAATAATATATTGATCGTTGGTTCCATTCGATCAACTTGATTCCAATTTTTCAAACAGATGTGGAACCCGTGTCAGTCAGTGAGTGGCTGGCCACGTGAGGGCGTAATTTGAAAAAGAAAAACGGATAATAATTAATGGCCTTAGAAATAAATTATAAATGAGGGGAGAAGGCTAGTCCTCCAATGTGTTATTATATGATATCTACAAACAAGTTAAGAATTAATAATAATAATAATAATAATGGCCTTGTTCACTGAAAATTCTGAAATGATTTGGTACCTCTTGATTTCTTTCTCTTTAGCCCTTGTTGTTTGGTCAATAATATCCAGGAAAGCTGGTGGTGGCTCCTCAAATAAGCCACCCGGGCCACCCGGGTGGCCGTTGATCGGAAACATATTGGATGTGGGAATGATGCCTCACCAGAGCACACACAAACTTAAGGCCAAGTACGGGCCCGTGCTCTGGCTAAAACTCGGTATGTCCAACGCTCTAGTGGTACAATCAGCCAAAACTGCTGAAGAGCTTTTCAAGAAACACGATCTCCAATTCTCGGATAGAAAAGTTCTTCATTCTTTTACAGCGTGCGATCACGACAAGGGGTCGTTTGCCGTTGCTCGCTATGGTGACTATTGGCGGATGATTAGAAAGCTGTGTGCAACAGATCTCTTGTCCCAGAAAAGGATCAATGGTGCCGCAGCCACACGACAAAATTGTGTTGACGTGATGATGCAATGGATCAGAGACAGAGAAGATTCTGCAAAAGGATCATCAGGGGAAATCCAATTGGAAAAGTACTTAGTCCTCATGACTTTTGACGTACTTTGTAAATTCGTGATCTCTAAAGACATTATGGGCACAAATTCTGAGATAGGGCACGAGTTCCATGAAGCCATGACTATGTACCTGCAATGGAGTGGGACACCAAATTTGGTGGATTCATTTCCATTCCTGAAACCTTTTGATCCTCAAGGAATCAAAAGGAATGCGGAGAAGTATTTGACTAAGTTGATAGACATGGTTGGTGGGTTTGTTAAGGAAAGAGTTGAGGAAAAGTTGTCGGGGAAACACAAAGAAACAAAAGATTTCTTGGATGCGCTCCTGGAAAATGATGGAAAAGGAGATCAACTTTCAGAGAAGAGTGTAATTCTAGTGATTCTGGTACAAATTACTATATATTAAAGTAGTAGTAGTAGGAGTAGTTTTACATACAATTTATACTATAATAATTAATGTAATAATGTGTTCTTTCTTATAAATTTCTGCTGCAGGAAATGTTTTTTGCTGGAACTGAAACTACGAGCAGCACAATTGAATGGGGGATGGCTGAGTTGTTGCACAATCCAGACTCGTTAAGAAAGCTTAAAGACGAGCTTGATCTGGTCATAGGACATTCAAGAAAGGTCGAAGAGGGTGACTTAAACAAACTGCCCTATCTACAGGCGGTGGTCAAAGAAACGATGAGGCTACATCCTACAGTTCCTTTCCTTCTTCCGCGAAATTCAATGGAGGATACTAATTTCATGGGATACTTTATACCCAAGGACACAATGGTAATTAATTAATTCATTAATTAATGTTGCTTTTTTACTAATTCAAGTAATTATTTAATTCATATATATATATATAGGTACTTGTGAACGCTTGGTCGATACAAAGGGATCCTGATTCATGGGAAGATCCTCTTACCTTCAAACCGGAGAGGTTTATTGACTCGAAAATCGACTCGAAAGGGCAAAATTTTGAGCTGATTCCATTTGGTTCCGGTAGAAGATCTTGCATTGGAATGCTCATGGGTGAAAAAATGGTTACCCTTACTTTGGGCAGATTGATACATGAGTTTGACTGGAAACTCCCTCCTAATGTTACCCCACAAACTATGGATATGAGGGAGAAATTGGGAATCACACTTAACCTTTTGGACCCCTTCAAAGCAATTCCAGTTCAAAGAAATTACTTCTGAATAATTAATATTGTAATGTATTTCAAAATAATTCTGTTCTGAGTTCTGAAGCTGTTATTGTTTTTTGTTTTTGTTATCATATAAAGTTTGTTCTCTTATTTTTCAGAGGCTTTTAATTATATATTTTGTTCAATATACAAGAATTATATACCATAGTTGTTTAAAAGAAAAACCATAATATTCAGAGTTCATTTATATATATGTATACTTTTTTTTATAATTAATAATGTAACAAATAAATAAAATTATTGGATAGAGTGTTAAATATTATATTATTGGGTTAAATTTGAATAGGACCTAAAAATTGACGTTTTAATGACACTACACTAACATGTAAGCTAAACTTGAATTGTGTAAAGCTCAACTTCATTTTCTTTTGTTTTTCAAGGGTTTTAGTCCATTTTGAGGTGCATCGGAAGTGGAACTCATAACAAGGATTTAAACTTGTGTTAGCTACTTTGTAAAGACTTCCACTAGACCAATCACTCACCTCGTTACATATACTCTACTTATTTAAAAGGGTTAAATACACTTTGTCCCCCACCCCTCCTAAAGTATGGGGTGTATCAATCATATCCCTCAAGTGTAGATTAGTCAGAGTTATATTTTTGCTTATCCAAATTACCATTCCCCCTTCGTATATGTTAATGACTAGTTTTAATCTCATGCTAAATTTATTTTTAATTTCAATTTTACATCGAATTGTGTTATTCTTTGTGAAAAAAAAAAATCATACTTCTTACATAAAAAAAGGATTCCCATTATTATTTCACTGGTTATTATATTTATATTCGTTATTCAATCAATTATTACATTTTTACATCAATTATTATTTAAACAATTGTTATCTTTCTCTATTATTTTTTAAAAATTTCTAGTAGCTCTTTGTATTATAAATCGACACGACATTGATCAAACCGTCATTCTAACCAATACACGTCTAATTTTTCATATTTTAATTATAATTGTTCGAAACATGCACTAACTTTTCCATGCCATATGAAACTTCCATTCAAATAATTTTTTAACCATTATACGTCTAACTGAGTTATTACTTGCATTTCAATAATCACAACCAAATTTACGAACAATTTTTTTCATTGTCATGCCATATAAACTGATGCAGGTTTGGAACTTTTACGTAAAAGCCTGAAAATTAAATGTCTAATAGTTATCATAACAATTTGAATTTCGTGTCGATTATGAATTCAAAGAATTACTAGAAATTTTAATTAATAATGAAGAAATAACGCAATTGTGCCAATAATAACAAAGGTAAAAATATAAGAACTGGTTGAATAATAACGGATATAAATATTTAATAATTAGTAAAACAAAAATCAAAACACTTATTTGTAAGAAGTATGGAAAAAAAATCACCAATAATAATATAATTGAATGTGAAATATGAGCTTAAGAACAAACTTTGTATGAGATTAAAACTAACAATCATTAACACATATAAAGGGGAGGGTAATTTGGGCAAGAAAAATTAAAACTTTGACTAATAAACATTGAAGGAGAGTAAAGGGGTGTTGCAGTTGCTTAAAGTAAAAGTAAAAAATAAGTACTTTTAATTAAAAGCGGGAGGTGCTTTTTTTCGAAAAGAAAGCAGGAGGTGCTTATAAATATGTAAAAAATAGAGTTAATTATTACAAAAATGTCATCTAAAAGAAGCAATAGAAGAAGTACCTCCTTAATTGTTTCTTGTCAACCTGTTTTTACATGTTTTTCAGTTGAAGAAGCAATAGCAGAAGCACATATTTACAAACACCATCAAATTGCTTTAAGCACAAAAAAAAAAAAAAAAAAAAAATGTAACCACATATACTTGAGCTGACAATTTTATCTCATTACTTATGCAAGTGAAGTATTTTTTGGACTAATTCAGCCCAATTGAGAAAATGTACCTCATTTACAAGCCTATTGGATTTAAATTAGGGGATTTGACCAAGATTAAAATAAAAAATAAAAAGTAAAGATTAATATGTGTCATATGACCAATACAAAATTTGTTTCACAATAAAGTGATGTACTAAACCCATTAGGAGATTTTTTTTTCTTTTTCCGCGATTTCCCGTATCTTGATTTTGGAATAAAGCTTTTAAGGTCTAATAAATGTTATAGTGCATTAATAAAATTTAAGCATTAGTCCAAACAAAAACAACAACAAAGAGCAGTAATCATAAACGCTCCCTCATCATCTATTAGAATTATTGTAATTTTTTAGGGGTAAGAGAGGGTGTTCTTATAATTTTTGATAAGGTTGATAAGTTCATGTAATTAGGCCTATAGGCAAGAACAACTACGTAATTGTCCTTGTATTTTTTTAATTTTTTTTAATTTTTTTTTTAATTTCATTGAATCCCACTATCTAGTATTCTTTCGTTTATATTACATAAGAAGGATAACCTTAAAAAATTAAGTTTGATATATAACTTGATTCATTTAGTTTAGGTTAAGTTACTAATTTTAATTATAAATTAATATACAGGAAATTTATAAAAAGACTCAAAACTAGACTTTTTAGTTTTTTCTTATATATATTTTTATTTTATTTTTTATCAAACTATGAATTGTTAGGTTTGACACATATATAGTACAAATTCAAAAATTATCTACTCAGTCAAATACGAAAAGTTGGTACGACTCAGTTCGATTTTATTTACACATACCACTTAGATGGCGGAGCCCTTTTTATAACATAGTTGTGGAAACATGATGATAATATTATATTATACATTGTATTATTTTAACAAGGAAGAAGTTAACTCGAATGACGTACATTAATTTATAATTATATCTAGAATAATTGTATTTTTTAAAAGAATTTTAGAATTAACTGTTAGAACTAATTAACAGCATACTTTTATAGAATTATAAAAGTAATAAAATAAAACAATGATTCTTTTTTAATTAAAACATGCCGAGTTAGGGCTTCCATTTCATATCAGCCGGTATTAGAATAGTCATTTATATCTCCACCTTTCATTTCATTAATATATATATATATATATATATATATATATATATATATATATATATATATATATATATATTTATATATTTATATATATATGTATATTTATGTGTGTACATATTTAAACTTGGATTAATAGTTTATCTCTGTGAATTGAATAGGTAAAATGTATTAAAACTTTCTAGAAACTTTTCGACTTATTTCGAAAGTTTTTGAAAAATTAAAATTATCAAAGATCCAAAAATGAATTACCTATTTTATTCCTAGATTATTTTTTTTTACCCCGGTGGTCAATTCTGCTCGAAAATCGAGCATGTCCTAGTTACTGACTTTTTCTTAGTTTGAGAATGCTAAGTGTTAATTTTGTGTCGCCGGGTGAAAAATTCTCATTTATCGTGTCTTGGATGTGCATGTTGCTGAGTTGTTCTTAATTCGAGGGTGTTAAGTGCTAATTCTCTTTCGGAGGTGCAAATTGTCCATTTCTCTGGTTTCGAGGGTGCAAATTGCCAAAGATCAAAGATGAATTACCTATTTTGTTCCTAGGTTTTTTGATTCCAGTGGTTAACTTTGCCGGAAAATAAAAAAGGGTTGCAAAGTGATGAACATGTTTAGCATAAGAGTTTCCGCTCCATTAGAAACTATTTTCCAATTCATTCCATCCCAATTCCTACTCTTGCAATATATCCCTATATTTTATTTAAATTAATTATCAAATAAAAAGTTATAGTACGTACTATTGTAAAGATCTAAGTATATGTGGTGGTCACATCAAGCATAAAATCATAAAATAGGAAACTGGGAAGTTTATGAATATAAAGATGAGAGAAATGATAGATATGCGGTAGATGTAGAGAGTAGACTCGATTTGAAGGGGAAAATTCAAGACAATTGACTTTTATATAATATATTGCAATTTAGAGTAGTATTGTAGATCTTTCCTTGATGATTTGCCATTTATATTGGATTCAACGTGATAGATATACGATTCTTGAATGAGACCAGTGTTGAATGGGGAATTTTTTTTTTTTTTTTTTTTGGGTTCTAACCCTTATTATTGGTGGAAGTTTATAATGTTTAGAAGTGGAGCGATGGAACCAAGAAGACCAGGTTGGAGGAGCGATATCCTATTGAGAAGATGAAATGAGGGTTCACGAGTGTAAGACACATTGATAAAAGTACCCGACTACATTTGACAATAATACCCCTATTGCAATAAATATGTTTGATACATACATTTTTTTATTGATGGAGTTTGAATATGGTTTTTTAATTAATTTTACAAATCACAAAAATGATCTTATAGCTAATGGACATTAGTAAGTTTACCACATATATACTTGGACTCATAATTTTATTCCATAACTTACATCAGTGAAGTATTCTTTGGAATTATTCAGTTCAACTGAGTTAACGTACCTCACTTGCGGGCGTATGGAATTTAAATTAGGGGACTTTGACCAAGATTTAAGAAAGAAAAAAGGGATGTTGGTCCCAAAAGTGGTCAATGAGATCTAGAGGGGGGAGGGGGGTGAATAGACCTCTGAAAACTTTAAAACTTTTTCTACAACTTTTTCTGTCAGCAGACTAAGCTGATCCGATTCGTAAGATTACTAAGCTGATCGCGCACAAAGCTTTGAACAACAGAGTTGACCACTCATCTGATTTCACTCAGCTGATTCAGATGAAATATCAGAGTTTTAGAAACTAGTTGGCAGCAGATTTATCAAGTGTTTTTCAACCAATCTGTTCCTCTTTAAGTTTTCTCACTCAAAAGATTTTATCCCCAGTTTTCACAACACCTTTTTAAAATCTTTTGGTTCAGTTCATATGTTTGAGTTCTTTTGAAAGTAAGCAAGGTAAAGAAACTATGAATCCAACACACATAATTTTTATAGTGGTTATATGAATAAAAATCCTTTAGTCCACTCTTCCAAGTCACACAGATCTTGGGTTATACTAGAAAACACAAAGTTAACAGTATACGATGCTTGTGCCAAACAACAAATGAAATGGCCACAAGTGCACAGTAAGAAATCACACAGAATCCTACTCTCCGAAGCTAGATCACTCACACAGATGGATCTACACTCCTCACGCTATTTTCAGTATAGGAGCTCACAAAGAAAACCTACACTAAGAAGCTATATCACTTCACACAGATGGATATACACTCCTTTCTTTTCTCAGTTGAAAGTCACTCAGACAAACAACGCAAGTTCTCTGTTCTTCAATGAAAAGCTTCATCAACAGATGACTGGGCTTGTGATCAGACGACTCAACTGATGGATCTCGCTCTTAAGATGTGATCTTGAATTGCGCAAGTCTCTTTTCAGATCTCCAGTTAGTCTTCTATTTATACTCTTGGATTTGAATTTCTGCCCGTTGAAGATGAGACAGAATTCTGCAGTCCTCGAGTTCTGGTCCCCAATTTCTGGAACGGCTCCTTGCAACTGCTACAGTACAGTCTGCTGTGCTTTCTGTCAGTCGCATTTAATGCACTCAGCTGGTTACCGTTGGACAGCTTACTGACCGTCTTCACTAGGCTGATTGGAGTACCGAGCTGATGGCTACTCTGCTGATTCAAGAATGAACACATCTATCTTGACTCGGCTGATAATAACCAATCTGATCTTCACTGATCTGATATCCCAATCGGCTGATTCGGTCACATAGCTTCCAGACCTTGAGATAGGTTTCACTAAGCTGTTCTTAGTTGATGACTTATCCTTTTGATCTTCAAAACCATTATGGCATTTTTGTCATCTTCAAAACCTTCTCTAATTTATACCAACAATTTCCCCCTTTTTGATGATGACAAAACCTTCAACTAAGAACGTCTTCTAAGTTTTCAGATTTGGTCTTCATACCTTGAAATGGAAATTTATTGATCTGATACAACTTTCAAAAAAATACCAATAGTTGGTTCTTTTTCCTTTTCTGATCTTCTGCTTAAAGGGTTCTTAGTTGCATCCTTTATCTTCTCCCTTTTTGTCATCAACAATAATACTTGAGTTGCATCTCTTCTTCCACTTTTTCTCTTTATAGGATTGCAAACTTAGTATATTGAAGACAATTAGGTGAGTACTATGCTGATTTAGGTAGTCTTCGTTGCTGTTTATCACTCCAGCTAGAAAATTCCCCCTAACTTCAAGAATTGATACCACTTGATGCTACTTGTGGTCTGATTCCACTTGTAGCCTGATGCTACTTGTAGTCTGATACTACTTGTATGAATGTAAATCAGATTAGTCAGGTGATATCACTTGTTGATGTAATAACACTTGCTGATACCACTTGATGTAGTACATTCTTGAATAATACTTGGCTGTTGAGTTCCAGTCGGCTGATAAGAAGCAGTCTTCTGATAGCTTCATTTTGACATATTGAAAACTTCATCTTTATTTAGGAGTACCGCTAGTCGTACACGTTCCCCCTAAGTTCAAGAATCCGTGGTCAAGTAGTCTGATGAGAGTTTCTCTTCAAAGACACTCAGCCGTTGAATTCCAGAAAGCTGTTCTGGGTTAGTCTTCTGATAAGTTCCCCCTCAACTTATGAATTCAAAATCAACAAACTACTTTCTTGTTTACATGGTTGACTGATACCACACTTGTTGGTGATACTGCTTGTTGCGATCAGTTGTTGGTCTTTAATACCACTTGTTATTCTTGGATAATCTTCAACTTTTCAACACTCTTGCGTTCCTTGAAATCTCCAAATGTAGAGTCTACCACTTGAATTATACCATTTTGTTGATACCACTTATTTGATAACATACTTGTTGGTACATGCTTGCTGGTGAGACCACATGTTGAACTTGGTGACATTTGCAAGGCAGTTAACTCATCTTTGTCATCTCACATGTACTTCACCTGTAAAATAGATGACTATTTTTGGTACCCCTTATTTATTTGGTCCAGCGGGGTTAGTAAAACCTTTAACATGTGATGATCTAGTGACTTATGTTTTATCATGATGATACCACTTGTCATTATGATACCACTTTACTGGTCATGATTAAAACAATGCTCATAAGCAAGGTAAGATGTGTGAAATGTGTGATAAATATGCATATTGAAGTGAGGATGGCAATCAGCACAGTGAACATGATCAACATGATAATATGAATAAGCATAGTGCATGTCATAATAATTATCATAATGTGATTCAAATTCTTGCCAGATAATTCATTTTTGCCTCAATTTCTTACCCTAGTTATTTAATAACTCACCTTAGATTTAGCAGACTTGACTTTTAACTTTTACTCCTATCAGCAGCCTATTAGGCTGATGGGTTTTAGTAGTCTGATTCGTCTTAGGTAGCTTACTAGGTGTTCTAACCTGTTGAGCATCAGTAGACTTCTTCTTTTAAGCCTCTGATTTCTTTTAGAGAATGATGCAATTTCTTCTTTTAAAGCTCATTTATATCTTCAAAACAAATTGCATACTCAGCTTTTAGAGTTTCATTCTCATGCTCAAGCTTTTTGGTAGTCAGCTGATTCTTGAGGTTTTTCAACCTAAAGTTTCAGTGACTGATTTGCTCCTTTTAGCAGAGTCATCTCTTCATTAAGCTTGGCAAATGCACAAACAATATTTGAATTTGTAATATAGCAAATTCAACAATTCAAATAGTGCATTTAATTTACAATAGAAGTTACCTTAGGTTCAGAATCATCAGATTCTATGACAGTTAAGCATAGAGTTTCAGGTACTTCTTCAAATTCTTTATCAGACGACTGGTTGTCTGAATAAGATATGCCGGAGTTTATTAGCTTTGCTGCATCAGCTAACCTTGATTTGCTCTTACTAAGCTTACGCTCCTTTTTGGCACGCTTTTCCATTTAGCAAACTTTTCAGATGATAAATAAGAATGATCTTTGATCAAGAGTCCATACTCCTCTTCATTGTAGTCTCTAAGTTTTGCTTTAGATGAATCCCTATTTTCCTGAAAATGATCAGAAGAAGATGATATAGCATTTTTATATTTTAATTTCATTTTCTTCTTGTAGAACTTCTCAAAATCATTCAGCAGCAGGGTAACGTCGTCAGCAGTGTAGATTTTTTCTGAACTCAGCAGAGTCTTCTGTTTTGACTTGTCTGCTGATTTTCTTGACTTGTCTGACGCCATTAGAGCAGCAGTAGGGTCTGAACTGGTTGACACTTCTAATCCCATTCTTGGCATTTGATACTCATATGCTTTTAGGGATGAGAACAGTTCGGAAAGGGAAATCTTCCCTAAATCTCTTGATTCTTCCATGGCTGTCACTTTCATGTTGAATTTAGGTGGCAAGGCCTTGAGAACCTTTGCGGTGATCTCCTTGTTCGAAAATTCTTTACCAAACCTTAGAACTTCATTCAGAGCTTTGGTAAATCTGGTATCCATCTGATCAATCGTTTCACCAAACTTCATCTTGAAATTTTCAAACTCCTCAAGAGCCACACTGAGCTTGTGTTCTTTGATAGCGTCGTTTCTTTCGCTTAGCTCGCAGACTTTTTCCCACATCTCTTTGGCAGTTTTGAAATGCTTGATCTTCTGGAATCTTTCTTCGTCTACAGCTTTGAACATAATGAGCTTAGCCTTTTTGTCAAGGTTTACTAACTTGACTTCTTTGGGAGTCAGCTCATCCAGCTCTTTGTCAACTATCTGATCTGGTTGGCCAGCAACCTTCACAGTCTTTTGAAATCTGAATGGTCCTTTTGTAAAACAAGTAAGCATGTTGTCGTCGTAAGCGGCAAGAAGGATTTCCATTCTGATTTTCCAGCTTTCAAAGTCCATAAGGCCAATGTGAGGAACATGGCTTATGACATCCATTTTCCAAAAAGTTTTTGATTTTCAAAATATGCTCTCTTTTTGAAAAATTTTAAAAACACACCTTGGATCAAGTTCGTTTGATCAGGCAGCTGATTCTAATGAACCACCCGCTCTGATACCACTTGTTGGTCCCAAAAGTGGTCAATGATGTCTAGAGGGGGGGGTGAATAGACCTCTGAAAAACTTTAAAACTTTTTCTACAACTTTTTCTGTCAGCAGACTAAGCTGATCTGATTCGTAAGATTACTAAGCTGATCGCGCACAAAGCTTTGAACAGCAGAGTTGACCACTCATCTGCTTTCACTCAGCTGATTCAGATAAAATATCAGAGTTTTAGAAACTAGTTGGCAGCGGATTTATCAAGTGTTTTTCAACCAATATGTTCCTCTTTAAGTTTTCTCACTCAAAAGATTTTATCCCCAGTTTTCACAACTCCTTTTTAAAATCTTTTGGTTCAGTTCGTATGTTTGAGTTCTTTTGAAAGTAAGCAAGGTAAAGAAACTATGAATCCAACACACATAATTTTTATAGTAGTTATATGGATAAAAATCCTTTAGTCCACTCTTCCAAGTCACACAGATCTTGGGTTATACTAAAAAACACAAAGTTAAGAGTATACGATGCTTGTGCCAAACAACAAATGAAATGGCAACAAGTGCGCAGTAAGAAATCACACAGAAATCCTACTCTCCGAAGCTAGATCACTCACACAGATGGATCTACACTCCTCACGCTATTTTCAGTATAGGAGCTCACAAAGAAAACCTACACTAAGAAGCTATATCACTTCACACAAATGGATATACACTCCTTTCTTTTCTCAGTTGAAAGTCACTCAGACAAACAACGCAAGTTCTCTGTTCTTCAACGGAAAGCTTCGTCAACAGATGACTGGGCTTCTGATCAGACGACTCAACTGATGGATCTCGCTCTTAAGATGTGATCTTGAATTGCGCAAGTCTCTTTTCAGATCTCCAGTTAGTCTTCTATTTATACTCTTGGATTTAAATTTCTGCCCGTTGAAGATGAGACAGAATTCTACAGTCCTCGAGTTCTGGTCCCCAATTTCTGGAACGGCTCCCTGCAACTGCTACAGTACAGCCTGCTGTAATTTCTGTCTGACCGTCTTCACTAGGCTGATGGGAGTACTGAGCTGATGGCTATTCTGTTGATTTAAGAATGAACACATCTATCTTGACTCGGCTGATGATAACCAATCTGATCTTCACTGATCTGATATCCCACTCGACTGATTCCGTCACATAGCTTCCAGACCTTGAGATAGGTTTCACTAAGCTGTTCTTAGTTGATGACTTATCCTTTTGATCTTCAAAACCATTATGGCCTTTTTGTCATCTTCAAAACCTTCTCTAATTTATACCAACAAGGGAAAAGATTGATCTTATGACCTAGACAAAATTTGTTTCACGATAAGTGATGTCCTAATCACGATTTTGGGAGTTTTTATTTTTCTTTTCATACGATTTCCACTTTTCCCCACTAGTTTTGTAAAGTACCCAAAGTTGCTTAATAGACAAGTTTTCCAGTTTGAAGTTTCAAATAAATGAAGGATGAGGAGAAGGGCCTTTCACATAGTTAACTTCATAATTATTGCTTATGTAGAATATTAATGAC
The DNA here is from genome assembly GCA_038501285.1 of Penstemon eatonii. Lineage (NCBI taxonomy): Eukaryota > Viridiplantae > Streptophyta > Magnoliopsida > Lamiales > Plantaginaceae > Penstemon > Penstemon eatonii. Next base: position 61,593,012 of record CM076710.1, read on the forward strand.
AAGTTCATCTCTTTTCATGATCATAATATTCAATTTACCTCTCTGTAATTTAAAAAATATCATCTTATTCTCAGTGATTTTATATATGTTTCACACCGTTCCCTGACATTTTTATATGTGTCACTTTACCCTCCTGTGATTTTATAAAAAATTCACACGCCTCCATGATCATATTATTAATTTATTAATTTCATATATAAATCATATTATTTATCTAATATAATAAGTAAACTCGAGTCAATTTTGAAATTTGAAGACAATATGGACTAAAACCGTCACTAAATTTGGAGATGTGGGGATTTTGGTAGTATGAAATGTTATGGAGTAAAATTATCAGTCAACATAAGTAATGACATCAACTTTGCAATAAGACTTAACCGTCACGTCCCTTAACTAAGATTTTTAATGACAGTACCAAATATTTTGGACAAATAAAATGAAAATTAACCTAAACAGTAGTAGTAAAATTACAATTCTCTCCAAAACCGGATAAAGAGTCAAATCGATATAATATGAAAATTATATCGATTTGACTCTGAATATTTAGGATAAAGAGTCAAATCGATATAATATGTAAGTTTGACTTTGAATATTAGACTTTTATACATAACCATATTTTAAAATTTATGAATTTCTTAGTTTGTTGTATTTTTAACTTACACTTTTAAACTTTTATAAAGAAATATAATCATTTATATGAGCATACAAATTAGTACCATATTATCATTATTATATAAGTTAGATAAATAGTAGTATATGATTAATTTTAATATAATATAACAAATTTTATATTTATAATAAATTGTAGGATAATATTTAAATTTTATGCACATTACATATATTTTAAAATAAATATATTTATTATATTATTATGACGTCATCCGGTCCGACCAGTGGTTCGACCGGTTTGACCAGTAAAACCAGTAACCAGTTGGCTCAGCGGTTCACTGTCCGGTCCGGTTCTGAGAACATTGGTTTGAAACTGGATCATTGTACCGTTATAAGTACAGTGTCAAATGTTGGAAATTTTAGAACTTTTAAAACATCAAACAATAAAATAATTTTGTAACTATTAAAATTGATGGTGACATAAATCTATTGGTCTAGTGAAAGGGATTAGTCACTACAAAGTAACGGACTCATATTTGAATTTCTGTTGGGAGAGATTCTCACTTTATGTGCCCCACGGGCCTCGAAAGGAATTAAACCCTTGGAAAACCAAAAAAAAAAAAATACAATAATGCCCCTTTAATGCCCATTATGTGGTTCATCAAATTCTGTAACCTTAGAGGTCCCATATACAATATAAATAGGGGTAGGGGTCTAAGGAATACATATACACTCATTAACTAGATGCATCCACTAAAATATTTTCTAATACTGTTTAAAGGGTACTAGAGATAAGGTTTGGCTCTTGTATTCCTGTGAACGTGCTCACAGACGAGGACGTCGATGTGGTCATTGAGTTTTATCTTGGGATTGTGATCAATCACCAATACCTGCACGAGGGGAGACAATCACTTTCTTAGGAAAAACGTCTAGTAAGGTGACTCTCAAATCAGGTCAGTCGTTTTATAATTATATTCTTATTGAATTATTATTGTTATGTTTATAAAATATCCGTATATTTTGTGATTACTAAATTTTCATTTAAAACTTAAATTTCCCAACAATCTAACAAAATGATTATTATGTTTTAGCTGATTTTGTTAAATATTATATTTGTGGAATCTCAATTAATTAATGTTTGTTGGTCTTAAGTGGTCAGATGAGGTCTAGATGGGGGGGATGAATAGACCTCTTCAAATTTTTATACTTAAAAAGTTTTACTCGACTGTCAGTAGACTAAGCTGTTGAAGGTCAGTAAGCTGACTAGGCTGATCGGTGAACAAATCTTTGAATTAGCACAGTTAACCGCTTCTCTTTGAACTACTTAGCTGATTTCAGTAAAATCAACTTTTAAAAGCAGAGTACTTGCAGCGAAATTAAAACAGTGTTTTTCACAAGTAAACCTACAACAGTTAGAAAGATTTATCCCCAGTTTTAACAAACTCTTTTCACAAAATCTTTCAACAGTTCTGTTAAAGTGTTTTATGTAATTTGAAAATATGCAAGGAAAAATGCAAAGTAAAACACACAGAATTTTTATAATGGTTATATGGATTTAAATCCTTTAGTCCACTCTTCCAAGTCATTTAGATCTTGGGTTATACTAGAAAACACACAGTAATCAGTATACAATGCTTGCGTCAAACAACAAATGAAACGACCACAAGTGCGCAATAAGAAATCACAAAGAAGACATATTCTACAGAGGTTTATCACTCACAAAGATGGATAAACACTCCTCACATTTCTAACACAGATTCACTCAGAAAGTGTTTTCGCTTTGCTTCAACTGGCTTTTGTCAACAAATGACTTCGGCAGACGAGTGAGCTGTTCTTGAGACTTAAAGAATTCTGCTTCGGAATTTTTCTCAGAGATGTGTTGTTGTTCTTCTTCTTCGTCTCTTGAACTATTTATACTCGCAGGTTTGAAAAATGTCCGTTGAAGAGAGACAAAATTCAAATTCCTCGAGTATTGGTCTTTAATTTCTGCAAACGGCTCTCTGCACAGTGACAGTACTGCAGACTATACTTTCTGTCAGGCAGCATTTAATGCACCTAGCTGATACGAGGTATTTCTTCAATCATTTGTCATTAATACCCTCGGTCTTCAGCATTTATTACTCCAAGTGCATTTATTACCGTTGAGGAGACTTCCTGATCCTTTCCACTTGGCTGATAAGAACACAAGTCTGATGATGAACAGAGTTGATCCCAAACTTGAACAAATCTGATTTGAGTCGGCAGATCTTCACCAATCTGATTTCTTCCTTCAGCGGATCAGTAGTCTTCTGGACCTTGAATCTTTGACCCTTCTGATTTGTCTTCTCATTTGGTCAAAATTCTTCTAAGGGTTTTAACTAAGAGTTCCATACTTAGCTGATCTTGATGTTTTGGAAATCATCAAAACCTCCCTTAAATTCTTTGTCTTCAATACACTCTATCTTCATCTTCATCCAACAACGTCGCAGTTATTGGGAATCAATATTCGATTGATTATATATATATATATATATATATATATATATATATATATATATATATATATATATATATATATATTGTTGACTAATTTGTATTTTGTATGATCTGCCTGTGAGTTAATCAATCCCCACCAATTGCTTGCTTCAAGAAGTCCACACAAACTGCTACAATTGTTTGAAAAGTTCACACAAATGCTACATATGCTCCTTTAGTTCACTAAGATGGTTTGTTGGAAGGAAAAGAACATCAAGATATAAACTGAGGTAAACATATTTCTTTCAAAGAGCTTGCACGATGAAGGTACGATTCTCTGATGCGTAATATTCTCTTAATATATAATTCTTTTGACTCTTGAATTGAAACTTACTTCTTTCATAAAAGAGTCATGATGTTTTAACATGAGAACATATGTGAACTTGAAATTTTGGCATATGAGATAATAATTTGTTGGGCAATTTTAATAGGAGTATCTTTTACCAGGTCTTCCTAATTGATTTAGGAATATGAACTTTTAACCTAGTTTTCCAAATCGCGATTTAAAAAATAAAATCAAAACAGAGGAGTATGAACAAATTTAACAAATGACACATACATAATTTAGAAAGTAAACGGAAATAAAAATTATATTGTCGCAAGGGTAAGAGATATTGTAATCATGGATCAAAATTTCGTTTCAAGTTTATGTATCGTTCAATCAAATATTGAAAACTTTTCGTGACTTTTCGGAAATGTTTCAAAAAAACTAAGGAAAAATTGTTAAAAAAGTTATTAAATTTAGAAAAAAACAGAGTTTAAGGTAAACATATAGTTTCGGTATTACATCTTGTTTTCGTTTTGCTTGATTCAAAAACATAAACTTGTCAATGTTTTCGACGGAAAAAATGGAAATTTTGATCCATGATTGTAATTAAATGAGGGCTATAGTTTATAATTTCATAAAATGAAAAACAAAACAACCTTTCGTCCTCATCTTCCTCTTCATCGCCATCGCTGTCTTCTCCTTCTCCTCCATCGTCATCTTCTTCTCCAGATACCGATAATGACCAGAATCATTCGCCAATCGCTTGGCCTCATCTTGAAGAGAAGAGAAATCCCTGTGCTTTTCCAAGAGATAGTATAACAGATCTTTATAGCATATAGCCAGAGCTTTCATCACAAGTCACAGGGCCGATCGATGCACCACAATCTTCATTGCTACAGATATGCAAGAAAATCACAGCATTTGTAATAGCCGATAATACATAATATAAAAAGGAAAAAAAAACCCAAATAGAATTTTAGGAAAATCGAAATTTTACCTAGAAACCATTTTCCAATTCCACCCATACCAACTCCTGCTCTTGCAATTTATCTTTAGCTTTGTCTTCACTCTCACCATTATCACATGGTTGATCCATATCCATCAAGTTATACTTTAGATCATTTATCAAATAAAAAGTTAATAGTAATATTGTAAAGATCCAAGTATGTCTGTGGTGGTCACATCAAAAGCAAAATCATAAATAGAAAATTGGGTAGATTATGAAGAAAAGGGTGAGAGAAATTATAGATATGCGGTAGATGTAGACTCGATTCGAAGAGGAAAGTTCACGACAATTGATTTTTCATATGATATATAGCAATTTTTAGTGGTATTGCATATCTTTCACTGATGATTCGCCTTTTTCTTTTGGATCCGACGTGATAGATATGCAACGATTCTTGAATGAAGCTAGAGTTGAATGGAGAGATAATTTTTTTTTTGTGGTTCTACCCTCTACTGTTGCTAGAAATTTATAATGCGGAGCGATGTATCCAAGAAAACCATGTGGTAATTTATTTTTTAAAATCGCGATTATGTGGACTAAAATTGTCTCAAAATTTTGAGATGTGGGCCTATTTTGGTTGCGTCAAATGTTATGGAGTGAAAATATCAGTCAATATAAGTAACAACATCAATTTTGCAATAACACTTAACTGTCATGTCATCAATTAACGGTGAATTTTTAACGGCGGTACCAAGTGTGTCACAATTTGTTAAAACGGTGTACCAAATTTGTTGGACACAAAAAATGGTGTACCAAAATTAGAAATTGACCTAAAACGCAACGGATTTTTTGCAAGTTAACTCCATGTGATGTGTTTAATGGGCAAATTACCTCCTTGTGAACTCAAAATAGGCAATTGAACTCCTTGTGAAATGAAATAATGAACAATTTACCTCCTTGTGATATAAAAATTGGCGATTTACCTTCCTATAAAATGAAATAATGAACAATTAACTCTCTGTGATATGAATTAATGAGCAATTTAAAGGGAGGCAATGTGCTTCTTTTATAAAAATACAGGGAGGTAATTTGCCCTTTTCTTATCACAAGGAGGTAAATTGCCTATTTAAAATATTACAGGGAGGTATTTTGCCATTTTATTTATTACAGAGAATTAAATTACCTATTTAAGATAACACAGAGAGTTAATTTATTTACTCATTTGCATCGTAGTATCGTGTGCACCTTTCATTTTGCCTATTTATCAATTGTGGTATTCTGTTGGTTGTACTTGGCTAGGTACACTTTATACGTATTTTGTAAATGACAATTTTTTCTATAAGTGTTGGTCTTTGAGAAGGAGAAATTATGTAGTACAACCGCTGCACCACGTCATCAAGTACACGTGGTGCAGCCCACCAATACACTTGGGGCATGTGGATTAAAAATCCACATCACCCATATTCTGGCAGTGTGAACACAACTTTCTGAACCCCTATTTTTTTGGAACATGGCCAAAACATGGGGTGATGTGGATTAATAATCCACATGTCCCATGTGTATTGGTGGGCTGCACCACGTGTACTTGATGACGTGGTGCAGCGGTTGTACTACATAGTATAATATATCTTATTTCTAGTCGTAGAAAAGGATTAAGATGTTTATTTGATAGTTTATTATATTCTTGTTTCATTTCTTTTATAGTGATTTATGTTTAACTTCTTTAATTTCATTTAACCCAATATTTACTAGTCTTTCATTTTTTTTTATAATTAAACAAATTTTCATTACTAAACAAGACAGATTATAAATACAATATAGTGATCACAATAACTAAAAAATAGTGAACAATGAATATTAAACCAAATTTTGGGAAAACAAAACAACAAAAAGAGACAAAAAAAATGAAGAAAATGAGCAATTGCACATCTCCGTGCAACAAATTGATTCCCATACGAAATGAAAATCGGAGCCAAATCTTCGAATTGATCCCAAGAAAAAACTTGGGATGAAAATGAACTGCTAAAACCATGATCAACATCTCAAAACTTAATCTTCTCTTCAAAGAACACAATCTTAAAAAACCATTGTGAACAACCTGTAACAAATAAAATTTCAAGTTTAAAAATATATATTAAACGAGAAATAATTGTACAAATAAAATTTTATTGATTTAAAGTAGTGGTTACAATCTCTATGATTCCTCTGATTCTAATCATCTAAGCGATAATCTTGAAAAGGATTGATTTGATCTTCTCCAAAATAAATTTGGCACTTGAATAACGTTAATCCAAAGCAATTGTGCTTAATGTTGGATCAAACGTGAAATATTGAATCTCCTTGATGAATAACGTTAATCCAAAGCAATTGTGCTTAATGTTGGATCAAACGTGAAATATTGAATCTCCTTGACGAACGTCTCGAACTTCGTCTTGGATATTCTGGATTTTTGGGGGATTTGATCTTTATTTGAATTTTCTGAATTTCCAATAACGTTAATCTAAGAGTTAAGTATATTAATCTTAGATTAAACGTTGGATTTTTCTTCACCTCTTGAAGAACGCCTTTGAATATTGGAAAGAACGCCTTGATATTTTGGAAGAACGCCTTGAGAGAGTTTGCTTTTCTCCTTGCACTTCTTTTTTGCTTTTTGAATTGGCTTTTTGAGTTGTGTTTTTTAGTTGTTCTTTTCTTCTTGAAGATGACCCCTATTTATAGGTGGGTTTTGAGAAATATTGTAATATTCTCCATATGACGTGGCGCAATTTGATTGGTTCTTCACACCTTGTATGACAAGAAATATATCTTGTTTCATTCTCTTGCCATTTAAAAAGATATGACATGCCAATATTGCATTGTGAAGAAAATCTTGCTTTGCTTAATAATTTCCTACACAAACTTGCCTTGTGTATGGAGATTTTAATTTATTTGCAAGAAATCTTGTTTTTCAATTAATCATTAGGATATAAAATTAATTGATTAATTAATTATTATTTTAGGAATTAAATTTGATATAATCCCAAAATAAATTAATTAATAATTAATATGTCTTGGACCCAAATCTGGCAATAAAATTTAACTGCCTACAAATGCCCCCTCGAGACTTATTTACGAAAATGCATTTGTTTTTTGAGTAGATAAGTCTCGACCTTTCTTCACGCCTTCATCAAATTTGAAGCCAACATTATTTTTTTCTTTTTAAGAAATTTGACTGGGCTCAAAATTGTTTCAAGCTGCCTACGTATCCCAAAAAGGAATCAAGTCATAACGTAGTTCAAAACATCAAATTTGATTTGATGGATGTTCACATTTATACTCATATGAACGAAGAGTAACATACATTTTAGGCTCGTGTGTCTAGGAGAATTTTGAATTTGAGATTTGATAGACCCTTTTGACTCGTGTCCAGGAGAAGTTGATTTAAAATTTGTAGACATCTTTGTCTCGCCTACTTAAGGCTGTCATTTGAACTTTGTAGACATTTTGTTCTCATGTCTAGGAGAACTTGATTTGGGTTTTGTAGGCTTTTTCATCTCGTCTACTGGAGGCTTTGATTTGAAATTTGCAGACATTTTTTTCTCTTGTCTGGGAGAACTTGATTTGAGTTTTGTAGACTTTTTCATCTCGTCTACTGGAGGCTTTTGACTTGAGATTTAAAACAGTTTATACTCATATTAAGGAGTGATGAATTTGATTTGTGTAAACAGTTTATCCTCGTGTTAAGGAGTGATAGATTTTATTTGTAAACAGTTTATCATCATGTTAAGGAGTAATTAATTTGATTTGTAAACAGTTTATACTCATGTTAAGGAAATTTAAGTTCAACCTTGGCGATTTTGTAGACAGTTTGGACTCGTGTCAATGACTTTTCAACTTGAAGATTTTTAGACAGTTTTAACTCGTATCAAGGAGTTTTGAAGAAACCTAACTTTAAAAGATTCCTAGATAGTTTTAGCTCGTATCTAGGAGCTTTGAAGAGATCTAATTTTAAAAGATCTCAGATAGTTTTAGCTCGTATCTAGGAGCGTTGAAGAGATCTAATTTTAAAAGATCCCAGATAGTTTTAGCTCGTATCTAGGAGCTTTGAAGAGATCTAATTTTAAAAGATCCCAGATAGTTTTAGCTCGTATCTAGGAGCGTTGAAGAGATCTAATTTTAAAAGATCCCAGATAGTTTTAGCTCGTATCTAGGAGCGTTGCTATATTTTCAGATGGATTCTTTATTTGGAGATTCATCAAAAGATTTGCCCCCTTCATTGGCAGTGGAATCGTCTTGAACTTTGTTAGGAGAATGCACATGCGGCTCATCAGTTTGACTTCTAAACATGCTCAATTCCATATTATAGGCCCGAGTGGCTAACTCTTCGAAAGTTTTTGGCTTTATTCCTTGTAGAATGTATCGAAGACCCCATTGCATTCCTTGGATACACATCTCAATGGATGAAGCTTCAGACAGTCGATCTTTGCAATTGAGACTTAAATTTCTCCAGCGGTTTATATAGTCGATGGCAGACTCCTCCTTCCATTGGCGAGTGTTAATGAGTTCGACCATTCGCACAGTTCTTCGAGTGCTATAAAAGCGATTGAGAAACTCTTGTTCTAGTTGGTCCCAACCATCAATGGAATTTGCCCCCAAGTCAGTATACCAGTCAAATGCATTGTCCTTCAATGAACATACGAATTGCTTGACAAGTTGATCTCCATATGTCCCAGCATCATTGCACGTCTCGACAAAATGTGCCACATGTTGCTTTGGATTGCCTTTGCCATCAAATTGTTGGAACTTCGGAGGTTGATATCCAATTGGCATGTTTAAGTTGTCAATTCTTTGAGTGTAGGGCTTGGTGTATGCGATGGAAGACTTCGAACTCTCGTTCAACTTGCTTTTGATGGCCTCCAAAATGAACTCCTTCAGTTGGCTAGCTTGGATCATACCATCAGATGAGATTTGAATCTTTTTAGATAAAGATTTTTCTTTTGCATTTGATTGTTGCTTTATGGACATCTCGCCATCATCGAGCTCCTTGGACAACTTTTCCATCAGGTGCGTCGCCTCAGCATGACCTCCTCTGCTCAATAGTTGATTTGCGGATTTATCGCATTCTTCAAGCTCCTCAAGTTCTTTCTCATTTGCGTTGACAACCTCAACATTGGCCCAATTGATCAACAGCTCATCGAGCTTAGCATCTCGCTGTTGGAATTGCATTGTGAGCTCCTCCATCGCCTTTGTTAACATCAAAAGTTGTTCCTCCATGGTTGGATTGTTTGTCGTCATAATTGGCGCCACTTAATGAAGAAAAGAGATGAGAGGTAGAGATTGTCCCACTGGGCGTGCCAAAAATTTGTAACAAATAAAATTTCAAGTTTAAAAATATATATTAAACGAGAAATAATTGTACAAATAAAATTTTATTGATTTAAAGTAGTGGTTACAATCTCTATGATTCCTCTGATTCTAATCATCTAAGCGATAATCTTGAAAAGGATTGATTTGATCTTCTCCAAAATAAATTTGGCACTTGAATAACGTTAATCCAAAGCAATTGTGCTTAATGTTGGATCAAACGTGAAATATTGAATCTCCTTGATGAATAACGTTAATCCAAAGCAATTGTGCTTAATGTTGGATCAAACGTGAAATATTGAATCTCCTTGACGAACGTCTCGAACTTCGTCTTGGATATTCTGGATTTTTGGGGGATTTGATCTTTATTTGAATTTTCTGAATTTCCAATAACGTTAATCTAAGAGTTAAGTATATTAATCTTAGATTAAACGTTGGATTTTTCTTCACCTCTTGAAGAACGCCTTTGAATATTGGAAAGAACGCCTTGATTTGAAGAACGCCTTGATATTTTGGAAGAACGCCTTGAGAGAGTTTGCTTTTCTCCTTGCACTTCTTTTTTGCTTTTTGAATTGGCTTTTTGAGTTGTGTTTTTTAGTTGTTCTTTTCTTCTTGAAGATGACCCCTATTTATAGGTGGGTTTTGAGAAATATTGTAATATTCTCCATATGACGTGGCGCAATTTGATTGGTTCTTCACACCTTGTATGACAAGAAATATATCTTGTTTCATTCTCTTGCCATTTAAAAAGATATGACATGCCAATATTGCATTGTGAAGAAAATCTTGCTTTGCTTAATAATTTCCTACACAAACTTGCCTTGTGTATGGAGATTTTAATTTATTTGCAAGAAATCTTGTTTTTCAATTAATCATTAGGATATAAAATTAATTGATTAATTAATTATTATTTTAGGAATTAAATTTGATATAATCCCAAAATAAATTAATTAATAATTAATATGTCTTGGACCCAAATCTGGCAATAAAATTTAACTGCCTACACAACCACCCAAAATTTTGTTATAAATAATTTAAAGCATACTTTTATAAAAGTATAAAAGTAATCAAAATGATATAAAAATTCTTTTCTTAAGAACATATCGAGTTAGGGCTCCCATAACATATTACTAGAATACTCATTTCTATCTCCAACTTTGTTTCATCAATATATATCCATAATGTAAACATGGATTAATATTTTATTTTTGTGATTTGAATCAGAAAAGGTATTAAAACGTTTCGAATTCGTTTGTAATTCTTTTAGGGCATTTGGAAAATTGATAATTAATGAAAAATCGCCACATATCTGAAAATAAATTACCTATTCTACCCCTAGAATTTTTATTACCCCATTGGTCAATTCTACTTAAAAAAAGGAGGGTGTGTTACATTAATTTGAGGGGGATAAGTATTAATTTTGTGTTTTAGGGATGCAAAATTCCCATTTATCGCGTGCAAATTGCTGAGTTGTTCTTAATTCGAGGATGCTAAGTGCTAATTCTAGTTTGTGAGTGCAAAGAGTCCATTTCTCGTGTTTGGAGGGTGCTAAGTGTCAAATATCCAAAAATGGATTACCTATTTTCCCCTAGGTTTTTTTACTCCAGTGGTCAACTTTGTCGGAAAATAAGAGAGAATGCAAAGTCCTGCATTGTTCATATTTTGGGGATACAAAGTGCTAACTCTGTATTTCAGAAGTACAAATTGCCTAATTCCCATATTCCAGGGATGCATAATGCAAAAAACTAAATATTTGCGTTTAAAGATTTAATATCCAAATCACAAAAATCTTTCATTTCAAGAGGAAAACATATATTAATCTACTAGTATTTTTCAAGTTTCCAAAATAAAAAATGCATTGTCACATAAGAGCTTCCTAATCAACGGGTTGATTCAGCCCAATTGAGAGAATATTGTACCCCACTTGCGGACCTATTGAATTTAAATTAGGCAATTTTCACCAAGATTTAAGAAAAAAATGAAAAGTAATATGGGTCATATAGATCATACAAAATTTGTTTCAAGATAAGGTGATGTCATAATCGTGATTTTGGGAGATTTTCTTTTCTTTATATGTGATATTCCAAATCGTGATTTTAGAAAATAAATCACCTTGTCTTCTAATCACCATTTTGATTTTTCTGCGTGGTTTTTCTAATCGCAATTCTAATATTTTTTATCAAGTCTTCCAAATTGATTTAGGACTATGAACTCTTCCTTAATTTTCTACAACGCGATTTTAAAAAAAAAAAAAAGATAAAGGCCAGTGCTTCTAAAAATGCGATAACGAATTGAAGTCCAAGTAAAAAAAATTAGTTACTTTGTTCATACATTTGACAATGGAAAATGATTATATGACAGCCCAACTTTCACAGCCCCTTTGTACAGCCCATTTTTATGTATTTAAAGTTAATTGGGTTACCTGTTACCTGTTTAACAGGTTTCTTCTTAAAATAATTTTTTTAATCTATCACCCAATCAACTTTCAAAAATAACAAAAGAGACCAAAATTTTTCGATATTACTCATATAAAAAATAATTCAATACTTTAAATACATAAAAATGGTAATTGAATATTCACCAATATTTGAATATAAATATCTCAACTTTCAAAAATTACAAAAGAACGCCTAAATTATATGATATTACTCATATAAAAAATAATTCATTACTTTTCAAATGTTAATTTATCATTTATCAATATTTGAATATAAAATATCTCGAAAATTACAATAAAAATATAAACTCATTTAAAAATATTTACAATGCCAAGAATTTAGAGTTTATGACATAATATTTAATTTAGGGTTTGATTTAGGGTTTACGATTTTAGGGTTTAGATTTAGGGTTTAGGGTTTATGATTTTAGGGTTTAGGGTTTTAGAGTTTATGACAACATAATATTTAATTTAGGGTTTAGGGTTTACGATTTTAGGGTCTAGGGTTTTAGGGTTTAGATTTAGGGTTTAGGGTTTATGATTTTAGGGTTTAGGGTTTAGGGTTTATGGTTTATTTTATAAATAGGGTTTATTTTTATTTGATAATTAGTTATGGGTTTTTTTTGCAAATTTTAAGGGTTTATTTTATAAATAGGGTTTATTTTTATTTGATAATTAGTTATGGGTTTTTTTTGCAATTTTATATTTTGGGCTGTGATAATGGGCTGTGATTCTTGGCTGTGATGCTAGCATTGTCCTTTGACAATATTACCTCGAATACATTTGACAATATCTATTGCAATAAATATGTTTGGTTCATACATTTTTTTCCTTGGCGGCTTGAATTATGCTTTTATAGTTAATGTGAAAAATGGCAAAATTATCTTATAATGAACATTAGCAAGTTTACCACATATATACTTCAGCTGATAATTTTACCTCATAACATACATCAGTGAAGTATTTTTTGGATTTATTCAACCCAATTTCGAGAATGTACCTCACTTGCGGGCCTATTGAATTTAAATTAAGAAATTTTGACCAAGATTTGAAAAAAAAGGAAAAGCATAATGTGGGTCACATGAACCATACAAAATTTGTTTCAAGATAAGGTGGTGTCATAATCGCGATTTTGGAAGATGCTTTTTCTTTTATGCGATTTCCCGAATCGTGATTTTGGAAACTAAATCACTTTGTCTTTCAAATCACGATTTTGATTCTTTGACGCGGCCTTCCTAATTGCAATTTTGATATTTTTTACTAGGTCTTCCAACTATTGATTTTGGACTAAGAACTTTTCCAAACCGCGATTTCTGACAGAAAAAAAAAATAAAAATAACGCCAGTTTTTCTAAGATGCGATTCAGAAGACCAAGTAAAAAAAGAAAGTTATTTTCTTTCTAAAACCGTGATTAGAAAGACCATCTTCAAAATCACGAGTAGGAATACTAGATGTTTCTTTTCTTTTCAAATTCGCAATTCGGTAGACAATTTTTTTAAAAAAAAAATTGCGATTATATGGACTAAAATCGTCACTAAATTTTGAGATGTGGGCCTATTTTGGTAAAGTCAAATGTTATGGGGTAAAAATATCAGTCATTATAAGTAACGGAATCAACTTTGCAATAAAACTTAATTGTGTCACCACTTAACGGTGAATTTTATTGGAGGTACCAAATGTGTTATAATTTGTTAAAATGGTGTAACAAATGTGTTGGACTCAAAAAATGGTATACCAAAAGTTAAAATTGACCTAAAAAGCGGTACCAAAATTGCAATTCTCTAGTATTAAATAACTGTTACAACAAAACTTCTCATTCGACTTATGTGGGATAAGATTCATTTGCATCTTTCTTCTTTGAACAACTCGTTCCAGCAAGTAAACAATTTGCAGGTAATTCTTCACCCTTTTGCTTAATTTCATCTTTAATTTCTGATAAGAGGAATATGAACAAATTTAACAAATGACTGATTTTTGCTTTCAACATAAATAATTTAGAAAGTAAAAGTAAATAAAAAAATTATATTTTCTCAAGGGTAAGGGATATTGTAATTAAACTACAATCCAAAATGGAATGTTACAAATCATGACTACATTAATTAAAATTGCGATAATTAATTAAGTTAGAAGATAATTATTAACTTACTGTTGCTGCAGCTGCAAATTGATGTTTTTTAATGCAGCTGCAAATTGATGGTTTTTATTCTTTAAAAAAATTGAATCTTCAAAATGGACCTGGTATTAGATAAATTAGTCAATAAATAAATTAATGCAAATAAATTAGTATATGAAATTCGCAACTAACTTATGACTTGATTAATATAACAATTATTGGGTGACAGACCAAGCAGATCTGAATGATACTCAAATCCCAATTAACACAATAAATATATATATGTTTGAATTAAAAATAAAAAAATTACGCATGCAAAGAAAATCAAATTAAGAAATTTACTTCTTGAAACTTTCCAATTCCACCCATACCAAATCCTGCTTTTGCAATTTGTTTTTGGCGTCTTCTTCACTTTCACCATTATCACATACTTGATCCATATCCATCAGTTTTACTTTAAATTAATTATCAAATAAAATGTTATAGTACTATTGTAAAGATCTAAGTATATGTGGTGGTCACATCAAGCACAAAATTGTAAAACGGAAAATTGAAAAGATTATAAATATAAGGGTGAGAGAAATGATAGATATGCGGTAGTCGATTCGAAGAGGAAAGTTCACGACAATTGATTTTTTATACAATATATAGAATTTGTAAGTAGTATTGCATATCTTTCAATGATGATTAGCCTTTTTCTCTTGGATCTGCAACGGTTCTCGAATGAGACCAGTGTGGGAAAATAATTTTTTTTCTGTGGTTCTAACCCCTTCTATTTGGTAGAAATTTATAATGCGGGGCGATGTATCCAAGAAAACGAAATTTATAACGTGCGGCGATGTATCAAAGAAAATGAAATTTATGACGCGGGGCGATGTATCCAGGAAAACGAGATCGGACTATTTCGAGCCGAGCCGATTGGTTGGACGTCGGCGGCACGCGCGTGTGGTGAAACTTGACACCCCCAAGGGACCCAACCCTTATCCAAATTTTGGATTATAATGAGCAAAAATTTCTTTATTTTTCTATTTCATGAGATTAACTCCAATTGGAAAATAACGATCAAAATTTTGCTTTGACCTTGGTTTTTTTTTTTTGGTTTCCCAAGGGTTTTAATCCCTTTCGAGGCGCGTCGGGCACATAATATGGGAACCTCTCTCAACAGGGATTCGAACCTGAGTCCGCTACTTTGTAGTGACTAGTCCCTTCCACTAGACCAATCACCTGTTGGTTTTGACCTTGGTTTTTGCGATGGTATAACAAAGGTAAAGGCGGAGGAATATTTTTTTTAAAAATCATCATTTAAAATTTCTCAGCCCGCGATGGTGTAAAAAACACCGATGAACCCAATACGTACTAGTCTTTCATCTATATTATCAAAACTATAAAAGTTAATGTACATTTGGACAGAGATGCCTTACTAGAACTTCGTACTCGGTCCATGGTCAATTTGCATTAATCACCTTAAAAGTTAGGTTTTGATATATAACTTGATTCATTGAGTTTAGGTTAAGCGGTTAATTTCTACAAATTAATATATAGGAAATTTATAAAAAAACTCAAAATTAGACTTTTTGGTTTTTTTTAATCAAACTACGAATTGTTAGGTTTGACATATAATATAAATTCCAAAATTACCTAATCGGTCTTAATACGAAAAATTGATATGACTTGATTCGATCTTACTGACACTTACACCTCTAAGATAGCGGAACCCGTTTTGTGGCATAGTTGCGAAAGAATAATGATACTACTATATTATATATTTTATTATTTTAACAATTAAGAAGTTAACTTTATTAACGTACATTAGTTTATAATTATATCTACGATACTTGTATTTTTTCTAAGGAGTTTTAAAATTTTGTTATAAATAATTAAAAGCATACTCTTATAAAAGTATAAAAGTAATCGAATAAAATATTGATTTTTTTAAAGAACATATCGAGTTATGGCTCCCATAACATATCAGTCGATACTAGAATACTATTTTCTCTCTCCAACTTTGTTTCATCAATATACATCCATAATGTAAATTTGGATTAATATTTTATATTTGTGATATGAATCGGTAAAGGTATTAAACTTTTCGAATTCTTTTGAAATTATTTTAGGACATTTGAAAAATTGATAATTAATGAAAAACTGCCACATATTCGAAAATAAACTACCTATTTCACCACTAGATTTTCTTTACCCCGAGTATGTGCTAGTTACTTAATTTTTCTTAAATTGAGGGGATAAGTGTTAATTTTGTGTCTCAGGGGTGCAAAGTTCCCATTTATCGTGTTTCGAGAGCACAAGTTGTTGAGTTGTTCTTAATTCGAGGGTGATAAGTGTTAATTCTTTTCGGGGGTGCAAAGTGTCCATTTCTCGTGTTTCGAGGGTGCTAAGTGTCAAGGATCCAAAAATGAATTATCTATATTACAATATTACATATATTGCAATAAATATGTTCATACATTTTTTTCCTTGGTGGCTTTAATTATGCTTTTATAATTAACATGAAAATGGTAAAAATCGTCTTATAGCTAATGGACATTAGCAAGTTTACAACATATATACATGGGCTGATAATTTTATCCATAACTTACATAAGTGAGGTATTCCTTGAACTTATTAACCCGATTGAGAGAATATTGTACTCCACTTACGGGCCTATTGAATTTAAATTAGGGCATTTTGACAAAGATTTGGGGAAAAAAAAGGAAAAGATTAATATGGGTCATATTTTGTTGGTCCCAAGTGGTCAGAAGAGGTTTAGAGGGGGGGGGGGTGAATAAACCTCTTTAAAATTTTCTTCCAAATTTTAACTTTAAAACTTATCTCTAACTGAACAGACTAAGCTGATCAGAGTAGTAAGTTACAATTCTGTTCGCGAACAAATCTTTGAACAGCTTTGTTGACCACTCGTCTTGTTGGTCCCAAAAGTGGTCAATGAGATCTAGAGGGGGGGGGGGGTGAATAGATCTCATAAACTTTAAAACTTTTTCTCTAACTTTTTCTGTCAGCAGACTAAGCTGATCGGATTCGTAAGTTTACTAAGCTGATCGCGCACAAAGCTTTGAACAGCAGAGTTGACCACTCATCTGATTTCACTAGGCTGATTCAGATATACTCAGAGTTTCAAAACTTGTATGCAGCGGATATATCAAGTATGTTTTTCAAACAAGTTTATCTTTCAAAGTTTTACCCCAGTTTTACAAAATTCTTTTCAAAACATTTTTAACGGTTGAATGCTCTTTTTGAGATATGCAAGAAAAGAATGCAGATGTAAAACACCGATATTTTTATAGTGGTTATATGGATCAAAGTCCTTTAGTCCACTCTTCCAAGTCACACAGATCTTGGTTTATACTATAAACACACAGTTTACAATATAATCTGTTTGCGCCGAACAACAAATGAACAGGCCACAAGTGCGCAGTAAGAAATCACACAGAAATCCTACTCTCCTAAGCTAGATCACTCACATAGATGGATCTACACTCCTCACGCTATTTTCAGTATAGGAGCTCACAAAGAAAACCTACACTAAGAAGCTATATCACTTCACACAGATGGATATACACTCCTTTCTTTTCTCAGTTGAAAGTCACTCAGACAGACAACGCAAGTTCTCTGTTCTTCAACGAAAAGCTTCGTCAACAAATGACTTCGCTTGTGATCAGACGACTCAACTGATGGATCTCGCTCTTAAGATATGATCTTGAATTGTGCAAGTCTCTTTTCGATCTTCAGTTAGTCTTCTATTTATACTCTTGGATTTGAAATTCTGCCCGTTGAAGATATGACAGAATTCTACAGTCCTCGAGTTCTGGTCCCCATTTTCTGGAACGGCTCCCTGCAACTGCTACAGTACAGTCTGCTGTACTTTCTGTCAGTCGCATTTAATGCACTCAGCAGGTTACCGTTGGACAGCTTGCTGACCGTCTTCACTTGGCTGATGGGAGTACTAAGCTGATGGCTACTCGGCTGATTCAAGAATGAACATATCTATCTCTACTCGGCTGATGATCACCAATCTGATCTTTACTGATCTGATATCCCACTCGGCTGATTCGGTCACATAGCTTCCAGACCTTGAGATAGGTTTCACTAAGCTGTTCTTAGTTGATGACTTATCCTTTTGATCTTCAAAACCATTATGGCCTTTTTGTCATCTTCAAAACCTTCTCCAATTTACACCAAAAATTTCCCCCTTTTTGATGATGACAAAACCTTCAACTAAGAACGTCTTCTAAGTCTTCAGATTTGGTCTTCATACCTTGAGATGGAAATTTATTGATCTAATACAACTTAAAAAAATACCAATAGTTGGTTCTTTACCAATAGTTGGTTCTTTTCCCTTTTCTGATCTTTTGCTTAAAGGGTTCTTAGTTGCATCCTTTATCTTCCCCCTTTTTGTCATCAACAATAATACTTGAGTTGCATCTTTTCTTCCCCTTTTTCTCTTTATAGGATTGCAAACTTAGTATGCTGAAGACAATTAGGCGAGTACTAGGCTGATTTAGGAAGTCTTCATTGCTGTTTATCACTCCAGCTTAGAAAGTTCCCCCTAACTTCAAGAATTGATACCACTTATTGGTATTTGTGGTTTGATTCCACTTGTAGTCTGATGCTACTTGTAGTCTGATACTACTTGTATAAATGTAAATCAGATTAGTCAGCTGATATCACTTATTGATGTGATAGCACTCGCTGATACCACTTGATGTAGTACATTCTTGAATAACACTTGGCTGTTGAGTTCCAGTCGGCTGATAAGAAGCAGTCTTTTGATAGCTTCATTTTGACTTATTGAAAACTTCATCTTTATTTAGGAGTACCGCTAGTCGTACACGTTCCCCCTAAGTTCAAGAATCCGTGGTCAAGTAGTCTGATGAGAGTTTCTCTTCAAAGACACTCAGCCGTTGAATTCCAGTAAGCTGTTCTGGGTTAGTCTTCTGATAAATTTCCCCTCAACTTATGAATCCAAAATCAACAAACCATTTTCTTTGTCACATGGTTGACTGATACCACACATTGTTGGTGATACTGCTTGTTGCGATCGGTTGTTGGTCTTTAATACCACTTGTTATTCTTTGATAATCTTCAACTTTTCAACACTCTTGCGTTCCTTGAAATTTCCAAATGTAAAGTCTACCACTTTAATTATACCACTTTGTTGATACCACTTATTTGATATAACACTTGTTGGTACATGCTTGCTGGTGAGACCACTTGTTGAACTTGGTGAAATTTGCAAGGCAGTCAACTCATCTTTGTCATCTCACATGTACTTCACCTGTAAAACAGATGACTATTTTTGGTACCCCTTGTTTATTGGGTCCAACATGGTTAGTATAACCTTTAACATGTGATGATCTAGTGACTTATGTTTTATCATGATGATACCATTTGTCATTATGATACCACTTTCTGGTCATGATTAAAACAGAGCTCATAAGCAAGGTAAGATGCATGAAATGTGTGATAAACATGCATATTAAAATGAGGTAGGCAATCAGCACAGTGAACATGATCAACATGATAATATGAATAAGCATAGTGCATGTCATAATAGTAATTATCATAATGTGATTCAAATTCTTGCCATATAATTCATTTTTGCCTCAATTTCTTACCTGAGTTATTTAATAACTCTCCTTAGATTTAGCAGACTTGTCATTTAAATTATACTCCTATCAGCAGCCTATTCGGTTGATGGGTTTTAGTAGTCTGATTCGTCTTAGGTAGCTTACTAGGTTTCCTAACCTGTTGAGCATCAGTAGACTTGTTCTTTTAAGCCTCTGATTTCTTTTTATTTAGAGAATAATGCAATTTCTTCTTTTAAAGTTCATTTATATCTTCAAAACAAATTGCATACTCAGCTTTTAGAGTTTCATTCTCATGCTCAAGCTTTTTGTAGTCAGCTGATTTTTCGAGGTTTTGCAACCTGAAGTTTCAGTGATCTGATTTGCTCTTTTTAGCAGAGTCACCTCTTCATTAAGCTTGGCAAATGCACAAACAATATTTGAATTTGTAATTCAGTATTTATTCAACAATTCAAATAGTGCATTTAATTAACAGTAGAAGTTACCTCAGTTTCAGAATCATCAGATTCTATGGCAGTTAAGCATAAAGTTTCAGGTACTTCTTCAAATTCTTTATCAGACGACTGGTTGTCTGAATAAGATATGCCGGAGTTTATTAGCTTTGCTGCATCAGCTAACTTTGATTTGCTCTTACTAAGCTTACGCTCCTTTTTGGCACGCTTTTCCTTTTCAGCTAACTTCTCAGATGATGAGTGTGGATGACCTCTGATCAAGAGTCCATACTCTTTGTCATTGTTGTCTCTAAGAATTGCTTTAGAGGAATCCCTGTTTTCCTGAAAATGATCAGAAGAAGATGAAGTAGCATTTTTATATTTTAATTTCATTTTCTTCTTGTAGAACTTCTCAAAATCATTCAGCAGCAGGGTAACGTCGTCAGCAGTGTAGACTTTTTCTGAACTCAGCAGAGTCTTCTGTTTTGAATTATCTGCTGATTTTCTTGACTTGTCTGACGTCATTAGAGCAGCAGTAGGGTCTGAACTGGTTGACACTTCTAATCCCATTCTTGGCATTTGATACTCATATGCTTTTAGGGATGAGAACAGTTCGGAAAGGGAAACCTTCCCTAAATCCCTTGATTCTTCCATGGCTGTCACCTTCATGTTGAATTTAGGTGGCAAAGCCTTGAGAACCTTTGCGGTGATCTCCTTGTTCGAAAATTCTTTACCAAACCTTAGAACTTCATTCAGAGCTTTGGTAAATCTGGTATCCATCTGATCAATTGTTTCACCAGACTTCATCTTGAAATTTTCAAACTCCTCAAGAGCCACACTGAGCTTGTGTTCTTTGATAGCGTCGTTTCCTTCGCTTAGCTCGCAGACTTTATCCCACATCTCTTTGACAGTTTTGAGATGCTTGATCTTCTGGAATCTTTCTTCGTCTACAGCTTTGAACATGATGAGCTTAGCCTTTTTATCAAGGTTTACTAACTTGACTTCTTTGGGAGTCAGCTCATCCAGCTCTTTGTCAACTATCTGATCTGGTTGGCCAGCAACCTTCACAGTCTTCTGAAATCTGAATGGTCCTTTTGTAAAACAGGTAAGCATGTTGTCGTCGTAAGCGGCAAGAAGGATTTCCATTCTGATTTTCCAGTTTTCAAAGTCCATAAGGCCAATGTGAGGAACATGGCTTATGACATCCATTTTTCAAAAAGTTTTTGATTTTCAAAATATGCTCTCTTTTTGAAAATTTTGAAAAACACACCTTTGATCAAGTTCGTTTAATCAGGCAGCTAATTCTAATGAACAACCTGCTCTGATACCACTTGATTGTTACTTAGCTGATTTTGTTAAAATCAGTTTTAATACTTAGAGTACTTGCAGCGAATTTTTCAAAGTGTTTTTCACAAGTAATCTCAGCAGTTTGAAAAATGTTTCCCCAGTTTCATAAACTCCTTTTAAGTATTTTTCAAACAGTTAACTTAATGTGTTTTTATGCAATCAGAAAATATGCAAGTTTAAAAGCAATGTAAAAACACACAGAATTTTTATAGTGGTTATATGGATTTAAATCCTTTAGTCCACTCTTCCAAGTCACTTAGATCTTGGGTTATACTATAATCACAAAGTTTACAGTATACTCTGCTTGCGCCGATTAACAAATGAACAGGCCACAAGTGCGCAGTAGGAAATCACTTAGAAACTCCTACTCTCCGAAGTAATATCACTCACAAAGATGGATATCTACTTCTCACAACACTCAGTTTTACAAATTCACTCAGAAGATGTATTTAGCTTTGTTCTTCAACTTCGCTTTTCGTCAACAAATGACTAAGCTGTTCTTGAGACTTAAGAGTTCTGCTTCGAAAATTCTCTCAGAAAAATGTGTTGCTTGTCTTCTCTTCGTCTCTTTCAGCTATTTATACTTGAGGTTTGAAAAATGTCCGTTGAAGAAAGACAAGATTCAAATTCCTCGAGTACTGGTCCTTAAAATCCGCGAACGGCTCTTTTGCAGTCTGTCCGTACTGTAAACAGTACTATTCTGCAGGCAGCATTAAATGCAGTATTAAATGCACCCAGCTGATGCGAAGCCTTTCTTCAATCATTTGTCTTTAATAACCTTGTACTTCAGTATTTATTACTCCAAGGGGCATTTATTACCGTTGGGAAGACTTTATGATCCTTTCCACTTGGCTGACGAAAGTGCAAGTCTGATGGCGAACTCGACTGATCTCAAACTTGAACAAATCTGATTTGAGTCGGCTGATCTTCATCAGTCTGATAACTTCCTTCAGCAGATCAGAAGTCTTGGACCTTGAAATCTTGACTCTTCTGATGTCTTCTTTACTTAGTCAAAATTCCTTGATAAGCAAATCAGCTGAGTTACTCCATACTTAGCCAATTATGAAGTTTTGGAATTTCATCAAAACCTCCCTTATCAATTTGTCTTGAGGGCCTTCATCTTCATCTTTATCCAACAATTTCCCCCTTTTTGATGATGACAAAACTTCAGCCAAGTACCTGTTGAATACCTAAACTAAAGAATGTAATCCTCAAAAACTTTCTGAGATAGAAAATAGTATGTTGGAATGAACTTGACTTTTTATTGATATGATAAGATTGTTACAAGTACAAGTACAAGTTCTTCAGATGAGATGTCTGAAAGATAGATAAAAGTAAACTGATTACAAGAATTTTATAATTTCTAACTATCAGCTCCTTCATCTGATCCTTCAAGCACTTCTTCATACTCATAAGAAGACTCATCGTCGTCTTCTTCTTCTTCTTCACCAGCTTCATCATCCAGGTCCATGTTTGCTTTGGCAGCTTCCATTTTCTCTTTAAGTTGCTGCTCCCTTAAAGCTTCCATTGCCTTCCTGGCTGATTCTGTATTCTTGTACTTGGTAGGTTCTTCGAACTTTTCAAGATCAATCTTATCAGCAGCTTCCTTTGCTTTGGCTTCCTTGGCTGTTTCTTCCCGTTTATCTTCCCCCTTTTGTCATCATCAGATCTGATGACAGTAGAAGGTGCAACAGCCGGGTTAAGAGCAACTGTTGGAATCTTCATTTCAGCACATAGAGCCTTCAGATTTTGATTTACAACATCATGACTTGCTGTAAGATGATGAATATCAGTGCTGATGACGTCAGTCTGATCATTGAAGTAGTCAATGTTAAGGTTTATAGTTTCAATTTCATTTTGGACTTCCTGTGAAGCTTTTGATACTTCTTGCAACATCCCTAAGTTGATTTCCTTCTCTTCTTTACTGACTTGGATGAAGGTTGCAGTTAAGTCTGCTATTTTGTGCTCAGCTGTCTTTAATGCGGTATGAAGATGATTCACATCACCCTTCACATCTTCAACATTTTTGTTCAAGTCTCTTAAGCTGTGCACTAACTGCAAGGAGTGATCTTGAGGAATAGGAATACTGTCAATTTCCTTCTTGATAATCTCTGCTGTTGCGTCTTGTACAGTTTCCAGCTGAAGTTTGTTGGACTCTGCCAACTCTGCTTTAAGTTCATTCTTCAGCTCCTCTTTGACCTTCATCAGCTGCTTACCTTGCTTCTCTTCAAGTTCCTTCATAGAATTTTCCATCAACGTCTGGAAAGCTTCCATCAGTGATGAGTGTTCATCACCTGATGAAGCAGAAGCAGCAGCATCAACTTCCTTCTCTTCAGTCGCCTGTTGAACAGGGAATTTGTCATCTGATGGTCTTCAGAGTCCTTAGCATTCCATTCTATTGCTAGAGACTCTTCATCTTTCTTTTCTTCAGTCTTCTTATGTTCATCATGATAGAAATAGTGTCCTGCAAGCCAGCTGTATGGCTAGCATTAATTGTAATTAATGAGGAACTATTCAATTTAGATTAATAAATGCACTTTTATTAAATGGTCAACTTTATCTTATGTAATATTTGTCTACGCATAAGGATAGAAGTCCTTAGATCACAGGGCTATGGGACAACCCGTGGACTGATCTCCAAGGCCATGATCTAGAATATATTCAAGAGTCGTAGAATCCAATCGAGATAGGACATCGTTGGATTCGGTTAGACTCTCACTATTGTGTGTACTCCGATGAACTGGAGGACGCTGGGGTCCACGAGCGTGACTGGGATAGTCGACACACATAAGTGGGTGGCTTGCTGGGATGGCAAGCGCACTGAATACCCCAATTAGGAAATAACTCACCATGGAAGCGGTAGTCGCATATCGGGGTTGAAGTTATTCCAATTTATAATAGTATACGAGGAACGATCCCTAACTACTTGAGGTGATAGGGTTTATCTGGTACGAGAACTTCTATATTTTGATATGAGTTCCGACTGACTGGGGACAACCAGAAAGTCTCTGAGGATTCACATTGGGTATAGAGGAACTCGTGTGCAGATTCATATCATCAACAAAGGATCCATTGACTCGACTTGATAGGTCGAGAAATTCTCCTATGGATTTCTGTGAGAAATTAATTCTGATGAAATCCTTGGCCAAGGTAACTGACGACTTTATGTAAGTAGCTCATAAAGAATGAGTCAGAGAGAATTTATTTCGAGATCAGAATGCATATAGTCGAGACGAAACGAAAGGGAAACCGATGAAAGACCATGCCCTTAAGTCTCGACTGGGAGATTGATAAATGGAGAGATTATGTCGTATATGAAAATTATAAATGATAAAAGGTTCACTGAATTAATTCACCAGTGATTGGGCTCCATGGGCTTGTGACTGGACATCGACTGTGGAGTGTGGGAGAATTCCCAAATTAGCAGGGGTGCTAATTTTGGAATGATTGATCGACAGAGTGTTCGATTAATTTAGAGTATTAATTGCTCGAGTAATTAAATAATATTTAATTACAACCCGCGGCCAATTATGTGGTGAACCTACGGGGGCATACACAATACACATGAAGCGAAAGCGAGGAAACAAGAACGAACCAGTCGACTGGGTCAAAATCGACTGGGTCGATTAAATGGGTGGGTCGACCCATGTGGAACGAAATTGGATCCAATTGGAATTGGATCAAGATTATAAATTAAATTGGAATTTAATTTATGAGTAAATTAATTAATTAGGATTTAATTAATTAATGGAATAATTAATTAATTGGACTTGGAGTTTAATTAATTAATTGGGAGATGATTTAATTAATTGGGCTATTTAATTGGGAGATTAAATAAAGTCCTAAAAGATTAATTAAAGTGGGCCATGAATTAATTAGAAGACTTAGTCTTCTAATTAAAAGGGCCATGGCCCATGTAGGAGAATTAGTATCCTAATCCTAGAAGGATTAGGGTATGGGAGATATCTATAAATAAGAGACTAGGTCTCATATCTCACACACAACTCTACAAGAAAAATTGCAAGAGCAAAAATTCTCTCTCCCTCTCCCACCAAATCGGCCGAACCCTTCCAGTGTTAGGAAGAATTTTTCGTCTTCGATTTTTGTTCCCAAATCGTTCCTAAAACCTAGATATTAATATAGCCTATGTTCTAGTCGATTAGGTATATTAATTTTCGTGATATTGTGGTGTATCAATCCGTAGAGGCGCAACACGTGGGGCGCTACTGCAGAGCTTGGATCGATTTCTGTGAAGGAGAGTTCAGAGTTCATTTTAGCCTACAAGGATTTGCAAGGAGACAGGTATAAACGAGAAAACTTATACTGTCATTTATTTATATTCATATATATGCAACTAGAGAATATCCTGGCAAGATTCTTTAAGAGGCCCTAGAAATTTTTTATATTCCGCTGTGCCTAGGGCTGTTTTTCTTACCGAATCCCAACAGTGGTATCAGAGCCAACTCTAGGCTTTGTATATATATGAATTTGCGAATTCTGTGTTTATTAAATCATATGTTTGATTTATGTGGCTAGTTCTTTAACTTTGCATGTTATAGGACGTATGTTTAATTAACTTAGAGTTAATGTTTGATTTTGGATTCGAAAAATTTTATCACGTTAGTTTTATTTTTGGATTGAGATTTAATTGACTGGGTTTGTTTAATTAAATCATAAGTAATCGAAGAAACAATAAAAATTTTTTTTTTATTGGATCCGACTCGCGGTGGCACGCGGCGGTGCGCGGCAGCGCACCGCGGCTAGGCGGCCACCGCAAGCTGCTGCCAACGGCAGCGTGCTGGCAGCACGCTAGCCGCACACGCTGCGCGCAGCAGCAGCCTTCGGGCTGCTGTTTACGCGCTGTTGTGCGCGGCTGCTCGCTGCCGCACGCAGCCGCGTGCAGCGGCTGCTCGCTGCCGCACGCAGCCGCGTGCAGCGGCTGCTGCCGCAGGCAGCTCACGCGCCGCCTTGGTGGTCGCGCGTGGGCTGTCCTACGTGGCAGACCGTGATTGGCCTCGTCTGGTTGATTTCTGGTTGGACTCTAATTCTGCCTATTTTGAAAGTCCTGAAAATCTTGGAGAATTTTGGAAGATTAGGAAACTTGGAGTTTTTGGATAAGGTAGTTACTTTGTTAAACTTAAACACTACCTTAATTAACTAATCTAGTCAAAATAGGATTATCTTGAGAATCTTGGAGATTTGGGAATTTTGGGAAACTTAGAGTTTTGGATAAGGTAAGAATCTTAGAGATTTAGATTACCTTAATTAACCAATCTTAATCAAGATAGGATTTGTAGATTACTTAGAGCTCAAGTAAGAGCTAATTAATCTTAGAGGTTAATTGTTAATTCAAAATTAATTAACTTGGATGAATTTTTGCGAATTAAAATTAATGAAGCCGGTAAATTTACATTATTGCCCTTATGTGAATTTATGCATGTTCTTGAGTGAATATGTGGATTGGTCGATTTTGCCCTTAAGCCCTGTGTTGTTTTTGGTTTATTTAAATTTTGGGTTGTAATTAAATGGGCCTGATTGGTGCCCTTGCTTGCGCAAACAAATGTAATAGAATAGGACCATTTAAATTATGTAAGCTAGGCTTAGATTTGGCTTAGAGCCGAGAAGACCTCATGAAGACTTGGAGATCCACATGGAGGCCCATTTACCTTGGAGGACATGGAGGCCCAATCAAGCTGGATATTACAAGAAGGCCCATGATGTATGGGTTTAAAAATTGTAATAGTTAGGACATTTAATTTTCACCCTAGACTGACCAATTGATTCATCACGTGGCTCGTGATGGATCGCATAGGATGGGCAATCGACCAATCATATCTTGCTAGGTGATGAATGTTTACTTTTTCGCAAATTATTCTTTGATGTATGAGATGCATGCTTAGGATAGAAAACGTAAACAAGATAAGCATAATCTGATGAGACCTCGCACACTTAGAAACCTCCAATTGAACTTAAAATTCAATTAGAATATTAAATCGAATAACGGGCGCATATGAATAGTGTCTATGGTCCGAGCCTATCCAATTACTAGGTCTTAGGCATATTGTACGAATATATCTCGATGTCTCACGAGTCGTGGGTCGAGCTATAGGAAGATAATATGTCTATTGCCTCGATGCACGAGTTTAGTGCCAAGGGAGGGGATAGCAAGGTTTTAGGCGCTGTCTCACGAGTCGTGGGGCGTCTAGGATTGAACTGTTTCTCTTCACGAGTATTGGACATGATTTAACGCTAGTAAATATGGATGTCTCACGAGTCGTGGGTCCATATCGAAAAACGAGGCTAAATGAACTTAAGGGTTAGCTGCGATGGTTAACCGTTGACATAGTCGACCACCAAGTGGATCAAATAGTATGGCCAACGAGTCGTGGGTACTAGGAGATTGCATTTGGGCCTTAAGCCCGCTAGGATATTTTAAATTCCCGAAACTTATGTGGGGGCATAAGATTTTGATTAAAATAGTGGGAGTAATTTACAAATAAAAACCATGTTTGTAAATTGTGCATTTTAAATTAATCTTTCGCGTATTTATTTCTTCTATCGTCATTTTATAGATATGATGTCAAAAGAGCTTAGAGCACTTAGAGATTTGTCCATCTCATCACTTGAACGTAATATTTTAACTGGACCCAACTTGCATTTCTGGACGCATCATTTGAATGGATTATTTGAAGCTGAAAACATATCTTATGTTTTGTCTGTGCCACCACCCATTACTATTTCACATGACGTTCCTGATGAGCTCCGTAAAAGCATCACCAAGTGGAAACTGGATGATGGCTTAGCTCGTGAATACATGTTGGAATATATGTCACTTGATCTGCGTTTGCAACATGAGCATATGGCATCCGCGAAAGAGGTTCTCTCGAATCTCAAATTCCTTTATGGGATTAGAGATGGTCGTCGCAGATTCGCGATCACGAGGGAACTCTTGCAAGCAAGAAAGAGAAGGGAAACTCCTGTCAGAATCCACGTACACAAGATGATTCGACTTCTATCTGAACTCGATGATATGGGTGTCGTGATGGACAATAATTTCCGAGTGGATATTATTCTACAATCTCTTCCTAGATCATATGACCGATTTATCGCGGACTTGAATCTCCAGAGGCGAGAGATCACTGTACATGTCCTGCGACAAATGCTCGAGGAACAAGAAGCTTCTTTTGGAAAGAAAGCAAGGGTTGGCGAAAAGACTGGGCGGCGTTCAAAACCAAGACAAATGGAAACCAGAGCTCCTTACTGCACAAGGTCAAAGGAAAGGATTAAATTCGAACCTATGGAGAGTTCGAACAGGTATATTCCTTGTTGAAGTTAATTTTACAATTAACTGTGCATTTTTGGTGTTAGACACTGACTGGAGTTCTCATCCTTGTAGGTGATGGGAGCATTAAGGAAACTGGAGCCTGAGGATTGGATCCTTGAATAAAGGCAATGGAGCTGGAGCTGCTACCAAGGCCGTAGGCAAAAGTAGATTTAGGTGGTTTGATAAAGTCATTAGGAAACTTTCATTTATGTACCTAGTTTTTTTTTTTTTTTTTTTTTAATGAAAAACCTTTTTATTCATGTTATAGAATAATGTTGATTTTAAATAAAAGCTCCTGTTTTTGTTTTTCATTTGGTACATTAAATTATTGACTTTACATTATAAAACCACCTAAGTTAGTCATGCACGTACAACAAAACAAAAGGAAACAAGATAATGAAATATCTGCCCAATTATGGCACGCTCGACTTGGACATATATCTAAGTCAAGGATTCAAAAGTTAGCATCATCTGGCACGATTGAAATCAATCGCATTGATGAAATGCCGACATGTGAACCATGTTTAAAGGGTAAAATGGCTAAGTTGCCGTTTAAGGGAAACCCTGAGCGAGCCAAGCGAACATTGGACTTAATACATACTGACGTATGTGGACCACTGAGAAAAAGCGCCCGAGGTGGCTATGACTACTTCATCACTTTCACTGACGACTTTAGTCGTTATGGATATGTGTTCTTGTTGAAACACAAGTCTGAAGCCTTTGAGCGATTCAAAGAATTCAAGATGGAAGTAGAGAATCAACTTGGTCATACGATAAAGGCTCTTCGTTCTGACCGAGGTGGAGAATTTCTTAGTAACGAATTTCTGAATTATCTTGTAGAGCATGGAATACTATCGCAGTGGACTCCTCCTGCAACACCCCAGTTAAATGGAGTAGCAGAGAGAAGAAATCGAACCTTGATGGACATGGTTCGATCCATGATGAGTGCCACTGACTTACCTCTTTCATTTTGGGGACATGCCCTCCTCACGGCAACGAAGATACTGAATATGGTACCTTCGAAATCTGTAGAAAAGACACCATACGAACTATGGTTTGGCAAGGCACCCTCATACGCATTCATGCGCATATGGGGATCTCCCGCTTACGTTAAAAAGCTAGTGGGAGATAAATTGGAAACTAAATCCACTTTGTGCAAATTCGTGGGGTATCCGGAAAACTCAATAGGATACGAGTTCTACGATCCTACAAGACAAACAACGTTTGTCTCGAGGAACGCTCACTTCTTGGAGAAGGATTTCTTGGTGGACAAGAAAGAAAATAACGTAGAACTGGATGAGGTCACTGAAGCTGAAAAGGCCTTAGAGGTCGATGGAGCTGACCCGTCACCACAGGCAGTGGGAGAACAAGAGCATGAAAGTGCACCAGAAAGTACACCGATACTTCGTAGGTCAGAAAGACAACATAGAGAACCCGAGAGGTACTACGGTCTGCTGCATGAGACTGGACAGTCTCTAACCGACCCAAGGACTTACGAAGAGGCTATGCTAGACATAGACTCGGGAAAGTGGCGCGAAGCCATGGAATCCGAACTGGACTCCATGCACTCAAACAAGGTCTGGGCCTTGGTAGATCCACCAGTGGGAGTGGCTCCCGTGGGTTGCAAGTGGATCTATAAGCGAAAGCTTGGAGTGAACGGAGAGGTGATTACCTACAAGGCGCGACTAGTGGCAAAAGGATACACTCAAAGACCAGGTATCGACTTTGAGGAGACCTTCTCGCCCGTAGCAATGCCCAAATCCATTCGGATCTTGCTGGCCATAGCTGCGTGGTATAACTACGAGATATGGCAGATGGATGTAAAGACTGCTTTTCTCAATGGAGACATTGATAAGGAGATCTATATGGAGCAACCAAAAGGATATGCATCCAAAGGAGATGAACACAAGGTGTGCAAACTCCAGAGGTCCATTTATGGACTGAAGCAAGCTTCCCGAAGTTGGAACATTCGTTTTGATGAAACAATCCAAACTTTTGGATTCATCAAGAACATGTTCGAACCTTGCGTGTACAAAAAGATCAGTGGGAGTACAGTTGAATTTTTGGTGCTTTACGTTGACGACATTCTTCTCATTGGAAACAATGTAAAAGCATTGTCTGAAACTAAAGCATGGTTGTCTACACAATTCTCAATGAAGGATATGGGAGAAGCATCCTTCGTACTAGGTATAAGGATCTACCGAGATAGATCAAAAGGACTGCTGGGCCTCTCCCAATCCCAGTACATAGATAAAATCTTGAAAAGATTTAGTATGGAAGAATCCAAGAGAGGATTGCTTCCAATGAGACATGGGATTGCACTCTCTAAGTCTATGGCCCCAAAGACGCCTGAAGAGAGAAGCAATATGTCTCGAGTACCATATGCATCCGCGATAGGAAGCATAATGTATGGTATGCTATGTACGAGACCAGACGTAGCATACGCTCTTAGCGTAACAAGTCGCTACCAGTCTGATCCAGGTGAGCAGCACTGGATAGCCGTAAAGGCAATTCTGAAGTACCTGAGAAGGACTAAGGAATTGTTCTTGGTATACGGTGGAGGAGAATTGAAATTGGAAGGCTATACAGACTCAAGCTTCCAATGTGATGTAGACGACTTCAAGTCGACATCAGGATATGTTTTCTGCCTCAATGGTGGTGCGGTTAGCTGGAAGAGCTCCAAGCAGGAAACAACCGCGGATTCAACCACTGAAGCAGAATACATTGCCGCGAGTGACGCAGCAAAGGAAGGTGTTTGGATGAGGAACTTCATCCAGGAATTGGATGTGATACCTAGCATTGCTGAGCCCATTACTATCTTCTGCGATAATAATGGGGCAATAGCGCAAGCAAAGGAGCCGAGATCTCATCAGAAATCCAAGCACGTCCAGAGACGATACCATGTGATAAGAGATATCATTGGTAGAGGAGACATTAAGATGGAACGTGTCGACTCGGAAGATAATACGGCGGACCCGCTAACGAAGCCTCTGCCTCAAAAGGCATTTGAGAAACATCTGCATAAGATGGGACTCAAGAACATAAAAGACTGGCTTTAGGACAAGTGGGAGATTGATAGAAATAGTGTCCTGCAAGCCAGCTGTATGGCTAGCATTAATTGTAATTAATGAGGAACTATTCAATTTAGATTAATAAATGCACTTTTATTAAATGGTCAACTTTATCTTATGTAATATTTGTCTACGCATAAGGATAGAAGTCCTTAGATCACAGGGCTATGGGACAACCCGTGGACTGATCTCCAAGGCCGTGATCTAGAATATATTCAAGAGTCGTAGAATCCAATCGAGATAGGACATCGTTGGATTCGGTTAGACTCTCACTATTGTGTGTACTACGATGAACTGGAGGACGCTGGGGTCCACGAGCGTGACTGGGATAGTCGACACACATAAGTGGGTGGCTTGCTGGGATGGCAAGCGCACTGAATACCCCAATTAGGAAATAACTCACCATGGAAGCGGTAGTCGCATATCGGGGTTGAAGTTATTCCAATTTATAATAGTATACGAGGAACGATCCCTAACTACTTGAGGTGATAGGGTTTATCTGGTACGAGAACTTCTATATTTTGATATGAGTTCCGACTGACTGGGGACAACCAGAAAGTCTCTGAGGATTCACATTGGGTATAGAGGAACTCGTGTGCAGATTCATATCATCAACAAAGGATCCATTGACTCGACTTGATAGGTCGAGAAATTCTCCTATGGATTTCTGTGAGAAATTAATTCTGATGAAATCCTTGGCCAAGGTAACTGACGACTTTATGTAAGTAGCTCATAAAGAATGAGTCAGAGAGAATTTATTTCGAGATCAGAATGCATATAGTCGAGACGAAACGAAAGGGAAACCGATGAAAGACCATGCCCTTAAGTCTCGACTGGGAGATTGATAAATGGAGAGATTATGTCGTATATGGAAATTATAAATGATAAAAGGTTCACTGAATTAATTCACCAGTGATTGGGCTCCATGGGCTTGTGACTGGACATCGACTGTGGAGTGTGGGAGAATTCCCAAATTAGCAGGGGTGCTAATTTTGGAATGATTGATCGACAGAGTGTTCGATTAATTTAGAGTATTAATTGCTCGAGTAATTAAATAATATTTAATTACAACCCGTGGCCAATTATGTGGTGAACCTACGGGGGCATACACAATACACATGAAGCGAAAGCGAGGAAACAAGAACGAACCAGTCGACTGGGTCGACTGGGTCAAAATCGACTGGGTCGATTAAATGGGTGGGTCGACTGGGTCGACCCATGTGGAACGAAATTGGATCTAATTGGAATTGGATCAAGATTATAAATTAAATTGGAATTTAATTTATGAGTAAATTAATTAATTAGGATTTAATTAATTAATGGAATAATTAATTAATTGGACTTGGAGTTTAATTAATTAATTGGGAGATGATTTAATTAATTGGGCTATTTAATTGGGAGATTAAATAAAGTCCTAAAAGATTAATTAAAGTGGGCCATGAATTAATTAGAAGACTTAGTCTTCTAATTAAAAGGGCCATGGCCCATGTAGGAGAATTAGTATCCTAATCCTAGAAGGATTAGGGTATGGGAGATATCTATAAATAAGAGACTAGGTCTCATATCTCACACACAACTCTACAAGAAAAATTGCAAGAGCAAAAATTCTCTCTCCCTCTCCCACCAAATCGGCCGAACCCTTCCAGTGTTAGGAAGAATTTTTCGTCTTCGATTTTTGTTCCCAAATCGTTCCTAAAACCTAGATATTAATATAGCCTATGTTCTAGTCGATTAGGTATATTAATTTTCGTGATATTGTGGTGTATCAATCCGTAGAGGCGCAACACGTGGGGCGCTACTGCAGAGCTTGGATCGATTTCTGTGAAGGAGAGTTCAGAGTTCATTTTAGCCTACAAGGATTTGCAAGGAGACAGGTATAAACGAGAAAACTTATACTGTCATTTATTTATATTCATATATATGCAACTAGAGAATATCCTGGCAAGATTCTTTAAGAGGCCCTAGAAATTTTTTATATTCCGCTGTGCCTAGGGCTGTTTTTCTTACCGAATCCCAACACATCAGTGACATCTTCATACACCATATTAGTGACGGTGCCATCTTCATTAAAGCAGGTTGTCTGACGTATCTGCCTCACAATGATCCAAGGATTGACAGAGGCGTTGTTACCTTGGGGCACTTCACTGAAATCCTTCATTTCCTTGCCAAAGATAACCTGTTGAATACTTGGCAGTTGTGGGAGTTCACTTGAATGTCCTTGCTGATATCTGGACTTCTCAGCCCACTTCTTCAATGCAGTGATAACAGCAATCTTCACAGCCCTTTCTTCAACATTATCAGTCTTCTTTCTTTTGGCAGGCAGGGTGTTCTGTATCAGCTTGGCTTCCTCAAGGGCAAAATCCCTGGCATAGTGATGCATAGCATCCCTAACATAATGAGGGTCCAAGACTTTTTGGATAGAATCTGTCTTTAGCCACTTTAGTACCCATTCCTCTTCAGCAGCTAAATCCTTCAGATTATGAAGTTCAATGATGGACCTGTTCAGCCTATTGTCTCTCCATCTGATATATTTAGGCTTCTCCTGAGTGAACATGGTCTTCAACATTAACTTCTGGTTGTAGTAGGCTAAGGACTTCTCAAACTTTTGGAAAAGCTCTTTGTCAGCATATACTATGTTGTATGCTCTTCGAACTTCAAACTTTTCTTTGGGCTTGGGCTCAGCAGCAGGCATTTTAGGCTTTTTCTTTTCCACTTCAGCCTTGCCTTCACCAATTTTGATGCCACCTCCATGGACAGGTCCATAGGCATCAATTTTGCTCATTTCCAAAACCATGGCCATCTCAGCATCCTCAGCAGCTTTCCTTTCTGCTTCAGACATCTTTCTTCTTGCTTCATCCTTAGCAGCTTGAGCCTTGCTTAGCTCAAGTGCTTTCTTCTCCTCCAACTCATCTTGTTTCCTCTGTTCAGCTTCCTCCCTTGCTTTCTTGTCAGCCTTAGAAATTTTCTTTTTCTTCAGCACTATCTTCCTTTTACCTTTATCAGCAGGAGCTGGTCCAGCAGATGAGATAGGATTTGCAGCAATTGGATGGATGATTTTGACTTCTGGATCTTCTTGAGACTTTGTAGTCCTAACTGATTGAGTAGCTTTACTTGGCAGTAGCTCATCAGCTTTGTCAGTTTCAGCAGCCTTTTTATCATTTTCTGGGTCTTCTCTAGCCACATTTTCTAACTCCGTGGGTTCTTCTATAAAAGTCATCTGCTTTCTAGCAGACTTTTTGGTTCTTCCTTCACGGTAAGTAGAAGTAGCTGTATCTCTCTGTTGGCTTCTTGTTCTTTGAGAGATACCTTCAGCAGGCCTCTCTGCTGATGGAGTTCTTGATGGTGATGCAGGGGATCCAGTCCTTACATCAGCAGTTATAGTTTCTATGGTTTTAGTGGCTTCAGTAGCAGAAGTCACTTTCTCCATCTGCTTGGTTTCTTTCTTTTTAGGCTCATCAGCAGCCTTCTTCTTTTTAGTCTCAACAGCTAGGCTGGCTGTTTTGACTAATCTTCGTTGCCTTTTGGCAGGAACCTCCTTTGGTCCCTCATCATCAGCTTCCTCTGGCTCATTAGCCTTTCTCTTTTGAACTGGCAGGTATTTGTTCATGGCTTGGACTTGTGAATTTCCTTGCCATTCATCATAGTGCATCCCAGATGGGATAGCAGGTAGCTGAGAGTAATTCTGTGGTTGGTGTGAGGTTCTTTTCCTTTCTTTACCTCGAAGAATTCAGCAAGGATGTACCAGATAATCATGGACCAGTTGACTTCCAATCCATAATAAATAGCAGCCATAATGCTGAACCTCTTCATAGTAACAGCATCAAGGGAAAAGGTGCAGTTTTCTATCAGCTTTGACACCATATCAGCCATCCGCTGATACTCGTCCTTCAACTGTCTCTTCTTGATATTTCCAGACAGGACCTCTCCTTCCTTGGCGCAGATCGCCCAAAATTCTTGGTGTTTGGCTTCAGTCAACACAGTGACATCATGACGTCCACTGTTACGGAGCCCAAACTGCTCGTGAAGAACGGCGGGAGAGATGACAACAGATTTGTCACCTACTTTAGCAGTAATCTCCAGCTTAGCGAAATCAACAGTCGCCGTTTTGTAGTATTCCATAACATGGTCAGTCCAGATTATCCCTTCATTGTACTCCATGAAGTTCACCAACGTTGCAGATTTGAACTTTTCCAGAAGTTCCTTCATCAGATTTGTGCCAGATTGGTAATAGGAATCATACACAAGGTACATACCTTCAGCAGCCATTGCAGATCTGTAGAGATTAGAGAGAAAAACGAAGAGATTTTTGCAGAAAAATTGCTCAATTTTCTCACAAGTACTTTTGAAAGTCTAGAATGCGTGAAGAACTACACGACTGATCAGATTAGGATTTATAGAGTTGGGGTATGTCGGTTTCCGTGATATCCACCAACCGTTAGATCCGTTTTCCTGTCAGTGCTGATCGTGCGGCGTCAGTTACGACCTTTCAAATTCAAAAGATATTTAATGAGGAGCGGGAATATATACCGCCCTTCAGTTACTTATAAAAGCGTATTTTTTAAATAAAACGTTTTAAAT
Organism: Penstemon eatonii; assembly: GCA_038501285.1. NCBI lineage: Eukaryota > Viridiplantae > Streptophyta > Magnoliopsida > Lamiales > Plantaginaceae > Penstemon > Penstemon eatonii. The sequence continues at coordinate 61,629,590 of CM076710.1, forward strand.
AGTTCCGCTTTTACTCAAGTGATCAGATGAGTGAAATAAATACTTATCTGATGGACTAATGTCCTGATGACACAGTTGTTATCAGTGAAAGCCAATAGCTGATAACCTTCCTCAGCTGTTTGTCAATCCAGCTAGATAATAAATCTTCATTCTTCAGGACTTTAATCTTCTGTTGAAAACATAACTTCAACTAACTGACATTAACAGATTTCATCTTTTAATCAGAAGTACCGCTAGTCTTACACGTTCCCCCTGACTTTAAGAATTCATAAGTTAACTAGTCTGTTGAGAGTTAATCCTTGAAGATAAATAAGATGAGTAAGCTGTTGAACTTTAGTCTTCTGATGAGTTCCCCCTCAGCTTATGCATCTAATTTTAATAAACCTAGTTCAGCTCTCAGAGTTGAAAACCTTGTCTCACTTAGAGGTTTTGTGAAGATGTCAGCAATCTGATTTTCAGTAAACACATATTGTATCATGACATTTCCTTTCTCCACATGGTCTCTAATGAAGTGATGCTTGATCTCAATATGCTTAGTCCTTGAATGACTTGTAGTATTCTGAGTAAGTGAGATTGCACTTGTATTGTCACAGTAGATTGGTATTCCACTGATCTTGATATTGTAATCTTCTAGTTGATGCTTCAACCATAAGATTTGTGCACAGCAAGCTCTAGCAGCTATGTACTCAGCTTCAGCAGTAGATATGGATACTGAAGTCTGTTTCTTACTCATCCATGAGATCAGACGACTACCTAAGAATTGACAGGCACCTGTTGTGCTTTTTCTATCAATCTTGCAGCCAGCAAGGTCAGAATCTGAATATCCAATAAGTTCAAATCCAGACTCTCTAGGATACCACAATCCCAATTCTTGAGTGCCCTTAATATACTTCAATATTCTCTTGGCAGCTAAGAGATGAGATTCCTTAGGATTTGATTGAAATCTCGCACAAACCCCAACAGAGTACATGATATCAGGTCTGCTAGCTGTTAGATATAACAGTGACCCAATAATGCCTCTGTACTTGGTTATGTCCACTGATTTGCCATCTTCATCTTTATCCAAACGAAGACTTGTAGACATTGGAATAGTAGCTGTAGAGCTAGTTTCCATACCAAATTTCTTGAACAGATCTTTTGTGTATTTTGCTTGGCTGATGAAAATTCCATCAGGCAACTGTCTGACTTGCAAACCAAGAAAATAATTAAGTTCGCCCATCATGCTCATTTCAAACTTGTTCTGCATCAGCTTTGAGAACTTGTCACACATCTGTTGGTTAGTTGAACCAAAAATAATATCGTCCACATAAATTTGCACAAGCAAACTATGTTCTTCCCACTCAATAGTAAACAAGGTCTTGTCAACTTTACCTTTGCGAAATCCTTGAATTAAAAGAAAATCAGACAAGGTATCATACCATGCTCTTGGAGCCTGTTTCAGTCCATAGAGGGCTTTCTTCAGACGATATACCTTGTCTCCTTCTTGATAGACTTCAAATCCAGGAGGTTGTTCAACATAAACTTCTTCTTGCAATTCTCCATTGAGAAAAGCTGATTTCACATCCATCTGATAGATGGTGAAATTCTTGTGAGCAGCATAGGCAAGAAAGAGTCTGATTGCCTCTAGTCTTGCTACTGGTGCAAACGTTTCATCAAAGTCAATACCTTCTTCTTGGCAGTAACCTTTGGCCACTAGTCTTGCTTTGTTTCTGGTGACTTCACCATCTTCATTCATCTTATTTCTGAATACCCACTTAGTGTCAATGACTCTTTGATGACTTGGTCTAGGAACTAAGTACCAGACTTCATTCCTTTCAAATGATTTAGCTCCTCCTGCATAGCTTCAATCCAGTTTGAATCACTAAGAGCTTCTTCAACTTGTTTGGGCTCAATTTGAGATAGAAAGCTGGCAAACATTGCATCGCTTGCAGCAGCTCTCCTTGTTTTTACTTTATCCAAAGAATCACCAATCACCAGTTCAGGTGGGTGATTCTTGAGCCATCTAAGATCAGGTTGCAAATCATAATGTTGACATTTGTTTTGATCTTGCAACACTACTGTTGGAGTTCCAGTAGTAGTCTGTTGAACATTTGTTGTCTGTTGAACAGTCTCTGGTCTATCAGCTGTTTGCAACTCGTCTGTTAGACAATCAGCTCTGTGATTTTGAACAGCACTTGAGTTATCAGCTGGGTTGAGATCAGGTAGTATGATGGGAACATATTCTTCATTTCTTCCAACATTCAACTTCTGTAAATCAGTAGACAGATCTTGATTAACATTTTGATTCTTTTCAGAAGATTGACTTGGTTCATCAAAACTACATGAATGGATTCTTCTATTAGTAATGTTCTTTTGTTAAAAACTCTATAAGCTTTACTAACAGTAGAGTATCCTACAAAAACAGCTTCATCAGCCTTTTCTGCAAATGCAGTAAGGTGATTTTTCCCATTGTTTAAAACATAGCATTTACAACCAAATATCTTAAAATAATGAATGTTTGGCTTCCTGTTGTTCCAAACTTCATATGGAGTCTTGTTTTGGTGCTTGTTGATCATGCATCTGTTTTGGGTAAAACATGCTGTGTTTGTTGCTTCTGCCCAAAATCTTTGAGGCAGCTTAGCTTCAGCTATCATGGTTCTGACAGCTTCCTTCAGTGTTCTATTTCTCCTTTCAGCAACACCATTCTGTTGAGGGGTTCTAGCAGCTGAATACTCATGATGTATTCCTTTGATATTACAATACTCTTCAACAGTAGAGTTTGTAAACTCTGTCCCTCTATCTGATCTGATCTTTAATATCTTTATGCTTTTCTCATTCTGGATCAGTTCCATCAGATTTGTAAGATGTTCCTTGGTTTAACTTTTCTTCTTCATGAAAATCACCCAAGTGTATCTTGAATAGTCATCCACAACAGCTAGGCAGTATTTCTTTCCACCATTGCTGATTGGATCAATGGGTCCAAATAAGTCCATGTGTAGTAGCTCCAATATTCTTCCAGAAGATTGATGCTTCTTGCTTTTGAACGATGACTTGATTTGTTTACCCTTCTGACAGGCGTCACAGAGCTTATCTTTGCTCATGACTGTTTTAGGAATCCCTTCTACCAAATCATTCTTGATTAATCTGTTGATGGTCTTGAAGTTTAAATGATTCATTCTTTTGTGCCACAGCCAACTAACTTCACTTGGTGTTGATGCCACCAAACAAACCTTTGAATTCTTGTCAGCAGAATTCCAGTCGACTATGTAGATATTTCCTTGTCGTCTTCCAGATAAGATTACCTTCTTTGTACCAATCTGTTCAACATAGCACTTATCTGTTGAGAAGATAACTGAATATCCCTTGTCACAAAATTGACTTATGCTCAACAGATTATATTTGAGGCCTTTAACATATGAGACGTCAGATATCTCTATGTTTCCTTTGATTAATCTTCCTTTAGCTTTAATCTTGCCTTCTTTGTTGTCCCCAAAAGTGACTTTTGGACCATCCACAGCAACAGCATCCGTCAACTCATGTATGTTTCCACACATGTGCCTTGAACATCCACTGTCCAAGTATCAAATCTTCTCTACTTTACTCCTACTCCTAATCCTAACCTACAAAACAAAAGTAAAATTGTTTTAGGTACCCTTATTGAGAGGGTCCTGAAGGATTAGTTCCACCTTTGACAACCCAAGATGTTGATGTCTTAGGCTTCTTAGGTTTCTGAGTTTTAACAGGAGCATGAACTTTTTCATTTTTATCATAATTATCAGATAAGTCATGTTGATGATCAGTATGATAAGAGTAATGTTCATAAGCAAGGTAAGGTGCATGATAAGCAGGGTATACATGCATTGGATGAGCAGGTTAAGGTGAATAGTAACTAGGAATTTGAGGTGCATGATACATAGGAGGATATGCAGTAGGTTGCACATAATATGACTCATTTCCATACCAAGCATTTTGATTTTTCTTATTCTTATGCTTCTTTGGTTTACTACTTGCTTGCTCATTAACAGACGACTTAGTTTTCTCACTAGTCTGATAAGTTTTAGCCTTATCAGATGACTTCCTAGGACTCTTCTGTTTAGGCTTACTAGTCTGTTTTCCTACACTAGGCTCTTTGCTCTTTTTAGCCTTAGGAGTTTTCTTCTCCTTTGATACTTTCTCAGGTGAAGCAGGTCTAGCAGTTTGAACATACAGGATGACCTTACTATTGTCAGCAGATATAAATTTCTCAGTATGATTCAATTCTTGCTTATCCTGTTCTAAAGGTATCTTCTGTTTACTAGATGTATGCGTGGATGCAACAGATGATTTCTCATGAGACTCAATAACTTTTTCAAGTTCCATGATTTTTCCTTTACAAACTTCACATTCAGCTTTCAGAGATTCATGTTCTTGCTCAAGCTGTTTATATTCAGCTGATTCTCTTGGCTTTTCAGCTGTGAGTTTCAGTGAACTGTTTTGCTCTTTTAGCAATATCATCTCTTCCTTAAGCTTTTTAAATGCTTCAGCAATAGTAGTATTGTTAAGCATCATTTGTTCAAATGAACTAAATAGTTCATTTTCAAGAGGAGTTACCTCATCCTCAGAGTCATCAAATTCCTTAGCCATCAGACACAGAAGAGCAGGGCTCTCTTCATCAGAAGACTCTTCATCAGAAGTGTCTGAATCTGAATCAGATGAGTAGACGGCAGCTGGCTTTTCTGCTTCTGCTACCATCGCCTTAGCTTTCTGATGCTTTCTTTCTTTTCTGATAATCTTTTCTTCTTCCGTGTACTTCTCAGCTTTGGGATATGGGCAGTCTCTGATGAAATCGCCCAGTTTCCTGCAATTATAGCACATCATTTTGGATTTATAAGAATCTTTATCCTGAGAAGAAGAAGTAGGGTTAGAAGTAGAAGCATTGTTATATTTGTTCTTCATTTTCCGTCTGTAGAACTTTTTGAAGTTGTTCATCAGCAATGCAACGTCTCCAGCAGTGTACTCCTTTTTGTTGAGTAGTGTGGCTTCATCAGATGAGTCCACATCATTGCTTTTGTGAGCTGGCCTTCTTGGATTTTCAGCAGCAACCAGTGCAGCTGTGGGACTTGAAGTTGAGGTTTCTTCAACATCCATTCTTGGCATTTTATACTCATACGCCTTGAGTACGGAGAACAGCTCTGTAAGAGAAATCTTCCCCAGATCTCTTGATTCTTCCATGGCTGTCACCTTCATGTTGAACTTGGGAGGCAGGGCCTTCAGAATTCTGACGGTGATCTCTTTGTCAGTGAAGGTCTTTCCCAGCTTTAGAACTTCATTCAATGTTCTGGTAAACCTGGTATCCATCTGATCAATGGTCTCTCCAGATTTCATCTTGAAGTTGTCCAGCTTCTCCAAGGCAACACTGAGCTGATGCTCTTTGATGGCGTCGTTTCCTTCGCTCATATCACGAACTTTATCCCACATCTCCTTTGCAGTTTTGCAATGTTTGACTTTGTCAAACCGATCATTGTCCAGGGCTTTGGTCATGATGAAACGGCCAACTTTATCCAGATTGAACAGCTTTATTTCTTCCGCTGTCATCTCTGTTAAATCTTTTTCCACCACCAGTTTCAGCTTCATCAACTATAACGGTCTTGGTGAATTTGAATGGACCTTTGATGATACATGTATACATGTTGTCATTATAGGCAGCAAGAAAAATCTCCATTCTGATTTTCCAGTCTTCAAACGACATACCAGCAATGTGGGGAACATGGCTGATACAGTCCATTTTTCAAATAGTTTTTATTTTTCAAAAAAAAAATGCTCTTTTGAAAAGTTATGAAAACCTTTGAAAAACACTTGGATCAAGCTCGTTGATCAGGCAGCTGATTCTAATGAACCACCCGCTCTGATACCACTTGTTGGTCCCAAGTGGTCAGAAGAGGTTTAGAGGGGGGAGGGGGGTGAATAAACCTCTTTAAAATTTTCTTCCAAATATTAACTTTAAAACTTATCTCTAACTGAACAGACTAAGATGATCAGAGTAGTAAGTTACAATTCTGTTCGCGAACTGACCACTCGTCTGATTGTTACTTAGCTGATTTTGTTAAAATCAGTTTTAATACTTAGAGTACTTGCAGCGGATTTTTAAAAGTGTTTTTCACAAGTAATCTCAGCAGTTTGAAAAATGTTTCCCCAGTTTCATAAACTCCTTTTAAGTATTTTTCAAACAGTTAACTTAATGTGTTTTTATGCAATCAAAAAATATGCAAGTTAAAAAGCAATGTAAAAACACACAGAATTTTTATAGTGGTTATATGGATTTAAATCCTTTAGTCCACTCTTCCAAGTCACTTAGATCTTGGGTTATACTATAATCACAAAGTTTACAGTATACTCTTCTTGCGCCGATCAACAAATGAAAAGGCCACAAGTGCGCAGTAGGAAATCACTTAGAAACTCCTACTCTCCGAAGTAATATCACTCACAAAGATGGATATCTACTTCTCACAACACTCAGTTTTACAAATTCACTCAGAAGATGTATTTAGCTTTGTTCTTCAACTTCGCTTTTCGTCAACAAATGACTAAGCTGATGAGTGAGCTGTTCTTGAGACTTAAGAGTTCTGCTTCGAAAATTCTCTCAGAAAAATGTGTTGCTTGTCTTCTCTTCATCTCTTTCAGCTATTTATACTTGAGGTTTGAAAAATGTCCGTTGAAGAAAGACAAGATTCAAATTCCTCGAGTACTGGTCCTTAAAATCCGCGAACGGCTCTTTTGCAGTCTGTCCGTACTGTAAACAGTACTATTCTGCAGGCAGCATTAAATGCACCCAGCTGATGCGAAGCCTTTCTTCAATCATTTGTCTTTAATAACCTTGTACTTCAGCATTTATTACTCCAAGGGGCATTTATTACCGTTGGGAAGACTTTATGATCCTTTCCACTTGGCTGACGAAAGTGCAAGTCTGATGGCGAACTCGGCTGATCTCAAACTTGAACAAATCTGATTTGAGTCGGATGATCTTCATCAGTCTAATAACTTTCCTTCAGCAGATCAGAAGTCTTGGACCTTGAAATATTGACTCTTCTGATGTCTTCTTTACTTAGTCAAAATTCCTTGATAAGCAAATCAGCTGAGTTACTCCATACTTAGCCAATTATGAAGTTTTGGAATTTCATCAAAACCTCCCTTATCAATTTGTCTTCAGGGCCTTCATCTTCATCCTTATCCACCCTGGTCCTTAAAATCCGCGAACGGCTCTTTTGCAGTCTGTCCGTACTGTAAACAGTACTATTCTGCAGGCAGCATTAAATGCACCCAGCTGATGTGAAACCTTTCTTCAATCATTTGTCTTTAATAACCTTGTACTTCAGCATTTACCGTTGGGAAGACTTTATGATCCTTTCCACTTGGCTGACGAAAGTGCAAGTCTGATGGCGAACTCGGCTGATCTCAAACTTGAACAAATCTGGTTTCATGATAAGTTGATGTCCAAATCGCGATTTTGGGAGATTTTTTTTTATTTTTATGTGATTTTCTGAATCGTGATTTTGGAAAATAAATCACACTGTCTTCCTAATCATGATTTTGATTTTTTTACGTGGTCTTTCTAATCGCAATTTTGTTAGGAGTATTTTTTCACCAGCTCTTCGTAATTGATTTAGGACTAGGGGTGGCAATATAGATCCACGGATCTGATCCAAATCCGTCCCAAATTCAAAAGATCCGATCCATAAAGATCCAATTAGGACTATGAACTTTTTACTTAGTTTTCCAAATTGCGATTTAAAAAAAAAATCAAAACATAGGAATATGAACAAATTTAACAAATGACAGCCTTTTGCTTTCAACATACATAATTTAGAAAGTAAACGGAAATAAAAATTATATAGTCGCAAGGGTAAGAGATATTGTAATTAAACTATCCAAGAACATAATGTGGGCTATGATGAGTGCGTTATCGTTAGGGTACTTATTATCGTTAGGGTACTTATTCCTTGTCAAACACGGCTCGCCAATAAGAGGATCAGCAGGTCAGCTATGCTAGTCCTCGATTTGTATAGGGAATCCTAACCTGAATACAAAGACAACTACGTCAGGTTAATGCCGGTGGTTACCCGGCGATAACCCTCCGATGCTAAAGTAAGTATCGAGATAAGGGTAGAGATCGGAGTGTAATTGATAGTCGGAGAGTCCGTCCCTTTTATCTCATTTATGAGGGTTATTTATAGTTTTCCAGGTGCGTCACCGGGTCGAATCACAATTGGACGTTATGGTTCGAATATGGATCCTCAGCAATTGATTCGATCCGATTGTAAGTGGATCAAACATAAGAGGACGTCGGCCACTATGTCGGATAAGTCGAAGAGATCGAGGTCGACGCCGACGTGATGCTTATTTGTTCATAAACGATGTGAATTCGAGGGGGAGGTCCTCGATATTAATCGATTGATCGATGAGTGTTTATCATGACGAAGACTTGGTACATCAAGAGTCCCCCAAGTTCTAGAGTTTGAGGGTAAGTCGAACTCTGGAAATTTGAATTAGTGTTTGTTTGAATTTTTAAATTCTGCTAGTATCATTGGGAGTCCCCCAAGTTCGAGAGTTCGATTGCAAATCGAAGTCTGGGACTTAAAGTATCGGAGTATAATTTCCCGCCATAATATCTATGCTTTCGCGCCTTCGCTGATTTAGGGTTTAATTCGGCGGGCAATATCTATATTAGGGGTGGAAGTTCAAACGTCGCGTCTTTTCAAGGGGTATTGTGCAAATTTGGTGAAGCGGTAGTTTTTGCAGCTATATATAGGTCGTTCTTCCTGTGCTTTTATACTACGGTAAAAAAAATTTGTGACGTCGGAGCTTTATACGTGCATAAGAGAGTTTCATAGAATTCAGTTCTGATATATTAAGACGATGTCGGATAGCGAAGTATCGAGTCCGGAGAGTGTTCATGTGGAGGATGTTGTCGAGTCGGTTTTTGGTGAGGAAGCAAATCGACAGGAAGGCAACGAAGGTGGTATATCTGGAAGTGGTGGGCGGGCTGATGACGACGATGAAGACGAAGAGGAAAAGAGGTTGGCATATCATGAGATTCAAGCCGGGGATTATAAAAAACCCTTGTCGAACTGGCTATCTTCGTTTTCGATTGCGGAGGGTTGGGTTTTGTCGACTCCGAATAAGATACAGCGGATGCACAACCCTCCGAAGAAGACCATAGCTATACACGAGGCATCGATGGAATGCGGATTTTGAGTGCCAATTGCTCCTGAACTGGCTTCGATTCTCAATCAATTGGGTGTCGTGCCTGCCCAGATCGTTCCGAATGGCATGTCGATGATTCTGGGGTTTATCGTCGTCATGAAAGCTCTTAGGCAAGAGCCGTCATTCGGCAACTTTTGGCGTCTATTTACGGTGAAGGAGTCGCCAAAGTCGGGCGAGGGCTTTTATCAGGTCAGATCTAGGGGGAATAAAAATAGTTTTCTCACAAATGCAAAAAGTTCTCATGGGAAGGGATGGAAAGCCCGGTTCGTGTTTCTTAGACCACCAAAGGGGCAAAAGCTAAATATAACATCGTCCTGGCGTATCGGCCCTATCGATGTACAGAGACCTCCACCATCTACCTTGTCGCCTCAATTTTTGGAAAATTTGCGTAGATATTGCCTCAATGTGAAGGTTCTTACCCAAGAGCTGCATCTGCGAACATGTGGGTTATCTTCATCGAAAAGGAGGGGCGATGATCCTTCCTTAGAGGATCTTCTTAGGGGCGCTTTACTCGCGCCCAAAGGGAAGAAAAAGGAGGCTCTAGACGCCGAGATTCAACGTAAGTGGCCGCATGGTTTTAACGCCATGGCTGGACCTAGCTCGGAGAGACAAACTAAGAGTGTTGGTGATTATGAGGCTCGTCGTATCGAGATTAAGCGAGGAAAGAGGACTCGAGTGGAAGAGGAGATGGAAATGAAGACAAGAAATGACCCCGTCGTTCCGAATGTGGATGATAGCGACAACAGTTCGGATGACGATGAGTTCGACCTCAGTTGGTCGATATCTCAATGGGTCGATTCCGAGCACAAGTATCCCGGCGGTTTGGGCTCAAGTGATTCAGTTCTTCAACGAGGTTCTAAGGATGCTGGTTTCAAAAGTTTTATCCACAGCATATTTAGTCGCGATCAGAGGTGGTTGTCGAGGAAGTCTCTGCAGAAAAACCTACATACTTCAGGGCGAGCAATCTCTGCGGTAAGTTTTATTTCTCGACATCACCTTTTCTATCTCTGATAACGAATCATAAACCTGAGGTTCTTTGATCTCTGTTTTATGTCATATAGGTAATACAATAACTATTTCAAGGATACCTCCAGGCTGATCTCGCGCAACAAGAAGTGGAGAAGCTTAAGGCTGAACACGATGTCGCGATAAAAGAACGAGAGCAGCAGCTCGATGAGGCGATTAGACAGCTCAGTATCGCCACCCGAGAAGTCGAACGTGTTCGAGCTGGGTACCCTCCAGAAGCTAGGGTCGTTTCCCCTGACCAACGTTTAGCTATTGTGAAGGAGTTTCTTGCGTCTCCTGTTTATGAGCACCTCGCAGACGCTAGGATGGGAGATTCGTTGGTCGAAATGCATGAGAAGACCATCAAACAATGTCGATATAGAGGTTTTCTTACCGCATATTTTGATCCTTTAATGATAGGGGCGGCGCTCGACGAGCAATGTCAACCCCCTGTGCTTATTGGTATAGATGAAGAAGTCGAAACCGCACGAACGCACGAGTTCGGATGTTTGATTCCATCAGATTAGTTGTAGTTTAAGTAGAAGCTTAGGAGCTTTGTAAGCATAGGGTTTTATCAAGAGTATTTTGATCGTATTGACGAAACGTCAACATCTCGTTTTGATCGATAATTATATAACTTTCTATTTGTCTAACATATCTTTTTGATCGATAAATATGTAACTTTCTAGTCACTTTGTTTTTGAGCACTTCTAATCGAATCATCGATTTTGAGTATTGTAAATGGGCTAATATTTGGGCCAGCTATTCGGAAGGAATGTTATTGGGCCGAAATATTTAATCCGTCCTTTTTAGATTGAACCGCCACGTCCATTCAAAATATTTTGCCATTGGGCGCGCTCTTTGGGATTTTGTCTATATATAGGATGTTAAGAGCTTGACTGTTCACAATTATTGAAAACATTTTGGGAGGATAATCGTCGGAGCCGCGTCGATCAGCGATAGCCTGCCATTTCTTAGTCGGAGTACTCCTTCCCTCTTAGGTATTTCTAACTCTTTTTCTTACTTATGTCTGGTGGGTCTAAGTCTATAGGAAATGAATCTGTCGGGGAAGGGGAAGGTGTGTCGATAGGTTCTGTAAGGCATCCGAAGAAGGAAGTTATGATTCCTTCTAGGTCTAAGTCGGACCGACATCGAACGAAGGAATTATTCAGTGCCATATCGGCGTGTCGTATACGCATGTCGGATGAGTCATTACTGTCGAAATATCAATTCCCATCGGGTTGGGGTATTAGAATGCCGTCCTCGGATGAGAGGATGAACGAGCCTCCGAGTGGTTTTAGAGCTTTTCATATCGATAGTTTGGAAAACGGTCTTCGTTTTCCTTTAGCTAGCGAATTTATCGATATTGTGAATGGTCTCGGGTTGTGCCCTACTCAATTGGTCCCTAATGCTATTGGATACATCATTGCTTTTTGTATAGTGATGAAAGCAATTGGTCAACCTGCGTCTTTTGCTAATTTTTGTGGTCTTTTCGATGTTCGCCCTTCTCCTCAGTCCAACGAAGGTTTTTACTTCGTACGGTCTAAACCCAAAGTTAGGTTTCTTAGTGATCTAAAATCGTCATATGGAAAAGGTTGGAAGAATAGGTTTATTTTCGTTCATGGCCCCGAGAACTACGTATGGAGGACGAGACGTGAATGGAGGTCGGGTGGCATTCTGTTGAGGAATATTCCCGAACCGTCCTGGGGGCCCGACTTTCTTTCTCAGTTGTCGGAGTCGACCTATGACACCAATGCTCTTCTGCGGGAGCCTATTTTGAGTCTAGGAGGAATGTCGATGGCTCCTTTACCTGTCGATTGTCCTACCTTAGGTAGTTTTGATCGTTTTTTGTATTTCTTTAAATAATATATTGATGTATTATCTTAATATATCCATTTGTGCAGAGACAAGCGTAATCCCTATGGCTAATCGTGCTATGAGAGCTATATGGAAGTCTCAAAATATCGTGAAGCCACCCGTGCCCTTGTCTCCGACCACTGCTACCGACAAGGCCCCCAAACCCCTTGGCCACTCGAGCACTGTTCCTTTGCCAACAGGCCATCGAGCGGAGGGAGAAGAAGAAAGGGGTAAGGGAAAAAGGCATGTTTCAGCTGAAGTCGATCAAGCAGAAATTCCTACTCCGAAGAGGGCTAAGCTGGACGATCTACCGACCCCTACGAGCAGTGAGATCCCTCCCCCCGCCGGAGGTAACTTAGAATCTATCCTCGAGGAGCACAAAAGAATGTATGGATCGAGGGCAGCTGGTATCTCGATGATGAATCCTGCAATTTTGGATTCTTCAATCACCCCACAGGCGTGGCATAAATTTTTGTCGACTGTGTCCTTTGAGGACCACGCCACGCTGTTGAAAAAAGATGGAGCGGACATCCTACGCTTACAGGCGTCCCTCCTTCTATCGGTATTCGTCTCTCAATATAGATTTACGTTCTATTTTTCTTTATTTCATACTAATAATGCATAAAAATTTTATTTCACAGTTAGGCCAGACCATCTATTCCTCTGCTGCTCGACAGGATGGTTTGAGGAAGCGTTACGAGAAGAGTAAAGGTTCTAGCTCGCATTTGAAGAAAAATGTTGGTCATCTGGAGGAGACGAAGAAGGAGGTCGATGAAAAGGTAGCTATTCTGGAGAAAGAAGCGACGGCTAAAGGTGGTCGTATCGCCGAATTGGAGGCAGAACTCGAACGGAAGGATCAAGAGTTTGCCATGAAGCTAAAGGAAGAGGTTGCCGATAGCTTTGAATTGGGTCGACGAGAAGGATTGAGGAGTCATAGTGAGGCAACAGCTGCTGAAAGGAAGGCTATCGTTACCGAATTCTTCAACAGCGTTGTCTACGAGGAGTTGGTCGAACGCCAATCCGGGACCGACTTGTCCAAGGTCTTTGAGAAGGGTTGGAAACAGTGTAGGGCTCTCGGCTTCTTGAATGATCGTTTTGATGAGACGAAGCTCAGCGCTACTTCTGATGAAAATGGTGTTCCGCTCGACTTGGATTTTTTGATAGATGACCATTCCAAGGGCGCTCCTGAGGACCATGAATTTGGATTCCTACTCGAGTTGCAAGCGGCGAAGTTGAGAGCTGAGAGTGCTGACCAGGGAGGTGAAGTCCCCAAGACGACCTCCTCCGATCATATTGATCGTCTCAATTTCGAGACCCATAATGATTGTTGACGGCATTTGTTTTGGCCTTGAGTTTGAAAAAAGAAAAAAAAAACTTTTATTTCCTCTAAAACTCGGTTCGTTGGTTATCGAGTCGCGTGTGGGCGGCGTGTTTTGTTGTTTATATGTTGTGTTTAAGAAATGTCGAATATTTCCCTTTTTCACTTAATTAATTGCTTTCAATCTATTTATCTTCATTCTGCTCCGTGTGTGCTAATTGGCTTTTTCGCCATTCGTGTATGTTCGATGAAGGTGGTCTCTTATTTTATCGCATAGTCGGATTGGGTTGATTTAATTTCCATCTAATTTAATTTGTTCGACGTCGCTGGTTCGTTTCCTAATTATCAGTCGAACCATTAAATTCACTGGGTAGTTGAGGCGGTTTGCGCATTAAATGGGAACAATCTCAGCCGTTGATCGTGGCGTTTCTTTGACCGTTGGATATAGTCCGCGTCAGTTACCTTGGGTAGCGTAACAGTCGGCTACTTAAATGCGTTCCATCCTGACCGTTGATCCTGATAAATCTGGGCCATTGGATTGGATTGGCTAATCCTATAAATAGGTAAAGGGGTGACCCATATTCTTCACTTCTAAACTATACCAACATGTTCCTTTTTAGGAAATATCCGACGAAAAAATCCCTCGATAGTTCGATCTTTGAGATCAAGTTATCGAAGGGTCCCTTACCCTATTTTGGGACCTTTCATCTTGTTCGACCTCCAGATCGATATAAAAAATGTTGATATTCTTTTCGATTGGGTGGTATCGGTAAAGGGAGTACTTCAATGGGTGGGCCTCGTTGTTCGAATGGGTGGCATCGGTAACGACAACGAGGTCTGCTCGGGGGCATCTCGGAATCCTCATTGGCTCGGCACTCTGCAACATATGCCGGGTCCTTGGTAATTTCGAGGTGCTTCTGTTTTAGTCGGGGGACAGGGGTGAGGTAGAAGGTATGGCAGCCGATCAGATGGTGGAGGACTTAAAGCGCAAAAATTTTGAGCGGCTTTTTCCTCTTCTGTCACTTGGTCGAAGCAGAGAGACCCATCACCCATGGTCGATTTATTGACTGAGATGGTGTGTGTCTGTCTGGTAAGCATGCTGCAATTAAAAGATCCTCCTGTCCTTCGCTGACGCCGAGGATGAATCGTCCCTTCAAGGCCCCGATCAATGAGAGGAAAAGCTATAGGCGGAAAACCTCCATATTTAAGCCTATAGCTAATCCGAAGTCGGTCGTCATCAGCAGTCCTCGGTCGCCGAATATGTAGGAAAACTCTGGATTTCCTCAACCTAGTCGATTAGCCAATGTAATAGTCTGTATTAGGTTTCTTTATACATTTGTATCCTCAACTTAGTCGATTTCACTTGTACATTTGTATGCATGTCGAAATAATGAAATAAAATATTCATTAATACTTCAATTTTGTCGACTTGTTCCTTTTATTTGAATTTTTATTTTTATTTCCGAATGTGTTTGTTGGTATGGATTTCATGATCCAAGCCTTTATTATAATCGAGATATATCACTGTTTTGCCGACGTTGCTTTTATAATCGGTGTCTTTACTATTATCAAGATATATTGTATACTTAGCTTATTTATAGCCCTTTGCTCCGCAATTTTGATTTTTCGATGTAGTAGTTGATCTCGATTTTTATCTCATCAAGTTTGTCAATGTAATTTATGATCGATGTATTTACCATAATCGAGATACGTTTATCCTCAGTTTATTTATAGCTTTTTGCTCCGCAATTTCGATTTTTCGATGTACGTTTGGTGGTTTTGACGATTTGGAGAATTCCTCTCAATGCCTCAACGGCTATCGAGGTACGTTTGGAGATTTCATCCCGATGCCTCAGCGGCTATCGAGGGACATTGGTGATTTCATCCCGATGCCTCAGCGGATGCCTCAGCGGCTATCGAGGTACGTTTGGAGATTTCGACGATTTGGAGAATTCCTCTCAATGCCTCAACGGCTATCGAGGTACGTTTGGACATTTCATCCCGATGCCTCAGCGGCTATCGAGGGACATTGGCGATTTCATCCCGATGCCTCAGCGGCTATCGAGGGACATTGGCGAATTCATCCCGATGCCTCAGCGGCTATCGAGGGACATTGGCGAATTCATCTCGATGCCTCAGCGGCTATCGAGGGACATTGGCGAATTCATCCCGATGCCTCAGCGGCTATCGAGGGACATTGGCGATTTCATCCCGATGCCTCAGCGGCTATCGAGGGACATTGGCGATTTCATCCCGATGCCTCAGCGGCTATCGAGGGACATTGGCGAATTCATCCCGATGCTTCAGCGGCTATCGAGGGACATTGGCGATTTCATCCCGATGCCTCAGCGGCTATCGAGGGACATTGGCGATTTCATCCCGATGCCTCAGCGGCTATCGAGGGACATTGGCGAATTCATCCCGATGCCTCAGCGGCTATCGAGGGACATTGGCGATTTCATCCCGATGCCTCAGCGGCTATCGAGGGACATTGGCGAATTCATCCCGATGCCTCAGCGGCTATCGAGGGACATTGGCGATTTCATCCCGATGCCTCAGCGGCTATCGAGGGACATTGGCGATTTCATCCCGATGCCTCAGCGGCTATCGATCTATATGATAGTATTAGAAAGTTACAAAAGAGCTTTTTATATTGATTCCAAAATAAAAGAAAGATTGTTCTTCTCCAGGAAATTACAAAAACAGCTGGGAATATAGACAAACTAAAGAAAATTTCTTAAGCGTAGAATTTTCTGAGGTTTCTCCCGTTCCAGGTTCTCTTCACGAGTTCTCCTTCCATTGTGCTTAATCGATACGCGCCTTTTCTGCCTGCTTCGATTACCTTGAAAGGCCCTTCCCAATTGCAATCGAGCTTACCTTTTTGCTTGGATACGTCTACTCGTTTTAGGACGAGGTCTCCTACCTGAAAAGATTTTAATCTTACATTTTTATCGTAAGCCCTTGCCATGGTAGTCTTGTATGCTTGGATTCGGGTGGAGGCTCTTTCTCGCTTTGCTTCCGCCTGATCGAGTTCGAAATTCCTTTTGTCCGCATTATCCGATTCGTTTTACATATCAGTTCTCGGCGATGTGACTTCCAGTTCAGCAGGAGCAACTGCCTCAGAGCCATACACGAGACTAAAAGGAGTTTCCCCAGTTGCAGCTCTTTCCTTTGTTCGATTGGCCCAAATGACCCATGGTAACTCATCGAGCCAAGCACCTCCCGCTTCCGATAATCTTTTCTTTAAAAGCTTTACGATTTCTCGGTTGGTTACCTCAGTTTGTCCGTTTGTTTGCGGGCAACCTACCGAAGTAAAACGCAGATCGATTTTGTGTTTCGAACACCAATCCACTACTCTTTTCCCCACAAATTGGGGTCCATTATCTGAGATGATTACTCTAGGTATGCCAAACCTGCAGACGATCGACCAATAGAAGTTGATTATTTGGGTCTGAGAGATTTGCTTTAGTGGCACCACTTCTACCCATTTACTGAAATATTCCACTCCTACAAGTAAATAACGTTTCTGTCCTCGCGCCATCGGTAGCGGTCCAACCAAGTCTACACCCCATTGATCGAAAGGCCAAGCAATGGATATTGACTCCATCTTTTGCGCCGGTTGATTCGGCATGGTGGCGTGATATTGGCATTTGGCACACCTTTTAGCATAATCATTGGCGTCTTTGACCAAGGAAGGCCAATAATATCCCAGATGTGATATTCGAACTGCTAACGCTCTGCCTCCCGAATGGCTTCCACAAGATCCTTCATGGACTTCCTTTAGTATTAGGTCGATCTGGGGAGAAGCTACGCATTTGTGCAGCACTCCAGAGACAGATCGTCGATACAATTCGTTTCCAATGACTGCATAGCGGGGTGCCCTATACTTGAGTCTTCTTGCTTCAGTGTTGTTTGTTGGGAGGGTTCCGTTCACTAGATAATCGAGTATTGGAGCTTTCCAACTACTGCGATCGTCATCGAGATAGAGTATATCCGCTCCAGGGGGACTCTTCTTGGTATCGATGGCCGGTTTCTCTGAAATCAACAGTGTTACCTTCCGAGTCTTGATTTCTTCTATTAGATTTCCGAACTTGGAGAGAGCATCGGCCCTCGTATTCTCTGTCCTCCTTATATATTCGAGTTGGAATGCATCGAGTCGCGATACCTGCTTGTTGACCAAAGCTAAATATTTGATCATTGAATCTTCTTTGGTTTCGAAAAGACCCTTAAATTGCTTTTCCACGAGCTGTGAGTCGGTGTAAGCAATTAAGTTTTTTATTCCTGTTTCTACTGCCATTTTCAATCCTGCCAGCAGGGCCTCATATTCTGCTTCGTTGTTGGATACTAGAAAGTCTAATTTTAAAGCAAATTCAAGCTCTTTCTCGTTTGGGCCTTGAAAGTAAATTCCAGCACCACCGCCTGTCGACGTTGAGGATCCATCGACATGCAGCATCCATTGCTCCTCCTTTTCTTCTATCGTTACAGTGCTTTCTAGTACAAAATCAGCTAAAATCTGCCCTCTGACCGAGGTTCTCGGCAAATAATCGATGTCATATTCTCCTAGTTCGACTGCCCATTTGATTAGCCTTCCCGACGCGTTAGGCTTCGAAAGTGTTTGCCTCAGTGGTTGGTTGGTTAGGACGATAACTTTGTGCGACTGGAAATAGGGTCTCAATTTCCGCGCAGTAGTTACGATAGAGAGAGCAAACTTTTCAATCTCAGAGTAATTTCTTTCGGGGCCTTGCAAGACACGACTTACATAATAAATCGGGTTGTTTTCTTTTGCTTCCATCCTGACAAGAGCTGAGCTGATCGCTTGTTCGGAAACTGCAATATAGAGGTATAGATCTTCATTGTCTTTTGGTTTGGCCAAAAGGGGAGGTGACATAAGATAGGATTTGAGTTCTTCGAATGCCTGGTCGCATTCTTTCGACCACTCGAACCTCTTTGCATTCCTCATTATTTTGAAAAAAGGGAGGCTCTTATCTGCCGAACGAGATATGAATCGATTGAGGGCTGTGATTTTTCCAACTAGCCTTTGTACTTCATTTAAGTTCCGAGGAGCCTTCAAATCGATGACCGCTTGTATCTTTTCTGGGTTTTCTTCAATACCTCTCTCGTTTACCAAGTACCCAAGGAATTTTCCTGACCTAACCCCGAAAGTACATTTGGCTGGGTTGAGCTTCATTCCATATTTCCTCATTATGTCGAAAGCCTCTTTAATGTGTTCCAGATGATCTTTCTCGTTTAGGCTTTTGACCAGCATGTCGTCGACATATACTTCCATCGATTTCCCCAACAAGCCTTCGAACATCTTAGTCACCAGCCTTTGATAAGTGGCTCCTGCATTTCTCAATCCGAAGGGCATTACTTTGAAGAAATATACACCCATTTCGGTAATAAAAGCTGTCTTGTCTCGATCCTCTAATGCCATAAAAATTTGGTAAAACCCCTGGAATGCATCCATCATACTCAAAATAGCACAGCCAGCAGTGGAGTCGACCAGGGAGTCGATTCTCGGAAGCGGATATGGATCCCTCGGACATAGTTTGTTAAGATCCATAAAGTCGTTACACATTCTCCACTTTCCTCCTCCCTTGGAAACTAGGACGACATTGCACAGCCACTCCCTGAATTGTATCTCAGCGATGTAGTCAACATCTAGAAGTTTCTTCACTTCCTCCTTTATAATCCTGTTTCTCTCTGGACCAAAATTTCGTTTCTTTTGTCTCGCTGGTCGAGATGACGGATCTATATTGAGTCTATGGACAATAATCTTCGGATCTATTCCTTGGAGGTCAGTGGTTGACCAAGCAAAGACATCCACATTTTCCCTCAAGAATTCGATCAGCTGAGTTTCGAGCCTTTCAGATAGTTGAGTGCCTATCCTCGTTGTTTTCGATGATTCCCCTGGTACCAATTCGATCAATTTATGCCCTTCGGAAGGTTCAATTCTTTCGAATTTTCTCTTTTTGGGATTCATCTCCTTTTGCATCTCGCTTTTTTCAGCAAAACACGTTTTCTTTACCTCGTCCACCTCGACCGGTGCCGATGGACTATTCTGCTGCTCCGCTGGCGACTTTTCGTTACCGAAGAAAGAGTTTTCTTTTTTATACTGTTTGTCTAAAGATACCGTGTAACAGTCCCAGCCTTCCCTTAGATTTCCTCGAACTTCTCCTATCCCTGGAGTGGTCGGAAATTTCATCTTCTGGTGGTAAGTTGAGATAACGGCCTGGAAACTATTTAAAGCCGGTCTTCCCAATATGACATTGTAGGCACAAGGCGCGTCGACAATAAAAAATTTAATCATTCTCGTTCTCGAGTTTCCTTCATCTCCCAAGGAAAACGACAAAGTGAGTGTACCCTTGGGAATAACTTGAGCGCCTCCAAAACCCACAAGTGGGGTAGCCACTGCGTCGAGAGGAGTCGGGCCGAGATCCATTCGCTCTAAAGCATCTTGGAAGAGGATATTTGCCGAACTGCCTGAATCTATTAAGATTCTCTTAACAGTAGCTCCCGCAATTTGTGTTGTGATCACCATAGGGCAGTCTGGTACATCCTGGTTGTTGAATGGTATGAAATTGGGTTGTAGGTCAGACTCATCGAAACCGATCATTTTGTTCTGCTGGGTTGGTTTTATCGAGAACACTTCCCTTCTTTTATTTTGGGCTCTATCTCTTATAACTCGAGACACTACCCTTCTTGAATTTTTACTATCTCCCCCCGCCGGGCCTCCAGAGATCATATTGACTATTGTTCCAGGTTGTGCTCTTCTCAGCTGGTCTTCTCTATCCTTCGAGCGTTGCTTTCTTCTAGCGGGGGATCTCAAACGTGACCTGTTGTCTTTCTGTCGATTTCTAGGTTGCTCATTCCCTGACGTCTTTACATACCCAGTGAGGTGCCCTTCTGCTATCAATCTTTCAATCTCGTCTCTAAGTTGATAGCAGTCATCAGTATCGTGTCCTCTCTGTCGATGAAATCGACAATACTTTTTTGAGGCTGGGTAGTCCTTAATTGGAGCCGGTTTTCTCAGCAGGTTGTGGTCCTGGATCGCGAATAAGATTTCGGATCTTAGCTTTTTGAGGGGAGTGTAATTATCGTAGTATTCTTTGTTCGACCTCCCCAACCCTTGTCTTCCTGGATTGTGATTTCTCTCTTCTCTATATACCTTTCTGTTTCTACCTTCATAAGACCGATTGGGTTGCGGCCCCTCGATTGGTCTATCAGGGATGCCAGACGACTGTCCCTCTTCAGGCTTCGTCAACCCAAAGAAGGTTCCTCTCAATTTATTCATTTCTTCTTCATTCATGTATTGATTTGCCATTTCCATCAATTTTTCATATGTAGCGGGGTTTTCTCTTACTATTGCGCTGGCGAATCCTCGATTCAAAGTGCTTTGGAAAAGAACGGTAATTAAAAAATCAACTCTTGGCATTTCAACCTTAAGGAGCTCATTGTTAAACCTTCCCATGAAACTTCTGAAAGTTTCTCCCGGGTTATGTATGATTGAATATAAATGGTTTGCAGGGGGTCTGACCGCCCTCTTACTACCAAACTGACTCATAAACTTGTCACAGAGTTGGTCATAGTCGAAGATAGATTTTTCCTCCAATCTTCCGAACCAGGATTGAGCCATTCCGGCTAGTGTGGTGGAGAATGCCTTTGCTGCTACATTATCGGAGATGCCGTGAAGCTGCATTTGGAGATTAAATGAGGCCAGGTGTTCATCAGGATCTTCCGTTCCGAAGTAACGGGGTAACTGAGTGGGCAATCTCTTGTCGAGAGGCAACCTTTCAAAGAATATTTCTTCACAAAATGCTGATTTCCTTAATCGAGAGTTTGATACTGGAGGTTCATTCTTCCTTTCTTGTTTGTCTAACTTTTGGTGCAGCGATCTTACTTCTGAGGCCAATTTGTTGACCTCTCTGACTGATTGCTCCTGCAAGTCTTCTTCCGCGCCATGCCTGACCTGATGTTGATCGGCTCGACTGATTGCTTCATTTGCCTCGAATCCTGTTCGTGCACCAAAGGCGGCAACATGCGGGGGTCGTCGAGTTTGAATGGCGGTTTCTTTAATCTCCGCGAGCCACTCCTTTTTGGATTCATCGAGAATGGCTTTTAAATCGTCTCTTGTAAGCTGTATTATCGGAGGAGCCGGTGGTCTTGAAGCCCCGGCCTCGACATGAGGTGCTGGATCAGGATCACGAGTTATTAAATTATCTCCTTGACCCTCTCCATTTTGATCGCGATTTCCCTCCTTTTCTCGCGCTTGGACTGTTTTTGATCTTGTAGTCATTTTTTCACGTTTTCAAAGTTATGTTTCCCACAGACGGCGCCAATTGATGAGTGCGTTATCGTTAGGGTACTTATTATCGTTAGGGTACTTATTCCTTGTCAAACACGGCTCGCCAATAAGAGGATCGGCAGGTCAGCTATGCTAGTCCTCGATTTGTATAGGGAATCCTAACCTGAAAACAAAGACAACTACGTCAGGTTAATGCCGGTGGTTACCCGGCGATAACCCTCCGATGCTAAAGTAAGTATCGAGATAAGGGTAGAGATCGGAGTGTAATTGATAGTCGGAGAGTCCGTCCCTTTTATCTCATTTATGAGGGTTATTTATAGTTTTCCAGGGGCGTCACCGGGTCGAATCACAATTGGACGTTATGGTTCGAATATGGATCCTCAGCAATTGATTCGATCCGATTGTAAGTGGATCAAACATAAGAGGACATCGGCCACTATGTCGGATAAGTCGAAGAGATCGAGGTCGACGCCGACGTGATGCTTATTTGTTCATAAACGATGTGAATTCGAGGGGGAGGTCCTCGATATTAATCGATTGATCGATGAGTGTTTATCATGACGAAGACTTGGTACATCAGGCTATAGTTTAGATCACGAACTATAAAGATGGAATCTATATAAAAGAAGACAAAATCCCATTTTCTATAATTTCATAAAATGAAAAAAAAAAAAAAAAAAAAAAAACGACCTTTCGTCCTCATCTTCCTCTTCATCGTCATTGCTATCGTCATCTTCTTCTCCACAAGCTGATAATGACCACAATCGCTTGGCCTCATCTTGATGAGAAGAGAAATCCCCAGTGCTTTTATGGGATTTACATTAAATCCCAAAATAAGTGTATTATGTTCCCTCCGTTTCATATTAATGGGCACATTTGTCAATCAAATTAATTGACATGTTTGGGTCTTCAAAGCGTTTCTTTTTCTTTCAATTTTACCCATTTCTCAAATTGAAGTTAAAAGAAGTCATCATTATTATAGAAAAGTATTTGAGATATTTTACCATAAAAAATGTAATGGTGAGATTTGTGTAAAAACAACAAATGTGCCAATTAATGTGAAACAGAGGGAGTATTAATTTATCATGTAGTTAGTTACTTTGGGTTCGGTTAAGCCCAATGTTATTAAAACCGGACCCGACCGGTTCGATCGCGAGCCGGAGGTTGGTCCGGTCCAGTTTATCCCCTAAAACCACTTACTCCAAAAATCAGTTTGAACCGGTGAACCGGTATGGACGGTTCGACCCGGTTCTGATTTTTTTTTTTTTTTTGATTTTTTAATTTTTATTAATGTTAAAAATAAACTAAAAGTTATTGTAAAATGTGGAATTTGAACACCTAACCTCTAGAGTAAAACATAACTTCCTTATCATTTGAGCTACATCATTTTTGTTGAATTTTTAGTACAAATTAAAATTTATAAATTATAGAAACTTGTAGCCAAATTTATTTATAAATTAGATAATTAACTCAAATTACCGTTATGATATGAGTTAGATAAATATTATATGATTTAATTTTAGTATATTATAAAAAAAAATTATATTTTTAATCAATTGTAGAATAATGTTTAAATTTTATGCATATTACATATACTTTAAAATTAAATATATTTATTACATTATTATGACGTCATCCGGCCTGACCAACGGTCCGACCGATTCGACCAGTAAAACCAGTTGCCAGTCGGCTCATTGGTTCATTGTCCAGTCTGGTTCTGAAAACTTAGGTTAAGCCCGGTATGAAAATTTTCCCCTTCCCTTTTCTAAAACATAGTTTGAGTATAAGTATCAAGTATCAGTTCATCAAAGAAATTATAAAAGGGTATTTGAGACATTTTACTATAAAAATGTAATGATGAGGTTTGTGTGAAAACAACAAATGTGCCAATTAATGTGAAACGAATAGAGTATTAATTTGTCAGATAGTTAGTTACTTTGAGTTCGGTTACGCCCCATTTGAAAAATTTCCCCTTCCCTTTTCTAAGTATCAAGTATCAGTTCATTAAAGAAATTAAAACTTCCTCTTCCTTTTAGTATATAAGAACAAAAATTGCAAACGTGTTTCCAGATAAAGTTTCACTTGCTTGCCGACTAACTTTGCTTTTCTCTCTCTCTCAAGACACGTAATAAGTATAAGTACTGTGTATTTTTCTTTCAGGTGTAATTTAATTACCCCGGTGGTCGGCCTATCGATGCACCACAATCTTCATTGCTACAGATATGCAAGAAAATCACAGCATTTGTAATAACGGGCTTATCATAAAAAGGAAAAAAAAACCCAAATAGATATTATCTTAAAGAGTCGCATAATTGAAGTGGTAAGAATGAAATATGAATGAATTATAAAATATTTTGGTAGAAAGACTTGGACACTCAAATCCAAAGCTGAAGTCCAACTCCATCATTGAGATTATGGCACTGGCGTTAATTCATAATCACGGGTTCATTACGTTTTCTTTAAGTTATCTTTTTAGCTAACTAGCATTCATTCAACAAGTAGAAGAGAAAAAAAGGACTGGGGAAATAATTTAGCTACTAACATTCAGTCTTGAACAATTTGAGTTTGAGGACATCCCATGAGTAACTTCATGCTTAACACACAACAGAACAGAGGTTAAATAAGATTGTCAGCTTCCCAAATGTGAAAATCGAGAAGACCAGCATGTTTCTATATGAGATTTGAAATTCTCCATCTCAGCAATTACCTCTTCTTCAGGCCGATAGATTACGTCTATCATTCTCCATATCTGCACAAAACTCCAGTAAAAAAATATTAGAAAGATGAAGCATATAGATTTACAGACATTTGAAGCATTGCACGCAACAGAGCTTCTCGTTACCTGTAAGGTTCCTCCCCCTCCGGATTTTTCTGCATCATCAGACACGCTAACAATTGTCCATGGATCTACTGCATTCCACTGAAACTCAACCACCTTGTCTGTAGAATCTTAGGAAAATTGAAATTTTACCTAATACTTAGAACCATTTTCCAATTCCACCCATACCAAATCCTAATCTAGCAATTTATCTTTAGGGTCGTCTTCACTCTCACTCTCACTATTATCATATGGTTGATCCATATCCATCAAGTATTGTAAACATCAAAGTATATATGTGGTGGTCACAGCAAACACAAAATCATAAGTAGAAAATTGGGTTAATTATGAATAAAAGGGTGAGAGAAATTATAGATATGCGGTAGATGTAGAGGGTAGACTCAATTCGAAGAGGAAAGTTCACGACAATTGACATTTCATATGATATATAACAATTTTAGTAGTATTGTATATCATTCACTGATGATTCACCTTTTTCTTTTGGACTCGACCTGATAGATTTGCATCAATTCTTGAATGAATCCAACGTTGAATGGAGAAATAAAATTTTTTTTTAGTGGTTCTACCCCCTACTGTTTGTAGAAATTTATAATAAGGAGCGATGTATCCAAGAAAATCATGTGGTAATGCGGATCTATGTATCCAAGAAATCCGTGTGGTAATGAAGAGCGATATATCCAAGAAATTTAATATGGGTCACATGAATAATACAAGATTTGTTTCAAGAAAGGTGATGTCATAATCGTAATTTTTGGGAGATTTTTTTTCTTTTTACCTGATTTCCTAAATCGTGATTTTTGAAACTAAATCACTTTGTCTTCCAAATCACGATTTTGATTTTTAACGTGGTCTTCCTAATCGCAATTTTGATATTTTTTACCAGGTTTCCAACTATTGATTTTGGACTAAGAACTGTTTATTTAGTTTTCCAAACCGCGATTTCTAAAAGAAAAAAAAATGATAAGGCCAGTTTTTCTAAAAAATGCGATTACGAAGACTAAGTAAAAAAAATAAAGTTGTTTTATTTCTAAAACCATGATTAGAAAGACCATGTTCAAAATCGCGATTAGGAATACTAGATAATTTTTTTTTTCTTTTAAAATTCACAAGTAGGTTGACAATTTTTTTTCAAAATCGCGATTATGTGGACTAAAATTGTCACAAAATTTTGAGATGTGAGCCTATTTTGGTAGCGTCAGATGTTATGGGGTAAAAATATCAGTCAATATAAGTAACGACATCAATTTTGCAATAATACTTAACTGTCATGTCATCAATTAACGGTGATTTTACCAGCGGTATGAAATGTGTCACAATTTGTTAAAACGATGTAACAAATGTGTTGGACACAAAAAATGGTGTACCAAAAGTAGAAATTGACCTAAAGCGCGTTACCCAAATTACAATTCTCTCGATTACTATTAAATAACGGGCTTTTTGCTAGTTAACTACCTGTGATATGTCTAATGGGCAAATTACCTCATTGTGAACTCAAAATAGGCAATTTAACTCACTGTGAAATGAAATAATGAGCAATTTACCTCTTTGTGATATAAAATCGGCAATTTACCTCCCTGTGAAATGAAATAATGAGCAATTAACTCTCTATGATATGAATTAATGAGCAATTTAGAGGGAGGCAATGTACTTCTTTTATAAAAATACATGGAGGTAATTTGTCATTTTCTTATCACAAGGAGTTAAATTGCCTATTTAAGATATCACATAGAGATATTTTTCCCTTTTATTTATTATAGGGAGTTAAATTATCTATTTATAATAACACATGGAGTTAATTTACTATTTACTCATTAAATAACCGTTACAACAAAAATACTCGTTCAACTTATGTTCGAGAAGACT
The DNA here is from genome assembly GCA_038501285.1 of Penstemon eatonii. Classification (NCBI taxonomy): domain Eukaryota; kingdom Viridiplantae; phylum Streptophyta; class Magnoliopsida; order Lamiales; family Plantaginaceae; genus Penstemon; species Penstemon eatonii. The sequence continues at coordinate 61,655,996 of CM076710.1, forward strand.
CATTTGCATCGTAGTATCGTGTGCACCTTTCATTTTGCCTATTCAAATGTGGTATTTTGTCCTCAAATTCTAGGTGGGTTTGGTTGTACTTGGCTAGGTACACTTTATACATATCTTATTTATAGTCGTAGAAAAGGATTAAGATGTTTATTTGATAGTTTATTATATTCTTGTTTCATATCTTTCCTAGTGATTTATGTTTAACTTCTTTAATTTCATTTAACCCAATATGTACTAGTCTTTCTTAAGAACATATCGAGTAGGGCTCCCTTAACATATCGGTCGATGCTAGAATACTCATTTCCCTCTCCAACTTTGTTTCATCAATATATATCCATAATGTAAACATGGATTAATATTTTATTTTTGTGATTTGAATCGGTAAAGGTATTAAAATGTTTCGAATTCGTTTGAAATTCTTTTAGGGCATTTGGAAAATTGATAATTACTAAAAAATTGCCACAGATCCGAAAATAAATTACCTAATTTACCCCTAGAATTTTTATTACCCCATTGGTCAATTCTACTGAAAAAAAGGAGGGTGTGTTACATAATTTTTATTAATTTTAGGTTGATAAGTATTAATTTTATGTTTTAGGGATACAAAGTTTCCATTTATCGCGTGCAAATTGCTGAGTTGTTCTTAATTCGAGGATGCTAAGTGCTAATTCTAGTTTGTGGGTGCAAAGAGTCCATTTCTCGTGTTTGGAGGGTGCTAAGTGTCAAAGATCCAAAAATGGATTACCTATTTTCCCCTAGGTTTTTTTACTCTAATGGTCAACTTTGTCGGAAAATAAGAGAGGATGCAAAGTCCTGCATTGTTCATATTTTGGGGAAACAAAGTGCTAACTCTGTATTTCAGAAGTACAAATTGCCTAATTCTCATATTTCAGGGATGCATAATGCAAAAAACTAAATATTCGCGTTTAAAGATTTAATATCCAAATCACAAAAATCTTTCATTTCAAGAGGAAAACATATATTAATTACTAGTCTTTTTCAAGTTTCCAAAATTAAAAATGCATTGTCAAATAAGAGCTTCCTAATCAACGGGTTGATTAAGCCCAATTGAGAGGATATTGTATCCCCACTTGCGGACCTATTGAATTTAAATTAGGGGATTTTCACCAAGATTTAAGAAAAAAATGTAAAAGCTTAATATAGGTCACATGAATCATACAAAATTTGTTTCAAGATAAGGTGATGTCATAATCGTGATTTTGGGATATTTTTTTTTTCTTTGTATGTAATTTTCCGAATAATGATTTTGGAAAATAAATCACCTTGTCTTCTAATCACCATTTTGATTTTTTTGCGTGGTTTTTCTAATCGCAATTCTAATATTTTTTACCAAGTCTTTCAAATTGATTTAGGACTATGAACTCTTACTTAGTTATCTACATCGCAATTTAAAAAAAAAAAAAAAAAAAAGATAAAGGCCAGTGCTTCCAAAATGCGATAACGAATTGAAGTCCAAGTAAAAAAATTTAGTTACTTTGTTCATACATTTGACAATATTACTTCGAATACATTTGACAATATCTATTGCAACAAATATGTTTAGTTCATACATTTTTTTCCTGGGCGGCTTGAATTATGCTTTTATAGTTAATGTGAAAAATGCCAAAAATGATCTTATAACTAATGAACAATAGCAAGTTTACCGCATATATACTTCAGCTGATAATTTTACCTCATAACTTACATCAGTGAAGTATTTTTTGGATTTATTCAACCCAATTTCGAGAATTCACCCCACTTGCGGGCCTATTGAATTTAAATTAGGGGATTTTCACCAAGATTTAAGAAAAAAAAGGAAAGCATAATGTGGGTCACATGAACCATACAAAATTTGTTTCAAGATAAGGTGATGTCATAATTGCAATTTTGGGAGATTTTTTTTCTTTTTACGCAATTTCCCAAATCGTGATTTTGGAAACTAAATCACTTTGTCTTCCAAATCATGATTTTGATTTTTTAACGTGGCCTTCATAATCACACTTTTGATATTTTTTACTAGGTCTTCCAACTATTGATTTTGGACTAAGAACTTTTCCAAACCGCGATTTCTGACAGGAAAAAAAAAAAAAAAAGATAAGGCCAGTTTTTCTAAGATGCGATTCAGAAGACCAAGTAAAAAAATAAAGTTATTTTCTTTCTAAAATCGTGATTAGAAAGACCATCTTCAAAATCGCGATTAGGAATACTAGATATTACAATATTTCTTTTCTTTTCAAATTCGCAATTCGGTAGACAATGTTTTTTTTTAAATTGCGACTAGGAGATCAAATTCGCGATTATGTGGACTAAAATCGTCACTAAATTTTTAGATGTGGGCCTATTTTGGTAGCGTCAAATATTATGGGGTGAAAATATCAGTCATTATAAGTAATGGCATCAACTTTGCAATAAAACTTAACTGCTATATCGCCGCTTAATGGTGAATTTTAATGGAAATACCAAATGTGTTATAATTTGTTAAAATGGTGTACAAAATATGTTGAACTCGAAAAATGGTAAAACAAAAATAGAAATCGACCTAAAATAGAAATTGACCTAAAGAACAATATCAAAATTGCAATTCTCTCTATTTGTATTAAATAACTGTTACAACAAAAATTCGCATTCGACTCATTTGCATCTTAATTAGCAAATTCTCGGTGGGTTTCATTTATAAGTATTTTGCAAATGACTTATTTGTTGTCATTGCGAAGATAGTATAATATATCTTATTTCTAGTTGAAGAAAAAGATTAAGGGGTATATTTGATAATTTCTTACATTCTTATTTCATATATTTCTTAGTGATTTATGTTTAACTTCGTTAATTTATATCTATATTTTGTATACCAACAGGTGATTGGTCTAGTGGAAGGGACTAGTCACTACAAAGTAGCGGACTCAGGTTCGAATCCCTGTTGGGAGAGGTTCCCACATTATGTGCCCGACGCGCCTCGAAAGGGATTAAACCCTTGGGAAACAAAAAAAAAATATCTATATTTTGTATTATGTAAACTGAGAAGAAATTGAAATAACTGGAGTAAATTAATAGAGAATTGTATTGCAAATTGAAAATTGAAAATACATACATATACTAAAAACGCTAAAGCACTTTTCTAACTACTATGATCATTACATATGTTTAATTTGTGATTAAAAAGACTCTCTCTTTATGAGTATTTATCTCTTTATGAGACTGTATCTACCTTTTAATGAGGTTTTGCTTTTAATCTCTAGGGTTTATTAGATTGTTAAATCTTCTCTTCATGTGCTTGGTTTTTCTGCAGGGTTTACTCTTATATCTCTAGAGTTAATGGAAGACGTTCTCAGCCGCCTACGAACAGGTTTGAAATTGACTGAAGAAGAGGATGAGGAGACAATCCCGCCTGAGGAAGCGTGGAATAACATAAACTTGGACTCGGATCTTAAACTAGTGGGTAGAATTTTAGCGAAAAAAGATATCAATCTCGAAGACCTAGAACGAACTATGTCTAAGGTTTGGAGTCCAGTTCATGGTATCACGGTGGAAAAAATAGGAGAAGGGCGCTTTATTTTCTCTTTCAAACATAAGATGGATTGGACGAAGGCTTGGGAGGAGGGTCCTTGGTGTTTTGATAAAAATATTATTATTTTGAATAAGATTGGAGATGATGAAAACCCAAGGAACATTAATCTCGATTGGTGCGACTTTTATATACATGTTATTGGATTACCGCTTCGTAAACGGAATAAGATTATGGCTTCTCATATTGGTAATACGATGGGTGTGTCAAGAATGGGATTTACGAAGGATAGTTATCTGGTTTCTGGGGATATTTTGCGAATCCGGGTTGGATTAAACGTGACTGAACCACTACGTAGAATAATGAATTAAAATCGGAGAGGGATGAAGTTTTGGAGATCGGTTTTATTGTGGAGCGGCTGCCTAATTTCTGTTACTTTTGTGGCCATATGGATCATGTTTCCGGAGGTTGTAAACTGAAATATGAACTCTCGCTAGAAGAAAAATAAGGTGACACACCTTATGGTGCTTGGATGCGGGTTACAACTCCTCAAACAAAATTAATTCAGAAACTAATTAAGGAGTTGGGTGATGTTGATGGGTCGCAAGACTTAGCCGGAGGTTCTACTCCACCTTTGAACGGTGGAAGTCCGGGAGGATCAGTATCTACGACGACCATGAAGAACAGACCGAGGGGCAATTTGGTCATTAATCTGGAAAAAGAATCTCTTAATTCTAGGAGTGACAAAAGTATAGGTAACGAATCCCATAATTTGAGCATGATTCCTTTTAAACAAGTTAACGCTTTTGGTAATCCGAGTGGTGAAAACTCGAGTTACGGGTTTTGTGTGCAACAAGTTCCGGGTGGGACGGGTATTGGTCCAAGTTTCAAGTTGAATAACTCAATGGACTTGTCTCCTCTTTTTCGGTCGGTTCTTAAACAGGGCCCTTATGGCAATTTGATTAACATTTTTGAGACTGAGTTAACTGGTCATAATTTACCACTGGATGCGGGAATAGAATTAATGCATTTTGAGGCGCAAGCAATTGAAGGAAAATCCCCTAGGGGTCGAGGGCGAGGCAAGGGAAGAAAAACTAGCCCGAGTCGTTTGGACCCAAAAACTGGTTCCGGTGAAAAAAGGAAAAGAAAGGAAACAGATAGTAACTCTAGAACTATTATTTCTAAAGGGAAGAAAAAAATGGTGATAACGTCGGATATGGAGATTTCTGATGATGATAGGAAGCACAAACAATTGATGATTCGTACTCCGGGAAACCCTTTCTCAAGTAAATTAACGGTGGAAGCTGCTACGCAGCCCCGCCGATCACAATGAGTTGCCTCGTTTGGAACTGTCGAGGGCTGGGGGGTCCTGAGACAGTTCGTATGCTCGGAGACCTTATCCGAAAAAATAACCCCCACCGCATCTTCCTTTCAGAAACCAAAATGACTGCTAGGAAGTTGAGGCTGTTAAAAGAAAGTTAGATTTTTTTTGGTGTTGCGGTTGCTGTTTGTGGTTTGTCAGGTGGCCTCGCCTTATTGTGGTCTAAGGAGACACAACTTCGTGTTCAAAGTTTTTCTTATAATCATATAGATGCTCATATATTTGACATTACTAAACATTCGTCATGGCGTTTTACGGGGTTCTATGGGATCCGAATGATTCGAAAAGATATAAATCATGGTAGCTACTTAGGCGTTTATCTTCGTTTTCTTCTTTACCATGGCTATGTGCTGGAGATTTTAATGCAATGTTGTCAAACTCTGAAAAAAACGGAGGGCAAGTACTTTCTTTCAGTGATATTTCGGCTTTCAGGTGTTTGGAAGACTCTGGTCTCTCCGACTTGGGTTATATGGGTTATCAATATACTTGGGAAAATAACAGGGACCCCCCTGATTTCATTGAATAGCGCATTGATAGAGCGTGTGGCTCAGACAGTTGGCGAGCTATGTTTCCTAAGTATAGGGTGGTTCATTTAGATGGATTACATTCAGATCACTTGCCTATCCGTATAAATTACATCATCGGAGTAGGAGTCGACGCAGCAATAGACAGAGGGATTTCAAATTGAAGCTATGTGGTTGAAAAATGACGATTGTGAAAAGATTGTTGAAGAGAGTTGGGGTCCGAGTATGGAACAACTGGAAAATCTAAAACACTGTCAAGAAGAAGTGACTAGACTAAAGGAGTGAACAAACGAGTGAACACACGAGTGACTAGACTAAAGGAGGAAATTTTTGCACTAAAAAAGGGGACACGTACAGCTGATGTAAATGAACAGATTCGGCTTTTGACTTTTGAATTAGATCAATTGTGTGACAAAGAGGAGATGATGTGGAGACAACGAGCAAAGGCTCATTGGATGCGTGAGGGTGATAAAAATACCAAGTTTTTGCATGCAAAAGCTTCAGCTCGGCGTAAGAAAAACACAATTGAGGGGCTGCATAATTCATCAGGAGTTTGGTGTGAAGATGAGAGAGAGAGACAGAAGATATTATCTCTGACTATTTTCGTGATATTTTTACATCAACTAAACCTACGGAAGAACAACTAGCCGACGTTCTTGAAGCTATTGAACCAAGAGTGGGAAGAGACATTAATGACTCGCTTGTAGCTGCCTATACTTATGAGGAGGTTAAAAAGGCGTTGAATGAATGCATCCCTTGAAATCTCTGGGCCCTGATGGTTTTCCGGTCGTTTTTTATCAGAAATTTTGGAGAATAGTAGGAAAGGATGTCACTAAATGGGTCTTGAATATTCTTAACCAGGGAGTGTCACCTTCGGGCTGCAACTTTACACATATTGTTCTTATTTCTAAATGCTCAAACCCGGAGAATATGACCCAATTTAGACCGATCCGCCTGAGCAACGTGGTGTACAAATTAGCCTCGAAATGTATTGTCAATCGCCTGAAACCGTACATGGACTCAATTATCTCCGAGTCTCAATCAGCTTTTGTTCCAGCAAGATTAATTTCAAATAATATTTTGATTGCCTTCGAGGTGATTTGTTGGATAAGGATGAAGATGAAGAGCACTGAAGACAATAAGTAAAGGGAGGTTTTGATGCATTCCAAAACTTCATAACTGCTAAGTATAAAGTAGCTTAGCTGATATCCCTTTGAAGAATTTTTGACAAAGTAAAGAAGATATCAGAAGGGTCAAAATTCAAGGTCCAAGACTACTGATCTGCTGAAGGAAAGAAATCAGACTGGTGAAGATCAGCCGACTCAAAACAGATTTGTTCAAGTTTGAGATCAGCTTAGTTCGCCATCAGACTTGTACTTTCATCAGCCAAGTGGAAAAGATCAAGAAGGCGTCCCAACGGTAATAAATGCCCCTGGAAGTAATAAATGCTGAAGTACAAGGCTTTTAAAGACAAATGATTGAAGAAATGCTTCACATCAGCTTGGTGCATTTAATGCTGCCTTCAGAAAGTACTGTTAACAGTACGGACTGACTGCAGAGAGCCGTTCGCGGAAATTAAGGACCAATAGTCGAGGAATTTGAACTTTGTCTCTCTTCAACGGACATTTTTCAAACCTCAAGTATAAATAGCTGAAAGAGACGAATAGAACATACAACAACAAAATCTCTGAGAAGAATTTCGAAGCAAAATCTCTTAAGTCTCAAGAACAGCTCACTCATCAGCTCAGTCATTTGTTGACGAAAGCAAAGTTGAAGAACAACGCTAAATACATCTTCTGAGTGATTTTGTAAAAAGTGAGTGTTGTGAGAAGTAGATATCCATCTTTGTGAGTGATATTACTTCGGAGAGTAGGAGTTTCTTTGTGATTTCCTGCTGCGAACTTGTGGCTTATCATTTGTTGTACAGTACAAGCAGAGTATACTGTAAACTTTGTGATTATAGTATAACCCAAGATCTGTGTGACTTGGAAGAGTGGACTAAAGGATTTAAATCCATATAACCACTATAAAAATTCTGGTGTTTGATTTTTGCATAAGTTTTCTTGCATATCTATAAAATTGCATAAAACACTTTGGTAACTGTTTGAAAAGTTTATAAAAAGAGTTTATCAAAATTGGTGATAAAATTTTCAAACTACTAAGTTTACTTGTAAAAAACACTTTGAAAATCCGCTGCAAGTAGGGGTGGGCACGGGGCGGGTTTGGGACGGGTTTGGGGTTAGAGATATGGGTATACTAAATTTCGGGATTGACACTTTTCATCCCAAACCCGCCCCGTAATAATTCGGGTACCCGGAAGCGGGTACCCTGATTATTTCGGGTCGGGACAGGACGGGATTACGGGTCCCATATTATTTTTATTCAGTAATTCTTCATCCATCTAATAAAAATAATACAATATTACGGAATTATATTTCGTCATTTTTCTTTTGCTAAATCGTATCACTTTTTAATTCATTAATGCATAAAACATATCATCAAGTCATCATAACGATTATTTCAAATATATCCAACTACGAACAAAAAGTAAAATCATATAATGAGTTAATGATAAAACGTACAACTTACAAGGGATTATGAGAGAATGAGAGTTTTTAACTTTTTAGGATTGACTTAGTGTTAATTACTAAACTAATGTAAGATTTAAAAGGAATATTAGGGTAAAATAAAAAAAGTTCATTTATTAGATAATGTTTGATGAGGGGTAACTTGGATTCAGCATAACTGCGGTCTGGCAAGGTCGGAATTCGCCAATCTCGATCTCATGAGCATAAATTCGAGCCCCAAAGCTCAAGAATCCTACGCTGATTCTACAAAGGAAGCTTAGTGTCCAAAATCACTGTTGGGCCGAGCTCAGGCCCAGGCCCATGGGCTGAGAAACGCACATCCGCGGGTGGTTCACCTGGTTCCAGATCTCAGCTATAAATACCCCAAGCATTTATGACGAGACACAACTTCCCAGCTGCTCTTCCTCCGAGGCTGCTGCTTGGAACTACTTAGGAAGAATAGTATTGGTTGTCTTGTACGTATTTCACCCTCTTGCTTGTACGGCATCCAGTAATGCTCGAATAGGACTCATAATACTTGTAATTTGTACTCAATCATTCCGAATACAAATACTATTGATCTTTTATTTCTACTTACAATCATTAGCATAGCATTTACACCACTCAGATCGAACAAACGAAATCACGTAAGATCAATTGGCGCCCACCGAGGGTCCTTATTCGAGTATTAGATCGAAATATGCCTACTACGAGGAGGAATACATATAACCGAGGAGAGCCTTCTCATGCAGCAGGAGTGCAGAATTCGGTCAATAATGAGCCCGATAATCTGTCGCGTGCGGCTCAACAACCAGAGGTTCCACCGGTTGTTCCGCAGGATAATGTTCCAATCCACACGACAGTTGGAGATCTAAGGTCCATCATAGGCACGATGTGTAGGGAATTTCTGAAGGGGGAAAGGGCTGATCAATCGTCTGTAGATCAACCAGCAGTTCATGGGAGACCTGAAATACCATCTTCGAACATCCAGAGGGAGAACAGTGTACTGCGATCTATATCGCATGCGCCAGCAACAAACCCTCCTCGGGGTGTGCCATCGAGAATCAACGCCCGATCAGAAATTCCGCCGAAATCAGTACATGACGGGGAAGATTCAATAGTAGGGGAGAGCCACCCTTCTGGTGCTGTCAGAGACAAAAAATCAACTTATAAAAGGATTACTGATTCCGAACTGGAAAGGATAGTGCAAGAGGGAGTATCTAAGGAGTTGGAGAAGGAAGGTACGCTGATAGGAATTCCTCGCGGCACTGGTGCTGACAGGCGAGGGGGAAATGTTCCGAATAGAGAGAGTCTACGAGATAGGGAGGTTTCAAACAGTATCATGCGTTGTTCGCCGTTTTGTCAAGAAATACGCGAAGCTCGAAACGCGGAAACAGTACCGACCAGGCTGCCACGGTATAACGGGACTACCGACCCCGGAGAACACATCAACAGCTTTATTAATGTGATGAACTTATACGGACATTCTGAGGACTTTTGTTGCAAGATCATGGTTACTACCTTCGAGGGAATTGCCCTCGACTGGTTCGGGAAGCTGCCACCTAACTCCATATTTTCCTTCGAGGAATTTTTGCGACAAACTAAAACACCAATTTGCTAGTCAAAGGAAACCGAAGTTACCAGCAAATCATTTGGGGACCGTAAAACAATTGGAAGGAGAAACGTTGAGACAATGGTTAGCGAGGTTCAGTATCGAACTTCTCAAAGTTGACACTCCGCAGATCGAATATCTGTCCTCATTAATGTTTGAACTAACAAGGAGCACTCAGTTCGGAAACGCCTTGTGCAGAAAACAACCAAAATCCTTCGAGCGAATTATGGAGATCGCTGAGAAATACATGATTCAGGAAGAAATGAATAAGTTAAAAAGCTCGCATACTGTGAAACTTCCTCTTAACAAGAAACAAGACCGGACTCTTATCCCAAAGCCCAGTGATTATGGAGGATCGACCAGAGGGTCTGTTTGGCAAAGAATCAACACTTATAAGCCACATTTGCTGCCCCATGGATCGAATTCCTATGGATCTCATTATGAACGAACACGACCTCCAAGACCGGGAAAAATTCAGTTTACCGAACTTAACAGTTCAAAGGAAGAAGTGTTAACTGTGTTAGAAGATGGAAACTTGATTCCCGAGGCTCAGAGGATCACTCAGGCCAGGCCAGGTGCACCAGGTTATGACCAGTACTATCGATATCACCGGGCTCGAGGGCACAGCACCGAAAACTATTATCAACTGAAAGTCGAGATAGAAAAGCTAATCGCACAAGGAAAGTTAAAAGAATTTGTCAAAGGAGGCAACCATAACAATCGTTATAGGTCCAGAAGCCCGCGAAAGTTTAATACTCAGCAAAGGCAGGTTCGGAATCAAACGGAAGAACGGTCGAATGGAGTGATAAACATGATCGCTGGCGGACCAGCAGGAGGAGATAGCAGAAATGCTAGGAAAAGAACGTTGAGGTCGATAAGGGCTGGAGTTTCTGCAAAGAGGGAAATTCTATCCTTGGAGTTTCCCTCCATGGAAAATCAAGTTATAAGCTTCAGTGAGGCCGATCGACTGATAACGCCGTGAAAACGTCATTTTTACCTATCTCCAAAAGCCCAAAACATCTTGTTTTGATCCGAGTTTCTGTGTGTCTTCGCGTGTTTTCTTGTCTTTTGTGCTTTTGGCCCTTTGTTCGGCCTTTGTTCGTTTTTGTGTTTTTGTTCTCGCTTTGATCGTTTTCTCCGTGGTTTGTAGGATTTTACATCTTAGAGAGATTCGGAGTTGCGTATCAATGATGCGAGTCGCTCTACCAACCCCGCGAGTCAAGCTTAAGCTTAAAAGGAAATAGAACTCGTAGCAAATTGTACAAGAATGTAGATAGCTGCTCACTAGAACTTGCATAAATATTTCATGGATGATCCAAATGAGCTAAATTTTGGATATGTCATATATGAGTGAGTTAGCTACACTACGGACTTTACGGATCTGCATTTGAAGTTCGGAATCAAAAGATATGCTGCTCGGAAGGAAGTACGGCAGAAAGCTCGCGGCCGCGAGATTCAAGCTCGCGGCCGCGAGGTGAGGCAGTCAGGCTACGGCATAAAGCTCGCGGCCGCGAGCCCTGGCCTCGCGGCCGCGAGGCCTGCTCTATTTTTCAGCGTGTTTAGAGGGTGCTTTTTGTACTTTGCCTTGTATCTCCCACTTGTAAATACAACCTCCTTTAGAGACTTTTTGGCCTTTGTTACTATAGTTTTTGGGGTAACTTAGGCATTTGTGGGATTGAGTTTTGCTAGGTTAAAGGGGAGAAATGTGGAATTCATTAAAAACATACACCATAACTTCACTTCACCTTAGATCTTGCCTCCAAAAAAAAGAAGAAAAGCTTTGGTTGGCACTTGGGAATGAAGAACTCTCACTTGGACTCCCCATTGAAGATAAAAAGGCTTGAGGGAGAAGTTGTTGAAGACCTCAACCACTAAGCTTATTCTAACTATTTCTTACTTTGTTAATTTACACTTATGACTTTGTTTAATGTAATGAATATTGTGTTGATTAATATAAGTAGCTAATCTCCTTTATTCTATGTTTTTATTGATCCTATGTTTGGTTCTTGATTCTTGATTAAATGATGAGTTAATGATTGTTGCTATGCTTGTATACAAGTGTTTGTTAAACTAGTTTGAGCTTATGTCAACTTGTGGTTTGATCAACCATAGGATGAAATGGATTGAGCTTTAATTACTAGACATAGTTGATTAAAGATTAGATTATGAAACTAGGTTGTAAATTGATTTTAGGATAGAAATATACCTAGGTCATTTCATGTTCTTATAAGGTTTGAGAATTAAAGAATCACTTAGGCTTAATCCTTTTAGACATAAATTAGATTAGTCTACTTTGGTAGGTTCGTACGATATCGAAAGATACGTATGAATATTTTATGAAATCTTGAACAACAAACATAAGTGTGGTTGTCAATTGTTGAGTCGTTTATCTTGAATTGAACTAGGTGACGTAAAATCATAGAAGCCTTTACAAATATTAAGTCAAGTGTTAGTTTCCTTAATCATCTCATTTATTTGTAGTATCAAAACAACCACCACTTCACCAAACTCAACTTACAAATCTAAGTCGAAGTAACAAGACGTTAGTTGGTAATTAATTGAACAATTCCTCGTGGGTTCGACACTCCTTATCACTTTATTACTTGTAACGACCGTATACTTGCACGTTTACGCACTCATGTTTGGAGCGCAACAAGTTTTTGGCGCTGTTGCCGGGGAGTTGTAACGATTGTTTGCCAATTTTTATTCTTGTATATCTTAGCTTGGATTTGTTATTGACGTTGTGATCTTTGTCTTCCTGGGTACGATGGCCTACAATGATTGTTATCCAAGGTCAACCGAGAGACTATCACTTTGTTATTGTATGCATTGCATGGGGGAGAGCACAATCGCCGGTTGCCCAATGAGTCCAACTCATTTTCAATATGATAATTCATACATGGGTAATCATTATGAGCCGAGTCCCGCTTACAATGGCTACAATATCGACTGGGGAAATAACCCGTATTATCCAACGAACAATGAGTGGGGAGGTGGACCACACCCGGATATGACGATGACTACCCCATTCATCCAACCGAACTATCATGAATATTCTCAACCTCCGGTAGTGGCACAATCATTTTTGGAAGAAGCATTCACTAAGTTCATGGAGCACACCACCAAATACATGGTTGACAATGATTCTAAATTGGAAGAAATTTCCAAACAACTGCAAGAAAACTCGGGGACATTAAGGGATCTTCAAATACAAATGGAGAAAATCTCACAAGCTTTAAGCATAAGACCCCCGGGAGCTTTGCCGAGTACAATTGAATTAGTTTCTCATAATGAAAGTTTTAATGAACCGAGTGAAATGTTCGAAACAAATGGGCTTCATACTAGAGAGGAAGAACAAGATAGATCGAAAGAGCTTGTAAAGAAAGATAAATTCATCATGGATGAAGGGTCGGATCAAAAGGTCATCAAATATTCTTATGTGGACTTGGTTATCCCCAAAGAAGACAAGTTGATCCACCCGAGCAAAGCAATGTGGATAATTATGGGTAAAGATTACAAGAGATTTGAACCGGGAGATAAAAGTTTTCGATTTGATATGAGGTTCAAATCCGTCCCAAAAGACCGTACAATGAAAAAATTAAAGTGTGGGACGAATTTAAAAGCAAAGAGGCCGGGGCTTATACTTGATCCCGATGGGATCCTATTCGATTATTGGCCACCCTAAAAGAAAAGGGAAGTTTCAAGTCGAGCTCACGACTATAAACAAGCGCTTCTCGGGAGGCAACCCGAGCCTATTGCTTTTTCCTTTGTTGTTTGTGTTTTGTGTTTTGTATTCGTTTTTGTTTTTGTTTTCGTTTTGCGTTTTGTGTTGTAGGTAAATGAGCGCGCATGAAAGATCGAGGATTAATAAGCGTAATTCGAGTGAGATCGAGTGAACGAACCATGGATAGCGAACGGCGTAAGGTGAGTAGTTGGATTAATTGATCAAGTAAAGGAGGAAATTTTTATGTCCAATCCTCGCCGCCACGAGCTCAAGGCTCGCGGCCGCGGAGTGTTGGCAGAAAGTTTATAAAACTTTCTGCCTCACTCTCGCGGCCGCGAGGTTTGATCTCGCGGCCGCGAGGTTTGATCTCGCGGCCGCGAGGTGTTGGCAAAGAGTTTCTGCCTAGCTCCGCGAGACATATTCAAAAAAAAAAAAAAAAAACATTTGAATAAATATAACGGCTCACCAATTCAAACACTCTTCAAAATCAATCCCTCCATCCCATCTCTCACTCACTCTAATCTTTCCAAACTCACACAAAATCGTCTCTCCTCACTCTCAATCAACCAACTCACCAATTCAACTTAAGAAATCCTTTTATTCCCCCACAATCACACCAAAACTGAATTCAACACTCAAGGGTTCGAAAACCAAAATTCTTCGATTCCAATCCAAAGGTAAGTGTGGCTTAACTTGATTGGTATTGTTGTATTGTTATTGCGTTGATTGGTATTGAATTTTTTTTGGGTGGAAGCTCTTGTAAACTTTGAAGAGAATTAGTGAATTGAGGAGTGCACACAAGGTGTTTGATAAATTGCGTGTGAGAAATTTTTACCCTCTTTGCTATTTTTCGATTGTGGAGTTGCCGGGGTATTGGTTTATTGAGGTTGTGTAGTTGCAACATAAGTTTGGGGGAATTTTGCGCATTTGAACTAAAAAGGGAAGAGTACGGGAAAGCAATGGAGCGTGCCCTCAATGCACGAAACCACTGAAGATGGGAGCAACCACGGGAAGCATACATAAAGGGACGTTGGATTTAAATTTACGCAGTCCCGTCGGTTTAAATTGAGCTTACAATGTTTTAATTATATTCTCGTCTTGTGTTGGTTTTGTTATTAACTCTTGAGAGATGTTGGCATGTTTACTCGTTTAAATCTATAACGTTTGCTTGTTGGACCTTATTTAGAGCCGTGCTCGCTCGTTTATCGTTTCGTTTAGTTTTGTTTTGTTTTGTTTTGCTTGTGTTTTTGTCGTGTTCTTGTTTTTGTTGTGTAGTACCTTATTCCGTCATTCTCAATTCACACGATGGGGACATTGTGCATTTTAAGTTTGGGGGAGTAAGGTCACTTGTTGCGTACTAAGTTGACCCGCCAAATTTTTTTCAAATTCTTATTATTATTTGTACATGCTCTACAAAGTTCAAAGCACATTGGCAATGGCTATGATTATATTTATAGTGGATATCAAACTTTAGCGATAATAGGATCTAGGACTCCTTTTGCTTAACTTAGAATCCCTCCAATCCTTAGCTTGGAATCTAAATGTAAGAAGAGCATAAATGGCCTAAGTTTGGGGGAGAAACCCTTTTCGAGAATGAAAAACCTTTGAACACCTAACTCTTAAAAGAAATGAGTAGAGAAGTTGCTAAAATGTACGCACTTCTATGAGAGAAAAGAAAGGCTAAGCCTTCAATCATTAATATCCATTGATCATTTTTGAAAATTACTCTATCTCATTAATCTAGTGCAAGAGTTGAAATAGAAAAATCTATATGTGTGCACAAAAGAAGAAAAGAGAGTGGTGCTAGTAGCCCACAAAAGCAAAATTGCATCAAGTTCGCCATTAGTGCAAGTGTCATATTGCAATATTCTTGTAAAGCACAAAGTGCTATATTATTATTGTAAATCAAAAGAAAAGCAAAGAATGGTGAGAAAAGAGTTAGGAGCTAAAATCGTCAATTAACTCAAGAATAGGGACAACACTCTTAAATTACCTATAACTTAGTCCCATGAAGTGATTTGAGCATTAAGTTTGTAATCTACAGTGAGGAGAGATTCTTTGTCAAACATTAGAAGTCCTTGCAAATAGAACCGATGATTTTGACCTATCGGGACGTATTCACCTAAAATAAAATCTAGCCGAAGCCATCACACACACATGGAGTTTGTTTAAATAATAATTTGAAAGTGTTAAGTTTTAGCATTTCGATCTTAAGTATGCTTGTTTTGTTCTTGTTTTGTTTTCTTTGCTCGAGGACGAGCAAGTGTTTAAGTTTGGGGGTGTTGATAACGCCGTGAAAACGTCGTTATTACCTATCTCCAAAAGCCCAAAACATCTTGTTTTGATCCGAGTTTCTGTGTGTCTTCGCGTGTTTTCTTGTCTTTTGTGATTTTGGCCCTTTGTTCGTTTTTGTGTTTTTGTTCTCGCTTTGATCGTTTTCTCCGTGGTTTGTAGGTATTTACATCTTAGAGAGATTCGGAGTTGCGTATCAATGATGCGAGTCGCTCTACCAACCCTGCGAGTCAAGCTTAAGCTTCAAAGGAAATAGAACTCGTAGCAAATTGTACAAGAATGTAGATAGCTGCTCACTAGAACTTGCATAAATATTTCATGGATGATCCAAATGAGCTAAATTTTGGATATGTCATATATTAGTGAGTTAGCTACACTACGGACTTTACGGATCTGCATTCGGAGTTCGAAATCAAAAGTTATGCTGCTCGGAAGGAAGTTTGGCAGAGATCTCGCGGCCGCGAGATTCAAGCTCGCGGCCGCGAGGTGAGGCAGTCAGGCTACGGCATAAAGCTCGCGGCCGCGAGGCCTGCTCTGTTTTTCAGCGTGTTTAGAGGGTGCTTTTTGTACTTTGCCTTGTATCTCCCACTTGTAAATACAACCTCCTTTAGGGACTTTTTGGCCTTTGTTACTATAGTTTTTGGGGTAACTTAGGCATTTGTGGGATTGAGTTTTGCTACGTTAAAGGGGAGAAAGGTGGAATTCATTAAAAACATACACCATAACTTCACTTTACCTTAGATCTTGCCTCCAAAAAAAAGAAGAAAAGCTTTGGTTGGCACTTGGGAATGAAGAACTCTCACTTGAACTCCCCATTGAAGATAAAAAGGCTTGAGGGAGAAGTTGTTGAAGACCTCAACCACTAAGCTTATTCTAACTATTTCTTACTTTGTTCATTTACACTTATGACTTTGTTAAATGTAATGAATATTGTGTTGATTAATATAAGTAGTTAATCTCCTTTATTCTATGTTTTTATTGATCCTATGTTTGGTTCTTGATTCTTGATTAAATGATGAGTTAATGATTGTTGCTATGCTTGTATACAAGTGTTTGTTAAACTAGTTTGAACTTATGTCAACTTGTGGTTTGATCAACCATAGGATGAAATGGATTGAGCTTTAATTACTAGACATAGTTGATTAAAGATTAGATTATGAAACTAGGTTGTGAATTGATTTTAGGATAGAAATATACCTAGGTCATTTCATGTTCTTATAAGGTTTGAGAATTAAAGCATCACTTAGGCTTAATCCTTTTAGACATAAATTGGATTAGTCTACTTTGGTAGGTTCGTACGATATCGAAAGATACGTATGAATATTTTATGAAATCTTGAACAAACATAAGTGTGGTTGTCAATTGTTGAGTCGTTTATCTTGAATTGAACTAGGTGACGTAAAATCATAGAAGCCTTTACAAATATTAAGTCAAGTGTTAGTTTCCTTAATCATCTCATTTATTTGTAGTATCAAAACCACCACCACTTCACCAAACTCAACTTACAAATCTAAGTCGAAGTAACAAGACGTTAGTTGGTAATTAATTGAACAATTCCTCGTGGGTTCGACACTCCTTATCACTTTATTACTTGTAACGACCGTATACTTGCTCGTTTACGCACTCGTGTTTGGAGCGCAACATCGACCTTCAGATGTTAATTGGGACACAAGTGAAGACGATCCATATTTTTCCATGGTGTTGACATTAAGGATTGCTAATTTTGAGGTCAAGAGGGTGCTAGTCGATAATGGAAGCTCGGCAAACATTATCTCATCGGAAGCTCTCACAAGAATGAATCTTTGTCACCCGCGTCTAGATCGAGTAACCACTCCTTTGGTCGGTTTTGGGGGATCGGAGATCGTTCCGCTGGACCATACTCTTGAGCACGACTATAGGAAGCAAACCAAAAAACGTAACAAGGATGATCAAATTCCTGGTAGTAGATACATCGTTCGCTTATAACGCCATATTAGGGAGACCAGCCCTAAATATCTTCAAGGCAGTTGTATCTACCTACCATCAAAAGATAAAATTCCCGACCGTGGCAGGGGTAGGAGAAATGAGGAACGACCAATACATGGCTTGGGAATGTTATAACTCATCTTTAAGTATCAAAAAGAAAGTGGAGCCCGAACTCCCGGTTAAGAGGAAAATGAGTGAATTGGAGTCTGGATTAAAATCACCGATTCCCGACTGCGAGAAATTACAAGGAAAGAAAGGGAAAAATGTTGACATGAGCGTGCAAGCGCCTGACCACAAAAAAGTAACTTTAGTTCCAGGATCCCCTGAAAAATTCACTAAAATCGGAACGAAATTAAGCGAGGGCATGGAAACCATGCTCATTGAATTTTTACAGAAAAATGTAGACGTTTTTGCCTGGAGTTCGGATGATATAGTGGGAATCGACCCACGGGTGAGAACACATTCATTAAACATCGATCCAAAGGCCAAACCTGTAAGGCAAAAGAAGCGCAATCATGGCCGCGAAAAGGACAAGATAATCAATGCAGAGGTCGATAGGTTGTTAGCGGCGGGTCAGATCAGGGAAATTAAATTCACGGAGTGGTTGTGTAATGTGGTCCTAGTTTCTAAGGGCGAAAAGATTGAAAACAAATGGAGGATGTGTAATGACTTTACCGACCTAAACAAATTATGCCCAAGAGACCCTTATCCATTACCTCGGATCGATATGCTTGTAGATTCCACCGCGGGGTTTGTATTATTTAGTATGATGGATTCTTTCCAAGGATTTTATCAGATTTTCATGAACGAAAGAGACCAGGATAAAATAGCATTCATCACCGAGCGGGGAGTATACTGCTTCATTGTCATGCCTTTTGGCTTAAGGAATGCGGGCGCTACCTATGAGAGGTTAGTCAATATGATGTTCAAAGAGTTGATAGGGGAAATCATGGAAGTTTATGTAGACGACATGCTCGTAAAGAGTATGACGGAGGAGGACCACATCAACCATCTTGATCGATGTTTTGGAATTTTAAGGAAATATGGAATGAAGTTGAATCCTGCCAAGTGCACCTTTGGTCTACGATCGAGAAAGTTCCTCGGATATCTCGTCCACGAGAGAGGAATCGAGGCCAACCCCGAAAAAATTCGAGCAATTACCGATCTACAACCACCAAGAAAGCTCTCAGATGTCCAAAGCCTGATTGGGAAGATTATTTCGTTGAATAGATTCATATCACGATCTGCTGACAAGAGTTTACCATTCTTCAAACTATTGCGTAAATCCAAGAACTTTGAGTGGAATGCAGAATGTGACAAAGCTTTCGAAGACCTGAAAGCATACATAACCTCTCCACCAATGTTAGCCAAGCCATCCGATGGAGAACCCCTATACTTATACGTAGCCGTGTCGGAAGAGGCTATTAGCTCGGTTTTGGTGAAGCTCGATAAGTCTGAGCATAAACCAGTTTACTATTTGAGCAAGTTATTGCAGGGTGCTGAGAAAAATTACATGGAAATTGAAAAATTCGCGCTTGCCTTGGTGGTAGCTGCACGAAGATTGAGGCCTTATTTTCAGACATACAAGATCATCATTTTAACGAATCAACCACTGAGACAGGTCCTATCAAAGCCAGAAGCGTCAGGCAGATTGATAAAGTGGGCGGTCGAGCTGGGTCAATTCGAGGTTGAATATCAACCTCGGGTCGCTATAAAGGCCCAGGTATTAGCTGACTTCGTAGTCGAGTCAACCGGCCTATCGAATGGGGAAGAAGGAGCAATCTCCGAGGTGAGTATGGTCGAAAAAACCAAAGATCAGGTCTGGCTGATGCACGTGGATGGCTCCTCAACTAGGGAAGGAGGTGGAGCAGGAATCCATTTTCAAGGACCCAATGGTGAAGACTTGAGTTATGCTATCACTTTGGACTTCGTCGTTACGAACAACGAAGCAGAATATGAAGCCCTGATCGCTGTATTAGAAATGGCCATAAAGGCAAAGGTAAAATCAATTGTTGTGCTAACTGATTCTGAACTCGTTCATAGACAGGTAAAAGGCACTTACGAGGCCAGGGAGTTCAATATGATCAAATATTTGAACAAGACAAAAGAGTTGATCTCTGAATTCGATAAGTTTGATATTCAACCTATACCGAGGGAGGATAATCTATGGGCGGATCTATTATCGAAATTCACAGGACTTGTCGATGGGAAGAATGAAAGGATAATTACATGGCTACTATCGAATACGTCTGCTGTCGAACTGGATATGACTCCCTCGGTCGACATCATGGAAATCGATGAGCCATGGATCTCTTGGATCGACCCTCTTATTGCCTATCTCAAAGAAGGAAAGCTTCCAGAAAACTCAAATGAAGCTCGAAGGATCAAATACCGAGCGCCATCATTCACTCTAGTTGATAATCAACTCTATAAAAGATCCTCTTCTGGAATTTTATTAAAATGTATCTCTGAAGTGCACTATAAAGCTATTTTGAAGGAAGTACACGAGGGAGAGGCAGGAAGTCATTGCGTTGCTCGGGCATTAGCTCTTAAATGCTCGAGGTCAGGATATTATTGGCCTACTCTTTTCTCTGATTCTGTTGATTATGTGAAGAAATGCCACCATTGTCAAATTCACTCGAATTTAATCCATCAACCGGCTGAACATATGCACTCTATTCCGATCTGTTGGCCTTTTGATAAATGGGGGCATTGATATTGTTGGGCATTTTCCAACAGCAAGAGCTCGAAAAAATTATGTATTGGTTGCAGTAGAATATTTCAGCAAATGGGTTGAATGCGTTGCTCTGACAAAGATCACTCAGTTCCAAGTTATTAATTTCTTATGGAAAAATATTGTCTGCAGTTTCGGGATTCCTAGGATCTTAATATCTGATAATGGAACGCAGTTCGCCGGAAAAAGAATCACAGAATGGTGCGAAAAATTCGGAATACAGCAGAATTTCGCGTCAGTTGGGTATCCTCAAGCTAATGGACAAACTGAAGTCGTGAACAGAGAGATCGTTCGATCCCTGGAAAAACGTCTATCTGAGGCAAAAGGAAAATGGCTCGACGAACTGCCAGGAGTTTTATGGGCCAATAGAACTACTGTTAAAGCTGCAATAGGAGAAACTCCATTCAGTCTAGTTTATGGGTCGGAAGCTGTTGTTCCAGTTGAGAACCTCGTATCTTCTCCCAGGGTCGAATTTTATGATCCCAATGAAAATCGTTCTCTAAGGGAAGTGGAAGTTGATCACGCAGATAGTCGAAGGGATCGTGCAAAGTTGAAAATTCAATCTACCAAATCTAGCATGGAAAAATCTTATAATCGAAACGTTCGAATCCGAGCATTCAAAGTGGGAGATTTAGTGCTCAAGAAAGTGGAAGTGTCGAAGCATGTTGGAAAACTTCAACCTAATTGGGATGGCCCCTTTGTGATCGTTGAGGTTGGAAAGAAAGGTTCTTACAAAATTGCTCACCCTAACCGAGAGGTACTACCTCGAGCATGGAATGCTGTTAATTTGAGAAGATATTATGGAAGATAGTTAAATTCTAGGCTACATCTATTTAGTCATCTCGTTCTGTTTCTTTGTTTCTCGTAATTAAGAAAACTATGTGTTCAATGAAAGTTTATTTCGGCTGAGTTATTTATTCAATGAAAGTTCATTTCGCCGAATTTCCTATTTATTCGTCATATTCTGATAATCTCGATCACTATTCATCTATTATCAATCTCTATTTGTCTCCATCTACTATTTAAAAGGGTGAAAGCTGTTGCTACGACCCTCGAAGATCGACCAAGGGTGAAAGCCGTTGCTACGCCCCTTGGATCAAAAAAATTAAAAATGGGTGACGACCCTTGGGCTAAAAATGCTCTGAAATAACTAAGGGTGAAAGCCGTTGGTATGCCCCTTAGATCGAAATTATTAAATGGGTGAAAGCCGTTGCTACGACCCTCGGGCTAAAAATGCTCTGAAACGACTAAGGGTGAAAGCCGTTGCTATGCCCCTTAGATCGAAATTATTAAATGGGTGAAAGCCGTTGCTACGATCCTCGGGCTAAAAATGCTCTGAAACGACTAAGGGTGAAAGCCGTTGCTATGCCCCTTAGATCGAAATTATTAAATGGGTGAAAGCCGTTGCTACGACCCTCGGGCTAAAAATGCTCTGAAACGACTAAGGGTGAAAGCCGTTGCTATACCCCTTAGATCGAAATTATTAAATGAGATGAAAGCCGTTGCTACGACCCTCGGGCTAAAAACGCTCTGAAACGACTAAGGGTGAAAGCCGTTGCTACGCCTCTTAGATCAAAATTATAATCAGGTTCGATCGAAATTCTGTCACATCTCTTCGGCGCGATTGATGAATTAAAGGTCAAGAATATTATTCGAGCTAAGGAAAATATTCCTTCGAACTTGGGGAATCCCCAAGAATTCTGTGTTAAAAAAAGGCAATATTATTTGAAAGTTGTTCTATGAAGTTACAAGGCTGTGAATCATTAGGCGACGGGGATAAAAGTTCATTTCCGTTAAAGATTTTCGACTTGCCTCATAAATTAATGAAATGGCAGAAGATCGGAGTCAGGATCCGTTAAAATAAAGATAGGAAAAGAATAATGTAAAGATAAACAGTTGCATTTATAAGCTGTTCGAACAATTACAAATGATTTATCGAAATACAGAGATAAAGATACAACAAGAAGATTCGAATTCAAAAATGTTACATTTGTTCCTATCCTACTAAAAATTCTACGAATAAGCTAGAGGTCTTCGAGCCAGATGAGGAAAAATAGGGGAACAAGATTGGATCTTGCCTCCTGCGCTCGTAGCAAATTCAAGACCTTCGTCCATAAACAATGACGATAACAAGCTTAAAAGAAAGACCAGCGGCAAGAAAACAGTTTTCCAGCATTCTTGCTACCGGACCCCCACTAGCTCTCTAAATATATTATCCGGTCAAGGGAAGGAGGAAGCATATCCAATTAGAATACTCATTCCACTAACCGACCGGATAAAGCGACAGGATATCGGAATTCTAACCCGTCTCAGGAGAGATGACTCCAAAGAAGCAGGTCGCCTGCCGGTACCCTAGTCGCAATCCTTTTCGCCTGTCGATACCCTAGTCGAAATTGTTTCCCATATAGGGACGCTGAGGAGCTCGAGAAAAAAAGCTCGAATCCGAATCTCGAACACTTTAATCGCAGAGATCAAGTGGATCATGAAATTGATCGATGGGAGTAAAAACACAACCATGCCGATCGAACGAAACATTTACAGACAAGTAAAAATATGAAGGTAATTTTGGAACTATATATAGGGGGAGGAATTTAGCATCAACGGTGTAGATCTAGTGGGATGAACGGCCACGATACGAGCATTAAACGCTCTGCCCGTCCCACTTCCCAAAAAAAAAAAAAAAAAAAAAAAGAGAGAGAAGATGGAAGAAAGAACAACATTTCGACAATATTATCGTTACAACAAGATTGTGTTACAACGAAGAAAAATCTTAGCAAGCTTATGTTACAACGAAGGAAAATCTTAATACAACTAAACGAAATTATTCTCGGAAAGGATTTTTCGAACTTCAGCACTGCGATCAGCATACCCACGGGTATAAGCTTCCCTCTCCCGAAGCTCGGAATTTTTCTTCTCACGTTCGTAGATATCTTTGAGTCTCTCTAATTCCGAGCTCAACTCATCCTGAGACAGTTTCTCCTTAAAAAATCTATTAGCTTCCAGTGCGCGATCCAGCTCAACCTTCTTCCTGGCCAGCTCGAGAGTAATGGTAGTCCGTTGTTCGATCTCACGCTTTGCCAACGCATAGAGCCCGGAAAACTCTTCGCCAGCCTGAACTTATAAGAAGACGTATCAAGGCTAAAAATAAAGAAACTAGAAAACCAGGATAAGGAAATTAGCAAGAATTACCCGGGCAAGAAAATCCGACCCAGACTGAAACAAGAACGAAGAATATTCTCCGTTTGATAGAATCGCCTCGGAGATAGAGATATTGGCCCGAAGAAGGCTGAGATCGGATTTCTCATGTGATACTTTGTCGAAATGAATTATGTCCCTCTTAAAGGAAGAAACGCCAGAAGGAAACAATAAATTGAAAGGCTCAGCAACCTTCGAAGGCGCGGACCGAACAGGAAAAGATGTGCGCACAGATACATCCTCCCCAAAAGAAACCTTTTTAATTTTCTTGTTTGAGCCCTTGGTTTTCAAGCATGAAGAAAGGGCGACAGTCGAAGATTTACCTCCTCCTTGGAAAATCAGCTTGTCGGAAGTAATGGACTTAACCGGAGCTTGTCTCTTTTTCTTTATATTTCTACCATCATTGGGTTTGAGGGAAGGCACGGAAGGAATTACAAAGACGTTCGAATTTTCATTCATCTCTTGGTTTTCGGATGATTATTCGACCGTAACAATTTCTTGAAGCTCCGATCACTGTGTATGATGTTATCGTAAAGGCAAGGTAAAATGGCCTTAGTATTTATAAGAGACGCGGCATCATGCGAATTACAATAATTGGTAAATCACCACTCCCAAGAAAGATTCGATGACACGACCAAGTATGCAAGAATGACGTTCTAAAGTTCAACAAAATGGTCAACATGGCACTAAATTAAATTCAAGCATCCACCAAATAAAAAAGACAGGAGACTATAAAAACAAATCCGCAATTACAATAGTTCGCTAAGTAAATCCTATTACATGGTAATTGTTAACGGCTGGATTCCTTCACGCCAGAACCATTGTCCGATCTCTCTTGCTCTTTCCCTTCACTAGAATCGCCTTCTGAGCTATCAGAATCATCACTACTCGAGTTGTTTTCTTCTTCATCATTACTTTGCACTTCAGCTGCAGATTTACTTGAGTCGAAAGATAGAGTGCCTTGCTCTCCCTGATCGCGGGAATCCCCTTCAATATCCACATCTTCATCCTCGGATTGCGCTTCGAGCACGTCAGGATTTGGCATCGGCACTCCAAATTCATTAAGAAATGGAGCGAACTCATGGTCGGCTAAGCCCTCGAGCTTGGGAGGAAGAGAAGAAGCCTTATAGTTTTTTTCCGAAAATGTTCTTATAAGGATCCATATAAGGGAGATAATCGTCAATGGTGCCTTGAATCCTTCCGGCTGTGAGGAGCTGCTGAATTCCTTTATAATAAAAGGCTTGATTAACTTCGCCCGACCGCAAACGAACTAAGGCATCAAGAAAGGGTGACTTTAAAAATTCTCTTATGGCGGGAAGTCTGCCTTCTTCTCGGCCTCGAGCATACGCCTGTTCGGATAATGCCTTAGCCTGCTCGAGATCCGATTTCAATTTGATTACCTCTTCCTCGAGGGCTCTTTTTCCGTCAAGATCCTTCTTAGCTTCCTCAAGCTCCTTCTCGACCTCAGATAACTTATTCATGGTATCCCTCAACTGATCAGCCTTGGTAGCCTCTTCCCTCAGGATATCGTGAAGGGCATTCTGAACCATCTGAGACTCCTCGTTTAATGTGGCCAGTCGGTAAGCTTGATGACTGAATAAGTCTCCGACCTAGAGAAGAAAATAAATATTATTGATGAAGCAAATCTTGAGGAAAAGTTAATATATGTAAAAAACTTATATACCTTTTGGAGAGCATAAGCATAATCACCAGCAATCTCAAAGTCGTTTTTAAGAAACAGTGCGGTATTGTCGTCCTTAAATCTCCCGGTCATGAATATCCGAAGAGCCTTATCCACTGCATGTTCACCATCTGGGCCCAAATCGGACTCGATGGTTCCGTTCTCCGGGAATCCAGCAGCCCTTGGTCATTGGAGATGATCCTCTATGAAATCAGCCAGGTCCGGCTCGGAATGGCCTGCCCTGCATTGGATTGGACCCGGTCCTCGACCAAAAGGCTTCACCCTTCTAGAAGACTCGGGGGTATCGCTACTTCTCTTACGAGCCATTCTTGATTCCAGTATCTCCTAAGCTCGGATCTCTTTTAGGGTATAATGGCTGAGTCCCGCCTCGTTCGGATTGGAAGAGCCGGTTGGAAAAACGGATCGAAGATCGAAAGGTCGGAAATGGGAAGTTCCCTCGATCGCAGAATGAGGTTGGGAAGTTCCCGCAATGGCAGTTTAGGGAAAAGTCATCATAGCATTCGAAACCGCGGTGGTATCGACCCCAGGAGCGGATTTTACAACCTTACTGGAAACCTTTGATTTTTGATGGCGAGGTCGACCCAGGTTGCCCTTCGAAAAGGAAACAACAACCGAACCAGCTATCGACGTTCAGAATTTATCAACGATCCCAGCTGTGAAATACAAGGGAATTAGCTTTGATTACAGAAAGATAAATCGAAATGAATATGATAATTTGACATACCCAAAGTGGAAGGAGCAACAGCAGGGTTGACCTCACCTTCGACCGTTCCAGGTTGCTCGGATGGATTATTATTCGGAATGATCAGAGCTTTTCCATAATTGATCTCAGGCACAGGAAAAGAGCACGAGCTGAGCCCAGCCAAACGCAAAACCGCCTCTTGAGTCATCAAAGGAGTCTGATGAAGGTCAGTTCGAAGGGATTGCAGGAACTCATCCGAGATCTCATGGCCCATTTTTCCCCTAAGACGTCGTCCGTCATAGATCCACGACTTCGCTCCGGGCCATATGTGTGGAATAGGCTCGGGATTATCCGCAGAAGGTGAAGAGTCTGGGCCACGAACAAAAAATAATTCCCGTTTCCAGCCTTTTGAATAGCTACTGACATTGGTCGACAAAATTGATATATTCGGCCTCTGAGAAAAGTATACATAACCGGCGTTCGAAGCCGTGGAGGAGCTGATTTGGAAAATTCGCCAAAAATTCTGGAAAGCTGCCTTATTTCCTTTAGCTTTCATCAGGACGCAAAAGGCTATTATAAGCCCAATCGAATTCGGCATTATTTGAGAAGGAGTAAGCTTAAAAGCTTCCAGAATGCTGCGTATTAAAGGTGCGAAGGGAATACGTAAACCATAGAGGAATTGTTTAGCATAAAAAGCTTGACACCCTTCAGGAGGATCGGTGACCCGCTGTTCAGGGGTCGGAATGAAAATAGAATACCCAGTGCCAATATACTTGCCAAATTCTGCCTCCAATTCTTCCCGATCTCTTTCGGTGTAGCGGCAAACGGTATCATCCGCCCTATCCTCAGTCATGTTTAGCCCCGCACTGGTCGACGGTTCTACCCAATTAAGGATTGTAACCACGACCCGGCCGCCTATGATATTCTTCATTTGCTCATTTTTCCCTAAAGAAAGGTCGTTATCCTCTTCGGTTTCCTCGTCGGAGACTGACACCTCACTCGAACTATTATCTCCGCTGTCTTCTGATCCGTTAACCGATTCTCTTTCCTCTCTGTTGGAGTCGGAATTGGGGCTCGGATTCTCCGCAAAGGACGGTCGAATTTCCTCGGTCTGCCTCTCCTTTGGACCACTCTCTCGGTCTTCCACTACTTGTGACTTGCCTTTCAGATCCACGATGCCGGACATATTGAATGTATGGAAACTGGTCGAAGAAATTGCAAAAATTCGCTTACCGATCTGTTCGCTCCGATCTAGGGTTTTCTTAGAACTTATGTAGGTCAGCGGCCCACGATCAGCATATATATATACAGGGACAAAATGGGAAATTGCAAACTATTCCCCGAGTAACCGCGACGGTTGGACTCCCTCAGGGTGGATTCAAAAATTATATTTCCAATAATTGCACGTATGACCCCTATATTTTCCGGAATCATGAAAAGAAGTCCGACGTTTGAAAAGATATTTTTCTCGGATATCAATTCGATATTTTTACACCAATCCACAGATAACCAAAGTAATTTCAAGACGATGCCATTATATCGTTTCCAAGATGTGCACTCTTTTTCCCTAGCTCGGTTTTATCCCAAAAGGGTTTTTCCGAGTTAGGTTTTTAACGAGGCACATCCGAAACTTATCGTAAAATGGCTCGTCTCATCCCAGCGTTCGGAGCAATTTATACTTCTTCGAGCCTAAGCTCCTCTTTACGCTCGAGAAGTGGGGGAGTATTGATGAGGGGTAACTTGGATTCAGCATTACTGCGGTCTGGCAAGGTCGGAATTCGCCAATCTCGATCTCATGAGCATAAATTCGAGCCCCAAAGCTCAAGAATCCTACGCTGATTCTACAAAGGAAGCTTAGTTGTCCAAAATCACTGTTGGGCCGAGCTCAGGCCCAGGCCCATGGGCTGAGAAATGCACATCCGCGGGTGGTTCACCTGGTTCCAGATCTCAGCTATAAATACCCCAAGCATTTATGATGAGACACAACTTCCCAGGTGCTCTTCCTCCGAGGCTGCTGCTCGGAACTACTTAGGAAGAATAGTATATGTTGTCTTGTACGTATTTCACCCTCTTGCTTGTACGGCATCCAGTAATGCTCGAATAGGACTCATAATACTTGTAATTTGTACTCAATCATTCCGAATAAGAGAGTCATGCTCTTCTCTGCCTGATGGCTAAGGAATCTGATGGCTCAGAGGATGATGAGGTAACTCCTCTTGATAATGAATTATTTAATTCATTTGAACAAATGATGCTCAACAATACAAGTATTGCTGATGCATTTAAAAAGCTTAAGGAAGAGATGATATTGCTAAAAGAGAAAACAGCTCACTGAAACTTAAATCTGAAAAGCCAAGAGAATCAGCTGAATACAAAACGGCTTGAGCAAGATAATGAATCTCTGAAAGCTGAATGTGAAGTTTATAAGGGTAAAATCATGGAGCTTGAGAAAGTCATTGAGTCTCATGATAAGTCATCTGTTGCATCCACTCACATGTCTAGTAAACAAAAGACACCTTTATATCAGGATAAGTTAGAACTGAACCATACTGAAAAATTTATATCAGCTGACAATAGTAAGGTCATTTTGTATGTTCAGACTACTAAACCTGCTTCACCTGAGAAAGTATTAAAGGAGACGAAAACTCCTAAGGGTAAAAAGAGCAAAGAGCCTAGTGTAGGAAAACAGACTGGTAAGTCCAAACAGAAGAGTCCTAGGAAGTCTTCTGATAAGACCAAAACCAATCAGACTAGTGATAAGACTAAGTCGTCTGTTAATGAGCAAGCATCTAGTAAACCAAAGAAGCATAAAAACAAGAAAAATCAAAATGCTTGGTATGGAAATGAGTCATATTATGTGCAACCTGCTGCATATCCTCCTATGTATCATGCACCTCAATTTCCAACTTACTATGCACCATATCCTGCTCATCCAATGCATACTTATCCTCCTTATCATGCATCTTATTCTACTTATGAGCATTATCCTTATCATGCTGATTATCATAAACATAGCAAATCTGATAAACATGATGAAGATGAAACTGTTCATGCTCCTGCCAAACAACAGAAACCTAAGAAGCCTAAGACTTCATCATCTTGGGTTGTCAAAGGTGGAACTAATCCTTCAGGACCCTCTCAATAAGGGTACCTAAAACAATTTTATTTTGTTTTGTAGGTTAGGATTAGGAGTAGGAGTAAAGTAGAGAAAATCTGGTACTTGGACAGTGGATGTTCAAGACACATGTGTGGAAACATACATGAGCTGACAGATGCTGTTGCTGTGGATGGTCCTAAAGTTAGTTTTGCGGACAGCAAGGAAGGCAAAATTGTAGCAAGTGGAAAGCTGATCAAAGGCAACATTGAGATATCTGACGTCTCTTATGTTAAAGGCCTCAAATACAATTTGCTGAGCATAAGTCAATTTTGTGACAAAGGATATTCAGTCACCTTCTCAACAGATAAGTGCTACGTTGAACAGATTGGTACAAAGAAGGTAATTTTATCTGGAAGACGACAAGGAAATATCTACACAGTGGACTGGAATTCTGTTGACAAGAATTCAAGTGTTTGTTTGGTGGCATCAACACCAAGTGAAGTCAGTTGGCTGTGGCACAAAAGAATGAATCATGTGTTCAAGACCATCAACAGACTTATCAAGAACAATCTGGTAGAAGGAACTCCAAAGACAGTCATGAGCAAAGATAAGCTCTGTGACGCTTGTCAGAAGGGTAAACAACTCAAGTCATCATTCAAAAGCAAGAAGCATCAATCTTCTGGAAGAATATTGGAGCTGCTACACATGGACTTATTTGGACCCATTGATCCTGTCAGCAATGGTGGAAAGAAATATTGCCTAGCTGTTGTGGATGATTATTCAAGATACACTTGGGTGATTTTCATGAAGAAGAAAAGTGAAACCAAGGAGCATCTTACAAATCTGATGGAAAAGATTCAAAATGAGAAAAGTATGAAAATACTAAAAATCAGATCAGATAGAGGGACTGAGTTTACAAACACTACTATTGAAGAGTATTGTAATGCCAGAGGAATCAGTCATGAGTACTCTGCTGCCAGAACCCCTCAACAGAATGGAGTTGCTGAAAGGAGAATCAGAACTCTAAAAGAAGCTACAAGGACAATGATAGCTGAAGCTAAGTTGCCTCAAAGATTTTGGGCAGAAGCAATAAATACAGCATGCTTTACCCAAAACAGATGCATGATCAACAAGCACCAAAACAAGACTCCATATGAAGTTTGGAACAACAGGAAGCCAAACATTCATTACTTTAAGATATTTGGTTGTAAATGCTTTGTTTTAAATAATGGGAAAAATCACCTTACTGCATCTGCAGAAAAGGCTGATGAAGCTGTTTTTGTAGGATACTCTACTGTTAGTAAAGCTTATAGAGACTTTAACAAAAGAACTTTACTTATAGAGGAATCCATTCATGTAGTATTTGATGAACCAAATCAATCTTCTGAAAAGAATCAAAGTACTAATCAAGATCTGTCTACTGATTTACAGAAATTGAATGTTGGAAAGAATGAAGAATATGTTCCCATCATACTACCTTATCTCAACCCAGCTGATAACTCAAGTGCTGTTCAAATCACAATGCTGATTGCCTAACAGACGAGTTACAAACAGTTGACAGACCAGAGACTGTTCAACAGACAACAAATGTTCAACAGACTACTACTGGAACTCCAACAATAGTGTTGCAAGATCAAAACAAAGGACAACATTATGATTTGCAACCTGATCTAAGATGGCTCAAGAATCACCCACCAGAGCTGGTGATTGGTGATCCTTTGGATAAAGTAAAGAAAAGGAGAGCTGCTGCAAGTGAAACAATGTTTGTCAGCTTCCTATCTCAAATTGAGCCCAACAGATTGAAGAAGCTCTTAGTGATTCAAACTTGATTGAAGCTATGCAAGAAGAGCTAAATCAATTTGAAAGGAATGAAGTCTGGTACTTAGTTCCTAGACCAAGTCATCAAAGAGTCATTGGCACTAAATGGGTATTCAGGAACAAAATGAATGAAGATGGTGTTGTCACCAGAAACAAAGCTAGATTAGTGGCCAAGGGTTATTGTCAAGAAGAAGGCATTGACTTTGATGAAAATTTTGCACCAGTAGCAAGATTAGAGGCTATCAGACTCTTTCTTGCGTATGCTGCTCAAAAAAATTTCACAGTCTATCAGATGGATGTGAAATCTGCTTTTCTCAATGGAGAATTGCAAGAAGAAGTTTATGTTGAACAACCACCTGGATTTGAAGCCTATCAAGAAGAAGACAAGGTGTATCGTCTGAAGAAAGCCCTCTATGGACTGAAATAGGCTCCAAGAGCATGGTATGATACCCTATCTGATTTTCTTTTAATTAAAGGATTTCGTAAAGGTAAGGTAGACAAGACTCTGTTCACTATTGAATGGGAAGAACATATTTTGCTTGTGCAAATATATGTGGACGATATTATTTTTGGTTCAACTAATCAACAGATGTGTGATAAGTTCTCAAAGCTGATGCAGAACAAGTTTGAAATGAGCTTGATGGGAGAACTTAATTATTTTCTTGGCTTGCAAGTAAGACAATTGGCTGATGGAATATTCATCAGCCAAGCAAAATACACAAAGGATCTGTTCAAGAAATTTGGTATGGAAACTAGCTCTACTGCTAACATTCCGATGTCTACTAGTCTTCGTTTGGATAAAGATGAAGATGTCAAATCAGTGGACATAATCAAGTACAGAGGAATTATTGGGTCACTGTTATACTTAACAGCTAGCAGACCTGATATTATATACTCTGTTGGGGTTTGTGCGAGGTATCAATCAAATCCTAAGGAATCTCACCTGCTAGCTGCCAAAAGGATACTCAAGTATCTTAAAGGTACTGAAGATTTGGGATTGTGGTATCCTAGGGAATCTGGATTTGAACTCATTGGATATTCAGATTCTGACCTTGCTGGCTGCAAGATTGACAGAAAGAGCACAACGGGTGCCTGTCAGTTCTTAGGTAGTCGTCTGATCTCATGGATGAGTAAGAAACAAACTTCAGTATCCATATCAACTGCTGGAGCTTGCTGTGCACAAATATTATGGTTGAAGCATCAACTAGAAGATTACAACATAAAAATCAGTGGAATCCCTATCTACTGTGACAATACAAGTGCAATCAGCCTTACTCAGAATACTAGAAGTCATTCAAGGACTAAGCATATTGAGATCAAACATCATTTTATTAGAGATCATGTGGAGAAAGGAAATGTCATGATAGAATATGTGTTTACTGAAAATCAGATTGCTGACATCTTCTCAAAACCTCTAAGTGAGACAAGGTTTTCAACTCTAAAAGCTGAACTGGGTTTATTAAAATTGGATGCATAAGCTGAGGGGGAACTCATCAGAAGACTAGAGTTCAACAGCTTACTCATCATATTATCTTCAAGGATTAACTCTCAACAGACTAGTTAACTTATGAATTCTTAAAGTCAGGGGGAACGTGTAAGACTAGCTGTACTTCTGATTAAAAGATGAAATTTGTTGATGACAGTTAGTTGAAGGTATGTTTTCATCGGAAGATTAAAGACTTGAAGACTGAAGACTTATTATCTAGCTGGATTGACAAACAGCCGAGGTGTGACGGCCCGGCTCCGCGGGTCCGTCGGATAACGGTCGAAAAATTATTATTATTTTGAAAAACGTTAAAATATCGAAACTTTTTTTTTAATTGGAACGATGAATTAAAGGTTTAAAAGCGGAAGCGATTTAAAACGAAATAAGAACAATTTAAATTAGTAAGTCTTTTTTTTTTTTTACGAACAAATAAAACCAATTTCCATAGTAGAGGTCTAAAGCGGAAGCATTTTAACACAACATATCAAAAGATTTGAACAAAATCAACCGAGAGAGATAACTAAGTAATTTATGAAAATCTTGTCTCTTTTGCGAAAATATAAATCATCTTTAACGAATCAAATAGTCTAAGCAAGGTTTTAAACAAAATCGAAAAAGAGCATAAATCGGCCACAAAATATTACTACTCTCCCGAATACTAGAGTGGGACCGCAACCGTGGTGACCTAACCGCAACCCGACTATTATTTCCAGAACACCTGAAACTGAGAAGAGTGAAACATAGAACGCATAAGTTGATCGTCTAACTTAGTGAGGCTATGTACGAATTTGCATGGTGATGTGTGAATGCAACATATTATATAACATAAGCATGTCATCAAGCAAATAAACATATATTCAAGACGGAAGAAACACGGAATTCACATAATCAAGAATTTGTTGATGCCGTCGTCCACTTACCCTCCATCCTCAGTCTGATGTCCATCCAAACTCACCAAGTAAGGAGCGACCTTACTATCTGAAATGCATCGACATGTCTTTGCCGGAGTTCGTCCTTACTCCACAAGTGTTCCTCCCCACTTGGGTTGTTAGGCCAGGCCTACGGGTAACCGTGACAATCCTGCCGGCCCTTGCCAGCCAGGTTGGCATCGGGTCCATATACCAATCAAAAGGGGGCCCACACAAAATCGAAAACAAACGGAAACATATAGTGGGAAACAAACGGAACATAACATATCAAACATATTAATATATTATCAACATTTAATAACTTATTAAATAAAAATTTGGGTATCATGATAATTTTGAAAAATATATTCGCAACTAGTAGATTCGGATGTAGCATGTATTTGGATAATCATGTTGAAATGCTAAGTGATTTCATGCGAGTAATGTTGACCTAATAAGTCAACCTATTCGTGACGACATGCAAGAAAAGTTAGAATAAAATTCATGCTTTGATTATTAAGAGCCTAAGTGCATGTTTGGACTCGATCTACTAGCACATCGAACCGACATACAAATTTAACACACAGCGCTCACCTTTGTCGCTTAGCATAGCGACTAAAACTCCACAAATGAAGCGTATCCGAAACCTGAGCAAGTATGTATACGACTTAGAAACATAACTAATGAAAATCCTACACAAGGATTTCCTACTAACACATCGCACAAAATTGCTTAAAACTTTCGACAACAATTCCACTTAAAAGTAATTATTTTCAAAACTCAAAATACTAATTAAATAAAACAGCTCCAAAACATCATTTTCCAGATTTACAAAACAAACCCCTAAACTTTTAAAAATATTCATTTTTTCGAAAATTTGGAACAAACTTTAAATCAAATAATTTTTAACTAAAACCATATCGAGAAGACGAGAATCAAGTAAAAACAGATTATTAAGTATCTTCTTACTCCAAAAATCGAACTTTTAAAATCCAAAAGTTTATAACTTTTCAAAAACACCCTCATAGTTTTCAAAAACATAATAAA
Organism: Penstemon eatonii; assembly: GCA_038501285.1. Lineage (NCBI taxonomy): Eukaryota > Viridiplantae > Streptophyta > Magnoliopsida > Lamiales > Plantaginaceae > Penstemon > Penstemon eatonii. Next base: position 61,690,232 of record CM076710.1, read on the forward strand.
ATCAACTTTCTTGAAAAATAATTGAAGATCCAAGCATCTAAGTAATATTTAAAAATAATCAAGCATATTTTTCACTATAAAACTAAGATTAAAATAATTTTTAATAACTTTTCACCAACTAACAATGGGAAACAAAATTTCTTTGATCATAAATTTTCATCAGTAAAATTTACAAATTTCAATCTTATAACAATAGTGAACAAAGCACTACATCAATTTAACTAATCAAAAATTTGTAAAAGTAACCATGTAGAAACAGCAACAAAATAGCACCTTTACCCCCTTATTTTTAGATTTACGAAAATAACCCCAAAATTTTCAAAAACTCCTTTTTTGCAAAGTATCGAAACAACTTCAACACAATTGCTTTTCAAGTAAACCTAACCAAATATCAAACAAAAATAGATATTTCCAGTCCATTATACTCTCAAATTTTTGCATCCCTAACCCTTGAACTTTTAAAATCTTTCAAAAGTACCCCCAAAGTTTCAAAAATTATGAACAATAATCTTTTTAGCAAAATAAATCAAGATCCAAACATATAAGAAATATTTAAACAAAATATAAGCAAGTCACATTGAATATTAAATATGAACTCAACAATTTATCACAAGGACAACTAAACTTCTTCAACATATACTTTAAAGAAAAGAAAGTAATATCACAAGGACTAAAGAACACATGCATAGATGTATTTTTTACCCAAAGCAATGAAGGGGGTGAAAATATCTTCATTTCCAGAACTCCAAAGGTGGTGGTGGCAGCTCCGGTGGCAGTGGTGGCGGCTCCGGTGGTGGTTCATAAAAAGGCCCTCAAATCCTTACTTTTCCCCAACTTCTAATGACTTATGATTCACTCCCGGAGATCCAATCGATGATCCGAACGGTCAATATGTAGCCCCATGTGTGTAGAACCTTGACGCAAAATTTGGGCATGATCCAACGGTGGACGAAGGCGGAATGATCGGAAAACCGAGGCTGTGTAGTGAAAATCCGAAAATTCTCTTGTGTTGGCTCTTCTCTCTCTCTCTCTCTTGTTTTCTTGATCTAAGTATTTTTAAGTTGTAAAGAAGATAATGTGGGTTTGAGGAGGATATTTATTAGGTTATGAAATCAGATTTTTTAATGTATATACACATATGATAATGAAGGAGTATTATTACTCCACATTTTCCACCAATGCATGTCAACTTAGGTGGATGAGTTTATCTACCCAAGGGCATGCTTGACAGCCCTAGGAGTGTGCAAGGAGAGAAAATGATTACTCTCCTACAAAAATCTGGAACTTGTGGCAAATTTGCACTATGCCCCCCGAAGTTTTGAAAACTTACATTTTTGTCCCCAAAAATAAAAATTTTGTGCATCCAAGCCCAAAAATCTTTCAAAAAGGTCTTAATCTAATTTTAAAGTAACTTTTATATTTTAATTATTTCAAGTTCAAAAGATCACAATGTTCAATTAATTTGTTCAAATTAATGCTTAACTTTGAAAATAAAATGTAGCACTTAAATTTGGATTAAAAATCCAATCAAAAGAGTTCGAAATTTTGGGGCGTTACACGAGGAAGGTTATCAGTTATTGGCTTTCACAGATAACAGCTTTGTCATCAGAACAGTAGTCCATCAGATAAGTATTTATTTTACTCGTCTGATCGCTTGTGTAAAAGCTTACTGTTTAAAATGCTTTATTTTAAAACACGCTTTTACAAGTGATAAAAAAAAAAGGGTACATATTCCCGCTCCTCATTTAATGCGATTTGAATTTGAAAGGTCTAACTGACGCAGCACGATCAGAACTGACAAGAAACGGATCTAACTGTTAGCTGGTATCACGGAAACCGAAATACCCTAACCTCTATAAATCCAGATCTGATCAGCTTAGTAGCTCTTTACGCACCTAAATATTCAGAGAGCACTTGTGAGAAAATTTACTTGCAATTTTCTGCGAAATTTCTTCGTTTTCACTAACTTTCAAACAGAATTGAGATGGCTTCTACCCAAGACTCAAAAGCTGAAGGGATGTACCTTGTGTACGAATCTTACTACCAATCTGGTACCGATCTGATGAAGGAGTTGCTGGAGAAGTTCAAATCGGCTTCACTGGTAAATTTCATGGAATACCACGAAGGTTTGGTGTGGACTGACCAAGTATTGGAGTACTACCGTGCAGCAACCATCGATTTCTCTACTCTGGAGATTAAGGCTACTGTCGGAGAAAAATCCATCGTCATCACTCCTCAACTACTACACGAGACTTTTGGGCTTCCTAACAGTGGACGACATGACGTCACTGTTCTGACTGAAGATAAACATCAACAGTTCTGGGCAATATTTGCCAAAAAGGGTGAGATGTTGACTAGCAACATCAAGAAGAAACAACTGACAGATGAATATCAGAGGATGGCTGATATGGTCTGCAAGCTGATAGAAAACTGCACCTTCTCTCAGGATGCTGTGACAATGAAGAGGTACAGTATTATGACTGCCATTTACTATGGATTGGAGGTGAACTGGTCCACTGTTATCTGGTATGTATTTGCTAATTTCTTGGATAAGAAAAACAAGAGCAAGGCTCCTCAAACAAACCACAGAATCACTCTCAGCTATCTGTTGTTTAAGATGGGCTGTGAGGTTACTAATGGGAAGGAGATCCACTCTGGAAAGGCAATGTCTAAGTACTTGCTTGTTCTGAAAAGAAAAGCTGACGAGGCTGAAGCAGAGGAGGAAACTGAGGAACCAAAGGAGGTTCCTGCCAAAAGGCCAAGGAGATTAGTCAAAACAGCTCAGTTAGCTGTTGAGACTCAAAAGAAAAAGGCTACTGACAAGCCTAAGGAGAAGGCTCCTAAGAAACTGAAGAAGGTGGATGATGCTGAAGTTGACAAAATAATTGATCTAACCACCGCTGATGTCAGGAACATGTCTCCTGCATCATCTTCATGAACCCCATCAGCTGAAGTGCCTGCTGAGAATGTTTCTCATAGGACCAGGAGTCAACAGAGATATACTGCTGCTTCCAGACCTATTCAAAGAATGACAAAGAAAACAGCAAGGAAGCAAATGACCTTTGTTGAAGAGACCACTGAGTTGGGGAACTTAGTGAGACAAAGTCCTCAAACTGCTGAAAGACCTGTTGGAGCTGAAGAAGCTTCTGTTTCTGAACAGACTGATGCGCAACAGACTACCCCAGCAAAGCCAACAGTTGAGGTTGCTAAACCTCAAGATGATCCTGATGTAATGATCATCCATCCCATTGCAGCTGCACCTCTTGCATCTGCTGCTCCTCAACCTGCCCCAGGTGACAAGGGAAAAAGAAAGATCATAATCAAGAAGAAAAAGGTCTCTGAAGCTGATAAGAGAAGAAAAGGGAGGAAGCTGAGCAGAGGAAAAGAGAAGAGATGGAAGAACAGAAGGCTCTTGAACTTAGCAAGATTCAAGAAGCTAAAGATGCAGCAAGGAGAAAAATGTCTGAAGCTGAAAGAAAGGGAGCTGAAGACGCTGAGGTTGTTTTGGTCATTGAGCTAAGTAAAACTGATGCTCATGGACCAGTTCATGGTGGAGGCATCAAAATTGATGAAAAAATGAACAAAAAGAAAAGAATCCTAAGATGCCTGCTGGAGAGGTCAAGCCAAAGGAAAAGTATGAAGTAAGAAGAGCTTTTGACATCATTCATGCTGATAAAGCTCTCTTCAAAAGGTTTGAAAAGACCTTGGCTTATTATGACCAGAAGCTGATGTTGAAGACTCTGTTCACCCACGAGAAGCCTAGATACATGAAATGGAGGGATTATAGGCTGAACAAATCTGTTGCAGAACTTCAGAGTTGGAAGGAGCTAGCTGATGAAGAACAATGGGTTCTAAATTGGCTAAGGATTGACTCTATCCAAAAAGCCTTGGATCCTCACTTTGTAAGGGATGTTATGCATCAGTATGCAAAGAATTTTGCCTTAGAGGAAGCCAAGATCATCAAAACTACTTTGCCTGCAAAGAGAAGAAAATCTGATGATGTTGAAGAGAGAGCAATTCAGATAGCTGCTATGACCGCCTTGAAGAGATGGGCAGAAAGGTCAAGATATCAGCAAGGATGCTCAAGTGAATTGCCTCAGCTGCCAAGCATTCAACAGATTACCTTTGGCAAGGAAGTCAAAGATTACTATGAAGTGCCCAAGGGAAACAATGTTTTTCAAAATCCATGGATTATTGTGCGACAAATTCGTCAAACAACATCTTTCAATGATGATGGCACTATCACTAGTTTAATCTATGATGATGTGACTGATCAACACAAAGCTGCTGATGAAACCTATCCACCAGAAGCTGATCAGGAAACAGAACTGAAAGATGCCCCTATCCACAAGGAGGATGAGGAAAGGGAAGCTGATACTTCTGCTTCATCAAGTGATCTGCACTCATCACTGATGGAAGCCTTCCAACTGCTAATGGAGAATCAAATGAAAGAACTGGAAGAGAAGAACAACCTGCAGATGAAGAAGTTGAAAGAAGAGTTGGTTGAGTCCAACAGACAACAGCTGGAAAGTATGCAACTCCTCATTGCCAGAACTATCAAAAATGCAATTGATAGTTTCCCCATGCCTCAAGACAATTCAAAGCAGTTGCTGCAAAGCTTTGTTGAGATGAACAGAAACGTGGAAGATGTGAAGGCTGATGTCAACCATCTTCACGGTGCCTTAGAAGAGCAAATCACAACATTGCTGATCTAACTAAAAACTTCATCCGTGTCAGAGAAGAATAGAAAGATGTCAACATGAGTCTGTTGCAGGAAATCAATAAAGCTGAAGATATTATAAATGATGAACTTGCAACTATGCAAATCAATGTTGACTGTATTAATGATCAAAATGACACCATCAGCACTACTCTTCATCACTTAACTGCTAGTCATGATGTAGTGAATCAGAATTTGAAGGCTATGTGTGCTGCAATGAAGATTCATGCTGCTGCCCTTAACCCTCATGTCAAACCTTCTGCTGTCATTATTCCTGATGATGACAAAAGGGGGGGAAGAGAAGAAGGAAGAGGAAAAAATGGAGGAAGCTGCTTCCACTCAACCTGAAAAGATTGAAGAAGCTACTGAAAAGACTAAAGCTGCTGAAGAGGTTGGAAAGGTAGAAGGCAAAGAGAAGTCTGAAGAAGAGACCAAGGAATCTGCTGAAGATCAAACAGAGTCATTTACCAAGTACAAAAATACTGAATCAGCTAAGAATTTATGGAAGAGCTGAAGGAGCAGCAAATCAAAGAAAAGATGGAAGCTGCTAGGTCAAATCTTCTGTTGGATGAGGATGCTGAAGATGATGAAGAAGAGGATGATGAAGAATCATCCTATGAATATGAAGAAGTGCTGGAAGGATTTGATGAAGAAGCTGATAGTTAGCATGTATAAATCTATTTGTAATCAGTTTACTTTATCTATCTTTCAGACATCTCATCTGATTAGAAACTGTAACTTGTACTTATTTATCAGATTATCAATAAAAGTTTAAGTTTCTGTTTCCAACATATATTTTCTATCTCAGAAAATTTTGAAGGTTACAATCTTTAGCATAGGTATAACAGGTACTTAAGTTGAAGTTTTGTCATCATCAAAAAGGAGGAAATTGTTGGATAAGGATGAAGATGAAGAGCACTGAAGACAATAAGTAAAGGGAGGTTTTGATGCATTCCAAAAATTCATATCTGCTAAGTATAAAGTAGCTTAGCTGATATCCCTTTGAAGAATTTTTGACTAAGTAAAGAAGATATCAGAAGAGTCAAAATTCAAGGTCCAAGACTACTGATCTGCTGAAGGAAAGAAATCAGACTGGTGAAGATCAGCCGACTCAAAACAGATTTGTTCAAGTTTGAGATCAGCTTAGTTCGCCATCAGACTTGTACTTTCGTCAGCCAAGTGGAAAAGATCAAGAAGTCGTCCCAACGGTAATAAATGCCCCTGGAAGTAATAAATGCTGAAGTACAAGGCTATTAAAGACAAATGATTGAAGAAATGCTTCACATCAGCTTGGTGCATTTAATGCTGCCTGCAGAAAAGTACTGTTAACAGTACGGACTGACTACAGAGAGCCGTTCGCGGAAATTAAGGACCAATAGTCGAGGAATTTGAACTTTGTCTCTCTTCAACGGACATTTTTCAAACCTCAAGCCTAAATAGCTGAAAGAGACGAAGAGAACATACAACAACACAATCTCTGAGAAGAATTTCGAAGCAAAATCTCTTAAGTCTCAAGAACAACTCACTCATCAGCTCAGTCATTTGTTGACGAAAGCAAAGTTGAAGAACATCGCTAAATACATCTTCTGAGTGATTTTGTAAAAAGTGAGTGTTGTGAGAAGTAGATATCCATCTTTGTGAGTGATATTACTTCGGAGAGTAGGAGTTTCTTTGTGATTTCCTGCTGCGAACTTGTGGCTTATAATTTGTTGTAAAGCACAAGTAGAGTATACTGTAAACTTTGTGATTATAGTATAACCCAAGATCTGTGTGACTTGGAAGAGTGGACTAAAGGATTTAAATCCATATAACCACTATAAAAATTCTGGTGTTTGATTTTTGCATAAGTTTTCTTGCATATCTATAAAATTGCATAAAACACTTTGGTAACTGTTTGAAAAGTTTATAAAAAAAGTTTATCAAAACTGGGGATAAAATTTTCAAACTACTAAGTTTACTTGTGAAAAGCACTTTGAAAATCCGCTGCAAGTACTCTAGTATTAAAACTGATTTTCGCAAAAATCAGATAAGTGATTATCAGATTAGTGGTCAACAAAGCTGTTCAAAGATTTGTTCGCGATCAGCCTTGTAAAATTACTGTTCGATAACAGCTTAGTCTGTTTAAGTTAGAACAAAAGTTTTAAAGTTAAAAATTGTCAAAAAGTTCAGAGGTCTATTCACCCCCCCCCCCTCTAGACCTCATCTGACCACTTGGGACCAACATGATTCATTATATGAAACGTAGTTCAGCTGAACATATGGCAGTTAAGTTGGATATGAGCAAGGCATATGACATAATTGAGTGGCTTTTCCTTCGGCAGGTTATGCTTCGGTTGGGATTGGATATTCAGGTGGTGGAGTTGATTATGAGATGTGTGACTTCGGTGACTTATTCTTTTGTTTTGAATGGGGAATCTTTCAGCTCTTTAACTCCCGAACGCGGCCTCAGGCAAGGTAATCCATTGTCTTCGTATCTCTTTCTTTTTTGTGCTGAGGTCTTGAGTGCTCTTTTTCGACGTGAGGAAATTAGGGAAAATATTGCTGGATTATCGGTTTGTACAGGGGCCCCTTCCGTGTCACACCTTATGTTTGCTGATGATACTATGATATTTTGTAATGCGAACAGTCATTCGGCTCAAACTATTAGAAATATTCTTCATTCTTATAAGATGGCATCGGAACAAGTTGTTAATTTTCAAAAGTCTAGTATTATGTTTAGCAAGACTATATCTGAAGAATCAAGAGAGGAAGTTAGATCCTCTTTACCCATGGAGATTGTAGAAAAACATGAAAGGTATTTGGGTCTTCCTTCAGCCATTGGAAAATCCAAGAGAGCAGTTTTTGCTTATCTTCGTGACAGAATTTGTCAAAAACTGAAGGGTTGGAAAGAAAAGTGGCTTTCAAATGGGGGTAAAGAAATACTTATTAAAGCAGTGATTCAGGCTATTCCATCCTATGCTATGGGGTGTTTTAAACTTCCGAGTTATTTCACAAAAGAGATTGAAAGTCTCATGGCTAAATTATAGTGGGAAGACACAAATGGGCGTGGGATCCATTGGGCGATATGGAGGGATCTTTGTAAAAGCAAACAATTTGGAGGCCTTGGTTTTCGAGATCTTGAAGCTCTTAATTCGGCTTTACTAGCAAAGCAATTTTGGCGGCTTTTAGAAAATCCTGATAGTTTACTTGGGAGAATATTTCGTGCGAAATATTACCTGAATTCGTCTGTCCTACGTGCCACTCTTGGTTCAAATCCGTCCTTCACTTGGAGAAGTATTTTTGGGGGCTCGAGGTATTCTTGAAGCGGGAATTCGTTGGAGGATAGGCAATGGAAATTCAGTTTACGTGTGGCAAGATAGGTGGATTCCTAGGGAGTCTACATTCAAACCCACCACATTTTGGGGTGATTTATCGATCGAGATGAAAGTCAGTGAACTTATTGACCCGGAATTGAATTGTTGGGAAGAAGCCCTGATTATGGATATCTTTAATGATGTGGATTGTCAAAGTATGCTTGCAATTCCCCTTAGTAACATCATAAACGAAGACAAATTAATATGGCATTACGACAAGAATGGACTTTTTTCAGTACGAAGTGCGTACCATATTGTGGTGCGACTAGAGGAAGAAACTTCTAACGGTTTAGCCAGTACTTCATCCACATTGAATACAGGGGAATGGAAATGGTTGTGGGCTCTAAAGATCCCGAATAAAATTAAAATTTTTATTTGACGTGCTTGTAAAAACTATTTTCCGACGAAATTGAATTTACAAAAACGGAAGATTTTGACAGATGACAAGTGTGTTTTCTGCCAAATTGATAGGGAAGAAGTTCTCCATTGACTTGCTTCGTGTTCTTTTCCGAGACAAGTTTGGGCCCTCAGCAATATTCCATGCACAACTTATAGGTGCAACGAGACTAACATGTTGGATTGGATTTTACATATGAAGCAATCCTCGGATTCAAGTACATTGGAAAACGGAATTTTGATTTGTTGGGCTTTATGGCATTCGCGGAACAAAAAGCTTTATGAGGATACAAACTTTACAGCTTTAGAGGTGAGTCTCTTTGCACATAAATTCGGAGCTGAAATGAGGCATGCTTCTGCTCCAGTTCTTCAGCCGAGCGAAAGTGTAAGAAGTGAAGTGATACGATGGTTGCCCCCAAAACCGAATGAGATTAAGATAAATTTTGATGCGACTGTTAATTTGGATGATGGTGTTTGCGGAGTGGGGATTATTGCTAGAACCAACTCGGGTACTTGTGTGGGATGGGCATTGAAGTGTATTCGTCAGCCACTTGGGCCAGCTATAGTCGAAGCCAAAGCTGCCCTTTTTGCGGTAGAGTTTGCTCTGGCGAATCGGTGGAATGAGATTGTGGTTGAAGGGGATGCTAGTTCGATCATAGTAGCGATTTCAGAGGCCTCGGGTGAAAGAACTGAGTACGAAAATATTATTGCGGATGTTAAATTTTTAGCGAGATCTTTTTCCTCTTTTTTAGCCCAATATATTCGAAGGGAAGAAAATAGAGCAGTTCATGAATTGGCACGACTTTCATTTTTTGATTCCTATGTTTCTGATGTTTTACCTCAATTCGTTCATGATATTGTATCCTCGAAGTTTGCAAGTTGAATGAAATTTGTTTTGATCTCAAAAAAAAAAAAAAATACTATGATCATTCTGTTGGCTTTAATTAAATTGGAGCTAACTACAGTAATGTCCTTAAATATAATATATATATATATATATATAGACAAATACATTAAAGAAAATATTCTTATAAAAAAAATTGAATCTTCAAAATGGACCTGGTATCAGATAAATTAGTCAATAAATAAATTAATGCAAATAAATTAGTATATGAAATTGGCAACTAACTTATGACTTGATTAATATAACAATTATTGGGTGACAGACCAGCATATTTGAATGATACTCAAATCACAATTAACACAACAAATATATATGTTATTAAGAAATTTATTTCTTGAAACTTTCCAATTCCACGCATACTAAATCATGCTTTTGCAATTTGTCTTTGGCGTCGTCTTCACTCTCACCATTATCACATGGTTGATCTATATCCATCAGTTTTACTTTAAATTAATTATCAAATAAAAAGTTATAGTACTATTGTAAAGATCTAAGTATATGTGGTGGTCACATCAAGTACAAAATCGTAAAATAGGAAATTGAAAAGATTATAAATATAAGGGTGAGAGAAATGATAGATATGTGGTACTCGATTTGAAGAGGAAAGTTCACGACAATTAATTTTTTATACGATATATAGAATTTGTAAGTAGTATTGTAAGTAGTATTGCAGATCTTTCAATGATGATTAGCCTTTTTCTCTTGGATCTGCAATGATTCTTGAATGAGACCAGTGTTGAATGGGAAAATAATTTTTTTTCCTGTGGTTCTAGCCCCCTCTATTTGGTGGAAATTTATTACGCGGGGCGATGTATCCATGAAAATGAAATTTATAATGCGCGTAGATGTATCCAAGAAAATGAAAATTATGACGTGGGGCGATGTATCCAATAAAACGAGATCGGACTATGTCAAGCCGAGCCGGTCGGTTGGACATCGACGGCGCGTGCGCATGGTGAAACTTGGCACCCCCAAGGGACCCAACCCTTATCAAAATTTTGGCATTATAATGAGCAAAAATTTCTTCATTTTTTTATTTCATGAGCTTAACTCCAACTGAAAAAATAACTACAAAGATTTTGCTTTGTTGGATGAAGATAAAGAAGAAGTGCAAGGAGATAAAGGAGGTTTTGATGATTTCCAAAACATCAGAATCAGCAAAGTAAGAAATGCTTGGAACCCTTGGAAGAATTTTGATCAAGTAAGAAGACTATCAGATGGGTTAAAATTCAAAGGTCCAGAAGACTATTGATCTTAAGCTGACTTAGTAATCAGATGGGTAGATTATCACCTGACTCAAATAAGATGAGTTCAAGTTTGATCGGCAGAGTATCTATCAGACGGGTTGCCTCGATCAACAGAGTTGAAGAGATCAAGGAGCCTCCCACGATAATAAATGCACTTGGAGTAATAAATGCTTCAAGAGAAGGGTATTAATGGCAAATGATTGAATACATTCTCGGATCAGCAGGGTGCATTAAATGCGACTGGCAGAATAGTACAACATAAGTGTACAGTGCAACAGCTGCAGGGAGCCGTTCCAGGAAAGTGGGGACCAGTACTTGTAGCTTTGAAATCTGTCTTACCTTCAACGGATAGATTTAAAAAACAAGTATAAATAGAGCTGAATTCAAGAGTTAGAGATAACACAACAATCTGAGATTTCATACGCGAAGCAGAATTTTTCTAAGTCTCAAAAGCTCAAGAACATCTCACTCGTCTGTTGAAGTCATTTGTTGACAGAAGTTAAGTTGATGCAAAAAGAAAACATTTTCTAAGTGAATCTGTAATAGAGGAGTGTTGTAAGAAGTAGATATCCACCTAAGTTAGTGATATTACTTCAGAGGGTAGGAGTTTCTTTGTGATTTCCTGCTGCGAACTTGTGGCTTATCATTTGTTGTAAAACATAAGCATTTTATATTGTAAACTGTGTGTTTATAGTATAACCCAAGATCTAAGTGACTTGGAAGAGTGGACTAAAGGATTTTTATCCATATAACCACTATAAAAATTCTTTGTGTTTTTAACTTGCAATATTTTTTTGCATACTTTCAAACTGCATTAGAACACTTAGAAAACTGAAAGAAAGATTTTTAAAGGTGTTTGCAAACGCTGGGGATAGAATTCTTTCTAAGTTTACTTGTGAAAAACACTGTTTTATATATCCGCTGTAAGTATTCTGATTGAAAATTGATTTTGTTGAAATCAGCTAAGTTATCATTAGAAGATTGGTCAACTCTACTGTTCAAGCTTTGTGCGCGATCAGCTAAGTCTCCCTACTATTCCTGATCAGCTTAGTCTGCTGATAGACGACTGAAAAGTTTTAAAATCTAACATTTTCAGAGATCTATTCACCCACCCCCCTTCTAGACCTCAATTGACCACTTGGGACCAACATGCTTTGGCCTTGGTTTTTGCGATGGTGTAATTAAGGTAAAGGCGGATGAACGACTTTACCTTTGTAAAAAAATCGTTGAACCCAACTTGTACTAGTCTTTCATTTATATTATCAACAAAAAAAAAAAAAAAATTGATGTACATTTGGACCGAGATGCCTTATTAGAACTTCGTTCGCAGTCCATGGTCAATTTACATTGATCACCTCAAAAGTTAAGTTTGATATATAACTTGATTCATTGAGTTTAAGTTAAGCGGCTAATTTTTAAAAATTAATATATAGGAAATTTATAAAAAAATTCAAAACTAGACTTTTTGGTTTTTTTTAATCAAACTATGAATTACTAGGTTTGACATATAATACAAATTTCAAAATTACCTAATCGGTCTAGATACGAAAAATTGGTACGACTCGGTTCAATCTTACTGACATTTAAACCTCTAAAATAGCGGAATCCCTTTTGTAACATAGTTGTGAAAGAATAATAATACTACTATATTATACATTTTATTATTTTAACAATTAAGAAGTTAACTCTATTAACGTACATTAGTTTATAATTATATCTACGATACTTGTATTTTTTCTAAAGAGTTTTAGAATTTTGTTGTAAATAATTAAAAGCATACACTTATAAAAGTATAAAAGTAATCAAATAAAATATTGATTTTTTTTTAAGAACATATCGAGTTATGGCTTCCATAACATATTGGTCGATACTAGAATAGTCATTTCTCTCTCCCATAACATTCATAATGTAAACATGAATTAATATTTTAATTTTGTGATATAAATCGGTAAAGGTATTAAAAAGTTCCGAATTCGTTTGAAAAATTTTTAGGACATTTTGAAAATGGATAATTAATGAAAAATCCACATATCCGAAAATAAATTACCTATTACCCCTAGATTCTGGTGGTCAATTCTGCTGGAAAAAATGAGTGTTTGCTAGTTACTTAATTTTTCTTAAATAGAGGGGAATAAGTGTTATTTTTGTGTTTCAGGGGTTTAAAGTTTTCATTTATCGTGTTTTGAGCGTGCAAGTTGCTGAGTTGTTCTTAATTCGAGGGTGATAAGTGATAATTCTGTTTCTGGAGTGCAAAGTGTCCATTCTCGTATTTTTAGGGTGTTAAGTGTCAAAGATCCAAAAATACATTACCTATTTTACCCCTAGATTTTTTTACTCTGGTGGTCAATTTTGTCGAAAAATAAGTGAGTGTGCAAAATGCTAAATTATTCATATTGTGGGGATGTAAAGTACTAACTCTATATTTCAGGGGTGTAAATTATCTATTTCTCATATTTCGAGGGTGCATAATGCAAAACCTAAATATTTGCATTCAAAGATTTAATATTCAAATCACAAAATTCTTCCATTTCAAGAGGAAAACATTTACAGTATTAATCTACTAATAATTTTCAAGTTTCCAACATAAAATTAAATTATCAAATAAGGGCTTCTTAACATAAATAATTTAAAGATTTTGTAATTAAACTACAATCCAACAACAGAATGTGGCCTTGCGGATTGATTCATGCTCCATTGCATCCCTTGGAAGCTTTTGAAGAGAAAAGTGATGAGCAAGCTCTTCAAGAAAAAAGGATCTGCATACCTGTTTTCTAAAGCGCTTACCTGGATGAAGAGCTAGAGCCACTTCTTACTTCATTTTTAGTACATTATTGGCAACAAACACAAATGATGAACATATATAGCATAGGAGTTTTGCTCCGTTAGAAATCATTTTCCAATTCCACTTATACCAAATTTTGTTCTTGCAATTTGTTTTTGGCATCGTCTTCACTCTCACCATTATCACATGATTGGTTCATATCTATCAGTTTTATTAATTATCAAATAAAAAGTTATAGTACTATTGTAAAGATCTTAGCATATGTGGTGGTCACATCAAGCACAAAATAGTAAAATAGGAAATTGGGAAGTTTATGAATATAAGGGCGAGAAAAATTATAGATATGCGGTAGAGGTAGAGGGTAGACTTAATTCGAAGAGGAAAATTCACGACAATTGATGTTTTATGTAATAAGTAGCCATTTTGAGTAGTATTGCAGATCTTTCACTGATGATTAGCCTTTACCTCTTGGATTCGACGTGATATATCTGCAACGATTATTGAATGAGACCAGTGTTGAATGGAAAAATAAGAAAACGAAATTTATAAGGTTGGGCGATGTATCCAAGAAAATGAAATTTATGACGCGGGGCGATGTATCCAAGAAAACGAGATCGGACTATGTCGAGCCGAGCCGGTCGGTCGGACGTCGACGGCGCGCGCGTGTGGTGAAACATGGTACCCCCGGGGCCCAACCCTTATCCAATTTTTTGCATTATAATGAACAAAAATTTCTTCATTTTCCTCGATGTGGAATGAAGACTTTTCCTCTCTTCCATATTTCATTCATTTTTAATTCATGAGCTTATCTCCAATTGAAAAATAACTACGAAGATTTTGCTTTGACCTTGGTTTTTGCGAAGGTTAAGGCGGAGGAACGGCTCATTCAACTTATGTTAAGACTCATTCTAATAAGGATTCTCATTCAAATTATGTTGGATAAGACTCATTTACATCGTAGTATCTTCTATACCTTTCATTTTTCCTATTTATCAAATGTGGTATTTTGTCCTCAAATTCTAGGTGGGTTTGGTTGTCCTTGGCTAGGTACACTTTATACATATTTTGCAAATGACTATTTTTTCTTTAAGTGTTGGTCATTGCAAAGATAGTATAATATATCTTATTTCTAGTCGAACAAAAGAATTAAGGTGTGTATATTTGATAATTTATTACATTCTTGTTTTATACCTTTCCTAGTGATTTATGTTTAACTTCTTTAATTTCATTTAACCCAATATGTACGTATAGTAGTCTTTCATTTATATTATCAAAAAATATCAAAATTGTTGTACATTTGGAACGAAATATAAAAAGAAGATAAAATCCCATTTTCTATAATTTCATAAAATGAAAAAAAAAATAAATAAATAAACGACCCTTCGTCCTCATCTTCCTCTTCATCGCCATCGCTGTCTTCTCCTTCTTCTCCATCATCATCGTCATCGTCATCTCCTGCCCACTACTAGCATCTTTTTAAATCTTCACCATCGTCGCTCCAATCAAATTCTCCAAATGCCGATAATGACCAGAATCGTTCTCAAATCGCTCGGCCTCATCTTGAAGAGAAATCCCCTGTGATTTTCCAAGAGATAGGCCAAAAGAAACCAAAACAGGGTTGTATCAGGAAGTAAATTTTATTCTCCAAGAGATATGCAAGAAAATCACAGCATTTGTAATAGCCGTAAATACATAACATAAAAAGGAAAAAAATCTAACATGACTTTGACAAAAATACATGCAACGAGAAAAAGGCAACCACATTTAATATGAAACCAATATGAAAGTAGATAGAAACCACATTAAGATTCTAAAACTACAATCAAATTTTTAATTCCCATTTAATAGACTTTTACCATCCGAATTATGACACCAAACATAGTATCAGAAAACGCAAATAGAATCTTAGGAAATTCAAAATTTTACCTAATACTAGAAAACATTTTCCAATTCCACCCATACCAAATCCTACTCTTGTAATTTATCGTTAGCGTCGTCTTCACTCTCACCATTATCACATGGTTGATCCATATCCATCAAGTATTGTAAAGATCCAAGTATATATGTGATGGTCACATCAAACACAAAATCGTAAGTAGAAAATTGGGTAAATTATGAATAAAAGGGTGAGAGAAATTAAAGATATGCGGTAGATGTAGACTCGATTCGAAGAGGAAAGTTCACGACAATTGATTTTTTATATGATATATAGCAATTTTGAGTAGTATTGCATATCATTCACGGATGATTCGATTTTTTCTTTTGGATTCGACGTGATAGATCTGCAATGATTCTTGAATGAAGCCAACGTTGAATGGAGAAATATTTTTTTTTTGTTTTGTAGTTCTGCCCCCTACTGTTGGTAGAAATTTATAATGCGGAGCGATGTGTCCAAGAAAACCATGTGGTAATGCGGAGCGATGTATCCAAGAAATCCGTGTGGTAATGCGGAGCGATGTAACCAAGAAATTTAATATGGGTCACATGAACCATACAAGATTTGTTTCCAGAAAGGTTATGTCAGAATCGCAATTTTGGGAGATTTTTTTTTCTTTTTACCCGATTTCCTGAATCGTGATTTTTTAAACTAAATCAGTTTGTCTTCCAAATCACGATTTTGATTTTTAACGTGGTCTTCCTAATCGCAATTTTGATATTTTTTACCAGGTCTTCCAACTATTGATTTTGGACTAAGAACTTTTTACTTAGTTTTCCAAACCGTGATTTCTGAAAGAAAAAAAAACCGATAAGGCCAGTTTTTCTAAAAATTGCGATATAATTCCTTTGTATAAATCTGAGAAATATGGAACTGACGGAGAATAAAAGTAATATGAGAAATAACAATTACCAACAATAAAAATAATTCCTTTGTATTCCATTCAAGTTTATTTACGTAACATGAGCAAATTAAAAAATGTTATTATATAATTCTTGTAAAACCCCGAAAATTCATTTATGAATTTTCTTTCCTATAATTTTATTACTTGAAATTGATAATTTTAATTATGTGGATCTAATAATTGAAACTAAAATTCATATTTTTGTTGTTAAAAAAATTCAACGAGTGAGCATATTTTTAAATTTGAAGTGATTTAAATTGATATTCACTTGAACTATTATTGTTGTGCAAATTATGAATTATAAATACTCACTCTTCTGTTATTTTGAGGATTTAAATACAAGAATAAAATAAAAAGAGGAATTGATGTCTTTTCCCAAGGCTTTGAGAAATAAAATGTACTACCCTTTTTTTTAGGGTGTTAAATGCAAAACACTCATAAATATGAATTAAAGTCTACCATTTCCTTCATTTATCATCTTCTTCAAGTTTTACACACACTAAAACACACACATATTTCCTCTACATAATTTGTTTGTAACTTCTTCAATTCTTAACCAAATCAAGTAAATGAGTAGTCAAAATTGATCTACTCGACGAGAGGAACACAACGGTGGTGGTAATTGAAGGAATAGAAGGTGTTTTCCGGCGGAAATTAGAGGAGAAAGTGGCGGTTTTAAGTGGGTTTCCTTGCATGTCCCTTTTCCGGTCATTTCTTCGACAATCGAGCTTCACCACGGTGTTCTAGGCTTAGAGGAGAGCGGAATGGTGGGTTCGGCTCATTTTTCGGTGTCGGTCAACGGCCGGTCAACGGTGGTCAACGCGGTCAACGGTGCCTGCCCTGGTCTGCGACTTCGTCTCGGAATGGGTATTCTATTTTCGGTCTTCATTTCTCGATTTGAGTTCGTTAGATAGTTCTTTGAGCCTAAATGTTATTGTGCATTAATTACATTGTGGTTAATTTTAGGCTTAGAGTTTAGTTTGAGTTCGTACTATATTATGCATGTATCTCGATTAACTCGATTTTAGCTATAAGGATGGTGTAGTTTTGCTTGGTTTAAATAAATGTTTATTAGATATTTGGATCTTGATTTATTTTTGTAAGAAAGTTATTGTTTATAATTTTTGAAACTTTGGGGGGTATTTTTGAAAGATTTTAAAAGTTCGAGGGTTAAGGATGCGAAAATTTTGAGAGTCTAATGGACTGAAAAATCAATTTTTGTTTATATTTGGTTAGGTTTACTTGAAAAGTATTTGTTTTAAAGCTTGTTTCGATATTTTGTAAAAATTGGAGTTTTTAAAATATTTGGGGTTATTTTTGTAAATCTGAAAATAAGAGGGTAAATGTGCTGTTTGGTCGCTGTTTTTACATGGTTACTTTTATAAACTTTTGATAAATTGATTTGAAGTAGTGCTTTGATAACTTGTGTTTTAAGATTGAAAATTTTCCTAAGAAAATTTATAATGAAAAACTCTTATATCTCATTGTTAGTTTGTGAAAAGTTATTAAAACTTATTATTTTTATATTGAAATTATGATTGATTATTTTTAAATATTGCTTAAATGCTTGGATCTTGAATTATTTTTCAAGAAAGTTGATTTTATTAAGTTTTTGAAAGCTATGAGTGCGTTTTTGAAAAGTTTTAAACTTGTGGAAAAATTAAAGATTTGATTTTTGAAGTAACAATATACTCAATACTTTTATTTGATTTTCGATATGATTTTAGCTAAAAATCTTTTGATTTAAAGTTTGTTGCAAATTTTTACAAAAATGTATATTCTTAAAAGTTTAGGGGCTGTTTTGAAAATCTGAAAAATGAAGGCAAAAATTTGCTGTTTTGGAGTCGTCTTATTTAATTAGTGTTTTTGAGTTTTAGAAATAATATCTTTTAACTGAAGTTGATGTCCTAAGTTCTAAGCACTTTTGTGTGATATGTTAGTTTAGGAAATCCTTGTGTAGGATTTTCATTAGTTACGTTTTAGTAAGCTTATTAGATATATTCTTAGTCATAAACGTATTTGCTCAGGTTTCGGATACACTTCACTGTGGAATTTTGATCGCCTTAATAAGCTCTTCAGGTGAGTGCTATGTGTTACTTGTGTGTAAGTCTAATGTGCTAGTAGGTCGAGTCATAACTGTAACTTAATTTCTAAACGAACAAGTATGTGATGTATGATAACATAAAGAACCCGGCTGCTAGGACAAGTTACACGTTGAATTATGGTTTATGTCTATGTGCCTATGAGTCATTCATATTGTATGATGAACCGTTATTGAGTTGTTTACCGATTTCCTGTTACTGTTACTGTATTGTACTGTTTATTGTTACTGTGTAGGCCCCTATTTTGGTGTATGGAATCGTGGTTAACCCGGAAGGTAAGGGTCGGAGGGTTACCTCGATCCACCGTAGACCTGCTTCACGAGCCAAGTGTGGAGGTTACACTTGGGTAGTGAATGTCAAACTCCTGGCATTTGACGTCAATGCGCACTGTTATGTAAGGTCGCACCTTACTTGGATTGTTCGGTGGTGGTTTTCCTGACTGTGGATTGGAGGGTAAGAGGAGGACGGCATCAACAAATGTTGGTTACTTGTTTAACGTGCTTAAATTGTTATATATGTTAATTTACTGCACTGTTGTATATGATCATGTATATTATGTTGCATCTCACACAAGTGCACTATAGCCTCACTAAGTTGGACGATCAATTTATGCATTCCGTGTTTCAATCTTTTCAGCTACAGGTATTTTGGGTAAACGATAGTTCATGTTGCGGTTATGTCATCACGGTTGCCGTCCCACCCTAGTTCCAGAAAGTAGTTGAACTTTTGTCTAAATTCTTATTTGATTTCAAGATTTTCGTTTGAACTCATGTTTTAAATCTTCTATAATGTCTAAGTTCATTTTTATTATATCTTGCTAAATATCTTGGTATTTTAGCTAATTTTGTAAAATGGGAATATCTATCGAAAATGATTTTTAAATTTTATAAATTGTTAATCTTAATCTTCTTGTATTTCTGTTAGGTCCCACAAGTTGTTTCACCTTGTCTTGTCATCCGTTAAAATTTGTTTTAATTACTTTCGCTTTAAAATTAGTAACCGAAATTGTTCTCATTTCGTTTTAAACCGCTTCCGCTAAAATCTTTAATTCTCGATTTTAATTTATCGTTTCTTTTAAAATATTTCGATATTTTAACTATCTTTTTAAAAATAATAATAACTTTTCGACCGTTATCCGACGGACCCGCGGAGTCGGGCCGTTACAGATGGTATCAGAGCTTCAGGTCATGGCCAGGATATGGTCCTCGGAATTCGTACTGTGGTGCTAGTAAGGTGGGACTAACCGACAATACTTTAGGGTGTCTACCCACATTGGGTAGTTCACTTTTAAGACAAAACCGCAACCAAAACATATGTATTGTGCATGGCCTCGGGGGAAGGGGATATGTTTGATTGTTAATGTGATTTCTTGAATTGTTATTTTATTGTTGATGTACAGAATATACTTGACGTTACTTTGACTGAACTGTTTGAATTATTGTCTGAATATGATTGTATAAGTATGATCCATAATGTTTCATAATATACACACATTGAGTTACTTGAATCAAGTAACTTTTCTCGATGATAAATGACTAATATAGCCATAAACCTTTTCGAAGTCCATCATCATATGAGTTTACTTTATTCAAAACTTATATTGTTGACTTCAGACATTTCTTCTTCAAATTGATCTCTTACCTTTAGTAAGCTTGCACGAAAGTCTTAAGGTCAACTCAATTCGAATAACTCACTTTGTGGAATAAGGCTACAATCAAAATTATACGCGTATGTTTGATCTCAATGGAGATTTGATTTCTTGGTATCGCTGTTTCGTTACCAAATGACTAGAATGACTTGAAATGTTTAACCCTCATTATCGTTTGACTACGATTAATTCGGAGAAAGCTCTTTCTTTCTCTATCTTACTCTCGTATTTAGATCCTGGAATCAAGTTTCTTTTCTTGGGACACTTGCAAGTTAACTAAAGTAGTCATGGGGGCTCTTAAGATTCCTTTAATTGTGCTTAATTCATACAAAACTCGTTCTCCTGATATCAAACATTACTCTTTCTTAACAAGCCATTGAATCTGAATATATTTGGAGTCTCCTTGGGCTCCGTTCTTTGGTTTTCACTCATTCCCAAATCCATCGTATTTTTAAGTTTTGTGTATGGATTATTCTTGATAGTATGAAATCGATACACGTTTCTTTGAATCTTGGTGATTTACTATAAATTTCATTCGTCTCATACAATTCTTAAAAAAATTATAGTTCATTTGAACCTTCAGATCGATTTACTCATTGTTATAATGACTTTATTTACTATTTTTATGTTCATGACTAACTATGATTCATCTCGCTAGTTCGTGCTCCATGGAAACTCTTTCTTAGTCATTGTTAGTTTGATAAATAATGACTATTTTGTACCTAGTATTTCAAGTGTGTCTCATTCTTCAAATATCCATGTTTCTTCCTTTCCTCGAGATTGAAATTTACTTTCATCTGAACCTACATTTGTAGGTACTTCCTAAATACGAAGTATTGATTATTTGATCTAGATTACTATGAACTGTCGCTATTGATTCTGGCATACTCTTTGTATGTTAACCAAAATATGTGACCCCTATTTGTTATATATGCGTTTAGACTTTGTATTATATAAGTTCTTGGGAAAGGTAAATAATGGAATAATGGAGTGTGGCGACAACCAAATAGTCTTTAACATCAAGACTTGCTATCGAGTATTCAGAAAGAATGAAAGACAAGGGTCTAAAAGAAACAAAGGGGTCTATCAAGACGATCGAAATTCCTCTCTCTATTGAATCTATCGGCATGTTGAAATTTCGAGAAAGGATGTTTCCACAAAAGTTAAGTGTATCGATGAACAAGTCATTTGAAGAAGCCTATTCATCACATTGTAGAGTTTTCCCTGGAGAAATCGAGTGTAACGAATGTCATTGGTTGAAGAGAAGCGTTGCAACTATCTTCGTCATCTAGTAAACCAGCTATCGACTAAGGAAATAAGCCAATGATATCTTCTTTGTTACACAAAAACTTCAAAGATCCGCAATCACTCAAAAGTGAATTAAATCCTAACTCTATAATCTTTCGATGACGTGAGAGAATTCGTCTCCTAACATTTTCTACTCATTTCTATCAGACTAATATCTCTAATTGGGCCCTAGAATTGTTCATTGTTTATTTTTCCATATGCGCTAATGTTATTTCCTTCGCTTCCATGTGCGATAGTCAGTTTCTTTCTCTCAATTTTAATTCGGAATTGACCAAAATTTCTTTGGTCCTTTCTTGAGCTTTATTCTTGAACTTGCTTACCTTTATCTGATACTTTTAAATATTGTTTCTCACAAATTCTTGAATTTGACAGTTTCTTCTTGAACTGATTGTCATTCTACTAAAACCCCTCCCTTCATAGTTTATCGACACTTTTAATTCAGCTTCTTGTTGTCCGATCTAAGCTTCCTACTTGATATTTGAGTTTTACATTTGTTCGGAGTTTGTACTCCCTTTTTATTTCACGAGCTACTTCTTCATAGTGAATTCGTGAATCATACTGCTTACCTTAATCTGATTAAGTGGTTAGGAATATTTCATTATCTTTATTCCCTGAACCTAATTATTGAATTGCGAAAGGTTCAGAAAAAGTCTCTTCAATTTCATATTATTCCTGCTAGTTATTCTAGAAGGAATGTACAGTCAACTTCATACTTGTATCATGTTCTTTCTAAAGTTGTTTCATCCTATTTGTTATCATTAATTTTGAAATTGGACATTTTCATTTTCATTTTCCTTGCCTTGTTCTTGAACCTTATTCGCCTTGTCTCTAGTATTATCATTACAACTCACATTTTTTCCATTCATTTTCATAATCCTTGTTAAGACTCCTATTAGATTGAACCTTCTCGCATTCATTGAAAATACTTAATCGACCACTTTCTGGTTATACTATTTGAATATTCCTTGACTCGATCGACTTTTGAGGACGTCATTACTTTATTCCGAAGTTATTTTTGCTCAGTCTATAAACTCAATTGCTTCATTTTTCCTTGCTAAAATTTCTGGTTCAACTGCCCTTTATGATCCTTATAGAAATTTATCGTTTCGGTGTTACTTGATACTTTATTGAACCCCTTTGCTAATATATGGTCGTTCCTGAATCGTCTCTTTGATTTCATATTATCCATATTTGTTGATTTCATTGACCATGCAGCTCGTAGTTGCTTCATCGAAGCTTCAGATTTGATGTTAAATTTCATTCTCGTTCGAAATTTACACTAAGGTAACTTCACAAGTAATTCCTTCACGAATCGTACCGCTTACATTTACCTAATTTAATAGCTACGGATATTCCTTTTTCCTATTCCCATGAATCTATTTATTGGACTATGATCGTTTCCGAGAAACCATCTATATCAACTATATGATTTCATATTGTTCATATTTGTTGAACCTAACTATGTGATCTTTGAAGTCTCTTGGAATGATCGAATTATCAAGTTCCTTTTGAACTTCAGATTTTCATTTTGTCTATTCAGGACATGTTGTTCCCTTGTTTATCTTATGCATCCTTGTAAATCTCATGAATAAGGTCATTCGTTTCCAACTTTCTTTTGAACTCCAGACTTTCGTCATGATCATTTGATATCCTTATTGACGTGTCACATTCGTTCTTCTTGTTACACCGATCTCTTGACTTGATTATCATTGTTACTATTATTCTGTTTTATTTACAATCTTTATCAAGGCACTTCATTGGACTGTCATTTCTGATTCCTGCTGAGAATATCAATTCAGATGTCTTCCGCTATCTTTCGAATTTCATTGGCAAAAATCGAATTTTTGTGTTATAACGTGAAAGTTTTTCCTTTTTGGGAGAATCTAACTACGGCATGTGAGTTTGATATTCGTCGACCTTTGATTTATCGCGTAAAATTCCACGTATGAAGTTCTAGAAGGGTTTTTCCTCATGCTCGCGACTACATATCATCAGACTCCAGAAACATTTAGAGTTAGAGAAAATATTTGTTCGCATACTCGTCCAAATCAAGAAACCAATGGACTCCATCGTTTAAAGCCTCACAATGTTGTTAAAGTATACAAGAAACGACTTGGGAAATACAAAGAGAGATACAACATCATCACTCGAACTTCTCGAAACTCAAGTGTGAATTTGGGGACCAAATTCTTTTAAGGAGGGAAGAATGTAAAACCCCGAAAATTCATTTATGAATTTTCTTTCCTATAATTTTATTACTTGAAATTGATAATTTTAATTATGTGGATCTAATAATTGAAACTAAAATTCATATTTATGTTGTTAAAAAAATTCAACGAGTCAGCATATTTTTAAATTTGAAGTGATTTAAATTGATATTCACTTGAACTATTATTGTTGTGCAAACTATGAATTATAAATACTCACTCTTCTGTTATTTTGAGGATTTAAATGTAAGAATAAAATAAAAAGAGGAATTGATGTCTTTTCCCAAGGTTTTGAGAACTAAAATGTACTACCCTTTTTTTTTAGGGTGTTAAATGCAAAACACTCATAAATATGAATTAAAGTCTACCATTTCCTTCATTTATCTTCTTCTTCAAGTTTTAAACACACTAAAACACACACATATTTCCTCGGAATGGGTATTCTATTTTCGATCTTCATTTCTCGATTTGAGTTCGTTAGATAGTTCTTTGAGCCTAAATGTTATTGTGCATTAATTACATTGTGGTTAATTTTTGGCTTTAGAGTTTAGTTTGAGTTCGTACTATGTTATGCATGTATCTCGATTAACTCGATTTTAGCTATAAGGATGGTGTAGTTTTGCTTGGTTTAAATAAATGTTTATTAGATATTTGGATCTTGATTTATTTTTGTAAGAAAGTTATTGTTTATAATTTTTGAAACTTTGGGGGGTATTTTTGAAAGATTTTAAAAGTTCAAGGGTTAGGGATGCGAAAATTTTGAGAGTCTAATGGACTGAAAAATCAATTTTTGTTTATATTTGGTTAGGTTTACTTGAAAAGTATTTTTTTTAAAGTTTGTTTCGATATTTTGAAAAAATTGGATTTTTTAAAATATTTGGGGTTATATTTGTAAATCTGAAAATAAGAGGGTAAATGTGTTGTTTGGTCGCTGTTTTTATATGGTTACTTTTATAAACTTTTGATAAATTGATTTGAAGTAGAGCTTTGATAACTTGTGTTTTAAGATTGAAAATTTTCCTAAGAAAATTTATAATGAAAAACTTTTATATCTCATTGTTAGTTTGTGAAAAGTTATTAAAACTTATTATTTTTATATTGAAATTATGATTGATTATTTTTAAATATTGCTTAAATGCTTGGATCTTGAATTATTTTTCAAGAAAGTTGATTTTATTAAGTTTTTGAAAGCTATGAGTGCGTTTTTGAAAAGTTTTAAACTTGTGGAAAAATTAAAGATTTGATTTTTGATGTAACAATATACTCAATACTTTTATTTGATTTTCGATATGAGTTTAGCTAAAAATCTTTTGATTTAAAGTTTGTTGCAAATTTTTACAAAAATGTATATTCTTAAGAGTTTAGGGGCTGTTTTGAAAATCTGAAAAATGAAGGCAAAAATTTGCTGTTTTGGAGTCGTCTTATTTAATTAGTGTTTTTGAGTTTTAGAAATAATATCTCTTAACTGAAGTTGATGTCCTAAGTTCTAAGCACTTTTGTGTGATATGTTAGTTTAGGAAATCCTTGTGTAGGATTTTCATTAGTTACTTTTTAGTAAGGTTATTAGATATATTCTTAGTCATAAAAATATTTGCTCAGGTTTCGGATACACTTCACTGTGGAATTTTGATCGCCATAATAAGCTCTTCAGGTTAGTGCTATGTGTTACTGGTGTGTTAGTCTAATGTGCTAGTAGGTCGAGTCATAACTGTAACTTAGTTTCTAAACGAACAAGCATGTGATGTATGATAACATAAAGAACCCGGCTGCTAGGACAAGTTACACGTTGAATTATGGTTTATGTCTATGTGCCTATGAGTCATTCATATTGTATGATGAACCGTTATTGAGTTGTTTACCGATTTCATGTTACTGAACTGTTACTGTTACTGTACTGTACTGTTTACTGTTACTGTGTAGGCCCCTATTTTAGTGTGCGGAATCGTGGTTAACCCAGAAGGTAAGGGCCGGAGTGTTACCTCGATCCACCGTAGACCTGCTTCACGAGCCAAGTGTGGAGGTTACACTTGGGGAGTGAATGTCAAACTCCTGGCATTTGACGTCCATGCGCACTGTTATGTAAGGTCGCACCTTACTTGGAGTGTTCGTTGGTGGTTTTCCTGACTGTGGATTGGAGGGTAAGAGGAGGACGGCATCAACAAATGTTGGTTACTTGTTTAACATGCTTAAATTGTTATATATGTTAATTTACTGCACTGTTGTATATGCTCATGTATATTATTTTGCATCTCGCACAAGTGCACTATAGCCTCACTAAGTTGGACGATCAACTTATGCATTTCGTGTTTCAATCTTTTCAGCTACAGGTATTTGGGGTAAACGATAGTTCATGTTGCGGTTAGGTCATCACGGTTGCCGTCCCACCCTAGGTCTAGAAAGTAGTTGAACTTTTGTCTAAATTCTTATTTCATTTCAAGATTTTCGTTTGAACTCATGTTTTAAATCTTCTATAATGTCTAAGTTCATTTTTATTATATCTTGCTAAATATCTTGGTATTTTAGCTAATTTTGTAAAATGGGAATATCTATCGAAAATGATTTTTAAATTTTATAAAATGTTAATCTTAATCTTCTTGTATTTCTGTTAGGTCCCACAAGTTGTTTCACCTTGTCTTGTCATCCGTTAAAATTTGTTTTAATTACTTTCGCTTTAAAATTAGTAACCGAAATTGTTCTCATTTCATTTTAAACCGCTTCCGCTTAAAATCTTTAATTCTCGATTTTAATTTATCGTTTCTTTTAAAATATTTCGATATTTTAACAATTTTTTTAAAAATAATAATAACTTTCCGACCGTTATCCGACGGACCCGCGGAGTCGGGCCGTTACAATTCTGATATTGATATGCCATTGAATGTAACTAGAGAGTAAAATGGAGAATAGATTTCTAAATGAAATGAATTTTTATATAACTGGAAAATAATTGTCTTTACAATACAGAAGTCGTAGTCCTATATCTACAAGAATAAGAGGGGCAGAAAAGTAAAATACAATCTAACTAACTAACTAACTAACAACTAATGAGCTGAAAACATAATCTATATATATATATATATATATATATATATATATATATATATATATTGTTGTGAAATATGCATATCTTGTGGATGTCATTGGTAATTTACCATTCAAGATATAAGGTGGCTATACAAGATTCTTCCACTTGGTGAAACAAAGAATCAACACATAACACAATATGTGTCAAAGCAACAATAAGTGTGGCAAGGCAAGAACAAGTGGATGCTTCTAAGTATAGCCATGTATCACAATGCATGAGAAGCCACCCATCACTTTTCTTTGTATGACATGTGTAATCTTGAACTCCTATAAATGGATGAGTTCATCTCTCATTTTGTAATAACAAGAACAACTACAAAATCTTATATCTCCCTTTACATATTACTTTGCTTACACAACAAGTTCATCCCTTTTATTCTAAGTTTTATAACACGCTATCAGCACGAGTTTGCTCCATAACTCGATTTCCCGATGTTTAGCTTGACCACTAAAATATATCATACAAACAAGAAAGAAATGAGGCAAACACTTTGAAAGGCAGATTTTCGGATTTGCACAAAATAGCTTATGTATTTCACTCATTCCGACTATTTCCACCGTTGGATAATCCTCAAATTTTAACCGAAGGTTCCTCACACCAGCCTCTTCATTCTGACCGTTCGGTTCGTCCTTACAACGTTTGTAGGTGAAACGGCATCCATCCGAAGTTGACGAAAAGAGTTGTGGAAAGTAGCAATTGCCTCTATCCGGAAGGATCAAAATCGACAAACAAGTAATATGCATACTTTATTATACGTAGTATAAATAACTTGAAATTCGAATATGAGCAGATTGTTTTAGGCTTGAAAGAAAGCCTAATAAGTTTTGAGCTTGAAATAAAGCATTAAAGTTTAAGCTTGAAAGAAAGCTTCGAAAATCTTAGACTTGAAAGAAAGTCTAGGCGAAAAACTCAAACCCGAAGTTTTGAGTATATTTTCGGCTTGGGCCTATTATATTTATGCCATAGAAAAATGGCAAATATCACCAAGCTCGAGTTCGCTGCTCTTGACATTTTCGGAAAGAATTATTTGACATGGGTTCTTGATGTTGGCATTCATTTGAGTGCAATGAACCTCGGAAATGCTATCAAAAATGGAAATGAGGCAACCGAACAAGAAAAGGCAAAAGCTATGATTTTCATTCGCCATCACATCCATGAAGGGCTTAACTCTAAATATCTTGGGATGAAAGATCCCGCTGCCCTATGGGAAAGCTTGGAGGAAAGATATGATCACCAAAATAGTATGATACTCCCAAAAGCTCGATATGAGTGGATGTACCTGAGGCTGCAAGATTTAAAACAGTGAATGAGTATAACTCCGAAATGTTCAAAATTGTATCTCAATTAAGATTGTGCGGAGATAATATCACTGATGAAGATATGTTAGAAAAAAAATATACTACTTTTCATGCCTCTAATATGCTCCTGCAACAGCAATATCGTGAGAGGAATTTTAAGAAATACTCTGAATTGATTTCATGCCTTCTTGTGGCCGAACAAAATAATAAATTGTTGATGAAAAATCACAACTCCCACCCCGCCGGTTCCCAAGCATTTCCAGAAGTAAATGCAAATGCTTCATTCCCAGAAGTGAATGCAAGTTATTATGGAAACAATCGTGGACGTGGTCGTGGTCGTGGTCGTGGACGTGGTCGTGGTTATAGTGGCGGCTCTGGAAGGAACCGAGGTGGTCCTAATAAAAGGACTGCACCGTATCACTCAAAGGGAAACAATAGTGGTGTTAAATATGAAAAAGCGAAGGGTACTAAAAGGTACAAAGATGATACTTGCTATATTGGTGGAGTTAAAGGACATTGGTCTCGTACATGTCGTACGCCAAAACATCTTGTTGATCTTTATCAAGCTTCTATAAAAGAAAAATAAAAAAAGACTAATTTTATCAATACTGTTGAAACCACTCATATGGATGTTGACGATTTTCTCATCGAGCCCAGCAGTGCTTATGACGACAATGAAAAAGTTATGAAGGAATTACCTGATGGCAATGGAAAATGAATTTATCGCTTTGTATAATGTATCTTATATATTTTTTTTGTTATATATATGTGTGTGTGTGTGTGTGTGTGTGCGTATATATTCTCCTTCTTCTCCATCATCATCGTGATCGTCATCTCCTGCCCACTACTAGCATCTTTTTAAATCTTCACCATCTTCGCTCCAATCAAATTCTCCAAATGCCGATAATGACCAGAATCGTTCTCAAATCGCTCGGCCTCATCTTGAAGAGAAATCCCCTGTGATTTTCCAAGAGATAGGCCAAAAGAAACCAAAACAGGGTTGTATCAGCAAGTAAATTTTATTTTCCAAGAGATATGCAAGAATATCACAGCATTTGTAATAGCCGTAAATACATAACATAAAAAGGAAAAAAATCTAACATGACTTTGACAAAAATACATGCAACGAGAAAAAGGCAACCACATTTAATATGAAACCAATATGAAAGTAGATAGAAACCACATTAAGATTCTAAAACTACAATCAAGTTTTTAATTCCCATTTAATAGACTTTTACCATTCGAATTATGACACCAAACATAGTATCAAAAAACTCAAATAGAATCTTAGGAAATTCAAAATTTTACCTAATACTAGAAAACATTTTCCAATTCCACCCATACCAAATCTTGCTCTTGTAATTTATCGTTAGCGTCGTCTTCACTCTCACCATTATCACATGGTTGATCCATATCCATCAAGTATTGTAAAGATCCAAGTATATATGTGATGGTCACATCAAACACAAAATCGTAAGTAGAAAATTGGGTAAATTATGAATAAAAGGGTGAGAGAAATTAAAGATATACGGTAGATGTAGACTCGATTCGAAGAGGAATGTTCACGACAATTGATTTTTTATATGATATAATTTTGAGTAGTATTGCATATCCTTCACTGATGATTCGATTTTTTCTTTTGGATTCGACGTGATAGATCTGCAATGATTTTTGAATGAAGCCAGCGTTGAATGGAGAAATAATTTTTTTTTTTGTTTTGTAGTTCTACCCCTACTGTTGGTAGAAATTTATAATGCGGAGCGATGTGTCCAAGAAAACAATGTGGTAATGCGGAGCGATGTATCCAAGAAATCCGTGTGGTAATGCGGAGCGATGTATCCAAGAAATTTAATATGGGTCACATGAACCATACAAGATTTGTTTCTAGAAAGGTGATGTCATAATCGCAATTTTGGGAGATTTTTATTTCTTTTTACGCGATTTCCTGAATCGTGATTTTTGAAACTAAATCAGTTTGTCTTCCATATCACGATTTTGATTTTTAACGTGGTCTTCCTAATCGCAATTTTGATATTTTTTACCAGGTCTTCCAACTATTGATTTTGGACTAAGAACTTTTTACTTAGTTTTCCAAACCGTGATTTCTGAAAGAAAAAAAAAACGATAAGGCCAGTTTTTCTAAAAATTGCGATATAATTCCTTTGTATAAATCTGAGAAATATGGAACTGACGGAGAATAAAAGTAATATGAGAAATAACAATTACCAAAAACAAGAATAATTCCTTTGTATTTCATTCAAGTTTATTTAAGTAACATGAGCATATTAAAAAATGTTATTATATAATTCTGATATTGATATGCCATTGAATGTAACTAGAGAGTAAAATGGAGAATAGATTTCTAAATGAAATGAATTTTTATATAACTGGAAAATAATTGTCTTTACAATACAGAAGTCGTAGTCCTATATCTACAAGAATAAGAGGGGCAGAAAAGTAAAATACAATCTAACTAACTAACTAACTAACAACTAATGAGCTGAAAACATAATATATATATATATATATATATATATATATATATATATATATATATATATATATATATATATATATTGTTGTGAAATATGCATATCTTGTGGATGTCATTGGTAATTTACCATTCAAGATATAAGGTGGCTATACAAGATTCTTCCACTTGGTGAAACAAAGAATCAACACATAACACAATATGTGTCAAAGCAACAATAAGTGTGGCAAGGCAAGAACAAGTGGATGCTTCTAAGTATAGCCATGTATCACAATGCATGAGAAGCCACCCATCACTTTTCTTTGTAAGACATGTGTGAAGCCACCCATCACTTTTCTTTGTATGACATGTGTAATCTTGAACTCCTATAAATGGATGAGTTCATCTCTCATTTTGTAATAACAAGAACAACTACATAATCTTATATCTCCCTTTACATATTACTTTGCTTACACAACAAGTTCATCCCTTTTATTCTAAGTTTTATAACACGCTATCAGCACGAGTTTGCTCCATAACTCGATTTCCCGATGTTTAGCTTGACCACTAAAATATATCATACAAACAAGAAAGAAATGAGGCAAACACTTTGATAGGCAGATTTTCGGATTTGCACAAACTAGCTTATGTATTTCACTCATTCCGACTATTTCCACCGTTGGATCATCCTCAAATTTTAACCGAAGGTTCCTTACACCAGCCTCTTCATTCTGACCGTTCGGTTCGTCCTTACAACGTTTGTAGGTGAAACGACATCAATTAGAAGTTGACGAAAAGAGTTGATGAAAGTAGCAATTGTAACTATCCGGAAGGATCAAAATCGACAAACAAGTAATATGCATACTTTATTATACGTAGTATAAATAACTTGAAATTCGAATATGAACATATTGTTTTCGGCTTGAAAGAAAGCCTAATAAGTTTTGAGCTTGAAATAAAGCTTTAAAGTTTAAGCTTGAAAGAAAGCTTCGAAAATCTTAGACTTGAAAGAAAGTCTTGGCGAAAAACTCAAACCCGAAGTTTTGAGTATATTTTCGGCTTGGGCCTATTATATTTATGCCATAGAAAAATGACAAATATCACCAAGCTCGAGTTCGCTGCTCTTGACATTTTCGGAAAGAATTATTTTACATGGGTTCTTGATGTTGGCATTCATTTGAGTGCAATGAACCTCGGAAATGCTATCAAAAAGGGAAATGAGGCAACCAAACAAGAAAAGGCAAAAGCTATGATTTTCATTCGCCATCACATCCATGAAGGGCTTAAATCTAAATATCTTGGGATGAAAGATCCCGCTGCCCTATGGGAAAGCTTGGAGGAAAGATATGATCACCAAAATAGTGTGATACTCCCAAAAGCTCGATATGAGTGGATGCACCTGAGGCTGCAAGATTTTAAAACAGTGAATGAGTATAACTCCGAAATGTTCAAAATTGTATCTCAATTAAGATTGTGCGGAGATAATATCACTGATGAAGATATGTTAGAAAAAACATATACTACTTTTCATGCCTCAGCAGCAATATCGTGAGAGGAATTTTAAGAAATAATCTCAATTGATTTCATGCCTTCTTGTGGCCGAACAAAATAATGAATTGTTGATGAAAAATCACAACTCCCACCCCGCCGGTTCCCAAGCATTTCCAGAAGTAAATGCAAATGCTTCATTCCCATAAGTGAATGCAAGTTATTATGGAAACAATCGTGGACGTGGTCGTGGTTATAGTGGCGGCTCTGGAAGGAACCGAGGTGGTCCTAATAAAAGGACTGCACCGTATCACTCAAAGGGAAACAATAGTGGTGTTAAATATGAAAAAGCGAAGGGTACTAAAAGGTACAAAGATGATACTTGCTATATTTGTGGAGTTAAAGGACATTGGTCTCGTACCTGTCGTACGCCAAAACATCTTGTTGATCTTTATCAAGCTTCTATAAAAGAAGAAGAAAAAAAGGCTAATTTTATCAATACAGTTGAAACCACTCATTTGGATGTTGACGATTTTCTCATCGAGCCCAGCAGTGCTTATGACGACAATGAAAAAGTTAAGAATGAATTACCTGATGGCAATGGAAAATGAATTTATCGCTTTGTATGATGTATCTTATATATTTTTTTTTTTGTTATATATATGTGTGTGTATATATATATATATATTTTATTTTTTTGACCAATGTATAAAAGGCATGTTTTCTAACTTATATCTCATTATCTTTATGTTATAGAAAAATGAAAAATAACGTTGATGTGAGCATGCACAATGGAGATATTTATTTGGTTGACAGTGGAACCACACACACGATTCTTCGAGAGAAGAAATATTTCTCGAATTTGAAATTAGCAAAGGCTAATGTAAGTACAATTTGTGGTACTACAACATTAATTGAAGGCTCCGGAAGGCCAATATAATGTAGTCCGTGTTGGGATTCGGTAAGAAAAACAGCCCTAGGCACAGCGGAATATAAAATTTCTAGGGCCTCTTAAAGAATCTTGCCAGGATATTCTCTAGTTGCATATATATGAATATAAATAAATGACAGTATAAGTTTTCTCGTTTATACCTGTCTCCTTGCAAATCCTTGTTGGCTAAAACGAACTCTGAACTCTCCTCCACAGAAATCGATCCAAGCTCTGCAGTAGCGCCCCACGTGTTGCGCCTCTACGGATTGATACACCACAATATCACGAAAATTAATATACCTAATCGACTAGAACATAGGCTATATTAATATCTAGGTTTTAGGAACGATTTGGGAACAAAAATCGAAGACGAAAAATTCTTCCTAACACTGGAAGGGTTCGGCCGATTTGGTGGGAGAGGGAGAGAGAATTTTTGCTCTTGCAATTTTTCTTGTAGAGTTGTGTGTGAGATATGAGACCTAGTCTCTTATTTATAGATATCTCCCATACCCTAATCCTTCTAGGATTAGGATACTAATTCTCCTACATGGGCCATGGCCCTTTTAATTAGAAGACTAAGTCTTCTAATTAATTCATGGCCCACTTTAATTAATCTTTTAGGACTTTATTTAATCTCCCAATTAAATAGCCCAATTAATTAAATCATCTCCCAATTAATTAATTAAACTTCAAGTCCAATTAATTAATTATTCCATTAATTAATTAAATCCTAATTAATTAATTTACTCATAAATTAAATTCCAATTTAATTTATAATCTTGATCCAATTCCAATTGGATCCAATTTCGTTCCACATGGGTCGACCCAGTCGACCCACCCATTTAATCGACCCAGTCGATTTTGACCCAGTCGACCCAGTCGACAGGTTCGTTCCTACTTCCTCGCTTTCGCTTCATGTGTATTGTGTATGCCCCCGTAGGTTCACCACATAATTGGCCGCGGGTTGTAATTAAATATTATTTAATTACTCAAGCAATTAATACTCTAAATTAATCGAACACTCTGTCGATCAATCATTCCAAAATTAGCACCCCTGCTAATTTGGGAATTCTCCCACACTCCACGGTCGATGTCCAGTCACAAGCCCATGGAGCCCAATCACTGGTGAATTAATTCAGTGAACCTTTTATCATTTATAATTTCCATATACGACATAATCTCTCCATTTATCAATCTCCCAGTCGAGACTTAAGGGCAT
Source organism: Penstemon eatonii (assembly GCA_038501285.1). Classification (NCBI taxonomy): domain Eukaryota; kingdom Viridiplantae; phylum Streptophyta; class Magnoliopsida; order Lamiales; family Plantaginaceae; genus Penstemon; species Penstemon eatonii. The sequence goes on from CM076710.1 coordinate 61,724,227, forward strand.
GGTCTTTCATCGGTTTCCCTTTCGTTTTGTCTCGACTATATGCATTCTGATCTCGAAATAAATTCTCTCTGACTTATTCTTTATGAGCTACTTACATAAAGTCGTCAGTTACCTTGGCCAAGGATTTCATCAGAATTAATTTCTCACAGAAATCCATAGGAGAATTTCTCGACCTATCAAGTCGAGTCAATGGATCCTTTGTTGATGATATGAATCTGCATACGAGTTCCTCTATACCCAATGTGAATCCTCAGAGACTTTCTGGTTGTCCCCAGTCAGTCGGAACTCATATCAAAGTATAGAAGTTCTCGTACCAGATAAACCCTATCACCTCAAGTAGTTAGGGATCGTTCCTCGTATACTATTATAAATTGGAATAACTTCAACCCCGATATGCGACTACCGCTTCCATGGTGAGTTATTTCCTTGATGGGGTATTCAGTGCGCTTGCCATCCCAGCAAGCCACCCACTTATGTGTGTCGACTATCCCAGTCACGCTCGTGGACCCCAGCGTCCTCCAGTTCATCGGAGTACACACAATAGTCAGAGTCTAACCGAATCCAACGATGTCCTATCTCGATTGGATTCTACGACTCTTGAATATATTCTAGATCACGGCCTTGGAGATCAGTCCACGGGTTGTCCCATAGCCCTGTGATCTAAGGACTTCTATCCTTATGCGTAGACAAATATTACATAAGATAAAGTTGACCATTTAATAAAAGTGCATTTATTAATCTAAATTGAATAGTTCCTCATTAATTACAATTAATGCTAGCCATACAGCTGGCTTGCAGGACACTATTTCTATCAGTCCGGTGGTACAAATATTTTAATAAAAGAGGCGTTGTACTCTCCGAAATCTAAAAGAAACTTGTTAAGTTTCAAAGATATACGTTTGAATGGATTTCATATTGAGACTATGAATGAGGGGAATATGGAATATCTTTGTATCAGATCCATGTTTTCATGCCAGAAACATATAAATGAAAAACTCTCAGTTTTCTCACCGGGTTTATATTATGCGACCATAAGAGTTTATGAATCAAATGTTGTATTGAACCGGAAGTTCAATGATTCAAAACTCTTCTCGCTTTGGCATGACAGACTTGGCCACCCGGGAGCAATTATGATGCGTCGAATAATAAAAAATTCAAGCGGCAATCCTTTAAAGAACCAGAAGATTCTTTTGCCACGAGAAAATGTGTGTGTGGCATGCTCACAGGGGAAATTAATTATCAGAACGTCTCCTATGAAGATTGGTACTGAATCCCCAATGTTTTTACAACGAATTCATGGAGATATATGTGGGCCTGTAGATCCACCTTGCGGACCTTTTCGTTATTTTATGGTCCTAATAGACGCATCTTCGAGATAGTCTCATGTATGCCTACTGTCAACGCGTACAATGGCTTTTGCCAAGCTTCTTACTCAAATTATAAAATTGAGGGCACAATTCCCTGATTATTCGATAAAGACAATCTGTCTTGATAATGCCGGTGAGTTTACATCTCAGGCATTTGATGATTATTGCATGTCAATTGGAATTGATGTTGAACATTCTGTTGCACAAGTTCATACCCAAAATGGCATAGCTGAGTCATTTATAAAGAGGTTGCAATTAATTGCTAGACTTTTACTTTTGAGGTCAAATTTACCCACCTCTGCTTGCGAACATGCAATATTATATGCTGTTTCACTGGTCCGGATTAGACCAAGTTCATTCGAGGCGTGTTCGCCATTGCAGCTTGTGACAGGCCAGCAGCCAAATATTTCACATTTAAGAATTTTCGGATGTGCAGTTTATGTTCCAATATCACCGCCACAACGAACAAAAATGGGTCCACAGAGACGACTTGGGATCTACATTGGTTTTGATTCCCCGTCTATTATCAGATATCTTGAGCCCCTGACGGGTGATATGTATAAAGCAAGATATGCTGATAGTATTTTTAATGAGACAGTTTTCCCGCCGTTAGGGGGAGATAAGAAGCCAGTTCCTGAAGAACGGCGTGAAATTAAATGGAATGTGCCATCTTTGTCTCATTATGACCCACATACAAATAATTGTGAGCAATAAGTAAGAAAGATTATACATTTGCGAAATGTTGCAAATCAATTGCTGGATGCATTTATTGATATAAAGAAAATAACAAAATCTTATATACCGGCAGTTAATGCACCAGCATGGATTGATGTCCCTAAAGAACATGTCCCTGCAGGACAATATGAAAAACCACGAATGAAACGTGGATGCCCGGTTGGTGCGAAAGACAAGAATTCTCGAAGGAAAAAGATACCCGAAGTATGTATTCCTCCTGAAGAGGAAACTGTTTTAAAACAAAGCGCTATAGAAAATTAATTGATAAGTCTGAATTAAGAAATGCCCCTGAAGAGGCGATATTTGAAGAGATCTCTTTGAATTATTTAAATACCCGAGAAAACTGGGATAGAAAGAAAGTGATTGTAGACAATGTCTTTGCTTATGGGGTCGCACTAGATATTATAAATAAGGATCCCGAAGATCCCGAACCGATATGGGTTGATGAATGTCGACATAGAAATGATTGGCCAAAATGGAAATATACAATTCAAGCTGAGTTTAACTCACTAAAAAAACGTAAAGTTTTTGGACCGATAGTTCGCACGCCCGAAAACGTGCAACCGGTCTGGTACAAATGGGTATTTGTACGAAAACGGAATGAGAAAAATGAGATTGTGAGATACAAGGCACAACTTGTTGCACAAGGATTCTCACAAAGACCTGGATTTATTATGATGAAACATATTCCCCTGTGATTGATGTAATCACGTTGCGGTATTTGATTAGCTTTGCAGTCTCTGAAGGACTGGACATGCGTCTCATGGATGTGGTTACAGCATATTTATATGGATCACTTGATAGTGATATATATATATATATATATAAATGAAAATCCCTGAAGGATCTCATAATCAAAGGTCTCATTGATTGTATTCAATTAAATTGCAACGATCCTTGTACGGATTAAAACAGTCTGGCCGGATGTGGTATAATCGGCTCAGTGATTATCTCATAAAGGAAGGATTTGTTAACAATCCAATTTTTCCATGTGTTTTAATTAAAAGATTTGAGAATGATTTTTCCATTATTGCGGTATACGTGGAGGACTTAAATCTTGTGGGGACTCATGAAGAGTTCACAAAGACCGCAAATTATTTAATGAAAGAATTTGAGATGAAAAATCTCGGAAAAATAAAGTTTTGTCTCGGCCTGCAGATCAAACATTTATCAACTGGAATCTTTATCCATCAATCGGCATATACAGAAAAGATTATTAAGAAATTTTATATGGACAAAGCTCATCCATTGAGCAGTCCCATGGTTGTCCGATCTTTGGATATAAAGAAAGATCTTTTCCGTCCTCGGGAGGAAAATGAAGAATTGCTTGGTCCTGAAGTACCTTATCTAAGTGCAATTGGAGCATTTCTTTTATCTTGCAAATTGTACGGGACATGATATAGCCTTCTCGGTTAACTTACTGGCAAAGTATAGCTCTGCACCAACACGAAGGCATTGAAATGGAGTTAAACACATATTGCGCTATCTTCGTGGAACAATACACATGGGCTTATTTTACTCTAGAGATGTCGATGCACATGTAGTAGGTTATGCAGATGCCGGCTATCTTTCTGATCCACACAAAGGTAGATCACAAAGTGGATATGTATTTACTTGTGGTGGCGCTGCAATATCTTGGCGATCTGTTAAACAAACTCTAGCAGCCACTTCTTCCAATCATGCTGAAATTTTGGCATTGCATGAAGCAAGTCGAGATTGTTTATGGCTGAGATCAATGGTTCAATATATCCAAGAATCTTGTGGGTTGCCTTCAACAAAGAATATACCATCATCATTATATGAAGACAATGCCGCATGTATTGCTCAAATAAAAAATGGATATATCAAAGGACACAGAACGAAGCACATATCACCAAAGTCTTTCTTTACCCACGAGCTTCAGAAAAAGGGTGATATAGACGTTCTTCAGATTCATTCATGTAACAACTTTGCTGATTTATTCACTAAAGCATTGCCGATTACAACTTTCAGGAAGATGGTTTACAACATTGGAATGCGGCGACTTGTGGATCTTATGTCGGCATCAGGGAGAGTGTGTAATTAACGACACATACACAGTACTCTTTTTCCTTCGTCCAAGTTTTTGTCCCAATGGGTTTTTCTGGGCAAGGTTTTAACGAGACAGTGTTACACGCTTATAAGCCCCTTTCGGATATGTACTCTTTTTTCCTTCGTTCAAGTTTTTGTCCCAATGGATTTTTCTTGACAAGGTTTTAACGAGGCATACTCCAGAAGCAATGGGCATCCAAGGGGGAGTGTTATGAAATATGCATATCTTGTGGATGCCATTGGTAATTTACCATTCAAGATATAATGTGGCTATACAAGATCCTCCCACTTGGTTAAACAAAGAATCAACACATAACACAATATGTGTCAAAGCAAGAATAAGTGTGGCAAAGCAAGAACAAGTGGATGCTTCTAAGTATAGCCATGTATCACAATGCATGAGAAGCCACCCATCACTTTTCTTTATAAGACATGTGTGAAGCACCTATCACTTTTTTTTGTATGACATGTGTAATCTTGAACTCCTATAAATGGATGAGTTCATCCCTCATTTTGTAATAACAAGAACAACTACATAATCTTATATCTCCCTTTACATATTACTTTGCTTACACAACAAGTTCATCCCTTTTCATTCTAAGTTTTATAACATTATATATATATATATATATATATATATATATATATATATATATATATATATGTGTGTGTGTGTGTATACACGTTTCATATACACCTATTTATATATAAATAGACTTCAATTTTAAATCTCTTTCTCCCTTTTTTCTTCCTTTCTTCGAATATCTTGTAATGAAAATCTTCATTGCTACAGATATGCAAGAAAATCACAGCATCTGTAATAGCCGATAATACATAACATAAAAAGGAAAAAACCCCAAATAGAATCTTAGGAAAATCGAAATTTTACCTAATATTAGAAACCATTTTTCAATTCCACCCATACCAAATCCTGCTCTTGCAATTTATCTTTAGCATCGTCTTCACTCTCACCATTATCACATGGTTGCAACTTATACTTTAGATCATTTATCAAATAAAAAGTTAATAGTACTATTGTAAAGATCCAAGTATATATGTGGTGGTCACAGCTAACACAAAATCATAAGTAGAAAATTGGGTAGATTGTGAATAAAAGGCTGAGAGAAACTATAGATATGTGGTAGATGTAGAGGGTAGACTCGATTCGAAGAGGAAAGTTCACGACAATTGATTTTCATATGATATATAGCAATTTTTAGTAGTATTTCATATCTTTTGGTGATGATTCGCCTTTTTCTTTTGGAGATGTGATAGATTTGCAATGATTCTTGAATGAAGTCAGGGTTGAATGGAGAAATATTTTTTTTTTTTTTTGTGGCTCTACCCCCTACTGTTGGTAGAAATTTATAATACGGAGCGATGTATCCAAGAAAACCATGTGGTAATGCGGAGCGATATATCCAAGAAATCCGTGTGGTAATGTGGAGCGACGTATCCAAGAATTTAATATGGGTCACATGAACCATACAAGATTTGTTTCAAGAAAGGTGATGCCATAATCGCAATTTTGGGAGATTTTTTTTCTTTTTACCCGATATCCTGAATCGTGATTTTTGAAACCAAATTACTTTGTCTTCCAAATAACGATTTTGATTTTTAACGTGGTGTTCCTAATCGCAATTTTGATATTTTTTAACAGGTCTTCCAACTATTGATTTTGGACTAAGAACTTTTTACTTGGTTTTCCATACTACGATTTCTGAAAGAAAAAAAAAATGATAAGGCCAGTTTTTCTAAAAAATGCTATTACGAAGACCAAGTAAAAAAAGAAAGTTGTTTTCTTTCTAAAACCGTGTTTAAAAAGACCATGTTCAAATTCGCGATTAGGAATACTAGATGATTTTTTTCTCTTTTCAAACTCGCAATTAGGTTGACAATTTTTTTTCAAAATCGCGATTATGTGGATTAAATCGTCACAAAATTTTGAGACGTGGGCCTATTTGGGTAGCGTCAAATTTTTAGGGGTGAAAATATCAGTCAATATAAGTAATGACATCAAATTTGCATTAACACTTAACTGTCATGTCATCAATTAACGGTAAATTTTTAAGGTTGTATCAAATGTGTCACAATTTGTTAAAATGGTGTACCAAATGTGATGGACACAAAAAATGGTGTACCAAAAGTAGAAATTGACCTAAAGCGCGGTACCAACATTACAATTCTCTCGATTAGTGTTAAATAACGGGTTTTTTGCAAGTTAACTCCCTATGATATGTCTAATAGGCAAATTACCTCCTTATGAACTCAAAATAGGCAATTTAACTACCTGTGAAATGAAATAATGAGCAAATTACCTCCTCGTGATATAAAAATCGGCAATTTACCTCCCCGTGAAATGAAATAATGAACAATTTAACTCTCTGTGATGTGAATTAATAAGCAATTTAGAGGGAGGCAATGTGCTTCTTTTATAAAAATACGGGGAGGCAATTTGTCCATTTTCTTATCACAAAAAGTTAAATTGCCTATTTTGGATATCACAGTGAGGTATTTTACCCTTTTATTTATTACAGAGAATTAAATTGCCAATTTAAAATAACACATGGAGTTAATTTACTATTTACTCATTAAATAACTGTTACAACAAAAATTCTCATTCAACTTATGTTGGATAAGACTCATTTGCATCTTAGTATCGTGTGCACCTTTCATTTTGAATATTTATCAATTGTAGTATTTTGTCCATTTGTAAGATTGCGGAACCCCTTTTTTAACATACCTGTGAAAGCATAATGATACTATTATATTATACATTTTATTATTTTAACTAGTAGGAAGTGTTGGTGTAATTTAATTAATTATAGCTAATTAAATTAAGTCTAATTAGCCAAAGTTAATTATTACATATTAATGAATGAAATGAGAATAGAATGTTGAGTCTCTCCATCCCACATGAAAAAGAAGAAGAAAGTTGAGCTTCCAAATTGTTATAAAAAGGCACCTAGCTTTCAAAGTTGAAATGGCTTTTGTAGGAATGGGCCTAGAGTAATATCTGGGCCCAATAAATATTAAAGTCCAAAATTTTGTAATAAGATCCGTGGGTGATCCGATTAGGATCTGCGTGTGATCCAATTAGGATCCGCATGTGATCCGAACAGGATCCGCGAGACCCACTTTTAGAAGGTCCGAGAAGGATCCGTTCGCCCGCCCAATTTTGAATAAAAGGGTGTGTTTGGTCGGATTTTGAACCGAATGGGTGGCACCCGTTCGGACCGAACCATTGTTTGGTTTAAATCCGAACAGTTGTGACCCTCCAGCAACAACTTTCAATTGCTATAAATAGGAGAGGAATCTGGCCAATTCCTTACACCATTTTTTCAGCAAATAATAAAGTACAAATTATTTCTATACTTCTCAAAATAAATAATTTTTCGTCGAATTCTGTTTGCTTAAAGTTCGCCGTGGGTTCATTATTTGTGCAAATAATGAACAACAGACTGTTGGATCTTGGGAGACTACCGGGAATCAAACTGTAGGCACCGTGGCAGTCCCGGAAATATTGTCTTAAGGAAATTTGTTTCGACAAGCCTCAGTCTAATTTCCTTGTTTTTTACGTAAATATTGAAGTGATCTTTGGCTTCGATACAAGTAAGTATTTCTCACTATTTTTTTGTTAGATCGAAATATTTAAGTACACAGATTGTTAGACACCAACAATCTTAAGACAATATAATATCTCTGTTTAATTAATCTGTGTTAATTAATATCGGTGGCGAATTTTGAAAATCAGTATGCATGAATATATGAGTATGTGTACCTCTGCAATTTTTGTAATTGATGCATGTGTAGTAGTGTAAAATCTGATGTATGATAGAGTTTATTTTTAAATTCTATCAAATACGACGCATTAATTATCTTATGTGGAGTACTATATATGTGTTATAAGTCCTCTGTAAGTGGAGATAAGATCATTGCTAGAGAATATCTAATTGATATTTGAAAACTACATGAAATGAGAGGAAACCAAATTGTGAGAACTAAGTTGACGGTGTCATTTTTTTTAAGTCTATTTAATTCCAAGTATTCTACATAACTTGCATAAATTTATTTATGAATCGGTGCCTTCTTATAGTACTTCGGGAGGACATCTCAGTTTCTATAATTTTGTATATCTCAGAAATTTGAATTCCCGAACAATGTGAAAAGGTGTCTTCACATCTTTCAAAAAAAAATTATATTTACTATTCAAAGTGCAATGTAATTTTGAGGGAAAGTGAATTATCATTTAAATATTTGGTAAAAGATTCATGTAAATTTGAATGGTGCTATGCACCGCATCAACCACTTCATGATAATCTTCCAAATTGAAAGGCTACTATCGTTATTACAATTGCTAATCTGTGTGATATAGCATTTGGGGATTATGAAAAGAAAAGTTTAGACTTTTCTAAAATCATTTAACATATTGGTCATGCTATTATTATTACGTGTAGTATATTTGAATTGCGAATTAAATATACAGAAAAATCAATTGCTTCAAAATTTGATTATATTACTAATATGAAAGGCGTTTTCATTTTACTCGATATGAATTACTTCATATATTTAAATACTTTAGTGGTGCACTAAATTATTTAAATGGTTGAAGAAAATCATATATGCATTATTGGGTCATTACATGTAGGTCATGATTTTAAATTAATAAAATTTTATTGACATGAGCATTGAAGTATGAATCTCATATATGAATATGTACGTGTGATTCATAGCTCATATACATTCTTTAATCAATGCGACTTGCGAGACATGTTAAAAGCATATAAATTTACCAATATCCTTAATATGGAGATAATGGATTAATTGGTATTAATCTCTTACTAATATTTTTTTAAGATTGAGTATTTATGTGTGAAAATATTTACAATTTATTTGATAAATAAATATGATTTAGTTTTAAATCAATATTTTATTTGAGAAAATATTGATAATAAAATTGTGAAAAATAATTATATTTTGTTTGTGAAACAATTATAATTTATTTTTATATCAATATGTTTTTTGAAGAATATATTGATAATTATAAATTATTTGTGAAATAATTATAATTTTATTTGTTTGCGAAACTAATTATCATGTATGTGAGTTCAAATTTTTGAATTAACTGTGTGATTTTGAAATCATTACTAACTCGTGGAGTTTGAGAATGTATTAATCACATAGATATTATTGCTCTATTTATTGAGCTATAAATACGAGGCAATAAATGTATCTGCGAAATACGAAAAGAAGCATTTGTGGAATACAAATCCGGATAGTGGAATAAGAAAATGAAAAACTCTTATATCCGAATTGTGGGGGTGAATACGATATATTCATTTAACAAAATTGTGTTAAATTGAGATTAATTCGTAAAAATAATTCACCTAGCTCAACCCAATTCAATTGAGTATGTAGCTAAACGGAATAATCAAAATGCGGGTAATATTATTCTATAAATTTGGATGTACCGGATAACTTGTGGGGGGAAACTCCTTAGATATCTAAACGCATATTAAGTCGAGTTTCACACAAGAAAATAAATATCATTCCATATGAGTTATGGAAGGGAAGAAAAATCAAATACCTCAAAATGTGGGGGTACTTAGGTCAGATTTCGATTTCACCACCGAAAATAACTTAAAAATATTAATTACTACTAATTTATGCGATAAATAGTAGTAGCTTATACTTTTGGTATTTAAATTTGACATAATTGTAATCATGTGAACCGAGTCACGTGATGTAACAATCATTGAGAATGTAAGAAGGATTTGAGAATCATTTCTTATAAATTGATCTTTCTTTCGGTTCAGATTTATTTTCAGTAAGTGTGGTTTACTGATATTAAAATCTGATAAAGTAATATTATTTATTACTTATATAAACCTTGTGAAGCTTATAATTATTTTTTTTAATTATAAACTACTTTATTCTGAGAGAATATACATATGAATTGATCTCTAAAGAGGTCAATCTCTAACTTCAACATGAGTTTGTTGATGAGTTGAACTGACATATGAGCTAAAAGCTCGAAGTTACTTGATCCAGATATTCTAACTTATACGTTAAAGAATTAACCTCGAACATATAAATAGATTATGTCACGTTCCAATATCGTGGATTGGAAAGAGGCGATTGACAGGGAGTTACATTCATAAAATTGGTAGACCTCGAGGAGTGAACCAATTAGATGTAGATGGGTTTTTAAGTTCAAGAATTTAAAAACTTTGATAAGTCAATCGATAAAAACTAGGCTAGATGAGTAGCCAAGTTGCCCTATGAAAGAAATAATTTTACTTCTTGACTCATATTCAGTGTTGTTAAAACCGGACCGGACCGGCCGGTCCGACCGGTTCGACCGCGAACCGGAAGCTGGTCCGGTCCGGTTAATTGGCTGGTTTTAACGGTTCGACCAACGGTTTACCTGGTTCGACCAGTAAAACCACTAAACCAGTAGACTCACCGGTTCGCTCTCCGGTCCGGTTTTAAAAACATTGCTCATATTCACTAGCGATTAGGATAACATCCATTTGAATGTTAATAGCTCTAATAGCTATATACAATGGACGTTAATCCTTAATGGTGAATTAAATGAGAAAATTTATAAGGAGTAACCAGAGAGTTTCGTTGTTAAATGAAAAGAAAACATAGTTTGCGAAACTTATGTATTTTCTTGTTGACCTTTAACAAACTCCTAAACAATGACACGAAAAATGTGATAGTGTCACTAACAAATTTTGACTGTCATATTAATAAAATTTGACAAGTGTGTCTATATAAACTAACTAAACAATTGAGTATCAGAGTTTGTTTATATACAAATGATATGTCAATATATATTTGAGACTAATACTGTGAGTATTAAATCCATTGAGAAAATATTAACTTATGATATGAAAAACTTAGGTTTAATCAATCATGATTAAGAGGTCATGTGATGACATTAAACTATCTCAAGCACATTAAGTGGATGAGTTATAGATAGTTTAATACTTATGAAAAGGGATTTCATAATTCTATTTAACTCATACCTTGTGTGCTATACGAGAATAAATGTGATAGAATATCATAATTTGAGTATGCTCATAAAATTAGTTGTCTTTGGTTAATAAACTAAGGAGATACATGAGCAATCTTAACAAGATTCGTTGGGATGCATTAATGAGAATGCTTGAATCTTGAAAGAATACATACACATGAGCATTATATTTGGAAAATTTTCAAACAATCCAGGAGGGATATAGTAATGCAAATGAAACTTCTGATTTAGATAAATCAAAGTTTATATGCAGATATGTATTCAATTTTGGAGGCACCGCTATTTCCTGAGAATCTTCCAAACATAGCATATAACTCATTCCACTATGAGATAAGAGTGAATATCATTGGATAAAGCTAGTGAAGAATTTGAATGGCTTCACAAAATTCTTGGAAGATATTCTAATATGACTGAAAATTGTGTTAGTCATACGTAAATGTGATAATCAAGCGGTGATACACAGAGCTCAACAAACTCTATGTATAATGGTAAAGTCACGACATGACATATTTGATGTCGTTGATACAATACCGAGAGACATCTACTTTCAAATAGAAAGGACTTTAAGAAGTCAAGAGATAATCATGATTCCGGATATTAAAAGGTTATCTAGAGAGTAGAATGTGCATCGAGGGGAATGGGTCTAAAGCCTAAATTAGACTAAGTTACCTTGTACGGAAACCTAACTTGGCGACTGGAGATCCCACGGACCAAGTTCAATAGGCCAACCAGTCCTGGCTAACTTAAAACCAAAGTACTTAAGAGTTTTAACTCTATCCCATTTCTATGATGCAATAAGTACAGACCTACTGTGTTATTTAAAAGGTTAAGCAAACGCTTTTAATGACATCTATACCTTGTTTAAAAACAAGTGGAGTATGGTAGGATACTCTTGATAGAAGCGGTCACCTATGTAAGTGAGAGCTGGGTCGGCTCGTTGAGATTTTCTTTATAGGCTGAAATTCTCTAAAGCACTCGCATTACCAAGAATGTTCAAGATCGAAATGAACACAACCGAGAACTTGTAACGAATCGGTATAATAATGTGTTAAGCTTATTGTCTTGGTTTACACCAACAGCCGACGGTTCAAGATGAAATATTTCACCGATTGGCTAAGTAAATCCGATAAGTTTCAACTAGGGAAAGTTCAAGATGAAATATTTCACCTATCCCAATGCATTATTATTCCTAAAGATTACTTCGACATGTTGAAGAGAAATTTCATTCATGTGGGGGATTGTTGGTGTAATTTAATTAATTATAGCTAATTAAATTAAGTCTAATTAGCCAAAGTTAATTATTACATATTAATGAATGAAATGAGAATAGAATGTTGAGTCTCTCCATCCCACATGGAAAAGAAGAAGAAAGTTGAGCTTCCAAATTGTTATAAAAAGGCACCTAGCTTTCAAAGTTGAAATGGCTTTTGTAGGAATGGGCCTAGAGTAATATCTGGGCCCAATAAATATTAAAGTCCAAAATTTTGTAATAAGATCCGTGGGTGATCCGATTAGGATCTGCGTGTGATCCAATTAGGATCCGCATGTGATCCGAACAGGATCCACGAGACCCACTTTTAGAAGGTCCGAGAAGGATCCGTTCGTCCGCCCAATTTTGAATAAAAGGGTGTGTTTGGTTGGATTTTGAACCGAATGGGTGGCACCCGTTCGGACCGAACCATTGTTTGGTTTAAATCCGAACAGTTGTGACCCTCCAGCAACAACTTTCAATTGCTATAAATAGGAGAGGAATCTGGCCAATTCCTTACACCATTTTTTCAGCAAATAATAAAGTACAAATTATTTCTATACTTCTCAAAATAAATAATTTTTCGTCGAAGTTCTGTTTGCTTAAAGTTCGCCGTGGGTTCATTATTTGTGCAAATAATGAACAACAGACTGTTGTATCTTGGGAGACTACCGGGAATCAAACTGTAGGCACCGTGGCAGTCCCGGAAATATTGTCTTAAGGAAATTTGTTTCGACAAGCCTCAATCTAATTTCCTTGTTTTTTACGTAAATATTGAAGTGATCTTTGGCTTCGATACAAGTAAGTAGTTCTCACTATTTTTTTGTTAGATCGAAATATTTAAATACACAGATTGTTAGACACCAGCAGGAAGTTAAGTCTATTAACGTACATTAGTTTATAATTATATCTACGATACTTGGATTTTTCTTAAAGGGCTATAAATTTGGTTCTAAATAATTAAAAGCGTACTTTTATAAAAGTATAAAAGTAATCAAATAAAATAAAGATTATTTTCTTAAGAACATACAGAGTCAGGGCTCCCATAACATATTGGTCGATACTAGAATACTCATTTCTCTCTCCAACTTTGTTTCATCAATATACATCCATAATGTAAACATGGATTACTATTTTATTTTTGTGATTTGAATCGGTAAAGGTATTAAAATGTTTCGAATTCGTTCCAAATTTTTTTAGGGCATTTGAAAAATTGATAATTAATGAAAAATTGCCACATATGCGAAAATAAATTATATATTTTACCCCTAGATTTTATTTCCCCAGTTGTCAATTCTGCTGAAAAAAACGAGGGTGTGATAGTTATATAATTTTTATTAATTTGAGGGGGTTAAGTATTAATTTTGTGTTTCAGGGATGCAAAGTTCCCATTTATTGCGTGCAAATTGCTGAGTTGTTCTTAGTACGAGGGTGCTAAGTGCTAATTCTATTTTGTGGTTGCCAAGTGTCCATTTCTCGTGTTTGGAGGGTGCTAAGTGTCAAAGATCTAAAAATGGATTACCTATTTTACCCCTAGGTTTTTTTACTATGATGGTCAACTTTGTCGGAAAATAAGAGAGGATGCAAAGTCCTGCTTGTTCATATTTTGGGGATGCAGAGTGCTAACTCTATATTTCAGAAGTGCAAATAGCCTAATTCCCATATTTCAGGGATGCGTAATGCAAAAAACTAAATATTCACGTTTAAAGATTTAATATTCAAATCACAAAAATCTTCCATTTCAAGAGGAAAACATGTATTAATCTACTAGTATTTTTCATGTTTCCAAAATTAAAAATTCATTGTCAAATAAGAGTTTCCCAATCAGCAGATTGATTCAGCCCAATTGAGAGAATATTGTACCACACTTGCGGACCTATTGAATTTAAATTAGGGGACTTTCATCAAGATTTCAGAAAAAAAAAAAAGGAAAATCTTAATATGGGTCACATGAATCATACAAAATTTGTTTCGAGATAAGGTGATGTCATAATCGTGATTTTGGGAGACTTTTTATTTCTTTATATTTGATTTTCTGAATCGTGATTTAGGAAAATTAATCACCTTATCTTCTAATCACCATTTTTATTTTTTGGCATGGTTTTTCTAATTGCAATTTTGATATTTTTTACCAGGTCTTCCTAATTGATTTAGGACTATGAACTCTTATCTAATATTCTACATCGCGATTTAAAAAAAAAAAAAAAAATAAGGCCAGTCTTCTAAAAATGCGATAACGAAATCCAAGTAAAAATATGTAGTTACTTTGTTCATACATTTGACAATATTACCTCGAATACATTTGACAATATCTATTGCAATAAATATGTTTGGCTCATACATTTTTTTTCCTTGGCGGCTTGAATTATGCTTTTATAGTTAATGTGAAAATGGCAAAAATGATCTTATAACTAATGGACATTTGCAAGTTTACCACATATATACTTCGGCTGATAATTTTACCTTATAATTTACATCAGTGAAGTACTTTTTGGACTTATTCAACCCAATTTCGAGAATGTACCCCATTTGTGGGCCTATTGAATATAAATTAAGGAATTTTGACCAAGATTTAAAGAAAAAAAAAAGGAAAAGCTTAATATGGGTCACATGAGCCATACAAAATTTGTTTCAAGATAAGGTGATGTCATAATCGCAATTTTGGGAGATTTTTTTTTCTTTTTACGCGATTCCCCGGATCGTGATTTTGGAAACTAAACCACTTTGTCTTTCAAATCACGATTTTGATTTTTTGACGTGGCCTTCCTAATCGCAATTTTGATATTTTTTACTAGGTCTTCCAACTATTGATTTTGAACTAAGAACTTTTTCAACCGCGATTTCTGACAAGAAAGAAAAAAAAGATAAGGCCAGTTTTTCTAAAGATGCGATTATGAAGACCAAGTAAAAAAAGAAAGTTATTTTCTTTCTAAAACCATGATTAGAAAGACCATATTCAAAATCACGATTAGGAATACTAGATATTTCTTTTCTTTTCAAATTTCAAATTCGCAATTCGGTAGACAAATTTTTTTTTTTAAATCGCGATTATGTGGACTAAAAGCGTTACTTAATTTTGAGGTGTGGGCCTATTTTGGTAGCATCAAATGTTATGGGTGAAAATATCAATCATTATAAGTAATGGCATCAACTTTGCAATAAAACTTAACTGTCATATCACCACTTAACGGTGAATTTTAATGGAGGTACCAAATATGTTATAATTTGTTAAAATGGTGTACATGTGTTGGACTCAAAAAATGGTATACCAAAAGTAGAAATTAACCTAAAGAATAATACCAAAATTACAATTCTCTCGATTAGTATTAAATAACTGTTACAACAAAAATTCTCATTCGACTTATGTTGGATTAGGATAAGACTCACTTGCATCTTAGCATCTTGTGCACCTTTCATATTTTGCAAATGACTATTTTTTCTATAAGTGTTGGTCATTGCCAAGATAATATAATATCTTATTTCTTGAAGAAAAAGATTAAGGGGTATATTTGATAATTTCTTACATTCTTATTTCATATCTTTCCTAGTGATTTATGTTTAACTTCTTTAATTTATATCTATATTTTCTATTATGTAAACTGAGAAGAAATTTAAAGAACTGGAGTAAATTAATAGAGAATTGTATTGCAAATTGAAAAAGTGTTGTATTTAATAGGGAAAATACATACATAAACTAATGATAAAAACACTAAAGCACTTTTCTAACTACCATGATCATTTTGTTGGCTTTAATTAAATTGGAGCTAACTACAAATATGATCATGGTCTTTAATTAAATTCGAGCTAACTACATTAAGGTCCTTAAATATATAACATATATATAGACAAATACATTGAATGAAAATATTCATATAAAAAAATTGAATCTTTGAAATGGACCTGATATCAGATAAATTAGTCAATAAATAAATTAATGCAATTAAATTAGTATATGAAATTCGCAACTAACTTACGACTTGATTAATATAAGAATTATTGGGTGACAGACCAGCAGATCTGAATGATACTCAAATCCCAATTAACACAATAAATATATATGTTTGAATTAAAAATAAAAAAATTAAGAAATTTACTTCTTGAAGCTTTCCAATTCCACCATACCAAATTCTGCTCTTGCAATTTATCTTTGGCGTCGTCTTCACTCTCACCATTAGTTTTACTTTAAATTAATTATCAAATAAATAGTTATAGTACTATTGTAAAGATCTAAGTATATGTGGTGGTCACATCAAGCACCAAATCGTAAAATAGAAAATTGGAAAGATTGTAAATATAAGGGTGAGAGAAACGATAGATATGCGACAAAGGTAAAGGGTATACTCAATTCGAAGAGGAAAGTTCACGACAATTGATTTTTTATACAATATATAGCATTTTTAAGTAGTATTGCAAATCTTTCAATGATGATTAGCCTTTTTCTCTTCGATTCGACGTGATAGATCTGCAACGATTTTTGAATGAGACCAGTGTTGAATGGAAAAATAATTTTTTTTTTTCTGTGGTTCTAACCCTTTCTATTTGGTGGAAATTTATAACGTGGGGCGACGTATCTGAAAAAACGAAACTCATAACATGGGGCGATGTACCCAAGAAAATGAATTTATAATGCAGTGGGTCGATGTATCCAAGAAAATGATATTTATAACGCGGGGCGATGTATCCAAGAAAACGACTGTAAAACGCGGAGCGATGTATACAAAAAAATGAAATTTATAATGAGGGGCGATGTATCCAAGAAAACCTGGTTGGAGCGGCGATATTCTATTGATAAAATCGAATTAGTGTACACGTCGACAAAAGGATCCCGACTACATTTGACAATATTACCCCTATAGCAATTGTTGGTCCCAAGTGGTCAGATGAGGTCTAAAGGGGGGGGGGGTGAATAGACCTCTGAAAAAATTTTAACTTGAAAAGTTTTCACTCGACTGTCAGCAGACTAAGCTGTTGATGGTCAGTAAGCTGACTAGGCTGATCAGTGAACAAATCTTTGAATCAGCACAGTTAACCACTTCTCTTTGAACTACTTAGCTGATTTCAGTAAAATGAACTTTTCAAAGCAGAGTACTTGCAGCGGATTTAAAACAGTGTTTTTCACAAGTAAACTTACAACAGTTAGACAGATTTATCCCCAGTTTTAACAAACTCTTTTCACGAAGTCTTTCAACAGTTTTTGTTAAAGCATTTTATGCAATCTGAAAATATGCAAGGAAAAATGCAGAGTAAAACACACAGAATTTTTATAGTGGTTATATGGATTTAAATCCTTTAGTCCACACTTCCAAGTTACTTAGATCTTGGGTTATACTAGAAAACACAAAGTAATTAGTATACAATGCTTGCGTCAAACAACAAATGAAATGGCCACAAGTACGCAATAGGAAATCACAAAGAAAGCCTATCCTCTGAAGCTAGATCACTCACTAAGATAGATCTACACTTCGCACAACACTCTAACAGTTTTTCACTCAGAAAAATGTATTTATCTTTGATCTTCAACTTCGGCTTGTGTCAACAAATGACAGAGCTGTTGAGTGAGCTGTTCTTTAGACTTGAAGATTTTGCTTCGGATTTTCTCTCAGAGATTGTGTTGTTGTTTTTCTTCTTCGTCTCTTGAACTATTTATACTCGCAGGTTTGAAAAATGTCCGTTGAAGAGAGACAGAATTCAAATTCCTCGGGTACTGGTCCTTAATTTCTGCGAACGGCTCTCTGCACAGTGACAGTACTGCAGACTGTACTTTCTGTCAAACAGCATTTAATGCACCCAGCTGATACGAGGTATTTCTTCAATCATTTGCCATTAATACCCGATGTCTTCAGCATTTATTACTCCAAGTGCATTTATTACCGTTGGAGAGACTTTCTGATCCTTTCCACTTGGCTGATGAGAACACAAGTCTGATGATGAGCAGAGCTGATCCCAAACTTGAACAAATCTGATTTGAGTCGACTGATCTTCACCAGTTTGATTTCTTTCTTCAACAGCAGATCAGTGGTCTTCTTGAACCATGTTGAATTTTGACATAACTGATATGACTTTAGCATTCTTCTAAGGTTTTTAACTAAGCTTTCCTAGCTTAGCTGGTTATGATGTTTTGGAAATCATCAAAACCTCCCTTTAAACATTAAATTACTTGTCTTCTGATCTTCATCTTCATCCAACAATTTCCCCCTTTTTTATGATGACAAAACCTAACAGCTAAGTACTTGTACCTAGACTAAAGTTTTTGTTCTCAAAAATTTCTGAGATAGAAATGATGTATTGGATGGAAAAACTTGAACTTTTTATTAATATCAGATTTGTGAGTACAAGTTACAAGTTTTCAGATAGATGAAGGAAAATACAAGTAAGTTTGGAAGAGCAGATTACAAGATAATTGAGTTCTAGTGAACTGATTCTTCATCAGTCACCTCTTCTTCTATTTCAAACAACTCTTCATCTTCTTCGTCGTCCACTTCATCATTTTCATCATCATCAGCTTCATCAGCCAGAAGGTTTTTCTGAGCAGCTTCCATTTTTCTAATTCTTTTTGCCTTAGCTGCTTCAGCTTCCTCAAGCTTCTTCTTCATGCATTCTAATTTCTGTTTCTTCAGTTCAGGATCTAGTTGCTCTTATGATGAATCTTTAGTTGCAGCCAACTCTTTGTCAAACTTGACTGGTTCCTTAGGTTCATCTTTTTTATCAGCAACGTCTTCTTCAGCATCTGCTTACTTTGCATCGGCAGCTTTATTTTCAGCAGCTTCATCTTTAGACTCAGCAGCTTCCTCTTCAGCAGCCTTTGCATCTTTTTCAGCTTCAGCCTTCTCTTCAGTTTTCTTAACTGGTTCAGGTACTTGCTCTGTTTGCTTCTCATCAGCCTCTTTTTCAACAGCAGCGTCTTCAAGTACTTGATCAGTTCCAGGTTCTGGAGCGGCTTCATCCTTTTCAGGTACTTATTCCTTTTCCCCCTTTTTGTCATCATCAGCAGGGAGAGGAGCAGCAACTGGCGAATTTGCAGCAGTGCAGATCCTTTGTATGTTCGCATCCAAGTTGTCCAGCTTTGATGATAGTTGACTAAGTGTTGATCCTTGATCGCTGGTCTGATCATTCAAATAATCCATGTTCAGTTGCAGGGTGTGAAGTTCATAGTTGACCTTTGAAGCTATTCCATCCAAGTGTGCTGCCCATTCCTTTTTCAGTCCCAATTCAGCATCATCAAGCATGGAAATGGATCTGATGGCTTTTGCAATATCAGCTTCATTTCGTTTAAGAGCTGTATGAAGATGATTCATATCAGCCTTCACATCTTCAATGTTTCCATTCATGCCATTCAGACTTCGGATAAGTTGAAGAGAGTTGTCAGCAGGCAGATTGTCAGCAATGTCCTTGATCAGTTTCTTATTTTCCTCCAATAATCTCCTGTTTTCTTCTTGAATCTGGTGGTTTTCTTCCTTCATCTCCTTCATCTCCGTTGTTAGCTTCCCAATTCTGTCATCCAGGGTTTGTTCCAGCAGCAGCTGAATAGACTCCATCAGACTTGATGTTTATCAGCTTTTGGAATGGAGGAGGAAGCTGATGGCTCAGCTTGGTAGACTTGAATATCTGCTAATTTTCTTCAGTATTTTCTTCACTTTGTTCAGACTTAGCAGGCTCCTGAACAGTTGGATGAACAACAATTGCGCCAGCTTCTACTTGAGCATCTTCTTGAGCCTTTCCTTCATCAGACTTGGCAGCAACTTGTTGAACAGTTGATTGTTCCTCTACCTTAACAATTTCAGGCTTTCCATCATCAGATATTTTAGTAGTTTGATGGATAACATGTGTGATTTTAGGCAAGAAACTCTGAGTAGGTGCCTTAACCACTTCTTTTCTATAATCACTGACTTCAGCACCAAAAGCAATCTGCTGCACACTTGGCAGTGATGACATATAACTTGGAGAACCTTGAAAGTATCGTGAACGTTCTGACCATTTCTCCAGTGCTTGATAGACAACAATTTGAACAACCTTCTTGACAGGGTCATCTCTTTTTCTTCTCTTAAGGGGCAAGGATTTCTTGATCTTTTCAGCTTGCTTGTAAACAATGTTCCTTGCAATGTCATGAAAGACATCCCTGATGTGATCTGGATCAAGAGCTTGTGAGATTGAATCAGCCTTGAAGAAATCTAAAACCCATGTCTCTTCTTTCTCAAACTCTTCCCATGCCTTCAATTCAGCAACAGATTTGTCAACTATGTATGTCTGCCATTGATTGTATCTATTCTTCTCTTCAATGAACAGAGTGACTTGCCGAAATTGTTTGTCAGATTCCACGATAGCAACTTCAAATCTTTGAAAGGCAATTGGATATCCTCTGATCACATTCCAAGCCCACTTAACATTAAAAGGGCACTTTTCAACCCTCAAGCCTGGTGGTAAGACTTGTCTTGCTTTTAAGGATTCCCCAATCCTTATGCCACCAGCACGTTGAGTGCCGTGACCATCCTTTTTGCTCAGCTCCAACACCAAAGCTAGTTCAGCCTCCTCAGCAGCTTGGCGTTCAGCAGGAGTCATCTTCCTTCTCTTTTCTTCTTTCTCTGCTTCAATTTTGCTAAGCCTGATGGCTTCAGCAAGTTCCTCTTTGAGTTTCTTTTCAGCAAGGGCATCCTCCCTTCTTTTCTTTTCTTTTCAGCTACAGATACTTTGATTTTTATCAGTCTCCTTTTCTTTGACTTATTAGCAGCGGGTTCAGGAGTAGCAGTAGAGATAGGAATAGCAGAAGTTGGTTTAATGATCCGCACTTCAGGATCAGGTTGAGGTTCAGATCCCTCAACTGTTGAAGCTTGCTGTTGGGTAGCTGTGCATCAGCATCAGACTTCTGATCAGCAGCAGCATCAGCATTGTCAGCTCCAACTGTCCTCTCAGCAGATGTAGGGCCTTCTCTGACTATATCATCAGATTTAGCAGGAGATGGTTCAAAAACCACCTTCCTCTTAGCAGACTTCTTTGTAGCAACCTTTTCTTTGACAGGCTTCGAAGCAGCAGTGCCTCTCAACTGGCTTCTAGTCCTTTTTGCTACTTTGTTAGCAGATCTTTCTTCTTACATTGTTCTTGATGGAGAACCAGCTGACGTGTCCAAGATTTCATCAGTTGTTTTCTTTATAGTAGCATCAGCAGCAACTTGCTTTTTCTTGTCTGTTCTGGCTTGAACAGCAGGTTTAGCTGTTTGAACAGACAGCTTTTTCTTCTTAGCAGGAGCCTTTTCCCTAGGTTCATCTATCTCTTCTTCATCAGTCTTTCTCTTTGTTCCTGCCTTAACAGTTTGGTAGTTTCCCATAGCCTTGGCATTGTGAATGGCTTTCCCATGAGTCATTCCACAACCCAGATTAAAGAACAGGTGACTTAGAGTGATCCTATGGTTAGTTTGCTTCTTCTGATGAAAGTTCGCCAGAATATACCAAATGATAGCAGACCAGTTCACCTCATAACCATAGTAAATAGCCATCATGAGGAAGTACATTTTCATGGTAACACTATCTAAGGAGAAGGTGCAGTTCTCTATCAGCTTAGACACCATATCAGCCATGCGCTGATATTCATCTTTGAGTTGTTTCTTTTTTATGTTACCTGAAAGAACTTCCCCTTTCCGGGCACGGATACCCCAGAATTCATGCATTTTGTCTTCGGACATGGTAGTTACATCAGTTCTTCTTTGATTTGATAGCCCGAACTTCTCATGTAGCAGGGCAGGGGTAATGACTATGGCCTTTCCTCCGACGGTGGCCTTGATTTCAAGTTTTTCGAAATCAACAGCATCCTTGGTATTTTAATACTCCATTACTTGATCCTTGTACACCATTTCTTCGTGAGCTTCCATGAAGTTCACTAGGGTTGCAGCTTTGAATTTTTCAAGGATTGCCTTCATTTCGGCAGTACCAGAGTGGTGATATGTATCATAAACGAGATACATACCCTCTGCCTTAGCTTCTTGTTGGGAAGTCATGATGATTCTGAAAGAGGTTAGTGAAAGAGAGAGAGTTTTTGCAGAATACGAGTGTAGAAATTCTCAGAAATGCGTTTGAAGATTTTTAAGTGCGTAAAAGATCAGCGAGCTGATCATATCTAGATTTAAAGAGGTTGAGTGCCTCGGTTTCCGTGTTACACGCTAACCGTTAGATCTATTATGACTCAGCGTTGATCGTACGACGTCAGTTACGTAGTTGAAAATTCAAAAAGCATTTATTGACTGGCGGGAATATGAATCGCCTTAGTTGACTAGTAAAAGCGGGTTTTAGATAAAACGTTTTAAAACAACAGAGCTTTTACGTAAGCGATCAGATGAGCAAAATTAAATACTTATCTGATGGGACTAGTGTCCTGATGACAGACATTACTAGTTAAAGCCAATAACTAGTAATCTTCCTCGGCTGTTTGTCAATCCAGCTAGATAATTAATCTTCAGTCTTCAAGAATTAAGATCTTCTGATGAAAATATAACTTCAACTAACTTTCATCAACTAATTTCATCTTTTAATCAGAAGTACCTCTAGTCTTACACGTTCCCCCTGACTTTCAGAATCCATCAGTTCACTAGTCTGTTGATAGTTAACCTTGAAGAGAAAAAGATGAGTAGGCTGATGAACTCCAGTCTTCTGTTGAGTTCCCCCTCAGCTTATGCATCTAAATTTAGTAGACCTAGTTCAGCTCTTAAAGTTGAAAACCTTACATCACTTAGAGGTTTTGTGAAAATATCAGCAATCTGATTTTCAGTATGAACATATTCTATCATGACATTTCCTTTTTCCACATGATCTCTTATGAAGTGATGTTTGATCTCTATATGCTTATTCCTTGAATGACTTGTAGTGTTCTGAGTAAGAGAGATTGCACTTGTATTATCACAGTAGATAGGTATTCCACTGATCTTGATGTTGTAATCATCTAGTTGATGCTTCAACCAAAGTATTTGTGCACAGCAAGCTCCAGCAGCTATGTACTCAGCTTTAGTAATAGATATGGATATTGAAGTCTGTTTCTTACTCATCCATGAGATCAGACGACAACCAAAAATTGACAGGCACCTGTTGTGCTCTTCCTATCAATTTTGCAGCCAGCAAGGTCAGAATCTGAATAACCTATCAACTCGAATCCAGATTCCCTAGGGTACCATAATCCAAATTCTTGAGTGCCTTTAAGATATCTAAGTATCCTTTTGGCAGCTAGAAGATGAGATTCTTTAGGATTTGATTGATATCTCGCACAAACCCCAACAGAGTACATGATATAAGGTCTGCTAGCTGTTAAGTATAACAATGACCTAATAATTCCTCTGTATTTGGTTATATCCACTGATTTGCCATCTTCATCTTTATCCAAACGAAGTCCAGTAGACATAGGAACACTAACAGTTGAGCTAGTTTCCATACCAAATTTCTTAAACAGATCATTTGTGTATTTTGCTTGGTTAATGAATATTCCATCAGGCAACTGTCTTACTTGCAAACCAAGAAAATAGTTTAGTTCACCCATCATGCTCATTTCAAACTTGTTTTGCATCAGCTTGGAGAACTTGTCACACATCTGTTGATTTGTTGAACCAAAAATAATATCGTCCATATATATTTGCACAAGCAATATATGATCCTCCCATTCAACAGTGAACAGAGTCTTATCTACCTTACCTTTACGAAATCCTTTAATTAAAAGAAAATCAGATAGGGTATCATACCATGCTATTGGAGCCTGTTTTAGTCCATAGAGGGCTTTCTTCAGACGATACACCTTGTCTTCTTTCTTGTAAGATTCAAATCCAGGTGGTTGTTCAACATAAATTTCTTCTTGCAATTCTCCAATGAGAAAAGCTGATTTCACATCCATTTGATAGACTGTGAAATTTTTATGAGCAGCATAGGCGAGAAATAATCTGATTGCCTCTAATCTTGCCACTGGTGCAAAGGTTTCATCAAAGTCAATGCCTTCTTCTTGGCAGTAACCCTTGGCCACTAATCTTGCTTTATTTCTGGTGACAATACCATCTTCATTCATTTTATTCCTGAATACCCATTTAGTGCCAATTACCCTTTGATAACTTGGTCTAGGAACTAAGTACCAGACTTCATTCATTTCAAATTGATTTAACTCTTCTTACATAGCTTCAATCCAATTTGAATCATTAAGAGCTTCTTCAATCTGTTTAGGCTCTATTTGAGATAGGAAGCTGACAAACATGACATCGTTTGCAGCAGCTCTCCTTGTCTTTACTCTATCCAAAGGATCACCAATCACCAGCTCTGGTGGGTAATTCTTGAGCCATCTGAGATCAGGTTGCAGATCTGAATGTTGTCCTCTGTTTTTTTCTTGCAACACTACTATTGGAGTTCCAGTAGTAGTATGTTGAACAGCAGTTGTCTGTTGAACAGTCTCTGATCGGTCAGCTGTTTGCAACTCTTCTGTTAGACAATCAGCATTGTGATTTTGAACAGCACTTGAGTTAGCAGCTGAGTTGAGATCAGGTAGTATGATGGGTATACACTCTTCATTTCTTTCAACCCTCAATTTCTGAAAATCAGTAGACAGATTTTGATCAGTGTTTTGATTCTTTTCAGAAAATTGATTTGGTTCATCAAATACTACATGAATAGATTCTTCTACAAGTAAAGTTATTTTGTTAAAGACTCTATAAGCTTTACTGACTGTAGAGTATCCTACAAAAACAGCTTCATCAGCCTTTTCTGCAAAGGCAGTAAGGTGATTTTTCCCATTATTTAAAACAAAGCATTTACAACCAAAAATTCTAAAGTAATGAATGTTTGGCTTCTTGTTGTTCCAAACTTCATATAGAGTCTTGTTTTGATGCTTGTTGATCATGCATCTGTTTTGGGTAAAGCATGCTGTATTTGTGGCTTATGCCCAGAATCTTTGGGGCAGCTTTGCTTCAGCTATCATAGTTCTGGTAGCTTCTTTTAGAGTTCTGTTTCTCCTTTCAGCTACTCCATTTTGTTGAGGGGTTCTAGCAGCAAAGTACTCATGGCTGATTCCTCTGACATTACAATACTCTTCAACTGTTGAGTTTGTAAATTCAGTCCCTCTATCTGATCTGATCTTTAATATCTTCATGCTCTTGTCATTCTGGATCAGCTCCATCAGATTTGTAAGATGCTCCTTGGTTTCACTTTTCTTCTTCATGAAAATCACCCAAGTGTATCGTGAATAGTCATCCACAACAGCTAGGCAGTATTTCTTTCCACCATTGCTGATTGGATCAATTGGTCCAAATAAGTCCATATGTAGCAGCTCCAAAATCCTTCCAGATGATTGGTGCTTCTTGCTCTTGAAAGATGACTTGATTTGTTTACCCTTCTGACAGGCGTCACAAAGCTTGTCTTCGCTCATGACTGTTTTTGGAATTCCTTCTACCAGATCATTCTTGATAAGTCTGTTTATGGTCTTGTAATTCACATGGTTCATTCTTTTGTGCCACAGCCAACTGACTTCACTTGGTGTTGATGCCACCAAACAAACATTAGAACTCTTGTCAACAGAATTCCAGTCCTCTTTGTAGACATTTCCTTGTCGTCTTCTAGATAGAATGACCGTCTTTGTACTAATATGTTCAACGTAGCACTTATCTGATGAGAAGATGACTGAAAATCCCTTGTCACAAAATTGACTTATGCTCAGCAAATTGTATTTGAGGCCTTTAACATAAGAGACGTCAGATATCTCAATGTTGCCTTTGATTAATCTCCCACTTGCCACAATCTTGCCTTCCTTGCTGTCTCCAAAGGTTACTTTGGGACCATCCACAGGAACAACATCAGTCAGCTCATGTATGCTTCCACACATGTGCCTTGAACAGCCACTGTCCAAGTACCAGATTTTCTCTACTTTACTCCTACTCCTAGTCCTAACCTACAAAACAAAATAAAAATTGTTTTAGGTACCTTTATTGAGAGGGTCCTGAAGGATTAGTTCCACCTTTGACAACCCAAGATATTGAAGTCTTAGGCTTCTTAGGCTTCTGAGTTTTAACAGGAGCATGAGCAGATTTATCTTCATCATATCCATCAGATTTGTTATGTTGGTAATCAGTATGATAAGGATGATGCTCATAAGCAGAATAAGATGCATGATATGCAGGATATGCATGCATTGGATGAGCAGGATATGGTGCATAGTAAGTTGGGAATTGAGGTGCATGATACATAGGAGGATATGCAGCAGGTTGCACATAATATGACTCATTTCCATACCAAGCATTTTGATTTTTCTTGTTTTTATGCTTCTTTAGCTTACTAGGTGCTTGATCATTAACAGACGACTTAGTTTTACCACTAGTCTGATTGTTTTTTGCCTTATCAGCAGAATTCTTAGGACTCTGCTGTCTGGTTTTACCAGTCTGTTTTCCTACACTAGGCTCTTTGCTCTTTTTAGCCTTAGGAGCTTTCTTCTCCTTTAATTCTTTTTCAGGTGAAGCAGGTTTAGTAGTCTAAACATACAAGATGATCTTACTGTTGTCAGCTGATATAAATTTTTCAGTATGGTTCAGTTCTAACTTATCCTGTTCTAAAGGTATCTTCTGTTTACTAGAGATATGAGTGGATGCAACAGATGATTTTTCATGAGACTCAATTATATTTTCAAGATCCATGATTTTACCCTTATATACTTCACATTCAGCTTTCAGAGATTCATTCTCTTGCTCAAGCAGTTTATATAAAGCTGATTCTTTTGGCTTTTCAACTTTAAGTTTCAGTGAACTGTTTTCCTTTCTTAGCAATATCATCTATTCCTTAAGCTTACTAAATGCTTCAGCAATACCAGCATTGTTAAGCATCATTTGTTGAAATGAATTAAACAATTCATTTTCAAGAGGAGTTACCTCATCATCCTCAGAGTTATCAGATTCCTTGGCCATCAGGCAGATAAGGGCAGGACTCTCTTCTTCAGAAGACTCCTCGTCAGAAGTGTCTGAGTTTGAATCTGATGAGTAGATAGCAGCCAGGTTCTCTGCTTCCGCTATCAGCACCTTGCCTTTCTGATGCTTTCTTTCTTTTCTGATTCTCTTTTCTTCTTCTGTATACTTCTCAACTTTAGGATACGGGCAGTCTCTGATGAAATGTCTCAATTTCCTGCAATTATGGCACATTAATTTGGATTTATAAGAATCCTTATCTTGAGAAGAAGAAGTAGGGTTAGAAGTAGAAGCATTGTTATATTTGTTCTTCATTTTTCTTTTGTAGAACTTCTTGAAGTTGTTCATCAGCAATGCAACGTCTCCAGCTGTGTACTCCTTTTTGGTGAGTATTGTGGCTTCATCAGATGAGTCCACTTCTTTGCTTTTATGTGCTGGTCTTCTCGAATTTTCAGCAGCAACCAGAGCAGCTGTGGGACTTGAAGTTGAGGTTTCTTCAACACCCATTCTAGGCAGTTTATACTAATATGCCTTGAGTACTGAGAACAGCTCGGTGAGAGAGATCTTTCCCAAGTCTCTTGACTCCTCCATGGTTGTTACCTTCATGTTGTTACCTTCATGTTGAACACCCATCCTTGTCTGTGAAGGCTTTTCCAAGCTTGAGAACTTCATTCAATGTCCTTGTAAACCTTGTATCCATCTGGTCAATGGTTTCCGCAAACTTCATCTTGAAGTTGTCCAACTTTTCTAGAGCAACACTCAGCTGATGCTCTTTGATGGCGTCGTTTCCTTCGCTCATGTCACGAACCTTATCCCACACTTCCTTGGCAGTCTTGCAATGCTTGACTTTATCAAATCTATCATTGTCCAGGGCTTTGGTCATGATGAAACGGCCAACTTTGTCCAGATTGTACAGCTTGATTTCTTCAGCTGTCATCTCATTTAAATCTTTCTCCACCACTATGTCTACTTCATCAACCTTTATATTCTTGGTGAATTTGAATGGACCTTTTATGATACATGTGTACATGTTATCATTGTAAGCAGCTAAGAAGTTCTCCATTCTGATCTTCCAGTCTTCGAAGCTCATACCAGCTATGTGGGGAACATGGCTGATATAATCCATTTTCAAAAAGTTTTGATTTTTCAAAAATATGCTCTTTTGAAAAAGTTTAAAAACCTTTGAAAAACACTCGGATCAAGCTCGTTAATCACCCGCTCTGATACCACTTGTTGGTCCCAAGTGGTCAGATGAGGTCTAGAGGGGGGGTGAATAAACCTCTGAAAATTTTTTAACTTAAAAAGTTTTCACTCGACTGTCAGCAGACTAAGCTGTTGAAGGTCAGTAAGCTGACTAGGCTGATCAGTGAACAAATCTTTGAATCAGCACAGTTAACCACTTCTCTTTGAACTACTTAGCTGATTTCAGTAAAATGAACTTTTCAAAGCAGAGTACTTGCAGCGGATTTAAAACAGTGTTTTTCACAAGTAAACTTACAACAGTTAGACAGATTTATCCCCAGTTTTAACAAACTCTTTTCACGAAGTCTTTCAACAGTTTTGTTAAAGCATTTTATGCAATCTGAAAATATGCAAGGAAAAATGCAAAGTAAAACACACAAAATTTTTATAGTGGTTATATGGATTTAAATCCTTTAGTCCACTCTTCTAAGTCACTTAGATCTTGGGTTATACTAGAAAACACAAAGTAATCAGTATACAATGCTTGCGCCAAACAACAAATGAAATGGCCACAAGTGCGCAATAGGAAATCACAAAGAAAGCCTATCCTCTGAAGCTAGATCACTCACTAAGATAGATCTACACTTCGCACAACACTCTAACAGTTTTTCACTCAGAAAAATGTATTTATCTTTGATCTTCAACTTCGGCTTGTGTCAACAAATGACAAAGCTGTTGAGTGAGCTGTTCTTGAGACTTGAAGATTTTGCTTCGGATTTTCTCTCAGAGATTGTGTTGTTGTTTTTCTTCATCGTCTCTTGAACTATTTATACTAGCAGGTTTGAAAAATGTCCGTTGAAGAGAGACAGAATTCAAATTCCTCGGGTACTGGTCCTTAATTTCTGCGAACGGCTCTCTGCACAGTGACAGTACTGCAGACTGTACTTTCTGTCAGACAGCATTTAATGCACCCAGCTGATACGAGGTATTTCTTCAATCATTTGCCATTAATACCCTCGGTCTTCAGCATTTATTACTCCACGTGCATTTATTATCGTTGGAGAGACTTTCTGATCCTTTCCACCTGGCTGATGAGAACACAAGTCTGATGATGAGCAGAGCTGATCCCAAACTTGAACAAATCTTATTTGAGTCGGCTGATCTTCACCAGTTTGATTTCTTTCTTCAACAGCAGATCAGTGGTCTTCTTGGACCATCTTGAATTTTGACATAACTGATATGACTTTAGCTTCACTCAAAATTCTTCTAAGGTTTTTAACTAAGCTTTCCTAGCTTGGCTGGTTATGATGTTTTGGAAATCATCAAAACCTCCCTTTAAATATTAAATTACTTGTCTTCTGATCTTCATCTTCATTCAACAGCAATAAATATGATCGGTTCATACATTTTTTTTCCTTGGTGGCTCTAAATATGCTTTTATAATTAATGTGAAAATGGTAAAAATGGTCTTATAGCTAATGGATATTAGCAAGTTTACCACATATATATAGGGGCTAATAATTTTATCCCATAACTTACATAAGTGAAGTATTCTTTGGACTTATTCAGCCCAATCGAAAGAATATTGTACCCCACTTGCGAGCCTAATGAATTAGAATTAGGGGATTTTGAACAAGATTTAAGAAAGAAAAAAAAAAGGAAAAGATTAATATGGGTCATATGACAGAAAATTTGTTTCACGATAAGGTGGTGTTCTAATCGCGATTCTGGGAGATTTTTTTTTCTTTTTATGCGATTTTTTGACTCGTGATTTTGAAAAATAAATCACCTTATATATTCCGAATCACGATTTTTATTTTTTTATGTGGTCTTTCTAATCTCAATTTTGATATATTTTACTCGGACTTCCTAATTGATTTAGGACTATGAACTTTTTATCTAGATTTCCAAATCGCGATTTTTAAAAAAAATAAGTAAATAAGACCAGTGTTTCTAAAAATGCGATAACGAAGACCATGTAAAAAAATGAAGTTGTTTGGTACATACATTTGACAATATTACTACGAACGCATTTGACAATTGCAATAAATATGTTTGGTTCATACATATTTTTCCCTTGGTGTCTTTAAATATGCTTTTATAGTTAATGTGAAAAATAGTAAAAATGGTCTTATAGCTAATGGGCATTAGCAAGTTTACCGCATATGTACTTGGGTTGATAATTTTATCCCATAACTTAAAATAAGTGAAGTATTCATTGGACTTAGTCAGCCCAATTGAGAGAATGCATCCCACTTGCGGGCCTAATGAATTTAAATTAGAGGATTTGACCAAGATAAAAAAAGAAAATATATTAATATGGATCATATGACCCATACGAAATTTGTTACACGATAATGTGATGTCCTCATCGTGATTTTGGGAGATTTTTTTTTTCTTTTTATGCGAATTTCCGAATCGTGATTTTGAAAAGTAAATCGCCTTGTCCTCCTAATCACGATTTTGATTTTTTTACGTGGTCTTCCTAATCGCAATTTTGATATTTTTTACCAAGTTTTCCTAATATTGATTTTGGGCTATGAATTTTTTACTTAATTTTCCAAATCGTGATTTATGATGGAAAAAAAAAATAAGGCCAATATTTATAAAAATGCGATTATGAAGACCAAGTAAAATAAGAAATTTGTTTTCCTTCTAAAACCATGATTAGAAAGACCGTGTTCAAAATCGCTATTAGGAAGACTAGATAAATATTTGTTCACCATATTTCATCTTTTACAATTTTCAGACAATAATTTTGATTAAATAGGTAAAATATTACATTTATAATTAATAGTGGTGGAATATACACGTGATTTGAAGGAAAATGAAAGAAAAAAAATTGCTAAATATGCTAAACGAATTCGAATGATTTCTCCAGATCCGGGATATCCACCGGATTCGGATCCAATTGCTACTTTTCAAGATTCGTACAGAATGAAAATCAGACTCAGATATGAATCTACCCTAATCCGGTCCTAGTACAACATGTAGTGGACTCCAAAATATTTGGGCCTTTTCCTAGGCCCAAATCCGGCCCTGTCTAAGATTGAAAAGAAGATAAAGGGATTGACCCTTTAACCACAATTAAAAGGAATAATGGCCCAAATACAATATTTGCTGGAGCGGGTTTGAGTGTACAGTGTACAGTTTTTGTCATATAAAAAATTGGGGAAATTGGAAAGTATGGACCAAATCTCAATTAATTTATTTTTAAAATTATTAAATTTACTTATTTAATAGCGATTCAAAAATTAATTAGAAAAGAAGTCATTTTACTAAAATTGATCTTGGTAATAATTGATTATAATAAAAATTAATTATAAATTGCTTTTGTATAATAGCTTTTACAAAAGTAATACTTTAGTAGCTTATAAAATAAGTTCTTTTTTTGCTTCTCAAGATCCCAAAAGTGATTATGATCCTGGGGACCAAACACCATAAAAATCACGATTTTGCAGAAGTAATTTCAATAACCAGGACCAAACACTTCAAAAATTACAATAGAATTTCATAAGTGCTTTTAAGAGCCTCAACCGTTGAGTGCAAACTCACCCTTAATATGAATACCCAGATCAATCCAGGTGTATTGATTGATTCATATTAAACTATATTATCCTATCTGATTCCCACCCTTTCTGCAACAACTTGTGTTAATTAATTCAAATATAGAAAATTTTAAATATTTTTAATTTTGAAAAATACATAAGTTAAAGTTTTCGAAGTAGGCGTACACAGTGACAATGTAGCTGTGTAAAGGGGCTTTTGATAACAATTTTTTATTGTGCACATCTGAAAAGCCTGAAGATAAGTACATAAGAAGAATGAAATAATTCGAAAATTTTCTACCCATACAATAAATTGTATAGAAAATAATTTACTCGCCCCAAAACTTCAACCTACTCCCAACAAAACACAACACGAGAACCCCATTGACAGACCTTTCATTAACAGACCTTCAATTAACAAACCTGGATATATACCTCAACCGAGTTAACGAACAAAGAACGAGTATTTCACGTACGAATCCGAGCCGAATCTCTGGTAACTCGGTTCGACTTTCACCCCTAGATGGCAGTGTCGGCTTATGCAGCAATTGTTTCGGTTATGCATCTCATGGAACATATTCAAGTGTACCATAAGCGTCAACAGATTTTTCTTGACACACAACTGAGACAACTTGAATCTCTCCGCGAAACAGTTAGTTTCTTTCAAGATTGTCTAGAAGTTTATCCACATGGAGTTATCAAAGAAGCGGAAGGTTTGGTGAATCGAATTGCAGATACAGCTTATGCCATAGAAGATACCGTTGACTCTTATATTGTGGATGATATTCATGATCGGTATGAAGAAATAATGAAAAGGAAAATGTTGATGGATCGAAAGACGAAAGGAAAGAGCTCTTTTCTCAAGGTCTAAGAAAAATAATTGAAGACATGAATTTGATCAAGAGAGATGTGGTGGATATTAAAGATAATATGAGACTTAAAGATCAACCTCGAAATCTAGCGGTTGTTGCTTCGTTAAAGTCTCCTATCATTAAGAAGAATGTTGTGGTGGGACTTGATGATGCCTTGTATCAAATCATGGCTAAGCTCACCAGAGAACAACCTAGTCTCCAAGTCATTCCAATCACTGGAATGGGAGGTATTGGTAAGACTACACTTGCTAAAAATGTTTATGATAATAGATCTATATATTGAGAAACACTTTGATGTTCGTGGTTGGATTACAATAACTCAGGAATATAATGCGTGGGATATGTTGTTAGGCCTTTTACTTGATATTGAGGTTTCTATTATTGAAAGTGAAAAAGAATGTAAAGAATATCATCAATTAGGACAAAAGCTACACAAACATCTTTCGTCTAGGAGGTATTTAATTATGTTGGATGATATGTGGGATATTGAGGCCTGGGATAAGTTAAACTTATACTTTCCGGATAGTAACAATGGTAGTCGAGTCATGATAACGACTAGGCTATCAAATGTTGCTAATAATTTTGGTTATTCTAATCGTTACAAGATGAAATTTCTAGAAGATAATGAAAGTTGGAGTTTACTTCGTAAAAAATTGTTTGTTCAAGAAGATTGTCCTCATGAATTGGAGGAAGTTGGTAAGAAGATCGACAAAAATTGCAAAGGACTCCCTCTATCTATCGTTGTGATTGGGGGACTCCTTGCAAAGTCTAACATGACACGTGAATATCGGGAACATGTTGCCGATGATATAAACACAAAAATAAATTCAGAGGATAATGATAGTTGCTTAAAAATATTATCCTTGAGTTATAATTGCTTGCCTATTCATTTAAAACCATGTTTTCTATACATGGGATTTTATCTTGAAGATCATGATATTTATATTTCCGAGCTTATCGAACTATGGTTTTCTGAGGGATTTCTAAAACCGCACATGGAGAAAAATTTGGAAGAGGTTGGAAAGGATTATCTGAAAGATCTTATTAAAAGAAATCTCATCTTTGTTAACGAGTTCGGATGTACTGGGAACAAAAAATATTGCAAAATCCATGATCTCTTATGGGATTTGTGCTTGAGGGAAGCTCAGAAAGAGAGATTTATTAATGTCACCAATGTGCAAAGTCCTGACACTTCATTTGACATGAATATCCAGCGTCGCATTGTTGTTCATGCGGTTAAGCCACTCGGGAAAACCCCCTTCAACTTCTTGATGCCTTGCAATCATCGTCATTTATCCGCTCATTCACATGCGAACTTCTAGGGTATTTGCCACCCCAATCGGATAGTTTTAGATTGCTTAGAGTATTTAAGGTTAATTCTATTCAGCTAGAATTTATCCAGATAGCTAACTCACGGTATATCAGTTGTTGTTTTAGAATAGGTACTTTTTCATCTGCATCGTACCTACTTTGGAATCTATAGACGCTTATTGGTGTAGCAAGTCGATTCAATAAAGCAACACCCTTTGATATTTGGGAGATGCGACAACTTAGGCATCTAGATATAGATAAATTTTCTCTTAGTGATCCTCCATGCTCCCGAATGGACAAGATAGATGACATTGTTTTGGACAATCTACAAACACTCTCTCTAATAGAAAATTTTAAGTGTACTGAAGAGGTACTCAAGAGAATCCGCAATATCAAGAAGTTAGACATAATATATTCGTCTTCTGCAAGGAAGAAAGAGTTTTCACATTATTGTCTCAACAATCTTGGGCTTCTACATAAACTCCAAGCACCTAATTGTTGTATTTATGCCTTCAAAGATTTGCCAATTCAGAACATTCTCCAGAACCTAAATTTCCCGAATTCTCTCAAGAAATTGACTTTACGGGAATGCAATATCGATGACAGGGTATAACGACCAAGATTGGATCACTGCCCAATCTTGTAAAGCTCAGATTACATTCATGTTGTATAGGAGAGGAGTGGAACCCAGTTGAGGGTCAATTTATTTGCCTCAAACTTCTGGGAATCTATGACAGTGACAATCTGGTACACTGGACAACAGACAACACTCATTTCCCATGCCTTGAGCACCTAGTTCTTACAAATGTACGTAAATTGAAGGAGATCCCCTTTGGGATTGGAGAAATAGAAACACTTCGATCAATTCAACTAAGTAATTGCAGCCCTTCTGTTGTTGAATCAGCGAATGAAATACTAGAGTAATAAGGCCATCTCCAGCAGTTGAGGGCTAGCCCCGGGCTCTGGAGCCCGGGCTAGCCCAGGGCCAGCCCGGGGTCCTGCTGGTCTTCTCCAGCAGTTGGGGCTCCGTGGGGGAATTACTTCCATTTTTTTCCTTTGCCCACTCTCACCTATTAATATTATAGATTTATATTTTTTTAATATTAATATTAATAATAATAATTATATTAGTACTCGTAATTTAATTATTAATTATATTAATGAATTTTATCTTGTACTGGACGGAGTTGAAAAAGAATAAGAAGAATAGAATCAAATCAACTTTGGGTATTCACTATCTTTCTTTGTTTTTTTTTTTTTTTCTTGCTTTACTTCACTTTTCTGTAGGCTTTTTTTGCTCAAGTCTAACTTCAGTTGGTCTTTATATTTTGTTTGTATGTTACTGGATGTTGGGAGAGAGAATCAAAATGCTCTACTATTTATAGATCATTATCTCTTAACCACATTCTTTATGGCAATTTGTTACTGTTACATGAATAATTGAACTGATATCCAGGGGCGGACCTCTTTGGGGACTGGGGAGGGGGGGCCATGATCCCCCAGAAAAAAATGATTTATGTATATTTTATATATTAGCATACAAAATATATAGCTTGGTGCAGTGGTATATTACTTTCAAGTGGAACTTGAGTGCAGAAGTTCGATTCTCAGCTGCGGCACAATTTCTCCTTGTTTTTCTTCTTTTTCTTTGTTGCCTGAGTTCTATTCCCAAGGTGACTGAAGTCCTCTTTTTTCTTTTTTCCTTTTTTGTTTTTAGTATTATTTTCCAATAATGAGGACTCAATAATGCCCGACTTCATTGCAATTCCCAAATCTTTTTTTTTATCCTTTTAT
Source organism: Penstemon eatonii (assembly GCA_038501285.1). NCBI lineage: Eukaryota > Viridiplantae > Streptophyta > Magnoliopsida > Lamiales > Plantaginaceae > Penstemon > Penstemon eatonii. The sequence goes on from CM076710.1 coordinate 61,760,293, forward strand.
GGTATATTTTTTTTTTCCAATAATGATTCAAGTTTTTTCTACAATTTAGCCTATATGCATGATAAACAAAATGATCTTTTTCTGAAAATTTAAATTATATGAACTCTTTTGTTGACAATTTTTCTCCATTTTATCCTCAAAATCATCTAGCTTTATTTCGTTATACGGAATTTTTCATGAACTTTGCATTTAAGCAAGCTTCAAGTTCATTAACCATGATAAATGTGATTTTGTGTTGAATTATGAGATCAACATTGTACTATAATTATAATTACGTATGTCAAAAACATAGTTTTACATTGATATTACACGTATTAGTGACATATTTGTCTTTTTATTCATTGCATTTTTTTTCTATTCAACTTAGTTGCAACTTAGATATATGTATTAAGTGTTTAAAAATTCATACGGTTAAAGAAAATTGTTTTGTTTATTTTTTTTATCATTTATTGAATAAAATTATAGTATTACTTAAATTAATTTTGACATTTTATCAAATATAAAAATGTCGAGTCTGTAATAAAAAAACTTAAACAAAAATAACAACTTACTTTATCTTAAGTTAATTTTTGTTATTGTATGAAAAATTCATAAAGGTATCGAGTTTCCTATTAAAAAAATCTCGGACCCCCTACAAATATCGGCTAAGTCCGCCCCTGCTAATATCACTACAAAGAAAATGAATTTTAGTGAAAAATATTGAGTAACATTGTTGAAATTGTCACTTTTTGCATATATTAAGTGACAGAAATATTAATTTTGTCGTAATAATAATAGTGAATATTTTTAAGTTATCACTAATGGTTATCAGTGACAAGTGTATGGATCTTAAGTTGTCACCACTGACAATTAGTGACATTTTTTAAGTGGGTATCACTAAATATCAATAGTGACAATTTTTTTATATTTCATGTCACTAGTGTGTCTATATACATCATTTTAATGACAATATTTAAATTATTGTCACTTTGTCATTTACTATTTTGTCATTAAAATTTAATTTTTTTGTAGTGATAAATTTTTTTTTTCTTTTCTGTTTTGCGAATTAGGCGTATCTACGCCTCTGACCATATGTCAATTAATAAAGGCCAAATTACAAAAGTCGTCCCAAGCTAATCACTGATTTTGAATTTTCGTCCCAAACTATTCAACTTGGCGAATTTCATCCCATAATTTAATATTTTTTTGGAATACCGTCCCACCTTTCATTATAAGACGAAAATTGCACATTTGCAGTTAAATTACCATGTGACTGCTTACGTGATAAATTTTAACATGAATATTTATACAATATTGCAGAATTAGTCCCAAACTAATTACAAGATTGAACCGTCATTTCCATTAAATTAAAAATTTAATATTGGGACTTGTTGGATGAAGATGAAGATGAAGGCACTGAAGAAAGTTTGATAAGGGAGGTTTTGATGCATTCCAAAACTTCGTAAAATTGGCTAAGTATGGAGTGACTTAGCTGATAAGCTTATCAAAGAATTTTGACTAAGTAATGAAGACATCAGAAGAGTCAAAGTTTCAAGGTCCAAGACTTCTGATCTGCTGAAGAGAAGTTATCAGACTAGTGAAGATCAGCCGACTCAAATCAGATTTGTTCAAGTTTGAGATCAGCCGAGTTCGTCATCAGACTTATACTGTCGTCAGCCAAGTGAAGAAGATCATGAAGTGTTCCCAACGGTAATAAATGCCCCTTGGTGTAATAAATGCTGAAGTACGAGGATATTTAAGACAAATGATTGAAGAAAAGCTTCGCATCAGCCGAGTGCATTTAATGCTGCATTTAATGCTACCTGCAGAATAGTACTGTTTACAGTACGGACAGACTGCAAAAGAGCCGTTCGCGGATTTTAAGGACCAGTACTCGAGGAATTTGAATCCTGTCTCTCTTCAACGGACACTTTTCAATCCTCAAGTATAAATAGCTGCAAGAGACGAAGAAGGAACAAGCAACACACTTTCTGAGAGAAATTTCCGAAGCAAAATTCTTTAAGTCTCAAGAACAGCTCACTCATCAGCTGAGTCATTTGTTGACGAAAGCAGAGTTGAAGAATCAAGAAAAATACATCTTCTGAGTGATTTTGTAAACAAAAGTGTTGTGCGGAGTTGTGATCCATCTTTGTGAGTGATCAAACTTCAGAGGATAGGTTTTCTGTGTGATCTCCTATTGCGAACTTGTGGTCGTTTCATTTGTTGTTCGACGCAAGCAGAGTATACTGTAAACTTTGTGATTATAGTATAACCCAAGATCTGAGTGACTTGGAAGAGTGGACTAAAGGATATTTAAATCCATATAACCACTATAAAAATTACTTGTGTTTTTACATTGTTTCAAAACTGCATATCTTCTGTTTGCATAAAAACACATTAAGTTAACTGTTTGAAAAAGAACAAAAAGGAGTTTATAAAACTGGGGAAACATTTTTCAAACTGCTAAGAATACTTGTGAAAAATACTTTGAAAATCCGCTGCAAGTACTCTAAGTATTAAAACTGATTTCTGCAAAATCAGCTAAGTAACTATCAGACGAGTGGTCAACAAGACTGTTCAAAGATTTGTTCGCGAACAGAATTGTAACTTACTAATCTGATCAGCTTAGTCTGTTCAGTTGGAGTAAAGTTTTAAAGTTAAATTTGAAAGAAAATTTTAAAGAGGTTTATTCACCCCCCCCCCTCTAAACCTCTTCTGACCACTTGGGACCAACAAGTGGTATCAGAGCAGGTGGTTCATTAGAATCAGCTGCCTGATCAACGAGCTTGATCCGAGTGTTTTTCAAAGGTTTTCAAAACTTTTCAAAAGAGCATCTTTTTGAAAAACAAAAACTTTTTGAAAAATGGATTGTATCAGCCATGTTCCCCACATTGCTGGTATGTCTTTTGAGGACTGGAAAATCAGAATGGAGATTTTCCTTGCTGCCTATAATGACAACATGCATACATGTATCATTAAAGGTCCATTCAAATTCACCAAGACCATCATCGTAGATGAAGCTCAAATAGTGGTGGAAAAAGACTTAACAGAAATGACAGCAGAAGAAATAAAGCTGTTCAACCTGGACAAAGTCGGAAGATTCATCATGACCAAAGCCCTGGATAATGATCGGTTTGACAAAGTCAAACATTGCAAAACTGCAAAGGAGATGTGGGATAAGGTTCGTGACATGAGCGAAGGCAATGATGCTATTAAAGAGCATCAGCTCAGTGTTGCCTTGGAGAAGCTGGACAACTTCAAGATGAAGTCTGGAGAAACCATTGATCAGATGGACATCAGATTCACCAGAACTCTGAACGAAGTTTTGAAGCTGGGAAAGACTTTCACTGACAAAGAGATTTCTGTCAGAGTACTGAAGGCTCTACCTCCCAAGTTCAACATGAAGGTGACAGCAATGGAAGAATCAAGAGATCTGGGCAAGATTTCTCTAACAGAGCTGTTCTCCGCACTCAAGGCTTATGAGTATAAACTGCCAAGGATGGGAATTGAAGAAACCTCAACTTCAGGACCCACAGCTGCACTTGTTGCTGCTGAAAACACCAGAAGACCAGCACAGAAAAGCAAAGAAGTGGACTCATCTGATGAAGCCACTCTACTCAACAAAAAGGAGTACACTGCTGGAGATGTAGCATTATTGATGAACAACTTCAAGAAGTTCTATAAGAGAAAGATGAAAAACAAATACAATCATGCTGCTTCTACTTCTAAACCTAATTTTTCTTCTCAGGATAAAGAAGATTATAAATCAAAACTGATGTGTTACAACTGCAGGAAATTGGGACACTTCATAAGAGACTGCCCATATCCAAAAGCAGAGAAGTACACTGAGGAAGAGAAGAAAATGAGAAAAGAAAGAAAGCATCAGAGAGCCAAGGCAATGATGGCTGAAGCAGAAAAGCCAGCTGCTGTCTACTCATCTGATTCAGACTCAGACTCGTCTGATGAAGAATCGTCTGATGAAGAAAAACCTGCTCTCCTGTGCCTGATGGCAAAGGAATCTGATGACTCTGAGGATGAGGTAACTCCTCAAGAAAATGAACTGTTTAATTCTCTAGAGCAAATGATGTTGAATAATACTACTATTGCTGGAGAGTTTGTTAAGCTTAAGGAAGAGATGAACTTGCTAAAAGAGCAAAATAGTTCACTGAAACTTTTAGCTGAAAAGCCAAAAGAATCAGCTGAATATAAACAGCTTGAGCAAGAGCATGAATCTCTGAAAGCTGAATGTGAGGTTTATAAAGGAAAAATCATGGAACTTGAGAAAATCATTGAGTCTCATGATAAGTCTACTGTTGCATCCATGCATACATCTAGTAAACAGGAGACACCTTTAGAAAAGGAAAAATTAGAGTTGAACCATACTGAAAAATTTGTATCAGCTGACAATAGTAAGGTCATTCTGTATGTTCAAACCTCTAGACCTACCTCAACTGAGAAAGTGGTAAAGGAGAAGAAATCTCCTAAGGCTAAAAAGAGCAAAGAGCCTAGTGTAGGAAATCAGACTAGTAAGACCAAACAGCAGAGTCCTAAGAAGTCTGCTGATAAAGCTAAATTGAATCAATCTGTTGGTAAAACTAAGTCAAAATCAAATGAGCAAGCATCTAGTAAACCAAAGAAGCATAAGAACAAGAAAAATCAAAATGCTTGGTATGGAAATGAGTCATATTATGTGCAACCTGCTGCATATCATCCTATGTATCATGCACCTCAGTTTCCTAATTACTATGCACCTTACCCTGCTCATCCAATGCATGCATATCCTGCATATCATGCACCTTACCCTGCTTATGAACATTATTCATATCATACTGATCATCAACATGACTTATCTGATAACTATGATAAAAATGAAACTGTTCATGCTCCTAAAACTCAGAAACCTAAGAAGCCTAAGACTTCAACATCTTGGGTTGTCAAGGGTGGAACTAATCCTTCAGGACCCTCTCAATAAGGGTACCTAAAACAATTTCATTTTTTGTTTTGTAGGTTAGGATTAGGAGTAGGAGTAAAGTAGAGAAGATTTGGTACTTGGACAGTGGATGTTCAAGGCACATGTGTGGAAACATACATGAGTTGACTGATGCAGTTGCTGTGGATGGTCCAAAAGTCACTTTTGGAGACAGCAAAGAAGGCAAGATTAAAGCTAAAGGAAGATTAATCAAGGGAAACATAGAGATATCTGACGTCTCATATGTTAAAGGCCTAAAGTATAATCTGCTGAGCATAAGTCAATTTTGTGACAAGGGATATTCAGTCATCTTCTCAGCAGATAAGTGCTACGTTGAACAGATTGGTACAAAGAAGGTAATTTTATCTGGAAGACGACAAGGAAATATCTACATAGTTGACTGGAATTCTGCTGACAAGAATTCAAGTATTTGTTTGGTGGCATCTGCACCAAGTGAAGTCAGTTGGCTATGGCACAAGAGGATGAATCACTTAAACTTCAAGACCATAAACAGATTAATCAAGAATGATTTGGTAGAAGGGATTCCAAAAGCAGTCATGAGCAAAGACAAGCTCTGTGACGCCTGTCAGAAGGGTAAACAAATCAAGTCATCATTCAAAGAAAAGAAGCACCAATCTTCTGGAAGAATATTGGAGCTGTTGCATATGGACTTATTTGGACCCATTGATCCAGTCAGCAATGGTGGAAAGAAATACTGCCTAGCTGTTGTGGATGATTATTCAAGATATACTTGGGTGATTTTCATGAAGAAGAAAAGTGAAACCAAGGAACATCTCACAAATCTGATGGAACTGATCCAGAATGAGAAGAGTATCAAGATATTGAAGATCAGATCAGATAGAGGGACAGAGTTTACAAACTCTACTGTTGAAGAGTATTGTAATATCAAAGGAATACATCATGAGTATTCTGCTGCTAGAACCCCTCAACAGAATGGTGTTGCTGAAAGGAGAAACAGAACACTGAAAGAAGCTGTCAGAACCATGATAGCTGAAGCTAAGCTGCCACAAAGATTTTGGGCAGAAGCAACAAATACAGCATGTTTTACCCAGAACAGATGTATGATCAACAAAAATCAGAACAAGACTCCATATGAAGTTTGGAACAACAGAAAGCCAAACATTCATTACTTTAAGATTTTTGGTTGTAAATGTTTTGTATTGAATAATGGGAAAAATCACCTTACTGCATTTGCAGAAAAGGCTGATGAAGCTGTCTTTGTAGGATACTCATCTGTTAGTAAGGCTTATAGAGTTTTTAACAAAAGAACATTACTAATAGAAGAATCTATCCATGTAGTATTTGATGAGCCAAGTCAATCTTCTGAAAAGAATCAAAGTGTAAATCAAGATCTGTCTGCTGATTTACAGAAGTTGGACGTTGGAAGAAATGAAGAATATGTTCCCATCATACTACCTAATCTAAGTTCAGCTGCTAACTCAAGTGCTGTTCATAATCACAGTGCTGATGGTCTAACAGACGAGTTGCTAACAGCTGACAGACCAGAAACTGTTCAACAGACGACACGTGTTCAACAGACTACTACTGGAACTCCAACAGTAGTGTTGCAAGATCATAACAGAGGACAACATCCTGATTTGCAACCTGATCTCAGATGGCTCAAGAATCACCCACCTGAACTAGTTATTGGTGATCCTTTAGATAGAGTGAAAACAAGAAGAGCTGCTGCACAAGATGCTATGTTTGTCACATTTCTATCTCAAATAGAGCCTAAACAAATTGAAGAAGCTCTAAATGACTCCTTCTGGATAGAAGCTATGCAAGAAGAGTTGAATCAATTTGAAAGGAATGAAGTCTGGTACTTAGTTCCTAGACCAAGTCATCAAAGAGTAATTGGCACTAAGTGGGTATTCAGAAATAAGATGAATGAAGATGGTGTTGTCACCAGAAACAAAGCAAGACTAGTGGCCAAGGGTTATTGTCAAGAAGAAGGAATTGACTTTGATGAAACTTTTGCACCAGTAGCAAGACTTGAAGCAATCAGACTGTTTCTTGCCTATGCTGCTCACAAGAACTTCACTGTCTATCAGATGGATGTGAAGTCTGCTTTTCTCAATGGAGAATTGCAAGAAGAAGTTTATGTTGAACAACCTCCAGGATTTGAAGTCTATCAAGAAGAGGACAAAGTATATCGTCTGAAGAAAGCCCTTTATGGACTAAAACAAGCTCCAAGAGCATGGTATGATACCCTATCTGATTTTCTTTTAATTAAAGGATTTCGTAAAGGTAAGGTAGATAAAACCTTGTTCACTATTGAATGGGAAAATCATATATTACTTGTGCAAATATATGTGGACGATATTATTTTTGGTTCAACTAACCAACAGATGTGTGATAAGTTCTCCAAGCTGATGCAGAATAAGTTTGAAATGAGCATGATGGGTGAACTTAATTACTTTCTTGGATTGCAAGTTAGACAGTTGCCTGATGGAATATTCATCAGCCAAGCAAAGTACACAAGAGATCTGTTTAAGAAATTTGGTATGGAAACTAGCTCAACAGCTACCATTCCTATGTCTACAAGTCTTCGTTTGGATAAAGATGAAGATGGCAAATCAGTGGACATAACCAAATATAGAGGCATTATTGGTTCATTGTTGTATCTAACAGCAAGCAGACCTGACATAATGTACTCAGTTGGAGTCTGTGCAAGATTTCAATCAAACCCCAAAGAATCTCATCTCTTAGCTGCCAAGAGAATATTGAAGTATGTTAAAGGCACTCAAGAATTGGGATTGTGGTATCCTAGAGAATCTGGATTTGAACTCATTGGTTATTCAGATTCAGACCTTGCTGGCTGCAAGATTGACAGAAAGAGCACAACAGGTGCCTGTCAGTTCTTAGGCAGTCGTCTGATCTCATGGATGAGTAAGAAGCAAACCTCAGTTTCTATATCTACTGTTGAAGCTGAATATATAGCTGCTGGAGCTTGTTGTGCACAGATACTTTGGTTGAAGCATCAACTAGAAGACTACAATATCAAGATCAGTGGAATTCCAATCTACTGTGACAATACAAGTGCAATCTCTCTTACTCAGAACACTACAAGTCATTCAAGGACTAAGCATATTGAGATCAAGCATCATTTCATTAGAGATCATGTGGAAAAAGGCAATGTAATGATTGAGTATGTTCATACTGATAATCAGATTGCTGACATTTTCACCAAACCTTTAAGTGAAGTAAGGTTTTCAACCTTAAGAGCTGAGCTAGGACTACTTAATTTGGAAGCATAAGCTGAGGGGGAACTCATCAGAAGACTGGAGTTCAACAGCTTAGCAATTCGTTATTATCTTCAAGGATTAACTCTCAACAGACTAGTTAACTTATGAATTCTTAAAACTCAGGGGGAACGTGTAAGACTAGCGGTACTTCTGAATTAAAGATGAAATTTGTTAATGACAGTTAGTTGAAGTTATGTTTTCATCAGAAGACTCAACTATCGAAGATTGAAGTTATTTTATCTAGCTGGATTGACAAACAGCTGAGGAAGGTTATCAGCTATTGGCATTCTCTGATAACAGCATTGTCATCAGGACACTAGTCCAACAGATAAGTGTTTTTATACTCATCTGATTACTTAAGTAAAAGCGAACTATTTAAAAACGTTTTATCCAAAACACGCCTTTACAAGTAAACTGTCGGGCGGTACATTTTCCCGCTCCTCATTAAAATATCTTTTGAATTCGAAAGGTCGTAACTGACGCCGCACGATCAGCACTGACAGAAAAACGGATCTAACGGTTGGCGGATATCACGGAAACCGAAAAACCCCAACTCTATAAATCCTCATCTGATCAGTCGAGTAGCTCTTTACGAACCCTAAACTTTCAAAAGTACTTGTGAGAAAATTTTAAACAAGTTTTCTGCAAAAATCCTTTCCTTTTCACTAACTCTCAACAGATTAAAATGGCTGCTGAAGGTATGTTCTTAGACTATGAAGCCTATTATCAATCTGGTACAAGTTTGATGAAAGAATTGTTGGAGAAATTCAAATCGGCACAGTTGATAAATTTCATGGAGTACAACGAGGGAATAATCTGGACTGACCAGGTTATGGAGTATTACTCAACGGCAAAGGCTGACTATCACAAACTAGAAATCAAAGCAAAAGTGGGTGACAAATCTGTTGTCATCACTCCACAAGTTCTTCATGAACAGTTTGGTTTGCCTAAGTCTGGAAGACACGAAGTTATCGTGCTGACTGAAGAGAAGCACCAACAGTTTTGGGCGATCTGCGCCAAGGAAGGAGAGATGTTGTCTGGCAACATCAGAAAGAAACAGCTTAAGGATGAATATCAGCGGATGGCTGATATGGTGTCTAAGCTGATTGAAAATTGTACTTTTTCTCTAGATGCTGTCACAATGAAGCGTTTCAGCATCATGGCTGCCGTATACTATGGAATAGAGGTAAACTGGTCCATCATAATTTGGTATATACTTGCTGATTTTCTGGAAGTGAAGAAGGGAAAAGGCCCTTACACCAACCACAGAATCACTTTAAGTTACCTCTTATCAAAGATGGGCTGTGTCATGACAAATGGCAAAGAAATTCACAAGTCCAAAGCAATGAACAAGTACCTACCTGTTCAGAAGAGGAAGGCTGATGAGCCTGAAGGAGAAGAAGTTGAGGAACCAAAGGAGGTTCCTGCCAAGAGGCAAAAGAGGTTAGTCAAAACAGCAAGTCTGGCTGTTGAGACTAAGAGGAAGAGGGCTGCTGATGAGCCCAAGAAGAAAGAATTAAAGCAGATGGAGAGAGTGACTTCTGCTGAAGCCACTAAAATTGTTGAGAACATAATGGCTGATGTAAGGACTGGATCCCCTGCATCACCATCAAGAACTCCATCAGCAGAGAGGCCTGCTGAGAATGTTTCTAAGAGAACAAGAAGTCAGCAGAAGGATACTGCTACTTCAAGAGTTGTTCAAGGTCTGACAAAGAAAACTGCTAGAAAGCAGATGACGTTTCCTGAAGAACCTACCAATCTGGAAAATGTAGCAAGGAAAGATCCTGAAGCTACTCAAAGGCCTGCCGAAACAGTTGAAACTGTTGTGCTTGACGAAGCTGATGAACAACAGCCAAGTAAGGAAGCACCAACAGCTGAGGTTCCCCAACCTCAAGAAGATCCAGATGTCCAAATCATCTATCCCATTGCTGCTGCTCCTATATCATCTGCTGGACCAGCCCCTGCTGATAAAGGGAAAAGAAAAATTGTGCTAAGGAGAAAGAAAATCTCCAAAGCTGATAAGAAGGCAAGAGAAGAAGCTGAACAGAGGAAGCAGGATGAGCTTGAAGAGAAAAGAGCTCTTGAATTGAGCAAAGCTCAACAAGCAAAGGATGAGGCCAGAAGAAGAATGTCTGCAGCAGAGAGAAAAGCTGCTGAAGATGCTGAATTGGCCATGGTGATTGAACAAAGCAAGGTTGATGCCTATGGACCTGTCCATGGAGGTGGCATCAAGATTGGTGAAGGGCAGACTGAAGAAGACAAAAAGAAGATACTACTGCCTGCTCCCAAAACCAAGTCCAAAGACAAGTTTGAAGTCAGGAAAGCTTTTGAGATAGTATATGCTGATAAGGAGCTTTTCAAGAAGTTTGAGAAGTCTCTAGCATACTATGATCAGAAGATTATGTTGAGGACTATGTTCACCCAGGAGAAACCAAGATATATCAAGTGGAGAGATATCAGGCTGAATAGCTCAATAACTGAACTTCAAAACATGAAGGAGTTAGCTGATGAAGAACTCTGGGTTCTGACTTGGCTGAAGACAAACTCCATCCAAAAGGCCCTTGATCCCAGTTATGTAAGAGAAGTCATGCATAACTATGCAAAAAGCTTTGCATTGGAGGAGGCCAAGAAGATTAAAAACACCTTGCCTGAAAAGAAAAAGAAATCTGAAGATGCTGAAGAGAGAGCAATTAAGTTTGCTGTTATGACTGCTCTGAAGAGATGGGTTAAAAAGTCAAAGTATCAGCAAGGATGTTCAAGTGACTTGCCACTGCTGCCAAGTATTCAACAAATCATTTTTGGCAAGGAAGTACAACCGTACCATGAAGTCCCTAAGGGTAACAATGCTCCTGTCAACCCTTGGATCATTGTAAGACAGATTAGACAGACTACATGCTTTAATGATGATGGAACCATTACAAATCTGTTCTACGATGATGTCACTGATGAGCACAAGTCTGCTGATAAGTCCTTAGCTATTGAGCCGCAAGCTAAGACTTCTGAAGATCATCAGATGACGGATATGCAAGATGTCCCTGTTCATCAGGAGACTCAAGAGAACGAAGCTGATGCTTCTACTTCATCAGGGGATGAACACTCATCACTGATGGAAGCCTTCCAGTTACTTATTGAAAATCAAATAAAAGATATGGAAGAGAGGAATAGTCTGCAGTTGCAGAAGATGAAGACAGAATTGATTGAATCTCACACTCATCAAGTGGAAAGAACGCATCTTCTAACCAGCAGTTCTATCAAGTTAGCTATTGATCAGATTCCTATTCCTCAAGATCATTCACTAGAGTTAGTGAATAGCTTAAGAGAGCTGAACCGTAACGTTGAAGATGTGAAGGGTGATGTAAATCATCTTCACACTGCCTTGAAATCAGCTGAGCACAAGATTGCTGATTTAACTGCAACTTTCATTAAAGTCAGTCATGAAGAGAAGGAAATCAATCTGGGGATGTTGCAAGAAGTAGCAAAGGCTGCACAGGAAGTTCAAAATGAAATTGCAACTATCAACCTAAACATTGACTACTTTAATGATAAGACTGACGTCATCAGCACTGATATACAACATCTAACAGCAAGTCATGACGTTGTTAATCAGAACCTAAAAGCTTTATGTGCTGGAGTAAAAATTCCAACAGTTGCCCTCAACCCTGCTGTTGAACCTTCTACTGTCATCAGAGTTGATGATGACAAAAAGGGGGAAGATAAAAGGGAAGAACCAGCAAAGGAGTTTGCTGCTGAAGAATCAGCTATGGAACCTGCTGCTGAAGAACCAGCTAAAGAGACCATTACTGATGAACCAGCAAAGGAGTCTGCTGCTGAAGAAACAACTTTGGAAGAAACTGATGCAACTATTAAAGCCAAGGAAACTGAAGACACTACTGACAAGGCTGAAGTGCTTGGAAAGGTGGAAGAAGAAGATAAGATTGAAAAAGAAGACACCAAGTACAAGAATACAGATTCTGCCAGAAAAGCTATGGAAGCTCTGAAAGCTCTTCAAGAACAAGAACTTAAAGAGAAGATGGAAGCTGCCAAAGCAACCCTGGAAGAAGAAGTTGATGAAGAAGATGATGATGAAGAATCATCATATGAATATGAAGAAGTGCTCGAATCTGATGAAGAAGCTGATAGTTAGAAATTGAAAAATCAATTGTAATCAGTTTACTTTTTCAGAAATCTCATCTGATGAATTTGTACATGTAATTCACTTTCTATATCAATAAAATGTTCAAGTTCAATCCAATAAACTTTTTCTATCTCAGAAAATTTTGAGGATTACAATCTTTAGTTTAGGTATTCAACAGGTACTAAGCTGAAGTTTTGTCATCATCAAAAAGGGGGAAATTGTTGGATGAAGATGAAGATGAAGGCACTGAAGAAAGTTTGATAAGGGAGGTTTTGATGCATTCCAAAACTTCGTAAAATTGGCTAAGTATGGAGTGACTTAGCTGATAAGCTTATCAAAGAATTTTGACTAAGTAATGAAGACATCAGAAGAGTCAAAGTTTCAAGGTCCAAGACTTCTGATCTGCTGAAGAGAAGTTATCAGACTAGTGAAGATCAGCCGACTCAAATCAGATTTGTTCAAGTTTGAGATCAGCCGAGTTCGTCATCAGACTTATACTGTCGTCAGCCAAGTGAAGAAGATCATGAAGTGTTCCCAACGGTAATAAATGCCCCTTGGTGTAATAAATGCTGAAGTACGAGGATATTTAAGACAAATGATTGAAGAAAAGCTTCGCATCAGCCGAGTGCATTTAATGCTGCATTTAATGCTACCTGCAGAATAGTACTGTTTACAGTACGGACAGACTGCAAAAGAGCCGTTCGCGGATTTTAAGGACCAGTACTCGAGGAATTTGAATCCTGTCTCTCTTCAACGGACACTTTTCAATCCTCAAGTATAAATAGCTGCAAGAGACGAAGAAGGAACAAGCAACACACTTTCTGAGAGAAATTTCCGAAGCAAAATTCTTTAAGTCTCAAGAACAGCTCACTCATCAGCTGAGTCATTTGTTGACGAAAGCAGAGTTGAAGAATCAAGAAAAATACATCTTCTGAGTGATTTTGTAAACAAAAGTGTTGTGCGGAGTTGTGATCCATCTTTGTGAGTGATCAAACTTCAGAGGATAGGTTTTCTGTGTGATCTCCTATTGCGAACTTGTGGTCGTTTCATTTGTTGTTCGACGCAAGCAGAGTATACTGTAAACTTTGTGATTATAGTATAACCCAAGATCTGAGTGACTTGGAAGAGTGGACTAAAGGATATTTAAATCCATATAACCACTATAAAAATTACTTGTGTTTTTACATTGTTTCAAAACTGCATATCTTCTGTTTGCATAAAAACACATTAAGTTAACTGTTTGAAAAAGAACAAAAAGGAGTTTATAAAACTGGGGAAACATTTTTCAAACTGCTAAGAATACTTGTGAAAAATACTTTGAAAATCCGCTGCAAGTACTCTAAGTATTAAAACTGATTTCTGCAAAATCAGCTAAGTAACTATCAGACGAGTGGTCAACAAGACTGTTCAAAGATTTGTTCGCGAACAGAATTGTAACTTACTAATCTGATCAGCTTAGTCTGTTCAGTTGGAGTAAAGTTTTAAAGTTAAATTTGAAAGAAAATTTTAAAGAGGTTTATTCACCCCCCCCCCTCTAAACCTCTTCTGACCACTTGGGACCAACAGGACTAAATTCATACAAAATTATGGGACAAAATTCGGCGAGTTGATATATTTTAGGACGAAAAATCAAAATTAGTAATTAGTTTGGGACGATATTTCAAACATATTAAATTACGGAATGAAATTCGATGAGGTAATATAGTTTAGGACGAAAATCCAAAATTACTAATTAATTTAGGACGTTTTGTGCAATTTTAACATTAATAAATTTCTTTAATAAGGTAAGAATTGTAAAATTCAGTCCAATGAGATGAATTATTAATCGCACTTTCACTACAACATTTTTCACTTTTTCCGGCGCCTGTTTCCCGGCGTTTATTAAATCGCCGGGTAAAAGTAGTAAACCCGGCGTTTTTTTCTATTCCCGTCGGTTTGAAAGCGCCGGTTATAGTTCCAACTTTCCCGGCGCAATTTCGGCGGGTTTTAAGCGCCGGGTAATTTCTGATGTACCCAGCGCATTTCCAGTTGTACACAACGCCTTTTTTTTTTTTTTTTTAAACTGTGAATTCTGATTTTATTATTTTTCTCTTTCAAAATTCTATTTCTTCCTTTATTCTTTCTTTTACGGGATTTAGAATTCCAAACCCCTAAACCCCTAACAGGCTAACACTCCCTTCTACTAAAATTTTAATCTCACCAAATTTTGCTCCGATTTCATCAAAATTCAGTCAACTAACTCGATTTATTTTCAATTTATATTGGTTCCGTCAATTAGGTTTCGATTTGCTGGAGTCAATTGAGGTTTTCGTTCGGTAAGTTTCAAGTGAGTTTCTCTCGGTCTATTCACCTCCGCCGTCTATTCGCTGCCATTTCCACTTCCTCCTTCCCCACCGATTGCTCCGATAAGGGTGAGGTGTTTAAAATTTCAAATCCTCATTTGTTGTTTCAATCAAATAACAAAGTTTTTTTTTTTTTTGTGTTGTGCTGCGGGGTTAAAGTTGCTAGGAATTGTCTTTGTTTGATATTGGGGTCCCCTGCGGCGAAAGTTTACTCCAAGCTTCAGCAACTTGGATTCAGTCTTGAAAAAATTGCTTGTGAGTTGCTCTATTTATGTTCTGGCTGTAAGAATGCCTTTCCATTTATGTTCTTTGCACTAATAATAATATTTCTTATCTTTGGGTATTCTTCTCCCTTCGTGTGTGTGTATGTTACTCAGATTAGAGTTCATCTTTATTTTGTTTAGTCAATCTGAATAACAAGGTGACTGAAAAATATTTTCCAATGATTTTGCAAATGCGACAACTTAAAAATTATGTGATGTGGCTGCACTTATGTATTGAGTTTCTGTTGTTAAGTTTGATCAGCATCTCTGAAAATTTGAAAGCATCATCTCTGAGTTTGTGTAGTATATACCATATAAATGATTAAGAACATAAACAGTGTTTGATGTGTACATTTACTTTTGGTGTAGGTCATGTTGTTCTTTGGTTCTTTCCTTAGGTTCCTTTGCTTGCATATCTTCTTTTTTGTCATTCATCTAAGTATGCAAACGCAAAATTTAGATTCCTTTCGTTAATATTGTTGGGGGGGGGGGGGAAGATTATCCTTACCATTTGTGACTCTTTGTGTTTCGTTGTCGTTAAGTGTTTAACACTTTCATTTTCTGTAATTGCAAGGTGTTGCCAAGGAGCTTTCAAAAAAAAAAAAAAAAAAGTTGTTGCCAAGGAAGAAGGTTTAACATGGATGGTTGGATCGCACATTATTTTGTATTTTAGTTTGATAGATTGGTCATTGCAAATTGTTGGGGCATTGCATTTGTTCGATGATTTGGAAAAGATGCATATTTTGATTGTATTTGTTGGATGATTTGGAAAAGATGCATATTTTGATTGAATGTGTTAAAAGATAATTAGAAAATGTTTATTGAATTTATATTTGGTTTATATATATATATACACTATAATAAACAAAAGCACAAAAAATATCTTAAAAATGACAAATGTCTTTATATTTTAAAAAAAAAAAAAACCGGCGCTTTATAAGCACCGGGAATAGCTTAGAAAGCGCTGGCAATATTTATTCCCGGCGCATAAAAAGCGCGGGGAATACTTATTCCCGGCGGTTTTTTTATTTCCGTCGCCCCTTTTACCCGGCGGCAGTGGGGCGCATTTAAAGCGCCGAGTATACTATTCCCGACGCTTTTTTCACTATTCCCGGCGCTTTTTACGCGCCGGGAAAGACCTTAAATGTTGTAGTGAATTTCCCCAACTAGTTTGATACAGTACCAAAGTTGCTTAATATATATTAACGGCAACTTACCCCATGTGATTCTATAAAAGTTGTACACCGTCTCTTTGATAATTTTATGTGTTAATTTATTCTTCTGTAATTTTATATTTTATGTTGTAATTTATTCTCCTTGATATTTTTATATTTGTCATTTTACCCCCTCCCCCTCCCTTTGTGTTATGATAATGAGGTATTTTACTTCACTGTGTTATGATAAACGTGACAATTTATCCGTATGTGTGATGATAAATATTACAATTTACACCCTCTGTTACAAAAGACTTTTCATGTCCACTCTCAATTTTTGCAAGTGAGTTATACTCTCCAACTGAATGGGATACATTCCTTCTTTAAAAATTTCACAAGGGGATAAATTGTTCTTTTCAAAACACATGGGATAAATTGAACATTATAAATATCACATGGGATAAATTGTCATTGGCACATGTATCAATATGAAATTAGATACTAACAGATGATTGGTCTAGTGGAAGAGACTAGTCACTACAAAGTAGCTGACTCAGGTTCGAATCCCTGTTGGAAGAGGTACCCACTTAATGTGTCCAACCCGCCTCGAAATGGATTAAACCCTTGAAAAAATTAAAAAAAAATTAGATTGGTGTGGCACCAAGCGTAATAAATCAAAACCCCAATGAAGAAAAAAAATCGCAGAAGGGAAAGAGATGTAATTTTTATGTTCGGGTTTCTGGCCTTCCTTTGAACAAGATGACCAGAGAAATAGCAGTCCAAATCGGTAATGGTATATATAGGTCGCTTTCATAGTATTGAGAACGATGAAAATGAGCTAGCTGTGGGCACGTACTTGAGGTTTCGAGTCAGCTTAAATGTGAATAAAAGCATTCCCCGATTGTTGAAGATCTGGGACAGCAATGGTGACGCTGTGGTTGTCAGTTTCAAATATGAACGTCTACCGAACTTCTGCTTTCAATGTGATAAATTTGATCATTTGATAAAGATGTGTGGACTCAGGTACGAGGTTGAGCATAATATTGATGATGAGGAGTTACAGTATGGACCGTGGTTACGAGCTCCATCGGGACAGCGACAACCTTTTGTTAATTCAATTGGGTCGGGTATATGGTATGTTAACAAACGCAACAGCAGCCCCCGACTCACCGCGAGGGATCTTTTCGGACTAGAAAGTAACGCAACGACTCATCAGGATATTCGGACTAGAAAGTAACGCAACGACTCATCAGGATAGAGAGGGGCCCTCATGGAGGCATGTCATCGATAAAGGTAAAAGGATTAAGGATTATTGGGGCAGAGGAGTTGGGAGAAACTGAACGAAATGATGTAGTTAGTCATGAAGGTACAAGTGTGGAGATAGAGAAAGAGGTGGTAATTGAGCGTGACGAACCAATAGTTGACCCATCAAGTGAATTGATTACTCCACCTCAACCACAACCCACAAAAATGACTACGGAGATACATTGAGCCTACACACCTATTATTAGGCCTGTCAATGGACGGGTATTTACCCAGCCCATGCCCAATTAATACCCACTAGGTTTGGGCCCGCTGGCAGGTGACCGGGCCCGGGACCAAGCCCGAACCCGGACCCGAAACTTAATAGACACAGGGTCCGGGTCGGACCGGGCCCAATTTTTTTCGGGTACCCGATTTTTTTTTTCTTCCTAAAATTATGTTAGCTACTTGATACTTCCCGTTGCCCCATCTGAAAACCCTTCATCCTAAATTCACTATCAAAAATTTTCTCTCTCATCTATTATCTCATTTGCCCCGCCGCCGCCGCCGCCTCCCTCAACGCCTCCTCCTCCTTGTAGCAACATCGACATCCAAAGTTTGGCGATTATAAAATCTCAAAGGCCAGAAGAGGTTTGTAATTAGTTCCTTCCCTCTTATATATATATATATATATATATATGTAATGGATCCTTCTCCTCCAAACGTCAAATATATGAATCCAACATTTTGTTTTCAAAACGGAGATAGCAGAGCAGTCGGTTAACACTTTTTTTTTTTAATAATTTCAGTCATTTAATACTTGACATGGCAGCTTAAAGGAGAAAGATTATTGTCTTGAATCTTGATTGAGTTGAAATTAAAGGCCCATGGATTTGGGTGGAGGGGAAAAAAAAACCCAATGATTTTTGTTAAAGTGTCAAATTTTGGTTTAGTTGTTTCTACTTCATGTATTTGCACATGGGTTTTTGTAAATGCCTTATTTTGTAAATGCACAGCCCCAAAATATATTCACTCAAAGTTTGGGTATATAAATGGAGTTTTTGTTTTGTGGTTGGATAAAGAAAAATGGGAGAGTGTGGGACTGTCCAGTATTAATTTTGTTCTATATATTTGTATTTACATTGGATTTTTAAGTTTTTTGGAGTGTATATTTTTCTTTTTAAAATTTGTGTCAAGATTTGTTGTTAGTTAAATGATTGGTGTGTGAATATGATTCAGTTGGTGGTGTTTGATTATAATGTGTACCCTAATCTAGTTGATAACATGTGCAGTTCATTAATTTGGGATTCTTGTGTCTTCTAAAGTCAAACATTAGGCTATGGTACTTGTTCTTCCATGTATATATGTTAGATTTATAGACAATAAACAATTTGACATATAATTGTCCAAAATCTATGGTTTGTTACTTGCTTCTGCATGCATCAAATGGTCCAATATTTGAAGAGGAAAAGCTTAAGATAGCTAACATGTTAAATGATCTTACATCGAAGGTATCATTAACTACTGATATGTGGACTTCCGACCATTCACGTGATCCTTATTGTTGTTTAACTGTTCATTATATTGATGAGGATTGGAAATTGAACAATAAGGTTATTGCTTTTAAAAAGATACCTCATCCCCACGACGGTCCGACGTTGTTTGAGTTTGTAAAAGAAATGCTTTTGCTGTGGAATTTAGATAAGAAATTGTGTTCGGTTGTAGTTGATAATGCTACCACCAATGATTCTATGATTAGAAAGTTAAAAGATTGGCTTTGTGATGCATTAATTCCGTTTAATGAAAATTTACTTCATGTTAGATGTAGTGCACATGTTTTAAACTTGATAGTCCAAGATGGACTTTGTGAAGTTGCTGGATTGATCGAAAATATTCGTGGAACAGTTAGATATTTGAACAAATCCCCTGCCGCAGAACAAAAATTTGAGTCGGCAAAAAAACACTGTAAGTTAGAGGATAAGAGGTCGATTGCCATGGATGTACCTAATCGGTGGAACTCAACTTTTGAATTGCTTGAGACGGCATTGCCTCTGAGAGATGCTTTTTCTCGTCTAAGTTTGATGGACAACAAATATCATCATAATCCATCTAACTTGGAATGGAAAACAGCTAAAATTGTTATGGAGTGTTTACAAGCTTTTTATGATGCCACTTGTCATTTTAGTGGTAGGAAGTATCCCACTTCAAATGTTTTCTTTCCCAATGTTTGTGAAATTAAAGTGAGATTGATGGAGTGGAGAGAGAGCGAGATTGATTTACTTAGAGAAATGTCTGGTCCTATGATAGGATAGTGCCCAACAAGCCAATATTAATTAGCTTGTTGAAGTACTATTTTCTTATGGTTTATAATTAATACACCCGTTCATTCATAGTACGTGAAATTGAACAATGGCCAACTTCATCTCTCGCGAACTTATCTAAGCGATTGGATGAAATCCTAAGGTCACAATAGACTATGGGACGATTCACTTCAGTACTGAGTGCAATCATGAAACAGTCTCAAAGGTCGTGATCTTAGAACCGTTCCAAGTCATAGATTCCGAACGAGAAGGGGTATCGTAGGAATCGCCAAGACTTGTACAAGTATGCATGATTCACATGGAGTGAATTTGTAGCGTTTCATGAGCAAGGCATTTGAGGCCAGTGCATATGAGTAGGTGGTTCAATGGAGGATTGAACGCATCGAACGACCCGAACAGAGAAACCCATTGTGGAAGCGCATGACGCATATCGGTGATGGGATGTTTCTCAAGGCTTATAATAGTGTACAATTTAGTCCTTAGACTTGAGGTGCTAGGGCGAATTCGGTGCACGAGTGTGCGTACTAAGATTTAGGTACTGATCACGTAGCCTGGCCGCAAAGTGCCTAAGTTGGGTGCGTACACAACTGTACGCTAATGGTTAGTACTAAGAAAGGATCCATCGACTCATCCTGATAAGGTGGGAGAATTTCCTGTACGTTCTTAGATAATAGTTCCGAGAAACCCACGGCCGTGGTCGGTGACGAATTTGGAAAGGGGTTTCCAGATTTAGCAGTCACACTGGAATTACTATCCAGAATTAGAAAGTACAGAATCGAGATAATTAGAGGTGCCGATCAATTCACACACCCTAGGTCTCGATCGGGAAATCAGTCGTGGAAGGACCGTATGTACATGGCAATTATAAGAGGTGAGGTTCACAATTATCAATTCACCTTTGATTGGGCTTCATGGGTTTGTGGCTAGACATCGACCATGAAGTGTGGGTACTCCTGAATTAATAAGAAAATTAATTAGGGAATGGTCAATTAAAAGTTGTTTAATTGATCGGAGCATTAATTGCTCGTTAATTAAATCACGAAAGTCGTGGGCCTGCTGCCAGTTGATGGTGAACCCAGAGGGTCACACACAATACAATTGGACGGTGACTGTCGAAAAGGAAATGTATGATTTAAGGTTGTTAATTCAAAGTAATTGAATTAAGGCATTAATTCAATGGGAGAATATTAATTAGATATCTAATTGATTAATGTTCAATTAATTAATTAGAGTTATCTGATTAATTATAAAATTAATTAAAGTAGTTAATTAATGAAATTGGAAGATTATGTAATTAACCAATTTTAGGATTGGATGATTATATGGGTTGATTTGCAATTATCTTGAAATAAGGGGTAGGGGCGATTTTTGTGAAGATAAGGAAAAGGAGTTTTAATCTTGGAGAGCAAGCAAGAAGAGATCTAGCAAATCTTGCATTCCTAAGTTGATAAGGAATAAAAGATTTGATAGACAAGGGAAGAAGATATTTTCTAAGAGAAGGACTCTTCTCTTATAAATACTTCTTCTCTTCTCTTCATTCATGAGAGAATGAAACACTTTTGAAAACCCTAAAAAGAAAAGCGAAAACCGATTTTTGCAAGAAAGGAAATCAGATTTTTCGCACAAGAAATTTTATTTACAAAATCGCCCCACATAACTTTCACCCAAACCCAAGTCGCCCGAACCAACTCGGTCGAACCCTGGCCGATTTCAACCTGGCCGAAACTTGATCCAATCACACAAGTCCTGTGATTAGTTTATCTTCCATCAAGATCTCCCAATCCAGATCCAGATCTACAGTCATTTGCTGATAAACCTTCAAGATCCAGTTCATAGCCTAAGACTTGAAGGTGTCACTACAATCCAGTTGGTGTGGATCAACTTTGGAGGTGAGACACATGGATCACTCGTATTGTGGTTCGAACGAAACGCCTGGAGGTAACCACCACCAAGCTGTGGTGAGGTAAATCGCAAAAACCCCCTTATATTTGTGTTTATGTTGGATTCAAGCTTTTCGTATAATAAACTGTGGAGAAAGATTTATGGGACTAGTAGGGACCTCGAAAAATTTTAAATTCCGCACTTTGTTGTATTGACAATCGAGCCCCATACCAGAAATATCCCAACATCCTATGCAGGAAAAATTTGATAAATATTGGGATGAATGTAGTTTGGTTTTGGCAATTGCTGTAGTTTTTGATCCAAGATTTAAGATGCAAATCGTCAAATATTTTTATGGTGAGATTTATGGTTCAAATGCTCTTCCGTATATTCAACGAGTTCGTAATTCCTTAGATGATTTGTTCTTCTCATATGGAGGTAGTATTAATTCTTCGTCGAATGAAGTTGGCACGTCAAGTAATTTTATTGTCGAAAAGCGGACTATAAGTGGTTTTGATAGATGGTGTGATCAATCACGTATTTCTTCAGCTGTAAAAAAGTCAGAGTTGGATACTTATTTAGATGAGGATAGATATCCTAGAGTCAGAGGAGTAGATACATTCAATATCTTGGACTGGTGGAAATTTAACAGTCCGATACTACCAATTTTGGGGAAGATAGCCCGGGATATTTTGGCTGTGCCAGCTACTACAGTGGCATCTGAGGCAGCATTCAGCGTTGGAGGCAGAGTACTAGATGAGTCACGTGGTTGTTTGCTTCCGGACATAGTAGAGGCATTGATAGTCGCAGCTGATTTGATTGACTGAACTTGCAAGGTTTTTTTTTTCTTAAATTTATTTTCATTTTTTCTTAAATTTAATTTATTTAACTTTTTCTTGATATTTTTTGTATAGGTTCAAGTGGTGTGGATCCGGACTTTTTCGAAACTCAAGTGGAGTGCCAATGATATATTTCTATTTTTAATGAATATTGTGAAGTGTTATATTATTTTATTGTTTAGTGTTATTTTAAAGATGATATATTTGCTATGAGATAATATTTTGTATCATTTTTAATGGACCAAATCACCAAACATACAATTGCATTATTATTAATTAGTCCTTTAAATAGTTGTTCTAACATAAATATATAAAACTTTTAAAATACTATAAATTATTAATATAGTGCATGTGGACTGTCTACAGACTACAATCCACGTGAACCATTGATTGGGCTTTGTTCACCAAAAAAAAAAAATGAGGGCCGGGTCGGGTCGAATCGGGTTTTTTAGCCCGCTGGTTTGTTTCGGGTTCGGGTCGGGTTCCGACCGGGTTTGGGCCCGGTTCTTTTAACCTGGTACTGGGCAGGTTTTAGAGTGGGCTGGTAAAAGCCCACCCATTGACAGTCCTGCCTGTTATTGCTGAAGAAGTAGAGAATCCATCCCTATTAATTGATGTTCCGGTGATTCTACATCAAGCAGGACTAAATACCAAAGCCAAATTGGTTACCAAGAGGAAAAAAAAAGGTTTAGCTAACTCGAACGGAGACCAAAAAATTTGAAAAACTGTTCTGAAGGGTAAGAGAACTACAATTATGATAGGGGAAGACACAGCTGATGAGAACAGGCTGGGGAAGAAAGAGATTACTGGGTTTCAGACAGGTTTGGGGGCACAAACCTCCCCCCTGGCGGAGGCTACAAGGCAGCCCCGCCATTCCTCATGAGCTGCCTAAGCTGGAACTGCCGAGGTCTGGGGGGGCCTTGGACAGTTCGAACTCTCGGGGAGCATATTCGAGAGAATTCCCCCCAAGTTGTCTTTCTTATGGAGACAAGACTAAGTACGAGAGAAGTAGAAGTTTTGAAGGAGAAATTTAATATGTTTGGAGTTGCAGTTAGTTCTAAAGGCCAATCCGGTGGTTTAGCATTATTGTGGAAGAAAGATCTTGACGTTCATTTACAGAGCTGGTCAGATAATCATATTGATGTCCATGTGTTTAGTGATGTAGATAAATCTGGCTGGAGATTCACAGGCTTTTATGGTCAACTGGATGCAAGTAGAAGAGGAGAAACATGGGAGTTACTTCGAAGGCTAGCGGTTCAATCCAGAATGGCATGGTTATGTGTTGGAGATTTTAACGCAATTCTATCTCCACAAGAGAAGAGTGGAGATAATAGACCTCCAAACTGGCAACTACGTGCGTTTCGAGAATGTTTACAGGACACAAAACTTATGAACTTGGGTTACGAAGGTATGCCATTTACTTGGTGCGATATACATCTATATCCATTTACTATACATGAAAGATTGGACAGAGCATGTGCGACGGAAAATTGGCTGGATAGATTTAAGTTCTGGAAGGTTATGCACTTACCGACACGTAACTCAGATCATAATTCCATCAAGATTAGATTTTCCGAAAAACAGCAGCCTAATAAACAACCTCAAAGGAATAAATTTCGGTTTGAGCATATGTGGGTGAGAACGGCTGAGTGTGACAAAATCATTGAAGAGAATTGGAAAAAAGAGACTTGTAGAGAGCCAGGTTTAGCGATCTGGAAAGGTATTCAGAATTACAGGGTCGGGCTTCTAAGATGGAACAAATCGGTATTTGGCAATGTGAATAAGAAGATCGTTGACCTTAAAGAGATGATTCACTGGTTTAGGGATGGGCCGATCACTGAAGAATCAAAAAAATAGGAGGCACGCCTTAGGTTAGAACTCGAAGTATTGTTAGTTAAGGAAGAAATTATGTGGCAACAAAGAGCAAAATTAAATTTATTACGGGAAGGTGACCAGAATACTAGTTTCTTCCAAGGTACAGCGTCAAGTAGAAAGAAAAAGAATGAAATTAGTGGCTTAAGGGATGAAAATGGTAATTAGTGTGATAATCCTAAGGATATGGAGAGGATTGTAATTGACTATCTTAGGAAAATTTTCACCTCACGCAGTCCATTTGAAGCAGCTATGACTAGGCCATTGGAATTTCTTGAACCTAGAGTGGATGAGATAATGAACCAACACCTGACTCGAGCGTATACAGCTGATGAGGTGAATAAAGCACTATTCGGTATGCATCCTTTAAAATCTCCAGGCCCTGACTGTATGTCTGCTACTCTTTACCAAAATTATTGGCATATTGTTGGTTCAGATGTTACCCGTTTTGTTCTTGATTTTCTTAATCATAAAGTCTTCATGCATAAATATAACTACACCCATGTTGTTCTCATACCTAAATGTAATAATCCTGAGACAATAACATAATTTCGCCCATTAGCCTAAGTAATGTTGTGTATAAAATTGCTGCCAAGGCTATTGCTAATCGTTTACATCCTTATATGAATTCCTTGATATCCGAAAGACAATCAGCCTTTGTCTCCTCACGTTTAATCACTGATAATGTTTTAGTGCCTTACGAATTAACTCATTACATGAAACGAAAATCTTAGGGTAATGATGGTCACATGGCCATCAAACTTGATATGAGCAAAGCCTATGACAGGGTGGAGTGGTGTTTTCTTAAAAAACTGTTATTCAAATTGGGTTTTGCTGGTGCATTTGTGGATCTTATCATGTTATGTGTCTCGTCTGTCTCTTATTCTTTTATTTTGAATGATGAACAAATAGGGTTCTTTCGGCCAGGGAGGGGGATAAGGCAAGGTGATCCACTTTCACCCTACTTGTTCCTGCTTTGTACGGAGGCATTAAGTACACTTATTTGACATCACGAGAGTTGTGGCTCTTTAAAGGGGGTGGTTGTTTGCAAGGAGGCCCCTAGTGTATCCCACTTGTTGTTTGCAGACGACACGCTCTTATTTTGCCAAGCAACGAGTGGAGCGGCTACAACGGTAAAACAAATTCTACAAGTATACAAAAAAGCCTCTGGACAAGAGATTAATATGCAAAAATCCAGTGTAGTTTTCAGCAAAAACACACCTACTGAGGATCGCCTTCGAGTTGTAAGCATTCTGTCCATAGATGAAGTTGACAAACATGGCAAATATCTTGGTTTGCCGGCTGTTATTGGGGCATCTAAGGGTGAGATTTTTGCTGGCCTGCGTGATAGAGTGTGGGAAAGAGTTAATGGATGGAGGGAGAAAAAATTATCTAAAGCCGGGAAGGTGGTCTTAATCAAATCGGTGCTTCAAGCCATACCTGCCTATGCAATGAGTTGTTTCAAACTTCCTTTATTCCTCATTAAGGAAATTGAATCGCTCATTGCCAATTTTTGGTGGGACAATAAAGATTACAAGAAAATGCATTGGGTGTGTTGGGAACAGTTGTGTATGAGTAAGAGACAAGGAGGGATGGGTTTTCGAGATTTTCATCTTTTCAATTTGGCTCTCCTTGCAAAGTAAGCTTGGCGAATTCTAATTAATCCAGATGGACTACTTAGTCGTATATTAAAAGCAAAGTACTTCCCAAACACCGATATTCTTAATGTTGTGGCAGCAACTGGGGCTTCCTACTCTTGGAGGAGTATTTGTGAGGTGAAGGAGATTTTGAAATGTGGCTTACACTGGAGAATTTGCAATGGTCATAAGGTCCGTATTTGGGGTGATAATTGGATTCCTAAAGATAATAGCTTTCGAATAAGTTCCCCTCCTAGTTTACTCTCACGGGATAGCATGGTTAAAGAACTTATTGATGATGATATCCATATTTGGAAGAGAGATTTGGTGGAGGCAATCTTTTGGGAGGCTGAGTCCAAGGAAATACTTGCAATTCCGTTGGGTGATAGCCAAAATCAAGATATAATCGTATGGCACTACACAAAGAATGGTAGATTCTCGGTTAAATCTGCTTATCATCTTGCCATGGCGATGAAAAAAGCGACATATGCAGCCCGGTTTGGTTCAACAAGTAGTGCAAATACATCAGATTGGAGATGGCTTTGGTCTCTAAAAATTCCGAGCAAAATTTGTGTATTTATGTGGCGTTTGTGCAAAGAGGCTCTACCAACAAGAACTAATCTTCGTAAGCGGAAAATAAATACCGAAGTCACTTGTTTGATTTGCGAAGGTATGGAGGAAACCTCGCATCATCTATTGCGGCATTGTTCTTTTACTAGACAGGTATGGGCGTTGTCCAATATTCCATGGTCTGTTGTAAATGTGGCTGAAAATGGTAGCTTGGTTGATTGGTTCCAACAGATTCGAGGCATTGCCGGCAAACAGGTGCTTGAACAAGTTGGGGTCATTTGCTGGGCACTTTGGTACAATAGAAATCAGAAGTTGTTTGGTGAAGAATTTCGCGACCCGAAAGCAGTGGCTGATTTCTCCATCGCTTATTTGGAGAGATTCCGTGTGGCGACGACAAGGAGGACTGTGGTGACTCCAACACAAAGCCTTGACAATCTGGAGAAAATTGGGAGATGGATTCAGCCAAGTACAGGGGTTGTCAAGTTGAACTTTGATGGAGCATGCTTTAAAGAGGTTGGTGATGTGGGGCTTGGTGTCATTTCTAGAAATAGTGATGGGTTGTGCTTGGCATGGAAAACTAGACGTCTTCATTCCACACTCACCCCTGAAATTGTTGAAGCGCTTGCGGCAAAGGAGGCGATCTTGCTTGCTATTTCAAATGGCTGGAGAAAAGTAGATTTAGAAGCGGATTGCAGCTCAGTTATAAAGGCGATACAAGATGGAGAGACTAACTTGTCGGACATTGGTACAATCGTTGATGATGTTAAGCGTTTGGCCACCTCTCTTGATGAGTTTTCTATTTTGTTAGTTAGGAGGAATTGTAATAGGGCAGCCCACTCTTTAGCTAGATTAGCTACTTTTGATGAATTTCTTGTTTTACCTAGTCCTACTTTGAATTTTGTAAACGTTGATTTGAATTGACTAATAAAATCATCTTTTTGATAAAAAAAAATTCCAGTCTCTTTTCTCTTTTAATATTTAATTTATGTTTACACTTCTCTTCACACTTTTGTGGGACAAGAATTATACTATCAATTAAATCACCGAGGACATAATATTCAGTATTCAAAACAATTAATTGATTAAAATAATCATACTTGCTATTCATGAAAGCTTACAAAAAAATGAATGAATTATATTCATCTTTAACCTTGTAGAACATAGAGCTTTGCTTCATACATCTAGACACAATTTCTTCTCATCTAGGGTTTCTCTTAATTTATTGATTCGATTAGCTAATTTATTATAGAGAAAATTCGTGATGATAACGTGCTGTGAAATATTCCTTCCGTTTTTTTATTTGTCGTTTTGAAAAAAATTTGTTTACTTTTATTTGTCGTTTTAAGATTTCAATGTAAAAATAATGTTCTTTGACCAATTTTACCCTTCTTGTTAATTATTTATCATTAATGCTAATTAATGCTAAACTTATTTAATTAAGAGGGTATTTTTGATTTTTTCCTCAAAAATTTGACTATTTATGATATTTCTTAATTCACGTGAAAAATATATCACGTGAAGTTGTAAAGATCAACTTGAAGTATTTTAAATATGATTTCATGAAATATATCGATAAAAAACGACCTATCTTTTTTATAAATTGGGTATCTTTTGCAGGATTTTTGAAAACACAAAAAAGTTTAAAGAATAAAAATTTCACAAGATGATTTCTTGCATGTTTAGCATAACACATAGGAGTATTTTGCATTACTCGGTTAATTGAGATGAGTTAGTTTACTTTTATGATTAATTAATAATGAATAATAAGTTTCTACAATAAGACAAAATAGGGGGTATATTTGTCATTCAAAATATATGTGTTTTAAAAATAATACAAAATGATGTCAATTGGAAAAAGGCTATCTCATGTACTTCCTATTTGATGAAATCTTATTACAGACAAATCCTTTTTATCATGAAAAAATGATGTACATGAGATTTCTAAAATTTGATATAGCAATCATTTCACGTTAATGAAATTCAAAGTAGATTTATTAAACTTTTTTTTTTGTTTTTCTTTCGTGTACTAATAATCAACTTGCACATTATTGTATCTTGTTCGTTCATCTTTTTCTTTCATCCTATAATGGGTATATATATATATTTTTTTTTGATTGACCACCACAAAAAAATTATGATATGTTCATGATTTTTCCATAGACTTGTTCCCTTCTCGCTGGAAGTTGTTTGAGTTCGGGTTGGTATGGGTTGGGAGGATTTGGTGGAGAATGATGGTGGTGTTTAACCATCTCTGTAATAGAAATATATTTAATTATATTTTTTATAATTATAGTAATTGTTAACTATAGTTTATTAAATAAAAAATATAGTAAAACTATATATAATTTTAAATATTCTAAGTACTGGAGAAATCTAAATAAATAAAAGCTTTAAAATAAATAATTACAGCGATAATTCTATTTTGAAAATATTGAAACTTTTAATTCACAAAATTAAGTTGCAAAAGGTTTTATAAACTTATATGTTTAATTAATATATTGTTAAATAGACAATGACTTTACTTAGGGCTGAAAATCAAACCAGCTACTCGATACTCGACTCGAGCTCGTTCGATAAAAGCTCGTTTGAGCTCAGTTCATCACACTAATCAAACAAGCTTGAACATAATTTTTCGTTTGTTAACTTTTAAAGCTTGGCTCGAGCTCCACTCGATAAGCTAATTAAAAAATGAAAAATTACATGTAAAATATCAAGCTACTCGGTACTCGCCTCGAGCTCGTTCGATAAAAGCTCGTTTGAACTCGACTCGATTTAAAATCAAACCAAGCTCAAACACAAAATTTCAAGCTCGATAAAAATCAAACCAAGCTTGAACAGTGTGTCATTCGACACTACTCGGCTCGATTACACCCCTAACTTTACTAATAAACAATTTAGTAAATTTATAAAAAAAAAATGGCACGAAATATGAAATATAGTTACTTGATTTTAAGGTTATACTGCCAGACTTACGTTGTATATGAAGTAGTTTTTAAAATATGCAATTGAAACTTTTAAACGAAGAGTAAGTTTGTGCCGAGAATAAAGTAAGAACTTAGAAACCTTAAGGTTAGTTCACGAAAAATAAAAAATGGAAAATTAGGACTGAGGCTGGGAATGCAATTTCTATAAGACAATATTTCTGAGGCTGCACGAACAAAAGGCCACGGGCAAGTTGAAACAAACAGAACTTTGATTAGAAAATTGTTTAATTTGAAAGTAGAGAGATAATTATTTATACTTTATTTGATGAAAAAATAGTGTGAAAAATTGATCAAATTCTTCTGCTATTTATAGGAATTAAATTTTTTTTGCTAGTGTATATATATATATATATATATATATATATATATATATATATATATATATATATATATATATATATATATAAATGAAAGTTATAGATGCCACTGCAATTTACACTTCAAGTTGCATGATGTCAAGACAATACTCTTACACTTGGTTGCATAAGGAGATAACACATAACCCCTTTATGTGTCAAGACAAGAAGAAGTGTGGCATTGCATATGATGTGTGTCAAGACATGAAGGATTAAGGGTGGCAAGACAAGAACAAGTGGATGTTCCTAAGTATAGCCATGTATCACAATGCATGATAAGCCACCCATCACTTCTCTTTGTAAGACATGTGTGAAGCCACCCATCCGATTTCTTTGCAAGACATGTGTAGTCTTGAACTTGTATAAATAGATGAGTTCATTTTGTAACAAGATGAACTAGAGCATGAAATGAATGAAAAGAGTGAAGAAGTATTCTCTACATATAACTTTGTTTACTACAATTTTGATGGGGGCTATTTCACACCCTTATTAACAGTCGGAACGACTAGACGATATTCGATCGACTCGATCAGGAAAACTGTTTCGCTAGCGTGCCACGCTATCCGACCAGAGATATCAATCCGTTGCGGTCAAACCTGAAGTCCAAACCCTTGAAGGACTATTATATCGTGTCCTATTAGGACTAGGTTTCCTTGTATAGCTAGGGTTATAACATATAAATACCTAGTTAAACATTGTATGAAGAACTACAATTCAGAACTTACGCCTACATACTTGGGCAATCTGATAATAAATCTATAGAAAAGCTTTTGCTATACTATATTCAATATTCATCGTCTTGTGATCTTATTTGCTCTTTACATATTGTACTTTCTTGAGATTGATCCATCCGGAATAAAATAACTAGGCCCCCAAATACATATAATCTAAACCTCGTGAACCTCTAATATCGATTTAATCAAAACCCTACGAAAAACGGTTAAATCAGTTGGAGACCACCGTGGGGCTGAGTTAATTATTCGATAGACATATGGCTCGCCCAAGGAAAAACGCTCGTAACGAGGTAAGAAGTAACACGACGCATCCACATATCACGTCAGATGACTTACAGGACGGTACGAATAATAATGTTCCCACCGCCAACGATGAGAATAACCAAAGAACTAGTGATCAACCACTCAACCAGCAGGAACATCAAAGGATCCATGCTCAAAACCCCGAAGGACAACAAGAGACCGCCGCTAACCTAATACCGGAAGCCCCAGAGGCTCCAACGATCCCTCTTCCCTTATCGGATACACAGGAGAAATTGAGACAGATCGCCATGCTATTCAAATCACTGTACCCAGGGAAAATACCGCTCCCCGAGCAGATGCACGTGGACCCTAGAAATACTAGGGCAAATCCCATTCGGAGAGCTCAAAGGCAGGTCAATCAAATATTCGAGCAGGCAGATAGCCCTGTGAGCGAACAGAAATCCTCACACAGTCCACAAAGGAGTGATACGAAACCAACCGATGAGCCGATCCAAAGGAAAACAGATCGGACAAAGCCACTACCGACCCGCCGAGGATCAAAGGAACAAACCATAATACCCCTAGATGACGATGTCGCTGATGGAATACCTAATCGACAAAGAGCGGTCCGCATCTCGGAACGGGAAATTGAGAGGATGGTACAAGAGCGTCTAGAGCAACGTCTTCAGACCATCCAAAATCCGTGGGCCAGAAACACGGAGATCCAAGAAAGCTTAGCAGCATGCTCGCCCTTTTGTAGGGAGATAAAAGAAGCTCAATCATCCGGCCAGGTCCCCGGACGACTACCGAGATATGATGGAACCACCGATCCCGATGATTATATTTTCAGCTTCACGAATATTATGAATTTATATGCTCACTCGGCGGAGTACACCGCCAAACTGATGGTTACCACCTTTGAAGGACTAGCTTTGGATTGGTTCGCAAAACAACCCACCAACTCTATCTTCAGTTTTCGTGAATTATGCAATAAGTTGACACAGCAATTCGCTAGCCAGAAGAGACAGAAACTGCCGATGAGCTACCTCGGAACCATCCATCAACAAGAGGTAGAGTCTTTGCGAAATTGGTTGGCGAGATTTAATGTCGAATTACTAAAAATCGATTCACCAAACATCGATTACATAATCACCATACTCTTCGATCTTACCAAAAACAGGCAATTTTGGAATGCTCTCAGCAGAAAGCAACCAAGAACTTTTGCTAATATTATGACCTTGGCATCGAAATACATGACTCAGGAGGAGATGAAATCTTTCAAAGACAAGAATAGAAACAAGACTGCCACCGCCGGATCGAGGCGGCAAGATAAAGCTCCTGTCTTACGACCTATTGATTATGATCGATCCTTCAAAAGAGGAAATGTCTTTCAATGACTAGAATACAATCGGAACGATCAGGATAAGAGACCTAATATCTATCCTAGATCAAGGTCAGCAGAACCGTCTAACAAGAATCGAATAAATCAGGTAGAATATCCTCGACTGACGGTTCCTATCGAAGAAATTCTTGTGATATTAGAAAGGAACAACTGGATTCCGCCGGCAAAAAGAATTGCACAACCTAGGCCTGGTGCGCGAAACTACAATTTATATTGTAGGTATCATCGCGTCCAAGGACACCGAACTGAAGACTATTTTCACCTAAAACAGGAAATCGAGAGACTAATCGAACAAGGAAAATTGGACGATTACCTAGAGCGGAACAACCGCAAGAGAAATAGAAGCAGGAGTCCTCGAAACAATAATCAGAGAAGGACCCCAAGAAGAAGGTCCCCTAATAATGGTCCAGCACAAGAATTGAACGATGATCAAATTAATGGCACCATCCATACCATCTCGGGCGGACCGGCCGGAGGAGACAGTCGTAATGCTCGCCGCAGAACCGCGAGATCTTTGTTAGGAAATGTAAGACGTCCTAAAGAAATATGGACACTAGAAAACAAACCACCAAAAGAACAACTCATTAGTTTTAATGAGAATGAAGTACCGAGAAACTTTGTTTGGGATACGAAAGAAGACAACCCTGATGGTGGTATCACTCGAGGTAGCAAACTACAATGTTAAGAGGATCCTAATCGACACTGGAAGCTCAACGAACATTATATCTAAGGAGGTCTTAACGCAGATGAATTTAGGAGAAATAACATTCCAAAAGGTAGCTACTCCTTTAGTAGGATTTGGAGGCTCCGAAATAGTCCCCTATGGGACAATAAATCTAAGTGTATCGCTGGGAAAGAAACCACAGCGCGCAGTGAAACTAATAAACTTCCTGGTAGTAGAGACTCCCTTCGCGTACAATGCGATATTAGGACGACCTGCACTCAACCTATTCCGAGAAGTTGTATCGACGTACCATCAGAAAATAAAGTTTCCGACAGATATGGGGATCGGAGAAATAGTAAATGATCATTGTATGGCATGGGATTGTTACAATACATCCTTAACACTGGGGAACCGCTCCAAATCATTTACCCCTGCTAAAAGAAAGCTCGAGAACGATATCGAAAGAACCGAAGTCGAAGTCCCCAACACTGATAGGATAGATAAAAAGGGAAAGGAACCAATCGATTTAACCATAAAACCGTCAGAACATAAGGATATTATGCTGGTACAAGGAGACCCTTAAAAAACGACCAGGATTGGGACCGAACTCAGCTCGGAAGGGAAAGTATTGCTAGTAAACTTTCTCAGGAAAAATGTCGACATATTCGCTTGGAGTGCGAACGATATCGAAGGCATCGACCCAAGGGTAATTACTCATTCACTAAAAATTGATCCAACGGTAAAACCAGCACGACAAAAGAAGAGGAATCATGGGCCAATAAAAGACAAGATAATAAAAGCAGAAGTCGAAAGGCTGCTCAAAGCTAAACAAATTCGGGAAATACACTTCTCGGAATGGCTATGCAACGTTGTGTTAGTGGCAAAAGGAGATAAAAGGGATAATAAATGGAGGATGTGCAACGATTTCACCGACCTTAATAAATTATGCCCACGTGACCCCTATCCCCTCCCTAGAATCGACTTGTTGGTCAACTCAACTGCAGGATTTGCGATCTTTAGCATGATGAACGCTTTTCAAGGTTTCTAGCAAATCTACATGGATGAGCGAGACCAGGATAAAACTGCTTTTATAACGGAGCAAGGTGTATATTGCTTTATTGTTATGCCATTCGGGCTAAGGAATGCTGGTGCCACTTACCAGAGACTGGTTAACCTAATGTTCAGGGAGTTGATCGGAGAAATAATGGAAGTCTACGTGGACGATATGCTGGTCAAAAGCATGAATGAAGCCGACCATGTAAAACATCTCGATCGGTGTTTTCAAATACTGAGAAAATACCGGATGAAGCTAAACCCCGCAAAATGTACCTTTGGGGTAAAATTCGGAAAGTTTTTAGGGTACATGGTCCACCAAAGGGGAATTGAAGCAAATCCCGAAAAGATTCGAGCTATAACCGAAATGAGGCCACCTAAAACAATTTCTCAAGTACAAAGTTTAGTAGGAAAAATTGTGTCATTGAATAGGTTCATATCCAAATCAGCGGATAGAAGCTTGCCATTCTTTCAAAGTTTACGAAAGGCAAAAAACTTTGTTTGGACCGAAGAGTGCGATCAAGCATTCAACCAATTAAAGGAATATCTGACCTCCTCGCCATTATTAGCCAAACCAACTGAAGGTGAACCATTATACATTTACATATCTATCTCCACGGTAGCCATCAGCTCGGTCTTAGTAAAGATAGAAGGCTCTGAACATAAGCCTGTCTACTATCTAAGCAAGTTACTACAAGGGGCGGAGAAGAATTATTTGGAGATAGAAAAATTTACCTTGGCTTTGGTAGTGGCAGCACGCAAACTCCTACCATACTTCTTAACTTATAAAATTATAGTGCTCACAAATCAACCACTAAGACAAGTCTTGGCAAAACCAGAAGCCTCTGGTAGATTAATCAAATGGGCGATCGAACTAGGACAGTTCGAAATCGAATATAAACCGCGCATCGCTATTAAGGCCCAAATTCTGGCCGATTTCCTGTTGGAAACTCCGACCTCAGTATTAGAACGCGGTGAGTCAACCAGTCATGATAATGATATCCTGGTGGTAGAAAATCAGACCTGGTTAATGCAGGTCGACGGTGCTTCGAGCCGTGAGGGAGGCGGAGCTGGAATCAACTTTACTGGACCAAATGAAGAAGATGTAAATTATGCGATAACGTTGGACTTCGTGGTAACCAACAATGAAGCCGAGTACGAAGCATTGATTGCAGGAATGGAAATGGCGATCAAAGCCAACATAAAGAATCTCAAAGTGCTAACCGATTCGGAGTTAGTACAGAGACAGATTGAAGGCCTATACGAGGCAAAGGAATTCAACATGGTCAAGTACCTCGCTAAAGTAAAGGAATTGACTGAAAAGTTTGAGAATTTCGAAATACAGAATGTTCCACGTTCGGAAAACAAATAGGCAGATCAACTTTCTAGATTTACAGGATCTCACGACGGCAAAACAGAAAGAGTGATCAACTGGTTAATCTCCAATACACCAGCAATCGACATCGATAAGACACCAGTCGCCGAAATGATGGAAATCGAAGAAGTTGAAAGGAGCTGGACGACTCCAATGATAGATTACCTACGTGAAGGAAACCTGCCGTTTGACCTAAATGAAGCTCGAAAAATAAAATATCGAGCTCCTAAATATACGATACTAGAAGGAAAGCTATATCGAAGATCGGTATCCGGAGTTCTACTAAAATGCATCTCCGAAACGCAAACAAACGATATACTTCGAGAGATACACGAAGGCGAGGCAGGGAATCACAGTGGAGCCAGGGCTTTAGCTCTGAAATACCTCCGAACAGGATATTACTGGCCGACCATAAACAAGGATGTTGTTCAATATGTGCAAAAATGTCATCATTGCCAAATTCATGCAAATATAAGCCATCAACCAGCCGAAAACATGCACCCGATACCTGTGTGTTGGCCATTTGACCAATGGGGGATGGACATTGTAGGACCTTTTTCCGGTAGCCAGGTCTAAGAAAGCATATGTTCTGGTCGCGGTTGAGTACTTTAGCAAATGGATAGAATGCATCGCTCTTGCTCGGATAACACAGTTCCAAGTAATTAATTTCCTATGGAAGTTCATAGTATGTTGATTTGGCATCCCACAAATTCTAATCTCTGATAATGGAACACAATTCGCGGGAAAACAAGTATCAGAATGGTGCGCTAAACTAGGTATTCAACAGAACTTCACCTCCGTAGGACATCCAAGAGCAAACGGACAAACTGAAGTAGCAAACCGTGAGATAATAAAATCCTTGGAGAAAAGATTAGGGGCAGCCAAAGGAAGGTGGCTGGATGAACTCCCCGGAGTACTTTGGGCAAATCGGACAACAGTCAGGAGCTCGACTGGCGAGACCCCCTTTAGTTTGGTATATGGCTCGGAGGCTGTAATTCCAGTTGAAACACTAATCCCGACCCCAAGGATCGACATGTATGACAGCCAGGAAAATGAACAAGCTAGAGAAGATGATCTCGACCTGACCGAAGCCTTAAGAGAAAAAGCTGTCGTACGGCTGCAAGTCACTAAATCAAATATGGAGAAAGCCTACAATCAAAAGGTGCGCGTCCGAACCTTCAAAGAGGGGGACTTAGTGTTGAAAAAAGTAGAGGTGTCCAAGCATGTAGGAAAGTTGCAACAAAATTGGGATGGACCATACATCATTGTTGGTGTAGGAAAGAAAGGTTCATATAAAATTGCACACTTGGACGGAACACCCCTACCAAGGACTTGGAATGCTGTCAACCTGAGGAGATATTATGGAAAATAAATCCCAGCAGCTATCCTTACTATTCTTTTTAAATTTTGTTTATTTTAACTTTTTCATGCAATTTATTGTAATAAAAGCTTCGGCTTCTGATTTTCTTTATATAATAAATACGAGTTATTAGCCGAAGTCAGAGATTCAAAAGGTTAAAACCAGCATTTGGTAAAAAACCAAACCAAAAGAGTTGAGTAAAATCAATTCGCTCGATAAACACTCCACGATCTCCATACCGATGACGACTAAATGGGTTAAAATCAAAAATTTGGTGAAAAACCTAAGTCCTAAAGAGTTGAGTAAAATCGATTCGCTCGATAAACGCTCCTCGATCTCCATACCGATGACGACTAAATAGGTTAAAACCAAAAATTTGGTAAAAAACCTAAGTTCTAAAGAGTTGAGTAAAATCGATTCCCTCGATAAACGCTCCTCGATCTCCATACCGATGACGACTAAATAGGTCAAAACCAAAAATTTGGTAAAATACCTAAGTCCTAAAGAGTTGAGTAAAATCGATTCGCTCGATAAACGCTCCTCGACCTCCATATCGGTGACGACTAAAAAGGTTAAAACAAAAAATTTGGTAAAAATCTAAGTCCAAAAGAGTTGAGTAAAATCGATCCGCTCAATAAACACTCCTCGATCTCCATAACGACGACAACTAAATAGGTTAAAACAAAAAATTTGGTAAAAACCTAAGTCCTAAAGAGTTGAGTAGAATCGTCCGCTCAATAAACACTCCTCGATCTCCAAAACGACGACGACTAAATAGGTTAAACCAAAAATTTGGTAAAAACCTAAGTACAAAAGAGTTGAGTAAAACCGACTCGCTCGATAAACACTCCTCGAATCTCCATATCGACGATTAAAGTGGGTTAAAACCAAACGTTGGGAAACAACTTAAGTACAGATTGAGACAGATCAAATACAAGAAGTTATGTAAATAAAAAATATTGAGAAAAATGAGGTTTTATTCATCTAAATACAAAGAATATCTTCTGATCTACATATGAAGTTTTATTCATCCGAATACAAGAGCATCCTTCAATTTATACATCTTTACAAATACAAAAGTAAGAAAATCCTATCCAATAGACCGGAGTCTTTCACGACAATGTCCACGAAAACATCGATCTTCACCCAGCTGATGGGGGCTATTTCGCACCCCTTATAATGTTCAGATCGACTAAGGGATATAAGATCGGTTCGACCAGACGAGCCCGTTCGGGAGCATCTATCGATCAGGTAAAATACGACTCTTCTCAGCAAGCAGGCTACAATCCGGACTCATGAAGGACGATTGGGCCGAGTCCTATTAGAATTATGTTTCCTTGTAAAACTAGGTTAATTGTGATATAAATACCTAGTTAATCATTGTATTACACACGCTTTACATACTCAGCTTACGCCTGCATACTAAAATAATCTAAGATTATTGAATAGAAAAGCTTTTGCTATACTATTTTATTCATTGATTGTCTTGATTACTGATTGTTCCATCTAATTGTTCTTCCTTGAGATTGATCCATCCAGAATAAAGTAACAGAGCCCTTTAATTCATATTGATTGAGAACTCCTAATCACACTCCTTACTGATTTAATCTCACCAGACGAAATTCGGCTTAATCAGTTGGCGCCCACCGAGGGGCTAGGTTAATTATTCGATCGACATATGGCTCGCCCAAGGAAGAGCGCTCGTAATGGGGTAAGAATTAACACGACTAACCCCCATAACACGTCTGAGGATCCGCAGGGCAATACTGATAATAACGCCCCTGAGAACGACGACAATTTGCAGGGACCTCTTCAGAACCAGCAGGAACCGCAAGGGATCCCTACTGGTGCGATACCGGAAGAACTTGTAGCTCCAGCGATCCCTGTTCCCCTCTCAGACGCTCAGGAGAAATTGCGACATATTGCTATGCTTTTTAAATCACTCAGTCCAGAGGAACTACTCGTACTCGAACAGGTTCCTCGAAACCCTAGAACTACTATGGCAAATCCAAGTCACAGGACGCTGAGGCAGAATGATCAAATCTCTCAACAAGCTGATAGCCCGGTAAGCGAACAGCGCTCATTACACAGTCCGCAAAGGGGGAACTCTAAACCCTCCGATAACAATCCCTGAAGAAAACCGAGTCAAAGGAGACCACAGCCGGGACGCAGCGGGTCCAAGGAACATACCATAATCCCCATCGAGGATGACGTAGGCGATGCAATCCCAGATCGACCACGAACTATGCGGTTCTCGGAAAGAGAAATCGAAAAGATGGTACAGGAACGACTTGAGCAACGCTTACGATCTGTTCAAAACCCATGGGCTAGAACCACGGAACTCCAGGAGAGCTTAGCGGCCTGCTCTCCCTTCTGCAGAGAAATAAAAGAGGCACAGTCGACCGGACAGGTTCCAGGAGACTACCCAGATACGACGGAACCACTGATCCAGATGACTATATTTTTAGCTTCACAAACATAATGAACTTATATGCTCACTCGGCGGAATTCACCGCTAAGTTAATGGTGACCACGTTAGAAGGACTTGCTTTGGACTGGTTCGCCAAGCAACCAGCCAACTCCATATTCAGTTTTCGGGAATTATGCAACAAGCTGACACAACAGTTCGCCAGTCAGAAGAGACAAAAACTTCCAATGAGCTATTTAGGAACCATTTATCAACAAGAGGGCGAATCCCTAAGGAACTGGTTGGCAAGATTTAATGTGGAATTGCTCAAAATCGATTCCCCAAATATCGATTACATAATCTCCATTCTCTTCGACCTCACAAAGAATAGGCAGTTCGGAAATGCCCTCAGCCGAAAGAAACCAAGAACGTTCGCTGACATCATGAGCTTGGCATCTAAATAGATGACCCAGGAAGAGATAAATTCTTTCAAAGATAAGAACAAAAATAAAGCTACGGCCTTAGGCTCCAAACGGCAAGATAGAATTCCTGCCCAAAGATCCAGGACTATAAACGATCTTTTAGAAAAGGCAACGTCTTCCAGCGATTAGAATACAATAAAAATGACCAGGACAGACGACCTAACACCTATCAAAGACCTAGAACCGCCGAGCCGGCAATCCGGAGCAGGGTTAATCAAGTAGAACACCCAAGGCTAACTGTTCCGATAGAAGAAATCTTGGTTGTACTAGAAAGGAATAATTGGATCCCGGAAGCAAAGAGAATCGCTCAGCCCAGACCAGGTGGACGAAACTATGAGTTATACTGCAAATATCACCGGGCACATGGGCATCGCACTGAAGATTGCTTTCACCTTAAAAGAGAGATTGAAAAACTGATCGAACAAGGAAAACTAGATGACTATTTGGAGCGGGATAACCGCAAGCGAGGAAGAAGTAGGAGTCCTCGGTATAACAATCAAAGAAGAAATTCCCGTAGAAGGTCCCCTAATGATGGTCCCCCACAAGAATTAAACAATGACCAGATTAACGGTACCATCCATACAATCTCAGGAGGACCCGCAGGCGGGGACAGTCGTAATGCTCGTCAAAGGACCGCCAGATCCATAATTGGAAGCTTAAAATACCCGAAAGAAGTATGGACTCTAGAAAGTAAACCAACAAACAACTAGCTAATTAGTTTCAACGAGGGCGAGGTACCCAAAAACCTTGTTTGGGACACGAAAGAGGATAGCCCCGACTTCCCGATGGTGGTATCGCTAGAAGTAGCGAATTACAACGTCAAAAGAATCCTAATCGATAATGGAAGCTCAGCGAATATCATCTCTAAAGAGGTCCTAGCCCAGATGAACTTGGGACAAATAACATTCCAAAAAGTAGCCACGCCTTTAGTAGGATTTGGGGGATCCGAGATTGTCCCCAGTGGCACGATAACTTTAAGTGTATCACTCGGGAAGAAACCATATCGGACGGTGAAACTAGTGAAATTTCTAGTAGTAGAAACGCCCTTTGCCTACAATGCAATTCTAGGGCGACCTGCACTCAACTTATTCCGAGCCGTTGTTTCAACATACCATCAGAAAATAAAATTTCCAACTGAAGCAGGGATTGGAGAAATAATGAACGATCATTGTATGGCATGAGACTGCTACAACACGTCACTAACCTTGGGAAATCGCCCTAAATCGATTACCCCGAGCAAAAGAAAGCTTGAAGTCGACATTGATAGAAACGAAGTTGAAATCCCTAGCACTGACCGAATAGATAAAAAGGGAAAAGAACCAGTGGATTTAGCTTTAAAACCACCGGAACATAAGGATGTCATACTGGTACAAGGGGACCCAACAAAAACAACAAGAATAGGTACCGAATTAAGCAAGGAAGGGGAAGTAATGTTGATCAACTTTCTCAAAAATAATGTAGATGTCTTCGCCTGGAGCGCGAACGACATTGAAGGGATTGACCCCCGAGTAATCAGTCATTCGCTAAAAATCGACCCTTTGGCAAAACCTGCTAGACAAAAGAAGAGGAATCATGGGCCAATAAAGGATAAAATAATCAAGGCAGAAGTACAAAGGCTGCTCAAAGCGAAACAAATTCGAGAAATACACTTCTCGGAATGGCTATGTAATGTTGTGCTGGTAGCAAAAGGTGACAAAAAGGATAACAAATGGAGAATGTGCAACGATTTCACCGACCTTAATAAATTATGCCCGCGCGATTCATATCCTCTCCCAAGGATCGACTTATTAGTCGACTCAACCGCTGGCTTTGCAATCTTCAGCATGATGGATGTTTTCCAAGGTTTTTATCAAATATACATGGATGACCGAGACCAAGAGAAAACTGCATTCATAACCGATCAGGGAATATTGCTTCATAGTTATGCCATTCGGGTTGAGCAACGCCGGGGCCAATTACCAAAGGTTAGTTAATATGATGTTCAGAGAATTAATTGGAGAAATAATGGAAGTATACGTAGATGATATGCTGGTCAAAAGCATGAATGAAGCTGATCATGTAAAGCATCTCGATCGATGCTTCGAAATATTGAGAATGTATCGAATGAAGCTAAATCCTGCAAAATGCACTTTCGGTGTTAAGTCAGGAAATTTTTTGGGATATTTGGTACATCAACGAGGAATCGAGGTCAACCCAGAAAAAATTCGAGCCATAACTGAAATGAAGCCTCCCAAAACGATCTCCCAAGTACAGAGCTTGGTAGGCAAAATCGTGGCATTAAATAGATTCATATCCAAATCGGCTGACAGAAGTTTGTCGTTCTTCCAAACCCTTCGGAAAGCAAAAAACTTTGCTTGGACCGAAGAAAGCGACCAGGCCTTTGAACGGTTAAAGGAATATCTAACGAAAGCCCCGCTATTGGCCAAACCAACCGAAGGAGAACCATTATATGTCTACATATATATCTCCGACGTGGCCATCAGTTCGGTTTTAGTTAAGGTGGATGGCTTAGAACATAAACATGTTTATTACTAAAGCAAATTACTACAAGGGGCCGATAAGAACTACTTGGAAATAGAGAAATTCGCTTTGGCCTTAGTGGTAGCAGCACGAAAACTCCGACCCTATTTTCTAACTTACAAAATTGTGGTCTTAACGAACCAACCACTAAGACAGGTCCTAGCGAAGCCAGAAGCCTCTGGAAGATTGATCAAGTGGGCTATCGAACTCGGTCAGTTCGAAATTGAGTACAAACCAAGAGTTGCGATAAAAGCCCAAGTCTTAGCCGATTTCCTGTTAGAAACTCCAACCCAGGCAACCGAACACACCGAATCAACTAGCCATAACAACGATCTAAGACAGGTCCTAGCGAAGCCAGAAGCCTCTGGAATATTGATCAAGTGGGCTATCGAACTCGGTCAGTTCGAAATCAAGTACAAACCAAGAGTTGCGATAAAAGCCCAAGTCTTAGCCGATTTCCTGTTAGAAACTCCAACCCAGGCAACCGAACACACCGAATCAACTAGCCATAACAACGATATCTTGATCGTAGAAAATCAAACCTGGTTAATGCACGTCGACGGTGCTTCATGCCGAGAGGGAGGAGGTGCCGGAATCAACTTTACCGGACCTAATAAGGAGGATATAAATTATGCGATAACGTTGGACTTCATCGTAACAAACAACGAAGCAGAATATGAAGCGCTGATCGCAGGAATGGAAATGGCGATCAAGGCCAACATAAAAAGCCTTAAGGTATTAACCGATTCAGAGTTAGTACAGAGACAGATAGAAGGTCTGTATGAGGCAAAGGAATTTAGTATGGTCAAATACCTTGCCAAAATGAAAAAATTGGCTGAAAAATTCGAAAGTTTCAGTATACAGAACATTTCACGCTCGGAAAATAAATGGGCCGATCAACTGTCTGGGTTCACAGGATTCCACGACGAAAAAACTGAAAGGGTGATCCACTGGTTAATCTCCAATGCGCCGGCAATCGATATCGATGAGACACCGGTCGCCGAAATGATGGAAATCGAAGAAGTTGAAGAAAACTGGATGACTCCAATGATAGACTATCTTCGAGAAGGAAAATTGCCGCTTGACCAAAACGAAGCTCGAAAAATAAAATATCGGGCTCCAAAATATACATTGATAGAAGGAAAACTTTACCGAAGATCATTATCAGGAATTCTCCTGAAATGCGTCTCCGAATCTCAAACCAACGATATCCTCCGGGAGGTACATGAGGGAGATGCAGGGAATCACAGCGGAGCAAGGGCCTTGGCTTTAAAGTGCCTTCGAACAGGTTATTATTGGCCTACCATCAACAATGATGCCGTCCAATATGTCCAAAAATGTCATCATTGCCAAGTCCATGCTAATATATGTCATCAACCAGCCGAAAACATGCACCCAATACCAGTATGTTGGTCGTTCGATCAATGGGGAATGGACAACGTGGGACCTTTCCCAGCGGCTAGATCCAAGAAAGCATATGTTTTGGTTGTTGTTGAATACTTCAGTAAATGGATAGAATGCATCGCCCTTGTCCGAATAACTCAATTCCATGTGATCAATTTCTTATTGAAATTCATAGTATGTCGATTTGGCATCCCGAGAATTCTGATCTCTGTTAACGGAACCCAATTTGCGGGAAAACAGGTAATGGGATGGTGTACAAAGCTAGGAATTCAGCAAAATTTCACTTCAGTTGGGCATCCTAGAGCGAACGGACAGACTGAGGTAACGAACCGAGAAATAATAAAATCTCTGGAGAAAAGATTAGGGGCAGCCAAAGGAAAATGGCTAGATGAACTCCCAGGGGTACTATGGGCTAATCGAACCACGGTCAGAACTTCAACCGGGGAGACCCCATTCAGTCTAGTATATGGCTCGGAAGCTGTTATTCCAGTCGAAACGCTAATTCCGACACCAAGAATTGAAATGTATGACGACCAGGAAAATGGGAAGACAAGAGAAAATGA
Source organism: Penstemon eatonii (assembly GCA_038501285.1). Lineage (NCBI taxonomy): Eukaryota > Viridiplantae > Streptophyta > Magnoliopsida > Lamiales > Plantaginaceae > Penstemon > Penstemon eatonii. The sequence goes on from CM076710.1 coordinate 61,804,310, forward strand.
TATTGATTTATCAGAAGCTTTAAGAGAAAAAGCGGTCGTACGTTTGCAAGTCGCTAAATCAAATATGGAAAGGGCCTACAATCAAAAAGTACGCGTCTGAACCTTCAAAGAAGGAGACCTGGTCTTGAAAAAGGTAGAGGTATCCAAGCATGTGGGAAAGTTACAACAGAATTGGGATGGACCATACATTGTCATCGGTGTAGGAAAGAAAGGTTCATGTAAGATTGCACACTTGGACGGAACAGCCCTACCAAGAACATGGAATGCAGTCAACCCTAGAAAATACTATGGTAAATAAATCATAATAGATTATGCTGCTTTATTTTCTTTTTAGTAAGTTTTATTCTTTGTAATAAAGGCCTTGGCCAATGGTTCGATTTTTAAAGATTTTAGCAATTTTAAATATCAAATCAAAGCTCGATTAAAGAAAAATATCAAAACGAGTTGAGTATAAATCGATTGATTCGGTAAACGCTCCTCGGAATTCTACGATCATCTTGGTGAAGATCCAATAAAGATATGACAAGTTGAGTATAAATTGATCCGCTCAATAAACGCTCCTCGATCTAACAATAGAAAGAGTTGAGTATAAATTGATCCGCTCAATAAACGCTCCTCGATCTAACAATACAAAGAGTTGAGTATAAATTGATCCGCTCAATAAACGCTCCTCAATCCACTTTTAACGATTAGACAGGCTTTGGTATAAAAACCTAAGTCTAAATGAAAATAGTTGAGTATAAATTGATCCGCTCAATAAACGCTCCTCGATCTATTTTCAACGATTAAAAAGGCTTTGGTATAAAAACCTAAGTCCAAATGAAAAGAGTTGAGTATAAATTGATCCACTCAATAAACGCTCCTCGATCTATTTTCAACGATTAAAAAGGCTTTGGTAAAAAAACCTAAGTCTAAATGAAAAGAGTTGAGTATAAATTGATCCGCTCAATAAACGCTCCTCGGTCTATTTTTAACGATTAAAAAGGCTTTGGTATGAAAACCTAAGTCTAAATGAAAAGAGTTGAGTATAAATTGATCCGCTCAATAAACGCTCCTCGATCTACATCCAAAGGCTTTGGTATAAGAACCTAAGTCTAAATGAAAAGAGTTGAGTATAAATTGATCTGCTCAATAAACGCTCCTCGATCTACATCCAAAGGCTTTGGTATAAGAACCTAAGTCTAAATGAAAAGAGTTGAGTATAAATTGATCCACTCAATAAACGCTCCTCGATCTACATCCAACGATCAAAGAGATTGGGTAAAAAAAAATGAGTTGAGTATAAATTGATCAGCTCGATAGACGCTCCTCGATGATAATAATAAATAAGATTGAGACGAAATCAACAACAAGAAGAATGCAAGGAATAATGATAAAGCTTTATTCATCTGTGTTCAGGGAACGTGTAATAAATTACATACAAAAGCTTTGATCAGATTACAAAGGTCTATATACGATTTACACATTGCTACAATTGTTTTGATAAAATCTTATGGTCTTCACGACAATGTCCACGGAAACATCAATCTCCCCCCTGGTACCTCGACAATCGGAATAAACCACCTAAGAAGCATGCTGCTCATGATGGTCGACTTCTTTGGTTCGATGGTCAGGATCAGAAGAACAAATGTTCCTCCAGACGAATTGACCATCACCAGCCAGATGCCCGATAACAGCCACTCGCCCAGAAGGAGATACTGCTGGTATAATGGGGTTGAACTTTACTCTAAAGCAGCATCTCTTCAGGACCGTCGCAGAAGAAAAAATTTACCAGCACACCCCGGTGGTCTATCAATCCGGAAGTAACATCCAAAAGCGGCGGTGCCTGGTAAATATGAACCCTCCATGTGCAAAAAGAAACCATGGACCTCAAACCTGTGAAGACAAAGGTTGAGGCCTCATGGGATCCGTCAGTACAAGACAGAAGAAATTTAAGATATTATGATATAAATCACGATAATGTGACTTTTTGAACATTCAGAAGGCAAAGTGAAATTCAAGGAAACTGAGACCTCCATCCTTTTCGAGAGTTACAATTAAAATATGGAAACCGCCTCCCTATTTATAGGGATAGATCTGATTAATCTTACGGCTGGATGGAGATTTGATCAAGGGACGGAAATGCGACCCTTTGACTTCCCGTAATTAATGCGAGTAAGTTGGAACGACACCTCTCTGATCGACGCAACGAATCGATGACAAAAGAAAATCCTGATCGAAGCGATCAATGCACAATAAAAACAGATCTAAAAGAGCTCCAGAACATAAAAGTTTGCACGCTCACATATGCTAGTCGCTCGATAAAGAGCTTCAGATCCTCAACAAAGGCATGCAAGTTTACACCATTATGAAAAATTACTGGTTCGCTTAGAAGTGTAAGACCTAACCCTCCAGCATACGAGGGTCGTCACTGCCTCATATATTATATGGAAATTTAATAATTGGCTATACAAGAACTCCACTGGAGTCCAAGAAGCCTGACACCGATATTAAGGCAATAATTACCATCATTCCAGACTGCACTATCGCCGCTGCCTAACATACCAAAGAATTGCTGAAGGAGATCTGAACAGACTGGATCTAACTAATAAGTCTACATTTTCCAATTCCTCCCATATCAAAAAATTTGACATATTTGATACACTGGTTGCTTTATTTGAGGAACATGGAACTCACAATCAGTACAGAGAAACATGGATTTTAAGAAGATACCTAGAATGATATCTTTTCACAAGGTTCAGCGAACTTAAACCTATGATAAAAGCAGAGCTTAACAGTGGAAATGACAGCGTCCTTAAATAAGATATCCTTAGCAAAAGGACAAATTTACAAGGGACTGGTCGAACATCGACGACAACGCTGAGCGTTCCTTATCAATTATTTACTAGGTAGGGCATCAATGGGACCTGTCAGTACAAGGCAAATGGTGTTTGAGTTGTTATAAGGTAATGGATCACGGTAATGTGATTTTTTGAAAATTATGGGATCACTGGGCAAGGTGAAACCTAAGGAAACTGACATCTCCATTTCGTACGGTATGGATAGATATGGGAAGAAGCTGAATGTCTATTTATAGGGAAATTTTAAGTTAATCATACGGTTGGATGAAAGTCTGATCAAGGGACAAGAATGCGACTTTTGACTTTCCAAATTTAATGCGAGTAAGTTGGAACGGCGCTAGGATTGTCGATAAACTGCTCGATGAGAATAAGGCATCAAGGTCGAAACGACCAGAATGAAAAATCAATATACGCTTCAGTGGATTCATTGAGAGACAACTTGGAACTTTACGAAGAATGCTCAACCGACGAACAGAATCCTTAAGAGAAGGAGATTTACAACGAGGGATAGTTACCTCTACGAAAAATTAGAAATATATAAGCAGAAAGACGAAATAGTTGGTCGTTTTGACGACAAATAAGAGCTTGACGACATTAAATCCAGCTTTTCCCTTGGAGTCCAAGAAATCTGACGGACTGGTAGATGAAACAGTCGACGTAGCTAAGATATACAGACTTGTCACTGCCTCATATATCAAAGAATTGCTTAAGTTGGTCTAAACAAGCTGGATCTAACTAATGGTTCTACATTTTCCAATTCCTCCCATATCAACAAATTGACAGATCGAATCTTTAACTGGTTGTTTTATTTGGGGATACTGAAGCTTGCAATCAGTACACAAAAACATGGGAAGGCAGCATACAGGTTTTTCTAAGGAATTTAACTCTAAAAGAATCACTCGAAAAGTAGTTGCAAGGAAAACCTTATATAGAACTTCATAACGGACAAAATTATATCTGATAGCGATGACTGGTCGATCATCGACATGCGTGATAAGCTTACAGTTCTTTAAAAGCTGAATAACAAGAAAGAAGTATAGAGAAATATTCCTTCTCAAACAATCAACAATTTCTGATGTCTAAAGGAATTGACTAAGGATTGGGCATAGTCAATCAATGAACTTATTTACTGGCTCAATTACTTACATTCTGAAAATACTCGCGGCTGGTCGGCAGCCATAAACAACACTCTCAGCCAAAAGCTGATCGCCCTCAAGAAAATATCAGATAAGTTCCTATCGGTTTCTAAATTTAAATCGCTTGCTTACTGAAGAAGTTTGTATTTGATTATAACTGAGTCAAAGATATATTAAATCTAAACTCATAATCGAAGCAATTTAGTAAACGAAAGAGTAAAATTGTCCTTGAAATTTTTTACAACAAAATATTTTGGCAAATAACCACAGGTTGATTACAGCCAATATTCCCAAAAAAAAAAAAAAAGGCTGATTATCATCACCAGGTCGACCAGAAGAAGCACCCTTTCGAGGAGTAGTTGTATCGAGAAACTCCCTCACCTCCTCTTGACGCTTCTGATAACCTGCATCATAGCCTTCTTCGAAGGCACGCTGACGAGATTCCTCTGAGTTGGCGTTCAATCGAACCAAATCATCCCTCTCCTTCTCAAGAGCTTATTTTTCTTCCCGTAACTTTTGGAGATCATCATTGAGAAGCTCAATATGAAGAGCTTGCCCCTTGGCCTTTGAAGTCTCCGTATCCAGTCAAAGCCTCAGGTTCTCTCTACTAAGCCACAATTCATCATATTGGGCACCCAGTTGCAGAGCATAATATTTCCCCTGAGATTAAAGAAATTATAAACTACAAAGACAACAAGAAATAAACAGCATGAGAATAAGTTGAATTAAAGAAGTACCTGCTCGAACTGTTTGAACAGGGACTGAACAAGACGGAGGGAACAAGAACCCTTATGCTTCTTCAGCTCGCCAGGCAAAATGGTACTAAGACCCAGATCCCAGGAGAGAGGATCAGGTTCGCAAGAATCAGGCAGGACAGAATCTAAGGGAATTTTATCATGACGAGGGAGTCTGGACTCAATTATATCCTTAATTTGCTCCAAAATACAACGGTCATCCAACAACCGCGGGGATTCCCACTCATTAGGGCTCACATAGATTTCCTTCCCCGAGTAAGAAATTACCGTCCTCCGACCGGAACGATGACCTGAACTCCAAAAGAACCACCAGCCTCGAAGGAAGTGGTCATGGCAGTGGTATCAGAAAGTAAAAAATCCGTAAAGCTTTGACTAACTGACTGAGGATGAAAACAAACCAAAGAAGGATCTATAACCTGGCCACTAGTCGCTGGCCCAACGATGTTATTTACTTGACCTTCACCAACAACCAGCTCAGTAGCAGAAGAGGAAGAAACAGGAATGTTAAAAGATTGCTCCAGGTTCGACATATCCCCAAAGGCAACCCGACCAGGGGAAGGTCTCCTTTCGAAATCAGAAAGGATAAGGGGATTTTGTTCAGAAATCTCTGAGTTAACATTCACCTCGTTCGAACGATCAGAGGGGACAACAGAAGTTTGAGTCCCCTACCTACTAACGGTCTGGAGTCGAGAAGGGTCAGCCGAAGGCCCCTCGGTGCGAGACCTCTTTGGTCTAGGGTTTCTGGAATTATCGCGCGAAGAACGCTTAGAAGTGTTACCAAAGAGATTGCTCATTTTCGGAGATTCGAAGAAAACTCTAAAAAATCGAGCGAAGTTATCGACCTGCTGGGGAGAATATTTTATCTAAACAGGAATACGCTGTAAAATAGCGAAGAATTTTTTACCTCGGGTATTTATACCAAGTGAAATGACGCGACAGACCTTCGGGACAGGCGCGAAACAGAAACCCTGACCAATGAACAATCGCAAGAATTCGAAAAGACATAAACATAATGATTACGCCTGAGTTAAAGATTTATGTCTAAATTATCATAATTAATGGAGAAGCCGAAACATCACACATGAAGAATACAAATCGTCTTATTCAAAAGGATAAGAAAGTAATATTACAAATTATACAGTAATAATCAAAAGTTATTTCCCGCCACTATCCAAAGTCCTTTGGTCGCTCCCCAGCACGACCTGATCGCCAGCTGGAACATCCTGATCGCCTGTCGTTCCTCCTTCATCGTCTACATTATTCACAACTTCAGGATCCTCTTCCTCGCTCTCTTGGTCGACAAAATTATTATCAACTTCGAGATTAATGTCTGACTGAGGAGTCGGCAAAGGTTCTCCAAACTCCTCGACCAGAAGAAGATGCTTTCTGAAGCAATGCCTTATTCCTTTCCTCAAGGAATTCACACTATTGCCTCCAAAGAGCAGCTTCATAAGCATATGACGTCAGACAAGTATTAGTCTGGAAAATCAAAAAGAAGAAAGTCAGTGAGTAAAAAAAAAACCATTAGGAAAACTAGCAAAGAGGCATCTGAAACAATAAAAACCTTCTCGGCATAAAGGAAAGCTTTTTGTAATTTCTCCAAAGGATCCTTGCGCAGCAACTTATTAATATCGCGTGTAAAGACACCGGAGAGGAGGATACGGGTAGCTTTATCGACTGCATTCTCACTCTCATCATGAATCAAAGAATCATTTTCGGAATATCCGGCCGCTCTCTTTCCCTCTAAATGGTCTTCGATCATCTCGACGACGGTAGGTATCGGATGCTGTTCACCGAGCAATGAAAGGTCTTCGCCAGAACGACCGTAATATTGTTTTCTCCTCTTAACTGGTCTGTCGATAGGATGGGGCATCGACCAACTACGACATCCGCGGATACCAAGGGAAGTTCTGAGTTGGAAAGGAAGATAATCTTGTCCGGTCCCTTTGCGATCTGGAGTACGTGCAGATGGAAGGGGTTGAGGAGTTTCTTCAGAAGAATCGAGGGAATCCTCTCTATAATCCTCAGATTCATGGCCCAAATCCAGTTTCCTCTTTTTAGACAATCTCTGCTCAATCGGATGGTTCTCTATCGTTTTAGTAGATTTAGACAAAACCATCTTTCCTTTTGAAGAATGCTGAGAGTTCTCTACCATGGAAACTGAAGAAAATGAACTCCCGTCAAATAAGTTATTTTAAAGAAAATATAAAAGTAAATGCAGCAAAAAGATATAATACTTACTAAGCGATTGTGAGGAAGACGAGATAGGAAAGGTGTGAGGACTCAGGCCCGCTTTACGGAGAAAAGCCTCACCAATAAGAAGGGCACATTGGTACTTGTCAGCACGCATCTCCACTATCTCATCAACCAATTGTGGATCGTCAGGAATAAAGTGGCCTGTAACAGAGCGACCACCTGAAACCCATTTGGAGTCATGGTCCCACAAAAATGGCTTGGTGGAACCATCTGCTGAGACAAGATGAGAGGGAGGACGTACGAAGAAAAAATGAGATTTCCAGGCAGGATTGCTTGAAACAGGAGAATCAAATATAGAACGACTAAACTTTTGACTAGCGAAGAAATAACCATGATTGGAAGAACTAGAAATATTAAAACGAAACAACTGGGTAAAATTACGAAAAGAAGGTTGGAATCCTTTTGCAATCATCAGGACAGAAAAGCAAACGACAAAGGCTACGGAATTGGGAACCAGTTGTGTCAGAGAGACGCTGAATATCCTTAAAATATCAAGGAATAAGGCAGACAAAGGAAGACGGAGACCGTGATTGAAATGGGCAGTGTAAAAAGCCCGACAACCTTTCGGCGGAGAGGTGACCCTGTCGGAAGGAGATGGAAGAATAATCTCAGACCCCTCAGGAAAATATTTCGCGTAATTATCCAACACCTCATGAAAAGTCTCATCGGGATATGCGTAGGAAAGGTTCTCGATCGGATCAGAAATTTGGGGGGCAGCGCCCTTGCCTTTCTTGGCCTTGGCCGCAACCTCAGCATCATCTATGATCCGCACTTTAAAGGTGCCTTTGTCTGGAATAATCATCTCAGTTGTTCCAGTTTGAACTGGTGGAGGGCTAGGAGAAGCCCCCACCTCGATAACAGCAGTGACTTGTTTAGCAGAAGAAGAGGAGGGGTTCTTTGAAAGAGAAGCCATGTTATTTAGATCCTCGGAAATATTGATCGAAAGCTACAATATATTGAAGAAATTATCGAATAGAAAAAATTGCTACAAGAATATTGGAGGAAGAAAGTAAAAAATGGTTGAAACAACGATCACCTATTTATATAGAATGACGAAAAGACGTTTCAAACCTCTTGCGACTAATCATATTCCCGCCAATCGGCAAAGAGGGGTCACCTCCTCGAAAAAGAAGCAACATTGCAGATCATAAAACGACAAAACGACTATCTATGATGCGTAGCACTCTTTTCCTTACTTAGGATTTTTTCCCACAGGGTTTTTTCCAAGTAAGGTTTTTAACGAGGCACAATTCATAGAATGAACAGTCGTAATAGGCCATCTACTTCTGCGAGCCTCTATTGCATAAATGCTCGAAGAAGTGAGGGAGTACTGATGGGGGCTATTTCACACCCTTATTAACAATCGGAATGACTAGACGATATTCGATCGACTCGATCAGGAAAACTGTTTCGCTAGTGAGCCACGCTATCCGACCAGAGATATCAATCCGTTGTGGTCAAACCTGAAGTCCGAACCCCTGAAAGACTATTATATCGTGTCCTATTAGGACTAGGTTTCCTTGTATAGCTAGGGTTGATAACATATAAATACCTAGTTAAACATTGTATTAAGAACTATGATTCAGAACTTACGCCTACATACTTGGGCAATCTGATAATAAATCTATAGAAAAGCTTTTGCTATACTATATTCAATATTCATCGTCTTGTGTTCTTATTTGCTCTTTACATATTGTTCTTTCTTGAGATTGATCCATCCGGAATAAAATAACTAGGCCCCCAAATACATATAATCTAAACCTCGTGAACCTCTAATATCGATTTAATCAAAACCCTATGAAAAACGGTTAAATCAAATTTGTTCATACCTTTTATACTAAGTTTTATAACACATTATCAGCACGAGTTTGCTCTATAACTCGATTTCAAGTTATCACAATATATCCCACAAATAAGAGAGAAAATAGGCAAATACTTTTGAGAGGCATATTCTCGGATTTGCAAACAGCACCTTCGGTTTTTCCATCATTCCGACTATATTAACCGTTGGATCATGCTCAAATTTTAACCGAAGGTTCCTCACACCAGGTTCTTCATTCTGACCGTTCGGATCGTCCTTACAACATTTGTAGGTGACACGGCATCCATCAGAAGTTGACGAACAAAGTTGAGGAAAGTAGCTATTGCCTCTATCCGGAAGGATTAAAACCGACAAACAAGTAATACGCATACTTTATTATACGTAGTATAAATAACTTGAAATTCGAAGTAATATGCATACTTTATTATACGTAGTATAAATAACTTGAAATTCGAATATGAACAAATTGTGTTCGGCTTGAAAGAAAGCCTAATAAGTTTTGAGCTTGAAATACAAGCTTTAAAGTTTAAGCTTGAAAGAAAGCTTTGAAAATTTTAGACTTGAAAGAAAGTCTAGGCAAAAGACTCAAACCCGAAGATTTGAGTATATTTTTTGCTTGAAAGAAAATCTAGGCGAAAAACTCAAACCCGAAGTTTCGAGTATATTTTCGACTTGAAAGAAAGCCATACAACTGGCATTTCCAAATAAATACACAAAAAAAATATGAGCTCAAAAGTTGATAACTAACGCCTGATTTGGAGCTTAAATTGGATTTTTTTTTTTATTTTCAAATTGCAAATACCTCTCTAATTAGGAATGTAATCGAGTCGAGTAGTATCAAATAGCACATTGTTCAAGTTTGATTTTAATCTTATCGAGCTTGAAAATTAGGCCAACTTGGTTTGATTTTTAAAAGAGCCGGCTCAAGCAAGCTTTTACCGAACAAGCTCGAACCGAGTTTCGAATAGCTTGATATTTTACATGTATAATATCAATTTTTAGTTTATAGAGCAGAACTTCAAAAGGTATCAAAAGGAAAAGGATGTTCATACTTATTTGATTAGTGTTACGAATCGAACTCAAGCAATTTTTTTATTGAACGAGCTCGAGTATGAAGTAAATTGATTTGAGTTTTAACCCTACCACCAACCTCTGCCAAAATAATAATGATAATGATTATAAATGATTACACCACTCTTTTATACATTTGTCTATATATATATATATATATATATGACACTCATGTAAATGAGAAAATTATATTTTGAGTCTTATATAGTCTACATAATTAGTCTTTTAACAATAGCACTATAGTACCCAACTTTTTTTCTTAAATATATATTTCGTCAATTCCCCTTCTCATCCATTGTTTTCATAATTGTTTGAAAACGTGGAAAATAGAACAATTAGGACCAAAAAATGTAATTTAAAAAATACAAAATATTGGAGTGTTCTATACTACCTTTTTCATGACTAAAAATACAAAATGCGTAATTAGAGAGAATTCACAATATTTTGTAATACTTTTAGTAACGCTAAAAAAGGAAAATTAGTAACGCCAATTTATAGCAGAACACAAACACATCCCAAATCCCAATTCGCGAAAACCCCCATTATCCCCAAATCAAAAAATCAATTTTCAAATTCGTTTTAACTCATTCGTTCAGATCGTTCAAATTTCAGGCTGAGGTCCATTATAAATGGACGAATCTTGAAATCGTTAAACCTAATCGAAGATCAGGGGATTTCCAAACCCCTACGAGGACTTTTAGGTGCTCACATACGCATGCGATAGGTGTATAATTTATGTATTCGAATTTCATTTCCGCTTTGTTTTTATCTGATGTCTTTCTGTGTGTTAATATTTGCGGGTTGTGATTGACCATTTGAGCTTAATTAACATGTCTTTTGCAATGTGAAATGTTAGTAAAACGGTGGAAGAGTTATTAGGATTTTGGTTGATTAAGTTTATAGTATATAAGTATATTGATGCTACACTTTGATCAAGATCTATGGGATGTTCAAAATTTATCGCATTCTGACTAAATAGATACTCCAATTATAAGAATTACTAGAATGTGGTCTACTAGAAGTTCAAATATGTTTTGTAGAGTATTAATAAATGTCTCTTATATATGTAATTTGCACTAGCGTAGGTATAGGCTGCACTTTCATTCTGATTTTACTGATTCGTCGGGTCAGGTGAGGCAGATCTTCGGGAAAATCTCTACCTGTAGTTGAAATGAGCTTTAGTATTGGTTCTTTAATGTGCTATATCTAGTATTACATATTTGATCGCCGCATGAATCTTGAACGCTTGAAGTCTTTTTTTTTTTGTTTTCCCAAGGGTTTAATCCCTTTCGAGGCGGGTTGGGCACATTAATGTGGGTACCTCTCCCAACAGGGATTCGAACCTAAGTCCGCTACTTTCTAGTGACTAGTCCCTTCCACTAGACCAATCACATGTTGGTGCTTGAAGTCTAGCTATTGAAGATATTTGACGTGTTGTGTTTACTGCATAATTAAAACTTTGAGACATGCACACACTGACATACACATATAAACATACAGGAGAAACTTAACACTCTGAATTACATCGTTTGCCTAGCTTTCCTTTGTTTATGTTGGATTATTTTTCTTCAGCATGTCACTGTAAATTCTTTCATGCTCATTACTCTAACATGTACTTTACTTGCTTTGGATGTTATGAGTATGAAAACTTTCTACATAATGGGAATGCAATTTTGGTTGATCTCAATTTTTTTTCTTGAGAGATGGTAGAATCCACTCATAGAAGTAAATGGCGAAAAGATTATGTATCTTATCATATGGCTTTTAATTTTTGGTAAATACTTTGCAGGTGTGAGCTCGTGAAATAAAGATGGTGAAATTGACTATGATTGCTCGTGTTACTGATGGCCTTCCCCTAGCAGAGGGACTGGATGATGGTCGTGATGTGCCAGATACTGATTATTACAAACAGCAAGTTAAGGCTTTGTTCAAAAATCTGTCGAGTGGACAAAATGAGCCTTCAAGAATGTCAGTTGAAACAGGGCCATATGTATTCCAGTATCCTTCTGCAAATTTTAGTTAACTTTTTATAATCTTATCTTTGCTTGTTTGCGTTACAGCATTTTCTGCTATTACTTGCTAAATTCTTTATCAGGAACACACTTAGATTTCTGTTTTGTAGCTTCAGATAGATTTTTTTTCGTTTTAGCTTTTTCTTGACCATTAATTTTACTTCCATGCATTTAAAATCTATATGCCGAAGGTAATCCATCTTTAGATGCTTCTCTTTCCGACTATATTCAGAGCTTGCCAATGCTTACTGATTATTGCAAATTTGTATAAATGCATATAATATGTACTTCCATCCATCAATTTGAGATTGTCAGTGTCAAAAGTTTTGTTAGTTCCATCCAACAATTGAAGGCAAACTCTTTTCTGCTCTCATGAGGCCAGTTTTATTAGTTTCTCAAAAGTTACTCGGATGCCATGGTGTGATGATTACTTGTGAATTTAAGCAACCTTATTACTCAGCCTTTTGGAAACTTAAGTAAGATGTATTCAACATGTTTTTAGAATTTCAGTTTGTATTAGTATTATTTTTTGCATCTGTCTTCACTGGAAAACTATGACCTTAACTTGGGTGCCTAGTTATATCATTGAAGGGCGTGTGTGCTATTTGACAATGTGTGATCGTGCTTATCCTAAGAAACTTTCCTTTCAATATCTGGAAGACCTCAAGAATGAATTTGAGCGGGTTTATGGGAATCAGATAGAAACTGCTGCAAGACCTTATGCTTTTATCAAATTTGGTGAGTTTTCATTTTTTTTTTGTCATATATACATGTGAGAAATATTTTCTATTTTAAATTTTTATTTTTAAAATAAAATTCTAAAAGAAAAACCTCCGATCACCTGCTTCTGTTGCATTTGCTAGATACATTCATACAGAAGACAAAGAAGTTGTACCAGGATACAAGAACTCAGCGGAATATATCAAAGTTGAATGATGAACTTTACGAAGTTCACCAGATAATGACTCGCAATGTGCAAGAAGTTCTTGGTGTTGGTGAAAAGTTGGACCGTAAGTTTTTCGTCACCAATTATTCCTATTGCTGATATCTATATGTTTCGACTTATTTTTACTTTTCTAAATATTATTAATAACTTTGATTTTGTCAGTTTAATGTATTTGTGGTAGTGGCCTAGTGGGGCTGTAATTCTTCAATTCAACATTTTACAATATAGACATTTATATTCATGAGCCTTTTCTTTCTTTCTAATTCTCAGCTGAATGTTGTATCTATATTTTCACCTTTATTCATTATGATATGTATGATTCGTATTTTTCTCCTGTATGTTTGATGACTATATCATAATAATACAATTTTTGCAGAGGTCAGTCAGATGTCCAGCCGCTTGACATCTGAATCCCGCATATATGCAGATAAGGCAAAAGATTTGAACCGCCAGGTCAGTATGATGGATTTTTTGTTACCAAAGGTCTGATTTACAGGTGCAACTAATACGGACATAAGATTGATGTTCCTACAAGTTTCCTTTTCCAACCTATGTCTGAGGATAATTTGAGGCTTCATTTCTAATATTAAACCTTGTCTTTTTAGTAATCTAAGTTGAGGAGCTTTACATATCCAACTGCAATTTTTGAGTTCTGTTTTAGTGAACGTAGCATTCCTAATTTCTAACTGAGGAAGACAACATCTTGGTTGATTTTGGTTAAGATATCTAAATTTTTATTGGTTCTCACTGCCTAGAAAATATCAGTTCAGTTTCCCGTGTTCCTTTAAAAAAGATTATTCAGTATCATAAGATTACAGATGCAGATGCTTATAAGTGATTAATTGTTTTTTTACTGTAGGCTTTGATTCGGAAGTGGGCTCCTGTTGCCGTGGTTCTTGGAGTTGTTTTCCTCCTCTTTTGGGTCAAAAAGAAGATTTGGTAATGCTGCATCTGTTTATATAGGTTATGGAGTTGTGTGTGGCTCTCTAACATGTGCAGTTTCCTGGTTCACAATTGCATTCACCTTTCAAGGTACATGCGAGAAATATTACAAGAACTACCTTTTTTGAATGTAACAAATTACGCCCATGTCGAAAAATATGAAATTTGATGAAGACAAATTGGTAATTAACATCTCATAAAACCCTTGCTATGTTGTGGGCTTATACACACTTTACTACTTTTATACATCAACTATTTTAGCAAGTCAGTCATTATGGCGTAGATTCTGAATTAAATGGTGATTTGAGCTATCATATCGTATATAATGGTACGAGAAAAAAACACCTGTGTGACGCATGCATATTTGAGTTATTGAAGGTTCCGGCGGAAAATAATTTGATTATCTATATTTGAAACAAATATATATTTCGAGATTTCCTGCACCTGAGTATGTGTATCATTGACTTCACTTCACCAATTTTTTAAGATTTTATTTGGGAACTTTTTATGTGCATATCTGTTATGTGAACTTGAAGCAGTTGCTCATGAAGTTTGTAATGGCAGTATACATTAGTTACAGTCTTCATAGGGAGCAAACAATATTGATGAGTTGTGTCCTCCAAAACCGAATGAATTAGAGAGTGCTACTTTAACTTCTAGACGTTCCTTCTTCGGGCCAACTAGCATGTTTGTATCCTGATGTTCATTAGAATTAAGTTCAATAATATATATTATGTAGTAGTCATTAGCTAAACAGGGCGAACAAAGAAATCAGTACCAGGCCTTCACCAGGAAATTCCAGGTTGATATTTGGATGAATCCACCCTGTCTGTATAGCCTGTATAAAATCGAGTAAGTTTCTCTGATGATAAAAGAAAAGGAAAAAAGAAAAGAAAAGGGTGCAGTCGAGTTGTGCATAGCGAAATACCTTGATAGTGGCTACAGCTTCAATAGCACCAGCAGCCCCAAGTAGGTGACCGATCATTGATTTTGTAGAGTTCATTCTCAGCTGAAAGAAAACACATTTCAGAACACGAACACTAGATTGTAATAGAATTTAAATTATGTCTTCAGAAAATCACCGTAGTATTTTCTCCAAAACATCGAACTATAGCTTGGTATTCATTTAAGTCAGCCGTTGGTGTAGATGTAGCATGAGCATTTATATAGTTCACATCTTCTCTAGCTACCCCAGACTCAGCCAAGGCCTTCTCAATGCAAAGAACAATGCCGATTCCTGATAAATTTATTCGAACATATTATGCAGATATTATCAAATATAGTTAATGTTCTTCATATGTTAGAATTATATTAAGATACAATTGCATTGCATGCATATTACCATGAGGGTGTGATTTGGTTATATGATATGCATCGTTTGTGAAGCTTCCTCCGAGAAACTCTGCATATATATTTGCACCTCTCCTCTAACCATATTTGAGACATTTTATTACTATAATTTGAGATTCAAATCTTAGATTTTGTTATAGGCAATACATACCTTGGCATGCTCTAGTTCTTCCAATAGTAGCACGCCCGCTCCTTCTCCCATTACAAATCCATCCCCGTGCTAACTCCATTACGAAGTCGAATGTTATGGTTATGTTAGTTTTGATCGAAGGATAAATCGAGTAGGGAAAATTCTTTGTTATTGCTTTTGTGCTACATTTAACATTGAGCTAGTGGAGTTATACATTCATATAACGAGGACTGGTCCTACTCTTTTTGTTAGTTATTACTTATTAGCGTACATACACGCTAGTTTATGCACTAGGATATTGAAAAATATACAATAAGAAGCCAATTCGAAGATTGTGAATAAAATTGATGATACCATGTCCCAAGGACGGGAAGCTTTTGTAGGATCATCGTTCCTCCGTGACAGGGCTCGACATGCAATGTAACCTCCCAGTCCTTTGTTATACTCATAATTTGAAGATAGATAGATCAGTGCATGAATTGTGTAAAAGGTAGAGAATAAAAGGGAACTTATATTGAATTAGAACTTACCTATAGGAATAATTGCTGCATCAGAGCCTCCACATAGCATCAAATCCTGAAAAAACCACATAAATGTAGATTAAAATTGAATGTCACAATTTAAAAGGATAAAACTTAGCTACTTACCGTTTCACCTTTAATAATATGATTTGCTGCATTTACTATACAAAAGTTACTTGTCGCACAAGCTGTCGATATCGAGTAATTTGGACCCATCCAACCCTGTGGTTAGTCACAATATTTAGAAACGAGGTCCAAGAATAAATAAATGCATAAGCTGATGACGTCTAGCATGATGGTGAAGATGAGGTCCCATGATCAAGAGGTCATGGGTTCGACTCCCACTAATGTAAGTATTTATTTAGTTCAATACTAGGTAGTTTTTATCTTTATATTTTTATAGTAGTTGAAATATATTCGAATAGAGTTTATGATGTAAGACGCAAAGATTGATGTAATTTATGTTAGAGTAAATCGTGCTTTTGGTCCTACTTATGGATTAACTTGTACACTTTCGTCCCTCTTAAATTTTTTGTAGCAGATTGGTCCCTCTTAACAATTTAGTATATCACATTCGTCCCTCTTAAATTTTTGGTATCAAATTCGTCCCTCTTATCAATGTAGTGTAACACATTAGTCTCTCTTAAATACAAAATACATCACTTAAATATGTATTTTGTATTTAAGAGGGACTAATGTGTTACACTACATTGATAAGAGGGGCGAATTTGCTACAAAAAATTTAAGAGGGACGAATGTGATACATTACATTGATAAGATGAATCAATCTACTACAAAAAATTTAAGAGAGACGAAAATGAAAAATATGACCCATAAGGAAGACAAAAAATGCTATTCACTCTATATATTATTTAAAAAAAAAGTTTGTGTCTAAAAGTCGAATCTAACTTACCAAATCCATAGCAAGAATGGCAGAACCCATATTGGTTCCAACAAAAGGGACACAAAATGGACTCATCTTCTTTGGTGATGCCCTCAAAGCTTCTATTGCATCATTAAAAACCTGTTAAAAATTGTAAGATTCTAGAGGTTCATAAACCTCAATTCTTGTAAAATTTCTTTCAATTTAATTTATTATGAGTTCATAAATGACCTTCATGCCCCCGTGGGCAGACCCAATTACGACGCCACATTTAGTCTTGTCGAACTCCATCATGGCTTGTTTTGTAATTCCACCATCTAATAAAGCCTTTTTACCAGCAGTTAACAAGTAAAGAATGAATTTATCAGCCCTTTTTGAAATCTTTGGTGAAACCCAATCATCGGCTGTGAAATTCTTGATTTCGCCTGCAATCCTCTGTTTTAAACGAGCTTTATATTTTACTTTAACATTTTCTTTTTGTCTCAAAAGAAACTAGTGAAATGTAAAAACACTCCTTATATTTTGTCTAATTAGCGAAATTTACTCCTTGTTATTTTTATTAACAAAATTCCCCTTGCAGAATACATATTTTTCAGAAAATATGACAATTACACCCCACAAAAAATTCAAAGACACCCCTCTTAGCCTAATACATTTAAAACAATCTCCCTGTTAATTTAAAAATTCGTGATAACTTTGTTGTTCACTTAAAGTTGACATTAACCTCTTTGATTTATAAAAGATTTTCAAATAAAAATTTTTGCTAAGAAAAGAGAACACATGGGGTTTTGTCGATAAAGCAAAGCATTTGCACTTAGCTCCAAAAGAAACATTAGGAAACTTTCAATAAGAGATCGGAGTTAAAGAAGATTTACTGTGGGAAAATCGGCACAGTCAAATGCCTCAATATGGCTAACTCTGCTGATACCATTAAGAAGATTCGTATAAAATTCATTCGGGTCATGACCGAGTGGTGATACGACGCCGAGTCCTGTAACAACAACTCTTCGTTTCTTCTTTGGTTCGACTTGCTTTGTAGGTTGTACATTAACAACCATGGTTTTACCTAAAACAAAGATATTCAAAGTCTCAAAAGCTTAAATATTGAATATTCAGTTAATCTAAAAGCATAAATTGTTAGATAGAAAATACATTTAATATTTATTACTTATTTGATGGACAAGAAGAACGGATAATATTAATTCAAGACAATCAAAATTCAACTATCCAGAATTCAAATTTAACCAAAACAACTAGTAATCTCACATCTATTGCAGATAAAAAAAATATCTAAAAAATAGAAGTTTAAAGATACTACGTTTATTTATTTATTACCAGAATATGAAGCTTTACTCGAATTCCATTGCTTGAAATTCATGATCACTTTTTTGGACCCAAAAAGTGAGAGTAAATTGTCACCAAACAAAGAATAGAAAGAACAATTCCCATTTGAACAAAACCTTGGACCCATCATCAAATCTGAATCAAAATTGCTGAATTAATTGATGAAAGATGAATACTAATCATGTGCACCAAAAACTAAATCCAAGTTAATTTATTTATATTTGCACATTGGCTAAGACGCCACATAGTTTATAGGTAATCATATAAGGGAGATTTGATGAATTACAGATTCACCCACTTAGGTTTACAAAGAACTCTTCTCGTCCAATTTCATTTCTAATTTAATACAAGGACGATTTTGCCCTTGTTCTATTCACATAAATACTATCAAGGGATATGTTAAAATTTAAAGTGACAAAGAATAGTCCTTAGATTCAACCAAATTCTAGTGGGGACGGGAGTGGGTTGCTGGATCAACCCAATTTTTCATTTCTTATTTATTGACTAAAAATGTTGCTAAAAAAAGGAAAAGAAAATACTTTTTTTTTGTGGTTCGATAATTCACAACTCTTAAGGAATAATTACAAAGTCAATTCATCTTTCACGCATGTCACATGCTAAATTCAAAAGGAGTTGTATATCAGATATTAATTATTTCATTAAGAGTCATATTTATTTTGTAGGATTAGAATCATATAAAATGAGTTGTAATATTCACTCTTAACATATATTGATTATTATGACTTTTTGAAAAGAGAAGAAACATTTGTCTATTTTTCGTTTTCTTGTAGTAGATTTATCTAATGATACTTACCTGTAGAAATAATCACTATTATGTTCGGCTTCAATATTGGTCCAACGTTTTTGGTGAAACCTGTTACGGGTATATTGGCCAATTTATTTTAAAATATTAACTGCCTATGGTGTATTAGTAGGATGCAATTTAAAGGAGAGGAGACTTTTGTAATTGGAATCTTAGGGGTGTATCTGTAATTATATAGATGTAGCTATCCCTTAAATAAATTTATTAGTGGAAATTGATTAGTTTGTCAAATGTCTTAGCCAAATTGACTATTAAGTTTATTATTGTTCAACCTGCTTAATAATTACTCCATCCGTTTCATATTATTTGTCACTTGAGTAGTGGCACGAAAATTAAGTAGTTATTAAAACTCAAAAATACCCTCGTTGGAGTAATAATTGATTTTCTCTCCTATTTATTAATTAGGAGTTAAAATAATTATGATGAAAGGATAAATCTGAAAAGAAAAAGAAATTAATTTTGCGTTAAATTTCTATAACGAAAAATAATCAATGTTATTAAAACCAAACCGGACCGGCCAGTCCGACCGGTTTGACCGCGAACCGGAAGCTGGTCCGGTCCGGTTAATTCCCTAAAACCAGCGGTTCGACCAGCGGTTCGCCCGGTTCGACTAATAAAACCGCTAACCAATAGGCTCACCGATTCGCTCTCCGGTCCGGTTTTAAAAACATTGCAAATAATATGAACAAGATATTTTTGCCAAAAAGACAAATAATATAAAACTGGGGGAGTAGTTTGTAAAAAGAATGAGTTACACAAATATTATGGAGCCCTCGAACTTGCTTTCCACTACTTCTGCAGAAACTCCGAAGGGAGGAAAAATCTGTGTCTAGTTTGTTTCTCAACTGAATGGGCTATTAGTGATATATAATGTAGTTTAGCAATTAATTAATAAATAATAAATCTTGAAAAGCAAATTATTTAGTATTATCAAGAAGACATTTACGTGGATATTCTTCAAAATTCTATGATTGGATTTTGTCTGCTGTAATTCCAAAGAAATAGACGATGCAAATTTATGGATCAATATCGTTTTCGATGTATGTTTCGGTGAGCTGAATATAGGAAACTTTAAAAAAAAATCCGGAAACGTTTCGAAAAAACTAGAAAAAATTATGAAAAAAGTTAATAAATTAAGAAAAAGAGAAAGTTCGAAGACAAATGTAGTGTTGCAAAAATACACCTTATTTTTGTTTCAATTAATTCAATGTTTTCGATGAAAAAAATGAAAATTTTGATCTACCTTCAATAATATTTGATAAAAGTAAAAAGTTCAAACATTAATCAACCCAAATTTGATTTACTAGGTCAAAAAGCTCAACCCAAATTTTTTGGGACAAACAGTTTAACCCAAGGCATATCTCACTTTTTTCAGCACACCAGTCAAGGCAAGTACCCACATGGTCGCGAGCAATAATACCAATACCGAAGCTCCCCGAGCTGATATCAATCGAAGCATCAACATTAATTTTTACATGGCCAGCCCTAGGAGGCTTCCATGACGGTTTATCTGGCCTGTTCGAGAGAAAGCAAGGATTACGAACCAAAGACTCTCTGAATCTGGAATAGAATTGGCGAGAGAACGTCACTAAGTCTCCTGGAGATATATCCTTGTTTTCCCAAACAAGCTTGTTGCGTCCGAACCAAATCCACCACGCAAGAGTGATAGCGAAGCCAAACTCGAACTGATCCAGGTGAGCAGAAAGGTGGGAAATCCAGTCGATAATATCGTGGGAGACAAGTGAGTAGTGGGCAAATGGGATGCCGGAAAGTGCCCAGCACTGTCTCGCAAAGGTGCAGTTGAGCAAGCAATGAATCGCGGTTTCGTGTTCCCTTCCACAGCGGTAGCAAGTCTCTTCGCTCAAGATTTTCCTTCGAGCCAATGCCGTAGAAACCGGCAGCGAATCTGTGCAGCAGGCCCAAAGAAAGTGCTTGACTTTTGGGGGGGCTTTGGTAGCCCAAACTCGATTCCATATTTGATTATAAGGCGGACTGGAGCTTCCTCCTCCTGAGGTGCTAATTAATTCTTTATGGAACCGATGCAGTCTATACGCTGATTTGACAGTGAAAGCGCCGGACTTCTCAAAATGCCATATAATCTGGTCGGGATTATCATTACTACTAAGAGGAATAGAGAATATAAGTTGAGCATCTTGATGTAAGAATAACTCTTCAATTAACTCCCTTTTCCATGTCCTGCTAGAGTGGTCAATTAACTCACTGACTTTGGCATGTACCGAAAGGACCCTGGCTAGTGTAAAGATTTTGAGTGAATTATCCCTCGGAATCCAATTAGAGCCCCAAATTCTGATGTCATTACCATTCCCAACTCTCCATCGCATACCCATATCAACAAGCTTGATTGATTCCCAAATGCCTCGCCAAGTAAGTGAGGGAGTAGAGCCTAGTTGAGCCTCCAAAAGATTAGTGTGAGGAAAATAGCGCGCTTTAAGGATACGACCTAGCAGCGAAGCATTAGACGTTAATATCCTCCAGGCCTGTTTAGCAAGTAGAGCCATGTTAAAAGAGTTCAAGTCCCTAAAACCCATTCCTCCATCTCGTTTGCTAGAGCAAAGTGAATTCCAGCTTACCCAATGAATTTTCTTCATGTTCTTGTCATCCCACCAAAAGTTAGAAATCATAGATTCGATTTCTCTAATAAGATAATTAGGAAGTCGAAAACAGCTCATTAAATATGACGGTATGGCTTGGATAACAGATTTGATCAAAATTTCCTTCCCAGCTCTAGAAAGCATACGAGTCCTCAAGCTTTGTAGGCGATTCCAAACCCGCTCTCTAATAAAATCAAAGACATCCCTCTTAGATTTTCCAACAAATAAAGGAAGACCAAGGTACCTCTCGTGCTTCTCATCTCTCCGAATAGGGAAGACATGCAGAATACGCTCAATCAAGGACTCGTCCGTATTTCTCGTGAAAACCACACTAGACTTGTCAAGGTTGATTTTCTGTCCCGAAGCCACTCCATAAGCCTGAAGGAGATTGCTGATACGAATCGCCGCCTCTTCCGAGGCTTTGCATAGGATGAGGGTATCATCAGCAAATAGCAAGTGAGATATCCTTGGCGCCCCTCTGCATATAGAAATACCTTCCAAGTGGCCCCTTGTTTCCTCCTGGCTAATGAGAGAGCTCAATGATTCTGCGCAGAAGAGAAAAAGGTAAGGAGAAAGGGGATCACCTTGGCGGATACCCCTTTCCGGCAAAATAGATCCAAATTGGACCCCATTCAGTATAAAAGAGTACGAGACGGAAGTAACACAAGTCATAATACGACCAACAAAACGAGAATCGAATCCCAGACGGATCATTACTGCTCTAAGGAACTCCCACTCCACTCTATCATAGGCTTTACTAAGATCCAATTTAATGGCCATTTGACCAGCCTTATTCCTAATTTGTTTTTTCATGTAGTGGTTAATTTCAAAAGCGACAAGGACGTTATCAGTAATTTGTCTGCCTGGGACAAAAGCGGATTGAAAATCAGAGATGACAGAATTCATGATTGGTTTTAATCGATTCGCCAAAGTTTTAGATGCTATTTTGTACACAACGTTGCACAGGCTAATAGGACGGAAATGTGTCATGTACTCGGGATTAGGACATTTGGGTATAAGGACAATGTTTGTGAGGTTGCAAGAAGCTTCAAAAATGCCATCATTTAGAAAATCCAACACCCATTTAGTGACATCATTACCGACAAGGGGCCAAAATTTTTGAAAAAACAGGGGGGGGGAAACCATCAGGTCCTGGGGATTTAAGGGGATACATAGATAAAAGAGAACGGTATACCTCTTCTGCAGTGTATGGCTGGAGTAGGTAAAGATTATCCTCGGGCCTCACCCTTGGACTTATCGCGCCTAAGACCAAGTTGATCTCTTCCCTCGACGGTTGGCTAGAAGCAAAAATATTACTAAAATAGTCAACAATGACCCCTTCTATCTCTGGGACTTTTTTGCACCACGTGCCATTCTCTTTTCGGATGCCAGAAATCTGATTTTTGCTCCTTCTTCCTGATGCGCGACTATGGAAATAACGTGTATTTCTATCACCTTCCTTCATCCAATGTGCCTTCGCCCTTTGTTGCCACATTTTTTCCTCTTTATCTAAAAGCTCATCCAGTTCAAGATAGAGTCTCTTCTCCTCCTCCTTAGTCGTGGCTGAAACCAAACCCGTATTTAAAGAATGAATTTTTTTCCGAATTTTTGCAACCCTCCTTTGCACCCCCCCAAAAGAAACTCCCCTCCATGAGTCCAACTCTTTCCTACAAATTTCCAATTTATCCCAAACATTGTTGGCAGTGTTAAGACCCCCCGAATCCCATGCATTCTTAACAACCTTCGGACACCCATCATCTTCCAACCACATTGATTCAAATTTAAAACCCCTCTTTATGTTGAGCGGTTTTTCCAATTCCTTATCAAGGGCCCTCAAGAGAATGGGGCAGTGATCCGAGCCTCCAAAATTAAGATGTTCAACACAACTAAACGGAAAAAGACTTTTCCACGAATCAGAAACACATGCTCTATCTAATCTCACACTTACGGTACGTGGGTACGCCCACTTGTTGGACCAAGTATACGGGTAACCTGTGAAGCCTAAGTCAACAAGACCCGAATCATGTAGAGCTTCTCTGAAGTCCCTGAGTTGGCAGCCCGGTGTACGATTAGCACTTTTCTTTTCGTAGTGATATAAATGAGAATTAAAGTCCCCAATGCATAACCAAGGTTTAGAGCTTCTGGATGCTAGCAAACGAAGTAAATCCCAAGATTCCCTTCTCCGCCCCGAGTCTGGCTCGCCATAGAAGCCTGTAAAACGCCAACTCGAATTAATATTAGAATCGTAAACAAGAACATCAATATGATTTTCTGAAAAGCTTTGTAAGTCGATTTGTAATCCCTTGTTCCATAAAATTGCTAAACCACCCGAACGACCTCTAGGCTCCACACAAAAACCAAATAAATCAAACTGCGCTTTTAATCGATCGATCTTCCTACCCTTAGCTTTAGTTTCGGATAGGAAGATAATTTGGGGGTTGTGGTCTCGAATATGATATCCGAGATATCGAACTGCCGAGGAACCCCCTAAACCTCGACAGTTCCAAGCTAGGAGATTCATGACGATGGGCGGGACTGCCTAGCAGTCTCCGCCTTTGAAGTGCAGATATGAGCTTTTTTCGAGGGTCTGCCTGCCTTTCCATGTTCCTCTAAAATCTGACAATCAGAATCAATTTCAGCCAAAGGATTCAAGTTCTCACCTAACTCAGAAAATTTCCTTTTACCAATTGTGGAATTCAGCTCACCATTGGAGGTATTGTTCGGCGCAGAAAAGTTCAGCTGATGCAACGGTTTTCGGTAGGGAGGGGGTGATTTGGGTTTCTTAATCCCCTTACCCGTGGCTCTACTAGTACTAGGACGGGTGGGGGGCGGTTTCTTGGGTGGGTTGCTGGGTTCGGTTTTGATAGGGACAAGGAAGAGGTTCTTCGTAGGAGAGTGGCTGGGATTAAATTGTAACTTGGGGTTGATGTGAGGTTGAGGAGGGGAGGTCGGTCGGGATAAGAATGGTGGGGCAGCAGGGGAGTTAAGCTTTCTTTTCTTGGCCAGATCGGGTTCAGTAGTGGAGATGTTAGCAATTTTCAATTTGGGTACGGTAGAGTCAAATGGGTTAACCGTGTTTGGGTCCAGGTTGGCGTTGGGCTTCAGGTTGAAATGTTTGATAAGAATGTTCGTTGGTATAAGTTGGATCTGATCCCCTAACAGTTCGGGTTCTAAGACAGGTTTGGAATTATTGGGCCCAATTGGAAAGCTAAAGGATGGGCTTGTCCCAGAGAGTTTAGAATATTTGGGTGGATGAGTAGTGGAAGAAATCTGGACTGGGGGTTTTATTTGGGCCTTAGGAGTTGGGTTTAAGTCGACAGAAATAGGTGTAGTCCCATTAGGAATTATGTCCAGATTCAAAACAGGGGAATTTGCAGCTTCTTTCCCGGGTGGAGAGACTGGCGGGTTCAATTTGGAAACAAAATCTTTCGATGAACTTGAGTCAACCGTATCCTTGATTTTATCCCTTTTTCTAAAATTAGCTCTCTTATCGTGATCACATCCCAAAATAGGAGGGCCTGTCGGATTTCCTAACTCCGGTGTAACGGATATCGACGTTTCCCTAACAGTAGCCGAGCTTGACGGAATTTTGCGATCAGCCTTTGGTGAAAATATGCTAGCGCCCTTAATTGAATGATCCGTGACTGTCCCATGATTTTTACCCCTGTTGTCCACATAAATACCAGTCATCGATTGCCAACTTGGAGAAGTATTGGAGTTTCCGGTCGTATTAACTCTAAGCCAATTCCCATAAGGCAGATTTTCCTGCGAAGGTTCTGTGTCACCCTCATATCGTTTGACACACGAGATCGACATGTGATCGAACATCCCACATAAATAACAAAAATTGGGCAGTCTTTCATAGCTAAAGTAGACAATAAACGTGTCACCCCTGTCGTTCTTGATTTTCATGAACCTAGGTATCGGTTTTGAGACGTCAATTCCGACTCTAGCACGAATGCTTTCGCCAATCAGCAGGGACTTAGGGTCACCCTGTAAGCCTTCAAACCTCCCTAATTTCTTACAAATCAGATCTACCATGGTTTTGTTTGATTTATTCAATGGTAATCCCCTAATGTGGACATAGAATTCGCAGAAGTCCAAACTAGTATCGATCGGATTCTCATCCGGTTTAATGGAATTGAGAACGATGAGTTTTTTATCAAAAGACCAGGGTCCCCCGTATAAAGCCCTCCTCCAATCTATTTTATGAAAAAAGGAGAAAATCAATCTGCCATTACTGATTTGCTTGATATCAAGGCCCTTACCCGGACGCCACGCTTTAGAGAGCATTACCTTCAAAGTTTCAATGTTTACCGATCGATTACCCAGAATTTTTCCAACTAATAACAGATCTATAGAGGAGTTATTGCTGTCCCAATCCTCCCCCGAAATCTCCACCCCTTCCTCTATTTCAGTAATATTTAGCTTTGAGCCAAGGTCGAAGTCCGGAATCTCCATGGAATTAGGCGAGATAGGTGCCAGTCGAGGACAAGGATAATTCAACCTAAAGCAGCCAATACCCTGCAAAAGAGACACCAAAAGAAGGCAGACAAACGTCAAAGAAAAAGGGAAAAAGGAGCAGAGAAGAAAGAAACCAAAAAACAAAAAAACAAATAAAGGGAAAGGCGAGGAAACAAGGCAAAGACAAGATAACTCGGAGGAGAAGTCAGAACAGCCTAAATGATCCACCAACTAAATTAAAAAACCTCTTCACAGGGGAAGAGAAAAAAACCCTCCACATAGGAAGAGAAAATAACTAATCATAACATAATACGATAATTTCGTTTAATTTTTTTTAGGGACGCTGGAGCAGGACATTTGATTTTTCCACGAGCAAAATACATCATTCTTTTCTGTACCCGCAATTTCAGTCCCTATTTCACCGAAATTTACATCGGTGCTCCAAAATTATCAACTATGCAAACAATTAGTACAAATACAAATGAAGATTATTGCATTATTTCGTAGGGCAAACAATTTTGCAGCGTTTACAATTTCTGAACATTGTTATAAATTCCAGCGAAATAAGACTTGAAATTGCAGTCAAGTGAACCGAAATTACGTGTTCAAAAATATTACAAAATGTAATTTACTTGCCAAAAAATTAAGTGTCCTAATCCCGCAGACCTTTAAAAGTTAAAGTACCTAAAATGCTTTTTTGCCTTGAATTTCTTAACGATAAATTAGATAAAAATCTAATAATACATGAGATGATGACTCTTGTGTGTATATCAAGAAGCCTGTGATGAAAGAGTTAAAAGAAACTAGAAGAGTTGTAATTTCACATCCATCCTTAAAAGTTTATTATTTGTTACAATAATATATTAAAACAACTAAACCCAAATCCACACAAACCAAAAAAAAAAAAGAATAAAATGGCAGCATTTGTCTAACAACAGTTACAAAACATGAATCATTATCCCCCTACCCTTACCTATTAAAAGGGGAAAAAAGAAAAACTGTAATCCTCCCAATGGGCAGAGGAACTTCATATATGTATTATTCAGCACCAGAAACGAGCAATCGTCAAAGAAGTCCCGAGTATATAGGCAACCATGTGCTGCTTATGATCACTATGCATTATTTACAGAGTTACTTGTCTGTGAACTCAACTGAGGGCTAGCTGGACAAGCTTCCGGATTACCACCGTTCATGGAATGGATAGCCCCGGAACTTAGTTGCGGGCTCATTGGAGTCCTTTGGCTCATTTGTTGAGGACTCGCCTGCTGTTGTTGTTGCTGCGTTTGATTCATTTGATGGGTCATTCCCGAGTTCGAGGGTGATCCCATCTGTGGAGGCGAAAGAACTGCCTGTAGTGGTGATGTTGTTTCTTGCTGTTGCTGTTGAAGTTGCTGCTGTTGAAACTGCTGTTGCTGTTGTTGCTGCTGAAACTGTTGTTGTTGTTGAAGTTGAAGTTGCTGAAGTTGTTGTTGTTGTTGCTGTTGGTTCATGTAAACGTTCATTCCCGGCATTAACTTTGGTGGGCCCATTGCCCCCATAGCATTACGTTGCATCTGGTTGATATTACCACGATTTAGAGCAGAACCAAGCATTGAAAGGCCAGCAGATCCCGGGTGCATTTGTCTAGCTCCAGAAATACCTCCAATATTCGACTGTGGGGTACCCAACATATTAGATCTGCTTTGAGCATACCTCATTTTCAATAAAGCAGCTTGCTCTGGGGTAAACGTTCCGGCACGAATAGCATTGTTAATATTTGAAGCCGAGGTCAAATTCATTGGATTCTGATTCATATTTCCTATGCTTGACATATTATTCACCATAGGTGAAGAAGATATCCCAGTTCCACCAATTCCTCTAACACCCCCTATTCCCAGGTTTCCAAACCCGACCATGTTATTGGCGATATTGCCCATACCTACACCTCCAAGACCAGCAGCCATCATTTTTCTCTGCATTTGTGGCTGCTGCTGTTGTTGTTGTTGTTGTTGCATGAGCTGAAGTTGGATAGATGAAGGTTTATTTGCCATATGAGCACCCAGATGAATATTTGCATTCTGAGCTATATTGTTCAAATGCTGCATTGAATTTGCAGCAAGCATCATAGGCGATCTTTGGAACTGCGGTTGCTGCTGCTGCTGCATAGGCTGAAGTTGATCCGGTTGCTGAGTTCTAGAAGGAACCGAAACTCCAGGCAAGAGACCTTGAGAGACTTGCGCATTTCCCGGGGGTAGCATCCTAGGACCTCCTTGTATATTCTGTGATGAATTTACTGGCGCATTACCACTGGTGGTAGGTTTGGCAATATCGTTAGATGGGTGAGTAGAAACTCCTTCAGAAAATTGCTGCATCTCAGGTGCAGGAGCATTATTTTGACTGATCGAGGGATGATTAACCCGAACTGGTCTAGGTTCGACATGATCCTCCATATGATATCCTTCACGTGACATCTGGACAAGAAATATTGTAAAATAAATGTAAGACGCGATTAACTTTAAATTTTAAAAAGATGGAATTTTACGTCAAAAAAATAACAAAGTTAACTTACCAGTGAACAGAACTGTGCTGCTAGTATGTCAGCAGTGTGCTGCAGGAGTCAAGTGGCATGTGTTAGCAACATAGGCATCATTTGTACGTAAAACGGAGCAACTTTTCTATTATAAAGTACAGATCCATCTTTTAATTGTGTGGAGAATTACTTAATTAGATACCCACTTTAATTTGCTGGTTCACACCACAAGGTTTTGAAATTACCAAAACCACTCGTAATTGGCTTTCCAGATACTTTCCTACCTTTAGTACAAGGCCAAGGTGTAATGTTTCATTAATGGGGCCAACTAAAATAAGTGCCTCACTGCCTCCAGCCAAACAAGTAAATTTCCCTTCTACATAAATATCCTTCTACTTCATTCTTCTCATATAAAACATACATACATAACGGCTTTCTCACAATGGTCTACTGTGTGTCCCTCAATGCGTATGTCCATGCATGCCATGCTTAATCTTTTATTTATGCTTACTCTCAATTATAGTGTATAATATTGATCTCAAATAGCATTTAGTGAAAGATCTTATTTATCAAACATACTTGATTGCAACATGGCAGAAACCAGATAATCTTTCAAAATTTGGACACCAAAATTGAAAAACCTCCATATAGTTTCATATAAGCAATAGTAAAAGTTGATACTCAAACAACAAGAAACAGGTGAACAGACAAACTCACAGTATTTGGCAAAGTTGGAAGGTAATCCTCTGCAGCCAAGTATTCAGCATTCTCTATTTCGCCAATATGAATTGCCACAGCACCATCGTTTGGCTTCTCAGACATGATTAACCTAGTTTTTGCCTTTGGAACAATTTGGTATCCATTACCTGAGAGATACCAAAAATGGTTCAGCCCAATTTAACTAAATGAGATTGTATTAAATTTTGAAGTCAACATACCTTGAAGAATGCGCTCAGTTTGAACAAAATTCAAGATCCTTGTCTTACAAGCATTCATGTTGCCGCCTACCAGGGACTTTGACAATGGCATTTTACATTCATCTTTCAAATTCTCACTATTTGACTCACTGGAGAGATGACTGGCCAGCTGTTGAGCAGAAAATGTAGTAGGTTTCCTGATAGGATGCTCATCTACCTTATTCTTTTTGCTGTTCAGTTGACACCTGAAACAGAAAAAGATGACATGATTAATCAGAAATAAGAGACAACTATAAACTAGCTGAAATCTAAAGGAAATTCAAGACAAATTACATTTTACGATAAACATGCTAGACCATTTTGGATGTTAAAAACAAAATACAATATGAGTAATCAAAATATATTATTATTTGTAATGAGAGACAGCAGCAAATGCAATTGAAAACATCGACAATCTTTTGATCGAGGGAACTGAAAAGAAAAAAGACCCAACAATTGCAAGCTTAGTTGAGTAAGACGAATATTATAATTAATGAAGGCAAAACATTGTAATTGTCTTCAAAGACTATATCATGAAATAATATGTTAAAAATTTGTAGTATAATTGAATACCATACTAAAGGAAAACAAGTAATTTTCTCAAATAAAAGAATGGAAAAAAGAGTTAGGCACAAATTCAAAGAAAACAAATAATAATTCAAAGTTACAGTTAACTTGTATACATAATTGGAGAAGATTGTTTATTAATTTAGAGAGTTAACTAAAGTTCACATCGTTACTTAGACAAGTTTTCTTCAGGCTTGAAGTGATGCATGTTATAATGATACAATCTGACATTTCATTATTAACTTTTAAATAATTTTTAAAATTTCTATCTCTTGTACATGGATACACAGCTTATCAATTATTATTTACAGATTATGTATACCAAGCCAATATTTAAAGGAAAAAATAGTTTCTTCAATTTTTCTTTATGGCTATATGGCTGTTCTATGTCATACCAGTAGTCATGTTTTTCCATTATATCAAAACAAAAAGTTAATTACACAGATTATATATACTGATTTTATGATGTTATGAAAATAAATCATCTTTCACAGGCAACACACATGCACTTGTCTAATATCTACTACGGCAAAAGTATAAAGATGGTGTTCATTAATATGTGCAGTGAGCTTAAAAAACAAAAATTTATAAAATCATAATGCTGAACTAATGATTGAAAAGAAGTACCTCATAGTCACCACTTCAATCTTTGAGAATCTCTCGAGCATGATTTGATCAGCCAAAGGCTGAGATCCAACAGGAGGGCTGCTTGCATTTATTGGTAAGCTCATATTGCCAACACTGGCTGGTGAACCGACTCCACTTATTGCAGACGTTTTAGGAACAGAATAGGATCTGCGTTTTGCAGCTGCTTGTGCCTGGTTTTGCCTTTGCATGGAATCATTAGCACTTGAAGTGAAGGATGGGTTGCCACCAACATTAACAGCATGAACGGATGTGACTGCAGATTTCTCCTTATGGGGTGCAACCAGACCACTATTCACAGCTGCTCCAAATTGATGTCCAATTGAACCACTTGAAAATTCTCCAGACTTTGATGACAAAGGAGATTGTGGTAAGCCTCCAGCAGAAACACGAGGACTTTGAACTACTTTTCTCTTCTGAAATGAGTCCTCCTTTGGCTGATTAAGATTGTTCCATGGACTTTGTGGGAAACCAGATCTCATGAATTGTTGTGGCATTCTTTGTTGTAGTCGTGACTGCTGGGCATCGACATTGTTCATTTCCGGTTCACTCATGTGCATACGACTTAGCTCTGCCTTGTCTGTCTCAACTGGCTCTTCCTTTAAGTTGTATCTTACTCCTTGCTGTCCAATAGTAAATGGTATTGAACCCCCTTCCTGATTTATACCTCCTTCAAACACCTGCTGGGGAAACTTTTGCATGCCGTTGTTCGGATACTGAACCCCCCTTGCAGATGGCTGCTGCTGCTGCTGCTGCTGCATTAACGTGTTCTTCCACTGCAAATCAGGTGCGTGTAAGTTGTCAATTTGCTGTAGATTGCCATCAGCACCGGTATGTGTAAGCCTAGTCTTCTTGTTGGTAAGTGGAGATGATTGTCCATCTTGATTGTCTCTCTTACCATGTATAGAAGAAGCAACACCATTATCACTAAATGGATTCATTATATCTTGCCCACCAGGAGAAGCTACAGACGCATTGAAAAGAGACCCTGTCCATTGATCCCTCATTGTTCTTGGGCTCCCAACTCCAATATTATACTTTGCCTGGTGAGATACTAATGGTGATGCTAGAGAGCCATCCGACCCAAAGCTGTTGTTCCTCAGGGGAAGCATAGTGTTTGGAACATTAGTTTGCATGTTCAAGTTATCATGGGTAGATTGCCGCACCAAAGAAGATGGTTCTCCCATCTTTGAGCTCTCAGAAACCCTATCTAAACATACTTTTTTTGCTTGTATTCTATTATCTGACGACACTGCAACTTCTTGTTGCTCCCTCAATCTTTTCAACCGCATGCTGCGTATCCCAAAATTTAACTGAAAATCAAGGTACGCCAAAGGTGAAAAAAATTATCGTTAAAACTAATTCAAGAAATAATAAGTTTCATGTGCAAACCTTGGTGGCATTTGAATTTCCAGAGAGTCTGTCCAGCAGCGGGGATGGTTCTAAGCAAATTTGTGGTTGTAGGGCTTTCAAAATCCTGGATTCTACTTCCTTCACCCAAATGTAAATAAGCATATAAGAAAAATTATCCTTAAATGGGATGAGAAGCAAGGATTTCATACCATCAGATCGCCATATGTCCAATCATTGTCTGCAATAGATGGAATATCCTTCACTATATTTTCCAGTGACACTCTAAGACACACTTTGTTAATGATGGGTGAGCCATCCCTAGGAACCAAAATAAATCCTCCTTCAGAAATGCACTCACGATAATCTCGCACCTGCAAAATTTTAGATTATATCCAAAATTGATTATCTTCTTACTTCATCTTTGAGTAGCTATTTCTAACGGACAAAAGGCAGAACAGCAAGAGTAATGGCACTGTTTTTTCAATATCTCCTTTGAGTAGACAGTTAGTATGATAGCATAGTAAGAGTACTCATAATAGCACTTGCGAATTAAGAATTTTTTCCTGGTACATATCCAGAATCATATGATAAAGATAGATTTAAGTTATTGTCATTCAATACTCTCTGTTCTGTACTTAAGGTAACTTACCTCACAGAAAACTGTCCCATCAATGAATTTGCATGGTAAATCATCCAGAATATCTCCCGGAAATAGCCCACATTCAATTGCCTTCCATTCATAAAATTAAACATATAAGACAAATGATTTGGCACAATATAAAGCATAAATCATTGAAAGTCAAAGATTAAAGGGCATCACAGCAGCAAAATAACTTAGCAGGCGAAATAAATAATTGCCTACATATTTTTCTAGGTATAACAAACATTGTCTTCTCCACATCTAACTCTCACTTTCTGTAAGGAGAGTTTTTTGTGGTCAGTCTTTGCTGTGAGAAGCATGTAGATGTTCATGGAAGCAAAAGTTACCCTGCAACTTTTGTCAAAAATTCACTCACTAAGAAGGATTGGAAGTGACTTGAAGAAGCTAAATTGTCTTGGTCAATGAAGTCAAATAGAACAAGTCAGCTCAAGTAAGAAGGGCTAAAAGCACATACTAAAACTCTGAAAAATTATGAGTGAATTGAGTTGAATAGAATGCAATCTATAACATCAAGGGCCAATTCAGTGGTAAAATCTGGATCTTTGTAGCTAAACTTTGAAGTATCTTTAATAATCAAACAGGAGAAATATGGATTATGTAGCCAACCAAGCAATTATCAAATAAAATGCTTTGTGTGGATTGAGTTGAACTGAGAGCAATTAAAAAGCATCAACATAGTCATGGCATTTTCTTATTTAGGAAAAATGACGGCATATTCAAAACGTTTATTTAGATTCCAGCATTATCTTGCAACTAAATAAGTCGAAGTCCCAAAGGTCCCAAATATAGCAGGACATTGTAGCCTGGTCCACTTTCAGGTTTTTCACTAGTTAGCAAGAATCGACCAGCTCACTTGATAATTCACGTAATACGATTTTGTGATACGACATTGACTTTGAACTAATGATCAATGCAACCTTTTTTAATAACTTTAAACACAGATAGAATACATGTATAAACTTTAACACTCACCGAGAACAGAGTCTCAGATGTTCTATCATATGGGTGCAAGAACTTTGGAATCTCGATAGAAGTCTGAGAACCAGATCCATTCTGAAAATTCATAGTGCAAATATTCAAACAACTCATATCTAAAAGTTAACGGAAAATATCTCATTTTCTTATATGCGTTTTCTTAATTACTTTTATGCAATCAAAAGTGATGAACAACTAACCTCCATTGGCTTCCCAACTGAAAAACCATCATGGAAAAGGCTGACCATGAATGAAATATCATTATCTGGTAAAAGAAAGGAAGAAAGAGGAAAAGTGAGAAGAGGTAACAGTACCATTAAAACCAAGAACATATGCACAAAAAAATGGGTAATATGTTGATTGTTGAATAAATGGATTAGAGGGCATGCACTTACCAGAGATTTCAGCACTACTCTTATTTTCACTAGTCTTTACCTGTACCAACAAAACAAGAATTCATTACCACATAAAATAATTATTAAAAAGCAAGACACAACTCAATAAAAGGACTGCTTAATTTCTCAGTTGCCTCTCCATATACTGCAAAATCAGAATTCATTACCATAAAACTAAAACATAACAAAATCAATACCCTTTTTTTTTTCTCAATTAGCCTATCCTTACACTGACAAACATAATTTATACATAAAACCCTAATTTCCTCCTAAATAATTGAAAACCAAAATTAAACACGTACACACAAACTAACAAAGAAAGAAGAAGTCCTGGAAGAAGCAAAACACAAAAAACTGCTAATTGAGCTCATTTTAACCATCTATAAAAAAGAAACTGAGAAAATCCCTACAAAAAATTAGGTAATTTAAGAAATTCCAACTCTTCACATATAAAAACCCAAACTTTTTCTAATCGATATACATGCATTGGTATATGAATTGCAATTAATAAACAAAATATATAAATTTATACCGAAGACTTCGCCGGACGAACGGAATTGAGATCACTCTTCTTTTCCTTCTCGGAAGCCCCAATTACGGCGTCGTTTTCATCTTTTACGCAAAAAGAGGTGGGCGGTGGCGGTTTCGGTTTTTGGCGATACCTCGTTCCATTTCTGGTAAGCTTGAAAGAAAGCACCATAATTCTTCCGATCCCTTTAGAATTGAGTTAAGAAAATTTGCATTATTTGGATTTTGGCAGAATTATTTGTGCATGTGTGTGTTATTTTAGAGAAAGAGAAGAAAAAACTTTTCAGGCTGTGTGACTGTGTTTTGTTTTTTCCGTGTGACTCCAAGTTTAATTACAGACACTTGCAACTAAAATTAGGTAATTACTGAAATTGACTTCGACTTTCTAGTAATCTAACAAAAATAAATAAATGTCAATTTACCCCCTATAAAATGCATAATGTTTAATTTATTCTTCTGGAATTTAAAAATGAGCATTTTGTCCCCTCAGAAAATTTTAAAGAAGCAATTTACCTCCTTCAGCTGGAGAGTTGAGTATGAAAAATATTTGTGAAACTTAGGGTTGTAAATTACCATATTTATCGTAATATAAAGGGTAAATTACCACGTTATCATAACATGAAGGGTAAAATATTATTTATAAAAATGTTAGGGAGAAACTTTTATGAGATTAAAGGAAGTAAAGCACAATTTTTTAAATTATAAGAAAGTAAATTAAAAATTATGAATATTATAGAGGTAAATTGTTACATTTCATACGATACGACCATGCGATTTTTTATTTTATCATACTACATAGTCACTTGGTTGGAAAACAAATATGTAGATATTCGAATGAAATAACATGGTAAATTTTAATTTTACATAACAATTTATACAAAATGCTGTAATGATAATGCTTGAGCTTTTCAATTAGTAGCTCTTGACAAGAAAATGACTTCAGATCTCCTGCTACACAATTTTATGTGACATCTAATGTTACACTAGTTCAGTGTTATGTGTCGTGTGTTCACTCTCACCAAATGAACATAAATTATATGACACTAAAATATCTTAATTATTTATTTTTTTAATAGTTCAAAAGAACAAAAATACAAATTCAAGTCCCAACCCTCTTCCTTACACCATTCTAACTTTGGCTCAACATTCAATAGGTCGAGTCGTTACGGCCATCATAAAACCTTCTCCATGGCTATGAAGTCCTATAGTTATTCTACATATCATCATGACCACAACTTATGGTTGTCAGCCACCCGGTCGTTGCCCTCAAACACAACTAATCTAAATAGAGGCTGGACGAATTGTGTGGCTACAAGATATTGGAGAAGGTGAGGATGATGATAGAGGGTGAAAAATTGTAAGAAGTATTTAATTATTAATTTTATTTATTTATTATTTATTTAATTACATATTTAATTTTTGTGGATAGTGCAAAATTGTGTTAATTTTGAGTTGCATAATGCAAATTATCATACAAAAATCTCCAAATTGAGTTCATGGACAAACTTAATTTGGTCTAAAGTTGACAGCAATTATGTGGATAATTATTTATCCCTACATAATAAAAGAAAGAGAAAAGGAAAAGGAAAAGGAAAATTACATTGACGTTAATTTACTTATTAAAGAATGTATATAATTAATAATTGTATTAAAGATTATTTGAATAATAACGCATGATAAATTAAGTTATTGTTAATTAAAAAAATTAATTTGATTAAATTTAACTAAGATCAATTACATATTTTTAAAATAAGTTTAATGGAGATTAATCACTAAATTTGATTTCATTTGATTTTCATGAAAAACGTTATGATGACATGATTAACCAAAATCTAATATTAATAATGCAACACTTAATTAACGGTACGTTCGGATGACCAAAAAGGGCCTCAATTAGCCCACAGTTAGCTCTCAATTGGATGACTGTGGGCTTAGATATGTGTTTTTGTGAGACTAAAATTCGGGATGCCCGTGATCATCCATCAGAAATGTGGACCAGACCCATTACTTCGGGTAATTGTAATTTGGCACCTACCCCTCCAGTTAACATTTAATGGCCCAAATTATATTTTCTTCTACCCATTTTGCCCTTTAATTTCAAAGAAATTACAAACAAACCGTGCAAATTTGAACAAAACTCTAAAAATTTCATTTGCCATATACGACTTGTCTCTCTTTCTCCATGTCGTGCTCCTCTTCCCTGTAGAACCCTAAATTTTGGGCAATTGATAATCCATCCCCAATATTGTTTCTTCTTCTACTTTTTGTAGTTTGTCGGCACATAATCACTTGTTTAACATCTTCACTTCTTCATTTGTTTGGATTTGAAGAGCAGAGCAAAGGATTGCGGAGCCAAAAAATTGAGGCTTCCTCCGACGATAGATTTTGTCTTCTTAGCTTCTGTATTTGGATTATATGGGTGTAATTTAACCTCCATTTGGTTATTTTTTCTCCCATTTTTCAGCCAGAACAAAGTGTCTACGAATTTTCTTGAGCTCGGTTGAAAAGGAACTTGTTCTAGCATATTGTTTGTGTATGTGCATCTATAAATGTATATTGTTCGAGAGTTATCTTCATTTGTTCAAATCTCAGATTTTCCCCCAATTTTGTAGCAGGGTTCATCAAGTACTGTTTTCTTCAAAATATTCGTAAGTATTTGGTGAAGTATAAGTTTTAAGGTTCACTTTTATGCAGCAACCGAGATGCTAAGGAATGAGGCATTGTTCGATGTATTATCACATTTTTAGTTAGAGTGTTTATTCATGCTTGGTACTTGAGTAAGGTTCTTTATTTGGGTAGTTTCATAATGTTTGTATGAAAACGGATTTGGATGATTGATAGTGCATTCTATGTTATTATTTTTTGTGTTTACTACAATCCGTGGTTTATGTATTTGGTGTTCTTTACATTCGTGGTTTTAACATTATTGGTACAACTCATTGCATATGGATCCATGAAAACAACTATTGATATAATGTTTTTATCAATTCTTTTGGATTGGCGTTTTTTATATTTGCTTACGTCTATTGCATATCACACTATGAACCAACCCATGCGGTATAGTCTAATCCGTAAGGGGCGCAAGCAAACAAAATATTTATATTATATTACACAGAAAAAGAATATAAGGTGTAAAGATAACACGTGTCTCAATATCACTACATTTGACTTGTTTTGTTGTTTGCTAAATAATGCGGTGGGTTAAAGGATACTCCCTCTGTCCCAATTTATCTGTCGTTTTAGATGTTTTCACACATATTAAGGCACCTACTAAATAGCCTCAATTATAGGGAAAAAATAAATATTATTCCTAAAATACCCTTACACTCTCTCTTTTACTTTCTCTCTTATTCTCTCTCTATCTTTCTCTTTCTATCTCTCTCCGATCACAAATCAAAAGACTCTTCATATCCCTTAATTATTTAAGTAATCTGAATTAGATGGCAGGCTATAGCATGCCTATTTAGAGATAATTTGGCTCCATAAAAAAAGATCAACTATTTAGAGATAATTTGGCTCCACCGAGTCTTCAAAACATATTCAACTCCCTCTTCTAAATCTGCTGCAAATTTCTTCTTAGAATTTTCACCTGACATAGCTTCGAAATCTAAATCAATGGAATCTTGAAAATCCACCAAGTCTTCAACATATTCACCTCTCTCATCAAAACCCATTAGATCTTCAATTTTCATGTTCTTGTCCTTATTTTCATCTTCCATTTGATGAAAATAAATTCAGGTATCTCTATTCCACTAATAAATTTTTGGAGAAGAAAGTTACTTTTCTTGGAGAACTGAAGAATCTGATGAGTTTCATCTCTGGAATATGTTTGGGGATAGAATACGTACAGTCAAGAGAGAGAAAGAAAAAACATCTCTGGAATATGTTTAGGGATAGAATACGTACACTCAAGCGAGAGAAAGAAAAAACATCTCTGGAATATGTTTGGGGATAGAATACGTACAGTCAAGAGAAAGAAAGAAAAAGCAGTACTATTAAAGAGAGAGTTTTTGATGCATTAAATAAGGGCAAAATAGGAAAATATGTATTTAATAGTGCATTGAAATTCTGAAGTGACAAAAAAATTGGGACAAATTTTTTTCTCTAAAACGACAGATAAATTGGGACAGAGGGAGTATTAAATACATTCCTATGAAAGAACGTATAGCCATATTTTTAAGTGTCCTTTCTCATCACAAGAAGGTTCGAATTGTTGGGTCTGATTATCGTCGTTCCGGAGACACCATGTACTAAGATGTTTGCTTACGCTGAATCTAATTTTACTATCTCGACCTGATCCAATAACAATTTGCGATGACGATAGGTGGAGCTATTTTCTGGTGAGTCTACTACTTTTCATTTTAAAAAAAAAGTTCATAATTTGTGCACTTTTAATGGTGTCTGTGACTAGGGTCCCTTGGCCAACATCTGGGTCATCATTTTGTTCAAACCATCGAAGATCAATTGAGGTGGCGGGTGGATGCCCAAAACTTCCAACTTCGTCATAACAAAAAATTTTGCACAAATCAATCCATGTTTCCTCACCATTGATAGCATACGCTTCACAAAAGGTGTTTCCTAAAATGCAAAACATGTTCAAATTATTAATTGAAACTTAACTATTTTGGGAAATTTAAAAGAATTAAAAGTAGTTATACCCTGCGTAGGTGTTTCACAACTTCCAAACCTTTCCCTCCAACATTGTAAGTATCGTCAATCAAATAATAACCCGAAATGTTTCTCAAGTAAGAAAACAAGGCATGTCTACATTTAAGCCGATTGAACTTAGCAACTATCTCCTTCAAAGTAAAAGAACGACTGGAATATATGTTTAAATCATTCCTAGCAACCGTAAGAACGTCACTAAAGCCATAAATAAATATTGCATTTTGAAAGTAAGCCTTAGACAAGAATTTGATGAAGTAATCATTGTTGGATGAAGCTGAGGAATTTCAAGAAAGATTTTGATGATTTCTAAAAGGATCATCAACTAAGTAATGGAAGTTTAGTATGCATTTGCAGGTTAAATCAAGAAGACAAGTAAATTAGAAGATTGAATTTGGTCAGGAAAACAAGTGATCTTAAGCTGAGTACGGAATCAGATAGGTGAATATCAGCAGAATCAAGTCAGATGAGTTCGACTTGAATCAACAATCGACTAAGTGGAAGAGATCAAAAGTCATTCAAACGGTAATAAATGCACTTGGCGTAATAAATGAAGAGCTGAAAGAGTATTTATGGCAAATAATTGTAGGAGTTAATTCAAATTACCTCGTACCAACATGATGCATTTAACGCAACAGACAACTCCGAACATCAGAGTTGCAGTGAACAGTTGCAGGGAACCGTTTAAGGATTTGACTGAAACTCGAGGAAGATCTGAATTTTGTCTCACTTCAACAGATAAAATTCGTTTTGCCGAGTATAAATAAATCTACGATTCAAGAGTTAAGACATCAAAACACAAGAGAGAGAATTCATCGAGCAAATTTCTAAGTCTCAACTCAAGAATAGATCATCAGCTAAGTCATTTGTTCACGAAGCAAAGTTGAAGAAAATTTTTAAACACTTAAAAATCTGAGTGATTTTGTTCAACTTAGTGTTGTGAGAAGTAGATATCCATCTTAATGAGTGATATTATTTCATAGAATAAACTTCTTTGTGATTTCATATTGCGAACTTGTTGTTTGGTCATTTGTTGTAAAAGCACAAGTATTGTACTAGTTACTCTGTGTTCTAGTATAGCCTAAATCTTCATAATTCAGAAGAGTAGATTAAGGGGTATTTTGCCTGATGAACCACTATAAAAAAATTTGTTTACTTACTTACATTTGAAACACATATTTTCGTAAGTTAAGTAATAGTTTTAAAGACAAATCTTTTAAAGAAGAATTTATAAAACAGGGGCAAAAATCTTTTAAGTTAAACTTATTTGAAAACTTGCACCTGCATATCCTTTGCATTCATGTTTAAAGCTCTGAGTTTTGTCTGAACATATAAGTGAATTGGACAAGTAGTATATCTTACGTTGACAAGCTAATTGCTAGATCAGCTAAGTAGTCTCATACGACATATAAGCTTACTCTACTTAAGCAAAGTCAGAGAATTTTTTTAAAGGTATAGGGGTCTATTCAAACCCCTCCTCTAGACCTCATTAGAGCATTGTGACCAACAATCGATTTCTTTGGGCCATCTCTCGGTGTAAAAGAAGTGAGATTGATGACGAGGAGTGCAATTAACCATTAAATGAAAAATTCATAATAGTATATACCCAAATCAGTTGTTGATTTGAAATACAACTCTAGTCTAATATATTTATAGTGGTTGAGTCTTTTGGGCACCTTTTTAATTGCAAATAATTGTCGGGTCATTGTTTCAATTTAGGCTTTTTGATTTATGATGTTGCTTAAAAAATTTATCTAGGTAGCGCAAGGATTTGATTCCATTTGCAAAGATTTTAAGCAGGCTAATTTAGTGTCAATTCTTTTCAACAATAAAGAATAAAATGTCACATTTTTTTATCTACATTCTAGAACTATTCTATTATAGATTCTTCAATTTGCAACATTTGAAGTACATTTTCTTTGACCAATGTGCATCTTTAAACACTTTCCAAATTTGATGGCTTTAGAGTATCAACTTTGGGTTCAACAAGTTCACAATATCATTATCATGTCAAGTAGCTTTAAAGACCTCAATGTTAAATTATAGAAGATAACATTTGATCATCTAAAAAGGCTCTCAAATATGAAAAATATCATAGGATAATACGTAAAACAGTACCCTTATCATTCTTTAATTAAAAAGTATTACAAGAAAATATAATAAAATCTTCACTCATTAATTTGCACTTACATCAAAATAAGCGGATTTATGACCACATGCCATCAACTATCAGAGTTCCATCATAGTATCATATCATCTACTATAGACACAACATTCAAAATAAGCAAATTATGAATTAAAAGTCTAATACTACCACCAACCATCCACTATCAATACCATTAACATAAACAGTAATATAGAACCTAACAAGGGTATTAATAAATTAACAAATGCATATCAGTCAACTTCCCAAAGTCCTCCACCGAGGGGACCATCATGAGATACATCAAGTGCACTGACATCCATCCGCTCAGCTGGACAACTTCATTACCTTCATCTAACAGAATTAGAGGATGTAAACCACTGCCTTCAGCCACGCGCACTACTGCCAACTCATCGTCATCATAATCTTGCATATCTATGGGCCATACTGGGCTTCTAGTGAAGTCATTTTGGAAATTTTCAAACACCTTTAGTATCAAAGATACATTCAAGCTTCAGGTGGAAGGGTTCACCCTTTGTTCTAAACTGCCTAAACAACTCAGGCTCCATCTGGGACATGAAATAAAAAAACATTAAACACATTTTTACAATTTAACAAAAGAATTTATAACTTAAGTTTAGAAATATATATTACCTTCACAGTAACAGCCTTCAAATAGTCTGGATCCATGTGAGATTTGTAATTATCAATGTCATATATGACACCAGGTGTATCCAGAAACTTATTAGATGCCTTGTTCCTATTTCTCAATTGTTTCAACTTCTTCTTGATGGAGTACAAGCTAAAAAATGACGTTCAAACCTAACAGACAAGGTGGATGTAATGCGTTTGCAGGTGCCACTTAGCACATCAACATCTTTCAGGTTCAAGACCTTTACATCTTGATTCAACAAATCAACGAAGTTCCATTTCTCAGCATTTGACCATTTATCATCTAGTGTGATAATATCATTTCGCATACGCCGTGTCATTGGCATGTTGTTATTAAACCTGAATGCCAAAGAATAAAGGAACCAATATTAGTTATGGTTTATTATATAAGAAAATGTATATAATAAAAGACATGCATCAAGACTATATGCTCACTTTAGTTCAGCCAATGTTTCAATTATGTAGAAATGTGAAGAGTATGGTCTGGTTATATAGAAGAGTGGGGATGTACTGATATACCAAGTCTTCGTCATCTGATGTGGCACTCAAATAAACATTATAATATAGAACCATCAATGGCACATGGCAAAAAAGAGTCTCGACGTCGATATGTGTCAAGCAGTCCACATCGATCTGGCATCGATATCGACATCTCGATGTCTAGTAAAATAACCTAGGCTCCACTTCCAATTTGGATCGAATCGAATAGTACGGATCCATATCCAAATTTATGTATCTTGTCATGATCCGACCCAGTAGTTGAAATCTATAACTATAAATACCCCTCTTAATCTTAAATGAAATAACAGGTACGCACAATCTAATCAATAACTATCAACTCTGATCTCATATCTCATATCTCAATACTGACTTAAGCATCGGAAGGTTATCACCGGGTCACACCGGGTCACCACCGGTATTAACTTGACGTAGTCTTCTTTGATTACAGGTTAGGATCCCTTATGCAAAACACCAATTTAAGTCTGAAAGTACACGCGATAACTCTATTTTCACAGAGTTATCATCTACCCATTCAAATAAATCACATATTTGCCCCTGTCAAGCATAGAGAGTAGGTGCTTATACAATTTCAAACATGATATACATAATATCACAGAAATGGGATCATAAAGAATTACGATGACTGAATAAAAATCACATAACAACTACTATTAACATTTCAGGATTTCAACATATATCAATGACAAATACAAACCGATAGATACATACATCATCACATAACTAATATCATAAATAATGACATTGGATTAGGTAAAACGACATAACAGCTCCATTTTAAATTACATGATTTTAATTATTGTCAAATGCAGATATGAAATCCTAAACAATGAATCATTTGAACATTATAGGATTTCAACTGATGAAACCGCATAACAAACTGCTTCTAAATTACAAGATTTCCAAAATTGACAAACTCATATATGAACCCCTAAATAATACAATGTATGAACTTTTATGCTCAATCGTAGGTAAATTAAACACAAATAGAACTATATAACCCAAAAAAACCATATAAAATTGGACTCCACCACACCTAAACTCCCCGCAGCACCACCACACTGGAGAAAACGCCGTCCAGAGTTCATCTTGGTCCAAAATATGTACATTTTCACAATAGATCCACAGTCAGACATTCGTCCACCTACAAATACACCACCTCCTGAATTATTGCTTTTTGATTGGATGTTCTCTATGTCTATGTCAAACAACACTCGTATGTTGGATCTACACAATAAAATAGAGTTGTTAAATGGGCTAAGAAAGATTAAAACGTAATCGGTTCATTTACATGTTTACCTGAAATAGAACATTGCGGTGGTACTCCAATTGCAACGAAAATAGGTGTGAAACGGAAAGAACAAACGAGGGAGAGGACGGCGCCGCAAAGAAAATAAGATATGAAACCCTAGGAGAAGTTTTGGACATGATGGCTCGGAATTAAGGTTGTACTAATTTCATATGATCCAACAACTATTATTCAACTGAGAATCAACGATCAGATCATAGGGTAGGACAAGGGCATATATGTAATTTCTTCGTAATCGGGCAGATCGAACACTTAATTATGTTATTGGGTCGAATCAATCTATACCACACCTAATCACCAGAACATCTCATAAATTCGTTGGCCCAATTAATCTTTGGTCCCAAATTAGCAATTGACCCAATTATTGTTAGAATAGAATATGAAATATCTTAGTTTCCTAAGTATTTCAGATCTCTATTATTGTTGTAATCTCTGTTGTATTTAGACTCCTAATTTAGATTACATTCCTAGTTTATGTTAACTCTTTAGGTTAACTCTCTTGTATAAATATTCACTTTTGTGATAATGAAAAGGTCACGGAATTATATTCTTTCATGGTATCAAGTTTGGTTCGATAGCCAATCCTTCCGCTGCTATTCTCTTCTCTCTCTTCCATCTTCTGTCCACATCGAACACAGGCCTCACGCCAGCTCGATATTCAACAATCGATTCAGCCTCACGCTGAAATTGATCTTCGGCCCTTTCTGTTGTTCTGTTTTTTTCTCGATTTCTTCATCATGAGCGAGAACAAATCCTCTTCCTCCTTTCACCCTGCTCTTGCGGTTTCCAACATTAGATCGCATGTTCCTATCACTCTTGAGATGGAAAACGTCCAATATGCAAATTGGGCG
This sequence comes from Penstemon eatonii, assembly GCA_038501285.1. Classification (NCBI taxonomy): domain Eukaryota; kingdom Viridiplantae; phylum Streptophyta; class Magnoliopsida; order Lamiales; family Plantaginaceae; genus Penstemon; species Penstemon eatonii. The sequence goes on from CM076710.1 coordinate 61,848,965, forward strand.
GAATTATTCAAGGTCCATTGTCGTTCGCACAAGGTTCTACATCACATTATCCCACCGAAATCTAAGGATGGGAAAGCTATTGAACAGGTACCGCTCAAGGATGACGAACAGGAATTATGGGACACATTGGATGCTGCTGTGGTACAGTGGATCTATTCCACTATATCAACCGATCTCTTGAACACCGTTATTGAAGCGGATGTTTCCGCTATGACTTTATGGAATCGCCTTTGTGATTTGTTTCAAGACAATGAAAATTCCCGTGCAGTTGCTCTCGAACACGAATTTAACAACTCTTATTTGCGGGATTTTCCGTCAGTTTCTGCTTATTGTCAACATCTAAAGACTTTATCTGACCAACTCAAGAACGTAGGGGCCCCGGTTACCAATAATCGTCTTGTTCTTCGTATGGCAGGTGGTCTTACACCAGCTTACAAAGGTGTTGCTTCTGTTATTCGGCACATGAAGAAATTACCTCCTTTTTATGAAGTTCGTTCCATGTTAGCCTTGGAAGAAGCTAGCATGAAGGATGCTGTGGCTGGGAATGATGATGCACTGATGGTTATGCGTGATTCGGATGAGACACATGATTCTCGTCCGCCAAATCAAGGTCGTGGTAAGCAATCGAAACAGCGAAACAACAAAAAGCAGGGCGACTCCGGTCAGAAAGGTCCAAACGGTGCCGGTCGTGGTGGCAATCGGTCCGGAAATCAAAACGGCGTCAACTTCTCGGGTGGGCCACAATCTTGGGCTATGCCTCCGTGGTGGACTTGGATGCAGCCGCCATGGGCTACTCCACCATGCCCATATCCGACCCAGTCCTGGACCCGACCGAGTGGACCGCGTCAGCCCGGAATCTTGGGCCCGCGTCCCCACCAGCAGCAGCAGCAGGCGTATGCAGCAGCCTCCGAGTATGCTACGGATATTAATTCTGCTATGCACACTATGTCCCTATCGCAGCCGGATCCTAATTGGTATATGGACACCGGAGCTTCTTCGCATATGACATCCACTCCAGGTAATCTCACGTCTTATTTTAATATGAGCAATAATAATGGTGTTACTGTTGGTAGTGGTCAGTCTATTCCGATTCGGGGTTACGGTCATGCATCTTTACCTTATCCTCATCCACCATTATCTCTCAAACATGTCCTTCACACCCCACATCTTATTAAGAATTTAGTCTCCGTTCGTAAATTTACAACTGATAATCGTGTGTCGGTAGTCTTTGATCCTTTTGGTTTTTCTGTGCATGATTTACAGACAGGGAGCCGTCTCATGAGATGTGATAGTACCAGCTCACTCTACCCAATTACTCCTTCCTGTCCAACTTCGACCACTACATCAAGTGCTTGTCTTGCTTCGACACTTTGGCATGATCGTTTAGGACACCCAGGAGATGCAGTTTTGAATATTCTTAGGCAAAATAAATTGATTGCTTGTAATAGTTCCTCTAAGTCTACTACTTGTCAATCTTGTGTACTTGGAAAACATATTAAATTGCCGTTTATTTCATCCAATTCTACTACTTGTATGCCTTTCGATATTATTCATAGTGATCTTTGGACTTCTCCTACTTTAAGTTCATCTGGCCATCGATATTATGTGCTATTTTTAGATGATTTTTTGAATTTCGTGTGGATATTTCCTATTGCTCAAAAATCCCAAGTTTTCTCTGTTTTTTCGAAATTTCATGCTAATATCAAAAACCAGTTTGAACGAAATATCAAGACCATACAATGTGATAATGGGGGAGAATTTGATAATCATTCTTTTCGGCAATTTTGTGATTCTCATGGAATTTCTTTTCGTTTTTCCTGCCCACATACATCTTCTCAAAACGGGAAGGCCGAGAGAAAAATCAGATCCATTAATAATATCATGCGAACACTTCTCATCCATGCATCATTGCCACCTTCTTTCTGGCACCACGCACTTCAAATGACCACCCATCTCCTAAATATTACTCCAAGTAAATTGCTTGCAAATAAATCATCTCTTCAGGTTCTTTATCATCGTATACCATCGTACTCTCATCTCCGGGTTTTTGGGTGCCTTTGTTATCCCCTTTTTCCCTCTACCACTATTAAAAAATTGCAAGCTCGTTCTACTCCTTGCGTTTTCTTGGGTTATCCCGACAATCATAGAGGATATAAGTGTTATGATTTAACCACTCGTAAAATCATTCTTTGCCGTCATGTGCAATTTGATGAAACATTTTTTCCTTTTGCGAAGGGGAGTAATTCTTCTTCACGAGTCTATGATTTTTTGGGTGATGATGTTTCTCCACATATTTTACACCAACTATCTACCCAACCCAATCCAAATCCGGCCCAACAGCTATCTTCTTCGCAAACTGCGGCCCAACATGGAACTTTCAATTATTAGTAAGGCCAAGCGAACACAATAGCTTATCGAGTCAAGTTCAATCCGAACTTTAAAAATTACTGGACGTAAAATGATGTACAAACTTGTTTGATTTGTGTGACAAATTGATCTCAAGCGAGATTTTATCGAACGTGCTCGAGTCAAGTATGAATAACATGATTTGATTTTCAATCCTATGGGCAAATCCTAATTGAACAATCGCCTTTAAAAAAAAGTTCAACGAGACCGTAGCTAATGATACCTAGGACCCAGAGGTCTTGGATTCAATTTCAAGTAGTATGAGTTTTCTTCTAATTTTATTATTAATATGATTGTTAGTTAATCTTCGACGTAATTTTTTGATTCCGATGTAATAATAGTATATTGTTGGATAAGATATGATTATTTAAAAAAAAAACCAGCTACTCGCCAATCCTCGTGAATGTGACATGAGTTTCAATATGTGATTGTGTGTTTATAGGTGTACATATTTGTGGAGTTAAATAGTTAGTGGCAATATAACTCATGTGATATCATAATATTCAATTTATCTCATGTGATTTAAAACACTTTATTCTTCTGTAATTTTATGAAAGTTTCACACTATCTCTCTGATATTTTTATCTGAGGCACTTTACCTTATTGTGTTATAATAATATGACAGTTTACCCCCGTGTTATAATAAATGTAAAAATTTACCTCCTATGTCATGATAAATATGACAATTTACCCTTTATGTTACAACCACACGTTATATACACAATTTCAATTTCGACAAATGAGTTACACTCTTCAGCCGAATAAGGTAAATTGCTTCCTTAAAATTTATACAAAAAGGTAAAATCCTCTTTTTTAAACCACATGAGTTATATTGACATTAGCTCCAAAAATTTATGTATTTCTCTGAGTGCGTTTATGCGTGAAGTGTGTGTAACAGCATTCGTAACCGAAAAGAGGGATAAATAACATATAGAAGCCAAAAAGAAAGCCCTGAATTTTCTGCAGAAGGTGATAAAGTTTAACCTTTTTCACGGAAATGTATGAGATCACATAGAGGCAAAAACAAAAGAACAAACAAGATGAAGTAGCAATAATTGAATGATAAAAAGGAAAAAAGCAGGATTGGAATCTTCTCTGCAACATCTCACATTTTTCACCGCTTTGATTTTACCAATCTTATCCATCTTTAAATTCCTACTCCTAGATTTTATTTGAAAAATTTAAGAATTCATACTCTCCCATATATCAATATATTTGATTTGATATATATCATAATTTAATATCGAATAAGAATTTTGTACTACGTACTATTAAATTTTGGGCAAAAAATGTCACGTGGCGTTAATCATCCTCGGTTATCTCGTTTAGTAAAGTTATTATTATTTTTATATGTTGCGACAAATTTTTTCCCCAAAACTAGACTTAATTTTTTTAAAATGAACATTTTTCTTCAAAATATGATCTCATTACATGGAAAAATTATTTGGTGTACCCGTTGTATGGATGACATGGTAGACACGTGGAGAAGATTAAATTAAATTCCTAAATTTAAGGGAAAATCGGCTCCATAATCCCACCTCCACCAAATTTCAACCCTTTGGTGCACCACGTCATCTATGCAACGATTGTACTCCATTACGTGACACCAGACACATCATTAATTGTCAATTATTACTTTAAACGCCATAAATGTAAAATAATTTAAAACTTTCATATTTAAGTCTTATTTTAATTCTTTTTCAAAACTAAAGGAAACAACAATAAAGGGTTGGAAAGAGTAATAGTAATTATTTAGAAAAAATGCGAAATTAATACAGAAGACCATACCATGAAGTAAAAGATTGTGCTGTAAAAAGTAAAAGAACCAAATCTCAAAAATCTAATTACCATGAAATGAAAATGAAATTGGAGTACTCTTTTGCCGCCATGGAGAAGTATTGAAATCCAGCAAGTTACCATGCATGTTTTCCCACAGCTTTTCTTGAACTTAATTTCCATATATATATATATATATATATATATGTATATATTTATATTGAACAAAATTCATGTATAACAAATAAAGTTCAAGAAAGCTGTGGAAGAACATGAAAGGACTCGTATATAAGATAATGTCAATTGGTTTCATGATTTTCTTGAACTTGTTATATATATATATATATATATATATAAATATTATAGGGAAATGGGAATTTTTGAGTATATAGCGAGGAAGAAGAAATGAAGTTAATTGGAATGGACCACAATATGACAATGTGAGTGTGTGTGTATTACATCTATGAGCAGCTTTATAGAGGAAGAGAGGAAACAAAGTAGGGTTCATTTCACAAACAAGCCCAATTTTCACCACATGTAGCCTGCTTTAATTCAAGTGCGCTATATAGTTGTGGGGTACAAATATATATATACACACATATATATATATATATACACACACACATATATATATATATATATATATATATATATATATATATATATATATATATCAAGCTAATTAAATTTATACATCTTTATTTCATATATATATATTTATATATACAGTATAAGAAAAATGAATTTCAGTGACAAAATATTAAGTGACATTATTAAAATTGTCACTTTTTGTATATAATTAGTGACAAAAATATTAGTTTTGTCACAATAACAATAGTGACAAGTGCAATAATGACAAAATATATTTTTAAGTTGTCACTAATGATTATTAATGACAAGTCTATGGAACTTAAATTATCACTGTTGACAATTAGTGATACCCTTTCAGTGACAACTTTTTAGTTGTCACTTTTGGGGTATCACTAATTGTCAACAGTGATAACTTTTTCACATTTATTGTCACTAGTGTGTCTATATACATCATCTTAGTGACAATATTTAAGTTTTTGTCACTTTGTAATTTACTATTTTGTAACTAAAATTTAATCTTTTTTTTTTGTAGTGATATTAATATAGTAGTTAATTTCAATTTACCCAATGTGAAATGCACAATATTCAATTTACATGTTTATGATTTTAAAAACAGCACTTTACCCATTTGAAAATTTTAAAGAAGCAATTTACCTCATTCAAACGAAGAGCGTAACTTATTTGTCAAAATTGAGAGTGGACATTAAAATCATTTTGTAACACAAGGAGGTAAATTGTCACATTTATCATAACACATGGGTGTAATTGCTATATTTAGCATAACACATGCGGCGTAAATTGTCATATTATCATAACATATACACATGGGTAAATATCACATATAAAAATATGAGAGAAGTTATGTGAAACTTTTATAAGATTAAAAGGGATAATGCTATCTTTCAAATCATGAGAAGGTAAATTGAACATTATGAATATCACATGGGTAAATTGACATTTACTCTATTAAAATATAAATTTATATTTCCATGAATCATGTGACTGAATTTATAACGTAAATTTTCATGTAATTAATGTTTATGATGCCCTCGGAGGAATTATGTAAGTTATAAAGACATGGATACCTTGTGAAACCATAACTAAAATATTTATATTATGTAACAAAATAATATACAATTATTAATTTATATGTAAAATTTGAATACCCTTTTGATATCAAAATCAATATATTTATATTATATAACAATTTAGTGTATATTTTCCGCAAGAGAGGAGATGAAATATTGGAGAGGAACCGGTCGGTAATAGAAATTGCTTCTACCAATAGGTGATTGGTCTAGTGGAAGGGACCAGTTACTCTAAAGTAGTGGACTCCGGTTCGAATCCCTGGTGGAGAGGTTCCCACTTTATGTGCTTGACGCGCCTCGAAAGGAATTAAACCCTTGAAAAAAAAAAAATAGAAATTGCTTCTTTCTTTTCTTTTCTATAATATTATATTTTTGTTTATAAATCATTTGGCAAAAGTGACAATTTGAAAGGGGGAAATTTGGTAAAACTATCCCATCCCCAACACACATGCCAACATGCATGTGGGCATGATATATCTCCCACTAATTTATTCGGTGTAAAAGGTATGGGAGGATTATGGTCCCCAATTTTTGTGGTTTTTTTGGTGCATCATTGACACTAATATATATTATCTTTGGCAAATTAATTAATTGTGAGTATAGATATTTTTAAGATTCATTCTTTTGCATCATTATTTTGGATCATATGAAATTATTATCTATGTGCATGTGCATAAATTACTTTTTGTCCTAAGTCCGGACTAAATAAGAAGGTGACAAGTCGGAACTCGTGCTTTAGCATTTCTTTACGAATAAAAATAATGTGAAGTTAATTTGAATTGGCCCTTCTCTGGAAAATGAGTTAGCACAAAATTTTCATATATATGTGTCCCATATATATAAATCTTTATTATATATTAGTGTTCATGCAAAATGATAAATGTTCTAAGTTTTTAAGATTCAACAAGGTAAATCTGCATACACATTCATCGATATTGTAACATTAAATGAACAGTCTAGAGAACAAATCAATAGCTTCGTAATTTGGTAAGCTCAAGTTTAAATTCTCCCCCAGAAAGTTGTCGATTTACTATGTCAATATATAGCACGAAAAAGATTATTGTTGGGATCGCAACATGGGAGGTAAAATGTCACATTTATAATAATACAAGGGGATAAATTGTACAGGCCGGGGTAACCTGTCACATTTTTCATTACACAGGGGGTAATGTGTAATATTTATCATAACACAGAGATTAAAGTGCTACATATAAAAAGAGTATTTTTGTCAATGAATTACATGGGATAAAATGTCCTTTTTCAAATCATAGGAAGATAAACAGAACATATGCAAATCAGGGGAGTAAATTGACATTAACCGAAGTAAGTTGGAATTTTGGTTGGAGAAACCGTGGTTGTAGTATTTATAAATAAAAAAAATTCTAAATTCTATAAAAAGAAAATAGATTTTTTTTCAAAATAGGATAAAAAATGTTTTGTTCAATTTATTAGCACAACATTCATTTTATTGTTCCTCGTCAAATTCATCCTCTAGGTTGACTCATTTTTCTGTTTGTCTCGGTAAAAAAAAAAAAAAAAAAAAAAAAAAAAAAAAAAAAAAAATATTTAAATTGATATGAATATCCAAGTCAAGAGTTTTGTAACTCATGTCTTGAAGAACACATTAAAGTAACCCTATGAAGAGAGTAACTCATATATTGCAAGATCATGATGTAATTATTAAATGAGCATTTTGGTTTTTGAATTACTTACTTGTTCCAAAAGGTGAAATTGCTCACTCCGGGCGCCCCTCACCCCCTGCCCGACGGGATTGTGAGAGGAGGTAAATCATGGTGACTCAACCGGCAACATAGGCTGAGAATCTATAAATAAGAGACCATGTAATGTGTAACATGCAATTAGATGAATAAGAAAGAAATTTAATTTTTTTTTTTTTTTAAAAAAATACACTCTCCACCCTACTCTACTTTCTTCATTTTAATGTTTATTTGCTCTTTTAGATTATCATTTAAATTAATTTTTTAATATGTTATCAACATTACTTTAGCTCAAAGTTTTTCATCCAACTCAAGTATTCTTGTCGTTTTTCATCTAAGCTAAAACAAGGCCGATCCTGAGCGTAAGCTGCGTATGCGCCTGCTTAGGGCCACCGATTCAAGAGGGCCTCCAATTTTTTTATTATTATATATTAATATATATTACTATATATTTTAAAAAAATTATGGAGAAGTAGGCTAATAATGTTGCATAAGATGCTGATTTTCGAATCAATGTTGTGAAAAAAGAATTAGAATTAATGAATTATGTAGAAATCAAAGCTTGTAGCATATTAATGGAGAAAGTTGCACAAGGCAATTGAGGAAGAAGAAGAAGTGTTATATGGGCCTAAATTCTATTATTCTTGATTGGACTTGTTGGTGGAGTAAAAGTCGACTGGGCCTTGTTAAATTTATTTTAAATTGACTAGGTTAATGGAAAAAACACACACTTGAGACATTAGCTGATTAGCCGTGCACAAATTTGTATTGGAAACAAATTATATGAAAAATTGACAACAAACAAATAATTGCAAAAAAGTATAGGGATAAATCTAAGCAAACAAATTGCAAAACTCTAATTGCAAAAATTGATTAAGTCTTATCTCCGATCAACCATGTCACATGAGATGTTGAATGTGCTGGCCATGTTGTTGATTGAAAATAATATAGTAAAGAAGATTGATTATGCAAGCATAATTAGTGATTTTGCTTCAGAAAATGCTAGGAGAGTAATATTTAAGTAATAATATTTTATTAAGAGTTTAATTGCTTATGTTGTATTCACGAATGCGCAATTTTCTTATTTAATAAAATTATGTCTCGTATTATCAATGTATTTTACAAAGCAAATTTAATTTATATGAAAATTAGGATCACAAATTTAAAGTTGGCTTAGGACCACTGAAAATTCAAGACCGGCCTGAGCTAATATATTTGTTCTTGTTGTTGGAACCTTATGGGCTACCATTGATTGGAATGCCTAATAATAGAATTAAATAATTAGTTGATTAAGTGATAATATTTAAGGCTTATTTGTAATCACTTCTTTTAGCCCAATATATATAGAGGCCAGGTCCTTTCTCCTGTCTAACTTTTCTGGTAAGCTGACCCATTGTGGTTGTCGCTTTAGTACACTTACGACTAAGGAGAAGAAGACTCTAGCGTATCGATCTTCGTTAATCATGTGGATTTAAAATTTGATAAAATGTTATATATATATATATATATATATATATATATATATATATATATATATATATATATATAATGCATAGTCCTATATCATCTCGTATTAAATTGTGCCTAAATTTGCAGTGTCTCCATGTGATTGTTCATGATAAATTTTTAATCATCTTCTTTTGCTGTAAAGATGATATTCAAAATTTCGTTCATGTTATAAAATAGACTATATATTAAATAAATTCAATACGACCGACTGCTGCATAAAATGAGAGCAAGCTAAGAAAGCCTATTTCTAAATCAATTGCATGTATGAGGATTGATTTATTTGATGGCACAAATTTGGTTTTCCTATTTAATCATTATGCTCTTGATATGAATGAAGTACTTGCCAAAACCTTGTTCTGCATGTATAAGGTCTCTTTCGGTTTTCTTAATACAATCCAAGGGTGATGCCAAATTTTTTAAATTCCTTAATTATGTTCATATTTAATTTTAGCATCAAGAAAAACCCAATCTTGACTCGGTCGAAACAAATTTAAAATTATGCGTGTATTTGTTGTTTTTGGAATGAATTAGCACATGATCATCAGAATAGTTGGGGAAGGGAAAAAAAAGGTAAATTACGAATACTTCCTCAGGTAAGGTAAGGCCTAATTATAAAAATTCTCCTCGCATATTGGGTATTACAAAAATTTCCCTCGGGTTTGTTACCTTCTTACAATTAACCCCTTGTCCCTAAAATGTTCCAATTTTATCCTTGGTAGTTATTTGTAATGTTTATAATATGTTATAAATTTTAAAATTTGTGAGTTAATTGTTATATCTTGTAAATTATAAAAATAATAATTATATATTTACCACCAAAATAATTGATATAATTTATAATTTTCCGTAAATTTCAATAAATATTTCAATTTATTATACACTATAAATTTTAATAAATTAAGATATCCTATTTATAATACAATATTAATTTATTAAATTTACTAATTTATAAAATAAATTCATTTAACTAATGTATAAACAATTCATATTTATAAAATATATTATTAAAATTCTATATAATTTAATATTTTACAATTTAAATTGCTAATAAATGTATAAATACCTTATTTTTGCAATTTTTATTAAAACTTATGGGCAATTATAAATTTTATCAATTATTCTGGTAGTGAATATATAATTATCTCTTTCTAATTTATAAGATATACTAATTAGATCCCAAGTTTTAACATTTATAAGACATTACAAACAATACAAATAACACATAAGGGCAAAATTGAAATATTTTAGAGGTAAGGGGTTAATTGTAAAAAGGTGACAAACCTGAGGGCAATTTTTATAATTTCCAATACGCGAGGATGATTTTTGTAATTAAGCCTTACCTGAGGGTTTATTCATAATTTACACAAAAAAAATATTGGCTATTTGAGCTATTTCTTTATTGTACTTCAGTGAACTTCAAGCAAGCCAAAACCTCTCAAAGTCCCTATCTTTTGACACTTATATTTTGCACTTTTAGAGTTTGTATTTATCTCGTTGTCCTAATACACTACTAGAAATAATTAAAATTTCCACCGAAATTCCCACCGATATTAGCCAAAATCGGTAGGAATGAAAAAATTCCCACCCAAAAAAATGGTCGAAAAAGTCGGGTCGGAATCGGATTTCCACCGAAATTTCAACCGATAATTTTCCCACCGAAATTTCGACCGACAATTTCGGTGGAAAAATAAATTCCCACCGAGCGCATATTCGGTGGGAATATAATTATTCCCACCGATGACGATTCGGTGGGAATTTATATATATTCAATTTTTTTTAAATTTTTTGAAAATAATTTTTTTTAATTTTGAAAAATAATTTTATTTTCAAAATTGTAATATACATGAATTCCCGACAATATAAATTTACATTAACATCCATCTACTCGTAACAAAATATTCAATTCTTACAAACTTAAATAATCAATCCTTGCAAAACCTAACAATTCTTACAAACTTAAATAATCAATCCTTGCAAAACCTAAATATTCAATTCTTACAAGCCATAAATATTCATAATCATCCTACAAACATTAAATATTGTCTAATATAATTATACTATATATCTTGTGTTTCAGACACATCTTCCGAGTTTGGCATTTGAGAAGGTCTCGGCGGGGGCGGTTGTTGAGCTTGAGCAGCAGGATTAAAAAACACAGGAAAAGTGTTTGGTTGAATAATATCGGGGAAGTGGCGATATATATCTGACTGCGTAAGATTAGACATGTTAACAAACGGTGCAGGTTGAGACGGGCCAGCCTGATGGTGGAAGGGTTCGTTGACCATGAAACTGTGACCGGATTGTGAAGGTTAACCGGTCCGATTTTGCGTAGCAAGGTTCAACATCATCCTATACTACTCCAGCTTGGCTTGGTGTCTTGACTGGATTGTTTCTATCTCCGCACACATATGCTCACGAATTGTTTCTGACTGGATTGTTTGCATCTCCGCACGCATCTCCTCACGCATTGTTGCCATTCGAGATTCTACAACTCTTTCAACGGTCTGTGGCAAAAGTTGTGGATCACTGTAATTGTTTTGCGTTCGTCCGATACGTGAAGGACGTACAATTTTCGCCCGACCTGACAGCCCGAGTACAGCCCCCTTCTTCGAAACTCCTTGTGTCTGTGCCCATACCTGAAATATCAACAATCTAACAATGTAAAATTTCAACCCAACACAACAATCACAACAACCTAACAAGACCAAAATTACGACAATGATTGTGGGAGTTCAACTCTACCCAATTAAAGATACTAGCGTTTCTCAACTAAGCTCATGTTTAATGCTATAAAGTGTAAATCACAACAACATAACATTATTTACTATACATAAAGACATTTACTACATAAAGACAACAATATAACATTTACTATACAAAATACCAAATTTGATTTGGAACCGAAAGATCATACCTGCATTTGAACTTCTGGAGGCGGGATAATAGGTTCTTCTCCTTCCTCGTTTATTGTATGAGGGGCTATGTTTTCCAAATAGTTATCCTGTACATAAAGACAATTCGTTAAGCCTACGTGTGTGTGTGTGTATATATATATATATAAGTGTTTGATTGAAAAAATGATTTAAATTGTGCAACTTACATATGCATCATGTGTCGCCTGAGAAGTCCATTCAATATTCCCCTGTTGATCTTTTCTTGTGTACATCTTCAAAAAAACTTCGTCTACCGTTGGTTCACGATGCAATTCATCTGGCTGGAATTGGGGCCAAATAAAAAAGGACAGAAATAAAAGTAATGGTCAAGTTTAACAGACATCCACTACTATCAACTTGCACAAAGAACTTAGTTTCATGGTCCTCACCAAAATGTCATTTTCATCTTGATATTCAACAAGCATTATATTATTAAAAAATGACTTTTAAGAAATTGGGATGTCATTCTCAGTTCTCAGAAAATCTTCTATATACTAATAATTTTTATTAAACCAAACACTATAAGGATCGTTGACATGAATAGTAATCCCATGCAAATTTTGTCTGCATGCTACTAGATTGTATAAACAACCCTATACTTTTATGATTTTATTAAAAAAATAGTCCTGCAATATCACAAATTTAAATTTTAGGAGCTAAGCGCAACTATTTATAAACTGTTATAAGGCGTAAACTATTTATAAACTTATAGCGCCACTTCCCCGATATTATTAAACCAAACACTTTTCCTATGTCTTTTAATCCTGCTGCTCAAGCTCGATCATCAACCGCCCCCGCCGAGACCTTCTCAAATGCCAAACTCGGACGATGTGTCTGAAACACAAGACATGCAGTATAATTATTTATTAGACAATATTTAATGTTTGTAGGATGATTATGTGTTTGTAGGATGATTATGTGTTTGTAGAATTGAATATTATGGTTTGTAAGAATTGAATATTTTGTTATGAGTAGATGGACCTTTATGTAAATTCATATTGTTGAGAATTCATACATATTACAAATTTAAAAAAAAATATTTTCGAAAATTAAAAAAAAAATTATTTTCAGAAATAAAAAAAATTGAATATATATGAATTCCCACCGAATTATTTTCGGTGGGAAATAATAAATTTCCATCGAAATTGAATCGATTCCCACCGGAATATATATATTCCCACCGGTTTTGAAATCGGTGGGATTCTATTTTCCCACCGAATATTTCGGTGGAAAAACTGTCGGTCAGAATTTCGGTGGGAATCCAATTCCGACCCGACTTTTTGTCACCGATTTTTCCAATGGGAATTTCGGTGGGAATTTTAATTAATTCTAGTAGTGTATGAAGCGAACATGGATCCAGAGTCGCTATCTTGACTAAATAGCAAGCGTCCAGAGTGATCCTATCCATTAAAAATTTGTATTCGAAATATATTATATTTTATTAATATAATTTGTATTTAAACAAAAATAAAAATAAAAAATATTTATCTCAACAAAAAAGTCTAAAATCTTTACACCTATCTTTGAGAAAAGAAAAGAAAATTTGACTCTATTTATAAGATAAAATAAAAAATAAATGCATTAAAATATGAAATATTAATAATTTGGCCCAATGGTCAACTGGGTCATATTTATTACATGTCTTCTCTTTTAAAGGAAAACAAAGAAGCCCTAAAAATCACATCTATTCTTATCTACAAACGCTGTTTTTTCCCTAAACTATCTTTCTTTCTTCATTTTTGTTGTTCTTTAATCTTTCTCCAATTTTTCCTTTCTCCTTATACTATGTTTTGCTCCATGTTCTAAATAATCCACCATTTTTATACTATTACCCATCATATTTCTTTCTACATTTCTTTTTTCAGGAGTTCATATGAAACAAGTTGGTGATTCATGACACTCGAACTTGCAAACGGAATGAAGAAAATAAGATAAACGGATTAGGATTTTTTATCCGAATCCCGGATATCCATCGAATTTAAAGCTGGTTGATGGTTTGTAGAATCCGATCAATTATAGACTCGAATTCAAATAGAAGAATTTAAAATCGGACTCAGACTTGAATCAACCTAGATTCGCTTTGAGTCCGACCCATTGACAACCCTGGATGCATATACATACATCTCCGAACAGTTTTAAGTTGGACCAAACAACGCACTTACTTATAGTCAATTTATAGGTTGAATTTATTTCAACATGCTAAAATTATTTATCTATATAAATTGTGTTCTATTATACTTACGAACCAAACAAAGAGGATGTGTTTTGATCAATTAATGTGATGAAAGGCTACTTTTATTATATATTATTCTTTAATTGTGATATTTTTGATTTGATTGGTCTAGTGGAAGAAATTAGTCACTACAAAGTAGCAGATTCAGGTTCGGATCCCTGTTGGGAGAGGGACCCACATTAATGTGTCCAACCCGCCTCGAAAGAGATTAAATCCTTGGGAAACCAAAAAAAATATATAGTTCACAATGATGAGAAAATAATTATGTACTTCTTTATGTAAAAAAATAAAATAATAAATGGAGTATTACATTGATTGTTAAACACTTAAACTAATGAATTTTATTCCAATTCAAATATATAAATGTAGTCCTATTAAATGTTAAATAAGAGTTCAAAAATAAATAAGAATAACAAAAAAAATCTCTAAATTTTAGAAAATAAAAAATACCTGATTTTTTTTAAAATGAATCATTGGTTCATCAGTTTTACTGGTTCAAACTGATTAAATGGGGTAAATCGGACCAGACTAAAGACCAGTTAGCGATTAAACCAAGTGAACCAATCCGTTCGATTTTAAAAACACTTATTAATACCATATCGAGTACTGCAAAATTAATTGTTGATTCAGGAAGAACTATTATATTATTATCTGAACGGATAAAATTTAGGGATAAAATTTATTATATATGATGCACAAATCTTTAGTAAGTATGGAAGAAATTTATTAATTTTTAAAGATACCCAACCAAATGGGCGAGCTTAAAAATGAGAAATATATTGAATATTTATATCATAATTGTTATGTCAAGAAAAAAATGTGAAAAATCATTAAGAATTCACATGAATATTCTTAAAGAACATGAAGATTTTTCGATTCAAATGATTTTTTTGTGCTGTTTGTTCTCAATCTTAATTGATTACTCTTTCATTTTCAATTAAAACTAGGTTAGAATCTCCAGTATTTTTTAAACACGTTCAAGGGAATTTTTTTTTTTAATATGGCCTTACAAAAGTATTTTCCTAAATGTCTTCAATGGCAAACTATTTCCGTAAATGTGCCTTTTGCTAAAAATCGCAGTTAGCAACATCGATTCTTTTAAAAAATTGCAGTTGCTAACTGCGATTTTACTTAATTTTCGAAATTTCGGAAAATTGAAAAAAGAAAATTTAACAAAAAAACGTAGTTGCTTACTACGATATTTATTAATTATCAGTAATTTGGTTAAGGAAGAGGTAATTAATCACTAAAAGAAACGCAGTTTAGCAACTGCGATTTAGAGAAAAATTGCAATTGCTAACTACAACTTTTTCAAAAGAATTGCAATTAGCAACTGCGAATCCTGAAGCCCTAATTTATCAGCAATTTATGAAAGAATCTTCGTTTCCATCACACATCGACTCTTTCTCTGAAAAATTCCACCAGACCCCTAAATGGATCCTTCAAAAATTGCTTTCCTAGAGTGAATTAATTTGGCTCAGCCGAGGCTACTATTTTATACCCCGAAAGTCAAAGCTACCAGTCTCTCAGCCAGCTGCTACGCCAAGTTTTCGAGACTATTCAACTCTTACAACTTCAACTAGGCGAAAATACTGCTACCGACTTCATTTCCTCCCCCTTTTCTAAGCTCCGGCTTTCATAAATTTTCTTTCTCTCCGCAACTCTAATTGTGTCGTTTAGAGTTCTTCGTTCAATACTTTATGCGATGGCATCAGGTCAATTTAATTTCTTCTCCTTTTAAGTTTGTTTATATATTTGATTTTCTAGTCAACTTCTTCATTCAATTTAATTTGCTTACAAAACATATATCCAATTTTTTTTGCTAAATTTGAATTCCGTACCTTTAATTGATTCAATTTGTCTATGCTTCATAATTTCGTTTCAATCGGATATACGATTTAATTTGTTATAATCGAAAATTCATATCTTTCACTAGCTTTTACCTGCTAAGTGTTTGTAGAAATTAGTCAATATATGGTTTAGTGAAGGAGTTTTGTTAAGGAAAATTGTAACTAGTGAAATTTGGTTTCCATTTTAGCAATCTAATATTAACTCTAATAAGATGCTTCCACACTCAATCTAATATAACATCTTCAACAGTGGTCAAAAGATATCCTAATACATGTGAATTTTCTAGAAGCATATATGTTCAGTTAATATCAACCAGTTTGAATTGTTGAGCAATATATAGATATGTGAATAGTAGTAGTAGAAGTAGTACATTTGAATCGTATAGTTTTCTTTTAAGCCCATCTCCAACAAATCTCTTAAATTTCAACAACAAGTCCAATTGCTATATCATTTCATACATTTCATCCCATTTGATCTCTCAATTTAACATATTTCAATTTCCTTTTTTTTATATTCATTTATATTTCGACATCTTAATGGTTTCTCATTTTAACCCTTTTAATATTGATTATGATGATTTATTGGAAGAGCCAAGTAATTACCATCATTTGCTAGTTGCGGCTATGGCTGTAGAAGAAAAAGAAAATGCTACGCAAAGAACACAACCACGTCGGGGTGGATCTACACTTGGTCATATGGTTCGTCACTAGGATAGAGCGGGCGGTCACGGGAAAATATGGAGAGATAATTTTGCCTCAGAAGCGACGTATTGTGGAACAATATTTCGTAGGAGGTATCGAATGAGGCACAAATTATTTCTTCGAATTCAGTGTGCCGTTGATGCTCATGATCCTTACTTTACTCAAAAAATGAATGTTGTCGGATCTCTCGGCTTGTCATCTCTTCAAAAGATGACATCGACAATGAGGACGCTTGCATATGGAAGTTGCGATGACTCTAATGATGAATAAATCTGAATCAGAGATAGCACTTCCATTGAATCGCTTCGGAGGTTTGTGAATGCAGTGAATGAAGTTTTTGGTGACCAATATAGAAGGTCACCAAGTCAAGAGGACATATGTATGTTGCTAGCAATTAATAAACGACGTGGCTTCCTTGGAATATTAGGAAGCATCGATTGAATGCACTGAAAATGGAAAAATTGTTCGACTATGTGGCAAGGTATGTTCCAGGGACACGTCCCAAAACCAACAATTATTCTTGAAGCAGTGGCTTCTATGACCTGTGGATATGGTATTAACTCTTTGGGTTGCTAGGGTCACTGAATGACATTAATGTGCTAGGTCGTTCTCCAATATTCAATGAATTAGTTGATGGACGTGCACCTCCAGTCAATGAGAATGATTACGCAATGGGATATTACTTGGCTGGTGGAATATATCACACGTGGTCAACTTTAGTGTAAATAATTCCTTTTCCGCGAGGGAAAAAAGAAAAAATATTTTGCAAAAGCTCAAGAGGCAGCGAGAAAAGATGTAGAACGAGGTTTTGGGGTTCTACAAGAGCATTTTGCAATTGTTGGAGGACCGGCACATTTCTAGGATAGAGATACTCTTGCAAGCATTATGAATGTGCGTGTCATACTGCATGATATGATTGTTGAGGATAAAATCGAATTGGGTCCTATAGAGTATCAACAATTAAAAAGACCCGAACAGGTTACTATAGAAGACATATCACGAGAGTCCACTAATGACTTCAAAGAGTTTTATCAAATCCACGACCATATCAGAAATAGACAAAATCATTCTCAGCTGCAATCAGATCTCGTTGACCACTTGTGACAGATATATGGAAGTCGATAGGAGTTGGGATTTAAATTTTATGTCTTATGTTTTACATTAGAGTTGTTGTTTGTTTTATTACTTAAGTTGCATTTCAAATTTGTTATTTTTATATTACTTGTATTTTCTTTTGAACTATTAAGTGTTATTAAACTAAAATTGCAATATTACTTCAATATTTAATTGCCATAAATTATAATAATTAACTAACAAACTATGACCTTCTTCTTATTAAAATCTCATTTTTTAGATCTCTAAGACACTCTGCTTCTTCTTTTTTTCATGCCGCTAGTGTCGGTCATTAATATATTGAAGTCAGACTTTTGTTGCTCGATTCTCATGTGTTCCTTTTGAATCTGAAATATTTATCATATCTTTCTTTTTTAAGTTCTTCAGCATTTGCATAGTCCGTCGAAACTTTTTAAAAAAGAAAGATACGATACAATATTTCAAATTAAAATCGAGGCGATGGAACTTTGTGTCGCTCCAACTCTCTCTTTTTCTTTACAGTTTTTCTTTATTTCTTTGGCCGCTTTTCGACCAATTGACCTCCTCTCGAAATCATCGGACTTAGAGTTCTCATCTCCAAGGTTGACCATCGTAAAATCAAAGGTTGCAGGTGAAGAACGAGGACTTGAGCCAATTTTCTTTTTTGATGATTTGTTGGGGTGTTGAGTTGTTCTGAGCAAGTTCCATTTTGGATTGTACTTGATTACGTTCCAGCAATGATCCAAAACAAAATGTCTTTTTTTTGCTCGATGAAACATTTCTTTGGCATGCAATACCTGTAATAGAAGCAAAAAAAATGTGTACTCATTATGCGTAAAAGTTTATATTCCAACAAATAAAAGAAGTTAGTATTATACCTTGTCTGCTTCTGTGATGCCGCTCTTTTGTAAATTGTTAACTTGGGAATAACATTCAAAATATTTGTCACAGTCACCATTGATATGATGTCAACGACTTGCAAGAGCATCTTGAGAGAGTTCGCTCTCTTCCAAACTACACTTTTTTTACCGTTTCTTCTTATCGCATGTAAACTCATTTTGAGGTACCCGAAAGTGATAAGAGGACCCTCTTCATTGGAAAATTTTTTTGCCGCAATTTCGAGTGTTCACAGTTTCTTCTGTGTTCAATTCTATGTTTGTGGTGCTTCCTCGACATTTGAAACCCGTGTTCGACGGTGTTTCATTGAAGTTCAAATCCGTTAGACTTGATTCTTGTGGATGTTGGTGCGGATAGTCATCTCCAAACAAAGTTCGTTGGATGGATTCTCCATGGGATGGAAACATGATTTCTAGAACCCGTCACGATTTTGATCCATCTGCAAAAATGTATAAATATTAAAATTGTAAACATAATACTATTATTAGTTCAAACACAAGAAATACTAATGCTGCCAAAAAAAGAAGAAAAAAAAAAGGCCGTGTTTGGCTTCTTTTTTTTAATTCACTTGAAAATTAGATTTCATGTTAATGCAGAAAAACGGCCGCTCAAATGCGACCTTAAGCAAAAAAATCTAAAGGTCGTGTTTGGCTGTTTTTTTGCATTAACCTGAAAATCAAATTTCAGATTAATGAGAAAAAAAATTCCGAAATGCGATTCTTAAAAAAGTTTAAAGGAAAAACAACTTTAATAAACGATCAAAATATAATAAAAAACAACTTTACAAATATAAGAGTTTTGATTTTGATAACATTAAGCAGCCCTAAAATCATTCATGCAAAAAAAAGCCCTAAAATCAGTTTTGAATAGGTTTCGTGAAGAAAAAAAAAAATCTAAGTGGCGGCTCTCGGATCATAAATTAAATTGGAATTTAATTTGTGGATTAATTAATTAGAAGGGATTTTAATTAAATGGACTTAGAGTCTGATTTAATTAAATGGGAGATTAAGTTAATTAATTGGGCTATCTAATTGGGAGATTAAATAAAGCCTGGTCAAATTAATTAACTGGACCATGAATTAATTAGAAGACTTGGTCTTCTAATTAAAGAGGACCATGGCCCATGTAGGAGAGAAGAGTCCTAGTCCTAGAAGGACTAGTTTAGGGAGATAACAATAAGTAGCCTACTTGTAGTTATTTTTCACACAACTCAACAAGCAAAAATTGAGCAAGGGCAAAAAATTTCTCTCCCTCTCCCAAGCATAAGTCGACCGAACCCTGTTCTTCCTTTGGAAGAATTTTTCGTTTTCGATTCTGTTCCAAGATCGTTCCTAAATCCTAGATCATAATATATCTTGTGTTCTAACTGATCAAGATTTATTATTTTCGTGTAATTGTGGTGTATCAACCCGTAGAGGCGCAACACGTGGGGCGCTACCGCAGAGCTTGGGTCGATTTTGCTGAGGAGAAATTCAGAGTCCGTTTTGCTAGCTAAGGATTTGCAAGGAGATAGGTATAACTGCAACTGTTTATACTATCGTTTTATTTATGTTCATATATATACAATTAGAGTAGTATCCTGGCAAGATTCCGTAAGAGGTCCTAAATTTTTTTATATTCCGCTGTGCCTAGGGCTGTTTATCTTACCGAATCACAACAGTGGTATCAGAGCCAGCTCTAGGCTTTGTATATATATGAATTTGCAAATTCTGTGATTTAAATCACATGTTTGATTTATGTGGCTAGTTCTTTAACTTTGCATGTTTTAGAACATAGATCTGTTAACTTAGAGTTAATGTAAAATTTTGATTCGAAATTTTATCATGTTAATTTTTATTTTGGATTGAGATTTAATTAATTGGATCTGTTTAATTAAATCAAAAGTAATCGAAACACAAATAAATTTTTTTGGATCCAACCGTGGTGGCACGCGGCGGTGCGCGACAACGCACCGCGGCTAGGAGGCCACCGCGAGCTGCTGGCCACAGCATCGTGCGAGCAGCACACTGGCTGCGCGTGCGGCACACGACAGCAGCCCACGGGCTGTCTGCCGCATGCTGTCACGCACAGCCGCGCGCCGCCGTGCTCTGCTACGCGCAGCCGCGGCTGCCACAGACAGCCCACGCGCTGACTTTGTGGTCGCGTGTGTTGGCCACGTGGCAATCCTCGATTGGTCACATATTGGCTGACTTTCGGTTGGACTCTAATTCTGCCTATTTTGATAAATCTGAAAATCTTGGAGATTTGATTGTTATGGAATCTTGGTGAATCTTGGATTGATCTTAGAGATCTAATTAACAAGGAAACTTAGAGTTTCATCTGTGATAAGACATTTAATTAGAATTAATGTCTTCTAGTTAATTACCAAGATTAAAGATCTTAGAGATTTTATTAAACAAGGAAACTTAGAGTTTCAATTGTGATAAGAAATTTAATTAAAGTTAATCTCTTCTAGTAAGTAACCAAGATTAAAGATCTTAGAGATCTTATTAAATTAGGAAACTTGGAGTTTTGGATAAGGTAGAAATCTTGATGGATTTGGACACTACCTTAGTTAACTAATCTAGTCAAAGTAGGATTATCTTGAGAATCTTAGAGATTTGTAAAAATTGGGAAACTTAGAGTTTTGGATAAGATAGTAATCTTGGAAGATTTGTAACTATCTTAATTAACCAACTTCATCAAGATAAGAGTTGTAGATTACTTAGAACTCAAGTAAGAGTTAATTAATCTTAGAGATTAATTGTTAATTCAAAATCAAATTAACTTGGGTAATTTTTGTGAATTAAAATTAAAGGAGCCGGTAAATTTACATTTATGCCCTATGTGAATTTATGCATGTTCTTGAGTGAATATGTGGATTGGTCGATTTTGCCCTTAAGCCCTGTGTAGTTTTGGTTTATTTATTTTATGGGTTGTAATTAAATGGGCCTGATTGGTGCCCTTGCTTGCGCAAACGAATGTAATAGAATAGGGCATTTATTTTTATAAGCTAGGCTTAGATTAGGCTTGGAGCCGAGAAGACCTCATGAAGACTTGGAGATCCACATGGAGGCCCATAACCTTGGAAGACATGGAAGCCCAATTCATTACATGAAGGCCCAATCAAGGTGGATATTACAAGAAGGTCCATGATGTATGGGTTTGAAAATTATAATAGTTAGGACATTTAATTTCCACCCTAGACCGACCAATTGGTCCATCATGTGGCTCGTGATGGATCGCATAGGATGGGCATTCGATCAATCGTATATGCAATGCTAGGTGATGAATGTTTACTTTTTCGTAATTATTCTTTGGTGTATGAGATGCATGCTTAGGATAGAAAAACGTAAAAAATATAATTGATAATCTGTTGAGACCTCGCACTTGAACATTTCATAAAACCTCCAATTGAACCTAAAAATTCAATTATAATATTAAATCATAAAACGGGCGCATAGAATGGTGTTTATGGTCCGAGCCTATCCAATTACTAGGTCTTAGGCATATCGTACGAATATATCTCGATGTCTCACGAGTCGTGGGTCGAGTTATATGAAGATGGTATGTCTATTGCCTCAATGCACAGTTTAGTGCCAAGGGAGGGGATAGCAAGGTTCTAGGCGCTGTCTCACGAGTCGTGGGGCGTCTAGGATTGAACTATTTCTCTCCACGAGTATTGGACATGATTTAACGCTAGTAAGTATGGATGTCTCACGAGTCGTGGGTCCATAACGAAAAACGAGGCTAAATGAACTCAAGGGTTAGCTGGGATGGTTAACCGGCGACGTGATCGCCCACCAAGTGAATCAATTGGTATGGCCAACGAGTCGTGGGTACTGAGCGATTGCATTTGGGCCTTGAGCCCATTAGGAAATTTTTTTTCCCGAACCTTATGTGGGGGCATAAATATTCGACAAAAATAGTGGGAGTAATTTACAAACGAAAACCATGTTTGTAAATTATGCATTGATATTAATCTGCCGCGTATTTATCGTCATGTTTATGAGAGTTTTTCGTAAGTTATGTATCCATGAATATTTACCATCATACTTGGATCAAATAAATTGACTGAACCCAAATGACTTTTGAATGACTTCAAAACTTGAGAAATTATTCTCGAGTCCAAGCAAGGACTAATCTCCTTACAAAGATTTCATTGTTTTTCCTTTCGAAGTTACACTTCGACTGAAATGGTGATAGGTTTCACCAAGCTGCCTTTTACGAAGTTACTCTTCAAATAAGAAAGGTGATAAGTTTCACCAGAGGGTTGAGGATGGTTCTCAAGCCCAAATTTTCTTGAAGGCAAACATGAAATTCTCCCATAAATGGGAAAGTAACATCTCGTTGAAAAGCTCAAAAGACTTACGAGATGGAAGAAGATGAGTGAATCCTCTCTGAAGGGAAATAACCTTAGAGGTTTTTCTGTAAGGATGATAAGTTGTAAAGTCAATCAAAATGGTTCTTCCATGGATTAAGATCAAGGGAAAGAAGGAATTGAACCTATTCCTCCCATAAGGGATGATTAAATTTTATTGAACTTAACCTTATGGTTAAAGTAATGCATAAGGGCGTTGGATGCCCGATGAAGTACTCATTGATGCATTCAATGCATCTAAAGCCATGAATTATTTAGATCATTAGAATTTGCTTATACCATCCCTTATCTTAAGGGATGTGATAGTTCCATAATGGTTGGAACTGATTGCGTTATAAGATTTATACGCAAAAGGTGTACATAAGCAAATGAGTATGGATACTCATATAACGACTAAATAAAATATGCATAGTCAATAAAATATAAATAATCAAGATTTCACACACTTGAGTCGTTGTAAAAACCGAAAGGCGATACACGAATACTAAAACATATTTCCAAATTAAAAGATTCAAAGACTGAGCTCGACTGGGTCGAGCTTGACTGGGATGCTATACATAGTAACCGACTTTCGAATCTTGCTTAATGGAAATTAGATTTAGTAGTTGGTTGCTAGGCAACCAAGAGGCATAAGCAATTGCAATGGATTTTATCCATTTAAAAGTGTGTAGAAACACTAAAGCATTAGTGGGAGATAAGGCGTCTCTAGTACCCTCATGGGTAAAAATACGTTGTGATGTACAAATCCAAATTACTTTTGGAATAAAAGAAGAGAGCCTAATCAATGAAAGCATGTAAAAGATTTGTATCGATTCAAAATCAAACATGCATAGGCAGTACGCCATTGATTATTTGATAGAGAATTAGATTCTCGAAATGTAAGACCCGCTTGAAACGTTGTATGTTGTCAAGCATTCTGGACATGTAAATGTCCATTAAGAAATCTTACATGAAATTCCTTGTTCAAACAAATAAAACTTGATCGAGAAAATCGAAGATACTGAGGTAATTATCTCTGAAGCCAGTTCCAAAACATATCACGTGATATGAGTTTTGGTATTGTACCTTCATATGCATTCATGCGCATATGGGGTCTCCCGCTCATGTGAATAAGATAGTGGGAGATAAGTTGGACGTAAGGTTCATCTTATGCAATTCGTGGGGTATCCAGAAAACTCAATAGGATACGAGTTCTACAATCCTACAAGACAAACTACGTTTGTCTCAAGGAACGCACACTTCTTGGAGAAGGATTTCTTTCTAGGCAAGAAGGAACTCAACGTTGAACTAGATGGGGTCACTGAAGCTGAAAAGACCAAAGAGGTCGATCAAGCTGACCCATCACCACAGGCAGTGGGAGAACAAGAGCATGAAAGTACATCAGAGAGTACACCGATACTTGTAGGTCAGAAAGACAACATAGAGAACCCGAGAGGTACTACGGTCTACTGCGTGAGACTAGACAGTCTCTAACCGACCCAAGGACTTACGAAGAGGCTATGCTAGGCATAGACTCGGGAAAGTGGCGTGAAGCCATGGAATTCGAATTGGACTCCATGCACTCGAACAAGGTCTGGGCCTTGGTAGATCCACCAGTGGGAGTAGCTCCCGTGGGTTGCAAGTGGATCTATAAGCGAAAGCTTGGAGTGAACGGAGAGGTAATAACCTACAAGGCGCGACTAGTGGCAAAAGGATACACTCAAAGGCCAAGCATCGACTTTGAGGAGACCTTCTCGCCCGTCGCAATGCCTAAATCCATTCGAATCTTGCTGGCCATAGCTGCGTGATATAACTACGAGATATGGCAGATGGATGTAAAGACTGCCTTTCTCAATGGGGACATTGATAAGGAGATCTACATGGAGCAACCAAAAGGATATGCATCCAAAGGAGATGAACACAAGGTGTGCAAACTCCAGAGGTCCATCTATGGACTGAAGCAAGCTTCCCGAAGTTGGAACATTCGTTTCGATGAAACAATCCAAACTTTTGGATTCATCAAAAACATGTTCGAACCTTGCGTGTACAAGAAGATCAGTGGGAGTACAGTTGAATTTTTGGTGCTTTACGTTGACGACATTCTACTCATTGGAAACAATGTGAAAGCATTATCCGAAACTAAAGCATGGTTGTCTTCACAATTCTCAATGAAGGATTTGGGAGAAGCATCCTTTGTACTAGGTATAAGGATCTACCGAAATAGATCAAATGGACTGCTGGGCCTCTCCCAATCCCAGTACATAGGTAAAATCTTGAAAAGATTTAATATGGAAGAATCCAAGAGAGGATTGCTTCCAATGAGACATGGAATTGCACTCTCTAAGTCAATGGCCCCAAAGACGCCTGAAGAGAGAAGCAATATGTCTCAAGTACCATATGCATCCGCTATAGGAAGCATAATGTATGGTATGTTATGTACTAGACCAGACGTAGCATACGCTTTAAGCATTACAAGTCGCTACCAGTCTGATCCAGGTGAGCAGCACTGGATAGCCGTAAAGACAATTCTGAAGTACCTGAGAAGGACTGAGGAATTGTTCTTGGTATACGGTGGAAGAGAATTGAAATTGGAAGGCTATACTGATTCTAGCTTCCAATGTAATGTAGACGACTTCAAGTCGACATCTGGATACGTGTTCTGCCTCAATGGTGGTGCGGTAAGCTGGAAGAGCTCCAAGCAAGACACTACCGCAGATTCAACCACCGAAGCAGAATACATTGCCGCGTGTGATGCAGCAAAGGAAGGTGTTTGATGAAGAACTTCATCCAGGAATTGGATGTGAAACCTAGCATTGTCGAGCCATTACTATCTCCTGTGATAACAATGGAGCTATCTCGCAAGCGAAGGAGTCGAGATCTCATCAGAATCCAAGCACGAACTAAGACGATACCATTTGATATTTATATCATTGGTAGAGGAGACATAAAGATGGAACGTGTCACCTCAAGGGATAATACGACGGACCCGCTGTCTAAGCCATTGCCTCAAAGGCATCCGAAAACATCTGTCTAAGATGGGAATCAGAAGTATGAAAAGTTGGCTTTAGTACAAGTGGAAGATTGATAGAATAGTGTCCTGCAAGCCAACTATTTGGCTGCATTCAATTGAAAGGACCATTCAATTGGATTAATAAATGCATTTTATTATTAAATGGTCATCTTTATCTTATGTAATAATTATCTACGCATAAGGATAGAAGTCCTTAGATCACAGGGCTACGGGACAACCCGTGGACTGATCTCCAAGGCCGTGATCTAGAATATATATTCAAGAGTCGTAGAATCCAATCGAGATAGGACATCATTGGATTCGGTTAGACTCTCACTGTTGTGTATACTCCGATGAACTGGAGAACGCTGGGGTCCACGAGCGTGACTGGGATAGTCGATACACATAAGTGGGTGGCTTGTTGGGATGGCAAGTGCACTGAATACCCCAATTAGGAAATAACTCACCATGGAAGCGGTAGTCGCATATCGGGGTTGAAGTTATTCCAATTTACAATAGTATACGAGGAACGATCCCTAACTACTTGAGATGATAGGGTTTATCTGGTGCGAGAACGTCTATGCTTTGATATGAGTCCCGACTGACTGGAGATCGCCAGAAAGTCTCTGTGGACTCATATTGGGTATAGAGGAACTCGTATGAAGATTCATATCATCAACAAATGATCCATTGACCCGACTTGATAGGTTGGGAAATTCTCCTATGGATTTCTGTGAGAAATTAATTCTGGTAAAATCCTCGGCTGAGGTATCTGACAGCTTTATGTAAGTAGCTCATAAAGGTTAAGTCAAAGAGAATTATTTTGAGACCAGAATGCATAAGGTCAAGACAAAAGAAAAGAGAAACCGATGAAAGACCATACCCTTAAGTCTCGACTGGGAGATTGATCGATGGAGAGATTATGGCGTATACGGAAATTGTAAATGAGTTAAAAGGTTCACTGAATTAATTCACCAGTGATTGGGCTCCATGGGCTTGTGGCTGGACATCCACCGTGGAGTGTGGGAGAATTCCCAAATTGGCAGGGGTGCTAATTTTGGAATGATCAATCGACAGAGTGTTCGATTGATTTAGAGTAAGTCTTGCTCGAATAATTAAATAACATTTAATTATAACCCACGGCCAATTATGTGGTGAACCTACGGGGGCATACACAATACACATGAAGCGAAAGCGAGGAAATAAGAACAACCGAGTCGACTGGGTCGACTGGGTGAATAATCGACTGGTTAGATTATTATGGGTGGGTCGACTGGGTCGACCCAGTTGGAACAAAATGGGATCCAATTGGAATTGGATCAGGATCATAAATTAAATTGAAATTTAATTTGTGGATTAATTAATTAAGTTGGATTTAATTAATTAGAAGGGATTTTAATTAAATGGACTTAGAGTCTGATTTAATTAAATGGGAGATTAAGTTAATTAAATGGGCTATCTAATTGGGAGATTAAATAAAACCTGGTCAAATTAATTAACTGGACCATGAATTAATTAGAAGACTTGGTCTTCTAATTAAAGAGGGTCATGGCCCATGTAGGAGAGAAGAGTCCTAGTCCTAGAAGGACTAGGTTAGGGAGATAACTATAAGTAGCCTACTTGTAGTTATTTTTCACACAACTCAACAAGCAAAAATTGAGCAAGAGCAAAAAAATTCTCTCCCTCTCCCAAGCATAAGTCGACCGAACCCTGTTCTTCCTTTGGAAGAATTTTTCGTTTTCGATTCTGTTCCAAGATCGTTCCTAAATCCTAGATCATAATATATCTTGTGTTCTAGCTGATCAAGATTTATTATTTTCGTGTAATTATGGTGTATCAACCCGTAGAGACGCAACACGTGGGGCGCTACCGCAGAGCTTGGGTCGATTTTGCTGAGGAGAAATTGAGAGTCCGTTTTGCTAGTTAAGGATTTGCAAGGAGATAGGTATAACTGCAGCTGTTTATACTATCGTTTTATTTATGTTCATATATATACAACTAGAGTAGTATCCTGGCAAGATTCCGTAAGAGGTCCTAAATTTTTTTATATTCCGCTGTGCCTAAGGCTGTTTATCTTATCGAATCCCAACAGGTCGAAGGTCTACTATGGGGATGGAGAAGGGGGTTTGACGACGTCTAAGGATGGGTTGGGTCTGATTCGACGGTTTACGAGGGGAAAAGGGAAGGATTTACGTCGGAGTTAAGGGAAAGGGGAGAGGTTGATTTATTCAATATGAATTTTGTATTTTCAGTTTGTTTCTTCATTTGGCTTTGAATTTTTTTTTTCACTTTTTTTAATTTGTAGAAGTGGTAATTTTTTGATTTTTTCAAAGTGAATCTTATACTAGTAAATTTATTGATATTGAATTTAATTTTGTTGGTTGGAAAATGAAGAATTGCATAAGGTGGTTGAAGGATAAGGATTTTCGGCGGATGATTTATTATTAATGCAGCAGAAGGTGGTTGAAGAAGAAGAATTTTTGGCGAATGAATTTTAATTTGGTTCGTAATATTTTATTATTTTGCATTTTGTACTTTCCTGCAAACAATTGCAAATAACACCTTTTTTTTGGCCATTGGTATGTGGCCATCCAAACCCATAAATTGTCCAATCAATAAATTATACAATAGCTCTTGAAGAGCAATTTTTATAAAAAAATTTATCGAAATTCTTAAAATTTAACATTTACATTAGCTCTTGGAGATGGCCTAAAGACATGATGAATGGTGGATTTTAATTCCAACCAGTTTGATAATTATATTGAAATGGCATATTTTTTCTTTCTTTTTTATGTATGCTTGCAGTAATGTAGTATCTCTATAAATCTTCAAACATCATCCTGTTACTTGCCATGCATTCTATTCAGCCCACCTGTAAAAAGACAAAGAAATCAACAACATAGCATACATTATGCTTTAATGTCTTTCTGAGTCTCAACAACATATTATGTTGTAGGTAGAGCATGTTCTTGTTAAGAAGGAGGTTTTCAGTTCTCACACCAATAATTGACAAACATGTAGTGGTTAGTATTCAAAAAGACGTTTATAAATGAAATCCAAGAATTAGAATGTATAAACACGTTCGTTGTATTCATGTTCATAGCATGTCTGGTTAGATTGTTGCATAATGAACTGCATAAGGAAGGAAGGAAGAAGGAACTTGATGAAACTATTGCGTGTTAGAATTAATTGTCATCATCTATCTAGGCTTCGTGAAACTTAAAAGGTAGGATGAAACATTCATAATAGATCAATGGAAGTTTGTTTAATTAATGAGACAGTTGCAACACAATTTTGTATGAAGAAATGCTCTTGAAAAACCTGTCTCAAAACAAAATATATCATTGTGGTACTCAATCTTCGGAATAAATCGGTCTAGCCATATTTGAAATAAGCATGAGTTTGACACTCTCACGTGTCGTCGCGCAGACTCGTGTCTTAGTAAATTGGAGGTTGTGGACGGTATAGTGTTGCCAAATTTGATAAGTTTCGAATTTTATGGAGTCTATTGTATCGGAAAAATAAAAATGATTTGTTATTAATTACTGTATTGATGGAGCGGTGGCGTGAGGAGACTCATACATTCATTTACGCATCGACAAGGCTACCATTAACCTACAAGACGTAGGAGTAATACTGGGTCTACCGATTGAGGGGCACGTTGTTACTAGCAGTGATCCACGCCGTACGAAAGAGCAATGAAAAGATCTTTCTTTAGAGTTGTTGTGTGTCAGATTGACCCCGAATGCGATTGAAAGAGTATCTTTGAAGTTAACATGGTTGATGAATGAATTTAAGTCACTACCCGAGGATGCTACTCTTGAAAGGGTTCAAAAACATGCTCAAGCGCATACACTAGCAATGATTGGCGGTGTCGTCCTACCCAAAAAACAGGGAATAATGTAGATCTAAAGTATCTTTCCCTTCTACAAGATATTGATATGATTGGAACCTTAAGTTGGTGTAGTGCAGCTTTGTATTTTTGATTTAGGAAAAATAGATTTTGGCATGGAAGAAATTCCCTTGCATGCGGTCAGATATTGAGCACATCCTTCGACACAATTAGGAACTTACACATGATAGACCGTCGGGGAAAATACAATGTCGATTGGACTGGTGAGCATTAACATTATATTAACTTATGGGGTGAATTACCAGGATTTTATTGTTAATGGA
This sequence comes from Penstemon eatonii, assembly GCA_038501285.1. NCBI lineage: Eukaryota > Viridiplantae > Streptophyta > Magnoliopsida > Lamiales > Plantaginaceae > Penstemon > Penstemon eatonii. The sequence goes on from CM076710.1 coordinate 61,879,285, forward strand.
TATTGATGTAGAACATATGGGCTATAGTCATCCTTATATGATGTGGCATCGGAGTATCACGAGGATGTATATAAGCAATTCATATCCCATTCCAAATCAGAAAGATGGTGGAGATGAGAGAGCTGACACAGGGCACAGGGATCTCGGTGGTGGAGTCGAGAGCTTGGTATGAAAACTAACATTGTAACCTACTAATATATATATATATATATATATATAAAATTAACGTATTTATTTTGATATGATACATATTCAACAACAACATCGAAACAATGTTTTACTTGCACAATGCGAGTTCGATCATGATATGTGAAAACCTACTGAATCTCGCAATCTCATGCAAATGTTTTCAGTGCTTACGAGTGACTAGCAGCAAAGCAAGTACCGACGATTCATTCGTATGATCTTGCCCCTCTACACATAGGTCGAAGCAACAATGTTGTCGTCAACTTAGGGTAAAATCACCGGCCTCTAGATCCATCATATTCTCTATCATCTCTACCTCCTACTCAACATGAGTTCATTCCACCATCATGAGGCCGAGTGTTCTACATCGCACCAGGTTGAGTATGTTACTCCAATTGGTACGAAGAGTGGTTCTCTGGTTGAGCTTCTCAATGACCCCATCTGCAATCCCTCTAGGGTGTGAAAGGGTCAAGCCTTCAATAAAAGAATATCCAACGGGACAGGAGAGCGCCAAATCGCTATACACTGCAGTGACAATGATAATCAAATATATGTTTCGAATGTTGATTTAATTCATGAAATGGGTTCCAAGATTTAAGTAATTATATGGCCTTACTAATTATTCTTGATCATGGTTTTAGTTTAGTGTGTTTACCGTGAACGCTCTAATACAAGGCCCAAATGCCTAGAAAATAAGGCGGAATATAGCCATTTGACCGGGTGGTGGAGATTTGTAGTACTCAATAATTATCTCTGGGTTGTATTGTTTTATAGCTGCAAGTATTCTTGTCAACCTTTGATAAAATTGCTCTCAATCTTCAAAGATTTTTTCTGTTGTTTTCTGCTTCCCACACTATGCTTTTTTATAAGATATTTATTTACTAAAGTTATTCTTCACAAATTCAACAATGACACGAATCTTCAAATTTGGATCTATCTTAACAATATTTAGGATATCCCAAAAAATCAACTTAGAGTCTAGATGGAAATAATCTTGGCCTATTCTGCACACAATCATATATGCGGTCCCATGTCACGTGTCACTTCCCATTATACATTCTTCTTGAGCAATAAACTAGCACAAAGATAGAAGTTGCATGAATACTCTTATAACATATTATCCATGGTTTATCAGTGCTCTTCTTTACCTTGTAGCACCAGTTCTTTTTCATATGATATTTCTTAATAGCACACTGCATGTCGTTCTTCGACCTAAATAGTAAGCCTTTAACCAGTTGGTCACTCTCCGATAATTGAGTTTGATTTGCACAAGTATCTGTGACAGATGATCCTTCACCAATCTCCCTATAAAATAGACAAGCTATCTCATTTTTACGATTTTCAGGAAGCTCATTGACAATATTATCATCCCCAATAGCAGTCTCCTCAATGTCACTGCTACTACTACTACTTCCATCAACCTCTTCCATTAGCCTGTTTTCAAGACATTCTTCATCATCTTCAAAATCAGTCTCCAAATCTTCATTTAGTCCCCTTACATTTCGAGTCCTAGGAGGACAAACATTTGAGTGTACTATTCACGTGGTTGTACCCACGTCTGACTGATAAATAGACGGAGTAGTGTTCCCCAAATCATGGTAAGAAGGTGAATAATTTAGGTTACCTTCGTTCACATGTGAATCAATTGTGCCAACAACGTAATGACTGCATCCAACTTCTATGTCATTAGCAAACCCTTGGCTGTCTATCGACTCTATCTCCAAGTTTAGCTGTAAAGTGCCTATCCCCAAAAAATGAGTAATGTTGGTCCCAAGTGGTCAGTTGAGGTCTAGAGGGGGGGGGGGGAGTGAATAGACCTCTGAAAATTTTAGATTTTAAAACTTTTCAAGTCGTCTGTCAGCAGACTAAGCTGATCAGAAATTGTAAGTAGACTAGGCTGATCGCGCACAAAGCTTGAATAGCAGAGTTGACCACTCTTCTGATGATAACTTAGCTGATTACAACAAAATCAAATTTTCAATCAGAATACTTGCAACGGATTTTAAACAGTGTTTTTCACAAGTAAACTTAGAAAGAATTTTATCCCCAATTTTTGCAAACTCCTTTTGAAATATTCTTCTAACAATTTTCTAAGTGTTCTAATGTAATTTGAAATATGCAAGGAAATAATGCAAGTTAAAAACACAAAGAATTTTTATAGTGGTTATATGGATAAAAATCATTTAGTCCACTCTTCCAAGTCACTTAGATCTTAGGTTATACTATAAACACACAGTTTACAATATACTCTACTTACGCTCTACAACAAATGATGAGCCGTAAGTTCACAATAGGGAATCACAAAGAAACTCCTATCCTCTGAAGCTAGGTCACTCACTTAGATGGATCTACACTTCTCACAACACTCTTCTATTACAGTTTCACTCAAAAAATGATTTATCTTTTGACTTCAACTTAGCTTCTGTCAACAAATGACTTCAGCAGACGAGTGAGCCGTTCTTGAGCTTTTGAGTCTTAAAGAAATTCTGCTTCGCGTATGAAATCTCAGATTGTTGTGTTGTCTCTAACTCTTGAATCTAGCTCTATTTATACTTGTTTTTGAAATCTATCCGTTGAAGATGAGACAAATTTCAAAGCTACAAGTATTGGTCCCCCTTTTTCTGGAATGGCTCTCTGCAAATGTTGCACTGTACAGTCTGTTATACTTTTCTGCCAGTCGCATTAAATTCCCCCTGCTGATCCGAGAATGTCTTCAATCATTTGCCATTAATACCCTTCTTTTGCAGCATTTATTACTCCAAGTGCATTTATTACCGTTGGGCAGACTTCTTGATCTCTACCACTCTGCTGATCGAAGTAACCCTTATAATAGATACTCTGCTGATCAAACTTGAACTAATCTGATTTGAGTCAGCTGATAACCTACCCTTCTGATTTCGAATTCAGCATAAGATCAATAGTCTTCTGGACCTTGAAATCTTGACCCTTCTGATAGTTCTCTTACTTGGTCAGAATTCTTCTAAGGGATCTAAGCATTCCTTACTTAGCTGATTTTGATGTTTTGGAAATCATCAAAACCTCCCTCAAATCCTTGCACTCTATCTTCATCTTCATCCAACAATTTTCCCCTTTTTGATGATGACAAAACATTCAGCTAAGTACCTAAGCTAAAATTTTGATCCTCAAAATTTTCTGAGATAGAAATTATTTATTGGAAACAAAACTTGAACTTTTTATAAATAAGGAATCTGATTACAAGTTACAAGTCTTGGGAGATGAGATAGGCAACAAGAAAATAAAGTACAAGAGATTACAGGAAAGTAAGTATCCTAGTCTAGTCCTTCTTCTCTTCTTGTTTTTCATCTTTCTTCTTTTCCTTGTCTTCTTCTTTATTTTCTGTTTTATCTTCTTCTGATGATACTAGATCATCATCTTCTTATTCTTCATCACTTGAGGAGTTTAGTGCAGATATTCTTTTCTTCAACTCCTCCAAGTTTTTGTACTTCGTATATGGATTTAGTTGTGCTTCTGCTGAGTCCTTGGATGCAGCAATTTCTTTATCTGTCTTTGCTGGTTCCTTGGACTGTTCAGAGTCAGAAGAGATAGAGATATGACCATCAGCTTCTTCTTCTTTATCCTTCTGCTTGGCAGTTGTCTGATCAACTGGTCTGCTTGTATTTTCCTCTGTTTTCTCAGCAGACTCTTTCAGTTTTTCATTTACTGTTTCAGCAGGCTTTTCAGGTTCAGGTTCAGCAGTCTTATCAGCAGCAGTCGCCTTTGTTGCAGAATTATCTTCCCCATTTTTTTCATCAGCAACACGGTTCACAGCAGGGTTGATAAGTAGTTCAGTAGGCAATTCCTTAGGCAGAACCGGTGTGATATTGATTGCTTCACAAAGAAGTCTGAACTGCATCCATATGAACGTCCCTTCTAGCTTGTTGTGCTTCAGCAAAAACCTCTACCTTTTTAAAGGTTAGGTCAATCTAATCTAGCAGGGTTCCTTGAGTCTCAAAAATCATCTCAGCTGATGTAGTGAAAGTCTTCAGCATGCTTCTGCTAGATTGTTCATGTGCTTGCAGTGCTTCAGCAACAACTCTGTTGATGTTGTTCTACCCAGCTATGTTATTCTGCATTCTTGCTCCAAGTGTTTCCAAGTCCAGCTTGATAGTTTGAATATCCTGTTTGATTTCAGCAATATCTTCAGCTATCTGTGAACTGGGAGCAGCAGCAGGTGGTTGTCTTTCAGCAGCAGTATTGGACATCAGAGCAAATGCTATCTCCTTAATCTCTTTTAAGTGCTCTCTGTTTTTGTCTTCCATCTCCTTCACCGCATTTGATATCATATGTTGAATAAATTCCAGCAGGGTTGGCCGAACAGATGAGGAAGCTGAAGTTGATGGGATATCTGCTGGGCTAGGAGTGCTTTCCTTCTCCTTAGCCTTTTCTGATGTTGGTTCTTGGACCTTTCTTGGTTCATCTGCAATTGTAACAACATCAGAACCATCAGGCGAGATAACAGTTTTATGTGTAAAAACCCACGCAGGGGTGAATGTGTTGTTGTCTGCTCTGGCAGTTCCTCATATGTCTTGACTGCAGGTCTAAAACTATTTGTTGAAGACTAGGCAAGGGGGTCATAGAACTTGTTTGTCCCTTCTGACACCTGGTCTTCTTTGACCACATTTCCAGGGTGATGGAAATGGCCAATATCACTGCTCTTTCCAGCAGGTCCCCTCTCTCAGCAGGATCCTCTGGAACAGAGTTTCTGATCTTCTTGGCTTCAGACCATCTTTCTCAATTTCCATCTGATCATATCCATGAAAAATTCTAAATCAAGAGCTTGCTTTAGGCATCCAGTCTTCAGCCAGCTTAACACCCAAGCCTCTTCTGCTGAAAATGACTTCCATTCCATAATCTGCTCCTTAGTTATTATCAGTCTATAGTCTCTCCATCTGTTGTACCTTATCTTCTCCTTGACAAACAGACTCTGGCGGATGAGCAGATTATTGTATCTTTCCAACTCAGCCTCAAACCTCTTATATGCCTCTGGATTATCAAGCACAACAGTTAAGGCGTACTTGAGTTCAGATTTCTGCTTCTTAGGCTCTTTTGGTCTAGGCATCATTTTCCTTGGCTGATTTGGGTCCCTTGGCTCCCCAATCCTGATGCCACCAGTGTACCTTGGACCATGAGTTTCCTTGATACTGGCTTCTATGGCACCAACCAAGTCCTTTGCTTCCTTTGCAGCTAACTCTTCTGGTGTCATCTTTTTAGCCTGAGCTTCTAGCTCGCTAAGTCTCACTGCTTCCTTGTAGTCTGCTTCTTTTTTCTTCTTCAGCTCTCTTTCTTCTTTTATTTTCTGAGCGGCATATTGTTTCCTTTTGCTAGTTCTTTTCCTCTTGGCAGAAGGGTTCTCCACAACCTTTAAAGGTTGAGCATCAATTGGTTGCGGATGGATGAGCAGAGTTTCACCCTCACCAATTGTGCTTGTCTGTTGTTCTATCTCCGTGACAGCAGACTGAACCAATTTTGAGGTAATAGCAGGCTCCTCAGCAGACTTTTCTATTTGTTCAACTGGTCTCTCTGCTGTTGTTGTATCCTCCCTCACTGTTTCGACTGGTTCTTTAGAGAAAGTCACCTTCATTCGAGCCTTGGACTTTGTCATAGTCCCAGTTGGCTGAGGCTCAACAACAAGCCTCTTTGCAGAGCTCCTCGTTCTTCTTTTCAATTCAACCTGAGCCAGTTCGTCGGACTCAGTTCGTTCAGGAGTTGTTGTTGCTGCACTTTCTCCCAGTTCCTTAGTCACTTGAGTGACTATTTTGTTCACTATGTCTGAAGCAGACTCTACTGATCTGGCTTCAACAGCAGGTTCTGCTGTTTGATCAGTAGACTTGCTAGTCTGTCCAGCAGTCTTGGCCTTCTTCGTAGCAGCAGCCTCTTTTGTGTTCCCCTTAGCTTTCCTCTTAGGGGTAGCAGCCTTCTGCTCTACTCTCACTGGTTCATACTTGTGGAACCTCTTCAAAGCATGAACCACTTTGCCATTTACCATCTGCAAGTTTAAGGCCATGAACAGATGACTTAAAAAAATGGCATGTCCACTCTTCTTGATAGCCAAAATGTTAAAAATATGAGCAGGCTAGTTCACATCCAGGCCGTAGTAGATGCAAGCCATGGTGTGAAATCTCCTCCTGGGTAACCCACCCAGTGAGCTGGTTGAACACTCCAGCACTTGGGCAATGATGTCAGCAAATCGCTGAAACTCATCTTTCAGCTGAGTCTTCATCATTGTGCTCGAAATCTCTTCTCCCTCCTTAGCACATAAAGCCCAAAACTCATTTTCTTTCTGGGAACCAAGATTTATAACCTCTTCCCTTCGTTCTTCAGATCGTATACTTCACTCAGCACAGCAGGGGAAATGCAGATGGTTTTTCTCCCAACCTTCCCAATCATAGTACTTTTTCCCATGTCTATCTTCCTTTCAGCGTAGAATCCAGCAATGTCTTCCAAGAACACTAGTTCTTCATGAGCTTCAAGTACTTTGACCAACCCAGAGCTCTTGATTTTCTCCAGTAAGCTCTTCATAAGTTGAGTTCCTGATGCGTAGAACCCAGCGTAACTCCAGTATCTGCCTTCTGGTCCAGCCATTGATTGATTTTAGAGTGAATTTGTGAGATTTGAAAAACTTTAAGACATAAAGTAGAAGATTAGTAACTTCTTGAATGCTTAGGATATTTAGGGTGTTGGGATTCGGTAAGAAAAACAGCCCTAGGCACAGCGGAATATAAAAAATTTCTAGGGCCTCTTAAAGAATCTTGCCAGGATATTCTCTAGTTGTATATATATGAATATAAATAAATGACAGTATAAGTTTTCTCGTTTATACCTGTCTCCTTGCAAATCCTTGTTGGCTAAAACGAACTCTGAACTCTCCTCCACAGAAATCGATCCAAGCTCTGCAGTAGCGCCCCACGTGTTGCGCCTCTACGGATTGATACACCACAATATCACGAAAATTAATATACCTAATCGACTAGAACATAGGCTATATTAATATCTAGGTTTTAGGAACGATTTGGGAACAAAAATCGAAGACGAAAATTCTTCCTAACACTGGAAGGGTTCGGCCGATTTGGTGGGAGAGGGAGAGAGAATTTTTGCTCTTTTCAATTTTTCTTGTATAGTTGTATTTGAGATATGAGACCTAGTCTCTTATTTATAGATATCTCCCATACCCTAATCCTTCTAGGATTAGGATACTAATTCTCCTACATGGGCCATGGCCCTTTTAATTAGAAGACTAAGTCTTCTAATTAATTCATGGCCCACTTTAATTAATCTTTTAGGACTTTATTTAATCTCCCAATTAAATAGCCCAATTAATTAAATCATCTCCCAATTAATTAATTAAACTTCAAGTCCAATTAATTAATTATTCCATTAATTAATTAAATCCTAATTAATTAATTTACTCATAAATTAAATTCCAATTTAATTTATAATCTTGATCCAATTCCAATTGGATCCAATTTTGTTCCACATGGGTCGACCCAGTTGACCCACCCATTTAATCGACCCAGTCGATTTTGACCCAGTCGACCCAGTCGACTGGTTCGTTCCTACTTCCTCGCTTTCGCTTTATGTGTATTGTGTATGCCCCCGTAGGTTCACCACATAATTGGCCGCGGGTTGTAATTAAATATTATTTAATTACTCGACCAATTAATACTCTAAATTAATCGAACACTCTGTCGATCAATCATTCCAAAATTAGCACCCCTGCTAATTTGGGAATTCTCCCACACTCCACGGTCGATGTCCAGTCACAAGCCCATGGAGCCCAATCACTGGTGAATTAATTCAGTGAACCTTTTTATCATTTACAATTTCCATATACGACATAATCTCTCCATTGATCAATCTCCCAGTCGAGACTTAAGGGTATGGTCTTTCATCGGATTCCCTTATCTTTTGTCTTGGCCTTATGTTCTCTGATCTCGAAATAAATTCTCTCTGACTTGTTCTTTATGAGCTACTTACATAAAGTCGTCAGTTACCTTGGCCAAGGATTTCATCAGAATTAATTTCTCACAGAAGTTCATAGGAGAATTTCTCGACCTATCAAGTCGAGTCAATGGATCCTTTGTTAATGATATGAATCTGCATACGAGTTCCTCTATACCCAACATGAGTCCACAGAGACTTTCTGGCGATCCCCAGTCAGTCGGAACTCACATCAAAGCATAGACGTTCTCGCACCAGATAAACCCTATCATCTCAAGTTGTTAGGGATCGTTCCTCGTATACTATTGTAAATTGAAATAACTTCAACCCCGATATGCGACTACCGCTTCCATGGTGAGTTATTTCCTAATTGGGGTATTCAGTGCGCTTGCCATCCCAGCAAGCCACCCACTTATGTGTATCGACTATCCCAGTCACGCTCGTGGACCCCAGCGTCCTCCAGTTCATCGGAGTATACACAATAGTGAGAGTCTAACCGAATCCAACGATGTCCTATCTCGATTGGATTCTACGACTCTTGAATATATTCTAGATCACGGCCTTAGAGATCAGTCCACGGGTTGTCCCATAGCCCTGTGATCTAAGGACTTCTATCCTTATGCGTAGACAAATATTACATAAGATAAAGTTGACCATAAAAGTGCATTTATTAATCTAAATTGAATAGTTCCTCATTAATTACAATTAATGCTAGCCATACAGCTGGCTTGCAGGACACTATTTCTATCAATCTCCCACTTGTCCTAAAGCCAGTCTTTTATGTTCTTGAGTCCCATCTTATGCAGATGTTTCTCAAATGCCTTTTGAGGCAGAGGCTTCGTTAGCGGGTCCGCCGTATTATCTTCCGAGTCGACACGTTCCATCTTAATGTCTCCTCTACCAATGATATCTCTTATCACATGGTATCGTCTCTGTACGTGCTTGGATTTCTGATGAGATCTCGGCTCCTTTGCTTGCGCTATTGCCCCATTATTATCGCAGAAGATAGTAATGGGCTCAGCAATGCTAGGTATCACATCCAATTCCTGGATGAAGTTCCTCATCCAAACACCTTCCTTTGCTACGTCACTCGCGGCAATGTATTCTGCTTCAGTGGTTGAATCCGCGGTTGTTTCCTGCTTGGAGCTCTTCCAGCTAACCGCACCACCATTGAGGCAGAAAACATATCCTGATGTCGACTTGAAGTCGTCTACATCACATTGGAAGCTTGAGTCTGTATAGCCTTCCAATTTCAATTCTCCTCCACCGTATACCAAGAACAATTCCTTAGTCCTTCTCAGGTACTTCAGAATTGCCTTTACGGCTATCCAGTGCTGCTCACCTGGATCAGACTGGTAGCGACTTGTAACGCTTAGAGAGTACGCTACGTCTGGTCTTGTACACAGCATACCATACATTATGCTTCCTATCGCGGATGCATACGGTACTCGAGACATATTGCTTCTCTCCTCTGGCGTCTTTGGGGCCATAGACTTGGAGAGTGCAATTCCATGTCTCATTGGAAGCAATCCTCTCTTGGATTCTTCCATACTAAATCTTTTCAAGATTTTGTCTATGTACTGGGATTGGGAGAGGCCCAGCAGTCCTTTTGATCTATCTCGGTAGATCCTTATACCTAGTACAAAGGATGCTTCTCCCATATCCTTCATTGAGAATTGTGTAGACAACCATGCTTTAGTTTCAGACAATGCTTTTACATTGTTTCCAATGAGAAGAATGTAGTCAACGTAAAGCACCAAAAATTCAACTGTACTCCCACTGATCTTCTTGTACACGCAAGGTTCGAACATGTTCTTGATGAATCCAAAAGTTTGGATTGTCTCATCAAAACGAATGTTCCAACTTCGGGAAGCTTGCTTCAGTCCATAAATGGACCTCTGGAGTTTGCACACCTTGTGTTCATCTCCTTTGGATGCATATCCTTTTGGTTGCTCCATGTAGATCTCCTTATCAATGTCTCCATTGAGAAAGGCAGTCTTTACATCCATCTGCCATATCTCGTAGTTATACCACGCAGCTATGGCCAGCAAGATCCGAATGGATTTGGGCATTGCAACGGGCGAGAAGGTCTCCTCAAAGTCGATACCTGGTCTTTGAGTGTATCCTTTTGCCACTAGTCGCGCCTTGTAGGTAATCACCTCTCCGTTCACTCCAAGCTTTCGCTTATAGATCCACTTGCAACCCACGGGAGCAACTCCCACTGGTGGATCTACCAAGGCCCAGACCTTGTTTGAGTGCATGGAGTCCAGTTCGGATTCCATGGCTTCGCGCCACTTTCCCGAGTCTATGTCTAGCATAGCCTCTTCGTAAGTCCTTGGGTCGGTTAGAGACTGTCCAGTCTCATGCAGCAGACCGTAGTACCTCTCGGGTTCTCTACGTTGTCTTTCTGACCTACGAAGTATCGGTGTACTTTCTGGTGCACTTTCATGCTCTTGTTCTCCCACTGCCTGTGGTGACGGGTCAGCTCCATCGACCTCTAAGGCCTTTTCAGCTTCAGTGACCTCATCTAGTTCTACGTTATTTTCTTTCTTGTCCACCAAGAAATCCTTCTCCAAGAAGTGAGCGTTCCTCGAGACAAACGTTGTTTGTCTTGTAGGATCGTAGAACTCGTATCCTATTGAGTTTTCCGGATACCCCACGAATTTGCACAAAGTGGATTTAGTTTCCAATTTATCTCCCACTAGCTTTTTAACGTAAGCGGGAGATCCCCATATGCGCATGAATGCGTATGAGGGTGCCTTGCCAAACCATAGTTCGTATGGTGTCTTTTCTACGGATTTCGAAGGTACCATATTCAGTATCTTCGTTGCCGTGAGGAGGGCATGTCCCCAAAATGAAAGAGGTAAGTCAGTGGCACTCATCATGGATCGAACCATGTCCATCAAGGTTCGATTCCTTCTTTCTGCTACTCCATTTAACTGGGGTGTTGCAGGAGGAGTCCACTGCGATAGTATTCCATGCTCTACAAGATAATTAAGAAATTCGTTACTAAGAAATTCTCCACCTCGGTCAGAACGAAGAGCCTTTATCGTATGACCAAGTTGATTCTCTACTTCCATCTTGAATTCTTTGAATCGCTCAAAGGCTTCAGACTTGTGTTTCAACAAGAACACATATCCATAACGACTAAAGTCGTCAGTGAAAGTGATGAAGTAGTCATAGCCACCTCGGGCGCTTTTTCTTAGTGGTCCACATACGTCAGTATGTATTAAGTCCAATGTTTGCTTGGCTCGCTCAGGGTTTCCCTTAAACGGCAACTTAGCCATTTTACCCTTTAAACATGGTTCACATGTTGGCATTTCATTAATGCGATTGATTTCAATCACGCCAGATGATGCTAACTTTTGAATCCTTGACTTAGATATATGTCCAAGTCTAGCGTGCCATAATTGGGCAGATATTTCATTATCTTGTTTCCTTTTGTTTTGTTGTACATGCATCACTAACTTAGGTGGTTCAATGGTATATAGTCCATCTTTTAATGTACCAGTGAAAAACACATTATCATTCATAAATAATGAAAAGGAACCTTTATTAATAGTAAAATTAAAACCTTCATTATCCAAAACAGGAATTGAAATAATGTTTTTCACCAAACCAGGTACATAAAGAACGTTCCTAAGGACTAATTTATTACCACCTAAATCTAACTCCACTTCGCCTATGGCCTCGGCAGCAGCTCTAGCTCCATTGCCAAATCTCAGGATCCAATCCCCTGGCCAAAGTGGCCTTGTTGCTCCCATCACCTGTAAATCATTACAAAGATGAGAACCACAAGCAGTGTCTAGCACCCATGATGCACAGTTAATTGATAAATTAACTTCAACAAGGAATATACCTTTCGAGCTCTCCAAGAACTCTTTGCAGTTCCTCTTCCAGTGTCCAGGTTTCTTGCAGTAGAAACATTTCTGTTCACCAGACGAAGCTTTACGCTTCTTTCCCTTCCCTATGGGCCCAGATGGTGCTTTGCCTTTGCTTGAAGAAGCATTTCCTTTTCCCTTCCCTCTCTTTGTCCTTTTGGACTTGGATTGGGTCGAGGTAGCAACCATCACTGGCTTCTCTCTTTTCATGGAAGCCTCGGCAGTGGCGAGCATATTAGCCAACTCGTGAAGTTCAACATTCATCTTGTGCATGTTGTAGTTCACTACTAATTGCTCGAATGATCTTGGCAATGACTGGAGGATTATATCCTGGCAGTAGGTCTTGTCCATCTTTACGTCAAGATGACTAAGCTTTTCAATAAGCCCAATCATCTTGATGCAGTGAGATCGAACATCAGCACCTTCAGCCATCCTCGTTTGTTGCAAAGCTTTAGCAGTTTCATACCGCTCGTATCTACTTTGCACCCCAAATAAACCATTCAGGTGCGTGTAGATTTCAAAAGAAGACTTCATATGCTCGTGCTGCTTTTGAAGCTCATTCGTCATGGATGCCAACATGAGACAACGTGACTGCAAGTCATCGTCGAGCCATAAATCCACGGCTTCTTTCTCAGTATCATCGGCATCCTTAGCAAGTTCGGGAGGGGGCCCATCAAGGACAAAACCTCGCTTTTCAGAAGCGAGAATGATCTTAAGGTTCCTGACCCAGTCATGGAAGTTTGGTCCAGTCAATTTGTTATGTTCAAGTATGATGGAAATCGGATTCTTAGACATTATATCTACAAAACGACGATAGAAGAAATAAATACGCGAAAGATTAATTTAAAATGCACAATTCACAAACATGGATTTCATTTGCAAATTACTCCCACTATTTTAATCAAAATCTTATGCCCCCACATAAGTTTCGGGAATTTAAAATATCCTAGCGGGCTTAAGGCCCAAATGCAATCTCCTAGTACCCACGACTCGTTGGCCATACTATTTGATTCACTTGGTGGTCGACTATGTCAACGGTTAACCATCGCAGCTAACCCTTAAGTTCATTTAGCCTCGTTTTTCGATATGGACCCACGACTCGTGAGACATCCATATTTACTAGCGTTAAATCATGTCCAATACTCGTGAAGAGAAATAGTTCAATTCTAGACGCCCCACGACTCGTGAGACAGCGCCTAAAACCTTGCTATCCCCTCCCTTGGCACTAAACTCGTGCATCGAGGCAATAGACATATTATCTTCCTATAGCTCGACCCACGACTCGTGAGATATCGAGATATATTCGTACAATATGCCCAAGACCTAGTAATTGGATAGGCTCGGACCATAGAAACTATTCATATGCGCCCGTTATTCGATTTAATATTCTAATTGAATTTTAAGTTCAATTGGAGGTTTCTAAGTGTGCGAGGTCTCATCAGATTATGCTTATCTTGTTTACGTTTTCTATCCTAAGCATGCATCTCATACATCAAAGAATAATTTGCGAAAAAGTAAACATTCATCACCTAGCAAGATATGATTGGTCGATTGCCCATCCTATGCGATCCATCACGAGCCACGTGATGAATCAATTGGTCGGTCTAGGGTGAAAATTAAATGTCCTAACTATTACAATTTTTAAACCCATACATCATGGGCCTTCTTGTAATATCCAGCTTGATTGGGCCTCCATGTAATGAATTGGGCCTCCATGTCCTCCAAGGTAAATGGGCCTCCATGTGGATCTCCAAGTCTTCATGAGGTCTTCTCGGCTCCAAGCCTAATCTAAGCCTAGCTTACATAATTTAAATGGTCCTATTCTATTACATTTGTTTGCGCAAGCAAGGGCACCAATCAGGCCCATTTAATTACAACCCAAAATTAAATAAACCAAAAACAACACAGGGCTTAAGGGCAAAATCGACCAATCCACATATTCACTCAAGAACATGCATAAATTCACATAAGGGCAATCATGTAAATTTACCGGCTTCATTAATTTTAATTCGCAAAAATTCATCCAAGTTAATTAATTTTGAATTAACAATTAACCTCTAAGATTAATTAGCTCTTACTTGAGCTCTAAGTAATCTACAATTCTTATCTTGATTAAATTGGTTAATTAAGGTAATCTAAATCTCTAAGATTCTTACCTTATCCAAAACTCTAAGTTTCCCAAAATTCCCAAATCTCCAAGATTCTCAAGATAATCCTATTTTGACTAGATTAGTTAATTAAGGTAGTGTTTAAGTTTAACAAAGTAACTACCTTATCCAAAAACTCCAAGTTTCCTAATCTTCCAAAATTCTCCAAGATTTTCAGGACTTTCAAAATAGGCAGAATTAGAGTCCAACCAGAAATCAACCAGACGAGGCCAATCACGAACTGCCACGTAGGACAGCCCACGCGCGACCACCAAGGCGGCGCGTGAGCTGCCTGCGGCAGCAGCCGCTGCACGCGGCTGCGTGCGGCAGCGAGCAGCCGCGCACAGCAGCGCGTAAACAGCAGCCCGAAGGCTGCTGCTGCGCGCAGTGTGTGCGGCTAGCGTGCTGCCAGCACGCTGCCGTTGGCAGCAGCTTGCGGTGGCCGCCTAGCCGCGGTGCGCTGCCGCGCACCGCGGCGTGCCACCGCGAGTCGGATCCAATAAAAATTTTTTTTTTGTTTCTTCGATTACTTATGATTTAATTAAACAAACCCAGTCAATTAAATCTCAATCCAAAAATAAAACTAACGTGATAAAATTTTTCGAATCCAAAATCAAACATTAACTCTAAGTTAATTAAACATACGTCCTATAACATGCAAAGTTAAAGAACTAGCCACATAAATCAAACATATGATTTAATAAACACAGAATTTGCAAATTCATATATATACAAAGCCTAGAGTTGGCTCTGATACCACTGTTGGGATTCGGTAAGAAAAACAGCCCTAGGCACAGCGGAATATAAAAAATTTCTAGGGCCTCTTAAAGAATCTTGCCAGGATATTCTCTAGTTGTATATATATGAATATAAATAAATGACAGTATAAGTTTTCGCGTTTATACCTGTCTCCTTGCAAATCCTTGTTGGCTAAAACGAACTCTGAACTCTCCTCCACAGAAATCGATCCAAGCTCTGCAGTAGCGCCCCACGTGTTGCGCCTCTACGGATTGATACACCACAATATCACGAAAATTAATATACCTAATCGACTAGAACATAGGCTATATTAATATCTAGGTTTTAGGAACGATTTGGGAACAAAAATCGAAGACGAAAATTCTTCCTAACACTGGAAGGGTTCGGCCGATTTGGTGGGAGAGGGAGAGAGAATTTTTGCTCTTTTCAATTTTTCTTGTATAGTTGTATTTGAGATATGAGACCTAGTCTCTTATTTATAGATATCTCCCATACCCTAATCCTTCTAGGATTAGGATACTAATTCTCCTACATGGGCCATGGCCCTTTTAATTAGAAGACTAAGTCTTCTAATTAATTCATGGCCCACTTTAATTAATCTTTTAGGACTTTATTTAATCTCCCAATTAAATAGCCCAATTAATTAAATCATCTCCCAATTAATTAATTAAAATTCAAGTCCAATTAATTAATTATTCCATTAATTAATTAAATCCTAATTAATTAATTTACTCATAAATTAAATTCCAATTTAATTTATAATCTTGATCCAATTCCAATTGGATCCAATTTTGTTCCACATGGGTCGACCCAGTTGACCCACCCATTTAATCGACCCAGTCGATTTTGACCCAGTCGACCCAGTCGACTGGTTCGTTCCTACTTCCTCGCTTTCGCTTTATGTGTATTGTGTATGCCCCCGTAGGTTCACCACATAATTGGCCGCGGGTTGTAATTAAATATTATTTAATTACTCGACCAATTAATACTCTAAATTAATCGAACACTCTGTCGATCAATCATTCCAAAATTAGCACCCCTGCTAATTTGGGAATTCTCCCACACTCCACGGTCGATGTCCAGTCACAAGCCCATGGAGCCCAATCACTGGTGAATTAATTCAGTGAACCTTTTTATCATTTACAATTTCCATATACGACATAATCTCTCCATTGATCAATCTCCCAGTCGAGACTTAAGGGTATGGTCTTTCATCGGATTCCCTTATCTTTTGTCTTGACCTTATGTTCTCTGATCTCGAAATAAATTCTCTCTGACTTGTTCTTTATGAGCTACTTACATAAAGTCGTCAGTTACCTTGGCCAAGGATTTCATCAGAATTAATTTCTCACAGAAGTTCATAGGAGAATTTCTCGACCTATCAAGTCGAGTCAATGGATCCTTTGTTAATGATATGAATCTGCATACGAGTTCCTCTATACCCAACATGAGTCCACAGAGACTTTCTGGCGATCCCCAGTCAGTCGGAACTCACATCAAAGCATAGACGTTCTCGCACCAGATAAACCCTATCATCTCAAGTTGTTAGGGATCGTTCCTCGTATACTATTGTAAATTGAAATAACTTCAACCCCGATATGCGACTACCGCTTCCATGGTGAGTTATTTCCTAATTGGGGTATTCAGTGCGCTTGCCATCCCAGCAAGCCACCCACTTATGTGTATCGACTATCCCAGTCACGCTCGTGGACCCCAGCGTCCTCCAGTTCATCGGAGTATACACAATAGTGAGAGTCTAACCGAATCCAACGATGTCCTATCTCGATTGGATTCTACGACTCTTGAATATATTCTAGATCACGGCCTTAGAGATCAGTCCACGGGTTGTCCCATAGCCCTGTGATCTAAGGACTTCTATCCTTATGCGTAGACAAATATTACATAAGATAAAGTTGACCATAAAAGTGCATTTATTAATCTAAATTGAATAGTTCCTCATTAATTACAATTAATGCTAGCCATACAGCTGGCTTGCAGGACACTATTTCTATCATAGGGTGCGTATGCTCGACTCCTCTGATCAGATCTGGATTTATAGATTTCTATCAGTTTTGGTTTCCGTGATTTACGTGAACCGTTAGATTAATATGACAGTTTTTAGATCGTGTGAGCGAGATTTACAGATTTCAAAATTTATATTTTAATGTCAGATGGGCGGGAAACCCAAGCGACACTAGTAGGTCACTTATAAAAGCGCGTTTTTAAATATAACATTTTTAGTACACACTTATATAATATATCAGAGGAGTAGAGTTTTAACTTATCTGACAGACAAGTGATCTGATATCTGATATTACTAGTAAAAGTCAATAGCTAGTAATCTTCCTCTGTTGTTTGTCAATCCAGCAAGATAAATTAATCTTCAATCTTCAAGAATTAATAACAGATCTTCTAAGCACATAACTCTAGCTAACTGTCATCAACAAATTTCATCTGTAGATCACGATGACCGCTAGTCTTACACGTTCCCCCTGACTTCAAGAATCCATAAGTTAACTAGTCTGTTGAGAGTTAACCTTGAAGATAATGAGATGAGTAAGCTGATGAACTCGAGTCTTCAGATGAGTTCCCCCTCAGCTTATGCATCCAAATTTAGTAGTCATAGTTCAGCTCTTAGAGTTGAAAATCTTGCATCACTTAGTGGTTTGGTGAAGATGTCAGCAATCTGATTGTCAGTATGAACATATTCTATGATGACATTCCCTTCTTCCACATGATCTCTGATAAAATAGTGTTTGATCTCCATATGTTTAGTCCTGGAGTGACTTGTAGTGTTCTGAGTAAGTGAGATGGCACTTGTATTATCACAGTAAACTGGAATTCCACTGATCTTTATGTTGTAATATTCTAGAGATGACAGCTAAGAGATGAGATTCTTTAGGATTTGATTGATATCTCGCACAAACCCCAACAGAATACATAATATCTGGTCTGCTGGCTATTAGATATAATAGTGACCCTATTATGCCTTTGTACTTGGTAATATCCACTGATTTGCCATCTTCATATTTATCCAGACAAAGTCCAGTAGACATAGGAACACTAACAATAGAGCTAGTTTCCATACCAAATTTTTTGAACATATCCTTTGTGTACTTTGCTTGGTTGATGAATATTCCATCAGACAACTGTCTAACTTGCAAACCAAGAAAGTAGTTCAGTTCACCCATCATGCTCATTTCAAATTTGTTTTGCATCAACTTGGAGACTTGTCACACATCTGTTGGTTAGTTGAACCAAAAATAATATCATCCACATATATTTGCATAAGTAATATATATTATTCCCATTCAACAATAAACAAGGTTTTATCTACTTTACCTTTTTGAAATCCTTTAATTAAAATAAAATCAGATAAAATGTCGTACCATGCTCTTGGAGCCTGTTTCAGTCTATAGAGGGCTTTCTTCAGACGATACACCTTATCTCCTTGTAGATAGACTTCAAATTCAGGTGGTTGTTCAATATGTACTTCTTCTTGCAATTCTCCATTGAGGAAGGCAGACTTCACATTCATCTGATAGACAGTGAAGTTCTTGTGAGCAGCATAGGCTAGAAACAGTCTGATTGCTTCAAGTCTTGCTACTGGTGCAAATGTTTCATCAAAGTCAATGCCTTCTTCTTGGCCACTAGTCTTGCTTTATTTCTGGTGACAATACCATCTTCAATCATCTTATTTATGAAAACCCACTTAGTGCCAATAACTCTTTGATTACTTGGTCTAAGAACTAAGTACCAGACTTCATTCCTTTCAAATTGATTCAGCTCTTCTTGCATAGCATCAATCCAGTTAGAATCACTGAGAGCTTCTTCAACTTGTTTAGGCTCTATTTGGGATAGAAAGCTAACAAACATAGCATCATTTGCAGCAGCTCTTCTAGTCTTTACTCTATCCAAATAATCACCAATCACTAACTCTGGTGGGTGATTCTTGAGACATCTGAGATCAGGTTGCAAATCAGGATGTTGACCTCTTGATTGATCTTGCAACACTATTGTTGGAGTTTCAGTAGTAGTCTGTTGAACAGTCTCTGGTCTGTCAGCTGTTGGTAACTCGTCTGTTAGACAATCAACAGACTGATTTTGAACAGCACTTGAGCTAGCAGCTGAGTTGAGATCAGGAAGTATGATGGGTACATATTATTCATTTCTTTCAAGACTCAATTTCTGAAAATCAGTAGACAAATTTGAATTAGTACTTTGATTTTTTTCAGAAGATTGGTTTGGTTCATCAAATACTACATGAATGGATTCTTCTACAAGTAAAGTTCTTTTGTTAAAGACTATGTATGATTTACTAACAGTAGAGTATCCTACGAAAACAACTTCATCAGCCTTTTCTGCAAACGCAGTAAGGTGATTTTTCCCATTATTTAACACAAAGCATTTACAACCAAAAATTCTAAGGTAATGAATGTTTGGCTTCCTGTTGTTCCAAACTTCATATGGTGTCTTGTTCTGGTTCTTGTCGATCATGCATCTATTTTGGGTGAAGCAGGCTGTATTTGTGGCTTCTGCCCAAAATCTTTAAGGCAGTTTTGCTTCGAGCTATCATAGTTCCGGTAGCTTCCTTCAGAGTTCTGGATCTCCTTTCAGCAACTCCGTTTTGTTGAGAGGTTCTGGCAGCAGAGTACTCATGGTTGATTCCTCTGGCATTACAATACTCCTCAACAGTAGAGTTTGTAAACTCAGTCCCTCTATCTGATCTGATCTTCAATATCTTCATGCTTTTCTCATTTTGAATCAGTTCCATCAGATTAGTTAGATGCTCCTTGGTTTCACTTTTCTTCTTCATGAAAATCACCCAAGTGTATCTTGAATAGTCATCCACAACAGCTAGGCAGTATTTCTTTCCACCGTTGCTGATTGGATCAATGGGTCCAAATAAGTCCATGTGTAGTAGCTCCAAAATCCTTGTAGAAGATAGATTGGTGCTTCTTGCTTTTGAAAGATGATTTGATTTGTTTACCCTTCTGACATGCGTCACACAGCTTGTCTCTGCTCATGACTATTTTTGGAATTCCTTCTACCAAATCATTCTTGATCAATCTGTTGATGGTCTTGAAATTCACGTGATTCATCCTTTTGTGCCTAAGCCAACTGATTTCACTCGGTGTTGAGGCCACCAAGCAAACGTTAGAATCCTTGTCCGCAGAATTCCAGTCGACTACATAAATGTTTCTTTGTCGTCTTTCAGATAAGATGACCTTCTTTGTACCAATCTGTTCAACGTAGCACTTATCTGATGAGAAGATAACCGAGAAACCTTTGTCACAAATTTGACTAATGCTCAGCAGATTGTATTTGAGGCCTTGAACATAAGAGACGTCAGATATCTCAATCTTGCCTTTGATCAGCTTTCCGCATGCTACAATCTTGCCTTCTTTTTTGTCTCCAAATGTAACTTTCGGACCGTCTATAGCAATCGCATCTGTCAGTTCATGTATGTTGCTACACATGTGTCTTGAACATCCAATGTCCAAGTACCACTTCTTTTCTACTTTACTCCTACTCCTAATCCTAACTTACAAAACAAAAGAAAATTGTTTTAGGTACCCTTTATTGAGAGGGTCCTGGAGGATTAGTTTCACCCTTGACAAACCAAGATGTTGAAGTCTTAGGATTCTTAGGCTTCTGAGCTTTAGCAGGAGCATGAACAGGTTTATCTTCATCATATACAGCAGATGTGTTATGTTGATAATCAGTATGATAAGGATGATGTTCATAAACAGAGTATGGTGCATGATATGCAGGATATGCATGCATTGGATGGGCAGGGTAAGGAGCATAGTATTGTGGAAATTGAAGTGCATGATATATAGGTGGATATGCAGCAGATTGCACATAATATGATGACTCATTTCCATACCAAGCATTTTGATTTTTCTTGTTCTTATGCTTCTTTGGTTTACTAGATGATTGCTCATTAACAGACGACTTAGTTTTGTTACTAGTCTGGCTGGTTTTACTTTTAAAAGCAGACTTTCTAGGACTCTGCTGTTTAGCTTTACCAGTCTGTTTTTCTATTTTTGGCTTTTTGCTCTTCTTAGCCTTAGGAGCTTTCTTCTCCTTTAATTCTTTCTCAGGTGAAGCAGGTTTAGTTGTCTGAACATACAAAATGACCTTACTATTGTCAGCAGATATGAATTTTTCAGTATGATTCAGTTCTAACTTATCATGTTCTAAAGGCATCTTCTGTTTGCTAGACATGTGCGTGGATGCAACAGATGACTTATCATGAGACTCTATAACTTTTTCAAGTTTCATGATTTTACCCTTCAGAGATTCATTCTCTTGCTCAAGCAGTTTGTATTCAGCTGATTCTTTTGGTTTTTCAACCTTAAGTTTCAGTGAACTATTTTGCTCTCTTAGCAATATCATCTCTTCCTTAAGCTTAGCAAATGCATCAACAATACTTGTATTATTAACAATCATTTTCTCAAATGAATTAAATAATTCATTATCAAGGGGAGTTACCTCATCCTCAGAATCATCAGATTCCTTGGCCATCAGACAGATAAGAGCAGGGTTCTCATCTTCAGTAGACTCTTCTTCAAAAGTGTTTGAGTTTGAATCAGACGAGTAGATAGCAGCAAGCTTTTCTGCTTCAGCCATCAGTACCTTGCCTTTCTGATGTTTTCTCTCCTTTCTGATTCTCTTCTCTTCTTCAGTGTACTTTTCAGCTTTAGGATATGGGCAGTCTCTGATGAAATGTCCCAATTCTCAGCAGTTATAACACATTAGTTTGGATTTATAAGCATCATTATTATCATGAGAAGAAGAGGTAGGATTAGAAGTAGAAGCATTGTTGTATTTGTTTTTCATTTTTCTTTTGTAGAACTTCTTGAAATTATTTATCAGCAATGCAACGTCTCCAGCACTGTACCCTTTTTGTTGAGCAGTGTGGCTTTTCTTCTTGGATTTTCAGCAGCAACCAGTGCAGCTGTGGGGCCTGAAGTTGAGGTTTCTTCAATATCCATTCTTGGCAGTTTATACTCGTATGCCTTGAGTACGGAGAACAGATCTTCCCCAGATCATTTGACTCTTCCATAGCCGTCACCTTCATGTTGAATTTCGGAGGCAGGGCCTTCAGTACTCTGACAGTGATCTCTGTCAGTGAAGGTCTTTCCCAGCTTTAGAACTTCATTCAGCATCCTTGTAAACCTTGTATTTATCTGGTCAATGGTTTCGGCAAACATCATCTTGAAGTTGTCTAACTTTTCAAGAGCAACACTCAGCTGGTGCTCCTTTATAGCGTCGTTTCCTTCGCTCATGTCACGGACCTTATCCCACATTTCCTTTGCAGTCTTGCAATGCTTGACTTTGTCAAACCGATCATTGTCCAGGGCCTTGGTCATGATGAAACGGTCAACCTTGTCTAGATTGAACAGCTTGACTTCCTCAGTTGTCGTCTCTTCAAGCTCTTTATTCACCACTACATCAACTTCATCAACCTTTATAGTCTTGGTGATCTTGAATGGACCTTTTGTGATGCATGTATACATGTTGTCATTGTAAGCAGCAAGGAAGATTTCATCCTAATCTTCCAATCCTCAGAACTCATACCGTCGATGTAGGGAACATGGCTGTAACAGTTCATTTTCAAAAAGTTTTTAATTTTAAAAAACGTGCTTGTTTGAAGACTTTAAAAAACTTTGAAAAACACTAGGATCAAGTTCGTTGATCAGGCAGTTGAATCTAATGAACAACCTGCTCTAATACCACTTGTTGGTCCCAAGTGGTCAGTTGAGGTCTAGAGTGGGGGGGTGAATAGACCTCTGAAAATTAAAGATTTTAAAACTTTTCAAGTTGTCTGTCAGCAGACTAAGCTGATCAGGAATTGTAAGTAGACTAGGCTGATCGCGCACAAAGCTTGAACAGCAGAGTTGACCACTCTTCTGATGATAACTTAGCTGATTACAGCAAAATCAAATTTTCAATAAGAATACTTGCAGCGGATTTTAAACAGTGTTTTTCACAAATAAACTTTGAAAGAATTTTATCCCCAATTTTTGCAAACTCCTTTTGAAAAATTCTTCTAACAGTTTTCTAAGTGTTTTAATACAATTTGAAAATATGCAAGGAAATAATGCAAGTTAAATACACAAAGAATTTTATAGTGGTTATATGGATAAAAATCCTTTAGTCCACTCTTCCAAGTCACTTAGATCTTGGGTTATACTATAAACACACATTTTACAATATACTCTACTTACGCTCTACAACAAATGATGAGTCGTAAGTTCACAATAGGAAATCACAAAGAAACTCCTATCCTCTGAAGCTAGATCACTCACTTAGGTGGATCTACACTTCTCACAATAATCTTCTATTACAGTTTCACTCAGAAAATGATTTATCTTTTGACTTCAACTTAGCTTCTGTCAACAAATGACTTCAGCAGACGAGTGAGCTATTCTTGAACTTTTGAGACTTAGAGAAATTCTGCTTCGCGTATGAAATCTCAGATTTTTGTGTTATCTCTAACTCTTGAATCCAGCTCTATTTATACTTGTTTTTGAAATCTATCCGTTGAAGATGAGACAAATTTCAAAGCTACAAGTACTGGTCCTCTTTTTTCTGGAACGGCTCTCTGCAACTGTTGCACTGTACAGTCTGTTGTACTTTTCTGCCAGTCGCATTAAATGCACCCTGCTGATCCGAGAATGTCTTCAATTATTTGTCATTAATACCCTTCTCTTGCAGCATTTATTACTCCAAGTGCATTTATTACCGTTGGGCAGACTTCTTGATCTCTTCCACTCTGTTGATCGAAGTAACCCTTCTGATGGATACTCTGCTGATCAAACTTGAACTAATCTGATTTGAGTCAGCTGATAACCTACCCTTCTGATTTCGAATTCAGCATAAGATCAATAGTCTTCTGGACCTTGAAATCTTGACTCTTCTGATAGTTCTCTTACTTGGTCAGAATTCTTCAATGGGATCTAAGCATTCCTTACTTAGCTGATTTTGATGTTTTGGAAATCATCAAAACCTCCCTCAAATCTTGCATTCTATCTTCATCTTCATCCAACAAGTAAAAACATTAAACATGGCTTCAACTCCACTATTATCACTAATGGAAGGGCAATATAATTTGTAATGGTGCAGTCAAATGAAATAGAATATCTATATAACACTTGCAACTTGAACTCCCGTTTCTTTAGTCTAGTAATTTTCTACACTATGTAGTAACTTCTCATAACTCCATCTGCTATCCGCCCTAAAGGGTTATTTTGGTTGAATGTCATACTCACAACCATTAGATGTGTTCAATATATTTCTTCTCAATAGCGCAAAAATGTAGCCGGTAAACCATTCATTAAAAACCTGAGAAAATTTTAAAAAATTTTGAATAATTTTACTACATTTTCATATTTATTTATCCAAGTAACAAAAAGTTACTTAATTTAAGAAAATATTTAACGACATGTCATTTTAATAATAAATGAAGATGAATGAAATGATCTTCAAACATAGTCCACCAAATTTAAAATAATTGTATCTTCTTTATTGGAATATTTTTTTTTTTTATGAATGAAATACAGTATATATTATTGACCCAATGAATGTGGTAATGAAATTTTCTTATTTCAAAACAATATAGTTACGTGGTGCTATTTATTATTTTAATATCCGCAAAAAAATTGGTAAATAATTTTTTGAGTGATATGCTCTTCCTGTCCATCAATATGTGTGAACTTTCAACGCAAAATTCAATATCTAGATTATTTTTAAGTAATCTTGATATGTATGAAATAGAGAGAACAAAAGTGAAAGAAAAATAGAGTAATACCTATTGAATATGAAGAATGGTGTAAGGGCTTCAAGAGGAAGAAAAAGTGGCCTCCATAATTGCATTTGCTTCTAAAAATTTTGTTAAACTATCAAACAAATCGTTGCTCATCCAATGGGAGGTATTTTCTTTCTTTTGAGAAAGTTGTGCCAATGAGGGTTTTTTGTTTTCTTTTGAGATAGTGCGCTGGAGCAGGAGAGGAATAGATAAATTAGGGTTGGAAGAATCACAGTTGCTAACTGCGATTCTTTTAAGTGAATCGCAGTTTTCCTAACTGCGATTTATAGAAGAAACGTAGTCACTAATCGCGATTTTATTTAATTTTTGAAATTCTTTTAAAAAAATTTATTTTAATGAAAACTGCTATTCTTTCAGTAATTAATTAGTTATTCGTTAATTAATTTTCTGATAATTAACAAAAATTGCAGTTAACAACTGCGATTTTTGCTAAAAAAATCAATTTTTCGAAATTTCAAAAATTAAGTAAACTCGCAATTAGCAACTGCGATTTTTCAAAAGAATCGTTGTTAGTAGCTGTGATTTTTAGCAAAAGGCACACTCAGGGAAATAGTTTGTCATTAAAGATATTTTGGGAAATATTTTTGCAATGAATGTCATATTAGAAAGAAAAAAAACCCATTCAAGGTGATACATGTGGGTCCATCTATCCACCTTGTGTACCATTTAAATATTTGATTCTAATATATGCATCTACTAAATATGATCACATTGTGTTTATTGCCAACTCGAGATTATTTGCGCAATTAAATAAATTAAGAACAATATCCAGATTATGCAATCAAGATATCTTGATAATACTGGTGAATTCACATTTCGGACTGTCATTGACTATTGTATGTCAATTTGAATAATAATTGAAAGTCATGTTGTCCATATTCATACACAAATTGGTTTAGCTGAATTATTAATTAAACATCTCCAATTAATTGTAAAACCATTATTAATGAGAACAAAAATGTTGGTCCCAAGTGGTCAGATGAGGTCTAGAGGGGGGGGGGGATAAATAGACCTCTGAAAATTTTTAGACTTTTAAAAATTTTCACTCGTCTGTCAGCAGACTAAGCTGTTGTAGGTCAGTGAGCTGACTAAGCTGATCGTTGAACAAATCTTTGAACAGCACAGTTAACCACTTCTCTTTATACTACTTAGCTGATTTCAGCAGGCTTTAAAACAGAGCACTTGCAGCGGATATTTGAAAGTGTTTTTCACAAGTGTACTTAGTCTATTTAAAAGGTTTTATCCCCAGTTTAAATAAACTTCCTTTAAAAATCTTTTAACAGTTTTTTTGAAAGTTTTATGCAGCTCTTAGAAAATATGCAAGTAAAAATGCAAGATAAAACTCAAAGAATTTTTATAGTGGTTATATGGATAAAAATCCTTTAGTCCACTCTTCCAAGTCACTTAGATCTTGGGTTATACTATAATCACAAAGTTTACAGTATACAACACTTACGCCAAAACAACAAATGAATCTGGCCGTAAGCTCACAATAGGAAATCACTAAGAAGACCTATCCACTGAAGCTAGATCACTCACAAAGGCGGATCTATACTTCGAACAACACTCCTTACAGTTTTTCACTCAGAAAAATGTTTATATTTGATCTTCAACTTCGGCTTTTGTCAACAAATGACTAAGCTGATGAGTGAGCTGTTCTTGAGACTTAAAGATTTTGCTTCGGATTTTCTTTAAGAGATTGTGTTGTTGTTCTCTTCTTCAGTCTCTTGAACTATTTATACTCCAGGATTTGAAAAATGTCCGTTGAAAAGAGACATAATTCAAATTCCTCGGGTACTGGTCCTTAATTCCTGCGAACGACTCTCTGCACAGTGTCAGTACTGTCAACAATACTTTCTGTCAGGCAGCATTTAATGCACCTAGCTGATACGAGGTTTTCCTTCAATCATTTGTCATTAATACCCTCGATCTTCAGCATCTATTACTCCAAGTGCATTTATTACCGTTGGAGAGACTTTCTGATCCTTTCCACTTGGTTGATGAGAACACCAGTCTGATGATGAACAGAGCTGATCCCAAACTTGAACAAATCTGATTTGAGTCGGCTGATCTTCACCAATCTGATTTCTTCCTTCAACAGCATATCAATAGTCTTCTTGGACCATCTTTGAATTTTGACTTGGCTGATAAATCTTTAACTTCGATCAAAATTCTTCTAAGGTTTTCACTAAGTTTTCCTAACTTAGCTGGTTATGATGTTTTGGAAATCATCAAAACCTCCATTCAATCTTTAAATCACTTGTCTGTTGATCTTCATCTTCATCCAACAAAAACTTCATATTTCAAAATGAAGATATGTTGTTATACATGCACCGGCATTTATGTGCATCATGCCAACAAGTTATCATAATTTCTCCCCGTCGAAATTGAAGTTTGGTCAAAAACCAAAGATTTTCCTTCCTGGCAATTAAAAATGTGCGTCATATGTTTCAATTGTTCCACCATGACGCACAAAGATGGGTCATCAAAAGAAAGCTGAGAATATATTTTATAATCAATTATCTGAATAAATGACTAAAACATTATTTACAATACGATTTGTAGATTGCCATTTTGATGAAATAATGATATCGACATTATGGGCGATAATAAATGATGAAATAATGTTATCAACATTAGGGGGAGAATAAAGAGCTGGTAAAATGAATAATATGGAATGCATTATCATTATGCTATTTAGATCTTTGGACAAACAAGTGTACATTAGAACTTCAATAGATAATTCATTTGCAAATCAATTGACAGAGTTACTAAATCTCATATACCAACTGAAGATGCTCAAATTTAAATTGATCTGCTAGCGAAATGAAAGAAAGTCACGTTTAAAACATGGTAGACCAATCAGTTTC
Source organism: Penstemon eatonii (assembly GCA_038501285.1). Classification (NCBI taxonomy): domain Eukaryota; kingdom Viridiplantae; phylum Streptophyta; class Magnoliopsida; order Lamiales; family Plantaginaceae; genus Penstemon; species Penstemon eatonii. Next base: position 61,906,925 of record CM076710.1, read on the forward strand.
AAAAATAAAAATTACTGTAAAATAAAAGGAGTAAACACTGAAGATGGTCATACTATGGAGGCGAGTACTCATGAAGAGTCGCAATACCAAACTATTGATAACATCCCAGAAGAGGTCAGGTACTTGAAAACAATGAAAATAAAGAGATCTCGATAAGTTATGTCACTACGAGAAAAATATGTAACTAAAATAAAACAGTTGTCGACAACACTTTTACTTATAATTACAAGATAAAATGAGGATTTTGAAACTAAGTTTATTAAAAATAATATAAACATAAAACTGATTGGCCAAAATAAAAACTAAAAAGACGCAATTCAAGGAGGGTTAAGTTCACTTTCCAAACGTGAAGTTTTTGGACAACTAGTCCAAACACATAAAGGAGCAAAACCCGTTGGATATACATGTGTGCGAAAATGAAAATGAGAAAAATAAAGTTGAAAGATATAAAGCACCACTAGTTGTACAAGAGTATTTGCACAGATCGACATGACACTGATTATGAGGAGACGTATTCTCGTGTGGTGGATGCAATTACTTCTAGGTACCTAATTAGTCGGGTAGTACGTGAACAATTAGTTTGTGTCTAATATATTGTTACAACCTATTTATGTGGCTCGCTTAATAGTGAAATTTATATGAAAATGTCTGAAGGATTCAAAATCTTAAATACACGCATAAGTTCCCGGAAAAAAAAATTCAACACGCTTGCGTAAGATATTTGTATGGATTAAAATAATATGGGCGATTGTGGTACAACCAACTCAATGAGTACTTGTCATAAGATCGTAGTTTATAAAGTGATCAAATTTGCTCATGTGTTTTTATAAAGAGATCCGAATTATAATTTGTTATAATTGTTGTATATATTGAAAATCAAAATATTATAAGTTTTTGGAAAATTTGTTTAATACGCTTGCATAGATCTTTGTATGGTTTTAAACAATATGGGCATATGTGGTACAACTGACTTAGTAAGTGATCTAATTTGCCCATGTGTTTTTATAAAGAGATTCAGATCAAAATTTGTTATAATTGTTATATATGTTAAAGATCTAAATATTATTGGAACTCTCGAAGAGCTTCAAAAAGCAGTTGATTTAAAAAAAGTGTTCGAGATGAAAGATCTTGCAAAATAAAGTTTTGTCAATGTCTGCCATTCGAGAACTTATCAAACATAATTGTTCTTCTTCAATCAATTTATATAGAAGATCTTAAGACGATTCAACATAGATAAGACACATCCTCTAAATACCTCATGGGTTAACACATCCTCTATGTTTTTCGTTGCTTGTAAGATCGCTAGATATGAAAAATGATAATTTGTGTCCTCATGAGAATGATGAAGAACTCATTGGTCCTGAAATACAACATCTCAATGATATATAATGCATGTGCATTATTATACGTGCTAATAGTACACGTCCTAATGTATCCTTTGTTAACGAGATTTAGTTTTTCTCCGACATACCGACATTGGAATGTTATTAAGCATATATTTTTATTTCTCCGCGGAACAATTATTATGTGGTTACTTTATCAAATGATTCAATATCACAATTGGTTGGCTATGCGGATGCAATATACTTATCCTATCCACACAAAGCTTGCTCTCAAACATGTTATGTAGGACCTCATGCGTTACCAGTTTCCCCAAAATCAATTGGTGTTAGAAAAGAAGCATACCATTCCCTTATAGTGCATTCACACAAGCACCCACGATATTCGATTGTGACTCCACCCCCACTCAATTTGTATATCACGGGACAATTGTAGTCACCCACACACTTAATTAGGGTGACCAATATGTTATGTATTTACAAGAGGAGGAACTGCTATATCATGGCGTTTCACAAAATAAATTGTAATTGCCTCTTCATCGGATCATGCATAAATAATCACAATGCATGATGCAAGTCGATAGTGCGTTTGGATCGATGACTCGTCATAACTAAAATATTGTGTGGTATATCATCTGAAAAAATACCCCAACAATTTTATATGAAGATATTGCAGCTCGCATAGCTAAACTAAAAGAAAGATACATCAAATGTGATAGAACGAAACATACTTCACCAAAAAAATTTCTTTTTTCTTAACTTCCGAAGAATAGTGACATTGAGTTTCAACAAATTCGCTAATGTGAAAATTTGGCAAGTTTGTTACCAAGGCATTGCTGACTGCCACATTTTAGAAATTAATCAATGGAATTTGAATGTGGCGACTTAAACAAGTTAAGTGATTTTTTTATTGGGGGGGTAAAAGACATGTGCACTCCTTTTTCATTCACTAGGTTTTTATCCACGGAGTTTTTCTTAATAAGTTTTTTAACATTCTTTATGATTAATCATCCAATTCATGTGTTCCAAATAAACAAAAATATAAATCTAAAGGGTAGCATACACTTTAGATCACATAATTAGACTACCGGATTAATTAACAGAACCCATCAAATTTTGCCGAATAGATAAAAACTTCAGTTTTTAGCAACAATAATTAAACTTAAACCCTAGAACATGCTTTAGAATCATAAATTTTTCATATGTAGAGCATATAAAATTAATAAGGGTTCAAGTTGTTTGTTTATTTGATCATACCAGAGAGAGGTTGTGGCTACTTCCTTCAACTTTTTCGTAAATTTCTGATGGTTGCCGTTTCATTTACAGGTACTGGGATGACGATCCGAACGGTCAAAATTAAGATCCTGGTGTGATGAACCTTCAGTCCAAATTTGAATACGATCCAACGGTGGATGAGGCCGGAATCATTGAAAAATCGAAGCTGCCGCGTGCAAACTGAAAATCTACATCTCCAAGTATTTTCCTCTTTTCTCTCTTGTTTTGTGATATATTTCATAACCTTGAAATCGATTTATAGAGCAAATTCGTGCTGATAACGTGTTATAAAACTAAGCTAATTGGAATAACAACTAACTAGAATAAACAATGTAAAAGACAAGATAGAGTAGGAAGAGAAGTTCTTTTTATTTCATAGATGATTGTGTATACAATTCTATGTATAAACACCTTACAACACTCCTATTTATAGGACTAGAAAAGCAACTCAAAAGCCAAAGATTGCAAGACAATTAGTACTTCATTAATGTTGATCAATATATAATGTATATGTTCTTTCATATGTTGAGTTCAAAGGTTCATCATAAGGTTAATGAACTTCCAAATGCATCCACCTAATATTAGTTTCATAACAACCCTTTGTTTTATATATATTTTTATATTTTGCCTTAAAATAGTAGTTGAATATGCTAGTGAAACCACTACTTTTATATGAGAGAAATGGTTCAATTTAAGGCCTGTAATTTATTGATGCCTTCAATTGAAGTTTCCTATATACATACATAGTCTATATATAGATATCTGATATCTCTCTCTCTCTTTTTGTGTAGAGGGCGAGAGAGAATGATAAGGGGGAGGATTAAAGGACAGAGGTTGCGTATGTATCCCGGCACATAGAAACTTTTGTTTGGTGCAACTTTTCCATTTCCTTTTCTTGCAACTTTTCCATTTCATGATTCAATCAATATTAGAAGTTTCAAGAAACACAATCAAGTTTTATTCTTATTTATTACACCTAAAATTTTTATCTTATTTATTCTAAAGTAATATTAATTATGGGTATTTTAGGTAAACATTTTGTTTTTTCCCCTAAAATTCATGCTATTTTATTAAGTTCTTAAATATAAAGTAATATTAATTATGGATATTTTAGGTAAACATTTTGTTTTTTCCCCTAAAATACATGCTATTTTATTAAGTTCTTAAATATATATGCAAAACTCTAAAACGACATATATTGAAGAACGGAGGAAGTAATATGTTGGACCTAGTATACCCCTTGCAAGGTTTTATCAAATGGCTCATAAAGTCAAAGTTCTCTTTTTATAGACAAGTTAACAACCCCTTCATCTATTAGGTAATACTCCTACACAGGGACGGACCTAGATCATTTGTGTTTGGAGATTGAAAATTATTCTTATATTAAACTCAATATTTAATCTATTTTTGATAAAATGACAGGATAAACTAATAATATGTACAATATTATCCAACGAAGATGGATAAAATATAAAGACATTTTATAAAAAAATAAGAATTCTTAAACACTAACCAGTAATTCAGATGGACAAAAAAATAAATAAATATTACTTAGACAAGACATGAAAATCAAATATATCAGTAATATGTATATAAAGATAAAATTATATTTTCTAATTCTATAATTTTAGTATGATTTTGACATCATAATATACCACAAAATTATACATAGCATATATTAAGAATTTTGAAGCTTGTATAAACAACAAGCTAGTCCATTAGTGACCTCATAATATACCACAAAATATTCATTAGTGATAATAAGTTAAAGACTAATTTGAATTTTCAATCATTATAGTCCATAGATTAAGAAAAAACCATGTCACTTGACATCAGGCTAAATACTCTTACACGTTAAAACTTCATACATATATCTCTACCTCTTCATACATCTATATCTATATCTATCTCTATCTCTCTCTATTATAAAAGCGTGAATATTTCTTAACTTTTTTGTATAGACTAAATTGTCCTTATTTAAGTAGTAAAGTGAATATGTAAATGTAATTGAAGAGGTATAATTAGACATAAAGTCTTATTATATTTATCTCTTACATAAACTCCTAAAATTTATAAATTCTATCTTGCATCAATTTTTATAATTTTAATCTTCTACTATTATAATAGACAAAACGAAATATAAAAAACACTATTATTTTAAATAGCCCTTAATATTTCTAAATATAAAACATTTAAAAGAAATTCTCTTAAATATCATTATGTTAAAAAAATTAAAATAAATCATATCCTACTTATGAAAGAATAAAAAAATACTTGTGACTTAGCTAAATACGTAACTTACTTTGACAAAAATATAATAATATAAATAATATTCAATAGTTCTTAAAAAAATATTAATTCAAAAATATCAAGATGTGCATAACCTTGAATTTTATGAAATTCTTTTCGTCGAAAATGGATAAAATAGGTGAAAAATGTGAAATCGATGAAGTTTTGTGAAACCTATAAAATAAATCCATGAAATCGTTGAAAACATATGAAATCGATGAAAATTTAGGTGAAATTGGTTAACATTACACTGACAAAGTTGGTGAAAACACGGGCGAAACCGATAAGAAAGCGCCCTTTAAATTGATAATTACATGTGAATTCGATGAAAATTAAGGTGAAATTCGTGAAAAAACGATGAAACCGGTGAAACTGCATCAGTGAAAGAGGGTGAAATTGGTGAATATGAATAAAGACGGTGAAAAATGAATAAAATAGGTGAAAATGTGAAATCGATGAAGTTTTGTGAAACCAATAAAATAAATTCATGAAATCGTTGAAAGCATATGAAATCAAGAAAAATTTGGTTGAAATTGGTGAACATTACACTTACAAAGTTAGTGAAAACACGGGTGAAACCATAAGAAAGTGCCCTGAAATTGATAATTACATGTGAAATCAATAAAAAAAATCGGGTGAAATTCGTGAAAAATGATGAAACCAGTGAAACAACATCAGTGAAAAAGGGTGAAATCGGTGAAAATGAATAAAGTCGGTGAAAACTGGTAAAGTCTATGAAAACATGTTAAATCGATTAAATTTCAGGTGAAATTGGTGAAAAAACATGTGAAATCAATGTAAAAAATGTATAAAACAGGTGAAAATGGGTTAATTTTTTAAAAATGAGTGAACACAATAAAAGAAAAGTTTAACTGATAAAAACAAGGTGGAACCGGTAGAAAAATAATTTAAAACGAAAAAAAAAAACCAAAAGCTTAATCAGCTCTATTTTATGACATAATAAAATTAATTTTAGTCTAATTTATAAAAATTAACCATTAAATTAACTAGACACGTACAACGTACGTGTGCACTTTTCTAGTATATACTAATATTTGTTTTCTTGGAGGACTATGTCCCCGTCCCTCTTATGGTCCGCCCCGCCCCTGCTACTACATAGTCTCAAGATAGGCGTAAGATACAGGGATTAAGATTTTTATAGTTTTCATTAGTGTTATTAAAACCGGATCGGACTGGCCGGTCGACCCAATTTAACCGCTAACCACATCCCAATTTGGTGCGATCAACCCCTCAAAATCAGCAGCCTTTTGAACCAATTTGACCTGGTCAAAACTGGTCAAGAACCGGTAAAACCGGTGAACCGACAAACCGTCTGAACCGTCGGTTCATTACTTTAAAAAATTTAAAAGCACAATTATTTTTCCTTTTATGCTCTAAAAATGAAAGAAATAATGTTTCTCTCACACTTTTAATCTTCTAATCTAACCAATATTAGCTTGCGAAGAGTAAAAAATATACTACGTATATCATTAAAAAGAAAAAATGATTGTTTAAAGAAATGAAGGAATAAAAAGAAGAAAAAGTGAAGAGCTGAGCAAAAAATTAAAGCTAAGAGAGGGGGAAAAAATAGAAAGGGCAGAAGAAGAAATGAAGCGGCTGCTTGTCTATGCAAAGAATAGTATAATTCAAAGTGCATTATATAAGATTTTATTTTAAATTGGGCCAAGGCCCATTTTGTGAACAAACAAGATAGTTAAAATTTGATAGGTAATATTGTTTTTATACTTAGTAACTTTCATTTAATTTATCAAAAATAAAATGTAAGAATTAAATATTTTGAAATTATTTAATTAATTGAAATAGAAATACTATAGCAGATTTTTTATTTATATTGATCTATTTAGAATTAAGTTGTCAATAAAATATAAAGTACACTTTTGTGTACTTTTTGAGTTTTTTTTATAAAGGTATGTTTTTGGTCTATTTTATGATTTTATTTGTATTATTATTCATACAATATATTTACTACATCATGATGATGTCGTAGCGGTTCAATCGGTTCAATCAGTGGTTAACTCGATTAAACCGATGAAATCAGTAACCAGTAAGCTTATTGGTTCTATGTTCGATTCGGTTATGAAAACACTGGTTTTCATTGAAAACTCGGAAACGGTTCCCATTTGTGGATCAATAGAAACGTTAATAAAAAAAAATTATTTCATTTTCAACATATTTCTGAGATCAACAATTTTATGGAATGTTTCCAAAAAAATTTCAAAAATCTTGATTTTTCTTCTTCTTATATATAATTGACTTACTAGAATATATCCAAGAACGAAATTTCGATCCATGGAAAAACAACAAATCAGTGTCATGATTTAGAATTTCTCGTGATCTTCAATATGTTGAAGAACGAAAATTTAAATGCTACACATCATGCAATACATAGGTGCATTCTCTTAATGACACACATATTTTAATAACATTGACAATATATATTTTTTAAAAATAAAAGAGTCCTTGTCAAAGTCATTTAGGGTAATGAAACTTTGGGTGATTATTTAAAATTCTTAAAAAAATTCCATTCACAACCCAATTCCACCTTGGACCTCTCCAACAATTTTTAATTACGAACCCAATTTGTCAACATCATGTATAACACTATCTAGTTTATGACAAAATGATTTCCATATTTTTTCATACCTTTGCTTAAACAAATACTCCAATTCTTTTATATATTGCAGTTATGACAATTTCACGCGGTTTGTGGGATCATCTAAAGCGCCCTTTAAACATCACACGCGTTTACTTAAATGCTCAAACACCAAAAAGATTCCTCTTTTTCTCCTTTCTAATTATTCTTTCAACCAAATTCCAAATCTCAAATTTATTGTTGATTGTTTCATCTCACTTGACCATATTTCTTTCCCTCATACCTAAAAATTCAAGAAGTACAACACAAAGACAAAAAAAAAAAAAATGATCGCCATACTATTATCTTCTCTTCTATTAATCTTTGGCCTCATATGCACATTTTCAAGCATCCCAAAAACCAACAAATTTCTTTCAACATGGTTTCCAAATCATCACAAAAGCCCTTCACAAGTTGATGCTTCAAAACCAAGCACTACTTTAATCACATCTTCGACCGCGAAAACAAACACGAGCAACATCGATAGTAAGGCTGATCGACTGAGGGACGTTTTCGCTACATTCGACAAGAACAACGATGGATTTATAACAAAGAAAGAGCTAAGGGATTCCCTCAAAAACATCGGGATTTCTGCAGGGGAGAAAGATGTGTCCGATATGGTCGAAAAAGTGGATTTGAACCGCGATGGCCTTATAGACTTCGACGAGTTTTGTGAACTTTTCGAGTCTATTTCCTCGAACGGTGGAAACATGGACGAAGGACAAGGAGGAGATGATGATGATGAGGTTATGAAAGAAGCTTTTGATGTTTTTGATGAGAATAAAGATGGGCTCATTACAGTTGAAGAGCTGGGACTGGTTTTGTCTTCATTGGGATTTACACAAGGGAATAAGCTTGAAGATTGCAAAGAAATGATTAGGAAAGTTGATATTAATGGAGATGGGATGGTTAGTTTTGATGAGTTCAAAACAATGATGAAATCTGGTAGTATTGGAAGGTTTATTACAGTTTCTTGAAATTATGACAAGAATCAAGAAACCAAGATCTATTAATCAATTAGAAGGTATTTTAAATTTTTTTTGAATTGGTGGTTGTTAATTTGTCTGAATTTGATGTTTAGCTTTCCTTGAGATTTATTTTTGTTAAATATTTTAATTGTAGATGTACATATAAGTATATAACACAAAAAAGCATGGATTGGGAAATTCACTCTGTTTTTAGCTTGAATCAGCAAAATTAGGGGCTAAACAATAGAAATTTTATCACAATATAAATGATGTTATTTACTTTTAATGTTTGTTATATGGTTCGATTTGAATTCAGAAGTTTGAAATATGTGCAGGATTTAGTCTTAGTTTCAGTCTTTCTTTTTTTTTTTTTTTTTTGAAATACAGTTTCCCCTTTAAATTATAAGGGTTGTACCAATTACCTCTCTAAAATATCAATTATAACACTTACCCCTTTATTATAGTATTGAATATTTATTTCAAAACTATCCTCTTTTATAACAAATTAATTGTTTCTTTTTTAATTTATCAAAAAATTAAAAACTTGATCAATTTTGAGTTCATACATCCACCAAACAATATTATGTTTCAATTTTGAGTTCATACATCCACTAAACAATATTATGTTTCAATTTTTTCATTTCTTTTATTTCCTTCGATTTTATGGTCTCAATTTTTTTCTTTATTTTCATCTAATCTTTATATATATATATATATATATGTTTCAGTTTTTTTTTCTTTATTTTTTTTATTTTTTTTAATTTCTATCTCAATTTTTTTTTTTGTATATTCTCCTGAGTTTTATTTTGTGATAATTATCTCATTTATTTTTGGTACGAATTATTATTCAAAATGTTGGGTAATTCTTCAAATTCTTTCTCGCAAAATTCAAATTTGATACCAAACAATATTATGTTTCAATTTCTTCATTTCTTCATAAAAAAAAAAATCTTTAGTAATTATGAAATCATCCATCCACCAAACAATATTATGTTTCAATATCTAAATTTTTCCATTTATTTTTTTTCCTTCGGTCAGACAAAAATGAGATGAAAATAAAGAAAGAAATTGAGATCGAAAAAAGGAAGGAAACAAAAGAAATGAAAAAAATTGAAACATAATGTTATTTGGTAAATGAATGAATTCATATTTAATAAAGAGACAATTTTTTTTCGATAAATTACTAAGAAAATTATTATTTATGAAAAGGGCAGGGGTATTTTCACAATCAAAACCATTAACTATAAGGGATAAGTATTACAATTGATACTTTAAGGGGGTAACTGATATCACTCTCATACTTTAAGGGGGGAAAACTGTATTTTACCTTTTTTTTTATAGAACTAAATTAAGTTGCAATAACCTAGGAGTTGACTCACTTAAGATGAAGATCATTAGTACCACCAAATTGCATTAAACTTTTAGGGAATATTCGGTCATTATTTGATTCCCAACCAGCAAGCAGGAGACAGCAAATTTACAACTGGGATTATAATTGCGACAATAATTAAAGTGCCAAGTGATTTTATTAAAAAAAACTCTCATTCCTACATTTTTAGTAACAAAAAATCATCTACCAAGCAGGAGTATGCTTCACTCGTTGTAAGTGATAGTACTCTTCATATTTTGCAATAATAATAATAATATCTTGACCATAAGTAGGGCTGTCAATGGGGCGGATTTCAATCCGGATTCGTCCGAATTCGGTCCGATTTATTAGGATAATTGTCCGATTAGAGATTCGATGGACCAGATCCAATTATAAAGATCCGAAATCCGAAACTCATGGAGCGAATATGAATTTAGGCCGATCCGATCCATTAAAGATCCGTATCCGACAACAAATAAAAAGAAAGATATATATACAAAATGATTTATAAAAATAAGTATCATTAATAATATTTCAACGTCAATTTAAGAAGATAGTAATTTATAATTCGTTTATAAATTTATTTAAACCAATATATTCATTCTACAAATATGAATATAGTAAAGAAACTTTGAAAATGTAAGCTAAAACTAAATAAAATTGAAAAGATAATAAACTTGTTTTAGGAAAAAAATATTAATTTAACTTTTTAAATATAAATTTATTGGATCCGAAAAATATTCGATATCCGGTCAAATCCGACCAAGATCCGTTGAATTCAAAAAATCTAGATCCGAGTAAGATCCGAATCCGACAGAATTCGATCCGATACAAATGGAGCCGGATCTGGACGAGCCTGATCCGACCAGAATCCGACCCATTGACAGCCCTAAGTCCATAAGATATGAAACACACCTATTTACCTAAATATTGTACGATGATTTTTGTGAATTTAAAAAATTGACAAGATCTGCACATTGGCTTATGAGGATATCTCAAATACGTGTGAGCCAATAAAATGACAATACATTTTTTCTAATAAAAAAGAACACAAGATGTATTATTAATAATAGAAATTTTGTCAATTAGACACAGACGACAGTGGTTTTGCTTTTAGCTCGCATAAAATATGTGACAAGATAGATATTTCTCGAGTGGACATTGAGAATTTGAAATTGAATAAGACATTGCTAAACTTCATATTAGAGCAAAAGATAAAAGCACCCCCCATACTTTGTTTAATTCTCAAAAAAACCCCTATATTATTTTAACTACCAAAAAAACCCCTATATTTGATTTTAAATACCACACTCGACCCAATTAGTATATACTTATATTTTATTTTTTACTTTTGGTGGAATGACAAGATTACCTCTATGTGTTTGTTTTTTTTAAATTTATTTATTCTTTTTCAAAAAATAAGTATATACTACTTGGGTCTAGTGTTGTATATAAAATCAAACACAAGAGGATTTTGGGAATTTAAAATGACACATAGGGAATTTTTCGGGAGTTAAACAAAGCATAAAGGTGTCTTTGTCTTTCGATGTCAGAGGTAGAATTGTCATATCAAAAGCAAAATGTGAACAAATACTTACAATTTTGGCGTTTGATACACACTCTTTTTTTTTAGGTGTATTTGACACTTATTTGAAACCATAGGAAATTTTTTGGGAGTTAAAATAACACAGGAGAACTTTTGAAGATTAGACAAAACATTGGGGATGTCATTGTTTTTTCTCCATATTACCCGCAAGAAGAATTTTGAAAGAGTGACATGATTATTCAAGTATTATAAGTTGACCACGCATATCATAAAATCTCAATGGCCACTGATCATAAAATCTCAATGGCCACTGATTTATATTCTTGATGAATAGTAAAATAAGCTCATAATCTCTTGCAATCTTTCTAATTGTTCATTAGAACGTATTTATAAATCAAACATCTTACACTGTGCTTGGTCTTTAATATTACTATAAAATGATATGAAAATTGTTTTGTTTTTGTTCATTTTCATTTTTTCAAACTAAAATTCAAGACCCAAACGTAGTTTTGGATTTTTGTCATTTTACTCACTGAAATTTAAGAATCAAACATAGCCTTGAGGCCGAATCAGATCTCAATCTTTATGTCCCCGAACTCTGGCTTGGACCAGCTCAACAATTTTACACAACAAATACAATACAATTACTATATGAATGAGTAACACTCTTAAGGAAGTAAAGCATACACAAAACAAGTTCTTGTTATTGAATATATTCAATCAAACTAAAACTTATCTTTGCTCTATATTTTTCAAATTCCAACTTAGGCATAGGAGAACAACAGGAGAAAAGACAAAGGTGCTGCGTGAGAAAATGGAGAATAGAAGCTTTTATGGTTAAAGAAGGGAATAGCATCTTCACAATATGATTTCAACCATATTTGTGTATGGCAAATGTAACAGCACTTTAAGAATCAGATTCTCCAAAGAAAAATGTAATCCAGAAAAAAACCATAAAGTGATTCACCATGAGTCGAAAAACATCGACCAATATAAGAATACAATTATGTGCTCTGCATGTATTTCAGTTCAAGCACTCGTACAAACTTAAAAACATCCCATTTGTAACATGCTGCAATGAACAAGAATGCTTAGTTATGAAACATCATCCTAGCATTTCTTTGTTAAGGAGCACACAAGGAGGGGGGCGGGGACGGGTCCCACATCGAACAACAAATCCAGTCAATAATAACATTACAAGTATAATACGTACAATTGACTCAACCAGCACAACGCAAATTGCGTGGCCTCACCCAAATTGCACATTTAAAACTAAGGCTGGTGTTTAGCTAATATCATATAATTATTGATGCGACTGTAGTAAACTTCATAGGCTGCAGGGTATACATACATCAAATAAATAATACCAAATACCTGCAGCATGGTTGTTAACTAAAACACATCAGGGTTAAAACGTCCGGGAAACGAGTTGCCTTGTTGGGCCTGCTTGAGGTGCATAGCAAGAGCATAGTTATTGACCTGGTGAAAATATAAATATTTATCATGTTAGGTATATGTTTAGTAGAAAATGTACGAGTTGAAAGACAATAACTATCCAAAAGGTTTACTGCAAGTATGATCAATAGTCATTCGGAACTAGTGCATTAAACAAAGAACACCACTATGAACTCTCTAGAATATCACAAAATCTAAATGGCCTGTCAATAAGTTCCCAATTTGAAGCTGTGGCTAGGTTTTGAGCATTTGATTCTTATTCACCAATTATTCACACAAGTGTGTGAGCAAGGCTACCAGAGTCTTCTGCACATGTACAAACGAGGGCAAAAATTGTCCTTGCACAGCCCGGTCATCAAAAATAACACTTGGGTGCAATGAACATTTTTCTTTTGTTTTTGCACAGGGCAGTAATTACCAATAAAAGTAACAGGACCCAATCAAAACCAACATGGATGCATTTTGCCCACAAAAAAAAAGGAAAATCACTCCCCAAGACAATGCTGATGGCCAAACTAAAGTGTAATCCGCAAAATCACTTGTCTATACAAACTCTGTTCCAACAAAAGATGGCACCTCAAGCTCAGTGGAACTACTTAAGAAGCCACAAAAATGAAAGGGAAAAAAAATCATAATTTCCATTTCGCTGTCTACTTTTTCTACCATGACGAGATCACCTTTTTCATCTTGCACAAGATGCGCAAACATATTCAGCAGATATACTTGAAGCCAACTTGAGCTTCAGGTTAATAGATGCTAGCATCTGTCTTTTCTTATAAACAATAATCACTGTAGTGCTATGACTTTCTTCAGTTCATTTCAATCACATTAAAGCAAAAATGAATGCAAAATAACTGAACACTAAACAACCAAAACATGCAATTCATCAACTTTTTAGCTTATGAACCTGACCTCAAGAGTCCTCAGCTGCTCCTGGTATTGAGCTACTAGCTGTTTCAGCTGATTCAACTCCTGGCCCATATCCTCAGACTCCTTTTGTCGCTGATGCTGGATAGAAACAGCTCGCTTCAAAACAATATTTTCCTGCATGAGCGCCTCCAGTTGCTGCTTAAGCATCATGTTCTCCTATAAAGGAAGACACACACAAATTATATTTAAAATAAGTAACAAGAACAATATCATCCTACAGATCTTACCAAGTTTCCACGTTTTTTAGTAAAATATACATGGATGCATATGATAAATACATTATAATCCTATCATAAATCTTATACATATATAGGGAAGCAAGTATTAAATTAAAAAAAAAAAAAAAACACCTTCTGAATCTGGGCAGCCTCTGCAGTAGACCTTGCACAAATAGACTTCTCCAATGCCTCGAGAGCTCGTGCCACACGTGCCTTAGCATCATCTACATTTGATGCACTTACCATTTCTCTCACCAAGAGCTCCACCCACTCTGCACCATCTGCAGGAGGATTGCTCTGTGCAGGTGGTTCTTCTCTATGAGCTATCCCTCCATTATTTGCCACCATACCTGCATTATGAACGAAAGCATAATCAAGTTACCAAAATGAAATAAACGCAAAATTGCACAAAACTGCAATAAGAAACTTCAATTCCTCAATTGTCTACAAGGAACTTTCCACAATCAAGCACTCATTCACAACATTTGAAGGTATCAATTCAGGCATGCTATTACTAGGGCCTCAACGAAGTTGTTAACACAACAAATTCCAAGAAACTTGGCAATTATTATTACTTATAATTACAAAAAGAAAATAGGAAAAATAAGAATATTACATAATTTGTCATAGTTCTTAATAGAATACTAAAAGAAAGATGATATCACCTTTATCCCACTTCTACCGAAACAAAAGAAGGAGATGCAATTGTGGAGCATGTTCTCAAACTCGATCGAAGTGGGGGAAGGGGACTCTCATACAAGTTAATGGCCTGAAATAGGTCCAGGCTTAATTGACACCCTTAGAAACAGTATAACGTGCCCCCGTCCCCCCCCCCCCCCAACCTCCGGTTTATTATCATCAAAGAAACGAGAAGAGACATTATCTCAAAGACAATATCAACACTTTTCTGGTTACTGCAAAGACATCTTTGATCATTATAGAATTTAAGAAAAGATTGTCAACTTAAATTTTTTATTTCAGTAATATCCAATCGACTGACAAACTAGGGTATGCCAACTTCAGCCCTCTCCTTACAGGTTGACTACTTTTATTGAAATAGGAAGTGTGTAATTGTTCTATCAGATCATTCTTTCTTTCATTAGTTCAAATGTGTACACCTGTGTTTGGTTGGGGGTGAAAGTAGGGAGCACAAGTGAAGGTCAGATCATATTTTTGGTTTGTATAACAGAGGGTGGATAACATTACAAGGGTAGTATGTCCTCGAACAGCAAGATTGTTTCTGTGGTGGAGCAAATGTGCTTTAGAAGGTTCACTATCTCGGCCATTGATGCGGGCAATCGTACTAATGTGGGCCAGACAAGCCCTGTAAGCAGCCACACTGAATGAAAGCCTAAGATGATTCAGCTCCAGCGCAACGGGTCCACCACCACAGAATGAGTCTCATCACTTGAAGTTCTTCACATGAATTAGGAGGGCAGGTGGAAAAAAAGCACAACCTTATCTAAGATATTTGACTAAAAAGCAACCCTAATACAATATATAATTGAAGAATTCCTCTCTTCCTAGGCTTCTTCACTCTTCCTTTCCTTTACATATTCTTGCTATTCGACCAATAAGCTGCAGGTCAAAAAGTAACTTCTCTCTAAGGAAACCTATAATCTCTCTCCTCATCTTTACCTCCATGAACTAAACATCTAAATAGTAATCCAAATTAGCCAGTATAGGACACAGCTTGGAAGGAGTAGCTTTTATAGAATGATCAAAAAGGTTATGATGCATATTCTAAAAGGAATGAATAGCAAAGAGATTGATGTAGACAAAATAAATTGGTACAGTTCTGGTTTAATCTGCCCACAATACCAAAAGCTCTGGCTCCAAATAACCTGTTTTCCTACAAAATAGAAGCCTCTTAAGAGGCTAGGCCGGGAATCATATTGTCGAAACCCCTCTGATGCTTATGTAAGATGTGTTCTTGAACCTAAAAGCAAAGAAGGGAGTAGTTTGGGAATACCTGGACTGTGTGTAGTAGTGTTCTACTTGAGATGTCAGACATACATTATATAGACGTGGAGTTGCTAATGGTTTCACCCTTAATATATGCCAGGTGCTCCTGTACTTAAAAATTGTACATTATTGGTATAGTGACAAACAACGGTTTGATTATGTTATGTACTATCTGAAGTCACTGTGAATGTGGCGAAGCGACACTAGCACAACCCTTTTGTCGCCTTTTTAGATAAGTTGACTCTATCCTTGTCAGTGAGGCCAAGATTTCCTTTTAGCGGCCTACTCGGATGGAGGCCACGGTCTCTTAGTCTAGCCTCTCTACAGGCTTTTTGTCTAGCAACCAGTGGTATTGTCCAGTGGTTTACTCAGAGAGGATTGGGAGCTCGATTTAGGTGCCTTGGATGACTTCTTTGAAGATTGCTGCCTTGAAGGCCTTAACCTGGAAAAAGGTTATGCGGGCCATTACTTCGGTTGACCTTAGGATACCCTTGAAGGTCGTGTAGCGGGGTAACCCGATACTCTCATAAAGGTGATCCCATGATTGGACCCTGCTAGGATTGGAACCGGACCTTGTTTGGATCTGATCACAGTGTTGATGTGACTATTTAGTAACCCTGTTCGATTGACTAGGCATCTTATCTGCTTCAACTTTAAAAAAAGTTAATGCTACCTATTATCTGGTTTGTTACAAAAATAAATTGGATCTAAGATGGATGCCACTATTAGAGCACAAGTTCACGCTTACATGGAATATAAATAACACACAATAAATGAAGTTATAAGTCAAAACAGGAAGTATTGTGTCTTATATGGTAAGAAAGTTCAAAAAATACCAAAAGCATCTCATGGTGCAAGATACGGATGTTGTTCAGTTAAATTGGGAGGAAAAACAGACAAGGGGAAACTAAAATATATTATAAAGCATTTTAGATTGAGTACTCCTAACAGATTGCTCGTGTGCCCACGATATAGTTGAGACAAAACCATTGTGAAGTGGTTCTACTAAAAGAGAAATCAGCTAATGCAAGAAGGAACCACAGAAGGATAAATTAAATGAGACAAGCTTAGTCAAGATTAAAAAATAGAACTAAAAAATAGAAGGCCGGGATGTGAAATCTATAAAGGCTATGGAAATTCACAGTACACCCACAATTCTGGAATTGAATCATTTTTACCACAAATGACTGCCAAACCAATGAGGAAGCATGAACAAGCTTTTTAGACTAGAAAAACCTCATACATAAACTATCCTGAAAATTAAATTTGCCCAAGGAAATTTACCATGGATCTGAGAACATTCCTTAAATATTACTTCATACCTAATCACACAAACATGTAGAAGGATCTGAAACATAGATTATTAATTGAATCACTAAAATCAAATGACTGCAAAAGAAAGAAGCACCTTGAACAGAAAATTGAGAGTCAACTTCCTGGGTGACATTGGATGTACTAGCTGCAGTAGTCAACCGAAGCTCGTTTAATTTCTTAATAGCTGAATCCAAATCATCGCCAGATTCTTCAAGGGCTCTCTCCATAACCTACAAACCAGAAGTATTTGCGATTAATTAAGCTTGTCAATGTAAAGAAGTTTCCAATCAGAACAAGTGACAAGAGATCACGGAGAAAACTAGGGCTGCTCAGGTAATTCAAATTGAAACTAATTTCATACCATCCTATGATGCATACTTAGAGAACACAGTTTATGCGATTCAGCCAAAGTACAATTGATGCTTATACCAACAAAGCTTAGTGAATTATGATTTGTATGGGAAATCTTGGTAATAACTAGTCACTAATTGAGAAAACCTCAATGGACCGAGTAATAAATAAGGTAAGTGAATGTGATCCAGCAAAACTGAACTAAAATCCAGTACAAAAGGACAAAATCATTAATATCAAAAAAGTTCACGAAAATGAGTTATTACGTAAAAAGTAATCGTAAATTTTATCCAGACTTATAAGAATGCAGCCTAAAAACAGAATTCTAGTAAAGTGAGAACATGATGCAAAAGCAAGCGGAATTTTCGCATAAATCATGCAATTCATTTTACTTTTTAACATGTGGGATTTGGCAATATGATCTTTATTTTTGGTGTTTATCATAATAACCTTTGTTTTCCTTGAATAACTACATGATTCAAGTTTCCGGCTTGGGACATCCAAACAACAATATAGTTATGAAGAAATATTTATATTTATATCTTTCTATTATTTGTTAATCTTATCTAGCTGGCATCATGTTTTACAGGTAAACTTTTCTGGTCATTCAACGATTTTAGACATTTTAGACAAAATATTTAAACAACTATCTGGATTGATGGAAATCAACCACAACACCACCCAGAACCCAATCTCAACTTATCACTCATGCGAATAATAGGATGTCATTTGGTGGCTTTGATCGATCATACATAAACAAGGGAAAGTTGCCCCAATCCTCATATCATGGATATTGTCAATTAAACATGAAAGCTCCCCAACTGGCTCAGCTTTGTTCATATTTCTTTTACAAGTTCATGATTTTTGGCAGAGGAAATATGGGACCTCAAAACTAATTAGCCTTTACCCACCTCACTCCAGAAAACCTTGATAATTGGGTTGGCTACATATGGTAAAAATGAACAAGAAGCGCAAGGTATTGAAGTGAAGCATTAAATATGCATATGTCAATGAAATTTTCAGCGGATTTATACTTATAAAAGATTCAAGATAATAGACACAGGCAGGAACTTAGTCAACTCTTATACGAGGTTTTATTTTCATTAATATATGAAGACCAGGTAAAGTGCGAGTACAGTGACTCAATCAACATGAGCAAATTGGCATATCCAACTTCATCATATTGGCATACACTATGTGATCAGATATGTAGGATTTTGATTGAAAAGTCAAAATTTAAGATAAATTGTAATCAACGAATTCCACCAAGGCACGAATTGATTTCACATCAGCAGTTTCAAGGTTCAAGGCACAAAAAGAATTAAAAAGACCCACATGTTACTGAAGATGTCACTTTAACTGGAAACTGAAAAAGGAACACGCTCGACAGATATGCTTTTGCCTAGCTCCTAGACATGTGATTTCCATTCTCGGCATGCTAATGACTATAAATGGCTAATCAATACAAACAGATAGCCCTCTATAAATATAGTACGAAATAGTCAATTAGTTAGTTGCAAGACTTTCCAATAATAAGTCTCCTTACTAAATACGCAGAGCTGATTAGAAAAATATCAGATGAGTTCAATTTATCTTATTGGCAAGCTTATTTTATATTTCCACGATCTTCCAATTAGATATCAAAAAAATTCTTCATAATCCATATTTTTCCATCGGAATTTCACAAGCATTTTACCAAATTATGCTCCTCTAATAAATCCATATTCCATTGGTCACGCGATACATAAATTGTACCCTTACTTAAGAGACTCCTTACTATTTGGGACTTGGTTTGCCACCTTGAAGGATCTACGAATGCTGCCGCAATCAGGTTCTCGTATTGGGTTAAAGGTAACCGTATTTGCAGATCTACTGCATATGATTATTTTCGTTTTAAGGGAACAAAGCAAATCCGGGCACTTTTGATTTGGAACGCTTATGTCGCACCGAAACATGCCTTTGTCACATGGCTCTCTGTAAAGGGCAAGTTACTTGCAAAGGATAAAATGAATTACTGGGACATTGACAAAACTTGTGGAATCACATTAGAATTGGTTGGGCATCACCCGTGCTATTGTGACACTATCAATCACATTAGAATGGATCAAAAAAGAAGCAACGGGGATGTCTTGGTTGAGCAAGGCAAAGCGAATTGCACTTGCTAGCACCATCTATCATATATGGACTGCAAGAAACAAGAGGATTTTTTAGGGACAAGTCCCTAGAGCTGAAGCGACTAGCATCAAGATTAAATCGAACGTGCAACCTTTTTGTACTCTTTGTATCCGTATGATTTAATTCATATATAGGGACACTATGGTCTGCATGTTTTGACCATTTTTTTGTTTTCTGGCATTGGACAGCCCTTTGTACATAACTGTTGATACACATATGACATTTACATTGGATCCAAAAAATAATAAACAAATACATCCACAATTGTGTCATATAGAAAGCATGAAAAAATCTAACTAGGAAAAGCTCATTCTAGGAATGGTGACAACAATTGCATAAGAATTAAAAGAAGAGAAAGAAAGAAGTGATAGTATTGTTTCTCCTGAATGTAGAGGGGAATAACAGTAAAAAGAAATTCAGTAAGTATATAAAAGGGCATGGATAACAAGTTGACCATCAGTGCACGTTAGGCTATCCAACCTTTCACTAGAGTGGAGGCTAACATTATAATGGGAAGACTATAAATTTGTGCAATACATCACTTCCCCTTAGTTCCCCCTCAGTTAGCCATTTCTAATGTAAAAAAAAAAAAAATATTCGGCCCCTATGTTTAAGTTCTCGCTTTATCAATTTTTAGCTTAAAACATGTCATAAACTAATAATGCAATAATTGATTCAAAGGAATCCAAGAAACACAATATCAACCACAAAAATGACAAATGTCTTCTTAAGGTTATAGGTTCATTTACAAAAAAAATTCTTTGATTGTTTGACACCTTCACAAAACTTTTCTTCATCTGGAAGAAGTTTAGTGTCTTAACAAAGTAATTATAAGCTTCCTACCACATAAGTGCACTTCATGTAGACAGCGTACAAAACTAGAAGTAGAAAAAAGCAATTTTAACCCATTCTTCATGATCTAGCAAGAAGAATGTGATTTTGCTATCAAAAAAATGATGAAATAATGAAATAATGATGAAATGGTGACGCTAAGGCCTTTGGGGCTTTGAACGGAAAACAAGACAGCATGAAAACCATCCATTAATTGCTGGGCTAATTGTTGTTGGAGCCACCAACAACATTCCAGTGAATCTTACAAAATTTTGGCAAAAGTCCAATATTATAGCAGCATAAAATTGAACCCTTCAACTAACTAGAAAAATATAGTTAAAATACGAACATTCCATTTTTTCTGTTTCATTTTACAAGTATGGTAATAATTTTTAAAAAAGAAAATGCAAGAATTCAGATGTTATGTACTTGTATCTTAGTGATCAGGTTTACATATACTGTTACTAATTTATACAATTAGGAAAAACAAATAACTTTCCTTTAGGTTTAAATCTTTCAGGCTTTACAAGGTCTAAATTTCCAAAGAAATAAAAAAATCATGTGCTGTAATGTTTATTCTTTTCTTTTTTTTCTTCCTGGTGTGTTTATGCCATAAATTGAGCTTCATAAAAATTGGAATTGAGTTAGGGTTGAAATCCAAGGTTTTTGAATTATATTATATATAAATTAAGTATATTTCAAGAGTAAAATAGAGCTGGTGCTTTGTTGTACGTATGGTTAAATAAATCAGAATGGAAAAACTTTAATTAGGAGGGAGTAGCTTCAAGAATGCAATCTTTTAATTTTAAATTCCAATAGTAGTACCAAAAGCATCATCAACTAAGGATTACAAAAAAATGAAATGAAAGGTGAGTTTTTTAGCATCTAAAATTTAGCAAAAAGATCTCGCCAAAGAAGATGAGGGCCTAAGTAGCACAGCGTAAATGAAAGAATGGACAGGTTGCCCAGCCAAAGAAAATGAGGTTGTTGTTTCTTAGCAAGATAAGGGAGAAAGGATCTACTGGTGTCCTACCCCCTTCACGCTGTACTACGTTGCCGTGAATTTTACCCTTCTACATTAATTTCTTAACAGAAAAATAGACAGCAGCAGACCAAAGGTGAATTGGGAGATGTTTGCAAATTTTTGAACCAGGGAGGAGGGGATGAAATAACATTTCTAAACATTTAAGGAAGATGGCATTCTAATGAAATACGAGACGGCATTCTGCCAATCTAACTTACTATAGAAATATTTTATTTTCCGTTGACAAAGATTCTTGCCTAATATATACCAATACACATATGCATGTGAAAGTCAGCCATTTTAGATTTTCCATAATCAATTCTGGTAGAATATTTGGCAGAAGAAGAGAACATCTGCTCCTCTTTATACCTTTTCGGACAGAAAAGCTAAAAGCACATAGTTAATATGTTGGATTTTAACTTCTGTAGACGTCGATCATAGAATTCCAAAGACATGTTTGGAGCAAGAGCACACTATTTTTGTTATGTACAATTTATCTTCACCTTCACAAACAAATTATTTTTGTTATGTACAATTTATCATCATCTCTCTTTAGTTGCACAAAAAAAATCATATTCCAAAGGCGTTTTCCTAAAATATTAAATAAAAATATATAAACTTAAAAGACCTTAAGAAGTTACAATAAACATCCACAAACAGAGAGTTTCCTTGCACAGTCAAAACATAATTAATACTGAAAACAAGAAAAGAAAAGTAATATTCATATTAGATTGATGCATTTTGTGAAAATCTAATTCTGGGGAAGAAGACCATGAGCAAAGGACTTATATACGAGCAAATTAGGTCTATAGATAAAACACAACCAACAATTCATCGGCAGCAATGTATCATGTCATTTGGTAAGGAATCTCATTCCCCTTCCAACTTAGGATAGGATAGGTTACTCAGTAAATTTAAACCATTACAAAGAAAGAGTTTGTTTACATTAATGGCATGTCCTACCAGAAGCAATGCCAAAAGAGGAATTGTTCACATCATTTTATACAAAAGAACTAACGGTTGGCTCGCTTCAAGAAAAGGATATGAGATAATGCAGGCAAACATATGCATATAGAACTAATGTGATATTTTTGTAAATTGCATGAGTGTCTCTACAAGCGCGACTCTGCCTGCATTACATCCTTGAATTAATCCATAATGATTTTCAGACATTAGATTCAGCAACATACCAAGCAACTCTTGTACTAGATCAGCCGTAAGGTTTAACGTAATATTCCCCATGCCAAATCGGTAGAAAAGTTGTTCACTGAGTGAACTTCGGAAGTTAATACACAAATAAAAGATATAAAAGGTATGACACCAACCTACTCAAGGTATCAAGTAGTAATAAACATTGGTAACAAGAGAAAAAACAGAGTTTCCCTTGATGTCTCAAATATAAATTTGGTATGACACCAACCTACTCAAGGTATCATCAAGTAGTAATAAACATTGGTAACAAGAGAAAAAATAGGTTTTCCCTTGATGTCTCAAATATAAATTGATAAACCTAAATTTGCAATAATTCATAATAATCAACAAATTTTCAATAATAAACTAGTCATTAATCAAACTCGCATCCATAATTCGCATAACAAACATATGAAATGAAATCACCAATCGAAACTCAACCATAACAATTCGAATCAACAACAAATTCCTAAATAAAATAAAAAATTGGATACCTGTCTATCCATGTCAGGAAAGAGAGCGACAAGATGATCAAGGGGCGAATACAGATAGGCGGAGGCCCTTGGGGGAGAGAAAGAGGAAGAACAGCGGATCCTCTTAGAAGAGATTGGAGGCGAAGAAGACGGCGATTCCTCGAAGATGTTCGATCTCTTTCCGCACACTATAGCAGACATGTTTCGCCTACAACGAACCCACACGAACACAAAACAAAATCCTTCTCTCTACTCTTCCTCTATCACCGCTTTTATCATGCACAATCTACAAAGTTTTTTCTCCAAAAATGCAATAATTGAGAAAAAAATCAAATGGACCCAATCAACAGTAAGGAAGAATTTGAAAAGATAGGGCTCTAATTAAAGAATTTATCTATGTAATTTAATCGTTTCCTTTTTGTAAATATGTGTAATTAAACAACATAACTAAAGATTTTATCCGAATGAGGGGAAATTTCTTCCATTCCCATTCAATTCATATTTTTTGGGTGATTGCGTCTTTACGTCATTTCCACGACAGGGATGAATGATTGGGTAACAGAGCTGTGACTTTCATATACGAAAGTACCAATGGAAGGTGAGCAAGTGGCAATTTTACTTCGTGGTATGCCACGTGGGAGATGCTTATTGGGATGTGAAATATTGGTGATCCCTGTCCGTACATGTGGTTGTTGTCTTGTTGAACAACAATTGGATTTCTTTGTTATCAATTGGGTTAGTGGGTCAACCAAACAATTAAATTTCAAATTGGACTTTTTGTTTTATTAATAAAGAAGTCCATGGACATTTATGATAATTGAAATTAGGGCTTTCGACCGGGATTATATCAATTCGAATTAAGTGAAATTGGAATCGATTTATCAGGATTTTTGTCTGATTTTGATGGATATGATTTTTTTACGAAGATTTATAATTCAAAATATATGAGACGAATATAAATATAGGTAACTCAATTTGTTAAAGATTTATATATGATAATAAATAAAACATTTATATAGATACTTAATATTTTGTTAAGATAGTATATTAATGATGTTTTATCAATATCTAAAAAAAAGAAAAAAAGATGTTAGTTTTCAACTTATTCATAATCTTATTTTTATGCAATTTTTCATCCAACAACAAGAATTGATTTTGATACATATATGGTTTCTTTTTCAATACCACTGTTATCCAATGTAGTACTATGTTAAATCATTTTGAAACCCATGGTGTGCTGCACTAATTTTTATATGATATTGTCCGGTTAAAGTAAGGTTTACATATTTTTCTAAAGGTGGAATTGCATTTTTCATATCAAAATTTTGATATCTTTGTATATTTCATGTCATATCTTTCAAAATAACACATCTGATACTAAAATTGACTTCCATTTTTCACATTTGGTTTTGTCGTTAATTTTTAGATGGAAAGTGTCAAGTGCATGGTATATGTCCGTTAAGTCAAAAAGAAGGGGGAGAGAAATGTAATTATCTAAAAACTACTCAACGGATTGAAAAGATCTTTACTTGTCGAGTTCTCCACGACAAGAGAAACAAAAGCCCTCAACCAATTCCGACCAACGGCCACCGGAAGCCGGCGACCATATGGAGTGGAAGAAGAAGGCAAAAATTGCAAATACCCCGCCAAATTTTAAGATAATTACATCCCCACCCACATTTTTTTTACTTAACTGATATATGCCACGCACTTGACATTTTCGTCCAAAAATTAATGGTCAAACCAAATATGAAAATTGTTAGTCAATTTTGATATCAAATGTGTCATTTTAAAATGTATAGTATAAAATGTATAAAAGTACCAAAAGTTTGAATTGAAAAGTGCAATTCCCTCTATTTCTAAAATATAGAAGTTAGGTTTACATAAATTATTTAAAAAAATAAGAAATTAGGCTTATATAAGATGTGTTAGGATTTTGCAGAACACTGTACAAAATAGGCACCAAGTAATACTCCATATAATGAAATGTAAGTATCCGACATAAATGGAAGTTGGATATGGCCCGGACCTGAATCCATCTTATTGATAGGGATACTCTGAAAAAAGACAAATTAATGTATCGAATATATGAGGGATAACGATATGTGTAGGATAAGGATGAGATACGTATTTGATATGCCACATGGAGTATCGATAATAAAAATAAATAAAAATTAAAATAGATCCGTATCGAATACCCTAGTTGAGTATCAGGATACACTGCTAGGTTTTTTATGTAATATTTCGGGTCATATTTAAATTATTAAAAATGATAAAGTCTTTAGGGTTAAACATAAACGACTTGTATCACTACTCTATCTCTTTATTCAAGTCTATCTCATAGTTCATGAATTCCTTCCATTGATGCACTATTTTAAGAATGAATTATGTTTGTTTTTGGAGTCATATAACTTTTGTTTATCTCATAGTGAATTATTTTGCTTTTAAGGCTTAAATTTGAGTTATATATCTCATAGTGAATTATTTTGCTTTTAGGGCTTAAATTTTGCTTATGCATAAATTCAAATTATATTTTTACATCAGTATCCATGTCGTATCGTATTCAATAAATTTTAAAAATCCGTATCGTATTGTATCCATATTCTCATATTTGTATCCGTGCAACATAGGTTGCTTGATATAATATTGTACTGTCAAAGTTAATTGGGTTTAAATTTTTCTAATATATATATATATATATATATATATAAAGTTAAATTTATTTAAATTATCAAAAAGAAAAGTTTAGTTTATATAAGATGTATTAAGATTTGCAGAACAGAGTACAAAATCTAAGTTAAAGTTAATTGTGTTTGAATTTGGCCCGAATTCGAATCCAACCCGTTGACAACCTAATTGAAGTTCATAGTGTGTTGCACAAAATTTTGATGGGTAAATTACGAATACCTCCCTCAGGTAAGGCTTAATTACAAAAATCACCCTCACGTATTGGGTATTACAAAAATTCCCCTCAGGTTTGTCACCTTATTACAATTAACCCCTTGTCCCTAAAATATTCCAATTTTGCCCTTGTATGTTATTTGTATTGTTTGTAATGTCTTATAAATGTTAAAACTTGCGATCTAATTATTATACCTTATAAATTAGAAAAGAGATAATTATATATTTACTACCAGAATAATTGATAAAATTTATAATTGCCCATAAGTTTTAAATAATATTGCAAAATAAGGTATTTATATATTTATTAGCAATTTAAATTTTAAAATATTAAATTAAATAGATTTTAATAATATATTTTGTAAATATGAATTTTTTACACATTAGTTAAATGAATTTATTTTATAAATTAGTATATTTAATAAAGTATGTTGTATTATAAATAAGATATTTTAATTTATTAAAGTTTATAGAGTATTATAAATGAAATTTTTATTGAAATTTATGGGAAATTATAAATTATATCAATTATTTTGGTGGTAAATATATAATTATTATTTTTATAATTTACAAGATATAACAATTAACCACAAGTTTTAAAATTTATAAAATATTATAAACATTACAAATAACTTCCAAGGGTATAATTGGAACATTTTAGCAACAAGGGGTTAATTGTAAGAAGGTGACAAACCTGAAGGGGATTTTTGTAATACCCAATATGTAAGGGGGATTTTTGTAATTAGACCTTACCTGAGGGGGGTATTCGTAATTTACCCAATTTTGATATGATATTGTACTATTAAAGTTAGATATAAAAAGAACTTTTGCCCCTTTGCATCTTGGAATTATAGAATTTTAGCACTTTACAATCTAATTTAAAAGTTTTGACACTTTGCATTCTGAAAATATAATTTAGTTAGCATTTTGCAATCTAGTGTGTGTTTTGAAGAAAAAATTAATTGATTGAAGAGTATAATAGTTATTTCGAATATTTATGGCACTTTAAATCCTAAAAGTATAGATTTTTGACACTTTGCAGTTTAAAATATAGAATATTGGCACTTTGCACCAAAAAATATAATTTCTGGCATTTTCAACCCCGAATTAATATGATAATCTAAATTATGTAAATAACATGCAAAATAATAATATGTTAGATATGTAAACATGTATTTAAGATATAAAGTAAATAATCTTGAGGATACTTGAAAATAAAATGAGACAATGTCTTTTTTTTAATATAAATTTTACAAAGAGAAAATGTTAAAATAAGTTATTATAAATAAATTTAGAATAACAAGTTTATGAATGTTGTTCATATAAACGACCATTTTATCTCTACATCGCAGATATTCATGACTCTGTTCTTTTTAAGAAAAATACATTAGGATGCAAATTGTCATACAAATTATATTTTTAGGGGTAAAAAAATTTAAACCAGGGATGCAAAATCGTCCCAAACGAATCACTGATTTTGGATTTTCGTCCCAAACTATTCAACTTGGCGAATTTCGTCCCGAAATTTAATATTTTTTTTGGAATATCGTCCCATCGTTAATTATAAGACGGAAATTGCGCATATGCCGTTAATTATCACATGGCTGCTTACGTGTCATGACATGGAAAATTTTAAAATGAATAATTATATAATATTACAGAGTTCGTCCCATACTAATTACAAGATTGACGCTTCATTTTCATTAAATAAGAAATTTAATATTGGGACTAAATTCTTACAAAATAATAAATTGTGGAACGAAATTCGGCGAGTAGATATAATTTGGGATGAAAAATCTATATTAGTTATTATTTTGGGATGATATTCAAACAAATAGTAAATTGCGGGACGAAATTCGTGAGATAATATAGTTTGGAACAAAAATCCAAAATCACTAATTAATTTGAATGTTTTCTACAATTTTACTTATAAATTATATATTTAAAATAAAAGGTTGAAGTTTAAATAAAATATTAAGATCATTTGCATATCAGTGTACAAAATTTTTTCAATTCTAAATGGTGCTTCTGCATCGATTCATTTAGTCATGAACCCATCTCGGGGCTGCTGAACACCCTCTTGGATCCCAAGTCCAGATTTTTTTTCACAATTAAATAAGCATGGCGACACATTAATTGGGTTAAGTCCACTTAGTAACTTTGAACCTAATTCAATCTCAAAAAGCTAGTTCATCATGAGGTGAGGATTGTCAGACATTATTAGGTGGACTTAATCTTATTATCCAATCCATGTGGGACATATTTAGTCTCAAAACTCCCCCCTCACAAGAGGGGGAATGTATGGTTGTGATAAATAAAAGTTCAACCTTATGAATTACGACTTGCGGGTCCAACACACGAGTAATGACAATCCAGACCTTTGTTAACTAAATATATAATGACAACCCAAGCTTTGTCATCTAGTGTAAACGTAAGGATGAAGAATAATCCTATCATGCGAACAAGGAGGAGTCAATCATGGAAAAAGGTGATTCACTTTAACTTGGTTCTCTAATACCATCTTAAATTTCTTTACATGGATTGGACTAATTCTAATTAAGTGGTTTGGGTCTAACTCAACCTCAAAAGTTAGTTCAAGAGGTAAAGATTGTTCAAGACCTTATAAGGTGAACTAATCTATATGAGATATTTTTAGCCTCAATAAGCTTTTTTGAATGAGCTCGAATCGAGTACCAAGTAACTTGATTTGATTTTTAACGCTACTTAAATGTAAGTATTTATCTATTTCCATACTAGCTGATAGTGATTTATCATTATAATTTGTTTTATCTATTAGACGTTTCACTATAAATATACGAAACTGTAAACATAAGTTTTAAAAGCAATAACTTCGAAAAAAAGCTATAATGTGCTAAATTCTTGTTCGGAACATTTTATTTCATTAATTATATTTCTCACTATATTTACATCATTTTTTTTGGTACATTATATTTACATCAATAACTATTTGTGTATTGATATAATAATTTATGATACACATTACTTTGACGATTCACGTGATGATCCTTGTAGTTTCAAACCCAAAAAGTTGATGGGCTAAATGTTTTCATAGAAGGAAGTGTTAGATACAGAGACTTGGTAGTGCTTTCTTTGAAAAGACTCAGGTTATTTAATTCATCCACATATAGGGTTAACGATCTATGAGGTGCCTTAAATCTCGAATTTCGGGTTGATAATGTTGAGCAACCTAATTGAGTATGTAGGTGACAGTAATTGTTTTGTGATATCTTCACTGAGTTTGCGAGTGAAATCACAATCGAATATCGTGGGTATGTGTATAAATGCATTATAAGGAAATGATATATACTGCTTTTTCTTAAAAACCAATTAGTTCTAGGGCAACTAGTAGCATCTGAAATCCGACATATGATACGGGAATAGAAACCTCTAATCAGTGGCGGAGCTAGACAATTTTCCTAGGGGGGCGAAATTTTT
This sequence comes from Penstemon eatonii, assembly GCA_038501285.1. Classification (NCBI taxonomy): domain Eukaryota; kingdom Viridiplantae; phylum Streptophyta; class Magnoliopsida; order Lamiales; family Plantaginaceae; genus Penstemon; species Penstemon eatonii. The sequence goes on from CM076710.1 coordinate 61,936,649, forward strand.
TTCTCGATAGTTTTTTAATGTTTTGATAGAGTGACAAAAATTAATTTAAAATAATGTAACACTATAATTTTATCCAACATAAGATAAACAAATATACTAGCAATTATTTTATCCAATGAATGATGAAAAAATCGATTAGCAGCTTTTTTAAGAGTTCATTAAATATATGATTCAAAATATTTAGGAATTAATAAAGCATCAAAACATTTTAAGATGATGTATAATAATTGAGATTTAAGAAAGAAAAATAATAAAAAGGAGAACATGTAAAACACAAGTTTGATCTCTGGCTGCCTAACAAATTTAAACATCAGACTTTAACCAACGCACCATAGCCATTTTCATGTTATTGTTGTCGAATAAGTTTTATATATAATAGTATAAAAAATTTCTTGGGGGGGCGACCGCCAGTGCCTCTAATGCCTCTTCTTTTGACAAAATATCTTATAGATGATGAAAAAGTCATTTAGCGAATAAATTGACGAATTTCTAGGTTTGCTAAGACCTTTGGAGAAAGATTAGTATTGTTCTCTAGTTTACCCTTCTAATCAAAATCCTCATTAATTACAGTCTTATAGGCAGGGACGGATCCAGGATTATAGAGTAGGGGGGGCCGAGTTTACCCATCGTTAAAACAAATTGACAAAATGATATTCAATATAATTTATTTGCATAAGAATAGATTATTAACGAGGATTCTATTGAATTCAAAATGCTAAAGTAATTGAATGAAAAAACTATGAAAATTGTATACGACGCTCTTCATATCATAAAAATTCTACATTTTTATTCCCAATGTGAATAATCAAACAGTTCGTAGGGTAGTAATCTTTCATCTAGTTTCTAAGCCTATTTTTCACCAACTTTATTGTTGATAATCATTATTTCTGTTGTATTGGTAATATAAAAGACTAAGTAGGTATAATTGACAATTTAACATGAAATATACTTGTCATTTTATTAGAATTGTTGTAACGGCACCACAATAGAGTATAAGAAAAAAAAACTTCTAAAACTTTGAATTTAATCAGTAATTGAATAATATAAACATTAGTACTAATATCTAAAAAAAAAATAAAAAAAAAGTAGCACTCAATTTTTTTTAAATTCTGCCCCCCTCCCCCCCCAAAAGGGGGCTGGATCCGTCCCTGCTTATAGGGTATATGTGGATGAGTTTTGGCCCAGTCTCGCGGATTTCGTCAGACCGGACCAAGATCATTTTAAATGAGTTTTCGTCAGATTCGAGAAATTCATCACAAATCTATTCAGAAACTCACATTCAAATTCTTAGAACTTTTAAAATTATTATTTGACACCTACCACCTATTTTTCCCTTCCCAGACTCTATAAAAAAAATATTGATTTGACACCTAATATCTATTTTTTTCCCAAATCCAAACATTCAAATTCAATTCAAGGGGAGTTTCAGCTTTTCAAAACCACAAAGCCCAACATCCAAATCCTAACCAAATGAGGTTTCAAATGTTTCATTGAAACCACCCAGACTATTTTTTTTTCGAAACCGAGACCCGTAAAATCGATCCAAAATCTTTTGAAATAAGCCCATAAAGACTCAATCTTTTCTTTAAGTAGTTTTCCTTTATTTTTCAATGGTACTCAGGTTTTAGACATGACTTGATCTATTTTGAGAAGTGTCGGACACATTTTATGAAGATCTTTTCCAAGAAAAAATTAAATATGAATTCATCACAATGTAGGAATTAGTCTCTTTCATTAGATCAATAATTCCTTAAAAAATTTATTTTTAAGTAATATAATATATATTGATTCTTTGTCCCTGATAATACCGTGAAAATGTCATTATTATCGGCACTCTTAAGCTCAAAAGTATTAATTGTCCTTAAGCTTTCGTGTGTTCTTTGGTGTTGTTTCCTTCATTTGTGTTTCTTTGTGTCGTTTATTCGTTGTTTCATGTTGTGTCGTTGATTTTCGTGTTTTTCGTGGCTTTGGTAGGAGCTTATGAATAAGAGCTTTAAGGAAAGAAAAATCAAAAGCAAATAGTGCAATGACGTAGATGGCTGTTCACTCCAACAAGTATAACTCTTTGATGGGTTATCCAATGAAGCTTAATTTTTAGTATAATGTGGAGGAGGAAGTTAGCTACGCTATGGATTTACGAATCTGCATTTGAAGGTCGAACGAGAGAGAAACATCTATTTGAATCTGTCTAGCCATAATAGCCCAAAGTCAGAGGCGCGACCCTAGAATCCAGAGTCGCGACCCCGGTAGAAGAGAAGAAAAACTAGAATTCAGAGGCGAAACCTCATAAGCCTCTGAATTCAAAGTAGCGACTCCAGCTAACAGGAAAATAAAAACCTACACGTTTTGAAGGATAAAATTGGATTTTAAGCAAGATAAGTGGAGGGCTTTTCCAGCATTTTGCAAGACTTATTTGGGGTTGATATAAAGCTTAATCAAAACCGTATTTTCATACCTTTTGACACACACACTTTACATTTCACTTTAATTTGAGAGATTTGGAGGAGGCAATTGGAGAATTTGTGAAGATCTTCAAGAGACTAAGAATTTTATATCTCCAATTTCATTTTTTTATCATTAGAATATGAATATGATTATGAGGATGATATTGGATGATTTAATTAATATCATGAGTAGCTAGATCCCCAATTCCTAGGACTTTATGAATCCTACGTTTAATCTATGATTGAATGATGAATTAATTGTTGATTACATGCTTGTATGTGATTGCTTATCTAATTTTGGGTTTATTGTCATCTAATTGTTTGTTCACCAATTAGATGTTATCCATTGGTATTTAAAGTGCTTGACAAAGAACTCTATGAGCTTTTTATCATGATATTCATCAAGTATTTGATAATTTGTCTGAGTTACTTTCATTTATTACCTTAGTGTTAATTGCTAAAACGAACCATCCAAACATATTTGAACCATGAATTTAAGTAGAGTGGTTTTCGTCCTAGCTGGTAGATAGTTGTTCAATTCTCTGTGGGTTCGACACTCGACTTACCTCTTTATTACTTGGAACGATACGTATTGTGTGTTAGTTTTAATCGCGAACAGTCCTTTTCCACAATACTATCTTTATTACGGAAAACATATATATGATATATATTACTGTAACGAATATTTGATGGTTGCGTACTTGCGTTAGACACTACGAATGCACTATTAACACCTAACTACGTGAAGTTGTTACAAGGAGATTATCATAGTTAAAATTATAAAAACTACTAAGCCAATTTACACATAGGTATGGGGTAAGCGAGTTGAATAGTGTCAAATTATATAAGTTTAAATATAGTTTGAATAAAAATCAAAAAAAAATTTTGAACTTGGTTTGATTGTTAAATGAATCGAACTTGAATGAGCTTTTATCAAACTAACTCGTGTTAAATAATGAATATCTAGACATTATTATATGTATTTTGTCAAGTTTTTTAATATTTAGTCGAGTTCAAATCGAGCTTTAAAATTCATCAGATATAGCTTATTTTCTTTGCAATAAAAACTCTATATTGAAGGATGTTCATTCACCAGCATCCTGCACAAATCAAAAACAAAATAAGTTAGAAATTGAAGAGATGAAATCAGAAATTGAAGAAGATGAAATCTGCAATTAAAGACATTGAAGAAATGTATTATGCCTTGGACGAAGAAGTGTAAATAGAATTAGGGATTTTTAGAATAGATTTAGGATTTGTATTTAGCGTGTTTAGTAGGGACTAAGTTGTAATTTTTTATTTTTTGTTTCTCTTATTTATACCTAGGGTTCGAACCCACTTGTACACACAATTCATTTTTTTCAATATACAGAACAGTTTTTGCTCTCTCTGTTTTTTCTTCTAAGTTTTCAAGTCAATTCAATTTCTTCATCTTCAAATCTGTTTATACAGATTATAACATGGTATCACCAGACTAATTCTGCACGTTTTCCGCATTCTTTCACGAATTCAAATTCGTTGTTTCTCCTTTCATTGATCAGTTCTTGATCAATATTTTTTTTCCAGTACGTTCTTGATCATTCAAAATTGTTGATCAGCCCTTTTCTTTCTTTATCTTCTTTACAATTCAATGGATTCCTCCACCCCATCTGCCACCGTTTCCACCACCAGACCACGGCCTCCAATGGAGGACCCATCCCATCCTTATTTCTTACACCCATCTGAAAGTCCAGGGCTGCTTTTGGTACAACAACCCCTTCGCGGTGATAATTACCCAACATGGTCACGCTCCATGTTGTTAGCACTCAATGTGAAACATAAACTGGGATTTGTTAATGGATCTCTCCCTGATCCAGGTCCTACAGATTCTACACTACAGACTGCTTGGTCCCGTTGCAATGATGTAGTTCTTTCTTGGATATTGAATTCTGTCACTCCAGAAATTCATTCAAGTATTATGTATACTAATTCTGCACAGGCTATTTGGGAACAACTGAAAACAAGATTCTCCCAGTCTAATTGTGACGGCCCGACTCCGCGGGTCCGTCGGATAACAGTCGAATTTGAAAAGCGTTAAAAATATCGAAGCTTTTTTTTTTTTTTTTTTTTTAAACGGAAACGATAAATTAAAAGTTTAAAAGCGGAAGCGGTTTAAAATAAAATAAGAACAATTTGAATTACTAAGTTTTTTGACGAACAAATGAAATCAATTTTCAAAGCATAGGTTTAAAGCGGAAGCATTTAATCATAACATATCAAAATATTTGAACAAAATCAGTTGAGGGAAATAAATAAGTAATTTATGAAAACCTTGAATTTTTGACAAAAATATAATTAAACTTTAACGATTCAAATATTGTAAGCAAGGTTTTAAACAAAATCGAGAAAGAACCTAAATCGACAACAAAATATAATTACTCTCCCAAATACTAAGGTGGGACCGCAGCCGTGATGATCTTACCGCAACCCCGAATATTATTTCCAGAACACCTGAAACTGAAAAGAGTGAAACATAGAACGCATAAGTTGATCGTCCAACTTAGTGAGGCTATGTGCGAATTTGCATGGTGATGTGTGAATGCAACATATTATATAATATAAGCATGTTATCAAGCAAATAAACATATATTCAAGACGGAAGAAACACGGAATTCACATAACCAAGAATTGTTGATGCCGTCCTCCACTTACCCTCCATCCTCAGTCTGATGTCCATCCAAACACACCAAGTAAGGAGCGACTTTACTATCTGAAATACATCGACATGTCTTTGCCGGAGTTCGCCCTTACTCCCCAAGTGTTCCTCCCCACTTGGGTTATAAGGTCAGGCCTACGGGTAACCGTGACAATCCTGCCGGCCCTTGCCGGCCAGGTTGGCATCGGGTCCATATACCAATCAAAAGGGGGCCCACACAAAATCGGAAACAAATGGAAACATATAGTCGGAAACAAACGGAACATAACATATCAAACATATTAACATATTATCAACATTTAATAACTTATCAAATGAAATTTTGGGTATCATGATAATTTCGAAAATATATTCGCAACTAGTAGATTCGGATGTAGCATGTATTTGGAAAATCATGTTGAAATGCTAAGTGATTTCATGCGAGTAATGTTGACCCAATAAGTCAACCTATTCGTGACGACATACAAGAAAAGTTAGAATAAAATTCATGCTTTGATTATTAAGAGCCTAAGTGCATGTTTGAACTCGATCTACAAGCACATCGAACCGACATACAAATTAAACACACAACGCTCACCTTTGTCGCTTAGTATAGCGACTAAAACTCCAAAAATGATGCGTATCTGAAACCTGAGCAAGTACGTATACGACTTAGAATGTATCTAACAACCTTACTTAAACATAACTAATGAAAATCCCACACAAGGATTTCCTAAACTAACACTTCGCACAAAAGTGCTTAGAAATCTTACGACATCAACTCCACTTAAAGTAATTATTTTCAAAACTCAAAATTCTAATTTCATAAAATAGCGTCAAAACAGCAAAATTTTCCTTTTATTTTCCAGATTTACAAAACAACCCCTAAACTTTTATAAACATCCATTTTTCCGAAAAATTTGCAACAAACTTTAAATCAAAAGATTTTTAACTAAACCCATATCGAAAATCAAATAAAAGTATTTAATATCTTTTTACTTCAAAAATCAAAGCTTTAAAAACCCCACAAGTTTAAAACTTTTCAAAAACACCAACCAATTTTCTTGAAAAATAATTTAAGATCCACATATTTAAGAAATATTTAAAAATAATCAAGCATAATTTTCACTATAAAACTGAGATTAAAAATAAGTTTTAATAACTTTTCACCAACTAACAATGAGAAACAAAAAAATTATTTGATCATAAATTTTCTTCGTAAAATTTACAAATTTCAATCTTAAAATAAAAGTGAACAAAGCACTACATCAAATCAATTAATCAAAAGTTTGTAAAAGAACCATGTAAAAACAGTGACAAAACAGCGCATTTGCCCCCTTATTTTCATATTTACAAAAATAACCCCAAATGTTTCAAAAACTCCCATTTTTGCAAAATATCAAAACAAATGCTTTTCAAGTAAACCTAACCTAATATCAACAAAAATAGATATTTTCAGTCCACTATACTCCCAAAATTTTCGCATACCTAACCCTTGAACTTTTAAAATCTTTCAAAAATACCCCCAAAATTTTGAATATTAAAAACATTAACTTTCTTACACAAATAAATCAAGATCCAAACATGTGAGCAATATTTAAACAAAATCAAAGCAAGTCACATTAAATATATAATATTAAATATAAACTCAACAACTTATCACAAAAGCTACAAGGATAAACTAAATTTCTTCAATATATATTTTGAAGAAATGAAAATAAAATCACAAGGATTAAAGAACACATGCATAAACGGATTTTTACCCAAAGCAATGAAGGGGATGAAACTCTCTTCATTTTCAGACCTCCGAAGGTGGTGGTGGCGGCTCCGGTGGCAGAGGTGGTGGCTCCGGTGGTGGTTCATATCAAAAGCCCTCAAATCCTTACTTTTTTTCCCCAACTTCTAATGACTGCCGGTTCACTCCGGAAGATCCAATCGACGATCCGAACGGTCAATATGTAACCCCATGTGTGTAGAACCATCACGAAAAATTTAGGCATGATCCATCGGTGGACGAAGACGGAATGGTCGAAAAACCGAGGCTGTGTTGTAAAAATCCGAAAATTCTATTTTTCTAATGTGTTGCCTCTTCTCTCTCTCTCTCTTATTTTCTTTATAGTATATAATGTGTATGTAAATGAGTTTATAAGAGGATAAAAATCTGATCTTATGTGTATATGACAAGTATATACACATTGGAAAGAGAGTGAGACATAAAGCTTAATTATTTTTTTATTCACCAATGCATGTAAACCTTGGTAGTGGAGTTTACTCTGCAAGCCAACTATTTGGCTGCATTTAATTGAAAGGACCATTCAGTTGGATTAATAAATCCATTTTATTATTATATGGTCATCTTTATCTTATGTAATAATTATCTACGCATAAGGATAGAAGTCCTTAGATCACAGGGCTATGGGACAACCCGTGGACTGATCTCTTAGGCCGTGATCTAGAACATATTCAAGAGTCGTAGAATCCAATCGATATAGGACATCGTTGGATTCGGTTAGTCTCTCACTATTGTGTATACTCCGATGAACTGGAGGACGCTGGGGTCCACGAGCGTGACTAGGATAGTCGATACACATAAGTGGGTGGCTTGCTGGGATGGCAAGCGCACTGAATACCCCAATTAGGAAATAACTCACCATGGAAGCGGTAGTCGCATATCGGGGTTGAAGTTATTCCAATTTACAATAGTATACGATGAACGATCCCTAACTACTTGAGGTGATAGGGTTTATCTGGTGCGAGAACGTCTATGCTTTGATGTGAGTTCCGACTGACTTGGGATCGCCAGAAAGTCTCTGTGGACTCATATTGGGTATAGAGGAACTCGTATGCAGATTCATATCATCAACAAAGGATCCATTGACCCGACTTGATAGGTTGGGAAATTCTCCTATGAATTTCTGTGAGAAATTAATTCTGGTAAAATCCTTGGCCAAGGTATCTGACGACTTTATGTAAGTAGCTCATAAAGATTAAGTCAAAGAGAATTTATTTCAAGATCAGATTACATAAGGTCAAGACGAAATAAAAGGGAATCCGATGAAAGACCATACCCTTAAGTCTCGACTGGGAGATTGTTCGATGGAGAGATTATGTCGTATATGGAAATTGTAAATGATAAATGGTTCACTGAATTAATTCACCAGTATTGGGCTCCATGGGCTTGTGGCTGGACATCGACCGTGGAGTGTGGGAGAATTCCCAAATTGGCAGGGGTGCTAATTTTGGAATGATCAATCGACAGAGTGTTCGATTGATTTAGAGTAAGTCTTACTCGAATAATTAAATAATATCTAATTATAACCCACGGCCAATTATGTGGTGAACCTACGGGGGCATACACAATACACATGAGGCGAAAGCGAGGAAATAAGAACGACCGAGTCGACTGGGTCGACTGGGTCGATTATAATGGGTGGGTCGACTGGGTCGACTGGGTCGACCCAATTGGAACAAAATGGGATCCAATTGGAATTGGATCAGGATCATAAATTAAATTGAAATTTAATTTGTGGATTAATTAATTAAGTTGGATTTAATTAATTAGAAAGGATTTTAATTAAATAGACTTAGAGTCTGATTTAATTAAATGGGAGATTAGTTAATTGATTGGGCTATTTAATTGGGAGATTAAATAAAGCCTAGTCAAATTAAGTCTTCTAATTAAAGAGGGTCATGGCCCATGTAAGAGAGAGAAGACATAGTCCTAATAGGACTAGGTTAGATAGATAACTATAAGTAGCTTACTTGTAGTTATTTTTCACACAACTCCATAAGCAAAAATTGAGCAAGAGCAAAAATTCTCTCCCATCTCCCTGTGTAATCGGCCGAACCCTTCCAGTGTTTGGAAGAATTTTTCGTTTTCGATTTTGTTCCTGAATCGCTCGTAATTCCTAGATCTTAATATATCTTGTGTTCTAGTCGATCAAGATATATTATTTTCGTGATATTATGGTGTATCAACTCGTAGAGGCGCAACACGTGGGGCGCTCCTTGAAAAGCCTGGGTCGATCTTGCTGGAGTAGAAATCAGAGTTCGTTTTTGCTAGCCGAGGATTTGCAAGGAGATAGGTATAACGTGTAAACTTATACTATCGTTTTAATTATATTCATATATATACAACTAGAGAATATCCTGGCAAGATTCCGTAAGAGGTCCTAAAATTTTTATATTCCGCTGTGCCTAGGGCTGTTTATCTTACCGAATCCCAACATGGGACTCACCGTCATGATTTTAGGGTGTCTACCCACATTGGGTAGTTCACGTTTAGAACAAGACCGCAACCGAAGCCATATGTTTAGTACGTGTCCTTGGGGTTAATGGTTATTTTTGCTTGATTATGTGTTTTCTTGATTAATTGTTGTGTTGTTGGTATCCCGAATACCATAATGATTATTCGAACTTTATTGTTGATAGTAATGTCTGGTTATAATTGTATATGTCTGTGTTCCGTTATTTTACTTAAATTTTGAAATATTTGAATCAAGCGACGTTTCTTGAAGTACATATAGATAATTATCCAATTGAATGGTCAGTCTGATGTCCATCCAAACACACCAAGTAAGGAGCGACCTTACTATCTGAAATGCATCAACATGTCTTTGTCGGAGTTCGTCCTTACTCCCCAAGTGTTCCTCCCCACATGGGTTGTAAGGCCAGGCCTACGGGTAACCGTGACAATCCTGCCGGCCCTTGTCGGCCAGGTTGGCATCGGGTCCATATACCAATCAAAAGGGGGCCCACACAAAATCGGAAACAAACGGAAACATATAGTCGGAAACAAACAGAACATAACATATAAAACATATTAACATATTATCAACATTTAATAACTTATCAAATGAAATTTTGGGTATCATGATAATTTCGAAAATATATTCGCAACTAGTAGATTCGGATGTTGCATGTATTTGGATAATCATGTTGAAATGCTAAGTGATTTCATGCGAGTAATGTTGACCTAATAAGTCAACCTATTCGTGACGGCATGCAAGAAAAGTTAGAATAAAATTCATGCTTTGATTATTAAGAGCCTAAGTGCATGTTTGGACTCGATCTACAAGCACATCGAACCGACATACAAATTAAACACACAGCGCTCACCTTTGTCGCTTAGTATAGCGACTAAAACTCCACAAATGATGCGTATCTGAAACCTGAGCAAGTACGTATACGACTTAGAATGTATCTAACAACATTACTTAAACATAACTAATGAAAATCCCACACAAGAATTTCCTAAACTAACACTTCGCACAAAAGTGCTTAGAAATCTTACGACATCAACTCCACTTAAAGTAATTATTTTCAAAACTCAGAATTCTAATTTCATAAAATAGCGTCAAAACAGCAAAATTTTCCTTTTATTTTCCAGATTTACAAAACAACCCCTAAACTTTTATAAACATCCATTTTTCCCAAAAATTTGCAACAAACTTTAAATCAAAAGATTTTTAACTAAACCCATATCGAAAATCAAAGAAAAGTATTAAGTATCTTTTTACTTCTAAAATCAAAGCTTTAAAAACCCCACAAGTTTAAAACTTTTCAAAAACACCAACCAATTTTCTTGAAAAATAATTTAAGATCCACGCATTTAAGAAATATTTAAAAATAATCAAGCATTATTTTCACTATAAAACTGAGATTAAAAATAAGTTTTAATAACTTTTCACCAACTAACAATGAGAAACAAAAATTTATTTGATCATAAATTTTCTTCGGTAAAATTTACAAATTTCAATCTTAAAATAAAAGTGAACAAAGCACTACATCAAATTAATTAATCAAAAGTTTGTAAAAGAACCATGTAAAACAGTGACAAAACAGCGCATTTGCCCCCTTATTTTCATATTTACAAAAATAACCCCAAATGTTTCAAAAACTCCCATTTTTGCAAAATATCAAAACAAATGCTTTTCAAGTAAACCTAACCTAATATCAACAAAAATAGATATTTTCAGTCCACTATACTCCCAAAATTTTCGCATCCCTAACCCTTGAACTTTTAAAATCTTTAAAAAATACCCCCAAAATTTTGAATATTAAAAACATTAACTTTCTTACACAAATAAATCAAGATCCAAATATATAAGCAAAATTTAAACAAAATCAAAGCAAGTCACATTAAATATCTAATATTAAATATAAACTCAACAACTTATCACAAAAGCTACAAGGATAAACTAAATTTCTTCAATATATACTTTGATGAAATGAAAATAAAATCACAAGGATTAAAAAACACATGCATAAACGGATTTTTACCCAAAGCAATGAAGGGGATGAAACTCTCTTCATTATCAGACCTCCGAAGGTGGTGGTGGCGGCTCCGGTGGCAGAGGTGGTGGCTCCGGTGGTGGTTCATATCAAAAGCTCTCAAATCCTTACTTTTTTTTCCCAACTTCTAATGACTGCCGATTCACTCCGGGAGACCCAATCGACAATCCGAACGGTCAATATTTAACCCCATGTGTGTAGAACCATCACGCAAAATTTGGGCATGATCCAACGGTGGACGAAGACGGAATGGTCGAAAAACCGAGGCTGTGTTGTGAAAATCCGAAAATTCTATCTTTCTAATGTGTTGCCTCTTCTCTCTCTCTCTCTCTCTCTCTCTCTTATTTTCTTTATAGTATATAATGTGTATGTAAATGAGGTTATAAGAGGATACAAATCTGATCTTAAGTGTATATGACAAGTATATACATATTGGAAAGAGAGCGAGACATAAAGCTTAATTATTTTTTTATCCACCAATGCATGTAAACCTTGGTAGTGGAGTTTACTCTACCCAAGGGCATGCCTTAGCAGCCCTTGGAGTGTGCAAGGAGAGAAAATAATTACTCTCCTGCAAAAATCTGCAACTTGGGGCAAATTTACACTTTGCCCCCTGAAGTTTTGAAAACTTACATTTTTGTCCCCAAAAACAAAATTTTTGTGAATCCAAGCCCGAAAATTTTCAAAAAGGTCTTGATCTTATTTTAAAGTAACTTTTATATTTTTAATTATTTCAAAGTTCAAAATATCACATGATTTAATTAATTTGTATATTTTAGTTCAAATTAATGCTTAACTTTGAAAATAAAATGTAGCACTTAAATTTGGATTAAAATCCAATAGAAATGGTTCGAAATTTTGGGGGCATTACAATCCTCCCCATAAAAGAATTTGGTCCCCAAATTCGTTCTTGAGATTCGTGTGTTACGGTTAACACCGACGTATCTTCTTTTCTTGCTCCCAAAACGTTTCTTCCTTACTCTGTGTGCGTCATAAAATATTTTTTTGTAGAATCTGCAGCCTTCTTAATTAAAACGAGTTTGCGGAAATGTTCTCTCGTACGTTAGGCGTTTTCAAAACTATGACGTATCTTTATCTCTAACTCCCAAGTTGCCTTTTTATAATCTGGCCGCGCCATAATGGAATTCACTTGTTTCTTCATCTAGATGAGTTTGCAAACGTGTCTTCGATTGTACGTTAGATATTTCTGAAGATCTTAAGATATGCAGTCAGGTTCACAAGGATAATCGATGTAGTACTTTATGTACGTTACGTATAATCATGACGAGGTAAAAATGGATATGACGATAATTCCAACTTCTGTGCCGCGTATTAAGATTCTTCTAAAAGGAAAAACTACTCACGTAACAATATATAGTTCAGTTTGGCCCAGAGAATTAAAAAGGTACTGAATGACATTTGACTTGGGATTCTCGCAAGGAACAAAATGAGTCAAATGAAGAGACACGATAAGGATTAGAAAAGATGATCGAATCAAGATGCTCAAGACGACAAGATAAGAATTAGCAATGGCAACATGAAGAAGAATCAACGAAGATTGGAAAAGGACTGAAATGTCAATAATAAAGATAACCAAATGAATAGTTCGATATAAGTGACAAGGCGAACAATTAAGGTGCACCGATAAGAATAACGAAAGGGATGAGCCTCACCATTTCAAACGGTGCAAGTAAAAAGAAGATCAAAGCAAGGATATCGGTAAGGATAATAGAAAGTCGAAACAGGAATCATGACAATAATAACCAAAACATTAAACTGTGTTTGGTCATTTGAAAAGCAAGTCAAGATAAATGATCTGATTTAAAGATCATTTCAATAATGATTGCAACAAGATGCAATAAAAAACAAGTAAAGCTTAATAGTGAAATCTGAGAACATCGAAACGATCAAATTGAGCTAGATGGGATTAAAAATAAGTTCAAAATAAATAGAAGTTAAGTTCGAAGTTCAAAAAAATTGAGAATGAATTGATCTGATTTATGCGGCTCGCAAAAGGAATGAAATGGACAAAGAAACAAGAATTTATGAATGGACAAATGAAAACGTGAAGTTCAAAAAGGAACCGAGACAATTCAATTCCTTCAGGAAATTTAGAAGATTGTATAATTGAATACAACGAAAAAGAGTAACATGAAATCATATGGATAATTTCAAAACGATCATAACGGAATAAATAGGCTCGGAAAAAAAAAGGACAAGGAACAATAACAATCATAGAATCCGGCAAAAATAAATAATTTTGGTTTACGAAGTCGATACGAGAAAGTATCTCATGAAATAGGGAGGCGTAAACTATGAACGAGTACAAAAATAAGGGATCAATATAAAAGCTTGATAGGATACAAGAAGTCAATCCCCAGTAGACAAATACATGTTCATTGGGAGTGTCGATAAGCTCTGAAGGAAAACAGTCAAAGAGTCAGATTAAAGGTAATTAAGGGCACGGCTTGAAAAAGCCACATCAAGAATGAGGCTAAAATGATTGAAGAATTTTTTTTTACTGTAAATTACACAACATGAAGGAAAAGATACATTCGGGCAATCGCATTTAGAAACTTCAGAAAAACACGAGCGGAAATAAAGAGATTGGATATGAACAGAAGATAGTTTTAGAATTGAAAATGAAGTTACTCGCTATCATGAGTGATTCATAGTTGAATACAAGGAACATGTAATAGACGAGTTAGAACATAAGACTGGTATCAACGAAATTGGAATGATATTTTTTCTATTGAAAGAAAGATTGCTTACATAACAATTTGATTCGCCAAAACGATAAAGAAAAGACATCTAGGGATCACAAGTTCAAAATGAATAAGTACCAACATTAGAATAAGGGCGAAACAATTAATTATAGCGAAAATAGGCTCAAGAAAGCTTACTAAAGTCGAGAGATCAATTTGGAGATGGATACATTTAGGATCAGAATTATGAGTTTTGAGTAAGGTAAACTCGATAATGGAATTCAAAAGGATTAGGGCTATTTTAGTCATTCTATATGTACTTCAAGAAACGTCGCTTGATTCAAACATTTCAAAATTTAAGTAAAATTACGGAATACAGACATATACAATTATAACCAGACATTACTATCAACAATAAAGTTCGAATAATCATTATGGTATTCGGGATACCAACAACAAAACAATTAATCAAGAAAACACATAATCAAGCAAAAATAACCATTAACCCCAAGGACACGTACTAAACATATGGCTTCGGTTGCGGTCTTGTTCTAAACGTGAACTACCCAATGTGGGTAGACACCCTAAAATCATGACGATGAGTCCCACCTTACTATCCCCTCAGTACAAATCCGAGGATCCTATCCTGGCCTTGAGCCGAAGCTCTGATACCATCTGTGACGGCCCGACTCCGCGGGTCCGTCGAATAACAGTCGAATTTGAAAAGCGTTAAAAATATCGAAGCTTTTTTTTTTTATTTTTTAAACGGAAACGATAAATTAAAAGTTTAAAAGCGGAAGCGGTTTAAAATAAAATAAGAACAATTTGAATTACTAAGTTTTTTGACGAACAAATGAAATCAATTTTCATAGCATAGGTTTAAAGCGGAAGCATTTAATCATAACATATCAAAATATTTGAACAAAATCAGTTGAGGGAAATAAATAAGTAATTTATGAAAACCTTGAATTTTTGACAAAAATATAATTAAACTTTAACGATTCAAATATTGTAAGCAAGGTTTTAAACAAAATCGAGAAAAAACCTAAATCGACAACAAAATATAATTACTCTCCCAAATACTAAGGTGGGACCGCAACCGTGATGATCTAACCACAACCCCGAATATTATTTCCAGAACACCTGAAACTGAAAAGAGTGAAACATAGAACGCATAAGTTGATCGTCCAACTTAGTGAGGCTATGTGCGAATTTGCATGGTGTTGTGTGAATGCAACATATTATATAATATAAGCATGTTATCAAGCAAATAAACATATATTCAAGACGGAAGAAACACGTAATTCACATAACCAAGAATTGTTGATGCCGTCCTCCACTTACCCTCCATCCTCAGTCTGATGTCCATCCAAACACACCAAGTAAGGAGCGACCTTACTATCTGAAATGCATCGACATGTCTTTGCCGGAGTTCGTCCTTACTCCCCAAGTGTTCCTCCCCACTTGGGTTGTAAGGCCAGGCCTACGGGTAACCGTGACAATCCTGCCGGCCCTTGTCGGCTAGGTTGGCATCGGGTCCATATACCAATCAAAAGGGGGCCCACACAAAATCGGAAACAAACGAAAACATATAATCGGAAACAAACGGAACATAACATATCAAACATATTAACATATTATCAACATTTAATAACTTATCAAATGAAATTTTGGGTATCATGATAATTTCGAAAATATATTCGCAAATAGTAGATTCGGATGTTGCATGTATTTGAATAATCATGTTGAAATGCTAAGTGATTTCATGCGAGTAATGTTGACCTAATAAGTCAACCTATTCGTGACGGCATGCAAGAAAATTTAGAATAAAATTCATGCTCTGATTATTAAGAGCCTAAGTGCATGTTTGGACTCGATCTACAAGCACATCGAACCAACATACAAATTAAACACACAGCGCTCACCTTTGTCGCTTAGTATAGCGACTAAAACTCCACAAATGATGCGTATCTGAAACCTGAGCAAGTACGTATACGACTTAGAATGTATCTAACAACCTTACTTAAACATAACTAATGAAAATCCCACACAAGGATTTCCTAAACTAACACTTCGCACAAAAGTGCTTAGAAATCTTACGATATCAACTCCACTTAAAGTAATTATTTTCGAAACTCAAAATTCTAATTTCATAAAATAGCGTCAAAACAGCAAAATTTTCCTTTTATTTTCCAGATTTACAAAACAACCCCTAAACTTTTATAAACATCCATTTTTCCGAAAAATTTGCAACAAACTTTAAATCAAAAGATTTTTAACTAAACCCATATCGAAAATCAAATAAAAGTATTAAGTATCTTTTTACTTCAAAAATCATAGCTTTAAAAACCCACAAGTTTAAAACTTTTCAAAAACACCAACCAATTTTCTTGAAAAATAATTTAAGATCCCCGCATTTAAGAAATATTTAAAAATAATCAAGCATAATTTTCACTATAATACTGAGATTAAAAATAAGTTTTAATAACTTTTCACCAACTAACAATGAGAAACAAAAATTTATTTGATCATAAATTTTCTTCGGTAAAATTTACAAATTTCAATCTTAAAATAAAAGTAAACAAAGCACTACATCAAATAAATTAATAAAAAGTTTGTAAAAGAACCATGTAAAACAGTGACAAAACAGCGCATTTGCCCCCTTATTTTCATATTTACAAAAATAACCCCAAATGTTTCAAAAACTCCCATTTTTGCAAAATATCAAAACAAATGCTTTTCAAGTAAACCTAACCTAATATCAACAAAAATAGATATTTTCAGTCCACTATACTCCCAAAATTTTCGCATCCCTAACCCTTGAACTTTTAAAATCTTTCAAAAATACCCCCAAAATTTTGAATATTAAAAACATTAACTTTCTTACACAAATAAATCAAGATCCAAACATGTAAGCAATATTTAAACAAAACCAAAGCAAGTCACATTAAATATCTAATATTAAATATAAACTCAACAACTTATCACAAAAGCTACAAGGATAAACTAAATTTCTTCAATATATACTTTGAAGAAATTAAAATAAAATCACAAAGATTAAAGAACACATGCATAAACGGATTTTTACCCAAAGCAATGAAGGGGATGAAACTCTCTTCATTTTCAGACCTCCGAAGGTGGTGGTGGCGGCTCCGGTGGCAGAGGTGGTGGCTCCGGTGGTGGTTCATATCAAAAGCCCTCAAATCCTTACTTTTTTCTCCCAACTTCTAATGACTGCCGATTCACTCCGGGAAATCCAATCGACGATCCGAACGGTCAATATGTAACCCCATGTGTGTAGAACCATCACGCAAAATTTGGGCATGATCCCACGGTGGACGAAGACGGAATGGTTGAAAAACCGAGGCTGTGTTGTGAAAATCCGAAAATTCTATCTTTCTAATGTGTTGCCTCTTCTCTCTCTCTCTCTCTCTCTTATTTTCTTTATAGTATATAATGTGTATGTAAATGAGGTTATAAGAGGATAAAAATTTGATCTTAAGTGTATATGACAAGTATATACACATTGGAAAGAGAGTGAGACATAAAGCTTAATTATTTTTTTATCCACCAATGCATGTAAATCTTGGTAGTGGAGTTTACTCTACCCAAGGGCATGCCTTAGCAGCCCTTGGAGTGTGCAAGGAGAGAAAATAATTACTTTCCTGCAAAAATCTGCAACTTGGGGCAAATTTACACTTTACCCCCCGAAATTTTGAAAACTTACATTTTTGTCCCCAAAAACAAAATTTTTGTGCATCCAAGCTCGAAAATTTTCAAAAAGGTCTTGATCTTATTTTAAAGTAACTTTTATATTTTTAATTATTTCAAAGTTCAAAAGATCACATGATTTAATTAATTTGTATATTTTAGTTCAAATTAATGCTTAACTTTGAAAATAAAATGTAGCACTTAAATTTGGATTAAAATCCAATCGAAATGGTTCGAAATTTTGGGGGCGTTACACTAATGGTCCGAGAAAATTACATCTAAGAAGGGAATTGGCAAATCTCCGTCAAGAGAATTTGTCTGTCAACATGTATTTCACAAAATTAAATCAGTCTGGGATGAATTCTCAACCTACAGACCTATGTTGGCTGCTTGTGCATGTGGTGGACCTCAAAAGATCCATGATCACTATCAAGAAGGCTCTAACCTTCTTCTTGGATTGAATGATTCTTATGATAATCTTCGGAGTCAAATCATTATGATGGATCCATCTCCTCCTATTGACAAAGTATTCTCTCTTGCCATTCAAGAAGAGAACAAAAAACTTTCAGGCCACTCTCAATCTCTGGACTTATCCAATACTCTGGTCTTTGTTTCCAAAACCAACAATCCTCCTCAAACCACCTCTAACACCAGACCTTACAACCAATTCCAACAAAATTCAAATTCCACACAGAATCCTAAATTCAATCCAAATTTCAAGAAAAAAGGATAGACCTATTTGTACTCATTGTGGAATTCCCGGTCACACTATTGACAAGTGTTATAAACTGCATGGCTATCCAGTTGGTTACAGAAAACCTACAAATTCTAACAATTCCAACCCTGTTAACAATCTCACCTCCACACAGACTCATGATTCATCACCTAATCATTCTTCTGTTTTGCAGTCTCCTGTCAACAGTTCTCCTCATCAGAACCCTTTGACACCACTGCTCCAAAGTCTTAATGCTGACCAATATCAACATCTAATGAACCTGTTCAGCACCAATTTACCTTTATCTACTCCCACAGACACTGCACACATATCCTGTATTTCAGGTATCTGTTCTTTTTCAGTACCTATTAATTCCTTAATTCATAAAGGTGATTGGATCATGGACTCAGGAGCAACAAAGCATATTTGTCATGATAAAAACCTTTTTTCCACTTTAAACCTATTTTTAATGCTAATGTAATTTTACCTGATCACAGCAGTTTTCCAGTACATCATATTGGTGACATTATTTTAAATTCTTCATTAGTTTTAAAATATGTTTTTTATATCCCCACTTTTCACTTTAACCTAATATCAGTAAGTGAATTATTATTGCTAGGAAATTATTCACTGCAATTTACACTAGGATCTTTTATGATTCAGGATCATCAAGAGAAGATGATTGGAGAGGGTAACAAGATTAATGGTCTATATGTTCTAAATAATACTAGTGCTCCTAACTCTACTTCAGCCTATTGCAACAAGATCAGTGGTGACATTTGGCATAAGAGACTAGGACACATGCCCTTCAAAGCCATGACTAGACTGTCCACTGATATACATATAGATAATAGTTTCCTTTGTAATAAATTATGTCCTATTTGTCCATTAGCTAAGCAGAAAAGATTATCTTTTCCTATTTCTACATCTGTAACTACTAAACCATTTGAATTGATACATTGTGATATATGGGGACCATTTAGAGTCCCTGGTATTTCTGGTCATAAGTATTTTGCAACTATTGTGGATGATTATAGTAGATTTACTTGGATATCTTTGCTTATTCACAAGTCTGATATTTCTATTGTTATACCTACCTTTTTAAATATGGTTCAAAATCAATTTAATACTTGTATTAAAGTTTTTAGGAGTGATAATGCTCCTGAGCTTCTTTTTAAATCATTATTTGATAAATTGGGAATATTATATCAATTTTATTGCACAGAAACTCCACAACAGAATTCTGTTGTGGAGAGGAAGCATCAACATCTTTTAAATGTGGCTAGGGCCTTATTGTTTGATTCCAAAGTCCCTATACACCTATGGACTGAATGCATCTCCACTTCTGCCTACCTTATAAATAGGACTCCCTCAAAGATTTTAAATTTTAAATCTCCTTTTGAACTTCTTTATAATACTGTTCCTGATTATTCTAATCTCAAAGTATTTGGTTGTTTGGCTTTTGCTGCCACTCTTAAACAAGGAAGGTCTAAATTTGACCCAAGGGCAAGAAAGTGTGCTTTTATTTGATATCCTATGGGTATCAAAGGTTATAGACTTATTTATATGCACACTAATGAAATTTTTATTTCCAGGGATGTTGTTTTTAATGAAGAAATTTTTCCTTTTCACTCTCCAAATGTTTCTACTGATTCTGCATCAGATTTTCATAAACTATTTCCTACCCCAAATATTCCTCTATACTTTTGATACAGAAACATATGTTCATTCAGAACACATAACTACTCCTACTTCTTCTCCTTCTATTTCATCCACTATGTCACCTAATCCTCCTGTTAGAAGAACTACTAGAATATCTAAACCTCCTACTTACTTGTCTGATTACCATTGTAATTCTACTCATAATAATGATATTAGATATCCTATTTCTCAGGTTATTAATTATGATAGATTATCAAATAATTTCAAACAATTTATATTAAATATCAGTGATGAGTTTGAACCAGATTATTATCATCAGGCTGTAGGAAATCCTAAATGGAGGACTGCTATGCATAATGAAATTCAGGCCTTAGAAAACACTAATACATGGACCATTGTTGAATTACCTAGGGATAAAACTCCCATAGGCTGCAAATGGGTATACAAAATAAAAAAGTTACCTGATGGTTCTATAGATAGATATAAAGCTAGGCTAGTAGCTAAAGGTTACACTAAAAAACTAGGCATAGATTATACAGACACTTTCTCTCTAGTTGCTAAACTTGTTACGGTTAAAATTTTATTAGCTTTAGCTTCATCTAAAAACTGGAATCTTTGTCACCGAGATGTTGACAATGCTTTCTTAAATGGTGATCTTAATGAGGAAATTTTTATGGATTTACCACTTGGCTTTCCCAAATCTACTGGTTCTTCTAAATTGGTTTGCAAGCTCAACATGTCAATTTATGGCTTGAAACAAGCTTCAAGGCAATGGAATGAAAGGTTCACTTCCTGCCTCATTGAGTATGGTTTTATCCAATCTAAATCTGACTACTCCTTATTTACTAAGGGATCTGTTGGTCCCAAGTGGTCAATTGAGGTCTAGAGGGAGGGGGGTGAATAGACCTCTAAAACTTTTTCTTTTAAACTATGAACTTTAAAACTTTTACTAACACTGAACAGACTAAGCTGTTACCGAACAGTAAGTTACTTGGCTGATCTCGAACAAATCTTTGAACAGCTTCGTTGACCACTAATCTGATAATTACTTAGCTGATTTTGTTAAAATCAGTTTCAATACTTAGAGTACTTGCAGCGAATTTTCAAAGTGTTTTCACAAGTAAACTTAGTAGTTTGAAAATTTTATCCCCAGTTTTGTAAACTCCTTTAAACTCTTTTCAAACAGTTATAAGTGTGTTTTACGTAATCTTAAAATATGCAAGTTAAAAGCAAATGTAAAAACACAAGTAATTTTTATAGTGGTTATATGGATTTAAATATCCTTTAGTCCACTCTTCCAAGTCACAAAGTTCTTGGGTTATACTAAGAACACAAAGTAATTAGTACACTCCACTTACGCCAAAACAACAAATGAATCTGGCCGTAAGCTCACAATAGGAAATCACTCAGAAAACCTATCCTCTGAAGTTAGATCACTCACAAAGATGGATCTACACTTCGCACAACACTCAAACAGTTTTTCACTCAGAAAACATATTTATCTTTGATCTTCAACGTCGGCTTCAGTCAACAAATGACAGAGCTGATGAGTGAGCTGTTCTTGAGACTTAAGAGATTTTGCTTCGAAATTTTTCTCAGAGATTGTGTTGTTATTTTCTTCTCTTCGTCTTTTCAGCTATTTATACTTGAGGTTCGAAAAATGTCCGTTGAAGAGAGACAAATTTCAAATTCCTCGAGTTCTGGTCCTTAATTTCTGCGAACGGCTCTCTGCAGTCTGTCCGTACTGTCAACAGTACTTTTCTGCAGGCAGCATTAAATGCACCAAGCTGATGCGAAGCATTTCCTCAATCATTTGTCTTAAATAGCCTTGTACTTCATCATTTATTACTTCCAGGGGCATTTATTACCGTTGGGACGACTTCTTGATATTTTCCACTTGGCTGACGAAAGTACAAGTCTGATGGCGAACAAAGCTGATCTCAAACTTGAACAAATTTGTTTTGAGTCGGCTGATCTTCACCAGTCTGATTTCTTTCCTTCAGCAGATCAGTAGTCTTCTGGACCTTGAATTTTGACTCTTCTGATATCTTCTTTACTTAGTCAAAAATTCTTCAAAGAGATATCAGCTAGGTTAATTTATACTTAGCAGATTTGAAGTTAATTTATATTTCTGATGAATAAGTACAAGTTACAGTTTCTGATTAGATGAGATGTCTAAAAGATAGATAAAGTAAACTGATTACAAATAGATTTGTCTATACTAACTATCAGCTTCTTCATCAGTTCCTTCCAGCACTTCTTCATATTCATAAGATGATTCTTCATCATCTTCTTCCTCTTCATTCTCATCAGCATCTAGAAGGATATTTGACTTAACAGCTTCCATTTTTGCTTTTATTTCTTCTTCTTCAGCTATCTCGTCAATCTTCTTTTTCAATCTCTCTTCATCCTTGTACTTAGTACAAGGCTCTGATTTGTCTGCTTCGGATTCCTTAGATGGAGCTGTTTCCTTAGCTTCATCCTTGGTTTCATCAGCAGCTTTGTCTTTGCCTTCTTCTTTGTCAGTAGCCTTAGTCTCTTTAGTAGCTTCTTCAGTCTTTTCTGGTTAAGTGGCAGCAGCTTCCTCCACTTTTTCCTCTTCCTTCTTCTCTTCCCCCTTTTTGTCATCATCAGAAATAATGACATCAGCAGGTTTGATAGGAGGGTTAAGGGCAGCAGAATTAATCTTCATGGCAGCACACAAAGCCTTCAAATTCTGATTGACTACATCATGACTGGCAGTTAAGTGATGAACAGTAGTGCCAATGGTGTCATTATGGTCATTGAAGTAATCAATGTTGAGTTCCATAGTTGAAAGTTCTTCATTTATAACATTTCCAGCTTGACTGATCTCTTTCAATAATCCAACATTAACAGTTTTTTCTTCTTCACTGACTCTGATGAAGTTAGCAGTTAGATCAGCTATGTTGTGTTCAGCTCACTTTAAGGCATCATGAAGGTTATTGACATCAGCCTTCACATCCTCTACATTTCTGCTCACATCAACAAAGCTTTGCATCAACTGCTTGGAATGATCTTCTGGAATGGGAAAACTATCAATTGAATTCCTGATAGTTCTTGCAGGAGTTGCATACTTTCTAGTTGTTGTCTGTTGGACTCTGCCAACTCTTGTTGCAACTTCTTCAGCTGCGTGATGTTCTTCTTTTCCAATTCTTTCATTTGATTCTCTATTAGCATTTGGAAGGCTTCCATCAGTGATGAGTGTAGATCACTTAATGAAGCAAAATCAGCAGCTTCTCTTCCTTCATCCTCCTGGTGGACAGGGGCATCTTTCAGCTCTGTCTCCTGATCAGCTCTTGACTCCTTAGCATTCCACTCAATTGCTAAGGGTTCATCAGCAGCTTTGTGCTGATCAGTTACATCTTCAAAGATTTTACTAATGATTTTGCCGTCATCAGTAAAGGTTGTTGTTTGACGGATTTGTCGCACAACAATCCATGGCCTTTGAACAGATGGCTTTACCTTAGGCAATTCATAGTAATTCTTGACTTCCTTGCCAAATGTAATATGTTGAATGCTTGGCAGCTGAGGCAATTCACTTGAAGATCATTGCTGATATCTTGACCTTTCTGCCCATCTCTTCAAGGCGGTCATAACAGCTATGTTGATTGCTCTCTCAATAGCATCATCAGATTTCATTCTCTTTGGTGGCAACGTGTTTTGAATAATCTTGGCCTCCTCCATAGCATAATCCTTAGCGTATTGATGCATAGCATCCCTTACAAAATGAGGATCCAAGGCTTGTTGAATTGAGTCAGTCCTTAGCCAATTTAGAACCCATATTTCTTCATCAGCTAACTCCTCCCAACTCTGAAGCTCTGCAACAGATCTGTTCAGCCTATAATCCCTCCATTTCATGTATCTAGGCTTCTCGTGGGTGAACAGAGTCTTCAGCATCAGCTTCTGGTCATAATAAGCCAAGGTCTTTTCAAACATTTTGAAGAGAGCTTTATCAGCATGGATGATGTCAAAAGCTCTTCTTACTTCATACTTGTCCTTTGGCTTGACCTCTCCAGCAGGCATCTTAGGCTTCTTTTCTTTGTCTTCATCAATTTTGATGTCTCCAGCATGAACTGGTCCATGAGCATCAGTTTTACTTAGCTCAATGACCATAGCAAGCTCAGCGTCTTCAGCTGCCTTTCTTTCAGCTTCAGACATTTTTCTTCTTTCAGCATCCTTAGCTTCCTGAATCTTGCTTAGTTCTAATGCCTTCTTTTCTTCCAACTCATCTCTTTTTCTCTGCTCAGCTTCCTCCCTTTTCTTCTTATCAGATGCAGAGATCTTTTTCTTCTTGATCAGAATCTTTCTCTTTCCCTTGTCAGCTGGGGCAGGTTGAGGAGCAGCAGATGCAAGAGGTGCAGCTGCAATGGGATGGGTGATCATCACATCAGGATCATCCTGAGGTTTAGCAACCTCAACCGTTGGCTTTACTTGAGTAATATGTTGCGCATCAGTTTGTTCTGCAACAGAAGCTTCTTCAGCTCCAACAGGCCTCTCTGCTGTTTGAGGACTTTCTCTTACTAACTCCACCAGCTTAGTGGGCTCTTCCACAAAAGTCATTTGTTTTCTTGCTGTCTTCTTTGTTCTTCCTTGAGCAGGTCTAGAAGCAGCAGTATCCCTTACTTGACTTCTGGTCCTGTGAGAGACATTCTCATCAGGCACTTCAGCAGATGGAGTTCTAGAAGATGATGCAGGAGACATGTTCCTGACATCAACGGTGGTTTGATCAATGATCTTATCAACTTCAGCATCATCCACCTTCTTCAGCTTCTTTGGAGCTTTCTTCTTAGGCTCGTCAGTAGCCTTTTTCTTTTGAGTCTCAACAGCTAGCTGAGCTGTTTTGACTAATCTCCTTGGCCTTTTGGCAGGAGCCTCATTTGTTTTCTCTGTTTCTTCTTCTGCGTCAGCTTCGTCAGCCTTTCTTTTGAGAACAGGCAAGTACTTTGACATTGCCTTGCCAGAATGAATTTCCTTCCCATTTGTCACCTCACAGCCTATCTTGAACAGCAGATAGCTGAGAGTGATTCTGTGATTGGTTTGAGGGGCCTTGCTCTTGCTTTTCTTGTCCAAGAAATTCGCAAAGATATACCAGATTACTGTGGACCAGTTCACGTCCAGTCCATAGTAGATAGCAGTCATTATGCTGAACCTCTTCATAGTCACAGCATCCTGTGAGAAGGTGCAGTTTTCAATCAGCTTGCAGACTATATCAGCCATCCTCTGATACTCGTCTGTTAGCTGCTTCTTCTTGATGTTGCCAGTCAACATCTCACCCTTTTTGGCACAGATTGCCCAGAATAGTTGATGTTTCTCCTCAGTCAGAGCAGTGACGTCATGACGTCCGCTGTTGGATAGTCCAAACGTCTCATGAAGCAACTGAGGAGTGATGGTTATGGATTTTCCTCCGACAGTGGCCTTAATCTCCAGCTTGGTGGAATCCACAGTTGCAGTGCGGTAGTACTCCAGTACTTGATCAGTCCACACCAAACCCTCATGGTATTCCATGAAATTTACCAGAGAGGCCGCTTTGAATTTCTCCAGCAGTTCTTTCATCAACGCGGTACCAGATTGGTAATAGGAATCATACACAAGGTACATCCCCTCAGCCTTTGAATCATGACTGGATGCCATCTTAATTCTGTTGAATGTTAGTGAGAAAGAAGAATGTATGCAGAAAATTTCAAGGATTTTTGCTCACAAGTGCTCTTTGAATATTTGGGTGCGTAAAGAGCTACTGAGCTGATCAGATCTGGATTTATAGAGTTAGGGTATTTCGGTTTCCATGATACCAGCTAACCGTTATATCCGTTTCTTGTCAGTTCTGATCGTCCGGCGTCAGTTACGACCTTTCAAATTCAAATCGCATTAAATGATGAGCGGGAATATGTACCGCTCTTGTATCACTTGTAAACGCGTGTTTTTAAATAAAGCGTTTTAGGCAGTAAGCTTTTACACAGGTGATCAGACGAGTAAAATAAATACTTATCTGATGGACTACGTCTTGATGACAAAGCTGTTATCAGTGAAAGCCAATAGCTGATAACCTTCCTCGGTTGTTTGTCAATCCAGCTAGATAATAAATCTTCAATATTCAAGACTTTAATCTTCTGTTGAAAACATAACTTCAACTAATTGTCATCAACAAATTTCATCTTTTAATCAGAAGTATCGCTAGTCTTACACGTTCCCCCTGACTTTAAGAGTTTATAAGTTAACTAGTCTGTTGAGAGTTAATCCTTGAAGATAAATGTGATGAGTAAGTTGTTGAACTTCAGTCTTCTGAAGAGTTCCCCTCAGCTTATGCATCCAATTTTAATAATCCCAGTTCAGCTCTTAGAGATGACAACCTTGTCTCACTTAGAGGTTTTGTGAAGATGTCAGCAATCTGATTTTCAGTAAACACATATTCTATCATGACATTTTCTTTCTCCACATGATCTCTAATAAAATGATGTTTGATCTCAATATGCTTAGTCCTTGAATGACTTGTAGTATTCTGAGTAAGGCTGATTGCACTTGTATTGTCACAGTAGATAGGGATTCCACTGATTTTTATGTTGTAATCATCAAGTTGATGCTTCAACCATAATATTTGTGCACAGCAAGCTCCAGCAGCTATATATTCAGCTTCAGCAGTTGATATGGATACTGAAGTCTGTTTCTTACTCATCCATGAGATCAGACGACTACCTAAGAACTGACAGGCACCTGTTGTGCTTTTCCTGTCAATCTTGCAGCCAGCAAGGTCAGAATCTGAATATCCAATGAGTTCAAATCCAGATTCCCTAGGATACCACAATCCCAAATCTTCAATACCTTTAAGATACTTGAGTATCCTTTTGGCGGCTAGGAGATGAGATTCTTTAGGATTTGATTGATACCTCGCACAAACCCCAACAGAGTACATAATATCAGGTCTGCTAGCTGTTAAGTATAACAGTGACCCAATAATTCCTCTGTACTTGGTTATGTCCACTGATTTGCCATCTTCATCTTTATCCAAACGAAGACTAGTAGACATTGGAATATTAGCACTAGAGCTAGTTTCCATACCAAATTTCTTGAACAGATCCTTTGTGTATTTTGCTTGGCTGATGAATATTCCATCAGGCAACTGTCTTACTTGCAAGCCAAGAAAATAATTAAGTTCTCCCATCATGCTCATTTCAAACTTGTTCTGCATCAGCTTTGAGAACTTGTCACACATCTGTTGATTTGTTGAACCAAAAATAATGTCGTCCACATATATTTGCACAAGCAAAATATGTTCTTCCCATTCAATAGTGAACAGGGTCTTGTCTACCTTACCTTTACGAAATCCTTTAATTAAAAGAAAATCAGATAGGGTATCTTACCATGCTCTTGGAGCCTGTTTCAGTCCATAGAGGGCTTTCTTCAGACGATACACTTTGTCTTCTTCTTGATAGGCTTCAAATCCAGGTGGTTGTTCAACATAAACTTCTTATTGCAATTCTCCATTGAGAAAAGCTGATTTCACATCCATCTGATAGACTGTGAAATTTTTATGAGCAGTGTAGGTGAGAAAGAGTCTGATTGCCTCTAATCTTGCTACTGGTGCAAATGTTTCATCAAAGTCAATACCTTCTTCTTTACAATACCCTTTGGCAACTAATCTTGCTTTATTTCTGGTGACTTCACCATCTTCATTCATTTTATTCTCAGCCTTTGCGCCCCCAACACCAACGGAAACGAAAAAAGAAAAAATCAAGCTGGACTTGCTCTTTATGGTGGAGCAGGAGCAGTTTAACTCACAGCTCCCATCAGGGAGAAAAAGTCCACTATTTCGCTTTTGGGAGGACATCTCCATACTCTTCTTTGGCTCCAGAATCTGCGACTGGTTCCATGCCAATTTAGTGCCAATGACTCTTTGATGATTTGGTCTAGGAACTAAGTACCAGACTTCATTCCTTTCAAATTGATTTAGCTCTTCTTGCATAGCTTCAATCCAGTTTGAGTCACTAAGATCTTCTTCAATCTGTTTGGGCTCAATTTGAGATAGGAAGCTGACAAACATTGCTTCACTTGCAGCAGCTCTCCTTGTCTTCACTCTATCCAAAGGATCACCAATCACCAGCTCTGGTGGGTGATTCTTGAGCCATCTAAGATCAAGTTGCAAATCATAATGTTGTCCTCTGTTGTGATCTTGCAACACTACTATTGGAGTTCCAGTAGTAGTCTGTTGAATAGCACTTGACTGTTGAACATTCTCTGGTCTGTCAGCTGTTTGCAACTCCTCAGTTAGACAGTCAGCACTGTGATTTTGAACATCACTTGAGTTAGCAGCTGAGTTGAGATCATGTAGTATGATGGGAACATATTCTTCATTCTTTTCAATACTCAATTTCTGAAAATCAGTAGACAGATTCTGATTAGCACTTTGATTATTTTCAGAAGATTGACTAGGTTCATCAAATACTACATGAATGGATTCTTCTACAAGTAAAGTTCTTTTGTTAAAGACTCTATAAGCTTTACTAACAGTAGAGTATACTACAAATACTGCTTCATCAGCCTTTTCTGCAAAAGCAGTAAGGTGATTTTTCCCATTATTCAAAACAAAGCATTTACAACCAAAAATTCTAAGGTAATGAATATTTGGCTTCCTGTTGTTCCAAACTTCATATGGAGTCTTGTTTTGGTGCTTGTTGATCATGCATCTGTTTTGGGTAAAGCATGCTGTATTTGTTGCTTCTGCCCAAAATCTTTGAGGCAGCTTAGCTTCAGCTATCATTGTCCTGGTAGCTTCCTTCAGAGTTCTGTTTCTCCTTTCAGCAACTCCGTTCTGTTGAGGGGTTCTAGCAGCAGAGTACTCATGGCTGATTCCTCTGTCATTACAATACTCTTCAATAGTAGAGTTTGTAAACTCATTCCCTCTATCTGATCTGATCTTCAGTATTTTCATACTTTTCTCATTCTGTATCTTTTCCATCAGATTTGTAAGATGCTCATTGGTTTCACTTTTCTTCTTCATGAAAATCACCCAAGTGTATCTTGAATAGTCATCCACAAAAGTTAGGCAGTATTTCTTTCCATCGTTGCTGACAGGATCAATGGGTCCAAATAAGTCCATATATAGCAGCTACAATATTCTTCCAGAAGATTGATGCTTCTTGCTTTTGAATGATGACTTGATTTGTTTACCCTTCTGACAGGCGTCACAGAGCTTATCTTTGCTCATGATTGTCTTTGGAATTCCTTCTACCAGATCACTCTTTATAAGTCTGTTGATGGTCTTGAAATTCACATGGTTCATTCTTTTGTGCCACAGCCAACTGATTTCACTTGGTGTTGATGCCACCAAACAAACACTTGAATTCTTGTCAACATAATTCCAGTCCACTGTGTAGACATTTCCTTGTCGTCTTTCAGATAAAATTACCTTCTTTGTACCAATCTGTTCAACGTAGCATTTATCTGTTGAGAAGATGACTGAATAACCTTTGTCACAAAATTGACTTATGCTCAGCAGATTGTATTTGAGGCCTTTAACATAAGAGACGTCAGATATCTCAATGTTGCCTTTGATCAGCTTTCCACTTGCTACAATCTTTCCTTCCTTGTTGTCCCCAAAAGTAATTTTAGGACCATCCACAGCAACAGCATCAGTCAGCTCATGTATGTTTCCACACATGTGTCTTGAACAGCCACTGTCCAAGTACCAGGTCTTCTCTACTTTACTCCTACTCCTACTCCTAAGCTACAAAACAAAATAAAATTGTTTTAGGTACTCTTATTGAGAGGGTCCTGAAGGATTAGTTCCACCTTTGACAACCCAAAATGTTGACGTCTTAGGCTTCTTAGGCTTTTGAGTTTCAACAGGAGCATGAACAGCTTTGCCTTTATCACGTACATCAGATTTATCATATTGTTGATGATCAGTATGATAAGGATAATGTTCATAAGCAGAGTATGATGCATGATAGGCAGGATATGCATGCATGTGATTAGCAGGATATGGCGCATAGTAAGTAGGAAATTGAGGTGCATGATACATAGGAGGATATGCAACAGGTTGCACATAATATGACTCATTTTCATACCAAGCATTTTGATTTTTCTTGTTTTTATGCTTCTTTGGTTTACTAGATGCTTGCTCATTAACAGACGACTTAGTTTTATCACTAGTCTGATTGATTTTGATCTTATCAGAAGACTTCCTAGGACTCTTCTGTTTGGGCTTACCAGTCTGTTTTCCTACACTAGGCTCTTTGCTCTTTTTAACCTTAGGAGTTTTCGTCTCTTTTAATACTTTCTCAGGTGAAGCAGGTTTAGTAGTCTGAACATACAAAATGACCTTACTATTGTCAGCTGATATAAATTTTTCAGTATGATTCAGTTCTAACTTATCCTGATCTGAAGGTGTCTTCTGTTTACTAGACATGTGAGTGGATGCAACAGATGATTTTTCATGAGACTCAATTGTTTTCTCAAGTTCCATTACTTTTCATTTAAGGACTTCACATTCAGCTTTCAGAGATTCATTTTCTTGCTCAAGCTGTTTATATTCATCTGATTCTTTTGGCTTTTCAGCCTTGAGTTTCAGTGAAATATTTTGCTCTTTTAGCAATATCATCTCTTCCTTAAGCTTTGCAAATGCTTCAGCAATACTTGTATTGTTTAGCATCATTTGCTCAAATGAATTAAATAATTCATTATCAAGATGAGTTACCTCATCATCCTCAGAGCCATCAGGCAGAGAAGAGCAGGACTCTCTTCATCATAAGATCCTTCATCAGACGTGTCTAAATCCGAATCTGATGAATAGATAGCAGCTAGCTTTTCCGCTTCTGCCACCAGCACCTTGCCTTTCTGATGCTTTCTTTCTTTTCTGATTTTCTTTTCTTCTTCTGTGTACTTTTCAGCTTTAGGATATGGGCAGTCTCTGATGAAATGACCCAATTTCCTGCAGTTATAGCACATCATCTTAGATTTATAAGAATCTTTATCCTGAGAAGAAGAAGTAGGGTTAGAAGTAGAAGCATTGTTATATTTGTTCTTCATTTTTCTTTTGTAGAACTTTTTGAAGTTGTTCATCAGCAATGCAACGTCTCCAGCAGTGTATTCCTTTTTGTTGAGTAGTGTGGCTTCATCAGATGAGTCCACATCTTTACTTTTGTAGGCTGGCCTTCTAGGATTTTCAGCAGCAACCAGGGCAGCTGTGGGAATTGAAGTTTCTTCAACACCCATTCTTGGCAGTTTATACTCGTATGCCTTGAGTACTGAGAACAACTCGGTGAGAGAGATTTTTCCCAAATCTCTTGACTCTTCCATGGCTGTCACCTTCATGTTGAACTTCGGAGGTAGAGCCTTCAGCACCCTGACGGTTATCTCCTTATCAGTGAAGGTTTTTCCAAGCTTTAACACTTCATTCAGCGTCCTTGTAAACTTTGTATCCATCTGATCAATGGTTTCCGCAGACTTCATCTTGAAGTTGTCTAGCTTTTCCAGAGCAACACTCAGCTGATGCTCTTTGATAGCGTCGTTTCCTTCGCTCATATCACGAACCTTATCCCACATCTCTTTGGCAGTCTTGCAGTGCTTGACTTTGTCAAATCGATCATTGTCAAGGGCCTTGGTCATGATGAAACGCCCAACTTTGTCCAGGTTGAACAGCTTTATTTCTTCGGTTGTCATCTCTGTTAAGTCTTTCTCCACCACTACATCAATTTCATCGACCTTGATGGTTTTGGTGAATTTGAATGGACCTTTGATTATACATGTGTACATGTTATCATTATAGGCGGCTAAAAAGATCTCCATTCTGATCTTCCAGTCTTCAAAGCTCATACCAGCTATGTGGGGAACATGGCTGATACAATCCATTTTTCAGAAATTCGGTTTTTCGAAAATATGCTCTTTTTGAAAAGTTTGAAAACCTTTGAAAAACACTCGGATCAAGCTCGTTGATCAGACAGCTGATTCTAATGAACCACCTGCTCTGATACCACTTGTTGGTCCCAAATGGTCAATTGAGGTCTAAGGGGGGGGGGGGGGGGGTGAATAGACCTCTAAAACTTTTTCTTTTAAACTATGAACTTTAAAACTTTTACTAACACTGAACAGACTAAGCTGTTACCGATCAGTAAGTTACTTGGCTGATCTCGAAAAAATCTTTGAATAGCTTCGCTGACCACTAATCTGATAATTACTTAGCTGATTTTGTTAAAATCAGTTTCAATACTTAGAGTACTTGCAGCGGATTTTCAAAGTGTTTTCACAAGTAAACTTAGTAGTTTGAAAATTTTATCCCCAGTTTTGTAAACTCCTTTAAACTCTTTTCAAACAGTTATAAGTGTGTTTTATGTAATCTTAAAATATGCAAGTTAAAAACAAATGTAAAAACACAAGTAATTTTTATAGTGGTTATATGGATTTAAATATCCTTTAGTCCACTTGTTGGGATTCGGTAAGATAAACAGCCCTAGGCACAGCGGAATATAAAACTTTTAGGACCTCTTACGGAATCTTTCCAGGATACTACTCTAGTTGTATATATATGAACATAAATAAAACGATAGTATAAGTTTGCACGTTATACCTATCTCCTTGCAAATCCAAGTTGGCAGTCAGCAAAACAGACTCTGAAATTCTCCTCAGCAAAATCGACCTAAGCTCTGCAGTAGCGCCCCACGTGTTGCGCCTCTACGGGTTGATACACCACAATTACACGAAAATAATAAATCTTGATCAGCTAGAACACAAGATATATTATGATCTAGGATTTAGGAACGATTTAGGAACAAAGTCGAAAAACGAAAAATTCTTCCAAAAGGAAGACAGGGTTCGGTCGACTACACAGGGAGAGGGGAGAGAGAATTTTTGCTCTTGCTCAATTTTTGCTTATTGAGTTATCTGAAAAATAACTACAAGATAGCTACTTATAGTTATCTCCATAACCTAGTCCTATTAGGACTAGGGCTCTTCTCTCCTACATGGGCCATGGCCCTCTTTAATTAGAAGACCAAGTCTCCTAATTAATTCATGGCCCAGTTAATTAATTTGACCAGGCTTTATTTAATCTCCCAATTAAATAGCCCAATTAATTAACTTAATCTCCCATTTAATTAAATCAGACTCTAAGCCCATTTAATTAAAATCCCTTCTAATTAATTAAATCCAACTTAATTAATTAATCCACAAATTAAATTCCAATTTAATTTATGATCCTGATCCAATTCCAATTGGATCCATCTTTGTTCCAATTGGGTCGACCCAGTCGACCCATCCATTATAATCGACCCAGTCGATTATTCACCCAGTCGACCCAGTCGACTCGGTCGTTCTTATTTCCTCGCTTTCGCTTCATGTGTATTGTGTATGCCCCCGTAGGTTCACCACATAATTGGCCGTGGGTTATAATTAAATATTATTTAATTATTCGAGTAAGACTTACTCTAAATCAATCGAACACTCTGTCGATTGATCATTCCAAAATTAGCACCCCTGCCAATTTGGGAATTCTCCCACACTCCACGGTCGATGTCCAGCCACAAGCCCATGGAGCCCAATCACTGGTGAATTAATTCAGTGAACCTTTTTATCTCATTTACAATTTCCGTATACGCCATAATCTCTCCATCGATCAATCTCCCAGTCGAGACTTAAGGGTATGGTCTTTCATCGGTTTCCCTTTTCTTTTGTCTTGACCTTATGCATTCTGGTCTCGAAATAATTCTCTTTGACTTAACCTTTATGAGCTACTTACATAAAGCCGTCAGATACCTCGGCCGAGGATTTTACCAGAATTAATTTCTCACAGAAATCCATAGGAGAATTTCCCAACCTATCAAGTCGGGTCAATGGATCCTTTGTTGATGATATGAATCTGCATACGAGTTCCTCTATACCCAATATGAGTCCACAGAGACTTTCTGGCGATCTCCAGTCAGTCGGGACTCATATCAAAGCATAGACGTTCTCGCACCAGATAAACCCTATCATCTCAAGTAGTTAGGGATCGTTCCTCGTATACTATTGTAAATTGGAATAACTTCAACCCCGATATGCGACTACCGCTTCCATGGTGAGTTATTTCCTAATTGGGGTATTCAGTGCGCTTGCCATCCCAGCAAGCCACCCACTTATGTGTATCGACTATCCCAGTCACGCTCGTGGACCCCAGCGTTCTTCAGTTCATCGGAGTATACACAACAGTGAGAGTCTAACCGAATCCAACGATGTCCTATCTCGATTGGATTCTACGACTCTTGAATATGTTCTAGATCACGGCCTTGGAGATCAGTCCACGGGTTGTCCCATAGCCCTGTGATCTAAGGACTTCTATCCTTATGCGTAGATAATTATTACATAAGATAAAGTTGACCATATATATAAATGCATTTATTAATCCAATCGAATGGTCCTTTCAATTAAATGCAGCCACAACAG
The DNA here is from genome assembly GCA_038501285.1 of Penstemon eatonii. Taxonomy (NCBI): domain Eukaryota; kingdom Viridiplantae; phylum Streptophyta; class Magnoliopsida; order Lamiales; family Plantaginaceae; genus Penstemon; species Penstemon eatonii. The sequence goes on from CM076710.1 coordinate 61,971,284, forward strand.
TTGGCTTGCAGGACACTATTCTATCAATCTCCCACTTGTACTAAAGCCAACTTTTCATACTTCTGATTCCCATCTTAGACAGATGTTTTCGGATGCCTTTGAGGCAATGGCTTAGATAGCGGGTCCGTCGTATTATCCCTTGAGGTGACACATTTCATCTTTATGTCTCCTCTACCAATGATATAAATATCAAATGGTATCGTCTTAGTTCGTGCTTGGATTCTGATGAGATCTCGACTACTTCGCTTGCGAGATAGCTCCATTATTATCACAGAAGATAGTAATGGCTCGACAATGCTAGGTATCACATCCAATTCCTGGATGAAGTTTTTCATCCAAACACCTTCCTTTGCTGCTTCACTCGCGGCAATGTATTCTGTCTCGGTGGTTGAATCTGCGGTAGTGTTATGCTTGGAGCTCTTCCAGCTTACCGCACCACTATTGAGGCAGAACACGTATCCAGATGTCGACTTGAAGTCGTCTACATCACATTGGAAGCTAGAATCAGTATAGCCTTCCAATTTCAATTCTCCTCCACCGTATACCAAGAACAATTCCTTAGTCCTTCTCAGGTACTTCAGAATTGCCTTTACGGCTATCCAGTGCTGCTCACCTGGATCAGACTGGTAGCGACTTGTAACGCTTAGAGCGTACGTCACGTCTGGTCTAGTACACATCATACCATGCATTATGCTTCCTATCGCGGATGCATATGGTATTCGAGACATATTGCTTCTCTCTTCAGGCGTCTTTGGGGCCATAGACTTAGAGAGTGTAATCCCATGTCTCATTGGAAGCAATCCTCTCTTGGATTCTTCCATATTAAATCTTTTCAAGATTTTATCTATGTACTGGGATTGGGAGAGGCCCAGCAGTCCTTTTGATCTATTTCGGTAGATCCTTGTACCTAGTACAAAGGATGATTCTCCCAAATCCTTCATTGAGAATTGTGCAGATAACCATGCTTTAGTTTCGGACAACACTTTCACATTCCAATGAGAAGAATGTCATCAACTTAAAGCACCAAAAATTCAACTGTACTCCCACTGATCTTCTTGTACACGCAATTTTCGAACACGTTTTTGATGAATCCAAAAGTTTGGATTGTTTCATCAAAACGGATGTTCCAACTTCGGGAAGCTTGCTTCAGCCCATAAATGGACCTCTGGAGTTTGCACACCTTGTGCTCATCTCCTTTGGATGCATATCCTTTTGGTTGCTCCATGTAGATCTCCTTTTCAATGTCCCCATTGAGAAAGGCAGTCCTCACATCCATTTGCCATATCTCGTAGTTATACCACGCAGTTATAGCCAGCAAGATTCGAATAGATTTAGGCACTGCGACAGGCGAGAAGGTCTCCTCAAAGTCGATGCTTGGCCTTTGAGTGTATCCTTTGGCCACTAGTCGCGCCTTGTAGGTTATTACCTCTCCGTTCACTCCAAGCTTTCGCTTATAGATCCACTTGCAACCCACGGAAGCTACTCCCACTGGTGGATCTACCAAGGCCCAGACCTTGTTCGAGTGCATGGAGTCCAATTCGAATTCCATGGCTTCACGCCACCTTCCCGAGTCTATGCCTAGCATAGCCTCTTCGTAAGTCCTTGGGTCGGTTAGAGACTGTCTAGTCTCACGCAGCAGACCGTAGTACCTCTTGGGTTCTCTACGTTGTCTTTCTGACCTACGAAGTATCGGTGTACTCTCTGATGTACTTTCATGCTCTTGTTCTCCCACTGCCTGTGGTGATGGGTCGGCTTGATTGACCTCTTCGGCCTTTTCAACTTTAGTGACCTCATCTAGTTCTAAGTTGTGTTCCTTCTTGCCTAGCAAGAAATCCTTCTCCAAGAAGTATGCGTTCCTTGAGACAAACCTAGTTTATCTTGTAGGATCGTAGAACTTGTATCCTATAGAGTTTTCTGGATACCCAACGAATTGCATAAGATGGACTTTACATCCAACTTATCTCCCACCAGCTTATTCACATAAGCGGGAGACCCCATATGCGCATGAATGCATATGAAGGTACAATACCAAAACTCATATCACGTGATATGTTTTGGATCTGGCTTCAGAGATACTTAGCTCAGTATCTTCGATTTTCTCGATCAAGTTTCATTTGTTTGAATAAGGAATTTCATGTAAGATTTCTTAATGGACATTTACATGTCCAAAATGCTTGACAACAGACAACGTTTCGAGCGGGTCTTACATTTCGAGAATCTAATTCTCTATTAAATAATCAATGGCGAACTGCCAATGCATGTTCGATTTTAAATCGATCCAAATCTCGTACATGCTTTCATAGATTAAACTCTCTTCTTTTATTCCAAAAGTAATTTGGAATTGTACATCACAACGTACTTTTACCCATGAGGGCACAAGAGACGCCTTATCTCCCACTAATGCTTTAGTGTTTCTACACACTTATAAATGGATTAAATCCATTGCAAATGTTTATGCCTCTTGGTTGCCTAGCAACCAACTACTAAATCTAATTTCCATTAAGCAAGATTCGAAAGTCGGTTACTATGTACAGCATCCCAGTCAAGCTCGACCCAGTCGAGCTCAGTCTTTGAATCTTTTAATTCGGAAATATGTTTTAGTATTCGTGTATCGCCTTTCGGTTTTTACAACGACTTAAGTGTGTGAAATCTTGATTATTTATATTTTATTGACTATGCATATTTTATTTAGTCGATATATGAGTATCCATACTCATTTGCTTATGTACACCTTTTGCGTATAAATCTTATAGCGCAATCAGTTCCAACCATTATGGAACTATCACATCCCTTAAGACAAGAGATGGTATAAGCAAATTCCAATGATCTAAATAATTCATGGCTTTAGATTCATTGAATGCATCAATGAGTGCTTCATCGGGCATCCAACACCCTTATGCATTACTTTAACCATAAGGTTAAGTTCAATAAAATTTAATCATCCCTTATGGGGTGAATAGGTTCAATTCCCTCTTCCCTTGATCTTAATCCATGGAAGAATCATTTTGATTGACTTTTCAACTTATCATCCTTACAGAAAAACCTCCAAGGTTATTTCCCTTTAGAGAGGATACATTCCTCTTCTTCCATCTCTCGAGCCTTTTGAGGCCTTTTCACAAGATGTTACTTCCCATTTATGGGAGACTTCATGTTTGCCTTCAAGAAAATTTGGGCTTGAGAACCATCCTCAACCCTTTGGTGAAACTTATCACCTTTCTTATTTGAAGAGTAACTTCGAAAGAGGCAGCTTGGTGAAACCTATCACCATTCCAGTCGAAGTGTAACTTCGAAAGGAAAAACAATGAAATCTTTGTAAGGAGATTAGTCCTTGCTTGGACTCGAGAATAATTTCTCAAGTTTTGAAGTCATTCAAAATTCCTTTGGGTTCAGTCAATTTATTTGATTCAAGTATGATGGTAAATATTCAAGGATACATCATTTATGAAAAAACTATCATAAACATGACGATAAATACGCGGCAGATTAATATCAATGCATAATTTACAAACATGGTTTTCATTTGTAAATTACTCCCACTATTTTTGTCGAATACTTATGCCCCCACATAAGGTTCGGGAAATAAAAATTTCCTAATGGGCTCAAGGCCCAAATGCAATCGCTTAGTACCCACGACTCGTTGGCCATACCAATCGATCCACTTGGTGGGCGATCACGTCGCCGGTTAACCATCCCAGCTAACCCTTGAGTTCATTTAGCCTCGGTTTTCGTTATGGACCCACGACTCGTGAGACATCCATACTTACTCGCGTTAAATCATGTCCAATACTCGTGAAGAGAAATAGTTCAATCCTAGACGCCCCACGACTCGTGAGACAGCGCCTAGAACCTTGCTATCCCCTCCCTTGGCACTAATCTCGTGCATCGAGGCAATAGACATATCATCTTCCTATAGCTCGACCCACGACTCGTGAGACATCGAGATATATTCTTACAATATGCCTAAGACCTAGTAATTGGATAGGCTCGGACCATAGACACCATTCATATGCGCCCGTTGTTCGATTTAATATTACAATTGAATTTTAGGTTCAATTGGAGGTTTTATGAAATGTTCAAGTGCGAGGTCTCATCAGATTATGCTTATCTTGTTTACGTGATCTATTCTAAGCATGCATAACATACATCAAAGAATAATAGTAAACATACATCACCTAGCATTGCACACACGATTGATCGATTGCCCATCCTATGCGATCCATCACGAGCCACATGATGGATCAATTGGTCAGTCTAGGGTGGAAATTAAATGTCCTAACTATTACAATTTACAAACCCATACATCATGGGCCTTCTTGTAATATCCACCTTGATTGGGCCTCCATGTAATGAATTGGGCCTCCATGTCCTTCAAGGTAATGGGCCTCCATGTGGATCTCCAAGTCTTCATGAGGTCTTCTCGGCTCCAAGCCTAATCTAAGCCTAGCTTATAAAAATAAAGGCCCTATTCTATTACATTTGTTTGCGCAAGCAAGGGCACCAATCAGGCCCATTTAATTACAACCCATAAAATAAATAAACCAAAACTACACAGGGCTTAAGGGCAAAATCGACCAATCCACATATTCACTTAAGAACATGCATAAATTCACATGAGGGCAAAAATGTAAATTTACCGGCTTCATTAATTTTAATTCGCAAAAATTCATCAAAGTTAATTAATTTTGAATTAACAATTAACCTCTAAGATTAATTAGCTCTTACTTGAGCTCTAAGTAATCTACAAACTTATCTTGATTTAAATTGGTTAATTAAGGTAATCTAAATCTCTAAGATTCTTACCTTATCCAAAACTCTAAGTTTCCCAATTTTACAAATCTCCAAGATTCTCAAGATAATCCTATTTTGATTAGATTAGTTAACTAAGGTAGTGTCCAAATCCTCCAAGATTTATACCTTATCCAAAACTCCAAGTTTCCTAATTTAATAAGATCTCTAAGATCTTTAATCTTGGTAACTTACTAGAAGAGATTAATTTTAATTAAATCTCTTATCACAATTGAAACTCTAAGTTTCCTTGTTTAATAAGATCTCTAAGATCTTTTAATCTTGGTAATTAACTAGAAGACATTAATTCTAATTAAATGTCTTATCACAAATGAAACTCCAAGTTTCCTTGTTAACTAGATCTCTAAGATCAATCCAAGATTCACCAAGATTCCATAACAACCAAAATTCTGCCACGAAAAAAAATTTGAATCAACATATCATGGCCGTAGAAGGTTTGGCTTCAAGTTGCAATTTACAAAGTCAAATTGCAATACATGATATTTGATTCAACATTTACGTAACATATGCCAAATTAATAAAACATGCTTGTCATGACACACAAGGTCACGTGAACAAAGAAAAAAAAATTTTGTGCCGAGCACTAATTTTATTTTCCTTTTGCTTTGTTTTAATTTTTGTTTGATTACTTGTTGATTTAATTAGAAACAAATCCAGTTCAATTAAATCCCAATCCAAAATAAAAATTAACACGATAAAATTTTCGAATCAAAATTTTTACATTAACTCTAAGTTAACAGATCTATGTTCTAAAACATATACAGTTAAAGAACTAGCCACACATAAATCAAACATATGATTTATAAAAACACAGAATTTGCAAATTCATATATATACAAAGCCTAGAGTTGGCTCTGATACCACTGTTGGGATTCGGTAAGATAAACAGCCCTAGGCACAGCGGAATATAAAACTTTTAGGACCTCTTACGGAATCTTGCCAGGATACTACTCTAGTTGTATATATATGAACATAAATAAAACGATAGTATAAGTTTGCACGTTATACCTATCTCCTTGCAAATCCAAGTTGGCAGTCAGCAAAACAGACTCTGAAATTCTCCTCAGCAAAATCGACCTAAGCTCTGCAGTAGCGCCCCACGTGTTGCGCCTCTACGGGTTGATACACCACAATTACACGAAAATAATAAATCTTGATCAGCTAGAACACAAGATATATTATGATCTAGGATTTAGGAACGATTTAGGAACAAAGTCGAAAAACGAAAAATTCTTCCAAAAGGAAGACAGGGTTCGGTCGACTACACAGGGAGAGGGGAGAGAGAATTTTTGCTCTTGCTCAATTTTTGCTTATTGAGTTATCTGAAAAATAACTACAAGATAGCTACTTATAGTTATCTCCCTAACCTAGTCCTATTAGGACTAGGGCTCTTCTCTCCTACATGGGCCATGGCCCTCTTTAATTAGAAGACCAAGTCTCCTAATTAATTCATGGCCCAGTTAATTAATTTGACCAGGCTTTATTTAATCTCCCAATTAAATAGCCCAATTAATTAACTTAATCTCCCATTTAATTAAATCAGACTCTAAGCCCATTTAATTAAAATCCCTTCTAATTAATTAAATCCAACTTAATTAATTAATCCACAAATTAAATTCCAATTTAATTTATGATCCTGATCCAATTCCAATTGGATCCATCTTTGTTCCAATTGGGTCGACCCAGTCGACCCATCCATTATAATCGACCCAGTCGATTATTCACCCAGTCGACCCAGTCGACTCGGTCGTTCTTATTTCCTCGCTTTCGCTTCATGTGTATTGTGTATGCCCCCGTAGGTTCACCACATAATTGGCCGTGGGTTATAATTAAATATTATTTAATTATTCGAGTAAGACTTACTCTAAATCAATCGAACACTCTGTCGATTGATCATTCCAAAATTAGCACCCCTGCCAATTTGGGAATTCTCCCACACTCCACGGTCGATGTCCAGCCACAAGCCCATGGAGCCCAATCACTGGTGAATTAATTCAGTGAACCTTTTTATCTCATTTACAATTTCCGTATACGCCATAATCTCTCCATCGATCAATCTCCCAGTCGAGACTTAAGGGTATGGTCTTTCATCGGTTTCCCTTTTCTTTTGTCTTGACCTTATGCATTCTGGTCTCGAAATAATTCTCTTTGACTTAACCTTTATGAGCTACTTACATAAAGCCGTCAGATACCTCGGCCGAGGATTTTACCAGAATTAATTTCTCACAGAAATCCATAGGAGAATTTCCCAACCTATCAAGTCGGGTCAATGGATCCTTTGTTGATGATATGAATCTGCATACGAGTTCCTCTATACCCAATATGAGTCCACAGAGACTTTCTGGCGATCTCCAGTCAGTCGGGACTCATATCAAAGCATAGACGTTCTCGCACCAGATAAACCCTATCATCTCAAGTAGTTAGGGATCGTTCCTCGTATACTATTGTAAATTGGAATAACTTCAACCCCGATATGCGACTACCGCTTCCATGGTGAGTTATTTCCTAATTGGGGTATTCAGTGCGCTTGCCATCCCAGCAAGCCACCCACTTATGTGTATCGACTATCCCAGTCACGCTCGTGGACCCCAGCGTTCTCCAGTTCATCGGAGTATACACAACAGTGAGAGTCTAACCGAATCCAACGATGTCCTATCTCGATTGGATTCTACGACTCTTGAATATGTTCTAGATCACGGCCTTGGAGATCAGTCCACGGGTTGTCCCATAGCCCTGTGATCTAAGGACTTCTATCCTTATGCGTAGATAATTATTACATAAGATAAAGTTGACCATATATATAAATGCATTTATTAATCCAATCGAATGGTCCTTTCAATTAAATGCAGCCACAACAGTTGGCTTGCAGGACACTATTCTATCACCACTCTTCCAAGTCACAAAGATATTAGGTTATACTAAGAACACAAAGTAATTAGTACACTCCACTTACGCCAAAACAACAAATGAATCTGGCCGTAAGCTCACAATAGGAAATCACTCAGAAAATCTATCCTCTGAAGTTAGATCACTCACAAAGATGGATCTACACTTCGCACAACACTCAAACAGTTTTTCACTCAGAAAATATATTTATCTTTGATCTTCAACGTCGGCTTCAGTCAACAAATGACAGAGCTGATGAGTGAGCTGTTCTTGAGACTTAAGAGATTTTGCTTCGAAATTTTTCTCAGAGATTGTGTTGTTATTTTCTTCTCTTCGTCTCTTCAGCTATTTATAGTTGAGGTTTGAAAAATGTCCGTTGAAGAGAGACAAATTTCAAATTCCTCGAGTTCTGGTCCTAAATTTCCGCGAACGGCTCTCTGCAGTCTGTCCGTACTGTCAACAGTACTTTTCTGCAGGCAGCATTAAATGCACCAAGCTGATGCGAAGCATTTCCTCAATCATTTTTCTTAAATAGCCTTGTACTTCAGCATTTATTACTTCCAGGGGCATTTATTACAGTTGGGACGACTTCTTGATCTTTTCCACTTGGCTGACGAAAGTACAAGTCTGATGGCGAACAAAGCTGATATCAAACTTGAACAAATCTGTTTTGAGTCGGCTGATCTTCACCAGTCTGATTTCTTTCCTTCAGCAGATCAGTAGTCTTCTGGACCTTGAATTTTGACTCTTCTGATATCTTCTTTACTTAGTCAAAAATTCTTCAAAGGGATATCAGCTAGGTTAATTTATACTTAGCAGATTTGAAGTTTTGGAATTCATCAAAACCTCCCTTTACTTATTGTCTTCAGTGCCTTCATCTTCATCCTTATCTATTATTTCTGATTTGAAATGTTTTCTTCACAGTAAATTTAAATTGAAGGACCTAGGTGAGTTAAAATACTTTCTAGGATTGGAAGTTGCTAGATCAACAGTTGGAATAATACTTTCTCAAAGAAAGTATGCATTGCAAATATTGGAAAAAACTGGATATTCAGCTTCTAAACCTTTGTCTCTTCCAATGGATCCTAAAGCTAAACTCAATTCAGAAGATGGAGTTTTACTTGAAGATGCTACAGTTTATAGAAGATTGGTTGGGAAATTCTTATACCTAACTCTTACTAGACCTGACTTATCTTATGATGTACATAGGTTAAGTCAGTTTGTTTCTACACCAAGAGCTCCTCATCTTCAAGCAGCTCATCATGTCCTAAGATATATCAAATCTAATCCAGGACAGGGGTTATTTTATTCATCTACTTCTAATTTTCAGGTTTCAGCTTATGCTGATGCAGATTGGGCCTCTTGTGTTGACACAAGAAGGTCTGTAACAGGTTATTGTGTTTTTCTAGGAAAGTCCATCATATCATGGAAATCCAAGAAGCAAGCAACAGTAAGTAAATCCTCAGCTGAAGCTGAGTACAGGTCACTGGCGGCTGTGTCCAGTGAATTAGTGTGGATTCATCAAATCCTTCATACATTAGGTTTATCTATTCATTCATCTATTCCCTTGTTTTGTGACAATCAATCTGCTTGTCATATAGCTAATAACCCTATTTTTCATGAAAGAACTAAACACATTGAAATTGATTGCCACTTTACTAGGGATTTAGTTCTAAAAGTTTCTTACGTCTTCTACCTATTTCTACAGATCAACAAATAGCTGATATATTTACAAAAGCACTTCTATTACCTCAGTTCCGTCGTTTGAAATCCAAGATGTCCCTCTTCGATTTGTTTGGTCCATCTTGCGGGGGCGTATTTAAGGATGTTCATTCACCAGCATCCTGCACAAATCAAAAACAAAATAAGTTAGAAATTGAAGAGATGAAATCAGAAATTGAAGAAGATGAAATCTGCAATTGAAGCCATTGAAGAAATGTATTCTGCCTTGGACGAAGAAGTGTAAATAGAATTAGGGATTTTTAGAATAGATTTAGGATTTGTATTTAGCGTGTTTAGTAGGGACTAAGTTGTAATTTTTTATTTTTTGTTTCTCTTATTTATACCTAGGGTTCGAACCCACTTGTACACACAATTCATTTTTTTCAATATACAGAACAATTTTTGTTCTCTCTGTTTTTTCTTCCAAGTTTTCAATTCAATTCAATTTCTTCATCTTCAAATCTGTTTATACAGATTATAACACTCTAATAAGCTTTTACCGAATGATCTCAAATCGAATATCTAATAATATGATTCGATTATGAGGCCTACACATAAACACAAAATTACTTGATATCTAACATCATTGCTTTGTTCCATTTCAACGTAACGGTCCAAACCGAGCGGTTTAACCCAAACTGACCGCAACTTGCTGATTGAAGGATAAATAAATTGGTCTAGGGCTTCTTTAAAAAAAACCGCTATTTGCAATCAAGCTTGAGTTTATATTTTCAAAAATCGCATATTAACATGGGGTTCTAATTAGATTTCTTCGAATGAATTAGACTTACTCCATTTAAATATTTGAACCTAATTCAAACTATAAAACTAGCTAAAGACATGAAAATTGCCCAATACTTTATAAGGAGTTATTATTGTTACCGAATTCTGTGGGGACATTTTTAGTCTAAATAGCTATAATTAAAAAGTTGTTCTTTAAATAAAATTAAAATTTTATTGTAAGTAAGCAATTTAAATTTATGACCCTTTAACTAGAGGGGTAAATTGAAAATACAGTACTACTATCGATCAATTGTCATGTATGTTTTCTTGAATTAATGTGATAATCCATTTATTTTTATTTTTATATCATAAAATATCTATAACTTCAAAAAAAAATAGTAATTACTTTTATATTTTGAATTTTATACAATTCTTTCTGACAATCAATTAAATTAATTAGATACTACTTTTGTATAGACACTTGTTGAGAGCGAATGGACGGCAAAGTGCTATCTCAAGACTTGTTTGGTTGGGAGTTAACTGAATATTAAAATATTACAAATATTGGATTTGGTCTGGATGAGTATAAACTTGCACTAGACCACATCGCGAACACCCTTAATTAATTATAAGGATGACTTATTCTTGTTATTCATTCATGTGAGATATTTTTAGTCTCAATACGCTCCCTTCAAGTATGATGGGTTAAAGCCCAATCTAGGAAATTGCAACATGTGGGCCCGACACACAAAAAAATTTCGATTGCAATTTTACTCAAATTTCCAATTGATATAATTCGGTTTGAGTTTTTCTAGTAGTGATAAATGAACGATTAATAACAACTCGGGCCTTATTATCTAGGTGAAGTGTGTGATGAAAAATAATATCATCATGCGGACAAGAATGAGCTTATCACGAAAGGAATGGCTTATATTAATATGGGACTCAGATACCATATTAGATTTCATCATATGGATTATTCTAACTCCACTTTCATATTTGTATTTTACTCAACATCATAAGTTAGTTCAAGAGATAAAGATTGTCCAAAATTTTATAAGAACTTATTAATTGTTATCCAATCCCGTAGAGACATTTTTAATCTAAATATATAGCTATAACTAAAAAGGTGTTCATTGAAAAAAAAAGTATAATTGAAAGTAAGCAATTTAAATTTGTTACCCTTAGCTTTAACACGAGGGGTAAATCAAAAATATGAAAAATTGTTTTAGTAACAATAATACTATTGTCGATCAATTGTTTTGTATGTTTTCTAGAATTAATATAATAATTCATTTTATTTGTTATTTTTTCACCTATAACTTCAATTTTATTTTTTAATTTAGTTACTTTTATATTTTATGACGTTTTCGTTAATAATTCTACTTTTGTATAAACACTTGTTGAGAGCAAATGGCATCAAACCTTTGCAACAAGCCAACAACGCATCAGTCAAGTTGCAAGGCTACGTTAAAAAAAGAATAGAATCTTCACCTTACATTACATTTTGTTTTACAGCTGGTAGTTGATGAAATGACAACGAATATCAATCAGCTATTATTGCTAGGCCCAATGATTGATGGGATTGCAATATTTTATTCTCTTGACTATCTTTCAACTGGTTTTGACTACACAATTAAAGTGAGTTTAATCAGAACTCCAATGAATTTCTTTCAATCTTTCAATTGGTTCTGCATTTTTTTTTTTTTTTGAAGTTTAAAGGTTACTTTTTTATATACTTTGATGTTTCATTCGTCCCTTTCTTTTAGATAAAAGTTAAAATGGTGAAATTTTTAGGCCTGTGTAGGACATCTTCAGTGATGTCTTCAGCATAAGTCGAGCTTTCCTTCAGCTCAGTTTAACTTTCCCTCAGATTCTAAGGACATCTCCATTGATGAAGTGGGAAGGTGAATCCATAAGGAGAGAGGAAAAAAAATGGTGTTTTATGAGTAAAGGGGTGGAGATTGAGAGGGGTGTGGGAGGTGGTTACCCACTGCCCAAATATGTGGAGCGGTGGGTTCACCCACCTCACCATACCTTTCCTATTGGGGCTGGCGACGCGCCAGCCCCACTTCCTTCATCTTTTTTTTTTTTTTTTTTGTTTTTTACTTTACTTATTTGGGCTGGGCAACTCTCAGCCCATACACTTTTTTTTTTTTTTTTTTTTTTTACATTTAAACTTTTAATTAATCGGCACTTAATATACTTACTTTTTTTTTATTTATTAAATAATAATATAAATTATCTATTATCATTTAAATATTTTTCTTACTTGTATATTTTTGTACTTTTTTTAACTTGTAATATTGTAATTTTATGTACAATGTTCATTAATTTTTATTGTTATTTAATTCTATTATGATTAATTCTATTATTTGGAGGTTCATCTGGAGGCTCGTCCAATCAAGGCAATGGTGGCGACAATAACAGCGGCAACGGCAGTGGCAACAACATCGGCAATAATGGTGGCACCGGCGATGAATTTTCATATATGAGTTATTAATTATTGTAATGCTATTGTATTGTTATTATTAAATATTTTTTATTATTAATGTCAATGCTAAATTAGTTATTATTAATGATAATGTTGAATTACTTATTATTAATTCCAATATTTAAGTTACTATTAACTTTATTATTATTATTATTATTATTATTATTATTATTATTATTATTATTAAACGAATGAGAATTGGAATTAAATAGAATGTGAAGATTGGAAAAATTAAGTGAGAGTGGGAAAGTTTGAGAATTGAAATTAAATAGAATGTGAAGACTGAGTCACTGAAGATGACTATAAAAAGAGGAGTCTGAAGGGGAAGGAGAATATGAGGGGAATGGGAGTCTGAGGGGAATGGGAGTCCATACCCATTGGAGATAGCATAAGTCCAATTTTTCCTATCTTTTTCATAGTCATCTCCAATGATTCAATCTATCAATTTCATTTAATTTCAATCCTCATTTTTTTTCCACTATCACTTAATAATAATAAATTGTATTTAAGTTTCTTATAATGTTATTAACTTTACAAATAATTAATGTTAAATTTTATAAATCAAAGTTACGCTCTTTTAATGTTTAATTTTTTAAAATTAAATTTTCTTTAATTTTCCTAATTTATAGTCTACATTTTTTAAATAAAAATTAACCTTTTAAAATTAATCATAAATTAAAGAAATTTTTTATTAAAAAAAAAAAGAATTTAATTAACTAAGAATAAAAAAAAACAAAAAATAAAAAATCATTGTCTTCAAGATTCAAGGGATGAGGCAAGCCATGCAACCTTAGCTTGCACCATCCCTTTGAGCAATGGGTGGTTGGATTCAAGAGAACCTCCCCTTGAATCAATGGAGATGGCCATCTCCATCTCTTCAAGTTCCCCCTTGATCATTGGAGATGGCCTTACATCCATAGTTATAGAAGTAGTGGCGTCTGTTGGTCCCAAGTGGTCAGATGAGGTCTAGAGGGGGGGGGGGGTGAATAGACCTCTGAAAATTTTTGAACTTAAAAACTTTTCAGTCTTCTGTCAGCAGACTAAGCTGATGAAGAACAGTAAGCAGACTAGTCTGATCGTGAACGAATCTTGAACAGACGACTGACCACTCTTCTTACAGTGACTTAGCTGTTTTTCAGCAAAACAGTTTTCCAAGAGTATACTTGCAGCGGATTGTTTGAAAGTGTTTTTCATAAGTAAACTAAGTTCTAAAAAGATTTTATCCCCAGTTTAAAACTCCTTATAAAATCTTTTGATTGATTCAAAGTGTTTAAAATGCAAACTTTAAAATATGCAAGAAAACTTTAAATGCAAGATAACACAAAGAATTTTTATAGTGGTTATATGGATGAAAATCCTTTAGTCCACTCTTCCAGATCACACAGATTCTGGGTTATACTATAATCACTTAGATTATAATATTTCTCCACTTACACCTAAACAACTAATGAGAAGGCTGTAAGCTCACAATAGGAATTCACAAAGAAAACCTATCCTCTAAAGTAGAATCACTCACAAAGATGGATTCTCACTTCGCACAACACTCAGCTATTACAAAATCACTCAGATAATGTTTTTCTGATTTCTTCAACTGGGTTTCTGTCAACAGATGACTTCCACCAGACGAGTGAGCTGTTCGAGCTTTTGAGACTTAGAGAAATTCTGCTTCAAAATTTCGATCTCTGATTGTTGTTGTGTATCTGCTCGATTTGAAATTCAGCTCTATTTATACATGGAGATGAAATTATGACCGTTGAAGGCAAGTCACAAATCAAATCCATCCTTCAGCTCTTTTTGAAACGGCTCCCTGCAGCATTCCGTACTGTGTACAGTACCTTTCTGTCCATCGCATTTAATGCTGCATTTAATGCACTCTGCTGATCCGAGGATATCTTCAATCATTTGCCATTACTACCCTTCTCTTCCAGCATTTATTACACCAAGTGCATTTATTACCGTTGGACTAATCTCTTGACCTCTTCTACTCTGCTGATCAAAACGACTCTGCTGATAGATACTCTGCTGATCAAATACTGAACTAATCTGATTTGACTCGGCTGATGATCTACCCTTCTGTTCGCTGTTTCAGCAAGAGATCACTAGTCTTCTGAGCTTTGAACTTTGAACTCTTCTGATGTCTTCTTTTACTTGTTCAAATTTCTTCTAAGGGAACTAAGCTTTCCATACTTAGCTGATTATGATGTTTTGGAAATCATCAAAACCTTCCCTTAATTACTTGTCTTCTTTCATCTTCATCTTCATCCAACAATTTCCCCCTTTTTGATGATGACAAAACTCCAGCTAAGTACCTGTACCTAAACTAAAGTTTTGATCCTCAAAAATTTCTGAGATAGAAATAATATGTTGGAGTCAAACTTGCAATTTTATAGATATTGAATTGATTACATTTTACAAGTTTTGAAAGATGAAAGGTACAAAATTCTTTAAAAGATTACAAGGATTTTTAACATAAAGGGAAATCTAGCCTAGACTAGTCTTCTTCCTTCTTCTCTTTTTCTGCTTCCTTGTCTTCTTTTTCAGACTCTTCATCAGATGATTTGGAAGACTCGGCTTCCAAATTTTCAAAGAATCTTTTTCTTAACAGCTCTATATTTTTATATTTTACATCAGGGTCAAGCTGTTCTTCAGCTGAATCTTTGGCAGCAGCTAGTTCCTTATCAGATTTGGCTTTTGTTTCAGATTCTTCAAGTTCAGCTTGCTCTTCTTCTTCTGTAATTTTCTCATCTGTTGGTCTGCTTGATTCTCCCATATCTCTTTCAGTCTCACCAGCAGATTCTTCTAATACTTCAATTTCTTCAGCATCTTGATTTCCTTCTTCCCTTTGGAAATCAACCCTTTGCTGTCCAAATATCCTTTCTTCCCCCTTTTTGTCATCATCAGCAGGGACAGGTGGATATTGTGGCACAACTGGTGTGATTAGAAGTGAATCACAGAGAAATTTGATGTTCTCCTCCATAGCATTGATCTGAGCTTGTTGTCTGAGTTGATTGGCCTTAACATTTTTCACTTCTTTGAGTAGATCTTCTCCTTGATCACCCAATTGTATTTGTGTTCCCAAAATCCAATTAGATGAAGCAGTGAAGTCTTTCATCATGTTGCCCATGACTTCATCTTCTGCTTGGAGAGCCAATTCAACAGTTTGTTCTATCTGCTTCCAACCTTCAGTAGTGCTTTGTGTCATTCTCCTTAGTATATCCATATCCTGACATATGGATTTTACATTCTGAGCAGTATCTTCTATTAAATCAGTTGGGACAGCAGCAGCTTTCTGAGCTGGTTGTTTAACAGCAGCTAACACTTCTGCTTTTAACTCCTCTTTCATTTCCTTCAAAGATGTTGTAAACATTTGATGAATGGAGTCCAACAGATTTGTTTGAGTACTTTGGGAAGTTGAAGGCATATCTGTTGTAGCAGCAGGTGTTTCTTTGATAAGTTGCTCTGTTGGTTGAGTTATCAATGCAAGAGACTGATCTGCTGATCTATCAGCATGGCTTGGAGTGCTTTTCTTTTCCTTAGCTTGATCATCTCCTTCAGCAGCAACTTCTTTTTCCTTGTTCTGATCTGCTTGAATATCTTCTTCTTTCTTTGAGGCATCAGCAGCATCAGACTTATCACTTTGTGCTTGGGTCTGATCAGATGGGTCTGATGTACCCTCTAATTGCTTTGGTTGATCAGAAGACTTATCTTTCTCTTCATCAGCAGGTGATATTATCTTCTTGACAGTTTCAACTGTCTTCATCAGTCCTTCATTGTCCACTGCTGACCTGTTACAAATCCAAGTAAAGTTGTCAAGAGGAATGAAAGTAGTTGTTGGTTCCTCTGGCAGCTCTTCATAGGGTTTGATGTTTGGTCCATAGACAATGTGTTTGATGTTAGGAAGTGGGACCAGTGAGCTTGGTTGTCCCCTTAACTTCCTTGACTTCTTGGCCCAAAGCTCCATTGCTTGAGCAATTGCCAACTTAATTGATCTTTCTTTGAGGTCCACTGATTCATCATAATCTTCAGAAATGGACGCAAAGATCTTCTTGGCTTCCTCTTTGACTATGTGACTTACTCTCATTCTTAACCTATCCAGAAAGAATTCTGAATCAATTGCTTGAATGAGAGAATCTGTCTCAAGCCACTTCAATACCCATGCTTCTTCAGCAGCAAAGGCTTTCCATTTGGTCATTTCAGCTGGACTCTTTGTCAGTCTGAATTCCCTCCACCTGTTGTATCTGATCTTCTGATTTGTGAACTGTGTCAGGCGGTTGACCCTTTCATTCTCAGCATCAAGCCTTTTTAGGAACTCTTCAAAGATAGCAGGATCTTCCCTGACAATCTCTAAAGACAATCTGATTTCTTCTCTCTTCTTTGGCTTTGTCTTAGGTGCAGGCATAGCTGGTATTGGTTTGTTTGGATCCCTTGGTTCACCAATAGCTATCCCACCAGTATGCTGATGTCCGTGAGCATCCTTGGTGCTTGCTTCAATAGCAGCTTCCAACTCTGCTGCCTCAAGAGCATCCCTCTGCTCCTGAGTCATCTTGCTGGCCTCTTCTTCCAGCCTTTTTAACTCTAGGCTTTTCAGCCTATCTTCTTCTGCTTTCTCTGCAGCCTTCCTTAGCTTTTCAGCATCATCTTGTCTTTTCTTTTCTGCAGCAGTTAGATAAGTAGCAATTTTGCCAGTCCTTCTTCTTCTTGTTTCAGGACTCTCAATTGCTTGAAGAGGGATTGCAGCAACTGGGGTAGGATGCAACAAAGGTGCATCTCCTTCATGTGTTGTACTTCTCTGCTGTGCTCCTTTAACTTCAGCAGATGGTACAGCAGATGAGTCTTCTGTTGACCCTCCAGCTTCAGAAACAACTTTAACTTCAGCAGCAGGCTCTTTAATTGTCAATGGTTTCTCTGCTTCTGATGTTGTCTCTCTGACAGTTGTAACAGGTTCTTCAGAGAAAGTGACCTTTCTCTTAACCTTTGACTTTGCAATCTTTTTGACAACGGGGTTGGCAGTAGGAGGTCCCCTTGCCTCACTCTTTGTTCTCATCCTCTTCAATCTTTGAAGAGGAATTTCTTCCTCAGATTCTGTCCTCTCAGGAGAGGAAGCAGTACTCATCTGCTCAATCTCCTTTGTAAAATCTTCAATTTCCTTTTCAGGAACTTCATCTTCAGGAATTGTTGAAACAGTCTCATCAGCAGACTGTGCTGTTGGCTCAGCAGACTGACTAGTCTGACCTTCCTTCTTGCTCTTCTTAGAAGGAGTCTTTTTCGATTTTGCAGCAGCCTTCCTCTTTGGAGCAGCCACTAACTGTCTCACTGGCTCATAGAGTTTGAACTCTTTGCTACCATGGGTTTGCTTTCCACCTCCCATAGGGCATTGTAAGGATGCAAACAGATTGCTCAATAAGATGGCATGTGAAGGCCTTTTGTCACTCATCAGCTCATACACATGATCAGCCCAGTTAACCTTAAACCCATAATAGATACACACCATTGTGTAGTATCTTTTCCTTGGCAACCCATCCAAAGAACCTGTAGCACAATCCAGAACCTTTGCTATGATATCAGCAAATCTCTGGTATTCATCCTTCAGCTGGGTCTTCATCAAAGTCCCAGTCATCTCTTCTCCTTTCTTAGCACAAATGGCCCAGAACTCCTCTTCCTTTTCTGACCCTAACGAGGTCACATCTCCTCCCTTGTCTGATAGCTTATAGATCTCACTGAGAACAGCAGCCGAGATCGCAATCTTCTTTCCACCTATTTCAGCAGACATGATCGTGTCATTTTTAGAGAATTTCCTGGTTATGTAGAAGTGCTCAACATCTTCTAAGTAGACCCTTTCTTCGTGAGCCTCCAACACAGGAACTAACGAAGCTTCCTTAATCTTTTCCAGCAACGAGCGCATCAGATCAGTGCCCGAAAAATGGAATTTGCTGTAGTTGAAGTACCTTCCTTCGATAATCTTCTCCATTTCTGAAATTTTGAGAGTAGAAATCTACAAAGATGCAGTTAACTTTTTCGCGACAGATGGGTTTGAGAGTTAGAGAGTTTGAGAATATTTGAGTGCGTAAGACGACTGTACTGTTTAGATCGGATTTTATAGGTTTCCTTTTGATTAGGTTTCCGTGATTTATCAGAACCGTTGATCTAATCTGACAGTTTTTAATCGTGCGGATGAGATTCGCGGATTTCAATTATATTATTTTATTGTCAGATGGGCGGGAAACTCTATCGACACTAATTTGTTACTTATAAAAGCGCGTTTCTAAAGATACGTTTTATGACCATGCTTATATAAGATATCAGATGAGTAGAGTTTAACTTATCTGACAGACGAGTGATCTGTTATCTGATATTACTAGAGAATGCCAATAGCTAGTAATCTTCCTCTGCTGTTTGTCAATCCAGCAAGATAAAATAATCTTCAATCTTCAAGAATTAAGAACACGTCTTCTTGATAATCTTAACTTCAACTAACTGACATTAACAGATTTCATCTTTTAGAGCAGAAGTACCGCTAGTCTTACACGTTCCCCCTGTCTTTAAGAATTCATGAGTTAACTAGTCTGTTGAGGGTTAATCCTTGAATATAATAACTGATGACTAAGCTGTTGAACTCCAGTCTTCTGATGAGTTCCCCCTCAGCTTATGCATCCAAATTGAGTAATCCTAACTCAGCTCTTAGAGTTGAGAACCTTGCTTCACTTAGAGGTTTGGTGAAGATATCAGCGATCTGATTATCAGTATGAACATACTCAATTAAAACATTGCCTTTTTCCACATGATCTCTAATGAAATGATGTTTGATCTCAATATGTTTAGTCCTTGAATGACTTGTAGTGTTCTGAGTGAGTGAGATAGCACTTGTATTGTCACAGTAGATTGGAATTCCACTGATCTTGATGTTGTAGTCTTCTAGTTGATGTTTCAACCAAAGTATCTGTGCACAGCAAGCTCCAGCAGCTATATATTCAGCTTCAGCAGTAGATATAGAAACTGAGGTTTGCTTCTTACTCATCCATGAGATCAGACGACTGCCTAAGAACTGACAGGCACCTGTTGTGCTTTTTCTGTCAATCTTGCAGCCAGCAAGATCTGAATCTGAGTAACCAATAAGTTCAAATCCAGATTCTCTAGGATACCATAATCCCAATTCTTGAGTGCCTTTAACATACTTCAATATCCTCTTGGCAGCTAAGAGATGAGATTCTTTGGGGTTTGATTGAAATCTTGCACAGACTCCAACTGAGTACATTATATCAGGTCTGCTAGCTATACCTCGTAAAAAATACTTTTTTTGTTTTGTGGAATTAACATTTACTTTTTTTTGTTAGATACAACAATGAACCAATAATGCCTCTATATTTGGTTATGTCCACTGATTTGCCATCTTCATCTTTATCCAAACGAAGACTTGTAGACATAGGAATGGTAGCTGTTGAGCTAGTTTCCATACCAAAATTCTTGAACAGATCTCTTGTGTACTTTGCTTGGCTGATGAATATCCCATCAGGCAACTGTCTAACTTGCAATCCAAGAAAGTAATTAAGTTCACCCATCATGCTCATTTCAAATTTATTCTGCATCAGCTTGGAGAACTTATCACACATCTGTTGGTTAGTTGAACCAAAAATAATATCGTCCACATATATTTGCACAAGTAATATATGGTTTTCCCATTCAATTGTGAACAAGGTTTTATCTACCTTACCTTTTCGAAATCCTTTAATTAAAAGAAAATCAGATAGGGTATCATACCATGCTCTTGGAGCCTGTTTCAGTCCATAGAGGGCTTTCTTCAGACGATATACTTTGTCCTCTTCTTGATAGACTTCAAATCCAGGAGGTTGTTCAACGTACACTTCTTCTTGCAATTCTCCATTGAGAAAAGCAGACTTCACATCCATCTGATAGACAGTGAAGTTCTTGTAAGCAGCATAGGCTAGAAACAGTCTGATTGCTTCAAGTCTTGCTACTGGTGCAAAAGTTTCATCAAAGTCAATTCCTTCTTCTTGACAATATCCTTTGGCCACTAGTCTTGCTTTGTTTCTGGTGACAACACCATCTTCATTCATTTTATTTCTGAATACCCACTTAGTGCCAATTACTCTTTGATGACTTGGTCTGGGAACTAAGTACCAGACTTCATTCCTTTCAAATTGATTCAACTCTTCTTGCATAGCTTCTATCCAGAAGGAATCATTGAGAGCTTCTTCAATTTGCTTGGGCTCTATTTGAGATAGAAATGTGACAAACATGGCATCTTGTGCAGCAGCTCTTCTTGTTTTCACTCTATCTAAAGGATCACCAATAACTAGTTCAGGAGGGTGATTCTTGAGCCATCTGAGATCAGGTTGTAGATCAGGATGTTGTCCTCTGTCTTGATCTTGCAACACTACTGTTGGAGTTCCAGTAGTAGTCTGTTGAATATTTGTAGTCTGTTGAACAGTCTCTGGTCTGTCAGCTGTTTGCAACTCGTCTGTTAGACAATCAGCACTGTGATTTTGAACAGCACTTGAGTTAGCAGCTGAATTGAGATTAGGTAGTATGATGGGAACATATTCTTCATTTCTTCCAATATCTAACTTCTGTAAATCAGCAGACAGGTCTTGGTTAACACTTTGATTCTTTTCAGAAGATTGACTTGGCTCATCAAATACTACATGGATAGATTCTTCTATTAGTAATGTTCTTTTGTTAAAAACTCTGTAAGCTTTAATAACAGTAGAGTATCCTACAAAAACAGCTTCATCAGCCTTTTCTGCAAATGCAGTAAGGTGATTTTTCCCATTATTCAATACAAAACATTTACAACCAAAAATCTTAAAGTAATGAATGTTTGGCTTTCTGTTGTTCCAAACTTCATATGGAGTTTTGTTCTGATTTTTGTTGATCATACATCTGTTCTGGGTAAAGCATGCTGTATTTGTTGCTTCTTCCCAAAATCTTTGTGGCAGCTTAGCTTCAGCTATCATGGTTCTGACAGCTTCCTTTAGTGTTCTGTTTCTCCTTTCAGCAACACCATTCTGTTGAGGGGTTCTTGCAGCAGAATACTCATGGTGTATTCCTTTGATGTTACAATACTCTTCAACAGTAGAGTTTGTAAACTCTGTCCCTCTATCTGATCTGATCTTTAATATTTTAATGCTCTTTTCATTCTGGATCAGTTCCATCAGATTGGTAAGATGTTCCTTGGTTTCACTTTTCTTCTTCATGAAAATCACCCAAGTATATCTTGAATAATCATCCACAACAGCTAGGCAGTATTTCTTTCCACCATTGCTGACTGGATCAATGGGTCCAAATAAGTCCATATGCAACAGCTCCAATATTCTTCCAGAAGATTGGTGCTTCTTTTCTTTAAAAGATGACTTGATTTGTTTACCCTTCTGACATGCATCACAGAGCTTGTCTTTGCTCATGACTGCTTTTGGAATCCCTTCTACCAAATCATTCTTGATTAATCTGTTTATGGTCTTGAAGTTTAAGTGATTCATCCTCTTGTGCCATAGCCAACTGACTTCACTTGGTGCAGATGCCACCAAACAAACACTTGAATTCTTGTCAGCAGAATTCCAGTCAACTATGTAGATATTTCCTTGTCGTCTTCCAGATAAAATTACCTTCTTTGTACCAATTTGTTCAACGTAGCACTTATCTGTTGAGAAGATGACTGAATATCCCTTGTCACAAAATTGACTTATGCTCAGCAGATTATACTTTAGGCCTTTAACATAGGAGACGTCAGATATCTCTATGTTTCCCTTGATTAGTCTTCCTTTAGCTTTAATCTTGCCTTCTTTGCTGTCTCCAAAAGTAACTTTTGGACCATCCACAGCAACTGCATCAGTCAACTCATGTATGTTTCCACACATGTGTCTTGAACATCCACTGTCCAAGTACCAGATCTTCTCTACTTTACTCCTACTCCTAATCCTAACCTACAAAACAAAAATAAAATTGTTTTAGGTACCCTTATTGAGAGGGTCCTGAAGGATTAGTTCCACCCTTGACAACCCAAGATGTTGAAGTCTTAGGCTTCTTAGGCTTCTGAGTTTTAGGAGCATGAACAGTTTCATTTTTATCATAGTTATCGGATAAGTCATGTTGATGATCAGTATGATATGAATAATGTTCATAAGCAGGGTAAGGTGCATGATATGCAGGATATGCATGCATTGGATGAGCAGGATAAGGTGCATAGTAACTAGGAAATTGAGGTGCATGATACATAGGATGATATGCAGCAGGTTGCACTTAATATGACTCATTTCCATACCAAGCATTTTGATTTTTCTTGTTCTTATGCTTCTTTGGTTTACTAGATGCTTGCTCATTTGTTTTTGACTTAGTTTTACCACTAGTCTGATTGACTTTAGCTTTATCAGCAGACTTCTTAGGACTCTGCTGTTTGGTCTTACTAGTCTGATTTCCTACACTAGGCTCTTTGCTCTTTTTAGCCTTAGGAGATTTCTTCTCCTTTACCACTTTCTCAGATGAGGTAGGTTTAGAAGTTTGAACATACAGAATGACCTTGCTATTGTCAGCTGATATAAATTTTTCAGTATGATTCAATTCTAATTTATCCTTTTCTAAAGGTGTCTCTTGTTTACTAGATGTATGCATGGATGCAGCAGTAGACTTGTCATGAGACTCAATGATTTTCTCAAGTTCCATGATTTTTCCTTTATAAACCTCACACTCAGCTTTCAGAGATTCATGCTCTTGCTCAAGCTGTTTATATTCAGCTGATTCTTTTGGCTTTTCAGCTAGAAGTTTCAGTGAACTATTTTGCTCTTTTAGCAGGATCATCTCTTCCTTAAGCTTTTTATATGCTTCAGCAATACCAGTATTGTTAAGCATCATTTGTTCAAATGAATTAAATAATTCATTATTAAGAGGAGTTACCTCATCCTCAGAGTCATCAGAGTCCTTTGCCATCAGGCACAGGAGAGCAGGTTTTTCTTCATCAGACGATTCTTCATCAGACGAGTCTGAATCTGAATCAGATGAGTAGACAGCAGTCAGCTTTTCTGCTTCAGCCATCATTGCTTTTCCTCTCTGATGCTTTCTTTCTTTTCTTACTTTCTTCTCCTCCTCAGTGTACTTTTCTGCTTTTGGATATGGGCAGTCTTTGATGAAGTGTCCCAATTTCCTGCAGTTGTAACACATTAGTTTTGATTTATAATCACCTTTATCTTGAGAAGAAAAGTTAGGTTTAGAAGAAGAAGCATTGTTGTATTTGTTCTTCATTTTTCTTTTATAGAATTTCTTGAAGTTGTTCATCAACAGTGCAACATCTCCAGCAGTGTACTCCTTTTTGTTGAGTAGAGTGGCCTCATCAGATGAGTCCATTTCTGCATTTCTTTGAGCTGGTCTTCTTTGGTTTTCAGCAGCAACCAGTGCAGCTGTGGGTCCTGAAGTTGAGGTTTCTTCAATTCCCATCCTTGGCAGTTTATACTCATACGCCTTGAGTACGGAGAACAGCTCTGTAAGAGAAATCTTGCCCAGATCTCTTGATTCTTCCATTGCTGTCACCTTCATGTTAAACTTGGAAGGTAGAGCCTTCAGTACTCTGACAGAAATTTCTTTGTCAGTGAAAGTCTTTCCCAGCTTCAAAACTTCATTCAGAGTTCTGGTGAATCTGGTGTCCATTTGATCAATGGTTTCTCCAGACTTCATCTTGAAGTTATCCAGCTTCTCCAAGGCAACACTTAGCTGATGCTCTTTAATTGCATCATTGCCTTCACTCATGTCACGAACCTTATCCCACATCTCCTTTGCAGTTTTGCAATGCTTGACTTTGTCAAACCGATCATTATCCAGGGCTTTGGTCATGATGAATCTTCCGACTTTGTCCAGGTTGAACAGCTTTATTTCTTCTGCTGTCATTTCTGTTAAGTCTTTTTCCACCACAATTTGAGCTTCATCTACGATGATGGTCTTGGTGAATTTGAATGGACCTTTGATGATACATGTATACATGTTGTCATTGTAGGCAGCTAGAAAGATTTCCATTCTAATCTTCCAGTCTTCAAAAGACATACCAGCAATGTGGGGAACATGGCTGATACAATACATTTTTCAAAAAGTTTTTATTTTTCAAAAAGATGCTCTTTTGAAAAGTTTTAAAAACCTTTGAAAAACACTTGGATCAAGCTCGTTGATCAGGCAGCTGATTCTAATGAACCACCTGCTCTGATACCACTTGTTGGTCCCAAGTGGTCAGATGAGGTCTAGAGGGGGGGGGGGTGAATAGACCTCTGAAAATTTTTGAACTTAAAAACTTTTCAGTCTTCTGTCAGCAGACTAAGCTGATGAAGAACAGTAAGCAGACTAGTCTGATCGTGAACGAATCTTGAACAGACGACTGACCACTCTTCTTACAGTGACTTAGCTGTTTTTCAGCAAAACAGTTTTCCAAGAGTATACTTGCAGCGGATTGTTTGAAAGTGTTTTTCACAAGTAAACTAAGTTCTAAAAAGATTTTATCCCCAGTTTAAAACTCCTTATAAAATCTTTTGATTGATTCAAAGTGTTTAAAATGCAAACTTTAAAATATGCAAGAAAACTTTAAATGCAAGATAACACAAAGAATTTTTATAGTGGTTATATGGATGAAAATCCTTTAGTCCACTCTTCCAGATCACACAGATTCTGGGTTATACTATAATCACTTAGATTACAATATTTCTCCACTTACACCTAAACAACTAATGAGAAGGCTGTAAGCTCACAATAGGAATTCACAAAGAAAACCTATCCTCTAAAGTAGAATCACTCACAAAGATGGATTCTCACTTCGCACAACACTCAGCTATTACAAAATCACTCAGATAATGTTTTTCTGATTTCTTCAACTGGGTTTCTGTCAACAGATGACTTCCACCAGACGAGTGAGCTGTTCGAGCTTTTGAGACTTAGAGAAATTCTGCTTCAAAATTTCGATCTCTGATTGTTGTTGTGTATCTGCTCGATTTGAAATTCAGCTCTATTTATACATGGAGATGAAATTATGACCGTTGAAGGCAAGTCACAAATCAAATCCATCCTTCAGCTCTTTTTGAAACGGCTCCCTGCAGCATTCCATACTGTGTACAGTACCTTTCTGTCCATCGCATTTAATGCTGCATTTAATGCACTCTGCTGATCCGAGGATATCTTCAATCATTTGCCATTACTACCCTTCTCTTCCAGCATTTATTACACCAAGTGCATTTATTACCGTTGGACTAATCTCTTGACCTCTTCTACTCTGCTGATCAAAACGACTCTGCTGATAGATACTCTGCTGATCAAATACTGAACTAATCTGATTTGACTCGGCTGATGATCTACCCTTCTGTTCGCTGTTTCAGCAAGAGATCACTAGTCTTCTGAGCTTTGAACTTTGAACTCTTCTGATGTCTTCTTTTACTTGTTCAAAATTCTTCTAAGGGAACTAAGCTTTCCATACTTAGCTGATTATGATGTTTTGGAAATCATCAAAACCTTCCCTTAATTACTTGTCTTCTTTCATCTTCATCTTCATCCAACAGCGTCAATTCACTACTTTGTGTGAGAGAGTTCTAATGAAAATAATAATTCAATCTTTTAATTGGTTCTGCAATTTTTTTTTTTTTGGAAGTTTAAAGGATACCTTTTTTTTTTTCTTATGTATTTTAATACTTCCTTGGACGTCCCTTTTTATTTTTATCTTTTTAAATTTTTACGTATTTTTACATAAATAAATTTAAAAGTAGTGGTTAAGAATTGATGGTGACAAATCACTACTTTATGTGAGAAGATATAATGGAAAAAATAATTTTATTTATAGAATTGAAGTGTTATTAAGGATATTCCAATAAAGAAAATAGTAGTAAAAATATAAGGATAGAGAAAGTAGTAGCTTGGAGTTTAATTTGTTTTGACGTTTCTCTTTTTTGGTATGTTTAGGATTTATTTGGATGGATTTTGGCTCGGTTTTGCGGGTCTCGATTTTAAAAAATGATTTGGTTGGTTCGATGAAACCTTTGAGACCTCATTTAGATGAATTTTTTTGGCTATTGGGTTTTGTGGTTTGAATAAGTTGAAACCCCACTTGGATTGGATTTGGATGTTGGGGCTTAGGGAAAGAAGTAGATGACAGGTGTCAAATCGATGTTTTTTTTTAATGAAATTTGAGGGAAAAAGTAATATTTTATAGGTTTGAAAATTTTGAGTGTGACTTTCGGAATAAATTTTTAATGGTTTTATGGGTTTGACGAAAACTTATTTGAAAGAATTTTGTCTCGGTATCGCGAAACCCGCGAGACCGGACCAAAACTCTTCCACATACACCCTTAGTTTAAGAATTTCTTCACTTATTAATATGCAAATGAATTAAAATATGGAGTAAAATAGTATTAAGGAGAATTATTCAAACTATTCTGGAGTTACAGAATTCATTACAGTTACCCATATTCGACACTAATTTCATCAAAAAATTATTTGGTTTCCAGAAATACCCTTGTGTACAATCTAAGAGATCACAAACTCCAGCGATGGCAAATTAATTTTCACCCGTTTTTCATTGATTTCATCCATTTTTTTTTATCAATTTCAGTCATTTTACACTGATTTTAATCAAATTTCACCAAGATTTTTTTAATCAAAATTATTTCTCGTGATGTCGGCATATGCCATTAGAAATTAAAGGTTGTTAGGGGGTAATTATAACGAAGTTAATACAGGAGAGGTAAATGTGTTATTTTCAAGACATAGAAAATGGTCAGCATAATTACACTAAATCTAAGGTATAGTTTGAGTAATTTTCCCTAGTATTAATAAAGGAATTAATGCCAATTTACCCTAGTGAAAATTTTAACGGAACAATTTATCTCCTTCATCCGGAGATTGTAACTCATTTGCCGAAATTAAGATTGGACATGAAATGTATTTTTGTAACATAGGGGGTAAATTATCATAATTATCATAATACAAGGGAGTAATTTACCATATTTATCTTAACGCATAGGGGTAAAGTGCCACTTATAAGAGATGTGGTTTTGTCAATTCATTTATTTTAAGTTTAAAAATGTAGGGAGGTTGTGTGAAAATTTTATAAGATTATAGGAGGTAAATTGCTCGTTTTCAAATATAAAAAGGTAAATTAAACATTATGAAAATCACAGGGAACAAATTGTCATTAACTCATTTATAAATAGTTAATAGAGTTTGAAAGTATGATATGTGATTTTAATGTTGACGTTTAAGAGTGAAAAGTACCTAGGTTGTTAATTGAGTTGAGTATAGATCATGGTTCGATCCAATTATATTTTAGTCTAGTCTAGTTAAAAGTGAGTTAGATATGGTTTGAATCTTTCTATTAGGTTCGACAAACTTATGAGTCGAGTTTTAGCTTAATGAAATTTCGTCCGAATAAAATCCAACTCATAAAAATGCTCACATATATTATGTGAAATGAAGATCATTTAAAGTTATCAAGGTAGTGGGAATCAGTGTTTTAAAAATTGAACCGGACCGGATGGTTCGACCGGTTTAATTTAAGTTTTAATATATGAAATTGTAAAATATCATATTGTAATGACGTCACACCGGTTGAACCATCGGTTAAAACGGTTAAATCAATTTAACCACTAACCAGTAAGGCTACGGATTCTATGTTCGGTCCGATTTTTAAAACATTGGTGGGAATACATTTTTTATTTTATTTTTACAATTGGTAAGTGATATTGTAAACATTTAGGGTTAAGTTTAATTTGGAGATGTTAAGTACAAATAATTAATATGGGATTGATATTCTCTTATGTATTATGTATATTTATTTTCTGTATATGCCTTTGGACTCACTCCTAAAAACTCCAAGAAAAATAATCTACCATAATATAAATTTACAATTTCATTTCTCAATTCTACAGCAAATATAACAAACTTGGGCGAACTAGGAATTTGGTGTAGTGGGGACTGAATTTTTAGAATAAATTTCTATGATCAAAATATATAAAAAAATTCAATCAAATAGTCAAACTTAAAAATTATATTTCATTCACAAGAATATATACACGGATATACGGAAAAAAAAAAAAAAAGATGTAAAGTCTAACAAAAATAATCTTCACAAGAATATGATACCATGTTATGATCCAAAAGAACTCAAAACCTATACGTATCTTAATTACAAATTCAAAGGACACCAGTTAGATTCACAATATGAATACATTATTCTATATATATGCGACATTAAGTTATTTAACTATTATATTTTGGTGTGTTTCTTGTGGGGATTTAGATGAAGGGGGTTTAAGAAATTTGAATAATTTATTATATATAATATGAAAAAACTGCATTATAACCCCCAAAAGTTATCATAACCACGAAATTTGGAAAAGAAAAAAGTTGGAACTCAGGCTCACTCTATAGCGTTGTGAACTTGTGATTTCTTACATAAACATGAAAATTAGTCCAATACCTAATTAATAACTGAAAATTAATGTCATAAAACATTTTTTCAGTATTTTCTAAGTGAGTGGAAGACAAAATTTTCAGTATCATGCTTTAATTAAAACATGGATCCTATATGTTGGATGAAGATGAAGAGAAAAGAAGTTAATTATTAAGGGAAGGTTTTGATGATTTTCAAAACATCATAATCAGCTAAGTATGGAAAGTTTAGTTCCCTTAGAAGAATTTTGAACAAGTAAAAGAAGACATCAGAAGAGTTCAAAGTTCAAAGCCCAGAAGACTAGTGATCTCTTGTTGAAACAGCAAACAGAAGGGTAGACCATCAGCCGACTCAAATCAGATTAGTTCAGTATTTGATCAGCAGAGTGTCTATCAGACGGGTTGTTTCGATCAGCAGAGTAGAAGGGATCATGAGACTAGTTCAACGGTAATAAATGCACCTGGTGTAATAAATGCTGAAAGAGAAGGGTAGTAATGGCAAATGATTGGAATTAACTCTCGGATCAGCAGAGTGCATTTAATGCAGCTACAGAAAAGTACAGCAGAAAAAGTACTGTAGCAGGTAGCCGTTCTGATTTCGGGCTAAGTCTATGGATTTGATGATGTGATTTGCTTCAACGGTCATAAATTCAAATCCAAGTATAAATAGAGCTGAATTTCAAACGAGCGAGACACACAACAACAATCAGAGATTTTGCATTCGAAGCAGAAATTTATCTAAGTCTCAAAAGCTCGAACAGCTCACTCGTCTGGTGGAAGTCATCTGTTGACAGAAACCCAGTTGAAGAAAACAGAAAAACATTATCTGAGTGATTTTGTAATAGCTGAGTGTTGTGCGAAGTTAGAATCCATCTTTGTGAGTGATTCTACTTTAGAGGATAGGATTTCTGAGTGACTTCCTATTGTGAGCTTATAGCCTTTACATTTGTTGTTTAGGTGTAAGTGGAGAAATATTGTAATCTGTGTGATTATAGTATAACCCAGAATCTAAGTGATCTGGAAGAGTGGATTAAAGGATTTTTATCCATATAACCACTATAAAAATTCTTTGTGTTACCTTGCATTTAAGTTTTCTTGCATACTTTAAAGATTGCATATTTACACACTTTGAATTCCAAAAAGATTTTATAAGGAGTTTCAAAACTGGGGATAAAATCTTTTAAGAACTCAGTTTACTTGTGAAAAACACTTTCAAACAATCCGCTGCAAGTATACTCTTTGGAAAACTGTTTTGCTGAAAAACAGCTAAGTATTTTTAAGAAGAGTGGTCAGTCTGCTGTTCAAGATTCGTTCACGATCAGCTCAGTCTGCTTACTGTTCTTCATCAGCTTAGTCTGCTAATAGAAGACTGAAAAGTTTTTAAGTTCAAAAATTTTCAGAGGTCTATTCACCCCCCCTCTAGACCTCATCTGACCACTTGGGACCAACAAGTGGTATCAGAGCAGGTGGTTCATTTGAATCAGCTGCCTGATCAACGAGCTTGATCCAAGTGTTTTTCAAAGGTTTTCAAAACTTTTTCAAAAGAGCATCTTTTTGAAAAATCTAAACTTTTTGAAAAATGGATTGTATCAGCCATGTTCCCCACATTGCTGGTATGTCCTTTGAGGACTGGAAAATCAGAATGGAGATTTTCCTAGCTGCTTATAATGATAACATGTACACATGTATCATTAAAGGTCCATTCAGATTCACAAAGACCATAAAAATCAATGAGGTTGATACGGTTGTGGAAAAAGATCTTCATGAGATGACTCCAGAAGAAATAAAGTTTTACAATCTAGACAAAGTTGGGAGATTCATCATGACTAAAGCCCTGGACAATGATCGGTTTGACAAGGTCAAACATTGTAAAACTGCAAAAGAGATGTGGGACAAAGTCAGAGATATGAGCGAAGGGAACGACGCCATAAAAGAGCATCAGCTGAGTGTTGCTCTAGAAAAGCTGGATAACTTCAAGATGAAATCCTCTGAAAATATTGATCAGATGGATACAAGATTTACAAGAATATTAAATGAAGTATTGAAGCTTGGAAAAACCTTCACAGACAAGGAGATAACCATCAGAGTACTGAAGGGCTTACCTCCTAAGTTCAACATGATGGTGACAGCAATGGAAGAATCAAGGGATTTGGGAAAAATCTCTCTTACTGAGCTGTTTTCTGTACTCAAGGCATTCGAGTATAAACTGCCTAGGATGGGTATTGAAGAAACCTCAACTTCAGGACCCACAGCTGCCTTAGTTGCTGCTGAAAACACCAGGAGACCAGCACATAGAAGCCAAGATGTGGACTCATCTGATGAAGCATCACTACTCAACAAGAAGGAGTACACTGCTGGAGATGTAGCATTATTGATGAACAACTTCAAGAAGTTCTACAAGAGAAAGATGAAAAACAAATACAATCATGCTGCTTCTACTTCTAAACCTAACTCTTCTTCTCAAGAAAAAGATGATTATAAAGCAAAACTAATGTGTTATAACTGCAGGAAATTGGGACATTTCATCAGAGACTGTCCATATCCAAAAGCAGAGAAATACACTGAGGAAGAGAAGAGAATCAGAAAGGAAAGAAAGCATCAAAAATGGAAAGCAATGGTAGCTGAAGCAGAAAAGCTTGCTGCTGTCTACTCATCTGATTCAGATTCAGACACGTCTGATGAA
Organism: Penstemon eatonii; assembly: GCA_038501285.1. Classification (NCBI taxonomy): domain Eukaryota; kingdom Viridiplantae; phylum Streptophyta; class Magnoliopsida; order Lamiales; family Plantaginaceae; genus Penstemon; species Penstemon eatonii. The sequence goes on from CM076710.1 coordinate 62,003,017, forward strand.
GAATCTTCTGATGAAGAGAAACCTGCTCTCCTCTGCCTGATGGCTAAGGAATCTGATGACTCAGAGGATGAGGTAACTCCTCAAGATAATGAACTTTTTAATTCTCTAGAGCAAATGATGTTGAATAATACTACTATTGCTGGAGAATTTGTTAAGCTTAAGGAAGAGATGAACTTGCTAAAAGAGCAAAATAACTCACTGAAACTTAAAGCTGAAAAGCCTAAAGAATCAGCTGAGTATAAACAGCTTGAGCAAGAGCATGAATCTCTGAAAGCTGAATGTGAGGTCTATAAAGGAAAAATCATGGAACTTGAGAAAAGGATAAACTAGAATTGAATCATACTGAAAAATTCATTTCTGCTGACAATAGTAAGGTCATTATGTATGTTCAAACTTCTAAATCTACCTTATCTGAGAAAGTGGTAAAGGAGAAGAAATCTCCTAAGGCTAAAAAGAGCAAAGAGCCTAGTGTAGGAAAACAGATAGTAAACTCAAACAGAAGAGTCCTAGGAAGTCTTCTGATAAGGTTAAGACTAATCAGACTAGTGAGAAAACTAAGTCATCTGTCAATGAGCAAGCTACTAGTAAGCCAAAGAAGCATAAAAATAAGAAAAATCAAAATGCTTGGTATGGAAATGAGTCATATTATGTGCAACCTGCTGCATATCATCCTATGTATCATGCACCTCAATTTCCTAGTTACTATGCACCTTATCCTGCTCATCCAATGCATGCATATCCTGCTTATCATGCACCTTACCCTGCTTATGAACACTATTCTTATCATACTAATCATCAACATGACTATTCTGATAACTATGATGAAAATAAAATTGTTCATGCTCCTGCCAAAACTCAGAAACCTAAGAAGCCTAAGACTTCAACATCTTGAGTTGTCAAAGGTGAAACTAATCCTTCAGGACCCTCTCAATAAGGGTACCTAAAACAATTTTATTTTTGTTTTGTAGGTTAGGATTAGGAGTAGGGGTAAAGTAGAGAAGATTTGGTACTTGGACAGTGGATGTTCAAGGCACATGTGTGGAAGCATACTGATGTACCAAGTCTTCGTCATTATAAACACTCGTCGATCAGTCGATTAATATCGAGGACCTCCCCCTCGATTTCACATCGTTTATAATCAAATAAGCATGACGTCGGCGTCGACCTCGATCTTTCGACTTATCCGACATGGTGGCCGACGTCCTCTTATGTGTGATCCATTTCTAATCGGATCGAATCTATTGCTAAGGATCCATATTCGAACCGTTATGTCCAATCGTGATTCGACCCGATGACCCATTTAGAACACTATAAATACCCCTCATAAATACGATTAAAGGTACGCACTTCTAAGCATTAAATACGCTCCGACTTCCCGACTCATCTCGAAACTTACTTAAGCATCGGAGGGTTATCGCCGGGTAACCACCGGCATTAACCTGACGTAGTTGTCTTTGTTTTCAGGTTAGGATCCCCTATACAAATCGAGGACTAGCATAGCTGACCTGCTGATCCTCATATTGGCGAGTTGCGTTCGACTAGGAAGAACCATCCTAACGAAAGCTCACTCATCAATTGGCGCCGTCTGTGGGAAACTTAACTTGGAAAACGTGAAAAATGACTACAAGATCAAAAACAATCCAAGCACGAGAAAAAGAGGGAAATCGCGATCAAAATGGAGAGGGTCAAGGAGATAATTTAATGACGCGTGACCCTGATCCAGCACCTCATGTTGAGGCCGGGGCTTCAAGACCACCGGCTCCCCCGATAATACAACTTACGAAAGACGATCTAAAAGCCATTCTCGAGGAAGCCAAAAAGGAGTGGCTCGCAGAGATCAAAGAAACTGCCGTTCATACTCGACGACCCCCACGTGCTGCCGCTTTTGGTGCACGAGCAGGATTCGAGGCAAACGAAGCAATCAGTCGAGCTGATGAATATCAGCTCAGGCATGAAGGAGAAGAGGACTTGCAGGAGCAATCGGTCAGAGAAGTCAATAAATTGGCCTCAGAAGTAAGATCGTTGCACCAAAAGTTAGACAAACAAGAAAGGAAGAATGAACATCCGATATCGAACTCTCGGTTAAGGAAGTCACCTTTTTGTGATGAAATATTCTTTGAAAGGTTGCCCCTCGACAAGAGATTGCCTACTCAGCTACCTCGTTACTTTGGAACGGAAGATCCCGAAGAACACCTGGCCTCATTTAATCTTCAAATGCAGCTTCATGGCATTTCCGATAATGTAGCAGCAAAGGCATTCTCCACCACGCTAGCCGGAATGGCTCAATCCTGGTTCGGAAGGCTGGAGGAGAAATCTATCTTCGACTACGACCAACTCTGTGACAAGTTTATGAGTCAGTTTGGTAGTAAGAGGGCGGTCAGGCCCCCTGCAAACCATTTATATTCAATTATACATAATCCTGGGGAGACTTTCAGAAGTTTCATGGGAAGATTTAACAATGAGCTCCTTAAGGTTGAAATGCCAAGAGTTGATTTTTTAATTACCGTTCTTTTCCAAAGCACTTTAAATCGAGGTTTCGCCAGTGCAATAGTAAGGGAAAACCCCGCTACGTATGAGAAATTGATGGAAATGGCAAATCAATACATGAATGAAGAAGAGATGAATAAATTGAGAGGAACCTTCTTTGGGATCACGAAGCATGAAGAGGGACAGCCGTCGGTTATCCCCGATAGACCAATTGAGGGGCCGCGACCCAATCGACCCTATGAAGGTAGAAACAGAAAGGTTTATAGAGAAAAGAGAAATAATCACAACCCAGGAAGACAAGGAGTGGGGAGGTCGAACAAAGAATATTACGATAATTACACTCCCCTCAAGAAGCTAAGATCCGAAATCTTATTCGCTATCCAGGACCACAACCTGTTGAGAAAACCAACTCCGATTAAGGACTACCCGGCTTCAAAAAAGTATTGTCGATTTCATCGACAGAGAGGACACGACACTGATGACTGCTATCAACTCAGAGACGAGATTGAGAGATTGATAGCAGAAGGACACCTTACTGGGTATGTAAAGACGTCAAGAAATGAGCAACCTAGAAATCGACAGAGAGACAACCGGTCACGATCGAGATCCCCCGCCAGAAGAGAGCAACGCTCGAAGGATAGAGAAGACCAGCCGAGAAGAGCACAACCTGGAACAATAGTTAATATGATCTCAGGAGGCCCGGCGGGTGGAGATAGTAAAAATTCAAGAAGGGTAGTGTCCCGAGTTATAAGGGATAGAGCCCAAAATGAAAGAAGGGAAGTGTTCTCGATAAGACCAACCCAGCAGAACAAAATGATTGGATTCGATGAGTCTGACCTACAACCCGATTTCATATCATTCAACAACCAGGATGTACCAGATTGCCCTATGGTAATCACAGCACAAATTGCGGGAGCTACCGTTAAGAGAATCTTAATAGATTCAGGCAGTTCGGCAAATATCCTCTTCCAAGATGCTTTAGAACGAATGGATCTAGGCCCGACTCCTCTCGATGCAGTAGCTACCCCACTTGTGGGTTTTGGGGGCGCTCAAGTTATTCCCAAGGGTACACTCACTTTGTCTCTTTCCTTGGGAGATGAAGGAAATTCGAGAACCAGAATGATTAAATTTTTGATTGTCGACGCGCCTTGTGCCTACAATGTCATATTGGGAAGACCGGCCTTAAATAGTTTCCAGGCAGTTATTTCGACTTACCACCAAAAGATGAAATTTCCGACCACTCCAGGGATAGGAGAAGTTCGAGGAAATCTGAAGGAAGGCTGGGACTGTTACACGGTATCTTTAGACAAACAGCATAAAAAAGAAAACTCTCTTTTCAGTAACGAAAAGTCGCCAGCAGAGCAGCAGAATAGTCCGTCGGCGCCGGTCGACGTGGACGAGGTAAAGAAAACGTGTTTTGCTGAAAGAAGCGAGATGCAGAAGGAAATAAATCCCAAAAAGAGAAAATTCGAAAGAATTGAACCTTCCGAAGGACATAAGTCGATCGAATTGGTACCAGGGGAATCATCGAAAACAACGAGAATAGGCACTCAACTATCTGAGGGGCTCGAAACTCAGCTGATCGAATTCTTGAGGGAAAATGTGGACGTCTTCGCTTGGTCAACCACTGACCTCCAAGGAATAGATCCGAAGATTATCGTTCATAGACTCAATATCGATCCGTCGTCTCGACCAGCAAGACAAAAGAAACGAAATTTTGGTCCAGAGAGAAACCGGATTATAAAGGAGGAAGTGAAGAAACTTCTAGATGCTGACTACATAGCTGAGATACAATTCACGGAGTGGTTGTGCAATGTCGTCCTAGTTTCCAAGGGAGGAGGAAAGTGGAGAATGTGTAATGACTTCACAGATCTTAACAAACTATGTCCTAGAGATCCGTATCCGCTCCCGAGAATCGACTCCCTGGTCGACTCCACTGCTGGTTGTGCAATTTTGAGTATGATGGATGCATTTCAGGGATTTTACCAAATTTTTATGGCACTAGAAGATCGAGACAAGACAGCTTTTATCACCGAAATGGGTGTGTATTTCTTCAAGGTGATGCCCTTCGGATTGAGGAACGCAGGAGCCACTTATCAAAGGCTGGTGAATAAGATGTTCGAAGGCCTATTGGGGAAATTGATGGAAGTATACGTCGATGACATGCTGGTTAAAAGCCTAAGTGAGAAAGATCATCTGGAACACATTAAAGAGGCTTTCGACATAATGAGGAAATATGGAATGAAGCTCAACCCAGCCAAATGTACTTTCGGGGTCAGGTCAGGAAAATTCCTTGGGTACTTGGTAAACGAGAGAGGTATTGAAGCAAACCCAGAAAAGATACAAGCAGTAATCGATTTGAAGGCACCTCGGAACTTAAATGAAGTGCAAAGGCTAGTTGGAAAAATCACAGCTCTCAATCGATTTATATCTCGTTCGGCAGATAAGAGCCTCCCTTTTTTCAAAATAATGAGGAATGCAAAGAAGTTCGAGTGGTCGAAAGAATGCGACCAGGCATTCGAAGAACTCAAATCCTATCTTATGTCACCTCCCCTTTTGGCCAAACCAAAAGATAGTGAAGATCTATACCTCTATATCGCAGTTTCCGAACAAGCGATCAGCTCAGCTCTTGTCAGGATGGAAGCAAAAGAAAACAACCCGATTTATTATGTGAGTCGTGTCTTGCAAGGCCCCGAAAGAAACTACTCCGAGATCGAAAAGTTCGCTCTCACTATCGTAACTACTGCGCGGAAATTAAGACCCTATTTCCAGTCGCACAAAGTTATCGTCCTCACCAACCAACCGCTAAGGCAGACACTTTCAAAGCCTAACGCGTCCGGAAGGCTAATCAAATGGGCGGTCGAACTAGGAGAGTATGACATCGATTACTTGCCAAGGACATCAGTCAAAGGGCAGATATTAGCTGACTTCGTACTAGAAAGTACAGTAACGACAGAAGAAAAAGAGGAGCAATGGATGCTGCATGTTGATGGATCCTCTACGTCGACAGGGGGTGGCGCAGGAATTTACTTTCAAGGCCCAAACGGGGAAGAGCTTGAATTTGCTTTAAAATTAGACTTCCTAGTATCCAACAACGAAGCAGAATATGAGGCCCTGCTGGCAGGATTAAAAATGGCAGTAGAAACAGGAATAAAAAACTTAATTGCTTACACCGACTCACAGCTCGTAGAAAAGCAATTTAAGGGTCTTTTCGAAACCAAGGAAGATTCAATGATTAGATATTTAGCCTTGGTCAACAAGCAGGTATCACGGCTCGATGCATTCCAACTCGAATATATAAGGAGAACAGAGAATACGAGGGCTGATGCTCTCTCCAAGTTCGGAAATCTAATAGAAGGAATTAAAACTCGGAAGGTAACACTGTTGATTTCAGAGAAACCAGCCATCGATACCAAAAAGAATCCCTCTAGTACGGATGTACTCAATCTCGATGACGATCGCGGTAGTTGGAAAGCTCCGATACTGGATTATCTAGTAAACGGAACACTCCCCTCAAACAACGCAGAAGCGAGAAGACTCAAGTATAGGGCACCTCGCTATGCAGTCATTGGAAACGAATTGTATCGACGATCTGTCACGGGAGTATTGCACAAATGCGTAGGCTCTCCCCAGATCGACCTAATACTAAAGGAAGTCCATGAAGGATCTTGTGGAAGTCATTCGGGAGGCAGAGCGTTAGCAGTTCGAATATCGCGTCTGGGGTACTATTGGCCTTCCTTGGTCAAAGACGCCAACAATTATGCTAAAAGGTGTGCCAAGTGCCAATATCACGCCACCATGCCGAATCAACCAGCACAAAAGATGGAGTCGATATCGATTGCTTGGCCTTTCGATCAGTGGGGTGTGGACTTGGTTGGACCGCTTCCGATGGCGCGAGGCCAGAAGCGTTATTTATTAGTAGGAGTGGAATATTTCAGTAAATGGGTAGAAGTGGTGCCACTAAAGCAAATCTCTCAGACCCAAATAATCAACTTCTACTGGTCGATCGTCTGTAGGTTTGGCATACCTAGAGTAATCATCTCAGATAATGGACCCCAGTTTGTGGGGAAAAGAGTAGTGGATTGGTGTTCGAAACACAAAATCGATCTGCGTTTTACGTCAGTAGGTTGCCCGCAAACAAACGGACAAACTGAGGTTACGAATCGAGAAATCATAAAGCTTTTGAAGAAAAGATTATCGGAAGCAGGAGGTGCTTGGCTCGATGAATTACCTTGGGTCGTTTGGGCCAATCGAATGAAGGAAAGAGCTGCAACGGGAGAAACTCCTTTTAGTCTCGTGTATGGCTCTGAAGCTGTTGCTCCTGCTGAACTGGAAGTCACGTCGCCAAGAATTGCTATGTACAATGAATCGGATAATACGGACAAAAGGAATTTCGAACTCGATCAGATGGAAGCAAAACGAGAAAGAGCCTCCACCCGTATCCAAGCATACAAAACTACCATGGCAAAGGCTTACGATAAAAATGTAAGATTAAAATCTTTTCAGGTAGGAGACCTCGTCCTAAAACGAGTAGACGTATCCAAGCAAAAGGGTAAGCTCGATTGCAATTGGGAAGGGCCATTCAAGATAATCGAAGCTGGCAGAAAAGGCGCATATCGATTAAGCACAATGGGAGGAGAATCCGTGAAGAGAACTTGGAACGGGAGAAACCTCAGAAAATTCTACGCCTAAGGAATTTTCTTTAGTTTGTCTATATTTCCAACTGTTCTTGTAATTTCCTTTCTTTTATTTTTAAAATCTAATGAAAAGCTCTTTTGTTACTTTCTAAGACTAACGTATAGATCGATAGTCGTTGAGGCATCGAGAGGAAATCTCCAAATCTCCAAACGTACCTCGATAGCCGTTGAGGCATCGAGAGGAAATCTCCAAATCTCCAAACGTACCTCGATAGCCGTTGAGGCATCGAGAGGAAATCTCCAAATCTCCAAACGTACCTCGATAGCCGTTGAGGCATCGAGAGGAAATCTCCAAATCTCCAAACGTACCTCGATAGCCGTTGAGGCATCGAGAGGAAATATCCAGATGTACCCCGATAGCCGTTGAGGCATCGAGAGGAAATCTCCAAATCTCCAAACGTACCTCGATAGCCGTTGAGGCATCGAGAGGAAATCTCCAAATCTCCAAACGTACCTCGATAGCCGTTGAGGCATCGAGAGGAAATCTCCAAATCATCGAAATATCCAGATGTACCCCGATAACCGCTGAGGCATCGAGAGGAGATCTCCGAATCGTCAAAATCACCAAATGTACATCAATTATAACCGAAATCGCGGAGCAAAAAGCTGTAAATAAGCTAAGTATAAACGTATCTCGATTATGGTAAACGAATCGATCATAAATTGAATTGATAGACTTTTGGAGATGTGGAATCGAGATCGATGACTGCATTGGAAAAACGAAATTGCGGAGCAAAAAGCTGTAAATAAGCTAAGTATAAACATATCTCGATTATGGTAAATAGGTCGATCATAAATTACACAAACTTGATAAGGTAAAAATCGAGCTCAACTACTACATCGAAGCAACGTCGGCAAAACAATGATATATCACGATTATAATAAGGGCTTGGATCGTGGAATCCATATCGACAAACACATTCAGAAATAAAAATTAAAGTATCAATGAATATTTTTTATTATATCGACGTGGATACAAATATACAAAGGGAATCGACTAAAGTCGAGGATACAAATATATAAAGAAACCTAGTACAGACTATTACATTGGCTAGGTCGACCAAGTTGAAGAAATCCCGAGTTTTTCCTACAAATTCGGCGACCGAGAACCGCCGAGGACGACCGACTTCGGATTAGCTATAGGCTTAAATATGGAGGTTTTCCGCCTATAGCTTTTTCTCTCATTGATCGAGGCCTTGTGGGGACGATTCATCCTCAGCGTCAGCGAAGGACAGGAGGATCCTTTTAATGGCAGCATGCTTACCAGACAGACACACACCATCTCAGTCAATGACCTGACCATGGGTGATGGGTCTCTCTGCTTCGACCAAGTGACAGAAGAGGAAAAAGTCGCTCAATATTTTTGCGCTTTAAGTCCTCCACCATCTGATCGGCTGCCATACCTTCTACCTCACCCCTGTCCTCCCAGTAAGAGGAGGCACCTCGAAATCACCAAGGACCCGACATATGTTGCAAAGTGCCGAGCCAATGAGGATTCCGAGATGCCTCCGGGCAGACCTCGTTGTCGTTACCGATGCCACCCATTCGAACAACGAGGCCTACCCATTGGAGTACTCCCTTTACCGATACCACCCAATCGAAAAGAATATCAACATCTTTTATATCGGTCTGGAGGTCGAACAGGATGAAAGGTCCCAAAGTAGGATAAGAGACCTTTCGATGATTTATCCTCAAAGATCGAACTATCGATGGAGGTTTCCGTCGGATAATACTTAAAAAGGAACATGTTGGTATGCTTTGAAGGTGAAGAATACAGGACATCCCTTTACCTATTTATAAGATTGGTCCATCCAATCCAACGGCCCAGATCAATCGTGATCAACGGTCAGGATGGAACGCATTTAAGTAGCCGACTGTTACGCTACCCAAGGTAACTAACGCGGACTATATCCAACGGTCAAGGAAACACCACGATCAACGGCTGAGATTGTTCCCATTTAATGCGCAAACCGCCTCAACTACCCAGTATAATTAAGTAAGGAACGAACCAGCGACGTCGACCAAATTAAATGAGATGGAGATTAAATCAACCCGATCCGACTATGTGATAAGATAAGAAATAAATCTTCATGGAACATACTCGGTTGGCAAAAAGCCAATTAGCATACACACGTCAGAATTTATCACTTGCGAGCAAAATGAAGATAAATGGATTGTAGCCAATTGATTAAGAATAAAGGAAATATTCGACATTTCTTAAAAAACAATATATAAACAACAAAACACGCCGCCCATGCGCAGCTCGATAACCAACAAATCGAGCTTTAGAGGAAATAAAAGTTTTTTCTCTTTTCAAACTCAAGGCCAAAACAAATGTCGTTAACAATCATGATGGGTCTGAAAATTGAGGAGATCGACGTGATCAGAGGAAGCAGACTTGGGGACTTCACCTTCTTGGTCGGCACTCTCAGCTCTCAGCTTTGCCGCTTGCAGCTCGAGTAAGAATCCAAATTCATGATCCTCTGGTGCACTCTTGGAGTTGTCCTCCATCAAGAAACCCAAGTCCAGCGGAACACCGTTTTTGTCCGAAGTAGCGCTAAGCTGAGTCTCGTCAAAACGATCGTTCAGAAAGCCAAGCGCCCTGCACTGCTTCCAGCCCTTCTCAAAGACCTTCGTCAAATCGACTCCCGATTGACGTTCGACAAGTTCCTCGTAAACGACGATGTTGAAGAATTCAGTAACGATAGCCTTCCTCTCGGCAGCAGTCGCTTCACTACGACTCCTCAACCCTTCTTGTCGACCCAACTCGAAGCGGTTGGCGGCCTCTTCCTTCAGCTTCATGGCAAACTCTTGATCTTTTTGCTCAAGTTGTGCCTCCAGCTCGGCAATACGACTATCTTTAGTCGTCCCCTCTTTCTCCAGAGCGGCTACCTTTTCTTCGACCTCCTTCTTCTTCTCCTCAAGATGACCAACCTTCTTCTTCAAATGAGAGCTGGAACCTTTACTCTTCTCATAACGTTTCCTCAGGCTATCACGACGAGCGGCCGAGGAATAGATGGTTTGGCCTAACTGCAAAATCAAAATTTTATAAGTCATTTTGTAAAATAAAGACGTGTAGAACTCGAATTTATGTATCGAAAGAAGGATACCGATAGAAGGAGGGACGCCTGTAAGCGTAGAATATCCCCGTCATCCTTCTTCAACAGCGTAGCATGATCCTCGAAAGACACTGTCGACAAAAATTTCGCCCACGCCTGGGGGGTGATTGAAGAATCCAAGATCGCTGGGTTCATCATCGGGAAACCAGCCGTCCTCGATCCGAACTCTCTTTGGTGATCCTCGAGAATTGACTAGAGATTGCCTTCGGCAGCAGTTGGAATCTCACTGCTTGTAGGAGTAGGTACATCATCCAGCTTAGACCTCTTCGAAGTAGGAATCTCTGTCTGATCGACTTCAGCAGAAACCGGCCGTTTTTCCTTATTACTACCTCCTTCTTTCTCTGCTCGATGTATTGTTTGCAGAGGAACAGTGCTCGAATGGCCAAGAGGTTTCGAGGTCTTGTCGGTAGCGGCAGTCGGGGAAGGAGGCACAGGTGGCTTCACGATATTCTGAGATTTCCATATGGATCTATTAGCTCGATTAGCCATAGGGACGACGCTGTTTTCTGCACAGACAGATATATTAAAAGAATACATCAATATAATATTTAAAGAAATGAAAAGAACAATTAAAACTACCTAAGGTAGGACAATCGACGGGTAAGGGAGCCATCGACATTCCTCCTAGACTCAATATAGGCTCCCGCAGAAGCGCGTTGGTGTCATATGTCGATTCCGACAATTGAGAGAGAAAGTCGGGCCCCCAGGACGGTTCGGGAATATTCTTCAACAGAATACCACCCGACCTTCATTCACGCGTCGTCCTCCATACGTAGTTCTCGGGACCGTGAACAAAGATAAACCTATTCTTCCAACCTTTTCCGTACGACGATTTTAGATCACTAAGAAACCTAACTTTGGGTTTCGACCGAACGAAGTAAAAACCTTCGTTGGACTGAGGAGAAGGGCGAACATCAAAAAGACCACAAAAATTGGCAAAAGATGCAGGTTGACCGACTGCTTTCATAACTATACAAAACGCAACAATATATCCTATAGCATTAGGGACCAATTGAGTAGGGCATAACCCGAGACTATTTACTATATCGATGAATTCATTAGCTAAAGGAAAACGAAGACCGTTCTCCAAACTATCGATGTGGAAAGCCCTATAACCGCTCGGAGGCTCGTTCATTCTGTCATCCGAAGACGGCATTCTAATACCCCAACCCGAAGGAAATTGATATTTCGACACTAACGACTCGTCCGACATGCGTATACGACATGCCGATATGGCACTAAATAATTCCTTGGTTCGATGTCGTTCCGACTTAGACCTTGAAGGCATCATAACTTCCTCCTTCGAATGCCTAACAGAACCTATCGACGCGCCTTCCCCTTCCCCGACGGATTCGTTTCCTAGAGACTTAGACCCACCAGACATAATTAAGAAAAAGAGTTAGAAATACCTAAAAGGGAAGGAGTGCACCGACTAAAGATGACTGGCGGTCGCTGATCGACAGAGCTCCGACGATTACCCTCCCAATATGTTTTTTAATAAGTGTGAACAGTTAAGCTCTTAACGCCCTATATATAGACGAAAATCCCAAAGAGCGCGCCCAATGACGAAATATTTTGAACAGACATGGCGGTTCAAATAAAAAATGGACCGATTCACCTGTTTCGGCCCAATAACATTCCTTTCGAAGTGAGAAAGTTGGCCCAAATATTAGCCCATTTACAATACTCAAGCTCGACGATTCAGTTCAACAACGATCGGGGACAAGTAGATAGAAGAATATATACTTATCGATCAACAAAAATACATTGACGGTTCATCAATACATTTAGAATATTCTTAATATAAACTTATACCCACAAAACTCCTACCTATCTACAACTAATCTGATGAAATCAAACATCCGAACTCGTGTGCTCGAGCAGCTTCGACTTCTTCATCTATACCAATCAGCACAGGAGGTTGACATTTCTCGTCGAGCCCCGCCCCTATCATAGAAGGATCAAAGTTTGCAGTAAGGAAACCTCTATGCTGACATTGTTTGATAGTCTTCTCGTGCATCTCGACCAGAGCGTCTCCCATTCTAGCGTCGGCGAGGTGTTCATATACAGGAGACGCAAGAAACTCCTTCACAATAGCCAAACGCTGGCTTGGGGAAACAATCCTAGCTTCTGGAGGATACCCAGCTCGAACACGTTCAACTTCTCGAGTGGCGATACTGAGCTGTTTAACCGCCACCTCGAGTTGCTGCTCTCGTTCTTTTATCGCGACTTCATGATCAGCTTTAAGCTTCTCCACTTCTTGTTGCGCGAGATCAGCCTGGAGGTACCCTTGAAATAGATATTGTATTACCTACACGAAAAAAGACAGAGATCAAAGAACCTCAGGTTATTGATTCATTATCAGACATAAAAGGGTGATGTCGAGAAATAAAACTTACCGCAGATATTGCTCGCCCTGAGGTATGTAGGTTCTTCTGCAGAGACTTCCTCGATAACCACCTCTGGTCGCGACTAAAGACGCTGTGAATAAAACTTTTGAAGCCGGCATCCTTAGAACCCCATTGAAGAACCGAATCACTGGGGCCCAAACCGGCAGGATACTGACGTTCGGAGTCAACCCATTGTGAAATCGACCAACTAAGATCGAACTCATCATCATCCGAACTCTTGTCGCTATCATCCGCTATCGGAACGAGGGGATCATTTTTTGTCTTTATCTCTGTTTCATCTTCCACTCGTGACCTTTTCCCTCGCTTAATCTCGACACGTCGAGCTTCATGATCGCCGACGCTCTTAGTTAGTCTCTCTGAACTGGGTCCAGCCATGGCGCTAAAACCATGTGGCCATTTGCGTTGATTCTCGGCGTCTAGAGTTTCCCTCTTCTTCCCTTTGGGCACAAGTACAGCCCTCCTGAGAAGATCCTCTAAGGCAGGATCATCACCCCTCCTCTTCGATGCAGACAACCCACATGAACGCAGATGCGACTCTTGAGTAAGAACTTTCACATTAAGGCAATACTTACGCAAATTTTCCAAAAATTGAGACGACAGGGTAGGCGGTGGAGGTCTCTGTACATCGATAGGGCCTTTACGCCAAGACGATGTGATATTCAGTTTTTGCCCCTTTGGAGGTCTAAGAAACACAAAACGAGATTTCCATCCCTTCCCATGAGAACTTTTGGCGTTGGTGAGAAAACTATTTCTATTCCCCCTCGACCTAACCTGATAGAAACCCTCGCCTGACTTCGGCGACTCCTTCACCGTGAATAAACACCAAAAGTTTCCGAACGACGGCTCTTGCCTAAAAGCTTTCATGATGACGATAAATCCCAGAATCATCGACATGCCATTCGGAACGATCTGGGCAGGCACGACACCCAATTGATTGAGAATCGACGCTAGTTCCGGAGCGATCGGTACTCGAAATCCACACTCCATCGACGCCTCATGAATGGCTATGGTATTCTTCGGGGGGTCGTGCATCCGCTGCACTTTATTCGGCGTCGATACCACCCAACCCTCCGCAATCGAAAACGACGATAGCCAGTCCGACAACGGCCTTCTATAGTCCCCGGCTTGAATCTCATGGTATACCAGCCTCTTTTCCTCTTCCTCTTCATCATCGTCATCAGCCTGCCCACCACTTCCCGATATACCACCCTCGTGACCTTCTGGTCGATTTGCTTCCTCGCCAAAAACATCCCTGACCACATCCTCCACATGAACACTCTCTGGAGTCGATGCTTCGCTGCCCGACATTTTCTGAGTATCTTGGAACTAAAATCGATGAAGATCTCCTTTATTCGCGTACAGAGCTCCGACGTCACAAATGTATTTTTTACCGTAGTGTAAAAGAACAGGAGAAGCGACAAACCTTTATATAGGCGCAAAGAACTACCGTTTCAGCGAATTTGCACAATCCCCCCTGAAAAGACGCGACGCTTAATCTTCTACCCCTAAAATTCAAATTACCCGCCGGATTAAACCCTAAATCTGCGAAGGTGCGAAAATGGCAACACTATGGCGGGAAATTCTGCTCCGATACTTTAAGTCCCAGACTTCGATTTGCAATCGAACTCTCAAACTTGGGGGACTCCCCCCTCCCCCCTGATACTAGCAGAATTTAAAAATTCAAACAAACACTAATTCAAATTTCCAGAGTTCAACTTACGCTCAAACTCTAGAACTTGGGGGACTCTTGATGTACCAAGTCTTCGTCATTATAAACACTCGTCGATAAGTCGATTAATATCGAGGACCTCCCCCTCGATTTCACATCGTTTATAATCAAATAAGCATGACGTCGGCGTCGACCTCGATCTTTCGACTTATCCGACATGGTGGCCGACGTCCTCTTATGTGTGATCCATTTCTAATCGGATCGAATCTATTGCTAAGGATCCATATTCGAACCGTTATGTCCAATCGTGATTCGACCCGATGACCCATTTAGAACACTATAAATACCCCTCATAAATACGATTAAAGGTACGCACTTCTAAGCATTAAATACGCTCCTACTTCCCGACTCATCTCGAAACTTACTTAAGCATCGGAGGGTTATCGCCGGGTAACCACCGGCATTAACCTGACGTAGTTGTCTTTGTTTTCAGGTTAGGATCCCCTATACAAATCGAGGACTAGCATAGCTGACCTGCTGATCCTCATATTGGCGAGTCGCGTTCGACTAGGAAGAACCATCCTAACGAAAGCTCACTCATCACATACATGAGCTGACTGATGCAGTTGCTGTGGATGGTCCAAGTGTTACATTTGGAGACAGCAAAGAAGGCAAGATTAAAGCTAAAGGAAGATTAATCAAGGGAAACATAGAGATATCTGACGTCTCATACGTTAAAGGCCTCAAATATAATCTGCTAAGCATAAGTCAATTTTGTGACAAAGGATATTCAGTCATCTTCTCAACAGATAAGTGCTAAGTTGAACAGATTGGTACAAAGAAGGTAATTTTATCTGGAAGACGACAAGGGAATGTCTACATAGTCGACTGGGATTCTGTTGACAAGAATTCAAGTATTTGTTTGGTAGCATCTGCACCAAGTGAAGTTAGTTGGCTATGGCACAAGAGAATGAATCACTTAAACTTCAAGACCATCAACAGATTAATCAAGAATGATCTGGTAGAAGGGATTCCAAAAATAGTCATGAGCAAAGACAAGCTCTGTGACGCATGTCAGAAGGGTAAACAAATCAAGTCATCTTTCAAAAGCAAGAAGCATCAATCTTCTGAAAGAATATTGGAGCTACTACATATGGACTTATTTGGACCCATTGATCCAGTCAGCAATGGTGGAAAGAAATACTGCCTAGCTGTTGTGGATGACTATTCAAGATATACTTGGGTGATTTTCATGAAGAAGAAAAGTGAAACCAAGGAACATCTTACCAATCTGATGGAACTGATTCAAAATGAAAAGAGTACCAAGATATTGAAGATCAGATCAGATAGAGGGATAGAGTTTACAAACTCTACTGTTGAAGAGTATTGTAATATCAAAGGAATACATCATGAGTATTCAGCTGCTAGAACCCCTCAACAGAATGGTGTTGCTGAAAGGAGAAACAGAACACTAAAAGAAGCTGTCAGGACCATGATAGCTGAAGCCAAGCTGCCACAAAGATTTTGGGCAGAAGCAACAAATACAGCATGGTTTACTCAGAACAGATGCATGATCAACAAAAATCAGAACAAAACTCCATATGAAGTTTGGAACAACAGAAAACCAAACATTCATTACTTTAAGATTTTTGGTTGTAAATGTTTTGTACTGAATAATGGGAAAAATCACCTTACTGCATTTGCAGAAAAGGCTAATGAAGCTGTCTTTGTAGGATACTCAACTGTTAGTAAGGCCTATAGAGTTTTCAATAAAAGAACATTACTAATAGAAGAATCTATCCATGTAGTATTTGATGAACCAAGTCAATCTTCTGAAAAGAATCAAAGTGTTAATCAAGATCTGTCTACTGATTTACAGAAGTTAGACATTGGAAGAAATGAAGAATATGTTCCCATCATACTACCCAATCTAAACTCAGCTGAGAACTCAAGTGCTGTTCAAAATCACAGTGCTGATTGTCTAACAGACGAGTTGCAAACAGCTGACAGACCAGAGACTGTTCGACAGACTGCAAATGTTCAACAGACTACTACTGAAACTCCAATAGTAGTGTTGCAAGATCAAAACAGAGGACAACATTCAGACCTGCAACCTGATCTTAGATGGCTCAGAAATCACCCACCAGAGTTAGTGATTGGTGATCCATTAGATAGAGTGAAAACAAGAAGAGCTGCTGCACAAGATGCTATGTTTGTCACCTTTCTATCTCAAATAGAGCCTAAGCAAATTGAAGAAGCTCTAAATGATTCCTTCTGGATAGAAGCTATGCAAGAAGAGCTGAATCAATTTGAAATGAATGAAGTCTGGTACTTAGTTCCTAAACCAAGTCATCAAAGGGTAATTGGCACTAAATGGGTTTTCAGAAATAAGATGAATGAAGATGGTATTGTTACCAGAAACAAAGCAAGATTAGTGGCCAAGGGTTATTGTCAAGAAGAAGGAATTGACTTTAATGAAACTTTTGCACCAGTAGCAAGACTTGAAGCAATCAGACTGTTTCTAGCCTATGCTGCTTACAAGAACTTCACTGTCTATCAGATGGATGTGAAGTCTGCTTTTCTCAATGGAGAACTGCAAGAAGAAGTATATGTTGAACAACCTCCTGGATTTGAAGTCTATCAAGAAGAGGATAAGGTATATCGTCTGAAGAAAGCCCTCTATGGACTGAAACAGGCTCCAAGAGCATGGTATGATACCCTATCTGATTTTCTTTTAATTAAAGGATTTCGTAAAGGTAAGGTAGATAAAACCTTGTTTACAATTGAATGGGAAAATCATATATTACTTGTGCAAATATATGTGGACGATATTATTTTTGGTTCAACTAACCAACAGATGTGTGATAAGTTCTCCAAGCTGATGCAGAATAAGTTTGAAATGAGCATGATGGGTGAACTTAACTATTTTCTTGGATTGCAAGTTAGACAGTTGCCTGATGGGATATTCATCAGCCAAGCTAAATACACAAGAGATCTGTTCAAGAAATTTGGTATGGAAACTAGCTCAACTGCTACAATTCCTATGTCTACAAGTCTTCGTTTGGATAAAGATGAAGATGGCAAATCAGTGGACATAACCAAATATAGAGGCATTATTGGTTCCTTGTTGTATCTAACAGCAAGTAGACCTGATATAATGTACTCAGTTGGAGTCTGTGCAAGATTTCAATCAAACCCCAAGGAATCTCATCTCTTAGCTGCCAAGCGGATATTGAAATACATTAAAGGCACTCAAGAATTGGGATTGTGGTATCCTAGAGAATCTGGATTTGAGCTTATTGGTTATTCAGATTCAGACCTTGCTGGCTGCAAGATTGACAGAAAGAGCACAACAGGTGCCTGTCAGTTCTTAGGCAGTCGTCTGATCTCATGGATGAGTAAGAAACAAACTTCAGTTTCTATATCTACTGCTGAAGCTGAATATATAGCTGCTGGAGCTTGCTGTGCACAGATACTTTGGTTGAAGCATCAACTAGAAGACTACAACATCAAGATCAGTGGAATTCCAATCTACTGTGACAATACAAGAGCAATCTCTCTTACTCAGAACACTACAAGTCATTCAAGGACTAAACATATAGAGATCAAGCATCACTTCATTAGAGATCATGTTGAAAAAGGCAATGTAATGATAGAGTATGTTCATACTGACAATCAGATTGCTGATATCTTCACCAAACCTTTAAGTGAAGTAAGGTTTTCAACTCTAAGAGCTGAGCTAGGACTACTAAATTTGGATGCATAAGCTGAGGGGGAACTCATCAGAAGACTGGAGTTCAACAGCTTAGTTATCCACTATTCTACTCAAGAATTAAATTTCAACAGACTAGTTAACTTATGAATTCTTAAAGACAGGGGGAACGTGTAAGACTAGCGGTACTTCTGTTCTAAAGATGAAATTTGTTAATGACAGTTAGTTGAAGTTATATTATCAGAAGAATTGTTCTTAATTCTTGAAGACTGAAGATTATTTTATCTTGCTGGATTGACAAACAGCAGAGGAAGATTACTAGCTATTGGCATTCTCTAGTAATATCAGATAACAGATCACTCGTCTGTCAGATAAGTTAAACTCTACTCATCTGATACCTTATATAAGCATGGTCATAAATCGTATATATATATAGAAACGCGCTTTTATAAGTAACAGATTAGTGTCGATAGAGTTTCCCGCCCATCTGACATTAAAATAATAAAATTGAAATCCGCAATTCTCACCCACACGATTAGTAAACTGTCAGATTAGATCAACGTTTCAGATTAATCACGATAACCAAATCAAAAGGAAACCTATAAAATCCGATCTGAAACAGTACAGTCGTCTTACGCACTCAAACACTCTCAAATTCTCTAACTCTCAAGCTCTCTTGTTCGAAAGTTTATCGGTTTTGCAGAATTCTTCTCTCTAATCTCAGAAATGGACAAGATTATGGATGGAAGATACCTAAACTACAGCAAATTTCACTTTTCGGGTACTGATCTGATGCGGTCACTTCTGGAGAAAATCAAAGAGGCATCACTTGTTCCTGTTCTTGAAGCACATGAAGATAGGGTTTACTTAGAAGACGTTTATCACTTCTACACGACCAGGAAGTTCAATGATGATGAAACTGTCATGACGGTTGTTATTGGTGGTAAGAAAATTGCTATCTCTGCTGCTGTTCTTAGTGAAATTTACAAGTTAGCAAATAAGGGAGGAGATGTGACCAGCTTAGGGTCAGAAAAGGAGGATGAATTTTGGGCAATCTGTGCAAAAAGGGGAGAAAAGATGACTGGAACTCTGATGAAAACTCAATTAAAAGATGAGTATCAGAGGTTCGCAGACATCATTGCGAAGGTGCTGGATTGTAGCACAAGTTCTTTGGATGGGTTACCTAGAAAAAGGTACTACACCATGGTTTGCATATACTATGGTCTGAAGGTTAACTGGGCTGCTCACGTCTATGAGCTGCTGAGTGACAAGAGGCTTTCTCACGCCATCTTACTCAGTAATCTGTTTGCGTCCCTGCAATGTCCTATGGGTGGAGGAAAGACAACCCACAGTAGCAAGGAGTTCAAACTATATGAACCAGTGAAACAATTGGTGGCAAAGCCAAAAAGAAAGGCCACTGCAAAATCCAAAAAGACCCCTTCTAAGAAGAGCAAGAAGGAGGGTCAGACTAGTCAATCTGCTGAGCCAACAGCACAGTCTGCTGTTGTGGCTGGATCAGCACAAACTCAAGATGCAGTTCCAGAAAAGATAATTGAAGAATTTACCAAGGAGATTGAACAAATGGAGACAGGTTCTTCCCCTGAAAGAACTGAATCTGAAGAAGAAATTCCTCTTCAAAGGTTGAAAAGATTGAGAACAAGAAGTGAGGCAAGGGGACCTCCTACTGCCAACCCCCTGCCAAAAGACTTGCAAAATCAAAGGTCAAGAGAAAGGTCACTTTCTCTGAAAAGCCAGTTGCAACAGTAAGGGAAACAACAACAGAAGCAGAAAGGCCACTAACTATCGAAGAGCCTACTGTCAAGGCTGCTAAAGCTGCTGCTGCTGGAACTGAAATTGTTTCCACAGTTGGAGTGTCAACAGAAGACTCATCTGCTGCACTATCTGCTGAAATTGAAGAAGCACAGCAGACTAGTACAGCACTTGAAGGAAATGCACTCTTGCTGCATCCTACTCCAGTTGCTGCAACCCCTCTTCAAGCAGTTGAAAGTCCTGAATCAAGGAGGAAGAGGATTGGTAAAATTGCAACTTACTTAACTGCTGCTGAAAAGAAAAGACAGGATGCTGCTGAAAAGCAAAGGATAGCTGCAGAAAAGGCAGAAGAAGATAGGCTGAAAAGCCTAGAGTTAAAAAGGCTGGAAGAAGAGGCCAGCAAAATGACTCAAGAGCAGAGGGATGCTGTTGAGCAAGCAGAGTTGGCTGCTGCTATTGAAGCAAGCACCAAGGATGCTCATGGACCAAAGCATACTGGTGGAATAGTTATTGGTGAACGAAGAGATCCTAACAAACCAATACCAGCTATGCCTGCACCAAAGATAAAGCCTAAAAGAAGAGAAGAGATCAGATTGTCAGGGATGACCCTGCTATCTTTGATGAATTTCTCAAGAGGCTAGATGCTGAAAATGAAAGAATCAACCATCTGACGTTGTTTAATGCTGAAAAGATCAGATACAACAGATGGAGAGAATTCAGACTGACAAAGAGCCCTGCTGAAATGGCCAAGTGGAAAGCCTTCAATGCTGAAGAAGCCTGGGTATTAAAGTGGCTTGAGACTGGATCCCTAATTCAAGCACTTGATTCAGAATTCTTTCTGGACAGGTTAAGATTGAGAATAAGTCACATAGTAAAGGCTGAAGCAAAGAAATTGTTTGAGTCTGTCCCTGAGGATTATGATGATTCAGAAGACCTCAAGGAAAGATCAATCAAGTTGGCTGTTGCTCAAGCAATGGAGCTCTGGGCAAAGAAGTCTAGGAAGCTGATGGGACAACCAAGCTCATTGGTCCCTCTTCCTAACATCAAGCACATCGTATATGGTCAAAATATCAAACCATTTGAACAGCTACCTGAGGAACCATACTCACCTTTTATTCCTCTTGACAATTTTACATGGATTTCTCACAGGTCTGCTGTAGATAATGAAGGTTTGATGAAAACAGTTGAGACTGTTAAGAAGATCAAGTCACCTGCTGACAAAGAAAAGGAAGATTTGGTGGGTATATCTGACCCAGCTGATCAAAACAAAGAAAAGGGTGACAAGTCTGACACAGCTGATGAATCAAAGGGAGAAGAAACCATTCCAGCTGATCAGATTAGTGAAAGGAAGGCTGCTGCTGAGCTAGATGATCAGACTAAGGAGAAGGAAAGCACTCCTGGTCAGGCTGATGAAACCAGAAAAGAAGAGATTGCTTCTGGATCAGCAGATCAGACCACAAAAGAGTCCACTCAAGCAGAAGAACAATCCACTGAAAAGGAAGTTCTTGCCTTACCTCCAACTCAAACTGAAGTTGCTTCTACTTCTCAGAGCTTACAGCAAACATCTCTGTTGGATTCTATTCAACAAATGATGGACAAATCATTGAAGGAAATGAAGCAGGAGTTAAAAGCAGATGTGTTGGCTGCTGTACGTCAACCAAATCAGACAGTTGCTGCTATTCAGACCAATCTGATAGAAGATACTGCTCAAAATGTTAAGTCCATTTGTCAAGATATGTACATACTTAGAAGAAGAACTCAAAGCACTGCTGATGGTTGGAAACATATTGAAGAAACAGTTGAAACGGCCCTCCAAGCAGAAGATGAAGTCATGGAGAATATGATGAAAGACTTCACTGCTTCATCAAATTGGATTTTAGGAACTCAAATTCAATTAGGTGATCAAGGAGAGGATTTGCTCAAAGAAGTAAAGGATTTTAAGGCCAATCAACTCAAACAACAAGCTCAAATAAATGCCATGGAAGAAAACATCAAACTTCTCTGTGACGCACTTCAGATTACACCTGCCTTGCCACAATATCCAATCAACCATGCTGATGATGACAAAAAGGGGGAAGAAAGGGTATTTTGACAGAAAAGAGTTGGAACCTCTTTTATAAGGGAAGAAGAAAATCAGGATGGTGCTGAAGAAACTGAAGTGTTGGAAGAATCTGCCGGTGAAACTGATAAAAATATGGAAGGAACAAGCAGACCAACAGAAGAGAAGATCACAGAAGAAGAAGAAGCTGACAATGCTGAAGCTGAAGCAAAAGCTAAGTCTGATAAAGAGATAGTCTGATAAAGAGATAGCTGCTGCCAAAGACTCAGCTGAAGAACAGCTTGATCCTGATGTCAAGTATAAGAAGATAGAGCTGTTGAGGAAAAGATTCTTTGAAGAATTGGAAGCTGAAACTTCCAAACTATCTGATGAAGAATCTGATAAAGAAGACAAGGAAGCAGAAGAAGAAAAGAAGGAAGAAAACTAGTTTAGGCTATTTTTTTTATATGTTAAGAATCCTTGTAATCTTTTAAAAGTATTTTGTACTTCTCATCTTTCAACACTTGTAATATGTAATCAGTTCATATATATATATATAAAATTGCAAGTTTGAATCCAACACACTATTTCTATCTCAGAAATTTTTGAGGATCAGAACTTTAGTTTAGGTACAAGTACTTAGCTGAAGTTTTGTCATCATCAAAAAGGGGGAAATTGTTGGATGAAGATGAAGAGAAAAGAAGTTAATTATTAAGGGAAGGTTTTGATGATTTCCAAAACATCATAATCAGCTAAGTATGGAAAGCTTAGTTCCCTTAGAAGAATTTTGAACAAGTAAAAGAAGACATCAGAAGAGTTCAAAGTTCAAAGCCCAGAAGACTAGTGATCTCTTGTTGAAACAGCAAACAGAAGGGTAGACCATCAGCCGACTCAAATCAGATTAGTTCAGTATTTGATCAGCAGAGTGTCTATCAGACGGGTTGTTTCGATCAGCAGAGTAGAAGGGATCATGAGACTAGTTCAACGGTAATAAATGCACCTGGTGTAATAAATGCTGAAAGAGAAGGGTAGTAATGGCAAATGATTGGAATTAACTCTCGGATCAGCAGAGTGCATTTAATGCAGCTACAGAAAAGTACAGCAGAAAAAGTACTGTAGCAGGTAGCCGTTCTGATTTCGGGCTAAGTCTATGGATTTGATGATGTGATTTGCTTCTGTTGGTCCCAAGTGGTCAGAAGAGGTTTAGAGAGGGGGGGTGAATAAACCTCTTTAAAAATTTCTTCTAATTTAACTTTAAAACTTTTACTTTAAACTGAACAGACTAAGCTGATCAGATTAGTTAGTTACAATTCTGCTCGCGAACAAATCTTTGAACAGCTTTGTTGACCACTCGTCTGATAGATACTTAGCTGATTTTGTTAAAATCAGTTTTAATACTTAGAGTACTTGCAGCGGATTTTCAAAGTGTTTTTCACAAGTAGTCTTAGCAGTTTGAAAAATGCTTCCCCAGATTTGTAAAATCTCTTTTTAGATCCTTTTTCAAACAGTTAACTTAATGTGTTTTATGCAACTGAAAATATGCAAGTAAAATGCAGATAAAAACACAACCAATTTTTATAGTGGTAATATGGATTTGAATATCCTTTAGTCCACTCTTCCAAGTCACAAAGATCTTGGGTTATACTAAAAACACACAGTAATCAGTATACTCTGCTTACGCCTTACAACAAATGAACAGGCCGTAAGTTCGCAGTAAGAAATCACAAAGAAATCCTACTTCTCTGAAGTAATATCACTCACTAAGATGGATATCTACTTCTCACAACACTCTTGTTTACAAAATCACTCAGAAGATGTATTTTTCTTGATTCTTCAACTCTGCTTTCGTCAACAAATGACTCAGCTGATGAGTGAGCTGTTCTTGAGACTTAAAGAATTTTGCTTCGAAAATTTCTCAGAAATTGTGTTGCTTGTTTCTTCTTCGTCTCTTTCAGCTATTTATACTTGAGGATTGAAAAGTGTCCGTTGAAGAGAAACAGGATTCAAATTCCTCGAGTACTGGTCCTTAAAATCCGCGAACGGCTCTTTTGCAGTCTGTCCGTACTGTGAACAGTACTATTCTGCAGGCAGCATTAAATGCACCCAGCTGATGCGAAGCAAGTCTTCAATCATTTGTCTTAAATAACCTCGTACTTCAGCATTTATTACTCCAAGGGGCATTTATTACCGTTGGGAACACTTCATGATCTTCTTTACTTGGCTGACGAAAGTGCAGGTCTGATGGCGAACTCGGCTGATCTCAAACATGAACAAATCTGATTTGAGTCGGCTGATCTTCATCAGTCTGATAACTTTACTTCAGCAGATCAGAAGTCTTGGATCTTGAAACTTTGACTCTTCTGATGTCTTCTTGTACTTAGTCAAAATTCCTTGATAAGATTGTCAGCTAAGTTACTCCATACTTAGCCACATATGAAGTTTTGGAATGCATCAAAACCTCCCTTATCAAATTTCCTTTAGTGCCTTCATCTTCATCCTTATCCAACAATTTCCCCCTTTTTGATGATGACAAAACTTCAGCTAAGTACCTGTTGAATACCTAAACTAAAGAATGTAATCCTCAAAAATTTTCTGAGATAGAAAATAATATGTTGGAATGAACTTGTCTTTATATTGATATTTGAAAAAAATATTACAATGCAAGTTCATCAGATGAGATTTCTGAAGAAATAGATAAAGTAAACTGATTACAATGAATTTATAATTTCTAACTATCAGCTTCTTCATCTGATCCTTCAAGCACTTCTTCATATTCATAAGATGACTCTTCGTCATCTTCTTCATCATCAGCTTCCTCTTCCAAAATTGCTTTGGCAGCTTCCATCTTCTCTTTGAGTTACTGTTCTTTGATAAGCTCCATTGCTTTCTTGGCAGATTCAGTGTCCTTGTACTTGGTAGTCTCTTTTTCAGTCTTTTCTTCTTCTTCTACCTTTCCAAGCTTTTCAGTCTTTTCAGCTGTGTCTTCAGTTTCCTTGGCTTCAATAGTTGCAGCAGCAGTTTCCTTAGCTGGTTCTTCAATTTTATCTTCCCCCTTTTTGTCATCATCAACCTTGATGACATTAGAAGGTGCAACAGCAGGGTTGAGAGCAACTGGTGGAATCTTCACTCCAGCACACAAAGCCTTTAGATTCTGATTGACAACATCATGACTTGCTGTGAGATGATGAATATCAGTGCTGATGACGTCAGTCTTATCATTGAAGTAGTCAATGTTAAGGTTGATAGTTGCAATCTCATTCTGAACTTCCTGTGAAGCCTTTGCCACCTCTTGCAACATCCCTAGATTGATTTCCTTCTCTTCTTTACTGACTTGAATTAAGGTTGCAGTTAGATCAGCAATCTTGTGCTCAGCCGTTTTTAATGCAGTGTGAAGGTGGTTGACATCACCCTTCACATCTTCAACATTCTTGTTCAATTCTCTCAAGCTGTGCACTAACTGCAATGAATTATCTTGAGGGATAGGAATACTGTTAATTTCTTTCTTGATGATCTCTGCTGTTGATCATTGAACAGTTTCCAGCTGAAGTTTATTGGATTCTACTAATTCTGTCTTAAGTTCATCCTTCAGCTCCTTCTTGACTTTCATTAGCTGTTGATTTTGCTTCTTTTCCAGTTCCTTCAGTGAGTTTTCCATAAGCATCTGGAGGGCTTCCATCAGTGATGAATGTTGATCAGCTGATGAAGCAGAAGCATCAGCATCAGCTTTCTTTTCTTCAGTCGCCTGTTGAACAGGGACTTCTTCCAAATCAGTCATCTGATGATCTTCAGAAGTCTTAGCTTCCCATTCAATAGCTAAGGACTTGTCAGCTTCATTCTTTTCATCAGTGACATCATCGTAAAACAGGTTAGTTATGGTGCCATCATCATTGAAGCAGGTTGTTTGTCTGATTTGCCTCACAATGATCCAAGGGTTAACAGGAGCATTGTTGCCCTTTGGCACTTCACTAAACACTTTTACTTCCTTGCCAAAAATTATTTGCTGAATGCTTGGCAGCAGTGGCAAGTCACTTGAACAACCTTGCTGATATTTTGACCTTTTTGCCCATCTCTTCAGGGAGGTCATAACAGCAAATTTAATTGCCCTTTCTTCAGCATCTACAGACTTTCTCTTCTTATCAGGCAAGGTGCTTTTGATCTTCTTGGCCTCCTTCAATGCAAAGCCTTTTGCATAACTATGCATGACATCTCTTACATAGCTGGGATCAAGGGCCTTTTGAATGGAGTTTGTTTTCAGCCAGGTCAGAACCCATCGTTCTTCATCAGCCAACTCCTTCATATTTTGAAGTTCTGTTATTGACTTGTTCAGCCTGTTGTCTCTCCAACTTATATATCTTGGTTTCTCCTGGTTGAACAGAGTCTTCAACATGAGCTTTTGATCATAGTATGCCAAGGACTTCTCAAACTTCTTGAACAGCTCCTTATCAGCATACACTATCTCAAAGGCTCTTCTAACTTCAAATTTGTCCTTTGACTTGAGTTTGGGGGCAGGCAGTGATATCTTTTTCTTTTCTTCTCCATCTTTGCCTTCTCCAATCTTGATGCCACCTCCATGGACAGGTCCATAGGCATCAACTTTGCTCATTTCCAACACCATTTCCAGTTCAGCATCCTCAGCAGCTTTCCTTTCTGCCTCAGACATGCGCCTTCTGGCTTCATCCTTAGCCGCTTGAGCTTTGCTTAGCTCAAGTGCCTTCTTTTCCTCAGCTTCATCTTGCTTCCTTTGTTCAGCTTCCTCCCTTGCTTTCTTGTCAGCTTTGGAGACTTTCTTTCTCCTTAGCACTATCTTTCTTTTACCTTTATCAGCAGGGGCTGGTCCAGCAGATGATATAGGATTTGCAGCAATAGGATGTATGATTTGGACATCTGGATCTTTTTGAGGTTGAGCAACCTCAGCTGTTTGTGTAACTTGATTTGACTGTTGCTCATCAGCTTTGTTGGCAGCAGCAGTCTCATCTGTTGCAACTGGCCTTTCAGCAGCTTCAGGGCTTTCTCTAACCACATTTTCCAGTTCAGTAGGTTCTTCAATAAAAGTCATCTGCTTTCTAGCAGACTTCTTTGACAGACCCTGAATAGGCCTTGATGCAGCTGAATCCCTTAATTGGCTCCTTGTCCTGTAGGAGACATTTTCAGCAGGTCTTTCAGCAGATGGAGTTCTTGATGGTGATGCAATCAGCAGTGACTTGATCAATGATCTTTGTGACCTGATCAGCAGCAGTCACTGACTCCATTTTCTTTGAGGTCTTTTCCTTAGGCTTATCAGCAGCCTTCTTCTTTCTTGTTTCAACAGCCATGTCAGCTGTTTTAACTAACCTCCGTTGCCTCTTGGCAGGAACCTCCTTTGGTCCCTTTTCCTCATCTTCTTCAGGCTCATCAGCCTTCCTCTTTTGAACAGGCAAGTACTTGGACATTGCCTTGGATTTATGAATCTCCTTTCCATTCACCATAAGACATCCTAGCTTGAACAGTAGGTAGCTGAGTGTGATCCTGTGGTTGGTGTGAGGACCTTTTCCTTTCTTGACATCAAGGAAATCAGCCAAGATGTACCAAATGATTATGGACCAGTTGACTTCTATCCCATAGTAGATAACAGTCATAATGCTGAACCTCTTCATGGTAACAGCATCCAGTGAGAATGTGCAGTTTTCAATCAGCTTAGACACCATATCAGCCATCCGCTGATATTCATCCTTCAACTGTCTCTTCCTTATGTTGCCAGTCAACATTTCTCCTTCTTTGGCGCAGATCGCCCAAAATTCTTGGTGTTTGGCTTCAGTTAACACTGTGACATCGTGTCGTCCTCTGTTTGGAAGACCAAACGTCTCGTGAAGAACAGCTGGGGTAATAATGATAGATTTTCCTCCCACTGTAGCCTTTATCTCCAGTGAGTTGTAGTCAGCTTTCGCTGTATTGTAGTATTCCATCACTTGATCAGTCCAGATCACTCCCTCGTTGTATTCCATGAAGTTTACCAAGTTTGCAGATTTGAACTTCTCCAGAAGTTCCTTCATCAGATTTGTGCCAGATTGGTAATAGAAATCATACACAAGGTACATACCTTCAGCAGCCATTGTTGATCTGTAGAGATTAGAGAGAAAACGAAGAGATTTTTGCAGAAAACTTGCTCAAATTTCTCACAAGTACTTTTGAAAGTTTAGGGTTCGTAAAGAACGACTCGACTGATTAGATGGGGATTTATAGAGTTGGGGGTATGTCGGTTTCTGTGATATCCGCCAACCGTTAGATTCGTTTCTTGTCAGTGCTGATCGTGCGGCGTCAGTTACGACCTTTCAAATTCAAAAGATATTTAATGAGGAGCGGGAATATGTACCGCCCGTCAGTTACTTATAAAAGCGTATTTTTGAATAAAACGTTTTAGATAGTTTCGCTTTTATATCAGTAATCAGATGAGTAAAATAAGCACTTATCTGATTGACTACTGTCCTGATGACATCGTTGTTATCAGAGAATGTCAATAGCTGATAACCTTCCTCAGCTGTTTGTCAATCCAGCCAGATAATATAACTTCATTCTTCGATAGTTGAGTCTTCTGTTGAAAACATAACTTCAACTAACTGACATTAACAAATTTCATCTTTAATTCAGAAGTACCGCTAGTCTTACACGTTCCCCCTGAGTTTAAGAATTTATAAGTTAACTAGTCTGTTGAAAGTTAATCCTTGAATAGAACAACGGATAACTAAGCTGTTGAACTTCAGTCTTCTGACAGGTTCCCCCTCAGCTTATGCATCCAAATTGAGGAGTCCTAACTCAGCTCTTAAAGTTGAAAACCTTGCTTCACTTAAAGGTTTAGTGAAGATATCAGCAATCTGATTGTCAGTATGAACATACTCAATCATAACATTGCCTTTTTCCACATGATCTCTAATGAAGTGATGCTTGATCTCTATATGTTTAGTCCTTGAATGACTTGTAGTCTTCTGAGTAAGAGAGATTGCACTTGTATTGTCACAGTAGATTGGAATTCCACTGATTTTGATGTTGTAATCTTCTAGTTGATGCTTCAACCAAAGTATCTGTGCACAGCAAGCTCCAGCAGCTATATATTCAGCTTCAGCAGTAGATATAGAAACTGAAGTCTGTTTCTTACTCATCCATGAGATCAGACGACTACCTAAGAACTGACAAGCACCTGTTGTGCTTTTTCTGTCAATCTTGCAGCCAGCAAGGTCTGAATCTGAATAACCAATAAGCTCAAATCCAGATTCTCTAGGATACCACAATCCCAATTCTTGAGTGCCTTTAATGTATTTCAATATCCTCTTGGCAGTTAAGAGATGAGATTCTTTGGGGTTTGATTGAAATCTTGCACAGACTCCAACTGAGTACATTATATCAGGTCTACTTGCTGTTAGATACAACAATGAACCAATAATGCCTCTATATTTGGTTATGTCCACTGATTTACCATATCCAAACGAAGACTTGTAGACATAGGAATTGTAGCAGTTGAGCTAGTTTCCATACCAAACTTCTTGAACAGATCTCTTGTGTATTTTACTTGGTTGATGAAAATACCATCAGGCAACTGTCTAACTTGCAAACCAAGAAAATAATTAAGTTCACCCATCATGCTCATTTCTAACTTATTCTGCATCAGCTTGGAGAACTTATCACACATCTGTTGGTTAGTTGAACCAAAAATGATATCGTCCACATATATTTGCACAAGTAATATATGATTTTCCCATTCAATTGTAAACAAGGTTTTATCTACCTTACCTTTATGAAATCCTTTAATTAAAAGAAAATCAGATAGGGTATCATACCATGCTCTTGGAGCCTGTTTCAGTCCATAAAGGGCTTTCTTCAGACGATATACCTTGTCCTCTTCTTGATAGACTTCAAATCCAGGAGGTTGTTCAACATATACCTCTTCTTGCAGTTCTCCATTAGAAAAGCAGACTTCACATCCATCTGATAGACAGTGAAGTTCTTGTAAGCAGCATAGGCTAGAAACAGTCTGATTGCTTCAAGTCTTGCTACTGGTGCAAAAGTTTCATCAAAGTCAATTCCTTCTTCTTGACAATAACCCTTGGCCACTAATCTTGCTTTATTTCTGGTAACAATACCATCTTCATTCATCTTATTTCTGAAAACCCACTTAGTGCCAATTACTCTTTGATGACTTGGTCTAGGAACTAAGTACCAGACTTCATTCCTTTCAAATTGATTCAACTCTTCTTGCATAGCTTCTATCCAGAAGGAATCATTTAGAGCTTCTTCAATTTGCTTAGGCTCTATTTGAGATAGAAAGTTGACAAACATAGCATCTTGTGCAGCAGCTCTTCTTGTTTTCACTCTATCTAATGGATCACCAATCACTAACTCTGGTGGGTGATTTCTGAGCCATCTAAGATCAGGTTGCAGGTCTGAATGTTGTCCTTTGTTTTGATCTTGCAACACTACTGTTGGAGTTTCAGTAGTAGTCTGTTGAACATTAGTTGTCTGTTGAACAGTCTCGGGTCTGTCAGCTGTTTGCAACTCGTCTGTTAGACAATCAGCACTGTGATTTTGAACAGCACTTGAGTTATCAGCTGAGTTTAGATTGAGTAGTATGATGGGAACATATTCTTCATTCCTTCCAACATTCAACTTCTGTGAATCAGTAGACAGATCTTGATTAACACTTTGATTCCTTTCAGAATATTGACTTGGTTCATCAAAAACTACATGAATGGATTCTTCTATTAGTAATGTTCTTTTGTTAAAAACTCTATAAGCCTTACCAACAGTAGAGTATCCTACAAAAACAGCTTCATCAGCCTTTTCTGCAAATGCAGTAAGGTGATTTTTCCCATTATTCAATACAAAACATTTACAACCAAAAATCTTAAAGTAATGAATGTTTGGTTTCCTGTTGTTCCAAACTTCATATGGAGTCTTGTTCTGATTTTTGTTGATCATACATCTGTTTTGGGTAAAGCATGCTGTATTTGTTGCTTCTGCCCAAAATCTTTGTGGCAGCTTGGCTTCAGCTATCATGGTCCTGACAGCTTCTTTTAGTGTTCTGTTTCTCCTTTCAGCAACACCATTCTGTTGAGGGGTTCTAGCATCTGAATACTCATGATGTATTCCTTTGATATTGCAATACTCTTCAACAGTAGAGTTTGTAAACTCTGTCCCTCTATCTGATCTGATCTTCAATATCTTGGTACTCTTTTCATTTTGGATCAGTTCCATCAGATTGGTAAGATGTTCCTTGGTTTCACTTTTCTTCTTCATGAAAATCACCCAAGTATATCTTGAATAGTCATCCACAACAGCTAGGCAATATTTCTTTCCACCATTGCTGATTGGATCAATGGGTCCAAATAAGTCCATATGTAGTAGCTCCAATATTCTTTCAGAAGATTGATGCTTCTTGCTTTTGAAAGATGACTTGATTTGTTTACCCTTCTGACATGCGTCACAGAGCTTGTCTTTGCTCATGACTGCTTTTGGAATCCCTTCTACCAGATCATTCTTGATTAATCTGTTGATGGTCTTGAAGTTTAAGTGATTCATTCTCTTGTGCCATAGCCAACTAACTTCACTTGGTGCAGATGCTACCAAACAAATACTTGAATTCTTGTCAACAGAATCCCAGTCGACTATGTAGACATTCCCTTGTCGTCTTCCAGATAAAATTACCTTCTTTGTACCAATCTGTTCAACGTAGCACTCATCTGTTGAGAAGATGACTGAATATCCTTTGTCACAAAATTGACTTATGCTCAGCAGATTATATTTTAGGCCTTTAACATATGAGACGTCAGATATCTCTATGTTTCCTCTGATCAATCTTCCTTTAGCTTTAATCTTGCCTTCTTTGCTGTCTCCAAATGTAACACTTGGACCATCCACAACAACTGCATCAGTCAACTCATGTATGTTTCCACACATGTGTCTTGAACATCCACTGTCCAAGTACCAAATCTTCTCTACTTTACTCCTACTCCTAATCCTAACCTACAAAACAAAATTAAAATTGTTTTAGGTACCCTTATTGAGAGGGTCCTGAAGGATTAATTCCACCTTTGACAACCCAAGATGTTGATGTCTTAGGCTTCTTAGGCTTCTGAGTTTTGACAGGAGCATGAACAGCTTCATTTTTATCATAAGTATCAGATAAGTCATGTTGATGATCAGTATGATAAGAATAATGTTCATAAGCAGGGTAAGGTGCATGATATGCAGGATATGCATGCATTGGATGAGCAGGGTAAGGTGCATAGTAACTTGGAAATTGAGGTGCATGATACATAGGATGATATGCAGCAGGTTGCACATAATATGACTCATTTCCATACCAAGCATTTTGATTTTTCTTGTTTTTATGCTTCTTTGGTTTACTAGATGCTTGCTCTTTAACAGACGACTTAGCTTTATCACTAGTCTGATTAGTTTTAGCCTTATCAGATGATTTCCTGGGACTCTTCTGTTTAGGATTACTAGTCTGTCTTCCTACACTAGGCTCTTTGCTCTTTTTAGCCTTAGGAGATTTCTTCTCCTTTAACACATTCTCAGGTGAAGTAGGTCTAGCTGTCTGAACATAAAGAATGACCTTACTGTTGTCAGCTGATACAAATTTTTCAGTATTATTCAGTTCAAGCTTATCCTGTTCTAAAGGTATCTTCTGTTTAATAGATGTATGCGTGGATGCAACAGATGATTTTTCATGAGACTCAATAACTTTTTCAAGTTCCATGATTTTTCCTTTATAAACTTCACATTCAGCTTTCAGAGACTCATGTTCTTGCTCAAGCTGTTTATATTCAGCTGATTCCTTTGGCTTTTCAGCTAAAAGTTTCAGTGAATTATTTTGCTCTTTTAGCAATATCATCTCTTCCTTAAGCTTTTTGTATGCTTCAGCAATACCAGTATTGTTCAGCATCATTTGTTCAAATGAATTAAATAATTCATCATTAAGAGGAGTTACCTCATCCTCAGAGTCATCAGATTCCTTTGCCATCAGGCACAGGAGAGCAGGTTTTTCTTCATCAGACGATTCTTCATCAGACGTGTCTGAATCTGAATCAGATGAGTAGACAGCAGCCAGCTTTTCTGCTTCAGCCATCATAGCCTTGCCTCTCTGATGCTTTCTTTCTTTTCTCATTTTCTTCTCCTCTTCAGTGTATTTTTCTGCTTTTGGATATGGGCAGTCTTTGATGAAGTGTCCCAATTTCCTGCAGTTGTAACACATTAGTTTTGCTTTATAATCATCTTTATCCTGAGAAGAAAAGTTAGGTTTAGAAGTAGAAGCATTGTTGTATTTGTTCTTCATTTTTCTTTGTAGAATTTCTTGAAATTGTTCATCAACAGTGCAACATCTCCAGCAGTGTACTCCTTTTTGTTGAGTAGAGTGGCTTCATCAGATGAGTCCACATCTTTACTTTTCTGTGCTGGTCTTCTGGTGTTTTCAGCAGCAACTAGTGCAGCTGTGGGTCCTGAAGTTGAGGTTTCTTCAATTCCCATCCTAGGCAGTTTATACTCGAATGCCTTGAGTACAGAGAACAGCTCAGTAAGAGAGATTTTTCCCAAATCCCTTGATTCTTCCATTGCTGTCACTTTCATGTTGAACTTTGGGGGTAGAGCCTTTAGTACTCTGACAGTAATCTCTTTGTCAGTGAAGGTCTTTCCCAACTTTAAAACCTCATTCAGAGTTCTGGTGAATCTGGTATCCATCTGATCAATGGTTTCTCCAGACTTCATCTTGAAGTTGTCAAGTTTCTCCAAAGCAACAGTTAGCTGATGCTCTTTTATTGCATCATTGCCTTCGCTCATGTCTCTGACTTTGTCCCACATCTCCTTTGCAGTTTTGCAATGCTTGACTTTGTCAAACCGATCATTATCCAGGGCTTTAGTCATAATGAATCTCCCAACTTTGTCTAGATTGTAAAGCTTTATTTCTTCAGGAGTCATCTCATGAAGGTCTTTTTCCACAACCGTGTCAACCTCATTGATTTTTATGGTCTTTGTGAATCTGAATGGACCTTTAATGATACATGTGTACATGTTATCATTATAAGCAGCTAGGAAAATCTCCATTCTGATTTTCCAGTCCTCAAAGGACATACCAGCAATGTGGGGAACATGGCTGATACAATCCATTTTTCAAACAGTTTTGATTTTTTCAAAAAAAATGTTCTTTTGAAAAGTTTTGAAAACCTTTGAAAAACACTTGGATCAAGCTCGTTGATCAGGCAGCTGATTCTAATGAACCACCTGCTCTGATACCACTTGTTGGTCCCAAGTGGTCAGAAGAGGTTTAGAGGGGGGGGGAGGGGTGAATAAACCTCTTTAAAAATTTCTTCTAATTTAACTTTAAAACTTTTACTTTAAACTGAACAGACTAAGCTGATCAGATTAGTTAGTTACAATTCTGCTCGCGAACAAATCTTTGAACAGCTTTGTTGACCACTCGTCTGATAGATACTTAGCTGATTTTGTTAAAATCAGTTTTAATACTTAGAGTACTTGCAGCGGATTTTCAAAGTGTTTTTCACAAGTAGTCTTAGCAGTTTGAAAAATGCTTCCCCAGATTTGTAAAATCTCTTTTTAGATTCTTTTTCAAACAGTTAACTTAATGTGTTTTATGCAACTGAAAATATGCAAGTAAAATGCAGATAAAAACACAACCAATTTTTATAGTGGTTATATGGATTTGAATATCCTTTAGTCCACTCTTCCAAGTCACAAAGATCTTGGGTTATACTAAAAGCACACAGTAATCAGTATACTCTGCTTACGCCTTACAACAAATGAACAGGCCGTAAGTTCGCAGTAAGAAATCACAAAGAAATCCTACTTCTCTGAAGTAATATCACTCACTAAGATGGATATCTACTTCTCACAACACTCTTGTTTACAAAATCACTCAGAAGATGTATTTTTCTTGATTCTTCAACTCTGCTTTCGTCAACAAATGACTCAGCTGATGAGTAAGCTGTTCTTGAGACTTAAAGAATTTTGCTTCGAAAATTTCTCAGAAATTATGTTGCTTGTTTCTTCTTCGTCTCTTTCAGCTATTTATACTTGAAGATTGAAAAGTGTCCGTTGAAGAGAGACAGGATTCAAATTCCTCGAGTACTGGTCCTTAAAATCCGCGAACGGCTCTTTTGCAGTCTGTTCGTACTGTGAACAGTACTATTCTGCAGGCAGCATTAAATGCACCCAGCTGATGCGAAGCAAGTCTTCAATCATTTGTCTTAAATAACCTCGTACTTCAGCATTTATTACTTCAAGGGGCATTTATTACCGTTGGGAACACTTCATGATCTTCTTTACTTGTCTGACGAAAGTGCAGGTCTGATGACGAACTCGGCTGATCTCAAACATGAACAAATCTGATTTGAGTCGGCTGATCTTCATCAGTCTGATAACTTTACTTCAGCAGATCAGAAGTCTTGGATCTTGAAACTTTCACTCTTCTGATATTTTCTTGTACTTAGTCAAAATTCCTTGATAAGATTGTCAGCTAAGTTACTCCATACTTAGCCACATATGAAGTTTTGGAATGCATCAAAACCTCCCTTATCAAATTTCCTTTAGTGCCTTCATCTTCATCCTTATCCAACAGCTTCAACGGTCATAAATTCAAATCCAAGTATAAATAGAGCTGAATTTCAAACGAGCGAGACACACAACAACAATCAGAGATTTTGCATTCGAAGCAGAAATTTATCTAAGTCTCAAAAGCTCGAACAGCTCACTCGTCTGGTGGAAGTCATCTGTTGACAGAAACCCAGTTGAAGAAAACAGAAAAACATTATCTGAGTGATTTTGTAATAGCTGAGTGTTGTGCGAAGTTAGAATCCATCTTTGTGAGTGATTCTACTTTAGAGGATAGGATTTCTGAGTGACTTCCTATTGTGAGCTTATAGCCTTTACATTTGTTGTTTAGGTGTAAGTGGAGAAATATTGTAATCTGTGTGATTATAGTATAACCCAGAATCTAAGTGATCTGGAAGAGTGGACTAAAGGATTTTTATCCATATAACCACTATAAAAATTCTTTGTGTTACCTTGCATTTAAGTTTTCTTGCATACTTTAAAGATTGCATATTTACACACTTTGAATTCCAAAAAGATTTTATAAGGAGTTTCAAAACTGGGGATAAAATCTTTTAAGAACTCAGTTTACTTGTGAAAAACACTTTCAAACAATCCGCTGCAAGTATACTCTTTGGAAAACTGTTTTGCTGAAAAACAGCTAAGTATTTGTAAGAAGAGTGGTCAGTCTGCTGTTCAAGATTCGTTCACGATCAGCTCAGTCTGCTTACTGTTCTTCATCAGCTTAGTCTGCTGACAGAAGACTGAAAAGTTTTTAAGTTCAAAAATTTTCAGAGGTCTATTCACCCCCCCCCCCTCTAGACCTCATCTGACCACTTGGGACCAACACTATACTATAGATTTGTTGGTCTTATTTAGTACGGGTCCATAAGTCCATTAATAACTATTAAAAAATAAAACTAAATTACGTAAGGAATTAAATAAGGATGATATTTATTATTTATACGAAATTACAAATAACTGAAGTTTAGGGGGGGTCATCCCCCCTTCTCCGTCCCCAATTTCTATGTAGTTCCGCCATTAATCAACAATCTTATATATGTGATATGTATCAAATAATGCATTTTAATGAAAATAAGTAAGTAGAAAGTTGTAAAATTATTTTGTTGATGATATGTGAAATAATATATCGCATAAAATAAGTTGTTTTAGTAAGACTAAATTCAAATTTTGCTTCAGTTGTTAGGCCATCTCCAATCGAGCTGGCAACCGGGCATGAGGGGGGTTGCCGGCTCAGTTCGGTTGGAGATGGATGATGGCAATTGGGCGGGCAAGGGGGCAGGGGGTTCGGGGCAGGCAACCCGGTAAGCCGGCAGGCAAACGCCCCTGCTGGCCCCTGTTGGGTGCTGGCAGGGGCTGCCGGGGCTCGGGAGCTATTTATTTATTTATTTATTTTAAATTTCATGAATTAAATAAATGAGATTTGTTGAATAATTTCATATATAATTGGACGAATATTAATCTAAATAAATGAGATTTATTGAATTAGTGGATGTTGATTGTCCTTCGGTTGGAGATGAGTTTTTTAAGTGGGTTAAAAAGGCATGAGGGCTAGGCAAGAGGACAAGATAATTAGGCAATTGAGCGAATAAATTGACAATTAAGCAATTGGGCAAGGCTTTCGATTGGAGATGACCTTAGGGTGAGCCAAATATAAAGACAAGATTGATCCAAACGGAAACTCCTTGGGAAAATCTAACCATATTTGTGATTTTTCTTCTTCTGATTAGAATTTGTGAAAAAATTCTAAACTTTTATACAATATTTTGGCAATTCAAATCCATAAAACTATACAACCAAATTTGTTTGATTTATGCTGTGATCACGTGGTAAGAATTATGAATTCCTAATAATTAAAAGTAACAACAAATTCAAATAAAAGAGCAATTGATAATAATTATGTCGGGAAAACATAACTTAACATTAAACAAGATAATGAAACTAGAATGCCTTTTGATGTTTGTCTTTCCTACATCAATTAGTATCTTATCCAGATTATAACAAAAAAAAAATCATTTATTATTGATCTCAAAATTTGATGTCACACATGTAAATCAACAAATATATAGAGTAGGAACTTGATTTTACATACATATTAAATTATCGTGGTATTTCAAGTGTGACCTCCAAAAGAAGAACAAGATGACTCATATGCGTGAATTTCAGATTGACTTTTATTTTCGTGGTATCTTTCGTTCAGTTAAAAATTAGAAAAAAAATTGAAAACTTCTCGAAACTTAGCAGAAAATTTGGGAGAACATTTAAGAAAAATTTAAATCAAAGAAATTATATTAAAATTTTATTTAATTAATATTTTTATTTTTTTAAATGATAAATACATCAACACATCATCATTATATTTAAATTATCCAATAATACATCATTAATCATCGTATTATGTCAAGGTACAAAGATAACTAACAACAATACTAATAATAAAATTAAAAATAAAACACATTTGTGAGAATTGTCCTAAGAAACTAATCCAAATATTTACAATCTCCATCTCCACTTTTCACTGATTCAAAATTCAAATAAAGTTAGCTTAACTCTACACTGCTATACTCTCGGTTCCCTTTTTTTTTTTTTTTTTTTTCTCTAGTTGGATATTTATAAGTTCTAATCTTATAAGATTTATAGTTATTTATTGTTTATTGTTTGTTATTTGTATTAAAAAAATAGGAAAATTAGTATCTTTTAAAATGTAATATCTGTTAAATAATTTCTTTTTGTCATGCATTAAAATATTAATTTATTTTAATATCCTATGTTGTGTCGTGTCATGTAAACTTTGAAAATTTATGTCACCGTGTCCAAGTCATGTATGTGCAATAGAAGAACCTTCTTAAACAAGAAGAAATTAAGGGTTTGTTTGTTTAATATTTGGGAGAGTAGTTTATGAGAGTGGTGATGATTTGTGAAATAATCTTGATTTGTGTAATATTATTTGTATGGATTTTAGGAAAGTGGTTTGAGAAATAAAGTGGTGTAGTTATAGGTGTCAGATATGCAAGACTATATGTCGAATTTCGTTTGTTACGTGAGATACGTTGTGTAAGAGATATATAACTTTATGTCAACTCAAAATAGAGTTTGTGTAGATTTTTTTTTAAATAAGAAAATTATTGTTTGTTTGATTTTTGAGAGAACAGCTTGAAAAAATTGACAGATGATAAATTATTTCAAAAAAATAGAACTGCTGTTTGTCTCGCTTTTTCCAAACACGAAATATTTTTTAAAAGATGTCAAACAAACATTCCATATTTTTTTCTTAAAACATATCTAAAGTTTGCTCCAGTATTGCGACAAAAATGTCCCACATGGATTGAAAAACAATAATGAGTCTACCTTATAAGGTCTTAGATGATTATCAACTCTTAAACTATATTTTAAGATTAAATTAGACTCAAATCATGTAAGTGAATTCAGCTCAATCCATAAAGTAAGTTTTAATACTTAATTAATCCCGCCAATTATTCAAGATCATACATTTGATAAACCTTCTAGAAGCTTAAGATAATTTCCTTAATATTGGGATTAGTGTTTTTCCCAACCTTCCAACATTTTACCCTTGTTTAAGTTAAAAAGGCCAAATCAAGAATAAAAAACTGCACCCTTTATACTTAATTGGGTTATTTATAATTCCTCTACAAGCTATAAAGCATATTTCTGATTAAAAGAACACATCCAAGTGGTCAATTGTTATGCTTTTGACTATTAATTTGATCTAGAATGATGTGCTAGATATCTTCTGCTTAATAAAGTAGAAAAAGGGAATCAATTTATATCAGAGAAAAAGTAAATGCCGATGAGTGTAATTTTACATCCTACCCGGGGTAATTTTGAAAATTAATCTTGAACCACCAAATTTAATACCAAAATTATATATATTCATGTCAAATTTCACATTACAAATTAAAATAAGGTATTAAAAGAATATCTAAATAAAAATCATTTTTCACTGGGAGTGGTATACTCATTTTCATATGACTGAATCAAACTTTTCGATCTTCATTGTCTTTTGCACATTCGTCTCTCCTTGCATTTCTCTTATCAATGTAGGGTATCACCGATTCATTTTTCAGCTATTAAACGACAAATACCTTCAAGTAATCATGATTTGTATGTGAGGCCGTCTCTGCCGTTAAACAACCAAAAAATTAATCGATGATACACTACATTTATAAAAATGACGCAACTGCTAAAAAAATTTAGGAATAACGAATGTAAAAAAGACATTTCATGAGGAGGACAAAAAAATGTAATTGTGTATAAATAGAACTACGTCAATTTTTAGGGGTAAATACAAAATACTTCTCTGTGTTATGCTAAACCTACAAGAAACTATCCTGTGAAATTTCTATTGTGTCAAACTTTCTTGTGTTTTGAAAAGCCCTGCAAAAAACACTCATTTTATAAAAAATAAATCGTTTAGGATCGACATATTTCAAGAAATCATTTTCAAAATACTTCAAGTTGACGTGATATATTTTTTAAATTATTTTTTTGAAATATGTCGATCGAAAACGACTTATTTTTCATAAATTGGGTATTTTTCGCAGGATTTTTAAAAATACAAGGAAGTTTGACTCAATAAAAATTTTAAAAAATATTTTTTTACAGATTTAGCCCAACGGAGGGGAGTATGTTGCGTTTTTCCCCAATTTTTACCGCATCACCTATAGCAACAATAAGAACTCTGCAAAATCAACTGTTACTGATTATTACCAAAACAATCCAATAACTGGCCTTTCAACTGTTTGTACAGTAAGAACAAACAATTCCCCACAAAAAAGTTGGTGGGAATAAAAGTTCTTTTTCTACACAATGCTATGATGGATGCTTATGATGATTCCTACATTTTTCACAGGACCAACAACCACCAAAAAAAAAAAAAAAAACAATTCCATTTTATTCTTACTTTCCTTGTGGCAAAATTTAAAAAACAGTCCTTCAACTTTAGGATTCTTTCAAAAATAGTCCAATAATTATATCGAACACACATTTAGTCCTTTAACTTTCACCCAATTCAATTTTTGTCCTACGAATAACAAATTTCGTTCTCTAACTTCCAATAAGTTTCAATTTTCGTCTTGCAGTTACAAATCTTATCCTCCAACTTTTAATAAATTATAATTTTTGTTCTTCAATTATAGTAGGACCGAATTTGTAATTACAAGACAAAAACTGAAACATATTGAAAGTTAATTAAAGGATGATATTTGTTATGAATAGGACTAAAATTAAAATTGAGTAATAGTCAGATGACGTAATTTGTTATACATAAGACTAAAATTGAGACTGAGTGAAAGTTAAAGGACTAAATGGGTGCTCAAATAAAATTATAAGACTATTTTTGAAATTTACCCTTTCCTTCCCTCTCACTTTAACTTTTTTGGTTCTCTTATTTCGACCTTTTATGCACTCTTTCTCACCCACACTTATATGAAGCATGGTAAATATATGCTTTTCTTTCTCTCATCAAAAGGGAGTGCACATGTAATGAAAAAAAGTTTAAATCTTTAAGAGAAAAGAAAAAAAAAAAAAGGGAATGGAGAAAAAGTGTGGCTGTTGGGCTATTCTCAAGCGGAGTGTTTCCTGCAGTAGAAGCTCTGATTCAAGAAACTCACCCAACACTATTTCAAGAAGTAGTCTTGTTTATGATGCAGGTATTTATAATGATTCCCATTAATTTTATCTTTTGATTCATTCTTGTGATATTTACCAAAAGTAATTCATAATTACCCGTTACGAGCATAATGTTCAATTTATCGACTGTAATTTAGAAAAAAATGCATTTTAATGTCTTGTGATAAAAGGATCGATTTACCTCAATTTGTTGGAGAGTGTAATACTTGCCCGAAATTGAAAGTGGGTGTCGAAAGAGTTACGTTAATAAACAAAATTTTCCTTCAGATGTAAATTTGGTTTACATAAAACAATATCAGGGCTAAAGTGACACATATAGGATAAACTGATACATTTTAAGATAAGATTAATTTATACATTTAATTAAATAACTATTTTTTTATATATTTTATATCAATAAAATTGATGTTTTTAAACATAACAAGAAGATTGAAAATTACAATATAATATTTTTTTTATGTTTGTAATAATATATTTTAAAAAATTATTATATAATATAACAAATTTATTTGGATGTGTAAATAAATTTCTTATATTTATAAAATAGTATTAACAAAAAAAATTTAACAAAAATTATATTTTAATAAATGTGTAAAATTAAGATATATTTAATAATTTTTGAAATTTATGTACAATTATACAATTTTATCAATCTTTCGATGGTAAATATATGATTTTCAATTTTATAATTAATGACATATTAAATTATCGCCCACGTTTTAATTTTTTAAAGATATTACAAATATTACTAATAACACCTAGGAGAGCAAAAATGATTTCTTTTCAAGGGTAAGTGGCTAATCGTAAGATGATGACAAAACTGAAGGTTTTTTTTTTCTCTTAATAACCCAATATGTAAGAGGAATTTTTGTAATTAGACCTTACCTCAAATGTATTTATAATTTACCCAAAATATTAGTTTTATATTTACATGAATATAAATTGAACATTATGAAGATCACGGTATAATAAATTGTCATTGACTCTTTACCAAAAAGATAGCTTCACAGTTAAAAGAGAACATTTATTTAGTTATCTAGCTTAAACCAATCTGGTTATATGATTGTAGACTTGTAATCTTGTTGTAAGTTTGCTAATTCTTTCCAAAATGATATCTCAATTTCTTGGAATTCTAGTTCTTGGTCTCCACTCTCCATACATATACATAATATTTAATTCCACTATGTTTGATTCTTAGATTTTAGTGATCAGTAAAACGCTAAGAAACCATTACTATATTCATATTTATTTCACGAGCTAATGCCAATTTACTGCTCGTGAAATACATAATGTTGAATTAAACTCCATGTAATTTGAAAAAGAACACTTTAGTTCTCTCCAATAATTTTAAAGAAGTAATTTATCTTTTTCATCTGAAAAATATAACTCATTTGCCGTAACGGCCTGTTTGTTTGGGGTTTCGGAAAGTAGTTTGGGAGAGTAGTGAGTGTTTGCGAAATAATCTCGATTTGCGTAATGTTGTTTGTTTGGATTTTGAGAGAGTAGTTTGAGAAATAAAATAGGTGTAGGTTTTTTTTTAAGAGTGAGGTTGTAGGTGTAAGATGTGTAAAACTTTATGTCAAATCATATTTGTTATGTGAGATAAATGGTGTAAGAGATATGTTACTTTATGCCAAATCAGAGTAGAGTTTGTATAGATTTTATTTGAAATTGTTGTTTGTTTGACTTTTGAGAGAGTAGTTTGAGAAAATTAAGAGATGAAAAATTTATTTGAGAAAATTGAAAACATGTTTGTTTGGCATTTCTCAAACACGAATTTTTTTTGGGAAATGCCAAACAAACAGGCCCTTAAATTGCCACATTTATCATAACATATGAGTGTAAATTGTCACATTTATCATGAAAAAAGATGATAAA
The DNA here is from genome assembly GCA_038501285.1 of Penstemon eatonii. Taxonomy (NCBI): domain Eukaryota; kingdom Viridiplantae; phylum Streptophyta; class Magnoliopsida; order Lamiales; family Plantaginaceae; genus Penstemon; species Penstemon eatonii. The sequence continues at coordinate 62,046,040 of CM076710.1, forward strand.
CTGTCATATTATCATAATATGGGGGTAGAGTGACAGTTATTAAAATATCAAGAAGACGGTGTGAAACTTTTGTAAGATTACATAGGAGTAACGTGTTCTTTTTCAAATTAAAAATTATGAATATCACATAGGAAAAATAACCTTTAACTCCCATTTTACTCCAAAGTTCAATAATTTCACCAGTTGAGCTCTATCTATGCATGCAGCAGCTACAGAGACTCGATATCTGAATGCGAGCAACCGAGAAATGTGCCCCGAAGAAGCTCATAACTCAACCGAAGATCCGAGTCCAGATCCATTACCACTCGAAAAGAAACCATTGCGCCAACTTCTTCAATTTAGTTATCACGAGCTAAAAGCAGCAACCGGGAATTTTAGACCCGATAGCATACTCGGGGAAGGTGGGTTCGGGTACGTTTTCAAAGGTTGGATAGAGGAGAATGGAACCGGTCCAGCAAAACCCGGTTCAGGGATCACAGTTGCAGTCAAGAGTTTGAAACCAGATGGCTTTCAAGGTCATAGAGAATGGGTGGTTAGTTATTTTATCTTTTGTTTCATAGTAGTTAATAAGACTATTAATTTGAAGAGAGTGAGTACTGAAATGCAGAAATGCCCCCTATACTTAGTTTAATTACCAAAACCCCATGTATTATTTTTTATTGTCAAAAAACCTCTTCCATGCCAGAATACATATTTTGTAAGAAATATAACAGTTATACCCAAAAAAAATACAAAACCACCTAAAGAATGATCAATAATCCTCCGGTTAACTTTAAAAATTGCAATCTTCCCCTTGTTCACTTATAACCTCCCTATTGACATGTGAAGAAATTTTAAATGGGATTTTTTGCTAATAAAAAAAGAATACAGGGTTTTTTCTAATTAAAATAAAATAGGGGTATTTTTGGAATAAGGCAAAGCATAGGAGGGAATTTTGAAGTTAGCTCATTTGAAGATTAATTGATTAAATAACAAATTCGTTTCATAGTCCCATGTTAACTTGAAAAATTGCAATAATCTCCCTGTTCACTTAAAAAATTGACTGTAGCCTCTCTATTGACTTGTGAAGAAATTTCAAATGGAATTTTTTGCTAATAAAAAAGGAATAAGGGTTTTTTTTGCTAATTAAGGTATTTTTGCCAAAATAGGGAAGGGGGGGGGGGGATTTTTGCAGTAAGCTCATTTGAAGATTGATTGATTAAATAACAAATTCGTTCCATAATGCAGGCAGAAGTAGACTTTCTTGGACAGCTTCATCATCCTAATCTCGTTAAGCTTATTGGATATTGCATTGAAGATGATCAAAGGCTTCTTGTTTACGAGTTCATGGCTCGTGGAAGCCTAGAAAATCATCTTTTTAGGAGTAAGTGTTGTTGTCTAACAAAATCTGAATATTTAAAAAATATGGTGATTTACGATCGTACCTCCCGAGATTTAGTCGTTTCACAAGGAACTCCCTAACGTTTTAAAAATTACAATGAGACCCCGTATGGTTCAACAATCCTCACAAGGACACCCCCAAAAAACACCCTATGAGGAGTGTCTTTGTAATTTTTCAAATTACAGGGAATCTGAGTGTAAATTACCCTTTTCAGGATAACTGAATTTCCTACTGAAAATTGGGTTGTTTTTGGAAAATTGTTGTGAAAAAAGTACTTATTTTTGTTCAAAATATTGAAGGGACATCACCACTACCCTGGTCAAATAGGATCAAGATTGCACTTGGAGCAGCCAAAGGTTTAGCCTTTCTTCATGTTGGCCCTAAACCAGTCATTTATCGAGATTTCAAGACATCAAACATTTTGCTCGATTCGGTATGTGATTAAAGATAACGAGATTATTGTTGATTTTTTAAGTGAACATGAGTGTTTTGCATTTATTCGTGGGGATATAATTGTCATTTTAGCTTGGATGGGACTTTTTGCTAATAAAAATTAGCACATGAGAGGTTTCTGATAATAAAGATAATAAATGAGAGTTTTTGCTAATTAGGCAAAGATTAAGGGGTATTTTTGCATTTCACTCTACTTTGAAACCTCTAAAAGAATTCCCATTTTTCAGGAATATAATGCAAAGCTTTCAGATTTTGGTTTGGCAAAAGCCGGTCCACAAGGAGACAACACTCACGTTTCTACAAGGGTTGTAGGCACATATGGCTATGCTGCTCCAGAATATGTAATGACAGGTATATATTTAGGGTGATTTATGACCAGATCCTCTGATGTTTAGTCGTTTTACAAGAAATCTCCTAACGTTTCAAAAAAAACAAGAAGACTCTCTCTGATTTAGACTACGTATCAAAACACAGCTTACAACTTCAACAATCCTCACAAGAACCCATTGAAAATGCTTACAAAAATCCCTCTTAATGGGGTGTCCTTGTAATTTTTGAAATCATAGGGGATTTTCTGTAATTACGGTAAACCTTCGGAGATCTAAGTGTAAATCACCTATATAATTATATAACCTTAAAATCCCCTAGTAATATCAACTTTTAACATTGGCTTATTTTTCTCGCAGGACACTTGACTTCAAAGAGCGATGTTTATAGCTTTGGTGTTGTGCTCTTAGAAATACTAACGGGTAGAAGGTCGATGGACAAGAAACGACCTAGTGGAGAACAAAATCTTGTTCGATGGGCGCGACCATATTTGTCCGACAAACGAAAGGTTTATCAATTAGTTGATCCTCGTTTGGAACTAAACTACTCGATTAAAGGTGTACAAAAGGTGTCCCAACTAGCCTACAATTGCCTAAGTCGAGATACTAAATATCGCCCTTCGATGGACGAAGTTGTTAAGGTTCTTACACCATTGCAAGAACTCAATGATCTAGCTATACTATCCCATCACACACGTTTTACGCAACTGGGGAGGCGTAAGAAGAAACAAGATGGAACATATGTACTCAACGGTAACCAATTGAAAAGTATGAGGGATTTATCAGTAACATCTGGTAAACAACATTGTAAATAAAGTTGTTAACTATTACTCTCTAATTTGGCTTGATATTTCTGTTGAAAACAATGGATATGGATGTGGATTAATCCGGTGTTGATCTATTTTTACTCCATTATTATGCTATCAGTTATGGGGTTAACTGTATTTTGTCTCTCGGTGATATTCAGAATAGGCATTTTACTTAGTAAGAGAATAGTTGAAACACACTACACATTTTCCTCTGATATTATCATCACTTGTTTTTTAAGATTAATATGTCCCCATGTATACTAAATTGTTGTAAATGATTTAGTATAGCTTTTATGTTTATGTGATTTGATGTAAAGAGATTGATGAACAATATAATAACTGTAAAGAGAGATATAAATATACAAAGAAAAGATACGTCAAGAAAATTGAGAGATATTATTCGGGGAGGGGAGAAATCTTAATAACAAAGTCAGTTACATGGAGAGGTTACAAGTTTCACATAATCTAGGATGTGGGATAGTGGATAACTATTACAAAATAAGTCCCTGAATTATTTAAGTAATTAATAGGAATATTCACCAATATATAATATTTACAATACTCACCCTTGGGGATTTCTACAGGGCAACAATTATATTTTTCGTGTTGCTCGTCAAAAGCTTCCGAGTATAAAAATTCAGCGGGAAAAAAAATCTCGGTTAGGAAAAAGAGTACAACCCATAGTCTTCCAACCAACAAGCTGCCTCATTAAAACATTGGCGGATAATCAAAATCCTGTGGGAAACCCCGCTCGAAAGAAAAAGAGTCCTACAGGACACCCGGGTATCTTCTTAATACGGAATACATAAGTGGTACTCCCCCTCAAATTAATTTCACTGAAACATATAAGGGAGCGAGCTCAGATAATCTACGCAAGCCAATAACTTTAACATGTTTCTCAAAAATGGATTTTGGTAATGACTTTGTAAAGAAGTCGGCACAGTTGTCCAGACTTCTAATATGTTGGATCAATATTTTCTTGAGCTCTTGTTGCTACTAATTGAAAAAAAAAATCGAAGCTATGTGCTTGGTGTTTGTCGCCCTTAATAAAGTCCGTTTTCATATGTTCGATGCAAGCCGCAATATACTCAAATATAACAGCAGGATCTTCTATGGTAGCCAATTCACAGGATTCTCGAACATGTGTAATCACGACCCTAAGCTATGTGCATTCACGCACTGCCTCGTGAAGCGCTAAAATCTTTGTATGGTTTGACAAAGTGGCAACTATAGTCTATTTTGCAGACCTCTAAGACACATATATTGTAATGACACCATCCTGTAGTAGTCCTGAAATGAGCCTCACCCGAAACCACAACAAAGAACTAACGATTTAGAAAACAATCCACCTTTAATTAGAACCACTAATACTAGTTCACATATATACAACAAAAGATATTTACATTGGATACGACCTACAACCAACCTCAAAACATTCTATGTAATACCTCGTATATTTTAAATAGTTGTAAAATGAATTTTTAAGTTAAACTTTTAATTTAATCAAGAAATTTAATTTCTTAAGTTGGGTAATAATAGATTTAGTTGGACTTCAATGATTTCTTTGTAAGAATGTAGGACTCGTTAAATTCTTTCGGGGTCAATCGAATAAATCATTAAAAATGAGAGTCAAAATGAATGTTTGAATAAAATTAAGGATCTAACCTTAAAATTAAGATTGAGATAAATAGGGGACTGAGCATATCTATCATACTACCTCATTTATTGTTTATTTAAGGCAAAATTGCAGAAAAGGTCCCAAACTAATTGGCAATTTTGGGTTTTCGTCCCACACTTTATCACCTCACCGAATTTCGTCCCGTAATTTTTTTTTTTTGGAATTTCGTCCCGCCGTTAAGTATTAGACGGAAATTGCACACGTGGCCGTTAAATTGCCACGTGGTTGCTTACGTGTCATGATGACGTGGCAATTAGCATGACCAATTATACAAGATTGCAGAATTAGTCCCAAACTAATTACAAATTTTGGTTTTTCGTCCCAAACTAATTACAAATTTTGATTTTTCGTCCCAAACTATATCAATTAGCCAAATTTCATCCCGTAATTTACCATTTTGCATGAATTTAGTCCCACTATAAATTTCTAATTTAATAAAAATGACGATTCAATCTTTTACATTTTCTTTTCCAAGAAAAATAGTATGAATTTTCGAAACTCCTATGCTCTTTTGAGAAATAAAATTCTCATGTCATTTCATTAGAAAAATATTGTGTGTTCTTTTTTAGTATTAAAATATTATAAATATTTTTAATACTAAAAAAGAACACAATATCAATGTTGATTAGGCGCTAATCAAAATTTCATCAGCACAATTATTATCCAAACTGAAGATTTATTCCAGAACAAGCATATTTGCAAATTGGGAAATATGAAATTTATTGAGAAAAAATGAAACATTATGAACATGTTAATAACATAGTCAATAATGTCAATATTTATAATATTTTAATACTAAAAAAGAACGCACAATATTTTTCTAATGAAATGACATGAGAATTTTATATTTCTCAAAAGAGCATAGGAGTTTTGAAAATTCATTTTATTTTTCTTGAAAAAGAAAATGTAAAAGATTGAATCGTCATTTTTATTAAATTAGAAATTTATAGTGGGACTAAATTCATGCAAAATGATAAATTACGGGATGAAACTTGGCTAATTGATATAACTTGGGACGAAAAATCAAAATTTATAATTAGTTTGGGACGAAAAACCAAAATTTGTAATTAGTTTGGGACTAATTCTGCAATCTTGTATAATTGGTCATGCTAATTGCCACGTCATCATGACACGTAAGCAACCACGTGGCAATTTAACGGCCACGTGTGCAATTTCCGTCTAATACTTAACGGCGGGACGAAATTCCAAAAAAAAAAAAAATTACGGGACGAAATTCGGTGAGGTGATAAAGTGTGGGACGAAAACCCAAAATTGCCAATTAGTTTGGGACCTTTTCTGCAATTTTGCCTTTATTTAATCAAACTACTACCATTAATTAAATACACACGGCATCATAACAGATTAACAATGAAGAAAAAGAGTTGTTGACTCTTGTTTGAAAAAGGCACTTGTCCTCTTCTAAATTAATGTAGATTCACACCCATTTACACACATATCACATGTATACACATATTCAAAATCTGGGCACCTTCACTATGTGCGATTTGCACACAGTATTGAGAGAGAGAAATCAGAGCGTGAGATAAAGAAAGAGAGAAAAGAAGAGATAGGCGGCAGACGGTGGTGCGAAGGTGATGAAGTGTTTTAGGTGGAGGTTATTGGAGATCCGGTGAAACAGGTAGAAAGAAGAGAGGGAGAGACGGTGGCGGTGATGTGGTTCGATGTGATTGCTCGCGGTCGAGGTGAAGGGTGTTAGGAGGGAGTTTCGGGTTTGCTTCTTTTATTCGGATGAAGAAGAGAGGCAGAGAAAGGGAACCATAGAAGGAGGTGGTTCATGGTGGTGGTACGTGGGGGCTGATGGCTGCGGCGTTCTGGTGGCGGCGGGTAGGGTGGTAAGGAAGTAAGGAAATTAGGGTTAGTGTTTGGGATGTTATATTGGGCTATAAGAGTTTTGGGCCTTGATTGTGATTTATTTGGGTTGGGGTTGAGTGGTTAGATTTAAGTGGACTAGTTGGTTTGGGTCAAACCAATTTCAGGTAATTTAATTGGGCTTAGTATTATAGGCCTGTCTTTTGGGCCTTTCTTGTTTGGATTGTTTAAATTGTGGGCTTAGTAATAGAATTGGGGTTAAATATATTAGACTAAAATGATTTGGACCCAAATTGAAAACAGATTGGACTTGAAATTAATTAGACCAAATGACTTGGACCAAAACTGAAATTAAGATCCTTAAGTGGACTGAAAATGAATTGGACAGTGAGACATTAGACATAGACTAGTTTACATTAATTAAATTATTATGAATAACTACTAATTATAATTATTCAAATTAATTATGTTAATTAGTTAATATTGGACGTAGATATATATTAGCTTTATAATAATTAGTTGAGTAAGTAATTTAATGAACTACTCAATTAAAACTAATATTATCTTTATTTGAGTATATTTAACTTAATGGGAATTTATTTATGTACGTATGTCCGTTAGATAATTGATTTGGTAAATTCAAAATCATAACTATAGAAATTGATTTTAAAAAATTGTATATGTATTTAAAGTATAACAATGCTACGGTTGTTTTCTTTAATCAAACTTGATTAATTATTCTGAAGAGGCAAGTTATATAAAAAGACACGGCGACAAATAAGAAATAGAACGAAGTAGGAAATTGTAGGAGTATGTGGTCGTGAAATCGTTATTGATATGATTGGAACATCATATAGGTACCTTTCAAATAGTCATGTATGACTATCCAGTTGTATGGAGTCGAGCCTGTGAATGAATAGACTTTGTTGAACCACGCAAGAAGGTAATCGTTAAGCGGGCCAGGATGTCAACTATTGATTGAGTAGCATCTCTTGCCTGAGAACGGTGAGCGCCTTAATAAAATGATTTTAAAAACTGAAAGAGCTTTTAAAGAAAATCATATCATATATATGCATTTCTCATTTAAAATAACTATAGTTGTTATATCTATGTTTATAACGGTTTGAAATGCTTGCGACATGTACTGCATATTCATAATGGAACTGATAGCCCTATATCTGCCTACGATGCTTGCAGCATGTGCTATTTCTTCATAGTAGAACCGATAATTCTATACTTGTTTGCAATTCTCGCGTCATATGATATTTGTTCAATAATGGGGTGTAGTACTTTATCTCACCTCATATTAATGAATGGTACCAAGGTGTAGTACTTTATCTCACCTAAGTATCAATTGCTTGTACATGATTATTTGCGCGCTCATCTGCTCTCGGTTGATGGTATTCTCTGGATAATTCTGGGTAGCTGGGGGCTACAGGACTACCAGAGCTCTGCCATTGACCGGACTCACAAAACAAGGGATTAGAGCCCCTTGGGGAGTGATTCAAATTATTCGGCAAAGACATGTCAAGGCCACTTAAAAGGGACGGGTAGCGCCTCAGCCCTTATCTAACCGCCGTGCTAACTATTGATGACTGTTGGGATTCGGTAAGATAAACAGCCCTAGGCACAGCGGAATATAAAAACTTTTAGGGCCTCTTAAGGAATCTTGCCAGGATATTCTCTAGTTGTATATATATGAATATAATTAAACGATAGTATAAGTTTTCTCGTTTATACCTATCTCCTTGCAAATCCTCGACTAGCAAAGCGAGCTCTGAATTCTGCTCCAGCAAAATCGATCCAGGCTTCTCAGGAGCGCCCCACGTGTTGCGCCTCTACGAGTTGATACACCACAATATCACGAAAATAATATATCTCGATCAGCTAGAACACAAGATATATTATAAACTAGGAATTAGGAACGATTTGGAACAAGATCGAAAAACGAAAAATTCTTCCTTGCACAGAAGAGGGTTCGGCCGATCACACAGGGAGAGGGAGAGAATTTTTTGCTCTTGCTTAATTTTTGCTTATGGAGTTGTGTGAAAAATAACTATAAGATAGCTACTTATAGTTATCTCCCTAACCTAGTCCTATTAGGACTAGGTCTTCTCTCTCCTACATGGGTCATGTCCCTCTTTAATTAGAAGACCAAGTCTTCTAATTAATTCATGGCCCAGTTAATTAATTTGATCAGGCCTAATTCAATCTCCCAATTAAATAGCCCAATTAATTAACTTAATCTCCCATTTAATTAAATCAGACTCTAAGTCTATTTAATTAAAATCCTTTCCAATTAATTAAATCAAACTTAATTAATTAATGCACAAATTAAATTCCAATTTAATTTATGATCCAGATCCAATTCCAATTGGATCCCATTTTGTTCCAATTGGGTGGACCCAGTCGACCCACCCAACACAATCGACCCAGTCGATTATTCACCTAGTCGACCCAGTCGACTCGGTCGTTCTTATTTCCTCGCTTTCGCTACTTGTGTATTGTGTATGCCCCCGTAGGTTCACCACATAATTGGCCGTGGGTTATAATTAAATATTATTTAATTATTCGAGTAAGACTTACTCTAAATCAATCGAACACTCTGTCGATTGATCATTCCAAAATTAGCACCCCTGCCAATTTGGGAATTCTCCCACACTCCACGGTCGATGTCCAGCCACAAGCCCATGGAGCCCAATCACTGGTGAATTAATTCAGTGAACCTATTATCATTTATAATTTCCATATACGACATAATCTCTCCATCGATCAATCTCCCAGTCGAGACTTAAGGGTATGGTCTTTCATCGGATTCCCTTTTCTTTTGTCTTGACCTTATGTACTTTGGTCTCGAAATAAATTCTCTTTGACTTAATCTTTATGAGCTACTTACATAAAGTCGTCAGATACCTTGGCCAAGGATTTTACCAGAATTAATTTCTCACAGAAATTCATAGGAGAATTTCCCAACCTATCAAATCGGGTCAATGGATCCTTTGTTGATGATATGAATCTGCATACGAGTTCCTCTATACCCAACATGAGTCCATAGAGACTTTCTGGCGATCCCCAGTCAGTCGGAACTCATATCAAAGTATAGACGTTCTCGCACCAGATAAACCCTATCACCTCAAGTAGTTAGGGATCGTTCCTCGTATACTATTATAAATATGGAATAACTTCAACCCCGATATGCGACTACCGCTTCCATGGTGAGTTATTTCCTAATTGGGATATTCAGTGCGCTTGCCATCCCAGCAAGCCACCCACTTATGTGTATCGACTATCCCAGTCACGCTCGTGGACCCCAGCGTCCTCCAGTTCATCGGAGTATACACAACAGTGAGAGTCTAACCGAATCCAACGATGTCCTATCTCGATTGGATTCTACGACTCTTGAATATGTTCTAGATCACGGCCTTGGAGATCAGTCCACGGGTTGTCCCATAGCCCTGTGATCTAAGGACTTCTATCCTTATGCGTAGATAATTATTACATAAGATAAAGATGATCATTTAATAAAGTGCATTTATTAATCGAAATTGAATAGTTCCGCATTTATTACAATAAATACTAGCCATACAGCTGGCTTGCAGGACACTATTTCTATCAATGACATCCTGATCTTTCTGTATCCTTTTTGAGGTGGAGGAGTTGTTTAGCCCGTTTTGACGGGTAATTGAACGTGATTTCGTTTGTGCCATTATTACAACTGTTATACTATTATGGATTGATTTTACAAAGAAATAGACAGTTCATGGATTTATAAATCATTTCTTGCATAAAATTCAACTGCACCCCTGCACTGGCCTCACTAAGTTGTTTTTACAACTTACGCTTTCAAATTATTACTCTTTCAGAATCTCACCAAAGGGCAAGATGGTCCACATGAGACTAAGGGATTTCCGTTGGGCGTCTACCATAGAGTTTCTAGATGTTTTCAGGTGAAATCTGGTTCGTTGTGATTAGTTAAGTGTAGTGAGATAAAAGGGAAGGATTTTTGTATTGTAATAGACAGTTAGAGCTCTGAACTGCAGTTATTGGAAATTTATCAAGGTTATTTTATTATTTATTTATATCTTAGCAGGCAGGTGCCGGTTTCGGGCTGTTACATTCTATGTACAGATTCAAAATCATAATATTTACAGACACACTATATTCTTTCGATAATAGTTCCCAAAATTAGTGTAGACATCCTGTATAACATCTAGCCCATCTCTCCGCCTCCCAGAGTCCCATCAACAACATAGCAATCTGAAAATATTTAAATTTGAAAGCGTAGGTTGCAAAAATAACTTAGTGAGGCTTGAATAGGAAGAAACTAAATTTTATGTAGGAAATCGGCTTTCCGAATTTCATGAGTACCTGGATGAATGCAACATTGTCATATAAATAACAAGTATGAATATATATATATATATATATATATATATATATATATATATATATATATATATATTTGCAAATAAAATTAAAATAAAATATACTCGCCCTTCAACTTGGGCCATTCTCAAACTGCGGAACTGAAAAGATCAGGGGAGGGACTAGTTAGTACTCCGGTTAGATGAGGGATAAAGGTGCTACCCTTCCCTATAGAACGGGCATTGACATGTCTTAGCCGAATGATTTGAGTCACTCCCCAAGGGGCTCTAATTCCTGGTTTGTGAGTCCGGACAATGGCAGAGCTCTGGTAACTCTGTAGTCCCTAGCTACCAAGAATTATCCAGAGAATACCATCATGCGAGAGCAGATGAGCGCCCAACTATGTATCAAATAATTTTCTAACAATTACCATCAAATATTGTGAACTCGCAGACAGTTATAATTTCAAAGCTCTAATAAATCATATATGTTCATGTTGTTGGATCTATAAATCGAATACATAAACATAATGATCATAAGATCTAATTCGATTTAATACCGAAAACCTTATTGCCTAACCATGTCGATTGTCAAGAGATTAAAAGTAGATCTGAAACTTTAATGCAGCGGAAACTTACCTTGATTCATGCCAGCAATCTTGATGTTATTGATGATATAGTGATGATGGGTTTTATGATCTTCCACTTGATACACACCTTAGAACCTTAATACTCACGCAGAAAGGGATTGCAGAGAATATGAGTTATGTAACTCTATATTTTGTTATTGTGTTGTGTACAAGTGGGGATCATAACCCTTTATATATAATAACCTAGTAGGGTTAGTATATGTTTTATTATTTTCAATTTGGCCCTTCATCAAATTGAAAATCACAAACTGGTATCTACACTTTTATTCCATGATAAACTTAATACCCATAGTCCAAAAGTTAACATAATTAGACCACATAATTATGGACTTTAGTTTATAATAGCAATACACACTAAATTAACATAATAGGCCCACATAACCATTGGAATTTTCCAACAATCTCCCACTTGGGCCACATATGTTATCAGATAAATGTGTATATCCTTATGAGCTCAAAATTTGCTATTATTTTCTTAGGTATTCCAAACAATCTCATCCATTGGTTTAGTCGGCAAAGGACTAAAGGAGCTTTCGTCACAAATAGCGTAACTAAACCCATCAGTAATCACATATACCAACAAAACCAAATGACATAGATCTATCATGGAGCGTAGCATGAAAATTACATGTAATGTGATCTTAAACATGCCTATTTTCAACTGATCCTCCTTAATCTTTATTGAGATCAAACTTAACATAATCGTACAGAGTGCAAAAACTGAAAACTTTATTTCTGCAGAAATATCCAAATATAATAATGGATCCAAAATTACCATGTTGGTCCCAAGTGGTCAGAAGAGGTTTAGAGGGGGGGGGGGGGTGAATAAACCTCTTTAAAAATTTTCTTCCAATTTAACTTTAAAACTTTTACTTTAAACTGAACAGACTAAGCTGATCAGATTAGTTAGTTACAATTCTGCTCGCGAACAAATCTTTGAACAGCTTTGTTGACCACTCGTCTGATGGTTACTTAGCTGATTTTGTTAAAATCAGTTTTAATACTTAGAGTACTTGCAGCGGATTTTTAAAGTGTTTTTCACAAGTAATCTTAGCAGTTTGAAAAACGTTTCCCCAGTTTTATAAACTCCTTCTTAATTCTTTTTCAAACAGTTAACTTATCGTGTTTTTATGCAAACAGAAATTATGCAGATTTAAAAGCAATGTAAAAACACAAGTAATTTTTATAGTGGTTATATGGATTTGAATATCCTTTAGTCCACTCTTCCAAGTCACACAGATCTTGGGTTATACTATAATCACAAAGTTTACAGTATACTCTGCTTGCGTCGAACAACAAATGAAACGACCACAAGTTCGCAATAGGAAATCACACAGAAGACCTATTCTCTGAAGTTTGATCACTCACAAAGATGGATCACAACTCCGCACAACACTCTTGTTTACAAAATCACTCAGAAGATGTATTTTTCTTGATTCTTCAACTCTGCTTTCGTCAACAAATGACTCAGCTGATGAGTGAGCTGTTCTTGAGACTTAAAGAATTTTGCTTCGAAAATTTCTCAGAGATTGTGTTTCTTCTTTCTTCTTCGTCTCTTTCAGCTATTTATACTTGAGGATTGAAAAGTGTCCGTTGAAGAGAGACAGGATTCAAATTCCTCGAGTACTGGTCCTTAATTTTCGCGAACGGCTCTTTTGCAGTCTGTCCGTACTATGAACAGTACTATTCTGCAGGCAGCATTAAATGCAGCATTAAATGCACTCGGCTGATGCGAAGCTTTTCTTCAATCAATTGTCTTAAATATCCTCGTACTTCAGCATTTATTACACCAAGGGGCATTTATTACCGTTGGGAACACTTCATGATCTTCTTTACTTGGCTGACGAAAGTATAAGTCTGATGGTGAACTCGGCTGATCTCAAACTTGAACAAATCTGATTTGAGTCGGCTGATCTTCACTAGTCTGATAACTTTACTTCAGCAGATCAGAAGTCTTGGACCTTGAAACTTTGACTCTTCTGATGTCTTCATTACTTAGTCAAATTTCCTTGATAAGTTTATCAGCTAAGTTACTCCATACTTAGCCAATCTTTGAAGTTTTGGAATGCATCAAAACCTCCCTTATCAAATTTCCTTTAGTGCCTTCATCTTCATCCTTGTCCAACAATTTCCCCCTTTTTGATGATGACAAAACTTCAGCTAAGTACCTGTCAAATACCTAAGCCAAATAATGTAATCCTCAAAATTTTCTGAGATAGAAAAAGTATATTGGATTGAACTTGACTTTATATTGATGTTTGAAAAGTATTACAGTGCAAGTTCATCAGATGAGATTTCTGAAGAAATAGATAAAGTAAACTGATTACAATGAATTTATAATTTCTAACTATCAGCTTCTTCATCTGATCCTTCAAGCACTTCCTCATACTCATAAGATGATTCTTCATCATCTTCTTCATCATCAGCTTCTTCTTCCAAGATTGCTTTGGCAGCTTCCATCTTCTCCTTAAGTTGTTGTTCTCTAATAAGCTCCATTGCTTTCCTGGCAGATTCAGTGTTCTTGTACTTGGTAGTTTCTTTTTCAATCTTTCCTTCTTCTTCTACCTTTCCAAGCTTTTCAGTCTTGTCAGCTGTTTCTTCAGTTTCCTTGGCTTCAGTTGTTGTAGCAGCAGTTTCCTTAGCTGGTTCTTCAGCAGCAGATTCTTTAGTTGGTTCCTCAGCTGGTTCTTCCCTTTTATCTTCCCCCTTTTTGTCATCATCAACTCTGATGACATTAGAAGGTTCAACAGCAGGGTTGAGAGCAACTGTTGGAATCTTCACTCCAGCACATAAAGCCTTTAGGTTCTAATTAACAACGTCATGACTTGCTGTTAGATGATGAATATCAGTGCTGATGACGTCAGTCTTGTCATTGAAGTAGTCAATGTTAAGGTTGATAGTTGCAATTTCGTTCTGAACTTCTTGTGAGGCCTTTGCCACTTCTTGCAACATCCCTAGATTGATTTCCTTCTCTTCCTTACTGACTTGAATGAAGGTTGCAGTCAGATCAGCAATCTTGTGCTCAGCTGATTTTAAAGCAGTGTGAAGGTGGTTGACATCACCCTTCACATCTTCTACGTTCTTGTTCAACTCTCTCAAACTGTGCACTAACTGCAGTGAATTGTCTTGAGGAATTGGAATACTGTTAACTTCTTTCTTGATGATCTCTTCTGTTGATCCTTGAACAGTTTCCAGCTGAAGTCTGTTGGTTTCTGCCAACTCTGCTTTAAGTTCAACCTTCAGCTCCTCCTTAACCTTCAATAGCTGTTGCTTGTGCTTGTCTTCCAGTTCCTTTAGTTGGTTTTCCATAAGCATCTGGATTGCTTCCATCAGTGATGAATGTTGATCAGCTGATGAAGCAGAAGCATCAGCATCAGCTTCCTTCTCTTCAGTCGCCTGTTGAACAGGGACTTCTTCCATATCCGTCATCTGATGATCTTCAGAAGTCTTAGCTTGCAGCTCAATAGCTAAGGACTTATCAGCTTCCTTGTGTTCATCAGTGACATCATCATAGAACAGATTTGTGACAGTGCCGTCATCATTGAAGCAAGTTGTTTGTCTGATTTGCCTCACAATGATCCAAGGGTTAACAAACGCATTGTTTCCCTTAGGCACTTCAACAAACGGCTGTACTTCCTTGCCAAAAATTATTTGTTGAATGCTTGGGAGCAGTGGCAAGTCACTTGAACACCCTTGTTGATATTTTGACCTTTTTGCCCATCTCTTCAAGGCAGTCATAACAGTAAACTTAATTGCTCTTTCTTCAGCATCTTCAGACTTTTTCTTCTTATCAGACAAGGTGTTTTGAATTTTCTTGGCCTCCTCCAATGCAAAACCTTTTGCATAACTATGCATGACATCTCTTACATAGCTGGGATCAAGGGCCTTTTGAATGGAGTTTGTCTTCAGCCAAGTTAGAACCCATTGTTCTTCATCAGCTAACTCCTTCATGCTTTGAAGTTCTGTTATTGACTTGTTCAGCCTGTTGTCCCTCCAACTGATATACCTTGGCTTCTCTTGGTTGAACAGAGTCTTCAACATAAGCTTCTGATCATAGTATGCCAGAGACTTCTCAAATTTCTTGAAGAGCTCCTTATCAGCATACACTATTTCAAAGGCTCTTCGAACTTCAAACTTTTCCTTTGATTTGGTTTTGGGGGCAGGCAGTAGTATCTTTTTCTTGTCTTCTCCATCTTTGCCTTCTCCAATCTTGATGCCACCTCCATGGACAGGTCCATAGGCATCAACTTTGCTCAATTCCAAAACCATTTCCATTTCAGCATCCTCAGCAGCTTTCCTTTCTGCTTCAGACATGCGCCTTCTGGCTTCATCCTTTGCTTCTTGAGCTTTGCTTAGCTCAAGTGCCTTCTTTTCCTCAGCTTCATCTTGCTTCCTTTGTTCAGCTTCCTCTCTTGCCTTCTTATCAGCTTTAGAGATTTTCTTTCTCTTAAGCACTATCTTCCTTTTCCCTTTATCAATGGGAGCAGGAGCTGGACCAGCAGATGATAGGGGAGCAGCAGCAATAGGATAAATGATTTGGATTTCTGGATCTTCTTGAGGTTGAACAACCTCAGCTGTTGGTGTGACTTGACTTGGCTGTTGCTCATCAGCTTTGTCAGTCACAACAGTCTTAACTGTTTCAGCAGGCCTTTCAGCAGCTTCAGGGTCTTCCCTAGCTACATTTTCCAAGTCCGTTGGTTCTTCTATAAATGTCATCTGCTTTCTAGCAGTCTTCTTGGTTCTCCCTTCACGGTAAGTGGTTGTAGCTGTATCTCTCTGTTGACTTCTTGTTCGTTGAGAGATACCTTCAGCAGGCCTCTCTGCTGATGGAGTTCTTGATGGTGATGCAGGGGATCCAGTCCTTACATCAGCAATTATGTTTTCAACGATTTTAGTGGCTTCAGCAGCAGAAGTCACTTTCTCCATCTGCTTGGTAACTTTCTTCTTAGGCTCATCAGCAGCCTTCTTCTTTTTAGTCTCAACAGCTAAGCTGGCTGTTTTGACTAACTTCTTTTGCCTTTTGGCAGGAACCTCTTTTGGTTCCTCAACATCAGCTACTTCAGGCTCTCCAGCCTTCCTCTTTTGAACAGGCATGTACTTGGACAATGCCTTGGATTTGTGGATCTCTTTTCCATTCTTTGTGTCACAGCCCAGTTTTGACAGCAGATAACTGAGTGTGATTCTGTGGTTGGTGGAGGGGCCTTTTCCTTTCTTCTCATCAAGGAAATCAGCCAATATATACCAAACTATGATTGACCAATTGACCTCCAGTTCATAGTAGATGGCAGCCATGATGCTGAACCTCTTCATGGTAACAGCATCCAGTGAGAAGGTGCAGTTCTCAATCAGCTTAGACACCATATCAGCCATCCGCTGATATTCATCCCTCAGTTGTCTCTTCCTTATGTTTCCAGACATCACTTCTCCCTCCTTGGCGCAGATCGCCCAGAATTGTTGGTGCTTATCTTCCGTCAGTACAGTGACGTCATGTCGTCCACTGTTAGGAAGCCCAAACGTCTCGTGCAAAACAGCAGGAGTAATAGTGATAGATTTACCTCCCACTGTAGCCTTAATCTCCAGTGCGTTGTAGTCAGCTTTTGCTGTGTTGTAGTACTCCATCACTTGATCAGTCCAGATCACTCCCTCATTATATTCCATAAAATTTACCAAGTTCGCAGATTTGAACTTCTCCAGAAGTTCTTTCATCAGTGACGTTCCAGATTGGTAGTAGGAATCATACACGAGAAACATACCTTCAGCGGCTATTGTTAATCTGTTGAAGGTTAGGAAAACAGAGAGAAATTTGCAGAGAATTGCAGATATTTTTCTCACAAGTACTTTTGAATGCTTAGAGTGCGCAAAGAACTACACGACTGATCAGATGGGGATTTATAGAGTTGGGGTATCTTGAATTCCGTGATATCCGCCAACCGTTAGATCCGTTTTTCTGTCAGTGCTGATCGTGCGGCGTCAGTTACGACTTTTCGAATTCAAAAGATATTTAATGAAGAGCGGGAATATGTACCGCCCAACAGTTACTTATAAAAGCGTATTTTGAATAAAACGTTTTGAATAGTTCAGCTTTTATTAAAGTAATCAGATGAGTAACATAAATACTTATCTGATGGACTACTGTCCTGATGACATAGTTGTTATCAGAGAATGCCAATAGCTGATAACCTTCCTCAGCTGTTTGTCAATCCAGCTAGATAAAATAACTTTAATCTTCGATAGTTGAGTCTTCTGATGAAAACATAACTTCAACTAACTGTCATTAACAAATTTCATCTTTAATTCAGAAGTACCGCTAGTCTTACACGTTCCCCCTGAGTTTAAGAATTCATAAGTTAACTAGTCTGTTGCGAGTTAATCCTTGAAGATAATAACGAATAACTAAGCTGTTGAACTCCAGTCTTCTGATGAGTTCCCCCTCAGCTTATGCTTCCAAATTAAGTAGTCCTAGCTCAGCTCTTAGAGTTGAAAACCTTACTTCACTTAAAGGTTTAGTGAAAATATCAGCAATCTGATTGTCTGTATGAACATACTCAATCATTACATTGCCTTTTTCCACATGATCTCTAATGAAGTGATGCTTGATCTCAATATGCTTAGTCCTTGAATGACTTGTAGTGTTCTGAGTAAGAGAGATTGCACTTGTATTATCACAGTAGATTGGAATTCCACTGATCTTGATGTTGTAGTCTTCTAGTTGATGTTTTAACCAAAGTATTTGTGCACAGCAAGCTCCAGCAGCTATATATTCAGCTTCAGCAGTAGATATAGAAACTGAAGTCTGTTTCTTACTCATCCATGAGATCAGACGACTACCTAAGAACTGACAGGCACCTGTTGTGCTCTTTCTGTCAATCTTGCAGCCAGCAAGGTCTGAATCTGAATAACCAATGAGTTCAAATCCAGATTCCCTAGGATACCACAATCCCAATTCTTGAGTGCCTTTAACATATTTCAATATCCTCTTGGCAGCTAAGAGATGAGATTCTTTGGGGTTTGATTGAAATCTTGCACAGACTCCAACTGAGTACATTATATCAGGTCTACTTGCTGTTAGATACAACAATGAACCAATAATGCCTCTATATTTGGTTATGTCCACTGATTTGCCATCTTCATCTTTATCCAAACGAAGACTTGTAGACATAGGAATTGTAGCAGTAGAGCTAGTTTCCATACCAAACTTTTTAAACAGATCTCTTGTGTATTTTGCTTGGCTGATGAATATTCCATCAGGCAACTGTCTAACTTGCAATCCAAGAAAATAATTAAGTTCACCCATCATGCTCATTTCAAACTTATTCTGCATCAGCTTGGAGAACTTATCACACATCTGTTGGTTAGTTGAACCAAAAATAATATCGTCCACATATATTTGCACAAGTAATATATGATTTTCCCATTCAATTGTGAACAAGGTTTTATCTACCTTACCTTTTCGAAATCCTTTAATTAAAAGAAAATCAGATAGGGTATCATACCATGCTCTTGGAGCATGTTTCAGTCCATATAAGGCTTTCTTCAGACGATATACTTTGTCCTCTTCTTGATAGACTTCAAATCCAGGAGGTTGCTCAACATACACTTCTTCTTGCAGTTCTCCATTGAGAAAAGCAGACTTCACATCCATCTGATAGACAGTGAAGTTCTTATAAGCAGCATAGGCAAGAAACAGTCTGATTGCTTCAAGTCTTGCTACTGGTGCAAATGTTTCATCAAAGTCAATTCCTTCTTCTTGACAATAACCTTTGGCCACTAGTCTTGCTTTGTTTCTGGTGACAACACCATCTTCATTCATCTTATTTCTGAATACCCACTTAGTGCCAATTACTCTTTGATGACTTGGTCTAGTGACTAAGTACCAGACTTCATTCCTTTCAAATTGATTCAACTCTTCTTGCATAGCTTCTATCCAGAAGGAATCATTGAGAGCTTCTTCAATTTGCTTAGGCTCTATTTGAGATAGAAATGTGACAAACATGGCATCATGTGCAGCAGCTCTTCTTGTTTTCACTCTATCTAAAGGATCACCAATCACTAATTCAGGTGGGTGATTCTTGAGCCATCTGAGATCAGGTTGTAGATCAGGATGTTGTCCTCTGTCTTGATCTTGCAACACTACTGTTGGAGTTCCAGTAGTAGTCTGTTGAACATTTGCAGTCTGTTGAACAGTCTCTGGTCTGTCAGCTGTTTGCAACTCGTCTGTTAGACAATCAGCACTGTGATTTTGAACAGCACTTGAGTTAGCAGCTGAACTTAGATTAGGTAGTATGATGGGAACATATTCTTCATTTCTTCCAATGTCTAGCTTCTGTAAATCGGTAGACAGATCTTGATTAACATTTTGATTCTTTTCAGAAGATTGACTTGGCTCATCAAATACTACATGGATAGATTCTTCTATTAGTAATGTTCTTTTGTTAAAAACTCTGTAAGTCTTACTAACAGATGAGTATCCTACAAAGACAGCTTCATCAGCCTTTTCTGCAAATGCAGTAAGGTGATTTTTCCCATTATTCAATACAAAACATTTACAACCAAAAATCTTAAAGTAATGAATGTTTGGTTTTCTGTTGTTCCAAACTTCATATGGAGTCTTGTTCTGATTTTTGTTGATCATACATCTGTTTTGGGTAAAGCATGCTGTGTTTGTTGCTTCTGCCCAAAATCTTTGTGGCAGCTTAGCTTCAGCTATCATGGTTCTGACAGCTTCCTTTAGTGTTCTGTTTCTCCTTTCAGCAACACCATTCTGTTGAGGGGTTCTAGCAGCTGAATACTCATGATGTATTCCTTTGATGTTACAATACTCTTCAACAGTAGAGTTTGTAAACTCAGTCCCTCTATCTGATCTGATCTTCAATATTTTTGTACTCTTCTCATTTTGGATCAGCTCCATCAGATTGGTAAGATGTTCCTTGGTTTCACTTTTCTTTTTCATGAAAATCACCCAAGTATATCTTGAATAATCATCCACAACAGCTAGGCAGTATTTCTTTCCACCATTGCTGACTGGATCAATGGGTCCAAATAAGTCCATATGTAGTAGCTCCAATATTCTTTCAGAAGATTGATGCTTCTTGCTTTTGAAAGATGACTTGATTTGTTTACCCTTCTGACATGCGTCACAGAGCTTGTCTTTGCTCATGACTGCTTTTGGAATCCCTTCTACCAGATCATTCTTGATTAATCTGTTGATGGTCTTGAAGTTTAAGTGATTCATTCTCTTGTGCCATAGCCAACTCACTTCACTTGGTGCAGATGCCACCAAACAAACACTTGAATTCTTGTCAACAGAATCTCAGTCAACTATGTAGATATTTCCTTGTCGTCTTCCAGATAAAATTACCTTCTTTGTACCAATCTGTTCAACGTAGCACTTATCTGTTGAGAAGATGACTGAATATCCTTTGTCACAAAATTGACTTATGCTCAGCAGATTATACTTTAGGCCTTTGACATATGAGACGTCAGATATCTCTATGTTTCCCTTGATTATCCTTCCTTTAGCTTTAATCCTGCCTTCTTTGCTGTCTCCAAATGTAACACTTGGACCATCCACAGCAACTGCATCAGTCAACTCATGTATGTTTCCACACATGTGCCTTGAACATCCACTGTCCAAGTACCAGATCTTCTCTACTTTACTCCTACTCCTAATCCTAACCTACAAAACAAAAATAAAATTGTTTTAGGTACCCTTATTGAGAGGGTCCTGAAGGATTAGTTCCACCTTTGACAACCCAAGATGTTGAAGTCTTAGGCTTCTTAGGCTTCTGAGTTTTAGGAGCATGAACAGCTTCATTTTTATCATAGTTATCAGATAAGTCATCTTGATGATCAGTATGATATGAATAATGTTCATAAGCAGGGTAAGGTGCATGATATGCAGGATATGCATGCATTGGATGAGCAGGGTAAGGTGCATAGTAACCAGGAAATTGAGGTGCATGATACATAGGATGATATGCAGCAGGTTGCACATAATATGACTCATTTCCATACCAAGCATTTTGATTTTTCTTGTTTTTATGCTTCTTTGGTTTACTAGATGCTTGCTCTTTAACAGACGACTTAGTTTTCTCACCAGTCTGATTAGTTTTAACCTTATCAGAAGACTTCCTAGGACTCTTCTGTTTGGGTTTACTAGTCTGTTTTTCTACACTAGGCTCTTTGCTCTTTTTAGCCTTAGGAGATTTCTTCTCCTTTACCACTTTCTCAGATGAGGTAGGTTTAGAAGTTTGAACATACAGAATGACCTTACTATTGTCAGCAGAAATGAATTTTTCAGTATGGTTCAATTCTAGTTTATCCTTTTCTAAAGGTGTCTCCTGTTTACTAGATGTATGCATGGATGCAACAGTTGACTTATCATGAGACTCAATAATTTTCTCAAGTTCCATGATTTTTCCTTTATAAACCTCACATTCAGCTTTCAGAGATTCATGCTCTTGCTCAAGCTGTTTATATTCAGCTGATTCTTTTGGCTTTTCAGCTACAAGTTTCAGTGAACTATTTTGCTCTTTTAGCAATATCATCTCTTCCTTAAGCTTAACAAATTCTCCAGCAATAGTAGTATTATTCAACATCATTTGCTCTAGAGAATTAAATAGTTCATTATCTTGAGGAGTTACCTCATCCTCTGAGTCATCAGATTCCTTTGCCATCAGGCAGAGGAGAGCAGGTTTTTCTTCATCAGACGATTCTTCATCAGACGTGTCTGAATCTGAATCAGATGAGTAGACAGCAGCAAGCTTTTCTGCTTCAGCCATCATAGCCTTGCCTCTCTGATGCTTTCTTTCTTTTCTCATTTTCTTCTCCTCTTCAGTGTACTTTTCTGCTTTTGGATATGGGCAGTCTTTGATGAAGTGTCCCAATTTCCTGCAGTTGTAACACATTAGTTTTGCTTTATAATCATCTTTTTCTTGAGAAGAAAAGTTAGGTTTAGAAGAAGAAGCATTGTTGTATTTGTTCTTCATTTTTCTCTTGTAAAACTTCTTGAAATTGTTCATCAACAGTGCAACATCTCCAGCAGTGTACTCCTTCTTGTTGAGTATTGTGGCTTCATCAGATGAGTCCACTTCTATACTTCTTTGAGCTGGTCTTTTTTGATTTTCAGCAGCAACCAGTGCAGCTGTGGGTCCTGAAGTTGAGGTTTCTTCAATTCCCATTCTAGGCAGTTTATACTCGAATGCCTTGAGTACAGAAAACAGCTTAGTAAGAGAGATTTTTCCCAAATCCCTTGATTCTTCCATTGCTGTAACTTTCATGTTGAACTTTGGAGGTAGGGCCTTTAGTACTCTGACAGTGATCTCTTTGTCAGTGAAGGTCTTTCCCAACTTTAAAACTTCATTCAGAGTTCTGGTGAATCTGGTATCCATCTGATCAATGGTTTCTCCAGACTTCATCTTGAAGTTGTCAAGTTTCTCCAAGGCAACAGTGAGCTGATGCTCTTTAATAGCATCATTGCCTTCGCTCATATCTCTGACTTTGTCCCACATCTCCTTTGCAGTTTTGCAATGTTTGACCTTGTCAAACCGATCATTATCCAGGGCTTTAGTCATGATGAATCTCCCAACTTTATCTAGATTGTAAAGCTTGATTTCCTCTGGAGTCATCTCGTGAAGGTCTTTTTCCACAACCGTATCTACTTCATTGATTTTTATGGTCTTTGTGAATCAGCTGAATGGACCTTTAATGATACATGTGTACATGTTGTCATTGTAGGCTGCTAGAAAGATTTCCATTCTAATCTTCCAGTCTTCAAAAGACATACCAGCAATGTGGGGAACATGGCTGATACAATCCATTTTTCAGAAAGTTTTGATTTTTCAAAAAGATGCTCTTTTGAAAATTTTTGAAAACCTTTGAAAAACACTTGGATCAAGCTCGTTGATCAGACAGCTGATTCTAATGAACCACCTGCTCTGATACCACTTGTTGGTCCCAAGTGGTCAGAAGAGGTTTAGAGGGGGGGAGGGGTGAATAAACCTCTTTAAAATTTTTCTTCCAATTTAACTTTAAAACTTTTACTTTAAACTGAACAGACTAAGCTGATCAGATTAGTTAGTTACAATTCTGCTCGCGAACAAATCTTTGAACAGCTTTGTTGACCACTCGTCTGATGGTTACTTAGCTGATTTTGTTAAAATCAGTTTTAATACTTAGAGTACTTGCAGCGGATTTTTAAAGTGTTTTTCACAAGTAATCTTAGCAGTTTGAAAAACGTTTCCCCAGTTTTATAAACTCCTTCTTAATTCTTTTTCAAACAGTTAACTTATCGTGTTTTTATGCAAACAGAAATTATGCAGATTTAAAAGCAATGTAAAAACACAAGTAATTTTTATAGTGGTTATATGGATTTGAATATCCTTTAGTCCACTCTTCCAAGTCACACAGATCTTGGGTTATACTATAATCACAAAGTTTACAGTATACTCTGCTTGCGTCGAACAACAAATGAAACGACCACAAGTTCGCAATAGGAAATCACACAGAAGACCTATTCTCTGAAGTTTGATCACTCACAAAGATGGATCACAACTCCGCACAACACTCTTGTTTACAAAATCACTCAGAAGATGTATTTTTCTTGATTCTTCAACTCTGCTTTCGTCAACAAATGACTCAGCTGATGAGTGAGCTGTTCTTGAGACTTAAAGAATTTTGCTTCGAAAATTTCTCAGAGATTGTGTTTCTTCTTTCTTCTTCGTCTCTTTCAGCTATTTATACTTGAGGATTGAAAAGTGTCCGTTGAAAAGAGACAGGATTCAAATTCCTCGAGTACTGGTCCTTAATTTCCGCGAACGGCTCTTTTGCAGTCTGTCCGTACTATGAACAGTACTATTCTGCAGGCAGCATTAAATGCAGCATTAAATGTACTCGGCTGATGCGAAGCTTTTCTTCAATCAATTGTCTTAAATATCCTCGTACTTCAGCATTTATTACACCAAGGGGCATTTATTACCGTTGGGAACACTTCATGATCTTCTTTACTTGGCTGACGAAAGTATAAGTCTGATGGTGAACTCGGCTGATCTCAAACTTGAACAAATCTGATTTGAGTCGGCTGATCTTCACTAGTCTGATAACTTTACTTCAGCAGATCAGAAGTCTTGGACCTTGAAACTTTGACTCTTCTGATGTCTTCATTACTTAGTCAAATTTCCTTGATAAGTTTATCAGCTAAGTTACTCCATACTTAGCCAATCTTTGAAGTTTTGGAATGCATCAAAACCTCCCTTATCAAATTTCCTTTAGTGCCTTCATCTTCATCCTTGTCCAACAAAAGGACATAGATCTTTCGTCACAAATAGCGTAACTAAACCCATCAGTAATCACATATACCAACAAAACCAAATGACATAGATCTATCATGGAGCGTAGCATGAAAATTACATGTAATGTGATCTTAAACATGCCTATTTTCAACTGATCCTCCTTAATCTTTATTGAGATCAAACTTAACATAATCGTACAGAGTGCAAAAACTGAAAACTTTATTTCTGCAGAAATATCCAAATATAATAATGGATCCAAAATTACCATGTATAAAGCAACTAAACTACAAACTCCCACTAAAACATGATATCCTTACAGAATATTACACCCATGTGAGCAGTATGCTCATGAAAGATTTTGGGTGGTAATCCCTTAGTAAGCGGATCCGCAATCATGGAGTTTGTCCCAATATGCTCTATAGAAATATGTCCACTCTGTACCCTTTCCTTCACAACTAGGAACTTAATATCAATGTGTTTTGACTTAGTTGAACTCCCATTGTTGTTAGAATATTGAACTGCTGAATTATTGTCACAATATAACTTTAGTGGTCTTTCAACTCCACTCATAATGCGCAGCCCAATGACAAAATTCCGCAGCCATAATCCTTGATTAGATGCCTCATAACAAGCTACAAATTCTGCCACCATGGTAGAAGGAGTCACTAGTGTCTGTTTGACACTTTTCCAGGAGATAGCTCCACCGGCAAGTAGATAAATGTAGCATGATGTGGATCTTTTAGTGTCTTGGCATCCAGCGAAATCAGAATCAGAATACCCAATGATCTCCAATAGATCTGACCTTCTGTATGTGAGCATGTAATCTCTCGTTCTATGCAAGTACCTTAAAACCCTCTTGGCTGCTTTCCAATGATCCATCCCAGGGTTGCTTAAGTATCTACCAAGCATCCCAACAATGAATGTTATGTCGGGACGTGTACAAACTTGAGCATACATCAGACTTCCAACTACTGAAGCGTAGGGGATCTTTTGCATTTCTTTAACTTCAAGCTCATTTTTAGGACACTGATCGAGACTAAATTTGTCTCCTTTAGCAACAGGGGTGTCTCCTGGTTTACAATTCAACATGCCATACCTTAAAAGCACTTTTTCAATATAGTTCTGTTGTGATAATCCAAGAATACCTCGAGTGCGGTCTCGATGTATTTGAATTCCTAATACAAAAGAAGCTTCCCCAAGATCTTTCATATCAAATTTCTTTGATAAAAATTTCTTGGTTTCGTGCAACATATTTATATCATTTGTGGCAAGTAGTATGTCATCAACATATAAAACCAAAAATACAAATTTACTCCCACTGAACTTTTGGTAAACACAATCTTCAACAGTGTTTGTCTCGAAACCAAATGAGACAATTACTTGATGAAATTTGCAGTACCATTGACGAGAAGCCTGCTTAAGTCCATAGATGGATTTTCTTAATTTGCAAACCATTTTCTTTGGGTCTCCAGACACAAAGTTTTCCGGTTGCACCATATAGATCGTTTCATCAATGTCACCATTTAGAAACGCCGTCTTAACATCCATCTGATGTAACTCAAGATTCAAATGCGCAACAAGAGCCATAATCGTCCTAAAAGAGTCTTTCGAAGATACCGGAGAGAAAGTTTCTTTATAGTCGATGCCTTCCTTTTGAGTAAAGCCTTTAGCTACAAGACGGGCTTTATATCTTTCCACATTACCTTGTGAATCCTTCTTGGTTTTAAATATCCATTTGCAACCAATTGGTTTCTTTCCTTCAGGTAATGGGACAAGATCCCAAACTTGATTGTCTTGCATAGACTTATACTCATCGTTCATGGCTTCAATCCATTTGAGAGAATTAATATCTTGCATGGCTTGACGGAAGTTGATTGGATCATTTTCCGTCGATCCATTATGTTCCTCATTTTCTTGGAGAAACACTATATAATCATCTGGTATAGGATTTCTCCTCTCTCTCGTGGATCTCCTTAAGGGTGGTTCTTCTTGAGGTTGTTGAGGTTGAACTTGAGGTTGTTGAGGTTGAACTTCAGGATCAATCATCTCAACTTCAGTTGGGGTTCGATCAACATTGTCTTGTTGAGGATTCAAATCTGCTTCTCGACTAAATGCAGGAATGAAAATCTGAACAGTATCAGAAGTAGTAGGAGGAGATATAATTGATTCCTCCTCCGTGATTGATTCTTCTTCAAAGACAATGTCTCTAACCTTATTTCTCCCCCCAAACTCAACATCCTCAAAAAATATTGCGTTTCCCGTTTCAAAAATTGACCTTAATGTGGGATTGTAAAACTTAAAGCCCCTAGATCGTTCAGAGTATCCAATAAAGTAGCTGCTCACTGTTTTGGAGTCCAATTTTCCTTCTTTGGGCCTATAAGGCCTAGCTTCAGCAGGACATCCCCAAATGTGAAAATGCTTTAGACTAGGTTTGTGGCCTGTCCAAAGCTCATAAGGTGTTTTGACGGCTGCTTTAGTTGGTACTCTATTCAGAATGTAAGCTGCTGTCTTTAGTGCTTCTCCCCAGAGTGATTCTGGCAAGGTAGAATGACTGATCATACTCCTTACCATGTCTTTAAGTGTTCTGTTTCGTCTTTCAGCTACACCATTCATGCTAGGTGACCCCGGCATGGTGTATTGTGGGACGATTCCACATTCCTCTAGGAATCTAGCGAATGGTCCTGCACGTTGTTCACCTGAACCATCGTATCTGCCGTAGTACTCACCACCACGATCAGACTTGACGGACTTAATTCTTTTGTTGAGTTGGTTCTCAACCTCAGCTTTAAAAGCTTTGAACATGTCCAGAGACTCTGATTTTTCATGAATGAGATACAGGTACCCAAAACGTGAGTAATCGTCTATGAATGATATGAAATATTGTTGGCCATTCCAAGAAACCGAAGGGAATGGTCCACAAATATCTGTATGAATCAACTCTAAGACGTCTGAAGATCTATTGGCACCTGATCTTCTTTGTTTGGTCTGTTTTCCTTTAATACACTCGACATAAATATCGAAGTCCGAAAAATCGAGTGAATCTAGAATATTTTCTGACACAAGTCTCTCAATTCTAGACTTTGAGATGTGACCTAAACGCTTGTGCCATAATTTTGAAGAATTTTCTTTATTTATTTTGCGTTTAGTACCACGTGATTCCACATGTAGGGTTTCATTATAAGAAGTAATAGTATCAAGTAAGTATAGGTTATCATACATGCTTAATGAACCAGTTCCAATAATATTGGAATTTAATGAAAGACTGAATTTACTGTTTCCAAAAGAACAATGATAACCAAATTTGTCCAATAAAGAAACAGAAACCAAGTTTCGTCTAAAAGACGGCACGACAAAAGTGTCTTTCAAATCCAAATAATGACCAGTTCCTAACAATAACCTAAAATGACCTATTGCTTCTACTTCTACCGATTTTCCATCGCCCACAAAAATGTGTCTTTCAACATCATTTGGCTTTCGGTAGCTTAGGCAACCATGCATAGAAACACTTATGTGGGTAGTAGCACCAGAATCTAACCACCAAGTGTTTATTGGTACTGAAGCTAAATTAACTTCAGAACAGACCAAATTAAAGAAAGAACCCTTAGCAGCATTATTTTCTGATTTTATTTTATTGCCCAAGTTATTCCCATTGAGCATGGAAATGCGATCATTATTCTCAAATAGTGAATTGGTAGATATAGTAATAGCAGACATTATAGCTGTTACAAAGAACGAATTTTAAGTTAGGCACATGTTCACAAATTGAATAATTATAGAATAATTATTTACTTTATGAAAGACATTAATTCAAATAATTATTAAATACATAGCAAGATACCTAGCACAGCATTAATATCAAGTCTTTGGACAGTAATATTAATTGTAAGTGGTACTCTTGTTGTAGTGATCGAATGTTGAAAATAAATCCTGTCAAATAAAGAGTCTATCTTTGGATCGACTAATTACCCACATGGACACCTAATAACAATCACACATTCATCACCACAGGTGTATATGCAATTCGGCCAAACATTATCCTTCCTTTGGGCCGGTTTAATATTCGCATGAATTTGCATACACAAATTCATCTTAACATTCTCTATAAGCCAATCTACACAAGAGAGGTCACTTTGGCGACATGTTGCTTCAATTGGTTATATTGGATGTTAGACTGACTCATAAAGTCACTGTTATGTATAAAAATTATTCGAATTTTATTGCCAAACCAGGCAATTTCCTTAAATTTTTTTTTTAAGCCAAACAGGCCCTTAGGAACAGTAATTTTCGAATTTTTAGTAAGCCAAACAGGCCATAATCAAATCTGTCCAAATTTGATCCTAATCCAAGCATGTGACAATACGAGTCCGGTCTCAACCGGATTAAGATCCAATATTAAACTAAGTCCAAATATGATCTAGACTAGAAAGAACCCAGACCAGAACCAGACCGAACCTGTGCATATCCGAATAAACCTAATACCTGGATCGGTTATCCAACCCAATACTTAACCCGTAACTGAACTTTCCGACCCTAAAGATCCGAATACGTGAAACGGATCTTGTCTCCTTCACCCGAAGAAATTTACTTGAGATTTCGCCGGAAACAACTCAAATCGACCGGTAAACTGGAATTGATGTCTACGAAGGCGTAGAAACACCGAACTCACGCAATTACTACAACAAAATCACAGAAATTCAAAGAATCGAAACAAATGAAATTCAATCGACCAAGTCGAACTACCGGTGACTGAATCTTTATACGATTACAAACTGAAACGGCTTCGGGATGCCTTGTCTAAGAGTGTCGGCACGGAATTGTGGCCTGGAGGGTGCATCCTTCGGCAAGCTTGAAGCGGCGGCGTAAGTTGGAGAAGAAGACCCGTAACCCAATTCGCTTAATTTCCTTTCCTTTAATTTTTTTTTTTTTTTTTTTTTAATCCTCAATATAAACTGTAGTTCGTGAATCTAGTCATAAAGCATATTTCTACTAGATCTCCCTTAAGGTATCATGCGGAGGAATACTTTAATTGCATAAATATTAGACTTGAATCATAATTAATTCAAAATCAAGAAAATAATAAAACCTAATTTGCGTAATCAAGATCTACAAAGCATGAATTCTATAAACAAGATCAAGATAACAAAAAATCCAAACTTGCATAATCAAGATCTTTTAAACATAATTAACATAAGAACCAAATTCAGATTTTTATATATCATAAACATGAGATTATGAAAATCTCATGTAATCGAACATGGGTGGCTCTGATACCACTTGTTGGATCTAAATCGAATACATAAACATAATGATCATAAGATCTAATTCGATTTAATACCGAAAACCTTATTGCCTAACCATGTCGATTGTCAAGAGATTAAAAGTAGATCTGAAACTTTAATGCAGCGGAAACTTACCTTGATTCATGCCAGCAATCTTGATGTTATTGATGATATAGTGATGATGGGTTTTATGATCTTCCACTTGATACACACCTTAGAACCTTAATACTCACGCAGAAAGGGATTGCAGAGAATATGAGTTATGTAACTCTATATTTTGTTATTGTGTTGTGTACAAGTGGGGATCATAACCCTTTATATATAATAACCTAGTAGGGTTAGTATATGTTTTATTATTTTCAATTTGGCCCTTCATCAAATTGAAAATCACAAACTGGTATCTACACTTTTATTCCATGATAAACTTAATACCCATAGTCCAAAAGTTAACATAATTAGACCACATAATTATGGACTTTAGTTTATAATAGCAATACACACTAAATTAACATAATAGGCCCACATAACCATTGGAATTTTCCAACACATGTATGGCAAGCATCGCATAAAATTGTCAATAATAATTTCAACCAACTCTGATAAATCCAATTCATATAACATCAAAGTCAATTCGTTATTTTCTACTCATGCATGCTATGATTTTTCTCAACATATTGCTTCTTAAAATTTTGATAAAGAAATCCTTTTTGTTTCTCAAATCACTTTCTTGGTAAGGCGCTCACCTCCGTAAGATAACTTTGTAACTCTTTCCGCTTCTAATCGATCACCTGACCAATTAAAATGAATGATTTAGTATCAAATATTCTTCGACTCTAACTTAATAATATAATATAATTACTTATACCAAAAAAAATCTCCCTCACTAAGCTATATATTTGGCTTCATGGTGGGTTGTAACTCTTCGACTTCTCCTCCCTATACTAATACTACTATTAACTTACTCTATTATTTTAATATTATAAGACTTATATCATTAGTTGTACTATTTCATGAAAAGGTTCATCAACTTGAAGACATAATTGGAAGTAGTAAAAGTTCTTTCTACCTAAAAAGAAGGACTAAGATTGAGGTTAGTAACATTCCCAATAGAAGGGGAAGAATTCGCATGTTGAGACTGCTGATTTTGATTACTCAAAGGTACACGTTGAATCAGGAACAACAAACTGTTTCTCAAAGTTCCGAAGTCCAAATATTCCTCCTTTTTCCTTCGATTCACATTTTTTCTTTTCTTTTCTACTTGCTGTTTTATTTTTCTAAAACTGGCAGCTAGCCAATTAAACAAACAGGGTCGAAGGCCCTGTTCTTGCACAACAGCCGTACAGGGCAGTGCCCAGTTCGGCTCTACCACAGCCGCCGTTTCACGCGGCGGTTCCCCTTCTTACTCGACGGAAAACCCCACAACCATACTCTTCAATTCCTAACAACCTTTAAACCCTACTAAAAGAAAATCCCACAATGCTACATAACCCACACTATAAATTCAACCTATAATTAACTAATACATGAAAGAAGAACTTAATCATAAATTAAATCAACTCTACCTTAGAACCCAAAAAGTGTGTAGTCGAATTCCTCTCTTTCTTTTCTTCTCCAACACTCTAAAATTCTCTCAATTGTTATTTATTGCAAAAGGTTTGGAACTATGAATGAAGGATAAGTACTCAATAAAGTATGTCGGCTACATTGAGGAGGTTAGGACACCTCCTTCTTTGTCTCGGAAGAAGTAGCAGGAGGTGGCTGGATTTGTGATAAATCATTCTAATTCTCAATTCACAATTCTCTGTTTTGTTTTATTAAGTTATCTCTACATGTAATTACACCAAGTCCTAGAAAAGTTTAAGTTATAAACTTTTAATCCCAAAACCTTTACTACATCACACCCTTGGTTAATTTTGAAATAAACTATAATTAGTAATCTTGTACTAATTAAGTTAATAAATAAATTGTCGGGTGTTACATATATGTTCCCAATCATAAAGACATACCCACTCTGTGAACGAGTTTTGTGTGGATCCGACAGAAAACCAAGAGTTTCGTGTCTTTTAGTGACACATAAGGATACAACAAGCCCATGTTTGTCGTACCATGAAGGTATCTAATATATCCTTTATTCCATTCCAATGGTGACATGTCGATTCTGAGCTGAACCTCGCTAGAAAATTTTCGCAAGCGCGATATCAGGCCGAGTACATGGAGTTGAGTACAATAATGTGCCTATTGCACTTAGATATGGCACCGCGGGTTCCAAAACTTCCTCGCCTTCCTCCACGTGATAGAATGGATCTTTCAATTTATCCAAAGATTGGACTACCATTGGCGTGCTCGATGGTTTTGATTTATCCTTATTAAAACATCTTAACATCTTTTGAATTTAGTTCGATTGATTGACCAAAATCTCCTCAGCACGGTGAATTATCTCAAGCGCGAGACAAAAATTAGTTCGTCCAAGATCCTTCATCTCAAATTCATATTTCAGGAGTTTGGATGTCTTCCTTGCCTCTTCTTGAGTTCCAATCAAGTTCATGCTATCGACATAAATGACAACAATGTCAAACCCAGAACATGTCCTCTTAATGAACAAGCAAGGACAAATATCATTGTTCACGTATCCCCTTTTGAGTACTCACTTAGGCAATTATACCACATCTTCTTGGATTGTTTCAACCCATAAAGTAAACTTCTCAACCTCATAGAGAGTGTGTTATGTGGTCTAGAACTATTTGCGTTACATACCATTAGTCCATCAGGGACTTTCATATATATATATATATATATAATCATATCTAGATCCTGATAAAAATACACTTTGACCACATCCATGAGCTGCATAGTATGTTTCTCTAATATTACTAAACTGACTAATAATCTGAACGTGATAACATCCATAACAGGAGAGTATGTCTCCTCGAAGTCAATCTCAGGTCGCTAAGAAATTTTTTGTGCAACGAGACGAACATTGTACCTCACAATCTCATTTTTTTCGTTTCTTTTCCACGCAAATACCCATTTGTATCCCACATGTAGAACCACGGTAGGTGTAGGAGCAATTGGTCCAAACTTTCCTTTTTTTGTTAATGAATCAAACTTAGTTTGGATTTATTTTTTTAATTTTGGCCAATCATCCCTATGTTTACATTCGTCCACTGATCGAGGCTCAATATCATCACTGGAGATAATTTCATTAGCTACCATAGTTATCGAATCATGAATCGTATCGTGTATCGGTGACCCGTTGTATTGAAATGAACCATGTATCGAGTATTGAATCGTAAGATACATTCGACGGTAAAAAAATGCATAAATCATATTTTTCACATAATTAACAAAATTCATAAACGTATTAAAGCCCCAAAACTAACCAATTAAAGTTAAAAACATCATTAAATCAAGTTCTAAGTTTGAACTTTCAAATTTCAAGTCTAGAATACTAAATTAACATCAAAATATCAATCCAAAACGATAATTTTCTCTACTTTAACAACTTCAAAATCAATGTGATCAATGATCATCATCTTCAATATCAAGTCACTTTCACTTAAGTCAATTTCACTATCATATCGTTCTTCTTCTAAATCTTCAACTACTTTGGTTTTTCCCTTGGCCTTGGCGTCGTCTTTTAAGATTCTTGGACCTATATTAATCATATATCTTAATGAATACAAGTATTAAGACTTTTAAATTAAATTTTAATAATTAAATAATTTACCTATCTTTCTTTTCAAGCTTGAAGCTTCTTCTTCGACAGTGAAGTTTTCGTGTATATCCATCCAAGAATTATCTCTCGGTATGCATGGGTCCTCCTTTTCGGTTATCCACTCATCATCCGATGCAATTTCAGATAAAACTATAGGATCATAAGTAACACTCTCCTCTTCACGACGTTTTTGCCTCACGTCAAGTTGAAGATTGTATTTCACAAAAACCAATGCATTTAACTATTGTTGCTCCAACCGATTTCTTCTTTGGTATGAATACTCTAAAAAATACTCCAATTTCTTTCACATCCGGTAGCGCTACAAGTGAGACTCAAACTCTCATAGCAAACTTTCGTAGCTTCAGACATTCTCCACCATAGCTTTCCCACCACAAAGCTTCCAAAACAAAAGGTAAACTAGTAAATTACAACTTTATGGCTAATTTTTTTTAAATTGGAACCATATTAATTTGAAAATAACTACCAAGTTTTTTTATCTCTTGTTTGCACAGCTATACGCATTCCAAAAAGCCCATGTGAATCATTGAATTTTTGAATTTGTCTGTCGATCTCAATTTGTATATCCTGATACATCCTCTCCATGACTTTATATAAACCCATACAAACTTCACTATCACACTTGAAAGTTTCACTAAAATGCAACCTGGTAAAACAAGAATAAAATTGGTTACATAATCTTATAAAAACTAATTATTTGCTTAAACTTAACAATTATGTACTCAAGATTAAGAAAGTATGCAGCTGTATGAAGATGCTTGTGTATTTGCTTCTCCCAACGACCATCAATAAATTTCCACATCTTCTTATAGCATTTGAACTTATGATTGATTTTCTTGACTATTTGCTTCTTTCCCCTATCAATCGCTTCATAAAAATACGGCATAGTTGGCTTTGCATCACCATCTACTAGCCTCAATAACTTCACAAGTGGGCTCACAACATTCATACAATATTGAATGGATCCCCAAAAAATTGGATCAACCAAAATTATGTCCTCCACTACCTTGCCCTTACTTTTCTTAGCATAAGAACTAGTTTTCCATTCCTTTGAAGCAAATAAACTTCTAAGGGCACCCCTTTGCTCCCTAATGCAATCTAAAGTGAGAAATGGTGTAGCAAATATTGTCACTCCGGGCCTTGCTAACTCTCTTTCTTCATAATACTTTCTAAACAACGCAAGGACCCATTGATGTCCGTATATAAACTTTTAACTTTCTTTGCCAAAACAATAGTCTTATGGAAGATTGAAATCTTTCCAATGTCCTCAAGCACCAAATCAATAAGATGTGCTGCATATAGAGACCAAAACAAATTCTTTCTCTTCTCTTCAAGTTTCTCCCCGCTACTACAAGGTTTGACGCACTATCAGTTCCCCGCTACACCAATTTTTTTTTTGTTTGATAACTTTTCAAGCTCGATTTTGATGATAAGTCAAAAGCTGACAAAATAAATGAAAAAAATCATGACACCCGGTACTCGACTAGAGCTCGCTCGAGCTCAATTTATTTAACTATCAAATCAAAATCTTGCATAATTTCAAGCTCGATATAGTGTTCAAACAAAACTTGAACAATGTATCGTTCAACACTACTCATATCGTTTACACCTCTACTTTCCCCTTAAACCCCCAACATCTTAAATTAATTTAAATCACATCTCAAATTTAATTTTATTAAGATCTAATATCCAAATATAATCGAAATCGTTTTTAGGTTTAGATTCGATGAATCACTTAAATCAAAACTATGAAATCTAGAACATAGGAAAATGAGCAAGTATTGATCTATATGAACCCAAAACTATATACCAGGGAGAAAAAAATAATATTTCTTTAACTTTTGCAGGGACGCAAAAATAGAATACGTGTTCCAAATAATTTACACACTCCATGTTTTATGATGTCGAAATTACAGTCCTAAATTGGTCGCAATTAAAATCATAGCCCATAAATTTCTACGCAAACAAACAAATGGAGACATTCCAACATTTTCACCCTAATAATTAGTAAGTAGGTGAAGAAGTGAAGAAAAATATGATATTAGCTGATTTGACAAGGTGACATGGTGATTTACAACCGCGTAAATCATGGCATCTAGCTAACATAACAAAATCTTCAATTCGTTAGCTTCATGACAAATTATGGACACATACTTTAATTTCACCGAATTTAGGACAATAATTGATGGTAAGAATACTAAAATTGTGACAACTTAAAATATAAATGATTTAATAAATGATATAAATTGCTTGCGAAAATACTGATTTCCCATTTTCGTTTCTTTGCAAAACTTTAACTTAAAGGGCTAATATTGCAATTCAGCCTATGCCACATCACATGTAGTCTCCTACTTCTTCATGAATCGTTTTAAACAAATTTAAAATGGTGAAATAAATCTCTCTTCCTTAATCGCTAATCCTTCTTCTTCGTCTACAAGAAATCGAAAGATAAACACACTCGCAGTGATGCACGAAGCCGAACTCCACGACCTATCGGACGACTCCGATTACGCTGCATCTGTTAAACAGGTAATTCATTTCACGAACACACGATTTTTTTTACTTTAATCTTGCCTCACTGCTCGGTGTTCTGGTTATCGAATTTAGTTGTTGGATTGGATTGCATTAATCGTGTAATTTATGTATGAATTGATTTTGTTTCTTTGAATTATTATATTAGGGTTCTGCGAGCATGGTGATTCGGAGTGACAGTAGTGGTAGACGGAGCTCAATGAGTGAATCGGAGGGTGCAGAGTTGGTGTACAGCAAGGATAACGTGACTATTCATCCCACTCAGTATGCCTATGATAGAATCGGTGGACGCTTGAAGTTGATTAAGCAACGGGATTCCCTTTTCATGGTATAATAAATTGTTTGCTTTTCTTTTTCCTCGAGTTTTTGGCAAGTTATGCCTAATGGGCAATTTACCCATGTGATATAAAAATAGGCGTATTACCCCTATGATATATAATGAGCGCTTTGCATCCTTCATCGTGGATATGTTGCACACATGCTCTATAATGCGACTGGGACTTCATTCTGATGAGGAAAATATCCAATTTAGCCCTACCTTGAAAACATACTCCCTTCACTTTATCCCTTGTGATATGTAAATGGACACATACCCTCTGTGATATTGCCTAATAGGCAATTTACCCCTTGTGAAAATATGTAAAAACCAAGAGAGAGACAATGTGCTTCTTTTACAAAAACACATGGGGTATTTTGCTTTTTTATTCATCACATGGGATAAACTACCTTTGAAGGATCACACAGCCGGTAATTTGCTATTAGCTGCTTTTTCTTCCTTAGTTTATTTGGATAATTATGTATAGCAATGGCTGTATTTCTATAAAACTAATATTATACATTTAATTGATATCTAATGCTTTTGCATTTGGACTTTAGAAATGACATTTTAATTTTATGTAGACATGGATTCCCTACAAAGGTCAAAATTCGAATGCGAAGGTGTCTGAGAAAGGTTAGGCCTCCTTTACTGTAATTTCTGTTACATGAATGTGATGTTTATTGTGCACATATGTGTTTATTTTCAACTTTCTTAAGTTGATTGGTTTTGCCTCAATTTTCTTGGTGCAGATAAAAATCTATATACTATAAGAGCGGTGCCGTTCTCAGATATTCGTTCAATACGTAGACACACTCCTACACTTGGATGGCAATATATTATTGTGGTTCTGTCTTCAGGTGACAACTCGTAAACTGCCTTCATCGATAACTAAGTTGGTTCTGGGTTTTATGCTTTTAAATTTTTCCCATGCAATCAGATATATTGTGTAGTCTTCATGGTGGCCTTGATCTTCATGCTTGTACTTCTGAGCTCGCACACACTTCAAATTAATTCGTTCATATAATGAAGTTTTATTTTTCATAAGCAGTTAACCTTATGAACTTTTACCAGTCCTTGGAAATCTAAATTTGTGCTTTGTTTGTCAAACATACTTGTTCAGTTTCATGTTTTCCTTTAACAAACATATATGCAGTTAATATTTTCAATCTTGTTTCCATTTAATATTCTTGGTTATGGCTAGGGGAACGTTTTTTCCTTTTAGTAATTATGTGGTATTTTTCTTTCTGATTCACTCAATAAACTACTTAGCTGGATTGTCTTCTCATAGTTATCTTTACTTTCCATCTTGACATACATTTTCACTCCCCTTAACCCATATCGGGTATCACTTTCAGGACTAGCTTTTCCTCCTCTTTACTTCTACAATGGAGGAGTAAGAGAATTTCTAGCGACCATTAAGCAACATGTTTTTCTTGTGAGGTAAGTATGCTGCAATTCTTCTCTGATTGCTTAGGTTCTTTCGCATGATAAAACTAAACGAATTGCTACTTTTTCTAAACTAAAGCATTCAAATGGCTACTTGCTAGATGTGGGTACTCTTTAATCCAATACCAAAGTCTACATACAAAATATTCTGTACCTTTTCCTGAAGTATATTGGTCTGATGAGCCATCAGCAACCTTAAATGGTAACTAAAAGAGTAAAAATGTTAGGAAAATATTCCCTATGTCACTTCCTGGCGAATGTTTCTGAGAAAAAGAATGTCAGGTCTGAACTGCACACTTTCCCTTTTTAATAGGTTTAAAGTCCTTTTGTGAATGTGAAATTTCAGTGGAAGAAATATGATAGTGCGTCTTGTATTATTTCCTCATTGAAATTGTTGATACAACATGACCAAATTGGCTTAATTGTAATAAGGAAAAAAGACTTTACTCATGTTGCATTGGCTAACAAATAACAATCAGCAAAATGTGGGAGCTTAGACATATGACTTGCTTCTTTCTAGATACTCATATTATTTATATCCAGGTCGGCGGAAGATGCCAATGTATTTCTTGTGAATGATTTTCAAAATCCTCTCCAGGTATGCTGGAACGTTTAGTTGCTTAATTGGCTTAATGGAATTAGCTATTTAATGTGTGACATGGATTTATGTATGTTTCTGTTAATTTTAAGCCTATTACTGAGAACTGGTCCCTTTGTACTGGCTTTTAAATAAGCCATTTTACTTGAAATAACTGCACATCTTTGCCTTATACAGAGAACTCTTTCTTCGTTGGAGCTTCCTATGGCTGTTTCTGTTGCAAGTGTCCCAACTCCTACTCTTTCAGCTAATGAATATCCCGCTAATGCCGATCAAGAGAGGGTTGCTTCTGATAAAATATCTGGTAGTTTTCAACAAAATGGCCGACAGAGACAGAAACATCATGATCCTGCTCGGGATCTTTCAATTCACGTATTGGAGAAATTCTCACTTGTTACCAGATTTGCTCGTGAAACAACTTCCCAGCTCTTCCGGGAAATTGATGGCTTTACTTCTAATGAAGGGAGAAAACATGACCAGTTATCTCCTGAACATCACAGCGTCACAGCATCTAATGATTCTCAAAATGTTCCTGATGAGGTTCCTGTAGCATCTGATCCACTAGAGGTACTGCATTGTCCATAGATTCTTCTTTATCGTTCTTCCCTACAATTTTTACTTACTAAATAGTTGTTATTTCTTCTCTATAGTTTCCTGACGAATAAATGAGGAATAATCATATATAATTCCGCTAATTTGCCTTGTTACATTGAAAATATTAGTGTTTGCCAACAAAATGTAGAGTGATTTTTGAATTCTTAAATTAGTTAGCTGAGAGCTCCTTTGGAAATCTTATGGCTATTGGCTTATCAATTCATTGGTCCTGGAGGAAGAACATTTGACTTGAGATACTGCTTACGAAATTAGGACGTGAAACTTTTCTTGCAAGTTTGGTCCAAACATATTAAATCATTTGCTTCCACTCAGACATCAATTCCAAGAATGACTGATTCAGTCTTTGACACAGAAAAACTCATCTAAGAAACTACTTGGAAAAGAAGCAGGCACACATGACAGAACTTTTGATATAATCTATTTTGAAGTGGTTTTGGTTGAACATCGCAGTTTGATTGTTTACTATGTTGTAGCATACCTCAGTAATGCGGAAATGATCTCTGCCTCATTTAGTGGAAATTGTTCACAAATTATCTCATCTACCTGGAGGTTTCTAGTTGATTTGTCATTAATACCAAATATCGACGTATAGGCATACTAATTCAATCTTGTCTAATTTGATGAATGCTGAATCTACAGTCATCTGCAGAACTAATATCTCAAATATATGTACCACCATCCTAAAAAGTAGCTCAGTGAATCCCACCCACCTAAATAAATGTGTTGGTCCTGGGACATATTTTTCGGTGGCTAAGTTGTAGATGCATAAGTATGTTCATATGTTGGATAATTTCAGTCATCACTGAAAGTAGTTGATGGTTTTCATATAGAATTGGGCCCCATAATGTTAGTTGCTTTCAGTACTTTCTCTTATCATCGAAATACCAACAAAAGTTGTAAAGCAAAGATATATGGTACCTTGTCTTCTAAAAGTTGCTCTTGCACATCAGATAGTCAATCTTCTTTGAGACATTGATTCTTAAAATCTTAATAAATGCAGAATGGTTTACTATTAGAACCTAAAAGTACAGGGTGGATATTTATGTAAGAAAAAACAGCGGTGATACTTTATGAAAGAAAAGGAAGGTGTCACCGAAGACTACAATTTCTGTGAAACCAAATCCAAGGCTTGTTTGTGAACTAGAAAACCTATAACAAAGTGTAACTTATAGAAATAGAAGCTTAGTATATATACAAAGGAAATTGTTGAAGTGTTTAAACCACGTGCCTGAAGACAATGTGGACCTTTTTCTTGTTTAAAATATAATGAAACTATTTCTAAGTAGATGCCTGGCTAAAATGATGCCTTATATCATATTCTTGAGTTATCCTGCAGTTTAATTTTTAACATGTTTAACTTAGAGTAGACTAATTCGCTTGTACCTTCGGTAAACTGATTATTTGAAATTTTTTTTTTAGATCAGAGATGGTATAGTCGTTTTTTTTAATATCATATCTCAATTGCCTACCTAGAATACTGTGTTAAATCGTCTCATCTATTTGGTTAGATGAATTTTGTATTAGGTGGTTTTTTTAAACAATATTAGAGCATTAAGAAATCATTTTCTTGTTCAGAATTTCCTGTTATACAAGCTAATGATGAATAAAGAAAAAGTTTGATTAAAAAATGAACAAAAAGAAGAATATTGATATTATTTCATTTCGAGTATGCTGTTAATTGCAGTAGCACCCCTGTACAGTGCATCATTCGATTCCATTTCACCAACGATCACAACATTTGAATAGCACTCATTCCCTATTTATTGTGTTTAAACTTAAAATACTTTTTAAGCAAATATAATAGTTTCTTTTTACAACAATTGCTCAGAACAGAGTGAGTCTGGCTACATGAGCTCTTAGTAATTAACCGAACATTTATTTAAAAAAGTAATCCAATAGCTTTGGGACCAAAGTAGATATCAATGGGATTAATTAACTGGTTGGAGGACAATGTATTGAATGGAGGAGG
The DNA here is from genome assembly GCA_038501285.1 of Penstemon eatonii. NCBI lineage: Eukaryota > Viridiplantae > Streptophyta > Magnoliopsida > Lamiales > Plantaginaceae > Penstemon > Penstemon eatonii. Next base: position 62,087,311 of record CM076710.1, read on the forward strand.
CAAAAACTTTAGTTATGTTCGATCTTCCATCTAATGCACACATAAAACTTGAGAGATTTAGCGACAATTTTGTGGGCATTTGTTTCTAATCTCTACCTAATGACTAGCCTGATAATATTCAGATAACTAATCATAATTTTTTGTCCTTCGATCTATTTCTACTGCAGGCAGAAAACTGATTGTTATGTTAATGCCTTAATGGCAATATGAGGTAATCACGACAGATTATTAAAGAGGCATAGCAGATAACTCAATGTATTAATTTGTAAGTGGACCACAAAACAATTTTAAAAAAATGCTTCCAAGGACATTTTAGTGATTTTTAATCTCTTACCCGAGTCTTTCTTGTAGGTTCTTAATTAGGACTTTTGATCATTAGATGAGTTTTCTTTGAAGTTCTTAGTCAAATATGATTGGATTTAGGTTAACTTAATTGGTTGTTTGTAAATTGAAGTCTAAAACCCTTTAACTAGTAGATATTTACCTAGCTAGTTTGTAAGGCGTATGTATGTATACTTATGTTCTTAATAGAGAAGAATTGTTACTGTGTTTGCCTAGATTCGCTTCAACCCTTGCAAGAGAAACTTTTTTCTCTTCTTTATACACTGCATTAGTCATTTACAAATCCCAGCAATCTAGTAAATTCATTTTTTAGTTAGATTTTCAATAATTCATAAAGCCATTCCTTCCCTATATGCAGTTACAGCAGAATTGGCTTTGTTTCTTTACTGTTACAGTTTTCCGGTACGGTTCATAGCCTGATACCTATAACAAGCAAGTTTTCCTGGATCAGTTTTGTTGAAAACAAACATTTTTTTGTAAAATCCAAATCATAATCTAGACATCCTTATAATTTGGAGTAAGCATGCTATTTGCTTGTATTAAGTACTATTTTGATTGTGGTGGCTTGATAAACATTTTGAGGGTTAACTTTGTCTTAGTAGTAGTTGTCCTGATAAAACATTTGAAAAACTTAGATAAGTTGTCTTCGTTGTTTCAATTTAATGTTATTTGTACTGCCAAAGCTAACATTTAGATAGTAGAGACTAGCAGTTTTATATGCTAGAGTAGTAAAACTGATTCTTAGATTTCCCCTTATGTTGCTTATGAATTTATTTTCATCACTTAGCAGTTTAATTATTATCATTTCTTCGCTTGGCAGTTTGATAAATCTTCACTAGTATGGGGAAAGCCACGCCAGTCACCCTTGGAGCATGAAGAGGTGAAGTGTCTTTTTGCCCAACCAGTGACCATCAGATATGGTTATCTTTAATGTCGCAATTAAATAGAATATCAGTTCTTACTCACGTCCAGTTGTTCATCTGTTTTGTTATTATAGATTTGTTATCTGTGAAAGTGTTCATGTAAGACAGTAGGTACTTCATAAGGGTAAAATGATTAAATCAGATATGTAGCTTTTTCTCTGTGCATTCAACCAAAATAAATTATTTTCATTTACATACTAGGTCCTGATAGGAGACTGAAAGTAACACATACATTAATGTTATATCAACTGGTAGCAAACACTGATTCAAAGTGCCTGATATGATAACTTCTTATTTGACGTCACCAGTTTGTGGTATACTATGGTACAACCTTTTTCTGAAAAAACAGCAAGATATTATTTTACAGTACCATTTTATGAACTTTTTGTACGGGATTATTATTATTATTTTTTTGGTACAATTTTAATTATTTCAATTATATTATCGATGCATATGAAATCCACAAATACTGAGAATGATATTAAAGAAATGCATATATAAAATCAATATCATTTATAGATCTTAGAAACAACTTGTATCTTAGAAAGCTTGTCGTGATTAGTAAAATGCTTTACTTTCTGGTTGATTGTGGGCTACCAACTCCATTTGGCAATGAAAGCACCAATAGCGACTATTTAGCTTTACAAAAGGATCTAAAAAAGAGAGCCGAAATAATTGTTCGTTCTCAATATACTGAGAAGAGATATGTATGGCGTAGTGATATTCTTCATTTTCTAAAAGATATACTTCGTACAATTTTTTGTGGCTGGTGGAATATTCTGGAAGAAAATTGAAATGGTCGAATGTGAAAGAAGCTAATTAGGACACATTTGATCTCTTACTCAGCATATTGTAACAATGGAACGTATTATCAGTATCTGGGTGCAGACTTGGGGCGTTTTGGGCTGTCCACCAGATAAAAAAAATTAATTCTAAGATAAATTATCAACGGGCTGTCTGATTTACAAGTAATATCAGTGCATTTGGTGATTGCTCACTTTTCCCTTAAATGATAAATTATTACACATTTTTTTCTTCTCTTTTCATCTTCTTGCAAAAACATTCATGGTTACACAGAGTCGTAGAATGGCTTATCACTTGATTGTATGTTACTTGTAAGTTGTAAATGATACCATACGCCTGTAAATGTATGGTAACATTCTGTCTTTATTCACTATGTGTGGATCATTTACTGTGATTTAGATTGAGTGACAAGAATCATGCCTAATCCGATTCAATGAAATGTCTTGTCATGTGCACTAGCTGTATCCTAGGTTCTATTGAGTACCACTTTTGCTTGAAATTTTCTTCCTTTGTTGACTTTGTATAATAACTTTACATGAATGTGTCTACATCCAGAATCTTTTTGTATTCTGTCTGATTGAAGTTCTACTTGCAGTGGGTCACCTTCTTCGATTCAGAAGGGCGAGTTCTGGATTCAAAAGCATTAAGAAAAAGAATCTTTTATGGTGGAGTGGAGCACAACTTGCGGAAGGAGGTCTCTGTATTGAATTTTTTTTTGTTTTGTTGAATGCATAATCAAGTTTTCACTGTTTGTAAATATCTAATTTACTTTTTTAGCAGATCTGTAATGAATCTCATTAGTGTTATTTACAGGTTTGGACATTCTTGTTAGGATATCATTCATATGATTCAACATATGCAGAGAGGGAATACCTCATGTCAGTAAAGAAGTCAGAGTATGAAACTATAAAGAAGCAGTGGCAGGTTTGCTGTTAATCTCAGCTGATCTATGACATTTTTTTTGAGGATGTGCTTTAGTTAATTGTTATTCATGTCATTAGTTGGCTACACTGCGACTCTTACTAGGTTCAGATGGTATATTATTCATGTCAAGAGTATTAGCCTATTAGGGGTAGGGTATTTTACTAATTGAGGTATATTTGTCTCATTGAATAAATACGCTACTGAAAGGTCTCATTGTTTAAATTCTTTTTGTAAAGGTCTCATTATATAAATACCTCTTCTAGGGTTCGTTATTGAATACTCTTTCTCCTATATTCTTCCTCCTCCTAACATGGCTTCAGAACCAGGCTCAACTCAAGATGAGGTCTTGTATTCGAAACTCTCCACCACTCATTCTAAATTCCACTTGTTAGGCTTGAGTCATATGTATGTTGCATATACACGAGGGGAGGTGTTAACTGTTAAGTCATAAATATTCATAAGGTTTTAAATGAGTTGGACATTAAATGAAATGTCAGGTCTGGTCTCCTCAACAGTTCCAGGTCCACTTTCCCCAGTCCATCAGCCACAAATCTGGCCAATCTGGTCGTTCCGCTGCTTGTGTTTCTAGGTTTAAAGGGATTGCAGTTGGATTTTTCAAATATAAGTTGACCTGAGTCAGATCTCTATCAACCGTTTCAGTCAGTCATCAATTTACTTAAATAATATACATTTTGATTTTAGCAGTCAGACAATTGAGAAGTTAAGAGCAACCGGTTAGTTGCTCAGGGGGAGTAATAAATAGTACTAGTTTGCTGCATGGTGTTTACTATCGTGTCTGTATTTCGTATAAGTAAATATATCATATTGATTATATACCATAACTAACTTAGACACACTCTCACATGGACACAATGCCGCATAGTATATCTTCTGTCTAATAATGACCCTGCACAATCAACATAGCTCACAACTTTCAGGTGATCATTTCTTTTGTACAACAATCCCATACTAGGTGAACCTTTCTGGTACCTCAAAATTCGAATAACTGCCTCCCAGTGGCTTGTATGAGGTGAGCTGTGAAATTGACTAATAACACTTAATGCCAATGTTATGTCTGGTCGTGTAACAAGTAGTTAACTTACCACAAACTGCCTACATTATTCAGGATTACTCAATAACTCACCAAGTTCTGCCACCTTCTTGACATTAACATCCATTGGTGACTCGGCAGGTTTCACCCCTGACAACCCTGTTTCAGACAATAGGTCCTGTTCTGTCCTGTCCCAGACTGACCAACATCAGTCTCTTTCATATCCTGTCACCTCACCTGTTCCACTTCCACTTTCGCCAGTCTGTCACTAATCCGCCAATCTGGTCATGTCGCTGCTTGTGTATCTAGGGTTAAAGAGGTTGCAACTCAATAATTCAAAGGAAAAAAAGGTCAGTCAACTCCACTGAGTTAGATCTCTATCAACCATTTCAGTCTATGACACTATGATTTTATAAATCAAACAATTGAAAAATATTATGAGCGACCGGTTAGTTGCTCAGACCTCAGGGGGAGAATTGGATAGTACTAGTTTGGTTTCCGGTGTTTATTGTCGTGTATGTTTTTCTCTGTTCAGTTTGTCGTCTCTGATTTTGTCACAGTTGTTTGGTACTTTTGAATTGTTGATGGACATTGCAATTGGGTTATTACTTGGCATTTTATAATCGTTGCGAAATAGTTTGATATCTGGTTGAAATCAAATTTAAGGTCTTGGAAACTGCCGAGTTAGCAGGTGCTGTCCCAATGTCAGCATTGTTCTCCACTATTGTTGGTTGAGTGGATCAAGTGATCCATATAGGTTACTTTTAGGGTAAATTATGGATATCCCCCCGAGGTAAAGCCTAATTTCTAAGATCCCCTCAAGTTTGTCAACATCTTACAATTAGCCTATTACCCCTGAAAAGTTCCAATTTTTCCCCTAGGGGGTTATTATAATATTTGTAATATCTTAAAATAAATTAAAACATGGGTTTATATACTCACCACCGGAAAATTGATAAAATTGTATAATTGCCAATAAGTTTAAAAAATTATTAAATATAATCTTATTTTTACATACTTATTAACAATTTAATTGTTATAATAAAAAAATAAACAAGATTTGATTAGTAATACTTTATAAATATAAGAAATTTATTTGCACATTTAATTGATAAAATTGTATAATTGCCCAAAAGTTCCCAAAATGATTAAAAACATTACAATTACCACCCAACTTTTAACTTTTTTTTAAGATATCACAAACATTACAAATAACCCCCTAGCCAGGGGTTGAAACTTTTCAGGGGTAATGGGCTAATTTTAAGATGGTAACAAACCTTAGGGTGTTTTTCGTAATAACCAATACGTGGGGGATTTTTATAATTAGGCCTTACCTCAGGTGGATATTCGTAAGTTACCCTATTTTTTATTGTTGAGTTGTCAATAATAGTCACCTTGGTGTTCGCGGGTGTTTATTTCGTTGTTTGCTGTCTATGTGAATCCACTTTAGTATTCTTTCTTCATTGTGTGGATCCACTTTAGTACTCTTTCTTCATCGATTGTCATCCGTTGCTACAAGTGCTGTCATCTAGTCATTATTCGTATGTTTTAATATTTTTATGTTATCTGTTTCATTGAATAATTGTCTTATTTGTAACAAGCTAGAGCATAGTATGCCCCAGCTCGAGTGGGAGTTTTTAGGAGTATTAGGGTGAAGGGTATTTAGTAATTAAGGTGTATTTGTCTCATTATATAAACACCTCTTTTAGGGTTCATTCTTGAATACACCTCCTGTATTCTTCCTTTTAATAACATATCCCATGAACTATACGTTTATTAATATACTTTTTGAAGAGTTAAGTTGTTTAAATTGGTTGAGGTCATATCTTGGGCTACAAGAAAATGTATTAAGAATGATCCTTGAACTGGTGATCACTTATCATTGACATCAGCTGATTAAAGAAAATGTGAACTCTCTTCACCTGCCCAAAATTGAGACTACATTGGAAATAATCTATATAAATCTCTAATGTGGTAAAGAAGTAAAGATTTCACTGGTGGTTTTGAAAGGATTGATTTACTATTGTTGAATCATAGCGTCAGAGTGGGATTCTATCAGAACCATGATGTCGATTAGGATGTGTAGTTCTGAGAGGCTTGATGCTTAAAATAAAAGAATTATCATATGTCTAAGCTTCGTTTGCCATTTCTTCTGGAATTTATTCTTTCGAAAGCCTCTATCTGTTACTTCGATGATGAGTTTATTTTGATGAATTTGTTGATCCAGAAGAGCTTAACATAGATGATTAATGTTAATTTTAACGCAGACCATCTCACCGGAGCAGGCGAGAAAATTTACAAAATTCAGAGAGAGGAAAAGCCTTATTGACAAAGATGTGGTACACTACAACACTTTTCTGGCACGTTTCTCATTTTACCAAATTTTATAAAGGATGCATCACTTCTTTTAGAATAATACTGTTCATTTTTGCTTTCATTTCAAGGTGAGGACTGACAGGTCACTCTCATTCTATGATGGAGATGATAATCCTAATGTGTATCTTCTACGTGACATACTGGTGACATACTCATTTTACAACTTTGACCTTGGGTATTGTCAGGTAATGAACTATTATTTTCGCATTGATAATGCTTCTAAAGGCTTTTCACCATCGCCAAAACTTTTATGTTAGTTTGAAGCTAATCAAGACAATACATGTTTTCGATAGGGCATGAGTGATCTCCTGTCCCCGATATTGTATGTAATGAGAGATGAATCCGAATCATTTTGGTGCTTTGTTTATCTAATGGAACGTCTTGGACCCAATTTCAATCGTGACCAAAGTGGGATGCACTCTCAACTATTTGCATTATCAAAAGTTTGCTCTCTCTCTCTCTCTCTCTCTCTCTCTTGTGTGTGTTTCTGTGTGCTCACATGCATGCTGTTAATGTGTGTTGAACGTGTATTTTACTCGCTATTGTATACTGCTACCTAATTTGTTTTTTACAATCTTCACTGGTACCCTTGTTTAACCTTGCAAATGTAGTGATTGTGATTTTTTCTAGGACATGATCTTAGTTGGTGGGCCAGGATGTTTAAGTAAGGATGATTCCGTTATTAATCCTTACTGCAAAATTTCACTTTTTAAGTGTTGTGTTAATCAAATTATGATTTATTCTTCCAAAAGCTTTGAGTCCATGTGGTGGGAGAATAACTCATCAAATTGAAGCCTAAATAGAAGCCACATTTAGGTCTACGTAGTTATCTATGCAAGCACCATAGAGTTGATGTACTCTACAATTTCTCTTATGCAGGTTCTCGATAGATATATGTTTATAAGATACGACCATTTTCCTTCTAGTGTTGAGACTTATCATGCATTTTTGCTGTAGGTATTTATCTTGCTTGTCTCACTTTGATTTTTATGGGTTTCCAGTGGAAATTCTGCTCAATATTTTCAGCTTAGTTATCTGAATTGTGGAAAATAATTTGGATCTTTTTTAATTAATATAGCTTATGCATATTTTTTCGTGTCATGCAGCTGGTCGAGTTGTTAGACAGCCCATTGCACAAGTATTTTGAGCAGAATGATTGCTTGAATTATTTCTTCTGTTTTCGCTGGATTCTTATACAGTTTAAGAGGCAAGTTTGACTAATATTCTGTTTTCTATTTTTCTTATTTCTTCATGTTGCAATTTCTTATTCTTTCCTCTGATATAACAAGGAATTTCTATTTAATCTTTAAGATTGTAGTTCAATTAATAGACTCACCAATACTATCAGTGTGTGCATTGAATAATCCTCAAGATATTGTCTTCTAAGTTTGTACTCTTGTATTTAAAAATGTCAATAAGCTTTAGTTACTTCAATTTTCTATTGTTAGTTGGAATACTGTAGTTATGTTTAATTTTTTTTCATATTTAAAATGCTTATAAGGTTAATAAATATTTGCTACTTGAATTTTTTTTGAATAGCCAAAATTTTACTGAGAGACCATTATGGATTGGATTTGAGAGACCATTATAAGGTTAATAAATATTTGCTTGTAAGGTCTGACCATATATCTACTGGATTGGATTTGAGAATTTTCATTCAAGATAAACAACTATATTTCATTTTGAACTATGTGATTAAAGCTGTAGATGCAATGATGCATTTAATATTACCCAGAGAAAATAAAGCTCAATTTTTAAGAAATAAGTGGAAGATATAATACGAACCTATTCCTTAGATTGAGGCTATTACAGTCTACCAAGTAACGTTCCACTTAATAGTATGGTCTATATTCTGGAAACATCGAATTTTTTGGGCATAGCCTGCTCGTATAGTCATATAGATACTTTAGTTTGTCCTTTGGCGTGTGGGATACTTATTTTGTGGCCGATTGGCATGTTCTGCAGGGAATTTGAGTACGAGAAGACAATGAATTTGTGGGAAGTTCTATGGACTCATTATCCAAGTGAGCACCTACACCTATATTTTTGTATTGCTATCCTCAAGAGACATCGTAGTAAGATAATGGGGGAGCGGATGGATTTCGACACACTCCTGAAATTTATCAATGAGCTCAGTGGTCAAATCGACCTTGATGCAACACTCAGAGATGCCGAAGCCCTGTGCATATGTGCTGGTGAGAATGGCGCAGCTTCTATCCCACCTGGAACTCCACCTTCACTGCCACTTGAAGATGCTTCAATATATACTCAACAGGATGACGATGTACTATAGATTATTCTTCAAAAATAAACAGCCGATCAATATCTATGAATCCTTTGTCGATGAACTTTTGAATGTTGTAAATATGCGTATAAAATTATTGATATATATTTTCATGTCGTCATTCTTAGTAGTTTTCAGGACTCGTAAATCCTGGAAGAACTGGGCCTTGATAATGCAAATCCCAGATTTTCCAGGACCAACAAGTTCCAGAAGCCAGTTAAGAATTATTCTGCTGATGTGAGATACTGTTTGAAGAGCTGAAGCTTTTACTTTGAATGATGAAATATATTTAACAAACAGCTCAATTTTAATATGAAAAAGCGTTGAGATCACTTGTCTGTGCTAGAATACTCAATAATGAGATGATTTCATGTTCTACTATATTTTCCGGTCTCATATGGGCCACCATATAAGGTCAGTGACACAAAATTTAGGTTTCTGGTTTTAAGTTACAGGTAAAATGTATCCTGCATTATCTCTACTGGTCCCGAATGCCTCCAAAAAAGCACTGTCCACATCCAGTATGGGCATGAAATAGTTGTCGGTGTGAAAGATCCGTCCGTATTCTGAGGTAAGTGGCTGTATATCCATATCACAGTTCACATTTTTCAGGTCTTCTATCCAAAAACCGAACTCATCATCTTCTTCCCCTTCCCTTGTGTTCGGTGCTGTTATCTTCTCTGGATTTTCCTCATTTCAGGTGAGATCCCGATGATGAATAGTATTTCTTCTCGCTTTGTGAACTCAGGTGCGTAATTTGGTCTTTAGAGACTCCCTTTATGTGTCCCAATAGTTTTTTGCGTCATCTCTGACCAGGATCCTTCTGGCAATCGAAGACCACCTGTGCTTGATAAAAGGTACGCGATACTAACACATACAAACAAATTGGCATGACATTGTTTAAAACTTGAGTCCTCATTATTTGTTGAAAATATACTTAGCTATGACCACATAAATATTTGTCTAATTCTCCTCTGGGTTAGTGTATTTCAGTAAAACTATAAATGCAGTCGGATCAATGAAGTTTGATTAGTGCTGTGTTTGTCTCTAAAGAAGGGCAGGTTATTGTGGCTGAGATTGCATAAAGTATGTGCCATCGATCTTAACTAGAGTTTCTTATTGGTTTGTCTATGAATCGGGATTTATCATTAGGCTGCTAAAGTCATCCTCAAGTTCTTATCATTCCGAGCTTTTATATTTGCTCACGTATACCCTTTTTTTTTTCTTCAATTCAAGTATAAGAAATATATAGTATACTCTTTTTTTTCTCTTCAATTCAAGTATAAGAAATATATAGTAGAGCTTATACTGTTTATGCACATTTTTCATGTATAATAAATTTTCTGGTTAATTTGTGCAGCTGCCTTCCCATGGCAACGAGAATTCCTGGATAGTTAGTAGAAACATACATAGATTCTTGAGGTCATAAACCTAACGAAAAAATTCGATTCTTGAGGGCACAAAGTGGCGACCATCGCGGTTAAGGGATGAGGATGATTTGCATCCGGATAGGATTAAATAGATCTAACCGTATGATGGTGTTGGTGGCGGTCCTCAGAGATGAGGTTACGAGTGAGAAGAAGACGAGGATTTTTTATATATTTTTTCAAAATATAATCTTAATGCATTTAAATTATGAATATTAAAATGACTTGGCATACATCAATTATGGATTAGAATTATGGTTTGTCCTTTTCAACTGCATGTAGGGTCGACCTCAAATTGGGTACCGCGGCCCGCACCAAAACAGTGATTTAGTTGCTCAGTAACTGTTGTGCCTTAATGCATTACGGGTTCAAGAAGCCCACGTAAATGACGATATTAGGTGTGAAAAGATATTGGTTCGAAACCCCAATTTTATGATAATGAGGTTCAAACACTTGAACTGAGTCAGGTAGATTGTGAATTTCAAGTAGAAAGAAGACCCAAAATTTCGGCACAATGTAACCGGAAGTCTGGTTCTTTAAAGGACTAAATTATCAGTGTGTCATAGATATGGGAGTAATTTCATAATTTTCCATTATTTACTTTATTAAGAGACAATTCTTTTTACATATATCTATCTTCTTTCCAATTAGTAGAGAAGACTATTTATTTTATATTGCACGTACAAAATGAAAACACATAATTTAAGGCCATTATTCTTTTCTTCCTCCCATAAGTAGATCAAGATCTTCTTCCTCCGGTGCCATTTTCCCTTTGACAGTTAAAATAGACAGCCGCAACAGGAGAACCAAGATTATAGAGTTCGGAAAAGTCTCGGGTTATAAAATTCTGTCGCCATCCCGGAGCATACACTGTTTGTCGTCCAAGTTGACGGAACAACACGAAAACCAGCCTGTGAATGCCCATTGAAGGTCGTGGACTCTCGTAGCACACAATTTCTTGCCCTGCGGAATAAAAAACAACGGAGAATGTTATTGAAAATTTGAACATAGTTATCTTTTTTATTTCATTTAGTAAAAATATATGTTCTTTAATCAATAAAGCTTTTAGATGAGATAATCATTCGATTTAATCGAGCTTTTCATGTGCTTCATTCTGTTCTATGTTATCTTATTTTAGTATTAACCAATGTGGATCAGTTTTCACTGATTCTATTAACAATTAAAACATGTGAGATCTATAAGACGAGATATAAAAGATTCCTAGTACTCAAGGTGGTTGGGTCAAGTTGTAGTGACTTACGATTCCCAGAGGCAAAATTCAAGTTCGAATCCTACTGGAGACACCACATTGGGGAGGACCTATGCCCTTTGCATTCTTTGGTCCGAGCTGTAAATATTCAGTCTAGTAGATAAAAAAAAAATAAAAAAAAAAGAAGGTTCCTAGTAAATAGGAATCATATTCTTGAGCTGGAAAAGCTATTCCTAGACATCTTCTATTCTAGTACTATAAAGTGACTTTTGGAGGTCCATTATATATATATCAAATCCAATGAAAGTTATAGAATATTAAGGTATTTTTCTTTTTTCAGAATCTTTTCTTCTCAGAATTTTTACTTTTCAGTCTTATGATTCAAAACATTTCTAGTTTTTGGTCCAACCAATTTATTGGATGATAGCCAGCGGTCCTCAAGGAATGAAACAAACGAATATCTAATGAATGTCACGCCTCTTTCATTTCCGTTTCATGAAATTACTTTCTTCCAATATAATGGAAATTAATTAAAGGATTAATGCTTCTCCTTAAAAAAAAAAGAAAAAGGAAAAACACAAACACAAGCTTGTGGCGCAATTATTATGTCAATTTAAGTGTACCGATAAAATTAAATAAAGGTGGGAGGGGTTGATCTAGTGGATTGGACTAGATTCGTGAAGTGAATTATCCATCAATTTCGTAATATATATTGCATCAATTTTTTTTAGTTTTTAAGGGTTTAGTCCCTTTCGAGGCGCGTCAGTCACATAAAATGGGAATCTCTTCCAACAGGGATTCGAACCTGAGTTCGCTATTTTGTAATGACTAGTCCTTTCCACTATACCAATCACCTATTGACATATATATTGCTTCTATGGATAAATATTTTAGTGTATATTTGTGTTGGTCAATATATATATATATGCCCGCGACCTATATTTTTTATTGACAAGGGAACCTGCAGCCATCGAAGTGCACAAGGTAAATCTCGCTCTCATACAATAGCTCGTAAACCACACTAGACAAACTAGGTGTGACAAGCTCGACCTAGAAAATATTGACAAAGGAATTCGAATTTAAATCAAAGATACAACACTCACTTGCTCTACCAACTGGGCCACCTTTACTGGGACCTTAGACCTATATTGATTTGAAACACCAAACAAAGAATAAATAAATTTTGAATGTGACATAGGAAGTAATTTAAATATTTTTTAATTACAGGCTCTAGATAAATGGATGACGCATATAATTTTTAACAATAATAGTTGAGTTAACTTAATTCCCGTTCATCATAATTCATACCAAACCTTCTTATGTTGTTCAAAAATGTACGGGGTGGCTAAAATTAGTGAAAACTAAAAAGCCATTTAATTTCCATGAGAACATAAATTAAAGTGCTTACCAAAACCAGTTCCTGTGGTTCCTGGAATGTCAGTCACCAACCTATGTTTTATTTATAAGCAGCAAAAATCAGCACATTAAAGATGAAAACCCTTGAGAATTAAACAAAACTATAAACCAAATAATGTAATTAAAAAAAATTATTTAAACCAAAAGAAATAAAAAAGATAATTGGGACATGTACTCTCTTGAAAGTTGATAACTTGTGTAATTTAAAATATTGTAATAAAAATATAAATTCGAATATACATACACATTGTTATATGTGACACAATATAGAAAAAACTCATTCTATTAATTTACCAATATCAAATCATTTAAATGAATAATGTGTCGCTAGCTTGAAAATAGCACGACCATCACTAATACGCAAACCTTAAAAATCGTATACATAAAATTAATTTATTACTTTTACTCACCAATGCAAGTATTCCCTTAGGTTTGGGTTGCTAGGGCTTGGAGCATCTGGATCCACCAAAATCTGAAATTATTAATTAATAGAAATTCAAATGTGTTTAAATATAAAAATATGAATAATCCAAATAGATATTTACAAAGATATTAAACAAATAAAAAGATGTACTTACTAGAGTGTAAAAAGTTCTAAAGTCATCGCCTCCAATTTCAACCCTAGGTTGATCAAGAACTTGAGATGGCCTCATGTCACATCCATTAGAGACCGTCCTCCGACCGTAGGAGACTCGGAGGCTAGTCGAACCGGTAAATTGGTTCACAACATCTCCGATCACACGACCAATCACCAAAGGGTGCCTAGTACTTTGATCTCCTACCATTTTGAATCTATTTAATCAAGTACAAGAGATAAAAATCAATGTATGTACACTAATTTATACGTATACGTACGTATTGCTCTTGTGCATGGATGCATGCTATAATTGGATTGTTATTTATAGTTGTAGGTAAGTTATGTTTCTATGTGATGACATCAAGGATGATGATGCAATTCCAGCTGCATGCCCACATGATCCATCATTCTAATTCCGCGGTCGGGTTCTTTTCTTATTTCTTTTTGAAGAAAGAAAATTTGCATCCACAACTATGGCATTTTAGGGGAAAAAAATGCAACATTGGTCTCATAATTAGTCGTGTTTGACAACTCTAACTCAAATGTATTCGGACTGACACAATTACTCCACTATAACTATTTTTTCGCAATTTTGATCCCAATTTTAATAATTGACCCGAACCAAGTCATGTGCGAGCTAGGTTGCACGGATACTCCGAAATTATACACTGTGCAGTATCGTATGCGTATTGGATACTTGGATACTTAGATACTCGTACGATACTTGTGAAATACTCCACCATGTCGATTTCAATAATAATAAATTAAAAAATAAAAAAGATATGTATCGGATACAAAGGAAGACATATTGAAAACACCCAGAATACTTGAGAGCATGTATTTCTACAAATAATTTATAGATTCTGTATATTATCAAAGTAAATCAACATAAAACGCTTGAAAATCTGTATAGGGCTAAAGACTTTGCCTATGATATTAAGACTATGGTTTTACTTGAACACTTATATAAGAGGTAGATAGCATTATTTATTTTAATATGGACTAAAAAGTGAACTAAACATATACTTCATTACATAATTTTTTAACTACATTTATAAAACAGTGATTTCTTATTATAATATATTTTCAAATATATAGACACGTATTTTTGTCGTATCGAATCCTCTAAATTTTGAAAATCCGTATCGTCGTACTCGTATCGTATTATACCGTATCGACATATCCGTATCCGTACAATCTAATGTGCGAGCCTCATGATTATTTTCAATTTGGTAATTCTTTACATTGATTTCAATTTTCGGTATAAGAAAAGATAATTACATATTTGTCGTTAAAATCAAATATTACCCATAAATTTATATTGCTTATTTCTATCATTGCAAATGTGAGTGTTCGTTAAATAAATGTATTGCACTTTTCATGTCAAACTTTCATTTTCTTTATATATTTGGTACCATGCTTTCTGAAAAATTACACTTACCGTGATTTCACCCACTCGACACATTTCCTTCCTTCGTCAAATTCAAATTCAGTTCATAAAACACAATAAACAATCCATTGAAAATTAACATAGTTTTGGGATATTAATAAAAATTAAATCATATCTCATAAATACGCCACAATAAATTTTAGATATGATATGGGGCATATAAGCGTTCCATTTTGGTGATTTAACGACTGTTTATGTCCAAAAATTGAAGGAAGAAGAAAATGTGTTGAGGAAGTGAAATCATGGAATTAAATATATTTTTTCAGAAAATAGGGTACCAAATGTAAAAAGTAGATGAAAGTTTGGTATGAAAAGTGCAATTTCTATTTGTCAAATATATGAAATTTATATTTTGACTTCAATTTGAGCAAAATTTGTGTGAAAAATACTCTTCAATATAGAGTGTGTACACATAATTGCAATACAAATGAGTGAGTGTGCACGTAACTTTTTTTCTAAATAATTGAACTGAAAGTATAAATAAATAGCATTAATCAATCAAATTTTCTATAATTTCTTCTAGAAGTCCTATTAAGCTATGATCTAAATGGGCATTTGAGCCCATTAAATTGGAAACGTAGAGACAAGCTAGTATGGATGAATACGTTGCATAGCCATTCGGTAAATTTTATTTCTCAAATTTGATCAGCGGCCAAAAGTCTATCCATTTCGGCATTGATGATTTTGTCTTTTTCACGTCCATGGTTTCTTTTCTTCTGCCTCACCGGCTTTGTTTTGGATCAATATTCAAAGAATGATTGATAACCCTTGGATCTATCCTCACGATATCGTCCGAACTCAACGCAAAGACATCAACATTATTTCGCAAAACACCGATGAGCATTGTCTCCATTCCTGGACTTAGCTCGGTACCGATCTTTGTGAACTTTTCAGGAGAGCCCGAAACCAGTACGACTTGTTTATGGTATGGGGGCTGCACGCTTATATCGACATTTTTCCCTTTTTTCCTTGCAATTTATCACAATCAGGAAGTGGCAGGTCGGATATCGAACCCGACTCCAAGTCGACCAATCTCCTTTTGAGTGGTAACACGGGCTCAATTTTTTGCTTGATAATCAGAGATGAATTGTAGCACTCCCAAGCCATATATTGGTCATTCACCATCTCGCCGACTCCAACTAGAGTTGGGAATTTAACCTTCTGATGGTAAGTAGAAATAATAGCTTTGAACATATTCAATGCCGGTCTTCCCAAAATAGCGTTGTATGAAAACATAGTGCTTACTGCCAATAATTTTATCAATCTAGTCACATTCTTGGGTTTCTTTCCCAAAGTGGTGCTCAGAAGAATCATTCAGAGCGGCACGATTTCCTAACTACCAAAATCAATTAGAGGAGTAGAGACTCAATCTAGATGCGGATGTTGCAAATTCATTCGATTTAGGGCTTCCAAGGAAATGGAAATAATATTTGCCGAGCTCCCGTTATCGAACACTCTTTTCACCTCGAAATTAACGATTTTAACAGTTAAGACCATCGAAAAATCGGGGTCATCTTCACTTTCATCCCAAGTTGCATCTCGAGGCCTATCAGCATCACTAAAGCTAATAACTTGATTCATCAATGAAGGAGGTTCCAAAGACATGATCTTCTTTGCGGTCGAGACATTTGTCTTTATCGACCTTGCAGTCCTCTTTCTAGCATTACTACTGTCTCCACCGGCTGGTCCTCCTGAAATCATATTTATCACTCCGTTTGTTTGTTCTTCGACCCGTTCCAGAGGGTTACGATGCTGCCTGAAATTTTTTTGGGGACTCCTCAATCTATACCGATTACTTAAGTTAACCCTTCTCACATACTCTTTTAACTTTCCTTGAGCAATCAATTTTTCGATTTCTTGCCTCAACTGCATACAATCCTAAGTGTTATGTCCACGAGCTCTATGATATCTGCAATACTTCCATAATTCATGGATCCTAGCCTCGCTTGAGTGATACGCTGAGCATTAGGGATCAAAATATCCTCCTCGAGCACTGGCATCTCTCGATGTATTCAACTCCATAAAATTAATGTTTTCAGATTCTTTTCTCGGTGCCTTTTCTGGAGAAGAAGATTGATCGTAGACATTGGATCTTTGAGTCGGGGCCTGTGGTTTGTTGACATTAAGTCTTTGCCAAACCGAACCTCTCTGCTGATTGCTGGATCCTCCATAGTCGCCTGGTTTTAGGATAGGTGCTCGATCATGTTTCTTTTCGGGCGGAGGGCTCGGGTTCTGAGCATTATTCAATTTATTCATTTCTTCTTGGATCATGTAATTTTCAACTATGTCCATGATATGCTCAAAAGTGATGGGATAGTGCCTTGCAAGCCAATATATTTAGCTTGTATTAGAACTATCTTAATCTTTCTTTAGTATAAATGACTTAATACGCCTATTTATTTATAGTATGTAAATCAAAAAATGGCCAACTTCATCTCTCGCGAATCACTTAAGCGATCGGATAAAATCCTTAGATCACAATAGACTATGGGACGATTCACTTCAGTATGAGTGCAATCATGAAACAGTCTCTAAGGCCGTGATCTTAAAATTGTTCCAAGTCATAGATTCCGAACGAGACGGGGTATCGAGGGAATCGCAAAGACTTGTACAAATATGCATGATTTACATGGAGTGAATTTGTAGCGTTTCATGAGCAAGGCATTTGAGGCCAGTGCATATGAGTAGGTGGTTCGATAGAGAAGATCGAACGCATCGAACGACCCGAACAGAGAAACCCATTGTGGAAGCGCATGACGAACATCGGCGATGGGATGTTTCTCAAACTTATAATAGTGTACGATTTAGTCCTTAGACTTGAGGTGCTAGGGCGAATTCGGTGCATGGGCGTGCTTACTTAGATTTAGGTGTCGGTCAAGTAGCTTGACCATTGTGTGCCTAAGTTGGGTGCGTATAGTCGTGTACGCGAATGGTTAGCATCAATATGGGATCTACCGACTCAACGTAGTGAGTTGAGGGAATTTCCTATACATTCTTAGATAATAGATTCTGAGAAACCTGTGGCCACAGTTGGTGACGGATTTGGAAAGGGGTTTCCAAATTTAGCAGTCACACTGGAATCATTATCCGGAATTAGAAAGTATAGTTATCGAGATAATTAGAGGTGCTGATCAATTCACTCACCCTATGTCTCGATCGGGAAATTAAGTCGATAGAAGGACTGTATGTATATGATACTTATAAGAGGTGAGGTTCACTGAGATCAATTCACCTGAAGTTGGGCATCATGGGCTTGTGGCTAGACATCGACCATGAGGTGTGGGACTCATGAATTAATAAGGAAATTAATTATTGAGTGGTTAACTGAAGGGGTTTAATTAATCGGAGCAATTAATAAGCTTGCAAATTAAATCACGAAAGTCGTGCGCCCTCGGCCCATTGATGGTGAACCTAGAGGGTCACACACAATACAATTGGACTGCAACAAATCATATAAGGAAAGTTTGATTCAAAGGGTTAAATCAAAACTTAAGAATTAAAGTATTAATACTTGAAGAAGAAAACTAATTAATTAAAGTGTTAATTAATAAGAGAGAAATTAATTTAATTGATTAATTATACTAATTAATTAAATGGGCTGAATTAATTAAAAGTGTTTAATTAATTAAAAGGGGATCTAAGTCCATTAGGAAACAAATAAAGACCATAAGTAAATGGGCCTTGAGTTTCCTAGTTAGACTAGATCACATTAGGTCAAGACTCCTTATCTATAAATAAAGAGAAGGAGACCAAAAACCCTAACCCCAATACAAAAAGTTGCCGCCCCCTTCTCCAAGCAAGGAGGAGCCGCCCACTTTCTCTCCAAAATCTGAAAATAGCCGCCCCCTTCCTTAGACAGTTGGGATCGGCCGAACCCTGTAGATTTCTACAGGGTTCATGCAAACTGTTTTCTCCTTCTTTCTTGCTTGACAACTTTTGGATCCAAGTTCTGAGCCTAAGGATCCAAGAGAGTTGCTTCAATCCAGTTGGTGTGGATACCTCTAGAGGCACAACGTTTGGAATGCTTCTCAAGAACCAAATCCATCATATCTGAAAGAAGACCGGAGAAAAACCACCATCGTTGATGTGGTGAGGTAAATTCGATAAACCCCCTATTGTTGGTTTTATTTTTGCATGAAAATCCTTTTCGTATGACTAGATGAGTAAAGATCCTGATTGGGTAATTTAAAAATTTTAAAATTCCGCTGCTTTTAACGTCCCGACGTTACTAATAACCCAACAGTGGTATAAGAGCCTAATTCATTACTCTCATGCGAAAATGCCTGAACTTGAATAAATATATGGATACACGTGTTTATTGTGTTATGTGATTTGATTCCTACTTGTTATGACGAGATCTACGAATTGGTAAAACTGTTTTTTAGATCTGTGTTGAATTTATAGTTTTTGGAAACTTCAGGACTTTTTATGCAAAAATCAAAAATCTCAAAATTAGGGCTGGAAATTTTATTTTCTGTTTCTAATTTTTTTTGATAAAACTGGACTGTCTTTGCAATTCTGGTCGGTTTGTATTTTTGGGTCGTTTTGGCAATTTCCGAAAATTAAAGGACTATTTTGTAATTTTTGAAAGTTCGGGCAAAATCAAAAATTTTATTTTCTGGTCCTCTGGCCGATTTGGTTTTTGGGGGTGTTTTGTAACTTTTCGAAACTTTGGGGTCAAAAGTGTAATTTTTTAAAGTTGAGGGGCCGAACTACAATTTCAAAAAGCTGAAATCTAATTTTAAGCAGAAAACTTGTTTTGTTTACCTGAAAATTGATTTTGTCATAATTAGTAGTGACTAAATAGTAAGAATCATAGGTAGATAATTTTAAAAGGTGTTTTAAGATTAGAAAGAGATACGTAAAATGTTGTTGGCCTGTTTCTTTGCTCAACGTGGACTGTTTACGTGGTTTTCGATCGAGCCGAGCCTTGACCTTAGATGTGATTGGTTTATTTTTCTTTGGATTTTTGTTGGGCCTGCGAGCCTTTATTTGGGCCTTTTTGTGCCAATGTAATATATTAGGGCTTTATAGTAAATAGTTTAAGATGGAGGCCCATTACGGGCAACAAGGAAGCCCGGTGGACAATGAAGGCCAAGTATGTGTTGGGATATCTTGGTTGACAGATCAACGAAAGTGCGAAATTTTAAAATTTTTCCAAGATACCCACAGCCCCATAAATCAATAATCCATCTTATGTATGCGAAATAGGTTGAATAAAAAACAATAACAGTATAAAACAAGGGGTTATGCGATTTTAACCTCCCCAGAGGCAAGGTGGTAGCAACCTCCGGTTTTGTTTCTGATTAATAGGTAGTGATCCAATTGTCTCACCTCCAGAGTTGATCCATACCAGTTCGATTGTTGTGACACCTTCAAGTCTTAGGTTACGAACTGGATCTGGAATGTTTGTCAGTAAAAGGATGTCTAGATCTACTTGCAGAGCAAGATCTAGCACAAGGAGAACAAGAGAGGGGCGGCGGAACAAAGGCAGCTCATGGCCAAGGGTGGCGGCGACTACTAGGGTTCGGCACGCAGGACTAGGGGCGGCTAGGGCTTAGGGGGCGGCTAGGGTTTCTTGTGCAAGGGTGTTGTCTTTTGAGTTCAAGTTGAACTCTATTTATAAGCCTCCCTCAAGACCTAGCTTTGCAAGACTTCTTATGGGCTTTTAATTAAAGGCCCATGTCTTGCAAGCCTCTTTTAATTAACTACTTTAATTAATCCAGACCATATTAATAAATTAATATCTCTCTTAATTAATTAACACTTTAATTAATTAGATCAACTAATTAATTAGTCTCCCACTTGAATTAACACTTTAATTCATTAATTGATTTAATTGCCTTTAAATCAATTATTTCCTTTTATAACTGTCACTATCCAATTGTATTGTGTGTGACCCTCAAGGTTCACCATCAACTGGCAGCAGGCCCACGAATTCCTCGTGATTTAATTTATGAGCAATTAAATGCTCCGATCAATTAAACCCTTTTAATTGACCACTCCTAGAATCAATCTCCCTTATCAACTCAGGAGTACCCACACTTCATGGTCAATGTCTAGCCACAAGCCCATGAAGCCCAACTTCAGGTGAATTGATATTTGTGAACCTCACCTCTTATAAATGCCATGTACATACGGTCCTTCTATCGACTTAATTTCCCGATCAAGGCTTAGGGTGTGTGAATTGATTGGCACCTCTAAATTTGTCTCGATAACTATACTTTCTAATTCGGGATAATATTCCAGTGTGACTGCTAAATTTGGAAACCCCTTTCCAAATCCGTCACCGACTACGACCGCATATTCCTCGGATATATTATCTAAGAATCGTATATGAAATTCCCTCATCCATTACGATGAGTCGGTAGATTCCATTTTGGTACTAACCACTCGCGTACATAACTGTACGCACCCAACCTAGGCATGTTATGATCAGGTTACGTGATCTGTACCTAGATCTAAGTACGCACACTCATGCACCGAATTTGCCCTAACACCTCAAGTCTAAGGACTAAATCGTACACTATTATAAGTCTTGAGAAACTTCCCATCACCGATATGCATCATGCGCTTCCACAATGGGTTTCTCTGTTCGGGTCGTTCGATGCGTTCGATCCTCTATCGAATCACCTACTCATATGCACTGGCCTCAAATGCCTTGCTCATGAAACGCTACAAATTCACTCCATGTGAATCATGCATATTTGTACAAGTCTTGACGATTCCTAAGATCTCTGTCTCGTTTCAGAATCTATGACTTGGAACGTGTTTTAAGATCACGACCTTAGAGACTGTTTCATGATTGCACTCAATACCGAAGTGAATCGTCTCATAGTCTAAATGTGATCTAAGGATTTCATCCAATTGCTTAAATGTATTCGCGAGAGAGGAAGTTGGCCATCATTTATTCTATACAGATATAAAAAAACGTGCGTATTAATTATGGAATCAAAGATTGTTATTTATAGAATAGACCTATTACAAGCTAAAATGAACTGGCTTGCTGGGCACTATCCTATCAATCTCCCACTTGCCCTAAAGCCATTCACAGATGTTTCTATGACCCATCTTATCTAGATGTCCCTCGAACGCCTTTTGTGAAAGCGGCTTGGTTAGTGGGTCAGCCATGTTGTCTTCTGATTTGACATACTCCATGTGTATGTCTCTTCTACCAATGATCTCCCTAATCACGTGGTATTTTTCTTAATACATGTTTGGACTGATGGTGTGATCTCGGCTCCTTCGCTTGAGCTATCGCCCCGTTGTTGTCACATAAGACCACTACAGGTTCGGCAATGCTAGGAACAACATCCAGTTCTTGGATGAAGTTTCTCATCCATACACTCTCCTTTGCTGCATCTGATGCTGCAATATATTTTGCTTCTGTGGTTGAGTCGGCAGTGGTAGACTGTTTACAGCTTTTCCAACTGACCGCTGCTCCATTGAGGCGGAATATGTATCCAGAATTGGATTTTTAGTCATCCACGTCAGACTGGAAACTCGAATCAGTGAATCATTCAAGTTTCAGTTCCCCACTACCACCGTAAACCAAAAACATATCCTTAGTCCTTCGCAGGTACTTCATGATTGCTTTTATGGCAGTCCAGTGCTCTTCGCCTGGATTTTACTGATAGCGGCTCGTTACACTTAGAGCGTGTGCTATGTCTGGTCGAGTACACAACATTTCATACATTATGCTCCTTATAGCAGAGACATAAGGTATGAGAGACATTCTCGTCTTTTATTCGTCAGTTGTAGGACATACTGACTTAGAAACAGAGATGCCATGTCTCATTGGAAGCAGTCCTCTCTTGGATTCTTCCATTTTGAATCTCTTCAAAATTGAGTTGATGTACTGAGATTGGGAAAGTCCTATCATCTTCTTCGATCTATCCCTATAGATACGTATCCCCAATACGTAAGATGCGTTTCCCATATCTTTCATGGAGAACTGCGCGGATAACCACGCTTTCGTCTGCGTTAACATCTTGACATCGTCTTCGATCAACAAAATATCGTCGACGTATAAAACTATGAATTGTACCGAACTCCCACTATTCTTCTTGTACACACAAGGTTCATATACGTTTTTGATAAAGCCAAAAGCTTTGACTATCTCATCAAATTGTATGTTCCAGGTTCGGAATGCCTATTTGAGGCCATAAATTGACCTTTGAAGTTTACACACTTTGTGCTCACTTCTTTTGGACGCAAACCCTTCGGGTTGTTGCATAAAGATCTCCTTGTCAATATCTCCATTGAGAAAGGTGGTCTTTACGTCCATTTGCCATAATTCGAAATCATGCCAAGCGGCTATGGCAAGGAGTATCCGAATGAATTTCGACATCTCTACGGGAGAGAAGGTTTCCTCAAAGTCTATTCCAGGCCTTTGAGAATACCCTTTCGCCACTAAGCGAGCTTTATGAGTTAAGACCTCTCCATTTATTCCAAGCTTACGCTTGAAGATCCATTTGCATCCTAAAGGGATAGTTCCCTCAGGTGGATCGACCAAGGTCCAAACCTTGTTGGAATGCATGGAATCCATTTCGGATTGCATGGCTTCGAGCCACGCACCCGAATCTATGTCTGACATAGCTTCTTCATAGATCCTTGGATCATTGTCCAACTTCTCGTTTTCATGAATGAAACCAAATCTCTCTGGTTCCTTACGAATTCGACCGGACCTTCGAAGAGTAGGTGTACTAGTAGGTTCAGCAATTCAGGTTCAGCTCCCACTGTTTGTGGGGATGGGTCCGATTCTTGGACTTCATCAAGTTCTACGAATGTCCCATTTCTGTTGGTGAGGAAATCTTCCTCTAAGAAGTGGACGTTCCTAGATACGAACGTATTACGCTCTGTAGGATCGTAGAACAGGTATCCAATGGATTCCTTTGGATACCCCACAAATTTGCACAAACTAGATCTACTATCTAGCTTATCTCCTTTCTTGTTCTTCACATTGGCAGGAGATCCCCATACTCGTAGGTACGAATACACGGGTGCTTTACCATACCATACTTGGTACGGTGTCGTTGGCACTGACTTTGAAGGTACTATGTTTAGTATCTTCGAAGCAGTTAATAGGGCCAAGCCCCAAAACGAAAAGGGAAGGTCAGCAAAACTCCTCATGGAACGAACCATGTCTAACAAAGTTTGGTTCCTCCTTTCAGACACTCCATTGAGTTGGGGCATCCTAGGGGGAGTTCAATGCGCGAGAATTCCACTCTTTTTTAGATAATCGAGGAATTCTTGGCTTAAGTACTCACCACCTCTGTCAGATCGAAGTGCTTTAATACTATGCCCAAGTTGATTCCTTACTTCCATTCGAAACTCTTTGAATTTCTCAAAAGTTTTGGATTTGTGTTTCATAAGATACACATATCCATGACGACTAAAGTCGTCAGTGAATGTTACGAAGTACGAGATCCTCCTCTCGCACTGACACTCAGTGGTCCACAAATGTCAGTATGAATTAAATCCAGTGTCTGTTTGGTTCGCTCGGGATTCCTGGTGAAGGGTGATTTGGTCATCTTTCCTTTGAGACAATATTCGCAAGTCGGGAGTTTTATCTAAGTTCTTTTACCAATTGTGTCACTACACAACCTTCAAGCTATTTTGCCTCGGTTTTCACACTTATCTAGCACTGCTACATCATAAATGTTACTAATCGTTAAGTATAACCCATTAATCATGATGAGCAACGGGCCCGGTCGTGAATTCTCCGTAACTAGTTATTGGTCGATATTCACATCCCGACCAATCCTCACCCTTGTCGAGTTTAGTTAAAAACAAGAGTCAAGGAATTTCGCATATTGTCCCTTTCTTCGACTCGGGTGCCAGACTCTGGATCACCTCTGGCAATAAGTAGACAACGTACGCTAGTTCCTATTGATGGAAGGCTTGGATCTTTAAAACTTTGTTTTAAATGTACCCAATATTACTTAATATTAAATTCGAGAGGGGAATTTCGGATTTGAAAGTTATACTAACTCTCCTCGAGATCTCACCGTGTAAATTATGCTTTATCTTTTATTTACGATCTAGATTCTAGCGCGTATCTCATACAAGCTAAATATAAATCGACAAATAAATAAAAGCCATACAAGCCTAGCACGCATACTACCACAATATGTTTTCGATCGGGAGCCTCCTATGTGGCCATTATCGAGCCATGATGTTGGCCCAATTGGTCAATCTGAAGGGTTCTCAAACGGGCCTATTCTATTATATAAACTACCATGCATACATGGCCTTCATATCTTCTTGGGCTCCCACCTTGCTTGCAACGGGCCTTCATCCTAGACTAGTAAAGCAGTAAAATCCTATTTTATTACAAAGGCTTAAAGTGGCCCAAAAATTCATAAGGCTCGCAGGCCCAATAAAAACCATGAGTTAAATTAAACCAATCACATCTAACTAACCTAAGGTCAAGGCTTGGCACGATCGAAAACCACGTAAATAGTTCGCGTTGAGCAAGAAACATGCAAACATCTTTTACGTATTTCTTTCTTATTTTAAAACAACCTTTTAAAACTAACTTCCTATGATTCTTACTTTTTAGTCACTACTAATTATGACAAAATCAATTTTCGAGTAAACAAAAATAAATTTTCTGCTTGAAATCAGATTCTGATTTTCAACTTTTGAAAATTGCAATTTGGCCCCTCAATTTTCGAAAATTGCACTTTTGACCCCAAAGTTTTGAAAAAGTTACAAAACACCCCCAAAACCAAATCCGCCAGAAGACAAGAACATAAAAGTTTGAATCCGGAAAATTTTGAGTTTTGAAAACAGACCCCTGAACTTTCAGAAATTACAAAACAACCCTTTAACTTTCGCAAACTGCATAACGACCCAAAAATTACGTGCGACCAGAATTTGCAAAACAGTCCAGATTTATCAAAAATTTTCAGAAACAGAAAATGAAATTTCCAGCCCTAATTTTCACGATTTTCGATTTTTTGCATAAAAAATCCTGAAGTTTCCAAAAACTATAAATTCGCCACAGATCTAAAAAAGCAGTTTTACCCAAACATAGATCTAGTCATAACAAGTAAGAATCAATTCACAGAACATAATAATCACACGTATTCATAATTATAATCACATATATACATAAACACCTTATTATGTTCAGGCCTTTTTCGCATAATAATAATGGAGTTGACTCCGATACAACTGTTGTGATATCTTTGTTGACAGATCAACGAAAGTGCGGAATTTTAAATTTTTCCAAGATACCCACAACCCCATAAATCAATAATCCATGCGAAATAGGTTGAATAAAAAACAATAACAGTATAAAACAAGGGGTTATGCGATTTTTACCTCACCACAGGCAAGGTGGTGGCAACCTCCGGTTTTGTTTCTGATTCACAGGTGGTGATCCAATTATCTCACCTCCAGACTTGATCCACACCAGTTGGATTGTTGTGACACCTTCAAGTCTTAGGCTACGAACTGGATCTTGAAGGTTTGTCAGTAAAAGGATGTCTAGATCTACTTGCAGAGCAAGATCTAGCACAAGGAGAACAAGAGAGGGGCGGCGGTGCAATGGCAGCTCACGGCCAAGGGTGGCGGCGGCGGCTAGGGTTTGGCGCACAGGACTAGGGCGGCTAGGGCTTAGGGGGCGGCTAGGGTTTCTTATGAAAGGGTGTTGTCTTTTGAGTTCAAGTTGAACTATATTTATAAGCCTCCCTCTAGACCTAGCTTTGCAAGACTTCTTATTGGCTTTTAATAAAAGGCCCATGTCTTGCAAGCCTCTTTTAATTAACTACTTTAATTAATCCAGTCCATATTAATAAATTAATATTTCTCTTAATTAATTAACACTTTAATTAATTAAATCAACTAATTAATTAGTCTCCCACTTGAATTAACACTTTAATTCATTAATTGATTTAATTACCTTTAAATCAATTATTTCCTTTAATAACGGTCACTGTCCAACTGTATTGTGTGTGACCCTCTAGGTTCATCATCAATTGGCAGCATGCCCACGAATTCCTCGTGATTTAATTTATGAGATATTAAATGATCCGATCAATTAAACCCTTTTAATTGACCACTCCTAGATCAATCTCCCTTATCAACTCAGGAGTACCCACACTTCATGGTCGATGTCTAGCCACAAGCCAATGAAGCCCAACTTCAGGTGAATTGATATTTGTGAACCCTAACCTCTTATAAATGCCATGTACATATGGTCATTCTATCGACTTAATTTCCCCATTAAGACTTAGGATGTGTGAATTGATCGGCACCTCTAAATTTGTCTCGATAACTATACTTTCTAATTCGGGATAATGTTCCAGTGTGACTGCTAAATTTGGAAACCCCTTTTCAAATCCGTCACCGACTGTGGCTGCAGATTCCTCGGATATATTATCTAAGAATCGTATAGGAAATTCCCTCATCCATTACGATGAGTCGGTAGATTCCATGTTGGTACTAACCACTCGCGTACATAACTGTACGCACCTAACTTAGGCATGTTATGATCAGGCTACGTGATCTATACCTAAATCTAAGTACGCACACTCATACACCGAATTCGCCCTAGCACCTCAAGTCTAAGGACTAAATCGTACACTATTATAAGTCTTGAGAAACGTCCCATCACCGATATGCGTCAGCGCTTCCACAATGGGTTTCTCTGTTCGGGTCGTTCGATTCGTTCGATCCTCTATCGAACCACCTACTCATATGCACTGGCCTCAAATGCCTTGCTCATGAAACGCTAAAAATTCACTCCATGTGAATCATGCATATTTGTACAAGTCTTGACGATTCCGAAACGAGACAGGGATTCCTACGATACTCTGTCTCGTTTCGGAATCTATGACTTGGAACGTGTTTTAAGATCACGACCTTAGAGACTGTTTCATGATTGCACTCAATACCGATGTGAATCGTCCCATAGTCTAAATGTGATCTAAGATTGAAATGTATTCGCGAGAGATGAAGTTGGCCATCGTTATTCTATACAGATATAAATAAACGTGCGTATTAATAATAGAATTAAAGATTTTTATTTACAGAATAGACCTATTACAAGCTAAAATGAACTGGCTTGCTGGGCACTATCCTATCAGAATGCTTGGTTATTTATGTAATAGCCTAGGCCCATTAAGAACCCATTAGATAGACCAATTGGGCCAACATTATTGGCTCAATGATGGCTCAAGCATAGGTGGCTCCCGATCGAAAACATATTGTGTTAGAAATGCATGCTAGGTTTATTTATTTATGTTTTATTTATTTATTGCTTCTTTTATTGGGCTTGTATGGTAATACGCGCTAGAATATTAGATCGTAAATAAGATAATTCATAATCGAAGCGGTGAGATCTCGAGAGAGTTTGCCTTAAACTTTCAAATCAGTAAATCCCCTCTTGAATTAAATATTAAGTCATATTGGGTTAAAATAAAATGAAGTATTTATATAAATCCAAGCTTTCCATCAATAGGGGCTAGCGTATGTTGTCTACTTACCGATAGAGGTGATCCAGAGTCTGGCACCCGAGTCGAAGAAAGGGACAATACGCGAAATTCCTTGACTCCTGTTTTTAACTAAACTCGACAAGGGTGAGGACTAGTCGGGATGTGAATATCGACCGATAACCAGTTACGGGGAGTTCACGACCGGGCCCGTTGCTCATCATGATTGATGGGTTAGACTTAACGATTAGTAACACTTATGATGTAGCAGTGCTAGATAAGTGCGAAAATTGAGGCAAAAATAGCTTGAAGGTTGTGTAGTGACACAATTGGCAATAAGTATGCCTACCTGGGGAATTGGTTGTATGGCCACGAGTCGTGGGTACAATTAATGGCTGCTGGGACGTCAAGACCTACTAGGAAATAGAATTTCCCGAACAATTGAAGAGGTAATTGTTTCGATAAAATAGTGGGAGAACTTTTACGATAGAAAGTCCAACCTTCGTAGATTATAAGTATTATTCATTAACTAGTCCACTGAATATTTGTCTTCTCTTTAAAATAGATACTGAGATATCTATAGTTATCCATTTTACTATTTATCGTCAAATAATAAAATAACTGGATCAAAATATCGACTGACTTAGAAACTTGAGGATTGTCCTAAATTCCGAAAGTCGGAATGATGTTCTTAAACGACAAGCCTATGCCTTATGCACTTCCGAGATAAGTCAAAAACGGGAAACGAATCACCCGTAGAGTATGAGAATATTAATGATCGTTTCCTCATATAAGGATGAATCTCAAAAAGTGAAACGAATCACCTATAGAATATGTGAATCTTAATGATTGTTTCCTCAAATAAAGCATCAAGATTGAACGAGCTGTAGAAGAAACATAAGGAGCATGTCTGTAGCTTCTGAAACGAACCTCCACCTCAAAAGCTTGTTGAGGAGCAGTTTTGAATCGATCTGATTCGAGACTTTTAAGGAGTTGTTTCAAAACTCGAGAATAAATGAAGGAACTAGTGTCAAGGATCACTGTCCTTGTTGTATCAATCTGGTTAAAAACTGGATCGATTAAACGTAGGTCTGCAAGTGATCTTAACATTAAATTCCTCCTAAAATTCTCCCCCCACTCATTCAAATGATTCGTGAAATACACTGATCTTATTTGATAAGTTGATCACATTTCATGAATCAACCAACGTATTGGTAAAAGGCAAATAGGATAAACATATCATGATCGTTTACACTTCATGGACTGCAAAGTCATAGAAGAGTAAAATGAAGAAGAATTTATTCTCTTCTAAATTCGACCATAAAGGTAGTCGAAAGAACGCAAGTAGCCTAAAAGTCGAATTATCCCACTGCATCTAAGAAAGGCACTATAAGTTTAATTGATTAGATGTTCTAATTAATTAAGCAACGCTTCAATAAAGGGTTAATTGAAAAGGGAAATGAATCAATTAAAGAGTTAATTGAAAGGAAGTAAATTAATTGAATTAAACCATTAACTCAATTTTATTGAATTAATGTGTTAAGTTCAAATTAATACAAAGATAATAATCCACAACTTTGGCACGCTAGACTTGGACACATCTTCAAGAGTAGGATTCAAAAGTTGGTTTCGCCTAAGCTTCTTGAAAAATAGAACTTAGATGAATTTCCAACCTGCGAATCATGTCTCAAAGGAGAGGTGACCAGATCTACCTTCACAGGGAATCCAGAGCGAACCAAACAATGTCTGGATTTAGTCCATGCATATGAATATGGACCACTAAAAGTTAGTGTGAGAGGAGATTACTCATACTTCGCACCTTTTTGCTAATGGCTTTGGTCGTGAGTGAAAAATGTATCTAGTGAGATACAAATCCAAGAAACCTTTGAAAAATTTGAAGTATTTCAAAACAAAGTAGAGAATCAACAAAGACATAGTATTACGACCATTCGATCTAATCGAAATGGCAAATACTTAAGTCAAGGATTCCTCAAATTATCTTGCTGAGAATGGGGTTTTCATACAACAAACTCCTCCTAAGACGCTTCAACTTATTAAGGTGTCTAAGAGATGGAATCTAACATTGTTTGACATTGTTCGATCCACATTGAGTTTTGTTAAGCTTCCTTATGCATTCTAGGGGTTGGTCCTCCTGACTGCATCGAAGATACTGAGCAAAGTACCTTCAAAGTCCGTGCCTACAAAGCTTTACCAAGAAAGGTATGGCAAAATAACTCTATACTCTTATTTCTGGGTATGGAGATCTTCTGGCTAAGTTGGAAACAAGAAATGAGATAAATTAGCTAGTAGATCCAATTTGTATATAATTGTGGGGTATCCAACGAAATCCATTGGATACCTGTTCCACGACAATGAGAAACAATCGTTTCTCCTAAGTACCCGTTCCTCAGTTGATGAATTCTTCGTCAAAGGAAATAGGGAATGTGTTGGATGAAGATGAAGATAGAGTGCAAAGAAGATAAGTAATTAAGGGATGGTTTTGATGATTTCCAAAACATCAGAATCAACTAAGTATGGAAAGCTTAGTTCCCTTAGAAGAATTTTGAACAAGTGAAAGAAGACATCAGAAGAGTTCAAAGTTCAAAGCCCAGATGACTAGTGATCTCATGCTGAAACAGCGAACAGAAGGGTAGGTCATCAGCTGACTCAAATCAGATTAGTTCAGTATTTGATCAGCAGAGTATCTATCAGCGGAGTTGCTTTGATCAGCAGAGTAGAAGAGATCATGAGAAGAGTCCAACGGTAATAAATGCACCGGGTGTAATAAATGCTGGAAGAGAAGGGTAGTAATGGCAAATGATTGGAATTTACTCTCGGATCAGCAGAGTGCATTTAATGCAGCTACAGGAAAGTACAGCAGAAAAAGGACTGTAGCAGGTAGCCGTTCTGAAATTGGGCTAAGGCTATGGATTTGTGATTTGATTTCCTTCAACGGTCATATTTTCAAATCCAAGTATAAATAGAGCTGAATTCGAAGTGAGAAATAACACAACAACAACATCTGAGATTTCACATTCGAAGCAGAAATTTTGTCTAAGTCTCAAGAAGCTCGAACAGCTCACTCGTCTGGTGGAAGTCATCTGTTGACAGAAACCCAGTTGAAGAAAACAGAAAAATACAATCTGAGTGTTTTGTATTAGCTGAGTGTTGTGCAAAGTTAGAATCCATCTTTGTGAGTGATTCTACTTTAGAGGATAGGTTTTTGAATTCCTATTGTGAGCTTATAGCCTTTTCATTAGTTGTTTAGGTATAAGTGGAGAAATATTGTAATCTGTGTGATTATAGTATAACCCAGAATCTAAGTGATCTGGAAGAGTGGACTAAAGGATTTTTATCCATATAACCACTATAAAAATTCTTTGTGTTATCTTGCATTTAAGTTTTCTTGCATATTTTAAACCTTGCTTCAACACTTTGAATTATAAAAAGATTTTATAAGGAGTTTTAAAACTGGGGATAAAATCTTTTTAAGGACTTAGTCTACTTGTGAAAAACACTTTCAAACATCCGCTGCAAGTATACTCTTGATAAAACTGATTTTCACTGAAATCAGCTAAGTAAACTGTAAGAAGAGTGGTCACTCTGCTGTTCAAGAGTTGTTCACGATCAGCATAGTCATCTTACTGTCAGCTTAGTCTGCTGACAGAAAAGTAAAAAGTTTTAAAGTCTAAAATTTTCAGAGGTCTATTCACCCCCCCTCTAGACCTCATCTGACCACTTGGGACCAACAAGTGGTATCAGAGCAGGTGGTTCATTAGAATCAGCTGCCTGATCAACGAGCTTGATCCAAGTGTTTTTCAAAGGTTTTCAAAACTTTTCAAAAGAGCAT
The DNA here is from genome assembly GCA_038501285.1 of Penstemon eatonii. Classification (NCBI taxonomy): domain Eukaryota; kingdom Viridiplantae; phylum Streptophyta; class Magnoliopsida; order Lamiales; family Plantaginaceae; genus Penstemon; species Penstemon eatonii. The sequence goes on from CM076710.1 coordinate 62,119,387, forward strand.
CTTTTTGAAAATTTAAAACTTTTTGAAAAATGGACTGTATCAGCCATGTTCCCCACATTGCTGGTATGTCTTTTGAAGACTGGAAGATTAGAATGGAAATCTTTCTAGCTGCCTACAATGACAACATGTATACATGTATCATTAAAGGTCCATTCAGATTCACAAAGACCATTAAAATAAATGAAGTTGATACGGTTGTGGAAAAAGATCTTCGTGAGATGACTCCAGAAGAAATAAAGCTATTTAATCTGGATAAGGTCGGAAGATTTATCATGACTAAAGCCCTGGACAATGATCGGTTTGACAAAGTCAAACATTGCAAAACTGCAAAGGAGATGTGGGATAAAGTCAGAGATATAAGCGAAGGAAACGACGCCATTAAGGAGCATCAGCTGAGTGTTGCTCTGGAAAAGCTGGACAATTTCAAGATGAAATCTGGAGAGACCATAGATCAGATGGATACCAGCTTCACCAGAACATTGAATGAAGTCTTAAAGCTTGGAAAAACCTTCACGGACAAGGAGATAACCATCAGAGTGCTGAAGGCTTTACCTCCAAAATTCAACATGAAGGTGACAGCAATGGAAGAATTAAGGGATTTGGGAAAAATCTCTCTTACAGAGCTGTTCTCAGTACTCAAGGCATATGAGTATAAACTGCCTAGAATGGGAATTGAAGAAACCTCAACTTCAGGACCCACAGCTGCCTTAGTTGCTGCTGAAAACACCAGAAGACCAGCACAGAAAAGCAAAGAAGTGGACTCATCTGATGAAGCCACTCTACTCAACAAAAAGGAGTACACTGCTGGAGATGTAGCATTGCTAATGAACAATTTCAAGAAGTTCTACAAGAGAAAATTGAAGAACAAATACAACAATGCTTCTACTTCTAAACCTAACTTTTCTTCTCAAGATAAAGAGGATTATAAAGCCAAACTAATGTGTTATAACTGCAGGAAATTGGGACACTTCATCAAAGAATGTCCATATCCAAAAGCAGAAAAATACACTGAAGAAGAAAAGAAGATCAGAAAAGAAAGAAAGCATCAGAGAGGCAAGGCAATGATGGCGGAAGCAGAAAAGCTGGCTGCTATCTACTCATCTGATTCAGATTCAGACACGTCTGATGAAGAATCGTCTGATGAAGCAAAACCTGCTCTCCTCTGCCTGATGGCAAAGGAATCTGATAACTCTGAGGAAGAGGTAACTCCTCTTGACAATGAATTATTTAATTCATTTGAACAAATGATGCTTAACAATACTACTATTGCTGAAGCATACAAAAAGCTTAAGGAAGAGATGATATTGCTAAATGAGCAAAATAGTTCACTGAAACTCACAGCTGAAAAGCCTAGAGAATCAGCTGAATATAAACAGCTTGAGCAAGAACATGCTCTGAAAGCTGAATGTGAAGTTTATAAAGGAAAAATCATGGAACTTGAAAAAGTTATTGAGTCTCATGAAAAATCATCTGTTGCATCCACTCACATGTCTAGTAAACAGAAGATGCCTTTAGAACAGGATAAGCACGAATTGAATCATATTGAGAAGTTTATATCTGCTGACAATAGTAAGGTCATTCTGTATGTTCAAACTGCTATACCTGCTTCACCTGAGAAAGTATTAAAGGAGACGAAAACTCCTAAGGCTAAAAAGAGCAAAGACCCTAGTTTAGGTAAACAGACTAGTAAGACCAAACAGCAGAGTCCTAAGAAGTCTGCTGATAAAGCTAAAGTCAATCAGCCTAGTGGTAAAACTAAGTCGTCTGTTAATGAGCAAGCTATTAGTAAGCCAAAGAAGCATAAGAATAAGAAAAATCAAAATGCTTGGTATGGAAATGAGTCATATTATGTGCAACCTGCTGCATATCCTCCTATGTATCATGCACCTCAATTTCCTAGTTACTATGCACCTTACCCTGCTCATCCAATGCATGCATACCCTGCTTATCATGCACCTTACCCTGCTTATGAACACTATTCTTATCATACTGATCATCAACATGACTTATCTGCTAATTATGATAAAAATGAAACTGTTCATGCTCCTGTCAAAACTCAGAAGCCTAAGAAGCCTAAGACATCAACATCTTGGGTTGTCAAAGGTGAAACTAATCCTTCAGGACCCTCTCAATAAGGGTACCTAAAACAATTTTATTTTTGTTTTGTAGGTTAGGATTAGGAGTAGGAGTAAAGTAGAGAAGATTTGGTACTTGGACAGTGGTTGTTCAAGGCACATGTGTGGAAACATACATGAGCTGACTGATGCAGTTGCTGTGGATGGTTCAAAGGTTACTTTTGGAGACAGCAAAGAAGGCAAGATTAAAGCTAAAGGAAGACTGATCAGAGGAAACATAGAGATATCTGACGTCTCATATGTTAAGGGCCTCAAATATAATCTGCTGAGCATAAGTCAATTTTGTGACAAAGGATATTCAGTTATCTTCTCAACAGATAAGTGCTACGTTGAACAGATTGGTACAAAGAAGGTAATTTTATCAGGAAGACGACAAGGGAATGTCTACATACTCGACTGGAATTCTGCTGATAAGAATTCAAACATTTGTTTGGTGGCATCAACACCAAGTGAAGTTAGCTGGCTATGGCACAAAAGGATGAATCATTTAAACTTCAAGACCATAAACAGATTAATAAAGAATGATTTGGTAGAAGGGATTCCAAAAACAGTCATGAGCAAAGACAAGCTCTGTGACGCCTGTCAGATGGGTAAACAAATCAAGTCATCTTTCAAAAGCAAGAAGCACCAATCTTCTGAAAGAATTTTGGAGCTGCTACACATGGACTTATTTGGACCCATTGATCCAGTCAGCAATGGTGGAAAGAAATACTGCCTAGCTGTTGTGGATGACTATTCAAGATATACTTGGGTGATATTCATGAAAAAGAAAAGTGAAACTAAGGAACATCTTACTAATCTGATGGAACTGATCCAGAATGAGAAAAGTACAAATATATTGAAGATCAGATCAGATAGAGGGACAGAGTTCACAAACTCTACTGTTGAAGAGTATTGTAACATCAAAGGAATACATCATGAGTATTCAGCTGCCAGAACCCCTCAACAGAACGGTGTTGCTGAAAGGAGAAACAGAACACTGAAGGAAGCTGTCAGGACTATGATAGCTGAAGCTAAGCTGCCACAAAGATTTTGGGCAGAAGCAACAAATACAGCCTGCTTTACCCAGAACAGATGCATGATCAACAAAAATCAGAACAAGACTCCATATGAAGTCTGGAACAACAGAAAACCAAATATTCATTACTTCAAAATTTTTGGTTGTAAATGCTTGGTTTTAAATAATGGGAAAAATCACCTTACTGCATTTGCAGAAAAGGCTGATGAAGCTGTTTTTGTAAGAAACTCTACTGTTAGTAAAGCTTATAGAGTTTTTAACAAAAAAACATTACTAATAGAAGAATCTATCCATGTAGTATTTGATGAGCCAAGTCAATCTTCTGAAAAGAATCAAAGCACCAATCAAGATCTGTCTAATGATTTGCAGAAGTTGGATATTGGAAAGAATGAAGAATATGTTCCCATCATACTACCTAATTTGAATTCAACTGCTAGCTCAAGTGCTGTTCAAAATCACAGTGCTGATTGTCTAACAGACGAGTTACAAACAGCTGACAGACCAGAGGATGTTCAACAGACTACAACTGTTCAACAGACTACTACTGGAACTCCAACAGTAGTGTTGCAAGATCAAAACAGAGGACAACATCCAGACCTGCAACCTGATCTTAGATGGCTCAGAAATCACCCACCAGAGTTAGTGATTGGTGATCCATTAGATAGAGTGAAAACAAGAAGAGCTGCTGCACAAGATGCTATGTTTGTCACCTTTCTATCTCAAATAGAGCCTACACAAATTGAAGAAGCTCTCAGTGATTCCATTTGGATTGAAGCTATGCAAGAAGAGTTGAATCAATTTGAAAGGAATGAAGTCTGGTACTTAGTTCCTAGACCAAGTCATCAAAGAGTAATTGGCACTAAATGGGTTTTCAGAAATAAGATGAATGAAGATGGTATTGTTACCAGAAACAAAGCAAGATTAGTGGCTAAGGGTTATTGTCAAGAAGAAGGAATAGACTTTGATGAAACATTTGCACCAGTAGTAAGACTTGAAGCAATCAGACTGTTTCTAGTTTATGCTGCTTACAAGAACTTCACTGTTTATCAGATGGATGTGAAGTCTGCATTTCTCAATGGAGAACTGCAAGAAGAGGTATATGTTGAACAACCACCTGGATTTGAAGCTTATCAACAAGAAGACAAGGTGTATCGTCTGAGGAAAGCTCTCTATGGACTAAAACAGGCTCCAAGAGCATGGTATGACACTTTATCTGATTTTCTTTTAATTAAAGGATTTCGCAAAGGTAAAGTTGACAAAACCTTGTTTACAATTGAATGGGAGAATCATATATTAATTGTGCAAATATATGTAGACGATATTATTTTTGGTTCAACTAACCAACAGATGTGTGACAAGTTCTCCAAGCTCATGCAGAATAAGTTTGAAATGAGCATGATGGGTGAACTCAATTATTTTCTTGGTTTGCAAGTTAGACAGTTGCCTGATGGTATTTTCATCAACCAAGCAAAATACACAAGAGATCTTTTCAAGAAATTTGGTATGGAAACTAGCTCTACTGCTACTATTCCTATGTCTACAAGTCTTCGTTTGGATAAAGATGAAGATGGCAAATCAGTGGACATAACCAAATACAGAGGCATTATTGGGTCACTGTTATATCTAACAGCAAGTAGACCTGATATCATGTACTCAGTTGGGGTCTGTGCAAGATTCCAATCAAATCCCAAAGAATCTCATCTCTTAGCTTCCAAGAGAATACTGAAATATATTAAGGGCACTCAAGAATTAGGATTGTGGTATCCTAGGGAATCTGGATATTGGTTATTCAGATTCAGACCTTGCTGGCTGCAAGATTGACAAAAAAAGCACAACAGGTGCCTGTCAGTTCTTAGGTAGTCGTCTGATCTCATGGATGAGTAAGAAACAGACTTCAGTTTCTATATCTACTGCTGAAGCTGAGTATATAGCTGCTGGAGCTTGCTGTGCACAGATACTATGGTTGAAGCATCAACTAGAAGACTACAATATCAAAATCAGTGGAATTCCAATCTACTGTGACAATACAAGTGTAATCTCACTTACTCAGAACACTACAAGTCATTCAAGGACTAAACATATTGAGATCAAGCATCACTTCATTAGAGATCATGTGGAAAAAGAAAATGTTATGATTGAGTATGTTCATACTGACAATCAGATTGCTGATATTTTCACTAAACCTTTAAGTGAAGTAAGGTTCTCAACTCTGAGAGCTGAGCTAGGACTACTTAATTTGGATGCATAAGCTGAGGGGGAACTCATCAGAAGACTGAAGTTCAACAGCTTAGTTATCCATTATTCTATTCAAGGATTAACTTTCAACAGACTAGTTAACTTATGAATTCTTAAAGACAGGGGGAACGTGTAAGACTAAGCGGTACTTCTGCTCTAAAGAAGAAATTAGTTAATGACAGTTAGTTGAAGTTATGTTATCAGAAGATGTGTTCTTAATTCTTGAAGACTAAAGATTATTTTATCTTGCTGGATTGACAAACAGCAGAGGAAGATTACTAGCTATTGGCTTTCCCTAGTAATATCAGATAACAGATCACTCGTCTGTCAGATAAGTTAAACTCTACTCATCTGATATCTTATATAAGCATGGTTACAAATCGTATCTTTAGAAACACGCTTTTATAAGTAACAGATTAGTGTCGATTGAGTTTCCCGCCTGTCTGACATTAAAATAATAAAATTGAAATCCGCAGCTCCCACCCACACGATTAATAAACTGTCAGATTGATCCAACGTCTCAGATTAATCACGCTAACCTAAACAATGGAAAACGTATAAAATCCGATCTGAAACAGTACAGTCGTCTTACGCACACTCAAAATCTCAAATTCTATAACTCTCAATCTCTCTTTCAAAAGTTTACTGCTTTCACAGATTCTACTCAGTAATCCCAGAAATGGAGAAGATTATTGATGGAAGATACTTGAACTACAGCAAATTCCATTTTTCTGGTACTGATCTGATGCACTCAATCTTGGAGAAAATCAAAGAGGCATCTTTAGTTCCAGTTCTGGAAGCCCACGAGGTCAGGGTTTACCTAGAAGATGTTGATCACTTCTACAAGACCAGGAAATTCACCAAAGATGACACTGTTATGTCAGCTGTCATTGGGTGTAAGAAAATCGCTGTCTCTGCTGCTGTTTTGAGTGAGGTTTATAAACTGAAAAATGAAGGAGGAAACGTAACAGACCTAGGGTCTGAAAAGGAGGAAGAATTTTGGGCAATTTGTGCTCAAAAGGGAGAAGAGATGACTGGGACTCTGATGAAGACTCAGTTAAAAGATGAGTATCAGAGGTTCGCAGACATCATTGCGAAGATATTGGATTGCAGTACGGGCTCTTTAGATGGATTACCAAGGAAGAGGTACTACACCATGATCTGCATTTATTATGGACTGAAGGTGAATTGGGCAGCTCATGTCTATGATCTGCTGAGTGACAAAAGGACTTCGCATGCCATCTTGCTTAGTCATCTGTTCATGTCACTAAACTGTCCTATGGCTGGTGGAAAGACTACTCACGGTAGTAAAGAGTTCAAGCTGTATGAACCAGTAAGGAAAGTAGTGGCTGCTCCCAAAAGAAAAGCTGCTGCAAAGTCTAAGAAGACCCCTTCTAAGAAGAGCAAGAAGGAGGGTCAGACAAGCCAATCTGCTGATCAAACAGCAAGCCCTGCTGTTGAAGCTGGATCAGCACAACCTGAAGTTGTAATCCCTGAAAAGGTGATTGATGACTTCACCAAGGAGATTGAACAAATGGAGACAGGTTCCTCTCCTGAAAGAACTGAATCAGAAGAAGAAGTTCCTCTTCAAAGACTGAAGAGAATGAGAACAAAAAGAGAAGCAAGGGGACCTCCCCAAGCTAAGTATCAACCAGAAGCTCCAAAGAGAATTCCTAAGTCTAAAGCAAAAAGGAAAGTGACATTCTCTGAAGAACAAACCATCACAGTCAGAGAATCACCATCAGCAGAGAGGCCAGTTATCAATGAAGAACCTTTGGTTGAAGCTGCTGTTGAACAAGTTGAAGAGCCTGTTCATGAGGCCGCTGCTGACATGTTTGAGGAGCCTGCTGGAAAGGCTGCTGCTGAAAAGAATGGAGAGTCTGCAGTAGAAGCTGTTGAACAGCAGACTGGCACAGCAAGTGAATGGACTGTACCTCTTATACACCCTACTCCTGTTGCTGCCACTCCAATTCAAGTGATTGAGAGTCCTGAAGCTAGGAAGCTAAGGACTGGAAAGATTGTGCTTCCTTACATTTCTGCTGCTGAGAAAAAGAAGATTGATGATGCTGAAAAGCAGAGAAAAGCCACAGAAAAGGCAGAGGAAGATAGGTTGAAAAGCCTTGAGCTCAAGAGGCTGGAAGAAGAAGCCAGCAAAATGACTCAAGAGCAAAGGGATGCTATTGAGGCAGCAGAGTTGGCTGCTGCTATTGAAGCAAGCACCAAAGACGCTCATGGTCCAAAGCATTCTAGAGGCATTACAATTGGTGAACCAAGAGACCCCACCAAACCCATACCAGTCATGCCTGCTCCAAAAATTCAACCAAAGAGAAGAGAAGAGGTCAAACTGGCCTTGGAGATTGTCAGAGATGATCCTGATATCTTTGAAGAATTTCTTAAAAGGTTGGATGCTGAGAATGCAAGAATCACCCATCTGACAATGTTCAACAAAGAGAAGATAAGGTACAACAGATGGAGAGAATTCAGATTGACCAAGAGTCCAGAACAGATTGCAAATTGGAAAGGGTTTGCTACTGAAGAAGCCTGGGTGTTGAAGTGGCTTGAGACTGGATCTCTAACTCAAGCACTTGACTCAGAATTCTTTCTGGATAAGTTAAGATTAAGAATCAGTCACATTGCCAAGGCTGAGGCAAAGAAGATTCTTGAATTTGTTCCTGAGGAGTATTCTGAATCAGAAGATCTCAAGGAGAGATCCATAAAACTGGCAATTGCTCAGTCTATGGAATTATGGGCTAAGAAGACTAGGAAGATGAAGGGACAGCCAAGCTCCATGATCCCTCTTCCTAATATCAACCAGATTGTCTATGGTCCTAACATTAAACCATTTGAAGAATTACCTAAGGACCAATCTCCCCATTTATTCCCATTGATGATTTCACCTGGATTTCTCACAGAACTACTCTAGATGATGCAGGGTTGCTGAAAACTGTCAAATCTATCAAGAAGATTGAACCCCCTGCTGACAAGGACAAAAAGAAAGAAGTCATTGCTGATGTTGCTGATCAACAAAAGGAAAAAAGAGGGTACATCTGACCCTACTGATCAGGACAAAGAAAAGGATGACAAGTCTGAACCAGCTGATGAATCAAAGAGAGAAGAAACCATTCCAGCTGATCAGATCACTGAAAAAGAGGCTGCTGCTAAGGAAACTGATCAGACTAAGGAGAAGGAAAGCACTCCTAGTCAAGCTGATGAGACCATGAATGAAGACCCTGCTTCTGGTCCAGCAGATCAGTTAGATGAAAAATCAACTCAAGCAGAAGAACAGACCACTGAAAAGGAAGTTCTTGCCTTACCTCCAATCCAAACTGAAGTTGCTTCTACTTCTCAGAGCTTACATCAAACATCATTATTGGATTCTATTCAACAAATGATATCAAAATCAATGAAGGAAATGGAAGAGAAGTTAACTGCAAATCAGAAAGCTGCTGCTGTTCCAATCTATCTGATAGAAGATACTGCTAAGGATGTCAAATCTGTCTGTCAAGAAATGGACATTATCAGAAGAAGGACTCAGAGCACTACTGCTGGTTGGAGACGGATTGAAGAAACAGTTGAGATGGATATTCAAGCAGAAGATGAAGTTATGAGAAATATGATGAAAGACTTCACTGCTTCATCCAATTGGATTTTGGGAACTCAAATTCAGTTGGGTGATCAAGGAGAAGATGTGCTCAAAAGGATGAAAGCTTTTGAGGCCAATCAACTAAATCAACAAGCTCAACTCAATGCCATAGAAGAAAATGTCAAGCTTCTCTGTGATTCACTTCAGATTACACCAGTCTTACCACAATATCCAGTCAACCCTGCTGATGATGACAAAAAGGGGGAAGATAGGGTATTTGGACAGAAGAGAGTTGGAACTTCTTTTGATAAAATAGAAGACAGAGATGGTGCTGAAGCTGAAGAGACTGAAGTGTTGGAAGAATCTGCTGCTGAAGAAGTTGGAGCTGATGAAGAAAATGAAGGCACAAGCAGACCAACAGATGAGAAGATCACAGAAGAAGAAAGTGAAGCTGATGAAACTGAAGCTGAAGCAAAAGCTAAGTCTGATAAAGAAATAGCTGCTGCTAAGGACTCAGCTAAAGAACAGCTTGATCCTGATGTCAAGGATAAGAAGATAGAGCTGCTGAGGAAAAGGTTCTTTGAAGAGTTGGAAGCTGAAACTTCCAAACCATCTGAGGAAGAATCTAAAAAAGAAGACAAGGAAACAGAAGAAGAGAAGAAGGAAGAAGACTAGTTTAGGCTAGTTCATTTATGTCTTAAAATCCTTGTAATCTTTTATCATTTTGAACTTTTCATTTCTCAAACTTGTAATCTGTAATCTTTTCAATATCTATAAAATTGCAAGTTTAAACCCAACAGACTATTTCTAACTCAGAAATTTTTGAGGATGAAAACTTTAGGTTAGATACAGGTACTTAGCTGAAGTTTTGTCATCATCAAAAAGGGGGAAATTGTTGGATGAAGATGAAGATAGAGTGCAAAGAAGATAAGTAATTAAGGGATGGTTTTGATGATTTCCAAAACATCAGAATCAGCTAAGTATGGAAAGCTTAGTTCCCTTAGAAGAATTTTGAACAAGTGAAAGAAGACATCAGAAGAGTTCAAAGTTCAAAGCCCAGAAGACTAGTGATCTCATGCTGAAACAGCGAACAGAAGGGTAGGTCATCAGCTGACTCAAATCAGATTAGTTCAGTATTTGACCAGCAGAGTATCTATCAGCAGAGTTGCTTTGATCAGCAGAGTAGAAGAGATCATGAGAAGAGTCCAACGGTAATAAATGCACCGGGTGTAATAAATGCTGGAAGAGAAGGGTAGTAATGGCAAATGATTGGAATTTACTCTCGGATCAGCAGAGTGCATTTAATGCAGCTGTAGATACATGAAATTTATGCCCAATTAAATAATGACACTTATAAATAATTTATTAGTAATCAATTAATTTTCTATTTTTGGAATTTTATTATATTAAATTCCGAAATTATGATATTAGTTAATTTCTAATATTTATTTATTGACCAATTATATTAAGCCATGTGTCATTATTATACATTTAAAATCATATAATTAAGTGGCCAATCAAAAGGTGCCACATGTCAAAGTGAGGTGTTTTGGCCAATCAAATGAAGTCTTGCATTCCAAGGAAGTAAGGGCCAATCAAATCATGACACATCACCAAGCTGCTATGAAAGACTCTCTTCAAAATCTATATAAAGAGGTCTTGTGAATTCATTTGGGGATATACAGAAACACATATATACATATCTACCTACAAATTCACATACATATTCTCCTCAAGCTTTGAAGATCTGCAAACACTTCAAATCCGTGACTCCATCCGCAAATCTTGGAGAAAGTCGCATCACACGATTCAAGAACAAGCCGAGTGCACTTGAATCCATATGTTCAACGAAGAGAAGAATCAGAGGACTTATACATAGAGATTTGTAACCACTTTTAAATTTTAAATATATATATTATTTGTTACTTCTTATTTTATTGTCTATTTAAGCTTTTTGCAGACTTTAAAATTTGTTGTAAACAAATTTTTGGCACGCCCGGTGGGACATCTCTACCTCTCATCTCTTCTCTTCAAAAGATGGTTCGTCCTACAAAGTACCGAACTATGACTGATTTGATGAATGACCCAAGGACCATGCTCATTGAAAAGAAGGCGCATGATGATTCTCAAAGCGGTGGGTCTTCACCCCTTTCTCACTATTCGACTGGAGCGCCTGTTATGACAACAAACGCTACGACTATGGAAGAACAACTCATGGCTCTAACTAAGGCCATAGAAGGGCTCAACAAGCGTGCGCAAGAGCAAGATGCAAAGATTGAGAGACTTCTCAGCCAAGGACTCTTTGCCAAGACGAATCACTCGATGGGAAAACGACCTATGGATCCCGAAGAAGATGAGGTATCAACAAAACGATACTCAAAAGTGAACGAGGACCAACTCGAGGATTCTGAGGAGGACGACATCCTCTTAGGACGACATTCGACTGAGAAGACAAAGGGTCTTCAAATCTCACCCGACGGCATGATTCCTGTGGATCGACTGGAAGACTTCATCACTGGAACCATCAAGTGCAAATTGGAAGGAGGTTCAAAATCTTCACTTACTTACGTGAAGCCCTACACTCGTCGCATCGACACAATGAAGATGCCTACTGGATATCAACCGCCAAAGTTCCAACAATTCGATGGGAAAGGGAATCCAAAGCAACATGTCGCTCACTTCATAGAAACCTGTAATAATGCTGGAACTACTGGAGATCTTCTCGTGAAACAATTTGTCCGCTCGCTTCAAGGGAATGCTTTTGACTGGTACACCGACTTGGAGCCTGGAAGCATTGATAGTTGGGAACATCTTGAACAAGAATTCCTCAACCGATTTTATAGCACAAGAAGAATCGTAAGCATGATCGAGCTCACAAGCACTCATCAATGGAAAGAAGAAAAGGTCATCGATTATATCAATCGATGGAGAAATCTAAGCTTAAACTGCAAGGATCGTTTGTGCGAAACTTCTGCCATAGAAATGTGCATCCAAGGGATGCACTGGGGCTTGCGTTATATTCTTCAAGGAATAAAGCCTAGGACATTCGAAGAGTTAGCTACGCGTGCGCACGACATGGAACTTAGTCTCGCTTCAAGGGGAGATCAAAACTTCTTACCCATTCAAGATTCAAAAAATCCCAAGGATAGGCAAAATATCAAGAGAGGTGGCAAACCTTTGTCTGCAAATGATAACAAAGAATCTATGACAATCAACGCCGCTCCAATGAAGTTGTCGTCCAACCCAAAGAAAAGAGAAGAAACTAAGGGCAACTCTTCTCAAGGAGGACTTCAGAAAAAGCTGACGTTGAAAGATATGCAAGCGAAGGAATACCCGTTCCTTGATTCTGATGTTGAAGCAATGCTCGAAGATTTACTTGAAGCTGAACTCATCGAGCTACCTGAGATGAAGCGACCAGAAGAAGCTGGGCGAAGTAATGATCCCAACTATTGCAAATATCATCGTCTAATTGGACATCCCATCGAAAAATGTTTTGTCTTGAAAGACAAAATCGTGGAATTGGCTCGTCAAGGAAAGATCTTACTCGAAGAAGACAAGATGACTGCCAATCAAACCACGACTGAGGTTTTGCATGTGGCCTCTAGAGAATCTGTTAAGAGGTCTGCGATGGACCATCTTTCGTCATTTTGTATAAAGTTTGGAAGTTTTGATCCCACCGAGTTCAAGGTGAACTCAAAGTTCATAGCACCTGATTCTGCCATTCAACAAACGCTCGTTTGTGAGGATGAAGTCATCGAGAAACAAGAAGAAATTGACCCTGACGATGGGGGCTGGACAGTTGTCACTCGTCGAAAGAAACGCTACTCATCTACAAAACAATCTGGCCAACAATTTCTGCAGGATCTAGTTTTGAAGGAAAAGAATGGAAGAAAAATGAAGAGAAAACCAAATGTCATCCATGTTAGAACCTCATCTCCAGTGCAACGATGTTATTATCCTCCCATAACATTGTTAGATTTCGTCCCTAAATGGTTTCTTGATCGTGGTTCATGCCCCACTTCCTCGACATATAATGCAACTAGCAAGGAGGATGAAAGCGACATTGGAAACCCACGTATCTCATCAAAAGAAAATCTAAAAGATGAGAAAGTTGAAGACATCGTGAAAAGCTACATAGCATCTATTCCTTTCACCGACGAAGATCTACTTTTGGGTTCTAAACCACACAATCGTCCTTTGTTCGTAGCGGGTTATGTACGTGAAAGGAAGCTCAATCGCATGATGTTGGATGGAGGGTCAGCAGTCAATATTTTACCTCTACATGTGTTGAAACAACTTGGCATTGCCATGGATGAACTCGCGCATAGTCGCTTAATGATTCAAGGATTCAATCAAGGAGGACAAAGAGCTGTTGGAGTGATAAGACTTGATTTGCTAATCGACGACATGTCTTCAAGTGCGCTTTTTCACGTGATTGATGCAAAGACAACTTACAATATGTTGTTAGGACGACCTTGGCTTCACGAGAATGGAGTGATTCCATCTACGTTGCATCAATGTTTCAAATATTGTCGCCAAGGCGTTGTGAAGAAAGTGATGGCTGATGATAAACCTTTCACTGAGGCAGAATCATATTTTGCTGATGCCAAGTTTTACTTCAACCGTGAAGACATGAACAAGGTGAAGAATAGTGACACTTCAATTTCTCTTGGTAGTATACCCCATCTGAAGAATGCAGAAGAAATGGAGAAAATTCCACCACATGAAGGCATGGTCGAAAGACAAAGTAACTCTACCGAAGCTACACAAGGACAAGAGATTCAACCTCTTGAGAAAATAATGGAAGTCAAGTTAATTCTACCAAGGCTCAGCGACGACCCAAAATGATGTTGTGTTATGTACCAAAATCAAAAAGAAAAGAAGGAGAACCGCCTTTGGTTAAGTGTGAAGCTTTGAACAATTGTACACTTCCCATCACAAAAGTTGATCTACTGAGATCAACTCAACCTCCATTAGAAGGATTCGTTCGCCCAATCGAGGGGAATGAAATAGAGCATGGTACGCTTCCTACCAAACAATCACATGGAGCTTTTGGTCCCAACGCCTACAAGCTCATGGTTAAAGCTGGATACGACCCTACTGGAGTTAGAGCTCTTGGCAAACTTGCATCGAAAACTAACATTGAGGAAGAGCATGGTCTTAATGATACTCAAAGGATGTTGAAACGCATGGGACATCTTGTGCCTAACTCATTGACTGGACTTGGTTATGTTCTGCCTACGCCTGTTCGCATCCCGATAAAGAGAGCAAGTAACCATCATATTAGTTTTGGTGATGAAGCGTACTCTACGAATCTTGAGCCAGTTGTGATTAATCAATTTGAAACGTCGAAACATAAAGGCTCGGTATTCGACAGGTTGGGAATTATGTCGAACAACAATAGAAGCTCAATATTCAATAGACTGGGGACTGACTCCAATACTAGAAGCTCAGTATTCAATAGATTGGGGAATAACTCCAACAGTAGAAGCTCGATATTCAGCAGATTGGGACCAAAGCAGCGAGAGCAAACTGCAAGGCGTTGGAGGAAAAGAAAGACGTCTACTAAAGATATGAGCCTCAAAAAGCTTCACAGCATCATACCCTCTCAAATGAAAAGATGTGAAGACGTGGTTATCTCGTATGATGGTACGATGAAAGCTAAGTGGCAGACCATCATATACACACGATCCAATCATAATGAGGAAGATAGAGAAAGCGTAGGCTCTTCATATCATGCATCTTTTGGTGATGAAGACTACTCGAAGAGTATGATGGAACATGCTCTTCACATCATGTCACTATTGGCAGTGATGAACTTGTTGAAGAAGATGCCGACGATGCTCCTCCTGAGATGGATGAAGGAGTAAAAACTACTGTTGACAACCTAAAAGAGGTTAATCTTGGTGATGACGACAGTCCGCGACCAACTTTCATAAGTGCCTCACTGACTCAAGAGGAAGAGTTGGCCTATGTAAGTCTCCTACAAGAATACAAAGATGTTTTTGCTTGGACATACAAGGAAATGCCTGGTTTAGACCCAAAAATTGCAGTACATCACCTATCTGTGAAACGAGGGGTTCGACCCGTCAAACAAGCACAACGTCGGTATCGTCCTGAATTGATTCCCCTGCTTGAGGCAGAAGTAAACAAGTTGATCGAAGCGGGCTTCATCAGAGAAGTAAAGTATCCTACTTGGGTTTCAAGCATCGTCCCTGTACGAAAGAAAAATGGGCAAATTCGTGTTTGCGTAGATTTCAGAGATCTCAACGAAGCATGTCCTAAAGATGACTTTCCACTGCCTATCGCGGAGTTAATGATAGATGCAACAACGGGTCACGAAGCTTTATCGTTCATGGATGGCTCTTCTGGTTACAACCAAATTCGCATGTCTCCAAAAGATGAAGAACTCACGGCATTTCGAACGCCGAAGGGAATTTACTGCTACAAGGTGATGCCTTTTGGTTTAAAGAACGCAGGTGCCACCTATCAACGAGCAATGCAGAAGATATTCGATGATATGCTGCATAAGAATGTAGAATGTTATGTAGATGACTTGGTGGTGAAATCAAAGAAGCGAGTTGATCACTTGCAGGATTTAAAGAAGGTTTTCGATCGTCTGCGTAGATATCAACTCAAGATGAATCCTCTAAAATGTGCTTTTGGTGTTAGCTCCGGAAAATTTCTTGGGTTCGTCGTGCGAAATCGCGGAATCGAAGTGGATAGATCAAAAATTGATGCGATACTTAAGATGCCTGATCCTAAGAATATTCATGAACTCAAGAGTCTGCAAGGAAAATTAGCATACATCCGGCGATTCATCTCAAATTTAGCAGGTCGATGCCATCCATTCAGCAAATTGATGAAGAAAGATGTTCCATTTAACTGGGATGAATCGTGCAAAAATGCTTTCGAAAGCATTAAGGCGTATCTCATGAGGCCTCCTGTCTTGTCTGCTCCTATTCCTGGAAAGCCGCTGATTCTTTACATTGCTGCGCAAGAACGTTCAGTTGGGGCATTACTTGCTCAAGAGAATGACAGTGGGAAGGAGAATGCACTATACTACTTAAGCAGAACGATGACATCAAATGAGCTTAACTATTCCCCGATTGAAAAGTTATGCCTAGCTCTTATATTTTCAATCCAGAAATTGAAGCATTATTTTCAAGCTCACACTGTTCGTCTTATCTCTAAGGCAAATCCCGTCAAATATGTGATGTCAAAACCTGTTCTCTTCGATCGCCTCGCAAGATGGTATCTGCAAATTCAACAATTTGAAGTCGTGTACATTCCACAAAAGGCGGTAAAGGGGCAAATTTTGGCTGACTTTCTTGCCGATCATCCAATACCTGCTGAATGGGAGTTATCTGATGACTTGCCAGATGAAGATGTAATGGTGATTGAAATCCTACCCCCATGGAAGATGTATTTTGATGGTGCTGCACATAAAGAAGGGGCAGGAGCTGGGGTGGTGTTCGTCTCTCCTGAGGGCGATGTTATGCCTTTCTCATTCACTTTGACATATTGTTGCTCCAACAACGTGGCTGAATACCAAGCGTTGATACTTGGGCTCGAGATGGCGGTGGACATGAAGCATGTGGAACTTCAAGTTTATGGAGATTCACAACTCATAATCAATCAACTTTTAGGACTTTACGAAGTAAAGAAACCTGATTTGTTGCCATACTTCAATTATGCTAAAGGACTCATCGACCGACTCCAAGATCCGACCATCGGACATATACCAAGGAAGGAAAATAGACAAGCTGATGCCTTAGCCAAACTCGCCTCTGCATTAATCTTGCCTGATCAAAACGCAAAAATTCCAATATGTCAAAAATGGGTGGTACCGTCTTTGTTCGACAATGAATATGATGAAAGTGTTGAGAACAATGCGGTCTCGGTTTTCGAAGTCGACCAAGAAGATTGGAGATACGCTCTCATCGACTATCTCAAACATGGAAAGTTGCCCGACGATTTTAAACGAAGAGTGGATATTCGCCGTAGGGCACCGCGCTTCATTTACTACAAAGAAACTTTGTACCGTCGATCTTTTGATGGAGTATTTCTTCGTTGCTTAGGGGATGAAGAGGCACAAACTGCAATTTTAGAAGCACATGCTGGAGTTTGTGGGGCCCATCAATCAGGGCCAAAGTTGCACTTTAAGATTAAAAGGATGGGATATTACTGGCCGACTATGGTTAAAGATTGCATGGATTATGCTAGAAGGTGTCAAGCTTGTCAATACCATGCCAATTTCATTCATCAACCGCCCGAGCCGCTGCACCCGACTGTCTCGTCTTGGCCGTTTGATTCATGGGGGCTAGATGCAGTTGGACCTTTGAAAAAGTCATCTGGTCAACACATGTACATTTTGGCCGCAACAGACTATTTCTCGAAATGGGCTGAAGCTATACCCCTCCAACAAGTAAACCAAAAAAGTGTGGCAGATTTTATCCAAAAGCATCTCATATATCGCTATGGGATCCCGAGATGCATCATTACTGATAATGGAAAGCCCTTCTGCAATAGCGTGGTGAGCAATCTTTGCCAAAGATTTGGTTTCAAGCAGTACAATTCATCCATGTATAACCCTGCTGCTAATGGCCTCGCTGAAGCTTTCAATAAAACTTTATGCAATCTGTTAAAGAAAGTAGTAGCGAAGTCCAAAAAAGACTGGCATGAGAGAATTGGAGAAGCTCTATGGGCATACCGAACAACTTACCGAACACCAACTCAAGCAACTCCATATGCACTGGTATACGGTGTAGAAGCTGTTCTGCCTCTCGAACAACAAATTCCGTCTTTAAGAATTGCTATTCAAGAGGGTCTTACAAGTGAAGAAAATGCAAGTATACGCCTTGAAGAACTCGAGGCACTTGATGAGAAAAGGTTGGAAGCCCAACAACGCCTTGAATGCTACCAAGCTCGCATTACTCGAGCTTTCAACAAAAGGGTGCGACCCCGGTCCTTCCAAGTTGGAGATTTAGTACTTGCTGTTAGAAGACCAATTAATATGAAACGTCGTATGGGCGATAAATTCAAA
Source organism: Penstemon eatonii (assembly GCA_038501285.1). NCBI lineage: Eukaryota > Viridiplantae > Streptophyta > Magnoliopsida > Lamiales > Plantaginaceae > Penstemon > Penstemon eatonii. The sequence goes on from CM076710.1 coordinate 62,137,404, forward strand.
TCAAAATGGGATGGCCCTTATGTCGTCAAAGAAGTTTATACAAGTGGTGCATATAAGTTGGTTGCTGAAGATGGCCTTCATATCGGACCTATCAACGGCAAATTTCTAAAGCAGTACTACGCCTAAGTCTACAAGAAGACCATGCTCCATGACGCACGAGCCTAAACTGCATGTTACTCCTGACCCGCACGAGTATAAACTGTGAAAGGTACCCACCCATGGTAGTGCAAGTGGTTAAACTGCTAACTTACTCCACCAATAGTAATTCATGTGGCTAAAATGTTAACTTACTCCACTAATGGCTTTTATGTGGTTAAATTTTAAATCCCCACCTAGTCCGAGGTGGTTAAGAAACGGATACTCCTGGCCCGCATGAGTATAAACTGTGAACGGCCCCCCTACCTTATTAATCAAAGTTGTTTTGAACTACGTTATGACTTGATTCTCTTTATGAGATACGTAGGCAGCTTGGAAGCTAATTCTGAGTTCAGTCACGTAAAAAAAAAAAAAAAAAAAAAAATCCAGATTTGTTTCATCATTCTCACGAAACAAAGTCTTCCAGTTTTGTTTTGCAGTTACATCAATTCTCTTTATTTAATACTTAGATTAAATTCTTAAGTGTTAACTTAAAGAATGCAAGTTGGATTTGATCAAGTGCAACCATGGAAAATAAATTTCAATAAAGAATGAAATGAAATGAAGACGAAAAAAAGAAAAGAAATCAACTTTATTCATCTTCATATCTAAGAGTCCAAGACAAAAGAAAAGAAAAGTGCAAGTTCCTACTTAGCAACAAAGAAAATGAAGCAACTAAATCTAAATCAAGGGAAAAGCTTGAAATTCTTCAAATCTTGAAGATTGGTTTCTAGCTCCTTCTTCAGGTTCGTTTGACGCACAAGATCATCCTCAGATAAGGGAGGATTGCTTTCAAGAATCGAAACCTCATTTTCTATTCTAGAGATGGCAGATTGGGTATCAAGCAGTTGTTTCTCGTCTTCTTGGAGCGACAAGCCTATCTCTTCCTTTTGGTTCGCTATCTCTTCAAGTTGTTTCTTCAAGTTATCTTCTTTCTCCCCCAACTCAGTAAGCTTCACTTCGAGATCTCGAGCATGAATGGCGTGTTGACTCTCTTGCACTCGCATATCTTGGAGACGTTGATTAGCACCAGAAATTTGTTGGTCAAACAACTCCTTCTTCATTTTTTGGGACAATAACTGAGTCTCCTCGACGTATTGATTAGCATTCCCAAGAAAATCATTCACTCTCTCATGTAAACTCGTCACGTCAATGCCTCCATGTTGACTCATGGCTTGGAGGATGCCATTCACTTCTTCTTTGATAAAATGTAACCCATCAAATGATGTAGTCGAAAGTTGCTGAAAGAGGTCACGCCACATTATTTCGACCATTTTGCGTTTGCTGCGTGCCACTACTTCATCGCATCGAAATGTAGAAATCGAAGATGGTGATGTCCGAACTGGTGGCTCAAAAGCTATTATCACATTTTCAGTCCCTGAAGAAGTCAAGTCTGCTTGGTGAACTCCATGTTTGCTATAGGATGGCAAATGCAAAGGAATTTTAGAACTTGTTGTTTTCCCTTTACGTGAGGCCAAAACTTGAGTAAGTGGGAGACGATCAGAATCGTCGTCGATTTCCTTAGTCATTGAAGAACTTGAGTGAGTACTATCATTTGGCGCCTCAACATCTTTGCTTTTTGAGGACACTTCTTGGTTCTTTGGATTTTCGATATTAGCAAGCTACATAAATGAAAAGGAAATAGTTAGACGAATTTAAAATTGACATGTAAAAAAAAAAATGGAATTTTAATGCATGAATCAAATTGTTACGCGTCGAGCTATATCTTCGAAGTTCATGTCTGAACTCGGACAATCCTCAAAGAATGTGTCAAAATCAAAGCTAATGGAATCTAAATCAAAAACCTGGATCTTTTTGCTACGTTTCCAATGATGATCACGATGCGAGTCACTTTCGGAAGTCGAAGATTCAACCACGGTTCTTTTAAGTTTCGTTGCTTGAACCTCAGGTTTCGAAGTACCGTTGGGTACTAAGTTAGAAGCAGTAGTGTGTTCCTTTTGCATGCTAGAAGAATCAATGGCTTTCTTCTTTGATTCTTTCGAAGAATCGCATGCACCGTTAGAAAGTTTCAAAACAACCTTAGGGGAATCTTTGAAAGGATTGCGGTAATTACTCGACCACCATTGAAAATACTCATGCGTGGCCAATTGCTCAATTGAACGAGGGAAAGTTAGTTTGGCTCCAGTGTAGACGCGAGTCGAGAACTCCCAAAGTTGCATGGCCGCTTCCAAAGTTTGAGGATCCCTCTCCGTTCTCAATCCTTGTGGAAGATCCTGACAAAATCCGAATTGTCTCCCAAATCTAGTTGGATTATAGGACTCAACTACATAGTGCTTGTCGAGTCGCAAGACGAGGTAGCACGATCGAAGACTGATGAATAGGTCCCTATCGACCTCAGAAAAATTTCCATTATCAAAGAAAATCTGCATTTTTTCTTTGCACATCGGGAAAGGCGCCATGCGACCCGGTTCGATCGATTCAAAGATATCTTGAGCCTCCACTGCACTGTATTTTCGCGCCATTTTCTCCCCTGCGAACTTAACCATCTTCGCTCTCATGGAATTAGCCTTTCGCGCAGTCTCAGTGTTGTCAAAATGTGTCTTAAGATAGCTACCAAGCCAGCCGTATACGTAGTGGATCGGAAAAATGGCGTCGCATTCTTTCAAATTAGTAGATGAAGTCAGTCCTCTTAACCCTCGATATATGCTCGCCAATACAGGAATAGCTAAGCAAAACTTTTCTCCAGAAGCCATCATGCTTGCAACCTTGAAGACGCTGGGTCGTATGTGATTAACATTTTTACTTGGAACAAGAAACCTGCATATCCAACACACCAATAAAGCAGCAGTGTAAGTCTCTTCTCTATCAAGATCAGCAATCCCGAGAGTATCGAAAGGGATGTTTTCTTCTGTAGACCGATCACGAGTCGAAGAAGCGGGAATCTCCCCTGAAGGATTATATGAAAGTCGAGGCTTTGTCCCTCCTTTCCTACATGATCGTGGGTATGGTTCTCGATATCTGACAGAACCTTTGAACCAGAACTGCACCCAATCAAGAGCGTTTAACCCGTCAGAGTTGCCGCCTCCTAAATGATGATATGCCGAAAACAAGTGTCGACAACTAGAAGGGAGGAATGATTTGCCCTCTTCATCAACTTCAAGAAGCTCCTTCGCTGATGGAATCACCTCGTCATAGAATAGACCGCGAAGGGGAAGTCCACCGAGTATATGCAAATCCCACAGAGAAATGGAAAGTTCCCCAACTGCCGTATGGAGCGAATTGGTGGATGGACTCCACAGGTCGCAAAAGGTGCGGATGATGCTTTCTTCGACGTCATAAGTAAACAGAGAAGCCCAAACTGCATCATGTATCCCAGCTCGATGGAGATTCTTGTTCCTCTTTGCAAAGACATCTTCAACCCACTCCCAGTAACCTGAAACATGAGAAAACTCACCGAGTGACGGTGCCGAAGAGTACCACGAAGACCTCCATGAAGTTGATGAACGAATAGGATGCGAGAAACTGGATGGTGAACCTCTGTTAAGTGCGTTAGGCTGCAAAATACACACTTTCTGATGCTTAAGTGTGGCCGAAGAAGATACACTAACATCCTTTAAAACCTCCAATGAAACTTTCGATGAGTGTGGCTCTTTGGACAGGGTATATTCTGAGGCGAATTTACCAATTGCTGGTTGATACACAGTCAGAGTAGTTCCTTTTGTTTTATCTGCTTCATCCTTCTTGATCATGTAGAGGCTCGGATATGGAACTTTGCAGTCGATAAACTCCATTGGTGTCGCGATGCTATATCTGCAACAAGGATAAATTTCGATTTTTTTTTAAAAAAAAAAAAAAAAAAAAAGGGTCGATATAAAAAAAAAGGGTCGATATTAAAAAAAAAAAAGAAAAAAAAAAAGGGGCATGATGCGAAATTGAGGATGTAAAACTAGATATAGTTTTGATCTATATTTTAAACTTATGCTAAACGGATCATGCTACTATTCCCTAAGGGCAGGGTACAAGTTCTGAAGCCTATGGCACAAGATCAGCAGCCTTTAATAAATTCAGGTTCATTATGAACAAAGAAATAAGCTATATGTGACTTGAATTGGTCGACAGTGAAGGAAAATAGATCGGCATAACTATCCCACAATGAAAAGGCTGGTTAGTTCAATTAGTTGCTACTTTAATACTGATTATTGTGTTTAGAGCTAATTAATTACTGACCCATCCTAAAGAAAAGAACTTAACAGAGGTGGAGAAAGAAAAAGGGAAGAAACCTTTAAGAGACTGGATTATTTTATGCACGCGAACAGATTTCTCAAATTTTTTTGAGTATTATTGCTGATGAAGAAAAGGGTTTCGAAGTGCACTTTTATAGATGATACTTGGAGATTGTAATGAGCAAGAAAGAAAATCTTGGGAATTTTAGATTTTCGAGTTTTGGAATGAGTTGATTCAAAGTTCAATTTGTTTCCTAAAGGATTAGATTGTTGCAATACGATTCTCATTCTTGCAATGGAAAGTTTTATTTGGAATTAATTCAATCGAAAAAAAAAAAGGAAAGAGAAGAAGAGAAATCGTTCTGTTCGTAATCTCACAAGGAAGAAGATGATGAGATATTATCGCCTATATTTGGTCTACATGGACCATGCATATAATGGGCCAAATTAAGTGGGCTTAAGTAATGGGCCAAATTAAGTGGGCTTAAGTAATGGGTATTTAATTAAAATATGTACCCACTTGAAGTCCACTTCAATTAAATTCATGATCACGGTTGTTCAAATTTCTTTTACTGTGACGCAATATTTTTCAAGTGCATTTTTATGACAAAGTCGTGACTTACTCACTTCAAAGCATGCTTCGAAAGCGTTATTCGTGAATAAGTCTCAAAGGGGCATTTGTAGATACATGAAATTTATGCCCAATTAAATAATGACACTTATAAATAATTTATTAGTAATCAATTAATTTTCTATTTTTGGAATTTTATTATATTAAATTCCGAAATTATGATATTAGTTAATTTCTAATATTTATTTATTGACCAATTATATTAAGCCATGTGTCATTATTATACATTTAAAATCATATAATTAAGTGGCCAATCAAAAGGTGCCACATGTCAAAGTGAGGTGTTTTGGCCAATCAAATGAAGTCTTGCATTCCAAGGAAGTAAGGGCCAATCAAATCATGACACATCACCAAGCTGCTATGAAAGACTCTCTTCAAAATCTATATAAAGAGGTCTTGTGAATTCATTTGGGGATATACAGAAACACATATATACATATCTACCTACAAATTCACATACATATTCTCCTCAAGCTTTGAAGATCTGCAAACACTTCAAATCCGTGACTCCATCCGCAAATCTTGGAGAAAGTCGCATCACACGATTCAAGAACAAGCCGAGTGCACTTGAATCCATATGTTCAACGAAGAGAAGAATCAGAGGACTTATACATAGAGATTTGTAACCACTTTTAAATTTTAAATATATATATTATTTGTTACTTCTTATTTTATTGTCTATTTAAGCTTTTTGCAGACTTTAAAATTTGTTGTAAACAGCAGCTACAAGAAAGTACAGCAGAAAAAGGACTGTAGCAGGTAGCCGTTCTGAAATTGGGCTAAGGCTATGGATTTGTGATTTGATTTCCTTCAACGGTCATATTTTCAAATCCAAGTATAAATAGAGCTGAATTCGAAGTGAGACATAACACAACAACAACATCCGAGATTTCGCATTCGAAGCAGAAATTTTGTCTAAGTCTCAAGAAGCTCGAACAGCTCACTCGTCTGGTGGAAGTCATTTGTTGACAGAAACCCAGTTGAAGAAAACAGAAAAATGCAATCTGAGTGTTTTGTATTAGCTGAGTGTTGTGCAAAGTTAGAATCCATCTTTGTGAGTGATTCTACTTTAGAGGATAGGTTTTCTTTGTGAATTCCTATTGTGAGCTTATAGCCTCTTCATTAGTTGTTTAGGTATAAGTGGAGAAATATTGTAATCTGTGTGATTATAGTATAACCCAGAATCTAAGTGATCTGGAGGAGTGGACTAAAGGATTTTTATCCATATAACCACTATAAAAATTCTTTGTGTTATCTTGCATTTAAGTTTTCTTGCATATTTTGAACCTTGCATATTTCAACACTTTGAATTATAAAAAGATTTTATAAGGAGTTTTAAAACTGGGGATAAAATCTTTTTAAGGACTTAGTCTACTTGTGAAAAATACTTTCAAACATCCGCTGCAAGTATACTCTTGATAAAACTGATTTTCACTGAAATTAGCTAAGTAAACTGTAAGAAGAGTGGTCACTCTGCTGTTCAAGATTTGTTCACGATCAGCATAGTCATCTTACTGTCCTTCATCAGCTTAGTCTGCTGACAGAAAATTAAAAAGTTTTAAAGTCTAAAATTTTCAGAGGTCTATTCACCCCCCCCTCTAGACCTCATATAACCACTTGGGACCAACAGAATGTCATGGAACTCGATGAAGTCCAAGATTTTGACCCATCTCCGCAAACAGTGGGAGTTAATCCAGAAACTACTGAACCATCAAGTACACCAATACTTCGTAGATCTGATCAAGTTCATACAGAGCTTGAAAGATATGGTTTCACCATATACGAAGAAACTACCTTCAATGTAGATGCGCATGTGTGACTGGAGTTCATGCAGTCCAGAATGGATCCCATCCATTCCAACAAGGTATAACCTTGGTTGATCCACCCAAGGGATTTATCCCTATAAGTTTTAAGTGGATCTTCATGCTTGGAATGAATGGAGAGGTGTTGCCTCTAAGAATCGACTAGTGGTAAAAATGCTATTCACAAAGTTCTGGAGCATACTTTGATGAAAGCTTTTCTCCAGTAGCAATGTCTGAATCCATTCAGATTCACATTTGTTTTGATGAGACAGTCAAGACATTTGACTTCATCAAATCGAGTATGAACCTTGAGTGTACAAGAGGATTAGTCGGATCGCGATGAAGCTCATATTTTATATGTCGATAATGTTCTGGTTATCTGGAATAATATCGGAATGTTAGCACAGACGAAAGCATGGTTATCCATGCAATTCTCCATGAAAGATTTAGGAGAAGCATCTTGCATATTGGGATACGTATCTATAGAAATAGATCGGAGAAGATGTTGACACTCTCTAAATCTAAGTACATAGAATCAATACTGAAAATATTCAGTATGAAGAATCCAAGAAAGGATTGCTTCCAATGAGACACTGTATCCTTTGTTCCAAATCGATGTGCCCTACATCGAATGATGATAAAAGGAGAATGTCTCAAATACCTTATGTTTCAAACAAAAGGTTGCATGTGGCATACTTTACTATGTACTAGACCAGACGTAGAACTTGCTCAAGTGTCACGAGCATTTACTAGTAAAACTCCAGTGAAGAGTACTGGACCACCGTAAAAGATATCCTTAAGCTCTTGACAAAGACTAAGGATTTGTACTTGGTCTACGGTGGTAGTGGAGAATTAAAACTCGAAGGATTTACCGATTCGAGTTTTCAGTCTAGTGTGGATGAATTTATATATCCATTTTTGGATATATATTTTGCCTCAATGGGGTAGCGGTAAATTGGAAAAGGTTCCAAGCAAAACACCGTAACCACCTAAACCACTGAAGCAAGATATATTGCAGCATTAAATGTAGCATTAAATGCGGCTTAAGAAAGTGTTTGGATATAAAACTTCATCCTATGGTTGGATGTAGGGCCTAGCATTGCGAAGCTCATGATTATCTTCTATGATAACAATGGAGCTATTGCTAAAGCAAAGCATTCGAGATCTCACCAGAAATCTAAACACTATTGAGAGAAAAGTACCATTTGATTAGAGAAATCATTGGTAGAGTTAACGCACAAAATGGATCGCGTTGACTCAGAAGACAGCTTAGCGGATCCACTAGAAGAGGCTATATTACGAAAGAGTTCGAAGAACATCTTGAAAAAGATGGGTCCTAGAAACTTTTGTGATTGGCTTTGGGGCAAGTGGGAGATTGATGGGATAGTGCCCTGCAAGCTAATATATTTAGCTTGTATTATAACTATCTTAATCTTTCTTTAGTATAAATGACTCAATACACCTATTTATTTATAGTATGTAAATCAAACAATGGACAACTTCATCTCTCGCGAATCGCTTAAGCGATTAGATGAAATCCTTAGATCACAATAGACTATGAGACGATTCACTTCAGTATGAGTGCAATCATGAAACAGTCTCTAAGGTCGTGATCTTAAAACTGTTCCAAGTCATAGATTCCGAACGAGACGGGGTATCGATGGAATCGCAAAGACTTGTACAAATATGCATGATTCACGTGGAGTGAATTTGTAGTGTTTCACGAGCAAGGCATTTGAGGCCAGTGCATATGAGTAGGTGGTTCGATAGAGAGGATCGAAGGCATCGAACGACCCAAATAGAGAAACCCATGTGGAAGCGCATGACACACATCGGCGATGGGATGTTTCTCAAACTTATAATAGTGTACGATTTAGTCCTTAGACTTGAGGTGCTAGGGCGAATTTGGTGCATGGGCGTGCGTACTTAGATTTAGGTGTCGGTCACGTAGCTTGACCATTGTGTGCCTAAGTTGGGTGCGTATAGTCGTGTACGCGAATGGTTAGCATCAATATGGGATCTACCGACTCAACGTAGCGTGTTGAGGGAATTTCCTATACGTCCTTAGATTATAGATTCCGAGAAACATGTGGCCACAGTTGGTGACGGATTTGGAAAGGGGTTTCCAAATTTAGCAGTCACACTGGAATCATTATTCGGAATTAGAAAGTATAGTTATCGAGATAATTAGAGGTGCCGATCAATTCACACACACTAGGTCTCGATCGGGAAATTAAGTCGATAAAAGGACAGTATGTACATGGTACTTATAAGAGGTGAGGTTCACTGAGATCAATTCACCTGAAGTTGGGTCTCATGGGCTTATGGCTAGACATCGACCATGAGGTGTGGGTACTCATGAATTAATAAGGAAATTAATTCTTGAGTGGTTAATTGAAGGGGTTCAATTAATCGGAGCAATTAATAAGCTCGCAAATTAAATCACGATATTCGTGAGCCCGCGGCCAATTGATGGTGAACCTAGAGGGTCACACACAATACAATTGGACTGCAACAAATCATATAAGGAAAGTTTGATTTAAAGGGTTAAATCAAAACTTAAGAATTAAAGTATTAATTCTTGAAGAAGAAAACTAATTAATTAAAATTTTAATTAATAAGAGAGGAATTAATTTAATTGATTAATTATACTAATTAATTAAATGGGCTGAATTAATTAAAAGTGTTTAATTAATTAAACGGGGATCTAAGTCCATTAGGAAACAAATAAAGACCATAAGTAAATGGGCCTTGAGTTTCCTCGTTAGACTAGATCACATCAGGTCAAGACTCCTTATCTATAAATAAAGAGAAGGAGACCAAAAACCCTAACCCAATACAAAAAGTAGTCGCCCCCTTCTCCAAGCAAGGAGGAGCCGCCCACTTTCTCTCCAAAATCTGAAAATAGCTGCCCCCTTACTTAGATAGTTAGGATCGGCCGAACCCTGTAGATTTCTACAGGGTTCATGCAAATTGTTTTCTCCTTCTTTCTTGCTTGATAACTTTTGGATCCAAGTTTTGAGCCTAAGGATCCAAGAGAGTTGCTCCAATCCAGTTGGTGTGGATACCGCTAGAGGCACAACGTTTGGAGTGCTTCTCAAGAACCAAATCCATCAGACCTGAAAGAAGACCAGAGAAAAACCACCACCGTTGTCGTGGTGAGGTAAATTTGATAAACCCCTATTGTTTGTTTTGTTTTTGCGTGAAAATCCTTTTCATATGACTAGATGAGTAAAAATCCTGATTGGGTTATTTAAAATTTTTAAAATTCCGCTGCTTTTAACGTCCTGACGTTACCAATAACCCAAAAAAAAAGAAATAGGCTGCTGCGACACAAAGCATTTTCGATCTAAGTATTACGAGTCAATTCGAACACGAGTGATGACCAGAATTCGATTTGAGTGGTATTAACCTTCAAAAGCTCAATGCTAAATCTAGCCAACCATTGTCTTGGAGTCTCTTCTTCCAACTGTCTGATCGTTCCTAGATGATTCTCTAGTAATCTAGGTTTTCTCTGACTTGCAAACTGATGCTTCAATTTGTCACATAACTCATCAAAGGAGAAAATTGAATTCGGAGGTAATTTTCCGAACTAATCGAGGGCAATTCTATCGAAGAAGATAACCATTATCTTGCAACAAGAATCCTCAGAATGTCCATACAAGTTTAACACATTAATGAAACTGCTAATATGCTCCCCGGGATCGGTGGTTCCATCGTAAGTAGGTAGCCTTGTAGTTACCATTTTAGTATTCCGAGCTTCTCGGATTTCCTCACAAAAGGGGGAACACCTCATGATATTGTTACCCAACTCTCCATCCCGGGTATTTTCCTGAATAAAGGCCTCATTTTTTCTAACTTCAGTGCGCCTGGCTCTTGCATCTTTTGGTCGGGTTTCCTTTATCAGTATCTCCTTATCCAATTTTTTGGCGACCCTTTCATCTATAATTTTTTCCAACTCCGCTTCAGTGATTCTTCGATAAGTCTACTTTTTCGACTTATCAGCGCCTTGAGGCTGACTCTCTCCGACCACAGAATCCTCCACATCTTGAATACTTTTGGAGGGTTGCCCAGAATGAACAAAAGTTCTTGTCCGAGTAGCCTTGGGAGGATTGGCTGATGGAGCACTGACAGTAGATCGATGAACACTCCTTTCTTTCTGAATGTTCGACGGAGGTGGCTCTTGTCTGGCATGTGCGGCAGGCTGATCGACAGGAGGCTGCTGACTAAGTCACGACTCACAATATGGTCTTTCAGTATTCAAAAACTCCATAGACATGGTGCCAATGATAGATCGTAAATCAGCAATGGTTGTATGAATAGGTAAGTCGTTCGGTAAATTAATCGGTGGCTGCTCCGGTAGATGGCTAGCACGAGATTGGTTACTGCATTCAAGCTGGACTGAAGGTTGTCCTTCAACTCGATTATAAGCGTGTCGCCTCGTAGCAGGCATTTCCCGATCTAACACTTAAATAGGCCCCACGGTGAGCGCCAATCTGATTTGCCTACTTTCCGTACGGGGTTAAATAAGAAAAGTAAAGCAAATACAACAGTAGATAGAAGAGATAGAACCGATGTATTTATATATAATCCGAGCTGAGATTACAAGTTACAGAGGTCTATTCAAATGTTACAGGATGTCGTACAATAAATAAGCTAGCTACAGTAACCTATTCTAAAATCCGAAAAGTCCGAGCAGAGAGTTTGAGCTCAATGAGCTGTAAGACTGAGCTGAGAGCACCTGTAAATGCGTGTCTGATGTCATAAATGTGCACGATATTTATAGGTGTGAGGGTGTGCTAGGTAAACCCTCCGCATGGAAACACGTTTCGGCCTATAGGCCAGGCCTAGAGGTTGGCCCAATAGTGAATCTGATGTGAGGTCCTGTTCAGACATATGGCTTCGAGCTATCAGGCTGGCCTGATCGGAAAAATGTGTCTCGTAGGTTGGAAAACATGTCTGTTGCCTGGAATTCCTCAAATATCGATATGAAGTATTTCCTAAAATAGAAGGTGCGAAATATCCCTCATCATCAATAGATTTCAAGTCTTGAAGACTAGAACAAGATGTCTGAGTGGTTGTAAGTTGTAACAATATAGTCCAAACATCATTTAAAGAAACAAATGAAAATGCGCAAGAAACAAAGGTTCTGTTTGGATGTATTTTGGACACATATTTCGAATTCTCACTAATATTGTTTGAAATGATTTTGATCAAATCAAATTCGCGAAGCAAGTGTTTTAACTTAAAATAATGGTAGTGATTTTAATTAAATCAATTATCATACAATATAGTATCAATTATCCATTAAAAAAGACACGATATGTCACATAATACACCAAATTACAATTCATATTTTTAAACTCATATATTATTATCCGTTCAATAGAGTCTAACCAAAATACAATCGAGTTATGTTTAAATTGTTTAGCTTATAAATAAAATTCAATTATTTCGCACAAATTTTAAAAGAATCTCCGAATTCTCTATAATTTTCACTCAAATTAAATGAGACTGCACGAGCCGAAATAAATTGAAACAAGGCCAAATGGCACATAGGATCTGGGTAAAGGAAAATTGTGTAATGTGAAATTCAGCTGATCATATTTTTAAACTCATACATTATTATCTGTTCAATAGATTCTAACCAAAATACAATCGAGTTATGTTTCAATTGTTTCGCTTATAAAAAAAATTCAATTATTTCGCACAAATTTAAAAAGAATCTCCGAATTCTCAATAATTTCCACTCAAATTAAATGAGACCGCACGAGCCGAAATAAATTGGAACAATGCCAAAAGGCGCATCGGATCTGGGTAAAGGAGAATTGTGTAATGTGAAATTCAGCTGATCTAGCAGCACTAGTTGTACTAAGGTAGGAATTGGGTAAAATTGACACTCCAAGATAGGGGTGAGCATGGTCCGTTAGACCGATCGGACCGAACCGGACGATTTATCAAACCGAAATTTTAGTTCGGTAAATGGTTCTTACTCGAGAACCGGTCCTTGGATGCTTTTGGTTCTTGATAAAACCGCCCGGTTTTCCAAACCGAATCGGTTTTACCGAAATTCTTTTTTTTTTCCTCTTAAAATCGCAGCCAATAACAGAGATTTTTATTACTAAAGTGAAAGCTAAGGGCATCTCTAGTGTATCAAGGGGAGGGTTGGATTTGGGGGTTTTTGGATCTAATGGGGTGAAAAAGTGAAAAAAAATGTATAAAGGGGAAAAAAGGGATAAATGGATAATTAATTATAATTATCACATTAAAAAAAAAAAGGGATAATGGATTCAGTCTTCACTTGGACCGCTTGAAGCGGTGAGGCAATCCAACCTTGGATTGCCTCACCGCTTGAGTCATTCAGCTGCTCTTCATGCGCAGGGCTGGTGAGTGCATTGCACTCGCTAGCCCAACCCAATTTTTTTCTTTTTTAAATAAAACCCCTTTTAATTAAAAAAAATTCTTTAAAATACCTTATTAAACAAAATGTAATTCTTATTTAATCTTAATTTTATTTAATTTGTGTACTATTTTTAAAAAGTTAATTTTAGTATAAAAATGTAACTTTTATTTAATAAAATCAAATTTAATGTAAATTTAATGTAACTATTATGTTGAAAAATTTAATGTCAATATTAAATTATTTTTATTATTTCCAAATCATGTCAATCAATTATTTAATTATTGTATTATTTGTGAACCAATTTTAAAATCCCTTTAAAAGCTAATTATTAGAAACTCAAATTTAATTTAATTAATAAAAATGAAACCTTAAAAGAACTTTTTTTTTGTTTGATATAAACCTTAAAAGAATTTAATGAACCTTACATATGATTCGTTAAATTAAAAATGATATAACCCTTACTTAATGAACTTTATTATTGTTTAATTTTTATTATTATTATTAAGTGAGAGTGGGGAAAATGAGAATTTTAATTAAATGAAATTGATAGATTGATACATTTTAGATGACTTATGAAAAGGAAAGGGGAAGCTGGACTTGGATTCTGAGGGAAAGCTGGACTGAATGAGGGAAAGCTGAACTTGGACTGAAACAACACTGGAGATGCCATAATGGTCTAATATGAGATAATTGATTCTTGGATTTACAGACGTAGATAAAAGGGAAAGAAGGAGAGATGAAGAAGATGTTAGGAATACAATTATTAGTATTGTTCTTTTGCTTTTGTACAGATTGTGGAAAAATGTGACAAATGTAAATGACTTCTTGCAATGTTCAATCACATTTGGCAGAGTGTCTGAGTGTGAGACAGAGAATAAAACAATATTGAAAATGGCATGTATATGTGTGAAAGGAGAGAGACAGAGAAATGTGGCTCAAGATCCTCTGTATCATTTTTAGTGTATCACTTAATTGTATCACCACTAATTAATTGATACATGTATATGTGAGAATTATTATAATTGTCATATGTGCAAGTGTCAATTAATTAATGGTGATACACTTAAGTGGTACACCAAAAGTGGTACAGAGGATCTACATCCGAGAAATGTATATATGTATTATGTAAAGAAAGAGAAATTTGGTTAATTTATTATTATTTGAAGGGAGGGAAAATGTTTCAGGTTTCAGTCCAAACTTTTTTTTTATTAAATTGTCCAAATTACGATGTGGTTCAATTTTGGACTGAACCAAAATCGAATCGAACTGGACCTAATATTTTGATCCGATAAACGGTTCGAGGTCCAAAAATAACCGAACCTATTAAATATCGAAAATCAATTCAGTTCGGTTCGGTCCGGTTCATATGCTCACCCCTACTTCAAGATGCTTGAGTGTAGGGTGTCACCTATTAATTGGAGGAAACTCACATCCACCTAATAATCATCAAATTTTATATCCTATCAATGTGCCCCATTAGGATGATAATAAAACAGAAAACAGAATTAAGAATCTTTAAGATATCCTATCAATGTGCCCCATTAGGATGATAATAAAACAGAATTAAGAATCTTTAAGGTTTATTGAAAGTGATAATTATTGTGAAATTGGCAGACACTAGCAAGATGCTCTCTTAACCAATTGAGAAGTCCCACAAACTAACTAAAGTGGATATTTAGAGTGAGCTTTATATCTCATTTGCCCAACATTTCTACCCAAATTTGATCAATTTAATGGAGTTAATTACAAATTATTCTCGTGATATTTTTAAAAGGTAATTTATCCCATGTGATAACTGATAATTAAGTCAAATAACAATATATTTTCTCTGATTATGAAAAAAATATTCATTGACTTCTTCAAATCATACATATCCTCGTTTATACAGTGTCCACAAAAATATCATTACGAATACCATAGTGGATAAAGTACCCATTAGAAAATATTACAAGGGGTAAATGGATCGTCAGAATATCAAATGCGGTAAAGTGAATGACTATGTAATGAAAATATGGTTAATTGGTCTATTCATATTTAAATTCTTAAGGATGAGTATTTTGTTGAGTTAGATATTATAAGCATGAACTACAATACACTACTAGAAAAAGGAAAATTTTCAACAAAAAATTTTCGACGGAAATAAATCTGTTGAAATATTACTTAAATTTTCGACCGAAAAAAAATTTCGTCGAAATATTTAAACCAAATAAAAATCAGTTGGAAGTAATTTCGACCGATTTATATTCGGTCGAAATAATATGTCGAGAAGAATGTACAAAAAATAGTAAACATGCTTAAACTTAATTATATAATATGAAAACATTTTTCGAGATATTCAAATTTAAAATTTAGAAAGTAAAAATAGTTTAAGCTTAACTATCTATTTTAATTTTTTTATAAATAATAAACATGTTCATAATTATGACATGTATTTTAATATTTAAATACACTAAAGGACTAAAATATTATGAGAATTTACCAATCTATTGGCACGAATAATGATCTACTTCTCAAAGGAGAATTTCCAATTGTCTACTTTTAAAGAAGAATTTCCAGTTGGGCAGATGATGAATGCTTCAACAGGAGGAAATATCTAATGGAACTGTCGAACTGTGGAAGAATAAACAAAACTTAAGAAAAGGGAGGATTCTGAATATGACTTAAAAAAATGGTATCTATTGGGCGTGCCAAAATTCTTAATTTTAAATTGGAGTCAAAATGGGATTTTGGCGATCTTAAAGTAAATGTTAAGTTCTTCTCGTTTTTACTTGGAAGTTGCAGCCAAAAAAAAGTTCTTCTAAGAGTGTTAAGTATTGTCAAATATAGATTAAATAACAATTCACATCACTAGAAGAAATATGTGCTTTAAAAGACATTAAAATATGTCCAAAAGATATTATGGTGATATTTTTAATAAATGTCATTTACATCAATATAGCTAAAAATACATTGCCATCATACTATCGCTTTACATAAATAAAATGCCACATAAATAAATTAAATGATATGATATAACGGAATGAAATTATAAATGAATAAATTGAGATAACAAAATGTCATAAAAGTTAATTTTCTGACATTTTGTTATAACTACGATAAATATAGGTTGTTGCATTTTAAAATGTCAGAATATTATATTTGGTGAAATGCAATTTTCTGTGTGGTATCAGTTACCCCCCAAAAAAATCAATTGTAATATTTTCCCCCTCTATTATAGTTTTGTAGCTTATATTACAAAAATACCACTACCCTTTTATAAATAATAAATTTAATTTATCAAATTAAAATTGTAACTTTATTAATTATGAATCCACTCATCCACCAAACAACATTATGTTTTAATATTTTCATTTTTTTGTTTCCTTCGATTTTATGGTCTCAATTTTTTTTTATTTTCATCTCATTTTTTTTCTTTATTTCTGTTTCAATTTGTTTTCTTTATTGTTTCAATTTGTTTTTATTTCTATCTCAATTATTTTCTTTATAGTTTTCTGAGTTTTTATTTGGTGATAATTATCTCATTTATTTTCGGTACGAATTATTATTCAAAATATTGAGTAATTCTCCTTTAAATTATTTCTCGCAAAATTCAAGTTTAACACCAAATAGTATTATGTTTAATTTCTTCATTTCTTAATCAAAAAATAATTTTTTTTATTAATTATGAATTCATCTATCCATCCACCAAACAATATTGTGTTTCAATTTCTTCATTTCTTTTGTTTCCTTCAGTTATTAAAAATGAGATGAAAATAAAGAAAAAAATCTGAGATCGAAAAAAGGAAGGTAACAAAAGAAATGAAGAAAACACTACAAAAAAAATTGATTTCAGCGACATTCGAGATTGGTCACTAAAAGTGGAAAAATGGTTACAGAAACCTTCAGTGACCAGAACAAGGTTGGTCAGTACACACTGGCTACTAAAGCTACGCAGCGACGAACGATTAATTTGGACGCTGAAAGTGTGTGTTTAGCGGCCATCCACCATTAGTCGCTAAAGAACACCATCATTAGCAACAATATTTTCAGTTGCAAATGTAGAGACGTATGGTCATTGCATCATTGTAAGGTCACTAATGTTATGTTTATAGTAACCAAAAATTTCATGTGTAGTGACCAGCCACTGGTGGTCCCTAAAAGATAACCATTAGGAATAATATTTTATGTCGCAAATATAGAGACGGGTGGTCACATTGCAGGGTCACTAATGTTATGAATACAGTAACAAAAAAATTGTGTGTAGTGACCAACCACTTGTTGTCCCTAAAATCCACAGCCATGAGCAACAATTTTTTTAGTCGCTAATGTATGGACATATGGTCACTGCATAATTACATGGTCGCTAATGTCATGTGTACACCGACCAAACACCAATGGTCTCTAAAAAACATGGTCATTACCAATGATTTTTTTGTCGCTAATGTTGTATGACTGGTTGTAGGATTACATGGTTGCTCTTGCTACATTTACAACAACCAAAATTCATGTTTAGTGAACAATCATTAGTGGTCTTAAAAGACATGTACATGAGCAACGTTACTTGTAGTCGCTAATGTAGAGATCGGTGGTCGCAACATAATTAGATGGTCACTGACGTGCCTTTGACACCAACCAAAAATCATATTTAACGACCATTCGCTAGTGGTCTGTAAAGGGCATGTTTATAAGCAACAATTTTTTTTGTCTCTAATATAGATATAGATGGTCGTTACAACATTAGATTGTCACTAATATTATATGTATACCAACAAAAAATCATGTTTAGTGATCAATTTTTAGTGGTGCTTAAAATACTTGACCATTAGCATGAAGATTTTAGTCGCTGGTGTATAGATAGGTAGTTGTTGTAGCATCAAATGGTCACTAATGATCTACATATTGCAACAAAATTTATGTTTAGTGACTAGTTACTAGTTGTCTTTAAAAATGTAGTCGTAAGCCACAATTTTTTCCCTTTCTAATGTAATAGGTATTTGTTACTATTACTATAACATTATTTTTGTGTCCATAATTTTACATTTAACAACCATATTGTTTTGGCTAGTGAAACCCATTCTTTTACCAACCATGTCACATAGATTAAAGAGATGGTTGATAAAGTTTGATTATTTTGAACTATTCAGTGACCAAAAGATGGTCATTAAATATTGTTGTTGAAATGTAAGTTTTTTGACCAAAATTCGATAACAATAAGTCGTAATACAATTATAAAGTGTAATCTAATTTCTTGCTAAAATATATCAAAATAATAGTTACATAAACAATTAAATTTAGCTGCCCAAAACGAACATAAAGAAAAATATCTAATTACATCTGATAATACATAATTTATCATATATAAGAAAACATGATCTTGCAATGCGCTTTTTAGCCTTTTTTCCGATGGAATATTCCAATGTGCGCTGGAGTCATACATCTACTAAAAATCCGCAACATTGTACTTTTCATCTTTCTCAATGAAATATTATAATCAACTTTCAAACTGCAACAAATTAAAACATAATCAGAGGTAGGTCTATACCAAAAGACAAAATCTTAAGAATGTAAAAGCAAATGTAAAGAATCAATGAACTTACCAGATGTTCTTATATCGCGTGAAATCCACCAAATCAATCCATTAATCTGCCCGTTTTCTACAACAATCACAACAAATAATTCACTGAGAATCATAAATAAAAAATAACTAAAAATCTTTTTTAAAGATGTAAACTTGAAAAATAATCACACCAGCTCAGAGTTTGATGCTAAAATCAAATTTACCAATAAAAGTGGCTCTTAAAGGGACGAGGACGCGAAAAAATTCTACCTGCAATTAATCCATTGCCCCGAATCCTGATTTAAAATAAGGCAAAAAACAATAGAAAGTAAAAGCATAAATCTCGATGAAAAGAGCACTTCACAGGTAATAAACAAGGTTTTCCCTAAAATTTAACTGAATACATAAATTATTTTTGTCAATCAAACTAACAGAAAAAAAAAAATTAAATGGTAACAATTTTCTGAATTGAACGAGAAAAAAAATCTTAATCTTTAAGAAAAGACATCTAATGCTAATTACTCATATCCATAATCCATAAAATCATTAAAACAGAAACAACACTACATAAATATCCACAGATCTCCATGAAAGTTTATCCTCAAATCTAGCCATCTTTGAACATAATGAATGCCTAGATCTTATCCTACAAGTAAATAATATATGCATGTATAGAAATATAAACAAAAGAGAATAATTAATTAGTTAATAACATTCATTGTTTAATAGCATGTAATTTAAAGTAAACGTGTATGTATCCATACCTCACTCATATTCCAAGTCACTATCTACATAAGCTTGAGACGCCTCTTCATCACTGCTACCATGTGTGAGTAAATGTAATTTGACCAAGTTAGGTGGATATAAGGATTGGTTCAAACACCTTCCACAAGGACAAAGCCATTTATCTTTATGGCATGTTCTTATAAGAAAATCTCATGAAAATCCTAACTCCATTTACATACTCATCTGACATGAAGTCGTTAAGTTTGATCCAACTTTTATCTTGCAAGCTGAAATTTATATCATAGATAAAATTGTAGTTCAATAACTATAATATCTGTATGCAAGCTGAAAAATATACTTTTTCTCTCACAATTTTTCAGTATAGACGTTAACAAGCAGCATCCAAAATTGAAATTAGAAATTAAAATTTTACTTAAGTATGAAATTGTAGTCTTGTTGAATGAGAAAAAAACCAGATTATGTAAAGGAAAAGCCAAAAAGAATCATGTTTGCTAAGACTCATCCACAATGACTTGATGAACCCCTGGTTGTTCTATTCAACCAATATGAAATACTGCCCCTAGAAGCATGAATGTTTGTCTAAGTGTTACAGATGAGGCTTGCATGTAGTTCTGACCTTTTACACCAGCATTAGAGGTCATGCAATTCAATCAAATCAAGTACTTATACTCTCTAAAATTGGGAATTTCTTTTATTTGTCATTGCAAATTTAATACGGTGCTGGTTATATATAGAGTTCTCGGTGACTAAACATTACAAGAGTTCAGAATAGTACTAATTCGACATCTGATGCAAATGCTGTCCCAGAATCAAATTCTGCAGATAGGGTGACTTTGAACGCAAAACTGCTTTGACTGGAAAGGAGCTAGAAGGTATATCATATATGGCTAGAAAGATACAGAAGTCAAGTTTTCAACAAAATAAGCGGTTTACAAAAAGGTCTGTGGAGAAAGTTATGGGCATTTTACTAAAGACTGCCAGACTGCACTCGGGAAGTTTACTATGACCTTAATTACTAATTAGTTGCAGTCCTTGTATGTGAATAAACTACTTACATATATAGCCAAAATAAAGTAATTCATAAGTGCATTGAAAAACTATAGAAACTTGTAAAATATGTTTTATTCTCTTATGATGCATAGATGAAGCTGACTCAAGCAACAAATTTCAGCAGGAAATACAACATGAGACAAAATTGATTGTACCAGAGAAAACATAAACATGAATAAAAGGTGGTCTAGAAAGCAATAAAATTGAAGATTGACCTGTTTCCTTTCGAGATGCCGCCCACATGTATTGTTATGTTCCCGATTTCTTTGAGTCTATTTCAACTGTGGCATGGACAAATGTATTTATTATTAGGTGAAATAAAGAATTTACGATGAACTTGAAAGATAAAACAAAATCATGCTCTGCCATTATTATATAACTAGCTAGCACTTGAACCTCAAAAGATAGACATGATTGTGACCAATTACCTCTAGTACAATATCTTAAGATCAACCATTCAAAAAACAATTTAAAATATTCAAAAAGTGCTGCAACTATAAAATTTACAAATACCTTTACTTGAAGGCGGGTATAGCCCGTATAGGAGGAAGGATTCGAAATTTCGAATGATTGCAATTTCAGAATTTGGAAAATTTGGGGATAGGGTTCGTCGATTGATCACAATTCACAAAACTTTACTGTTTTCTTGAGACTCCAGAAACGATACGGGCATAGGGTTACTGGGATCGATACTAGTGTGTGTTCTTTTCTCAAGAAGAATCGCGAAGATACGTGATAAAGGAATTGATAGGCTACAAGTAGCAGGTGAGGTATACTTTTTTCAATCAGAAAAGGGTTTTGCTTCCAAGTTCACGATATAAGGAAACAAAAAACCTTTTCTTTTCTATTAATAATTAAAACTATATAATTAAAAAGAAGTGGCGGTTACATTAATGTTAATAGTGTAATTAGTATGATTATTTCAAAAAAAGATAAAAATAAATACAAATTAGTATGTTATATTAAAGAGCATTTTGATAATTGAACAATAAAGAAATATGTTAAAAATCAAAAGATTAATCAATGTATTTATAATAGAGTTTATGATAATTTATCCCAAATGTTCAATCAAAATTAATTTTGGTCAATCATAATTTTTATGATTGAGGTGGTCTCAATTAGATGTGGGCATGGAGTTCGTAATTTTTTTTTTTTTGATAACCCAGGTGTACAAGCTTACACTTGACTAATCCTGGACCCTCAGAACCCTTGCCCTAGAATCCTGAAGGATGTAAATCGCAGGATGTGCCTCCACCAAGCCCCGGTGGAGTTCGTGTTGGTCCCAAGTGGTCAGAAGAGGTTTAGAGGGGGGTGAATAAACCTCTTTAAAAATTTTCTTCAAATTTAACTTTAAAACTTTACTCTTACTGAACAGACTAAGCTGATCAGATTAGTAAGTTACAATTCTGTTCGCGAACAAATCTTTGAACAGTCTTGTT
Organism: Penstemon eatonii; assembly: GCA_038501285.1. NCBI lineage: Eukaryota > Viridiplantae > Streptophyta > Magnoliopsida > Lamiales > Plantaginaceae > Penstemon > Penstemon eatonii. The sequence continues at coordinate 62,159,331 of CM076710.1, forward strand.
GACCACTCGTCTGATGGTTACTTAGCTGATTTTGCAGAAATCAGTTTTAATACTTAGAGTACTTGCAGCGGATTTTCAAAGTGTTTTTCACAAGTAATCTTAGCAGTTTGAAAAATGTTTCCCCAGTTTTATAAACTCCTTTTAACTTCTTTTCAAACAGTTAACTTAACGTGTTTTTATGCAAACAGAAAATATGCAAGTTTAAAAGCAATGTAAAAACACAATCAATTTTTATAGTGGTTATATGGATTTAAATATCCTTTAGTCCACTCTTCCAAGTCACTCAGATCTTGGGTTATACTATAATCACAAAGTTTACAGTATACTCTGCTTGCGTCGAACAACAAATGAAACGACCACAAGTTCGCAATAGGAAATCACACAGAAAACCTATCCTCTGAAGTTTGATCACTCACAAAGATGGATCACAACTCCGCACAACACTCTTGTTTACAAAATCACTCAGAAGATGTATTTTTCTTTGTTCTTCAACTCTGCTTTCGTCAACAAATGACTCAGCTGATGAGTGAGCTGTTCTTGAGACTTAAAGAATTTTGCTTCGGAAATTTCTCTCAGAAAGTGTGTTGCTTGTTTCTTCTTCGTCTCTTTCAGCTATTTATACTTGAGGATTGAAAAGTGTCCGTTGAAGAGAGACAGGATTCAAATTCCTCGAGTACTGGTCCTTAAAATCCGCGAACGGCTCTTTTGCAGTCTGTCCGTACTGTAAACAGTACTATTCTGCAGGCAGCATTAAATGCAGCATTAAATGCACTCGGCTGATGCGAAGCTTTTCTTCAATCATTTGTCTTAAATATCCTCGTACTTCAGCATTTATTACACCAAAGGGCATTTATTACCGTTGGGAACACTTCATGATCTTCTTCACTTGGCTGACGAAAGTACAAGTCTGATGGCGAACTCGGCTGATCTCAAACTTGAACAAATCTGATTTGAGTCGGCTGATCTTCACTAGTCTGATAACTTTACTTCAGCAGATCAGAAGTCTTGGACCTTGAAACTTTGACTCTTCTGATGTCTACATTACTTAGTCAAAATTCCTTGATAAGTTTATCAGCTAAGTTACTCCATACTTAGCCAATCTTTGAAGTTTTGGAATGCATCAAAACCTCCCTTATCAAACTTTTTTTAGTGCCTTCATCTTCATCCTTATCCAACAATTTCCCCCTTTTTGATGATGACAAAACTTCAGCTTAGTACCTGTTGAATACTTAAACTAAAGATTGAAATCCTCAAAATTTTCTGAGATAGAAAAAGTTTATTGGATTGAACTTGGACATTTTATTGATGTTGAAAGTGAATTACATGTACAAATTCATCAGATGAGATTTCTGAAAAAGTAAACTGATTACAATTGATTTTTCAATTTCTAACTATCAGCTTCTTCATCAGATTCGAGCACTTCTTCATATTCATAAGATGATTCTTCATCATCTTCTTCATCATCAGCTTCTTCTTCCAAGGTTGCTTTGGCAGCTTCCATCTTTTCCTTAAGTTCTTGTTCTTGAAGAGCTTTCAAAGCTTCCATGGCCTTCCTTGCAGATTCTGTATTCTTGTACTTGGTATCTTCTTTTTCAGTCAATTCTTCTTCTTCTACCGTTCCAAGCTTTGCAATCTTGTCAGTTTCAGCTTCAGTCTTGTCAGCTGTTTCTTCAGTTTCTTTGGCTTCAGTTGTTGCAGCAGTAGTTTCCTCCTTAGTTGATTCTTCAGCAGCAGATTCCTTTGCTGGTTCTTCAGCAGCAGTTGCTGGTTCTTCAGCAGCAGTTTCCTTAGCTGGTTCTTCCCTTTTATCTTCCCCCTTTTTGTCATCATCAACTCTGATGACAGTAGAAGTTTCAACAGCAGGGTTGAGAGCAACTGTTGGAATCTTTACTCCAGCGCATAAAGCCTTTAGATTCTGATTAACAACGTCATGACTAGCTGTTAGATGATGAATGTCAGTGCTGATGACATCAGTCTTATCATTGAAGTAGTCAATGTTGAGGTTGATAGTTGCAATTTCATTTTGAACTTCCTGTGCAGCCTTTGCTACTTCTTGCAACATTCCCAGATTGATTTCCTTCTCTTCATGACTGACTTTAATGAAAGTTGCAGTTAAGTCAGCAATCTTGTGCTCAGCTGATTTTAAAGCAGTGTGAAGATGATTCACATCACCCTTCACATCTTCCACGTTCTGGTTCAGTTCTCTTAAGCTGTGTATCAACTGCAATGAGTTGTTTTGAGGAATTGGAATACTGTTGATCTCCTTTTTGATGATCTCTTCTGTTGATCCTTGAACAGTTTCCAGCTGAAGTCTGTTGGTTTCTGCCAACTCTGCTTTCAATTCCTCCTTAACCTTTAATAGCTGTTGCTTGTGCTTGTCTTCCAGTTCCTTAAGTTGGTTTTCCATCAGCATCTGGATTGCTTCCATCAGTGATGAGTGCTTATCACCTGATGAAGCAGAAGCAGCAGCTACATCCCTTTCATCAATTTCCTGGTGGACAGGAATATCTTCCATCTTTTCGTCTTGATGATTTCCAGAGTCCGTAGCCTTCCACTCAATGGCCAGGGGTTCATCAGCAGCCTTTTCAGCAGACTTGTCTTCAGTCTGATCAGCAGACTTATCAGCAATTTGATCAGCAGGCTTGTCAGCAGTCTGATCAGCAGACTTGACTTCAGGCTTGTCCGCAGCTTTAGGCTCATCAGTAACACCATCATAGACTAAGTTGGTGATAGTGCCATCATCATTGAAGCAAGTGGTTTGTCTGATTTGCCTCACAATGATCCAGGGGTTAACAAAAGCATTATTCCCCTTTGGCACTTCATAGAACGGTTGCACTTCCTTGCCAAAAACGATTTGCTGGATGCTTGGCAGTAGTGGCAAGTCACTTGAACAGCCTTGCTGATACTTAGACTTTTTAGCCCATCTCTTCAGGGCAGCCATAACAGCAAACTTAATTGCTCTTTCCTCAGCATCTTCAGACTTCTTCTTCTTCTCAGGCAAGGTGCTCTTGATTTTCTTGGCTTCCTCCAGTGCAAAGCCTTTTGCATAGCTATGCATGATATCTCTCACATAGCTGGGATCAAGAGCCTTTTGAATGGAGTTTGTCTTCAGCCAACTTAGAACCCATCGTTCTTCATCAGCCAACTCCTTCATACTTTGAAGTTCAGTGATTGACTTGTTCAGCCTGTTGTCCCTCCAACTAATATATCTTGGCTTTTCTTGGTTGAACAGAGTCATCAACATAAGCTTCTGATCATAGTAAGCCAAGGACTTTTCAAACTTCTTGAACAGCTCCTTATCAGCATAGACTATCTCAAATGCTTTTCTGACTTCAAACTTGTCTTTTGACTTGGTTTTGGGGGCAGGCAGCAATATTTTCTTCTTGTCTTCTTCATCCTTCCCTTCACCAATCTTGATGCCACCTCCATGGACAGGTCCATAGGCATCAACCTTGCTCAATTCAATCACCGCAGCCATTTCAGCATCCTCAGCAGCTTTTCTTTCTGCTTCAGACATGCGTCTTCTGGCTTCATCCTTTGCTTCTTGAGCTTTGCTTAGCTCAAGTGCTTTCTTCTCTTCAAGCTCATCCTGCTTCCTCTGTTCTGCTTCCTCCCTTGCTCTTTTGTCAGCTTTAGTGATTTTCTTTCTCTTAATCACTATCTTTCTTTTGCCTTTATCAATAGGAGCAGGAGCTGGTCCAGCAGATGATATGGGAGCAGCAGCTATAGGATGGATGATTTGAACATCTGGATCTTCTTGAGGTTGAGCAACCTCAGCTGTTGGTGCTTCCTGACTTGGCTGTTGCTTATCAGCTTTGTCAGTCACAACAGTCTCAACTGTTACAGCAGGCCTTTGAGTAGCTTCAGGGTCTTCCCTTGCTACATTTTCCAGATCAGTAGGTTTTTCAATGAATGTCATCTGCTTTCTAGCAGACTTCTTTGTTCTACCTTCACGGTAAGTGGTAGCAGCTGTACTTCTCAGTTGACTTCTTGTCCTTTGAGAAATATCCTCAGCAGGCCTCTCAGCTGATGGAGTTCTTGATGGTGATGCAGGGGATCCAGTCCTTACATCAGCTATTATGTTCTCGACAATCTTAGTGGCTTCAGCAGAAGTCACTCTCTCCATCTGCTTAGATTCTTTCTTCTTGGGCTCATCAGCAGCCCTCTTCCTTTTAGTCTCAGCAGCCAAACTTGCTGTTTTGACTAACCTCTTTTGCCTTTTGGCAGGAACCTCCTTTGGTTCCTCAATATCAGCTTCCTCAGGCTCACCAGCCTTCCTCTTCTGAACAGGCATGTACTTGGACAATGCCTTAGATTTATGGATCTCCTTTCCATTCTTCATATCACAACCCAGCTTTGACAGCAGATAACTGAGTGTGATCCTGTGGTTGGTAGTGGGGCCTTTTCCTTTCTTATCATCAAGAAAGTCAGCTAATATGTACCAAACTATGATGGACCAGTTGATCTCCAATCCATAGTATATGGCAGCCATGATGCTGAACCTCTTCATGGTAACAGCATCCAGTGAGAATGTGCAGTTCTCAATCAGCTTGCACACCATATCAGCCATCCGCTGATATTCATCCTTCAGTTGCTTTTTCCTTATATTTCCAGATAATGTTTCTCCCTCTTTGGCGCAGATCGCCCAGAACTGTTGATGTTTGTCCTCTGTCAGCACAGTGACGTCATGTCGTCCACTGTTAGGAAGCCCAAACATCTCGTGAAGAACAGCAGGAGTGATAGTGATAGATTTGCCTCCCACTGAAGCCTTAATCTCCAGTTTGTTGTAGTCAGCTTTCGCAGAGTTGTAGTACTCCATCACTTGGTCAGTCCAGATAATACCTTCGTGGTATTCCATGAAGTTTACCAGCGAAGCAGCTTTGAACTTTTCAAGCAGTTCTTTCATCAGATCCGTACCGGTTTGGTAGTAGGAATTATAGACGAGAAACATACCTTCAGCGGCCATTGTAGATCTGTTGAAGGTTAGAAAAACAAAGGAAAGTATGCAGAGAATTTGCAGAAATTTCTCACAAGTACTTTTGAATGCTTAGAGTGCGTAAAGAGCTACTCGACTGATCAGATGAGGATTTATAGAGTTGGGGTTTTTCGGTTTCCGTGATATCCGCCAACCGTTAGATCCGTTTTTCTGTCAGTGCTGATCGTGCAGCGTCAGTTACGACTTTTCGAATTCAAAAGATATTTAATGAAGAGCGGGAATATGTACCGCCCAACAATTTCTTATAAAAGCGTGTTTTTGAATATACGTTTTTAAACAGTTCGCTTTTATTTAAGTAATCAGATGAGTATAATAAACACTTATCTGATGGACTACTGTCCTGATGACAATTTCTGTTATCAGAGAATGCCAATAGCTGATAACCTTCCTCAGCTGTTTGTCAATCCAGCTAGATAAAATAACTTCAATCTTCGATAGTTGAGTCTTCTGATGAAAACATAACTTCAACTAACTGTCATTAACAAATTTCATCTTTAATTCAGAAGTACCGCTAGTCTTACACGTTCCCCCTGAGTTTAAGAATTCATAAGTTAACTAGTCTGTTGAGAGTTAATCCTTGAAGATAATAACGAATTACTGAGCTGTTGAACTCCAGTCTTCTGATGAGTTCCCCCTCAGTTTATGCTTCCAAATTAAGTAATCCTAACTCAGCTCTTAGAGTTGAGAACCTTACTTCACTTAGAGGTTTGGTGAAGATATCAGCAATCTGATTATCAGTATGAACATACTCAATCATTACATTGCCTTTTTCCACATGATCTCTAATGAAATGATGCTTGATCTCAATATGTTTAGTCCTTGAATGACTTGTAGTGTTCTGAGTAAGTGAAATTGCACTTGTATTGTCACAGTAGATTGGAATTCCACTGATCTTGATGTTGTAGTCTTCTAGTTGATGTTTCAACCAAAGTATCTGTGCACAGCAAGCTCCAGCAGCTATATATTCAGCTTCAGCAGTAGATATAGAGACTGAGGTTTGCTTCTTACTCATCCATGAGATCAGACGACTGCCTAAGAACTGACATGCACCTGTTGTGCTTTTCCTGTCAATCTTGCAGCCAGCAAGGTCTGAATCTGAATAGCCAACTAGTTCAAATCCAGATTCTCTAGGATACCATAATCCCAGTTCTTGAGTGCCTTTAACATACTTCAATATCCTCTTGGCAGCTAAGAGATGAGATTCTTTGGGGTTTGATTGAAATCTTGCACAGACTCCAACTGAGTACATTATGTCAGGTCTGCTTGCTGTTAGATACAACAATGAACCAATAATGCCTCTGTATTTGGTTATGTCCACTGATTTGCCATCTTCATCTTTATCCAAACGAAGACTTGTAGACATAGGAATGGTAGCTGTTGAGCTAGTTTCCATACCAAATTTCTTGAACAGATCTCTTGTGTACTTTGCTTGGCTGATGAATATCCCATCAGGCAACTGTCTAACTTGCAATCCAAGAAAGTAATTAAGTTCACCCATCATGCTCATTTCAAACTTATTCTGCATCAGCTTGGAGAACTTATCACACATCTGTTGGTTAGTTGAACCAAAAATAATATCGTCCACATATATTTGCACAAGTAATATATGATTTTCCCATTCAATTGTGAACAAGGTTTTATCTACCTTACCTTTTCGAAATCCTTTAATTAAAAGAAAATCAGATAGGGTATCATACCATGCTCTTGGAGCCTGTTTCAGTCCATAGAGGGCTTTCTTCAGACGATATACTTTGTCCTCTTCTTGATAGACTTCAAATCCTGGAGGTTGTTCAACATACACTTCTTCTTGCAATTCTCCATTGAGAAAGGCAGACTTCACATCCATCTGATAGACAGTGAAGTTCTTGTGAGCAGCATAGGCTAGAAACAGTCTGATTGCTTCAAGTCTTGCTACTGGTGCAAAAGTTTCATCAAAGTCAATTCCTTCTTCTTGACAATAACCCTTGGCCACTAGTCTTGCTTTGTTTCTGGTGACAATACCATCTTCATTCATTTTATTTCTGAATACCCACTTAGTGCCAATTACTCTTTGATGACTTGGTCTAGGAACTAAGTACCAGACTTCATTCCTTTCAAATTGATTCAACTCTTCTTGCATAGCTTCTATCCAGAAGGAATCATTGAGAGCTTCTTCAATTTGTTTGGGCTCTATTTGAGATAGAAATGTGACAAACATAGCATCTTGTGCAGCAGCTCTTCTTGTTTTCACTTTATCTAAAGGATCACCAATGACTAGTTCAGGTGGGTGATTCTTGAGCCATCTGAGATCAGGTTGCAAATCAGGATGTTGTCCTCTGTTATGATCTTGCAACACTACTGTTGGAGTTCCAGTAGTAGTCTGTTGAACATTTGTAGTCTGTTGAACAGTCTCTGGTCTGTCAGCTGTTAGCAACTCGTCTGTTAGACAATCAGCACTGTGATTTTGAACAGCACTTGAGTTAGCAGCTGAGCTTAGATTAGGTAGTATGATGGGAACATATTCTTCATTTCTTCCAACGTCTAACTTCTGTAAATCAGTAGACAGATCTTGATTAGCACTTTGATTCTTTTCAGAAGATTGACTTGGCTCATCAAATACTACATGGATAGATTCTTCTATTAGTAATGTTCTTTTATTAAACACTCTATAAGCTTTACTAACAGATGAGTATCCTACAAAAACAGCTTCATCAGCCTTTTCTGCAAATGCAGCGAGGTGATTTTTCCCATTATTCAATACAAAACATTTACAACCAAAAATCTTAAAGTAATGAATGTTTGGCTTTCTGTTGTTCCAAACTTCATATGGAGTCTTGTTCTGATTTTTGTTGATCATACATCTGTTTTGGGTAAAGCATGCTGTGTTTGTTGCTTCTGCCCAAAATCTTTGAGGCAGCTTGGCTTCAGCTATCATGGTTCTGACAGCTTCTTTTAGTGTTCTGTTTCTCCTTTCAGCAACACCATTCTGTTGAGGGGTTCTTGCAGCAGAATACTCATGATGTATTCCTTTGATGTTACAATACTCTTCAACAGTAGAGTTTGTAAACTCTGTCCCTCTATCTGATCTGATCTTCAATATTTTGATACTCTTCTCATTCTGGATCAGTTCCATCAGATTTGTAAGATGTTCCTTGGTTTCACTTTTCTTCTTCATGAAAATCACCCAAGTATATCTTGAATAATCATCCACAACAGCTAGGCAGTATTTCTTTCCACCATTGCTGACTGGATCAATGGGTCCAAATAAGTCCATGTGCAACAGCTCCAATATTCTTCCAGAAGATTGGTGCTTCTTTTCTTTAAAAGATGACTTGATTTGTTTACCCTTCTGACATGCATCACAGAGCTTGTCTTTGCTCATGACTGCTTTTGGAATCCCTTCCACCAAATCATTCTTGATTAATCTGTTTATGGTCTTGAAGTTTAAATGATTCATCCTCTTGTGCCATAGCCAACTGACTTCACTTGGTGCAGATGCCACCAAACAAACACTTGAATTCTTGTCAACAGAATTCCAGTCAACTATGTAGATATTTCCTTGTCGTCTTCCAGATAAAATTACCTTCTTTGTACCAATCTGTTCAACGTAGCACTTATCTGTTGAGAAGATGACTGAATATCCCTTGTCACAAAATTGACTTATGCTCAGCAGATTATACTTCAGGCCTTTAACATAGGAGACGTCAGATATCTCTATGTTTCCCTTGATTAATCTTCCTTTAGCTTTAATCTTGCCTTCTTTGCTGTCTCCAAAAGTGACTTTTGGACCATCCACAGCAACTGCATCAGTCAACTCATGTATGTTTCCACACATGTGCCTTGAACATCCACTGTCCAAGTACCAAATCTTCTCTACTTTACTCCTACTCCTAATCCTAACCTACAAAACAAAAATAAAATTGTTTTAGGTACCCTTATTGAGAGGGTCCTGAAGGATTAGTTCCACCCTTGACAACCCAAGATGTTGACGTCTTAGGCTTCTTAGGTTTCTGAGTTTTAGGAGCATGAACAGTTTCATTTTTATCATAGTTATCAGATAAGTCATGTTGATGATCAGTATGATATGAATAATGTTCATAAGCAGGGTAAGGTGCATGATATGCAGGATATGCATGCATTGGATGAGCAGGGTAAGGTGCATAGTAACTAGGAAATTGAGGTGCATGATACATAGGATGATATGCAGCAGGTTGCACATAATATGACTCATTTCCATACCAAGCATTTTGATTTTTCTTGTTCTTATGCTTCTTTGGTTTACTAGGCGCTTGCTCAACTGATTTTGACTTAGTTTTACCACTAGTCTGATTGACTTTAGCTTTATCAGCAGACTTCTTAGGACTCTGCTGTTTGGTCTTACTAGTCTGATTTCCTACACTAGGCTCTTTGCTCTTTTTAGCCTTAGGAGATTTCTTCTCCTTTAACACATTCTCAGATGAGGCAGGTTTAGAAGTTTGAACATACAGAATGACCTTACTATTGTCAGCAGAAATAAATTTTTCAGTATGATTCAACTCTAATTTATCCTTTTCTAAAGGTGTCTCCTGTTTCTTAGATGTATGCATGGATGCAACAGTTGACTTATCATGAGACTCAATAATTTTCTCAAGTTCCATGATTTTCCCTTTATAAACCTCACATTCAGCTTTCAGAGATTCATGCTCTTGCTCAAGCTGTTTATATTCAGCTGATTCTTTTGGCTTTTCAGCTAGAAGTTTCAGTGAACCATTTTGCTCTTTTAGCAGGATCATCTCTTCCTTAAGCTTTTTATATGCTTCAGCAATACCAGTATTGTTAAGCATCATTTGTTCAAATGAATTAAATAATTCATCATTAAGAGGAGTTACCTCATCCTCAGAGTCATCAGATTCCTTTGCCATAAGACATAGGAGAGCAGGTTTTTCTTCATCAGGCGATTCTTCGTCAGACGAGTCAGAATCTGAATCAGATGAGTAGACAGCAGTCAGCTTTTCTGCTTCAGCCAACATTGCCTTGCCTCTCTGATGCTTTCTTTCTTTTCTCATTTTCTTCTCTTCCTCAGTGTACTTCTCTGCTTTTGGATATGGGCAGTCTCTTATGAAGTGTCCCAATTTCCTGCAGTTGTAACACATCAGTTTTGATTTATAATCATCCTTATCCTGAGAAGAAAAATTAGGTTTAGAAGTAGAAGCATTGTTGTATTTGTTTTTCATCTTTCTCTTGTAGAACTTCTTGAAGTTGTTCATCAACAGTGCAACATCTCCAGCAGTGTACTCCTTTTTGTTGAGTAGAGTGGCTTCATCAGATGAGTCCACTTCAGCATTTCTTTGAGCTGGTCTTCTTTGGTTTTCAGCAGCAACTAGTGCAGCTGTGGGTCCTGAAGTTGAGGTTTCTTCAATTCCCATCCTTGGCAGTTTATACTCATACGCCTTGAGTACGGAGAACAGCTCTGTTAGAGAAATCTTGCCCAGATCTCTTGATTCTTCCATTGCTGTCACCTTCATGTTGAACTTGGAAGGTAGAGCCTTCAGTACTCTGACAGAAATCTCTTTGTCAGTGAAAGTCTTTCCCAGCTTCAAAACTTCATTCAGAGTTCTGGTGAATCTGGTGTCCATCTGATCAATGGTTTCTCCAGACTTCATCTTGAAGTTGTCCAGCTTCTCCAAGGCAACACTGAGCTGATGCTCTTTAATAGCATCATTGCCTTCACTCATGTCACGAACCTTATCCCACATCTCCTTTGCAGTTTTGCAATGCTTGACTTTGTCAAACCGATCATTATCCAGGGCTTTGGTCATGATGAATCTTCCGACTTTGTCCAGGTTGAACAGCTTTATTTCTTCTGCGGTCATTTCTGTTAAGTCTTTTTCCACCACTATTTGAGCTTCATCTACGATGATGGTCTTGGTGAATTTGAATGGACCTTTGATGATACATGTATGCATGTTGTCATTGTAGGCAGCAAGGAAAATCTCCATTCTGATCTTCCAGTCCTCAAAAGACATACCAGCGATGTGGGGAACATGGCTGATACAATCCATTTTTCAAAAAGTTTTTATTTTTCAAAAAAATGCTCTTCTGAAAAGTTTTGAAAACCTTTGAAAAACACTCGGATCAAGCTCGTTGATCAGGCAGCTGATTCTAATGAACCACCCGCTCTGATACCACTTGTTGGTCCCAAGTGGTCAGAAGAGGTTTAGAGGGGGGGGTGAATAAACCTCTTTAAAAATTTTCTTCAAATTTAACTTTAAAACTTTACTCTTACTGAACAGACTAAGCTGATCAGATTAGTAAGTTACAATTCTGTTCGCGAACAAATCTTTGAACAGTCTTGTTGACCACTCGTCTGATGGTTACTTAGCTGATTTTGCAGAAATCAGTTTTAATACTTAGAGTACTTGCAGCGGATTTTCAAAGTGTTTTTCACAAGTAATCTTAGCAGTTTGAAAAATGTTTCCCCAGTTTTATAAACTCCTTTTAACTTCTTTTCAAACAGTTAACTTAACGTGTTTTTATGCAAACAGAAAATATGCAAGTTTAAAAGCAATGTAAAAACACAATCAATTTTTATAGTGGTTATATGGATTTAAATATCCTTTAGTCCACTCTTCCAAGTCACTCAGATCTTGGGTTATACTATAATCACAAAGTTTACAGTATACTCTGCTTGCGTCGAACAACAAATGAAACGACCACAAGTTCGCAATAGGAAATCACACAGAAAACCTATCCTCTGAAGTTTGATCACTCACAAAGATGGATCACAACTCCGCACAACACTCTTGTTTACAAAATCACTCAGAAGATGTATTTTTCTTTGTTCTTCAACTCTGCTTTCGTCAACAAATGACTCAGCTGATGAGTGAGCTGTTCTTGAGACTTAAAGAATTTTGCTTCGGAAATTTCTCTCAGAAAGTGTGTTGCTTGTTTCTTCTTCGTCTCTTTCAGCTATTTATACTTGAGGATTGAAAAGTGTCCGTTGAAGAGAGACAGGATTCAAATTCCTCGAGTACTGGTCCTTAAAATCCGCGAACGGCTCTTTTGCAGTCTGTCCGTACTGTAAACAGTACTATTCTGCAGGCAGCATTAAATGCACTCGGCTGATGCGAAGCTTTTCTTCAATCATTTGTCTTAAATATCCTCGTACTTCAGCATTTATTACACCAAAGGGCATTTATTACCGTTGGGAACACTTCATGATCTTCTTCACTTGGCTGACGAAAGTACAAGTCTGATGGCGAACTCGGCTGATCTCAAACTTGAACAAATCTGATTTGAGTCGGCTGATCTTCACTAGTCTGATAACTTTACTTCAGCAGATCAGAAGTCTTGGACCTTGAAACTTTGACTCTTCTGATGTCTACATTACTTAGTCAAAATTCCTTGATAAGTTTATCAGCTAAGTTACTCCATACTTAGCCAATCTTTGAAGTTTTGGAATGCATCAAAACCTCCCTTATCAAACTTTCTTTAGTGCCTTCATCTTCATCCTTATCCAACAGTTCGTAATTTTTATATATATATGATGTGGTCTCAATTAGAAGTGGCCATTAATCTCTATATTTTTCTAATATTATATAACTTATACACTTACTTAACTACAACTACAAGATAATCTACTTAATTGATTAACACCATTTATGTTAATATGTTTTATGAAAATAATATATAAAAAAAATGATTCATTTTAGCAAAAAGAAAAATAATGAAAAATTGATTATGTAATTTACTTTTATTAGGTACGTGGAGCATTTTTGTAAACAAAATATGAAAGCCAAATTTCCAACCCGTTCCGTCCCGTAGTAATTTGGGGTTACGGGACAGGCTGAGAATTGAAGAGTAGAATGAAATATTTAGCGTACTCGAATTATTACGGGGCGGTTGGGAATTGAAGAGTAGAATGTAATACTTAGCTTGTGGTTAAAATCTTAGGATATCTGGTTCCATCCTGCAATATATTAAGTACCTCAAAATTTAGGTATTCAAATTAATTTGGGATGAGTTTGAACAAAAATCAGAGTGAATGATATGTCTAATTAGTGAATTCGCCCGTGTTATTTTTATTATCAGAAATATCATGTGCTGATTTTTTATTAAAATGACTCACCCTTACATATTTGCAGGAAAAATAACAATTACACCACACAAAAAAGGATAAAAACACCCCTATTTACCTAAGATTTGACAATAATCACCCTATTAATTTTGAAAATTGACAATAATCCTTGTTCACATAAAAAATCGCAATAATAATTATAAAGGAATATAATTTTTCTAGTAAAAAAATAACACAAACTATATTTTTCTAATAAAAATAACGCTAAGGATTTTGATAGTTAATCTGTACAGGATTGTTAGACAAAGTTCTATGTAGTAAATTATTTGTTGACTGATGTTATCTTTTGAAAAAAAACGCCCATTCCGTTTTTCATTTTTTTCCCAACCCCTTTTCATTATTTCTTTTGTTTCTCCTCCACTATGCATCAATAACAAAAAAAATATATAATAAAAAATGATTTATGGCAGTTTATTCAAGTAATATTCATAATGTTCAATTTAGCTTCTTGTGATTTGAAAATGAGCATTTTACTTCTCTGTAATTTTATAAAAGTTTCACAATACCTCCATGATATTTTTATATGTGAAAATTTACCCCCTATGTTATGATAAAGTGACAATTTGCCTTGTTGTGTTATGATTAATGTGACAATCTATCCCTGTGTTATAATAAATATATCAATTTACCCCCTATATTATAAAACACTTTTCATGTCCACTCTTAGTTTCTGTAAGTAAATTACATTTTCCGACTAAAGGGGGTAAATTGCTTATTTAAGATTTTAATAGGGGGATAAAATGCTCTTTTTCAAATCACATATAGATAAATTAAATATTATGAATATGAGAGGGGGTAAATTGCCATTAACTTTAATAAAAAGATACCGTCAATAATTTTGTTTCTCCTCCTATGTGCTTCAATATTTTATTTTTCAAAAATCCTTCTCCATTTTTTGCGCCCATGTTACATTTCTTCAGCACTTTCCCTCAATTTACATTCATTTTAATTATAATTAAAATAACTTAAAAATATATAAAAAAAAATAAAATATAGTAAATTATAGTTTCACAACAACGTATTCTTATTGGCGCCTTTTACCACTCTGTTACCGCCAAACTTCATTAAAATAAGGGAAGAAAATTGGTTTAATGATTATCTAGAATAATTAAAGATTGAAACAATCAACAAAAATCCCTTCCTTTTCTATAATCGATTTATACACCTATATATAAAATTACCTATCTCAAGAGAAACATAGACTTTGATCAGTTCTCTTTTTCTTTGCAATTTTCTGAAGCAATTTTCTAGTAAAAATAGTACAATTTCATCACTTTAATTGAGAATTAATTAGGACTTTTAATTCTTTGTATGTTCTTGATGCAAATTAGATAGGATCGGTTCAGCTTGTGGTTTTTGTTCATTGATTTTAAACAATTGTAGATATAAAATATTTTGTTTCTTTAGATTTTTTCTGCATCACGTTTGGCTTCTTTGTTGTTTGTGATAACAAAGTGTGATAACTGATAATATTATTATTATTATATAATTTACCTTTATATACAATTTAGAATATTAATATTTAAATTTATACACATGAATTTAATGTTTCGAGCTAGTACCACAAATTTTGCAATGATTTTTTAGTGTCACAGTTTTAGTATTTGATATGTATTGTGATATATATTTATATATGTTTTGCTTGCCTATGGAGTAATATGTATGGATTGCAGATTTTTTTCTTTTTTTGTTATGATTTATGATTTTAAATGTGCGTATGTGATGATAAATTATTTCGTCCATAACCTATTTTGGTAAATGAATTTTTTTTTGTTTTGATTAGAGACAGATAGGGCTGAAAATCAAACCAAGCTACTCGATACTCGACTCGAGTTCGTTCGATAAAAGCTCGTTTGAGCTCGGTTCGTCAAATAAATCAAACAAGCTTGAACAAGATTTTTCGTTCGATAACTTTTGAAGCTCGGCTCGAGCTCGACTCGATAAGCTAAAAATTGAAAAAATACATGTAAAATACCAAGCTACTCGATACTCGGCTCGAGTTCGATCGATAAAAGCTCGTTTGAGCTCGGTTCGTTAAGAAATCAAACCAAGCTCAAACACAAAATTTCAAGCTCGATAAAATTCAAACCAAGCTTGAACAACGTGTCGTTCGATACTACTCGACTCGTTTACACCCCTAGAGACAGATAATGAGTACGCATTTGAACCGTCAAAAAGCAATGGCTACAACAAATAAAACGTTTGATCTAAAGCGTAAGGCAATGTTAGAAAGTGCTCTGGCTGCAACTGATACTATGGTTGATAGCACAAACAAGTCTTCTTTTCTACGAAACTTGAGTGGTAATTTTTTTTATTACTTCTCAGTTAGTTGCATATGTTGTTTGGTTGATGAATGGATTTATAATTAATAAAGATACAATTTTATTTTGATAAATTAATAAATAAATTTGTTATTTATAAAATGGTAGTAGTATTATTGAAATAAATACTACAAAACTATAACAGAGGGGGGTAAGTGTTACAATTGATACTTTAGGGGGTAACTGAAACCACCTTCATACTTTAATGGGGGGGGGGGGAAACTGTATTTCACCCTATTATATTTTGTATTACATTAAAATGGAATTTTCGTGGCCAATGAAAATAATTGTTGTCAATTGTGCATTTTTAAATGCCATCATAATAGGAATTTTTGTGGCTACCATCTGAGGTAGCCAATATCCGTCATGTTAGGGGATAATTCAAAGACATCTTAATGCAACATTTATAACGTTATTAATGACCTCAATAATGCCACAAAAAATAATTAGAAAGACATTTTATAATGCATGGGAGAGTACGTAGTTCTAGAAATTTGGAGGCTTTTTTAAGATATTCTCAACTTTCGTGCCTTTGAGAATTTTTTTTTTCAATTTATTTGAGGAAAATTGTTTATTTTGATTTTTAGAGACAAAATGTACCATATGTTTATTTTGTAGAGAGTTCTAGTTTTTTTTAGAGATTATGAAGTGATACAATGTAAGGAATATATCGCCTTATGCAAAATTTCTAGCATGAGTTCTAGTTTTTTTTAGAGATTATGAAGTGATACAATGTAAGGAATATATCGCCTTATGCAAAATTTCTAGCATGAGATTATGTAGTATAATTGCTGCATCACGTTATCATGTTCATGGGTTCATCAAACAATTCATTTTTTATATGTGGAGTGAGAATTCACATCAACCATGTTTTGGCCAATGTGAACACATATTTTAAAACATATTTTTTTGGAGAACATGACCCAGAACATGGGTGATGTGAATTTTCACTACACATGTGCGAAGTTCAATTGTGGGCTGCATCACGTGTACTTAATGACGTGATGTAGCAGTTGCATTAAATAATTTATCTTGCCTTAGAATATTTTCCATGAGCGAGAATGGGTTATAATGGCGACACATGTCCCTCGAAAACTTTTGTTTGTTACACAAAATATTAAATGGCAACAAGTTACCTTTAAGCTCTTATTTAGCCATTTAGGCCATATATCCTTAAGCCATCTTCAGTCGTTTGAGCATAAATGCTCCCTTCCCCCCTCCCCCTCTCCCATTATAGTAGTCTTCGACAGTTAGGAACTTATAATAATAATGATAATAATATTAATAAAAATATAAAATAATAATAAAAATAATGATAATGATAAAAACTATTATTATAAAATATTAATAATAATAATAACAATAATAAAAATACAAATACAAAAAAATAAAAAATAAAAAATAATAATAATATTAATAATAATAGTAATAATAATAATGATGATAATGATAATGATTATAGTAATAGTAATACTATTATTAGTGATAATAATAACAATAATGAAATAAATAATAGTAGTAATAATAATAATAATTCTAATAATAATAATAATAATAATAGTAATAGTAACAATAATAATAATAATAATAATAATAATAATAGTAATAATAATAATAGTAGTAGTAATAATAATAAAAATAGAAATAATAATAATAATAGTAATAGAGATGATAATAATAATAATAATAATAATAATAATAATAATAATAATAATAATAATAATAATAATAATAATAATAATAATAATTCTAAAAAAATCGTAATCAATATATATATATATATATATATATATATATATATATCAAGTTATACTCGAGTTTGAATCATATTAAAGTTCATTTATTTGATTAAAAATATTTTATTATTCGATTAATTTGTACATTTTTTCTAGGTTATAATACAAATTTAAAATATCTAATTACAACTAATTTCTTTAAAGATTTAATTTAAAATATAAATTTATTAAATCATACACAAAATTTATAAAAAAAAAAAGCAATGAACAAAAAAAATAAGAAAGATGTAGCAATTGAGAATCGGGGGGTAAAGGAAAGGCAAGCTTTTGCCCTTTCTTTCCCATTCTCCTCCCCCTCCCCACTCCCCCCCCCCCCCCATTGAAGACCACAATTCAAGAAAAATCCCAAACTCCCCCTCCCCATCACTATTGAAGATGGCCGAAGGGCAAGTTGTTGCCTTTTCTTTCTCATTCCCCCTCCCACTCTCCTCCCTCTTCCCACTCCCCCCCCCCCACCCCACCCAACTATTGAAGACCACTATTGATTTAGTTATTTATTACATGCAATATTTATGGTTTGAATTGTTGGGATTCGGTAAGATAAACAGCCCTACAGGCAGCGAAATTTAATAATTTTTAGGGCATCTTACGGAATCTTGCCAGGATACTAAACTGGTTGTATATATATGAATAAATAAATCGACATAAATTACTAGATCTAAGTTATATTTGTGTCCTTGCAAATCCTGCTAGCTGGCAAAGTCGTTGCGTTTCTCCCTCGGTAAAGTCGATCCAAGATTTGTAGTAGCGCCCCACGAGTTGCGCCTGTACGAGTTGATACACCACAATATCACGAAAATTAATATATCCTAATCGGCTAGAACATAGGGTATATTAAGATCTAGGGTTAGAGAACAACTTATTAGCTAAAATAAAAAACGAAAAATTCTTCCAAAGAGAAAGTGGGTTCGGCCGATTTTAGGGATAGAGGGAGGGATAGTATTTTTCTTGACTTAGGCCTTTTGGCTCTTGAGTTGTGTATATGAGATATGATATCAAGTTTCCTATTTATAGGTATCTCATTAACCTAATCCTCCTAGGATTAGGACTCTAAGTCTCCTACATGGGCCAAGACCCTTTTAATCAGAAGACTAAGTCTTCGAATTAATTAATGGCCCAATCCTTAATTATTTAATTAGGCTTTATTTAATTTCTCAATTAAATGACTCAATTAATTAATTACTCTCCCAATCAATTAGACTCTAAGTCTATTTAATTAAATCTTCCTATAATTAATTAAATTCAATTCAATTAATTAACTCACAAATTTAATTTCAATTTAATTTATAATCTTGATCCAATTCCAATCGGATCACTTTCGCTCCATTTGGGTTGACCCAGTTGACCCAGTCGACCTAGTCAACTAAATCGACCCAGTCGATCCAGTCGACCCAATCGACCCAGTTGTTCTTCTTTTCTTCGCTTTCGCTTCATGTGTATTGTGTATGCCCCCGTAGGTTCACCACATAATTGGCCGTGGGTTATATTTAATTACTCGAGTATTAAATACTCTAAATCAGTCAAACACTCTGTTTACTGATCATTCCAAAATTAGCACCCCTGCCAATTTGGGAATTCTCCCACACTCCATGGTCGATGTCTGGCCACAAGCCCATGGAGCCCAATAGCTGGTGAATTAATTCAGTGAACCTTTTAATCATTTACAATTTCCATATACGACATAATCTCTCCATTGATCAATCTGCCAGTCGAGACTTAAGGGTATGGACTTTTCATCGGTTCCCTTCTCTTTCGTCTTGACCTTATGCATTCTGGTCTCGAAATAATTCTCTTTGACTTAATCTTTATGAGCTACTTTCATAAAGTCGTCAGATACCTTGGCCAATGATTTTATCAGAATTAATTTCTCACATAAATCCATAGGAGAAATTCCCAACCTATCAAGTCGGGTCAATGGATCATTTGTTGATGATATGAACCTGCATACGAGTTCCTCATGAGTCCACAGAGACTTTCTAGTAATCTCCAGTCGGTCGGAACTCACATCTAAGTATAGACGTTCTCGTACCAGATAAACCCTATCACCTCAAGTATTTAGGGATCGTTCCTCGTATACTATCGTAAATTGGAATAATGTTGGATAAGGATGAAGATGAAGGCACTAAAGGAAATTTGATAAGGGAGGTTTTGATGCATTCCAAAACTTCATATTTGGCTAAGTATGGAGTAACTTAGCTGACAATCTTATCAAGGAATTTTGACTAAGTACAAGAAGACATCAGAAGAGTCAAAGTTTCAAGGTCCAAGACTTCTGATCTGCTGAAGTAAAGTTATCAGACTGATGAAGATCAGCCGACTCAAATCAGATTTGTTCATGTTTGAGATCAGCCGAGTTCGCCATCAGACCTGCACTTTCGTCAGCCAAGTGAAGAAGATCATGAAGTGTTCCCAACGGTAATAAATGCCCCTTGGAGTAATAAATGCTGAAGTACGAGGTTATTTAAGACAAATGATTGAAGACTTGCTTCGCATCAGCTGGGTGCATTTAATGCTGCATTTAATGCTGCCTGCAGAATAGTACTGTTCATAGTACGGACAGACTGCAAAAGAGCCGTTCGCGAATTTCAAGGACCAGTACTCGAGGAATTTGAATCCTGTCTCTCTTCAACGGACACTTTTCAATCCTCAAGTATAAATAGCTGAAAGAGACAAAGAAGAAACAAGCAACACAATCTCTGAGAAATTTTCGAAGCAAAATTCTTTAAGTCTCAAGAACAGCTCACTCATCAGCTGAGTCATTGGTTGACGAAAGCAGAGTTGAAGAATCAAGAAAAATACATCTTCTGAGTGATTTTGTAATCAAGAGTGTTGTGAGAAGTAGATATCCGTCTAAGTGAGTGATATTACTTCAGAGAATAGGTCTTCTTTGTGATTTCCTATTGCGAACTTGTGGTCGTTTCATTTGTTGTTCGACGCAAGCAGAGTATACTGTAAACTTTGTGATTATAGTATAACCCAAGATCTGTGTGACTTGGAAGAGTGGATTAAAGGATATTCAAATCTATATAACCACTATAAAAATTACTTGTGTTTTTACATTGCTTTTAAACCTGCACATTTTCTGTTTGCATAAAAACACATTAAGTTAACTGTTTGAAAAAGAGTTAAAAAGGAGTTTATAAAACTGGGGAAGCATTTTTCAAACTGCTAAGATTACTTGTGAAAAACACTTTGAAAATCCGCTGCAAGTACTCTAAGTATTAAAACTGATTTTAACAAAATCAGCTAAGTAACAATCAGACGAGTGGTCAACAAGACTGTTCAAAGATTTGTTCGCGAACAGAATTGTAACTAACTAATCTGATCAGCTTAGTCTGTTCAGTTGAGTAAAAGTTTTAGAGTTAAATTTGGAAGAATTTTTTAAAGAGGTTTGTTCACCCCCCCCCCCCTCTAAACCTCTTCTGACCACTTGGGACCAACAAGTGGTATCAGAGCAGGTGGTTCATTAGAATCAACTGCCTGATCAACGAGCTTGATCCAAGTGTTTTTCAAAGGTTTTCAAAACTTTTCAAAAGAGCATTTTTTTTGAAAAATCAAAACTTTTTGAAAAATGGATTGTATCAGCCATGTTCCCCACATTGCTGGTATGTCCTTTGAGGACTGGAAAATCAGAATGGAGATTTTCTTAGCTGCTTATAATGATAACATGTACACATGTATCATTAAAGGTCCATTCAGATTCACAAAGACCATAAAAATCAATGAGGTTGACACGGTTGTGGAAAAAGACCTTCATGAGACGACTCCTGAAGAAATAAAGCTTTACAATCTAGACAAAGTTGGGAGATTCATTATGACTAAAGCCCTGGATAATGATCGGTTTGACAAGGTCAAGCATTGCAAAACTGCAAAGGAGATGTGGGACAAAGTCAGAGACATGAGAGAAGGCAATGATGCAATAAAAGAGCATCAGCTAACTGTTGCCTTGGAGAAACTTGACAACTTCAAGATGAAGTCTGGAGAAACCATTGATCAGATGGATACCAGATTCACCAGAACTCTGAATGAAGTTTTAAAGTTGGGAAAGACCTTCACTGACAAAGAGATTACTGTCAGAGTACTAAAGGCTCTACCCCCAAAGTTCAACATGAAAGTGACAGCAATGGAAGAATCAAGGGATTTGGGAAAAATCTCTCTTACTGAGCTGTTCTCTGTACTCAAGGCATTCGAGTATAAACTGCCTAGGATGGGAATTGAAGAAACCTCAACTTCAGGACCCACAGCTGCACTAGTTGCTGCTGAAAACACCAGAAGACCAGCACAGAAAAGCAAAGAAGTGGACTCATCTGATGAAGCCACTCTACTCAACAAAAAGGAGTACACTGCTGGAGATGTTGCACTGTTGATGAATAATTTCAAGAAATTCTACAAAAGAAAAATGAAGAACAAATACAACAATGCTTCTACTTCTAAACCTAACTTTTCTTCTCAGGATAAAGATGATTATAAAGCAAAACTAATGTGTTACAACTGCAGGAAATTGGGACACTTCATCAAAGACTGCCCATATCCAAAAGCAGAAAAATACACTGAAGAGGAGAAGAAAATGAGAAAAGAAAGAAAGCATCAGAGAGGCAAGGCTATGATGGCTGAAGCAGAAAAGCTGGCTGCTGTCTACTCATCTGATTCAGATTCAGACACGTCTGATGAAGAATCGTCTGATGAAGAAAAACCTGCTCTCCTGTGCCTGATGGCAAAGGAATCTGATGAATCTGAGGATGAGGTAACTCCTCTTAATGATGAATTATTTAATTCATTTGAACAAATGATGCTGAACAATACTGGTATTGCTGAAGCATACAAAAAGCTTAAGGAAGAGATGATATTGCTAAAAGAGCAAAATAATTCACTGAAACTTTTAGCTGAAAAGCCAAAGGAATCATCTGAATATAAACAGCTTGAGCAAGAACATGAGTCTCTGAAAGCTGAATGTGAAGTTTATAAAGGAAAAATCATGGAACTTGAAAATGTTATTGAGTCTCATGAAAAATCGTCTGTTGCATCCACGCATACATCTAGTAAACAGAAGATACCTTTAGAACAGGATAAGCTTGAACTGAATCATACTAAAAAATTTGTATCAGCTGACAACAGTAAGGTCATTCTTTATCAGACAGCTAGACCTACTTCACCTAAGAAAGTGGTAAAGGAGAAGAAATCTCCTAAGGCTAAAAAGAGCAAAGAGCCTAGTGTAGGAAATCAGACTAGTAAGACCAAACAGCAGAGTCCTAAGAAGTCTGCTGATAAAGATAAAGTTAATCAATCTGTTGGTAAAACTAAGTCAAAACCAAATGAGCAAGCATCTAGTAAACCAAAGAAGCATAAAAACAAGAAAAATCAAAATGTTTGGTATGGAAATGAGTCATATTATGTGCAACCTGCTGCATATCATCCTATGTATCATGCACCTCAATTTCCAAGTTACTATGCACCTTACCCTGCTCATCCAATGCATGCATATCCTGCATATCATGCACCTTACCCTGCTTATGAACATTATTCTTATCATACTGATCATCAAC
Organism: Penstemon eatonii; assembly: GCA_038501285.1. Lineage (NCBI taxonomy): Eukaryota > Viridiplantae > Streptophyta > Magnoliopsida > Lamiales > Plantaginaceae > Penstemon > Penstemon eatonii. The sequence continues at coordinate 62,182,082 of CM076710.1, forward strand.
ATGACTTATCTGATACTTATGATAAAAATGAAGCTGTTCATGCTCCTGTCAAAACTCAGAAGCCTAAGAAGCCTAAGACATCAACATCTTGGGTTGTCAAAGGTGGAACTAATCCTTCAGGACCCTCTCAATAAGGGTACCTAAAACAATTTTATTTTTGTTTTGTAGGTTAGGATTAGGAGTAGGGGTAAAGTAGAGAAGATTTGGTACTTGGACAGTGGATGTTCAAGACACATGTGTGAAAACATACATGAGTTGACTGATGCAGTTGCTGTGGATGGTCCAAGTGTTACATTTGGAGACAGCAAAGAAGGCAAGATTAAAGCTAAAGGAAGATTAATCAAGGGAAACATAGAGATATCTGACGTCTCATATGTCCAAGGCCTCAAATATAATCTGCTAAGCATAAGTCAATTTTGTGACAAAGGATATTCAGTCATCTTCTCAACAGATAAGTGCTACGTTGAACATATTGGTACAAAGAAGGTAATTTTATCTGGAAGACGACAAGGGAATGTCTACATAGTCGACTGGGATTCCGTTGATAAGAATTCAAATATTTGTTTGGTAGCATCTGCACCAAGTGAAGTTAGTTGGCTATGGCACAAGAGAATGAATCACTTAAACTTCAAGACCGTCAACAGATTAATCAAGAATGATCTGGTAGAAGGGATTCCAAAAGCAGTCATGAGCAAAGACAAGCTCTGTGACGCATGTCAGAAGGGTAAACAAATCAAGTCATCCTTTAAAAGCAAGAAGCATCAATCTTCAGAAAGAATATTGGAGCTACTACATATGGACTTATTTGGACCCATTGATCCAGTCAGCAATGGTGGAAAGAAATACTGCCTAGCTGTTGTGGATGATTATTCAAGATATACTTGGGTGATTTTCATGAAGAAGAAAAGTGAAACCAAGGAACATCTTACCAATCTGATGGAACTGATCCAGAATGAGAAGAGTATCAAAATATTGAAGATCAGATCAGATAGAGGGACAGAGTTTACAAACTCTACTGTTGAAGAGTATTGTAATATCAAAGGAATACATCATGAGTATTCAGCTGCTAGGACTCCTCAACAAAATGGTGTTGCTGAAAGGAGAAACAGAACACTAAAAGAAGCTGTCAGAACCATGATAGCTGAAGCTAAACTGCCACAAAGATTTTGGGCAGAAGCAACAAACACAGCATATTTACCCAGAACAGATGTATGATCAACAAAAATCAGAACAAGACTCCATATGAAGTTTGGAACAACAGAAAACCAAATATTCATTACTTTAAGATTTTTGGTTGTAAATGTTTTGTATTGAATAATGGGAAAATCATATATTACTTGTGCAAATATATGTGGACGATATTATTTTTGGTTCAACTAACCAACAGATGTGTGATAAGTTCTCCAAGCTGATGCAGAATAAGTTTGAAATGAGCATGATGGGTGAACTTAACTATTTTCTTGGATTGCAAGTTAGACAGTTGCCTGATGGAATATTCATCAGCCAAGCAAAATACACAAGAGATCTGTTCAAGAAATTTGGTATGGAAACTAGCTCAACTGCTACAATTCCTATGTCTACAAGTCTTCGTTTGGATAAAGATGAAGATGGCAAATCAGTGGACATAACCAAATACAGAGGCATTATTGGTTCTTTGTTGTATCTAACAGCAAGTAGACCTGATATAATGTACTCAGTTGGAGTCTGTGCAAGATTTCAATCAAACCCCAATGATTCTCATCTCTTAGCTGCCAAGAGGATATTGAAATACATTAAAGGCACTCAAGAATTGGGATTGTGGTATCCTAGAGAATCTGGATTTGAGCTTATTGGTTATTCAAATTCAGACCTTGCTGGCTGCAAGATTGACAGAAAGAGCACAACAGGTGCCTGTCAGTTCTTAGGTAGTCGTCTGATCTCATGGATGAGTAAGAAACAGACTTCAGTTTCTATATCTACTGCTGAAGCTGAATATATAGCTGCTGGAGCTTGCTGTGCACAGATACTTTGGTTGAAACATCAACTAGAAGACTACAACATCAAGATCAGTGGAATTCCAATCTACTGTGACAATACAAGTGCAATCTCCCTTACTCAGAACACTACAAGTCATTCAAGGACTAAGCATATTGAGATCAAGCATCACTTCATTAGAGATCATGTGGAAAAAGGCAATGTTATGATTGAGTATGTTCATACTGACAATCAGATTGCTGATATCTTCACTAAACCTTTAAGTAAAGCAAGGTTCTCAACTCTAAGAGCTGAGTTAGGACTCCTCAATTTGGATGCATAAGCTGAGGGGGAACTCATCAGAAGACTGAAGTTCAACAGCTTAGTTATCCGTTGTTCTATTCAAGGATTAACTTTCAACAGACTAGTTAACTTATGAATTCTTAAACTCAGGGGGAACGTGTAAGACTAGCGGTACTTCTGAATTAAAGATGAAATGTGTTAATGACAGTTAGTTGAAGTTATGTTTTCATCAGAAGACTCAACTATCAAAGAACAAAGTCATACTATCTGGCTGGATTGACAAACAGCTGAGGAAGATTATCAGTTATTGGCATTCTCTGATAACAACTATGTCATCAGGACAATAGTCCATCAGATAAGTGTTTATTATACTCATCTGATTACTTAAATAAAAGCTAACTATTTAAAACGCTCTATTTAAAACACGCTTTTATAAGTAACTGTTGGGCGGTACATATTCCCGCTCCTCATTAAATATCTTTCGAATTTGAAAAGTCGTAACTGACACCGCACGATCAGCACTGACAGAAAAATGGATCTAACGGTTGGCGGATATCACGGAAACCGACATACCCCCAACTCTATAAATCCCCATCTGATCAGTCGAGTCGCTCTTTACGCACTCTAAACTTTCAAAAGTACTTGTGAGAAAATTGAGCAAGTTTTTCTGCAAAATCTCTTCGTTTTTCTCTCTAATCTCTACAGATCTAAAATGGCTGCTGAAGGCATGTACCTCCTGTATGATTCCTACTACCAAACTGGCACAAAACTGATGAAGGAACTTCTGGAGAAGTTCAAATCTGCAACCTTGGTAAATTTCATGGAATACCATGAAGGAATAATCTGGACTGACCAGGTTATGGAATACTACAGTACGGCTAAAGTTGATTTCGATAAGTTGGAGATTACTGCTACAGTTGGTGACAAATCTGTTGTCATCACTCCTACCGTTCTTCACGAACAGTTTGGGCTTCGTAACAGTGGACGTCATGATGTCACTGTGTTAACTGAAGCAAAACACCAAGAGTTTTGGGCGATCTGCGCCAAGGAAGGAGAAATACTGTCTGGGAATATCAAGAAGAGACAGCTGAAGGACGAGTATCAGCGGATGGCTGATATGGTGGCAAAGCTAATGGAAAACTGCACTTTTTCTCTTGATGCTGTTACTATGAAGAGATACAGCATCATGGCTGCCATTTATTATGGATTGGAAGTCAACTGGTCCATGATTATCTGGTACATCTTCGCTGAGTTCTTTGAAGTGAAGAAAGGAAAAGAACCTCACACCAACCACAGGATAACTCTCAGCTACCTACTGTCCCATCTGGGATGTGTTATGAAGAATGGCAAGGAAATCCACAAGTCCAAAGCCATGAACAAATACCTGCCTGTTCAAAAGAGGAAGGCTGATGAGCCTGAAGAAGCTGATGTTGAGGAATCAAAAGAGGTTCCTGCCAAAAGGCAAAGGAAACTGGTCAAGACTGCTGATTTAGCTGTTGAGTCCAGAAAGAAGAAGGCTGCTGATAAGCCTAAGGAAAAGATTCCAAAGAAGATGGAGAAAGTGACTTCTGCTGTTGAAGCCACTAAAGCTATTGAAAAAGTAATTGCTGATGTAAGGACTGGATCCCCTGCATCACCATCAAGAACTCCATCAGCAGAGAGGCCTGCTGAAGGTATCTCTCAAAGAACAAGAAGTCAACAGAGAGATACAGCTACTTCTACTTACCGTGAAGGAAGAACCAAGAAGACTGCTAGAAAGCAGATGTCCTTCATAGAAGAACCAACGGAGTTAGAAAATGTAGCTAGGGAAGACCCTGACGCTGCTAAAAGGCCTGCTGAAACAGTTGAGACTGTTGCGACTGACAAAGCTGATGTGCAACAGTTGCCTCAAGTCACATCAACAGCTGAGGTTGCTCAACCTCAAGAAGATCCAGATGTCCAAACCATACATCCTATTGCTGCAAATCCTATATCATCTGCTGGACCAGCCCCTGCTGATAAAGGTAAAAGAAAGATAGTGCTAAGGAGAAAGAAAGTCTCCAAAGCTGACAAGAAAGCAAGGGAGGAAGCTGAACAAAGGAAGCAAGATGAAGCTGAGGAAAAGAAGGCACTTGAGCTAAGCAAAGCTCAAGCGGCTAAGGATGAAGCCAGAAGGCGCATGTCTGAGGCAGAAAGGAAAGCTGCTGAGGATGCTGAACTGGAAATGGTGTTGGAAATGAGCAAAGTTGATGCCTATGGACCTGTCCATGGAGGTGGCATCAAGATTGGAGAAGGCAAAGATGGAGAATAAAAGAAAAAGATATTACTGCCTGCCCCCAAACTCAAGTCAAAGGACAAATTTGAAGTTAGAAGAGCCTTTGAGATAGTGTATGCTGATAAGGAGCTGTTCAAGAAGTTTGAGAAGTCCTTGGCATACTATGATCAAAAGCTCATGTTGAAGACTCTGTTCAACCAGGAGAAACCAAGATATATAAGTTGGAGAGACAACAGGCTGAACAAGTCAATAATAGAACTTCAAAATATGAAGGAGTTGGCTGATGAAGAACGATGGGTTCTGACCTGGCTGAAAACAAACTCCATTCAAAAGGCCCTTGATCCCAGCTATGTAAGAGATGTCATGCATAGTTATGCAAAAGGCTTTGCATTGGAGGAGGCCAAGAAGATCAAAAGCACCTTGCCTGATAAGAAGAGAAAGTCTGAAGATGCTGAAGAAAGGGCAATTAAATTTGCTGTTATGACCTCCCTGAAGAGATGGGCAAAAAGGTCAAAATATCAGCAAGGTTGTTCAAGTGACTTCCCACTGCTGCCAAGCATTCAGCAAATAATTTTTGGCAAGGAAGTAAAAGAGTTTAGTGAAGTGCCAAAGGGCAACAATGCTCCTGTTAACCCTTGGATCATTGTGAGGCAAATCAGACAAACAACCTGCTTCAATGATGATGGCACCATAACTAACTTGTTTTACGATGATGTCACTGATGAAAAGAATGAAGCTGACAAGTCCTTAGCTATTGAATGGGAAGCTAAGACTTCTGAAGATCATCAGATGACTGATTTAGAAGAAGTCCCTGTTCAACAGGCGACTGAAGAGAAGAAAGTTGATGCTGATGCTTCTGCTTCATCAGGTGATGAACACTCATCATTGATGGAAGCTTTCCAGATTTTAATGGAGAATTCACTAAAGGAACTGGAAGAGAAGCAAAATCAACAGCTAATGAAAGTCAAGGAGGAGCTGAAGGATGAACTTAAGACAGATTTAGTAGAATCCAATAAACTTCAGCTGGAAACTGTTCAAGGATCAACAGCAGAGATCATCAAGAAAGAAATTAACAGTATTCCTATCCCTCAAGACAATTCATTGCAGTTAGTGCACAGTTTGAGAGAATTGAACAAGAATGTTGAAGATGTGAAGGGTGATGTCAACCACCTTCACACTGCATTAAAAACGGCTGAGCACAAGATTGCTGATCTAACTGCAACCTTCATTCAAGTCAGTAAAGAAGAGAAGGAAATCAATCTAGGGATGTTGCAAGAGGTGGCAAAGGCTTCACAGGAAGTTCAGAATGAGATTGCAACTATCAACCTTAACATTGACTACTTCAATGATAAGACTGACGTCATCAGCACTGATATTCATCATCTCACAGCAAGTCATGATGTTGTCAATCAGAATCTAAAGGCTTTGTGTGCTGGAGTGAAGATTCCAACAGTTGCTCTCAACCCTGCTGTTGCACCTTCTAATGTCATCAAGGTTGATGATGACAAAAAGGGGGAAGATAAAAGGGAAGAACCAGCTAAGGAAACTGCTGCTGCAACTATTGAATTAGGCTTTATTTAATTTCTCAATTAAATGACTCAATTAATTAATTACTCTCCCAATCAATTAGACTCTAAGTCTATTTAATTAAATCTTCCTATAATTAATTAAATTCAATTCAATTAATTAACTAACAAATTTAATTTCAATTTAATTTATAATCTTGATCCAATTCCAATCGGATCACTTTCGCTCCATTTGGGTTGACCCAGTTGACCCAGTCGACCTAGTCAACTAAATCGACCCAGTCGATCCAGTCGACCCAATCGACCCAGTTGTTCTTCTTTTCTTCGCTTTCGCTTCATGTGTATTGTGTATGCCCCCGTAGGTTCACCACATAATTGGCCGTGGGTTATATTTAATTACTCGAGTATTAAATACTCTAAATCAGTCAAACACTCTGTTTACTGATCATTCCAAAATTAGCACCCCTGCCAATTTGGGAATTCTCCCACACTCCATGGTCGATGTCTGGCCACAAGCCCATGGAGCCCAATCGCTGGTGAATTAATTCAGTGAACCTTTTAATCATTTACAATTTCCATATACGACATAATCTCTCCATTGATCAATCTGCCAGTCGAGACTTAAGGGTATGGACTTTTCATCGGTTCCCTTCTCTTTCGTCTTGACCTTATGCATTCTGGTCTCGAAATAATTCTCTTTGACTTAATCTTTATGAGCTACTTTCATAAAGTCGTCAGATACCTTGGCCAATGATTTTATCAGAATTAATTTCTCACATAAATCCATAGGAGAAATTCCCAACCTATCAAGTCGGGTCAATGGATCATTTGTTGATGATATGAACCTGCATACGAGTTTCTCATGAGTCCACAGAGACTTTCTAGTAATCTCCAGTCGGTCGGAACTCACATCTAAGTATAGACGTTCTCGTACCAGATAAACCCTATCACCTCAAGTATTTAGGGATCGTTCCTCGTATACTATCGTAAATTGGAATAATGTTGGATAAGGATGAAGATGAAGGCACTAAAGGAAATTTGATAAGGGAGGTTTTGATGCATTCCAAAACTTCATATTTGGCTAGGTATGGAGTAACTTAGCTGACAATCTTATCAAGGAATTTTGACTAAGTACAAGAAGACATCAGAAGAGTCAAAGTTTCAAGGTCCAAGACTTCTGATCTGCTGAAGTAAAGTTATCAGACTGATGAAGATCAGCCGACTCAAATCAGATTTGTTCATGTTTGAGATCAGCCGAGTTCGCCATCAGACCTGCACTTTCGTCAGCCAAGTGAAGAAGATCATGAAGTGTTCCCAACGGTAATAAATGCCCCTTGGAGTAATAAATGCTGAAGTACGAGGTTATTTAAGACAAATGATTGAAGACTTGCTTCGCATCAGCTGGGTGCATTTAATGCTGCCTGCAGAATAGTACTGTTCATAGTACGGACAGACTGCAAAAGAGCCGTTCGCGAATTTCAAGGACCAGTACTCGAGGAATTTGAATCCTGTCTCTCTTCAACGGACACTTTTCAATCCTCAAGTATAAATAGCTGAAAGAGACAAAGAAGAAACAAGCAACACAATCTCTGAGAAATTTTCGAAGCAAAATTCTTTAAGTCTCAAGAACAGCTCACTCATCAGCTGAGTCATTTGTTGACGAAAGCAGAGTTGAAGAATCAAGAAAAATACATCTTCTGAGTGATTTTGTAATCAAGAGTGTTGTGAGAAGTAGATATCCGTCTAAGTGAGTGATATTACTTCAGAGAATAGGTCTTCTTTGTGATTTCCTATTGCGAACTTGTGGTCGTTTCATTTGTTGTTCGACGCAAGCAGAGTATACTGTAAACTTTGTGATTATAGTATAACCCAAGATCTGTGTGACTTGGAAGAGTGGATTAAAGGATATTCAAATCTATATAACCACTATAAAAATTACTTGTGTTTTTACATTGCTTTTAAACCTGCACATTTTCTGTTTGCATAAAAACACATTAAGTTAACTGTTTGAAAAAGAGTTAAAAAGGAGTTTATAAAACTGGGGAAGCATTTTTCAAACTGCTAAGATTACTTGTGAAAAACACTTTGAAAATCCGCTGCAAGTACTCTAAGTATTAAAACTGATTTTAACAAAATCAGCTAAGTAACAATCAGACGAGTGGTCAACAAGACTGTTCAAAGATTTGTTCGCGAACAGAATTGTAACTAACTAATCTGATCAGCTTAGTCTGTTCAGTTGAGTAAAAGTTTTAGAGTTAAATTTGGAAGAAATTTTTAAAGAGGTTTATTCACCCCCCCTCTAAACCTCTTCTGACCACTTGGGACCAACAAATAACTTCAATCCCAATATGCGACTACCGCTTCCATGTTGAGTTATTTTCTAATTGGGGTATTCAGTGCACTTGCCATCCCAGCTAGTCACCCACCTATGTGTTTCGACAATCCCAGTCACGCTCATGAACCCTAGCGTTCTCCTGTTCATGAGAGTATACACAATAGTGAGAGTCTAACCGAATCCAACGATGTCTTATCTCGATTAGATTCTACGACTCTTGAATATGTTCTAGATCACGGCCTTGGAGATCAGTCCACGGGTTGTCTCATAACCCTGTGATCTAAGAACTTTTAACCTTATGCGTAGATAATTATTACATAAGATAAAATTGACCATTTAATAAAGTGCATTTATTAATCAAAATTGAATAGTTCCTTCATTTATTACATTAAATGGCAGCCATACAGTTGGCTTGCCGGGCACTATTTCTATCAATCTCCCACTTGTCCTAGAGCCAACTTCCTATGTTCTCGAGTCCCATCTTTAGCAGATGTTTTTTGAATGCCTTTTGAGGCAGTAGCTTCGTTAGCGGGTCCGCGGTATTATCTTCTGAATCGACACGTTCCATCTTAATGTCTCCTCTACCAATGATATCTCTTATCAAATGGTATCGTTTGAGTACGTGCTTGGATTTCTGATGAGATCTCGGCTCCTTTACTTGCGCTATTGCCCCATTACTATCGCAGAAGATAGTAATGGGCTCAGCAATGCTAGGTATCACATCCAATTCTTGGATGAAGTTTTTCATCCAAACACCTTCCTTTTCTGCTTCACACGCGGCAATGTATTCTGCTTCGGTGGTTGAATCTGCGGTAGTGTCTTGCTTGGAGCTCTTCCAACTTACCGCACCACCATTGAGGCATAATACGTATCCGGATGTTGACTTGAAGTCGTCTACATCACATTGGAAGCTCGAATCTGTAAAGCATTCCAATTTTAATTCTCCTCCACCGTATACCAAGAATAATTCCTTAGTCCTTCTTAGGTACTTCAGAATTGCCTTTACGGCTATCCAGTGCTGCTCACTTGGATCAGACTGATAGCGACTTGTAACGCTCAACTCGTACGCTACGTATGGTCTAGTACATAACATACCATACATTATGCTTCCAATAGCGGAGGCATATGGTACTTGAGACATATTGCTTCTTTCTTCAGGCGTCTTAGGGGCCATAGACTTAGAGAGTGCAATTCCATGTCTCATCGGAAGCAATCCTCTCTTGGATTCTTCCATACGGAATCTCTTCAGTATTTTATCTATGTACTATGATTGAGAGAGGCCCAGCAGTCCTTTTGATCTATCTCGGTAGATCCTTATACCCAGTACAAAGGATGCTTCTCCCAAATCCTTCATTGAGAATTGTGTAGACAACCATGCTTTCGTTTCGGACAACACCTTTACATTGTTTCCAATGAGAAGGATGTCATCAACGCAAAGCACCAAAAATTCAACTGTACTCCTGCTGATCTTCTTGTACACGTAAGGTTCGAACACGTTTTTTATGAATCCAAAAGTTTGGATTGTTTCATCGAAACGGATGTTTCAACTTCGGGAAGCTTGCTTCAGTCCATAGATGGACCTCTGGAGTTTTCACACCTTGTGTTCATCTCCTTTGCATGCGTATCCTTTTGGTTGCTCCATGTAGATCTCCTTATCAATGTCTCCATTGAGGAAGGCGGTCTTCACATCCATCTGCCATATCTCGTAGTTATACCAAGCAGCTATGGTCAGCAAGATTCGAATGGATTTAGGCATTGCGACGGGCGAGGAGGTTTCCTCAAAGTCGATGCCTGGCCTTTGAGTGTATCTTTTTGCTACTAGTCGCGCCTTGTAGGTAATTACCTCTCCGTTCACTCCTAGCTTCCGCTTATAGATCCACTTGCAACCCACGGGAGTCACTCCCACTGGTGGATCTACGAAGGTCCAGACCTTGTTTGAGTGCATGGAGTCCAATTCTGATTCCATGGCTTCGCGCCACTTTCCCGAATATATGTCTAACATAGCTTCATCGTAAGTCCTTGGGTCTGTTAGAGATTGTCAAGTCTCGTGCAGCTTTCATGCTCTTGTTCTCCCACTGCCTGTGGTGATGGGTCGGCTTGATCGACATCTTCGGCCTTTTCAGCTTTGATAACGTCGTGAAAATGTCATTATTACGTATCTCTTTAAGCCCAAAATATCTTGTTTCGATTCGAGTTTTGTGTGCTTTTGTTTGTTTTCGTGTTCTTTTGCGTTTTTGGTCCTTCGTTGGACTTTTGTGTGTTTTGATTGTGTTTTGTGTGTTTTGTAGGGAGATGTAGAAAAGAGCTTCAAAGGAATGAAAAACCGAAGTCAAAACATGGAAGTTCGTAGATAGCTGCTCACTAGAACATGCATAAATATTTCATCGATGATCCAAATGAGCTTAATTTTGGATATGTCATAGATGAGCGACTTAGCTACACTACGGACTTTACGGATTCAAAATCGGAGTTCGGAATCAAAAGATATGCCACTCGGAAGGAAATGTGGCAGAGCAGAAAACTCTCTGCCTCAATCTCGCGGCCGCGAGGTTCAGGCTCGCGGCCGCGTGGTCCTGCTGCTGGTGCGAAATATCAGCCAATTATCCGCATTTTCAAGGGCATTTTTGGGTTTTCTCATAAGGGGACTATTAGGGCAAGATAAGAGAACTTCTTCCACACTTATCACTCATTCTTTCCCTCACTCTTGGCCGCCCTTTTTCCTCTCAAGTCTCCTTCAACTCTCTATTTAGTTTTTCTTGTTTTATCTTGTAATTGAAGACTCCACCAAGGGGATGAGTTAGTCACCACCCTTGGGGAGTGATTAAGTGGTGATTAAGGGGAGGAGAATTCATCTCTCGATTTCATTCCGATTATGTGATATTTTTCTATTTCCTAGTTGTCCTTGATTAGGAAATTGATGTTGTATTATCTTTTTGGAACAATGATTGTGAATTTGAATTCTCCGGATTTATAAGTATTTATGTTATTGTTTGATTAAATTATGTCTTGATGATTAGTATGGTGCTTATATGTGTTTGTTAATCCGACTCTGTGCTTATCGTTTATCTTAAGGTTTGAGAAACTTTGAGATGAGAATTATTGATTCTTGATTGCTAAAAGTAGTGATTTTGAGGATTTGATTATGAATTTGGATTGTGATTCGATTTTAGGATAGACATATACCTATGTCGTTTCATATTCGTTTAAGGTTTGAGTTTAATGCCACCGATTAGATTTTAGTCTATTTAAGAATAAATTGGATTAGTCTAATTTGATAGGTTCGTATGCTATCGGTAGATACGTACGAACGTCCTTGAATCCTTGAATAGCAAACACGAGCATAAGATATTAATTGTTGAGTCATTGTTATCGTTTGATTAGTTATGTGTGATATTGGGTTATGTTTGATTTGTTGGGTTTATTGTTTTATCGCACTTTTGGCCATCTACCTTTAATGCAACCTAAACGTTGAAGGTTAGGCGAGTGACGATTTGTGGATTTCAACCTAGGATAGGTATATACCTAGTTTGGTCCGTGTTTGTATAATGGGTTCGTTCGTGAATGCACCAAATAACTTAGATTCTCTTTATTCGGGGATTTGGGTTAGTCTTAGATCCCGGGTGACAACGGCACACCTTAGAGTCCTCTAATGGATTCAGACTTTCCTTAGAGCATCAGATGACAGCTATGTTCGTTATTGATCCGGAGATGGAGAGTTTTGGTAGATTGGTAGAGTTAGGTCAAACCGATAGGGAGACTTAACTAATTTGAACTCACAAACAACAACTAAATCTAGGATTGTTTGCATAGCTAACCTAGCAACCGCATAATTTATCTGCTTTAACTAATCGCTTATGAATCCTCCTTACCACATAATTAACTCCCCATTTACTCGCTTTCGTAGTTAGATTTACTTTACCGCTTGTAGTTAAATAAAATCACCATTATCAATATTTGGGTTCGATCCTTTTGTATCAAGCGTTCTTAGATGAAATAAGCGGTCGAATGATTCGTTTATTCCCACCTTTTACCCATTCGTTGGGATTTGATACTCGGTATGTACTTATCGTTTTATATTACTTGTAACGACCGTATACTTGCGTGTTTGCGTATTAGTGTTTGGAACGCACCAAGCTTCAGTGACCTCATCCAGTTCTATGTTATGATCCTTCTTGTCTAACAAGAAATCCTTCTCTAAGAAGTGCGCGTTCCTTGAGACAAACGTAGTTTGTCTCGCAGGATCATAGAACTCGTATCCTATCGAGTTTTCTGGATACACCACGAATTTGCACAAAGTGGATTTAGTTTCCAATTTATCTCCCACTAGCTTTTTAACGTAAGCGGGAGATCCCCATATGCGCATGAATGCGTATGAGGGTGCCTTGCCAAACCATAATTCGTATGGTGTCTTTTCTACGGATTTAGAAGGTACCATGTTCAGTATCTTCGTTGCCGTGAGGAGGGCATGTCCCCAAAATGAAAGAGGAAGGTCTGTGGCACTCATCATGGATCGAACCATGTCCATCAAGGTTCGATTCCTTCTCTCTGCTACTCCATTTAATTGGGGTGTTGCAGGAGGAGTCCACTGCGATAGTATTTCATGCTCTACAAGATAATTCAGAAATTCGTTACTAAGAAATTCTCCACCTCGGTCAGAACGAAGAGCCTTTATCGTATGACCAAGTTGGTTCTCTACTTCCATATTGAATTCTTTGAATTGCTCAAAGTCTTCAGAATTGTGTTTCAACAAGAACACATATCCATAACGACTAGTCGTCAGTGAAAGTGATGAAGTAATCATAGCCACCTCGGGCACTTTTTCTTAGTGGTCCACATACGTCAGTATTAATTAAGTCCAATGTTTGTTTGGCTCGCTCAGGGTTTCCCTTAAATGGCAGCTTAGTCATTTTACCCTTTAGACATGGTTCACATGTTGGCATTTCATCAATGCGATTGATTTCAAGCGTGCCAGATGATGCTAAAGAATCATCGACTTGGATATATGTCCAAGTCGAGCGTGCCACAATTGGGCAGATATTTCATTATCTTGTTTTCTTTTGTTTTGCTGTACGTGCATAACTAACTTAGGTGGTTCAATGGTATATAGTCCATCTTTTAATATACCAGTGAAAAATAAATTATCATTCATGAATAACGAAAAGGGAAATTTATTAATAGAAAAATTAAAACCTTAATTATCCAAAACAGGAATAGAAATAATGTTTTTCGCTAAACCAGGTACATAAAGAACGTTCCTAAGGACTAATTTATTACCACCTAAATCTAACTCCACTTCGTCTATGGCCTCGACAGCAGCTCTAGCTCCATTGCCAAATCTCAGGATCCAATCCCCTGGCCTAAGTGGCCTTGTTGCTCCCATCACCTGTAAATCATTACAAAGATGAGAAACAAGCAGTGTCTAACACCCAAGATGCACAGTTAATTGACAAATTAACTTCAACAAGGAATATACCTGTCGAACTCTCCAAAGGTTCGAACTTGATCCTCTCCCTTGACCTTGTGCCGTAAGGAGCTCTGGTTTCCATTTGCTTTGACTTTGAACGCTGCCAAGTCTTTTCGCCAACCCTCGCTTTCTTTCCAAAAGAAGCCTCATGCATGTTCCTCGATCATTTGTCGCAGGACGTGCACAGTGATCTCTCGCCTCTGGAGATTCAAGTCCGCAATAAATCTGTCATATGATCTAGGAAGAGATTGTAGGATAATATCCACACGAAAATCATTGTTCATCACGACACACATATCATCGAGTTCAGTCAGAAGTCGAATCATCTTGTGTACGTGGATTCCGACAGGAGTTTCCCTTCCCTTTTTGCTTGCAAGAGTTCCCTCGTTATTGCGACTCTGCGACGACCATCTCTAAACCCATAAAGGAATTTGAGATTCGAGAGAATCTCTTTCGCGGATGTCATATGCTCATGTTGTAACCGCAGATCAAGTGACATATGTTCCAACATGTAATCACGAGCTAAGCTATCATCAAATTTCCATTTGGTGATGCTTTTTCGAAGCTCATCGGAACATCATGTGAAATAACAACGGATGGAGGTACAAACAAAACATATGAGATGTTTTCAGCTTCAAAAAGTCCATTTAAATGGTGCGTCCAGAAATGCAAGTTTGGTCCAGTTAAAATGTTACGTTCAAGTGATAAGATGGACAAATCTCTAAGTGCTCTAAGCTCTTTTGACATCATATCTACAAAAAGACGATAGAAGAAATAAATAAGCGAAAGTTAATTTAAAATGCACAATTTACAAACATGGGTTTTATTTGTAAATTACTCCCACTATTTTAATCAAAATCTTATGCCCCCACATAAGTTTCGGGAATATTAAAATATCCTAGCGGGCTCAAGGCCCAAATGCAATCTCCTAGTACCCACGACTCGTTGGCCATACTATTTGATTCATTTGGTGGTCGACATCGTCGTAGGTTAACCATCGCAGTAAATCCTTGAGTTCATCTAGCCTCGTTTTCGTTATGGACCCACGACTCGTGAGACATCCATACTTACTAGCGTTAAATCATGTTTCATGTCCAATACTCGTGGAGAGAAATAGTTCAATTTTAGACGCCCCACGACTGTGAGACAGTGCCTAGAACCTTGCTATCCCCTCCCTTGGCACTAATCTCGTGCATCGAGGCAATAGATATATTATCTTCCTATAGCTCAACCCACGACTCGTGAGACATCAAGATATATTCGTACAATATGCCTAAGACCTAGTAATTGGATAGGCTCGGACCATAGACATTATTCATATGCGCCCGTTATTCGATTTAATATTATAATTGAGTTTTAAAGTTCAATTGGAGGTTTTAAGTATTCTTGCGCGAGGTCTCATTAGATTATGCTTTATCTTGTTTACGTGATCTATTCTAAGCATGCAAAACATACATCAAAGAATAAAAGTAAACATACATCACCTAGCAGGATATGATTGATCGATTGTCCATCCTATGCGATCTATCACGAGCCATGTGATGAATCAATTGGTCAGTTTAGGGTGGAAATTAAATGTCCTAACTATTACAATTTTCAAACTCATACATGCATGGGCCTTCTTGTAATATCCTCCTTGATTGGGCCTCCATGTAATGAATTGGGCCTCCATGTCCTCCAAGGTTATGGGCCTCCATGTGGATCTCCAAGTCTTCATGAGGTCTTCTTGGCTCCAAGCCTAAACTAAGTCTAACTTACAAAAATGGCCCTATTCTATTACATTTTAATTGCGCAAGCAAGGGGCACCAATCAGGCCCCTTTAATTACAACCCATAAAATAAATAAACCAAAACTACACAGGGCTTAGGGGCAAAATCGACCAATCCACATATTCACTCAAGAACATGCATAAATTCACATAAGGGCATAAATGTAAATTACCGGCTCCAATAATTTTAATTCACAAAAATTATCCAAGTTAATTAATTTTTGAATTAACAATTAATCTCTAAGATTAATTAACTCTTACTTGAGTTCTAAGTAACCTACAATTCTTATCTTGATTAAGTTGGTTAATTAAGATAGTTCCAAAAAATCTAAAATTCCTATCTTATCCAAAACTCCAAGTTTCCTAATATTCAAAATCTCCAAGATTCTCATGATAATCCTATTTTGACTAGATTAGTTAACTAAGGTAGTTCCCAAATCTACTAAGATTTCTACCTTATCCAAAACTCCAAGTTTCCTAATCTCACACATCTCCATGATTTTCAGATTTTTCAAAATAGGCAGAATTAGAGTCCAACCAAAAATCAGCCTCATCACGACCAATCGGGAACTGCCACATGGACAGCACATGCACGGACACGAAGTCCGCGCGTGGGCTGCCCGTAGCAGCCGCTGCTACACGTGGCAGCGTACTGCAGTAAGCGGCTGCGCGTGACAGCACGCGGCAGACAGCCCGTAGGCTGCTGTCGTGTGCCGCACGCGCGACCAGCATACTATTCACACGCTGCTGTGGGCAGCAGCGTGAGGTGGCCGCCCAGCTGCGGTGCGCTGCCGCGCACCGCCGTGTGCCACCGCGGTTGGACCCAATTTGTTTTTGTGTGTTTCGATTACTTATTGATTTAATTAAAACCAGATCCAGTTAATTAAATCCGAATCCAAAAATAAACATTAACGTGATAAAATTTTGAATCAAAATTTTCTTTACTTTAACTCCAAGTTAAACAGATCTACGTTATAAAACATACACAGTTAAAGAACTAGCCATATATAAATCAAACATATGATTTAAAACACAGAATTTGCAAAACATACACAGTTGGCTTTGATACCAATGTTGGGATTCGGTAAGATAAACAGCCCTACAGGCAGCGAAATTTAATAATTTTTAGGGCCTCTTACGGAATCTTACCAGGATACTAAACTGGTTGTATATATATGAATAAATAAAACGACATAAATAACTAGATCTAAGTTTTACCTGTCTCCTTGCAAATCCTGCTAGCTGGCAAAGTCGTTGCGTTTCTCCCTCGGTAAAGTCGATCCAAGCTTTGTAGTAGCACCCCACGAGTTGCGCCTCTACGAGTTGATACACCACAATGTCACGAAAATTAATATATCCTAATCGGCTAGAACATAGGGTATATTAAGATCTAGGGTTAGAGAACGACTTAGGAGCTAAAATCGAAAACGAAAAATTCTTCCAAAGTGGAAGTGGGTTCGGCCGATTTAGGGAGAAAGGGAGGGAGAGTATTTTTCTTGACTTAGGCATTTTGGCTCTTGAGTTGTGTATATGAGATATGACATCAAGTCTCCTATTTATAGGTATCTCATTAACCTAATCCTCCTAGGATTATGACTTTAAGTCTTCCACATGGGCCATGGCCCTATTAATTAGAAGACTAAGTCTTCTAATTAATTCATGGCCCATTCCTTAATTATTTAATTAGGCTTTATTTAATTTCTCAATTAAATGGCCCAATTAATTAATTACTCTCCCAATCAACTAAATTAGACTCTAAGTCTATTTAATTAAATCTTCCAATAATTAATTAAATTCAATTAAATTAATTAACTCACAAATTAAATTCCAATTTAATTCATAAATCTTGATCCAATTCCAATCGGATCACTTTCGCTCCATTTGGGTCGACCCAATCGACCCAGTCGATTCGATCGACCCAGTTGTTCTTCTTTTCCTCGCTTTCGCTTCATGTGTATTGTGTATGCCCCCGTAGGTTCACCACATAATTGGCCGTGGGTTATATTTAATTACTCGAGTATTAAATACTCTAAATCAGTCGAACACTCTGTCGACTGATCATTCCAAAATTAGCACCCCTGCCAATTTGGGAATTCTCCCACACTCTACGGTCTATGTCTGGCCACAAGCCCATGGAGCCCAATCACTGGTGAATTAATTCAGTGAACCTTTTAATCATTTACAATTTCCATATACGACATAATATCTCTATCGATCAATCTCCTAGTCGAGACTTAAGGGTATGGACTTTTCATCGGTTCCCTTTTCTTTCGTCTTGACCTTATGCATTCTGGTCTCGAAATAATTCTCTTTGACTTAATCTTTATGAGCTACTTTCATAAAGTCGTCAGATACCTTGGCCAAGGATTTTATCAAAATTAATTTCTCACAGAAATCCATTGGAGAAACTCTCATCCTATCAAGTCGAGTCAATGGATTCTTTGTTCATGATATGAACCTGCATACGAGTTCTTCTATACCCAACATGATTCTACAGAGACTTTCTGGTAATCTCCAGTCGGTCGGAACTCACATATAAGTATAGACGTTCTCGTACCAGATAAACCCTATCAACTCAAGTATTTAGGGATTGTTCTTCGTATAGTATCGTAAATTGGAATAACTTCAACCCCGATATGCGACTACCGCTTCCATGGTGAGTTATTTCCTAATTGGGGTATTTAGTGCACTTGCCATCCCAGCAAGTCACCCACTTATGTGTATCGACTATCCCTGTCACGCTCGTGGACCCCAACGTTCTCCTGTTCATCGGAGTATACACAATAGTGAGAGTCTAACCGAATTCAACGATGTCCTATCTCGATTGGATTCTACGACTCTTGAATATGTTCTAGATCAATGCCTTGGAGATCAGTCCACGGGTTGTCCCATGGCCCTGTGATCTAAGGACTTCTATCCTTATGCGTAGATAATTATTGCATAAGATAAAGTTGACCATTTAATAAAGTGCATTTATTAATCAAAATTGAATAGTTCCTTCATTTATTACATTAAATGAGAGACATACAGTTGACTTGCCAGACACTATTTCTATCATGAATAACATGTCGGATTCCTTAAAATTGCCTTTTCTATTGCGGTTTATGCGTGAATAACCATTTTCACTCTATCTGGTGTAGGGATGTTAATATGTAGGTTACTATTTATGGTGTAATCTCTTAAGGATTTGGTACGATCTTGATAAATTGATGTGCAAATTACTTTATCGACTTTTCCAACAGATGTATCGGTAATCAAAATCTTGAAATAATTTCAGATTCTTCAGTCAACTTGTTTGATTTCCACAT
Source organism: Penstemon eatonii (assembly GCA_038501285.1). Lineage (NCBI taxonomy): Eukaryota > Viridiplantae > Streptophyta > Magnoliopsida > Lamiales > Plantaginaceae > Penstemon > Penstemon eatonii. Next base: position 62,200,993 of record CM076710.1, read on the forward strand.
TCAATTGTTCTTGCTACGATTTGCCCATTGTTTACCCCGAAGAATCAATCCCCTATACCCTGGTCCAAGATGAACTCCAATAATTCATTCATCAACACCATACCCTTTTAGGGTTGGCTCGAAGTTATCAACATTTTCAACACATGATATCGTAATATGTTTTCCTCTTCTAGCATTTCATTGAGATCGATTTCTCGAAGATTTTTACTGAATTTATTAATTAAAATCGATACTAGGTGATGTGTGGTTAGGTATCATAAATGGAAAAAGAAGTTTGAAATATGGATTGAGGTGTTTATGATAGAAAGCCTAAAGATTAAAGGATGCATCACTTTAATCCGTGTGGAGTATAGGTTGGGGTTGGTTAAGAAAAACAAGAGAAAAGCAGAAAATGAAAATTTGCAATTACAAGTAATAGAGATAGGGAATCAATTGAATAACTTAAGTGCAGGTTAGATTCCCTTTCTATATGAATTGGCGTTGCAATTTACCGTTTTTGACCTTTCTATTGCTTCCTTAAGCAACACCATCATATCCCCTTCATGAATTGGAGCGATGTATTCTTCAGTCGCTTCACTTACTATCATATACACCTCAGTCCATGTTTGAACACTTTTTTGCCATTCGTGTGCCAACCACACATAACCTGATAACAATTTTCTAGAAATAGACTTCAATGTGATGTTAGAAGAGAAAACATATCAGCGGTATCATTTGATGGAATTGATAATAACTTCTAGCCAACCTTACATGGATTTGGTTTTGGTTAGTGAACTCCTAGCACTGAATGCCTTAGGGAGATTGATTCACACTAGGAAACTTCAATCCAAACTTCACAAGACCTCACTAAATGAGGAAATAAAAATATGTTTATGAAAAATGGAGAATTATTTCAAGAGTTTGATATTGTTCTTCAACAAAAAACTTCGTCAATACACTACAAGAAAATGGGTCTTTAGAAACGGTAATTTTTGTTGGTGAAGCCTCGATTTTTGTTGGTATTCAAGTATAGCGACGGATTTTTTCCGTTAGATATTTTGTGTGTGAAGGCTCCATAGGTAAATAGAGTGACGGAATTATTCCGTTGGTGAATATAGCGACAACATATTTTCCGTTAGTATATTTTCGTTGGTAAATATAGCGACAACATATTTTCCGTTGGTATATTTTTGTTGGTGAATATAGCGACAACACATTTTCCGTTGGTTAACATAGCGACGGATTTTTTTCGTTAGATATTCCGTGTGTGAAAGCTCCATAGGTAAATGCAGTGACGGAATCATATCCGTTGGTGAATATAACGATAACACTTTTTTTTTGTTGGTAATTCCGTAGAAAAATGTTGTATTAGCGTTTGGTAATTATGGGCGCCTAGACAACGCCTAGGCGAGCACTTAACCCCGCTCGAGCGCCTGGGCTACACCTAGGTTGTAGACCATCGCCCGGTTGCCTAGGCGAACGATTGACTCAGCTTGAGCGCCTGGGCTATGCCTAGGCGGTTGATCATCGTCTGGGTGGGCAAGAAGTTGACCATTGCCCGGGCGCCGGGGCTAGGCCTAGGCGGTAGGCATGACTTGGGCGCTAAATGGTATGTTTTAATTAAATTGTAGGAGGTGGGATTTGAACCATTGACCTTATGTATATTTATAAGATGTTGCAACCAGCTGAGCCAGACAACTTTATTGATTTATCTTATATATATATATATATATATATCCCTTATGTTCAATGAAATTATAAAAATGACCTTGAGGTTTCAATAATTACCAAGACATCTTATATGTTAATTAATTGATGTTTTAAAAATTCATAAATAAAAGAAGAATTTTATCCTTTGTTCTTCTAATAAATTATATTTTATAAAAATAAAATATCAAAAGACTATAATACCCTCAGAGTAGATAAACTCAAATTTAATGGGTTAAATAGATGAACTTATCATAACTTTTACATAAAATTAAATTAAAATCTATTATTATTTTAATAGAATAAATAACTCAACATCTATACCCGACTATTGATCGTTATGGTTGAGCACATTGTGAGCTTGGTACTAGTATAACCATAAAATAAATTGTACAATTGGAATCTCAAAAATAATTAATGTAACATGGGGAGGTTGGGGGGTCGGTTATATATAATTTTTTTTAAGTTTTAAATTTTAATTATATGGATAAAAAAAATATTGTTAAATACTTGTCTCTTTTTCTCGAAAGAATTAATTTATTTTCACAAACCACAAACCTGAAAATTAATTTGTTTAGTTTGCAGACGAATGTGAACTTTAATAGAACCACATCAGTTCTGTAGGAATTATGTTGTCGTTCGATCTTTTTGTTTTTATCAAAGGTCAACAATAGAGTTGCTACGCACAATCTTTTTGTTTTATATATGTTGGTAATTTATGATATTTCATCGGTGATTTATCGCTATTATGAACACTTTTTATTTGTAATTTCATTAATAGTCAGTTATGAGGTCGTCGTTTGTTTATATTTGTAACAGTTTAACAACAAAATCGTTAATCATGACTTTTTTATTTTATAATATATTGAATTATTGGTAATTTGTCTCTATTTTTTAGAACTTATTTTTTTTTATTTTGATGTTGTTCAGTTGAATATTTGTTACCGACGTAGAAACAGTAACGAATTATTTTCGTTGCGAATATTTCTCCGCATGTAACATTTTTTCTTACAACTTAATAACTAAATTCCTACAATTATTTTTCTGATGTTCTGTTGGTAATTTGTCAATTCTACCAAATGAAGACTTTTTATATTTAATTTTGTTAGTATTCAGTAATTAATTTGTTACTACAATGACAATTTGTTTTCCTGTTGGAGTTATGTCGCCGTTGTTTGTTCATAGTTGTGACAGTTTAACTACATAATTGCTATACATATTATTTTCGTTTTATATTTAGTTGGTAATCAGTCGTTATTTTAATAAGAACATAATTTTTCTTCTATTTCCGTCGTTGTTTAGTTGCAAATCTAAAACTGACAAAAAAATAGTGACAAATTAGTTTCCATTGGAATGAATCCGTCGCTACGAATTAATTTTTCCTACAACTTAACAACGGAATACCTACGAAAAATATTTTTTCTAGATATTTCGTTGGTAATTTGTTGCTATTATTGATGAAACATTGTTTCCATCGTTGTTCAGTTGCAAATATGTAGCTGACTAAGATATAGTGACGGATTATTTTCCATTGGAGTGATTCCGTCGCCATGAATCAATATTTCCTACAGTTTAACGACGAAATACCTACGAAAAATATTTCGTTTAGATATTTTGTTGGTAATTTGTCGCTATTATTGATGGAACATTGTTTCTGTTTGTATTCAGTTATAAATTCGTTATAAATAGTGACAGTTTTTATTTCCATTGGAATCATACGTTGCTGAAGACCTCTTTTTTTGTAGTGATAGATGACTTCATTTGTGATTGGACGACTTAACTGATAGATTCTTGCTCTAAAGATGTGATCATGAAATGTGCAAGTCTCTCTTCAATCTTTAGTACCTGATCTATTTATACTCGCAAATTTATAATTCTGCCCGTTAAAGATAGGCGAAATTATTTTTTTAATTCTGAGCAACAGTCTTCCTTTCTACGACAGCTTTTGCAGACTGTTCACTTTACACTATGTTGTACGGATATCTACTTTATGTCAGTTGTATTTAATGCATATAGCTCGTTACCGTTGGAGAGCTTACTGACTGACTTATCTTAGCTGATTGAGTCACTCTGCTGATTCAAGACTGAACATATCTATATTGACTCGACTGATGATAATCAGTCTGATCTTACAGATCTAATATTCCCACTAGGCTGTTTTGGTCACATAGCTTCCAGATCGTGAGAGAGGTTTACTAAGCTTTTCTGTTCTTAGTTGATGACTTCCTTCTTAACATTTTTGTCATTTTCAAAACCTTCTACTCAATTCTAACTTATATAACTCAACTGATAAGGTCACTTAGCTGTTCTTGAGTAAATAACTTCTTCCAACACTCTCATTTAAGTGTCCATGTACTGACATGATTTTATTCATCAAATAGCCATCTACCTGATGAATTTGTTGTCTGATAGCCACACGCCTGATAACTATTTGTTGAGTAGCCATCTGCTCGACATATGCCTTCTCCAGTAGTCATTTGCTAGTTAGGAGCTAGATTGGTAGCCATCTGCCGAGGTTGGATGATCCATTGATAGCAGCCACTTGCCATCAATGTTACTTTTACATCATCTCTTCTGATTATCCTGATCACATGGTCTTGATAGTTTTGATAAATGTTGCATATCACAAATATGCTCGTATGTCAGTTCCTGCCAATCAATGATTCAATCTTCACGAAGTTAAAACGTCTATCAACTCGTTTGGCACACTGATGCCAACAAAAGGATTTTAATTATTATTTTACATACTCTGTTATGCTTGTAAACCAGGAGACTAGAATAGGCTAGATCTCATGTATTTTATCTCTCGACATTATGTTTATTTGATGCATCGAAGTATTTTTCTTTTATCCTTTGATTTCATTTACAAGTATATTTTCATCACGTGATTTTAATTTGTCTTGCTGTTATATTGTTAATCTGTTAGTTCATGTATTTACATTAAGTTGACATATTTTAAATAATTTGATAATTCATTCGATAACTGGTGTTTCTTTGAATCTTCTGATATTGAGTGAGCCGCTGACTGGCTACAAAGTTTGACATTTCAATAAAGACTATCATAAATTGTTAAGTCATGCGGCCAGACAGGCATTGAAAAGAATCAGGGGTAAAATTTGTCTACTCCTCAACAATCAATTGATTAGAAGTCAAAACCTTATCAAGACATAGATTTTATTTAATATTCTCATATTTTATGTTTATTTTGAACCGTTATGTATGCATGCATAGATATTGGAACGCCCCACACTCATTTTATTTACATATAGTCAATTGCACATCGAGACAAACCAAACATAAAACAAGTAAACAGTATTTTTGAATAGCAATTGGATTAACGCTTGGCATTTTTTAGTAATTGCAATCGTTGCAAAGTAGTTTGATATATTTTTTTTTTGAAAACAAAATAGTTTGATATTTGGTTGAAATCAAATTAAAGGTCATGGAAACTGCAATTAGCAGATGTAGTCGTCCTAGTGTATTTAAAGGGGTGTCGCTAATTGTCAATAGTAAAAACTTAAGTCATCATATATTTGTCATTAATAGCTATTAGGAAATTTAAAAATAATAGCATATTCCCGTGCTATGCACAAAATCACATTAAAATATTGCTAACTGACACTAATGGTCCATCAGATTTAAAGTTGGTTACACTTTCGTCCCTCATATATAAAGTGTTATATTTTCGTTATTCTTAGATAATATATGTTACACTTATGTCCCTCGTAGATAAACTGTTACTTTTGTGTCTCTCTTAGATAATATGTGTTATACTTTAGCCACTCTTAGATAATATGTGTTACACCTACGTCCCTCGTATTACACTATTGTTCATACACCTTTTTATACAAAATATTAACATAAGAACGAAAATGAAATTATATATTAACAAGAGGGTAATTGTAACACATATTATTTGCTAACAATCATTATTTTGAAAGCATCCAAGGTAAAGATTTTTTTAAAAAAAAGGATACTATTATTTGACTATATATTTTATAATATATTATTGATTTCATTTAAAAAGATGAGAGAATTACATTTTCTGGTATGTAGCTATTAGTCAATTCCCACTTTTGGTACCGAGCTTTATGTGTCCAACACATTTGGTACATAGCTTTAACAAATTGTGAAACATTAGGTATAGCCGTTAAAAATTACCGTTAAGTGATGACATCGCAGTTAAGTCAAATTGTAAAATTGATGCCATTACTTATGTTGACTGATATTTTTACCCCATAATATTTCAGGTTACCAAAAAAAAAACCCACACCTCCAAATTTAGTGACGATTTTAGTCTACATTGTTGTCAAATTTCAAAATTGACACGATTTCGAATAAGACCACATGCGAACCAATTTGAAAATTTTACTTATTTTATTTAAATAACTAATTTGATTTATAAACAATATTCATAAATTTAATAATACTTTAACATAAATATCACAAAAATTAAGAAAACATATTCTTTTTAAATATAAAATTTATATAATAGCATTAATCTATTTAATATTTATTAAAACAATAAATTATAAGTTAAAAACTATTTAATATTTATTAAAATAATAATTATAAATAATAAATAATTTTAGTTTTAAAAAAATCCAACCCCACCCAACCCAATCCACACCCTCCCTTCCCCTCCCCCCTCCCCCCCTACCCCGATTCCCAGGAATCGGGGTAGGGGGAGAGGATGAAGGGGAGGGGAGGGGAGGGGGAGGGGGATGGGTGGGTAGGGGTTGGGTTGGATTGGGTTGGGTGGGTGGGTAGATGGATGGGATTGGAATTTTTTTAAATTATAATTATTAATTATTTTAATAAATATTAAATATATTAATACTATTATATAAATCTTATATTTAAAAAGAATATATTTTCTTAATTTTGTTGATATTTATGTTAAATTATTATTTAATTTATTAATATTATTTATAAATCAAATTAGTTATTTAAATAAGATAAGTTAAATATTCAAATTGATCCGCACCTGGTCTTATTCTAGTCAATTTAAAATTTGGCAACAATGTAGATTAAAATCGTCACTAGATTTGGAGATGTTGGGTTTTTTTGTTATCTGAAATATTATGGGGTAAAAATATCAGTCAACGTAAGTAATGCATGGTATCAACTTTGCAATTAGACGTAACTGCCACGTCATCACTTAACGACAATATTTAACGGTTGTACCAAATGTGTTGGACACATAAAGTTCAGTACCAAAAGTGAGAATTGACTTATAGCTATGTACCAAAAATGCAATTCTCTATAAAAAAATTGTTATTGGTAAAAAACCTGACTATGAATACAACTGATTAGGCCGGTCAACCCTAAATAATACAGCAAAAAATTAGTAGGTGAAATACAACAATTATCCATCAAAATCCCTCGATACATAATTAACGAAGTTTGTTGGTAAGCACCGTTTTTATACTTTTTACTTTATAGTCAATTCTCTTTAAAGGAAAAACATTATTTTTTGTTAATTTAACAGAATGTGATTGTAGAATTATGGGGCCGGGATACATAATTTATCCAATTTTATTAATTAAGTGTAGGACTTAAATAATTGAGGAACAAATAATGATGTGTGACAATACAAAAGCCATACATTTTGATGGGAAAAAAAAAATAATGATGTGTGACAAAATATAAAATTTTCTATCTTATTCAAATTACTACTATTTTATCTCATGAGGACTGAAAAGTACGTATCATAGAGGGCAAGAAGATGTCAAGAAGAAACTAGCTCACACATGTACTCTTCACTAGCTAACTCTCAACGACGTGTAAAATAAACTCAATAAAATTTGGATAGAGTAACCTCATGATTTTTATATTGAATAGATGAACTATTTATGTATATATCATTGCATTACTTTCTTTTTTATCAATTTTAATTACACTATTATATTCACTTTACTTTTGTTTCCATCAATTTAATTACACTGCTATTATTCATACTTTTCATCTATTCTTCATAGTCGAGTCTTGGATAACTCAAAAAAGTAATCATCATAACAAAATTCTTTGAATAATATTAAGCCTAAATAACACTAATGGTCCCTCAAGTTTAAAGCTGGTTACGCTTTCGTACCTCATAGATAAAGTGTTACATTTTTCGTCCCTCTTATATAATATGTATTACATTTTCATCCCTCTTAGATAATATGTGTTACAATTACGTCCCTTATGTTAATATTTTATATTATTTTCAAGTGTTACACTTTTATCCCTTTTAGATAATATGTATTACAATTACGTCCCTCATGTTAATATTTTATATATGCAGCTCCACTAATTCATAATTTAATGTTAGTTATTTAATTATTTTATTTTTTTTTAAAATTTAACGATCTAATTTTCCAATCTTTCAAAGAGGATTACTGCTTTACAGAATAGGGACCTGCAGTAATTATAAAACTTTACCGCTATATATAAAAGCGGATCAATTGACAAAGGAGCCCTTGTAAAAGTAGCGGGAACAATGAGAAGAGCTGAAGACGATTGTCTTAAATAAATTTTCTTTAGTAATTCAATTGGACTTAAATTTTAACATAATAAGTTCAGTAAAATTAACAAAAACTAAATAAATAATTTGTGAACAAGCTACAAATTCAAAATAAGATTACAAATCATTGTATTTCCCCTAATCATTCTCCTCAGGTGCATCCCGGTCATCAACAGCTGAAGTATACTTCTACGAGCTATTCTACACTTTGCTTCTCGATCTTGGAGGCCCGATCAAGAGAAGTTTGTTTATGTTTATTGTATAACTTGCCAAGCCAAACACATAAGCAAGCATAGGTCGAACCAAACAGATAAGCAAGCATAGTTATTGTGATCATATCCTCAAATTACTAATGTAAATACCACTTTTGGTCCCTCTTATCATTAACTTTTTACAGAGTGGTCCTTCTTATGTTTTTTTCCCACTTTCGTCCCTACTATGAATTATACATAATTAATTATCTTTGGTCCTTCTTATGTTTTTTTTCCATAATTAATAACTATGAATTATACATAATTAATAATTAAAGTGGCAATCTTTGGTCCTTCTTATGTTTTTTTCCCAATTTGTCTACAATTTTAATGGCAATCTACCCCTTTAATTACTATGAATTATACATAAAATATCTTTAAATCGATAATTAATTAATTAATTAATGCTAATCTATAAGCATAATAATGGGGAAAATGCAAGATACTCCCCTATGTTATGCTAAACCTGCAAGAAACTACCTTGTAAAATTTTTATTGCGCTAAACTTTCCTGTGTTTTCAAAAACCCTGCAAAAAACACTCAATTTGTGAAAAATAGGTCATTTTGGATCGACATATTTTAAATTTTTTTTTAAAAACACTTCAAGTTGGTCCCTACAACTTCACATGATATATTTTGAAAATGATTTCTTGAAAAATATCGCGTGATCCAAAACGACATATTTTTTTACAATTGGGTGTTTTTACCGGATTTTTGAAAACACAAGATAGTTTCTTACATGTTTAGCATAACGGAGGGGAGTATTTTGCATATACCCCCATAATAATATATGTATTTTGTATGTGTCTTTGATATCTAATTGAACCTGCAGGGATATATAATTGGTAATTCAGTAACAGATCAGGATAAGGACGACAATGAAAAGATCCCTTATGCTCATCGAATGGCACTTATATCAGATCAATATTTTGAGGTTAATTTATTTCTTTAATTTAAATAGAAAACATTACTTAGTAAATATATAGTACATACATAATTCTATTAATTCTATTAATTAATTGACAATTAATTAAATCAGCTAGCAAGAAAAAGCTGTAACGTGCAGTATACAAGTCCAGATCCAAACAATTATAAATGCCTTTTTGCTCTTCAATTCGTCAAACAGGTAGGTAAATTAAATCACGTCTTCTTATATAATTAATTAGCTAGTAATTTCATATTGGGTACGTACGTTACGTTTACCATATGATCAAGTGCAGTGCACAAAATCGATATTTCAAGCCCACATTTTGGAACCAAAATGTATATTTTCGTCGCCAAAACATGACGACGACATCATCAAATTGGGGCCAATATATTTAGAGGATTTTCCATCGGACTTCCTCCTCGTGACCAAACAAGAGGAGCGATGGTGCCGTGTAATTTATTTATATCTATATAACTTAATTATTTCAATGATTTATTTCCTCAGCGAAAATTAAGTTATTATTATAAATATATTGTTGGCAGAATCAAAATTACAGGACATCTTGTCTGGATGAATGATGAAACTGTCCAAGAAGCACTCCATATTAGATAGGTACGACGTAGATATACTATATATATATATTAGATTCAAAATTATTTTGGTCTAAAAACAATATATTGAAAATTAATCAATTAGGGAACAATTAAAGACTGGAAAAGATGCAATAATTAGACCTTATCCGCCTATGAATTAGACGTAGAAAGTGTATTGAAATATCATCAACTTCTCAATGACAAAGGGTATCAACTTTTGGCATATAGGTACGTTTACAAAAACTTCATATGTAGGTGTTAAATATTCATAGTAAAGTAAAAATAGAAATACAATTATTTTTTAAGAATAAATTAATTAATGATATTGAATTGACAATGAATTAATTTGTTAATTATGTTATTGTAAATTTAATTTCAGTGGTGATCATGACATGTCTGTACCTTATATGAGTACATTAAAATGGATACGCAGTCTCAATCGTCTAAGTATAGATGACGAATAGAGACCTTGGACTGTGGACGGTCAAGTTGCAGGGTTAGTTTAATTTTGAACTTTTTAATTAATTTGGTTTAGGAACACTACAGAAAAATAAATTTTAGTGATAAAATATTAAGTGATATTGTTGAAATTATCACTTTTTATATATATGTAGTTATAAAAATATTTGTTTTGTCACAATAATAATAGAGACAAGTGCAATAGTGACAAAATATATTTTTAAGTTGTCACTAATTACTTTAAGTGACAAGTGTATGGAGCCTAAATTGTCAGTTTGGTAATTAGTAACACTATTTTAGTGACAACAAACATTGTCACTATAATTTAGTGACAACTTTTTAGTTGTCACTTTTGGGGTGTCACTAAATATCAATAGTGAAAAAGTTTTCAGAATAATCAAGCATATATCACATTTGTTACAGTCAAGGCAAGAAAAAAATTATTAAATTTTAATTTTATATATATATATATATATATATATATATATACTAGGTGGGTCAATACCGCGCAAGGCGCGGTGTTTGATGTCCGGTGTGATGGTTAATTTCGTGATATTTTTATAAATGAAATTTTAATTCTTGTATATTCAAGGAATAGATAGTATGTGTTTTTTTGGTTTAACTTCTATCACATATGTGGGTATTACATGTATATAATATAAGTTTTGACTTACGAATTAAATTTTATACAATATTTGTATAAATAACTTTTGTGGTTGGATTTTTTTTTCAGATTACAGATATTGTTTTAATAACACAAAAGATAATTATAACATAAAAAGAAATATTTCAGATGTGTGTTTTAGCTAAACATGAAATCCTTTATATGAAGGCAAATCTATAATCAGCCCCAAACATAGGCCACACATATAGGGTTTTTTTTTTCAGATTACAGATATTGTTTAATAACACAAAAGATAATTGTAACATAAAACTAAATATTTCAGATGTGTGTCATGAAATCCTTTATATGAAGGCAATCTATAATCAGCCCCAAACATAGGCCACACATATAAATTCGGCATATTTGAATCACAGACGGACACTACATAGAATTCACAATGACATGATAAACATATAGATATGCAAAAACAATACCGAGTTTTTCCAATTTCTGGCATGAAATTCCAAACAACAAAAATAGATCTAGGAAACTCATAATTAAAATGGAGTGAAAAGCAAAAAAACCCTTGGGGCCTATTTGTTTGGTGTTTGGGAAAGTACTTTGGGAAAGTAGTGGAGGTTTGTGAAATAATCTCGATTTGCGTAATGTTGTTTGTTTGAGTTTTGCGATAGTGGTTTGAAAAATAAAGTAGATGTAGGTTTTTTTTTAAAGAATTAGGTTGTAGGTGTAAAATGTGTAAGACTTTATATCAAATCATATTTATTATGAGATAAGTTGTGTAAGAGATATGTTACTTTATGTCAAATAAGATATGTCAAATCATGTTATTATGAGAGAAGTTGTGTAAGAGATATGTTACTTTATGTCAAATCAGAGTAGAGTTTGTATAGATTTTGTTTAGAGATAAGAAAATTGTTGTTTGTTTGGGTTTTGAGAAAGTAGTTTGAGAAAATTGAGAAATGAAAAATTTATTTCAACATGATTTCCCAAACACGAAATTTTTAAAAAAAAACGCCAAACAAACATGCCCTTATGCTTTGTCTAACTCTCAAAAACCCTCATGTGATCTCAAGTCGGCTCTAAATACCCTCCCCTTTCCCCTCTCCCACATAAAATAGAGTGTGATTCAAACGTGAAATTACAAGTATTTTCTTTTGATATGACAATTTTACCCCTGAAACCAGTTGTACGAACAAAGATAAACATCCTCTATGATTTGTCTAACTACTAAAAAGAATCCTGTGTTATTTTAAATTCCAAACTGCCCCTGTGTTCGATTTTAATTAGCACACTCGACCGTAGTATATACTTGAATTTTCAAAAGGAATAAATAAACTCCAAAAAGGACTAATTCATAGGGGTAATCTTATTATTTTGTCAGAAGTCAAATTGAATTGAGTGTGGTAATTAAAACAAAAAACAAGAGAATTCTAGGAAGTTAAAATAACACAGATGATCTTTTGGGAGTTAGAAAAATCATAGGGGATGTTTTTGTGAATAGCTCAATTAAAATGTCAAAATCTAGGATGTTTAAAGAAACATACACGAGTTGGGAAGAGTAAACTTGTTGTCATAAAAATGCAGCATATATAAGGCTAGAAAATAAAACCCTCAATAAAGTTGAACTTGTAAATATTGTTGTCTAATTACCTCCATATCTTTGACAAAGATATAATAGATTTTTATTAGTTTCCTTTCAGAGTATATTTTTCCGCTTTCCTTTTCAGGTTTCAATGAAGTTTCATTTAATCAGTGAGTTCAAATTACTCCATAAAATAACAGAAATCCACAATATCCACACGCAAAAGGGAAGTAATCATCTAGACATGAATAAGATTAAGAAGGGTTCCCATTGCAACTGCACTAGAAAATCAGGGATCTTTACGTTCATTTGCAAAAAAATTGCTTTAGGTAACAGCATTTGTATGATGAGAAAAATAGATAAGTAAAAATTCGACCCGATTGCTCAATCCAGAGAATCCCATCATATTTGCAATCTCTTGGAGCTAATAATTAAGCCATAAATCAAATCAAACTAAAATACTCATCAGTTGACTTGAGAGTTCGATCTATAAAAATATCACCAATCAATTTTATGAAACAAAATTCAGCTATTACAAACCCTTAGAAAAACCAAACTTCAACCCCATTTATGAGCTATTTAACAAACACATATTCAAATTTAGTACGAAATTTTAACAAAAGTTAAACAATCTCCTATTGAATGAACTCGTCCACTCATTAATACCACTACAGTTATGCCATACAAGAACCTCAATATTTAGAACGATAATAAACCTGATGGCCCCGTGGAGCCTGCGCCCCAATCCCCGACCATCTATATTACAATACTACCATTAGTCTAGATATTTAGAAGTACCCAAGCCATAATATTTTCCGAATAGTTTGAAAATTGACACTTCACCTTGGTTGCTTCTTAAACTACGGCTCTTTCCACGAGTCTCCCTATGACAAGTAAACAAATTAAAAGAAAACAATCGTGAGTTTTATTTTCAAATGAAACAAATCAATTTATCAACAAAAAGGTCTTACATGATGGCTTTATGAATTTCCTTGCTTTCTTGATCTAAAACATCTTTGTCAGTGAGAATACATCAGAAGTCATAGAGTATACATATAAAGAAATCAACATTTATTGCGTTAATACTTTGAGGAGCATTCAAGCTACTCCTTGATAGAATAGTGCCCAGGAAGCCAGTTCAATTAGCTTGTAATAGGTCTATTCTGTAAGAAATAATCTTTTGATTTTATAATAATACGCGCGTTTATTTATATGAGTATAAGGATAAACAATGGCCAACTTCATCTCTCGCGAATACATTTAAGCGATTTGATGAAACCCTTAGATTACATTTGATTATGGGACGATTCACTTCAGTACTGAGTGCAATCATGAAACATTCTCAAAGGTCGTAATCTTAAAACTGTTCCAAGTCATAGATTCCGAACGAGACGGGGTATCGTAGGAATCGCCAAGACTTGTATAAGTATGCATGATTCACATGGAGTGAATTTGTAGAGTTTCATGAGCAAGGCATTTGAGGCCAGTGCATACGAGTAGGTGGTTCAATGGAGGATTGAATGCATCGAACGACCCGAACAGAGAAACCCATTGTGGAAGCACATGACGCATATCGGTGATGGGATGTTTCTCAAGGATTATAATAGTGTACGATTTAGTCCTTTGACTTGAGGTACTAGGGCGAATTCGGTGCATGGAAGTGCGTACTTAGATCTAGGTATAGGCCACGTAGCTTGGTCATAACATGCCTAGGTTGGGTGCGTATGGACATGTACGCGAGTGGTTAGTACCGATATGGAATCTATTGACTCATTGTAATGGGTGAAAGAATTTCCTATACAATTCTTAGATAATATATCCAAGGAATCTGCGGCCGCAGTCGGTGACGGATTTGGAAAGGGGGGTTTCCAAATTTAGAAGGTCACAATGGAATATTATCCTGAATTAGAAAGTATAGTTATCGAGACAAATTTAGAGGTGCCGATCAATTCACACACCCTAAGTATTGATCGGGAATATTAGTCGATAGAAGGACCATATGTACATGGTAATTATATGAGACGAGGTTCACAAGTATCAATTCACCTGAAGTTGGGCTTCATGGGCTTATGGCTAGACATTGACCATGTAGTGTAGGTACTCCTGAGTTAATAGAAGAATTGATTCTAGGAGTGATCAATTAAAGGTTGTTTAATTGATCGGAGCAATTTATTGTTCATAAATTAAATCACGAGGAATTCGTGGGCCTGCTGCCAATTGATGGTGAACCCAGAGGGTCACACACAATACAATTGGACGGTGACTGTTGAAAAGGATACAAAAGGAATTAATTGATTTAAAGGTAATTAAATCAATTAAATGAATTAAAAGTATTTAATTCAAGTGAGAGATTAATTAATTGGCTAACTTGATTAATTAAATACTTAATTGAGTTGCTAATTAATTATATAAAAGAAATAATGATTTAATTGGACTGGGCATTTAATTAAGTAATTAATTAAATGAAAAGGCTTGCAAGACATGGGCCTTTAATTAAAAGCCCATAAAAAGTCTTGCAAAACCTAGGTCAAGAGGGAGTCTATAAAAGGGGTTCTACTTGAGCTCAAAAAGCTAACACCCTAAGAAGAAAACCCTAGCCTCTCCACTCAACCCTAGCCGCTGCCCCCTTGTGCTAGAAACCCTAGCCGCCGCCGCCACCTAGAGACGCCGCCACCTGCTGCCGTGGGCTGCTCTAGTGCCGCCACCCCTCTCCCTTTGTTCCTCTGTGTTAGATCTTGACCTGTCAAGAGAATCTACACAATCCTGCTTCGACAAACCTCCTGAATCCAGTTCTGAGCCTAAGATCTTGAGGTGTTGCCAGAATTCGATTGGTGTGGACTAACTTTGGAGGTGAGACGCTTGGATCACTTCTGTGAACCAGATCCAAATCAGATCCAGAACTGAAAGTTTCCACCACCTTGCCTGTGGTGAGGTATATCGCAAAAACCCCCCTTATTTAATTACTATGTGTGTTTTTGTTCTTGCTTACGTATAATTAATATGGAGAATCAATATGGGACCTTGGGTGCTTCGAAAAATTTTAAATTCCGCACTGTCGTTGTTCTGACAATCGAGGCATCCCAACCACTATCCTAACACTCCTCTGTAATACGCCTTTGGCCAATCAGGGCTAAAATTGGCACAATCTTCAACATCTATTAAAGCATGATCGCCATCATTCGTGCCAACATAAACATTAATAAAAAGTGGCTGTTAAGCAAAATCGAAAAAGAATATAAGAAGTTTTACTTAGACGATTGTCTTCATATTGGTATACATGCTTTGACTCGAAAAAAGCAAAGTGAAAGTCTGAATCAGAAAACATTGTATTATTACCTCATTATTGCGAAAATTGCATTCAAGTGGTCATTTCTCTTAAATGCTTCTTTTTCTTCTCTATTTTTGGCCATTAGAAAGTTATCCTCCTTTTCCACTATCTCTTAAACAAAGAATTGGATAAGCTAATTCAAGAAAATTAAATAATCTTTAATGTACACAGAAAAAATATGATAATAGATTGCAACCAAACTAAGGGCACTCAAATATTACCTACAACAAATACACCACTCAATATAATTTCGTAAAGCTCGCATAATCTAGGTGGTACCTGAAAAGGGATGGTCAAAAAATACTGAACTTCCCAGGACTGCTAAAAGCAGTATCAACATCAGCTCGCCTCTTGAAGACCACCCTTGCACGCTTGCTCTTGCTTGCTACTTTAGTATCTGACTCATTCAGTTGTCCATAACGAGTGAATATATCGTTCAGATTAGAGACTGATGGAATAGATTCCGAATTTCCGAATTTAAGGATCATAGCTGTTGGACTATAATCCTTTGATTGTTCATTCCCACGAACTAATGGATTTTCTGTATCTAAATCCATAATAGCAGCATTGCCATCTTTGTTTACATTTGCTTCTAATTCAGAAGCCGCCTTTTTGGATACATGATCTTGAGTGTCTTTGAATGATTCTGTCAGTCCAATACGAGTCCTCGACACCTTCAAATCCAAACTTATCTGTTGTCGCATTGTTGCTTGACTGTTCTCCATTGCTCACCGCAGCATGCTTTTCTTTATTCTCTGCACTGAGTTTTTCTAGTAAAAACTAATTCCGAAAAAAGGAAATGAAAAATGATTATTTAAGAGATTAGAGTTTACCTATGGGTGGTACAGTATATTGATCATCATCTGAATTACTAATCTGAAGAAATGAGCATAAATAAAATTGTAATTTACTAAAGAAGTAAATGCAACTAACTCATTACCTCACTGTCTGATTCACTGTCTAGGTTATCATTGTTTTCATCTTCACAAGGATCAAGGACTCTCTTAACCTGTTGAGTTTAATAGTAAAGAAAAAATTATAAGATTGTGAATACATCAAGAACAAGAAGAACTAAAACAAACTTAATAACACAAATAACAGGAATAATATAGATTGAACCAAGACCACAAAAAATTAGAAGAAACCTGAGAAGGTAAACAGGTAACAAACCTGCAGTACAATTTTTTTTTTTTGAGAAATCAATATTGCTCAAATTCTAAGGTATCCTTGCCACATTCTTTCAATTACAACCTGAGCAAAACTCATCATCTGTTTTTCGAGTTTGTTCAACCATCCCAATGCCCAAACAAGTTAATATGTTCCTTGGACTTCCGTTCTTGTAGAGCTTTCTGCCGGCCCTAATATTAGTAAGAGAATTGCACGAAATTCAAATGAGACAATATTGGTAAAAGAAAATATCGCTAAATCATTATAAACCAAACGAGAAGCGTAAAATCTTACCTCCCGTGTGTCCCGACTGTTGGTTACAGGCTTGTTATCATTGTTTTGGAGTACAATATGACGAAACTGATGTCCCACATATCTTGCTGCCAGTGATCCACACTCCAAAATCCACAGGTCCAAAATACAAACTCCATAGTGGATAAATCTCAACCATTCTGGCATAACTCGAATATGTTGAAACGATGAATGATGATATTTACGTTGGAGGTATATTTTCCTCACTATAAGATTTTATAACAAAGAATTTTGCATTTACATATTAATCGAGAAGATCTGGGATTAGGCGAACTGACAGAAGAAATAGACAGTGAGCAATATGAGGAGAAGGCAGAATGCAGCAAACAGAGTTAGAATGTAAGCTATAGTTGTAGTCCTCTGGCAGAACACCATATCAATAATCAGTAAACAAACACAGAGATAGAATATTATAACTATAATTACCTAAAATTTTCCAAGACTTCAGCAATCTGATCCGCCAAAGCATCAACACATTACAAGAGGTTATCAGGGCCAGCTATAGCAGCACGCAACTGGAAGAACTCTTAATAGTAATTATAGATAAGTAACAGCTAACCTAGAACTTTCGAAGGAGTGAATGCAATTCATTAATAAATAATAATATTAGTAGTAAAATAATAAAACCGCACCTCATGCCCAGCAGGGCTGATGTGCTAAAACACATAAGTTCATAAAGTGATAATGAAACGAAAATTTTCTTATGATTAAAAGCTAAATCAAGATATGTAATTAGGGCAGGTTTGTCCTGATCTTCAATGGCAGCAACCAAGACTGAACATGAACAATAGAGTAGAAGAATAAACGCCAATAAAAGTCAGATATCACATGCGAAGTCAGTTCCAGAAAGAAAATCATATGGTATGAGAATGATGAACATACTAACACAGATCCGTGTACAATTAATCATACACTGTCCTATAAGAAACATTCCACCTACCTTATTCTCTATTATGTATAAAACAATCTACTCAAGTACCATTAAAAAAAAAAAAAAACAACTCGAATGGCCATTATGCAATTTACGTGTTAATTCCTTTGAATTTTTTCAAGCATGGATTATTTGCATAGTCTCTATGAGACAAAACTAAAGTGTGACTAATACTTCTTAAGCAAAAGAAAATTTCTTCTTTCTAAATTACATATATATAGATTATATGCAAATGTTTAAACTAAAACCAGGTAAAAAATTAATTTGCAAGTAAGAGAACTAAAGAAGAACTACCATATATAAAATTATAAGAGAAGATCCCTTACCTCAGTCAAGAAACCCCTATGCACTTGCAACAAAAGAAAAAAAATAGCAAGATTAGATTAGAACATAAAATAAACAGATAAGGAAAAATAGAATGCAACCAAAAGCACAACTATTAAACGAAGTGAAGTTAAAAGAACACGAGCAAGAAAACCAACCTTCATTCAAACAACTGACATCCCAGAGCCGCACTATTCAAGTAAAAGAATTTGTCAGTTCAATTTACCACAAATTTGGAAAATATAATAAGAACTTACTAATATTTTAGTAGCTTCTATTGTCCATCGAGAGAACAACTTCTTCCCATTTCAGACACGAAGAATCCTAAATAGATGAAAACACAATGAAAAAGTTACGTAAGAACATCCTTTTATGTCGATCCATGAAGTGAAAAAACGATATTGTAAGAGTTACATAACTGCATATTGAGATAATAACAAGAATATCCAACTGGAGAATAAGTTAGACCAAATGGTTAGAATGAAACAAGAACTAAGTTGCTTAAGAAAGCATTAAAATCAGACAAATTTTAATATCAACCTCAATCCATCAATAGAAATATTCCAAAGCGAGGAAAAGTTACATGAGAAGCACTTAAATTTGAAGCATAACAGTAAACACCATACAATTTTACAGATATTTCAAAAAATTTAAAAATACAAGGCAATGCAAGAAACAGTGGGGCAGACGAAACAGTAAGAAACAAATAAAATAAGTAAGCTTAATTCAAAATAAACCAAAAAACGTAAACAGAGATTGAAGCAAGGCCTAGATGAACAAGTAAGATCCACAGAGAACAATAATTAAACAACACATAAATTCACATACAACAAAAAACCAGACTCCATATGAATAAATTTCAGTATGCTTGCAAAAACATTTATAAGGCAACTTACTTCGAAAATTGATCTCAGTGGCAATATACAAATACAGAAAAACAACATTAAAATCACAATCATAAGGCAGGAAATAGGCAAAGCAGATAATTAACTAACTAAGGAAATTAACCTGGTTTTGGATAATCTTTTCCGAGAACGCATTTTGCTTTAACTTGCACGCTTGGAGGAGCTGTCCATTTTTCATAAATATACACCTTATGCATGTCTTTTAAAATTGGAAGAAAATGCCTAATATAGTTTCCATTAGGGTCGTATTTCTTCCCAAATGAGATGGGAGAATAGATGCGATTATACTGGTAAAAGAAGGATGAGCATGAAAGCCACAACCAGTTAGCAATATTGATTGCCCAATCTGAATCAATAAGAAGTCTCTCAAAAACATCGCGTCCTTTTTCCCAATGCACAAGCTGTTTGTTTGCCACTAAGAAAAAACATCTATTAAAGGAAAGATTTTTCTAATTAATATGGCAAGGCAAACACGTACATACGTACTCTTGAAGAATTACATTTATTTACCAACCAGGTCTCCACGAGTTAGAAAACATGCAACACAGTGGCAAGCAAGATGATGGATCCAACCCCACTTTTTAAGCTGTTTGTTTTATCAATCAATAGTAAATTAATTACATGTAAAAACTGGAACTGTAGTGAATATATATTTGGATCCGGTTTTAAGAACTAACTAACCTGAACCATTATTGCATCAATCCACGGAAATCCAGTGCTTGCATCTCTCCAAGCATACAACAACTCATCACCATTTTTCCACGATATCTATTTATTTACACAATTATTTTATATATCATCATGTCACTGATAGGGGAACTCTTCATATACTACTAAAAAAAATATGAGAAAACCTCCAAACCAAACATGTTTGCAACTTCTATTTTCCTTCATCCGATCAAAATTAGGAGTGCCAAAAGCAACAGTGTAGATGAAATCACGCCATAATAATTGCAGTTAGAAAATTAGTAATATCAGTTGGTCCATGATAGATAGATTATTGACTGTCTGTTATATACATATATTAGTAGTAGTATATAAAATCACCATCTGTCGAAGAAGTGAAACTGGGGGAGATGTGTGCTTCTTAACACTTCTCTGAACCTCTTGAAGATTTTGGTAGAAATACCTCGAAGAGAGACACCCAAACTTTGAAGAAAGTAAAAAGATTAATTAGAAGAGCAGAATATATGGAGCATTAATATTAATACGTCTAATTAAACTACAGACCTTCAAGTAAGGTGATAAAACATTAGTTGCCGGTTTTAAAAATGCTTACGGATCTCCCTTTGGTTTCTCAAAGTTAGACACCCGTTCCTGTAACATAAGTTAAGGATTGATTTCATTGTACCCAAGCTAAAAGGGAACCAAGATAAAAATCAAATTATTAAGATCAAATAATGCAGCTGATTGTTGCTCCATATATATTTCAACTGTAAGATACTAAATCTATAAACCAATTCAAGAGCACTTGAAGAAAAAAGGAAATTTAAGCATAGTGCTGCAGCACAATTACTACCTTGTTTGAAATTGATTCTCTCAACCTTCTTAATGCTTCTGATTCACCGCCTTTATAAGGAGACCGCTCATCCTGACCAATAACTTTTATCAGATGGAAAACAAACTAAAAGGACCTTTTCTTACTGTATCAGTGACTCTGTTGTACCTCCTTATATCCAAGTTCCTCGATCGACGGGACTTCTGAATTTGGATAATTCCCTATGCTTCCAACAGTAGGAAGCCATGTAGGTGTATTTGAAATCGGAGACGAGGCCCATGAGGGCTCTCCAGCAAGTTTGACAAAAGATTGATAACTCAAATGTGGTCTTCCACCATTCTATAGCAACAAAAATAATTGAGGTATCAGTAAAATGACAAGAAAAATCATTTATCCTTCACATTAAACAAGTAATCACCTTTTGTATAATATCTGCAGGATTGAAGAGTGTATGACTCACTGGAGAGAAGATCTCTATGGCAGCTGCACTAGTATAATTCTGTAGGAGTATCATAGTTTGATAAATAAAAGCTGCTAATGTGACTTAACTTTATTAGACCACTGTCAAGGTGTATGTAACATACACACTATGGATAAAGAGGGAGTATGATTTCATATTCCAATTCGAACCATTAACAGAAAACAATTTTTGTTAAGACTTACATCTCCCACATCATCCTTAACCTCATTCTTCATCTCATTTGCCATGATTGTGTTTAGATCTGCAAAATAAATAATCAACACCCTTTAAACGAAAAAAAAGATAGCAACAAATCGAATCCATGGTAAACACAAACCTTAATTCTGAAATCTAAATATTATAACTAATCAAATCGAATCCATGGTAAACACGAACCTTAATCCAAGTGCATGTATATCAAAATATTATAACTAATCAAACAAAGTTACAACCCATATTTTTCAGACAGAAATGAGATGGAGGAATTTGGGCGGGTTTTACCTGGTTAATTGGAGCTTTTCACTGGCCATGTCTATGCAAAATTGTTCAAAACTGCAAAGTGTACAAAACACTTGAAAATAAGATTCGGCAAAATAGTTGTAGATATTCACCTCAGTGGTCACAAAAACACTCGATGTAGTAAATATTTCAACTCAAAAGAAGTCTATACATACTCGCAAACCAAGAGAACATAACATACAATCATTTTTCAGACTCACTAATATTGATTGAAGTGGAAAAAGCTTACACGTGAAAAAATAACAGAGGCAAGTAACACTTTACTACTTGGGATTAGTTAAGTCTCTTTGTAACGGATACATGAAAAAACAAAGGCACACCTAATCGGTTATGCACCTGCTAGTCTTGAAACTCTCAAATCCGTAGATATCAAGACCTCCAATTAAATATTTTGAATTTGGATCTTCACCAATTGAACTGTTGATTGTATCCACAAGCCTGCAAATTACAAATAGTAAATCCATAATTTCCTAAAGCAAAATATGAATCCTTTAAGGCTACTTCAAATTCCTTTTAATCACTTGAAGCCACACTTCTTGATAATGGGTATAACAAACCAATAGCGGCGTATCATAATTTATACCATCAAGGTGAAAGTTCAATTGAAGCTGTATAGAAAACAAGTTAATACCTAATTCATCAGTAGGTGAATTTGAGGGGAGGGCATCCATATGAGAACAATTAGAAAACTGTATAGATTCTAAATTGATCTAGCAATATTATGTCCTGGTCATGCTATTTACCTAATTCTACAAACCCTTCTATAAAGCACATGAGTTCCATTTCTGGGCATTATATCTCCTAATATGATATCCATGCTTAAAAGAACATGATTAGCTCTTTCCCCCAATAGATTTTAATGCTCAATTTTATTTTATTTTAGAGACCAAATGTGTGCTTAATAGAAGAACACCAACAGTTAATCATCCATCATACAGATTAATGCTCAATAACTTGCATGATATAAAATGGACTCAACTATAATAAGAAACATGAAGATTACCTTGAGAAGATACTGGGGGTTTGAATCAGGTATGTTGAGAAGCTGGTTGTTACCCACTAAAAGGGGATGAAGTTGGAGTGAAGAGTATTGCAGCAGCTTCACTCAGAAAAATTGACACCCATTCATAGAATGATGTCCATAGATAAACAAAATCAAACATTGAACATCCCGATACCTTCTTTGAAAGAAAAGTGAGAATCCCTCCAGTAGGCATTTTCCAATCGTTAGTCATATTTCATAAAAACTGATAATTCCTCCAATCTTTTGACCCACCAAGTTACCAAAAACAAAAACATACAGATATGAAATTAAATTTAAAATTGTCTTAACAAATGTTTCAATTCAAGCCAGTGGTATAAATTGAAACGGTAAGATCAAAGAACATGAAATCAGGAAAGAAGATGATTAATTTGAGGCATAAGCCCAAACCCACGCTGATGGCCTAATCAGGGGCGATGCCCCTCTGTTTTTCTTCCTATTTCGCCCAGTCGTCATCGCTCATGACAGATAAGGAAGGGTAAGCCGGGAAACATAACCGGTGAAAGCATGTGTGAGAGGACGGCAGTCGATCAAAAGACTCGAAAGTCTTATAGATGTAGAGTCGAGAAGCCAAACCACCTAAACCTTCAATAGGCAAATACTTTATTGATGTCCAGAAGAAAAGAAGAACCTTTTTCTGCTCGGTTGACATACACTCGACAATCTGAATGGTTGAAAAATAGTAGAATAAATATGGTGATAATAAAATTGGGGAAATAAGATAACAGTGAAATAAATATGACTGAGTAAAACAAAAATATAAGGTGGTGAAGGTGAAATTAAGGATAACATCGGGGAAATTGGAGAAACCCTCGTGGACACAGGAGGAAGGAACACGATTTGGAAAAATCAAGCAGCTGGTGGAAGAAGAAGATGACACAGGCAGGTCGATGGTGTCTTAGAAACAATGATGATAGCCAACACCAGCTCAATTCTCAATTTACAATAGAATGATTTAGGTGAAATGAGCTGCCACTGTTCACCAATTCATTTTGCAAAGGAAAAATTGGGAACGGACCCCACATCAGTCGGACGACGAAGAAAAGAAAGACCAAATATAAAGGAGAAAGGAAAATAGTCGCAGCACAAAACTGGGGGAAAAACATCTAAACGGCATCGTTTTACTAATAGACTGGACAAATTAAAAATCAAAACTAAATTCAGGAACACTGTTCCCAAACTTGTCGACACCTATTTAGTTTAATATATATCCTACAACAATAAATTATGAATTGGTTTCTTAATCGTACCTAATTTGGTGCAGGGTGCAGGTCATACAGCTCCAGAGTACAAGCCTAAACAATGTTTTGCGATGGTTAATCGATGGTTATCCCTATTCCAACTCTAGCTAGTTTTGAGAATGCATATGCAATCCTTTTGACCGCATCTACTTATATTGCATTATAATACTAGCTTATTTCCGTGCTATGGACAAATCAAAATAATTTATATAAATTTATTTTAATTCACATAAATAAATTACAATATATTATGATCACTATAGTTTCATGTCTGTGAAAAGTATAATTTGAATTTTTTTTACCGTGCTAATTTTTTTTTTCCAAGGTCTAATTTTATTAAAATGATTGCTTCAAATATATTTTTTCTTCATGAAATATGGACTATATGATGATTGACAATGATTAAACTCAATA
Source organism: Penstemon eatonii (assembly GCA_038501285.1). Taxonomy (NCBI): domain Eukaryota; kingdom Viridiplantae; phylum Streptophyta; class Magnoliopsida; order Lamiales; family Plantaginaceae; genus Penstemon; species Penstemon eatonii. Next base: position 62,225,766 of record CM076710.1, read on the forward strand.
GTATCAAAAGAAGATTGCTCAATCTATTCTGAAATTTTGTGTTAATTGATTGGCCACCTTTTAAGTTTGGGATACCTAAAATACCCTATATGTATTAGATTCATTACATTTATCATCTTATGGTGCTCATTCGTAACGTTAGATGTTGATGGCATCATAAAAGTAATTTTTATTCAAGAAATACCCTTTCTTATTATTTTAAAATTTCTCAAAATATCCCTCAAGTTTAGTGTAATTATGAGATCACCCTCAAACTTTAAGAAATTACTCAATATGCCTCAGAGATAATGTATTCACGACAAATATCCTTGAAATAAATTTTCTATATTTTTTTTAATATTAAAACAATCCACCCCCTTAATATTCTATGCGAAAACATATTGTGATTAAGTCTATCGTGCCGAGTTGTTGGCGCACGGAAAGAGAACGTGGGAGAGGAGGGAAAGGGATGGGGTGGATTATGTACGGGTATTGGGCACGGGAGGGAACGGGATGGGGTGGGTTAATGTTGACTCAGAGCATCTTTGGGATGAACAGAAATATTGAAGACATCAAGGCTCATGTAGGTCACCTTCACGCAGCTCTTCAAAGAAACGAGTCAGACATTGCAAATCTGATAAGAGTCTTCAGACATGTTGGAGAAATGGAGACAGAGAAGAATCTTGCCTTGGTTGGAGAGGTTAATGCCACTGCCAACAAAGTTCATAAAGAAATCTTCACACTTCAACTCAACGTTGACTGTGTCAATGATCAAGCCGGCATCATCAAATCTACTCAATTTCATCAGTCTACTCAACTGAACATAGTGGATCAGAACATCAGAAAACTGTGTGCTGCTGTTAACATCTCGGCTGTTGAACTCGCACTGCTGATGATAACAAAAAGGGGGAAGAGAGATCAGTCACAACAACTGCTGAAAATGACTCTGCTGCTGCTCAAGAGAAGCCAACTCAAGATGAAGAGTCAAATAAGCCAGTACTTGAAGAGAAAGCTGGAGATGAAGAAGCTGCCAAGGAAGATGATGGTCAGCAAGCTGCTGAAAAGGAAGAAGACATGGAAATAGCAAAATCTGACAAAGAGATTGCTGCTACCAAGGATACACCTGCTGAGCAACTTAATCCCTATGTGAAGTACAGGAACATAGAGAACCTTAGGAAAAAGATTGAAGCTGCAAGCAAAAATCTGGCTCCTGAAGATGAAGATGTTGAATGTGAAGAGGAATTTGATGAAAAAGAAGAGGAAGAAGAATAAGACAGTGAAGAAACTGATAGCTAGACTAGCTTACCATTGTAAAAATCCTTGTATCAGTTTACTTTTCATTTATCTTCATCTATTTAAAACTTGTAACTTGTAATCAACTCTTATCATTTATAAAAGTTCAAGTTTTTCTTCCAACAAATCATTTCTATCTCATAAATTTTTTAGGATTAAAACTTTAATTCAAGTACATGTACTTAGCTGAATTTTTTTCATTAACAAAAAGGAGGAAATTGTTGGATGAAGATGAAGATAGAGTGTAAAGAAGTTAAGGGAGGTTTTGACGATTTCTAAAACATCAAAGTCAGCTAAGTAAGGAATGCTTAGTAAATCCCTTAGAAGATTTCTGACCAACTAGGAAGACAAATCAAACTGGTCAAAATCTCTTGGTCCAAAAGACTACTGATCTGTTACTGAAGGAAGAAATCAGTTTGGTGAAAATCAGCCCACTCAAATCAGATTGGTTCTAATTGAGATCAGCTAAGTGAATATGATCAGAAGGTCTACCCAAACGTAATAAATGCACTTGGAGTAATAAATGCTGAAGAAGGAGGGTATTTATGGCAAATGATTGAAGAAATCCTCGTAGCAGCTTGGTGCATTAAATGCGGCTGACAGAAAGTACAACATACTGTACAGCAACATCTGCAGAGAGCCGTTTCCAGGAAATGGGGACCAGTACTAGAGGATTTGAAGCTTATCTCTGTTCAATGGACACATTTCAAATCAAGAGTATAAATAGTTCAAAAGTTTGGAGAAGAAGACACACAACAACTTACTTTCTGAGAGAAATTTCGAAGAAGAATTCTTATAAGTCTCAAGAACAGCTCACTCATCAGCTTAGTCATTTGTTGACAAAAGCCGAAGTTGAAGATCAAAGAAAAATACATAATCTGAGTGATTCTGTTAAGAAGTGTTGTGAGAAGTTGTTATCCATCTTAGTGAGATGATAAAACTCTGTTGAATCGGCTTTCTTTATGATTTCCTATTACGCACTTGTGGCCTTTTCACTTGTTGATTGGTGCAAGCATTATATACTATTAACTTTGTGTTTTCTAGTATAACCCAAGATCTAAGTGACTTGGAATAGTGGATTAAAGGAGTAAAATCCATATAACCACTATAAAAATTCTTGTGTTTATACTTGGATTATTTTACTGCATATTTTCAAAGAGCATACTTAAACACTTGAGTAATCTGTTTAAAAGATTTTGAAAAGGAGTTTAAAAATTGGGGACAAATCTTTTAAGTCAAAAAGCATACTTGTGAAAAACACTTATAAAATTCGCGGCAAGTAATCTGATTTAAAAACCTGATTTTGCTAAAATCAGCTAAGTCACGATCAGAAGAGTGGTCATCTATGCCATTCAAAGCTTTATGCGAGAACAACTTAGTATACTTACAATTCTTGATCAGCTTAGTCTGTTCGCAGAAAAGTTAGGAAATTTTAAAGTCAAAATTTTAAGAGGTCTATTCACCCTCCCCCTCCCCCCCCCCCCCTCTAGACCTCATCCGTTGAACCCAACAAGAATGACCACCAACACCATCTTTAACCTGTTGGAACCAAATATTCACGAAATAATTTAGTAATAATGAGAGCAAATTATCTACTCTCTAGCCAAATAATGAGTGAATAGCAATTTTCGTCCCTCTTATAGTCTGAATTTATCACTTTCGTCCCTCTTATATTTTTCATAGCAAATGAGTCCCTCTTATCAATGTAGTGTCTCAAATTAGTCTCTCTTAATTTTTTCCGACCATAACCTGGTGGAGACAGCCACACGTGTATAATAGGAGGGCATTTTCGTCCATCTAAATAATATTACAAATTCCTACTTTATATAGCACTATATGTTGTTTCACTTTAGTCCCTTTTAAACATATATTTTTGCAGCAATAGTCCCTATAAAATGATATGGATTTTATTTATTTCCCCATATTAATGCTGATTTTATAAATGAGTTTTCATATATTTTCCAGTCATTTTTGGACCAAAATTTTCATATATATGACTTTTTTTGTTATTAATGTTGCTTTTACAAAGGTAATGGACTAATTAACCCATATTACAATTATTGAAGTAACTTCATCGTCACATTATAAACCAAAACACATCAAACTAAAAAAAATTCACCCTTAAATTTTCCAACTTTCCAAAGTAGTCCAAAATAAATCTTCAATACACACCTAAAAACTTCAAACATAGTTACATCCTCCAAATTAAATTCAAAATACATAAAACATACTTAAAACCTCCAAATTAAACCCAAAATACATAAAACACAATTAACAATGTATAAACTAAATCCAAAACACATCCACCACAATACTTCAAAGTACAGTAAGCAAAACTTAAGTGTGTTTTACGCTGAAAAGCCAAAATAAATCAAAAGGGCCCTCCACCTTCAAACATATCAAACATACTTATTCCATTTTGGCTTCTTCTTCTCAATTTTATTTTTTCTCACGTTGGTGGACTGCTGTGTTGATAGCTGTCCAAGAGCTTCATCATGCTCTGCATTTGTTCTTGCTTTCTTTGATCTAGTGTTTTCCTGCAAGCCCTTTAGAGTCACAAATTCTTTGACCCCTTCTTAAATGAACTCTTCACTGAACTTGTGCTTCCAAGTGGTTGTGCAGGTTGCTTCAATGAAACTGGATTCTTTTTAAGCTCCTAACGTATTTAAAGTTGTTTAGTATATATAAAAATTAAATGCCTTTGTAACAATAAGTTAAACATTAAATAGGAACTCTAATGACATACAACAATTGAGTTACTTATGATCTCTGGCATTTCTTTTGGGCAATTGACTCTAGTGTGACTTTCAGACTTGCAGACAATGCACTTTCTAATCAACTTTTCCACTTCAGGTGGTTCTTTTTCATTTGATTGTTCGTTTGATTCTTCATTAACTTCAATTACTTGATCTCCCTCGCCTGTTTGAGTACCTCCTTCCCTTGTTTGAATACCTCCTTCCATTTCAGTGACTCCTATTTCAGGTGCATGTCTTTTTGTACAGTTCTTTTTGTTGTGTCCTTCCACTCTGCATACACTGCATTTTCGTTTCTTTATCGCACTTTTGACTTCTTGATTTTGCACCTTTTCTCCTTCACTGTTTTCTTGCTCTCCAATACCTATTTCTTCACCTCTTCATGTCTGCTTTTTTGTTAAACCTAACAAGCCTACTTTCTTCAACATCTGAACCACTACAAACACTTTTAAGGTCATCTTCACTTGAAAAACCACCAGACTCTTCATTTACATTGATGTTATTTGACAGGTCTATATCCACATCCATAGGTATCTTCTCATATATCTCTATCATCCTATCCCACTTTGGTGCTCGGTCAACAGATTGTTCATAGTCCTTATCTTCTCCATCACTTAGGTCATAATCACTATCTTCTAACACTGGTTTTTTTGCAACTTTCTCAACACCATCATCATCTTGCTCATTATCTGATGATTCATCATCCCCATCATTTACATAAACAATATCAGCATTTAACATTTCAGTTAATGAAGCCATATACAAAATAACTTCCCTAGTTTCTGAACTAGTTTTTGCCATTCTAGTAACATCACCATCAGTTATTAAACTCATCAATCCAGTTTCAAAGTCAGTGTGTGATAGAAATAGTGTCCTGCAAGCCAGCTGTATGGCTAGCATTTAACTATTCAATTTCGATTAATAAATGCACTTTATTAAATGGTCATCATTATCTTATGTAATAATTATCTACGCATAAGGATAGAAGTCCTCAGATCACAAGGCTATGGGACAACCCGTGGACTGATCTCCAAGGCCGTGATCTAGAACATATTCAAGAGTCTTAGAATCCAATCAAGATAGGACATCGTTGGATTCGGTTAGACTCTCACTATTGTGTATACTCCGATGAACTGAAGGATGCTGGGGTCCACGAGCGTGACCGGGATAGTAGATACACATAAGTGGGTGGCTTGCTGGGATGGCAAGCGCACCGAATACCCCAATTAGGAAATAACTCATCATGGAAGTGGTGGTCGCATATCGGGGTTGAAGTTATTCCAATTTGCAATAGTATACGAGGAACGATCCCTAACTACTTGAGGTGATAGGGTTTATCTGGTGCGATAACGTCTATGCTTTGATATGAGTTCCGACTGACTGGGGATCGCCAAAAAGTCTCTGTGGATTCATATTGGGTATAGAGGAACTCGTATGCAGATTCATATCATCAACAAAGGATCCATTGACCCAACTTGATAGGTTGGGAAATTCTCCTATGGATTTCTGTGAGAAATTAATTCTGATAAAATCCTTGGCCAAGGTATCTGACGACTTTATGTAAGTAGCTCATAAAGATTAAGTCAAAGAGAATTTACTTCGAGATCAGAATACATAAGGTCAAGACAAAATAAAAGGGAAATCGATGAAAGACCATACCCCTAAGTCTCGACTGGGAGATTGATCGATGGTGAGATTATGTCGTATATGGAAATTGTAAATGATAAAAGATTCACTGAATTAATTCACCAGTGATTGGGCTCCATGGTCTTGTGGCTGGACATCGACCGTGGAGTGTGGGAGAATTCCCAAATTGGCAGGGGTGCTAATTTTGGAATGATCAGTCGACAGAGTGTTCGATTGATTTAGAGTATGTCATACTCGAATAATTAAATAATATTTAATTATAACCCACGGCCAATTATGTGGTGAACCTACGGGGGCATACACAATACACATGTAGCGAAAGCAAGGAAATAGGAATGACCGAGTCTACTGGGTCGACTAGGTGAGTAATCGACTGGGTCGATTATGAATGGTGGGTCGACTGGGTCGACCCAGATGGAACAAAGAAGGATCCAATTTGAATTGGACCAGGATCATAAATTAAATTAGAATTTAATTTGTGAGTTAATTAAGTAAGTTGGATTTAATTAATTAAAGGAATAATTAATTAATTGGACTTAGAGTCAAAATTAATTAATTGAGAGAATAGTTAATTAATTGGGCTATTTAATTGGGAGATTAAATAAAGCCTGGTCAAATTAATTAACTGGGCCATGAATTAATTGGAAGACTTAGTCTTCTAATTAAAGAGTGCCATGGCCCATGTAGGAGAATAAAGTCCTAGTCCTAATAGGACTAGGTTAAGGAGATAACTATAAGTAGGTAACTTGTAGTTATTTTTCAAACATACCTCGAAGCAAAAATTGAGCAAGAGCAAAATTCTCTCTCCCTCTCCCATCCAGATCGGCCGAACCCTCCAGTGTTTGGAAGAATTTTTCGTCTTCAATTTTTGTTGCTAAATCAATCCTAGATATTAATATACCCTATGCTCTAGTCGATTAGGATATATTAATTTTCGTGATATTGTGGTGTATCAACTCGTAGAGGCGCAACACGTGGGGCGCTACTACAAATACCTGGATCGATTTAGCTGGAGGAGAAACTTGATCTCAACTGCCAACTTGTATTTGCAACGAGATAGGTATAACGTGTAAACTACTTATACTATCGTTTCAATTAATATTTATATATATACACCTAGAGTAGTATCCTGGCAAGATTCCGTAAGAGGTCCTAAAATTTTATATTCCGCTGTGCCTAGGGCTGTTTATCTTACCGAATCCCAACAGTGGTATCAGAGCCAACTCTAGGCTTTGTATATATATAAATTTGCAAATTATGTGTATTAAATCATATGTTTGATTTATGTGGCTAGTTCTTTAACTTTGCATGTTTTAGAACATAGATCTGTTAACTTAGAGTTAATGTTTATTTTTGGATTCGGAAAATTTTATCATGTTGATTTTATTTTTGGAATGGGATTTAATTGACTGGATCTGTTTAATTAAATTAACGAGTAATCAAAACAAAAAATTTTTTGGGATCCAACTCGCGGTAGCACGCGGCGGTGCGCAGGCAGCCCACCTCGGCTAAGCGGCCACCGCTAGCCGCTGCCTACGGCAGCGTGCCAGCAGCCTATGGGTTGCTGTCCGTGCGCTACTGTGCGCGGCTGCCTGCTGCCGCACGCAGACACGCGCAGCGGCTGCTGCCGCGGGCAGCACACGCGCGGACTCCGTGGCCGCGCGTGGGATGTCCATGTGGCAGTCTGTGATTGGCCTGGACTGGTTGGTTTTTGGTTGGACTCTAATTCTGCCTATTTTGAAAATTCTGGAAATTTTAGAATTTTGGAAGATTAGGGAACTTGGAGTTTTTGGATAAGGTTGTTATTTTGTTAAACCTAAACACTACCTTAATTAAACTAATCTAAACAAAATAGGATTATCTTGAAAATCTTGGAGATTTGGAATATTTGGGAAACTTGGAGTTTTGGATAAGGTATGAATCTTAGAGATTTATTCTACCTTAATTAACCAATTTAATCAAGATAAGGTTTGTGGATTACTTAGAGCTCAAGTAAGAGCTAATTAATCTTAGAGGTTAATTGTTAATTCAAAATTAATTAACTTAGATAATTTTTGAGAATTAAAATTAAAAGGAGCCGGTAAATTTACATTTATGCATGTTCTTGAGTGAATGTGTGGATTGGTCGATTTTGCCCTTAAGCCTTGTGTAGATTTTGGTTTATTTATTTTATGGGTTGTAATTAAATGGGCCTGATTGGTGCCCTTGCTTGCGCAAACAATTGTAATAAAATAGGACCATTTAAATTTGTAAGCTAGGCTTAGATTAGGCTTGGAGCCGAAAAGACCTCATGAAGACTTGAAGATCCGCATGGAGGCCCATAACCTTGGAGGACATGGAGGCCCAATTCATTACATGGAGGCCCAATCAAGCTAGATATTACAAAAAGGCCCATGATGTATGGGTTTGAAAATTGTAATAGTTAGGACATTTAATTTCCACCCTAGACTGACCAATTGATTCATCACATGGCTCGTGATGAATCGCATAGGATGGGCAATCGATCAATCATATCCTGCTAGGTGATGTATGTTTACTTATATTCTTTGATGTATGTCTTGCATGCTTAGAATAGATCACGTAAACAAGATAAAGCATAATCTGATGAGACCTCGCACAAGAAAACTTAAAACCTCCAATTGAACATTAAAATTCAATTAGAATATTAAATCGAACCTAAGGGCGCATATGAATAGTCTCTATGGTCCAAGCCTATCCACTTACTAGGTCTTAGGCATATTGTACGAATATATCTCGATGTCTCACGAGTCGTGGGTCAAGCTATAAGAAGATGATATGTCTATTGCCTCGATGCACGAGTTAGTGCCAAGGGAGGGGATAACAAGTTTTTAGGCGCTGTCTCACGAGACGTGGGGCATCTAGGATTGAACTATTTCTCTCCACGAGTATTGGACATGATTTAACGCTAGTAAGTGTTGATTTAGCCGAATTTCGTAGGGTTAATTGAATATCAGTGAATTTGTGATATCGGGGGGTTTTCGATATTTATATATGTGTTATATAGGGCTCTGTTACTTTATTCCGGATGGATCGGTTACAAAGAAAAGCAATATTCAAGAACAAAAAGTAAAACCACAAAACAAAGCTAAGAACACATCGATATGAAGGTAAAAAGCTCTGTAATAATATTGAATATTATTGAGTTGTGCTGTTGTAAGCAGTGTTAAATCCTGTATTCTTAGAGTTCAGGAATTTCGTAGTTTTTCAATACAATGATTAACTAGGTATTTATATAATTTTAAACCTAGCGTTACAAGGAAACATAGTCCTAATAGGACTCGGCCCAAAGGACTGGGCTGCGTTCAAAGCCAAAGCAAATGGAAACCAGAGCTCGTTACTGTACAAGGTCAAGGAAAAGGATTAAGCTCGAACCTATGGAGAGTTCGAACAGGTATATTCCTTGTTGAAGTTAATTTTACAATTAACTATGCATGTTTGGTGTTAGACACTGACTGGAGTTCTCATCTTTGTAGGTGATGGGAACATCAAGGAAACTGGAGCCTGAGGATTGGATCCTTGAATAAGGCAATGGAGTTGGAGCTGCTACCAAGGTCGTAGGCAAAAGTAGATTTAGGTGGTTTGATAAAAGTCATTATGAAATTTTCTTTTATGTACCTGGTTTAGTGAAAAACTTTTATTCATGTTTTTGGTTAATGATGATTTTAATAAAAGCTCCTGTTTTTCGTTTTTCATTTGGTACATTGAAATATTGACTTTTACATCATAAAACCACCTAAGTTAGTTATGCACGTACAACAAAACAAAAGGTAAACAAGATAATCAAATATCTGCCCAATTATGGCACGCTAGACTTGGACATATATCTAAGTCAAGGATTCAAAAGTTGGCATCTTCTGGCGCAATTGAAATCAATCGCGTTGATGAAATGCCAACATGTGAACCATGACTAAAGGGTAAAATGGCTAAGTTGCCATTTAAGGGAAACCCTGAGCGAGCCAAGCAAAAATTGGACTTAATACATATTGACGTATGTGGACCACTAAGAAAAAGCGCCCGAGGTGGCTATGATTACTTCATCACTTTCACTGACGACTATAGTCGTTATGGATATGTGTTCTTGTTGAAACACAAGTCTGAAGCCTTTAAGCGATTCAAAGAATTCAAGATAGAAGTAGATAATCAACTTGATCATACGATAAAGGCTCTTCGTTCTGACCGAGGTGGAGAATTTCTTTGTAACGAATTTCTAAATTATCTTGTAGAGCATGGAATACTATCACAGTGGACTCCTCCTACAACACCGCAATTAAATGGAGTTGCAGAGAGAAGGAATCGAACCTTGATGGACATGGTTCGATCCATGATGAGTGCCACTGACCTTCCTCTTTCATTTTGGGGACATGCTCTCCTCACGGCAACGAAGATACTGAACATGGTACCTTCTAAATCCGTAGAAAAGACACCATACGAATTATGGTTTGGCAAGGCACCCTCATACGAATTCATGAACATATGGGGATCTCCCGCTTACGTTAAAAAGCTAGTGGGAGATAAATTGGAAACTAAATCCACTTTGTGCAAATTCGTGGGGTTCCGGAAAACTCAATAGGATACGAGTTCTACGATCCTACAAGACAAACTACGTCTGTCTCAAGGAACGCTCACTTCTTGGAGAAAGATTTCTTGGTTGACAAGAAGGAAAATAACGTAGAACTAGATGAGGTCACCGAAGCTGAAAAAACCGAAGAGGTCGATCAAGCTGACCCGTCACCACAGGCAGTGGGAGAACAAGAGCATGAAAGTGCACCAGAGAGTACATCGATACTTCGTAGGTCAGAAAGACAACGTAGAGAACCCAAGAGGTACTACGGTCTGCTGCATGAGACTAGACAGTCTCTAACCGACCCAAGGACTTACGAGGAGGCTATGCTAGACATAGACTCAGGAAAGTGGCGCGAAGCCATGGAATCCGAATTGGACTCCATGCACTCAAACAAGGTCTGGGCCTTGGTAGATCCACCAGAGGGAGTAGCTCCCGTGGGTTGCAAGTGGATCTATAAGCGAAAGCTTGGAGTGAACGGAGAGGTAATAACCTACAAGGCGCGACTAGTGGCAAAAGGATACACTCAAAGGCTTGGAATTGACTTTGAGGAGACATTTTCACCCGTCACAATGCCTAAATCCATTCGAATCTTGCTGGCCATAGCTGCGTGGTATAACTACGAGATATGGCAAATGGATGTAAAGACTGCATTTCTCAATGGAGACATTGATAAGGAGATCTACATGGAGCAACCAAAAGGATATGCATCCAAAGGAGATGAACACAAGGTATGCAAACTCCAGAGGTCCATTTATGGACTGAAGCAAACTTCCCGAAGTTGGAACATTCGTTTCGATGAAACAATCCAAACTTTTGGATTCATAAAAAACATGTTCGAACCTTGCGTGTACAAGAAGATCAGTGGGAGTACAGTTGAATTTTTGGTGCTTTACATTGACGACATTCTTCTCATTGGAAACAATGTAAAAGCTTTGTCCGAGACTAAAGCATGGTTGTCTACACAATTCTCAATGAAAGATTTGGGAGAAGCATCCTTTGTACTGGGTATAAAGATCTACCGAGATAGATCAAAAGGACTGCTGGGCCTATCCCAATCACAGTACATAGATAAAATCTTGAAAATATTTAATATGGAAGAATCCAAGAGAGGATTGCTTCCAATGAGACATAGTATTGCACTCTCTAAGTCTATGGCCCCAAAGATGCCTGAAGAGAGAAGCAATATGTCTCGAGTACCATATGCATCCGCGATAGGAAGCATAATGTATGGTATGTTATGTACTAGACCAGACGTAGCGTATGCTCTAGGCGTAACAAGCCGCTACTAGTCTGATCCAGGAGAGCAGCACTGGATAGCCGTAAAGGCAATTCTGAAGTACCTGAGAAGGACTAAGGAATTGTTCTTGATATACGGTGGAGGAGAATTGAAATTGGAAGGCTATACAGACTCGAGATTCCAATGTGACGTAGACGACTTCAAGTCGTCATCAGGATACGTGTTCTGCCTCAATGGTGGTGCGGTTAGCTGGAAGAGCTCCAAGCAAGAAACAACCTCGGATTCAACCACCGAAGCAGAATACATTGCCGTGAGTGACGCAGCAAATGAAGGTGTTTGGATGAGGAACTTCATCCAGGAATTGGATGTGATACCTAGCATCGCTGAGCCCATTACTATATTCTGTGATATCAATGGGGCAATAGCGCAAGCAAAGGAGCCGAGATCTCATCAGAAATCCAAGCACGTACAAAGACGATACCATGTGATAAGAGATATCATTGGTAGATGAGACATTAAGATGGAACGTGTTGACTCGGAAGATAATACTGCGGACCCGCTAACGAAGCCTCTGCCTCAAAAGGCATTTGAGAAACATCTGCATAAGATGGGACTCAAGAACATAAAAGACTGGCTTTAGGACAAGTGGGAGATTGATAGAAATAGTGTCCTGCAAGCCAGCTGTATGGCTAGCATTTATTGTAATAAATAAGGAACTATTCAATTTCGATTAATAAATGCACTTTATTAAATTGTCATCTTTATCTTATGTAATAATTATCTACGCATAAGGATAGAAGTCCTTAGATAACAGGGCTATGGGACATCCCGTGGACTGATCTCCAAGGTCGTGATCTAGAACATATTCAAGAGTCGTAGAATTCAATCGAGATAGGACATCGTTGGATTCGGTTAGACTCTCACTATTGTGTATACTCCGATGAACTGGAGAACGCTATGGTCCACGAGAGTGACTGGGATAGTCGATACACATAAGTGGGTGGCTTGCTGGGTAAATGCAAAATACTCCCTTGTATTATGCTAAATCTGCAAGAAATTATCCTGTGAAATTTTTATTGCGCCAAACATCCTTATGTTTTTAAAACCATGCAAAAAATACCCAATTTGTAAAAAATAGATCGTTTTGGATTGACATTTTTCGAGAAATCATTTTAAAAATATATCATGTAACGTTGTAGGGACCAACTTGAAGTGTTTTAAAAATGATTTCTTGAAAAATGTCGATACGTTAATTAATTGAAAAATGTTTATTAATTTGATGTCAAGTGAAATTAATAAAAAACAAGTAGTAATGAAAGCGGTAGTCGCAAGTGTTTTAATTCTTTAATTTGAAAAATGATTTCTTGAAAAATGGCCAAATGCCTATCTTTGTACATAACTCTTTTATTGAAGATTACGTCTCTGCTGCGGATTATCTTTCTGTTTGCATCATCCAAGATGCGATACCCGAACTCATCATCACCATATCCAAGAAAGGTACACTTCTTGGATTTCGGATCAAGCTTATTCCCGCCATGATCACTAATATGCACATATGCAATACAACCAAAAACTTTTAGATGTGATAATTTAACATCTTTACCACTCCATACCTCTTCTGGAATTTTATGCTCCAATGGTACCGATGGACCTTGATTAATGAAATAAGCTGCTGTGTTGACTGCTTCTTCCCAGAACATCTTGGGTAGGCCTGACTGAATACGCATTGTTCTGGCTCTCTCGGTCAACGTCTGATTCATGCGTTCTGCTACAGCGTTTTGTTGAGGTGTACCTGGCACGGTTCTTTCCATCTTAATCTCGTGCTCATAGAAGAACTTTTTAAATATGGAGGCTTCATATTCTCCATCATTATCGGTTCTCAGCTTTTTGATTTGGAGACCTGTCTCATTTGATAGAATAGTGTCCGGCAAGTCAACTATTTTGGCTGCATTTAATTGAAAGGACCATTCAATTGGATTAATAAATGCATTTTATTATTATATGGTCATCTTTATCTTATGTAATAATTATCTACGCATAAGGATAAAAGTCCTTAGATCACGGGGCTATGTGACAACCCGTGGACTGATCTCCAAGGCCGTGATCTAGAACATATTCAAGAGTCACAAAATCCAATCGAGATAGGACATCGTTGGATTCGGTTAGACTCTCACTATTGTGTATACTCCGATGAACTGGAGAACGCTGGGGTCCACGAGAGTGATTGGGATAGTCGATACACATAAGTGGGTGGCTTGCTGGGATGGCAAGTGCACTGAATACCCCAATTAGGAAATAACTCACCATGGAAGCGGTAGTCGCATATCGGGGATGAAGTTATTCCAATTTACAATAGTATACGAGGAACGATACCTAAATACTTGAGGTGATAGGGTTTATCTGGTGCGAGAACGTCTATACATTGATGTGAGTCCCGACTGACTGGAGATTACCAGAAGTTCTCTGCGGACTCATGTTGGGTATAGAGAAACTCGTATGCAGGTTCATATCATCAACAAAGGATCCATTGACCCGACTTGATAGGTTGGGAAATTCTCTTATGGATTTCTGTGAGAAATTAATTCTGGTAAAATCCTCGGCCGAGGTATCTGACATCTTTATGTAAGTAGCTCATAAAGATTAAGTCAAAGAGAATTATTTCGAGACCAGAATGCATAAAGTCAAGACAAAAGAAAAAGGGGAACCGATGAAAGACCATACCCTTAAGTCTCGACTGGGAGATTGGTTGATGGAGCGATTATGGCGTATAAGGTAATTGTAAATGATAAAAGGTTCACTGAATTAATTCATCAGTGATTTGGCTCCATGGGCTTGTGGCCAGACATCGACTGTGGAGTGTGGGAGAATTCCTAAATTGGCAGGGGTGCTAATTTTGGAATGGTCAGTCGACAGAGTGTTCGACTGATTTAGAAAGTATTTAATACTGGAATAATTGAATAAATATTTAATTATAACCCACGGCCAATTATGTGGTGAACCTATGGGGGCATACACAATACACATGAAGCGAAAGCGAAGGAAAAAGAAACAATTGGGTCGACCATATCGACTGGGTCTGAAAAATCGACTAGGTCGATTGGTGACTGGGTCGACAATTGGAACAAATTAGGATCCGATTGGAATTGTATCAAGCTTATAAATTAAATTGGAATTTAATTTGTAAGTTAATTAATTGAATTGGATTTAATTAATTATAAGAAGATTTAATTAAATAGACTTAGAGTCTAATTTAATTAATTGGGAGAGTAATTAATTAATTGGGCTATTTAATTGAGAAATTAAATAAAGCCTAATTAAATTAATTGAATGGCCATGAATTAATTAGGAAGACTTAGTCTTCTAATTAAAAGGGCCATGACCCATGTAGGAGACTTGGAGTCCTAGTCCTATGAGGATTAGGTTAATGAGATACCTATAAATAGGGGACTTGATGTCATATCTCACACTAAGTCTTAAGAGCCAAAAAGGCCAAGTCAAGAAAAACACTCTCCCTTTCTCCCAACACAAATAGGCCGAACGCAGTTCTTCTTTGGAAGAATTTTTCGATTTTTGTTCTTGTTCCAAATTCATTTCCTAAACCCAGATCTTAATATATCCTGTGTTCTAGCCGATCAGGGTATATTAAATTTCGTGTAATTGTGGTGTATCAACCCATAGAGGCGAAACACGTGGGGCGCTGCTGCAGGGCATAGGATCGATCAACCGAGGGAGAAACTTGACTTCGTCTGCCAACTTGAATTTGCAAGGAGATAGGTATAATGTGCAACTGTTTATACTATCGTTTATTTAATATTCATATATATATACAACTAGAGTAGTATCTTGGCAAGATTCCGTAAGTTGTCCTAAAATTATTAAATTCCGCTGTGCCTAGGGCTGTTTATCTTACCGAATCCCAACATCATTTTCTACCATGACTTCCCATTTCTGAATGTGTCGAACACTTTAGATTTATGTCTCAAAAAATAAACCCATACCTTTCGAGAGTGATCGTCTATGAAAGTCACGAAGTAGTGATTCCCACCAATTGATGAGACAGTCGTTGGACCCCAAACATCAGAATGAACAAGCTCCAGCTTTTCCTTCTTTGGAATTCTGCCACTTGTCTGAAAGCTGACTCTCTTATGCTTTCCAAGTATACAGTCCTCGCACATGTCGATGTCAATCGACTGTAGATTCGGTAGCTTTCCTTTGGAGTGCATAATCTTCATTCCTTTCTCATTCATGTGACCAAGTCTTTAGTGTCACATGTTTGGATTTTGGTTGCTTGCTGCAACAGCAATTGAAGAACACCCTTTTGCCGCCATGTAAAGAGTGCCGCTTTTCTTTTCTCGTGCAACTGCCATTGCGCCCTTTGAAATCTTTCAGTCATCTCCATGGAAGATTGTAGTATAGCCTTCACTGGCTAACTGGCCCACATAAATTAAGTTTTTTCTCAGGTCAGGAATATGCCTGACATCCTTCAGCTTCCACTCACATCCGTTCAACTTAATTTTCACTGTTCCTTTACCAACAATATCACAAGGTTGGTCATCGCCAAGATATACTTTACCGAGGTTTCCAGACACGTATTCCCCAAAGAGTCTTTTATGCGAAGTAGCGTGAAATGATGCTCCAGAGTCTAACACCCAAAACTCTTCCTTGCTCTCCAAAGAGCATATCAACACATCATCTTGTGTTGATGTCGATGCAACATTAGCTTTGATCTTCGCCGTTTGATTCTTCGGTGCACTCTTGCACTGATTTTTGTAGTGTCCGACCTTTCCGCAATTCCAACAATCAACAGTCTTTGAGTTTCCGAAATTGCTGGGATTTCTCGATCTGGATCTCCCATTCTTTGATCTTCCTAGGTGGTTTGATCTTCCACGATTGTTGTTTGTCGATCGGCCTCTCGACTCCGTCGACAAAGCAGAGGGGGTCGAAGTTTCGACTAACTCTCTCCGCCGGATCTCTTCGTTTATAACGAGATCACGTACATCGTTGAATTTTAACTTATTGCTTCCCGACGAGCTACTAACAACCGTGACCGTAACATTCCAACTTTCTGGAAGGGAGGACAAAAGTAACAACGCCTGCACTTCATCGTCAAACTCAATCTTGACCGAACTCACTGGGTCGTGATTGTACTGAGTTCATTGAGATGTTGGGCCACCGATGCCCCTTCGGTCATCCGCAAATTAAATAACCGCCTCATTAAATGAACTTTATTTGAGGCCGAAGGTTTCTAGTACATATTTGAGAGTGCCTTCATAAGACCCGCCGTGGTCTTCTCCTTCACTATGTTAAATACGACATTGTGAGATAACGTCAGCCGGATAACTCCTAGAGCTTGTCTGTGAAGGAGTTTCCACTCATCCTCCTTCATGGATTCTGGCTTATCTTCCTGGAGAGGCAAGAATAAATTTTTCTGATACAAATAGTCCTCTATTTGCATCTTCCAGAATCCAAAGTCCGCACCATCGAACTTTTCGAGTTTCATTTTCCCTTCGTCTGCAGCCACTGCTCCCACTTAAATCTGGTTGGCCCGGAAAAAAAAATTCCCGAGCTCTTGATACCAGTTGTTAGGAAAAACCACAACCAGATTTTAATGAAATAGCAAAAATAATGAACACAAAATTTACGTGGTTCACCCAAAATAGGCTACATCCACGGGCTGTTGCAGATCTTTTAATAAAGGGAGATAATTGAGTTGTGCATGTTTCTTGGAATTTTTTTTGATCGAGAACATGAAGTTAATAAGTAGTTTCCGTTTCAAAATTGAGATGTTTATGTTCATTTTATTTATAGCTCAATCAAGAACTAAATATTACTTCATGCACATATATATAAACTACCTACGTACCACTTGATAGATGGTTGGCCGACCAACCCATTTGTGACATGATTACTTCGGAAATTAATGAGGAAGAACCTAACCCCTCAATTGCAATAGAGAGGATACGAGAATAAGGGGAGGATCGAGTAATGGGATTTTTTCTTGTAAGTCAGCCTATGTGGTGCTTTGCAATAATCATGTCAATAACTCATCCGACTTAAATGACTGGCTATGGATTTGGAGGTTAAAATGTCCACCTAGGACCCCTTTTTTCATTTGGCAATGCACTCACAATAGCATCATTATTCATACTCAAATATATTAAATGTATATTATTCATTTTTTCAAGTTTATTTTCATAAATTAAATGTTTATCTTATGATCAATTATTTTCCTACAAAGTTTGAGTTGAGAATGAATAATAGCAACAAAATTACAAGTATGATAACATGATATGAACGCAATAATTCAAATATCATGTTATCATATTGTAATTTGAATTATTGAATTATATAAAAAAAAATATATAATTTTGCCTTTGATTTATACAAAAAAATAAAAATACTTGAAGTTTGTGAAAAATTTGATTTTTCTAATGAATTTATACTCAAATATATTTATATAACTTATTATATATAAGATTTTTTTGTTTCTTGTTGATTTTGTTTGATCAAAGTGAAAAATAGAAGAAGAGATGTGAGAGTATTGTTGAAGTTTAAAGGTCGCGTAAGAGAAATAAAAATCCGTAGCATAAACTTTTTTATTTTTATAAGTGAACCAGTGGTTCAATCGGTTCACTGGTTCATTGGTTTTACCGGTTTTTGATCGATTTTTTCCGGTTCAAACTGATCATGAACAAAGCTGGTTTTGGAGGATTAACCGAACCGTATTGACAATTGGTTACCGGTTAAACCGGTCGAACCAACCGATCCGATCCAATTTTTTAAACACTAATCCCAGGTGAGCTTTGGAAAAAACCGAATATTGTGAAGGATTAAAGTTAGCTTGGGAAAGGAGGATTCCTAAACTCGAAATTGAAACGGATTATGAGCTAGGTAACTAAAACGCGGAGCGGGTGTGGGAGCGGGAGCGCGAGCAAGAGCGTGAGAGCGTGACATATTAAAATTTCAGAATATGAGAGCGCCTATAGAGCGTCTATTAAAATAATTATTAATAATATAGAATAATTAATTTATGGTATTAAAATAAGAAATATATAATAAAGAGATAAATTACAACTATATTTTTAAAAGATTCAAGAGCAAAATGTATGTCATTCAAGTAATAAGTATAGTTTATGATGACTAAATATGAATATAATTATCTAAAATGACTTAATATAGTGAACAAATGTAGGGTAAACACTACTAGTGGTCCTCCTATCATTAATTTTTTACAGAGTGAAACCTCGTGTTTTTTTCTCCACGTTAGTCTCCACTATGAATTATATGTTTCATTTTGGTCATTTACAATGGGTCTTTTTCTTATAGTGTTATACTTTAATCCCTCATAAAATTAGTTTGTATTAATTTAGTCCCTCATAAAACTATTTATTTATCAATTTAGTCCCTCATAAAACTATTTTGGAACTTTAGATCATATTGGACCACCTGAAAACTATCAAATTGAAACAAATAATTCATAGTAGGGACTAACGTGGGAAAAAAAAAACACAAGAGGGACCACTCTGTAAAAAATTAATGATAAGGAGAACCATCAGTGGTGTTTACCCGCAAGTGTCTTTTCATTGATATAGACATATGTTTTCTTATGAATAGCTTGACATAGACACTGATATCTAGTTATCTACTATTTAGCTATTTATCAGTTTAGTGCATCAAAATAACCTGCAAAAGTACAAAGTTCAAACATTTACAACTTCACTTTTTTTTTTTTTTTGGTTTCCCAAGGGTTTAATCCCTTTCGAGGCGCGTCGGGCACATAATGTGGGAACCTCTCCCAACAGGGATTCGAACCTGAGTCCGCTACTGTGTAGTGACTAGTGCCTTCCACTAGACCAATCACATGTTGGTACATTTACAACTTCACTATGTTTTCCCAAAAGTGCCACGCTATGGTGCTATCTAAATTCTAACATCTAGCACTTTAGTTCGTCAAAATAACCAACAAACATTTACAATTTAATTTGTTTTGGTTGTCGGCAAATCAAAAAATAGCTTGACATGGATGAACAGTTGTCAAAAAGCTAATGCATCAATTTTAGTGTATGCGTGGATGCATTATACTATTAGTCTCTAGTCTACTGATCTCTAATAAAGTTACAAGTATTATTTGTGTTATTTTTTTTGTATGATTTTAAATTGATTAGCTTCCAAGTTAAAAGTATTTATAAATGACAAAATAAACCAATAAATTATTAAACTTTTACAAAATCTATGTAAAAATTATTCTTTTTGTTAAAATTCGTGAATTTAAATTGTGTAGAGCATGTTCTTTATAGAGATAATACACGCTCTATAAATTAAAACGGCGCTCTTTATATAAAAAAATCCGCGCTCCCAAAGTTATAAATTCGAGCTCCGAATATTATAAATTCGCGTTCTCACTTTCAATAATTCGCGATTTTTTTGCGAATTTCGCAAATGCGCTCCGATTTGCGAATTCGGAGCGCGTCGACACCTTGAATGCGCGAATTTAGTTATCTAGATTCTGAGCATATAGTTCAATTAATCAAAAATACCGACATCCATCCTCACGGGATTTTTATCCAAGCGTGGAGGTTTCTTCACAAAACTTGGAAGGTACAATTTCTTCATATTAAAAGGGAAGGTAACAATTGTGCAGATATTATGGCCAAAAAATTTCACAATTGTGCAGGTAACATGTTTCAATTATGGCCTGATCGACAGTCCACGAATTTTGCATGTTTCTTGGAATTTTTTTTGGATCGGGACCATGAAGTTAATATTTGTACTTCACACTGTGACCGTAAAATATTGGGTTTTTTTGCAAGTTAACTCTCTGTGTGTTTAATGGGCAATTTACCTCTCTGTGAAATAAAAATAGGTAATTTAACTCTCTGTGATATGAAATAATGAGCAATTTACCTCCTTTTGATATAAAAATGGGCAAATTACCTCTCTGTGAAATAAAATAATGAGCAATTTAACTCCCTAGGATATGAATTAATAAGCAATTTAGAGGGAGGTGATGTGCAACTTTTATAAAAACACAGGGAGAGATTTTGCCCTTTTTCTTATCATAAGGAGTTAGGTTGCTTATTTAGGATATCACAAAGAGGTGTTTTGCCCTTTTATTTATCACAGAGAGTTAAATTACTTATTTAAAATAACACAGGGAGTTAATTTGCTATTCACTCGTAAAATATTACACCGTAAAATATTTCTACGTCACACTGGGCCTGATCGACAGCCACGAGCTTTTCATGTTTCTTGGAATTTTTTTTGGATTGGGACAATGAAGTTAATATTTCTAGATCACACTGTGACCGTAAAATATTAGACTTAGAGGAAGCCAATTTTGCTGGGTAAATGCAAAATACTCCCTTGTATTATGCTAAATCTGCAAGAAATTATCCTGTGAAATTTTTATTGCGCCAAACTTCCTTATATTTTTAAAATCATGCAAAAAATACCCAATTTGAAAAAAATAGATCGTTTTGGATTGACATTTTTCAAGAAATCATTTTAAAAATATATCACATAACGTTGTAGGGACTAACTTGAATTGTTTTAAAAATGATTTCTTGAAAAATGTCGATACGTTAATTAATTGAAAAATGTTTATTAATTTGATGTCAAGTGAAATTATTAAAAAAACAAGTAGTAATGAAAGCGGTAGTCGCAAGTGTTTTAATTCTTTAATTTGAAAAATAATTTCTTGAAAAATGGCCAAATGCCTATCTTTGTAAATAACTCTTTCATTGAAGATTACGTCTTTGCTGCGGATTATCTTTCTGTTTGCATCATCCAAGATGCGATACCCGAACTCATCATCACCATATCCAAGAAAGGTACACTTCTTGGATTTCGGAACAAGCTTATTCCCGCCATGATCACTAATATGCACATATGCAATACAACCAAAAAATTTTAGATGTGATAATTTAACATCTTTACCACTCCATACCTCTTCTGGAATTTTATGCTCCAATGGTACCGATGGACCTTGATTAATCAAATAAGCTGCTGTGTTGACTGCTTCTGCCCAGAACATCTTGGGTAGGCCTGACTGCATACGCATTGTTCTGGCTCTCTCGGTCAATGTCCGATTCATGCGTTCTGCTACACCGTTTTGTTGAGGTGTACCTGGCACGGTTCTTTCCATCTTAATCTCGTGCTCATAGAAGAACTTTTTAAATATGGAGGCTTCATATTCTCCACCATTATCGGTTCTCAGCTTTTTGATTTGGAGACCTGTCTCATTTGATAGAATAGTGTCCTGTAAGTCAACTATTTTGGCTGCATTTAATTGAAAGGACCACTCAATAAATGCATTTTATTATTATATGGTCATCTTTATCTTATGTAATAATTATCTACGCATAAGGATAAAAGTCCTTAGATCACGGGTCTATGTGACAACCCGTGGACTGATCTCCAAGGCCGTGATCTAGAACATATTCAAGAGTCACAGAATCCAATCGAGATAGGACATCGTTGGATTCGGTTAGAATCTCACTATTGTGTATACTCCGATGAACTGGAGAACGTTGGGGTCCACGAGAGTGACTAGGATAGTCGATACACATAAGTGGGTGACTTGCTGGGATGGCAAGTGCACTGAATACCCCAATTAGGAAATAACTCACCATGGAAGCGGTAGTCGCATATCGGAGATGAAGTTATTCCAATTTACAATAGTATACGAGGAACGATACCTAAATACTTGAGGTGATAGGGTATATCTGGTGCGAGAACGTCTATACTTTGATGTGAGTCCCGATTGACTGGAGATTACC
Source organism: Penstemon eatonii (assembly GCA_038501285.1). Taxonomy (NCBI): domain Eukaryota; kingdom Viridiplantae; phylum Streptophyta; class Magnoliopsida; order Lamiales; family Plantaginaceae; genus Penstemon; species Penstemon eatonii. Next base: position 62,248,038 of record CM076710.1, read on the forward strand.
AGAAGGTCTCTGCGGACTCATGTTGGGTATAGTGAAACTCGTATGCAGGTTCATATCATCAACAAAGGATCCATTGACCCGACTTGATAGGTTGGGAAATTCTCTTATGGATTTCTGTGAGAAATTAATTCTGGTAAAATCCTCGGCCGAGGTATCTGACGGCTTTATGTAAATAGCTCAGAAAGATTAAGTCAAAGAGAATTATTTCGAGACCAGAATGCATAAGGTCAATACAAAAGAAAAAGGGGAACCGATGAAAGACCATACCCTTAAGTCTCGACTGGGAGATTGGTTGATGGAGAGATTATGGCGTATAAGGTAATTGTAAATGATAAAAGGTTCACTGAATTAATTCATCAGTGATTGGGCTCCATGGGCTTGTGGCCAGACATCGACTGTGGAGTGTGGGAGAATTCCTAAATTGGCAGGGGTGCTAATTTTGGAATGGTCAGTCGACAGAGTGTTCGACTGATTTAGAAAGTATTTAATACTTGAATAATTGAATAAATATTTAATTATAACCCACGGCCAATTATGTGGTGAACCTATGGGGGCATACACAATACACATGAAGCGAAAGCGAAGGAAAAAGAAACAACTGGGTCGACCAAATCGACTGGGTCAATTGGGTCGACTGGGTCTGAAAAATCGACTGGGTCGATTGGTGACTGGGTCGACAATTGGAACAAATTAGGATCCGACTGGAATTGGATCAAGCTTATAAATTAAATTGGAATTTAATTTGTAAGTTAATTAATTGAATTGGATTTAATTAATTATAAGAAGATTTAATTAAATAGACTTAGAGTCTAATTTAATTAATTGGGAGAGTAATTAATTAATTGGGCTATTTAATTGAGAAATTAAATAAAGCATAATTAAATTAATTGAATGGCCATGAATTAATTAGGAAGTCTTAGTCTTCTAATTAAAAGGGCCATGACCCATGTAGGAGACTTGAAGTCCTAGTCCTATGAGGATTAGGTTAATGAGATACCTATAAATAAGGGACTTGATGTCATATCTCACACTAAGTTTTAAGAGCCAAAAATGCCAAGTCAACAAAAACACTCTCCCTTTCTCCCAACACAAATCGGCCGAACGCAATTCTTCTTTGGAAGAATTTTTCGATTTTTGTTCTTGTTCCAAATTCATTTCCTAAACCCAGATCTTAATATATCCTGTGTTCTAGCCGATCAGGGTATATTAAATTTCGTGTAATTGTGGTGTATCAACCCATAGAGGCGCAACACGTGGGGAGCTGCTGCAGGGCATAGGATCGATCAACCGAGGGAGAAACTTGACTTCGTCTGCCAACTTGGATTTGCAAGGAGATAGGTATAATGTGCAACTGTTTATACTATCGTTTATTTAATATTCATATATATACAACTAGAGTAGTATCCTGGCAAGATTCCATAAGAGGTCCTAAAATTATTAAATTCCGCTTTGCCTAGGGCTGTTTATCTTACCGAATCCCAACATCATTTTCTACCATGACTTTCCATTTTCTGAATGTGTCGAACACTTCAGATTTATGTCTCAAAAAATAAACCCATACCTTTCGAGAGTGATTGTCTATGAAAGTCACGAAGTAGTGATTCCCACCAATTGATGAGACAGTCGTTGGACCCCAAACATCAGAATGAACAAGCTCCAGCTTTTCCTTCTTTGGGGTTCTGCCACTTGTCTGAAAGCTGACTCTCTTATGCTTTCCAAATATACAGTCCTCTCACATGTCGATGTCAATCGACTGTAGATTCGGTAGCTTTTCTTTGGAGTGCATAATCTTCATTCCTTTCTCACTCATGTGACCAAGTCTTTGGTGTCACAAGTTTGGATTTTGGTTGCTTGCTGCAACTGCAATTGAAGAACACCCTTTTGCCGCCATGTAAAGAGTGCCGCTTTTCTTTTCTCGTGCAACTGCCATTGCACCCTTTGAAATCTTCCAGTCATCTCCATGGAAGATTGTAGTATAGCCTTCACTGGCTAACTGGCCCACAGAAATTAAGTTTTTTCTCAGGTCAGGAATATGCCTGACATCCTTCAGCTTCCACTCACATCCGTTCAACTTAATTTTCGCTGTTCCTTTACCAACAATATCACAAGGTTGGTCATCGCCAAGATATACTTTACCGAGGTTTCCAGACACGTATTCCCCAAAGAGTCTTTTATGCGAAGTAGCGTGAAATGATGCTCCAGAGTCTAACACCCAAGACTCTTCCTTACTCTCCAAAGAGCATATCAACACATCATCTTGTGTTGATGTCGATGCAACATTAGCTTTGATCTTCGCCGTTTGATTCTTCGGTGCACTCTTGCACTGATTTTTGTAGTGTCCGACCTTTCCGCAATTCCAACACTCAACAGTCTTTGTGTTTCCGAAATTGCTGGGATTTCTCGATCTGGATCTCCCATTCTTTGATCTTCCTCGGTGGTTTGATCTTCCACGATTGTTGTTTGTCGATCAGCCTCTCGACTCCGTCGACAAAGCAGAGGGGGTCGAAGTTTCGACTAACTCTCTCCGCCGGATCTCTTCGTTTAGAACGAGATCACGTACATCGTTGAATTTTAACTTATTGCTTCCCGACGAGCTACTCACAACCGTGACCGTAGCATTCCAACTTTCTGGAAGGACAAAAGTAACAACGCCTGTACTTCATTCTCAAACTCAATCTTGACCGAACTCACTGGGTCGTGATTGTACTGAGCTCATTGAGATGTTGGGCCACCGATGCCCCTTCGGTCATCCGCAAATTAAATAACCGCCTCATTAAATGAACTTTATTTGAGGCCGAAGGTTTCTAGTACATATTTGAGAGTGCCTTCATAAGAACCGCCATGGTCTTCTCCTTCACTATGTTAAAAGCGACATTGTGAGATAACGTCAGCCGGATAACTCCAAGAGCTTGTCTGTGAAGGAGTTTCCACTCATCCTCCTTCATGGATTCTGGCTTATCTTCTTGGAGAGGCAAGAATAAATTTTTCTGATACAAATAGTCCTCTATTTGCATCTTCCAGAATCCAAAGTCCGCACCATCGAACTTTTCGAGTTTCATTTTCCCTTCGTCTGCAGCCATTGCTCCCACTTAAATCTGGTTGGCCCGGAAAAAAAAAATTCCTGAGCTCTTGATACCAGTTATTAGGAAAAACCACAACCAGATTTTAATGAAATAGCAAAAATAATGAACCCAAAATTTACGTGGTTCACCCAAAATAGGCTACATCCACGGGCTGTTGCAGATCTTTTAATAAAGGGAGATAATTGAGTTGTGCATGTTTCTTGGAATTTTTTTTGATCGAGAACATGAAGTTAATAAGTAGTTTCCCTTTCAAAATTGAGTTGTTTATGTTCATTTTATTTATAGCTCAATCAAGAACTAAATACTACTTCATACACATATATATAAACTACCTACGTACCACTTGATAGATGGTTGGCCGACCAACCCATTTGTGACATGATTACTTCGGAAATTAATGAGGAAGAACCTAACCCCTCAATTGCAATAGAGAGGATACGAGAATAAGGGGAGGATCGAGTAATGGGATTTTTTCTTGTAAGTCAGCCTATGGGGTGCTTTGCAATAATCATGTCAATAACTCATCCGACTTAAATGACTGGCTATGGATTTGGAGGTTAAAATGTCCACCTAGGACCCCTTTTTTCATTTGGCCATGCACTCACAATAGCATCATGACCAATGCTATTAGATTTGATAGAGGTTTAACTCATTTCGATATGTGTAGCATTTGTTCTCTAGTCCGTGAGGATATTATCCATTCCCTTAGGGACTGTCATAAGGCTAGACAAGTTTGGGACCTAATTATATCTCCGGCGGATTCCCTTCTCTTCATTTCTATCCCTCACCCAAACTGGATTCGGGAAACCCTTAACTTGAAAATTACCTCTTGTTGTTTTCCTAATCGTGAATGGCCTTTTATCTTTTTGGCCACAATTTGGTCAATCGGAAATCTCGAAACCTTTTTATATTCGAAGGTGTCGATGAGCTGACTCTTGATGTGGCCCGTAAAGCCTCACTGTTAGCCATGGATTGGTCACGCAATTTGGCCAAAACCTCCATTGTCAAAGGAAGGGCCCCAAACAATGTTTTAAAAATCGAACCGGACATCGAATCGGTAGCCTTATTGGTTACTGGTTGGTTCGGTTTAACCGTTTTAACCACTGGTCCAACCGATTTGATGTCATTACAGTATAATATTTTAATTTTAATTTTAATGTATGTAATCAACTATTTAAAAAAAATATTATTCATTTTTTCAAGTTTATTTTCATAAACTAAATGTTTATCTTATGATCAATTATTTTCCTACAAAATTTGAGTTGAGAATGAATGATAGCAACAAAATTACAAGTATGATAACATGATATGAACGCAATAATTCAAATATCATGTTATCATACTTGTAATTCGAATTATTGAATTATATAAAAAAATATATAATTTTGCCTTTGATTTATATAAAAAAATAAAAATACTTGAAGTTTGTGAAAAATTTGATTTTTCTAATGAATTTATACTCAAATATATTTATATAACTTATTATATATAAGATTTTTTTGTTTCTTGTTGATTTTGTTTGATAAAAGTGAAAAATAGAAGAAGAGATGTGAGAGTATTGTTGAAATTTAAAGGTCGCGTAAGAGAAATAAAAATCCGTAGCATAAACTTTTTTATTTTTATAAGTGAACCAGTGGTTCAATCGGTTCACTGGTTCATTGGTTTTACCGGTTTTTGATCGATTTTTTCCGGTTCAAACTGATCATGAACAAAGCTGGTTTTGGAGGATTAATCGAACCGTATTGACAATCGGTTCCCGGTTAAACCGGTCGAACCAACCGATCCGATCCGATTTTTTAAACACTAATCCCAGGTGAGCTTTGGAAAAAACCGAATATCGTGAAGGATTAAAGTTAGCTTGGGAAAGGAGGATTCCTAAACTCGAAATTGAAACGGATTCTGAGCTAGGTAACTAAAACGCGGAGCTGGTGTGGGAGCGGGAGCGCGAGCAGGAGCGTGAGAGCGTGACATATTAAAATTTCAGAATATGAGAGCGCCTATAAAGCGTCTATTAAAATAATTATTAATAATATAGAATAATTAATTTATGGTATTAAAATAAGAAATATATAATAAAGAGATAAATTACAACTATATTTTTAAAAGATTCAAGAGCAAAATGTATGTCATTCAAGTAATAAGTATAGTTTATGATGACTAAATATGAATATAATTATCTAAAATGACTTAATATCATGAACAAATGTAGGGTAAACACTACTAGTGGTCCTCCTATCATTCATTTTTTACAGAGTGAAACCTCGTGTTTTTTTCTCCACGTTAGTCCCCACTATGAATTATATGTTTCATTTTGGTCATTTACAATGGGTCTTTTTCTTATAGTGTTATACTTTTATCCCTCATAAAATTAGTTTGTATTAATTTAGTCCCTCATAAAACTATTTATTTATCAATTTAGTCCCTCATAAAACTATTTTGGAACTTTAGATCATATTGGACCACCTGAAAATTATCAAATTGAAACAAATAATTCATAGTAGGGACTAACGTGGGAAAAAAAAAACACAAGAGGGATCACTCTGTAAAAAATTAATGATAAGGAGAACCATCAGTGGTGTTTGCCCGCAAGTGTCTTTTCATTGATATAGACATATGTTTTCTTATGAATAGCTTGACATAGACACTGATATCTAGTTATCTACTATTTAACTATTTATCAGTTTAGTGCATCAAAATAACCTGCAAAAGTACAAAGTTCAAACATTTACAACTTCACTATGTTTTCCCAAAAGTGCCACGCTATGGTGGTATCTAAATTCTAACATCTAGCACTTTAGTGCGTCAAAATAACCAACAAACATTTACAATTTAATTTGTTTTGGTTGTCGAAAAATCAAAAAATAGCTTGACATGGATGAACAGTTGTCAAAAAGCTAATGCATCAATTTTAGTGTATGCGTGGATGCATTATACTATTAGTCTCTAGTCTACTGATCTCTAATAAAGTTACAAGTATTATTTGTGTTATTTTTTTGTATGATTTTAAATTGATTAGCTTCCAAGTTAAAAGTATTTATAAATGACAAAATAAACCTATAAATTATTAAACTTTTACAAAATCTATGTAAAAATTATTCTTTTTGTTAAAATTCGTGAATTTAAATTGTGTAGAGCATGTTCTTTATAGAGATAATACACGCTCTATAAATTAAAACGGCGCACTTTATATAAAAAATTCGCACTCCCAAAGTTATAAATTCGAGCTCCGAATATTATAAATTCGCGTTCTCACTTTCAGTATTCGCGATTTTTTTGCGAATTTCGCAAATGCGCTCCGATTTGCGAATTCGGAGCGCGTCGACACCCTGAATGCGCGAATTTAGTTATCTAGATTCTGAGCATATAGTTCAATTAATCAAAAATACCGACATCCATCCTCATGGGATTTTTATCCAAGAGTGGAGGTTTCTTCACAAAACTTGGAAGGTACAATTTCGTCATATTAAAAGGGAAGGTAACAATTGTGCAGATATTATGGCCAAAAAATTTCACAATTGTGCAGGTAACATGTTTCAATTATGGCCTGATCGACAGTCCACGAACTTTGCATGTTTCTTGGAATTTTTTTTGGATCGGGACCATGAAGTTAATATTTGTACTTCACACTGTGACCGTAAAATATTGGGTTTTTTTGCAAGTTAACTCCATGTTATATGTTTAATGGGCAATTGACCTCTCTGTGAAATAAAAATAGGTAATTTAACTCTCTGTGATATGATATAATGAGCAATTTACCTCCTTTTGATATAAAAATGGGCAAATTACCTCTCTGTGAAATAAAATAATGAGCAATTTAACTCCCTAGGATATGAATTAATAAGCAATTTAGAGGGAGGTGATGTGCAACTTTTATAAAAACACAGGGAGAGATTTTGCCCTTTTTCTTATCATAAGGAGTTAGGTTGCCTATTTAGGATATCACAAAGAGGTGTTTTGCCCTTTTATTTATCACAGAGAGTTAAATTGCCTATTTAAAATAACACAGGGAGTTAATTTGCTATTCACTCGTAAAATATTAGACCGTAAAATATTTCTACGTCACACTGGGCCTGATCGACAGCCACGAGCTTTTCATGTTTCTTGGAATTTTATTTGGATCGGGACAATGAAGTTAATATTTCTAGATCACACTGTGACCGTAAAATATTAGACTTAGAGGAAGCCAATTTTGCTGGGTAAATGCAAAATACTCCCTTGTATTATGCTAAATCTGCAAGAAATTATCCTGTGAAATTTTTATTGCGCCAAACTTCCTTATGTTTTTAAAACCATGCAAAATATATCCAATTTGTAAAAAATAGATCGTTTTGGATTGACAGTTTTCAAGGAATCATTTTAAAAATATATCATGTAACGTTGTAAGGACCAACTTGAAGTGTTTTAAAAATGATTTCTTGAAAAATGTCGATTCAAAACGACCTATTTTTTACAAACTGGCTGTTTTTTGGAGGGTTTTTGAAAACACAAGAAAGTTTGACGCAATAAAAATTTCACGAGGTAATTTTTTGCAGGTTTAGCATATAATTAACAGGGAGTATCTTACATTTTCCCCCAATTTTGCCTACAACTATATATCATCCATAATAATTAGTTTCCGTTTCAAAATTGAGTAGTTTATGTTCATTCTATTTATAGTTCAATCAAGAACTAGATACTACTTCAAGACTTAAAAAAAAAATGAGATCATATTCAAAATCATGCATGTTTCATTTTATTCCAATTTTCTTTCTTCTATTTATTTTCAAAAGTATTTGTGCATTACAACCTTCTAATATTGTCAAGACTCTGCCCGGTTATTCTGGATTTCTGCCTTTCAAATTTGAAACCGGGTCGGTTTTTCTTGTAGCTAGTTTCTTTTTAACTTCTCTCTCTTTGTATGTATACATATATATGTTTGAATAGTGAGGAATATAGTAAGTCCTGTATTTATTATTATGTATGGATCAACAGGTACATAAGCGTGGGAGAAAATGATGAAGTGCAAATGTTTTACTACTTTGTCGAATCTGAAAGGGATCCGGATACGGATCCATTATTGCTTTGGCTTACCGGTGGTCCTGGTTGCTCCGGCTTTTCCGGTCTTGCTTATGAAATTGGTAAATGCTTCATTCTTGATTTTTTATTATGGGTCGAGTTTGAAAGAGTTTAAAATGATTTTTTGACTGACTTAGCATTCGAAGGAGTTTTCATTGAGCCGAATATTATTCGAGTTCGAATAACTTGATATATTTACATATACATGTATCGTGATTTAACTTTTTCCCTATTATCAAAAAAAATATTAATCCAAACTTGTTAGATATTGGCATAAGTTAATTTAATTCTCGAACTACCGGTAATTAGATGATTTTTTTAGCACAGGAAATTTTTAATAAGTATCTAAGGCCGGCAGTTCGCTAAGAAAATGTAGGTTCAAATTAAATTAATGGGTGATTTACACTCAGACCCCCTGAGGTTAGTTATATTATAGGAGACCTTTTATAGTTTCAGAAATTACAAGAACACCCCCTGTGATTTAACCAATCTTACAAGGACACACAACTTGTAAAAATATTTACAAAAAATACTCTGTAAGCACAAAAAAATTCTTATAATATGACAAAACCTCAGGTTGTGAATCACCCTAAATCAAATATAATGCTTCTAGGGCCACGCGTCAGTGTCATGCACCGTTATGACTATTAGTATCCACACCTGTAAAATCATTGCTACCCAGGACCGATCCTAGACATTCGGGGGCTCTAGGCGAATTTTAAATTTAGGGCCCGTTCTTATAAAAAATATATAATCAATTTATTTTTTTAAAGGCAAAAATATTAATATATTATTTTCTCTAATATATTATTTTTTAGATAGATAATTAAATAACAAACTTATTTAAATTTTAAAAGACTCAACCTTGAATTTTTTTTGTATAGCTTTTATTTTCAAAATATTATTTTAACCGAAGGAAATTTTACAAGTATATGTACATTCTTAACTCTATTTCGTGACATTCTTAACTCTATTGATTATATATCATCATGTATAAAAAAATTATACATCATATATAAAAGTAAGAAAACGATAGACATACATATAATAATATGGATAGGGCTAGATCAGTTTTATTGAGGGTGAAATTCTTTTTTTACAATGTACTAAGTGAGAAAGTAATAAGCAGAAAAATTATATTTTAAAGAAAAAAACCGTATTCTTTTTATAATAACTAAAAAAGAAATTTTTTTTTGAAGTACTTATCAAGAAAAAAATTGACAAGAAATCATTAAGTAAGAAAAATGATTAAAAGAATAATTACTACGAAAGGGAAATAAAAAAGACGAACATTATTACAAAATAAAAAGTTAAATAACATAAACAATCAAAATATAAGAGTCAATATTGGGATTTGAACCCTAAACCTCTCACTCATTATAAGAAAGTCTTACCAAGTGAGTCAAGATACATGTTATGTATATAAAATTAATAAAAATTAAAAATTAAAAATATATAATTTTTTAATTTTCCTAAAAGACTAAATATAAATTTTGTGCCCTCCGAACGAGGGCCCTAGGCGCCGGCCTAAGTTGCCTAGCACTTGGGCCGGCCCTGTTGCTACCTGCATTTAAATGGAATTTAATTAGAAAGTGAAACTTGTTTTTTTTTATTAGTTCTAAAAAATTTGTTAATAGAAAATATAGAAAATTATTATATCTCAAACTATAAATATATTAATTTGACTTTTTAATGAGGAAAAAATATAAAAAATGATTGAAATCATTTTGATAAAATTGTGATTATGCGAAATTAACGACCGACTCAGTGAATAAAACAAATACTAAACTTTTTGCCATGTTGGCTATGACATGAGCCTTTAATTGTAGATGATTAGATGTAGTTTACAATACAATATTATAAGAGTATATTATGAATCCACCTATGAGATATGGTTTAACTACGAAAACTTCCATGTGATTTGTAACCATATTACAATTGACCCCTTATTTTGGAAAAGTTTCAACTTTACCCCTAAGGAAATTATTTTTAATATTTATAATATCTTAAAAAAATTGGGTACTAATTATAATATCTTACACAAAAAATTCATCAAATTTTATAATTGCCCATTTTTTTATTTAAAAAATATTATTAATTAAATTTTGTTTAATTTATTATTATAAAAAATAAATTGTTAATAAATATTAAAAAAATAAGGTTTTTTTTTTTTTAGTATTTTCGGAAACTTATGTACAATTATACAATGTTTTCAATTTTTTAGTAGTAAATATATAATTATCAATTAGGTCCATTTATACTCGCAGGTCCATTGGCTTTTGATCTTTCATCTAATATTGAGTCATATTAAAAAAAATTATTTCCATATTGGGAATATTTAAATTAATAATTTTCATTCTTATTGTTAAATTTAAAATGTTTTCTCTTATTTTTGAAAAAAAAAATATGTATATGAGGACTTACAAATTAGGTCCATTTATATTCGCAGGTCCATTGACTTTTGATCATTCATCTAATGATTGGAGCTCACCGTCTTTGGTGCTAAATCCATACTCATGGACAAAGGTTTGGTTTAAGAAAACATTCTTCACGTTTGATTCCCAAAAAAAAAAAAAAAAAAAAATAAACAAAGAAGAAAATGAATAAATGATCAATCAATGTTCTTGAATATATTATATATATTATGATTTAATTTCCAGATCGCCAACATTATATTCATAGACTCTCCTGTTGGAACCGGCTTCTCCTATGCAAACACATCAGAAGGTTATGTTTCATCCGACACCAAAGCTGCAAAAGATAATTATTTATTCCTGAGAAAGGTACACCATAATATCGATCAGCTCTTATGATAATAAAAATTTATTATAAGTTGTATGTATACCTTTAATTTCTAATGATAAATGCAGTGGTTGTTGAATCACCCAAGATTTCTCAAGAATCAACTATATGTTGCCGGAGACTCCTACGGAGGAAAAATTGCGCCCATGGTGGCTTTGGAAATAGATCAAGGCCAGTGACATTAAACTTGTAATTAATATTAATGATTTTATTTTAAGATTTTCTCCTCTTCAATTTCAATTAATTAATTAATTAAGTTGATACTCTATATTTATATATACTCCAGGAAACGAGAAAGGACTTGAGCCCCAAATGATCCTCCAGGTAAACTATACATACACTACACACTACAACAAATATGATCTATAGTGGCACCAAGTTTGATAACATTTTAAAAAAATTGTCACAAATTATTAATATAGTCACATTTTTTAAAAATGCCACGAAGTATAAGTATTAATTTTATTGATTAGTGACATTTTTATACTATAGTGATATTTTATATATAATGTTACTTTTAACTATAATTGTGACATTGTTACATTTAGCCACACCGCTACAAGTGGCACTTTGCTAGTGACATTTTATATATAACGACATTTTTCAAACTGCCACTTGTAGCGGTGTGGCTACAAGTTAAATGTCACTATCATAACAAGATGTAACATTATAAAATGCCATAATATAGAAAAATGTCACTAAATAGTATATTTAACATTTATAATTCCTGACATTTAATAAATGTATTAATTTTTTCTCACATTTTCTTCAAGATGCCATCAAGCTTGATGCCACCAAAGATCATTTTTCTTGTAGTGACAAGAAAAATGGATTTCAGTGAATAAAATATTGTTGAAATTGTCACTTTTTGCATATATTTAGTGATAAAAATATTATGTCATTAGTTACAAGTCTAAAGAACTTAAATTGTCACTATTGACAATTAGTGATACCCTTTCAGTGAAAACCTACTAGTGACAATAAATATTGTCACTATAATTTTGTGTCAACTTTTTAGCTGTCACTTTTGGGGGTATCACTAAATGTCAATAGTGACAACTTTTTCACATTTTTTGTCACTAGTGTGTCTCTATACATCATTTTATAACTAATTAGTGACAATATTTAAGTTTTTGTCACTTTGTCATTTACTGTTTTGTAACCAAAATTTAATTCTTTTGTAGTGATAAAATATCTTTGAATCGATTAATAATTAATTAATTAATTAATGCTAATCTATATCTATATCTTTAAGCATAATAATATATGTTTGTATGTGTCTTTGATATCTAATTGAACCTGCAGGGATATATAATTGGTAATTCAGTAACAGATCACGACAAGGACATAAATGAAAGGATCCCATATGCTCATCGAATGGCACTTATATCAGATCATTATTTTGAGGTTACTTTATTTCTTTAATTTAGATAGAAAACATTTAGTACATATATAGTACATACATAACTATTAATTAATTGAGAATTAATTAAATCAGCTAGCAAGAAACAACTGTAACGGGCAGTATACAAATCCAGATCCAAACAATTATAAATGCCTTTATGCTCTTCAATTCGTCAAACAGGTAGGTAAATTAAATCACATCTTCTTATATAATTAATTAGCTAGTAATTTCATATTTGAGTACGTATGTTACGTTTACCATATGATCAAGTGCAGTGCACAGAATCGATATTTGAAGGCCACATTTTGAAACCAAAATGTGAATTGGAGGATTTTCCATCGGACTTCCTCCTCTTGTCCAAACAAGAGGAACTATGGTGCCGTGTAATTTATTTATATATATAACTTAATTATTTCAATGATTTATTTCCTTAGCGAAAATTAAGTTATTAATATAAATATATTATTGGCAGAATCATAATTACAGGACATCTTATGTTTGGATGAATGATGAAACTGTCCAAGAAGCACTTCATATTAGAAAGGTACGATGTATATATATATATATATATATTAAAAAAAAAGATTATTTCCCATACGTTCTATATATATTTATATTAGATTTAAAATTATTTTGATCTAAAAAAAATATATTGAAAATTAATCAATTAGGGAACAATTAAAGACTGGAAAAGATGCAATAGGACCTTACCCGCCTATGAATTAGATGTAAAAAGTGTATTGAAATATCATCAACTTCTCAATGACAAAGGATATCAACTTTTGGCATATAGGTACGTTTACAATAACTTCGTGTGTAGGTGTTAAATATTCACAGTAAAGTGAAAATTGATATACAATTATGTTTTAAGAATAAATTAATTAATGATATTGTTGACAATGAATTAATTAGTTAATTAATTATTATTTTTTCAGTGGTGATCATGACATGACGGTACCTTATATGAGTACATTAAAATGGATACACAGTCTCAATCGTCTAAGTATCGATGACGAATGGAGACCTTGGACTGTGGACGGTCAAGTTGCAGGGTTAGTTTAATTTTCAATTCTTAATTAAGAGACATGGTTGAAATTGTCACTTTATATATATATATGTAGTGATAAAAATATTTGTTTGGTCATAATAATAATAGTGACAAGTGCAATAGTGATAAAATATATTTTTAAGTTGTCACTAATTACTATTAGTGACACCTGTATGGAACTTAAATTGTCTGTATTGATAATTAGTAACACTATTTTAGTGACAATAAATATTGTCACTATAATTTAGTGATAACTTTTTAGTTGTCACTTTTGGAGTGTCACTAATTATCAATAGTGACAACGTTTTTACATTTTTTGTCACTAGTGTGTCTATATACATCATTTTAGTGATAATATTTAAATTCTTGTCACTTTATTTTTAATATTTTGTCACTAAATTAAATTTTTTGTAGTGGAAGTGAAGTAGTATAATATATATATATATATATATATATATATATATATATATGTGTGTGTGTATGTATATATTCAATGGGGACTTGAAATTATTCAATTTCAATACAGATATACAGAGAAATACAAGAATAATCAAGCATATATCACATTTGCTACAGTGAAGGCAAGAAAAAAATATTAAACTTTTATTGTATATATATATATATATATATATATATATATATATATATATATATATATATATATATCCTATTTCAATAAATTATGAATTGGTTTCTTAATTGTACATAATTTGGTGCAGGGTGCAGGTCATATAGCTCCAGCGTTCAAGCCTAAACAATGTTTTGCGATGATTAATCGGTGGTTATCCCTATTTCCACTCTAGCTAGGCACAACTAAATTAAATTATTATGAATAAACAATTTATAGTTAATTTGTATACTCAGACGTACAAGACTTTGGCCCAAAAACAAAAATGGTGAGAATTCACATCAACCATACATTGGTCAATGTGAACACATTTTAAAACATATATTTTTTTAGAACATGACCCAAAACATGGGTGATGTGAATTATCACTCCACATGTGCGAAGTGCAATTATGAGTTGCATCACATGTACTTGATGACGTGATGCAGCAGTAAATGTGAAAAATTCGATAAAACTATTTTATCTTTTGGCTTCGTTGTAAACGATAATGATAAGTGCATCTACTGTAAAGTTAAAGGTGATAAATGTATTGTCTTATGTCTGTATGTTGATGATATTCTATTGATTATATCTAATATTAAGATAATAAATGAAACCAAGTCATTCTTAAAGAGTAAGTTTGAAATGAAGGATATGCGTGTGGCAAATGTAATTCTTGAACTCAAGTTGACTCGGTCAACTGAGGGTATAGCAGTTTCTCAATCTCACTATGTTGAGAAGATAATTGAGAAATTTGGTTATAAAGAATGTAAAATTGCCAAAACATCATATGATCCTTCAGTAGCTCTCTTTAAAAATGAAAGTGGTGTTCCTGTATATCAATTAAGATATTCACAAATTATTGGAAGCTTGCAATATCTGGCAAATGGCACGAGACCAGACATTTCGTTTGCAGTCTCGAAGTTAGCAAGATATACAAGTTGTCCAAATCGAACCCATTGGAAAGCTCTTGACCGGGTACTTAGGTATCTGAAGGGCACAGTATCACTGTCTCTTCAATATGGCAGGTTCCCTACAGTACTTGAAGGGTATAGTGACGCTAGCTGGATAGCTAAGAACTCCGGAAGCAATGGGTGTACGGGGTACGTTTTTACCCTTAGTGGGGGCGTTGTCTCCTGGAAGTCAACCAAGCAAACCTTGGTGACTCGGTCTACATTTGAGGCCGAATTATGTGCTTTAGACACGACAGAGACTGAAGCTGAATGGCTACATGGGTTATTGATCAAATTACCCATGGTTAGCTTGCCTCTTACAGCAGTCGTAGTGCATTGTGATTCTCAAACCACGATTGCAAAGATTAAAAGTAAAAAATATAATCAAAAGACCAAGAGACACATCCAAGTTAGACTAAAGTCTATAAGGGAACTTGTGTCTGATAGGGTCATAGTTGTTGACTTTGTTGGTACCAAAGACAATGTGGCTGACCCTTTACCTAAAGGACTTGACTTGTCCTTAGTACATAAATCCAGGCTGAGGATGGGACTGAAAATCCTAAAATAATATACTAGCAGTGGCAACCCAACCTACCAAGTGGAGATCCCACAAGGAAGGTTCAATGTGGTATAAACAAACTGCTGGGTATATAAAAGTTGCTCCTAACTAAGACTGAGACTAAGTATCTGAGTCTATCCGCTGATATACCTGATAGGAGCTGACTACTGCTAATCTAGTAAGTGTATTAACACTGAATGAGGTCAAGTCTGTAAGACGGGATGCTAGCATTACATCCTGAGACGCTCAACTAAGTGAATGTAGTTGTTTGGCCGCGACTAGAGGAAATAGGGTTATTCCTCAAATGTCATTCACGATACATGATCGGGACACATGGCCTATAGTGTCAAACCTAATGATTAACACATAGCAAGTAATGTGTTGTTACCAATGGACGCTACCACTTCAAGGTCCAAATTCAAGGCTTAGATCCATTTGTCCCTGTGGCAGCATAAGTTGGATAACTTAGGTAGTGGTTCAAACCGAAAGATACCATTGCTGAAAGCACATTATGTAACCCTAATAGATTATTTTTCTATGGATTTGTGGGGGATTGTGGTAATATAATGGATGGATACCTAATTAAAAGGTTTGAATCCATAGATAAATATATATAAAGTGGGGAAAACAATTATTTCAAATAAGATACACATTGGTCTAAGACTAATTGGCAAATTATAAAAGCCTTGTGAGGAAGTTGAAGAGTTTCAAACTCTTCATTTGTCCCACATTGACTTTTTATATTTGTGTGTACTAGTATATATGAACTTAAGTGTTTATACTTGGTATAAGTCTTTACAAAGAGGGTCATATGAATACACCACACGCGCGCCGCCGCCGCCCGCCCGACCCGACTGATAGAAATAGTGTCCTGCAAACCAGCTGTATGGCTAGTATTTATTGTAATAAATGCGGAACTATTCAATTTCGATTAATAAATGCACTTTATTAAATGGTCATCTTTATCTTATGTAATAATTATCTACGCATAAGGATAGAAGTCCTTAGATCACAGGGCTATGGGACAACCCGTGGACTGATCTCCAAGGCCGTGATCTAGAACATATTCAAGAGTCGTAGAATCCAATCGAGATAGGACATCGTTGGATTCGGTTAGACTCTCACTGTTGTGTGTACTCCGATGAACTGGAGAACGCTGGGGTCCACGAGCGTGACTGGGATGGTCGACACACATAAGTGGGTGGCTTGCTGGGATGGCAAGCGCACTGAATACCCCACTTAGGAAATAACTCACCATGGAAGCGGTAGTCGCATATCTTCCAAATTTATAATAGTATACGAGGAACAATCCCTAACTACTTGAGATGATAGGGTTTATCTGGTACGAGAACGTCTATGCTTTGATATGAGTTCCGACTGACTGGGGATCGCCAGAAAGTCTCTGTGGACTCATATTGGGTATAAAGAAACTCGTATGCAGATTCATATCATCAACAAAGGATCCATTGACCCGACTTGATAGGTTGGGAAATTCTCCTATGGATTTCTGTGAGAAATTAATTCTGGTAAATCCTTGGCCAAGGTATCTGTCGACTTTATGTAAGTAGCTCATAAAGATTAAGTCAAAGAGAATTTATTTCAAGATCAGAGTACATAAAGTCAAGACAAAAGAAAAGGGAAACCGATGAAAGACCATACCTTTAAGTCTTGACTGGGAGATTGATCGATGGAGAGATTATGTCGCATATGGAAATTATAAATGATAAAAGGTTCACTGAATTAATTCACCAGTGATTGGGCTCCATGGGCTTGTGGCTGGACATCGACCGTGGAGTGTGTGAGAATTCCCAAATTGGCAGGGGTGCTAATTTTGGAATGGTCAATCGACAGAGTGTTCGATTGATTTAGAGTAAGTCTTACTCGAATAATTAAATAATATTTAATTATAACCCACTGCCAATTATATGGTGAACCTACGGGGGCATACACAATACACATGAAGCGAAAGCGAGGAAACAAGAACGACTGAGTCGACTGGGTCGACTGGGTGAATAATCGACTGGGTCGATTATTATGGGTGGGTTCGTCCCAATTGGAACAAAATGGGATCCAATTGGAATTGGATCAGGATCATAAATTAAATTGGAATTTAATTTGTGAATTAATTAATTAAGTTGGATTTAATTAATTAGAAAAGATTTTAATTAAATAGACTTAGAGTCTGATTCAATTAAATGGGAGATTAAGTTAATTAATTGGGCTATTTAATTGGGAGATTAAATAAAGCCTGGTCAAATTAATTAACTGAGCCATGAATTAATTAGAAGACTTGGTCTTCTAATTAAAGAGGGCCATGGCCCATGTAGGAGAGAGGAAACCTAGTCCTATTAGGACTAGGTTAGGGAGATAACTATAAGTAGCTATCTTGTAGTTATTTTCACACAACTCAACAATCAAAAATTTGAGCAAGAGCAAAAAATTCTCTCCCTCTCCCTGTGTGATCGGCCGAACCCCTTCCTGTGCAAGGAAGAATTTTTCGTTTTCGATCTTGTTCCTAAATCGTTCCTAGTTCCTAGATCATAATATATCTTGTGTTCTAGCTGATCAAGATTTATTATTTTCGTGATATTGTGGTGTATCAACTCGTAGAGGTGCAACACGTGGGGCGCTCCTAGAAAGGCCTGGATCGATTTTGCTGGAGTAGAAATCAGAGTTCGTTTTGCTGACTGCCAACTTGGATTTGCAAGGAGATAGGTATAACGTGTAAACTTATACTATCGTTTTAATTAATATTTATATATATACACCTAGAGTAGTATCCTGGCAAGATTCCGTAAGAGGTCCTAAAATTTTTATATTCCGCTGTGCTTAGGGCTGTTTATCTTACCGAATCCCAACAGTGGTATCAGAGCCAACTCTAGGCTTTGTATATATATAAATTTGCAAATTCTGTGTTATAAATCATATGGTTGATTTATGTGTGGCTAGTTCTTTAACTTTGCATGTTTTAGAACGTAGATCTATTAACTTGATGTTAATGTTTAATTTTGAATCCGAAAAATTTTATCATGTTAGTTTTTATTTTTGGATTGGGATTTAATTAGACTGGATCTGTTGAATTAAATCATGTGGGTAATCGGAACAAAAAAAATTTTTTTTTTTTTTTTGAGTTCAACCGCGGCGGTGCGCAGCAGCGCACCGCGGCTAGGCGACCAACGCGAGCTGCCGCTAGCAGCAGCGCGCTGTCTGAGCGTGCATCACACATCAGCTGCCTACGGGCAGTCTGCCGCGTGCTGGCAACGCGCAGCAGCACGCTGCTGCGCGCTGTTACGCGCGGCAGCTGCCGCTGCGTGCGGCTCACGCGCGGCCTGCTTGGTCGCGTGTGTGCTGCCACGTGGCGGTGTTCTATTCGTCACTCCGTGATTGAATTTTGGTTGATCTCAAACTCACCTATTTTGGAATCCTGAAAATCTTGGAGAATTTTGGAAGATTAGGAAACTTGGAGTTTTTGGATAAGGTAGTTATTTTGTTAGACCTAAACACTACCTTAATTAAACTAATCTAGACAAAATAGGATTATCTTGAAAATCTTGGAGATTTGGGAATATTTGGGAAACTTAGAGTTTTGGATAAGGTAAGAATCTTAGAGATTTAGATTACCTTAATTAATCAATTTAATCAAGAAAAGTTTGTAGATTACTTAGAGCTCAAGTAAGAGCTAAATTAATCTTAGAGGTTAATTGTTAATTCAAAATAAATTAACTTGGATAATTTTTTAGAATTAAAATTAATGGAGCCGGTAAATTTACATCTATGCCCTTATGTGAATTTATGCATGTTCTTGAGTGAATGTGTGGATTGATCGATTTTGCCCTTAAGCCCTGTGTAGTTTTTGGTTTAATTATTTTTGGGTTGTAATTAAATGGGCCTAATTGGTGCCCTTGCTTGCGCAAACAAATGTAATAGAATAGGACCATTTAAATTATGTATGTGATGAGGGGTAATTCGAATCCCCTGTCTTTCTAGCCTCAACGCAGTTCGAATAGCACTGAATCCTGTCCCCAGGAACCAAGAGCCGAACCAAAGCCTGAAAATGATTGTTCCGAGCACATAAGAGAACCGGAGATCGAAGGACACTGTTGGGCCGAGCCCAGGCCCAAGCCCTCCAATTCGGCTATAAATACCCCATGCATTTATTACACCGACACAACTTTCCAGGGGGCACTAGCCTTGAAACGGCTATTCGGATTCACTCGAGAATAGTAGCGTAGGTTTTCTCATATGTATTTCGCCCTCTAGCTTGTACGGCATCCAATAATGCTCGAATAGGACCCTAAATACTTGTATTTGTACTCATTCAATTCAAATACAAATACTTTGCTCTTTACTTTCCTTTTATCATTGTTATTATTGTATTACATCCCACCCTTGATCGAACTAACGAAATCCAGTAAGATCAATTGGCGCCCACCGAGGGGCCTTATTCGAGTATTAGATCGAAATGTGCCTACTACGAGGAGAAATATGTATGCCAGCGAAAGGCTTTACTGGTCAGAAACTCCGCCAATCACTATCCGAGGTGATCCCCCAACCACCCGAGCGTTCGAAGTTGAAAATAATACCTAACCAATGAATTTCCGAACTTAATGTTAGCGACTTTATCCTGGGATTGTCGCGGCTTATCTTTTTCTTCAATGGATTTATTTTCCACAAAGGAACCATTTTCTTCGATCATCATTAACGTCGTAGACTTAGAAAATCTATGCAATTAGAGCTTATCGATGGTCGGAATTTATTTTTCCGATCATCATATTTATTATTTTCAAAAGAAACATTCCTCGAATCAGCTATCTTTGAGTTCAGTTGCATAATCCGTATACATTACTTATAAGTTACCTATATTTTTCTCGATTCGATTGGGATGAGTTGGATATTTGAACAACGGCAACAAATTATAAGTCGGAGCTAAATATCAGCAGTCGTTCGACTAATAAAAGGAAGATTAAATGGTGAAAATCGATTAGAGAATAAAAGCTTTATCATTCAAATTCTTCAAATAAGTTACAAAGTAAAGCCTCGAATAAAATTCGAGCTCAAGAAATAAAGAGTGGCTATTCCTACCCTATTACAACTTCTACGAATGACTCTATGCTACTACAACTTGGTCTTCATTCCCCGAGATCGCCCCAGATGCAGAACTCAGCAGTGATTCATCCTAGTAATCACTAGCCACGTGTCGCACATCCGTCTTCGAACGGGATAAAAGCCGGATTGGAGCTCCTCTCCGGGGCACCAGACCGACCTTAGATCATCATCAGTAAACAATGATTGAAACGCGCAATCATTGTTTACAGGATAATCCGAACCGGAGCAGCAAAGGGTTATCCCAGCAGAGGCGCTCCAAAGGAACTCGAAGGAACTATCTCGTAAGAAAGCCCTCGAGGAAGCTGGTGCCTCAGATTTAAAGAACTCCTCTCGGAGTAACCATCTGCCCGATCGGGTACTGCACCAGAAGACCGGAATTCTAACCCGTCACAGACAAGATATGTCTGGGAAAACAGGTTGCCTGCCGGTATTCTAGGCGCAATTTCTTTTGCCTGTCGATATTCTAAGCGAAAAAGCTTATGCTAAAGGAGCTAAGATCGAAAAACAGGGTTCTGAGTCTAACCTCAAACTCCTTTATCTTGGAAAAAGTATGAATCAAATCTAAAACTCGACCCATGGTGATCGGAGGGAGCATAAGGAAAAAGTGAGAAGTGTTGTATACACGAAGGGACCTTTTTATAGTGGTAAGGGATTTTAAATCAACGGCCCAGATAACAGGCTACGAGCGGTTTGATGTCCGTAATAAATGGAATGACCGTTACATTTCCCGAGAAATAGGGCCCTGTTTGGTAAGAAGGACACGCGATTCAGTGGGGAGTATAGAAGAATTACGACATTCTAAATTTTGAACCGTTATGACGTATTCATAACATTATTATTGAAGAATGGCATGTCGGATTCATATTCAGTTTATTCAGATGTTTTTACACTCAAGTATTTATTGTTATGCTTTTATGCTGCCAACTTAGAAGAACTATAATCGGTCGAGTCGAACAGAACTCTCGGCCTGGAAGTTATGCAATTATGGAAATTCAGCAGTATTAAAGATTTATGGCATCGTTTTCCTTATCAATTTCTGGTCCGCTAAAATATTTATCTATTATCCAAGCAGGCAAGTGATATTTGATTATTTCTTGATCGATATTAGAAGATCAAAATGGAATTATGGAAGATGAACATTTATCTTGTTATGATCGATGTTGTCAACAAAACGGAGAGGAAACGTACTTATATTATCTCGAAAAATACAAGATGTGGAAAATACATATCGAGCATAGCACCAGCCTTTACATTACATCAATACATTATTAAAATCCTATGAAATTTTCGATCTCCCGTCCTATCGGTTAATCGGGATAATTTAGCTCCGAGCGCGGAATATCCTTTGGACCCGCAGGCTTTTAACTTTATTTGCAATCTTCCGAAGACAGAGGGGCGAACGCTCGGCAATATTTTCCGGCATTCTATTCCCAGCACGTCTTCCTAAATGCATTGTAGCAACAGGTCCATGGGCCTGGCTTATTGGCTTTCTAGATGGAAACCGCATTTGCCTGTCGATATTCTAAGCGTGGTTGCTGTAATTTTTCTTCCGCTCGAAGATTGTTCCGCTTAAAAATTGTTCGAAGTCCGAACTCAAACAGTTGAATTAATTGAATAATCGTCTTGACCACCATGATCAGATAGATAAATTCTCGATGCAACGAATGAGACAATTTCAACAATATGCCAGCCTTTTATAGCCGAAAACAGAAAAGAATCCAACGGCGTATAATTCGCGAAGTGAACGGACAAGATTTGTCGACCGTTGCGATTCCCAGTAAAATGGGAACCGTTTTGAAAAAATCAAACTTATCGAAATTGGGAACCTACAGACAAAGAATTTTCTCGACAAAGGCATAAGGATTATTGGGTTATTCACCACTGGCTATTTCTCCATGATTCATCTTTTCTCATGATTGCAGAAGACTATTTTCTCGTCAAAATGTATTTCGATCAGAGTTACATATTCAATGAAAACTAATTTCATCAATATTCATATTCATTCATCTCTCCCTGATATTATCGATCTCTGTTATTCTATCCGTATTTGTCTCAGTCTACTATTAACTAAGGGTGAAAGCCGTTGCTATGCCCCTTAGATCGAAATTATTAATGGGTGAAAGCCTCTGCTATGACCCAAGGGCTAAAAATGCTCTGATACGACTAAGGGTGAAAGCCGTTGCTATGCCCCTTAGATCGAAATTATTAATGGGTGAAAGCCTCTGCTATGACCCAAGGGCTAAAAATGCTCTGATACGACTAAGGGTGAAAGCCGTTGCTATGCCCTTTAGATCGAAATTATTAATGGGTGAAAGCCTCTGCTATGACCCCAAGGGCTAAAAATGCTCTGATACGACTAAGGGTGAAAGCCGTTGCTATGCCCCTTAGATCGAAATTATTAATGGGTGAAAGCCTCTGCTATGACCCAAGGGCTAAAAATGCTCTGATACGACTAAGGGTGAAAGCCGTTGCTATGCCCCTTAGATCGAAATTATTAATGGGTGAAAGCCTCTGCTATGACCAAAGGGCTAAAAATGCTCTGATACGACTAAGGGTGAAAGCCGTTGCTATGCCCCTTAGATCGAAATTATTAATGGGTGAAAGCCTCTGCTATGACCCAAGGGCTAAAAATGCTTTGATACGACTAAGGGTGAAAGCCGTTGCTATGCCCCTTAGATCGAAATTATTATCCTCGATCAACCTAGATCAACCAGCATTCTATTATCTCTCCGTAAATTATTCATTCGTTTAAGGCTAACAGCCATCATCTTGACGCTTAAATCAAAATTATTATTCAAGATCGATCAAGACCCCATTTCGATTATTACTTCACAATTATTTGTCCGACTAGGGAATTTGGCCCCTCAGATTAAGATTGTTACTCAAAGGTCATTTTGGATTCTTCTATTCGATCTCTTAATTATTATATATTTGACGGGGAAATAAAAGCCCCATACAGGTTATACTCAAAATCGAGGAATGTCGGATGTCATCTATCAGCTAAATATTTATCAAACATGGTAAAGAATAGCGTTTGTTCATATTTTTAAGATAGAAGAATTGATGCTCGACGACGGTATACGAAAGCAATTCTACAGGACAACAAGGAAGGATGATAAAAGAAATAAATATCTTATTCATGACATTCCAAACAGTTACAAAAGAGTTCGAAATTACAATGATAAGAAAAGTCAAGCAAAGACTTTACATTTAGTGTAACCCTATTACAAATTAATCCTACACTAGATTCTCTCCGTAATCGAAGGAGTAAGACGGGGCTAGAACAACGCCTCTACCCTTCATCCATCACTTCCTCAGTACTTGCTCCATGCCGGTCCAGATCGAGAAATAGCGAAGCAACCCCTAGAAAAATTATTCCACGCATTCTCGAAAGCAACATTCTTCAAGGAATATCTTGAAGAAGTAGAGATCGAGTGCAGGAAAACTCCTCCAGCAGTCGACCCACTATCCGACTGGGTGGATTGACAGGATACAGAAGATCGAACCTGCCTCAAAGACTCGGAGTCAAAGAGAGCTGGTCGCCTGCCGGTACCCCAGTCGCAATTACTTTCGCCTGCCGATACCCTAATCGAAATAAGTTGCCATCAAGAGATAGCAAAATTTATGAAGGAAGAAAGTTCGAAGGAGAACCTCGAACAGTTCGGTCGGAGATAATAAACGGAACATTATGGCCAGAGAGAGTAAAATCTCAATCATAGAGCCGATCAGAAATATTACTGAAATGTAAAATTTGAAGGTAACTACGGAACTATATATAGTGGAAGGAAAAGGCAATTAACGACTCAGATTTGATAGAACTAACGGCAGAGAGATAAGCAGTAAATGCGCCGACCGTTACGATTCCCGAAAATACAGAAACTGTTTCGGGAAAAAAGTGAAGAAAATGTCAAAATTGTTCCACTCGAGTTCATTCCTATCCGAATTCATCGTAGACTCAGCTCCAATCATCAAAGAAAAAATAATAAAGATATCTAAATACATCATGTAAAGAAAGCTTTGTCAGTAATCGGCCTAAGGATAAGTAAAGCCGTCGTAAAGATCGATAAATAGTATTTTCCGAGCTTGACATATGAAGCAATTGCAAGATACAAAGATATCAACCCCTATTACATCTTCATAACTGGCCGACCCTATGAAATTTTCGGCGGACGATAATGTCCTTACTCGACCAGGAAACGCCTATCGAGCCAACGAGTCTTCGACTATGGTCGTACTTCTTCGAAAAGGAGAAGGGCAATACATCTCTTTCCCGGGAGAAACATGAACATTTTATGAAGGACGTCAATCTCCGAATCACTACCCGAAACGTTTTCAAAAGAAAACCTAGCAAGTTGCGTCATACCCTCGTAAAACGATTGACAGCCAGCTGGGGGCTCAGTAGCACGGTCGGAATAAGAAGGAATGACGATCGAAAACCCTTTTGGAAGATATTTCCCAAACCCCGTCTCAAGATAAACGCGATCTTTCTTCGAAAAACAACAGGAGGTTTCTTTAGCAGGAAGTTCTGACGTGTTCGAGGTCACGACCTCAGAGGTGAGCTTGGGTTTCAAAATTCTGACAAAGGCACCCTCACCGATGCTGCGCCTCTCGACCTCATTTTCTTCGAGATCCTCGCTCGGATCATCATCCTCGCCTCCTGGACGGAATTCTCCATCTTCGTAATCATCAACGAGCTTTAACAAAGGATCAGATTCTTGACTCTCTTCGACCTTATTCTTGCCCTTTGAACTTCTAGAACTTGACATTATGAATTCGGAAATGAATGTACTAAAGTAACTACCTTTTCGATTCAAACACTTCGAGCTCAAGAGAAAATATAACATGGAAGTAATTTTTCAACGGGTCAACATATATATACGGGGTTAAAAAGGTAAAATTGCAAAGAAGTCCCCGAGTAACCGCGACGGTTGAACTTACCAAGGGTAAAAACTTTGGGTTATCCCTCTCAAAATAGCCTTTTTGATCCTTCATTCTCTAGAATTGCGGAATATGTCCTTGCGATTTATCCCTAAGGATCTCGGAGGCCCTCCTTGTTATAATCGAAAATTCTGGAAAGCATCCATCTAGGGATCGAACAACGCATCTTGGAACCAAAAAGGATATTATTACTTCAACATCCTCCGACAAGGGTAACTTCAGAACACGCCGGTGTATGTTTTCTTGTATATGCACTCTTTTTCCCTAGCTCGGTTTTTATCCCAGTGGGTTTTTCCGAGTTAGGTTTTTAACGAGGCATATCCTAAAGACATTCTGAACGGCTCGTATCATTATAGCATGGGACGTATTTTGTACTTCTTCGAGCGTTCGCTCCGCTTCGCACTCGAGAAGTGGGGGAGTATTGATGAGGGGTAATTCGGATCCCCTGTCTTTCTAGCCTCAACGCAGTTCGAATAGCACTGAATCCTGTCCCCAGTTCTGGACAATGATTTCCGAGTAGATCTCATTCTACAATCTCTTCCTAGATCATATGACCGATTTATCGCGGACTTGAATCTCCAGAGGCGAGAGATCACTGTACATGTCCTGCGACAAATGCTCGAGGAACACGAAGCTTCTTTTGGAAAGAAAGCGAGGGTTGGCGAAAGGACTGGGCGGCGTTCAAAACCAAAGAAAATGGAAACCAGAGCTCCTTACTGCACAAGGTAAAGGGAAAGGATTAAATTCGAACCTATGGAGTGTTCGAACAGGTATATTCCTTGTTGAAGTTAATTTTAAAAATTAACTGTGCATTTTTGGTGTTAGACACTGACTGGAGTTCTCATCCTTGTAGGTGATGGGAGCATTAAGGAAACTGGAGCCTGAGGATTGGATCCTTGAATAAGGTAATGGAGCTGGAGCTGCTACCAAGGCCGTAGGCAAAAGTAGATTTAGGTGGTTTGATAAAGTCATTAGGAAACTTTCATTTATGTACCTAGTTATTAATGAAAAACTTTTATTCATGTTAATGAATAATGATGATTTTAATAAAAGCTCCTGTTTTCGTTTTTCATTTGGTACATTGAATTATTGACTTTACATCATAAAAACCGCCTAAGTTAGTCATGCACATACAACAAAACAAAAGGAAATAAGATAATGAAATATCTGCCCAATTATGGCACGCTCGACTTGGACATATATCCAAGTCAAGGATTCAAAAGTTAGCATCATCTGGCGCGATTGAAATCAATCGCATTGATGAAATGCCAACATGTGAACCATGTCTAAAGGGTAAAATGGCTAAGTTGCCATTTAAGGGAAACCCTGAGCGAGCCAAGCAAACATTGGACTTGATACATACTGACGTATGTGGACCACTAAGGAAAAGCGCCCGAGGTGGCTATGACTACTTCATCACTTTCACTGACGACTTTAGTCGTTATGGATATGTGTTCCTGTTGAAACACAAGTCTGAAGCCTTTGAGCGATTCAAAGAATTCAAGATGGAAGTAGAGAATCAACTTGGTCATACGATAAAGGCTCTTCGTTCTGACCGAGGTGGAGAATTTCTTAGTAACGAATTTCTAAATTATCTTGTAGAGCATGGAATATTGTCATAGTGGACTCCTCCTGCAACACCCCACCTAAATGGAGTAGCAGAGAGAAGGAATCGAACCTTGATGGACATGGTTCGATCCATGATGAGTGCCACTGACCTTCCTCTTTCATTTTGGGGACATGCCCTCCTCACGGCAACGAAGATACTAAACATAGTACCTTCTAAATCCGTAGAAAAGACACCATACGAATTATGGTTTGGCAAGGCACCCTCATACGCATTCATGCGCATATGGGGATCTCCCGCTTACGTTAAAAAGCTAGTGGGAGATAAATTGGAAACTAAATCCACTTTGTGCAAATTCGTGGGGTATCCGGAAAACTCGATAGGATACGAGTTCTACGATCCTACAAGAAGGAACGCTCACTTCTTGGAGAAGGATTTCTTGGTTGACAAGAAGGAAAATAACGTAGAACTGGATGAGGTCACTGAAGCTGAAAAGGCCGAAGAGGTCAATCAAGCTGACCCATCGCCATAGGCAGTGGGAGAACAAGAGCATTAAAGTGCACCAGAAAGTACACCGATACTTCGTAGGTCAGAAAGACAACGTAGAGAACCCGAGAGGTACTACGGTCTGCTGCATGAGACTGGACAGTCTCTAACCGACCCAAGGACTTACGAAGAGGCTATGCTAGACATAGACTCGGGAAAGTGGCGCGAAGCCATGGAATCCGAATTGGACTCCATGCACTCAAACAAGGTCTGGGCCTTGGTAGATCCACCAGTGGGAGTGGCTCCCGTGGGTTGCAAGTGGATCTATAAGCGAAAGCTTGGAGTGAACGGAGAGGTAATAACCTACAAGGCGCGATTAGTGGCAAAAGGATATACTCAAAGACCTGGAATTGACTTTGAGGAGACCTTCTCGCCCGTCGCAATGCCTAAATCCATTCGAATCTTGCTGGCCATAGCTGCGTGGTATAACTACGAGATATGGCAGATGGATGTGAAGACTGCCTTTCTCAATGGGGACATTGATAAGGAGATCTACATGGAGCAACCAAAAGGATATGCATCCAAAGGAGATGAACACAAGGTGTGCAAACTCCAGAGGTCCATTTATGGACTGAAGCAAGCTTCCCGAAGTTGGAACATTCGTTTCGATGAGACAATCCAAACTTTTGGATTCATCAAAAATATGTTCGAACCTTGCGTGTACAAGAAGATCAGTGGGAGTACAGTTGAATTTTTGGTGCTTTACGTTGACGACATTCTTCTCATTGGAAACAATGTGAAAGCGCTGTCCGAAACTAAAGCATGGTTATCTACACAATTCTCAATGAAGGATATGGGAGAAGCATCCTTTGTACTAGGTATAAGGATCTATCGAGATAGATCAAAAGGACTGCTGGGCCTCTCCCAATCTCAGTACATAGATAAAATCTTGAAAAGATTTAGTATGGAAGAATCCAAGAGAGGATTGCTTCCAATGAGACATGGAATTGCACTCTCTAAGTCTATGGCCCCGAAGACGCCTCAAGAGAGAAGCAATATGTCTCGAGTACCATATGCATCCGCGATAGGAAGCATAATGTATGGTATGTTATGTACAAGACCAGACGTAGCGTACGCTCTAAGCGTTACAAGTCGCTACCAGTCTGATCCAGGTGAGCAGCACTGGATAGCCGTAAAGGCAATTCTGAAGTACCCGAGAAAGACTAAGGAATTGTTCTTGGTATACGGTGGAGGAGAATTGAAATTGGAAGGCTATACAGACTCGAGCTTCCAATGTGATGTAGACGACTTGAAGTCGACATCAGGATACGTTTTCTGCCTCAATGGTGGTGCGGTTAGCTGGAAGAGCTCCAAGCAGGAAACAACCGCGAATTCAACCACCGAAGCAGAATACATTGCCGCGAGTGACGCAGCAAAGGAAGGTGTTTGGATGAGGAACTTCATCCAGGAATTGGACGTAATACCTAGCATCGCTGAGCCCATTACTATCTTCTGCGATAATAATGGGGCAATAGCGCAAGCAAAGGAGCCGAGATCTCATCAGAAATCCAAGCACGTACAAAGATGATACCATGTGATAAGAGATATCATTGGTAGAGGAGACATTAAGATGGAACGTGTCGACTCAGAAGATAATACGGCGGACCCGCTAACGAAGCCTCTGCCTCAAAAGGCATTTGAGAAACATCTGCTAAAGATGGGACTCAAGAACATAAAAGACTGGCTTTAGGACAAGTGGGAGATTGATAGAAATAGTGTCCTGCAAACCAGCTGTATGGCTAGTATTTATTGTAATAAATGCGGAACTATTCAATTTCGATTAATAAATGCACTTTATTAAATGGTCATCTTTATCTTATGTAATAATTATCTACGCATAAGGATAGAAGTCCTTAGATCACAGGGCTATGGGACAACCCGTGGACTGATCTCCAAGGCCGTGATCTAGAACATATTCAAGAGTCGTAGAATCCAATCGAGATAGGACATCGTTGGATTCGGTTAGACTCTCACTGTTGTGTGTACTCCGATGAACTGGAGAACGCTGGGATCCACGAGCGTGACTGGGATGGTCGACACACATAAGTGGGTGGCTTGCTGGGATGGCAAGCGCACTGAATACCCCAATTAGGAAATAACTCACCATGGAAGTGGTAGTCGCATATCGGGGTTGAAGTTATTCCAAATTTATAATAGTATACGAGGAACAATCCCTAACTACTTGAGGTTATAGGGTTTATCTGGTACGAGAACGTCTATGCTTTGATATGAGTTCCGACTGACTGGGGATCGCCAGAAAGTCTCTGTGGACTCATATTGGGTATAGAGGAACTCGTATGCAGATTCATATCATCAACAAATGATCCATTGACCCGACTTGATAGGTTGGGAAATTCTCCTATGGATTTCTGTGAGAAATTAATTCTGATAAATCCTTGGCCAAGGTATCTGACGACTTTATGTAAGTAGCTCATAAAGATTAAGTCAAAGAGAATTTATTTCAAGATCAGAGTACATAAAGTCAAGACAAAAGAAAAGGGAAACCGATGAAAGACCATACCCTTATGTCTCGACTGGGAGATTGATCGATGGAGATATTATGTCGTATATGGAAATTATAAATGATAAAAGGTTAATTCACCAGTGATTGGGCTCCATGGGCTTGTGGCTGGACATCGACCGTGGAGTGTGGGAGAATTCCCAAATTGGCAGGGGTGCTAATTTTGGAATGGTCAATCGACAGAGTGTTCGATTGATTTAGAGTAAGTCTTACTCGAATAATTAAATAATATTCAATTATAACCCACTGCCAATTATATGGTGAACCTACGGGTGCATACACAATACACATGAAGCGAAAGCGAGGAAATAAGAACGACCGAGTCGACTGGGTCGACTGGGTGAATAATCGACTGGGTCGATTATTATGGGTGGGTCGACTGGGTCGACCCAATTGGAACAAAATGGGATCCAATTGGAATTGGATCAGGATCATAAATTAAATTGGAATTTAATTTGTGAATTAATTAGTTAAGTTGGATTTAATTAATTAGAAAAGATTTTAATCAAATAGACTTAGAGTCTGATTTAATTAAATGGGAGATTAAGTTAATTAATTGGGCTATTTAATTGAGAGATTAAATAAAGCCTGGTCAAATTAATTAACTGGGCCATGAATTAATTAGAAGACTTGGTCTTCTAATTAAAGAGGGCCATGGCCCATGTAGGAGAGAGGAAACCTAGTCCTATTAGGACTAGGTTAGGGAGATAACTATAAGTAGCTATCTTGTAGTTATTTTCACACAACTCAACAAGCAAAAATTTGAGCAAGAGCAAAAAATTCTCTCCCTCTCCCTGTGTGATCAGCCGAACCCCTTCCTGTGCAAGGAAGAATTTTTCGTTTTCGATCTTGTTCCTAAATCGTTCCTAGTTCCTAGATCATAATATATCTTGTGTTTTAGCTGATCAAGATTTATTATTTTCGTGATATTGTGGTGTATCAACTCGTAGAGGCGCAACACGTGGGGCGCTCCTGGAAAGGCCTGGATCGATTTTGCTGGAGTAGAAATCAGAGTTCGTTTTGCTGACTGCCAATTTGGATTTGTAAGGAGATAGGTATAACGTGTAAACTTATACTATCGTTTTAATTAATCTTTATATATATACACCTAGAGTAGTATCCCGGCAAGATTTCGTAAGAG
This sequence comes from Penstemon eatonii, assembly GCA_038501285.1. NCBI lineage: Eukaryota > Viridiplantae > Streptophyta > Magnoliopsida > Lamiales > Plantaginaceae > Penstemon > Penstemon eatonii. Next base: position 62,279,369 of record CM076710.1, read on the forward strand.
GTCCTAAAATTTTTATATTCCGTTGTGCCTAGGGCTGTTTATCTTACCGAATCCCAACACCGACCCGGCTCGGCTCTGATCTGGATTGGACTGGTCTGGTCTAGTCTCGGCTCGGGCGTTTGGGTGAATCGTCTCAGACTTATCTTTTTGGAGGAATTTCGAATTAAAATTTTAATTAATTTGAAATTCGAAATTGAACAGTCTCAAGATTAAATCTGCAGCTACAACTTTACAGTTACAGAATTAAATTGAAAAAAAACACTTCAGACGTTTTATTCACATTTATTGGGCCGTTTTTGTTCAGATTTAATGGCCAAAGGCTTCCCCAGCACCTATAAACACCAATACAAAGCATCTCCTTGTTCTCCTTCTTCGAAAGCATTTCTGGAAAAATATCTCTTGGCTAATTTTTGCTTCTGAGTGTTCTTCGAGGTGGATTTTCTGCTACTGTGCAGTGGAGGAATTTTTGTAGCCAAATTATCCTAGAAGAAGTGTTCGTGATTCCCAATTGCACCAGAAGTGGGTCGATAATTTCTTCAAGGCAAGCAGATTTTTTTTCTGCGATTTGGTTGGATCAATTCTGTTACTATACAAAATTGTGAGATAAGTTGATTCTAATTTATCTGTTCGGTTTTTTTTAAAACTGATTATGTTTTCTTTTACTGTTCATATTGGTTTGTTTGTTTTAATTTCGATTTGTGTTCACGTTTTGATAATCTTAAAACTGATTTTACCAACAATATTAAATGGCAACAATGACCTTTAAGCTCTTAATTAGCCATCTAGGTCATATATCCTTAGGCCAACTTCAGTCGTTTGGGCATAAATCCTCCCTTCCCCTCCCCCTTCATAGTAACTTATAATAATAATGATAATAACAATAATAAAAATAAAAATAAAAATACAAAATACAAAATACAAAATAATAATAATAATAATAATAATAATAATAATAAATGATTAATAATAATAATAATAATAATGATAATGATAAATTATTATAAACTATTAATAATAATAGTAACAATAATAAAAATACAAATACAAAAAATAAAAATAATAATATTAATAATAATTAAAATAATAAATAATAATGATAATGGTAATAGTAATAGTAATAATATTATTCACGATAAAAATAAAAATAACAATAATAAAATAAATAATAGTAGTAGTAATAATAATAATAATAATAATAATAATAATAATAATAATAATAATAAAAATAGTAATAATAATAATAGTAATAGAGATAATAATAATAATAATAATAATAATAATAATAATAATAATAATAATAATAATAATAATAATAATAATAATAATAATAATAATAATAATAATAATAATAATAATAATAATAAAATCGTAATCAATTATATTTATCAAGTTATATTCTAGTTTGAATCATATTAAAGTTCATTTATTTGATTAAAATTAGTTTATTCACTTTTAAAAATTACAAGGACCCTCTATAGTTTCAGAAATTACAAGGACACCCCCTGTGATTTAACAAATCTTACAAGGACACTCCCTACAACTTGTAAAAATGTTTAAGAAAATACTCTGTAAGGGATGTCCTTGTAAATTTTTTAAACTACAGAAAATTTCTTATAATATGACTAAACCTCAGGGGTCTGAGTGTAAATCACCCTAAATAAAGTGTAATGCTTCTGAGGGCCATGCGTCAGTGTCATGCACCGCTACTACTGTTATTATCCACACCTGTAAAATCATTGCTACCTGCATTTAAATGGAATTTAATTAGAAATAAAAAAGTAGAAGAATAAATAGCAGGATTCAAAAGCATGGGGTTTGAGATTGAGCTAAAAAAACATAACATTTATATTTTGTTGATCTCAAGTGGTCAGATGAGGTCTAGAGGGGAGGGGGGGTGAATAGACCTCTGAAAATTTCTTGACTTAAATTTTTTTAACTCTTTTGTCAGCAGACTAAGCTGATCAAAAATCTTAAGCAGACTAAAATGATCGCGCACAAAGATTTGAACAGCAGAGTTGACCACTCTTCTGATTGTGAATTAGCTGATTTCAGTAAAATCAAAATTTTTAACCAGATTACTTGCAGCGGATATTAAAGTGTTTTTCACAAGTAAACTTTGTCAACTTAAATGATTTTATCCTCAGTTTAAAACTTCTTTCAAATCTTTTAAATAAATAATTCAAGTGTTAAAGTATGCTCTTTTAAAATATGAAAGAAAACATATGCAAATGTAAAACACCAGAATTTTTATAGTGGTTATATGGATTAAATCCTTTATTCCACTCTTCCAAGTCACTTAGTTCTTAGGTTATACTATAAACACTTAGTTTACAATATACTCTGCTTGCGCTATACAAGATATGATAAGCCACAAGTGCGTAGTAAGAAATCACAAAGAAGTCCTACTCTCAGAAGCTAGATCACTCACTAAGATGGATCTACACTCCTCACAACACTCTCTTATACAAGTTCACTCAGAAAATGTGTATTCTTTTACTTCAACTTCGGTTCCTATCAACAAATGACTTCAGCAGACGAGTGAGTTGTTCTTGAGCTTTTGAGACTTAGAAAAATTCTGCTTCGCGAAATGAATCTCAGTTGTTGTGTATGTCTCTAACTCTTGAATCCAGCTCTATTTATACTTGTATTTGAAATCTATCCGTTGAAAAGTGAGAAAAATTTCAAGTACTGGTCCACATTTTCTGAAAACGGCTCTCTGCAACTGTAGCATTGTACACTCTGTTGTACTATTATGTCAGTCGTATTAAATGCACCCTCCTGACTGGAGAATAACTTCAATCATTTGCCATTAATACCCTTCTCTTGCAGTATTTATTACTCCAAGTGCATTTATTACCGTTGGGCAAACTCCTTGATCCCTTCTACTCTGCTGATCGAAATGACCCTTCTGATAGATACCCTGCTGATCTCAAGTTGAACTAATCTAATTTGAGTCAGCTGAAAAACTACCAGTCTGATTTCAAATCAGCAACAAATCAACAGTCTTCTGGACCATGAGATTTTGACCCTTCTGATTTGTCTTCTTACTTGGTCAAAATTCTTCTAAAGGATTTTATTAAGCTTTCCTTACTTAGCTGATTCTGATGTTTTGGAAATCATCAAAACCTCCCTTATCTCCTTGCACTCCATCTTCATCTTCATCTAACATATTTAATTTCTTGTATATATTATTTAACCATTTTTCATTTTGTTAAAGCCAATATTTATTATATCATGTTGATAACTTTAATAATAAATGATGGCTTTAGTAAGATGTTTGTAAAGTTATCTTAAAACAAATAAAGTAGTTTAAGCATTAAAATAATCACTCGAGCATGTTTATTAATCTTTCACTTAAATATTGTGAATTTTCTCTGCATTAAAAAAGAATTATTACTTGATTTCACTGTATATAAGTCTATGACATAAACCAAACTACTAAACATTTTAAAATTGACTTTGATTTAAAGATCAAGTTCGAAACTATCACATTGCTTCTGTTTCTAAGACTATTTAATTATTTTAATCAACCCACTATTTATCACAAAATTAAAAATAAAAACCTACCTTTTGAGGTATTTACGATGTAATGATAGTATTAACTTTTTAATGAGGAAAAAATATAAAAAATGATTGAAATCATTTCGATAAAATTGTGATTATGAGAAATTAACGACGAACTCAGTGAATAAAACAAATGTTACACTTTTTGCCTTGTTGGCTATGACATGAGCCTTTAATGGTAGATGATTAGATGTAGTTACTAGTTACAATACAAATTTTGTAGGAGTAAATTATGAATACACCTCTGAGATATTGTCTAACTACGAAAACTCCAATGTGATTTGTCACCATATTACAATTGACCTTTTATTCTGGAAAAATTTCGACTTTACCCTTAAGGGGATTATTTTTAATGTTTATAATATCTTAAAAAAAAAAATTGGGTACGAATTGTAATATCTATGTTGGTCCCAAGTGGTCAGATGAGGTCTAGAGGGGGGGGGGGGAGGGGTGAATAGACCTCTTAAAACTTTTTAAGCAAATTTTAACTTCAAAACTTTTGCTTAACTGTAAGCAGACTAAGCTGATACAGAACAGTAAGCTTACAAGGCTGATCGCGAACAAATCTTTGAACAACTTTGTTGACCACTAGTCTGATGATTACTTAGCTGATTTTAGTTAAAATCAGTTTTGATACCAGAATACTTTCAGTGGATTTTTAAAGTGTTTTTCACAAGTATACTTAGCAGTTTGAAAGTTTTATCCCCAGATTTTGTAAACTCCTTTAAACCTTTTTCAAACAGTTTTGTAATGTGTTTTATGCAAGTCTGAAAGTATGCAAGTAAAATGCAAGATAAAAACACAAGGATTTTTATAGTGATTATATGGATGTAAATATCCTTTAATCCACTCTTCCAAGTCACAAAGATCTTGGGTTATACTAAAAACCCACAGTAATCAGTATACGCTGCTTGTGCTTTACAACAGATGATAAGACACAAGTTCGCAATAGGAAATCACACAGAAATTCCTACTCTCCGAAGTAATATCACTCACAAAGATGGATATCTACTCCTAACAACACTCTCTTTTACAGATTCACTCAGAAAATGTATAATCTTTGAACTTCAACGACTTCTGTCAACAAAGACTTCAGCAGACGAGTGAGCTGTTCTTGAGCTTTGAGACTTAGAAAATATTTTGCTTCGAATTCAATCTCTCAGATGGTGTTATATTTTCTTCTCGTCTCTTTCATCTATTTATACTCACTCTTTGAATTATATCCGTTGAAGTGAGACAAAATTCAAATCTCTTAATTTCTGGTCCTTAATTTTCGCGAACGGCTCTCTGCACAGTGACAATACTGTAGATTGTACTTTCTGTCAAGCAGCATTAAATGCACCGAACTGATACGAGTTATTTCTCCAATCATTTGCCATTAATAACCTCGGACTATAGCATTTATTACTCCAGTGGCATTTATTACCGTTGGGATGACTTCTTGATCTTTCCACTTGGTTGATGAGAGAACACGTCTGATGATGAACAAAGCTGATCTCAAACTTGAACAAATCTGATTTGAGTCGGTTGATTTACACCAGTCTGATTTCTTCCCTTCAGCAGATCAGTAGTCTTCTGGACCTTGAATAATTGACCCGTCTGATATGTCTTCTTACTTGGTCAAAATTCTTCCAAGGGATTACAACTAAGTTGTCTTTACTCAGTTGACTTGAAGTTTTGAAAATCATCAAAACCTCCCTTAACTAATTTAAATTCAGCGCACTCCATCTTCATCTTTATCCAACAATTTCCCCATTTTTGATGATGACAAAACTTCAGCTTGGTACCTGTTTACCTATACTAAAGCTTTGATCCTCAAAATTTTCTGAGATAGAAAAAGTATGTTGGAAACAGAACTTGAACTTTTATTGATGATATTGAAATTCATTACAAGTGCAAGTCTGATCAGATAAGATGTCTGATAGAGAATAAAGAAAACTGATTACAAAGGATTTATCTATCTAATCTTCAGCTTCTTCACTTCCTCCTTCAAGTTCCTCATAATACTCATATGAGGATTCTTCATCTTCATCTTCTTCGTCACCTTCTTCATCATCATCATCTAAGACCAGATTGGATTTGGCAGCTTCAATCTTTTCTTTGATTTCTTGCTCTTTCAGCTCTTTGTCTACCTCCTCCATCTTTCTCCTTATTTTCTCTTCATCCTTGTACTTGGTGTATGGCTCTGATTTTTCTTCAGAAGGTTCCTTGGATGCAGCCATTTCTTCATCAGTCTTGGCTTTTTCCTTGGGTTCTTCAGCAGACTTCACTTTGCCATCAACCGTTCCAACTGTTTCAGCAGCATCAGACTCCTTGGTTTCAGCAGCAGCAGCTTCCTCAGCTTTTTCTTCAAGTACTTGACTGTTATCAGCAACTTGAAGAGTTGGCTCTTCCCTTTTCTCTTCCCCATTTTTGTCATCATCAGGGTTGATAGGAGGGTTGAGTGCAACAGACTGAATCTTCAGGGCAGCACACAAGGCCTTGATGTTCTGATTTACCAAATCATGGCTTGCAGTGAGATGATTGAGAGTTGTGGTGATGATATCATTCTGATCATTCAGACAGTCAACGTTGAGTTGCATAGTTGCAAGTTCCTCGTGAATAACATCTCCAGCTATATTTACGTCTTGCAATACTGTCACATTTGTTGCTTTCTCCTCTTCGCTGACTTTGATGAAGGTTTCTGTTAGACGAGCAATGTTGTCTTCACTTCTTTTCAGAGCAGTATGAAGATGCTTCACATCTGCCTTAACATCTTCAATGTTTTTGTTTATGTCTAGCACATTCCTCTTCAAAGTGCTATCATCAGGTAGAGGGAAGTTGTCAAAAGCCTCCTGTACTATTCTTGCAGTGGATTTCTACATTTGTTCCAGTTGCTGATAGAAATAGTGTCCTGCAAGCCAACTGTATGGCGAGCATTTATTTGTAATAAATAAGGAACTATTCAATTTTGATTAATAAATGCACTTTATTAAATGGTCATCTTTATCTTATGTAATAATTATCTACGCATAAGGATAGAAGTCCTTAGATCACAGGGCTATGGGACAACCCGTGGACTGATCTCCAAGGCCGTGATCTAGAACATATTCAAGAGTCGTAGAATCCAATCGAGATAGGACATCGTTGGATTCGGTCAGACTCTCACTATTGTGTAAACTCCGATGAACTGGAGGACGCTGGGATCCACGAGCGTGACTAGGATAGTCGATACACATAAGTTGGTGGCTTGCTGGGATGGCAAGCGCACTGAATACCCCAATTAGGAAATAACTCACCATGGAAGCGGTAGTCGCATATCGGGGTTGAAGTTATTCCAATTTGCAATAGTATACGAGGAACGATCCCTAACTACTTGAGGTGATAGGGTTTATCTGGTGCCAGAACGTCCATCCTTTGATATGAGTTCCGACTAACTGGAGTTCGCCAGAAAGTCTCCGTGGACTCATATTGGGTATAGAGGAACTCGTATGCGGATTCATATCATCAACAAAGGATTCATTGACCCGACTTGATAGGTTGGGAAATTCTCCTATGGATTTCTGTGAGAAATTAATTCTGGTAAAATCCTTGGCCAAGGTATCTGACGACTTTATGTAAGTAGCTCATAAAGATTAAGTCAAAGAGAATTTATTTCGAGGCCAGAATACATAAGGTCAAGACAAAATAAAAAGGAAACCGATGAAAGACCATACCCTTAAGTCTCGACTGGGAGATTGATCGATAGAGAGATTATGTCGTATATGGAAATTGTAAATGCTAAAAGGTTCACTGAATTAATTCACTAGTGATTGGGCTCCATGGGCTTGTGGCTGGACATCGACCGTGGAGTGTGGGGAATTCCCAAATTGGCAGGGGTGCTATTTTTGGAATGATCAATCGACAGAGTGTTCGATTGATTTAGAGTAAGTCTTACTCGAATAATTAAATAATATTTAATTATAACCCACGGCCAATTATGTGGTGAACCTACGGGGGCATACACAATACACATGAAGCGAAAGCGAGGAAATAAGAACGACCGAGTCGACTGGGTCGACTGGGTGAATAATCGACTGGGTCGATTATTATGGGTGGGTCGACTGGGTCAACCCAATTGGAACAAAATGGGATCCAATTGGAATTGGATCAGGATCATAAATTAAATTGGAATTTAATTTATGGATTAATTAATTAAGTTGGATTTAATTAATTAAAGTAATTAATTAATTGGACTTAGAGTCAGAATTAATTAATTGGGAGAATAGTTAATTAATTGGGCTATTTAATTGGGAGATTAAATAAAGCCTGGTCAAATTAATTAACTGGGCCATGAATTAATTAGAAGACTTGGTCTTCTAATTAAAGAGGGCCATGGCCCATGTAGGAGAGAGGAAACCTAGTCCTATTAGAACTAGGTTAGGGAGATAACTATAAGTAGCTATCTTGTAGTTATTTTCACATAACTCAACAAGTAAAATTTGAGCAAGAGCGAAAATTCTCTCCCTCTCCCTGTGTGATCGGCCGAACCCCTTCCTGTGCAAGGAAGAATTTTTCGTTTTCGATCTTGTTCCTAAATCGTTCCTAATTCCTAGATCATAATATATCTTGTGTTCTAGCTGATCAAGATATATTATTTTCATGATATTATGGTGTATCAACTCGTAGAGGCGCAACACGTGGGGCGATCCTTGAAAAGCCTGGATCGATTTTGCTGGAGAAGAAATCAGAGTTCGTTTTGCTGACTGCCAACTTGGATTTGCAAGGAGATAGGTATAACGTGTAAACTTATACTATCGTTTTAATTAATATTTATATATATACACCTAGAGTAGTATCCTGACAAGATTCCGTAAGAGGTCCTAAAATTTTTATATTCCGCTGTGCCTAGGGCTGTTTATCTTACTGAATCCCAACAGAGATCTCATTAGAAATCCAAGCACGTACAAAGACGATACCACATGATAAGAGATATCATTGGTCGAGGAGACATTAAGATGGAACGTGTCGACTCAGAAGATAATACCGCGGACCCGCTAACGAAGCCTCTGCCTCAAAAGGCATTTGAGAAATATTTGCATAAGATGGGACTCAAGAACATAAAAGACTGGCTTTAGGACAAGTGGGAGATTGATAGAAATAGTGTCCTGCAAGCCAGCTGTATGGCGAGCATTTATTTTTAATAAATAAGGAACTATTAAATTTTGATTAATAAATGCACTTTATTAAATGGTCATATTTATCTTATGTAATAATTATCTACGCATAAGGATAGAAGTCCTTAGATCACATGGCTATGGGACAACCCGTGGAATGATCTCCAAGGTCGTGATCTAGAACATATTCAAAAGTCGCGGAATCCAATCGAGATAGGACATCGTTAGATTCGGTTAGACTCTCACTATTGTGTATACTCCGATGAACTTGAGGACGCTGGGGTCCACGAGCGTGACTAGGATAGTCGATAAACATAAGTGGGTGGCTTGCTGGGATGACAAGCGCACTGAATACCCCAATTAGTAAATAACTCACCATGGAAGCGGTAGTCGCATATCGGGGTTGAAGTTATTCCAATTTGCAATAGTATACGAGGAACGATCCCTAACTACTTGAGGTGATAGGGTTTATCTGGTGCGAGAACGTCTATACTTTGATATGAGTTCCGACTGACTGGAGTTTGCCAGAAAGTCTCCGTGGACTCATATTGGGTATAGAGGAACTCGTATGCGGATTCATATCATCAACAAATGATCCATTGACACGACTTGATAGGTTGGGAAATTCTCCTATGGATTTCTGTGAGAAATTAATTCTGGTAAAATCCTTGGCCAAGGTATCTGACGACTTTATGTAAGTAGCTCATAAAGATTAAGTCAAAGAGAATTTATTTCGAGACCAGAATACATAAGGTCAAGACAAAATAAAAGGGAAACCGATGAAAGACCATACCCTTAAGTCTCGACTTGGAGATTGTTCGATGGAGAGATTATGTCGTATATGGAAATTGTAATTGATAAAAGGTTCACTGAATTAATTCACCAGTGATTGGGCTCCATGGGCTTGTGGCTGGACATCGACCGTGGAGTGTGGGAGAATTCCCAAATTGGCAGGGGTGCTAATTTTGGAATGATCAATCGACAGAGTGTTCGATTGATTTAGAGTAAGTCTTACTCGAATAATTAAATAATATTTAATTATAACCCACGGCCAATTATGTGGTGAACCTACGGGGGCATACACAATACACATGAGGCGAAAGCGAGGAAATAAGAACGACCAAGTCAACTGGGTGAATAATCGACTGGGTCGACTATAATGGATGGGTCGACTGGGTCGACCCAGTTGGAGTTTAATCTGTGAGTTAATTAATTAAGTTAGATTTAATTAATTAAAGGAATAATTAATTAATTGGACTTAGAGTCAAAATTAATTAATTGGGAGACTAGTTAATTAATTGGGCTATTTAATTGGGAGACAAAATAAAGCCTGGTCAAAATTAATTAACTGGGCCATGAATTAATTAGAAGACTTGGTCTTCTAATTAGAGAGGGCCATGGCCCATGTAGGAGAATGGAATCCTAGTCCTAATAGGACTAGGTTAAGGAGATAACTATAAGTAGCTTACTTGTAGTTATTTTTTAAATAACTCAACAAGCAAAAATTGAGCAGAGCAAAAATTCTATCCCATCTCCCTGTGCAATCGGCCGAACCCTTCCAGTACTTGGAAGAATTTTTCGTTTCCGATTTTTGTTCCAAGATCGTTCCTAAAATCCTAGATCATAATATATCTTGTGTTTTAGCTGATCAAGATTTATTATTTTCGTGTAATTGTGGTATATCAACCCGTAGAGGCGCAACATGTGGGGCGCTACTGCAGAGCTTGGATCGATTTTGCTGAAGAGAAATTCAGAGTTCGTTTTGCCAACTTGGATTTGCAAGGAGACAGGTATAACGTGTAAACTGTTTATACTGTCGTTTAAATTAATATTTATATATATATACACCTAGAGTAGTATCCTGGCAAGATTCCGTAAGCGGTCCTAAGATTTTTATATTCCGCTGTGCCTAGGGCTGTTTATCTTACCGAATCCCAACAGTTGCAGCCTGTTGGTTTCTTCCATGTCTTGCTGCATTTTCTCCAGCTGTAATCTGTTCCTTTTTTCCATTTTTTTAAGGAGTTCTCCAGCAACATCTGGAAGGCTTCCATCAGTGATGAGTGCATATCAGCTGATGAAGCAGAAGTAGTAGCAGGCTGGTCATTTTCAGTCTCCTGGTGGACAGGTGCATCTTGAAGATCAGTCTCTTTTTCAGCTGTTGTCTCCTTAGATTTCCACTCAATGGCTAAGGGCTCTTTAGCATCACCAGGCTGATCAGTGACATCTTCAAATATCTTGTTAACAATCTTGCCATCATCAGTGAAGACTGTTGTCTGACGAATCATCCTTACAACAGGCAGCTTATTAGGAGCAGCATTCTTTACTTTAGGCATTACTTGATAACTTTTTACTTCTTTGCCAAAGGTGATCTGCTGTACACCAGGCATAGAGGGCAGATCACTTGGAGAGCCTTGTTCATATCTTGATCTGGCAGCCCAATTCTCCAAGGCTTTCACACTGGCAATTTGCACAGCTCTCTTTATAGGATCATCATGCTTTCGTTTCATGGCTGGCAAAGAGTTGGAGATAATCTTTGCTTCTTCAGCAGCAAACTCCTGTGCATACTTGTGCATTCTATCTCTAACAAAGTCTGGATCCAGAGCTTTGGTGATTGAAGTAGTCTGCAGCCAATTAAGAACCCACTTTTCTTCATTAGCAAACTCTTCCCAGTTCTGAATCTCTTCAACAGATCTGTTCACCCTGTACTCTCTCCATTTGATGTATCTTTTCTTTTCGTAGGTGAACAAGGTCTTAAGCATCAGCTTCTTGTCAAGGTAAGCAAGTTCCTTTTCAACCTGTTGAAAACAGAAGAGTCTGAGTTTATAATTTCAAAAGCTCTTCTTACTTCAAACTTCTTCTTTGGTTGAACCATGCCAGCAGACATCTTCTTCTTGGCCTGTAAAGATTCACCAATCTTTATGCCTCCAGAAACAACATGACCATGAGCATCAGTTTTGCTGATTTCAATAACTAGATCTAATTCAGCATCCTCAGCAGCTTTCCGTTCTGCCTCAGACATCTTTCTTCTCTGTTCTTCTTTTTCAGCTTCCTTCTTACTGAGCTCAAGAGCTTTTTGTTCCTCATGTTCGTCCATCTTCCTCTGCTCAGCCTCTTCTCTCTTCTTCTTATCAGCAGCAGAGATCTTCTTCTTTTTGATAATTATTTTCCTTTTTCCTTTGCTCTTATCAGCAGGGGCAGGTTCATGAACAGGTCTAGCAGATGCAAGTGGTGCAGCTGCTATTGGATTGATGATCTACACTTTAGGATCATCAAGGGGTTGAGCAACCCCAGCTGTTGGTGCTGTCGAAGTAGTCTGTTCTTTAGGAAGTTTCTCATCAACATACTTCTCTTTGTTGGGATTCAGTAAGATCAACAGCCCTAGGCACAGCGGAATATAAAAATTTTAGGACCTCTTACGGAATCTTGCCAGGATACTACTCTAGTTGTATATATATGAACATAAATAAAACGATAGTATAAACAGTTGCAGTTATATCGAATTGCTATGTTGTATAAACATACTACTCTCTTTGTTTTTATCATGTTTATCAGATTTGCTATGTTGTTGATAATCAGCATGATAAGGATAATGTTCATAAGCAGAATAAGATGCATGATAAGCAGGATATGCATGCATTGGATGAGCATGATATGGTGCATAGTAAGTTGGAAATTGAGGTGCATGATACATATGAGGATATGCAGCAGGTTGCATATAATAAGACTCATTTTGATTATATCGAATTTCGTCGGGTAAGATTAAATCAGTAAGGGGTGTGATTAGGAGTTCTCAATCAATATAAATTAAAGGGCTCTGTTACTTTATTCTGGATGGATCAATCTCAAGGAAGAACAATTAGATGGAACAATCAGTAATCAAGACAATCAATGAATAAAATAGTATAGCAAAAGCTTTTCTATTCAATAATCATAGATTATTTTAGTATGCAGGCGTAAGCTGAGTATGTAAAGCGTGTGTAATACAATGATTAACTAGGTATTTATGTCACAATTAACCTAGCTTTACAAGGAAACATAGTTCTAATAGGACTCGGCCCAATCGTCCTTCTTGAGTCTGGATTGTAGTCTGCTCGTTGAGGAGAGTCGTATTCTGCCGGGTCGATAGATGATCCCGAACAGGCTCGTCTGGTCGAACCGATCTGATATCTCTTAGTCGATCCGAATATTATAAGGGGTGCGAAATAGCCCCCATCAGTACTCCCTCACTTCTTCGAGCGTATATGTAGTAAAAGCTCATAGAAGTAAATGGCTGATTACGACTGTGGTTTCTATGAGTTGTGCCTCGTTAAAAACCTTATCTAGGAAAAAACCTTGTGGGAAAAAATCCTAAATAAGGAAAAGAGTGCAACTCCTCATAGATAGTCATTTCATGTTCCTCCGATCCCGATTCGCTACGTGGCCCTTCGGGAAGCGTTCCGTTTCTTTGCTGTTTTGGCGGGAATTCGATCAGTCGTGAGAAATTCGAACCATTTCTTTTCATTTCTCTCTATAAATAGGTCATTGTTCCTTTAGTCAATTTTTACTTTCTACTTCCCCCATTTCTGCAGTCGTTTTCTCACTCGATTATTTCATTCTTAAGTTGTCTTTATCGATTCGTATTCTTCGAGGTTTCAACAGAATGGCTTCGATTCCAAGAAAATCTTTCTCGTCTTCAAGGGAAAGAATCACTCCTATTGTCGAGGAGGTGATTCCCCCAAGTCCTTCGAATGAGCAGACCGGAGCGTCATAATTTATTATTCCAACTGAGGACACTTTCAAGGTGCAAATCATATCCGATACAGATGTTGTTGCTCGGGCCAAGAAAGGCAAAAGTACTGTTCCTCAAATCTCTGAACCGATTGAGGATCTCGTTTGTGCTTACAACGAGGAAACTTTTCACGAGGGCGTGGATAATTATGCGAAATATTTTCCGGAAGGTTCTGAGATCATTATTCCTTCTCCCTCAGATAGGGTTACTTCACCGCCGGAGGGTTGTCGAGCCTTTTACACAGCCCATTTTAACTGCGGTCTGCGTCTCCCCTTGTCTGCCCTCTTTCTTGATATTTTGAAAATATTAAGTGTGTCCTTGACTCAATTAGTCCCTAATTCCGTGGCCTTCGTGGCCCGTTTTGATGATAGCGAATGGATTCCAACCCTCTTTTCGTAATTTTACGCAATTGTTTCGTTTTAACGTTTCTAGTTCCTCCAATCGCGGATATTTCTTCGCTAGCTAAAAAACTAGTCGCGCAATCTTTGACTCCTCGGTTTCCAGCAATCCTTCCTGGAAATCTCATTTTTTCTTTGTTCGTTCGCCTTCCCATCATCGTTTGGCGGATGGCTCCACTGAGCCCTTTTCGTGGGACCATGATTCCAAATGGATTTACGGTGGTCGTTTGGCGACAGGTGAATTTATTCCTGACGACCCTCAGTTCATTGGCGAAATCCAAGCTATGCGTGTCAACAAATATCAGAGTGCTCTTCTTATTGGCGAAGTTTTTCTTCGCAAGGCGGGATTAAGTACTCATAGTTTTCCAATTCCTTCTTCTTCTGAATCATTGGGTAAGTATCTGTTTCAATATTGTGTTATAATAACTCTTTTTAGTACTAAATCTAATTCCGATTTTATCTTCTCCTCAGCTCTTATGGTAGAAAATTCTCGACGCTCTTTAAAGGGAAAAATGGTGTTGTCTAAATCCACCAAAATCATAGAGAATGTTCCTATCGAGCAGAGAGAGTCTCGAAAGAGAAAACTGGAATTGAGTCATGATTCTGAGGAGAACAGAGAGGAATCTCCAGATTCTTCTCAAGAATCTCCTGTTCGCCCGGGGACAGGATCGGGTTATCCTCCTTTCCAACTTAGGACATCTCTAGGTATACGTGGATGCCGCAGCTGGTCGATGCCTCATCCTAATGATAATCCGGTGGAGAGAAAAATGAGTTATTATGGTCGTTCCGGTAACGATCTTTCTCTACTTGGCGAGAATCATCCAAAACCCACTTTGGTCGAGATGATCGAGGATCATTTAGAGGGAAAAAGCTGCTGGCTATCCCGAGAATGATTCTTTAGTTCATGACGAGAGCGAAAATGCAGTGGATAAGGCAACTCGCGTTCTTCTGTCCGGCGTTTTTACTCGTGACATGAATAAGCTTCTTCGGAAGGATCCTTTAGAGAAATTTCAGCGAGCTTCTCTTTATGCTGAAAAGGTGACCTCTTTTTATGTGTGCTCGTAGGGTAATTTTCCTCAACGAATACTTTAGCTTGCTAATTTATTTCCTTTATCTTTTCCTCTTTCAGACTAAGACTTGTTTGGCATCATATGCCTATGAAGCTGCTCTCTGGAAACAACAATGTGAATTTCTGGATGAGAAATATAAAACTTTACTTCAAAAGTCTTCTGGTTCAGGGGTTGGTCCCTCAATGACTTCTTCCCTTCCGGTCGTAGAGACTCGGGCTATGGGGACTGATGACCAGGAGATTATAAACAGGGTTCTGGAGACTTCTCGTGCTCAAGAACGAGCCAATCAATTTGCTAAAAAGTTGGAAGAGTACCAATTTCAGAGTACTGCTCGAATTAGCGAGTTGGAATCTCAAGTATCGAGTCTTCAGGCTTCTTTAGAGGAGTATGAGAGGGACATTCCTCTTAGTGGACTCAGGGATCGTTATGGCCGGAATCCTGATGAAAAAGTTATTCGTGAATTCCTTAGCTCTCCTGTTCATACAGCGTTGGTATATCAAATGGTCGGTCCTCTCCTGGAGAGCACGTTCAAGAAGGCGATTCATCAGTTGGTCGCTTTTGAACTGATAGAAGATCGTCGAAAGGAATATTTTAAAGCGGCGCACATTCGGTTGAACCGTCATGGCGAAGTATATTCTCCTTCCGAGCTGCCGGACGTCGTTTATCAAAAGTTTCCTTTGGCTCACCTTGTCAAAGAGTTCGGTAAGCCATTGCCGATTCCACCTTCAGATATCAATGACGAGGTCGATAATAATTTTATCGATCCGGAGGAAGAGGAGGAGAATATTGAATCAGCGAATGAAGGAGACGTCGCTGGCGAACAGGAAATTCCAGATGGCGACCAAGTTGTATGATATGTTGATCTGTGAAATAACCTTTGTAACTGTTATCGTAAGTTGAATTGTAATATTATACTTTTAGCCCTTTGTAAAATAGACGATTCATATTCTGACAGTTACGTCTTTTAGTCTACTCTATAATAATTTAGACAAGTTATTAACTTTGCCCTAATCATTATGCGTATGTCTTTTCAAATTCTTGCGCCTATTCCTAGGCTAGTTTCTGTGTTACGCGCCCGTTCTTTGAGTCTCTTGCGTCTTTTCGTATATTATAAATACGAAAGGTAAAACTTTACTCGCTATTTACCGCTTTTACTCATTTCTCAACAGAATACTCTTTCGTTAGAAGGTCGATAAGCTTTCTCGATAATTTAGTCTTCTTTTTTGAATTCCGATCATGAGTAATCTTTTCGGTAACACTTCAAAGCGTCCTTCCCGCGAGAGTGCTAGAAATATTAGACCAAAAAAGTCTCGAACAGAGGGGCCCTCGATAGAACCTCCTCGTTCGTCTTCCATTAGTAGGTCGGCGACCGATACTCTTGTCGTTCCTTCTGAACTTTTTCCCGTAGTTAGTTCGTCTTTCACACAACAAAACTTTTCCTCTTCTGGTGAAGCAGGAAGGAGGCCTTCCCCTGGTCGGGTGGCCTTTGGTGATTCGTCATTTATGGAGCAAGCTTTCGACGTACACTTTTCTTCAGGCACTTCTTCTTTTGAACATGGCACATACGAGCATGTTCCTGTTAATTCCTGATGGGGGCTATTTCGCACCTCTTATAATTATTGAGATTGACTAAAGGTTATGGAATCAGTTCGACCAGACAAGCCCATTCGGGAGCATCTATTGACCCAGCTGGATACGATCCTCCTCAACGAACAGGATACAATCCGGGCTCAAGAAGGACAAATGGGCCGAGTCCTATTAGAATTATGTTTCCTTGTAACACTAGGTTAATTATGATATAAATACCTAGTTAATCATTGTATTACACACATTCAGGATACGGAGTTTATACCTGCATAAAGGCATAATCTAAGATTATTCAATAAGAAAAACTTATTCTTCACATTCATATTCGTATTCATTGATTGTCTTGATTACTAATTGTTCCCTTCAAATTGTTCTTCCTTGAGATTGATCCATCCTGAATAAAGTAACAGAGCCCTTTAAATCGTATATATTGAGAATCCCCAACATTGCAATTTCACTGATATAATTAACCCGACGAAATTTGGTTAAATCAGTTGGCACCCACCGAGGGGCTAGGTTAATTATTCGATCGACATATGGCTCGCCCAAGGAAGAGCGCTCGTAACGGAGCAAGAAGTAACACGATCAACCAGCATGATGCGTCTGAGGATCCACGGGGCAATACCGATAATAATGCCCCTGTATCCAACGATAGCCAGCAACAGAATGAGCATCATCAGAATCAGATGGAACCACAAGGGATCCCTACTGGCACAGTACCGGAAGAACATGCGGCTCCAACGATCCCGGTCCCCCTGTCAGATGCTCAGGAGAAATTTCGACAGACCGCTATGCTCCTTAAGTCACTCTCCCCAGAGGAATTACTCGTACTCGAACAAGTCCCTCGAAACGTTAGAACTACTAGGGCTAATCCCACTCAAAGAACGCCGAGGCAAAACAATCAAATCTCTCAATAAGCTGACAACCCGGCAAGTGAGCGACGTTCACTACACAGTCCGCAGCAGGGCAATTCAAAACCCTCCGATGACAACGTCCGACGAAAAGCGGATTGAAGGAGACCACAACGCAACGAATCAAAGGAACACACCATAATCCCCATCGAGAATGACGCAGGTGAGGCGATCCCAAATCGACCAAGAACAATGAGATTCTCGAAAACAGAAATCGAAAAGATGGTACAAGAACGACTCGAACAACGCTTATGATCCGTTCAAAACCTATGGACCAGAACCACAGAACTACAGGAGAGCTTAGCTGCGTTCTCTCCCTTCTGTCGAGAAATAAAAGAGGCACAGTCGACCGGACAGGTTCCAGGTAGACTGCCTAGATACGATGGAACCACTGATCCGGACGATTATATTTTTAGCTTCACAAACATAATGAACTTATATGCTCACTCGGCGGAGTTTACCGCTAAACTAATGGTGACCACGTTGGAAGGTCTCGCTTTGGACTGGTTTGCTAAGCAACCAGCCAACTCCATATTCAGTTTTCGGGAATTATGCAACAAATTGACACAGCAGTTTGACAGTCAGAAGAGGCAAAAACTTCCCATGAGCTACTTGGGAACTATCCATCAACAAGAGGGAGAATCCTTGAGAAACTGGCTGGCGAGATTTAATGTATTATTACTCAAAATCGATTCCCCGAATATCGATTACATAATCTCTATTCTTTTCGACCTCACGAAGAATAGGCAGTTCGGAAATGCCCTCAGCCGAAAACAACCAAGAACATTCGCCAACATCATGAGCTTGGCGTCTAAATATATGACCCAAGAAGAGATGAATTCCTTTAAAGATAAGAACAAAATTAAAGTTTCGGGCTCAGGCTCCAAACGGCAAGATAGAATTCCTACCCAAAGATCCATAGACTATGAACGGACGTTTAGAAAAGGCAACGTTTTTCAGCGGTTGGAGTACAATAAGAACGATCAGGATAGACGACCTAACGTCTATCAAAATCCTAGAACCGCAGAACCGGCAATCAGGAGCAGGATTAATCAAGTAACACACCCAAGATTAACTATTCCGATAGAAGAAATCCTGCCCGTACTAGAGAGGAATAATTGGATCCCGGAAGCAAATATCACAGGGCACATGGGCACCGCACTAAAGATTGTTTTCACCTTAGGAGGGAAATAGAAAAACTAATCGAACAAGGAAAACTAGACGACTATTTAGAACGGGATAACCGCAAAAGAGGAAGAAGTAGGAGCCCTCGGAATAATAATCAAAGGAGGACTTCCCGTCGAAAGTCACCCGAGGATGGCCCTGCACAGGAGTTAAACCATGACCAGATCAATGGTACCATCCATGCAGTTTCCGGAGGACCCGCCGGCGGGGATAGTTGTAACACTCGACGAAGGACTGCTAGATCAATAATCGGGGGCTTAAAATACCCAAGGGAAGTATGGACTCTAGAAAGTAAGTCATCGAACAACCAGCTGATCAGTTTTAATGAGGGCGAAGTACCCAAAAATCTAGTTTGGGACACTAAAGAAGATAGCCCCGATTTCCCGATGGTGGTGTCGCTAGAAATAGCGAACTACAACGTCAAAAGGATCTTGATCGATAACGGAAGCTCAGCGAATATCATCTCTAGGGAGGTCTTAGCCCAGATGAACTTGGGGCAAATAACATTCCAAAAATTAGCTACACCGTTGGTGGGGTTTGGAGGATCCGAAATCGTTCCCAGTGGAACAATAACTTTGAGTGTCTCACTCGGAAAGAAACCATATCGAACAGTGAAACTGGAAAAATTCTTGGTAGTAGAAACTCCATTCGCCTACAATGCAATTTTAGGGCGACCTGCCCTCAACCTGTTTCGAGCTGTTGTCTCAACTTATCATCCGAAGTAAAATTTCCGACCGACACAGGTATCGGGGAAATAGTAAATGACCATTGTATGGCATGGGATTGCTACAGCACATCGTTAACTTTGAAAAACCCCCTTGAAGCAATTACACCGAGCAAAAGAAAGCTCGAAGACGATGTTGGTAGAAAAGAGGTTGAAATCCCTAGCACTGACCGAATAGATAAAAAGGGAAAGGAGCCGGTGGATTTAGCCTTAAAACCACCAGAATATAAGGACGTCATTCTGGTACAAGGGGACTCATAAAAAACAACAAGAATAGGTACAGAATTAAGCAAGGAAGGGGAAGTAATGTTGATCAACTTTCTCAGAAATAATATGGATGTCTTCGCTTGGAGTGCGAACGACATTGAGGGGATTGACCCTCGAGTAATCAACCATTCGCTAAAAATCGACCCTTTAGCAAAACCAGCTAGACAAAAGAAGAGAAATCATGGGCCAGTAAAAGATAAAATCATCAAAGCAGAAGTAGAAAGACTACTCAAAGCAAAACACATTCGGGAAATACACTTCTCGGAATGGCTATGTAATGTTGTTCTAGTAGCAAAAGGGGATAAAAAAGATAACAAGTGGAGAATGTGCAACGATTTTACCGACCTTAACAAATTGTGTCCGCGCGATCCGTATCCGCTCCCAAGGATCGACTTATTAGTCGACTCAACCGCTGGCTTTGCAATCTTCAGCATAATGGACGCTT
The DNA here is from genome assembly GCA_038501285.1 of Penstemon eatonii. Taxonomy (NCBI): domain Eukaryota; kingdom Viridiplantae; phylum Streptophyta; class Magnoliopsida; order Lamiales; family Plantaginaceae; genus Penstemon; species Penstemon eatonii. The sequence goes on from CM076710.1 coordinate 62,299,423, forward strand.
TCCAAGGTTTTTATCAAATATACATGAATGAGAAAGACCAAGAGAAAACTGCATTCATAACCGAGCAAGGAGTATATTGCTTCATAGTTATGCCATTTGGGTTAAGGAACGCCGGGGCCACTTACCAAAGGTTAGTAAACCTAATGTTTAAAGAATTAATTGGAGAAATAATGGAAGTCTACGTGGACGACATGCTAGTCAAAAGCATGAATGAAGCGGATCACATAAGACACCTTGATCGATGCTTCCAAGTATTGAGAAAATACCGCATGAAGCTAAATCCCGCAAAGTGCACCTTCGGTGTTAAATCGGGAAAATTCTTGGGCTATTTGGTACATCAACGAGGAATTGAGGCCAACCCAGAAAAAATTCGAGCAATAACTGAAATGAAGCATCCCAAAACCATCTCCCAAGTACAAAGCTTGGTAGGGAAGATCGTAGCATTGAACAGATTCATATCCAAATCGGCTGACAGGAGTTTGCCTTTCTTCCAAACCCTTCGTAAGGCAAAAAACTTTGTTTGGACCGAAGAATGCGATCGGGCTTTCGACCAGCTAAAAGAATATCTGACGACATCCCCGTTGTTGGCCAAACCAACCGAAGGGGAACCATTATATATCTACATCTCGATCTCCGATGCGGCCGTTAGTTCAGTCTTGGTCAAAATAGAAGGTTTGGAACATAAGCCTATCTATTACTTTAGCAATTTATTACAAGGGGCAGAGAAGAACTACTTGGAGATTGAAAAATTCGCTTTGGCCTTAGTAGTGGCAGCACGAAAACTCCGACCTTACTTTTTGACCTACAAAATCGTGGTTTTAACAAACCAACTGCTAAGGCAGGCCTTAGCAAAGCCAGAAGCCTCCGGAAGACTAATCAAATGGGCGATCGAACTCGGTCAATTCGAAATCGAGTACAAACCAAGAATTGCAATTAAAGCCCAAGTATTAGCTGACTTCCTACTAGAAACTCCGACACAAGCGACCGAACCAATGAACAGCCTTAACGATGATATCTTGATCATAAAAAACCAGACCTGGTTAATGCATGTTGACGGTGCTTCGTGCCGAGAAGGATGAGGTGCCGAAATCAATTTCACTGGACCAAATAAAGAGGATATAAATTATGCGATAACATTGGACTTCGTTGTAACAAACAATGAAGTGGAATACGAAGCGCTGATCGCAGGAATGGAAATGGCGATCAAGGCCGACATTAAAAGCCTTAAAGTATTAACCGATTCAGAGTTAGTACAAAGACAAATAGAAGGCCTATATGAGGCTAAGGAGTTTAATATGGTAAAATACCTCGCCAAAATGAAGAAGTTGGCTGAAAAATTCAAAAGTTCCGGTATACAGAACATCCCACGCTCGGAAAATAAATGGGCTGATCAACTTTCTAGGTTCACTGGATCCCATGACGGAAAAACCGAAAGGGTGATCAACTGGTTAATCTCCAACGCACCAGCAATCGATATCGATGAGACACCAGTCGTCGAGATAATGGAAATCGAAGAAGTTGAAGAAAACTGGATGACTCCAATGATAGACTATCTTCGAGAAGGAAAATTGCCACTTGACCAAAATGAAGCTCGAAAAATAAAATATCGGGCTCCAAAATATACGTTGGTAGAAGAAAAACTTTACCGAAGATCGGTATCAGGAATTCTTCTGAAGTACGTCTCGGAATCGCAAACCATCGATATCCTACGAGAGGTACATGAAGGAGACGCGGGAAATCACAGCGGAGCAAGGGCATTAGCTTTAAAATGCCTCCGAACAGGTTATTATTGGCCTACCATCAACAACGATGCCATTCAATATGTCCAAAAATGTCATCACTGCCAAGTCCATGCTAATATATGTAATCGACCAGCAGAAAACATGCACCCAATACCGGTATGTTGGCCGTTCGATCAATGGGGAATGGACATTGTGGGACCATTCCCAGCAGCTAGATCCAAGAAAGCTTATGTCCTGGTCGCTGTTGAATACTTTAGCAAATGGATAGAATGCATCGCCCTTGCACGGATAACTCAGTTCCAAGTGATTAACTATCTGTGGAAATTCATAGTATGTCGATTTGGCATCCCGAGAATTTTGATTTCTGATAATGGAACCCAATTCGCGGGAAAACAGGTAATCGAATAGTGTTCAAAACTAGGAATTCAGCAAAATTTCACTTCGGTCGGGCATCCTAGAGCGAACGAACAGACTGAGGTAGCAAACCGAGAAATAATAAAATCCTTGGAAAAAAGATTAGGAGCAGCCAAAGGGAAATGGCTTGATGAACTCCCAGGAGTGCTTTGGGCCAATCGAACCACAGTCAGAACTTCAACCGGGGAGACCCCATTCAGTCTAGTATATGGCTCGGAAGCTGTTATTCCTGTCGAAACGTTAATTCCAACACCAAGGATTGAAATGTATGACGACCAGGAAAATGGAAAGATAAGAGAAAATGATATTGATTTAACTGAAGCTCTAAGAGAAAAAGCGGCCGTACGTTTGCAAGCCGCCAAATCAAATATGGAAAAGGCGTACAATCAAAAGGTACGCATACGAACCTTCAAAAAAGGAGAACTGGTTTTAAAAAAGGTAGAAGTATCCAAGCATGTTGGAAAATTACAACAGAACTGGGAAGGACCTTACATTATCGTCGATGTCGGAAAGAAAGGATCATACAAGATTGCACACTTGGATGGAACACCCCTACCAAGGACCTCGAATTCGGTCAACCTCCGGAAATACTATGGGAAATGAATCCTAGTAAATTATCCTTCTTTATTTCCTTTGTTTTATTTTTTATATTACTTCTACTGACTGTAACAAAAGGCTTTAGCCTAGAAATTATTATCAAAGAATTCTAAATACAAAACAAGAAATTTATTTGAGTAAAGCGATTAACGAAGAGTTGAGCCAGAATAGTTCAACGTTCCTCGGAATTCTACGATTGTAGTAATTGAAGATCAAGATACAACGAGTCGAGTATACATTGATCCGCTCATTAAACACTCCTCGATCTACATTTAACGATTAAAAGACTTTTGGTATAAAAACCTAAGTCTCAATGAAACGAGTTGAGTATACATTGATCCGCTCAATAAACACTCCTTGATCTACATTTAACGATTAAAAGACTTTTGGTATAAAAACCAAAGTCTCAATGAAACGAGTTGAGTATACATTGATCCGCTCAATAAACACTCCTCGATCTACATTTAACGATTAAAAGACTTTTGGTATAAAAACCTAAGTCTCAATGAAATGAGTTGAGTATACATTGATCCGCTCAATAAACACTCCTCGATCTACATTTAACGATTAAAAGACTTTTGGTATGAAAACTAAGTCTAAATGAGTTGAGTATACATTGATCCGCTCAATAAACACTCCTCGATCTACATTTAACAATTAAAAGACTATTGGTATGAAAACCTAAGTCTAAATGAGTTGAGTATACATTGATCCGCTCAATAAACACTCCTCGATCTACATTTAACGATTAAAAGACTTTTGCTATGAAAACCTAAGTCTAAATGAGTTGAGTATACATTGATCCGCTCAATAATCACTCCTCGATCTACATTTAACGATTAAAAGACTTTAGGTATAAAAACCTAAGTCTAAACAAAAAGAGTTGAGTATACATTGATCCGCTCAATAAACACTCCTCGATTAAAGCCTTCAGCAATTAAAAAGGCTTCTGGTATTAAAAACCCGAGTCTAGAAGAAAAAGAGTTGAGTATAAATTGATCTGTTCGATAAATACTCCTCGATGACAATCATAAATAAGATTAAAGTCGAATACAACAGGAAGAATGCAAGAAGTAAAAATAAAGTTTTATTCATCTATGAACATGTAAAAGAGTTACAGGCAAAAGCTGAAGATCAAATTACAAAAATCTTTATACGATTCACACATCATTACATTTGTTTAGATAAAACGATCCTATACTATAGATCGGTAATATTCACGACAATGTCCACGGAAACATCAATCTCCTCCCTAGTGCCTCGATAGTGGTAACTGACCACCTAAGAAGCATGCTGCTCAGGATGGTTGATAACGCCGTGAAAACGTCGTTATTGCGTGCCTTCTTAAGCCCAAAAACGTCTTGTTTTAATCCGAGTTTTGTGTGTCTTTGCGTGTTTTCGTGTCTTTTGTGCTTTTGGCCCCTTTGTTTGGCCTTTGTTCGTTTTTGTGTTTTTGTTCTCGTTTGGTTCATTTTCTCCGTGGTTTGTAGGTATTGACATCTTATAGAGATTCGGAGTTGCGTATCAATGATGCGAGTCACTCTACCCACCCCTCGAGTCAAGCTTGAGCTTCAAAGCAATTAGAGCCCGAAGCAAATTGTTCAAGAATGTATATAGCTGCTCACTAGAACATGCATAAATATTTCATAGTTGATCCAAATGAGCTGAATTTTGGATATGTCATAGATGAGTGAGTTAGCTACGCTACGATCTTTACGGATCTGCAATCGGAGTTCGGAATCAAAAGATATGCTGCTCGGAAGGAAGTGCGGCAGAGCAGAAAACACCAGCTCACCTACGGCCAAAACCTCGCTTCAGCGAGGTGGAGGCTCGCCGCGGCGAGCTGGTGGCAGAAAAGGCAAGTTTTCCTACGGTATAAACCTCGCCGCTGCGAGGTCTGCTCTGTTTTTCAGCGTTTTTTGAGGGCCTTTTTGTATATAACCCTTCTCCCACTTGTAAATATAACCTCCTTTAGGGACTTTTTGGCCTTTGTTACTATAGTTTTTGGGGTAATTTAGGCATGAGTGGGTGATAGTTTGCTAGGTTATAAGGGTGGAAGGTGGAATTCTTTTGACAACTCTTGCAACTCTTACACACTTGAAGAAAAAGAAAATATCTCTTGCCTCCATTGAAAAGAAGAAGAGTTCTTGCTTGGAGCTTTGGTTGGAAGACTAAAGAAGCTTGAGAGAAGAGTTGTAGTGGCTTCCATCACCTAAGCTTACTCTATCTTTCTAACTTTGTTCATTTACACTTATGACTTTGTTTAATGTATATGAATATTGTGTTGATTAATATGAGTAGCTAATCTCCTTTCTTCTAGGTTTTTATTGATCTTATGTTTGGTTCTTGATTAAATGATGCTATGATAATTGATATGATGCTTACATGTGTTTGTTTATCCGATTTCGTGCTTATTGTTCGTCTTAAGGTTTGATCAACCTTGAGGTGAAAGTTATTGATTCTTGATTGCTAGACATAGTGATTTTGAGGATTTGATTATGAAGTTAAATTGTGATTCGATTCTAGGATAGACATATACCTAAGTCGTTTCATATTCGTTTAAGGTTTGAGTTTAGTGCCATCGATTAGATTTTAGTCCATTTAGGAATAAATTGGATTAGTTTAATTCGGTAGGTTTGTATGCTATCGGAAGATACATACAAACGTCTTGGAATCCTTGAATAGCAAACATGAGCATTAGTAATCATTTATCGAGTCATTTATCTTGAATTGAACTTGGTGACGTAAAATCCTAGGAGCCTTTATCTTATTAAGAAGTTAATTATTTAGATTTGTCTTAATCGCTTCGTTAGTTGTTTAAACAAACCACAATCTCACTACTATCGTTCACACAAGTTCGAGTAAGGTATTAGAATAGATTTCGGTAATTATACGTTTGATTCCTCGTGGGTTCGACACCCCTTATCACTTTATTACTTGAAAGCGACCGTATACTTGCGCGTTTACGTACTCGTATTTGGAGCGTAACAATGGTCGACTTCTTTGGTTCGATGGCCAGGCTCTGAAGATCAAATGTTCTTCCAGACGAAATGAGCATTACCAGCCAGATAACCGGCAATACTCATTCACCCACAGCAAGATACTGCTTTTATTTTAAAATTAAAACATTTTACTCTAAAGCAGCATCTCTTCGGGGCGGTCGTGAAACATTAATACTTACCAGCACACCCAGCGGCCTATCACTCCGGAGGTAACATCCAAGAGTAGGGGTGCCTGGTAAGTATGAACCCTCCATGTACAAACAGAAACCACGGACCTCAAACCCGTATATACAAAGTTCGAGGCCTCATGGGACCCGCTAGTACAAGGTAGGGCTTCCATGGGACCCGTCAGTACAAGGCAGATGAAATTTAATTCATTATAATATGACTCGCGATAATGTGACTTTTTGAATATTATGGGATCAGAAGGCAAAATGAAATCTAAGGAAACTGAGATCTCCATCTTTTCTGAGAAAACATAAAATATATGGAAATTGCCTACTTATTTATAGGCGCTTGTGCAAATGATCCTACGGCTGGATAGAAATTTGATCAAGGGACGGAAATGCGACCTTTTGACTTCCCGTAATAAATGCAAGTAAGTTGGAACGGCACCTCACTGATCGAACTCAACGAATCGGTGATAAAAGCGAAAGAAGATTGCTTCGATCAATGCACAATAAAGCAGATCTAAAAGAGCTCCAGACCAGGAAAGTTTACATACTCACATATGCTAGGAGCTTCATAAAAACCAAAAGATCCCCGATATTACATCAAGATGTTAGCTCGACTAAAGGAATAAAGAATTTTATACTCCGACCTACGAGGTCGTAACTGCCTCATATGTCACATAAAATAATTATTGCCTAACCATGTTCAGACCTCAGTTGGAATCCAAGAAATCTGACATGGAAATCAGAAGAGTAGCCGTCATTGCTCAAAATTACGATATAGTCACTGCCTAACATTCCAAAGAATTGCTGAAGGGGGTCTGAACAAGCTAGATCTGGCTAATAATTCTACGTTTTCCGAATCCTCCCATATCAAATAAATGATATATCGATACACCGGTTGCTTTATTCGAGGAACAAGGAACTCACGATCACTACAGAGAAACATGGATCTTAAGAGCTTATCTAGAACGATTTTATAGATTCAGAAAGTTTAAAAGAAGAGCAGAGCTCAACGGTAGAAAGGACGGCATCCTTAAATAAGATATCTTTAACTAAAAGACAAATTTACAAGGGACTAGTTGAATAGCGACGACAAAGCTAAGCATTTCTTTAACAAATATTCGATCAACTATCTACATGGATGCCTTGCTGTCCACATTTTTTATACCTAACACGATTTCTGGAAGATCATAAGGGATCATGCTTGGTTGATCATCATCCTTACACTTCATTTGAAAAAGTTTGATTTGCAGAAACAAACGTTGTATCATTCAGTGACTTAAACACTGATCAAGCAAGACTAAAGCTACATTTTCAAAGATTAGATGTCCTCCGAGAAGACCAATATGAGATAAGTATACTAATCTATACTGATTATTTCAAGAAGTTATATTTATGCATAACAGCAAAATATGAACAACAAAATATATCTGCGGATTGAAGTTTATCAAGGCATGGATCTGCCCGCAAAAGATCACAGTCTTAATTAAATCTACCCATACAAAAACTTCAGCCCAAGCAACTACACAAAAGGTTGGGGCACCAAAAAAAAAAAAAGAAAAAAAAAGGGCGGAAGAAGAAACTCAAAGTAACAGCAAGGTCGAAATCGGATCAGCGAGAAGGATTGCTATCACCAGGACGCCTAGCAGATGCACTCTTCAGAGGAGTTAAGTTACCTGCAAACGCCATCAACTCCTCTTGACGCTTCAGATAACCGGCATCATAACCTTCCTCATAGGCCTGCCGTCGAGACTCCTCTGCTAGAGCAACAGCCCGAACCAAGTCACTTCTCTCCTTCTCCCAAGCAGACTTCTCTTCTTGCAATATTTTTAGGTCATCATTGGCAAGTTGCAGCTGGAGAGTCTGCCCTGTCGCCTTCGCCGTTTCCGACTCCAAACCACATTGATAAGCTTCTTTACCGTTCCACAGATCGTCATTTTGCACACCCAGCTGGAGTGCAAAATAATTGGCCTAGAAAAGAAAAAGAATAAGAAAACCCCCCCACACAACAAGGCAATCGAAATAAAAGAGGAAAAAACAATCAAAGATGTGTCTACCTGCTCGCATAACTTCACCAGCGATTGGACAAGGCGAACATTGGAAGTACCCTTAAGCTTCCTCAACTCACCAGGCAAAATAGTGCTCAGCCCTAGGTCCCAGGACAAAGCGTCAGGCTCAACAGAGCCAGGCAGTTCGCTAGCAGAAGGGACACCGTCGGGGCGCGGAGTCACCGACAGCATAATATCCTTAACTTGCACGAGGACACAACGGTCATCTAACGGACGAGGGGATTCCCTCTCGTTGGGACTAACTGATCTCTCCTTACCCGAAGCAGAAATAACGGTTTGACGACCGGACTTTGACCCAATTCGACCTCCAGAAGGCCCACCAGATTCGAAAGAAGTAGTCATCACAGTAGTATCATTAAACAGGTAATCACGAAAATCTTGAGAAATAGGTTGTGTTGCGGAGGGATTGACAAAGGAGCCTTCATCAACTTGGCCTCCGCTGACAATCGGGGCAGCAGAGGTAGAAAAAGGAAGGGAATTAACAAAATCCCCTCCATGAAAACCATGCTCAAAAGAAGAAACACCTGAAGAGACAGGTATATCAAAAGTCTGCTCCACGTTGGACGAATCACCAAAAGCCACCCGACCAGGGGAAGGCCTACTTCCTACTTCAGTAGAAGAAGAAAAATTTGGTTGTACAAAAGATGAACTAATTACAGAAAAAGGTTCAGAAGGGATGACAGGAGTGTCGATCACCGACCTAGTAATAGAAGACGAACGAGGAGGTTCTATCGAGGGACCCTCTGTTCGAGACTGTTTCAGTCTAGTATTCCTAGCGCTCTCACGGGAAGGATGCTTCGATGTGTTACCAAAAAGATTACTCATGATCGGAATTCGGAAAACTAAAATTAAGTATCGAGAAAGCTTATCGACCTTCTAAAGAAAGATTATTCTGATTATAGCAATAAGAAAAGCGGTAAATAGCGAGTCAAGTTTTTACCTTTTATATTTATACTTTACGAAAAGACGCGATAGACCCAAAGAAAGGGCGCGAAATACAGAAACCAGCTTTGGAATAAACACTAGAATTTGAAACGACATACGCATAATGATTACGGCGAAGTTAATGACTTGTCTGAATTATTACAGAGAACACGAAAGGACGTGACTGACAGAATACAAAACGTTTATTTTACAAAGGGGTAAAAAGGTAATATTACAATTAAACCTATGAGTAAATAGTTACAAAGGTTAATCCAAGAGACCGATATATCATACAACTTGGTCGCTATCCGAAATTTTCTGTTCGCTACCAACGTCTCCTTCTTCTGCATTGTCAATATCTTCTTCTTCTTCCTCTCGATCGATAAAATTGTTATCGACCTCATCATAAATATCGGAAGGAGGAATTGACAATGGTTTTCCAAACTCTTTAACGAGGTGAGCCATAGGAAAGTTTTGATAAACGACGTCCGGAAGCTCAGAAGGAGAATATACTTCGCCATAACGGTTCAGCCGAATGTGCGCCGCCTTAAAATATTCCTTTCGGCGATCATCTATCATTTCTAAAGCAACCAGTTGATGAATCGCCTTCTTGAACGTATTTTCTAAGAGCGGACCGACCATTTGGTATACCAGCGCCGTATGAACAGGAGAGCTGAGGAACTCACGAACCATTTTTTCATCGGGGTTACGACCATAACGATCCCTGAGTCCACTAAGAGGAATGTCCTTCTCATACTCTTCTAGAGAAGCTTGAAGACTTGATATTTGAGATTCCAACTCGCTAATCCGAGCAGTACTCTGAAATTGGAACTCTTCTAAACTTTCTAGCCAATTGGTTGGCTTGTTCTTGAACGCGAGAAGTCTCCAGAACTCTGTTTATAATCTGCTGGTCATCAATCCATGTAACCCGAGTCTCTACGACTGGAATGGAAGAAGTCGTTGAGGGACCAACCTCCGAATCAGAAGACTTATGAAGCAAATTTTTATACTTCTCTTCCAGAAATTCACACTTTTATTTCCAGAGAGCAGTCTCATAAGCATATGATGCCAAACAAGTCTTAGTCTGAAAGGACAAAAGGAGTAGAAAGAAATGGATTAGCAAATTATAATGATCCTCAAAGAAAATTACATTACTAGCACAATAAAAAAGATATCACCTTTTCAGCATAAAGATAAGCTCGCTGATATTTCTCCAAGGGATCCTTCCGAAGAAGCTTATTCATGTCACGAGTAAAAACGCCGGACAAAAGAACACGAGTGGCCTTATCCACTGCGTTTTCGTTCTCATCGTGAACCAAAGAATCATTCTCAGAAGAATGTCGGGAATTTTCTACCATATGAGCTGAAAAAGAAGCACGACCAAAGTCAGATTTTCTGCAAAAATGGATCATCATAACACTATGCTGAAATAAACACTTACCAAGTGAATCAGATGACGAAGGAATTGGAAAAATATGAGCACTCAATCCCGCTTTGCGAAGAAAAATTTCTCCTATAAGAAGAGCACTCTGATATTTGTTGGCACGCATAGCCTGGATTTCACCGATAAACTGAGGATCGTCGGGAATAAGTTCACCAGTAGGCAGGCGACCTCCGTAAACCCATTTGGAGTCATGATCCCACGAATAGGGCATAGTCGAACCATCTGCCAAACGAAGATCAGATGGTGGACGAACAAAGAAAAAATGAGATTTCCAGGAAGGGTTGCTAGAAACTCGGGAGTCAAAGATTGCACGACTAGGATTCTGACTAGCGAAGAAATATCCGCGATTGGAGGAACTAGAAATGTTAAAACGAAATAATTGCGTGAAATTACGAAAGGAGGGTTGGAATCCTTTCGCTATCATCAAAACAGAAAAACATACTACGAATGCCACGGAATTTGGGACTAATTGAGTCAGGGAGACACTGAATATTTTCAGAATATCAAGAAAGAGGGCAGACAACGGAAGACGCAGACCACTATTAAAATGGGCTGTGTAAAAGGCTCGACATCCCTCCGGTGGAGATGTAACCCTGTCAGTAGGAGAAGGGAGAACTATCTCGGAACCTTCCGGGAAATATTTGGTATAATTGCTCACGACCTCAGAGAAAGTATCCACAGTATAAGCGTAAGCAAGATCCTCCGTCGGTTCAGAAATTTAAGGAGCTGTACCTTTGCCTTTTTTAGCTCTGGCAGCGACATCTGTATCAGACAGAATTTGCACCTTAAAAGTGTCCTCAGTAGGAACAATGAATTCAGATACCTCAACTTGCTCGCTTGAAGGATTAGAATGTAGCACCTCCGCGATAGTAGGAGCGACTCTCTCACTTAAAGACGAGGAAGATTTTCTCATAGAAGCCATTCTTGGGATTCTCGAAAGATATGAATTGATAGAAAGAGTTTCGGAAAGACAAACGACCAATCAAGAAAATGACTGCAAGTTTAAAGGAAGCATAAAGTAAAAAATGACTAATATGACAGTCACCTATTTATAGGGAAAGGAGAAAAGACGTTTCGAACTTCTCACGGCTGATCGCATTCCCGCCAAATGGGAAAAAGTGAAACGCTTCCCCAAAGGGACACGTAGCGGTTCATAATTGGAACAAGAAAACGACTATCTATGAGGCGTAGTACTCTTTTCCTTACTTAGGATTTTTTCCCATCGGGTTTTTTCTTAAGAAAGGTTTTTAACGAGGCACAATTCATAGAAATTACAGTCGAAATCGACCTTCTACTTCTACGAGCTTCTATTACATATACGCTCGAAGAAGTGAGGGAGTACTGATGGGGGCTATTTCGCACCTCTTATAATTATTCTGATTGACTAAAGGTTATGGAATCGGTTCGACCAGACAAGCCCATTCGGGAGCATCTATCGACCCAGCTGGATACGATCCTCCTCAACGAACAGGATACAATTCGGGCTCAAGAAGGACAAATGGGCCGAGTCCTATTAGAATTATGTTTCCTTGTAACACTAGGTTAATTATGATATAAATACCTAGTTAATCATTGTATTACACACATTCAGGATACGGAGTTTATACATGCATAAAGGCATAATCTAAGATTATTCAATAAGAAAAACTTATTCTTCACATTCATATTCATATTCATTGATTGTCTTGATTACTAATTGTTCCCTTCAAATTGTTCTTCCTTGAGATTGATCCATCCTGAATAAAGTAACAGAGCCCTTTAAATCGTATATATTGAGAATCCCCAACATCGCAATTTCACTGATATAATTAACCCGACGAAATTCGGTTAAATCAATTCCCTTCCTTTTTCTACTTCTGCTGCCCCGGTTGTCAGCGGAGGCCAAGTGGGTGTTGTCTCGGAGGTGATTAATGAGGGTTCCTTTGTAAATCCCTCCGCAACACGACCTATGTCTCAGGATTTCACTGACTACTTATTTAATGATACCACTGTGATGACTACTTCTTTTGAATCTGGCGGGCCTTCTGGAGGTCGGACCGGATCAAGGTCCGATCGGCGAACTGTTATCTCTGCTTCGGGCTCGGTGAGTCCTAATGAGAGGGAATCCCCTCGTATGTTAGATGACCGTTGCATTCTCGAGCAAGTTAAGGATATTATGCAGTCGGTGACTCCACGTCCTGACAATGTTCCTTTTGGTAGTGAACTGCCTGGCTCTGTTGAGCCTGATGCTTTGTCCTGGGACCTGGGCCTAAGCACTATTTTGCCTGGCGAGTTGAGGAAGCTCGAGGGTACCTCCAATGTTCGCCTTGTTCAGTCGCTGGTGAAGATATGCGAGCAGGTAAACATATTTTTGATTATTTTTCCCACTTTTATTTTGATTGCCTTGTTATGTAAGAGCTTTTCTTTTTCTTTTCTTTTCCAGGCCAAATATTTTGCACTTCAGCTGGGTGTGCAAAATGACATTCTGTGGATCGGTAAAGATGCCTATCAACGTCGTTTGGAATCGGAGACGGCAAAGACCACAGGGTAGACCCTCCAGCTGCAGCTTGCCAATGATGACCTCAAAAAATTACAAGAAGAGAAGTCTGTCTTGGAGAAGGAGAAGAGTGATTTGGTTCAGGCTGCTGCCCTAGCAGAGGAGTCTCGACGGCAGGCCTATGAAGAAGGTTATGATGCCGGTTATCTAAAGCGTCAGGAGGAATTGATGGTGTTTGCATGTAACTTGACTCCTCGGAGGAGTGCTTCTGCTAGTCGGCCTGTTGATAACAATCCTTCTCGGTGACCTGTTCGACTCGGCTGTTATTTTGAGTTTTTTCTTCCTTCTTTTTTTTTTTTTTTTTTTTTTGTGGTAGTGCCCCCAACCTTTTGTGTGGTTGTTTGGGCTGAATTTTTGTATGAGGAGAATGAACTAATGAAAACGATGATCTTTTATGAGCAGATCCATTCCTTGATCAATTTTGGTTAGTAGATGTCTTTCGTTATGCATATTTTGCTGTTATGAATAAGTATAACTTCTCGAAATAATTAGTATAGATTAGCATACTTATCTGATATTGATCTTCTGGGAGAATATGCTTTGTTCGAAAGAGTAGCTTAGTCTGGCTCGATCAGTTTTTAAGTAACTGAATGATATAACGTTTGTTCTGCAAATCAAACTTTTTAAATCAAGTATAAGAATGATGATCAACCAAGTATGGTCCCTTATGATTGTTCCGCAGTCGCGTTAGACATTAAAATGTGGACAGTAGGCCATTCATGTAGATAGTTGATTGAATAATTGATAAGGAACGCTCAGCGTTGTCGTCGATGTTCGACCAGTCCCTTGTAAATTTGTCCTTTTGCTAAGGATATCTTATTTAAGGGCGCTGTCATTTCCACTATTGAGCTCTGCTTTTATCATAGGTTTAAGTTCGCTGAACCTTGTGAAAAGATATCGTTCTAGGTATCTTAAAATCCATGTTTCTCTGTACTGATTGTGAGTTCCATGTTCCTCAAATAAAGCAACAAGTGTATCAAATATGTCAAATTTTTTGATATTGGAGGAATTGGAAAATGTAGACTTATTAGTTAGATCCAGTCTGTTCAGACCTCCTTTAGCAATTCTTTGGTATGTTAGGCAGCGGCGATAGTGCAGTCTGGAATGATGGTAATTATTGCCTTAATATCGGTGTCAGGCTTCTTGGACTCCAGTGGAGTTCTTGTATAGCCAATTATTAATTTTCCATATAATATATGAGGCAGTGACGACCCTCGTATGCTGGAGGGTTAGGTCTTACATTTCTAAGCGAACCAGTAATTTTTCATAATGGTGTAAACTTGCATGCCTTTGTTGAGGATCTCAAGCTCTTTATCGAGCGACTAGCATATGTGAGCGTGCAAACTTTTCTGTTCTGGAGCTCTTTTAGATCTGCTTTTATTGTGCATTGATCACTTCGATCTGGATTTTCTTTTGTCATCGATTCGTTGAGTCGATCAGAGAGGTGCCGTTCCAACTTACTCGCATTAATTACGGGAAGTCAAAAGGTCGCATTTTCGTCCCTTGATCAAAACTCCATCCAGCCGTAGGATTAATCAGATCTATCCCTATAAATAGGGAGGCGGTTTCCATATATTAATTGTAACTCTCGAAAATGATGGAGGTCTCAGTTTCCTTGAATTTCACTTTGCCTTCTGATCCCATAATGTTCAAAAAGTCACATTATCGTGATTCATATCATAATATCTTAAATTTCTTCTGTCTTGTACTGACGGGTCCCATGGAAGCCCTACCTTGTACTGACGGGTCCCATGAGGCCTCAACCTTTGTCTTCACAGGTTTGAGGTCCGTGGTTTCTGTTTGCACATGGAGGGTTCATGTTTACCAGGCACCGCCGCTTTTGGATGTTACCTCCGGATTGATAGACCACCGGGGTGTGCTGGTAAATTTTTTCTTTTGCGACGGTCCTGAAGAGATGCTGCTTTAGAGTAAAATTCAACCCCATTATACCAGCAGTATCTCCTTCTGGGCGAGTGGCTGTTAGCGGGCATCTGGCTGGTAATGGTCATTTCGTCTGGAGGAACATTTGATCTTCTGATCCTGACCATCGAACCAAAGAAGTCGACCATCCTGAGCAGCATGCTTCTTAGGTGATTTGTTCCGATCGTCGAGGTACCAGGGAGGAGATTGATGTTTCCATGGACATTGTCGTGAAGATCATTGATCTATAGGATAGGATCATTTTATCTAAACAATTGTAACGATGTGTAAATCGTATATAGACCTTTGTAATCTGATCAAAGCTTTTGTATGTAATTTATTACACGTTCCTTGAACACAGATGAATAAAACTTTATTCTTATTCCTTGCATTCTTCTTGTTGTTGATTTCGTCTCAATCTTATTTATTATTATCATCGAGGTGTGTTTATTGAGCGGATCAATTTATACTCAACTCTTTTCATTTAGACTTAGGTTCTTATACCAAAGCCTTTGGATGTAGATCGAGGAACGTTTATTGAGCGGATCAATTTATACTCAACTCTTTTCATTTAGACTTAGGTTTTTATACCAAGGCCTTTTTAATCGTTAAAAATAGATCGAGGAGTGTTTATTGAGCGGATCAATTTATACTCAACTCTTTTCATTTAGACTTAGGTTTTTATACCAAAGCCTTTTTAATCGTTTAAAAATAGATCGAGGAGCATTTATTGAGCGGATCAATTTATACTCGACTCTTTTCATTTAGACTTAGGTTTTTATACCAAAGCCTTTTTAATCGTTTAAAAATAGATCGAGGAGCATTTATTGAGCGGATCAATTTATACTCGACTCTTTTCATTTAGACTTAGGTTTTTATACCAAAGCCTTTTTAATCGTTGAAAATAGATCGAGGAGCGTTTATTGAGCGGATCAATTTATACTCAACTCTTTTCATTTGGACTTAGGTTTTTATACCAAAGCCTTTTTAATCGTTGAAAAAAGATCGAGGAGCGTTTATTGAGCGGATCAATTTATACTCAACTCTTTTCATTTGGACTTAGGTTTTTATACCAAAGCCTTTTTAATCGTTGAAAATAGGTCGATGAGCGTTTATTGAGCGGATCAATTTATACTCAACTATTTTCATTTAGACTTAGGTTTTTATACCAAAGCCTTCTAATCGTTAGACATGGATCGAGGAGCCTTTTATTGAGCGGATCAATTTATACTCAACTCTTTCTATTTAGACTTAGGTTTTTATACCAAAGCCTTTTTATTGTTAGACATGGATTGAGGAGCGTTTATTGAGCGGATCAATTTATACTCAACTCTTTCTATTTAGACTTAGGTTTTTATACCAAAGCCTTTTTATTGTTAGACATGGATCGAGGAGCGTTTATTGAGCGGATCAATTTATACTCAACTCTTTTTATTTAGACTTAGGTTTTTATACCAAAGCCTTTTTAATCGTTGAAAATAGATCGAGGAGCATTTATTGAGCGGAACAATTTATACTCAACTCTTTTCATTTAGACTTAGGTTTTTATACCAAAGCCTTTTTAATCGTTGAAAATAGATCGAGGAGCGTTTATTGAGCGGATCAATTTATACTCAACTCTTTTAATTTAGACTTAGGTTTTTATACCAAAGCCTTTTTAATCGTTGAAAATAGATCGAGGAGCGTTTATTGAGCGGATCAATTTATACTCAACTCTTTTTATTTGGACTTAGGCTTTTATACCAAAGCCTGTCTAATCATTAAAAGTGGATTGAGGAGCGTTTATTGAGCGGATCAATTTATACTCAACTCTTTGTATTTGATCTTACGCGATTTCGTTGGTTCGATCAAAGGTGGGTTGAGGTGCTATAACAACAATATTAAAAGGAAAGTTAAGATCAATAGTAATTGTATTCGAATTAACTGAGTACAAATACAAGTATTTAGGGTCCTACTCGAGCATTATTGGATGCCGTACAAGCTAGAGAGCGAAATACAAATGACCAAAGCTATACTATATTTCCCAAGTGTTTCCGAGCAGCAGTCTCGAAGCAAGAGCACCTGGGAAGTTGTGTCTTGTCATAAATGCATGGGGTATTTATAGCTGAAATCGGGGTCTAGGTGATCCGTCCGCAGATATGCAATTCTCGGCCCATAGGTTTGGATCAGAGTTCGGCCCAACAGTAACTTTGGATCCAGGGCTGTCTGTACTTATGATGTTTGGGCATTGGGGTCGAACTCGATCTTCCGAGATAAGTAATGTTCGATCTCGCATAATTGTAGAAAAGGTAGAGCCCAAAATATCCCTCATCAATACTCCTCCACTTCTCGAGCGTAAAGTGAAGCTTAAGCTCGAAGAAGTATACATAGCCCAGGACGATTAGGGGGATGAACCAATTTCGGCTTAACCTTTGAGGTGTGCCTCATTAAAAACCTGACTCGGAAAAACCCTTTTGGGATAAAAAATGGGTCAGGGAAAAAGAGTGCACACTCAAGAAACCATGTAATGATGCCGTACCCGACATCGTCCTTGTCGTTCGTTGTTGGAATAGGAGTTTGGGATTTGGTTATTTCATCGCCATTTTATCTAATTTAATTTCCTTATCCCAAGGGCTGGTATGAAAATTCGGAGATAACATCTCTTTAATGCATCGCTCGTTATGTGAGTCTTCACTTTAGAAATTTTGGAAAGTATTGGGGCCGCAGGTGTAATTTTTCGAAAATATGATTTTAAGTTTATCTTGTAGGAGTTCAACCGTCGCGGTTACTCGGGGACTGGTTTGCAATTTCCCATTTTGTCCCCGTATATATAGTTAGACGGAGGGTCGCTGTTCATCAAAGATTCTGAGGAGAAAACTCTAGATCGGAGCAGATAGATCGATAAGTGAGTTCTAGCAATATTTTTCGAGCAATCTTCATCTACTCATTATGTCGAGTTCAGTAGGTTTGAAAGGAAAATCTCCTTTAGAGGAAAATGAGGCCGATAATCGAAAAGAGAAAGAAGTTGTAGAAGCTTGATCATCTGAGACCGAGAATCCGCGAAACTCGAGTTCCGCCTCTGAGTCCAGCGGGGAGGGGCGGGAATCGAGCTCTGAACCAGAAGACAGCGAAGATGAAAGTTCGGGCGAGGCGACGGTCTCTGACAAGGAAGATGTAGAGGATGGGGACCTTCCCTTGGGGAAAAACGAGCAGAAGAAGTATAGATTGAACCGTAATGTTGTGGTCACAATCTTTGACTGGGAAGAGCCCTCGACCTGCGCAGGTCTAAACATGACTGAGGAGAGGGTGGATGAGATCGTCTGTTCCTATAAAGAAAAGGATCTGGACCAGCTGCAGGAAGAATTCGGCCAATATCTAGGCGCCGGCTTCTCGATTGTGCTTCCTACTCCTGATCAACGGGTTACCGACCCTCCTGCGGTCTGTCAAGCTTTCTATTCCAAACATTTCAATTACGGCCTACGCATCCCCTTCCCTCCTCTGATAGAAAACATTCTGGATGCTTTCGAGTTGACTACTAGCCAGATTTTACCAAACTCAATCGGTCTTATTATAGCCTTTTGCGTGCTGATGAAGTCCAAAGGGAAAAAGGCGGTCTTTCAGAACTTTTGGCGGATATTCCAGATGAGTGCTTCCACGTCTTCGAACGCGGGTTATGTATATTTTTCTCAGAGACCAAAGATTTCAATCTTATCAGCCAACGTCAGCAGCAATTTGAAAGGATGGAAGCACGAATTCTTCTTTATTCGAGGGCCAGATTCTCCGCCTTCTGAAGACAATCCCGAGCCTACTCCGTATAATTGGCCTGGGGCAAAAACTTGGATATATGGTAAACGCCGTCTTGTGGGAAGTATGAAAAGTGAGATATCAGATGAATTTATGCAATCCCTCCGTGCTGAGTAGTTGCTCTTTTCCAGCCGATGCAATTGATTACGGGAAAGCCCGGATAGATCCTGCTAACGCTCCTTCCACGTTAGCCGAGATCGTTGACAAATTCCGAACATCAATAGCTGGTCGACATGTTGCTTCCTTTTCAAAGGGTAACAAAGGTCGGCCTCGTCCTCAAACATTGAAAAACTCTCGGAATGCGACTGGATCTAAGGCCGGGGTTGGGGCCATTGCAACTTCTAATGCCTTACTGGTAATTCCTCAGATTGCCGAAATAGGAACTTCTCAGTCTAGGGCTGAAGTGGAAGAGACTTCTAATCTCCCAGCTTCCGGTATCCTTCGGTCTGTTTTTCCGACCATTTCTTCCGATCCGAGCGATTTGGGGTACAGTAACTATACTCTCTTGGAGAATCGTGCCAGAGAGATTTTGCAGACCAGGGCGGCTCGCAAAAGAAGTAGCGATGTTCCTGAGTCCTCCAGGAGAGTCAAACCCTTTAGTCGAGGACAGAATCCTATAGTATGTCGGGCTGGCCATTCCGAGCCAGATCTGGCCGATTTCATCGAGGATCATTTGCAAGGACCGAGGGCGGCTGGATACCCGGAGGGTGGGACTGTTGAGTCTGACTTAGGCCCTGAGGGCGAGCACACGGTGGATAAATCTCTTCGGATGTTCCTGGCCGGGAGAGTCAAAGATGACACTATCCAATCTTTTGTTAAGAAAGATTTTGAGATAGTAGGCGATTACGCTCATGCTCATCAAAGGGTACTAGCTATTTCTGAAGGTTTTAACCTTTTTCTTATGATTCTTGTATTGTGTTTTACATATCTTTTTCTTCGCAGGCCGGAGACCTGTTCACCCAAAATGCTCTTCGAGTGGCCGTACTGAGCGAAGAATCTCAGGCAGCACAGAAGGCCCTATACAATGTTCTGCAGGGTGAAGCTGCAAAGACCAGTCAGCTAGAGGATGCCAAAACTAGGTTATCTGAGATCGAAATAGAACTTGAGGTGACTAAGAAGGAGCTGGAGGCGAGGAGAACCCTAGAGGGTGAAGTGGAGAAATTAAAGCTGGAGCTCGAGCAAGCCAAAATGTCCGCCGAGCAATCTTATGAGCGAGGTCGGGCTGAGGCCAGGCTTCCTACTATAAGGGAGTTTTTAGGGTCGCCTTTTCTTGATGCCTTAATTCGCTTGCGGTCAGGTGAAATTAATCAAGCCTTCTACTATAAAGGAGCTCAACATCTCCTTACTGCTGCGAAGGTCGAAGGCGCCCTTGACGACTATCTTCATTACATGGATCCTTATAAGAATATTTTCGGGAAAGATTATAAGGCTTCTTCCCTTCCTCCCAAGCTCGATAACTTGACCGTTCATGAGTTCGCTCCTTTTCTCGAGGAATTTGGAGTACCGATGCCAAATCCTGATGCGCTCGAAGCCCAGTCTGAGGATGAAAATGTGGATATTGAAGGGGATTCCCGCGATCAGGGAGAGCAAGGCACTCCGTCTTCCAATTCGAGTAGATCTGCAGTTGATGTGCAAGGTAATGATGAAGGAGGGAGCAGCTCGAGTAGTGATGATTCTGATAGCTCGGAAAGCGATTCTAGTGAAGGGAAAGAACCAGAGAGATCGGACCACGGTTCTGGTGTGAAGGAATCCAGCCGTTAATGATTATCATGTAATAGGATTTACTCAGCGACCTATTGTAATTGTAAATTTGATTTTATAGTCTCCTGCTTTTTCCTATCTGGTGGATGCTCGGTTTTAATTTTTCTCAATGCCACGCTTAACTTTTTACCTGTTTTACCATCTTGTTGAATTTTATAACGTCATTCTTGCATACTCAGTTGCGTCATTGAATCTTTCTTGGGAGTAGCGACTCACCAATCATTGCAATCCGCCTGATGTCGTGTCTCTTATAAATACCAATGCCGTTTTACATTGGTTTCACAATAACATTGCTCACAGTGATCGGAGCTTTAGAAAATTATTCCGGTTGAATCTTTTTCTGGAAATCAAGAGATGAATAAAAATTCGAACGCTTTCGTGATTTCTTCCGCGTCTTTCTCTAAACCAAGTGACGGCATAAATATAAGGAAAAGAAGTCGAACACCAATCAAGTCCATTAGTTCCGATCAGCTAAACTCTTATGAAGGAAATAACTCTTCGACTATTGCCCTTTCTTCGTGCTTGAAATCCAGGGGCTCAAACAAGAAAATTAAAAAGGTTTCTTTTGTGGAGGATGTAATTGGGCGCACTCGTTTTCAATCCGTACCTTCATTGGTCGGAGAATCTTCTGATTCGTTGTTTTCATCTGGTGTCTCTTCATTTAAGGGAAACATAGCTCCTTTTGATACAGTGTTACATGAGAAATCTGTTGGGATTCGGTAAGATAAACAGCCCTAGGCACAGCGGAATATAAAACTTTTAGGGCCTCTTAAGGAATCTTGCCATGATATTCTCTAGTTGTATATATATGAATATAAATAAACGACAGTATAAGTTTTCTCGTTTATACCTGTCTCCTTGCAAATCCTCGGCTAGCAAGACGAGCTCTGAATTCTGCCCCGGTAAGATCGACCCACACCTTTTGAGTAGCGCCCCACGTGTTGCGCCTCTACGAGTTGATACACCACAATATCACGAAAATTAATATATCCTAATAAACTGTAACATAGGGTATATTAATATCTAGGTTTTAGAACAACTTTGGAACGAAAAATTGAAGACAAAAATTCTTCCAAAGTGGAAGTAGGTTCGACCGATCCAGAGAGGGAGAGGGAGAGAATTTTTTTGCTCTTCTTAATTTTCTTGTGGAGTTATTCATGAGATATGAGACCTAGTCTCTTATTTATAGATATCTCTCATAACCTAATCCTTCTAGGATTAGGATACTAATTCTCCTACATTGGCCATGGCCCTCTTTAATTAGAAGACCAAGTCTTCTAATTAATTCATGGCCCATATTAATTAATCTTTCAGGGCTTTATTTAATCTCCCAACTAAATAGCCCAATTAATTAAATCATCTCCCAATTAATTAATTAAATCCTAATTAATCAATTTACTTATAAATTAAATTCCAATTTAATTTATAATCTTGATCCAATTCCAATTGGATCCAATTTCGTTCCACATGGGTCGACCCAGTCGACCCACCCATTTAATCGACCCAGTCGATTTTGACTCAGTCGACTCGGTCGTTCTTATTTCCTCGCTTTCGCTACTTGTGTATTGTGTATGCCCCCGTAGGTTCACCACATAATTGGCCGTGGGTTATAATTAAATATTATTTAATTATTCGAGTAAGACTTACTCTAAATCAATCGAACACTCTGTCGATTGACCATTCCAAAATTAGCACCCCTGCTAATTTGGGAATTCTCCCACACTCCACGGTCGATGTCCAGTCACAAGCCCATGGAGCCCAATCACTGGTGAATTAATTCAGTGAACCTTTTATCATTTATAATTTCCATATACGACATAATCTCTCCATTGATCAATCTCCCAGTCGAGACTTAAGGGCATGGTCTTTCATCGGATTCCCTTTTAGTTTGTCTTGACCTTATGCACTCTGATCTCGAAATAAATTCTCTTTGACTTAATCTTTATGAGCTACTTACATAAAGTCGTCAGATACCTTGGCCAAGGATTTACCAGAATTAATTTCTCACAGAAATCCATAGGAGAATTTCCCAACCTATCAAGTCGGGTCAATGGATACTTTGTTGATGATATGAATCTGCATACGAGTTCCTATATACCCAACATGAGTCCACAGAGACTTTCTGGCGATCCCCAGTCAGTCGGAACTCATATCAAAGTATAGACGTTCTCGCAGCAGATAAACCCTATCACCTCAAGTAGTTAGGGATCGTTCCTCGTATACTATTATAAATATGGAATAACTTCAACCCCGATATGCGACTACCGCTTCCATGGTGAGTTATTTCCTAATTGGGGTATTCAGTGCGCTTGCCATCCCAGCAAGCCACCCACTTATGTGTATCGACTATCCCAGTCACGCTCGTGGACCCCAGCGTCCTCCAGTTCATCGGAGTATACACAACAGTGAGAGTCTATCCGAATCCAACGATGTCCTATCTCGATTGGATTCTACGACTCTTGAATATGTTCTAGATCACGGCCTTGGAGATCAGTCCACGGGTTGTCCCATAGCCCTGTGATCTAAGGACTTCTATCCTTATGCGTAGATAATTATTACATAATATAAAGATGACCATTTAATAAAGTGCATTTATTAATCGAAATTGAATAGTTCCTCATTTATTACAATAAATACTAGCAATAATGCTGGCTTGCAGGACACTATTTCTATCAATCTCCCACTTGTCCTAAAGCCAGTCTTTTATGTTCTCGAGTCCCATCTTATGCAGATGTTTCTCAAATGCCTTTTGAGGCAGAGGCTTCGTTAGCGGGTCCGCCGTATTATCTTCTGAATCGACACGTTCCATCTTAATGTCTCCTCTACCAATGATATCTCTTATCACATGGTATCGTCTTTGTACGTGCTTGGATTTCTGATGAGATCTCGGCTCCTTTGCTTGCGCTATTGCCCCATTGTTATCACAGAAGATAGTAATGGGCTCAGCGATGCTAGGTATCACATCCAATTCCTGGATGAAGTTCCTCATTCAAACACCTTACTTTGCTGCATCACTCGCATCAATGTATTCTGCTTCGGTGGTTGAATCCGCGGTTGTTTCCTGCTTGGAGCTCTTCCCGCTAACCGCACCACCATTGAGGCAGAATACGTATCCTGATGTCGACTTGAAGTCGTCTACATCACATTGGAAGCTCGAGTCTGTATAGCCTTCCAATTTCAATTCTCCTCCACCGTATACCAAGAACAATTCCTTAGTCCTTCTCAGGTACTTCAGAATTGCCTTTACGGCTATCCAGTGCTGCTCACCTGGATCAGACTGGTAGCGACTTGTAACGCTTAAAGCGTACGCTACGTCTGGTCTCGTACATAGCATACCATACATTATGCTTCCTATCGCGGATGCATATGGTACTCGAGACATATTGCTTCTCTCTTCTGGCGTCTTTGGGGCCATAGACTTAGAGAGTGCAATCCCATGTCTCATTGGAAGCAATCCTCTCTTGGATTCTTCCATGTTAAATCTTTTCAAGATTTTATCTATGTACTGGGATTGGGAGAGGCCCAGCAGTCCTTTTGATCTATCTCGGTAGATCCTTATACCTAGTACAAAGGATGCTTCTCCCATATCCTTCATCGAGAATTGTGTAGATGACCATGCTTTAGTTTCGGACAACGCTTTCACATTGTTTCCAATGAGAAGAATGTCGTCAACGTAAAGCACCAAAAATTCAACTGTACTCCCACTGATCTTCTTGTACACGCAAGGTTCGAACATGTTCTTGATGAATCCAAAAGTTTGGATTGTCTCATCAAAATGAATGTTCCAACTTCGGGAAGCTTGCTTTAGTCCATAAATGGACCTCTGGAGTTTGCACACCTTGTGTTCATCTCCTTTGGATGCATATCCTTTTGGTTGCTCCATGTAGATCTCCTTATCAATGTCTCCATTGAGAAAGGCAGTCTTCACATCCATCTGCCATATCTCGTAGTTATACCATGCAGCTATGGCCAGCAAGATCCGAATGGATTTGGGCATTGCGACGGGCGAGAAGGTCTCCTCAAAGTAAATTCCAGGTCTTTGAGTATATCCTTTAGCCACTAATCGCGCCTTGTAGGTTATTACCTCTCCGTTCACTCCAAGCTTTCGCTTATAGATCCACTTGCAACCCACGGGAGCCACTCCCACTGGTGGATCTACCAAGGCCCAGACCTTGTTTGAGTTGATGGAGTCCAATTCGGATTCCATGGCTTCGCGCCACTTTCCCGAGTCTATGTCTAGCATAGCCTCTTCGTAAGTCCTTGGGTCGATTAGAGACTGTCCAGTCTCATGCAGCAGACCGTAGTACCTCTCAGGATCTCTACGTTGTCTTTCTGACCTACGAAGAATCGGTGTACCTTCTGGTGCACTTTCATGCTCATGTTCTCCCACTGGCTGTGGCGACGGGTCAGCTTGATCGACCTGTTCGGCCTTTTCAGCTTCAGTTACCTCATCCAGTTCTACGTTATTTTCCTTCTTGTCCACCAAGAAATCCTTCTCCAAGAAGTGAGCGTTCCTCGAGACAAACGTAGTTTGTCTTGTAGGATCGTAGAACTCGTATCCTATTGAGTTTTCCGGATACCCCACGAATTTGTACAAAGTGGATTTAGTTTCCAATTTATCTCCCACTAGCTTTTTAACGTAAGCGGGAGATCCCCATATGCGCATGAATGCGTATGAGGGTGCCTTGCCAAACCACAATTCGTATGGTGTCTTTTCTACGGATTTAGAAGGTACTATGTTTAGTATCTTCGTTGCCGTGAGGAGGGCATGTCCCCAAAATGAAAGAGGAAGGTCAGTGGCACTCATCATGGATCGAACCATGTCCATCAAGGTTCGATTCCTTCTTTCTGCTACTCCATTTAATTGGGGTGTTGCAGGAGGAGTCCACTGTGATAGTATTCCATGCTCTACAAGATAATTCAGAAATTCGTTACTAAGAAATTCTCCACCTCGGTCAGAACGAAGAGCCTTTATCGTATGACCAAGTTGATTCTCTACTTCCATCTTGAATTCTTTGAATCGCTCAAAGGCTTCAGACTTGTGTTTCAACAAGAACACATATCCATAACGACTAAAGTCGGCAGTGAAAGTGATGAAGTAGTCATAGCCACCTCGGGCGCTTTTTCTTAGTGGTCCACATACGTCAGTATGTATCAAGTCCAATGTTTGCTTGGCTCGCTCAGGGTTTCCCTTAAACGGCAACTTAGCCATTTTACCCTTTAAACATGGTTCACATGTTGGCATTTCATCAATGCGATTGATTTCAATCGCGCCAGATGATGCTAACTTTTGAATCCTTGACTTAGATATATGTCCAAGTCTAGCGTGCCATAATTGGGCAGATATTTCATTATCTTGTTTCCTTTTGTTTTGTTGTACGTGCATGACTAACTTAGGCGGTTTTATTATGTAAAGTCAATAATTCAATGTACCAAATGAAAAACTAAAATAGGAGCTTTTATTAAAATCAATGTTATTCATTAACATGAATAAAAGTTTTTCATTAATTACTAGGTACATAAATGAAAGTTTCCTAATGACTTTATCATACCACCTAAATCTAATTTTGCCTACGGCCTTGGTAGCAGCTCCAGCTCCATTGCCTTATTCAAGGATCCAATCCTCAGGCTCCAGTTTCCTTAATGCTCCCATCACCTACAAGGATGAGAACTCCAGTCAGTGTCTAACACCAAAAATGCACTGTTAATTATAAAATTAACTTCAAGAAGGAATATACCTGTTCGAACTCTCCATAGGTTCGAATTTAATCCTTTCCTTTGACCTTGTGCAGTAAGTAGCTCTGGTTTCCATTTGCTTTGGTTTTGAACGCCGCCCAGTCCTTTCGCCAACCCTCGCTTTCTTTCCAAAAGAAGCTTCGTGTTCCTTGAGCATCTGTCGCAGGACATGCACAGTAATCTCTCGCCTCTGGAGATTCAAGTCCGCGATAAATCTGTCATATGATCTTGGAAGAGATTGTAGAATAAGATCTACTCGGAAATCATTGTCCATCACGACACCCATATCATCGAGTTCAGAAAGAAGTCGAATCATCTTGTGTACGTGGATTCCGACAGGAGTTTCCCTTTCTCATTCTTGCTTGCAAGAGTTCCCTCGTGATCGCGAATCTGCGACGACCATCTCTAATCCCATAAAGGAATTTGAGATTCGAGAGAATCTCTTTCGCGGATGCCATATGCTCATGTTGCAAACGCAGATCAAGTGACATATATTCCAACATGTATTCACGAGCTAAGCCATCATCCAGTTTCCATTTGGTGATGCTTTTACGAAGCTCATCAGGAACGTCATGTGAAATAGTGATGGGTGGTGGCACAGACAAAACATAGGATATGTTTTCAGCTTCAAATAATCCATTCAAATGATGCGTCCAGAAATGCAAGTTGGGTCCAGTTAAAATATTACGTTCAAGTGATGAGATGGACAAATCTCTAAGTGCTCTAAGCTCTTTTGACATCATATCAATAAAACGACGAGAGAAGAAATAAATACGCGAAAGATTAATTTAAAATGCACAATTTACAAACATGGTTTTTATTTGTAAATTACTCCCACTATTTTAATCAAAATCTTATGCCCCCACATAAGTTTCGGGAATTTAAAATATCCTAGCGGGCTTAAGGCCCAAATGCAATCTCCTAGTACCCACGACTCGTTGGCCATACTATTTGATTCACTTGGTGGTCGAATACGTCGACGGTTAACCATCGCAACTAACCCTTAAGTTCATTTAGCCTCGGTTTTTGATATGGACCCACGACTCGTGAGACATCCATACTTACTAGCGTTAAATCATGTCCAATACTCGTGGAGAGAAATAGTTCAATCCTAGACGCCCCACGACTCGTGAGACAGCGCCTAAAACCTTGCTATCCCCTCCCTTGGCACTAAACTCGTGCATCGAGGAAACAGACATATCATCTTCCTATAGCTCGACCCACGACTCGTGAGACATCGAGATATATTCGTACAATATGCCTAAGACCTAGTAATTGGATAGGCTCGGACCATAGACTCCATTCATATGCGCCCGTTATTCGATTTAATATTCTAATTGAATTTTAAGTTCAATTGGAGGTTTCTAAGTGTGCGAGGTCTCATCAGATTATGCTTATCTTGTTTACGTTTTCTATCCTAAGCATGCATCTCATACATCAAAGAATAATTTGCGAAAAGGTAAACATTCATCACCTAGCAAGATATGATTGGTTGATTGCCCATCCTATGCGATCCATCACGAGCCACGTGATGAATCAATTGGTCAGTCTAGGGTGAAAAATTAAATGTCCTAACTATTACAATTTTCAAACCCATACATCATGGGCCTTCTTGTAATATCCAGCTTGATTGGGCCTCCATGTAATGAATTGGGCCTCCATGTCCTCCAAGGTAAATGGGCCTCCATGCGGATCTCCAAGTCTTCATGAGGTCTTCTTGGCTCCAAGCCTTAATCTAAACCTAGCTTATAAAAATAAATGGTCCTATTCTATTACATTTGTTTGCGCAAGCAAGGGCACCAATCAGGCCCATTTAATTACAACCCATAAAATAAATAAACCAAAAAACTACATAGGGCTTAAGGGCAAAATCGACCAATCCACATATTCACACAAGAACATGCATAAATTCACATAAGGGCAATAATGTAAATTTATCGGCTTCATTAATTTTAATTCGCAAAAATTTATCCAAGTTAATTAATTTTGAATTATCAATTAATCTCTAAGATTAATTAGCTCTTACTTGAGCTCTATGTAATCTACAATTCTTATCTTGATTAAATTGGTTAATTAAGGTAATCTAAATCTCTAAGATTCTTACCTTATCCAAAACTCTAAGTTTCCCAAAATTCCCAAATCTCCAAGATTCTCAAGATAATCCTATTTTGACTAGATTAGTTAATTAAGGTAGTGTTTAAGTCTAACAAAATAACTACCTTATCCAAAAACTCTAAGTTTCCTAATCTTCCAAAATTCTCCAAGATTTTCAGGACTTTCAAAATAGGCAGAATTAGAGTCCAACCAAAAATCAACCAGACGAGGCCAATCGAAGACTGCTACGTGGGCAACATACGCGCGGACACGAAGTCCGCGCGTGGCTGTTCGCGGCAGCCGCTGCTGCGCGTGACAGCGTACGGCAGCGCGCGGCTGTGCGTGACAGCACACGGCCAGCAGCCTGTAGGCTGCTGCCGTGCGCTGCTCGCGCGGCCAGCGTGTTGTTCGCACGCTGCCGTGGGCAGCAGCACGCGGTGGCCGCCCAGCCGCGGTTGGATCCAATAAAAAATATATTTTTTTTTGTTTCTTCGATTACTTATGATTTAATTTAAACAAACCCAGTCAATTAAATCCCAATCCAAAAATAAAACTAACGTGATAAAATTTTCGAATCCAAAATTAAACATTAACTCCAAGTTAATTAAACATACGTCCTATAACATGCAAAGTTAAAGAACTAGCCACATAAATCAAACATATTATTTAATAAACGCAGAATTTGCAAATTCATATATATACAAAGCCTAGAGTTGGCTCTGATACCACTGTTGGGATTCGGTAAGATAAACAGCCCTAGGCACAGCGGAATATAAAACTTTTAGGGCCTCTTAAGGAATCTTGCCAGGATATTCTCTAGTTGTATATATATGAATATAAATAAACGACAGTATAAGTTTTCTCGTTTATACCTGTCTCCTTGCAAATCCTCGGCTAGCAAGACGAGCTCTGAATTCTGCCCCGGTAAGATCGACCCACACCTTTTGAGTAGCGCCCCACGTGTTGCGCCTCTACGAGTTGATACACCAGAATATCACGAAAATTAATATATCCTAATCAACTGGAACATAGGGTATATTAATATCTAGGTTTTAGAACAACTTTGGAACTAAAAATTGAAGACGAAAATTCTTCCAAAGTGGAAGTAGGTTCGACCGATCCAGAGAGGGAGAGGGAGAGAATTTTTTTGCTCTTCTTAATTTTCTTGTGGAGTTATTCATGAGATATGAGACCTAGTCTCTTATTTATAGATATCTCTCATAACCTAATCCTTCTAGGATTAGGATACTAATTCTCCTACATTGGCCATGGCCCTCTTTAATTAGAAGACCAAGTCTTCTAATTAATTCATGGCCCATATTAATTAATCTTTCAGGGCTTTATTTAATCTCCCAACTAAATAGCCCAATTAATTAAATCATCTCCCAATTAATTAATTAAATCCTAATTAATCAATTTACTTATAAATTAAATTCCAATTTAATTTATAATCTTGATCCAATTCCAATTGGATCCAATTTCGTTCCACATGGGTCGACCCACCCATTTAATCGACCCAGTCGATTTTGACTCAGTCGACCCAGTCGACTCGGTCGTTCTTATTTCCTCGCTTTCGCTACTTGTGTATTGTGTATGCCCCCGTAGGTTCACCACATAATTGCCGTGGGTTATAATTAAATATTATTTAATTATTCGAGTAAGACTTACTCTAAATCAATCGAACACTCTGTCGATTGACCATTCCAAAATTAGCACCCCTGCTAATTTGGGAATTCTCCCACACTCCACGGTCGATGTCCAGTCACAAGCCCATGGAGCCCAATCACTGGTGAATTAATTCAGTGAACCTTTTATCATTTACAATTTCCATATACGACATAATCTCTCCATTGATCAATCTCCCAGTCGAGACTTAAGGGCATGGTCTTTCATCGGATTCCCTTTTAGTTTGTCTTGACCTTATGCACTCTGATCTCGAAATAAATTCTCTTTGACTTAATCTTTATGAGCTACTTACATAAAGTCGTCAGATACCTTGGCCAAGGATTTACCAGAATTAATTTCTCACAGAAATCCATAGGAGAATTTCCCAACCTATCAAGTCGGGTCAATGGATCCTTTGTTGATGATATGAATCTGCATACGAGTTCCTCTATACCCAACATGAGTCCACAGAGACTTTCTGGCGATCCCCAGTCAGTCGGAACTCATATCAAAGTATAGACGTTCTCGCACCAGATAAACCCTATCACCTTAAGTAGTTAGGGATCGTTCCTCGTATACTATTATAAATATGGAATAACTTCAACCCCGATATGCGACTACCGCTTCCATGGTGAGTTATTTCCTAATTGGGGTATTCAGTGCGCTTGCCATCCCAGCAAGCCACCCACTTATGTGTATCGACTATCCCAGTCACGCTCGTGGACCCCAGCGTCCTCCAGTTCATCGAAGTATACACAACAGTGAGAGTCTATCCGAATCCAACGATGTCCTATCTCGATTGGAGTCTACGACTCTTGAATATGTTCTAGATCACGACCTTGGAGATCAGTCCACGGGTTGTCCCATAGCCCTGTGATCTAAGGACTTCTATCCTTATGCGTAGATAATTATTACATAAGATAAAGATGACCATTTAATAAAGTGCATTTATTAATCGAAATTGAATAGTTCCTCATTTATTACAATAAATACTAGCCATACAGCTGGCTTGCAGGACACTATTTCTATCAATCTCCCACTTGTCCTCAAGCCAGTCTTTTATGTTCTCGAGTCCCATCTTATGCAGATGTTTCTCAAATGCCTTTTGAGGCAGAGGCTTCGTTAGCGGGTCCGCCATATTATCTTCTGAGTCGACACGTTCCATCTTAATGTCTCCTCTACTAATGATATCTCTTATCACATGGTATCGTCTTTGTACGTGCTTGGATTTCTGATGAGATCTCGGCTCCGTTGCTTGCGCTATTGCCCCATTGTTATCACAGAAGATAGTAATGGGCTCAGCGATGCTAGGTATCACATCCAATTCCTGGATGAAGTTCCTCATCCAAACACCTTCCTTTGCTGCATCAC
The DNA here is from genome assembly GCA_038501285.1 of Penstemon eatonii. Lineage (NCBI taxonomy): Eukaryota > Viridiplantae > Streptophyta > Magnoliopsida > Lamiales > Plantaginaceae > Penstemon > Penstemon eatonii. The sequence continues at coordinate 62,330,654 of CM076710.1, forward strand.
TCGCAGCAATGTATTCTGCTTCGGTGGTTGAATCCGCGGTTGTTTCCTGCATGGAGGTCTTCCAGCTAACCGCACCACCATTGAGGCAGAATACGTATCCTGATGTCGACTTGAAGTCGTCTACATCACATTGGAAGCTCGAGTCTGTATAGCCTTCGAATTTCAATTCTCCTCCACCGTATACCAAGAACAATTCCTTAGTCTTTCTCAGGTACTTCAGAATTGCCTTTACGGCTATCCAGTGCTGCTCACCTGGATCAGACTGGTAGCGACTTGTAACGCTTAAAGCGTACGCTACGTCTGGTCTCGTACATAGCATACCATACATTATGCTTCCTATCGCGGATGCATATGGTACTCGAGACATATTGCTTCTCTCTTCTGGCGTCTTTGGGGCCATAGACTTAGAGAGTGCAATCCCATGTCTCATTGGAAGCAATCCTCTCTTGGATTCTTCCATGCTAAATCTTTTCAAGATTTTATCTATGTACTGGGATAGGCCCAGCAGTCCTTTTGATCTATCTCGGTAGATCCTTATACCTAGTACAAAGGATGCTTCTCCCATATCCTTCATCGAGAATTGTGTAGATGACCATGCTTTAGTTTCGGACAACGCTTTCACATTGTTTCCAATGAGAAGAATGTCGTCAACGTAAAGCACCAAAAATTCAACTGTACTCCCACTGATCTTCTTGTACACGCAAGGTTCGAACATGTTCTTGATGAATCCAAAAGTTTGGATTGTCTCATCAAAACGAATGTTCCAACTTCGGGAAGCTTGCTTTAGTCCATAAATGGACCTCTGGAGTTTGCACACCTTGTGTTCATCTCCTTTGGATGCATATCCTTTTGGTTGCTCCATGTAGATCTCCTTATCAATGTCTCCATTGAGAAAGGCAGTCTTCACATCCATCTGCCATATCTCGTAGTTATACCACGCAGCTATGGCCAGCAAGATCCGAATGTATTTGGGCATTGCGACGGGCGAGAAGGTCTCCTCAAAGTCAATTCCAGGTCTTTGAGTATATCCTTTAGCCACTAATCGCGCCTTGTAGGTTATTACCTCTCCGTTCACTCCAAGCTTTCGCTTATAGATCCACTTGCAACCCACGGGAGCCACTCCCACTGGTGGATCTACCAAGGCCCAGAACTTGTTTGAGTGCATGGAGTCCAATTCGGATTCCATGGCTTCGCGCCACTTTCCCGAGTCTATGTCTAGCATAGCCTCTTCGTAAGTCCTTGGGTCGGTTAGAGACTGTCCAGTCTCATGCAGCAGACCGTAGTACCTCTCGGGTTCTCTACATTATCTTTCTGACCTACGAAGAATCGGTGTACCTTCTGGTGCACTTTCATGCTCATGTTCTCCCACTGCCTGTGGCGACGGGTCAGCTTGATCGACCTGTTCGGCCTTTTCAGCTTCAGTGACCTCATCCAGTTCTACGTTATTTTCCTTCTTGTCCACCAAGAAATCCTTCTCCAAGAAGTGAGCGTTCCTCGAGACAAACGTAGTTTGTCTTGTAGGATCGTAGAACTCGTATCCTATTGAGTTTTCCGGATACCCCACGAATTTGCACAAAGTGGATTTAGTTTCTGTTACGCTCTTTATACGAGTACGTAAACTACGCAAGTATACGGTCATTACAAGTAATATAAAACGATAAGTACATACCGAGTATCGAATCCCCACGAATGAGTAAAAGGTGGGAATAAACGAATCAATCGACGGCTTATTTCATTTAAGATCGCTTAATACAATACTATCGAACCCAAATATTGATAAGGGTGATTTTATTTAACTAAGAGCGATAAAGTAAATCTAACTACGAAAGCAAGTAAATGGGGAGTTAATTATGCGGTAAGGAGGATTCATAAGCGATTAGTTAAAGCAGATAAATCATGCGGTTGTTAGGTTAGCTATGCAAACAATTCTAGAATTAGTTGTTGTTTGTGAGTTCAAATTAGTTAAGTCTCCCTGTCGGTTTGACTTAACTCTACCAATCTACCCAAACTCTCCATCTCCGGATCAATAACGAACATCGCTGTCAACCGATGCTCAAAGGAAAGTTCGAACCCAAAAGAGGATTCTAAGGCGTACCGTTGTCACCCGGGACCTAAAACTAACCCGAATCCCCGAATAAAGAGAATCTAAGTTATTTGATGCATTTACGAACGAACCCATTATACAAACACGGACCAAACTAGGTATATGTCTATCCTAGGTTGAAATCCACAAATCGTCACTCACCTAACTTTCTACATCCTATGTCTAGGTTGCAAAGGTAGATGGCCAAAAGTGCGATAAAACAATAAACCCAACAAATCAAACATAACCCAACATCAAACATAATTAATCAAACGATAACAATGACTCGACAATTAATATATTGCGCTCGTGTTTGCTATTCAAGGATTCAATGACATTCATATGTATCTTTCGATAGCATACCAACCTATCAAATTAAACTAAGCCAATTTACGTATAAATGGACTAAAATCTAATCGATGTCATTTAAACTCAAACCTTAAACGAATATGAAACGACATAGGTATATGTCTATCCTAGAATCGAATCACAATCCAACTTCATAATCAAATCCTCAAAATCACTAAATATAGCAATCAAGAATCAATAACTTTCATCTCCTAAGGTTGTCAAACCACAAGACGAACAATAAACACGGAATCGGATTAACGAACACATATAAGCACCATACTAATCATCAAGACATCATTTAATCAAACAATAACATAATATATATAAATCCGGAGAATTCAAATCCACAATCATTCATATAAAAAGGAAATACAACATCAATCTCCTAATCAATGACAACTAGGAAATAGAAAAATATCACCTAATCGGAATGAAATCGAGAGATGAATTCTCCTCCCCTTAATCACCACCTAATCACTCCCCAAGGGTGGTGATTAATTCACCCCCTTGGTGGAGCCTTCAAATATAAGAAAAAGCAAGAAAAATAAAGAGAGAAAGTTTATGGAGGCTTGAGAGGAAAAAGGAGGCCAAGAGTGGAAAGATTGATGATGTTCTTGTGATGTTATGACCTCTTGAGCCTCTTAACCTAAGGAAACAAGACCAAAAAGTCCCCTAAAGGGTTTAGAAATGCAAGTGGGGGAAAAGGGGGAAAATACAAGAAACCCCCTGCCTTTCCCGCAGCAGAAATCTGCTGGTAGCAGGTACCTCGCCGCGGCGAGCTTCCACCTCGCCGCGGCGAGCTTTAGGCCGTAGGTTTGGCAGATTTTCCTGCTCTGCCGCACTTTCTTCCGAGAAGTATATCTTTTGATTCCGAACTCCGATTGCGGATCCGTAAAGTCCGTAGCGTAGCTAACTCACTCATCTATGACATATCCAAAATTCAGCTCATTTGGATCAACCATGAAATATTTATGCATGTTCTAGTGAGAAGCTATCTACATTCTTCTACGATTTGCTTCGGGTTCTCTTTTCTTTGAAGCTCTTTCTGTGCAAAGGCTTGCATCAACAACCACCGAGACTTGATTTGATGGAATTGCATTGAATCATAACCTCTCGGACTTCTCTTTAGCCTTGCAAAATTCTCAAACCTACAAACAGAACAAAAACACGACAAAAAACGACGAAAACAAAAGAAAAAACACAAAAGCCCAACAAAGGACCAAAAACACAAACGAACGCGAAAACAAGCAAAAGCACACAAAACTCGAATAAAAGCAAGATATTTTGGGCTTAAAGAGATAGGCAATAACGATGTTCTAACGGCGTTATCAGTTTCCAATTTATCTCCCACTAGCTTTTTAACGTAAGCGGGAGATCCCCATATGCGCATGAATGCGTATGAGGGTGCCTTGCCAAACCACAATTCGTATGGTGTCTTTTCTACGGATTTAGAAGGTACAATGTTTAGTATCTTCGTTGCCGTGAGGAGGGCATGTCCCCAAAATGAAAGAGGAAGGTCAGTGGCACTCATCATGGATCGAACCATGTCCATCAAGGATCGATTCCTTCTCTCTGCTACTCCATTTAATTGGGGTGTTGCAGGAGGAGTCCACTGTGATAGTATTACATGCTCTACAAGATAATTCAGAAATTCGTTACTAAGAAATTCTCCACCTCGGTCAGAACGAAGAGCCTTTATCGTATGACCAAGTTGATTCTCTACTTCCATCTTGAATTCTTAGAATCGCTCAAAGGCTTCAGACTTGTGTTTCAACAAGAACACATATCCATATCGACTAAAGTCGTCAGTGAAAGTGATGAAGTAGTCATAGCCACCTCGGGCGCTTTTTCTTAGTGGTCCACATACGTCAGTATGTATCAAGTCCAATGTTTGCTTGGCTCGCTCAGGGTTTCCCTTAAACGGCAACTTAGCCATTTTACCCTTTAAACATGGTTCACATGTTGGCATTTCATCAATGCGATTGATTTCAATCGCGCCAGATGATGCTAACTTTTGAATCCTTGACTTAGATATATGTCCAAGTCTAGCGTGCCATAATTGGGCAGATATTTCATTATCTTGTTTCCTTTTGTTTTGTTGTACGTGCATGACTAACTTAGGCGGTTTTATTATGTAAAGTCAATAATTCAATGTACCAAATGAAAAACTAAAACAGGAGCTTTTGTTAAAATCAACATTATTCATTAACATGAATAAAAGTTTTTCATTAATTACTAGGTACATAAATGAAAGTTTCCTAATGACTTTATCAAACCACCTAAATCTAATTTTGCCTACGGCCTTGGTAGCAGCTCCAGCTCCATTGCCTTATTCAAGGATCCAATCCTCAGGCTCCAGTTTCCTTAATGCTCCCATCACCTACAAGGATGAGAACTCCAGTTAGTGTCTAACACCAAAAATGCACAGTTAATTATAAAATTAACTTCAACAAGGAATATACCTGTTCGAACTCTCCAGAGGTTCGAATTTAATCCTTTCCTTTGACCTTGTGCAGTAAGGAGCTCTGGTTTCCATTTGCTTTGGTTTTGAACGCCGCCCAGTCCTTTCGCCAACCCTCGCTTTCTTTCCAAAAGAAGCTTCGTGTTCCTTGAGCATCTGTCGCAGGACATGCACAGTAATCTCTCGCCTCTGGAGATTCAAGTCCGCGATAAATCTGTCATATGATCTTGGAAGAGATTGTAGAATAAGATCTACTCGGAAATCATTGTCCATCACGATACCCATATCATCGAGTTCAGAAAGAAGTCGAATCATCTTGTGTACGTGGATTCCGACAGGAGTTTCCCTTCTCATTCTTGCTTGCAAGAGTTCCCTCGTGGTCGCGAATCTGCGACGACCATCTCTAATCCCATAAATGAATTTGAGATTCGAGAGAATCTCTTTCGCGGATGCCATATGCTCATGTTGCAAACGCAGATCAAGTGACATATATTCCAACATGTATTCACGAGCTAAGCCATCATCCAGTTTCCATTTGGTGATGCTTTTACGAAGCTCATCAGGAACGTCATGTGAAATAGTGATGGGTGGTGGCACAGACAAAACATAGGATATGTTTTCAGCTTCAAATAATCCATTCAAATGATGCGTCCAGAAATGCAAGTTGGGTCCAGTTAAAATATTACGTTCAAGTGATGAGATGGACAAATCTCTAAGTGCTCTAAGCTCTTTTGACATCATATCTATAAAACGACGAGAGAAGAAATAAATACGCGAAAGATTAATTTAAAATGCACAATTTACAAACATGGTTTTTATTTGTAAATTACTCCCACTATTTTAATCAAAATCTTATGCCCCCACATAAGTTTCGGGAATTTAAAATATCCTAGCGGGCTTAAGGCCCAAATGCAATCTCCTAGTACCCACGACTCGTTGGCCATACTATTTGATTCACTTGGTGGTCGAATACGTCGACGGTTAACCATCGCAACTAACCCTTAAGTTCATTTAGCCTCGGTTTTCGATATGGACCCACGACTCGTGAGACATCCATACTTACTAGCGTTAAATCATGTCCAATACTCGTGGAGAGAAATAGTTCAATCCTAGACGCCCCACGACTCGTGAGACAGCGCCTAAAACCTTGCTATCCCCTCCCTTGGCACTAAACTCGTGCATCGAGGCAACAGACATATCATCTTCCTATAGCTCGACCCACGACTCGTGAGACATCGAGATATATTCATACAATATGCCTAAGACCTAGTAATTGGATAGGCTCGGACGATAGACTCCATTCATATGCGCCCGTTATTCGATTTAATATTCTAATTGAATTTTAAGTTCAATTGGAGGTTTCTAAGTGTGCGAGGTCTCATCAGATTATGCTTATCTTGTTTACGTTTTCTATCCTAAGCATGCATCTCATACATCAAAGAATAATTTGCGAAAAGGTAAACATTCATCACCTAGCAAGATATGATTGGTTGATTGCCCATCCTATGCGATCCATCACGAGCCACGTGATGAATCAATTGGTCAGTCTAGGGTGAAAAATTAAATGTCCTAACTATTACAATTTTCAAACCCATACATCATGGGCCTTCTTGTAATATCCAGCTTGATTGGGCCTCCATGTAATGAATTGGGCCTCCATGTCCTCCAAGGTAAATGGGCCTCCATGCGGATCTCCAAGTCTTCATGAGGTCTTCTTGGCTCCAAGCCTTAATCTAAGCCTAGCTTATAAAAATAAATGGTCCTATTCTATTACATTTGTTTGCGCAAGCAAGGACACCAATCAGGCCCATTTAATTACAACCCATAAAATAAATAAACCAAAAAACTACATAGGGCTTAAGGGCAAAATCGACCAATCCACATATTCACACAAGAACATGCATAAATTCACATAAGGGCAATAATGTAAATTTACCGGCTTCATTAATTTTAATTCGCAAAAATTTATCCAAGTTAATTAATTTTGAATTATCAATTAATCTCTAAGATTAATTAGCTCTTACTTGATCTCTAAGTAATCTACAATTCTTATCTTGATTAAATTGGTTAATTAAGGTAATCTAAATCTCTAAAATTCTTACCTTATCCAAAACTCTAAGTTTCCCAAAATTCCCAAATCTCCAAGATTCTCAAGATAATCCTATTTTGACTAGATTAGTTAATTAAGGTAGTGTTTAAGTCTAACAAAATAACTACCTTATCCAAAAACTCTAAGTTTCCTAATCTTCCAAAATTCTCCAAGATTTTCAGGACTTTCAAAATAGGCAGAATTAGAGTCCAACCAAAAATCAACCAGACGAGGCCAATCGAAGACTGCCACGTGGGCAACATACGCGCGGACACGAAGTCCGCGCGTGGCTGTTCGCGGCAGCCGCTGCTGCGCGTGACAGCGTGCGGCAGCGCGCGGCTGTGCGTGACAGCACACGGCCAGCAGCCTGTAGGCTGCTGCCGTGCGCTGCTCGCGCGGCCAGCGTGCTGTTCGCACGCTGCCGTGGGTAGCAGCACGCGGTGGCCGCCCAGCCGCGGTGCGCTGCCGCGCACCGCCGCGTGCCACCGCGGTTGGATCCAATAAAAAATATTTTTTTTTTCTTCGATTACTTATGATTTAATTTAAACAAACCCAGTCAATTAAATCCCAATCCAAAAATAAAACTAACGTGATAAAATTTTGGAATCCAAAATTAAACATTAACTCCAAGTTAATTAAACATACGTCCTATAACATGCAAAGTTAAAGAACTAGCCACATAAATCAAACATATTATTTAATAAACGCAGAATTTGCAAATTCATATATATACAAAGCCTAGAGTTGGCTCTGATACCACTGTTGGGATTCGGTAAGATAAACAGCCCTAGGCACAGCGGAATATAAAACTTTTAGGGCCTCTTAAGGAATCTTGCCAGGATATTCTCTAGTTGTATATATATGAATATAAATAAACGACAGTATAAGTTTTCTCGTTTATACCTGTCTCCTTGCAAATCCTCGGCTAGCAAGACGAGCTCTGAATTCTGCCCCGGTAAGATCGACCCACACCTTTTGAGTAGCGCCCCACGTGTTGCGCCTCTACGAGTTGATACACCAGAATATCACGAAAATTAATATATCCTAATCAACTGCAACATAGGGTATATTAATATCTAGGTTTCAGAACAACATTGGAACGAAAAATTGAAGACGAAAATTCTTCCAAAGTGGAAGTAGGTTCGACCGATCCAGAGAGGGAGAGGGAGAGAATTTTTTTGCTCTTCTTAATTTTCTTGTGGAGTTATTCATGAGATATGAGACCTAGTCTCTTATTTATAGATATCTCTCATAACCTAATCCTTCTAGGATTAGGATACTAATTCTCCTACATTGGCCATGACCCTCTTTAATTAGAAGACCAAGTCTTCTAATTAATTCATGGCCCATATTAATTAATCTTTCAGGGCTTTATTTAATCTCCCAACTAAATAGCCCAATTAATTAAATCATCTCCCAATTAATTAATTAAATCCTAATTAATCAATTTACTTATAAATTAAATTCCAATTTAATTTATAATCTTGATCCAATTCCAATTGGATCAAATTTCGTTCCACATGGGTCGACCCAGTCGACCCACCCTTTTAATCAACCCAGTCGATTTTGACTCAGTCGACCCAGTCGACTCGGTCGTTCTTATTTCCTCGCTTTCGCAACTTGTGTATTCTGTATGCCCCCGTAGGTTCACCACATAATTGGCCGTGGGTTATAATTAAATATTATTTAATTATTCGAGTAAGACTTACTCTAAATCAATCGAACACTCTGTCGATTGACCATTCCAAAATTAGCACCCCTGCTAATTTGGGAATTCTCCCACACTCCACGGTCGATGTCCAGTCACAAGCCCATGGAGCCCAATCACTGGTGAATTAATTCAGTGAACCTTTTATCATTTACAATTTCCATATACGACATAATATCTCCATTGATCAATCTCCCAGTCGAGACTTAAGGGCATGGTCTTTCATCGGATTCCCTTTTAGTTTGTCTTGACCTTATGCACTCTGATCTCGAAATAAATTCTCTTTGACTTAATCTTTATGAGCTACTTACATAAAGTCGTCAGATACCTTGGCCAAGGATTTACCAGAATTAATTTCTCACAGAAATCCATAGGAGAATTTCCCAACCTATCAAGTCGGGTCAATGGATCCTTTGTTGATGATATGAATCTGCATACGAGTTCCTCTATACCCAACATGAGTCCACAGAGACTTTCTGGCGATCCCCAGTCAGTCGGAACTCATATCAAAGTATAGACGTTCTCGCACCAGATAAACCCTATCACCTCAAGTAGTTAGGGATCGTTCCTCGTATACTATTATAAATATGGAATAACTTCAACCCCGATATGAGACTACCGCTTCCATGGTGAGTTATTTCCTAATTGGGGTATTCAGTGCGCTTGCCATCCCAGCAAGCCACCCACTTATGTGTATCGACTATCCCAGTCACGCTCGTGGACCCCAGCGTCCTCCAGTTCATCGGAGTATACACAACAGTGAGAGTCTATCCGAATCCAACGATGTCCTATCTCGATTGGAGTCTACGACTCTTGAATATGTTCTAGATCACGACCTTGGAGATCAGTCCACGGGTTGTCCCATAGCCCTGTGATCTAAGGACTTCTATCCTTATGCGTAGATAATTATTACATAAGATAAAGATGACCATTTAATAAAGTGCATTTATTAATCGAAATTGAATAGTTCCTCATTTATTACAATAAATACTAGCCATACAGCTGGCTTGCAGGACACTATTTCTATCAAAATCCGACCCGACCCTTCTTCGGGCCAATGTCTCTATCTCCGAGGCGGTTCTCTCGACTGGAGAATATTCCTCGTTCCTTTTTCAATCTGGGTTGGAATCCCTTACCCAGGTAATTCTTCCTAACCTCTTTACCATGATTTTCTAATTTCTTTATTTCTACCATGACGTATCTTTTATAAATTCAGGCTGGCAAAGATTTTTCTAAGCTTTATGCGTTGGCCAAACATGAGATCGAACAACGGGCTTCTATTTCGCTCGAGCTGATCAGGAAAAAGACTGAGCTGGAACGCGCCCTGGAAGCTAATAGATTTTTCAAGGAAAGATTGTCTCAGGATAAGTTAAGCTTGGAATTAGAGAGACTCAAAGATATCTCCGAACGTGAGAAAAGAAACTCCGAGCTTCGTGAGAGGGAAGCTTATATCCGCGGGTATGCTGATCGCAGTGCTGAAGTTCGGAAAGTCCTTTTTGAAAATAATTTCGTTCAGTAATACTGTGGTTTTCCTTTGTATCATGAGTTTGCTAAGATTTTTCTTTGTTGTAACACCATACTTGTTGTAACGATATCTTTGTTGTAATGATAATATTGCCGGAATGTTGTTCTCTTTCTCTCTTTTTTTTTTTTTTTTTTTTTTTTTTTTTTTTTTTTTTTTTATCGTCCCTCATTTCTCGGGGAGTGTAACGGTCAGAGCTTTTAATGCCCGTATCGTGGCCGTTCAGTCCAAGATATCTACACCGTTGTTACGGAATTCTTTTTCCTATATATAGCTCCCTAAATTACCTTCATTTTTTACTCCTCTGTAAACGTTTCATTCGATCGATATGGATGTGTTTTTCTTTTTGTCGATCGGCTCCATGTTCCATTCAATGTCAGTAATTGAAGCGTTCGAGATTTTTATCCGAACCTTCTTTCCAAACTTTCTTGGAATTCCCATACGAAAATCTCTCGGCTAGGGTATCGACAGGCGAAAATAATTACGACTAGGGTACCGGCAGGCGACCTGCTCTCTCTGATTCCAAGTCTTTGAGGCGGGCTCGACTTCCTGTACTCTGTCCTCCATTCAGTCGGGATAGTGGGTCTACTGCTGGAGGGGTTATTCTACGCTCGATCTCCACGTCTTCGAGGCAGCTTCTTGAAGGATGTGGTCTTCGAATTTATTAGAAGCGCCTCCAACTGGAGTTGCTTCCCTGTTTTCATTTGGTCCTTCATGGGCTTATTTGCAAGGAAGCATTGGATGAAGAGTAGAAGTGTACTATAGGAATAACTATTTGTAGTAGGGTTGAACTAGATGTAAAATATTCCGATTAGCTCAATTTCTTGAATGTAACCAAGAGTTCACATGTAATTTATCTGAAAGTTTCTGAATGAAAATTTTCTTTTATATTGTTGTCGATCTTTGAATTTGTTCTCCGTAATTTGCAACATTCGAGATAATTTTTTAGATTCATAATTAACTCAAAGTTCGATCTTTACAACTCTTGAATCTTTTGCGAGATATTTCTCATAGTTTAGGTTCTTCTCGGAACAATAGTCGTTGTGGAGAAATAATATGATAAGATTTAGATCGATTTTGAATATACCCTTGACTTAAGGGGCATAGCGACGGTTTTTAGCTCGAGGGTCATAGCAGAGGCTTTCACCCATTCAATATTTTCGATCTAAGGGGCATAGCAACGGCTTTCACCCTTAGTCGTATCAGAGCGTTTTTAGCTCGAGGGTCATAGCAGAGGCTTTCACCCATTCAATATTTCCGATCTAAGGGGCATAGCAACGGCTTTCACCCTTAGTCGTATCAGAGCATTTTTAGCTCGAGGGTCATAGCAGAGGCTTTCACCCATTCAATATTTCCGATCTAAGGGGCATAGCAACGGCTTTCACCCTTAGTCGTATCAGAGCATTTTTAGCTCGAGGGTCATAGCAGAGGCTTTCACCCATTCAATATTTCCGATCTAAGGGGCATAGCAACGGCTTTCACCCTTAGTCGTATCAGAGCATTTTTAGCTCGAGGGTCATAGCAGAGGCTTTCACCCATTCAATATTTCCGATCTAAGGGGCATAGCAACGGCTTTCACCCTTAGTCGTATCAGAGCATATTTAGCTCGAGGGTCGTCACCCATTTTTATTTTTTTTGATCCAAGGGTCATAGCAACGGCTTTCACCCTTGATCGATTTTCGAGGGTCGTAGCAACAGCTTTCACCCTTAATAATTGATAGAGAAAAATAAAGATTGATAATAGACGAATATAGATCGAGAATATCTTGAATATGACGAATAAATAAGAATTTAAGCGAAATAAACTTTCATTGAATAAATACTTAGTCGAAATAAATATTCTTCAAACAGCTTAGTCGAAATAAACCTTCATTGAACACGTAATTTACTAAATCACTAGAAACAAAGAGAACAGTGCAAGATGACTAAATAACAATAGTCTTGAAGTTAATTATCTTCCATAATATTTTCTCAGATTAACGGCGTTCCATGCTCGAGGTAGTACCTCTCCATCAGGATGAGCAATTTTGTAAGAACCTTTTCTTCCCATTACGACGACCAGAAAAGGGCCTTCCCAATTAGGTTGGAGTTTTCCAACGTGCCTCGATACTTCCACTTTCTTTAGCACCAGATCCCCTACCTTGAATGTTCGGATTCGAACGTTACGATTATAAGACCTTTCCATACTGGATTTCATGGACTGGATTTTCAACTTTGCACGGTCCCTTAGACTGTCCGCGTGATCAACTTCCACTCCCCTTAGAGATTGGTTTTTTTCGGGATCGTAAAATTCGACCCTGGGGAAAGGTAAGAGGTTCTCTACTGGGATAACGGCCTCTGACCCATAAACCAAACTAAACGGAGTTTCTCCCGTTGCAGCTTTAACAATAGTTCTATTGGCCCATAAAACCCCTGGAAGTTCATCAAGCCACTTTCTTTTTGCCTCAGATAGGCGTTTTTCCAAGGATCGAACGATTTCCCTGTTTGCGACCTCCGTTTGCCCATTAGCTTGGGGATGCCCTACGGACGCGAAATTCTGCTGTATTTCGAACTTTTCGCACCATTCTGTGATTCTTTTTCCGGCGAACTGCGTTCCGTTATCTGATATTAAGATCCTAGGAATTCCAAATCTGCAGATAATATTTTTCCATAAGAAATTAATAACTTGGAACTGAGTGATCTTCGTCAGAGCAACACATTCCACCCATTTGCTGAAATACTCAACTGCAACCAACACATAATTTTTCCGAGCTCTCGCTGTTGGAAAAGGCCCGACAATGTCAATGCCCCATTTATCGAAAGGACAACAGATAGGAATAGAGTGCATATGCTCAGCCGGTTGATGAATCAAGTTCGAATGAATTTGACAATGGTGGCATTTTTTCACATAATCAACAGAATCAGAGAAAAGAGTAGGCCAATAATATCCAGATCTCGAGCATTTAAGTGCTAAGGCCCTAGCGCCACAATGGTTTCCCGCCTCCCCCTCATGAACTTCTTTTAAAATAGCATTGTAGTGCATTTCCGGGACACACTTTAATAGAATTCCTGAGGAGGATCGTTTGTAGAGTTGATCATCGATCATAGTAAACGATGGTGCTCTATATTTGATCCTCCGAGCCTCATTTTGATCTTCAGGAAGTTTTCCTTCTTTAAGATAGGCAATAAGAGGGTCGCTCCATGAGTTGCTTGGTTCATCGATCTCCATGATATCGATGGTAGGGGCCGCATCCAGTTCGATAGCAGACGTATTCGATAGCAGCCACGTGATTATCCTCTCATTCTTCCCGTCAGCCAAACCTGTGAATTTTGACAATATATCTGCCCATAAATTTTCCTCTCGTGGCACAGGTTGAATATCGAACTTGTCGAATTCAGAAATCAATTTCTTCGTTCTGCTCAGGTATTTGATCATATTGAACTCCCTGGCCTCGTACGTGCCTTTCACCTGCCTATGAACAAGTTCTGAATCGGTTAAGACAACAATTGATTTTACCTTTGCTTTAAGAGCCATCTCCAGCCCTGCGATCAATGCCTCGTATTCAGCCTCGTTGTTGGTCACGACGAAATCTAAAGTTATAGCATAACTCAAGTCTTCACCATTGGGCCCTTGGAAATGAATTCCTGCTCCACCTCCATCCTTGGTAGAGGATCCGTCCACATGCATCAGCCATATTTGATTTTTGGCTTCTTCGACCATACTTAGCTCAAAGATTGCTCCTTCTTTTATGTTCGATAAGCCAGTTGATTCGAGTACGAAGTCGGCTAGTACCTGGGCTTTTATGGCGACCCGCGGTTGATACTCGATTTCGAACTGACCGAGCTCGACCGCCCATTTGATCAATCTACCTGATGCTTCTGGTTTTGACAGGACCTGTCTCAAAGGTTGATTTGTTAGAACAATGATCTTGTATGTTTGAAAGTAAGGCCTTAGCCTTCGGGCAGCTACCACCAATGCTAGTGCAAATTTTTCGATCTCCATGTAGTTCTTTTCGGCACCTTGCAGTAACTTACTTAGATAATAAACTGGTTTATGCTCAGTTTTATCAAGTTTCACCAAAACCGAACTAATGGCCTCTTCCGATACTACTATATATAAATACAGAGGTTCTCCTTCAGATGGTTTGGCCAGCATGGGTGGGGAGGTCAGGTACACTTTCAGTTCTTCAAAGGCCTTATCACATTCTGCACTCCATTCAAAATTCTTAGATTTCCGCAGAAGTTTGAAGAATGGTAAACTTTTGTCAGCGGATCGGGAAATGAATCTATTCAATGAAATAATTTTTCCAATCAAACTTTGGACGTCTGAGAGCTTCCGTGGTGGCTGGAGGTCGGTGATTGCTCGAATTTTTTCCGGATTTGCTTCGATTCCTCTTTCATGGACTAAATATCCGAGGAATTTTCCCGATCGTACACCAAAAGTGCACTTGGCTGGGTTCAGCTTCATCCCATACTTTCTCAAGATTTCAAAACACCTGTCCAGATGGCGAATGTGATCCTCCTCCGTCATACTCTTTACGAGCATGTCGTCTACATAGACTTCCATTATTTCGCCTATCAGTTCTTTGAACATCATGTTAACTAGTCTCTGATAGGTTGCACCTGCATTCCTTAAGCCAAAAGGCATAACAATGAAACAGTACACTCCCCTCTCAGTGATGAATGCTGTTTTATCCTGATCTCTTTCGTTCATGAAAATCTGGTAAAATCCATGGAACGCATCCATCATACTAAATAAGACAAAACCTGCGGTGGAATCTACCAGCATATCGATCCGAGGCAGTGGATAAGGGTCTCTAGGGCATAATTTGTTTAGGTCGGTAAAGTCATTGCACATCCTCCATTTGTTTTCGGCCTTTTCGCCTTTAGAGACCAGGACCACATTACATAGCCATTCTGTGAATTTGATTTCCCTGATCTGACCTGCTGCTAATAACCTATCAACCTCTGCATTGATTATCTTGTCCTTTTCGCGACCATGATTGCGCTTCTTCTGCCTTACAGGTTTTGCTTTCGGATCGATGTTAAGTGAATGTGTTATCACTCGCGGGTCGATTCCGACGATATCATCCGAGCTCCAGGCAAAAACATCCACATTTTTCTGTAAAAATTCTATGAGCATAGTTTCCATGCCTTCGCTTAATTCCATTCCAATTCTAGTGAACTTTTCAGGGGATCCTGGAACTAGAGTCACTTTTTTGTGGTCGGGCGCTTGTACGCTCATGTCAACGTTTTTTCCTTTCTTTCCTTGAAATTTTTTCGCAGTCGGGAATTGGCGTTTTTAATTCAGACCCTAAATCAGTTATCTTTCTCTTAGCTGGGAGTTCGGGCTCCACTTTCTTTTTGATACTTAAAGATGAATTATAACATTCCCACGCCATGTATTGGTCGTTTCTCATCTCTCCCACTCCTCCCACGGTCGGGAATTTTATCTTTTGTTGATAAGTAGATACGACAGCCTTGAAGATATTTAGGGCTGGTCTCCCTAGTATGGCGTTATAAGCGAACGATGTATCTACTACCAGGAATTTAACCATTCTTGTTACATTTCTCGGTTTGCTTCCTAGAGTCGTGCTTAAAAGAATGGTTCCAAGCGGAACAATCTCTGATCCACCGAATCCGACCAAAGGAGTGGTTACTTTATCTAGACGTGGGTGACAAAGATTCATCCTTGTGAGAGCTTCAGACGAAATAATGTTTGCCGAGCTTCCGTTGTCGACCAACACCCTCTTGACCTCGAAATTAGCAATTCTCAACGTCAATACCATGGAAAAGTCTGGGTCGTCCTCACTTGTATCCCAACTAACATCCGAGGGTCGATCGGCCTCACTAAAGCTTATAACTTGATTTTCCATGGAGGGGGATTCTAAGGACAGAATCTCCTTTTTAGCAGAGACTCCGGCTTTTATCGACCTCATAGTTCTTTTTCTAGCATTTCTGCTATCACCTTCTGCTGGTCCGCCTGCGATCATGTTTATCACTCCATTCGACCGCTCTTCCGCCTGGCTTCGAATTTGCCTTTGCTGATTGTTAAATTTTCGCGGACTTCGGGATCTATAACGACTGTTATACTTGCCGTTTTTGACAAATTCTTTTAATTTTCCTTGGGCAATCAATTTTTCTATTTCGACCTTCAATTGGTAACAGTTTTCGGTACTATGTCCCCGAGCTCGGTGATATCGACAGTATTGTTCATACCCAGGTGCCCCTGCTCTGGCCTGGGTGATCCTTTGAGCTTCAGGGATCAAATTCCCTTCTTCCAATACGGTTAGCACTTCTTCTTTTGAGGTATTAAGTTCAGTAAACTGGATTTTACCCGATCTCGGAGCTCGAGTCCGATCATAAGGAGGTTCGTATGAATTTGGGCCTTGGGGCGGCACATGTGGCTTATAAGTATTAATTCGTTGCCAAACAGATCCTTTATTTGATCCCCCATAATCACTAGGTTTCGGGATAGGGGCCGATCTTGTTTCTTGTTGAGGGGAGATTTGATAACATGCGAATTTTTCAATTTGTTCATCTCTTCCTGAATCATATATTTTTCAGCAATCTCCATTATTCGTTCAAAAGATTTTGGTTGTTTCCTGCATAAAGCGTTTCCGAACTGGATGCTCCTAGTCAGTTCGAACATTAGAGAGGACAAATATTCGATCTGCGGGGTATCAACTTTCAAAAGCTCAATACTAAACCTTGCTAGCCACTGCCTCAGCGTCTCTCCCTCCATTTGTTTTACAGTTCCCAGGTGATTTGCCGGTAACCTTGGCTTCCTCTGGCTAGCGAATTGATGTTTTAGTTTATCGCAGAATTCTTCGAAAGAAAATATGGAGTTTGGCGGTAATTTTCCGAACCAATCGAGAGCAATTCCTTCAAAAGTTGTAACCATGATCTTGCAACAGAAGTCCTCTGAATGTCCGTATAAGTTCATCACATTAACAAAGTTGTTGATGTGTTCTCCGGGGTCGGTAGTCCCGTTATACCGCGGTAGCCTTGTTGGCACCGTTTCCGAGTTCCTAGCTTCTCGTATCTCTCGACAAAATGGCGAGCAGCGCATGATACTGTTTGAAACCTCCCTATCTCGTAGGTTCCCTCTAGTCAAAGTGTTTTCCCCTCGTCTGGCGGCCTGATTATTACGGGGAATCTCTATCATCATTTCTTCCTTCTCCAATTCCTTAGCTACTCTCTCTCGTACTATTTTCTCCAATTCTGATTCCGTAATTCTTTTGTAGGGCGGTTTTCCGCCTCCAACAGCGCCAGCAGTGCGGCTCTCTCCAACTACTGAATCCTCCAAATTATGCACCGATCTTGGTGGGATTTTCGCTCGGGCGTTGATTTTCGAGGGCATAGCTTGCGGAAGGTTCGTTGCTGGGGCCTGCGATATAGATCGCAGTATGCTATTTTCCTTCTGGATGTTCGAAGAAGGTATCTCAGGTCCGCCGTGAATTCCCGGTTGGTCCACGGGTGACTGATCGGCCCTTCCGCTGTTCAGGAATTCTCTGCACATAGTGCCTATGATGGATCTCAGATCACCAACGGTTGTGTGGATTGGAACATTATCCTGAGGAACCGCTGATGGAATTTCTGGTTGTTGAGCTGCGCGTGACAGGTTATCGGGCTCGTTGTTGACTGAATTTTGCGCTCCCACTGCATGGGAAGGTTCTGCTCTGATATATGTATTTCTCCTAGTAGTAGGCATATTTCGATCTAATACTCGAATAAGACCCCACGGTGGGCGCCAATTGATCTTACGCGATTTCGTTGGTTCGATCAAATGTGGGTTGAGGTGCTATAACAACAATATTAAAAGGAAAGTAAAGATCAATAGTAATTGTATTCGAATTAACTGAGTACAAATACAAGTATTTAGGGTCCTACTCGAGCATTATTGGATGCCGTACAAGCTAGAGAGCGAAATACAAATGACCAAAGCTATACTATATTTCCCAAGTGTTTCCGAGCAGCAGTCTCGAAGCAAGAGCACCTGGGAAGTTGTGTCTTGTCATAAATGCATGGGGTATTTATAGCTGAAATCGGGGTCTAGGTGATCCGTCCGCAGATATGCAATTCTCGGCCCATAGGTTTGGATCAGAGCTCGGCCCAACAGTAACTTTGGATCCAGGGCTGTCTGTACTTATGATTCAGGGCCCAACAGTAACTAATGATTGTGAGTTCCATGTTCCTCAAATAAAGCAACCAGTGTATCAAATATGTCAAATTTTTTGATATGGGAGGAATTGGAAAATGTAGACTTATTAGTTAGATCCAGTCTGTTCAGACCTCCTTCAGCAATTCTTTGGTATGTTAGGCAGCGGCGATAGTGCAGTCTGGAATGATGGTAATTATTGCTTTAATATCGGTGTCAGGCTTCTTGGACTCCAGTGGAGTTCTTGTATAGCCAACTATTAATTTTCCATATAATATATGAGGCAGTGACGACCCTCGTATGCTGGAGGGTTAGGTCTTACATTTCTAAGCGACCCAGTAATTTTTCATAATGGTGTAAACTTGCATGCCTTTGTTGAGGATCTCAAGCTCTTTATCGAGCGACTAGCATATGTGAGCGTGCAAACTTTTCTGTTCTGGAGCTCTTTTAGATCTGCTTTTATTGTGCATTGATCACTTCGATCTGGATTTTCTTTTGTCATTGATTCGTTGAGTCGATCAGAGAGGTGCCGTTCCAACTTACTCGCATTAATTACGGGAAGTCAAAAGGTCGCATTTCCGTCCCTTGATCAAAACTCCATCCAGCCGTAGGATTAATCAGATCTATCCCTATAAATAGGGAGGCGGTTTCCATATATTAATTGTAACTCTCGAAAAGGATGGAGGTCTCAGTTTCCTTGAATTTCACTTTGCCTTCTGATCCCATAATGTTCAAAAAGTCACATTATCGTGATTCATATCATAATATCTTAAATTTCTTCTGTCTTGTACTGACGGGTCCCATGGAAGCCCTACCTTGTACTGATGGGTCCCATGAGGCCTCAACCTTTGTCTTCACAGGTTTGAGGTCCGTGGTTTCTGTTTGCACATGGAGGGTTCATGTTTACCAGGCACCGCCGCTTTTGGATGTTACCTCCGGATTGATAGACCACCGGGGTGTGCTGGTAAATTTTTTCTTTTGCGACGGTCCTGAAGAGATGCTGCTTTAGAGTAAAATTCAACCCCATTATACCAGCAGTATCTCCTTCTGGGCGAGTGGCTGTTAGCGGGCATCTGGCTGGTAATGGTCATTTCTTCTAGAGGAACATTTGATCTTCTGATCCTGACCATCGAACCAAAGAAGTCGACCATCCTGAGCAGGATGCTTCTTAGGTGATTTGTTCCGATCGTCGAGGTACCAGGGAGGAGATTGATGTTTCCATGGACATTGTCGTGAAGATCATTGATCTATAGTATAGGATCATTTTATCTAAACAATTGTAACGATGTGTAAATCGTATATAGACCTTTGTAATCTGATCAAAGCTTTTGTATGTAATTTATTGCACGTTCCTTGAACACAGATGAATACAACTTTATTCTTATTCCTTGCATTCTTCTTGTTGTTGATTTCGTCTCAATCTTATTTATTATTATCATCGAGGTGTGTTTATTGAGCGGATCAATTTATACTCAACTCTTTTCATTTAGACTTAGGTTCTTATACCAAAGCCTTTGGATGTAGATCGAGGAGCGTTTATTGAGCGGATCAATTTATACTCAACTCTTTTCATTTAGACTTAGGTTTTTATACCAAGGCCTTTTTAATCGTTAAAAATAGATCGAGGAGTGTTTATTGAGCGGATCAATTTATACTCAACTCTTTTCATTTAGACTTAGGTTTTTATACCAAAGCCTTTTAATTTAAAAATAGATCGAGGGACGTTTATTGAGCGGATCAATTTATACTCAACTCTTTTCATTTAGACTTAGGTTCTTATACCAAAGCCTTTGGATGTAGATCGAGAAGCGTTTATTGAGCGGATCAATTTATACTCAACTCTTTTCATTTAGACTTAGGTTTTTATACCAAAGCCTTTTTAATCGTTTAAAAATAGATCGAGGAGCGTTTATTGAGCGGATCAATTTATACTCGACTCTTTTCATTTAGACATAGGTTTTTATACCAAATCCTTTTTAATCGTTGAAAATAGATCGAGGAGCGTTTATTGAGCGGATCAATTTATACTCAACTCTTTTCATTTGGACTTAGGTTTTTATACCAAAGCCTTTTTAATCGTTGAAAAAAGATCGAGGAGCGTTTATTGAGCGGATCAATTTATAATCAACTCTTTTCATTTGGACTTAGGTTTTTATACCAAAGCCTTTTTAATCGTTGAAAATAGGTCGATGAGCGTTTATTGAGCGGATCAATTTATACTCAACTATTTTCATTTAGACTTAGGTTTTTATACCAAAGCCTTCTAATCGTTAGACATGGATCGAGGAGCCTTTTATTGAGCGGATCAATTTATACTCAACTCTTTCTATTTAGACTTAGATTTTTATACCAAAGCCTTTTTATTGTTAGACATGGATTGAGGAGCGTTTATTGAGCGGATCAATTTATACTCAACTCTTTCTATTTAGACTTAGGTTTTTATACCAAAGCCTTTTTATTGTTAGACATGGATCGAGGAGCGTTTATTGAGCGGATCAATTTATACTCAACTCTTTTTATTTAGACTTAGGTTTTTATACCAAAGCCTTTTTAATCGTTTAAATAGATCGAGGAGCATTTATTGAGCGGATCAATTTATACACAACTCTTTTCATTTAGACTTAGGTTTTTATACCAAAGCCTTTTTAATCGTTGAAAATAGATCGAGGAGCGTTTATTGAGCGGATCAATTTATACTCAACTCTTTTAATTTAGACTTAGGTTTTTATATCAAAGCCTTTTTAATCGTTGAAAATAGATCGAGGAGCGTTTATTGAGCGGATCAATTTATACTCAACTCTTTTTATTTGGACTTAGGATTTTATACCAAAGCCTGTCTAATCGTTAAAAGTGGATTGAGGAGCGTTTATTGAGCGGATCAATTTATACTCAACTCTTTGTATTGTTAGATCGAGGAGCGTTTATTGAGCGGATCAATTTATACTCAACTCTTCTTATTGTTAGATCGAGGAGCGTATATTGAGCGTATCAATTTATACTCAACTTGTCATATCTTTATTTGGATCTTCACCAAGATGATCGTAGAATTCCGAGGAGCGTTTACCGAATCAATCGATTTATACTCAACTCGTTTTGATATTTTTCTTTAATCGAGCTTTGATTTGATATTTAAAATTGCTAAAATCTTTAAAAATCGAACCATAGGCCAAGGCCTTTATTACAAAGAATAAAACTTACTAAAAAGAAAATAAAGCAGCATAATCTATTATGATTTATTTACCATAGTATTTTCTAAGGTTGACTGCATTCCATGTTCTTGGTAGGGCTGTTCCGTCCAAGTGTGCAATCTTGTATGAACCTTTCTTTCCTACACCGATGATAGTGTATGGTCCATCCCAATTCTTTTGTAACTTTCCCACATGCTTGGATACCTCTACCTTTTTCAAGACCAGGTCTCCTTCTTTGAAGGTTCGGACGTGTACTTTTTGATTGTAGGCCCTTTCCATATTTGATTTAGGGACTTGCAAACGTACGACCGCTTTTTCTCTTAAAGCTTTTGATAAATCAATACCATTTTCTCTTGTCTTCCCATTATTGGTCGTCATACATTTCAATTCTTGGTGTCGGAATTAACGTTACGACTGGAATAACAGCTTCTGAACCATATACTAGACTGAATGGGGTCTCCCCGGTTGAAGTTCTGACCGTGGTTCGATTAGCCCATAGTACCCCTGGGAGTTCATCTAGCCATTTTTCTCTGGCTGCCCCTAATATTTTCTCCAGAGATTTTATTATTTCTCGGTTCGCTACCTCAGTCTGTCCGTTCGCTCTAGGATGCCCAACTGAAGTGAAATTTTGCTGAATTCCTAGCTTTGTACACCATTCCATTACCTGTTTTCCCACAAATTGGGTTCCGTTATCATAGATCAATATTCTCGGGATGCCAAATCGACATACTATGAATTTCCATAAGAAATTGATCACATGAAATTGAGTTATTCGGGTAAGGGCGATGCATTCTATCCATTTGCTGAAGTATTCAACAGCGACCAAAACATATGCTTTCTTGGATCTAGCCGTTGGGAAAGGTCCCACGATGTCCATTCACCATTGATCGAACGGCCAACATACTGATATTGGGTGCATGTTTTCGGCTGGTTGATGACATATATTAGCATGGACTTGGCAATGATGACATTTTTGGACATATTGGACGGCATCATTGTTGATGGTAGGCCAATAATAACCTGTTCGAAGGCACTTTAAAGCCAAGGCCCTTGCTCCGCTGTGATTCCCTGCATCTCCCTCATGTACCTCCCGGAGGATATCGTTGGTTTGAGATTCGGAGATGCATTTCAGGAGAATTCCTGATACTGATCTTCGGTAAAGTTTTTCTCATATCAATGTATATTTTGGAGCCCGATATTTTATTTTCCGAGCTTCGTTTTGGTCAAGCGGCAATTTTCCTTCTCGAAGGTAGTCTATCATTGGAGTCATCCAGTTTTCTTCAACTTCTTCGATTTTCATCATTTCGGCGACCGGTGTCTCATCGATATCGATTGCCGGCGCATTGGAGATTAACCAGTGGATCACCCTTTCAGTTTTTCCATCGTGGGATCCTGTGAACCTAGACAGTTGATCGGCCCATTTATTTTCCGAGCGTGGAATGTTCTGTATACCTAAATTTTTGAAATTTTCAGCCAATTTTTTCACATTGGCAAGGTATTTGACCATATTAAATTCCTTAGCCTCATACAGACCTTCTATCTGTCTCTGTACTAATTCTGAATCGGTTAATACCTTACGGCTTTTTATGTTGGCCTTGATTGCCATTTCCATTCCTGCGATCAGCGCTTCATATTCTGCTTCGTTGTTTGTTACGATGAAGTTCAACGTTATCGCATAATTTATATCCTCCTTATTAGGTCCGGTAAAGTTGATTCCGGCACCTCCTCCCTCTCGGCTGAGGCACCGTCGACGTGCATTAACCAGGTTTGATTTTCTACGATTAAGATATCGTTGTTATGGCTAGTTGATTCGGTGTGTTCGGTTGGGTTGGAGTTTCTAACAGGAAATCGGCTAAGACTTGGGCTTATATCGCAACTCTTGGTTTGTACTCGATTTCGAACTGACCGAGTTCGATAGCCCACTTGATTAATCTTCCAGAGGCTTCTGGCTTCGCTAGGACCTGTCTTAGTGGTTGGTTCGTTAAGACCACAATTTTGTAAGTTAGAAAATAGGGTCAGAGTTTTCGTGCTGCTACCACTAAGGCCAAAGCGAATTTCTCTATTTCCAAGTAGTTGTTCTCGGCCCCTTGTAATAATTTGCTTAAGTAATAAACAGGCTTATGTTCTAAGCCATCCACCTTAACTAAAACCGAACTGATGGCCACGTCGGAGATCGATATGTAGAAATATAATGGTTCTCCTTCGATTGAGAAAGTTTATCTACATTACTTCCCCTTCCTTGCTTAATTCGGTACCTATTCTTGTTGTTTTTGTTGGGTCCCCTTGTACCAGTATGACATCCGTATGTTCCGGTGGTTTTAAAGCTAAATCCACTGGTTCTTTTCTCTTTTTATCTATTCGGTCAGTGCTAGGGATTTCAACTTCGTTTCTATCAACGTCGACTTCAAGCTTTCTTTTGCTCGGGGTAATCGATTTAGGCGATTTCCCAAGGTTAGTGACGTGTTGTAGCAGTCCCATGCCATATAATGATCGTTCACTATTTCTCCGATCCCTGCTTCAGTTGGAAATTTTATTTTCTGATGGTATGTTGAAACAACGGCTCGGAATAAGTTGAGTGCAGGTCGCCCTAGAATCTCATTGTAGGCAAAGGGCGTTTCTACTACTAAAAATTTCACTAGTTTCACCGTCCGATATGGTTTCTTCCCGAGTGATACACTTAAAGTTATCGTGCCACTGGGGACAATCTCGGATCTCCCAAATCATACAAAAGGCGTGGCTACTTCTTGGAATGTTATTTGTCCGAAGTTCATCTGGGCTAGGACCTCTTTAGAGATGATATTCGCTGATCTTCCATTATCGATTAGGATTCTTTTGACGTTGTAATTCGCTACTTCTAGCGATACCACCATCGGGAAGTCGGGGATATTCTCTTTCGTGTCCCAAATAAGGTTTTTGGGTACCTCGCCCTCGTTGAAACTAATTAGCTGGTTGTTTGTTGGTTTACTTTCTAGAGTCCATACTTCTTTCGGGTATTTTAAGCTTCCAATTATGGATCTGGCGGTCCTTCGACGAGCATTACGACTGTCCCCGCCTGCGGGTCCTCCTGAGATTGTATGGATGGTACCGTTAATCTGGTCATTGTTTAATTCTTGTGGGGACCATCATTAGGGGACCTTCTACGGGAATTTCTTCTTTGATTGTTATACCGAGGACTCCTATTTCTTCCTCGCTTGCGGTTATCCCGCTTCAAATAGTCATCTAGTTTTCCTTGTTCGATCAGTTTTCAATCTCTCTTTTAAGGTGAAAGCAATCTTCAGTGCGATGCCCATGTGCCCGGTGATATTTGCAGTATAACTCATAGTTTCGTCCACCTGGTCTGGGCTGAGCGATTCTCTTTGCTTCCGGGATCCAATTGTTCCTTTCTAGTACAGCCAAGATTTCTTCTATCGGAACAGTTAGCCTTGGGTGTTCTAGGTCTTTGATAGGTGTTAGGTCGTCTGTCCTGGTCGTTTTTATTGTATTCTAATCGCTGGAAGACGTTGCCTTTTCTAAAAGATCGTTCATAGTCCATGGATCTTTGGGCAGGAATTATATCTTGCCGTTTGGAGCCTAAGGTCGTAGCTTTATTTTTGTTCTTATCTTTAAAAGAATTCATCTCTTCCTGGGTCATATATTTAGATGCCAAGCTCATGATGTCAGCGAATGTTCTTGGTTGCTTTCGGCTGAGGGCATTTTCGAACTGCCTATTCTTTGTGAGGTCGAAGAGAATGGAGATTATATAATCGATATTTGGGGAATCGATCTTGAGCAATTCAACATTAAACCTTGCCAGCCAGTTCCTTAGGGATTCGCCCTCTTGCTCATAAATGGTTCCTAAGTAGCTCATTGGAAGTTTTTGTCTCTTCTGACTGGCGAACTGCTATGTCAGCTTGTTGCATAATTCCCGAAAACTGAATATGGAGTTGGCTGGTTGCTTGGCGAACCAGTCCAAAGCAAGTCCTTCTAACGTGGTCACCATTAACTTAGCGGTGAATTCCGCCGAGTGAGCATATAAGTTCATTATGTTTGTGAAGCTAAAAATAGTCATCTAGATCAGTGGTTCCGTCGTATCTGGGTAGTCTACCTGGAACCTGTATGGTCGACTGTGCCTCTTTTATTTCTCTGCAGAAGGGAGAGCAGGCCGCTAAGCTCTCCTGGAGTTCCGTGGTTCTGGCCCATGGGTTTCGAACAGATCGTAAGCGTTGCTCAAGTCGTTCATGTACCATCTTTTCGATTTCTCTTTCCGAGAACCGCATAGTTCATGGTCGATCAGGGATTGCATCGCCTATGTCTTCCTCGATGGGGATTATGTTATGTTCCTTGGACCTGCTGCGTCCTGGTTGCGGTCTCCTACGATCCGCTTTTCTTCGGACGTTGTCATTGGAGGGTTTTCTATTGCCCTGCTGCGGACTGTGTAGCGAGCGCTGCTCGCTCTCCGGGCTGTCCGCTTGTTGAGAGATTTGATCGTTCTGCCTCGGTGTCCTCTGAGCGGGATTTGCCCTAGTAGTTCTAGGGTTTCGAGGAACCTGTTCGAGTACGAGTAATTCCTCTGGGGAGAGTGATTTAAAAAGCATAGCAATCTGTCGCAACTTCTCCTGAGCGTCCGACAGGGGAACCGGGATTGCTGGAGCCGCACGTTCTTCCGGTACCGCACCAGTAGGGATCTCTTGTGGTTCCTCCTGGTTCTGATGATGCTCGTTCTGTTGCTAATTGTCGTTAGTTATAGGGGCGTTATTATCGGTATTGCCCTGCGGATCCCCAGACGTATTAGGCTGGTTGGTTGTGTTACTTCTTGCTCCGTTACGAGCGCTCTTCCTTGGGCGAGCCATATGTCGATCGAATAATTAACCTAGCCCCACGGTGGGCGCCAACTGATTAAGCCGAATTTCGTCGGGTATGATTAAATCAGTAAGGGGTGTGATTAGGAGTTCTCAATCAATATGAATTAAAGGGCTCTGTTAATTTATTCTAGATGGATCAATCTCAAGGAAGAACAATTAGATGGAACAATCAGTAATCAAGACAATCAATGAATAAAATAGTATAGCAAAAGCTTTTCTATTCAATAATCTTAGATTATTTTAGTATGCAGGCGTAAGCTGAGTATGTAAAGCGTGTGTAATACAATGATTAACTAGGTATTTATATAACAATTAACCTAGCTTTACAAGGAAACATAGTTCTAATATGACTTGGCCCAATCGTTCTTCTTGAGTCCGATTGTAGTCTGCTCGTTGAGGAGAGTCGTATTCTGCCGGGTCGATAGATGATCCCGAACAGGCTCGTCTGGTCGAACCGATCTGATATCTCTTAGTCGATCCGAATATTATAAGGGGTGCGAAATAGCCCCCATCACATTTCCATACCAAGCATATTGATTTTTCTTGTTTTTATGCTTCTTTGGTTTACTAGATGCTTGCTCATTAACAGACGACTTAGTTTTATTACTAGTCTGATTGGTTTTAATTTTATCAGAAGACTTCTTAGGACTCTTCTGTTTAGGCTTACCAGTCTGTTTTCCTACACTAGGCTCTTTGCTGTTTTTAGCCTTAGGAGTTTTTTTCACCTTTAATACTTTCTCAGGTGAAGCAGGTTTAGTAGTCTGAACATACAAAATGACCTTACTATTGTCAGCTGATACAAATTTTTCAGTATGGTACATGTCTAACTTATCCTGTTCTAAACGTGTCTTCTGTTTATTAGAGATATGAATGGATGCAACAGATGACTTTTCATGAGAAACAATTAACTTATCAAGTTCCATGATTTTTCCTTTATGGACTTCATATTCTGCTTTCAGAGATTCATTCTCTTGCTCAAGCAGTTTATATTCAGCTGATTATTTTGGCTTTTCAGCTTTAAGTTTCAGTGAACTGTTTTGCTCTCTTAGCAATATCATCTCTTCCTTAAGCTTACTAAATGCTTCAGCAATAGTAGTATTGTTAAGCATCATTTATTCAAATGAATTAAATAATTCATTATCAAG
This sequence comes from Penstemon eatonii, assembly GCA_038501285.1. Taxonomy (NCBI): domain Eukaryota; kingdom Viridiplantae; phylum Streptophyta; class Magnoliopsida; order Lamiales; family Plantaginaceae; genus Penstemon; species Penstemon eatonii. Next base: position 62,358,182 of record CM076710.1, read on the forward strand.
AGAAGTTACCTCTTCATCCTCAGAGCTATCAGATTCCTTAGCCATCAGGCAGAGAAGAGAAGGACTCTCTTCATCAGGGACTCTTTATCAGACGTGTCTGAATCCGAATCTGATGAGTAGATAGCAGCTAGCTTTTTCGCTTCTGCTACCATCACCTTGCCTTTCTGATGCTTTCTTTCCTTTCTGATTCTCTTTTCTTCTTCTGTATACTTCTCAGCTTTAGGATATGGGCAGTCTCTGATGAAATGACCCAATTTTCTGCAGTTATAGCACATCATTTTAGATTTATATGAATCTTTGTCATGAGAAGTAGAAGCAGGGTTAGAAGTAGAAGCATTGTTGTATTTGTTCTTCATTTTTCTTTTATAGAACTTCTTGAAGTTGTTCATCAGCAATGCAACGTCTCCAGCAGTGTACTCCTTTTTGTTGAGTATTGTGGCTTCATCAGATGATTCCACATCTTTACTTTTGTAGGCTGGTCTTCTGGGATTTTCAGCAGCAACCAGGGCAGCTGTGGGAGTTGAAGTTGAGGTTTCTTCAACACCCATTCTTGGCAGTTTATACTCGTATCCCTTGAGTACTGAGAACAGCTCGGTGAGTGAGATTTTTCCTAAATCTCTTGACTCTTCCATGGCTGTCAACTTGATGTTGAACTTTGAAGGTAGAGCCTTCAGCACTCTGACGGTTATCTCATTATCAGTGAAGGTTTTTCCAAGCTTCAGAACTTCATTCAGCGTCTTTGTGAACCTTGTATCCATCTGATCAATGGTTTCCGCAGACTTCATCTTGAAGTTGTCCAGCTTTTCCAGAGCAACACTCAGTTGATGCTCTTTGATAGCGTCATTTCCTTCGCTCATATCACGAACCTTATCCCACATTTCTTTGGCAGTCTTGCAATGCTTGACTTTGTCAAATCTGTCGTTGTCAAGGGGCTTGGTCATGATGAATCGCCCAACTTTGTCTAGGTTGAACAGCTTTATTTCTTCGGCTGTCATCTCGTGTAAATCCCTTTCCACCATTATATCGACTTCATCAACTTTGATGGTCTTGGTAAATTTGAATGGACCTTTAATGATACATTTGTACATGTTATCATTGTAGGCAGCTAAGAAGATCTCCATTCTGATCTTCCAGTCTTAGAAGCTCATACCAGCTATGTGGGGAACATGGCAGATACAATCCATTTTTCAAAATTTAAATTTTTCAAAAAGATGCTCTTTTGAAAAGTTTGAAAACCTTTGAGAAACACTCGGATCAAGCTCGTTGATCAGGCAGCTGATTCTAATGAACCACCTGCTCTGATACCACTTGTTGGTCCCAAGTGGTCAGATGAGGTCTAGAGGGGGGGGTGAATAGTCCTCTTAAAACTTTTTAAGCAAATTTTAACTTCAAAACTTTTGCTTAACTGTAAGCAGACTAAGCTGATACAGAACAGTAAGCTTACAAGGCTGATCGCGAACAAATCTTTGAACAGCTTTGTTGACCACTAGTCTGATGATTACTTAGCTGATTTTAGTTAAAATCAGTTTTGATACCAGAATACTTGCAGCGGATTTTTTAAGTGTTTTTCACAAGTATACTTAGCAGTTTGAAAGTTTTGTCCCTAGTTTTTGTAAACTCCTTTAAACCTTTTTCAAACAATTTTGTAATGTGTTTTATGCAAGTCTGAAAGTATGCAAGTAAATTGCAAGATAAAAACACAAGGATTTTTATAGTGGTTATATGGACGTAAATATCCTTTAATCCACTATTCCAAGTCACAAAAATCTTGGATTATACTAAAAACACACAGTAATCAGTATACTCTGCTTGTGCTTTACAAGATGATAAGCCACAAGTTCGCAATAGGAAATCACACAGAAATTCCTACTCTCCGAAGTAATATCACTCATAAAGATGGATATCTACTCCTCACAACACTCTCTTTTACAGATTCACTCAGAAAATGTATAATCTTTGAACTTCAACGGCTTCTGTCAACAAATGACTTCAGCAGACGAGTGAGCTGTTCTTGAGCTTTGAGACTTAGAAAATATTTTTCTTCGAATTCAATCTCTCAGATGTTGTGTTGTATTTTCTTCTCGTCCCTTTCAGCTATTTATACTCACTCTTTGAATTATGTCCGTTGAAGTGAGACAAAATTCAAATCTCTTGATTTCTGGTCTTTAATTTTCGCGAACGGCTCTCTGCACAGTGACAGTACTGCAGATTGTACTTTCTGTCAGGCAGCATTAAATGCACCGAGCTGATACGAGTTATTTCTTCAATCATTTGCCATTAATAACCTCGGACTTCTGCATTTATTACTCCAGTGGCATTTATTACCGTTGGGATGACTTCTTGATCTTTCCACTTGGCTGATGAGAGAACACGTCTGATGATGAGCATAGCTGATCTCAAACTTGAACAAATCTGATTTGAGTCGGCTGATTTACACCAGTCTGATTTCTTCCCTTCAGCAGATCAGTAGTCTTCCGGACCTTGAATAATTGACCCGTCTGATATGTCTTCTTACTTGGTCAAAATTCTTCCAAGGGATTACAACTAAGTTGTCTTTACTCAGTTGACTTGAAGTTTTGGAAATCATCAAAACCTCCCTTAACTAATTTAAATTCAGTGCACTCCATCTTCATCTTTATCCAACAATCTAACACGAAAAATTCATCAAATAATTGCCCATTTTTTTTTTTACATTTATTAACAATTTAATTTTATAATAAAAACTTAAACAAAATTTTATTAATTTTATTTAATAAATACAAGAAATTTATTTACACATTAAATTGAATTTTTTTTTATGTTTATAATAATAATTTAATAAATTTTATTATTATAAAATAAGAAGTAAACTAAAAAAATCATATTGTATTTTTAAATTTTCTTCTTGTTTTTAAAATATTAAATTTATTAATACAGTATATAAATAACTAATTTAATTAGATGTATAAATAAAGTTTTTTTATTTATAAAATATTATTAATTAATTTTTTAATTTATAATTATAAAAAATTGTTAATAAATATGCAAAAATAAGGGGTTTTTAATTTTTTAGTATTTTCGGAAACTAATGTACAATTATACGAATTTTTAATTTTTTGGTGGTAAATATATAATTATCAATTTTATAATTTAGGAGATAATACACTTAGCACTCAAGCTTTAATATTTTTAAGATATTACAAACAATAATCCCTAGAGACAAAATTAAAAGATTTAAGTGATAAGGGGTTGATAATAAAATGGTGACAACGGATGAGAGAAAAGAGAGAAAATGAATTTAGAAGAGGAAATGTTTTGCTGGGTGTAAAGATTTGTCCTGGAGCTACATGCATTCCCTAGCTTTGCCCATGAACTCACCCTAACGGATAACAAAACAAAATGAGTAAATCGCGCTTTTGGTCCTCTTAGTGGCTTATTTTTTGCGCTTTCGTCTCTCTTAAATTTTTTGTAGTAGATTGGTCCCTCTTATCAATGTAGTATATCACATTTATCCCTCTTATCAATATAGTGTAACACATTAGTCCCTCTTAAAGAAAAAATACATCACATCACTTAAATTCAAAATATATTCTAAAGTGGATGATGTATTTTTTCTTTAAGAGGGACTAATGTGTTACACTACATTGATAAGAGGGATGAAGTTGCTACAAAAAATTTAAGAGGTAAGAATGTTTTATAAGAGGGACGAATGTGATAAATTATATTAATAAGAGGGACCAATTTGCTACAAAAAATTAAGAGGGACGAAAAAGTAAAATTTGACCCATAATAGGACCAAAATGCTATTCATCAAACAAGATATATATTCTACAAAGTATCATCATTTAAATTCTTTGAAAAAAATTCTTGCTTTACAGAGTTTGCTAAACTCTTAGGATACTATGATTTGGATTTATTTGAGTTGTGACGTTTTCAAAAACAATTTTTTTTTATTTCGATATTGGGAATATTTAAATTAATAATTTTTATTTTTATTGTCAAATTTAAAATGTGTTTTATGATTTTTGAAAATAAAAATATGTATAAGAGGACTTTTAAATTAGGTCCATTTACACGCCAGGCAGGGCCGGCCTTGTGCCTAGTCCAACTAGGCAATTGTCTGGGGCCCCATTCAGTTGGGGGCCCCAACCCATATATACATTAATGCATGTATATATACTAAACCACCTAGCTCAGCCCAAAATGAAAAAAACAAAATATTAGCCCAACAAACTACATTCTGTCGATGCGCCACTCCAATTTAAGTTCAATTTTTTTTAATGCAAATAAACATTGACGGCTCTTATAATAGTGCGATTAAAAAAAATCAAAAATTTCAAGGGTCAAGTTGAAACGTCTCTTTTTAAATACGTGTATTTTCTATAAAACAATATTCACTATACCTGAAAGAAGTTTTTCAAAATTAAAATTGATAAAGACCTATTTACGATCAACTATGTCACAAGAAAGATTAAGTGATTTGGTTATTTTATCTATAGAACAAGATATGTTAGAGAAACTAGAATATGAAGATATAATAAACAAATTTGCATCTAGTAAAGTAAGAAAAGTAAAATTTACATAATTTTTTTTTCAATATAGGGCCTCGATTTTTTACTTCACCTAGGGCCCCAAAAAATCTAGGGTCGGCCCTGACGCCAGGGCCATAAAGGCCTATATAAATATATGAAATCCTAACAACGTCAAGCCTGCTAAGTCTGAACAAAGTGAAGAGAAGACTGAAGAAAACTTAGCAGATATTGAAATCTACCAAGCTGAACCATCAGCTTCCTCCTCCGTTCCAAAAGCTGATAAACATTCAAGTCTGATGTAGTCTATTCAGCTGCTGCTGGAACAGACCTTGGATGACAGAATTGGAAAGCTGACAATGGAGATGAAGGAGATGAAGGAGGAAAACCACCAGATTCAAGAAGATAACAGGAGATTATTGGAGGAAAACTGTTGGTCCCAAGTGGTCAGATGAGGTCTAGAGGGAGGGGGGGGGAGTGAATAGACCTCTTAAAATTTTAATCAAATTTTAACTTTAAAACTTTTGCTTAACTGTAAGCAGACTAAGCTGTTACAGAATAGTAACCTTACAAGGCTGATAGCGAACAAATCTTTGAACAGCTTTGTTGACCACTAGTATGATAGTCACTTAGCTGATTTTAGTCAAAATCAGTTTTAATAACAGAATACTTGCAGGGGATTTATAAAGTGTTTTTCACAAGTATACTTAGTAGTTTGAAAAGTTTTATCCCCAGTTTTATAAACTTCTTCAAATTTTTTTCAAACAGTTTTATCAAGTGTTTTATGCAATCTGAAAATATGCAAGTAAAATGCAAGATAAAAACACAAGGATTTTCATAGTGGTTATATGGATGTAAATATCCTTTAATCCACTCTTCCAAGTCACAAAGATCATGGGTAATACTAAAAACACACAATAATCAGTATACTCCACTTACGCCAAAACAACAAATGAATCTGGCCGTAAGCTCACAATAGGAAATCACAAAGAAGACCTATTCTACAGAATTTTATCACTTCACACAGATGGATAAACACTCCTCACAACACTCTAATAGATTTCACTCAGAAAAATGTATATTTCTTTGATCTTCAGCTTCAGCTTGAGCAACAAATGACAAGGCTGATGAGTGAGCTGTTCTTGAGCTTTTGAGACTTAGAAAATATTTTGCTTCGAAATCAATCTCTCAGTTGTTGTGTTGTTGCTCCTTTTCTCTTCGTTTCTTCATCTATTTATACTCACTCATTTGAATTATGTCCGTTGAAGAGAGACACAATTCAAATTTCTCGATTTTTGGTCCTTAATTTCCACGAACGGCTCTCTGCACAGTGACAGTACTGCAGACTGTACTTTCTGTCAGACAACATTAAATGCACTGAGTTGATGCGAGTTATTTCTTCAATCATTTGCCATTAATAGCCTCGGACTTCAGCATTTATTACTCCAGTGGCATTTATTACCGTTGGGAAGACTTCTTGATCCTTTTCACTTGGCTGATGAGAGTACAAGTCTGATGATGAACAGAGCTGATCTCAAACTTGAACAAATCTGATTTGAGTCGGCTGATTTACACCAGTCTGATTTCTTCTCTTCAGCAGATCAGTAGTCTTCTGGACCTTGAATAATTGACCCTTCTGATTTGTCTTCATACTTGGTCAAAATTTTTCTAAGGGATTTAAACTAAGTTTCCCTTACTTAGCTGATCTTAATGAGTTTTGGAAATCATCAAAACCTCCCTTAAATTTTCTAACTTCAGTGCACTCTTATCTTCATCTTTATCCAACAAAAACAAGGAACTAATCAAGGATGTTGCTGATAATCTGCCTGCTGACAACTCTCTTCAACCGATCCAATGTCTAAATGGCATGAATGGAAACATCGAAGACGTGAAGGCTGATATGAATCACCTTCATACAGCTCTTAAACGTAATGAAGCTGATATTGCAACTGCCATCAGATCCATCACCAAGCTTGCTGATGCTGAAATGGAACTCAAAAGGGATTGGGCATCAAACTTGGATGGGATTGCATCAAATGTCAATAATGAAGTTGCCACTTTGCAACTCATGAACTTGGACTACTTAAATGATCAGACCAGCAATCAAGGATCAACACTTAGTCAACTACCATCAAAGCTGGACAACTTGGATGCAAACATACAAAGGATATGCACTACTGTTAATCTGCAAGTTACTGATTCTCTCTCTGTGGATGATGACAAAAAGGGGGAAGAGAAAACATTTTTTGAAAAAGAAGAAGCCGCCCCAGAACCTGAAACTGATCATTCTGCTGTTGAAAAGGCTGCTGATGAGAAGCAAACAGAGTCAGTACCTGAACCAGTCAAAGAAACTGAAGAGAAGGCTGAAACTGAAAAAGATTCAGAAGCTGCTGAAGAAAAGGCTACTGATGCAAAAGAAGCAGATGCTGAAGTTGCTGATCAGGAAGAAGAAGAACCTAAGGAACCAGTCAAGTCTGACAAAGAATTGACTGCAACCAAGGATACACCTGAGGAGCAACTTGATCCGTTTGTGAAATACAAGAACCAAGAACGCATCAAGAAAAGGCTTGAGGATGCTGAAGCAGCTGAGAAAGAAAGACTTAGAAAAATGGAAGCTGCTCAGAAAAATCTTCCGGCTAATGAAGCTGATGATGATGATGAAGTGGACGATGAAGATGATGAAGAGTTGTTTGAAATAGAAGAAAAGGTGACTGATGAAGAATCAGATCACTAGAACTTAATTATTTTGTAATATGCTTTTCCAAACATACTTGTATTTTCTTACATCTGTCTGAAAACTTGTAACTTGTACTCACAAATCTGATATCAATGAAAAGTTCAAGTTTTTTTTCATCCAATACATCATTTCTATCTCAGAAATTTTTTAGGACAAAAACTTTAGTCTAGGTACAAGTACTTAGCTGTTAGGTTTTGTCATCATCAAAAAGGGGGAAATTGTTGGATGAAGATGAAGATCAGAAGACAAGTAATTTAAAGTTTGAAGGGAGGTTTTGATGATTTCCAAAACATCATAACCAGCTAAGTTAGGAAAACTTAGTTGAAACCCTTAGAAGAATTTTGATTGAAGTTAAAGCATTATCAGACAAGTCAAAATTCAACATGGTCCAGAAGACTACTGATCTGCTGTTGAAGAAAGAAATCAGACTGTTAAAGATCAGCAGACTCATATCAGATTTGTTCAAGTTTGGGATCAGCTCTGCTCATTATCAGACTCGTATTCCTCATCAACCAAGTGGAAAGGAACAGAAAGTCTCTCCAACGGTAATAAATGCACTTGGAGTAATAAATGCTGAAGATCGAGGGTATTAATGACAAAGGATTGAAGGAAAACCTCGTATCAGCTTGGTGCATTAAATGCTGCCTGACAGAAAGTATTGTTTGCAGTACTGTCACTGTGCAGAGAGCCGTTCGCAGAAATTAAAGACCAGTACCCGAGGAATTTGAAATGTGTCTCTCTTCAACGGACATTTTCCAATCCTGGAGTATAAATAGTTCATGAGACGAAGAGAAGAAGAACAACACACTCTCTGAGAGAAAATCCGAAGCAAAATCTTTAAATCTCAAGAACAGCTCACTCATCAGCTTTGCATTTGTTGACACAAGCAGAAGTTGAAGATCAAAGATAAACATATTTTCTGAGTGAAAAACTGTTAGAGTGTTGTGCGGAGTGTAGATCCATCTTTGTGAGTGATCTAACTTCAGAGGATAGGTCTTCTAAGTGATTTCCTATTGTGAGCTTACGGCCAGATTCATTTGTTGTTTTGGCGTGAGTGTTGTATATTGTAAACTGTGTGTTTATAGTATAACCCAAGATCTAAGTGACTTGGAAGAGTGGACTAAATGATTTAAATCCATATAACCACTATAAAAATCATGTGTTGTGTTTTGCATTTTTACTTGCATATTTTCAAGATTGCATAAAAACACTTTACCAGAACTGTTGAAAGATTCTTTGAAAAGAACTTTATAAAACTAGGGATAAATCTTTCAAACTGTTAAGAGTTTACTTGTGAAAAACACTTTATAAAAATCCGCTGCAAGTACTCTGCTTTTAAAAGTTGATTTCACTGTAATCAGCTAAGTAGTTTAAAGAGAAGTGGTTAACTGTGCTGTTCAAAGATTTGTTTACTGATCAGCCTAGTCAGCTTGCTGATCTCAACAGCTTAGTCTGCTGACAGTCAAGTGAAAACTTTTAAAGAATAAAAATGTGAAACCCCAAAATAAATAATGGGATATAATTCGTCATTTCTACAAGTTAAGATAGTATGAAATTTGGAGACCAAATTCTTTTAAGGGGGATAGATTGTGAAACCCCAAAAAAATAACTATTGGGGTGTAACTGCCAGTTCTAAAAGTTAAGATATTTGAACGTAAACTTTTAATTTTAAACAATTTTTATTTTTAAAATTTAATGTTTATCCTCCTCAATTAGTCGTTTATGTGTTTCTTTTAATATTAAGTATTTAGTAAAACCTGACCAAATGAAATTTACAATTTGTCTAAAAATCAGATTTAATGATTAAACTCATTTAGATTAATGTTTCAATTAAATAAGGCCTGTTTAAATAGAATGTGTTAATTATCTAATGGACCAAGCTTTTTAACCCAATTAGATTTAATAAATTAGGTTTATTAAATAATTATAAAGGAAAAGAGAAAAGAGGAAACAAGAAAAAAAAGAAAAGGAAAAAATTGCAACTCGTAAACTTCAACCGCCACCGCCGCCGCTGCTAGAATTTGGAACTGATGGGTGTGTTTTAGGTAGGTTAATATTCCTTAAGTCAATGTCTTTAGGTATAGGTCAAACACGACTCGCCAATATGAGGATTAGTAGATCAGTCAAACTTCTCCTCAACTTGTAATATGGATCCTAACCTGAAATCAAAGAAAGCTACGTTAGGCTAAATGTCGGTGGTGACCTGGCAATAACCCTCTGATGCTTAAGTCAGTGTTGAGTTTAGGAGAGAGATCGGACAGTATTTATTGCTTAGGTTATGCGTACCTTTTCTCTTATTTATGAGGTCTATTTATAGTTTTCTTAACAAATTACCGGGTCGAACCATGATTAGACATCTTGGTTCGGATATGGATCCCAAAGCAAAGTGTATCATACGGATATGGATCCCAAAGCAAAGTGGGTCATACTTAACGAACGATTATCGATGACAAACGATGAGTGACAACTGATATAAACGGATCGACGATCGATACCCTCGATGAGTGTAGATAACTGATGAGGTTTCGAGAGCTTTATGCTCTCGAAGTATGATTGCACATAGTCGATCTTGCTAATTTATGGTCAACGATTGTAGTGACGAAGACGTTGTACATCAAGAGTCCCCCATGTTCTAGAGTTCGAGTGTAGGTCGAAATCTTGAATTTTAATGTATATATTCGAGGTGTAAATTTTTCGATTTATGTATATATAGTGGTAGTCCCCCAGGTTCTAGAGTTCGAGTGTAGCTCGAGGTCTTGAAATTTATCAAGTATCAAGATTTGGCGCGACGATGCTTTAAGTTTTCGCGCCCTTTATCACTTTTCGCGCCCCTATCTTTAAATCGTGGTGGGGAAGATTTGAAATTTAGGGGACGGAATACGAAAAGTCGCGTACTTTCGGGGGTCGTAGCGTAATTTAAAATAAACGGTAGTTTATTTTTCTATATATAGGTCGTTTTCACCGCCTTACTTTTCATACTACTGTAAAAATTGTTTCTATCGGAGCACTCAGTCGATTTTCAGACAAAACTCGATTTTTTATATTTAGTCAATAGTCAAGATGTCGAAACAGGCTTCTCAAAATCCCGAAGATATTTTAGTGAACGAAGAGCATGTCGAGGATGTCGTGAGATCTCTCGAGGGGGATGGAGGGAATGAAAGCGGTGAGGAAGACACTCAGAATTATCAGACCGAGAGGGCGTATTATGAATTTCAAGGCGGTAATTATAAGAAACCCTTGTCGTCCTGGATTTCTGCGTTTTCGGTCTTAGGTGGTTGGTCCATAATGTCTCCAGGGGAAGGTTGTCGGATGCATGAACCTCCCGCGGGGGCGCTAGCTATTCATGAGGCCTCGATGGAATGCGGGTTCCGAGTACCCATAGCGCCTGAACTAGCTTCTATTATGAACAATCTGGGGGTTCGACCCACCCAAATAGTTCCAAACGGCATGTCGATGATTATTGCCTTCATCGTTGTCATGAAAGCTTTCAAACAGCCAGCCTCGTTTGGAAATTTTTGGTATTTATTTAAGGTATCAGAATCGTCGAAGTCGGGCAAGGGCTTCTATCAAGTGAAGTCCCGAGGGAATAAAAATAGTTTTTTAACTAACACCAAGAGTTCTCATGGTAAAGGGTGGAAATCACGATTCGTTTTTATTCGTCCACCCCAAGGGCAGTATCTGAATGTATCGTCTCCATGGCATGTCGGACCAATCAATGTTCCCAATCCTCCAAAACAAAGCCTCTCGAATACATTTATCGAGAATTTGCGCAGGTATAGTTTCGATGTTAATAAACTAGTCGAGGAACCGCGTCTTCGAGCTTGTGGTCTATCACTTTCGAAGAAAAGATCAAACGATCCATGTCTCGAAGACGTGCTCCGTGGGGCTTTGGTTCCTCCTGTTGGAAATACACGAGCATCTCAATCTTCAGCCTCTAAGGGTCATCCTTCTAGTGAAGTAGCAACAAAGAATGCCGAGGATTTGGTCTCTCATCGAGAGAAGGTTCGTTTAGGAAAGAGACCTCGGCATGAGGATGATATAGAGGAAGAGAGGGGGAGTGAGCGAGTCGAAGTACCGACTGATGATACCGATGATAGTTCCGATGCCGAGACTCTGGATCTCAATCGGACACTGACGGGCTTGCTCAACTCCACGCTTTCTCATCCCGGAGATATGGGTCCAGAAAACTCTGTTCTTTAGAGAGGTTCTCGAGATACCGGTTTCACTGCTTTTATTAACAGTGTTTTTAGGCATGATCAGAAGTGGTTGGCCAGGAAGCCGTTGCAACAGAATTTACATAGTGGTGGTCGAACCATTATGGGGGTAAGTCATGATTCTTATCCTTGAATATATTTTCTATTCTGTCGATTAAATGACGACATATAATGACTTGTCATTTGCTTTATGTCGTGTGCAGTCGTTGCAATATATGTTCCAAGGTTATTATGCAGCTGAACTGGCTCAGGTGGAGTTAGTGAGATGTAAGGCAGATTATGAGGCTACTTTAAAAGGAAAAGAAGAACAACTCGATCAAGCTATGAGGAATTTGAGTCTTGCTACCCAAGAAATCGACCGGATTCAATCGGGTTATCCTCCAGAGGCTAGGATAGTCTCTCCTGAGCAACGACTGTCGATAGTTAAGGAATTCTTGGAATCCCCTGTCTATGGGTTTCTGGCTGATGCTAGGATGGGTACAGAGCTTATTGATGTGCACGAGAAGAAGATAAAACAATGTCAATATAAAGGCTTTTTGACTCCTGCATTCGATCCGTCGGTTGTGGGTCCAACTCTTGATGAGTTTTGTCAACCTTTAGACATCGTTGCCGACGAGGATGAAGAAGAAGAGAGAATCGCCCGAGGGCACGAGTTTGGTTGTCTGATCCCTCCTCGCCATGCTGACCAATCGTAGATGTATAGGGCTAATGTATGTTTTGGCTTTATGTATATCCCGACTTTAATATATATATTTTCGATATAATGAATGTTTGTTTTGATTCTATCTGAAGTTATTTTGGAATCAAATTGGGAATGGGCTAAGATCTTGGGCTACCCGTTCCCTTCGAGGGGCGCTTATTAGGCCGGAATCATATTTCATTATTTTGAAATTTAACCGCGGCGCCCGTTCAAATGTATTCTAATAGGCGCGCTTTTGAGATTTAGGGTTTATAAATAGGACCTCAGCATTCTAACTGGTTATATTTACAAAGAACATTTTATTGCGGAGCTAGTCGTCGGAGCAACAATCGAGCCTCTTGTGCAGTCAGTCGCGTAGTAGAAGTCTTTCCTTCCTGTTTAGGTATTTCTTTAACTCGTCTTTTATCTATGTCGAGTGAGTCTAAGTCGATTGGGGACGAGTCTGTCGGGGAAAAGGAAGGTATGTCTGTTGAGTCTATCATGTCGCATTTCGATGTTCCCTTGGAGGGACGACATCATAGTCCTTTGTCTGCCCAGTTACTAAGCGTTGTTTACCCTAAGAAAGACGTCCCCGTTCCGATAAAATCGATGCATGTTCGACACCGAACTAAGGAACGATATAGTGATATATCGGCGTGTCATTTACGCGTATCTTTCGAGTCTTTAGTAACCAAATACGAAATCCCTGCTGGTTAGTCTTTACGCATGCCCTCCTCGGATGAGAGAATGAATGATCCTCCGAGTGGTTTTAGAACTTTTCATGTTGATAGTTTGGAAAATGGTCTCCGCTTCCCTTTAGCTGATGAATTCATCGAGACCGTGAATGGTCTCGGTTTGTGCCCCACTCAATTGGTCCCTAATGTTGTAGGGTATATTATAACCATTTGTATAGTAATGAAGTCGATTGGTCAGCCCGCATCCTTTGCTAATTTTTGCGGGCTTTTCGACGTCCGTCCCTCTCCTCAGTCGAACGAAGGTTTTTACTTCGTGAGATCTAAACCGAATGTTAGGTTTCTTAGTGATTTAAAGTCGTGACACGGGAAGGGTTGGAAAAGTAGATTTATTTTTGTTCATGCTCCCGAGAACTATGTATGGAGGACGACACGCGAATGGAGGTCGGGCGGTATTCTCTTGAAGAATGTTCCCGCACCTTCATGGGGGCCCGAATTTCCATCGCAATTGTCGGAATCGACATACGACACAAATTCGTTGTTGCGGGAGCCTGTTTTGAGTCTAGGAGGGATGTCGATGGCCCCTCTACCAATTGATTGTCCTCCCCTAGGTAGTTTTACTATAATATTCCTTTTATCTATATATATATGTCCCATATTTAATCCTCTCTCAATTTGCAGCTTCATGTGTTGTGCCAATGACGAGTCGAACGGTAAGGGCAATAATGAAGGCTAGGTCGATAGGAAAGCCCCCGAATCCTCCATCGACGGCCCCTGGTAATTCTTCTGGCGCAAATCCGTATGCTCATTCCACTACTGTTCCGCCTCCAGAACCTTCTACTCGAGTCGAGAAAACTCCCAACTCAAGTCACGGTAAGAGGCCTGTTTCCACCGAGGTCGAGCAGGGAGAAATGCCACCTCTCAAAAAGGCCAAATCAGATATTCAAGCTGCACCGTCTAGCGGTGGTACGTCGGCTCCCGCTTCAGGAAACCTTGAGGCTATTCTTGCGAGCCACAAGAAAAAATAAGGGGATCGAGTGGCCGGGACTTCAATGATGAACCAGGTCTTCTTGGATTCAACGATTAGTTCCGAAATGTGGGAGAAATTCTTGTCGACTATTTCCTATGAAGATCACGAGGCTTTGTTGAAGAAGGATCCTAGCGACGTACTTCGTTTGCAGGCTTCTCTTTCGCTCGCGGTAAAAATCGAACCTAAATTCTTGATTTAAATTAATCTCTCTCGAACTAATTCATTTTCATTGGTTCGTGTAGTTAAGCCAGACTATGTACTCTTCTGCTGCTCGAATGAATGGTGTTCGGAAATGTCTTGATAAGTACATAGGTAATTATAATACTGCGAAGAAGAAACTCGCCTAAGCCGAAGAAACTGTGGTCGGACTTCAGGAGAAGGTTACAGATTTGGAGAAAAGGGTATCGGATAAGGTTACTTGAATCGCTGAGTTAGAGGCGGAGCTTGTGCATGAAAAATCCGAATTTGCCTCGATGTTAGAGAAGAAAATGGCAGAGGGTTACGAAATGGGCCAGCAAGCAGCCCTCGAACGTCGGCAGAAGTTGTTGGCTGAGGATAGGAAGTCTGTTGTTCTAGAGTTTTTCAACAGCGTTGTCTATGAGGAGCTGGTTGAACGCCAGTCGGGGACTGATCTTTCCAAGATGTATGATAAGGGCTGGAAACAGTGTCAGGCTCTCGGCTTCCTTAATGATCAGTTCGATGCAGGGAAGTTAGATCCTTCCTTTGACGAGAACGGTGTTCCTGTCAGCTTCGATCCTTTGGCCGATGAAGGTTCTAGGGAGAACCCGGAGAAGCATGAGTTCAGTTTTCTTCTGGAGCTACAAGCTTCTCGGCTTGCTGCAGAGGTCGAGGCCGAGACAGCTAATGAGGAAGGGGAGATCCCCAAGGGCCCTGAGACATCGAGGACATCCTCACACATTGATAGGCTTGATTACGAAACCCATCATGAACTTTGAAAAATTTATTGTCAAACGTTATGTACTTGTGACTTTTAATTAGCTTCTATCGACTCATGTGTTGATTTCGCGTGTATTTATTTGAGCCCTTTTACTAATTTATTTATTTACTATTCTCCTTTGTCGATGCGTAGTTATTGTTTAGCATAACTAACTTTCTATGTTTGCCAATGCTTGCTTCCCTTTGTGTGTTTCATCTGTTTAACGCTGGGTTTAATCTTATTAAGCTTATCGTTCGACATGAACCGTCGACTTATCGATCTTATTTGAGAGTATAGTTGGGTAGTTGGCGGTATTAATGAGATTTTAATCTTCAGCCGTTGATGTCGTGAACTTTCCGGAACCGTTGGATGTAGTCCATGTAGGCTACCTCGGTTAGCGTAAGAGTAGGCCTTATTTAATGTGACAATCTAAGCTGTTGATCAAGATGAATTTGAAACGTTGGATCACGAGGTCCTGCCTTATAAATAGGTGGGCGGTGCCCACGTTCATACTTACCAAAATAGGCCAAACATGTCTTTTTCATTACATCATCTTTCAGAACTTTCCCGAAACAGTCCGTTTACCAACACACTAATGAGAGGTGCATTATTTCTTACTTTCGCGTCTCCTCATTCGACTAGACCTCCTGATTGGGGAAAGGTTCGAGCGTTATTCGATTGGGTGGTATCGGTAAAGAAGTGACCCCAATGGGTCGGCCTCGTCGTTCGAATGGGTGGCATCGGTAATAACGACGAGGTCGGTAATGTCGATTCCCCGGTATGTCGATGCCCGGATACTGTCTGTCTTGTATCTGAGTAGCGATATCTCGGGATATCGACATACCCGAATGGCCGGGGTTGAGGTAGAAGGTAGGGCCGCCGATCAGATGGTGGAGGACTTAAAGCGCAAAAATAAAATAAGCGCTTCTTTTCTCTCCCGTCTCTCGGTCAATGCAGAGAGCCCCATCACCTATGTCATTTAATTGACTGAGATGGTGTGTCTCTCGAGCAGGCTGCTGCCTTAAAGAGGAAATAGATTCCCCTGGCCTTCACTTACACCATCGAGGGGCCGAGGAAACGTCCCCTTGATGCATTCGTTGCTATGAGGTAGAGCTCGTTATAGCTTTCTCTTAGTTATCGGTGCATTGAGGAAGAAGTGCTCTGGTGTCACTCGATGTCTCCGAAGAGCTTGGTTGCCGAATTTATAGGAATCCAAGCATAAGCTCAATCGTGGTCTGATGACGAAGAATACTTTATCCATTGAATGTAAAATAGGATGTATTAGGTGTTCGAATTCTGTGTAATTACTTTGAATGTAATGTAGTCGATTCTTGTAAATTGTACCAATTTATCGAGGTTTGAATAAATTTAATTATTTTATCCATTTTCCTCTGCCTTAAATTCCTCTTCTTTAGATTTCATCGATGTTAATTCAATATGCTTGATTTTAAATTTAATCACCAAACATTATTTTGTTCTCGATGGCCGAGGGCATTGAGAATAACGATCGAGTAAACTCATATTCTTATTTACCGAGTGTCGATAATAAGTTTAATCATCAAAGATTAATTTCTTCTCGATATCCAAGGGTATCGAGTGTAACCATTGAGTTGACTCAATGAGTGTCGATAATAAGTTTAATCATCAACGTCCGTTTCTTGAATGCCTCTGTGGTTGAAGTTTCACTGGGACGAGTTTTGTTATTTTCTCTTTGCCCTATGATTTCCTCAATAGTTCTTATGAAACGAAAAGACATTCATTGCTTCAATTTATCGACATCGAGCTGTTGAGATTCAATAGTTAACTATGTAATTCCACCCTTGTCGAGAAATGCCATTTCAGTATACTGACGAGATGTTTTATCTATATCGATAGACCGGTTTGCCGCTCTTTGATAGATCCGGTGCAGTTTGGCCTACTTGATTGGTCCAATATTAGCCGTTGATCGTGACTCCCTTTTTTACCGTTGGATTCAGTCCACGTAGGCTTTCTTGGTTAGCGCAAACGTCGGCTTCTTTAATGCATCCAATCCTGACCATTGACCATGACGATTTACAGCCGTTGGATCTGATAGAATAGTGCCCAGCAAGCCAGTTCAATTAGCTTGTATTAGGTCCATTCTGTAAGAAACAATCTTTATGATCTTATAATAATACGCGCGTTTATTTATATGAGTATAAGGATAAACAATGGCCAACTTCATCTCTCGCGAATACATTTAAGCGATTGGATGAAACCCTTAGATTACATTTGACTATGGGACGATTCACTTCAGTACTGAGTGCAATCATGAAACAGTCTCAAAGGTCGTAGTCTTAAAACTGTTCCAAGTCATAGATTCCGAACGAGACGGGGTATCGTATGAATCGCCAAGACTTGTAAGTATGCATGATTCACATGGAGTGAATTTGTAGTGTTTCATGAGCAAGGCATTTGAGGCCAGTGCATATGAGTAGGTGGTTCAATGGAGGATTGAACGCATCGAACGACCCGAATTTGTGGAAGCGCATGACGCATATCGGTGATGGGATGTTTCTCAAGGATTATAATAGTGTACGATTTAGTCCTTTGACTTGAGGTGCTAGGGCGAATTCGGTGCATGAAAGTACGTTCTTAGATCTAGGTATAGGCCACGTAGCTTGGTCATAACATGCCTAGGTTGGGTGTGTATGGACATGTACGCGAATGGTTAGTACCGATATGGAATCTATTGACTCATCGTAATGGATGAGAGAATTTCCTATACGATTCTTAGATAATATATCCAAGGAATCTGCGGCCGCAGTCGGTGACGGATTTGGAAAGGGGGTTTCCAAATTTAGAAGGTCACAAAGGAATATTATCCTGAATTAGAAAGTATAGTTATCGAGACAAATTTAGAGGTGCCGATCAATTCACACACCCTAAGTCTTGATCGGGAATATTAGTCGATAGAAGGACCGTATGTACATGGTAATTATATGAGACGAGGTTCACAAGTATCAATTCACCTGAAGTTGGGCTTCATGGGCTTGTGGCTAGACATCGACCATGAAGTGTAGGTACTCCTGAGTTAATAGAGGAATTGATTCTAGGAGTGGTCAATTAAAGGTTGTTTAATTGACCGGAGCAATTTATTGTTCATAAATTAAATCACGAGGAATTCGTGGGCCTGCTGCCAATTGATGGTGAACCCAGAGGGTCACACACAATACAATTGGACGGTGACTGTTGAAAAGGATACTAAAAGGAATTAATTGATTTAAAGGTAATTAAATCAATTAAATGAATTAAAAGTATTTAATTCAAGTGGGAGATTAATTAATTGGCTAACTTAATTAATTAAATACTTAATTGAGTTGCTAATTAATTATATAAAAGAAATAATGATTTAATTAGACTGGGCATTTAATTAAGTAATTAATTAAATGAAGAGGGCTTGCAAGACATGGGCTTTTAATTAAAAGCCCATAAGGGGTCTTGCAAAACCTAAGTTGAGAGAGTCTATATAAAGGGGATCTACTTGAGCTCAAAGCTAACACCCTAAGAAGAAAACCCTAGCTCTCCTCTCAACCCTAGCCGCCGCCCCTAGTGCTAGAAGCCCTAGCCGCCGCCGCCACCAAGAGACGCCGCCACCCTGCTGCCGTGGGCTGCTCTTGTGCCGCCGATCATCTCCCTCCGTTCCTCTGTGATAGATCTTGACCTGTCAAGAGAATCTACACAATCCTGCTTCGACAAACTTCCTGAATCCAGTTCTGAGCCTAAGATCTTGAGGTGTTGCCAGAACCCAATTGGTGTGGACTTACTTTGGAGGTGAGACGCTTGGATCACTTCTGTGAACCAGATCCAGATCCAGATCCAGTTGCAGAATCAGAATCGAAGGTTGCCACCACCTTGCCTGTGGTGAGGTATATCGCATAAACACCCTTGTTCAATTTCTATGTGTGTTTTTGTTCTTGCTTGCGTATAATTAATATGGAGAATTCTTATGGGACCTTGGGTGCTTCGAAAAATTTTAAATTCCGCACTGTCGTTGTTCTGACAATCGAGGCATACCAACCACTATCCCAACAGTGGTATCAGAGCCAACTCCATCATTGTTATACGAAAAGCCTGAACATAATGTGTTTTCACCATATATGTTTAATTATGTATATGTAAACACGTGATAATTATGTTCTGTAAGTTGATTCTTACTTGTTATGACTGGATCTATGATTGGGTAAAACTGCTTTTTTAGATCTGTGCCGTTTTTATAGTTTTTGAAAACTTCAGGACTCTTTATACTAAAAATCGCATATAGGGTTTTAGAGGGCTGAAAAATTCGAATTTTTGGAATCTGGAAATTTCAAAATACTGGACTGTTTTTTCAAATCTGGTCGCACGCTTTTTGGGGTCAATTTGTAATTTCCGAAAACTTTGGGGCTGTTTTGCAATTACCGAAACTTGAGGGGTCATTTTGAAAAATCGAAAATTTTCAGAATTCAAAATATTATTTTCTGGAATCTGCCCAAATCTGCCCAGGGGTGTTTTTGTAACTTTTTAAAAGTTTTGGGGTCAAAGTTCAATTTTCGAAAGTTGAGGGGCAAAATTGCAATTTTCAAAAGTTGAAAAACAGAATCTGAATTTGAGCAGAAAATTTATTTTTGTTTACCCGAATATTCATTTTGTCATAATTAGTAGTGACTAAAAAGTAAGAATCATAGGAAGTTAGTTTTAAAAGGTAGTTTTAAAATTAAGAAAGAAATAGGTAAAGGATGTTTGCTTGTTTCTTGCTCTATGTGAATTGTTTACGTGGTTTTCGATCGAGCCGAGCCTTGACCTTAGGTTAGATGTGATTGGTTTAATTTATTGTTTGGTTTTTTTATTGGGCCTGCGAGCCTATTATGTTTTTGGGCCATTTTGAGCCTTTGTAATAGAATAGGGCTTTACTGCTTTCCTAGTTTAGGATGGAGGCCCGTTTACAAGCAAGGTGGGAACTCAAGAAGATATGAAGGCCATGTATGCGTGGTACATTGTGTAATAGCATAGGCCCATATGCAAACCCTTTAGATTGACCAATAGGGCCAACATCATTGGCTCGATGATGGCCTGCATAGGAGGCTCCCGATCGAAAACATATTGTGGTAGCATGCATGCTAGGCTTGTATGGCTTTTATTTATTTTGTCGATTTATATTTAGCTTGTATGAGATGCGCGCTAGAATCTAGATCGTAATAAAAGATAAAGCATAACTGAACCGGTGAGATCTCGAGGAGAGTTAGTACAAACTTTCAAAACCAGAAATTCCCCTCTCGAATTAAATATTAAGTCATATTGGATTAAAATAAAATGAAGTATTTATATAAATCCAAGCCTTCCATCAATAGGGACTAACGTATGTTGTCTACTTATCGATAGAGGTGATCCAGAGTCTGGCACCCGAGTCGAAGAAAGGGACAATACGTGAAATTCCTTGACTTCTGTTTTTAACTAAACACGACAAGGGTGAGGACTGGTCGGGATGTGAGGATCGACCGATAACTAGTTACGTAGAACTCACGACCGGGCCCGTTGCTCATCACGATTGATGGGTTAGACTTAACGATTAGTAACACTTATGATGTAGCAGTGCTAGATAAGTGCGAAAACCGAGGTAAAATAAGCTTGAAGGTTGTGGAGTAACACAATTGGTAAAAAGTATACCTACCTGGAGAATTGGTTGTATGGCCACGAGTCGTGGGTGCAATTAATTGCTGCTGGGACGTCAAGACCTACTAGGAATTAAATTTCCCGAGCAGTCAAAGGGGTGATTGTTTCGATAAAAATAGTGGAGAACTTTTTCGAAAACAAGTCCAAAATTCGTTAATTATAAGTATTAGACATAAGATCAGTTAGCTTATTGTTGTCTTCTTTCCATTTGTAGATATTAAGTACAATGTCTAAAAATCCATTATATGTTATCCTCGACGCAAACAAATTGAATGGCTCAAACTTTGTTGACTGGCTGAGAAATCTCAGAATCGTCCTCGACTCCGAGCGACGTAGCTATGTGCTCGACACACCCATGCCTACTGCACCCGCAGCACGAGCTAGTGAGGAACAACGAACCGCCCATGCTAAAAGGGTTGATGATGATCTTCAGGTTCGATGTCTCATGCTAGCCTCGATGTCGAATGAACTGCAGAAACAGCATGCTGCCATGCCGCTTGCTAGAGAGATACTTCTCCATCTCCAGCAGATGTTTGGAGAGAGGTCTCGTACCGAAAGGTTCGCGACCACTAAGGAGTTGTTTCATCTCAAGATGGCTGAGGGAAGCAGTGTCAAGGATCACTGTCTGCGTTTCATCAACCTGGTTGAAAAACTGGGGCGATTGGAAGTAGACTTGCACGCTGATCTTAGAACTGACCTCCTTCTCCATACGCTGCCCCGTTCTTTTGACCAGTTCGTGTTGAACTTCAACATGGAGGATAGAACCCTCGCTCTTCACGAACTGACCAATTTGTTGGTAACGGCATAATCGACTCTCAAGAAAGAGAAGCCGGTAATGATTGCACACCAATCGAAGGCTGCAAAGCCCAAGAAAGGTAGGAAGAAGAAGAAGGTATTTTCTTCGAAGGCAGTCACAAAGGTGGTTGAAAAGAAGCGCAAGAGCCCAGAAGACGAATGTTTCCACTGCAAGAAAGCAGGGCACTGGAAAAGGAACTGCCCAGACTACCTAAAGATGAAATTGGTAGCCAAAGGTATTTTCTTGATTGAAGTTAATATTTCTATTAACTGTGCATCGTGGGTGTTAGACACCGCAGCAGGTTCTCATATCTGCAATGATTTGCAGGTGATGGGAGCAGTAAGATACCTGAAGCCCGGGGATAGAATCCTGCGTTTTGGAAACGGAGCTAGGATCGCCGCTGAGGCTATTGGGGACGTCGAATTGGTTTTAGGAAATTTTACTTTAATTTTAAGGGATTGTCTGTACGTACCAAACATTATTAAGAACATCATTTCTATTCCTATGCTGGATATTGATGGTTTTAATTTTCCCATTGAAAATGGAGTTTTTTTTGCATATTTAAAGGTGGTTTAATGTATGCGCGTGGTACTTTGATAGATGGTCTTTATTCCTTAGAACCTACAAATTCCGACGTCATGCACATTCAATCTAGAAAAAGAAAATATGATAATCAAACTCCACAACTTTGGCACGCTAGACTTGGACATATTTCCAAGAGTAGGATTCAAAAGCTGGTTTCCTCTAAGGCTCTTGAAATAAAGAACTTGGATGAACTCCCAACTTGCGAGTCTTGTCTCAAAGGAAAGATGACCAAATCACCCTTCACCGGGAATCCCGAGCGAACCAAGCAAACATTGGATTTAATCCATACTGACGTTTGTGGACCATTGAGTGTCAATGCGAGAGGAGGATTCTCTTACTTCGTAACATTCACCGATGATTTTAGTCGTTATGGATATGTGTATCTTATGAAACACAAATCCGAAACTTTTGAAAAATTCAAAGAGTTTCGAATGGAACTTGAGAATCAACTTGGACATAGTATTAAAGCACTTCGTTCTGATAGAGGTGGTGAGTACTTAAGCCAAGAATTCCTCGATTATCTAAAAGAGAATGGAATTCTCGCCCAGCAAACTCCCCCTAGGACGCCCCAACTCAATGGAGTGTCCGAGCGGAGGAACCGAACATTGTTAGACATGGTTCGTTCCATGATGAGCTTCGCTGACCTTCCCTTTTCGTTTTGGGGCTTAGCCCTATTAACTGCATCGAAGATACTAAACATAGTACCTTCGAAATCAGTGCCAACGACACCGCACCAAGTATGGTATGGTAAAGCACCCGTGTATTCGTATTTACGAGTATGGGGATCTCCTGCGTATGTAAAGAACAAGAAGGGAGATAAGCTAGATAGTAGATCTAGTTTGTGCAAATTTGTGGGGTATCCAAAGGAATCCATTGGATACCTGTTCTTCGATCCTAAAGAACGTAATACGTTCGTATCTAGGAACGCCCACTTCTTGGAAGAGGATTTCCTCACCAACCGAAATGGGACAATCGTAGAACTTGATGAAGTCCTGGAATCGGACCCATCCTCACAAACAGTGGGAGCTGAACCAGAATTTATTGAACCTACTAGTACACCTACTCTTCGAAGGTCTGATCGAATTCGTAAGGAGCCAGAGCGATTTGGTTTCATTCACGAAAACGAAAAAGGTGATAATGATCCAAGGACTTATCAAGAAGCGATGTTAGACATAGACTCGGGTGCGTGGCTCGAAGCCATGCAATCCGAAATGGATTCCATGCATTCCAACAAGGTTTGGACCTTGGTCGATCCACCTGAGGGAACTATCCCTGTAGGATGCAAATGGATCTTCAAGCGCAAGCTTGGAATGAATGGAGAGGTATTAACTCATAAAGCTCGCTTAGTGGCGAAAGGGTATTCTCAAAGGCCTGGAATAGACTATGAGGAAACCTTCTCTCCCGTGGCGATGTCGAAATCCATTCGGATACTGCTTGCCATAGTCGCGTAGCATGACTACGAAATATGGCAGATGGACGTAAAGACCGCCTTTCTCAATGGAGACATTGACAAGGAGATCTTTAAGCAACAACCTGAAGGTTTTGCGTCCAAAGGGAGTGAGCACAAATTGTGTAAACTTCAAAGGTCAATCTATGGCCTCAAACAGGCGTCCCGAACCTGGAACATACGATTTGATGAGACAGTCAAAGCATTTGGCTTCATCAAAAACGTATATGAACCTTGTGTGTACAAAAAGAATAGTGGGAGCTCGATACAATTCATTGTTTTGTACGTCGATGACATTTTGTTAATCGGAGATGATATCAAAATGTTAGCGCAGACTAAAGCGTGGTTATCCGCGCAGTTTTCCATGAAAGATATGGGAGACGCATCTTACGTATTGGGAATACGTATCTATAGGGATAGATCGAAGAAGATGATAGGACTCTCCCAATCTCAGTACATCAACACTATTTTGAAGAGATTCAAAATGGAAGAATCCAAGAGAGGATTGCTTCCAATGAGACATGGTATCTCTCTTTCTAAGTCTATGTGCCCTACAACTGACGAAGAAAAGACGAGAATGTCTCTCATACCTTATGCCTCTGCTATAGGGAGCATAATGTATGCGATGTTGTGTACTCGACCAGACATAGCACACGCTCTAAGTGTAACGAGCCGCTATCAGTCAAATCTAGGCGAAGAGCACTGGACTGCCGTAAAAGCAATCCTAAAGTACCTGCGAAGGACTAAGGATATGTTTTTGGTCTACGGTGGTAGTGGAGAACTGAAACTTGAAGGATTCACTGATGCAAGTTTCCAGTCTGACGTGGATGACTTCAAATCCAACTCTGGATACATATTGAGCATCAATGGAGGAGCAGTCAGTTGGAGAAGCTGTAAACAGTCTACCACTGCCGACTCAACCATAGAAGCAGAATATATCGCAGCATCAGATGCAGCAAAAGAGAGTGTATGGATGAAAAACTTCATCCAAGAATTGGATGTTGTTCCTAGCATTGCTGAACCTGTAGTCGTCTTCTGTGACAACAACGGGGCGATAGCTCAAGCAAAGGAGCCGAGATCACACCATCAATCCAAACACGTACAGAGGAAATACCACGTGATCAGGGAGATCATGGGTAGAGGTGACATGCACATGGAGTATGTCAAATCGGAAGACAACGTAGCTGACCCACTAACTAAGCCACTTTCACAAAAGGCATTCGATAGTCATCTAGAGAAGATGGGTCTTAGAACCATAGGTGAATGGCTTTAGGGCAAGTGGGAGATTGATAGAATAGTGCCCAACAAGCCAGTTCAATTAGCTTGTATTAGGTCCATTCTGTAAGAAACAATCTTTATGATCTTATAATAATACGCGCGTTTATTTATATGAGTATAAGGATAAACAATGGCCAACTTCATCTCTCGCGAATACATTTAAGCGATTGGATGAAACCCTTAGATTACATTTGACTATGGGACGATTCACTTCAGTACTGAGTGCAATCATGAAACAGTCTCAAAGGTCGTAGTCTTAAAACTATTCCAAGTCATAGATTCCGAACGAGACGGGGTATCGTAGGAATCGCCAAGACTTGTACAAGTATGCATGATTCACATGGAGTGAATTTGTAGTGTTTCATGAGCAAGGGATTTGAGGCCAGTGCATATGAGTAGGTGGTTCAATGGAGGATTGAACGCATCGAACGACCCGAACAGAGAAACCCATTGTGGAAGCGCATGACGCATATCGGTGATGGGATGTTTCTCAAGGATTATAATAGTGTACGATTTAGTCCTTTGACTTGAGGTGCTAGGGCGAATTCGGTACATGAAAGTACGTTCTTAGATCTAGGTATAGGCCACGTAGCTTGGTCATAACATGCCTAGGTTGGGTGCGTATGGACATGTACGCGAATGGTTAGTACCGATATGGAATCTATTGACTCATCGTAATGGATGAGAGAATTTCCTATACGATTCTTAGATAATATATCCAAGGAATCTGCGGCCGCAGTCGGTGACGGATTTGGAAAGGGGGTTTCCAAATTTAGAAGGTCACAAAGGAATATTATCCTGAATTAGAAAGTATAGTTATCGAGACAAATTTAGAGGTGCCGATCAATTCACACACCCTAAGTCTTGATCGGGAATATTAGTCGATAGAAGGACCGTATGTACATGGTAATTATATGAGACGAGGTTCACAAGTATCAATTCACCTGAAGTTGGGCTTCATGGGCTTGTGGCTAGACATCGACCATGAAGTGTAGGTACTCCTGAGTTAATAGAGGAATTGATTCTAGGAGTGGTCAATTAAAGGTTGTTTAATTGACCGGAGCAATTTATTGTTCATAAATTAAATCACGAGGAATTCGTGGGCCTGCTGCCAATTGATGGTGAACCCAGAGGGTCACACACAATACAATTGGACGGTGACTGTTGAAAAGGATACTAAAAGGAATTAATTGATTTAAAGGTAATTAAATCAATTAAATGAATTAAAAGTATTTAATTCAAGTGGGAGATTAATTAATTGGCTAACTTAATTAATTAAATACTTAATTGAGTTGCTAATTAATTATATAAAAGAAATAATGATTTAATTAGACTGGGCATTTAATTAAGTAATTAATTAAATGAAGAGGGCTTGCAAGACATGGGCTTTTAATTAAAAGCCCATAAGGAGTCTTGCAAAACCTAAGTTGAGAGAGTCTATATAAAGGGGATCTACTTGAGCTCAAAGCTAACACCCTAAGAAGAAAACCCTAGCTCTCCTCTCAACCCTAGCCGCCGCCCCCTAGTGCTAGAAGCCCTAGCCGCCGCCGCCACCAAGAGACGCCGCCACCCTGCTGCCGTGGGCTGCTCTTGTGCCGCCGATCATCTCCCTCCGTTCCTCTGTGATAGATCTTGACCTGTCAAGAGAATCTACACAATCCTGCTTCGACAAACTTCCTGAATCCAGTTCTGAGCCTAAGATCTTGAGGTGTTGCCAGAACCCAATTGGTGTGGACTTACTTTGGAGGTGAGATGCTTGGATCACTTCTGTGAACCAGATCCAGATCCAGATCCAGTTGCAGAATCAGAATCGAAGGTTGCCACCACCTTGCCTGTGGTGAGGTATATCGCATAAACACCCTTGTTCAATTTCTATGTGTGTTTTTGTTCTTGCTTGCGTATAATTAATATGGAGAATTCTTATGGGACCTTGGGTGCTTCGAAAAATTTTAAATTCCGCACTGTCGTTGTTCTGACAATCGAGGCATCCCAACCACTATCCCAACAGGATCAGGCGGGCCATGCCTATAAATGGGTGAGAGGGTTACCCGTCACTTTCACACCAAACTTTGCCAAACATGTTTTCCTTCAAAAACCATCCGAGAGGCTTTCCTTTCGATTGTCTCTTCCTTATAAGAAAATCCTCATATGGTACTATCCCCTTTTTTACAATTTTTCATAGTATTCGACCTCCAGATCGAGTCAAAAAACGTCCGAGAGGCATTCCTTTCGATCGTCTCCTGATTTATTTCGACTGGGTGGTATCGGTAAATGGGTTTCCCCGAAGCGTAGGCTTCGTCCTTCGAATGGGTGGGATCGGTAAGGACGACGAAGCTTACCCGGAGGCGTCTCGAAATCTTATTCGTAGGGCACTCTGCAACATATATCTGACCCTAGATGATTTCAAGACATCGCCGGAAAATACTAAGGGCAGGGGTGATGCGGGGCGAACGGCCAGCCATCCGATGGTTGAGGAGTTAAACCGCCAAAAGCGAGTTCTTTCTCTTCCGTCACTCGATCAGAGCAGAGACCCAGCAGACGTGGTCGAAGCATTGATTGAGATGGCGCGTCCCTGAAGTAAGCATGCTGCAATTAAAAAGGTCCTCCTGTCCTTAGCTACGTCGGTTAGAGATAAAGCTATAGGCGGAAAACCTCCATATTTTCGCTAATAGCTTTATTGAAGACGGGCATCACTGTCGAGTGTCAGTTTATTTCACTGTAATAGCTTGTAATAGGTTCACCATAATTTGTATAGTTGATTCGTTTGATGTCAGTTGTATCTATTTCGATATAATGAATAAAATGAGATTTTCTCGTCACTTGACCTTTGATATCTTGTATTGAAATTTTCAATTCTAATTTCGAATGTAGTTGTTGATTATTCTCAATACATCAGTAGTTCTCGATGCCCTGGATTGTAGTTATCAATTTCGTATTAATAGTTTTCATTCTTCAATTGTCGATTTCATCTCGATGTCTCAGCGGCTGTCGAGGAAAATGGAGAGTTAGCTTATTAATAGCTTTCTTTCTTCAATTGTTGATTTCATCTTGATGCCTCAGCGGCTGTCGATTTCATCTCGATGCCTCAGCGACTGTCGAGAAAAATGGAGAGTTAGCTTATTAATAGCTTTCTTTCTTCAATTGTTGATTTCATCTCGATGCCTCAGCGGCTGTCGAGGAACATGGAGAGTTAGCTTATTAATAGCTTTCTTTCTTCAATTGTTGATTTCATCTCGATGCCTCAACGGCTGTCGAGGAACATGGAGAGTTAGCTTATTACTAGCTTTCTTTCTTCAATTGTTGATTTCATCTCGATGCCTCAACGGCTGTCGAGGAACATGGAGAGTTAGCTTATTAATAGCTTTCTTTCTTCAATTGTTGATTTCATCTCGATGCCTCAACGGCTGTCGAGGAACATGGAGAGTTAGCTTATTAATAGCTTTCTTTCTTCAATTGTTGATTTCATCTCGATGCCTCAACGGCTGTCGAGGAACATGGAGAGTTAGCTTATTAATAGCTTTCTTTCTTCAATTGTTGATTTCATCTCGATGCCTCAACGGCTGTCGAGGAACATGGAGAGTTAGCTTATTAATAGCTTTCTTTCTTCAATTGTTGATTTCGTCTCGATACCTCAACGGCTGTCGAGGAACATGGAGAGTTAGCTTATTAATAGCTTTCGTTCTTCAATTGTTGATTTCATCTCGATTCCTCAACGGCTGTCGAAGAACATGGAGAGTTTTAGATTGCAGTTCTAAATTAGTAAACGACCCCAATGTGATCTGCAGAAATGCATTAGATATGGACAAAAAGTTCATACGTTCATATTATAATTCGAAAAAACGAAAAACAAAAAGGAGAAACCATTATGGGTGTACAGATAATGGTGAGGAAATTTCTACGCGTAGAACTTCCTTAGGTTTCTTCCTTTCCAAGTTCTTTTTACTGGTTCCCCGTCCAACTTAGTCAATCGATACGCCCCTTTTCGACCTACCTCGATCACCTTAAAAGGCCCTTCCCAATTGCAATCAAGTTTTCCTTTCTCTTTGGAGACGTCTACTCGTTTTAGGACGAGGTCTCCTACTTGGAAAGATTTTAACCTCACATTTTTATCGTAGGCCTTGGCCATGGTTGTTTTGTAGGCTTGTATTCTAGTAGAAGCTCTTTCTCGCTTAGATTCCGTTTGATCAAGTTCGAAATTCCGTTTGTCCGTATTATCTGATTCATCGTACAGATCGATCCTAGGAGAGGCTACTTCCAACTCAGCAGGAGCGACTGCTTCAGAGCCATACACGAGACTAAAAGGAGTTTCTCCAGTCGCAGTCTTATCTTTTGTTCGATTGGCCCAAACTACCCAAGGCAATTCATCCAACCAGGCACCTCCTGCTTCCGATAACCTTTTCTTTAGAAGGTTGACTATTTCTCTGTTGGTTACTTCAGTCTGTCCATTTGTTTGAGGGCATCCCACTGAAGTAAAGCGCAAAGTAATCTTTTGTTTTGAACACCATTCTATTACTCTTTTCCCGACGAATTGAGGTCCATTATCTGAGATGATCACTCTCGGTATACCAAATCTGCATATAATCGACCAGTAAAAGTTGATTATTTGAGTTTGAGAAATTTGTTTTAGTGGTACCACCTCAACCCACTTGCTGAAGTATTCTACTCCCACTAGTAGATAACGTTTTTGTCCCCTCGCCATTGGCAGTGGTCCAACTAAGTCGACTCCCCACTGATCAAATGGCCACGCAATGGATATTGACTCCATCTTTTGAGCCGGTTGGTTTGGCATAATGGCATGATATTGACATTTGGCACATCTTCTAGCATGGTTGTTGGCGTCCTTTACCAAAGAAGGCCAATAATATCCTAAGCGCGACACCCTGACTGCTAGTGCTCTACCTCCCGAATGGCTTCCACAAGATCCCTCGTGAACTTCCTTTAATATTGAGTCTGTCTGGGGAGATGTTACGCACTTGTGCAGTATTCCGGTAACGGAACGTCGATACAACTCATCGTTAATAATAGCGTAGCGAGGTGCCTGGTATTTGAGTCTTCTGGCTTCAGTGTTATTGGGTGGTAGGGTCCCACTAACCAGATAATTTAAAATTGGGAAATCAGAGGAAGAAAACAACAAATTAATTAAGAACTGAGTCTATACTTCAATGGTGGAGCGAGATTGTTCGTGGGATTGAAGATGGTGAAAGCTGAAAGGAGAGGAAAGGAGAATTAGCTATTCTGTTTTGATAGCGCCTGGAAACGATGAAGAGCATCATGTTGGTAGCCCTGGTGATGAGGATGAGCAGGATAGCCAACATGATGTTGGATCCTTGTAACATGTGGTATAAGTTTCTGATTTCCCGACTATTTCCAAGGACACAAGGCACATGCGTCACTAAGAAGTATGCAATTCTGATTTATTGCATAGTGACGTTAAAATCAATAGATTTTTCCAACTAATTTGCTCATTATCAAGATACAGTATGTCTGCTCTGGAGATATCTCTCCTGGTGTCGATGGTCGGCTTTTCTGATATCATCAGAGTTACTTTTCGAGTCCTGATCCCTTCTATTAGATTCCCAAATTTCGAGAGGGCATCAGCCCTGGTATTTTCTGTCCTCCTTATATATTCGAGTTGAAAAGTCTCGAATCGTGATACTTGTGCTTTGACCAAGGCTAGGTACTTGATCATCGAATCTTCTTTAGCCTCGAACAGACCTTTAAATTGTTTCTCGACAAGTTGGGAGTCAGTGTAAGCGATCAAGTTTTTAACTCCCGTTTCAGCTGCCATTTTTAATCCGGCTAACAAGGCCTCATACTCCGCCTCGTTATTTGATACCATGAAGTCTAACTTTAAAGCGAATTCAAGTTCTTCTTCATCTGGGCCTCGAAAGTAGATCCCCGCACCTCCTCCTGTCGATGTTGAGGAGCCATCGACATGAAGCATCCATTGCTCTCTCTTTTCCTCATTAATTTATGTGCTTTCCAGCACAAAATCGGCTAAAATTTGTCCTTTGATAGAAGTTCTGGGTAGGTAATCAATATCGTATTCTCCTAACTCAACTGCCCATTTGATTAGCCTTCCCGACGCGTTTGGTTTTGAGAGAGTTTGCCGCAATGGTTGGATCGTGAGGACGATGACCTTGTGCGACTGGAAATAGGGTCTCAATTTTCGCGCAGTAGTTACGATAGAGAGGGCAAACTTTTCGATTTCAGAATAGTTTTTCTCAGGACCCTGCAGAACACGACTAACATAATAAATTGGGTTGCTCTCTTTTACCTCCATCCTCACTAAAGCCGAACTGATCGCCTGTTTCGAGACGGCTACATAAAGGTACAAATTCTCATTATCCTTTGGCTTGGCTAAAAGAGGAGGCGACACAAGGTAGGCCTTCAGCTCCTCAAAGGCTTGATCACAATCTTTCGACCATTCGAATTTCTTTGCATTTCTCATGATTTTGAAGAAAGGGAGGCTTTTATCGGCTGAACGAGATATGAATCGATTAAGGGCCGTGATTTTTCCAACCAACTTTTGTACTTCATTTAGGTTTCGGGGAGCCTTTAAATCTATAATCGCTTGTATTTTTTCTGGATTTGCCTCAATTCCCCTCTCGTTTACTAAATAGCCAAGGAACTTTCCAGATCTAACTCCAAAGGTGCATTTGGCTGGGTTGAGTTTCATCCCGTATTTCCTCATTATGTCAAATGCCTGCCTAATGTGTACCAAATGATCCTTTTCATTCAGGCTTTTGACTAGCAAGTCCTCAACGTAGACCTCCATCGATTCGCCCAACAGGGTCTCGAACATTTTATTCACCAAACGTTGGTATGTCGCCCCTGCATTTCGTAGTCTGAACGGCATCACTTGGAAGAAATACACGCCCATTTCCGTGATAAACGCTGTCTTTTCCTGATCTTCCAGGGCCATAAAGATTTGGTAGAAACCCTGAAAGGCGTCCATCATGCTCAAGATCGCACATCCAGCAGTGGAGTCGACTAAAGAATCGATTCTAGGTAGAGGATATGGATCTCTTGGGCACAGTTTGTTGAGATCCGTGAAGTCGTTGCACATTCTCCACTTTCCTCCTCCTTTTGAAACTAGGACAACATTACATAGCCACTCCGTAAATTGTATCTCGGCTATGTAGTCGGCGTCTAGAAGTTTCTTCACCTCTTCTTTTATAATCCAGTTCCTTTCGGGGCCAAAGTTTCTTTTCTTCTGTCTCGCTGGGCGAGATGATGGATCAATATTGAGTCTATGAACTATGATCTTCGGGTCTATTCCTTGGAGGTCAGTGGTAGACCAAGCGAAGACGTCCACATTTTCCCTCAAAAATTCGATTAGTTGAGTTTCTAGCCCCTCGGAGAGTTGAGTTCCTATTCTCTTCGTTTTTTATGATTCTCCGGGCACCAACTGAATTGATTTGTGTCCCTCGGAAGGTTCAATTCTCTCGAATTTTCTTTTCCTGGAATTCACCTCTTCTTGCTTCTTGTCTTCTTCGGAGAATTTCGATCTCTTTATCTCATCTACATCGACTAGTACTGGTGGATCGGACTGCTCCTCCAAGCTTGGTTTTCGATTTTTGAACTGGAAATCCTCTTTATTAGTTTGTTTATCGAGGGACACCGTATAGCAATCCCAACCTTCCCGTAGATTTCCACGAGCTTCTCCTACCCCACTGGTCGTCGGAAACTTTATTTTCTGATGGTAAGTGGAGATCACAGCCTGAAAGCTATTCAACGCGGGTCTTCCCAATATGACATTGTAGGCGCATGGCGCGTCAACGACCAGAAATTTAATCATTCTAATTTTCGAGTTCCCAGTGTCTCCCAAGGAAAGGGATAGGGTGAGTGTACCCTTAGGAGTAACGTGAGCTCCCCCAAAACCTACGAGTGGGGTGGCTACTAATTCCAGGGGAGTCGGACCGAGGTCCATCCTCTCTAAAGCATCCTGGAAAAGGATATTTGCTGAACTCCCTGAATCGATTAAGATTCTTTTGACGGTAGCTCCTGCAATTTGTGCTGTTATTACCAAAGGACAGTCAGGAACATCCTGGTTATTAAACGATACGAACTCTGGTTGGAGATCAGATTCATCAAAGCTAATCATCTTATTCTGCCAGGTTGGTTGTATTGAGAACACTTCCTTTCTTTCATTTTGGCTTCTATCCCTTATAATCCGAGATACAACCCTTCTTGAGTTTTTGCTATCTCCCCCTGTCGGCCCCCCAGAAATCGTATTGACGATTGTTCCCGGCTGTGCCCTTCTCGGCTGCTCCTCTCTATCTTTTATGCCCTGGTCTCTCCTGGCAGGAGATCTTGACCGTGAGCGATTATCGTTCTGCCGATTTCGGGGCTGCTCGGTTCTTGGCACTTTCACATACCCCGTTAAATGACCCTCTGATATCAGTCTTTCGATTTCATCTTTAAGTTGATAGCAATCGTCAGTATCGTGACCTCTTTGCCGATGAAATCGACAATACTTTTTAGAGGTCGGATTATCCCTGAGATGGACCGGTTTTCTCAGCAAGTTTTGGTCTTGGATGGCGAATAGAATTTCAAATCTAAGTTTCTTGAGGGGAGTATAGTTGTCGTAGTACTCTTTGTTCGGCCTCCTGCTCCTTGCCTTCCAGTATTATAATTTCTTTCTTCCCTGTAGATTTTCTTATTTCTTCCTTCATTGTAACGATGAGTTTGTGACCTCTCAATAGGTCATTCAGGGATATTAGTCTGTTGTCTATCTTCAGGCTTTACCAGACCAAAGAAGGTTCCTCTCAGCTTGGTCATCTCTTCCTCATTCATGTATTGATTCGCCATTTCCATCAGCTTCTCATACGTTGTAGGGTTTTCTCTTACTATGGCACTGGCGAAGCCTCTGTTCAACGTACTTTGGAACAGAACGGTAATTAGAAAATCGACCTTCGGCATCTCGACCTTTAGGAGCTCGTTGTTAAATCTACCCATAAAACTTCTAAATGTTTCGTCCAGCTTATGGACGATTGAGTATAGGTGATTTGCTGGGGGTCTGACTGCTCTCTTACTGCCAAATTGACTCATGAACTTATCACATAGTTGGTCATAATTGAAGATAGATTTTTCTTCCAATCTTCCAAACCAGGATTGAGCCATTCCGGCTAACGTGGTCGAGAAGGCCTTTGCGGCCACATTGTCTGAGATGCCATGGAGCTGCATTTGAAGATTGAACGAAGCTAAGTGCTCG
The DNA here is from genome assembly GCA_038501285.1 of Penstemon eatonii. Lineage (NCBI taxonomy): Eukaryota > Viridiplantae > Streptophyta > Magnoliopsida > Lamiales > Plantaginaceae > Penstemon > Penstemon eatonii. Next base: position 62,391,972 of record CM076710.1, read on the forward strand.
TCGGGGTCCTCTGTTCCGAAGTATCGTGGTAGCTGGGTAGGCAATCTTTTATCGCGAGGCAATCTTTCGAAGAATATTTCATCACAGAACGGCAATTTTCTTAATCGAGAATTCGACACCAGGAGCTCATTCTTTCTTTCTTGTCGACCTAACTTTTGGTGTAGCGACCTTACTTCGGACGCTAATTTGTTGACCTCCCTGACCGACTGCTCCCCCAAGTCTTCTCTCGCGCCATGCCCAGCTTGATGCTGATCGGCTCGACTAATTGCTTCGTTCAAATCGACCCCTACCCCAGCCTCAAAAACGGCAGGGCGCGGGAGACGTAAGGGTCGGTTGGCATTTTCCAAAGCGATTTCCGCCAGCCATTCTTTCTTGGCCTCTGCCAGAATGGCCTTTAAATCATCCCTAGTAACCTGGATAATCGCCGGGGCTGGGGGCCTCGACGTCCCCCCCTTCTGCAGGCTCTACTAGATCAGGCTTCCGAGGGAATAAATTGTCCCCTTGGCCTTCTCCATTTTGATCGCGATTTCCCTCTTTCTCTCGCGCTAGAGCTGCTTTTGATCTTGTAGTCATCTCTTTTTTAGATTTCAAGGTTAAAGTTTCCCACAGACGGCGCCAATTGATGGGTGTGTTTTAGGTAGGTTAATATTCCTTAAGTCAATGTCTTTAGGTATAGGTCAAACACGACTCGCCAATATGAGGATTAGTAGATCAGTCAAACTTCTCCTCAACTTGTAATATGGATCCTAACCTGAAATCAAAGAAAGCTACGTTAGGCTAAATGCCGGTGGTGACCCGGCAATAACCCTCCGATGCTTAAGTCAGTGTCGAGTTTAGGAGAGAGATCGGACAGTATTTATTGCTTAGGTTATGCGTACCTTTTCTCTTATTTATGAGGGCTATTTATAGTTTTCTTAACGAATTACCGGGTCGAACCATGATTAGACATCTTGGTTCGGATATGGATCCCAAAGCAAAGTGGGTCATACTTAACGAACGATTATCGATGACAAACGATGAGTGACAACTAATATAAACGCATCGACGATCGATACCCTCGACGAGTGTAGATAACTGATGAGGTTTCGAGAGCTTTATGTTCTCGAAGTATGATTGCACATAGTCGATCTTGCTAATTTATGGTCAACGATTGTAGTGACGAAGACTTGGTACATCAGGAACCACTGCCGCTGCCACCAAATGGAATCTCAGTAATCGCAGGCTCTTCGCCTTAGGTAACTCTATCCATCAGTACCTTTTAATTTCCTTATCGATGTCGATTGTTTATACGGGGAGGGAAAAATGAAATTCTTGGATTTGGGATGGGTGGTGGCGGCCATGGCTGCCATGGTGACGGAGTAGGAGTTTTGGTTCGGATTTTGGAGTAAGGATGGCCGTTCAAAACTTGTCGGGGAAGACGAAGGCATGGCGAAAGCTAGTCGTGTTGATGGAGGTTGGCTAATGAATTAGCTGCGGGAATGCTTGAGGAAGACAATGAACAGTAGTTTTTTGTGGGATGGGCCGAAGGGAGTGGGTTGAGGATGGCCTGTGGAAAACTGAAAATGGGTCAGGTTTGAGAATGAGAATATGAGCAAATTTCTTGAATTAACTCTATTAATAATATTGGTTGCTATAGTGATTACTTAATGCCGTTTGCTTGTTTTCATTCGAATGGATGCACTTGTAAGATGAGATTTAATTTCAGTTGCTGCTTGCTAGTTAATTAGTTTCCAGTGATTGGAGTTGAGTTACCTAAGTGCTACTTTTGGAATTAATGTTTGTTGGAGAGCTTGTAAATGAGAATTCAGTTTGTTGGGTTACTTAAGTACGTTGTTTGATTTAAAGCAAATAATTAGTAAGGCCCAAATAAAATTTAGTGTGCTTATATTTTAATTGAATCATTGGATTTAAATAAGAGTTTAAATGTTAATTGGATCAAACATGTAATGTTAACTTTAGAATTTAATTGTTCAAATTTCTGAATATATATATGTGATTAATTACATGTTTTTGAATCAGTATTTGCGTCTTGTTATCCAAAGAGTCTCGCTTAATCAGGTGAGTGTTCTTGTACAAGTTTACTTGGTGCTGCTTGAAGCGACTTATTGAATAAGTTATGACTGTTGTGTGTATACTTTATTTGTCTTGTGAATTTTTGAACTGCGCCTGTGACTAGAAATTTGTTAATTACTGTTGGGCGAGTGTTGGTGCTTTATTTTTTCTTCATTATTTGCATCATTGGGTCTGATCACATTCATTTGAACCCTCTATGCGGTTGCATGAGATGTCTTTTATCACATTCATTCGAGCCCTCTATGTGGCTGGGTGAGATGTCTTTTTATCACATTCATTTGAGCCCTCTATGTGACTGGATGAGATGTTTTTTTATCACATTCATTCGAGCCCTATATGTGGTTGGATGAGATGTCTTTTTATCACATTCATTCGAGCCCTCTATGCGGTTGGATGAGATGTCTTTGCATGAGTCTGATCACATTCATTCGAGCCCTCTATGAGGTTGGATGAGATGTCTTTTATCACATTCATTCGAGCCATCTATGTGGCTGGGTGAAATGTCTTTTTATCACATTCATCCGAGCGCTCTATGTGGCTGGATGAGATGTCTTTTTATCACATTCATTCGAGCCCTCTATGTGGTTGGAATAGATGTCTTTTTATCACATTCATTCGAGCCCTCTATATATGTAGTCTGACTTGAACAATGAAATATCATTAAAATTTCCTAATTAATGTCTCGCAAAATTTTAGGAAACGGATATGCAATTGTGCACACGTTTAATTTGAATAATAAAATACGTCCCTATATGATTAGTTTTATTTCTTAACATTAAGCCTAAAATTTAGGAAACTGGTTTTTTTCCTTTAACTTACAACGCTAGCATAGATTTAGGTAATTAAAACTTCATAAACTCAATAATTTTGAGAATTGAATTGACCAATCATAAATACTAGCTTATTCCTGTGCTATGCACAAATCTACATAATTTATTTCAATTTATAGCAAAATAAATTATAATGTGTCGTGATCACTGCAATTTTCGTGCATTTGAAAATTAAAATTTGAAACTTTTTTACCGTGCTAGAAATATTTGTACATGTATAATTTAATTAAAATGAATTTTTCATAAATATATATACATATATATTTCTTCATGAGATATGTACTATGGATGATTGACAATGCATAAATTAACTGAACAATATCATAATATAATTGATTAAAGCATTTGTCATATTTAGTGTGAATACAATGACCACCGTTTAAGTTTTCGAAATAATTCAAATTACTCCGTAGGTATTTGATTCATTATATTACTTTCAGACGGCACATATTGATGTCATAAGAAAGAAAGAAAATTGTTTGAGAAATATCCTTATATTTTAATTTTTTTCTCACTACACCTCAAAGTTTGTGAAATTACACGCCCACACTCCAAACTTTGAAAAATAATTACTCAAACTATACCCCAAAGGTATATTGGATTTGACTACAAATATCATTACAACCTTAAAATAAAATAAAATAAAGTAGATGAGAAAATAAGAAGTTAAATTTAAGTTTCTCTTAATATAATATAGCTTAATTGTTATAAACAATTCTGTATCATTTTATAATCATTTCAATTCGATGTTCTTGATTTACGCATTCCACCTCAAATCTTGCTTCCTTAAAATGCAGTACTTAAACTTACTACTTTTGTTTTACTATATTACTCTTCTGAATACATCTTATATACTAATATATATATATATATATATGTATGTATGTATATATATTTCATGATAGGGCTTTTACTTTAGTGTCTAAAGATTAAAGAAAATAAATTAAATTGCTAATCAACCATCAAATATGAAGTATCTAGAGAACTGAAAAAATGATTAGTATTTCAAAAATATGTATTCCACGAAGTGTTGAAATATGAAAATGCAAACAATTGTTTCCTACAAATATTTTAGTTGAAATTCAAAAACATATAAAACTCCCAGTAAGTTATAATTGCATATATAATCACAGAAAAATTGTTATAATCAATCAAATATTTAAAATTTGATTGTTAATATTCTAAGTTATACATTTTCTATATAATAAGAAGTCCTTCTAAACTTAAAACGTTCTTTAATTTTTCCTACCCCTTATATACTTCTACCATTTCAATTCTACACTCTTATAAAGAATTCCACCTCAAAAATAGTAAAAAATCGAATACGGTTGATTTATTTCCACATCTATAAATATTTTATATTCTTTTCAGTTGATTTATGTTAATAATGTTAATATTTGGTGAAAGCTCAAAAGGTACATGAAATGATATTTTTTATGACAACATTATCATTATATTATATATGGTTTATTTAGAGTGAATTTTCTTACATAAAACAATTAAATAAACCTCAATTAAACCTAGAAATATTTATATAAAAAATAGATAAACATTAAAACCGTTAAGAGATCAATCTCTAAAAACATGAAATTGAGACTTTAGACCTGCATTTTCATAGTTATCATTTATCAACATACATATTACACATATAAATATAAAGTCAGGATTCATCATATATATATATATACACACAAAATTGGCAAGTTCTTTCACATAAAAATTGAATATAAACCACAGTAAAAATAATATTTGCTGTTGTAAAGCAGTGAAATATAAAAAAAAAAGCAATTAATAAACCCCAATATTAAACCTAGAAATACTAATATAAAAAATAGACAAACATTTTAGCTGTAGGAGACCAACCTCTGAAAACATGAAATTTGAGACTTTAGACCTGCACTTCCATAGTTATCATTTATCAACCTACAAATAACAAAAAACAAATATAAAGTTATGATTTCATCATATATTTACGCATAATTAGCAAGTTCTTTTACATAAAAATCGAATATAAACCACAAAACAAAATATATATATATACAGTTGTAAAACGGTGAATTATATAAAAAAATTAAATAAACCTCAATATTAAACTCATAAATATTAATATGAAAAATAGTCAAACATTAAAACGGTAGGAGACCAACCTTTGAAATCATGAAATTGGGTCGCACTTTCATAGTTAATAACACAAAACAAATATAAAGTTATGATTTCATCATATATTTAAGCAAAATTAACAAGTTCTTTTACATAAAAATCGAATATAAACCACAATAAAAAATAATATGTACATTTGTAAAATAGTGAAGCATATAAAAAATACTTAAATAAACCTCAATATTAAACCTAAAAATATTAATATAAAAAACAGACAAACATTAAAACGGTAGAAGACCAATCACTGAAAACATGAAATTGAGACTTTAGACTTGCACTTTCACAGTTATCATTTATCAACATACAAATAACACTAAACAAATATACAGTTAGGATTTCATCATATATTTACGCATAATTAGCAAGTTCTTTTACATAAAAATCAAATATAAACCCCAAAAAAAAATGTACAGTTGTTAAACGGTGAATTATATAAAAAAATTAAATAAACATCAATATTAAACTTAGAAATATTAATATGAAAAATAGACAAACATGAAAACGGTAGGAGATCAACCTCTGAAAATATGAAATTGGGACAATAGATCTTTTTCTAGTAGTGTGCACTTTCAGAGTTACCACCTACAAATAACACAAAACAAGTATAAAGTTAGGATTTCGTAATATTTACACAAAATTAGCAAGTTGTTTTACAAAAAAATTGAATATAAACCACAATATATATATATATATATATTATAGCTTATAAGAGCCGAAGCGGTCAAGAAACAGTACAACATAATTTATTTTCGATTTTTGTTAAGTCGATTTAATCGAAAAACGGCGGCGTTTCTTTATTTCCCGGAATTATTTGCTCTTTGTTGAATTTCTTATCTCTTTTTATTTAATGCTTTTTCCACCGTCTGTTTGCAACCTGTGGGTTCGGCAGGAGAATTTTGGTCGTGCGAGTCTACTTTTGCTTTTTTTTTTAAAACGGTATACTCACGAAACGGCGCCGTTTATTGAGTTTCTCTTTTTCGGTTCATACTTTCTTCTCGATTAAAAAAAAACAACTATATTTCCGATAGAGAATTATTGCTTCCAATTTTCTTTCCTTTTTTTTAAACGGTATAATCACGAAACAGCGCCGTTTATTGAGTTTCTCTTTCTCGGTTCATACTTTCTTCTCGATTAAAAAAAAAACTACATTTCCGATAGAGAATTATTGCTTCCAATTTTCTTTCATTCTAATTTATTGCTTTAGTGATGTTTTCTTTTATTAATTAATTTTGTGTTTTTTTTTCTGTATTTTATGTTTGAACAATTTTTTTGTTTGTTTGTATTTTAACTCGATTTCCATTTTTTTTACGACTATAGCGGTCAGGAAACGGTTCAGTGGTCGTGAGATTCCAACACAATACACTTTTTGATTTTTTTTAACAGTATAATCATAAAACGCTACCGTTTTCGTTTGATTCTTTCATTACGAGTGATATCTCTATCTCGACTTTCACTACAACTTTCACTACAAGAAAAGCAGGATTTTCCGACGGACAAAAAACCCGTCGGAAATTATTTGCATTTTCCGACGGCATTTCCGACGGACAACCAAATCCGTCGGAAAATGCACTTTTGCTATGAAATTTCATGGAAACTTATTTCCGACGGATATATTCCATCGGAAATTCCATTAAAAATAAATCAAAATTATATTATAAATTTTTCGACGGAATATATCCGTCGGAAAATAAAAAAAAAAAAGAAAAAAAAGAGAACAAATTTCCGACGGCATATATCCGTCGGAAAATACAATCAATAAATCGAAAATTAAAAATATATTTTTCGACGGAACATTTCCGTCGAAAATTATTTAAAAAAAAATAACACATTTCCGACGGCTTCTATCCGTCGGAAATTGCATTTAATAAATTGAAAATTTAAAATATATTTTCCGACGGAACATAGCCGTCGGAAAATAATTTTAAAAAAAATAAAAAAAGAACAATGATTTCTATTAAAAAATTAGAAACTAAATTATATATTTTCCGACGGAACATATCCGTCGGAAAATAAATAAAAAAAAAAGAAAAATAAATAATAAGTTTCCGATGGATTATTGCCGTCGGAAAATTTTAAAAAAAAAACAAAAAATCAAAATGTTACCGACGGAAGTTTGCCGTCGGAAAATATGTAACATATATATATATATATATATATATATATATATATATTAACAATGTGTATGTATTTTTATGTTACTAATGTCCGATGGAAATAATCCATCGGAAAATATTAAAAAAATAAAGGAAAAATTAAATTTTTCGACAGGTTATGTTCATCTAAAAATATTTAAAAAAGAAGAACAAATAATTACGGATAACTTCAATGTACATAATCCCGAGGTCAATAGTTTTGACTTTGGTCAATTAGACCTTCAATTCGAGAATCGGTCGATCTAATTACAGATAACCTAAATGTACATAACCCCGAGGTCAATAGTGTTGACTAGACCTTCAATTTGAGAGAATCTAGTTACGAATAATCTCAATGTACATAACCCCGGGGTCAATAGTGTTGACTTTGGTCAATTAGACCTTCAATTCGAGAATCGATCGATCTAATTACGAATAACCTCAATGTACATAACCCCGAGGTCAATAGTTTTGACTTTGGACAATTAGACATTCAATTCGAGAATCGATCTATCTAATTACGGATAACCTCAATGTACATAACCCCGAGGTCAATAGTTTTGACTTTGGTCAATTAGACCTTCAATTCGAGAATCGGTCGATCTAATTACGAATAACCTCAATGTACATAACCCTGATAGAATAGTGTCCTGCAAGCCAACTATTTGGCTGCATTTAATTGAAAGGACCTTTCAATTGGATTAATAAATGCATTTTATTATTATATGGTCATCTTTATCTTATGTAATAATTATCTACGCATAAGGATAGAAGTCCTTAGATCACAGGGCTATGGGACAACCCGTGGACTGATCTCCAAGGCCGTGATCTAGAATATATTCAAGAGTCGTAGAATCCAATCGAGATAGGACATCATTGGATTCGGTTAGACCCTCACTATTGTGTATACTCCGATGAACTGGAGAACGCTGGGGTCCACGAGCGTGACTGGGATAGTCGATACACATAAGTGGGTGGCTTGCTGGGATGGCAAGCGCACTGAATACCCCAATTAGGAAATAACTCACCATGGAAGCGGTAGTCGCATATCGGGGTTGAAGTTATTCCAATTTACAATAGTATACGAGGAACGATCCCTAACTACTTGAGATGATAGGGTTTATCTGGTGCGAGAACGTCTATGCTTTGATATGAGTCCCGACTGACTGGAGATAGCCAAAAAGTCTCTGTGGACTCATATTGGGTATAGAGGAACTCGTATGCAGATTCATATCATCAACAAAGGATCCATTGACCCGACTTGATAGGTTGGGAAATTCTCCTATAGATTTCTGTGAGAAATTAATTCTGGCAAAATCCTCGGCCGAGGTATCTGACGGCTTTATGTAAGTAGCTCATAAAGGTTAAGTCAAAGAGAGTTATTTCGAGACCAGAATGCATAAGGTCAAGACAAAAGAAAAGGGAAACCGATGAAAGACCATACCCTTAAGTCACGACTGGGAGATTGATCGATGGAGAGATTATGTCGTATATGGAAATTGTAAATGATAAAAGGTTCACTGAATTAATTCACCAGTGATTGGGCTCCATGGGCTTGTGGCTGGACATCGACCATGGAGTGTGGGAGAATTCCCAAATTGGCAGGGGTGCTAATTTTGGAATGGTCAATCGACAGAGTGTTCGATTGATTTAGAGTAAGTCTTACTCGAATAATTAAATAATATTTAATTATAACCCACGGCCAATTATGTGGTGAACCTACGGGGGCATACACAATACACATGAAGCGAAAGCGAGGAAATAAGAACAACCGAGTCTACTGGGTCGACTGGGTGAATAATCGACTGGGTCGATTATTATGGGTGGGTCGACTGGGTCGACCCAATTGGAACAAATTGAGATCCAATTGGAATTGGATCAGGATCATAAATTAAATTGGAATTTAATTTGTGGATTAATTAATTAAGTTGGATTTAATTAATTAAAAGGGATTTTAATTAAATGGGCTTAGAGTCTGATTTAATTAAATGGGAGATTAAGTTAATTAATTCGGCTATTTAATTGGGAGACTAAATAAAGCCTGGTCAAATTAATTAACTGGGCCGTGAATTAATTAGAAGACTTGGTCTTCTAATTAAAGAGGGTCATGGCCCATGTAGGAGAGAGGAAACCTAGTCCTATTAGGACTAGGTTAGGGAGACAACTATAAGTAGCTATCTTATAGTTATTTTTCACACAACTCAATAAGCAAAAATTGAGCAAGAGCAAAAATTTTCTCTCCCTCTCCCACATAGCAATAGCCGAACCCATTCTTCCCTGTGGAAGAATTTTTCGTTTTCGACTTTGTTCCAAGATCGTTCCTAAATCCTAGATCATAATATATCTTGTGTTCTAGCTGATCAAGATTTATTATTTTCGTGTAATTGTGGTGTATCAACTCGTAGAGGCGCAACACGTGGGGCGCTCCTGAGAAGCTTGGATCGATTTCTGCTGGAGAAGAATTCAGAGCTCGTTTTGCTAGCCAAGGATTTTTTAAGGAGATAGGTATAACGTGCAAACTTATACTATCGTTTTATTTATGTTCATATATATACACCTAGAGTAGTATCCTGGCATGATTCCGTAAGAGGTCCTAAAAATTTTATATTCCGCTGTGCCTAGGGCTGTTTATCTTACCGAATCCCAACAGTGGTATCAGAGCCAACTCTAGGCTTTAAATATATATATGAATTTGCAAATTCTGTGTTATAAATCATATGTTTGATTTATGTATGGCTAGTTCTTTAACTGTATATGTTTTAGAACGTAGATACGTTAACTTAGAGTTAATGTAAAATTTTGATTCGAAAATTTTATCCTGTTAGTTTTTATTTTGGATTGAATTAATTAAAACTGTTGATTTTAATTAATTAAGTAATCAAACACAAATTAAAACAAAACAAAAGATTTCATTGTGTTTTCTTTCGAAGTTACACTTCGACTGGAATGGTGATAGGTTTCACCAGGCTGCCTTTTCGAAGTTACTCTTCAAATAAGAAAGGTGATAAGTTTCACCAGAGGGTTGAGGATGGTTCTCAAGCCCAAATTTTCTTGTAGGCAAACATGAAATCTCCCATAAATGGGAAGTAACATCTCATTGAAAAGCTCAAAAGACTTATGAGATGAAAGAAGAGGAATGAATCCTCTATGAAGGGAAATAACCTTAGAGGTTTTTCTGTAAGGATGATAAGTTGTAAAGTCGATCAAAATGGTTCTTCCATGGATTGAGATCAAGGGAAAGAAGGAATTGGACCTATTCATCCCATAAGGGATGATTAAATTTTATTGAACTTAACCTTTTGGTTAAAGTAATGCATATGGGTGTTGGATGCCCGATGAAGTACTCATTGATGCATTCAATGCATCTAAAGCCATGAATTATTTAGATCATTAGAATTTGCTTATACCATCCCTTGTCTTAAGGGATGTGATAGTTCCATAATGGTTGGAACTGATTGCGCTATAAGATTTATACGCAAAAGGTGTACATAAGCAAATGAGTATGGATACTCATATATCGACTAAATAAAATATGCATAGTCAATAAAATATAAATAATCAAGATTTCACACACTTGAGTCGTTGTAAAAACCGAAAAGCGATACACGAATACTAAAACATATTTTCGAATTAAAAGATTCAAAGACTGAGCTCGACAGGGTCGAGCTTGACTGGGATGCTGTACATAGTAACCGACTTTCGAATCTTGCTTAATGGAAATTAGATTTAGTAGTTGGTTGCTAGGCAACCAAGAGGCATAAACAATTGCAATGGATTTAATCCATGTAAAAGTGTGTAGAAACACTAAAGCATTAGTGGGAGATAAGGCGTCTCTAATACCCTCATGGGTAAAAGTACGTTGTGATGTACAATCCCAAATTACTTTTGGAATAAAAGAAGAGAGCCTAATCAATGAAAGCATGTAAGAGATTTGGATCGATTCGAAATCAAACATGCATTGGCAGTACGCCATTGATTATTTAATGGAGAATTGGATTCTCGAAATGTAAGACTCGCTTAAAACATTGTCAGTTGTTGAGCATTCTGGACATGTAAATGTCCATTAAGAAATCTTACATGAAATTCCTTATTCAATCAAATAAAAACTTGATCGAGAAAATCGAAGATACTGGGGTAAGTATCTCAAAAGCCAGTTCCAAAAACATATCACGTGATATGAGTTTTGGTATTGTACCTTCGTATGCATTCATGCGCATATGGGGTCTCCCGCTTATGTGAATAAGCTGGTGGGAGATAAGTTGGACGTAAAGTCCATCTTATGCAATTCGTGGGGTATCCAGATAAGATACAAGTTCTACGATCCTACAAGATAAACTACGTTTGTCTCAAGGAACGCACACTTCTTAGAGAAGGATTTCTTGCTAGGCAAGAAGGAACACAACGTAGAACTAGATGAGGTCACTGAAGCTGAAAAGACCGAATAGGTCGATCAAGCTAACCCATCACCACAGGCAGTGGGAGGACAAGAGCATGAAAGTACATCAGAGAGTACACCGATACTTCGTAGGTCAGAAAGACAACGTAGAGAACCTGAGAGGTACTACGGTCTGCTGCGTGAGACTAGACAGTCTCTAACCGACCCAAGGACTTACGAAGAGGCTATGCTAGGCATAGACTCGGGAAAGTGGCGTGAAGCCATGGAATTCGAATTGGACTCCATGCACTCGAACAAGGTCTGGGCCTTGGTAGATCCACCAGTGGGAGTAGCTCCCGTGGGTTGCAAGTGGATCTATAAGCGAAAGCTTGGAGTGAACGGAGAGGTAATAACCTACAAGGCGCGACTAGTGGCAAAATGAAACACTCAAAGGCCAAGTATCGACTTTGAGGAGACATTCTCGCCCGTCGCAATGCCTAAATCCATTCGAATCTTGCTGGCCATACCTGCGTGGTATACTACGAGATATGGCAGATGGATGTGAAGACTGCCTTTCTCAATGGGGACATTGACAAGGAGATCTACATGAAGCAACCAAAATGATGTGCATCCAAAGGAGATGAACACAAGGTGTGCAAACTCCAGAAGTCCATTTATGGACTGTAGCAAGCTTCCCGAAGTTGGAACATCCGTTTCGATGAAACAATCCAAACTTATGGATTCATCAAAAACGTGTTCGAACCTTGAGTGTACAAGAAAAACAATGGGAGTACAGTTGAATTTTTGGTGCTTTACGTTGACAACATTCTTCTCATTGGAAACAATATAAAGGTGTTGTCCGAAACTAAAGCATGGTTATCTACACAATTCTCAATGAAGGATTTGGGAGAAAGCATCCTTTGTACTAGGTATAAGGATCTACCGAGATAGATCAAAAGGACTGTTGGGCCTCTCCCAATCCCAGTACATAGATAAAATCTTGAAGAGATTTAGCATGGAAGAATCCAAGAGAGGATTGCTTCCAATGAGACATGGAATTGCGCTCTCTAAGTCTATGGCCCCAAAGACGCCTGAAGAGAGAAGCAATATGTCTCAAGTACCATATGCATCCGCTATAGGAAGCATAATGTATGGTATGTTATGTACGAGACAAGACGTAGCATACGCTTTAAGCGTTACAAGTCGCTACCAGTCTGATCCAGGTGAGCAGCACTGGATAGCCGTAAAGACAATTCTAAAGTACCTGAGAAGGACTAAGGAATTGTTCTTGATATACCGTGGAAGAGAATTGAAATTGGAAAGCTATACTGATTCTAGCTTCCAATGTAATGTAGACGACTTCAAGTCGACATCTGGATACGTGTTCTGCCTCAATAGTGGTGCGGTAAGCTGGAAGAACTCCAAGCAAAACACTACTGCAGATTCAACCACCGAGACAGAATACATTGCCGCGAGTGAAGCAGCAAAGGAAGGTGTTTGGATGAAAAACTTCATCCAGGAATTGGATGTGATACCTAGCATTGTCGAGCCATTACTATCTTTTGTGATAATAATGGAGCTATCTCGCAAGCGAAGGAGTCGAGATCTCATCAGAATCCAAGCACGAACTAAGACGATACCATTTGATATTATATATCATTGGTAGAGGAGACATAAAGATGGAACGTGTCACCTCAAGGGATAATACGACGGACCCGCTGTCTAAGCCATTGCCTTAAAGGCATCCGAAAACATCTGTCTAAGATGGGAATCAGAAGTATGAAAAGTTGGCTTTAGTACAAGTGGGAGATTGATAGAATAGTGTCCTGCAAGCCAACTATTTGGCTGCATTTAATTGAAAGGACCTTTCAATTGGATTAATAAATGCATTTTATTATTATATGGTCATCTTTATCTTATGTAATAATTATCTACGCATAAGGATAGAAGTCCTTAGATCACAGGGCTATGGGACAACCCGTGGACTGATCTCCAAGGCCGTGATCTAGAATATATTCAAGAGTCGTAGAATCCAATCGAGATAGGACATCATTGGATTCGGTTAGACTCTCACTATTGTGTATACTCCGATGAACTGGAGAACGCTGGGGTCCACGAGCGTGACTGGGATAGTCGATACACATAAGTGGGTGGCTTGCTGGGATGGCAAGCGCACTGAATACCCCAATTAGGAAATAACTCACCATGGAAGCGGTAGTCGCATATCGGGGTTGAAGTTATTCCAATTTACAATAGTATACGAGAAACGATCCCTAACTACTTGAGATGATAGGGTTTATCTGGTGCGAGAACGTCTATGCTTTGATATGAGTCCCGACTGACTAGAGATCGCCAGAAAGTCTCTGTGGACTCATATTGGGTATAGAGGAACTCGTATGCAGATTCATATCATCAACAAAGGATCCATTGACCCGACTTGATAGGTTGGGAAATTCTCCTATGGATTTCTGTGAGAAATTAATTCTGGCAAAATCCTCGGCCGAGGTATCTGACGGCTTTATGTAAGTAGCTCATAAAGGTTAAGTCAAAGAGAGTTATTTCGAGACCAGAATGCATAAGGTCAAGACAAAAGAAAAGGGAAACCGATGAAAGACCATACCCTTAAGTCTCGACTGGGAGATTGATCGATGGAGAGATTATGTTGTATATGGAAATTGTAAATGATAAAAGGTTCACTGAATTAATTCACCAGTGATTGGGCTCCACGGGCTTGTGGCTGGACATCGACCGTGGAGTGTGGGAGAATTCCCAAATTGGCAGGGGTGCTAATTTTGGAATGGTCAATCGACAGAGTGTTCGATTGATTTAGAGTAAGTCTTACTCGAATAATTAAATAATATTTAATTATAACCCACGGCCAATTATGTGGTGAACCTACGGGGGCATACACAATACACATGAAGCGAAAGCGCGGAAATAAGAACAACCGAGTCTACTGGGTCGACTGGGTGAATAATCGACTGGGTCGATTATTATGGGTGGGTCGACTGGGTCGACCCAATTGGAACAAATTGAGATTCAATTGGAATTGGATCAGGATCATAAATTAAATTGGAATTTAATTTGTGGATTAATTAATTAAGTTGGATTTAATTAATTAAAAGGGATTTTAATTAAATGGGCTTAGAGTCTGATTTAATTAAATGGGAGATTAAGTTAATTAATTGGGCTATTTAATTGGGAGATTAAATAAAGCCTGGTCAAATTAATTAACTGGGCCATGAATTAATTAGAAGACTTGGTCTTCTAATTAAAGAGGGCCATGGCCCATGTAGGAGAGAGGAAACCTAGTCCTATTAGGACTAGGTTAGGGAGACAACTATAAGTAGCTATCTTATAGTTATTTTTCACACAACTCAATAAGCAAAAATTGAGCAAGAGCAAAAATTTTCTCTCCCTCTCCCACATAGCAATAGCCGAACCCATTCTTCCCTCTGGAAGAATTTTTCGTTTTCGACTTTGTTCCAAGATCGTTCCTAAATCCTAGATCATAATATATCTTGTGTTCTAGCTGATCAAGATTTATTATTTTCGTGTAATTGTGGTGTATCAACTCGTAGAGGCGCAACACGTGGGACGCTCCTGAGAAGCTTGGATCGATTTCTGCTGGAGAAGAATTCAGAGCTCGTTTTGCTAGCCGAGGATTTGCAAGGAGATAGGTATAACGTGCAAACTTATACTATCGTTTTATTTATGTTCATATATATACACCTAGAGTAGTATCCTGGCAAGATTCCGTAAGAGGTCCTAAAAATTTTATATTCCGCTGTGCCTAGGGCTGTTTATCTTACCGAATCCCAACAAACCCCGATGTCAATAGTGTTGGCTTTGGTGAATTAGACCTTCAATTCGAGAATCGGTCGATCTAATTACGGATAACCTCAATGTACATAACCCCGAGGTCAATAGTTTTAACTTTGGTCAATTAGACCTTCACTTCGAGAGATCGGTAGATCTAATTACGGATAACCTCAATGTATATAACCCCGAGGTCAATAGTGTTGACTTTGATCAATTAGAACTTCAATTCGAGAATCGATCGATCTAATTACGAATAACCTCAATGTACATAACCCCGAGGTCAATAGTGTTGACTTTGGTCAATTAGACCTTCAATTCGAGAATCGATCGATCTAATTACGAATAACCTCAATGTACATAACCCCGAGATCAATAGTTTTGACTTTGGTCAATTAGACCTTCAATTCGAGAATCTATCGATCTAATTACGAATAACCCCGATGTCAATAGTGTTGAGTTTAGTCAATTAATATAAAAAAATTGAATTAAATTTTTTTTTACCGGATTAATACCCCTCAGTATACATAACAAATTTGAATTAAAATAGTTTTTTTTTACCGGATTAAGTAAGTTTTGCACGATTTTAGTCTTCTTCATTTATAAAATAATTTTAATTAAAAAAATTTAAATATTGTGAATAATAATAATGAAATAATATTTTTAAAAAAAATTTAAATTTCCGACGGGCAAAGCCCGTCGGAAACTACGCGACTAAAAGCCCTAGCCGCGCAGCTCCTTCTCATTTAATTAATTTCTCTCCTCCGCTGCAAAACCCTAGCCGCAGCTCTCTATCCCTCTCTCCTCCGACTAAAAACCCTAGCCGCGGCTGCAAAACCCACCACCACCGCTGCCATTACCGCCATCGCGCCTCCACCATCTCTCTCTTGGCCAAGGTTTGTAATTTACTGAGGTACAGTCCAAATAACCCAGATCTTCTTCTTCTTCCATTCTAAATCCCACCGCGCCGCCGCATCACCTACCCCCATCGCGTCTCCACCATCTCTCTCTCGGCCCAGGTTTGTAATTTACAGAGGTACAGTCCAAATAACCCAGATCTTCTTCTTCTTCAATTCTAAATCCCACCGCGCCGCCGCATCACCTACCCCCATCGCGCCTCCACCATCTTTCTCTCTCGGCCCAGGTTTGTAATTTACAGAGGTACAGTCGAAATTCTAAATGCCCAATTGTTTGAAAATCCAGTTTGTAAGGGAGTTAGATGGGGATTGCTATAGTAAAATTGATTTTGATTACAGTACCCTTCTTAAGTTATATGGACCAGGACTTGGATATATCCAATATAATTTGTACTCTTTAAAATCTAACCTATTGTGAAGGGAATTGGTTTGATGGGAAATGAATCTCAGCATCTGTCTCATTGGATAGTCCTCATTTTTCTCATAAATGTAGTCAATTGAATATTGTTTAGTCAGGCTATTGTCGTTTTTCTGCAATTCTTTTAGTATTTCAGAGCTCAGTTTTTGTTATTTGAAATATTGGATGTCAAAGTTCTTTATCTATTCTCTTTGCTGTGTTGGCTAAGACTTTTATTATGATCACTTCTATACAGTGAGTCGGATGAGTTCTGATTTATATATGGGCATTAAAGTTGGCGACTTGTGATTTGATTATTAAAACAGATTTGAACTTGACATGTTGTTGGAGTGGTGTATTCATTAGCATTAGACTTGGTAAGACCAATATATTGCCGGTATATCTACTGTTATGGCCGGAAATTTTGTCTCAGTTGATGGAAAATTGTTTATATGAGGTGCTTTAAGGGGTTTAGTGTTCTTTGCATATGGATGGGCCTGGTTGATACCACTATGAGGAAAAGGAAATTATAACTGATCCTAGTACTCCAAAGCCAATCTTGAACCCTTTTGATCATACTCCTGAGGTGAAATCTGATGTAAGTATTTGTATGAATTAATGTTATTGTTCTATTCCTTATGCTTGATTATGTAAATCCAAAATTTGCTTTCTTTATCGTATAATTTTTCAAGCCATTGTTTGCTATCAAGATTTTGATGAATTGTATTTCAAACTCCCGCAGCATTATTTTCAGATGGAAGATGGAGTTGTTCATGTTTATGCAAATAAAGAATGTAAGTTGCAAAAAGTTTTGATTGACTTAGTCCTCCATAATTAGTTTCTTTGCTGGGAATGTATTGAAAAAAGTTGGGAAAGGTGCGTGGCGCTCGTACACTCTATTGAAATGTATAGTATTTTTATATTCAATGTGTTTTTTGTCTAATTACTTTGAGCTCTTTTAATGCATTATGAGTAATGGATCTTGAATTTGTATCTACCGACATTATGCTCTTAAAATTATGTATAAGATTTCATGGTTATTGTATCATATACTACTTCAATAGTCTATTTACTTGAATTTGTAATTTTGAGCCTATTTATTACAGTTTTGTCTATCTTGTGTTTGCGCCTATTTTATTATGGAACTTTTGTTGACGATAGTTATAAATTTGATTTTGTAAGATATTTTATGATTTTCGACGTGTTTGTTGATTTATTTTGCTGATTTTATGTGTGATTTGTGGATACTTTTGTGGGATTTGTTGATTTTTGCATGGTATTTGGTGATTTAATTGATATAGGTTCAAATCAGGGAATATAAATAATTTAAAAATAAAATTATTATTTTTTTGCAAATCAATTTTTAATTATTTTTTTTATTTTATTTTTGTAAATTTCCGACGGGAGCAACCCGTCGGAAATTTTTTTATCGTCAGAAATTTACAAAAAAAATAAAAAAGAAAAATATTTCCGACGGAACATCCCGTTGGAAATTAAAGTCAAATAGTTGGCCCGAGAGTACTTTCTGACGGAACCAGCCGTCGGAAGTTGTCCGTCGAAAATTTTCCGACGACCTTTGACGCAGGATTTATAAACGCAAGTATACGCAATCGCATCATGTAATATAATGATAAGTAGAGTATCGTCTCCACAGGGAATTAATGAGCTAAACAACTAATTACTAAAAGATCACTCTTTTTCTTATCCAAATTAAACGAATCTTTAAATTTAAATTATTATAACTAAGCAATAATGAAAGTAAAACTAAATTATGAACTGGCAAGATTAACTATGACGATTAAAGCCTAGGATTACAATTTCCTTCAATGTTAAATTAATTGCTTCTATTTTCCCAACAATTCTAATTTAATTAAGATTTATTGCTAGTCTAGGGCACTTAAGTTTTTACAATTTCTTTCCAGAATATTGTAAAACTAATCTAACGTAATCAAAGAGCTATATTCCTATGCCAATGAAGTTAGGCCAAATCGAGTCAAGAACAAGCCCTAAGTATGACTACCTAAGGCAATTAAGTATATTCCTATCTTAATTGCTAAACAAATTACCCAATTCGATGTGGGTGCAATTCGTACAAAGGTTACCCAATCTTTAACCTAAAACCTAATTTCCTCTTCCGATTCAATTAGATTTGTGAAACAATAATTGGCCAGACTAATGAAATTCAAGCACAATAATGGGTAAACAATAAACCTTAATAAGATAGAATAAGGAAAAATAACAACAATCAATTTAAACAAGGAAATCCATTGTAATCCTAGAAAACTAAATTTAGTTCATAGATAAAACGGAAATAAACTCAAGAATCATCAAAGTCATGATTACAAGAACACAAAAGAGAAAAGAAATTGCAAAAGATGAGAAAAGATAAGTAGATCTGTTTTTCCAATCTTCAAGAATTGTCTTCTCCGATGTTGTTCCACGCTTCTCAATGATATTTTCTTCTTCTTGGTCTCTCCTCTTGTCAAAAAGTGTTCAAAGATTCCTTTTCTCTCTCTTCCTCCACATATAAATAAGTTTCCAAGTGAAACTAGGACACTAAAAGTAAGAATTCGCGGACAGCTTTTGCCCCGGCGGAAAATTAGTTCGCCCCAGCGGAGGTCTGCTTTGTGATTTCGCTCCAGCGGAGAGGTTTTCCGCCCCAGCGAAGAGCCTTCTGTTCGCACATCCAAAAATCAAGAGAAAAATCTGAAAAATTCAAAAGAAAATAAATGAATATGTGACTCACCAACGAGAAAAACCATGCTAAACCAAGTGAAAACGATCTAAGAATTCAAGAAATTCATGTCATTCCCCGCAAAATTACATAGAAATTAACTCTATTTTGTAGAGTTAACACACCCCCAAACTTACTATTTTGCTAGTCCCGAGCAAAAGACAAAAAATGACTACAAGAATTGGACACGACCAAAAACAAAAGACAACAACTCAAACATTTACAATCATGCATTCCAAGACAAACTAATAACCATCACTTTCGAAACGTTATGCATTGTATCATGTAATTCCTGCGTGTGTGTGTGTATACATAATATGAGAATGTCGGAATCACCCAGATCACTATAGCTTCAAAATCATTGTGCCTAATTGCATGAATTCTTAAATTGCCAAGCATATTCTCTATTTTCTCAGGTTATTAAACTCGTCACTATGTTCTAACAATGCTTTCAGTCGAGGTTATGAAATCCTTTAATTTTGAACTTTCATTTAGTTTTTTTTTTTTTTTTTCAAGCTTAACTCAAGTATATTTAGCACCACTCGCACTCATAACCTGTTCTAAGGAAGCAGTCAACATAGAGGAGTACAGAATAGGTAAGTCAATGCACCCATACGTCGTTCATCTTATCGCAGTCAAGTTAGAGGAGTACAAGTATAAGTCTCAAGCGACGAGATTTTTCAGGTCTCATACAAGTGAGGTTATTTTCTTTTGATTTAACTTAAAGCTTTTCCGTACTTTGCTTCATTCGGTTCTTATTAAAGTCATCCTTATCCCCATACTTAGGCAAAACTATCACTTAGATTCTAAGTTTTCTAACCCTCGAATCTAGAGATCGGGTAGGCAAGATAAAATTTCTTAAGCTCTATTCTAGACTATACTTCACTAACTTCATCCTAAATCCTCGATTATGCATTCGTGCTCTAAATTTTTGCAGGAAAAACAATTAACAACACATAAAATTTCAAAAATTTGATCAAAAATCGACCTAGCATGCACGATGTAAATGCAATCACCCCCAAACTTAAGAAATGCATTGTCCTCAATGATGAAATTGAAGAAGATAAGAGATAAACTAATTTGAAGCTAAACACAAAGAAAACATAAAACAAATAAAGCAACTAAAGAACGTCCCTGATTTCAGCTGGAGTTCAATCTTCGTCCTGTATCTCATCTGGTTGTGGTGGGAGTTGTGGGAGTGAAGATGTGTCCACATTGATGGCTCGAAAACCTTGAATCATACAATCGTACATGATTTGCAAGCAATTCTGGAAAATCAGCCTAAAAATTTCTGAAGTAGGTTTTGCGGGGGCGGAGGTGGTTTTCTGCGGGGATGGAAGCCATTCTGAAAAATTTGCTCAACTTCCCCAAAGTAGTTTTCGCGGGGGCGGTGTTATTTCTCCGCCCCAGCGGAGAATGTTCTGAAAATTTATTCAAAATTTGGTCCATCATTTTTCGCTGGGGCGATACATTATTTCGCGGGGGCGGATCATGTTATGGATATTTTTTTTTTTTTTTAAATACTTGGGTTGCCTCCCAACAAGCGCCTTAGTTATAGTCATGGCTTGACTTTGTCCATCTTATTTCGATCGCCCAAGGTAATGGTGGCAATCTGACGATCAGTGTTGCCCCCCAAATAGTTCTTTAGTCTTTGTCCATTGACCTTGAAAGTTCTCCCTTTTTTTTTTCATTTTGTACTTCCACGGCTCCATAGGGAAAAACCTCCGTAATAAGAAAAGGGCCAGACCACCTTGATTTGAGATTTTCCGAAAATAATTTAATGCGAGGGTTATACAATAACATCCGTTGTCCAGACTTAAATTCTCGACGGACGATCTTTTCATCGTGTATCTTCTTAATTTTCTTCGTGTAAAGCATGACACTTCCATTTTCTGGTAGCCTAATTTCTTCCAGTTCATTGACATGTAAAAGTTGTTTTTCATGTCTTCTAGACTTATTGTCAACTCTTTTTGCATGAGCCCTTTCTTCATTGAAATCACCACCATAAGGCCACAGATGATGGTGATGTAAGATTCTTTCATTTTTCACTTCCCCAAACTGTTTGAGCTCTAAATCTGGGGGTTCTTCAATTAACGACTTCTTA
Organism: Penstemon eatonii; assembly: GCA_038501285.1. NCBI lineage: Eukaryota > Viridiplantae > Streptophyta > Magnoliopsida > Lamiales > Plantaginaceae > Penstemon > Penstemon eatonii. The sequence goes on from CM076710.1 coordinate 62,413,513, forward strand.
GAATTTGCAGACTTTACCGGCCTTTCCATCAACTCACTTTTCAAGGTTGGTTTGATAAATCTTTGAGTAAGATCAAGAGTTTTCGAACAATCGACCAACTTGTCACCTTTTTCATCCTCTTTTGAAATTAATGGAGTTTCAAACAAATCATGAGGATGATTGTGTAGAAATGTATCAGAAATAATATCTTCTACCTCCTTGATTGAGAAACAATCTTCCCTTTTCTGATGGTGCTTCAACGATGAATAAATATTGAAGGTTACTTCTTGATCTTGAACTCTCATCTTGAGTTCTCCTTTTTCAACATCAATCAAGGCTCGACCGGTAGCTAGAAAAGGCCTTCCAAGTATGATTGGCATATCTCGATCTTCCTCCATATCCAGAACTATGAAGTCTGCCGGGAATATAAATTTGTCCACTTTAACCAAGATGTCTTCTATTATTCCTCTCGGATAACTAAGAGTTCGATCAGCCATTTGCAACGTAACAGAAGTGGGCTTTGCCTCCCCCAAACCAAGTTTTCTAAAGATCGACAATGGCATCAAATTTACGCTAGCACCTAAATCGCATAATGCCTTAGTGATAGATTGATTTCCAATCGTGCACGAAATAGTGAAACTCCCAGGATCTTTCAATTTCGGTGGAAGCTTTCTCTGAATAAGGGCACTGCACTCCTCAGTAAGTGCTACAGTTTCATAGTCTCCCAACCTTCTTTTCCTCGATAAGATGTCTTTCATGAATTTTGCATAACTGGGCATCTGCTCAAGGGCTTCAACAAAGGGGATGTTGATGGATAACTTCTTGAAGATATCAAGGAATTTCTGAAACTGTTTATCCAACTTTTGTTTTTGTAATCTCTGGGGGAATGGAGGTGGTGGATATTCTTGAACTTTCGGTTTTTCATGTTTTTCTTCATATTCCTTGGATTTCTTTTCCACATCATCTCCATTATTTTTCTCACTCTCTATTGATTCACTCGGTGGCTTCACTTCTTCTTGCTCAAGCTTTCTGGCATTACCCTCAATCTCCTTTCCACTTCTGAGAGTTATAGATTTACAGTGCTGCATGTTATCATTTCTTGGGTTTGTCTCAGTGTCCGCAGGCAAAGTTCCATGAGGTCGAGCATTAAGACTATCAGCCAATCGGCTAATCCGAGTCTCCAAAGCACGAATAGAAGCGTTCTGGTTTTGAATTACGACGTTCTGGTTTTGAATTATGGCATCTGTCTTCTACATGTATTGGAGCAATAATTCATCTGTAGATGGTTTTGTACTTGTGTTGGTGCATGAGCTTGTTGAAAACCTGGAGGTGCAATTGGTCCTTGAGCTTGAATGTTTGATTGATTACCACCCCATGAGAAATTAGGGTGATTTCTCCATCCTAGATTATATGTGTTGGAATAAGGATTGTTCCTCTGACGGTTAGAATTTCCCACGAAATTGACAGACTCCGGATTCTCAGGACAGTGTGCAATCGTGTTATTATCTCCACAAATGTCACACGTGGCATATATTCTCCGAACATTGTTTCTACCACAATTCTCATCAAGTTTCTTTGTGAGAGCTGCCAATTGAGTTGTTAAAGAAGCAATAGCATCAACTTCTATAACTCCGGCTATCTTGTTCTGCTTCGTGCGTCTTGATGACCACTGTTGAATATTTGATGCCATTTCCTCAATAATATCTCTGGCTTCATCAGGAGATTTTCCCAAAAGAGCACCATTAGCTGCAGCATCGAGATTTCCTTTTATGTTATCTGTAAGCCCATTATAAAAAGATTGAATTTGTAGCTAATCTGGAATCTGATGGTGAGGACACTTTTTTAGCATATCCTTAAACCTCTCCCAAGCTTCGTCTAAAGTTTCATCTTTACATTGCAGAAAATCAGTGATTTCATTTCTCATCCGAGCGGTTTTTGCAGGTGGAAAAAACATAGCTAAAAATTTATCCACTAACTGATTCCACGTTGTAATAGACTCATCTGGCAAAGCTTCTAACCAATCTGTAGCCTTCCCAGTCAAAGAGAATGGGAACAATCTCAGTTTGACAGCATCTGATGATACCCCATTGAATTTGAATGTATCACACATCCTCAAAAATAGTTTTAAGTGTTTGTTCGGATCCTCATGAGCATGCCCGAAAAATTGTTTCGACTCAAGCATATGTATGACTGCTGGCTTGATCTCAAAATTATTGGCCTCAACAGTTGGCCTAGCAATACTCGATCTTAGTCCGTCAAGATGAGGGACTGCATAATCTCTGATAGAGAGAATCGCAGCAACTGCTGCGTCTCCATTGACTTGTTCGGCCATAGTCTGACCTTGAGCCTCGGAATTTATTTTCAGACTTTTTAATCCTCGATTTCAAGATTTAATGGAATAAGTTCTTTATTTCGATCACTGCGCATGCAAATAATAAATGTCCTGAAAATAAAGAAAGAGACAACAAATAAAAATTTGATCTAAGAAAAAAATGATTGATATTAATATTAGCAAAATAGCGCAAATAATTCCCCGGCAACGGCGCCAAAAACTTGATGCAGGATTTATAAACGCAAGTATACGCAATCGCAGCAAGTAATATAATGATAAGTAGAGTATCGTCTCCACAGGGAATTAATGAGCTAAACAACTAATTACTAAAAGATCACTCTTTTTCTTATCCAAATTAAACGAATCTTTAAATTTAAATTATTATAACTAAGCAATAATGAAAGTAAAACTAAATTATGAACTGGCAATATTAACTATGACGATTAAAGCCTAGGATTACAATTTCCTTCAATGTTAAACTAATTGCTTCTATTTTCCCAACAATTCTAATTTAATTAAGATTTATTGCTAGTCTAGGGCACTTAAGTTTTTACAATTTCTTTCCAGAATATTGTAAAACTAATCTAACCTAATCAAAGAGCTATATTCCTATGCCAATGAAGTTAGGCCAAATCGAGTCAAGAACAAGCCCTAATTACGACTACCTAAGGCAATTAAGTATATTCCTATCTTAATTGCTAAACAAATTACCCAATTCGATGTGGGTGCAATTCGTACAAAGGTTACCCAATCTTTAACCTAAAACCTAATTTCCTCTTCCGATTCAATTAGATTTGTGAAACAATAATTGGCCAGACTAATGAAATTCAAGCACAAGAATGGGTAAACAATAAACCTCAATAAGATAGAATAAGGAAAAATAACAACAATCAATTTAAACAAAGAAATTCATTGTAATCCTAGAAAACTAAATTTAGTTCATAGCTAAAACGGAAATAAACTCAAGAATCATCAAAGTCATGATTACAAGAACACAAAAGAGAAAAGAATAGATGAGAAAAGAGAAGTAGATCTGTTTTTCCAATCTTCAAGAATTGTCTTCTCCGATGTTGTTCAACGCTTCTCAATGATATTTTCTTCTTCTTGGTCTCTCCTCTTGTCAAAAAGTGTTCAAAGATTCCTTTTCTCTCTCTTCCTCCACATATAAATAAGTTTCCAAGTGAAACTAGGACACTAAAAGTAAGAATTCACGGACAGATTTTGCCCCGGCGGAAAATTAGTTCGCCCCAGCGGAGGTCTGCTTTGTGATTTCGCTCCAGTGGAGAGGTTTTCCACCCCAGCGAAGAGCCTTCTGTCCGCACATCCAAAAATCAAGAGAAAAATCTAAAAAATTCAAAAGAAAATAAATGAATATGTGACTCACCAACGAGAAAAACCATGCTAAACCAAGTGAAAACGATCTAAGAATTCAAGAAATTCATGTCATTCCCTGCAAAATTACATAGAAATTAACTCTATTTTGTAGAGTTAACAACCTTTCCAACGAACTTTGTCCATCGGAAATATCCCGTCGGAAAGTCCGTCGGAAATTCTCCGACGAGCATATTTCCGTCGACTCTTCCGACGGGCAATTTCCGTCGGAAAATGCTGATTTTCGACGAAATTTTCGAAAAATCCGTCGGAAATTCCGTCGAAAATTCCTGCTTTTCTTGTAGTGTTTGCTGCTTTAATTATGTTTCCTAGTATATATATATATAAACCATGTCTGACTATTTTTTGTATATGTTATGTATAGTTTGGGTAAGAAGATAAGATATAAAGAATATATATAAGATATAGCAATGGCAAAAATTTGAATTAATTAGGTAATTAATTTCCATAACAATAGGCATTAATTAGTAGGGGTGCACATGGTTTTCAAAACCGTATCGGACCGTCCCGTACCGTACCGAACCGTACCAAATGTTAGGTTTTTTTCTCAAAACCGAAGGTCTTGGTATGAATGAAAATCGTACCGAGTACTTTGGTATGGTTTTGGTTTTAGACTTTTCATACCGTAAAAAACCGTACCGTACCGAAATTGAAAAGAAACATGAATTAACTATTCTTTTTTTAAAATTTACAACTAAATTTTATAAATTTATAATTCAAATATTATTGAATACTATGTTATTTTTAAATTATATTATAGTCTATCATAGTTTATAATTACTATATGGCTATCGTTCAATTAAAAAAAGAAATGCTCAAATTTAGCACAAATTAAACTTGTTATATGTTGAAAACTTAAAATGCAAAAATTCTAGACAACAAATACCAAATAATAAGTTTCTTCACATAATAAAAATAATGATCAAATAATTAATCCATTAATTTTATTCAATTAGGTCGAACTATAACGTCAAATTTGTGAACATTTTCTTTTCCAGTGCTTTATTTAATGTAAAAAAATAGTTTCTAAGATATTACATTATTAATTTCTTATATAATTGTCAACTATGTGATCAATTATATATGAAAAATTGCACAAAAAAATTGCAAAACAGTACCGGAACCGCACAAAATCGAGTTTGTTGGTATGGTTCATAAAACTCTAGTTTGGTTTTGAGTTTTTAAAAACTGCACTAATTGGTAAGGTACAAATTTTATTAAAAATACCGCAGAACCGTACCATGTGCACCCCTATTAATTAGTAGAGAAAAACGGTGCTTTTCTTGGTTAATGCCAATTATCACGGTCATGTATCTAGACAATTAAGCAATATACATTTTTGGGGAATGACTAGCATAGTTTTTTATTTCCATATAAACACATTGCCGAATTTATGATGGATTAACTAATCTTAACATTCATTGGCTTATGTAAGTTAAATGAATTAAATTAAAACTTAACTAATTACATTTTTAAAACAATAAAAAAAAATTCAAAATTTTAGGAAAAGAGAATTGAGTCAAAGTTTCAAGATTTGGGTCAAAAGACCATTCTCATATATATATATATAAGATTACAATAATAAAAATAATTTATAATTTTAAAAAATTAGAATTTGGTTTAATGAAAATCAACGATCATTCTCCTATATATAAATATATAAGATAAGATAAGTGATCTTTAATTTAAAAAAATTAGAATTTAGTCTAATGAATGTCAACGACCATTCTCCTATATATAAATATATAAGATAAATAAGTGATCTTTATTGCAACTTTCCACATGTTAAAATAAGTGATCTTTATTGCAACTTTCCACATGTTAATGATGCTGCTTTATAATTATTTTTTGTTGTAGAATCGTGCATGTTATGCTTTCTTAGTTTGCTTGAAATTAAGATATCTTTCGGCTGGATTAAAATTATGGACCACACTAGTATGGTAAAATGGCATATAAACATGCTCCGGTGAGTTTAAATAAGTTTAAATGAAAAATATAAATGAATAATTGGTTCAAAAAAGAAAAAAAAGAGAGTGAAATGTATAATGTAAGACATGAGCTGTTTTTTTTTCCAAAATCATATTTATTATGTGAAATTAGTTATGTAAAAGATAACTTATTTTATGCCAAATCAAAGTAAAGTTTCTTTGATTTTTTAAAATATAATTATTTTTGAAATTTGAGAAAGTATAAATTTAATTAATATTTGTTTAACTCATCAAAGAGCAGATAGATAGAGAGGGAGGCAAGCACAACCTTAATTTTGTTCATTCTTAAGATAGATATAGGGGTGTAATCGAGTCGAGTACTGTCGAATGACATACTATTCAAGTTTGATTTGAATTTTATCGAACTTGAAATTTTGTATTTGAGCTTGGTTTTATTGTTAACCGAGCCGTGCTTAAACGAACTCAAGCGTAGTATCGAGTAGTTTGATATTTTACGTGTATTTTATCAATTTTAGCTTGTCGAGTCGAGCTTTAAAAGTTATCGAATGGAAAACGATGTTTGAACTTGTTTGATTTATGTGATGAACCGTGCTCAAATAAGCTTTTATCGAACGAGCCCAAGTGAAATATCAAATAGCTTAACAGGATTGAACAGAGATATCACAAATTAGGTTATGAACATGAGGTCGTGCTATAAATAGCCTAATTTTTTGCATTTATGATTAATAAAATCAGACACATTCAAATAACTCACGGTATACACTAGTTGATGTAAATTGTGTAGTCACATTGAGTTTATTGATACCGTAAAATTAAAACATATCTGAGAATTTGATATTGAAAAGTAAAAAAGAGAAAGTACTAAGAATTTTTTTATTTTTGAGAGTCAGAGTCTCATAAATTAAATCAAATAATTTCCCGTTAATCCTTCCTAGGGTTTCTTCTTAAGCTTCCAATTCAGATCATATGTGTTGCAAAATGAGTATACGTAAAAGGAAAAACTTGAAATTTAAATACAATAAAGAATATAATTTGGACAGAAAATGTAGAACAAAGTAATGAATAATTCAAACCGAGGCCTGTGTGAAAACACAGTGTCCTTAAGACAAATTCGCTCCCTCACCCTTCTGGTTTGTGCTTGAGGTTCTTCGAACGTTCGTCTCCCAGGATTCAACGGTATATACAAATTAGCTTCGCACCAAGCTATTTGTAGCAAACTGAAACACCTTTTGAACTCAAGAACAGGAAGATATAAGAGAGAATTGATTTCGTTTTTTGTTGTGTTAAGATTGATAAAATGAGCTAGTATTTATAGGATGAGAGTGAGGGTAAAATCGGAATAAAGTAATATTAATGAAAAACCGTTACGAGAGTTACAATTCATTAAAGGGGAGGTTACACAATTTAAACAATTGTGGTTACAATTTTTATTTTAATTTTCAATTTTTCCAACAATCCCCCACAAGAATGAAAATTAAATAAAACCCTAAAACGATGTTCTAAGAGGATAGAGTTCAGCGGTAGACACTTGCATAGGATAGGTAGGAGTAACCCTTTGAACCTTCCCTTGAGAAAGTATGTTTACTTTACTGGCTGACCAGTAGACACGGTGTCCTCGAACTGTTCTGCTGTTTATGTAAACGATGACATACTCCTCACACGCATCTTACCTCGTAACGTTTCAGTTCTTACGGTTATGTCCGTTTTGGCCATGGACATCTGCCTGGTTCAGCAAGAGTTTCTAAGAATTGTGCCCTATACAATTCCCTTTGAAGCGGCCCCTCTTCTCTCTCACATAGGTGATTCATTTCCTTAGAGTATCTCGAGTTACTCTCTTTACAAGAATCATTAAAAGCTTGGCTTAACCTTATTCAACCATTATCACTGTTTTCATCATAGGAACGGACTTGAGGGTAAAACCCCCACAGTGACTTAACTAAACCTTTGCGGTTAGGTTGTCCCTTTGAACCTAGATCTTGGGATCTCCAGTCAACTAGGTTGGGTTTTCCTTCGCTAGGTTTTTATTCCATGGGCTTTAGTCCCATTCCTCTTGATGACTTAGCAACTATCTCTCTTGTTAACCCTTTGGTTAGCGGATCCGCTAGATTATCCTTTGACTTTACATAGTCAATAGTAATCACTCCAGTTGAGAGTAGTTGTCTTATGGTATTATGTCTTCGGCGTATATGCCTAGACTTACCATTGTACATTTTACTCTGTGCTCTTCCAATCGCAGATTGGCTATCACAATGAATGCATACTGCTGGCACGGGTTTAGACCATTGTGGAATACCCTCTAAGAATTGGCGTAGCCACTCAGCCTCTTCACCACATTTGTCTAGAGCTATAAACTCAGACTCCATTGTGGATCTGGCTATCACAGTTTGTTTAGAGGATTTCCAAGATACAGCTGCACCACCTAAAGTGAATACATATCCACTGGTGGATTTTGAATCTTTTACATCAGATATCCAGTTTGCATCACTGTATCCTTCTACAACAGCTGAATATCTTGTATAGTATAGCCCATAGTTACGAGTATACCTTAAGTATCTCAGTAACCTTACTATGGCTTTCCAGTGGTCAGTACCAGGATTACTAGTATATCTGCTTAGCTTACTTACAGCGTATGCTATATCCGGTCTTGTACAACTCATCAGGTACATTAGACTTCCAATAATCCTTGAGTACTCCACTTGAGAGATGCTCTCACCTTTATTCTTTGATAAAGGTTGACTTGGATCTATAGGAGTTTTGGCCTCATTAGAGTCATCCTTATTGAATTTTTCAAGAATTTTTCCAATATAACTGGATTGACTCAAAATGATGCCATCTGATTTTCTCATGATTTTAACTCCCAGTATCACGTCTGCTAGACCCATATCTTTCATTTCAAATCTAGCATTCAACATATCCTTAGTGGATTTAATCATCTTATCATTACTTCCAACGATAAGCATGTCGTCAACATAGAGACAAAGAATGACATAGCCATCTTTTGTTTCTTTCACATAAATGCATTTGTCGCATTCACTGGTTTTAAAACCTTTCTCCAACATGACATCATCAAATTTCTGATGCCATTGTTTCGGAGCCTGTTTTAAGCCATACAATGACTTAACCAGTTTACAGACTTTCTTTTCTTTCCCTGGAGCAGAAAAACCCTCAGGTTGTTCCATGTAGATTTCTTCTTCCAAATCTCCATTTAAGAAAGCTGTTTTTACATCCATTTGATGTACTTCTAAGTTTCGCAATGCTGCGATAGCAAGTATCATCCTAATGGAAGTTATTCTCGTCACAGGAGAATACGTATCAAAGTAATCAAGGCCTTCTCGTTGCCGATAGCCTTTTATTACTAGTCTGGCCTTATATTTATCAGTTGTTCCATCTGGTTTCATTTTTCGTTTGAAAATCCACTTATATCCTAGTGGTTTGCAACCTGGAGGAAGATCAACTAACTCCCATGTATGGTTTTGCAAGATGGAATCAATTTCACTATTGATTGCCTCTTTCCACAAAGGTCCTTCAGAAGAAGTTACAGCTTCTTTGAAGGTTTGAGGTTCAGTTTCGAGCATATATGTTAGAAAATCTGGGCCAAAAGATTTTTCTATCCTTGCTCTTTTACTTTTTCTTGGCTCAACCTCAGTTGGCTCATCATCAGTTACCTGTTCAGACTCATGGTCTTGACTATGAGTTCTTTTGGATGAACACACTTCTTTTCTCGTTTTTGCTGGAAATATATCTTCAAAGAAAGATGCATTTCTAGATTCCATTATCGTGTTTTTGTGAATCTCAGGATTTTTAGATTCATGCACAAGAAACCGATAAGCATTACTGTTCTGAGCATAACCTATGAATATGCAATCTACAGTATTCGGTCCTATCCTTTCTTCCTTGGGTGTAGGTACTACCACCTTGGCAAGACACCCCCACACTCGCAAGTATTTGTAAGAAGGTGTTCGACCTTTCCATAACTCATATGGAGTTTTCTCCTGATTTTTCCGGGGTATCTTATTTAAAAGATAATTGCTAGATAGGATAGCTTCCCCCCACATGTTCTGTGGTAATCCAGAACTTATCAACATTGAATTCATCATTTCTTTCAATGTTCGATTTTTCCTTTCCGCAATTCCGTTTGATTGCGGTGAATAAGGTGCTGTTACCTCATGTATGATTCCATGTTCAGCACAAAATTCACTAAATGGTGACACATATTCACCACCTCTATCACTTCGAAGTACTTTGATCTTTTTATCAAGCTGATTCTCAACTTCTTTTGTGAATAGAATGAATTTATCTATAGCTTCACTTTTTGCTCTTAGCAAATATACATAGCAATATTTAGTACAATCATCAATGAAGGTAATAAAATAATTATAACCTCCCCTTGATTGCACGCATTTAAGATCACTTATGTCGCTATGTATCAAGTCGAGTGGTTTAGTATTCCTTTCAACCTTTTGAAAAGACGTTTTCGTTAATTTAGCTTCAATACAAGTTTCACACTTGTGCTTTTGATCAATTTGAAATTTAGGGATATGTTTCAAATTAATTAATCTACGCAGGGAATCGTAGTTAACATGTCCTAGTCTACCATGCCATAGATTAGGATACTCAAGCAAGTAAGCAGAATTATTAACTTTATTAATAACTTTAGGCTTAATAGCCATTACATTCAGCTTAAACATTCCGCCACATTCATATCCCTTTCCGACAAACATACCACTCTTAGTCAAAATAAATTTGTCAGATTCAAACACAAGGCGGAAGCCATGCTTGTTCAGCAGCGTCCCAGAAACCAGATTCTTGTGGATATCTGGTACATAGAGGACATTTTTCAGAGTCAGCTCCTTCCCAGAGGTCATTTTGAGAATTACATTCCCTTTGCCTTCTATAGCTGACGTAGCCGAGTTTCCCATGAACAGTTTTTCTCCATTCTGGACCGGCTCAAAAGTGGTAAACACTTCCCTGTCAGAGCATACATGCTTTGTAGCCCCTGTATCTACCCACCATTCTTTAGGATTAGAGTCAACCATATTCACCTCTGAAATGACAGCACAGAGGTCCACGTCACCACTGTCTTCAACAACATTGGTTACATTGGGTCTTTTCTTTTTCGGTAGCCTGCAATCTGCCGACTTGTGACCCATTTTGTCACAATTGAAGCATTTCCCTTGAAACTTGGTTTTCTTGGAAATACCGCCTTTTGGCCCCATCTTGGATCCTTTGTTGTTCTTCTTGAACTTTGAACTTTGACTATGTTCCACGACATTAGCCTTAGGTTCAGTAGAAGTGAGCCCTCTTTTCTCAGATTTCCTGTTGTCTTCTTCAATACGAAGCCTAACAACAAGATCCTCCATGCTCATTTCCTTTCGCTTGTGCTTAAGGTAATTTTTGAAATCCTTCCATGCAGGGGGTAACTTTTCAATAACACAAGCCACTTGGAAGGTTTCACCGAGCTCCATCTTTTCAGCCTGAATTTCATGAAGGATCAGCTGAAATTCTTGCACTTGGGTCATGAGTGGTTTGGAGTCCACCATCTTGTAGTCCAAAAACCGACCCACAACGAATTTCTTGGTACCGGCATCTTCAGTTCTATATTTCCGGTCCAAGGCTTCCCAAAGTTCCTTTGCAGACTTTTTGTCAGAGTATACATCATACAATGAATCACTCAGACAATTCATGACGTAGTGTCGGCAAAGGTAGTCCGACTGGTTCCAGCCATCAAGAGCAATAAGGAAGGCAGTATCTTGCTCTCCTTCTTTCTTGGGCGGATTCTCGGTTAAAAACCTCACCAGGCGCAAAGTGGTAAGATAGAACAACATTTTCTGCTGCCATCTTTTGAAATTCAGCCCGTTGAATTTCTCCGGTTTTTCAGCTTGGCTCAGAGGTGCCACAGCTCCAGCTTGGCTCAGAGGTGCCACAGTCTGGTTTGGTACTGGAGCTCCAGATAAGTTCCCAGATACCACAACTTCAGTGTTCTCATTGGTTGCCATTTCTGAAACCAAAACACAATTGTCAATTTCCACAAAGGAAATTCAGAAATATTTAAGTGAGTATCTTAACAAGATTACAACACTAAATTTTCTGTCCCAAAATTTGTTGTATTCGAAAATGTTTTTCCAAATTTTGCAAATAATTTTTTCTATCCCAAGATAGATATTTCATAACCAATTTTGAAATCAAATTAATGTTTCTCAAATCAAATTTCCAAGGACTCCAAAAATTTTCTTGTTCCAACTATGTAAACTTTTGAAAATGAAGGTCCAATAGTGCTAATACTTTGCAAACAATTTGTCCTTTTGTAGTAAAGTCACGTAACAGACGTTACCAAATTTAATAACTTTGGAAAGAATTTGATATATATGTAACAGTAGAATTTGTTACAAGTTTTAAAACAGCAATTTCACTGTTGAAAAAAAAATTCTTGATGATATGTAATCAGAACCTTGGGAAGTAAATTTGGAATTGACAACCAAAATTTTTTTTTTTTTTTTTTTTTTTTCAAAAGGTCCGTAACCGTTAATTATTCAAGTTATTTGTAAAACATGAAACCAATTAATGTATCAAGAGATTTCTTAACCAAGCAGGTTTCCTCAAAATTGTAGTGTTCGGATTTGTTGACAAAATCAGTAACCAAATTTTGAAATCTAGAATAATTTTGTGACTAAAGATTTCGTAACCTGTCCAAACGGATTAGTGCTGTAAACAGTTTATTAACCAAGTTTTAACTCCTTTTACGTAAACAAAACAGCTTTGTCTTAAGATTGTTGCCAAATGAGTATACGTAAAAGGAAAAACTTGAAATTTAAATACAATAAAGAATATAATTTGGACAGAAAATGTAGAACAAAGTAATGAATAATTCAAACCGAGGCCTGTGTGAAAACACAGTGTCCTTAAGACAAATTCGCTCCCTCACCCTTCTGGTTTGTGCTTGAGGTTCTTCGAACGTTCGTCTCCCAGGATTCAACGGTATATACAAATTAGCTTCGCACCAAGCTATTTGTAGCAAACTGAAACACCTTTTGAACTCAAGAACAGGAAGATATAAGAGAGAATTGATTTCGTTTTTTGTTGTGTTAAGATTGATAAAATGAGCTAGTATTTATAGGATGAGAGTGAGGGTAAAATCGGAATAAAGTAATATTAATGAAAAACCGTTACGAGAGTTACAATTCATTAAAGGGGAGGTTACACAATTTAAACAATTGTGGTTACAATTTTTATTTTAATTTTCAATTTTTCCAACAATATGATCGAAAATAGCAACCTTTTCCTTCGGTGAGACCAACCCCCGTCGTTGCGCTGTTGGGACTGTTATTCCCAGGTCCAAAGATATTTCTGCCAAATTTATTGATGGCGACAGAGCCGAATATGCGAAATTAAAGGACGCGAGAAATGGCATGGACGTAACCTGACACTCTAAGTCGAGGAATTCGCTTTGGGTGGATGCCGGGAACACTTTCCTTACGATTTGTGGACTATAGGAAATTTTAGCTTATCTCAATCTGGGTAATTGGTTTTTTTTTATGGCACTAATCAAGGTTCTTCTTCAACTAAGAATGTGGAGTTGGAGCTGCAGATCCAATTAAATAATGTTGATAAAAATTAGGGTTGGCATAATGGGTCTGGACCCAATGGGCCGGCAGTGACCCGCCCAGACCCATTAAGACCCAACCCATTAGTGAATTTTATTTTTTGGTTGGGTTGGGTCTGGACACACATTTAAATTTAAGAGGTATTTAACTGGGCCTTTAACGGGTCCTTAACGGGTCTAAAAGAATTAAAAGTCAAGCCCTATTACCTGCACAACACATCCGCCTTCTTCTCATCAATAATATAAATAATGAGTTTTGGTGGGTCATCAATAAGTGAAAACTTTCGCATAGGATTTTTCAGATTTAGTCAAACATTAAAACTCATTAACAACTAAGATGATTACACGTGCCATGAATTAATTAATGTGGGGAACCAGCTGTGACCCTCAAGATTTTGGGTCTACATCCTTTCAAAAGTGTTACTCCCTAGTGTTCATATTCCGTTGAATATTTGTCAAATTTTTATATTTCATATTTAAACTCTTACATCTAGGTTAAGAGTGCAAGAGTCACTAATAAAAAATTAAAAAACGTAAAAAAAAACATGTATGAACTAGTTTAAAAAATATTTTTAATATTTTATCATATAAAAGTGATTAATTATAAAAAAATTTAATATGTGTGAAAAGTGACAATATACAAATTAATATGTACCAGAGGAAGTATTTCTTTTTTAGTTCAACACTTTATTAAGTCTGTTGGTATATATATAATACATTCATCACTTTATTAAGTCTGTTGGTGAATCCTATGCGAAAAAAATCACTTTAGTGCAATGAATCCTATGCGAAAGTTTTAGTCAAATATTTAGATTGAAAATTATGTTTTTGTTTAAGTTTCTACTTTCTATTAATTAAGATTTTGTGATGTAATTAAATAAATTTAAGTATATTTGAATATGAACTAAAAACTTGTAATTAATGCTCCTTATTTTGCATGTTGATTTTATTATTTGGATCATAATTCTTGAATATATAGTACAACTTTTGAAGAAGAAGAAAGGAAAAAAAAAAAACCGGGCCGGCCCGACCCGACCCAACACAGACCCGTTTGAGGCCCGGCCCATTTAAGACCCGACCCGTTTATGACCCGTTTTTTCAGACCCGAACCCGACCCGACCCATTTAGCCCAGACCCGAACCCGACCCGACCCGCCCGTTTGCCATCCCTAATAAAAATCTCGTGGATTTGGTTAGCTTAATAAGGAAAATGGAAAAGAATGGGGTAGAAGTTGACTTGAAGCTGAAGGCTTTGGATGTAAGGACTACTGATATTCTTCAGAAGAACTAGTTCAGGGACGGGGTTACTACAAATGAAGAGTTCGGGGATTTTGTTGAGGACTTGAAAAAGTCCAAGAAAACAAATGTATAAATATATATGAGATAGTAGGTTTTACGAGGGAGAATGTGGAGAAAGAAATCATGATAGAAAACTTGTTAAAAAGGAAACAGTTCGAGGAGTTAGTGGAGGAGTTTAAGAAGGCCAGGAAAGAGAGAAATAGGTTATGCAGCGGAGATTGTAGAGAAGGAAATTGAGAGACATGCAACTAGTGGACTAGGAATGATCGATTATGCGATGGCATTGTCAGAATCGATGGTGGTGGACCATTCAGAGCGAAATGGTTGTTGTGTGGAGAATGATTATCAGGTTCATAAAATAGCAGAGCAGATGATGACCCCTAGTTTTGGTGAGCCTGGACAATGTTTTCCTCTTGATGGAGATAATGGGTTTGTCGAGATCAGGCTTAGAGATATTGTTGTAGTAGTATTTCTTGTTCCAAAAGGTGAAATCGCTCACCCCGGGCGCCCCTCACCTCCCTGTCCGACGGGATTGTGAGAGGAGGTAAATCATGGTGACTCAACCGGCAACAGAGGCTGGGACCAGTACTCACTGCGCACAAGGAGCCCCCCTCATTTTTTGAGAGGTTGCTCCCACACTGCCGCTGGTGAGGTTCGATCCTTGGTCACTTGTTCCAACTTCCCCCTCTGAGACCGGTTGTAGTAGTATTTCTGACTTTGGAACATGTGGCTAACGTAATTTGTAATCTTTAGTGTACTTTTACACTCATGTTACCAACCAAATTTGATCTTGGATTTGGTGATTTTGATTCCCTTGTACCTTAGATGATGAGATTTTGATTTTTATTTATAAGAATGTGATTTGTTATCCATATTCGTAATGTAAATATTGTGTCTCCCAAACTATTTATCAAAAATTTTAATTCTATGAACATAGTGTGGCGTACAATAGGATTAGTGTGCCCAAGCAGAGCAGAGTGTCAGGATGGCTGCACGGACCAAATTTCTATGCACAACAATCATAAACTTGTTATTCTAAATTTAATTTACTTTATTATAATTTATTTTAACATTTTCTCTATGTAAAATTTAGATTAAAAAAAAGACATTATCTTCATTTTATTTTCAAGTATCCTCAATAGTATTTACTTTATATTTAAAATACACATTTATGTATCTAACATATTATTATATTGCATGTTATTTATATAATTTAGATTATCATATTATGTCGAGGTTGAAAATGCCAGAAATTTTATTTTTTGGGTGTAAAGTGCCAATTCTATATTTCATAGTGCAAAGTGTCAAAATCTATACTTTTAGGGTTTAAAGTGCCAAAAATATTCGAAAATAATTATTATACTCTTCAACCAATTAATTTTTCCATCAAAACACACACTAGGGTGCAAAGTGTCAACTAAATTGTATTTTCAGGATGCAAAGTGCCAAAACTTTTAAGTTAAGATGCAAAGTGCCAAAACCCTATAATTTCATGGTGCAAAGTGCCAAAAGCCTTTGATGCTTTCAAAATAATGATTGTTAACATAAATATCTATGCAGCTCCACTAGCGAATTCATAATTTAATGCTAGTTAATTAAAGATTTTAAATTTTTTAAAAAGTTAACAATCTAATTTTTCAATCTTTCAAAGAGGATTACTGCTTTACAGGGACGTGCAGTAATTAAAAATTTTTACCACTCTATATAAAAGCGAAATTGACAAATGGGCCCTTGTAAAAGTAGTGGGAACAATGAGAAGAGTTGAAGACGATTGTCTTAAATAAATTTTCTTTAATAATTCACTTGGACTTAAATTTTAATATATATAATAAATCCAGTAAAATTAACAAAAACTAAAAAAATAATTTATAAGCAGCTGAAGTATACTCGTACGAGCTATTCTACACTATGCTTCTCGATCTTGGAGGCCCGATCAAGAGAACTTTGTTTATGTTTTATTGTATAACTTACCAAGCCAAACAGATAAGGGAAAATTAGTACCTACCCCGGGTGTTGGATGAATGCCACATAGGTATGAGAGGACAATCTTTTATCCTCTTATGTCCATGTGGCATTCATCCAACCCCAATGGATTAAATCCACTAGTGTAGTATCTAAGTAACCTAGACCAAACAAATAAATCAAGCATAGTTATTGTGATCATATATATTCTCAAATTACTATTACAAAAGATTAAAATTTTAAAATAACAAATAATAGTTCTTAATTATTTTGAGTTAATTTTATATTTATATTCTAAGGGCCGATCAATTTATATCTCTAAACAACAATATTTTCTTGATAAAATTAAATTAAAACATTTGAAAAACTCATTGCAATATGATTACTAAAATCTATTTCACAATAAGGTGATCAAGAGGTGGAGGTGGAGTGTAGTTATCAAATTATCCCTTTAAAGAGGAAAAGGAAAGGTCATCTCTATCTACGAATAGCCACGCAAATTTCTATCCTAGTTTCTGTACGTCACACTGTGACCGTAACATATTAGACTTAGAGGAAGCCAATTTTGCTACAACTATATATATCATCGATAATAAGTAGTTTCCGTTTCAAAATTGAGTTGTTTATGTTCATTCTATTTATAGCTCAATCAAGTACTAAATACTACTTCATATACATCTATATATACTACTTCAAGACTTTAAAAAAAATGAAATTATATTCAAAATCATGCATGTTTCATTTTATTCTAATTTTATTTCTTCTATTTATTTTCAAAAGTATTTGTGCATTACATCCTATTAATATTGTCAAGACTCTGCCCGGTTATTCTGGATTTCTGCCTTTCAAACTCGAAACCGGGTCGGTTTTTCTTTTAGCTAGTTCTCTCTCTCTCTCTCTCTCTTTGTATGTATACATATATATGTTGGAATAGTGAGGTTTATTATGTATGGATCAGCAGATACATAAGCATGGGAGAAAATGATGAAGTGCAAATGTTTTACTACTTTGTTGAATCCGAAAGGGACCCGGATACGGATCCATTATTGCTTTGGCTCACCGGTGGTCCTGGTTGCTCCGGCTTTTCCGTTCTTGTTTATGAAATTGGTAAATGCTTCATTCTTGAAATTTGATTATGGGTCGAGTTTGAAATAGCGTTTCAGTTTAAAAAGATATTTTAACTGACTTAACACTCGAAGTGGTTTTTATTGAGCCGAATATTAATCGAGCTCGAATAACTTGATATATTTACATATATATTTTTATCATTTAACTTTTTTCCTGTTACCAAACAAAAATATTAATCCAAACTTGCTAGATATTGGTATGTATAAAAAGTTGAGCTTAAATGACTTGGAATCAATTATGGAATAACTTAATTTAATTCTCGAACTACGGGTAATTAGATGATTTTTAGCGGGTTTTTTTCATGTAAACTCTATGTGATATGTCTAATGAACAAATTATCTCCTTGTGAACTCAAAATAGGCAATTTAACTCCCTGTAAAATGAAATAAAGAGCAACTTAACTCCCTGTAATATGAATTAATGATCAATTTAGAGGGAGACAGTGTGCTCTTTTTATAAAAACACAGAGAGGTAATTTTGTCATTTTTCTTATTACAAAGAATTAAATTATCTATTTAGGATATCACATGGAGGTATTTTGTCCTTTTATTTATTACAGAGAATTAAATTATCTATTTAAAATAACACAAGGAGTTAATTTACTCATCAAATTAAATCAAATGTAATGCTTCTAAGGGCCACGCGTCTGTGTGTCATGCACCGCTATGACTATTGGTATCCACACCTGTAAAATCATTGCTACCTGCATTTAAATGGAATTTAATTAGAATGTGAAACTTGTTTTTTTTAATAGTTCTACAAAATTTGTTAATATATTTTTTTTTTTTTTTTTTGAGAAACCCAACAGGGCAAAGTTCCATTAATGAGTGATATCAAGTTTGACAAGATCCTGAACAAAACTTGGGAGAACATTCGGGGATGGGAAGATACTAAAAGCAACTTTAGCTAAAGCATGCGCTACCGAATTATTTTCCCTAAACATGTGGGAACACACAAACGAATCTAATGAACTAGCTAAGAGTTTAATATCAACAAATAAATGACCCAAAGGGTGAAAATTGGTAAAATCTTGATGAGCCAAAATACCGTTCACTACGGATTTGCAATCTCCTTCCAACATAATATGTCGCCAACCTTTCGCAATTCCGAATTCAAGCCCTCTAGCCATTGCTTTTGTTTCAGCTGTTTCTGGACCAGCTTTAAAGTCGTAGAATTCCGATTTCCAATCCAAAACAGTTCCCATATGGTCACGAAGTACTATACCTATGCCAAAACAGCCATTTACCTCATCGACCGCTGCATCCACATTCACTTTAATAATACCATTGGGTGGGGGAAGCCAATTGGAGTAGGCAGGCCTGTTTGCTAAAGGAACATGAGAAAGATATATAGATTCCTTGTAGCGGTTGGAAAACTTACGAGCGTGCATGACTAACAAAGCTGGTTCAAAGTCTTCATTCTCCCAAAAATGCTTGTTCCTGTTGTACCAAATCCACCAAGCCAGGGTAATAGCGTAACCTAACTCTTCTGCATCCATACGAGAGTAAATAAAGGAGAACCAATCAGTTATTTCAGTGCAATCACAGAAGTAGTTCGAGTATGCTAAACCTGAAAGTGCCCAACATTGTCTAGAATAAGTGCAGGAAATAAGACAATGAAGAACAGATTCAGGTTCTCCTCCACATCTGCCACACAATTCATCTTGAATGATTTTACGCCGTTTTAAGGCCGCACGGACAGGAAGAGTGTTATTACAAGAAGCCCAGAAGAAGTGTTTAACCTTAGGAGGAGCCTTTATAGACCAAATGCGATTCCAAATTGGTAGATGGGTAGAGCTAGAGCTGCCATTGACGGATTCCAGATCTGATTCTTTAAGAAACCGACTAAGCCTATATGCAGATTTGACCGTAAAATATCCTGAGCGTTCATAATGCCAAATAAGACGATCAGGGCAGTCAATGCGGCTTAAGGGAATCGAGATAATAAGTCGAGCATCGTCATTGAGAAAAAGGTCCTCAATTAGGCCAATATTCCATGTTCTTTCATCGTGATTAAGTAAAGCACTAACCTTAGAATCAGTCGGAAGAACTCGTGGTGGAGTAATAATTTTAAGGGAATGGTCTCTAGGAAGCCAATTGTTGTCCCAGATGCTAATATCTTTACCGTTTCCCACTCTCCACCGGACACCTAAAGCAATGAGTTTTTTGTATTCCCAAATACTACGCCAAGTTAAGGAGGGGGCTGACCCAAAAGAGGCATCCAAAAAATCAGCATTAGGAAAATAGCGCGCCAGGTTATTTGGAGAAGACAAGATACGCCAAGCCTGTTTAGCGAGGAGGGAGGTGTTGAAAGACTCCAAATCCCTAAATCCCATACCTCCGTCTCTTTTACTAGAGCAAAGTGAACTCCATTTAATCCAGTGTAGCTTCTTCGCGTCCTTTTCATCCCACCAAAATCTTGCTGTCATTGATTCAATTTCTCTTATTAAGTAGCCCGGAAGTTTAAAGCAACTCATAAGATATGAAGGAATTGCCTGAATAATAGCTTTGATTAAAACCTCCTTACCACCTTTGGACAGTGATTTAGTTCTCAAACTTTGCGACCCCAAACACGTTCCCTAATATAATCAAATACTTCACGTTTTGACTTTCCCACAGACAAAGGAAGACCGAGATATCTGTCATGTTTATCTTCTCTGCGGATAGGGAGGTACCGAAGAATAGATTCGATTATAGCTTCGTCAGTGCTTTTTGTAAACACCATGCTGGATTTTTCGTAGTTAATGCTCTGGCCAGATGCTAACTCATATGCAAGTAGAATGTTGTTCACATAAATTGCTGCTTCCTCCGAGGCCTGACATAAAATCAAGGTATCATCAGCAAACAAAAGATGAGAAACTCTCGGAGCACCGTTACAGATCGAAATGCCCTCCAAATGCCCTCTATCTTCTTCTTGGCAAATAAGAGCACTTAAGCTCTCTGCGCAAAACAAAAACAAATAAGGGGAAAGGGGATCTTCTTGACGGATGCCCCTTTCCGGTTTCACATAACCGAATTGCACACCATTTAAAACAAAGGAATATGATACAGAAGAAACGCAAGTCAAAATTAGATCAACAAATTCAGTAGCAAAACCTAAACGGATCATTACAGCACGTAGAAAACCCCACTCTACTCTATCATAGGCTTTGCTGAGGTCCAACTTAATGGCCATTTGAGCCACCTTATTCTTTGACTGTTTTTTCATAAAATGGGTAGTTTCAAAAGCTACAAGGACATTATCAGTAATTTGTCTACCTGGAACGAACGCTGATTGGTAATCGGAGATAACAGAATTCATTAAGGGTTTCAGACGATTAGCTAAGGTTTTAGATGCAATTTTATAGACAACATTACATAGGCTAATAGGGCGAAAGTGGGTCATATACTCGGGGTTCTGGCATTTAGGGATAAGAACGATATTGGTATGGTTACACTTAGCATCAAAAACACCATTATTGAGAAAGTCCAAGACCCAAGTAGTGACATCTTTACCAACAATAGGCCAAAATTTTTGAAAAAACAAAGGGGGAAACCATCAGGACCCGGGGATTTAAGAGGGTACATAGATAAAAGGGCTCGGTGTACCTCTTCTGCAGAGTACGGCTGAAGAAGATACTGATTATCTTCAAAACTCACTCTCGATCTCATAGCGCCCAAGACCAAGTCTACCTCTTCAATTGATGGTCGGCTTGAAGTAAAAATCTTTCTGAAGTAGTCGACCACAACCCTTTCTATATCTACCTCACGATCACACCAAGTCCCATCTTCCATTCTAATACCCCTAATCTCGTTCTTACTTCTACGGCCTGAAGCACGACTATGAAAATAACGAGTGTTACGGTCCCCTTCCCGCATCCAATGAGCCTTAGCTCTTTGCTGCCACATTTTTTCCTCTTTGCCCAACAAATCTTCGAGTTGAAGCTGTAGATTTTGTTCAATAATTTTCGAAGCAGAAGAGATCACCCTTGTTTTTACCTTGTGAACTTTTTCCTTGAGTTTAGCCACCTTGTGTCTGACTCCCCCGAATGAAAAATTGCTCCAAGCCGATAGGTCCATCTCACACGATTTTAATTTATCCCAAACTGTACCAGCCTGCACCAGATTCCCTTCTCCCCAAGAATTTTTAACAAATTTAGAGCAATCCCCCTATTCAAGCCACATGTATTCAAACTTAAAGCTTCTTTTCTTTTTCTCAACCTGAACCGGATGTTGACTGAGGATACGAATAAGGATGGGGGAATGATCTGAACCTCCAAAGGTTAGATGTTCGACTCTGCTGAACGGGAATTTTTGCATCCAAATGGTTGACACACAAGCTCTGTCGAGTCTCTCACTAACTGTGCGTGGAAATACCCAACCGTTGGACCAAGTGAAAGGAAAACCCGAAAAGCCTAGATCACTAAGGCCCGAATCCTGAAGAGCATTCCTAAAATCCCGTAACTGATACCCTGGCCTAGGATTCCCTCCTTTTTTTTCTGAATGATACAAGGTAGCATTAAAATCACCCACACATATCCATGGTTTGGAGCTTTTGCTTGCCAGAAGGCGAAGTAGATCCCAAGACTGATGTCTGAGCGCGGAATTTGGTTCCCCGTAAAATCCGGTAAATCTCCAACCCGTGGTATTATCTTGTTCGGAGATGTGAATATCAATATGATTTGACGAAAAACTCTGTAAATCGACTTGAATCTCCTTATTCCATAATAAAGCTAACCCTCCGGAGCGTCCTTGAGACTCAACACAAATACCATTCATACCTAATTGTGCCTTCAGTAATTCGATCTTCCTATTCTTCGCTTTAGTTTTTGATAGGAAGACGATTTGGGGGTCATGATCCCGGATGTGGAATCCGAGATAACAAATTGCCGAGGACCCCCCCAATCCCCGGCAATTCCAAGCTAAGCACAAAATTTGTTAATAGAAAATATAGAAAATTATTATATAAATCTATTAATTTGACACATCCGTTTTACTTTTGGCCTCCAAAACCTCAACAGTTTAAAGTGTTTTTCTCTCCTTTTTTTTAATTCAATAATCAAAGCTGGACTTTTATGGCTAAAAGAAAATGAATAACTAAAAATAGATAAGATTTCTAAATGAAATAAAATAAGTAAAAGAACTATATATGAAGACTTTTCTAGAAACAAATAAATAGGAGGATTCAAAAATCTGCTTGATCTATTAAAAAAGAATTATTTGATTTCACTGTATATATATGAGTCTATGACATAAACCAAACTAGTAAAACATGTTAAAATTGACTTTGATTTAAAGATAAGTCAACTTAAAGATCAAGTTCGAAATGATCATATTGCTTCTGTTTCTAAGACTATTTAATTATTTTAATAAACCCAATATATCAACAAAAAATAAAAACCAACCTTTTGATGTATTTACGAAGTAATAATATATAGTATTAACTTTTTAATGAGGAAAAAATATAAAATCATTTTGATAAAATTGTGATTATGAGAAATTCGAAGAGGAAATATTTTGCTGAGGGTAAAGATTTGTCCTCGAGCTTGGAGGGGTGTGACTACCCCTTACATGAATGCCCTAGCTTTGCCCTGAACTCACCCTAACGGATAACAAAACAAAACAAAATGATTAAATCGCGCTTTGGTCCTCTTATGGATTAACTTTTGCACTTTCGCCTCTTAAATTTTTTGTAGTAGATTGGTCCCTCTTATCAATGTAGTATATCATATTCATACCTCTTAAATTTTTTGTAGCAAATTCGCCCTCTTAATAATGTAGTATAACACATTAATCTCTCTTAAATGCAGATTGGTCCCTCTTATCAATGTAGTATATCATATTCATCCCTCTTAAATTTTTTGTAGCAAATTTGCCCTCTTATCAATGTAGTATAACACATTAGTCTCTCTTAAATACAAAACACATGAGTTTGCTACAAAAAATTTAAGAGGGAAGAATGTGTTATAAGAGGGATCAATGTGATACATTACATTGATAAAAGAGACCAATCTGCTACAAAAAATTTAAGAGGGACGAAAATACAAAATTTAACCCATAAGGAGGACCAAAAATGCTATTCACTCCAAACAAAATATATATTCTACAAATCTCATCATTTACGTTCTCAAAAAAAATTCTTGCATTACATAGTTTGCTAAACTCTTAGGACACTATGATTTGGATTAATTAGAGTTGTGACGTTTTTAAAAACAATTTTTTTATTTCCATATTGGGAATATTTAAATTAATAATTTAAATTCTTATTGTTAAATTTAAAATGTTTTCTCTGATTTTTGAAAATAAAAATATGTATAAGAGGACTTATAAATTGAGAGAATTTCACTTTTGATACCACAATTATACCTACTTTGGGGATTTGATATCACAACTATTTATGTCGACACATTTGATACCATATCTCAAATCAACTTTACACATTTACTACTTCCGTCAAATTAATGACGGAATTGTCATAAGATTGTCACATGCGCGTTAGTTCTCGTGAAATCTGAATTGAGAATTTCACTTTTGATACCACAATTATACCAACTTTAGGGATTTGATACCACAACTATTTATGTCGACACATTTGATACCATATCTCAAATCAACTTTACACATTTAATACTTCCGTCTAATTAATGACGGAATTGTCACGAGATTGCCACGTGCCCGTTAGTTCTCGTGAAATCTGAATTTGGGGGGAGACTCATTCCAGGTGGCATCGTTTTTGGAGGGAAAATTGCTATGTCAGCTGCCCCAATTTCATTACATAAAAGAAGATCACATATGCAGAGCCCTAATTATCTTCCTCTTCATTCACAATCACAAAAGCAAAAATGTCTTCCTCTTCAACTGTAAACTCCAGGCGTTATTTCAGCACTGAAAGGGTGTTGAAGCTAAATTATCTCTTTATGCCATATAATGTTAGGTTCTTTGACCATGCTAAATAAAGTTCTTTTATTTATAAGATATTATTAATTAAATTTTGTTTAATTTATTATTATAAAAAATAAATTGTTAATAAATATGCAAAATTAAGTTTTTTTTAGTATTTTCGGACACTTATGTACAATTATACAAGATTTTTAATTTTTTATGGTAAATATATAATTATTAATTTTATAATTTATGAGATAATACAATTAGCAATCAAGCTTTAATATATTATGAATATATATATTCGCAGGTCCATTCGCTTTTGATCTTTCATCTTTTGATTGGAGCTTACCGTCTTTGGTGCTAGCATAACAGCCCACAACCGGCTGTACAAATGTACAGCCAGTTGTGGGCCTATTTCCTTTTCAAAAATAAGTTGCAAAAATAAGTTGCAAAACAAAATTGCAAAATAAACCCATAATTAATCACCAAATAAAAATAAATTCTATTTATAAAATAAATCCTAAACCCTAAATCCTAAAACCCTAAACCCCTAAACCCTAGACCCTAAAATCCTAAACCCTAACTAATCATCAAATAAAAATAAATCCTATTTACAATATAAACCCTAAACCCTAAATCCTAAACCCTAAACCCTAACTCCTAAATCCTAAACCCTAAGCCCTAAACCCTAGACTCTAAAACCCTAATTAAATATTATGTCATAAACCCTAAATTATAGACATTGCAAATACTTTTAAATTATGATTGTATATTTTTATTGTAATTTTCAAGATAGTTTAAATTCAAATATTGATAAATGATAAATCAACATTTGAAAAGTAATGAATTATTTTTTATATGAGTAATATCATTTAATTTAGGTGTTATTTTGTAATTTTTTAAAGTTGAGATATAGGTTGTAAATTTTTTTAATGCATTTTAAGATTTTTAAATTATAAAATGTCACATCATGACAAAATCTAAATTTAGGGGTAAAAGTTGCAAAAAAATTTCACTATACAAATTATTTGAAGAAGGAACATGTTAAACAAGTAATAGGTAACACAATTAAGTATGAAAGCATTAAATAGGGGCTGTGAATGTGTGGGCTGTTATTTAAACTTTTTCCTTTAAGAAAACATTCTTCACGTTTAAATTTTTTTCACTTCTCCAAAAAAAAAAAAAAATCTTAAAACATTATATATATTATGGTTTAATTTCCAGATTGCCAACATTATATTCATAGACTCTCCTGTTGGAACCGGCTTCTCCTACGCGAACACATCAGAAGGTTATGTTTCGTCTGACACCAAAGCCGCAAAAGATAATTATATATTTCTGAGAAAGGTACACCATAATATCGATCAGCTCTTTAATTATCATGTTGTTGTTTTTTTTTTCCTCAATTAAAACTTATAAGTTGTATGCAGTGGTTGTTGAATCACCCAAAATTTCTCAAGAATCAACTATATGTGGCCGCAGACTCCTACGGAGGAAAAATTGCGCCCATGGTGGCTTTGGAAATAGATCAAGGCCAGTGACATTAAACTTGTAATTAATATTAATGATTTTATTTTAAGATTTTCTCCTCTTCAATTTAAATCAATTAATTAATTAAGTTGATATACTATATATATACTCCAGGAAACGAACAAGGACATGAGCCACAAATGATCCTCCAGGTAATTATACATAAAATATCTTTGAATCGATTAATAATTAAGTAATTTAATTAATTAATGCTAATTGAACCTGCAGGGATATATAATTGGCCGGTACAATGAAAAGATCCCTTATGCTCATCGAATCTTATATCAGATCAATATTTTGAGGTTAATTTATTTCTTTAATTTAAATAGAAAACATTTAGTACATATATAGTACATACATAATTCTATTAATTAATTGACAATTAATTAAATCAGCTAGCAAGAAACAGCTGTAACGGGCAGTGTACAAGTCCAGATCCAAATAATTATAAATGCCTTTATGCTCTTCAATTCGTCAAACAGGTAGGTAAATCACATCACATCTTCCTATATAATTAATTGGCTTTTTTTTCAAGTTAATTTCCTGTGATATGTCTAATGAGCAAATTACCTCATTGTGAACTCAAAATAGGCAATTTAATTCCCTGTGAAATGAAATAATAAGCAATTTACCTCTTTGTGATATAGAAATAGGCAATTTACCTAGTACCTCCATGTAAAATGAAATAATGAGCAATTCAAAGGGAGACAATGTGCTTCTTTTATAAAAACACATGGAGGTAATTTGCCCTTTTTCTTATTACAAGGAGTCCAATTGCCTATTTAGGATATCACATGAGATATTTTGCCCTTTTATTTATTACAGGAAGTTAAATTGTCTATTTAGAATAAGACAGGGAATTAATTTACTATTCACTCTTAATTAATTAGCTAGTAATTTCATATTGGGTAGGTACGTTACGTTTACCATATGATTAAGTGCAGTGCACAAAATCGATATTTGAAGCCCACATTTTGGAACCAAATTGTAAATTTTCGTCGCCAAAACATGACGACGACATCATCAAATTGGGGCCAATATATTTAGAGGATTTTCCATCGGACTTCCTCCTCGTGTCCAAACAAGAGGAGCTATGGTGCCGTGTAATTTATTTATATCTATATAACTTAATTATTTCAATGATTTATTTCCTCAGCGAAAATTAAGTTATTATTATAAATATATTGTTGGCAGAATCAAAATTACAGGACATCTTATGTCTGGATGAATGATGAAACTGTCCAAGAAGCACTCCATATTAGATAGGTACGACGTAGATATACTATATATATATATTAGATTCAAAATTATTTTGGTCTAAAAACAATATATTGAAAATTAATCAATTAGGGAACAATTAAAGACTGGAAAAGATGCAATAAGACCTTATCCGCCTATGAATTAGACGTAGAAAGTGTATTGAAATATCAACTTCTCAATGACAAAGGGTACGTATCAACTTTTGGCATATAGGTACGTTTACAAAAACTTCATGTATAGGTGTTAAATATTCATAGTAAAGTAAAAATAGAAATACAATTATTTTTTAAGAATAAATTAATTAATGATATTGAATTGACAATGAATTAATTTGTTAATTATGTTATTATAAATTTAATTTCAGTGGTGATCATGACATGTCTGTACCTTATATGAGTACATTAAAATGGATACGCAGTCTCAATCGTCTAAGTATAGATGACGGATGGAGACCTTGGACTGTGGACGGTCAAGTTGCAGGGTTAGTTTAATTTTCAACTTTTTAATTAATTTGGTTTAGGAACACTACAGAAAAATAAATTTTAGTGATAAAATATTAAGTGACATTGTTGAAATTGTCACTTTTTATATATATGTAGTTATAAAAATATTTGTTTTGTCACAATAATAATAGTGACAAGTGCAATAGTGACAAAATATATTTTTAAGTTGTCAAGTGACAAGTGTATGGAGCTTAAATTGTCAGTTTGGTAATTAGTAACACTATTTTAGTGACAACAAACATTGTCACTATAATTTAGTGACAACTTTTTAGTTGTCACTTTTGGGGTGTCACTAAATATCAATAGTGAAAAAGTTTTCACATTTCTTGTTACTAGTTTCTATATACATCATTTTAGTGATAATATTTAAGTTTTTGTCACTTTGTTATTTAATATTTTGTCTCTAAAGTTTAAATTTTTTGTAGTGGAGTGAAGTAGTATATATATATATATATATATATATTCGATGGGGGCTAAAATTTATTCAATTCAAATACAGATATACAGAGAAATACAAGAATAATCAAGCATATATCACATTTGCTACAGTCAAGGCAAGAAAAAAATTATTAAACTTTGATTATATATATATATATATATATATATATATATATATATATATATATATATATTAGGTGGGTCAATACCGCGCAAGGCGCGGTGTTTGATGCCCGGTGTGATGGTTAATTACGTGATATTTTTATAAATGAAATTTTAATTCTTGTATATTCAAGGAATAGATAGTATGTGTTTTTTTGGTTTAACTTCTATCACATATGTGGGTATTACATGTATATAATATAAGTTTTGACTTAAGAATTAAATTTTATACAATATTTGTATAAATAACTTTTGTGGTTGGATTTTTTTTTCAGATTACAGATATTGTTTTAATAACACAAAAGATAATTGTAACATAAAAAGAAATATTTCAGATGTGTGTTTTAGCTAAACATGAAATCCTTTATATGAAGGCAAATCTATAATCAGCCCCAAACATAGGCCATACATATAGGGTTTTTTTTTCCAGATTACAGATATTGTTTAATAACACAAAAGATAATTGTAACATAAAAATAAATATTTCAGATGTGTGTCATGAAATCCTTTATATGAAGGCAAATCTATAATCAGCCCCAAACATAGGCCACACATATAAATTCGGCATATTTGAATCACAAACGGACACTACATAGAATTCACAATGACATGATAAACATATAGATATGCAAAAACAGTACCGAGTTTTTCCAATTTCTGGCATGAAATCCCAAACAACAAAAATAGATCTAGGAAACTCATAATTAAAATGGAGTGAAAAGCAAAAAAACCCTTGGGGCCTGTTTGTTTAGTGTTTGGGAAAGTACTTTGGGAGAGTAGTGGAGGTTTGTGAAATAATCTCGATTTGCGTAATGTTGTTTGTTTGAGTTTTGCGATAGTGGTTTGAAAAATAAAGTAGATGTAGGTTTTTTTTTTAAAGAATTAGGTTGTAGGTGTAAAATGTGTAAGACTTTATATCAAATCATATTTATTATGAGATAAGTTGTGTAAGAGATATGTTACTTTATGTCAAATCAGATATGTCAAATCATGTTATTATGAGAGAAGTTGTGTAAGAGATATGTTACTTTATGTCAAATCAGAGTAGAGTTTGTATAGATTTTGTTTAGAGATAAGAAAATTGTTGTTTGTTTGGGTTTTGAGAGTAGTTTGAGAAAATTGAGAAATGAAAAATTTATTTCAACATGATTTCCCAAACACGAAAGTTTTTAAAAAAAGGCCAAACAAACATGCCCTTATGCTTTGTCTAACTCTCAAAAACCCTCATGTGATCTCAAGTCAGCTCTAAATACCCTCCCCTTCCCCCTCTCCCACATAAAATAGAGTGTGATTCAAACGTGAAATTACAAGTATTTTCTTTTGATATGACAATTTTACCCCTGAAACCAGTTGTACGAACAAAGATAAACATCCTCTATGATTTGTCTAACTACTAAAAAGAATCATGTGTTATTTTAAATTCCAAACTGTCCCTGTGTTCGATTTTAATTAGCACACTCGACCGTAGTATATACTTGAATTTTCAAAAGGAATAAATAAACTCCAAAAAGGACTAATTCATAGGGGTAATCTTATTATTTTGTCAGAAGTCAAAAGTCAAATTGAATTGAGTATGGTAATTAAAACAAAAAACAAGAGAATTCTAGGAAGTTAAAATAACACAGATGATCTTTTGGGAGTTAGAAAAAGCATAGAGGATGTTTTTGTGAATAGCTCAATTAAAATGTCAAAATCTAGGATGTTTAAAGAAACATACACGAGTTGGGAAGAGTAAACTTGTTGTCATAAAAATGCAGCATATATAAGGCTAGATAATAAAACCCTCAATAAAGTTGAACTTGTAAATATTGTTGTCTAATTACCTCCATATCTTTGACAAAGTATTATAGATTTTTATTAGTTTCCTTTCAGAGTATATTTTTCCGCTTTCCTTTTCAGGTTTCAATGAAGTTTCATTTAATCAGTGAGTTCAAATTACTCCATAAAATAACAGAAATCCACAATATCCACACGCAAAAGGGAAGTAATCATCTAGACATGAATAAGATTAAGAAGGGTTCCCATTGCAACTGCACTAGAAAATCAGGGATCTTTACGTTCATTTGCAAAATAATTGCTTTAGGTAACAGCATTTGTATGATGAGAAAAATAGATAAGTAAAAATTCGACCCGGTTGCTCAATCCAGAGAATCCCATCATATTTGCAATCTCTTGGAGCTAATAATTAAGCCATAAATCAAATCAAACTAAAATACTCATCAGTTGACTTGAGAGTTCGATCTATAAAAATATCACCAATCAATTTTATGAAACAAAATTCAGCTATTACAAACCCTTAGAAAAACCAAACTTCAACCCCATTTATGAGCTATTTAACAAACACATATTCAAATTTAGTACGAAATTTTAACAAAAGTTAAACAATCTCCTATTGAGTGAACTCGTCCACTCATTAATACCACTACAGTTATGCCATACAAGAACCTCAATATTTAGAACGATAATAAACCTGATGGCCCCGTGGAGCCTGCGCCCCAATCCCCGACCATCTGTATTACAATACTACCATTAGTCTAGATATTTAGAAGTACCCAAGCCATAATATTTTCCGAATAGTTTGAAAATTGACACTTCACCTTGGTTGCTTCTTAAACTACGGCTCTTTCCACGAGTCTCCCTATGACAAGTAAACAAATTACAAGAAAACAATCGTGAGTTTTATTTTCAAATGAAACAAATCAATTATCAACAAAAAGGTCTTACATGATGGCGTTATGAATTTTCTTGCTTTCTTGATCTAAAACCTCTTTGTCAGTGAGAATGCATCAGAAGCCATAGAGTATACATATAAAGAAATCTACATTTATTGCGTTCATACTTTGAGGAGCATTCAAGCTACTCCTCTGTAATGCGCCTTTGGCCAATCAGGGCTAAAATTGGCACAATCTTCAACATCTATTAAAGCATGATCGCCATCATTCGTGCCAACATAAACATTAATAAAAAGTGGTTGTTAAGCAAAATCGAAAAAGAATATAAGAAGTTTTACTTAGACGATTGTCTTCATATTGGTATACATGCTTTGACTCGAAAAAAGCAAAGTGAAAGTCTGAATCAGAAAACATTGTATTATTACCTCATTATTGCGAAAATTGCATTCAAGTGGTCATTTCTCTTAAATGCTTCTTCTTCTTTTTCTCTATTTTTGGCCATTAGAAAGTTATCCTCCTTTTTCCACTCTCTCTTAAACAAAGAATTGGATAAGCTAAGTCAAGAAAATTAAATAATCTTTAATGTACACAGAAAAAATATGATAATAGATTGCACCCAAACTAAGGGAACTCAAATATTACCTACAACAAATACACCACTCAATATAATTTCGTAAAGCTCGCATAATCTAGGTGGTACCTGAAAAGGGATGGTCAAAAAATACTGAACTTCCCAGGACTGCTAAAAGCAGTATCAACATCAGCTCGCCTCTTGAAGACCACCCTTGCACGCTTGCTCTTGCTTGCTACTTTAGTATCTGACTCATTCAGTTGTCCATAACGAGTGAATATCTCGTTCAGATTAGAGACTGATGGAATAGATTCCGAATTTCCGAATTTAAGGATCATAGCTGTTGGACTATAATCCTTTGATTGTTCATTCCCACGAACTAATGGATTTTCTGTATCTAAATCCATAATAGCAGCATTGCCATCTTTGTTTACACTTGCTTCTAATTCAGAAGCCGCCTTTTTGGATACATGATCTTGAGTGTCTTTGAATGATTCTGTCAGTCCAATACGAGTCCTCGACACCTTCAAATCCAAACTTATCTGTTGTCGCATTGTTGCTTGACTGTTCTCCATTGCTCACCGGAGCATGCTTTTCTTCATTCTCTGCACTGAGTTTTTCTAGTAAAAACTAATTCCGGAAAAAGGAAATGAAAAATGGTTATTTAAGAGATTAGAGTTTACCTATGGGTGGTACAGTATATTGATCATCATCTGAATTACTAATCTGAAGAAATGAGCATAAATAAAATTGTAATTTACTAAAGAAGTAAATGCAACTAACTCATTACCTCACTGTCTGATTCACTGTCTAGATTATCATTGTTTTCATCTTTACAAGGATCAAGGACTCTCTTAACCTGTTGAGTTTAATAGTAAAGAAAAAATTATAAGATTGTGAATAAATCAAGAACAAGAAGAACTAAAATAAACTTAATAACACAAATAACAGGAATAATATAGATTGAACCAAGACCACAAAAAATTAGAAGAAACCCGAGAAGGTAAACAGGTAACAAACATGCAGTACAATTTTTTTTTTTTTTGAGAAATCAATATTGCTCAAATACTAAGGTATCCTTGCCACATTCTTTCAATTACAACCTGAGCGAAACTCATCATCTGTTTTTCGAGTTTGTTCAACCATCCCAATGCCCAAACAAGTTAATATGTTCCTTGGACTTCCGTTCTTGTAGAGCTTTCTGCCGGCCCTAATATTAGTAAGAGAATTGCACGAAATTCAAATGAGACAATATTGGTAAAAGAAAATATCGCTAAATCATTAGAAACCAAACGAGCAGCGTAAAATCTTACCTCCCGTGTGTCCCGACTGTTGGTTACAGGCTTGTTATCATTGTTTTGGAGTACAATATGACGAAACTGATGTCCCACTTATCTTGCTGCCAGTGATCCACACTCCAAAATCCACAGGTCCAAAATACAAACTCCATAGTGGATAAATCTCAACCATTCTAACAATATTCCCTGGCATAACTCGAATATGTTGAAACGATGAATGATGATATTTACGTTGGAGGTATATTTTCCTCACTATAAGATTTTATAACAAAGAATTTTGCATTTACATATTAATCGAGAAGATCTGGGATTAGGCGAACTGACAGAAGAAATAGACAGAGAGCAATATGAGGAGAAGGCAGAATGCAGCAAACAGAGTTAGAATGTAAGCTGTAGTTGTAGTCCTCTCGCAGAACACCACATCAATAATCAGTAAACAAACACAGAGATAGAATATTATAACTATAATTACCTAAAATTTTCCAAGACTTCAGCAATCTGATCAGCCAAAGCATCAACACATTACAAGAGGTTATCAGGGCCAGCTATAGCAGCACGCAACTGGAAGAACTCTTAATAGTAATTATAGATAAGTAACAGCTAACCTAGAACTTTCAGTGGGAAGGAGCGAATGCAATTCATTAATAAATAATAATATTAGTAGTAAAATAATAAAACCGCACCTCATGCCCAGCAGGGCTGATGTGCTAAAACACATAAGTTCATAAAGTGACAATGAAACGAAAATTTTCTTATGATTAAAAGCTAAATCAAGATATGTAATTAGGGCAGGTTTGTCCTGATCTTCAATGGCAGCAACCAAGACTGAACATGAACAATAGAGTAGAAAAATAAACGCCAATAAAAGTCAGATATCACATGCGAAGTCAGTTCCAGAAAGAAAATCATATGGTATGAGAATGATGAACATATTAACACAGATCCGTGTACAATTAATCATACACTGTCCTATAAGAAACATTCCACCTACCTTATTCTCTATTATGTATAAAACAATCTACTCAAGTACCATAAAAAAAAAAAAAAACAACTCGAATGCCCATTCTGCAATTTACGTGTTAATTCCTTTGAATTTTTTAAAGCATGGATTATTTGCATAGTCTCTATGAGACAAAACTAAAGTGTGACTAATACTTCTTCAGCAAAAGAAAATTTCTTCTTTCTAAATTACATATATATAGATTATATGCAAATGTTTAAACTAAAACCAGGTAAAAAAGTAATTTGCAAGTAAGAGAACTAAAGAAGAACTACCATATATAAAATTATAAGAGAAGATCCCTTACCTCAGTCAAGAAACCCCTATGCACTTGCAACAAAAGAAAAAAAATAGCAAGATTAGATTAGAACATAAAATAAACAGATAAGGAAAAATAGAATGCAACCAAAAGCACAACTATTAAACGAAGTGAAGTTAAAAGAACACGAGCAAGAAAACCAACCTTCATTCAAACAACTGACATCCCAGAGCCGCACTATTCAAATAAAAGAATTTGTCAGTTCAATTTACCACAAATTTGGAAAATATAATAAGAACTTACTAATATTTTAGTAGCTTCTATTGTCCATCGAGAGAACAACTTCTTCCCATTTCAGACACGAAGAATCCTAAATAGATGAAAACACAATGAAAAAGTTACGTAAGAACATCCTTTTATGTCGATCCATGAAGTGAAAAAACGATATTGTAAGAGTTACATAACTGCATATTGAGATAATAACAAGAATATCCAAGTGGAGAATAAGTTAGACCAAATGGTTAGAATGAAACAAGAACTAAGTTGCTTAAGAAAGCATTAAAATCAGACAAATTTTAATATCAACCTCAATCCATCAATAGAACTATTCCAAAGCGAGGAAAAGTTACATGAGAAGCACTTAAATTTGAAGCATAACAGTAAACACCATACAATTTTACAGATATTTCAAAAAATTTAAAAATACAAGGCAATGCAAGAAACAGTGGGGCAGACGAAACAGTAAGAAACAAATAAAATAAGTAAGCTTAATTCAAAATAAACCAAAAAACGTAAACAGAGATTGAAGTAAGGCCTAGATGAACAAGTAAGATCCACAGAGAACAATAATTAAACAACACATAAATTCACATACAACAAAAAACCAGACTCCATATGAATAAATTTCAGTATGCTTGCAAAAACATTTATAAGGCAACTTACTTCGAAAATTGATCTCAGTGGCAATATACAAATACAGAAAAACAACATTAAAATCACAATCATAAGGCAGGAAATAGGCAAAGCAGATAATTAACTAACTAAGGAAATTAACCTGGTTTTGGATAATCTTTTCCGAGAACGCATTTTGCTTTAACTTGCACGCTTGGAGGAGCTGTCCATGGCTCATAAATATACACCTTATGCATGTCTTTTAAAATTGGAAGAAAATGCCTAATATAGTTTCCATTAGGGTCGTATTTCTTCCCAAATGAGATGGGAGAATAGATGCGATTATACTGGTAAAAGAAGGATGAGCATGAAAGCCACAACCAGTTAGCAATATTGATTGCCCAATCTGAATCAATAAGAAGTCTCTCAAAAACATCGCGTCCTTTTTCCCAATGCACAAGCTGTTTGTTTGCCACTAAGAAAAAACATCTATTAAAGGAATGATTTTTCTAATTAATATGGCAAGGCAAACATGTACATACGTACTCTTGAAGAATTACATTTATTTACCAACCAGGTCTCCACGAGTTAGAAAACATGCAACACAGTGGCAAGCAAGATGATGGATCCAACCCCACTTTTTAAGCTGTTTGTTTTATCAATCAATAGTAAATTATACATGTAAAAACTGGAACTGTAGTGAATATATATTTGGATCCGGTTTTAAGAACTAACTAACCTGAACCATTATTGCATCAATCCACGGAAATCCAGTGCTTGCATCTCTCCAAGCATACAACAACTCATCACCATTTTTCCACGGTATCTATTTACTTACACAATTATTTTATATATCATCATGTCACTGATAGGAAAACTCTTCATATACTACTAAAAAAATTATGAGAAAACCTCCAAACCAAACATGTTTGCAACTTCTATTTTCCTTCATCCGATCAAAATTAGGAGTGCCAAAAGCAACAGTGTAGATGAAATCACGCCATAATAACTGCAGTTAGAAAATTAGTAATATCAGTTGGTCCATGATAGATAG
Organism: Penstemon eatonii; assembly: GCA_038501285.1. Lineage (NCBI taxonomy): Eukaryota > Viridiplantae > Streptophyta > Magnoliopsida > Lamiales > Plantaginaceae > Penstemon > Penstemon eatonii. The sequence goes on from CM076710.1 coordinate 62,449,654, forward strand.
ATTATTGACAGTCTGTTATATACATATATTAGTACTAGTATATAAAATCACCACCTGTCGAAGAAGTGAAACCGGGGGAGATGTGTGCTTCTTAACACTTCTCTGAACCTCTTGAAGTCATTGGTAGAAATACCTCGAAGAGAGACACCCAAACTTTGAAGAAAGTAAAAAGATTAATTAGAAGAGCAGAATATATGGAGCATTAATATTAATACGTCTAATTAACCTACAGACCTTCAAGTATGGTGATAAAACATTAGTTGCCGGTTTTAAAAATGCTGACGGATCTCCCTTTGGTTTCTCAAAGTTAGACACCCGTTCCTGTAACATAAGTTAAGGATTGATTTCATTGTACCCAAGCTAAAAGGAAACCAAGATAAAAATCAAATTATTAAGATCAAGTAATGCAGTTGATTGTTGCTCCATATATATTTCAACTGTAAGATACTAAATCTATAAACCAATTCAAGAGCACTTGAAGAAAAAAGGAAATTTAACCATAGTGCTGCATCACAATTACTACCTTGTTTGAAATTGATTCTCTCAACCTTCTTAATGCTTCTGATTCACCGCCTTTATAAGGAGACCGCTCCTGACCAATAACTTTTATCAGATGGAAAACAAACTAAAAGGACCTTTTCTTACTGTATCAGTGACTCTGTTGTACCTCCTCATATCCAAGTTCCTCGATCGATGGGACTTCTGAGTTTGGATAATTCCCTATGCTTCCAACAGTAGGAAGCCATGTAGGTGTATTTGAAACCGGAGACCATTCTCCAGCAAATTTGACAAAAGATTGATAACTCAAATGTGGTCTTCCACCATTCTATAGCAACAAAAATAATTGAGGTATCAGTAAAATGACAAGAAAAATCATTTATCCTTCACATTAAACAAGTAATCACCTTTTGTATAATATCTGCAGGATTGAAGAGTATATGACTCACTGGAGAGAAGATCTCTATGGCAGCTGCACTAGTATAATTCTGTAGGAGTATCATAGTTTGATAAATAAAAGCTGCTAATGTGACTTAACTTTATTAGACCACTGTCACGGTGTATGTAACATACACACTATGGATAAAGAGGAAGTATGATTTCATATTCCAATTCGAACCATTAACAGAAAACAATTTTTGTTAAGACTTACATCTCCCACATCATCCTTAACCTCATTCTTCATCTCATTTGCCATGATTGTGTTTAGATCTGCAAAATAAATAATCAACACCCTTTAAACGAAAAAACAGATAGCAACAAATCGAATCCATGGTAAACACAAACCTTAATCCAAGTGCATGTATATCAAAATATTATAACTAATCAAACAAAGTTACAGCCCAGATTTTTCAGACAGAAATGAGATGGAGGAATTTGGGCGGGTTTTACCTGGTTAAACTGTTGTTGGAGCTTTTCACTGGCCATGTCTATGCAAAATTGTTCAAAACTGCAAAGTGTACAAAACACTCGAAAATAATATTCGGCAAAATAGTTGTAGATATTCACCTCAGTGGTCACAAAAACACTCGATGTAGTAAATATTTCAACTCAAAAGAAGTCTATACATACTCGCAAACCAAGAGAACATAACATACAATCATTTTTCAGACTCACGAATATTGATTGAAGTGGAAAAAGCTTACACGTGAAAAAATAACAGAGGCAAGTAACACTTTACTACTTGGGATTAGTTAAGTCTCTTTGTAACAGATACATGAAAAAACAAAGGCACGCCTAATCGGTTATGCACCTGCTAGTCTTGAAACTCTCAAATCCGTAGATATCAAGACCTCCAATTAAATATTTTGAATTTGGATCTTCACCAATTGAACTGTTGATTGTATCCACAAGCCTGCAAATTACAAATAGTAATTCCATAATTTCCTAAAGCAAAATATGAATCCTTTATGGCTACTTCAAATTCCTTTTAATCACTTGAAGCCACACTTCTTGATAATGGGTATAACAAACCAATAGCGGCGTATCATAATTTATACCATCAAGGTGAAAGTTAATAAAATAATATCACATGGTTTACTTTGTTGGATGTATTGTCAAGCTTTTGGTTCAGAAACAAAACTATGCAATTTTTATGTTCCATTGCAAAATAAATATAAACAAGAAACATAATGACTGGTCTGCAAATATAACTCACCTCACTTTGTTTGAAGTGACGTGTGCTGCAGGAATAGATGGAAGGTTTCGAGGTGCTTTAGCTAGAGATGCAACAACAATTGAAGCTGTATAGAAAACCAGTTAATACCTAATTCATCAGTAGGTGAATTTGAGGGGAGGGCATCCATATGAGAACAATTAGAAAACTGTATAGATTCTAAATTGATCTAGCAATATTATGTCCTGGTCATGCTATTTACCTAATTCTACAAACCCTTCTATAAAGCACATGAGTTCCATTTCTGGGCATTATATCTCCTAATATGATATCCAGGCTTAAAAGAACATGATTAGCTCTTTCCCCCAATAGATTTTAATGCTCAATTTTATTTTATTTTAGAGACCAAATGTGTGCTTAATAGGAGAACACCAACAGTTAATCATCCATCATACAGATTAATGCTCAATAACTTGCATGATATAAAATGGACTCAACTATAATAAAAAACATGAAGATTACCTTGAGAAGATACTGGGGGTTTGAACCAGTTATGTTGAGAAGCTGGTTGTTACCCACTAAAAGAGGATGAAGTTGGAGTGAAGAGTATTGCAGCAGCTTCACTCAGAAAAATTGACACCCATTCATAGAATGATGTCCATAGATAAACAAAATCAAACATTGAACATCCCGATACCTTCTTTGAAGAAAAGTGAGAATCCCTCCAGTAGGCATTTTCCAATCGTTAGTCATATTTCATAAAAACTGATAATTCCTCCAATCTTTTGACCCACCAAGTTACCAAAAACAAAAACATACAGATATGGAATTAAATTTAAAATTATCTTAACAAATGTTTCAATTGAAGCCAGTGGTATAAATTGAAACGGTAAGATCAAAGAACATGAAATCAGGAAAGAAGATGATTAATTTGAGGCAGAAAGCCCAAACCCACGCTGATGGCCTAATCAGGGGCGATGCCTCTCTGTTTTTCTTCCTATTTCGCCCAGTCGTCTTCTCTCTCTGTGAGAGACGATCGCTCATGACAGATAAGGAAGGGTAAGCCGGGAAACATAACCGGTGAAAGCATGTGTGAGAGGACGGCAGTCGATCAAAAGACTCGAAAGTCTTATAGATGTAGAGTCGAGAAGCCAAATCACCTAAACCTTCAATAGGCAAATACTTTATTGATGTCCAGAAGAAAAGAAGAACCTTTTTCTGCTCGGTTGACATACACTCGGCAATCTGAATGGTTGAAAAATAGTAGAATAAATATGGTGATAATAAAATTGGGGAAATAAGATAACAGTGAAACAAATATGACTGAGTAAAACAAAAATATAAGGTGGTGAAGGTGAAATTAAGGATAACATCGGGGAAATTGGAGAAACCCTCGTGGACATAGGAGGAAGGAACACAATTTGGAAAAATCAAGCAGTTGGTGGAAGAAGAAGATGACACAGGCAGGTCGATGGTGTCTTAGAAACAATGATGATAGCCAACACCAGCTCAATTCTCAATTTACAATAGAATGATTTAGGTGAAATGAGCTGCCACTGTTCACCAATTCATTTTGCAAAGGAAAAATTGGGAACGGACCCCACATCAGTCGGACGACGAAGAAAAGAAAGACCAAATATAAAGGAGAAAGGAAAATAGTCGCATCACAAAACTGGGGGGGAAAACATCTAAACGGCGTCGTTTTACTAATAGACTAGACAAATTAAAAATCAAAACTAAATTCAGGAACACTGTTCCCAAACTTGTCGACACCTATTTAGTTTAATATATATCCTACAACAATAAATTATGAATTGGTTTCTTAATCGTACGTAATTTGGTGCAGGGTGCAGGTCATACAGCTCCAGAGTACAAGCCTAAACAATGTTTTGCGATGGTTAATCGATGGTTATCCCTATTCCAACTCTAGCTAATTTTGAGAATGCATATGCAATCCTTTTGACAGCATCTACTTATATTGCATTATAATACTAGCTTCCGTGCTATGCACAAATCAAAATAATTTATATAAATTTATTTTAATTCACATAAATAAATTACAATATATTATGATCACTATAGTTTCATGTCTGTGAAAAGTATAATTTGAATTTTTTTTACCGTGCTAATTTTTTTTTTCAAGGTCTAATTTTATTAAAATGATTGCTTCAAATATATTTTTTCTTCATGAAATATGGACTATATGATGATTGACAATGATTAAACTCAATAGTATCAAAAGAAGATTGCTCAATCTATTCTGAAATTTTGTGTTAATTGATTTGCCACCTTTTAAGTTTGGGATACCTAAAATACCCTCTATGTATTAGATTCATTACATTTATGATCTTATGGTGCTCATTCGTAACGTTAGATGTTGATGGCATCATAAAAGTAATTTTTATTCAAGAAATACCCTTACTTATTATTTTAAAATTTCTCAAAATATCCCTCAAGTTTAGTGTAATTATGAGATCACCCTCAAACTTTAAGAAATTACTCAATCTGCCTCAGAGATAATGTATTCACGACAAATATCCTTGAAATAAATTTTCTATATTTTTTTTTAATATTAAAACAATCCACCCCCTTAATATTCTATGCGAAAACATATTGTTATTAAGTCTATCGTGCCGAGTTGTTGGCGCACGGAAAGAGAACGTGGGAGAGGAGGGAAAGGGATGGGGTGGATTTACGGGTATTGGGCACGGGAGGGAAAGGGATGTGGTGGGTTAATGTTGACTCAGAGCATCTGATGGAATAGTGCCCAGCAAGCCAATGTTAATTAGCTTGTTGAAGTACTGTTTTCTTATGGTTTATAATTAATACGCCGTTCATTCATAGTATGTGAAACTGAACAATGGCCAACTTCATCTCTCGCGAACCTATCTAAGCGATTGGATGAAATCCTAAGGTCACAATAGACTATGGGACGATTCACTTCAGTACTGAGTGCAATCATGAAACAGTCTCAAAGGTCGTGATCTTAAAACCGTTCCAAGTCATAGATTCCAAACGAGACGGGGTATCGTAGGAATCGTCAAGACTTGTACAAATATGCATGATTCACATGGAGTGAATTTGTAGAGTTTCATGAGCAAGGAATTTGAGTCCAGTGCATATAAGTAGGTGATTCAATGGAGGATTGAACGCATCGAACGACCCGAACAGAGAAACCCATTGTGGAAGCGCATGACGCATGTCGGCGATGGGATGTTTCTCAAGGCTTATAATAGTGTACGATTTAGTCCTTAGACTTGAGGTACTAGGGCGAATTCGGTACATGGATGTGCGTACTTAGATTTAGGTACTGGTCACGTAGCCTGGCCACAAAGTGCCTAAGTTGGGTGCGTACAAAAGTGTACGCGAGTGGTTAGTACTAAGAGAGGATCTAACGCCTCATCTTGATAAGATGAGAGAATTTCCTATACGTTTCTTAGATAATTGATTTCGAGGAATCTATGGCCATAGTCGGTGATGCATTTGGAAGGACTTTCCAAATTTGGCAGTCACACTGAAATCATTGTCGGAAAATTAGAAAGTATAGTTATTGAGATAATTAGAGGTGCCGATCAATTCACACACCCTAGGTCTCGATCGGGAAATCAGTCGTAGAAAGACCGTATGTACATGGCAATTATAAGAGGTGAGGTTCACAATAAATCAATTCACCTTTGATTGGGCTTCATGGGCTTGTGGCTAGACATCGACCATGAAGTGTGGGTACTCCGGAATTAATAGAGGATTTAATTCTAGGAGTGGTCAATTAAAAGTAGTTTAATTGATCGGAAGCATTTAGTTGCTCATTAATTAAATCACGTAAGTCGTGGGCCTGCTGCCAGTTGATGGTGAACCCAGAGGGTCACACACAATACAATTGGACGGTGACTGTCTTAAAGGAAATAAAGAAAGTGATTTAAAGTTGTTAAATCAAGGTAATTGAATTATGGTATTAATTCAATTGGAGATTATTAATTAGATGACTAATTGATTAATTGATAATTAATTAATTAGAGTTATCTAATTAATTATGGAATTAATTAAAGTAGTTAATTAATTGGAAGAATAAATAATTAACCAATTTAAGTATTGGATAATTATGGGTTGATTTTGGAATTATCCAAACTTAGGGGCTAGGGGGCGATTTTAGTAGTTAGGAAAGAAAAGGAGTTTTGTTTCTTGAAAATCAAGTTTGAAGAGATTTATCAAATCTCATATTCCTAAGGATAAGGAATGAAGATTTGATAAACAAGGAAAGGAGATCTTTTTGGAGAAGGACTCTTCTCCTATAAATACTCCCTTTCCTCTTCATTCTTAAAAAGAGCTATGAGAATAAGTTTTGCACAAGTTTTTGAAAAACCCTAAAAAAGCTTTTAAGAGAAAAGTTGCTGAAAATTTTGAGAGAAAAATCGAGAGAGAATTAGATTTTTCAAACAAGAATTTTTAATTACAAAATCGCCCCAAAAGTTTTCGCCCCTAAACCCTAGCTGCCCAATTTGATTCGGCCAAACCAAAACCGAACCAAACCTGACCCTGGCCGCACTCTGCTCGGACCAGATCTGGACTTGGTCGAACCCTGCTCGATCGCATAAGGACTGTGGATCGAATTCTTCCATTGGTGTCTCCGTTCCTTTGCTGACAAACCTGCGAGATCAAGTTCGTAGCCTAAGATTCGTAGGGGTCGCTACAATCCAATTGGTGTGGACTAGCTTTGGAGGTGAGACATATGGATCACTCAATTTGTGGATCAAACCAAATACTCGGAGCACACGGGAATCCCAATGGTGACAGGTAATTTGCGATTAACCCCCTCGTGTATTATTGATGTTTGATTCATACCTATTCGTATAAATAACTATGGAGATCTATTTATGGGACAATTAGGAAACCTCGAAAAATTTTAAATTCCGCACTTTGTTGTATTGACAATCGAGCCCTATACTAGAATATCCCAACAGTGGTATCAGAGCCAACTCCATACGTTTTTATACGAAAAGGCCTGAACATAATGTGTTTTCACTGTATATGCTTGATTGTATGTATGAGAACGCATGTTAATTATGTTCTAGTGATTGATTCTTGCTTGTTATGGCTGGATCTATGATTGGGTAAAACTGCTTTTTTAGATCTGTGGCGAATTTATAGTTTTTCGAAAAATCAGGGCTTTTATGCAAAAATCGCAAAACATGATAATTAGGGCTGAAAATTTAATTTTCTGTTTCTGGAAATTTTTTGAAAAATCTGGGCTTTTTCTGAAAATCTGATCGCACGCAATTTTGGACCATTTTGCAATTTTCGAAAATTCGAGGACTGTTTTGTAATTTCCGAAACTTCAGGGGTCTGTTTGCAAATTCGAAAATTTTCTGGATTTCAAAATTTTAATTTTCTGCTCATTCTGTCCGAAAACTGTTTTGGGGGTATTTTGTAACTTTTCAAAAGTTTTGGGGTCAAAAGTGCAATTTCTGAAAGTATAGGGGCCGAACTGCAATTTTCAAAAGTTGAAAAATCAGAATCTGAAATTAAGGCAGAAAAGTTGTTTTTGTTTTTCCGAGAATTTATTTGTCATAATTAGTATTGACTAAAAAGCAAGAATCATAGGAAATTAATTTTAGAAGGTGTTTTAAAATTAAGATAGAAGAAAGTAAAAGTTGTTTACATGTTTCTTTGCTCAACGTGAACTGTTTACGTGGTTTTCGATCGCGCCGAGCCTTGACCTTAGGTTAGATGTGATTGGTTTAATTTAATGCATGGTTTTTATTGGGCCTGCGAGCCTGTTATTATTTTTGGGCCACTTTGAGCCTTTGTAATAGAATAGGGCTTTACTGCTTTCCTAGTTTAGGATGGAGGCCCATTTACAAGCAAGGTGGGAGCCCAAGAAGAATTGAAGGCCATGTATGCGTGGTACATTGTGTAATAGCATAGGTTCTTTGAGAACCCTTTAGATTGACCAATTAGGCCAACATCATTGGCTCGATGATGGCCCGCATAGGAGGCTCCCGATCGAAAACATATTGTGGTAGTATGCATGCTAGGCTTGTATAGCTTTTATTTATTAGTCGATTTATGATTGCTTGTGTTTGCGCGCTAGAATCTAGATCGTAAATAAAAGATAAAGCATAATTGAAGCGGTGAGATCTCGAGGAGAGTTTCTTCAAACTTTCAAAAACGAAAATTCCCCTCTCGAATAAATATTAAGTCATATTGGGTTAAATTATAAAATGAGGTTTTATAAAATCCAAGCCTTCCATTAATAGGGACTAGTGTATGTTGTTTACTTATCGATAGAGGTGATCCAGAGTCTGGCACCCGAGTCGAAGAAAGGGGCAATGCACGAAATTCCTTGATTCTAGTTTTCTTAAAACTTGACAAGGGTAGGGACTGGTCGGGACGTGAAGATCGACCGATAACTAGTTACGGAGAATTCATGACCGGGCTCGTTGCTTATCATGATTAATGGGTTAGACTTAACGCGTAGTAACATTTATGATGTAGCAGTGCTAGATAAATGCGAAAAACGAGGCAAAATAGCTTGAAGGTTGTGTAGTAGACACAATTGGTAATATGTATACCTACCTAGGGAATTAATTGTATGGCCACGAGTCGTGGGTGCAACTAATTGCTGCTGGGACGTCAAGACCTACTAGGAAATAGACTTTTCCCGAAACTAGAAGGGGTTACTGTTTCGATAAAATAGTGGGAGAACTTTTTCGATAAAAAGTCCAAATTTCGTTAATTATAAGTATTAATATTAAACCTGTCTGCTTATAGTTGTCTGTTTTTAAATGTTAGCCATTTACCATCCACTATCCAATCCTTGACGCGTTTGAGAACCGAACCAACTTTAAAAGTAATGTGCAATTTCCTCTACGAAACCGACATGGCTAAGTTTGACAATGTTGGGGAATATTGTTCTTACTTGAGCAAGACATTCGAGCTGATGAAAGGGTTTGGAGCCCAATTGACTCTCGAAGATGAGATAACGATAACCCTTGAAGGATTATCTGAGACCTTCACTCATTTTATGCAACATTGCGATATTCCGCCTGATGGAATACAAACAAAGCAATTGCATGAGTTGTTAGACAAATATGAAGAAGCTCATCAACGTGGTTTTGGTCTATATGATTGGAATTGCACTCTGTGTAAGTACGAAGGGAAAATAAGGAAGCTTGTTGAAAGGGATTTCCTGGAAAGACTTGACTACGGTATGACTTTTTAAGTTATACACTTGTTGAATCTTTATGATGTAAGACATCTGATTAAAACTTTCATTTCTGTAATAGCATTTACAGGCGATGAGAGTCTTCCCGCTCAACCCAAAAGGAGGAAATTCCTTGAAAGGGAGATGCAAGTAGTGCAGAGCGAGATGAGGAAACTGGAATTCCGGGACTGGGTCAAGGATGAATTGCACCTAGACATTCCTTTTTAGCAAAAGAAGTTTTTCTTAGATTTTCGTATTAGCATGAGTTTTAAGTTTTAGTTTACTTTGAGTATTATTTCACATCTTGTACGAGACGTTATTGCTTTACCATTGAGAAATGGAATTCATTTAAATTAGAGCAATTTAACTTTGTACAAATGTTGATGTTTTGAAACATAGAAATAAACAATGATAAACGAATCAAAAACTTTGAAAACTATGTGCTAAATCGAAAACAAGCAAAACAAACGAGATAATCATTTACGCTTGAAGTGTTCACTCTGGACATTTTTCCTAAAGAGAGATGCGAAAGGAAAGTTTTTATTTACTGTTCCTGAGATAATGAACTTGAGTAAAATCGGAACTTTCAAATCTTGAAGGAATGATAACCGAAGTGAAGGATTGCTAAGGCATTCCAAAACATTTCAATCGACATGAACTAAAAGCACTAGTTCAAAGGGATGCTACTTCATATATACTTACGATTTCAATCGTTAAAATATATGTGTACTTGGCTGAAGTACAATTCTGAAACTATTGAAGTAATTCAATAGACGTTTTGGAAATGAAGTAACTAGATGCATTATGTCAGAAGCAATTTGGTTTAATCAAACCTGCTGAAACATAAGCAACTTAACACCTCGATTATCTAAGACGAGAATAGAATTCTCTTGAAGCAAATCAAAGAAGAAATCGAACTTTGTTTGAATCTCGACTCTGATCTTGCTGAGTTTCCTTTATTCAAATTAGGGGATACCTCCCCTTGACTCTTCAAAGATACTTGGTATAGTAAGTCCTTACATCGCCATGTCTTTTAAGACATAGCAGAACACCCTTATATGAGAAATTAGATGGTAGATCTAGTTCATATAAAGTTTATGGGGTATTCAACAAAATTCATTGAATACCTGTTCCACGACAATGAGAAACGAAAAGTATCTCGTAAGTAGCTTGTTCCTCTGTTGACAAGACCTTGTCAAAGGAAATAAGGAATGTCGTAGAACTTGATGAAGTCCAAGGAGTGGACCCGTCCCCATGAACAGTGGGAGTAAACACTGAAAACTGCTGAATCAATCCATGCACAAAGAAATCGTAATCTGATCAAATTCGTAAGGAACTCAAAATTCCATTTTACGAAATTGAGAAATTGGATTCCAATCCAAGATTACAAAGAGATTATGTTAAACATGATCTAAGGGATATGGCACATAGCCATAAGATTCGAAGTTGAAAACTTTGACTCACTTAATGGCAATAGGTCATTATTCAAAAGTCCTTTTAGGATTGATGAAAATACCTTATATCCATTAGCTACGTCAAAATTCATTTCGAAACTATTAGCCATAGAAAAGTAGTTTTGACTACCGAAGGCATGACTATTGGATATGAATCCTGCATCTCACAATTGAAAATTGATGAGAAGATCTCTATTCTAATCCAAAGGTCAATCTATGACTTTTTCCCAAATTTGGAACATGCAACTTGATAGTTGATCAAGAATGTTGAAGTTGTCAAAAGGCATATGGATTCCAAATGTGCAAAAGAATCAGTGGGAGTGTAGTTGAGTTCGAAGCGCAACAAAATGATGAATTGTACATCAAGTAAGATATAAGAATATCAGAAAAGCACAGACGAAAGCGTGTTCCTCACGCAATTTTCCATGATAAGATTTGGAATTACATCTCACGTACTGGCAATACGTATCTATGGAAGATAGAAGGAAGAAGATGTAATGATTTACCAAATCTAAGTACAAAGACTATATATTGATTGAATTCAATATGGAAGAATCCAAGAAAGGATTGTTTCCAAAAGAGACAAAATCTCTCTCACTTATTTAATGAGCCCTAAATTTAAATGAGTAAAGAAGTAACTGTCTCAAGAAGCCTTATGCTTGGCATTTGGGTTGCATGTAGCATGCAAAGTCTTGTACTAGACCTGACCCGTCAAAATGCTCTGAACGAGCTGATGATAGTCAAACGCCAGTCAAGGACACTGGTCTACCATAAATGCAATCCTCGAAGATAATTAAAGGATATAATGTTGGTCTATGGTAGTAGTGGAGAATTGAAACTCAAAAGATTTTTTGAAATTTGAGATTTCCAGTCTGGAGTGGATTATTTATTCTGTTTCGATAGAGCAAAGTAAATTGGAAGAAATTCCAATAATATACCATTGCCGATTCGAACAAGAATAAAAGGGCACCATTATGATGCTGCACAAAAGGAAGTGTTTAGATGAGAAATTTTCATCCAACGATTGGATGAAATACCTAGCATGACATTTGCTCATCATAATCTTAGCCGATTTAGATGAGGCAATTGCTCAATGAAAGGAAATCGAGATCTCACCTGTAATCTGAACGCAACACCGAATGATTGAACAAGTCATAGGTGGTTGAGACGAGTAGAAGTATTACTTCATCTCGACAAGGACGAACTTAGCAGATCCACTAATTAAGCTCTCTCACAAATGGTTCGAGGGACATCTTGGTATAGATGTGTCTTAGATTGGCTTTAGGGCAAGTGGGAGATTGATGGAATAGTGCCCAGCAAGCCAATGTTAATTAGCTTGTTGAAGTACTGTTTTCTTATGGTTTATAATTAATACGCCGTTCATTCATAGTATGTGAAACTGAACAATGGCCAACTTCATCTCTCGCGAACCTATCTAAGCGATTGGATGAAATCCTAAGGTCACAATAGACTATGGGACGATTCACTTCAGTACTGAGTGCAATCATGAAACAGTCTCAAAGGTCGTGATCTTAAAACCGTTCCAAGTCATAGATTCCAAACGAGACGGGGTATCGTAGGAATCGTCAAGACTTGTACAAATATGCATGATTCACATGGAGTGAATTTGTAGAGTTTCATGAGCAAGGAATTTGAGTCCAGTGCATATAAGTAGGTGATTCAATGGAGGATTGAACGCATCGAACGACCCGAACAGAGAAACCCATTGTGGAAGCGCATGACGCATGTCGGCGATGGGATGTTTCTCAAGGCTTATAATAGTGTACGATTTAGTCCTTAGACTTGAGGTACTAGGGCGAATTCGGTACATGGATGTGCGTACTTAGATTTAGGTACTGGTCACGTAGCCTGGCCACAAAGTGCCTAAGTTGGGTGCGTACAAAAGTGTACGCGAGTGGTTAGTACTAAGAGAGGATCTAACGCCTCATCTTGATAAGATGAGAGAATTTCCTATACGTTTCTTAGATAATTGATTTCGAGGAATCTATGGCCATAGTCGGTGATGCATTTGGAAGGACTTTCCAAATTTGGCAGTCACACTGAAATCATTGTCGGAAAATTAGAAAGTATAGTTATTGAGATAATTAGAGGTGCCGATCAATTCACACACCCTAGGTCTCGATCGGGAAATCAGTCGTAGAAAGACCGTATGTACATGGCAATTATAAGAGGTGAGGTTCACAATAAATCAATTCACCTTTGATTGGGCTTCATGGGCTTGTGGCTAGACATCGACCATGAAGTGTGGGTACTCCGGAATTAATAGAGGATTTAATTCTAGGAGTGGTCAATTAAAAGTAGTTTAATTGATCGGAAGCATTTAGTTGCTCATTAATTAAATCACGTAAGTCGTGGGCCTGCTGCCAGTTGATGGTGAACCCAGAGGGTCACACACAATACAATTGGACGGTGACTGTCTTAAAGGAAATAAAGAAAGTGATTTAAAGTTGTTAAATCAAGGTAATTGAATTATGGTATTAATTCAATTGGAGATTATTAATTAGATGACTAATTGATTAATTGATAATTAATTAATTAGAGTTATCTAATTAATTATGGAATTAATTAAAGTAGTTAATTAATTGGAAGAATAAATAATTAACCAATTTAAGTATTGGATAATTATGGGTTGATTTTGGAATTATCCAAACTTAGGGGCTAGGGGGCGATTTTAGTAGTTAGGAAAGAAAAGGAGTTTTGTTTCTTGAAAATCAAGTTTGAAGAGATTTATCAAATCCCATATTCCTAAGGATAAGGAATGAAGATTTGATAAACAAGGAAAGGAGATCTTTTTGGAGAAGGACTCTTCTCCTATAAATACTCCCTTTCCTCTTCATTCTTAAAAAGAGCTATGAGAATAAGTTTTGCACAAGTTTTTGAAAAACCCTAAAAAAGCTTTTAAGAGAAAAGTTGCTGAAAATTTTGAGAGAAAAATCGAGAGAGAATTAGATTTTTCAAACAAGAATTTTTAATTACAAAATCGCCCCAAAAGTTTTCGCCCCTAAACCCTAGCTGCCCAATTTGATTCGGCCAAACCAAAACCGAACCAAACCTGACCCTGGCCGCACTCTGCTCGGACCAGATCTGGACTTGGTCGAACCCTGCTCGATCGCATAAGGACTGTGGATCGAATTCTTCCATTGGTGTCTCCGTTCCTTTGCTGACAAACCTGCGAGATCAAGTTCGTAGCCTAAGATTCGTAGGGGTCGCTACAATCCAATTGGTGTGGACTAGCTTTGGAGGTGAGACATATGGATCACTCAATTTGTGGATCAAACCAAATACTCGGAGCACACGGGAATCCCAATGGTGACAGGTAATTTGCGATTAACCCCCTCGTGTATTATTGATGTTTGATTCATACCTATTCGTATAAATAACTATGGAGATCTATTTATGGGACAATTAGGAAACCTCGAAAAATTTTAAATTCCGCACTTTGTTGTATTGACAATCGAGCCCTATACTAGAATATCCCAACAGCATCTTGGGGATGAACAGAAATATTGAAGACATCAAGGCTGATGTAGGTCACCTTCACGCAGCTCTTCAAAGAAATGAGTCAGACATTGCAAATCTGATAAGAGTCTTCAGACATGTTGGAGAAATGGAGACAGAGAAGAATCTTGCCTTGGTTGGAGAGGTTAATGCCACTGCCAACAAAGTTCATAAAGAAATCTTCACACTTCAACTCAACGTTGACTGTGTCAATGATCAAGCCGGCATCATCAAATCTACTCAATTTCATCAGTCTACTCAACTGAACATAGTGGATCAGAACATCAGAAAACTCTGTGCTAACGTTAACATCTCGGCTGTTGAACTCACACTGCTGATGATAACAAAAAGGGGGAAGAGAGATCAGTCACAACAACTGCTGAAAATGACTCTGCTGCTGCTCAAGAGAAGCCAACTCAAGATGAAGAGTCAAATAAGCCAGTACTTGAAGAGAAAGCTGGAGATGAAGAAGCTGCCAAGGAAGATGATGGTCAGCAAGCTGCTGAAAAGGAAGAAGACATGGAAACAGCAAAATCTGACAAAGAGATTGCTGCTACCAAGGATACACCTGCTGAGCAACTTAATCCCTATGTGAAGTACAAGAACATAGAGAACCTTAGGAAAAAGATTGAAGCTGCAAGCAAAAATCTGGCTCCTGAAGATGATGATGTTGAATATGAAGAGGACTTTGATGAAAAAGAAGAGGAAGAAGAATAAGACAGTGAAGAAACTGATAGCTAGACTAGCTTACCATTGTAAAAATCCTTGTATCAGTTTACTTTTCATTTATCTTCATCTATTTAAAACTTGTAACTTGTAATCAACTCTTATCATTTATAAAAGTTCAAGTTTTTCTTCCAACAAATCATTTCTATCTCATAAATTTTTTAGGATTAAAACTTTAATTCAAGTACATGTACTTAGCAGAAGTTTTGTCATCAACAAAAAGGAGGAAATTGTTGGATGAAGATGAAGATAGAGTGTAAAGAAGTTAAGGGAGGTTTTGACGATTTCTAAAACATCAAAGTCAGCTAAGTAAGGAATGCTTAGTAAATCCCTTAGAAGATTTCTGACCAACTAGGAAGACAAATCAAACTAGTCAAAATCTCTTGGTCCAAAAGACTACTGATCTGCTACTGAAGGAAGAAATCAGTTTGGTGAAAATCAGTCGACTCAAATCAGATTGGTTCTAATTGAGATCAACTAAGTGAAGATGATCAGAAGGTCTGCCCAAACGTAATAAATGCACTTGGAGTAATAAATGCTGAAGAAGGAGGGTATTTATGGCAAATGATTGAAGAAATCCTCGTAGCAGCTTGGTGCATTAAATGCGGCTGACAGAAAGTACAACATACTGTACAGCAACATCTGCAGAGAGTCGTTTCCAGGAAATGGGGACCAGTACTAGAGGATTTGAAGCTTATCTCTCTTCAACGGACACATTTCAAATCAAGAGTATAAATAGTTCAAGAGTTTGGAGAAGAAGACACACAACAACTTACTTTCTGAGAGAAATTTCGAAGAAGAATTCTTATAAGTCTCAAGAACAACCCACTCATCAGCTTAGTCATTTGTTGACAAAAGCCGAAGTTGAAGATCAAAGAAAAATACATAATCTGAGTGATTCTGTTAAGAAGTGTTGTGAGAAGTTGTTATCCATCTTAGTGAGGTGATAAAACTCTGTAGAATCGGCTTTCTTTATGATTTCCTATTACGCACTTGTGGCCTTTTCATTTGTTGATTGGCGCAAGCATAATATACTATTAACTTCGTGTTTTCTAGTATAACCCAAGATCTAAGTGACTTGGAATAGTGGATTAAAGGAGTAAAATCCATATAACCACTATAAAAATTCTTGTGTTTATACTTGGATTATTTTACTGCATATTTTCAAAGAGCATACTTAAACACTTGAGTAATCTGTTTAAAAGATTTTGAAAAGGAGTTTAAAAATTGGGGACAAATCTTTTATGTCAAAAAGCTTACTTGTGAAAAACACTTATAAAATTCACGGCAAGTAATCTGATTTAAAAACCTGATTTTTCTAAAATCAGCTAAGTCACGATCAAAAGAGTGGTCATCTCTGCCATTCAAAGCTTTATGCGAGAACAACTTAGTATACTTACAATTCTTGATCAGCTTAGTCTGTTCGCAGAAAAGTTAGGAAATTTTAAAGTCAAAATTTTAAGAGGTCTATTCACCCCCCCCCTCTAGACCTCATCCGTTGAACCCAACAAGAATGACCACCAACACCATCTTTAACCTGTTGGAACCAAATATTCACGAAATAATTTAGTAATAATGAGAGCAAATTATCTACTCTCTAGCCAAATAATGAGTGAATAGCAATTTTCGTCCCTCTTATAGTCTGAATTTATCACTTTGGTCCCTCTTATATTTTTCATAGCAAATGAGTCCCTCTTATCAATGTAGTGTCTCAAATTAGTCTCTCTTAATTTTTTTCGGCCATAACCTGGTGGAGACAGCCACACGTGTATAATAGGAGGGCATTTTCGTCCATCTAAATAATATTAAAAATTCCTACTTTATATAGCACTATATGTTGTTTCACTTTAGTCCCTTTTAAACATATATTTTTGCAGCAATAGTCCCTATAAAATGATATGGATTTTATTTATTTCCCCATATTAATGCTGATTTTATAAATGAGTTTTCATATATTTTCCAGCCATTTTTGGACCAAAATTTTCATATATATGAGTTTTTTTGTTATTAATGTTGCTTTTACAAAGGTAATGAACTAATTAACTCATATTACAATTATTGAAGTAACTTCATCGTCACATTATAAGCCAAAACACATCAAACTAAAAAAAATTCACCCTTAAATTTTCCAAATTTCCAAAGTAGTCCAAAATAAATCTTCAATACACATCCACCTAAAAACTTCAAACATAGTTACATCCTCCAAATTAAATTCAAAATACATAAAACATACTTAAAACCTCCAAATTAAACCCAAAATACATAAAACACACTTAACAATGTATAAACTAAATCCAAAACACATCCACCACAATACTTCAAAGTACAGTAAGCAAAACTTAAGTGTGTTTTACGCTGAAAAGCCAAAATAAATCAAAAGGGCCCTCCACCTTCAAACATATCAAACATACTTATTCCATTTTGCCTTCTTTTTCTCAATTTTATTTTTTCTCACGTTGGTGGACTGCTGTGTTGATAGCTGTCCAAGAGCTTCATCATGCTCTGCATTTGTTCTTGCTTTCTTTGATCTAGTGTTTTCTTGCAAGCCCTTTAGAGTCACAAATTCTTTGACCCCTTCTTAAATGAACTCTTCACTGAACTTGTGCTTCCAAGTGGCTGTGCAGGTTGCTTCAATGAAACTGGATTCTTTTTAAGCTCCTAACATATTTAAAGTTGTTTAGTATATATAAAAATAAAATGCCTTTGTAACAATAAGTTAAACATTAAATATGAACTCTAATGACTTACAACAATTGAGTTATTTATGATCTCTGGCATTTCTTTTGGGCAATTGACTCTAGTGTGACTTTCAGACTTGCAGACAATGCACTTTCTAATCAACTTTTCCACTTCAGGTGGTTCTTTTTCATTTGATTGTTCGTTTGATTCTTCATTAACTTCAATTACTTGATCTCCCTCGCCTGTTTGAGTACCTCCTTCCCTTGTTTGAATACCTCCTTCCATTTCAGTGACTCCTATTTCAGGTGCATGTCTTTTTGTACAGTTCTTTTTGTTGTGTCCTTCCACTCTGCATACACTGCATTTTCGTTTCTTTATCGCACTTTTGACTTCTTGATTTTGCACCTTTTCTCCTTCACTGTTTTCTTGCTTTCCAATACCTCTTTCTTCACCTCTTCATGTCTGCTTTTCTGTTAAACCTAACAAGCCTACTTTCTTCAACATCTGAACCACTACAAACACTTTTAAGGTCATCTTCACTTGAAAAACCACCAGACTCTTCATTTACATTGATGTTATTTGACAGGTCTATATCCACATCCATAGGTATCTTCTCATATATCTCTATCATCCTATCCCACTTTGGTGTTGGGTCAACATATTGTTCATAGTCCTTATCTTCTCCATCACTTAGGTCATAATCACTATCTTCTAACACTGGTTTTTTTGCAACTTTCTCAACACCATCATCATCTTGCTCATTATCTGATGATTCATCATCCCCATAATTTACATAAACAATATCAGCATTTAACATTTCAGTTAATGAAGCCATATACAAAATAACTTCCCTAGTTTCTGAACTAGTTTTTGCCATTCTAGTAACATCACCATCAGTTATTAAACTCATCAATCCAGTTTCAAAGTCAGTGTGTGATAGAAATAGTGTCCTGCAAGCCAGCTGTATGGCTAGCATTTAACTATTCAATTTCGATTAATAAATGCACTTTATTAAATGGTCATCATTATCTTATGTAATAATTATCTACGCATAAGGATAGAAGTCCTTAGATCACAAGGCTATGGGACAACCCGTGGACTGATCTCCAAGGCCGTGATCTAGAACATATTCAAGAGTCTTAGAATCCAATCGAGATAGGACATCGTTGGATTCGGTTAGACTCTCACTATTGTGTATACTCCGATGAACTGAAGGATGTTGGGGTCCACGAGCGTGACTGGGATAGTAGATACACATAAATGGGTGGCTTGCTGGGATGGCAAGCGCACTGAATACCCCAATTAGGAAATAACTCATCATGGAAGCGGTGGTCGCATATCGGGGTTGAAGTTATTCCAATTTGCAATAGTATACGAGGAACGATCCCTAACTACTTGAGGTGATAGGGTTTATCTGGTGCGATAACGTCTATGCTTTGATATGAGTTCCGACGGACTGAGGATCGCCAGAAAGTCTCAGTGGACTCATATTGAGTATAGAGGAACTCGTATGCAGATTCATATCATCAACAAAGGATCCATTGACCCGACTTGATAGGTTGGGAAATTCTCCTATGGATTTCTGTGAGAAATTAATTCTGATAAAATCCTTGGCCAAGGTATCTGACGACTTTATGTAAGTAGCTCATAAAGATTAAGTCAAATAGAATTTATTTCGAGATCATAATACATAAGGTCAAGACAAAATAAAAGGGAAACCGATGAAAGACCATACCCTTAAGTCTCGACTGGGAGATTGATCGATGGTGAGATTATGTCGTATATGGAAATTGTAAATGATAAAAGGTTCACTGAATTAATTCACCAGTGATTGGGCTCCATGGGTTTCATGGGCTTGTGGCTGGACATCGACCGTGGAGTGTGGGAGAATTCCCAAATTGGCAGGGGTGCTAATTTTGGAATGATCAGTCGACAAAGTGTTCGATTGATTTAGAGTATGTCATACTCGAATAATTAAATAATATTTAATTACAACCCACGGCCAATTATGTGGTGAACCTACGGGGGCATACACAATACACATGTAGCGAAAGCAAGGAAATAGGAATGACCGAGTCGACTGGGTCGACTAGGTGAGTAATCGACTGGGTCGATTATGAATGGTGGGTCGACTGGGTCGACCCAGATGGAACAAAGAAGGATCCAATTTGAATTGGACCAGGATCATAAATTAAATTGGAATTTAATTTGTGAGTTAATTAATTAAGTTGGATTTAATTAATTAAAGGAATAATTAATTAATTGGACTTAGAGTCAAAATTAATTAATTGGGAGAATAGTTAATTAAGTGGGCTATTTAATTGGGAGATTAAATAAAGCCTGGTCAAATTAATTAACTGGGCCATGAATTAATTGGAAGACTTAGTCTTCTAATTAAAGAGGGCCATGGCCCATGTAGGAGAATAAAGTCCTAGTCCTAATAGGACTAGGTTAAGGAGATAACTATAAGTAGGTAACTTGTAGTTATTTTTCAAACATACCTCTAAGCAGGTGATCGCCCTTTAGCCTGTTGTTTGGCGAAAAAGACTCCCTCGAGTCTGATTAGGATTCTGCTTGAACTGTGCTATCTCTTAAGGAATACCTGGTTCCAAGGGAGGAGAACCCCCCAACCGAGGGCACGAAGCTTTAATTTTCATGCTTATCTTGATTATTGGTTTAGTTTATGCATGGAGAAAGGGAGCATTGGGCCTAAAATTTATTCATCCTGGGTCGATGCCCGAGCGGTTTTAAGGAATTCTTTTCATTTCAGTTAGTCACCTGGTGCTATTTTAAAAGGATAGGCAGAATAAGCATAGTTAGCAAATTGAGCAAGAGCAAAATTCTCTCTCCCTCTCACATCCAGATCGGTCGAACCCTCCAGTGTTTGGAAGAATTTTTCGTCTTCAATTTTTGTTCCTAAATCGTTCCTAAATCCTAGATATTAATATACCCTATGCTCTAGTCGATTAGGATATATTAATTTTCGTGATATTGTGGTGTATCAACTCGTAGAGGCGCAACACGTGGTGCGCTACTACAAAAGCCTGGATCGATTTAGCTGGAGGAGAAACTTGATCTCGACTGCCAACTTGGATTTGCAAGGAGATAGGTATAACGTGTAAACTACTTATACTATCGTTTCAATTAATATTTATATATATACACCTAGAGTAGTATCCTGGCAAGATTCCGTAAGAGGTCCTAAAATTTTATATTCCGCTGTGCCTAGGGCTGTTTATCTTACCGAATCCCAACAGTGGTATCAGAGCCAACTCTAGGCTTTGTATATATATAAATTTGCAAATTCTGTGTATTAAATCATATGTTTGATTTATGTGGCTAGTTCTTTAACTTTGCATGTTTTAGAACATAGATCTGTTAACTTAGAGTTAATGTTTATTTTTGGATTCGGAAAATTTTATCATGTTGATTTTATTTTGGATTGGGATTTAATTGACTGGATCTGTTTAATTAAATTAACGAGTAATCAAAACAAAATTTTTTTTGGGATCCAACTCGCGGTGGCACGCGGCGGTGCGCAGGCAGCGCACCTCGGCTAGGCGGCCACCGCTAGCCGCTGCCTACGGCAGCGTGCCAGCAGCCTATGGGCTGCTGTCCGTGCGCTACTGTGCGCGGCTGCCTGCTGCCGCACGCAGCCACGCGCAGCGGCTGCTGCCGCGGGCAGCATACGCGCGGACTTCGTGGCCGCGCGTGGGCTGTCCACGTGGCAGTCTGTGATTGGCCTGGACTGGTTGATTTTTGGTTGGACTCTAATTCTGCCCATTTTGAAAATTCTGGAAATTTTAGAATTTTGGAAGATTAGGAAACTTGGAGTTTTTGGATAAGGTAGTTATTTTGTTAAACCTAAACACTACCTTAATTAAACTAATCTAAACAAAATAGGATTATCTTGAAAATCTTGGAGATTTGGAATATTTGGGAAACTTGGAGTTTTGGATAAGGTATGAATCTTAGAGATTTAGTCTACCTTAATTAACCAATTTAATCAAGATAAGGTTTGTGGATTACTTAGAGCTCAAGTAAGAGCTAATTAATCTTAGAGGTTAATTGTTAATTCAAAATTAATTAACTTAGATAATTTTTGAGAATTAAAATTAAAAGGAGCCGGTAAATTTACATTTATGCCCTTATGTGAATTTATGCATGTTCTTGAGTGAATGTGTGGATTGGTCGATTTTGCCCTTAAGCCCTGTGTAGATTTTGGTTTATTTATTTTATAGGTTGTAATTAAATGGGCCTGATTGGTGCCCTTGCTTGCGCAAACAATTGTAATAAAATAGGACCATTTAAATTTGTAAGCTAGGCTTAGATTAGGCTTGGAGCCGAGAAGACCTCATGAAGACTTGAAGATCCACATGGAGGCCCATAACCTTGGAGGACATGGAGGCCCAATTCATTACATGGAGGCCCAATCAAGCTAGATATTACAAAAAGGCCCATGATGTATGGGTTTGAAAATTTTAATAGTTAGGACATTTAATTTCCACCCTAGACTGACCAATTGATTCATCACATGGCTCGTGATGAATCGCATAGGATGGGCAATCGATCAATCATATCCTGCTAGGTGATGTATGTTTACTTATATTCTTTGATATATGTCTTGCATGCTTAGAATAGATCACGTAAATAAGATAAAGCATAATCTGATGAAACCTCGCACAAGAAAACTTAAAACCTCCAATTGAACATTAAAATTCAATTAGAATATTAAATCGAACCTAAGGACGCATATGAATAGTCTCTATGGTCCAAGCCTATCCAATTATTAGGTCTTAGGCATATTGTACGAATATATCTCGATGTCTCACGAGTCGTGGGTCGAGCTATAAGAAGATGATATGTCTATTGCCTCGATGCACGAGTTAGTGCCAAGGGAGGGGATAACAAGTTTTTAGGCGCTGTCTCACGAGACGTGGGGCGTCTAGGATTGAACTATTTCTCTCCACGAGTATTGGACATGATTTAACGCTAGTAAGTGTGGATGTCTCACGAGTCGTGGGTCCATATCAAAAAACGAGGCTAAATGAACTTAAGGGTTAGCTAGGATGGTTAACCAACGACATAGTCGACCACCAAGTGAATCAAGTAGTATGGCCAACGAGTCGTGGGTACTAGGAGATTGCATTTGGGCCTTAAGCCCGCTAGGATATTTTAAATTCCCGAAACTTATGTGGGGCATAAGATTTTGATTAAAATAGTGGGAGTAATTTACAAATAAAAATCATGTTTGTAAATTGTGCATTTTAAATTAATCTTTCACGTATTTATTTCTTCTCTCGTCATTTTATAGATATAATATCAAAAGAGCTTAGAGCACTTAGAGATTTGTCCATCTCATCACTTGAACGTAATATTTTAACTGGACCCAACTTGCATTTCTGGACGCATCATTTGAATGGATTATTTGAAGCTGAAAACATATCATATGTTTTGCATGTGCCACCACCCATTACTATTTCACATGATGTTCCTAATGAGCTCCGTAAAAGCATCACCAAATGGAAACTGGATGATGGCTTAGCTCGTGAATACATGTTGGAATATATGTCACTTGATCTGCGTTTGCAACATGAGCATATGGCATCCGCGAAAGAGATTCTCTCGAAACTCAAATTCCTTTATGGGATTAGAGATGGTCGTTGCAGATTCGCGATCACGAGGGAACTCTTGCAAGCAAGAAAGAGAAGGGAAACTCCTGTCGGAATCCACGTACACAAGATGATTCGACTTCTGACTGAACTCGATGATATGGGTGTCGTGATGGACAATGATTTCCGAGTGGATCTTATTCTAAAATCTCTTCCTAGATCATATGATCGATTTATCGCTTACTTGAATCTCCAGAGGCGAGAGATCACTGTGCATGTCCTGCGACAAATGCTCGAGGAACACGAGGCTTCTTTTGGAAAGAAAGCGAGGGTTGGCGAAAGGACTGGGCTGCGTTCAAAGCCAAAGCAAATGGAAACCAGAGCTCGTTACTGTACAAGGTCAAGGGAAATGATTAAGCTCGAACCTATGGAGAGTTCGAACAGGTATATTCCTTGTTGAAGTTAATTTTACAATTAACTGTGCATGTTTGGTGTTAGACACTGACTGGAGTTCTCATCTTTGTAGGTGATGGGAACATCAAGGAAACTGGAGCCTGAGGATTGGATCCTTGAATAAGGCAATGGAGCTGGAGCTGCTACCAAGGCCGTAGGCAAAAGTAGATTTAGGTGGTTTGATAAAAGTCATTATGAAATTTTCTTTTATGTACCTGGTTTTAGTGAAAAACTTTTATTCATGTTTTTGGATAATGATGATTTTAATAAAAGCTCCTGTTTTTCGTTTTTCATTTGGTACATTGAAATATTGACTTTACATCATAAAACCACCTAAGTTAGTTATGCACGTACAACAAAACAAAAGGAAAACAAGATAATGAAATATCTGCCCAATTATGGCACGCTAGACTTGGACATATATCTAAGTCAAGGATTCAAAAGTTGTCATCTTCTGGCGCGATTGAAATCAATCGCATTGATGAAATGCCAACATGTGAACCATGTCTAAAGGGTAAAATGGCTAAGTTGCCATTTAAGGGAAACCCTGAGCGAGCCAAGCAAACATTGGACTTAATACATACTGACGTATGTGGACCACTAAGAAAAAGCGCCCGAGGTGGCTATGATTACTTCATCACTTTCACTGACGACTATAGTCGTTATGGATATGTGTTCTTGTTGAAACACAAGTTTGAAGCCTTTGAGCGATTCAAAGAATTCAAGATAGAAGTAGATAATCAACTTGGTCATACGATAAAGGCTCTTCGTTCTGACCGAGGTGGAGAATTTCTTAGTAACGAATTTCTAAATTATCTTGTAGTGCATGGAATACTATCACAGTGGACTCCTCCTGCAACACCGCAATTAAATGGAGTTACAGAGAGAAGGAATCGAACATTGATGGACATGGTTCGATCCATGATGAGTGCCACTGACCTTCCTCTTTCATTTTGGGGACATGCTCTCCTCACGGCAACGAAGATACTGAACATGGTACCTTCTAAATCCGTAGAAAAGACACCATACGAATTATGATTTGGCAAGGCACCCTCATACGCATTCATGAACATATGGGGATCTCCCGCTTACGTTAAAAAGCTAGTGGGAGATAAATTGGAAACTAAATCCACTTTGTGCAAATTCGTGGGGTTCCAGAAAACTCAATAGGATACGAGTTCTACGATCCTACAAGACAAACTACGTCTGTCTCAAGGAACACTCACTTCTTGGAGAAAGATTTCTTGGTTGACAAGAAGGAAAATAACGTAGAACTAGATGAGGTCACCGAAGCTGAAAAAATCGAAGAGGTCGATCAAGCTGACCCGTCACCACAGGCAGTGGGAGAACAAGAGCATGAAAGTGCACCAGAGAGTACATCGATACTTCGTAGGTCAGAAAGACAACGTAGAGAACCCAAGAGGTACTACGGTCTGCTGCATGAGACTGGACAGTCTCTAACCGACCCAAGGACTTATGAGGAGGCTATGCTAGACAGAGACTCAGGAAAATGGCGCGAAGCCATGGAATCCGAATTGGACTCCATGCACTCAAACAAGGTCTGGGCCTTGGTAGATCCACCAGATGGAGTAGCTCCCGTGGGTTGCAAGTGGATCTATAAGCGAAAGCTTGGAGTGAACGGAGAGGTAATAACCTACACGGCGCGACTAGTGGCAAAAGGATACACTCAAAGGCTTGGAATTGACTTTGAAGAGACATTTTCGCCCGTCGCAATGCCTAAATCCATTCGAATCTTGCTGGCCATAGCTGCGTGGTATAACTACGAGATATGGCAAATGGATGTAAAGACTGCATTTCTCAATGGAGACATTGATAAGGAGATCTACATGGAGCAACCAAAAGGATATGCATCCAAAGGAGATGAACACAAGGTATGCAAACTCCAGAGGTCCATTTATGGACTGAAGCAAGCTTCCCGAAGTTGGAACATTCGTTTCGATGAAACAATCCAAACTTTTGGATTCATAAAAAACATGTTCGATCCTTGCGTGTACAAGAAGATCAGTGGGAGTACAATTGAATTTTTGGTGCTTTACGTTGACGACATTCTTCTCATTGGAAACAATGTAAAAGCTTTGTCCGAGACTAAAGCATGGTTGTCTACACAATTCTCAATGAAAGATTTGGGAGAAGCATCCTTTGTACTGGGTATAAAGATCTACCGAGATAGATCAAAAGGACTGCTGGGCCTATCCCAATCACAGTACATAGATAAAATCATGAAAATATTTAATATGGAAGAATCCAAGAGAGGATTGCTTCCAATGAGACATGGTATTGCACTCTCTAAGTCTATGGCCCCAAAGACGCCTGAAGAGAGAAGCAATATGTCTCGAGTACCATATGCATCCGCGATAGGAAGCATAATGTATGGTATGTTATGTACTAGACCAGACGTAGCGTATGCTCTACGCGTAACATGCCGCTACTAGTCTGATCCAGGAGAGCAGCACTAGATAGCCGTAAAGGCAATTCTGAAGTACCTGAGAAGGACTAAGAAATTGTTCTTGATATACGGTGGAGGAGAATTGAAATTGGAAGGCTATACAGACTCGAGCTTCCAATGTGACGTAGACGACTTCAAGTCGACATCAGGATACGTGTTCTGCCTCAATGGTGGTGCGGTTAGCTGGAAGAGCTCCAAGCAAGAAACAACCTCGGATTCAACCACCGAAGCAGAATACATTGCCGCGAGTGACGCAGCAAAGGAAGGTGTTTGGATGAGGAACTTCATCCAGGAATTGGATGTGATACCTAGCATCGCTGAGCCCATTATTATATTCTGTGATATCAATGGGGCAATAGCGCAAGCAAAGGAGCCGAGATCTCATCAGAAATCCAAGCACGTACAAAGACGATACCACGTGATAAGAGATATCATTGGTAGAGGAGACATTAAGATGGAACGTGTTGACTCGGAAGATAATACTGCGGACCCGCTAACGAAGCCTCTGCCTCAAAAGGCATTTGAAAAACATCTGCATAAGATGGGACTCAAGAACATAAAAGACTGGCTTTAGGACAAGTGGGAGATTGATAGAAATAGTGTCCTGCAAGCCAGCTGTATGGCTAGCATTTATTGTAATAAATAAGGAACTATTAAATTTCGATTAATAAATGCACTTTATTAAATTGTCATCTTTATCTTATGTAATAATTATCTACGCATAAGGATAGAAGTCCTTAGATCACAGGGCTGTGGGACATCCCGTGGACTGATATCCAAGGCACGTGATCTAGAACATATTCAAGAGTCGTAGAATTCAATCGAGATAGGACATCGTTGGATTCGGTTAGACTCTCACTATTGTGTATACTCCGATGAACTGGAGAACGCTGGGGTCCACGAGAGTGACTGGGATAGTCGATACACATAAGTGGGTGGCTTGCTGGGTAAATGCAAAATACTCCCTTGTATTATGCTAAATCTGCAAGAAATTATCCTGTGAAATTTTTATTGCGCCAAACATCCTTATGTTTTTAAAACCATGCAAAAAATACCCAATTTGTAAAAAATAGATCGTTTCGGATTGACATTTTTCAAGAAATCATTTTAAAAATATATCACGTAACGTTGTAGGGACCAACTTGAAGTGTTTTAAAAATGATTTCTTGAAAAATGTCGATACGTTAATTAATTGAAATTTTTTTATTAATTTGATGTCAAGTGAAATTAATAAAAAACAAGTATTAATGAAAGCGGTAGTCGCAAGTGTTTTAATTCTTTAATTCGAAAAATGATTTCTTGAAAAATGGCCAAATGCCTATCTTTGTACATAACTCTTTTATTGAAGGTTACGTCTCTGCTGTGGATTATCTTTTTGTTTGCATCATCCAAGATGCGATACCCGAACTCATCATCACCATATCCAAGAAAGGTACACTTCTTGGATTTCGGATCTTTGTACATAACTCTTTTATTGAAGGTTACGTCTCTGCTGCGGATTATCTTCTTGAAAAATGTCGATACGTTAATTAATTGAAAAATGTTTATTAATTTGATGTCAAGTGAAATTATTAAAAAACAAGTAGTAATGAAAGTGGTAGTCGCAAGTGTTTTAATTCTTTAATTTGAAAAATGATTTCTTGAAAAATGGCCAAATGCCTTATCTTTGTACATAACTCTTTCATTGAAGATTACGTCTCTGCTGCGGATTATCTTTTTGTTTGCATCATCCAAGATGCGATACCCGAACTCATCATCACCATATCCAAGAAAGGTACACTTCTTGGATTTCGGATCAAGCTTATTCCCGCCATGATCACTAATATGCACATATGCAATACAACCAAAAACTTTTAGATGTGATAATTTAACATCTTTACCACTTCATACCTCTTCTGGAATTTTATGCTCCAATGGTACCGATGGACCTTGATTAATCAAATAGGCTGCTGTGTTGACTGCTTCTGCCCAGAACATCTTGGGTAGGCCTGACTGCATACGCATTGTTCTGGCTCTCTCGGTCAACGTCCGATTCATGCGTTCTGCTACACCGTTTTGTTGAGGTGTACCTGGCACGGTTCTTTCCATCTTAATCTCGTGCTCATAGAAGAAATTTTTAAATATGGAGGCTTCATATTCTCCACCATTATCGGTTCTCAGCTTTTTGATTTGGAGACCTGTCTTATTTGATAGAATAGTGTCCCGCAAGTCAACTATTTTGGCCGCATTTAATTGAAAGGACCATTCAATTGGATTAATAAATGCATTTTATTATTATATGGTCATCTTTATCTTATGTAATAATTATCTACGCATAAGGATAAAAGTCCTTAGATCACGGGGCTATGTGACAACCCGTGGACTGATCTCCAAGGCCGTGATCTAGAACATATTCAAGAGTCGCAGAATCCAATCGAGATAGGACATCGTTTGATTCGGTTAGACTCTCACTATTGTGTATACTCCGATGAACTGGAGAAGGCTGGGGTCCACGAGAGTGACTGGGATAGTCGATACACATATGTGGGTGGCTTGCTGGGATGGTAAGTGCACTGAATACGCCAATTAGGAAATAACTCACCATGGAAGCGGTAGTCGCATATCGGGGATGAAGTTATTCCAATTTACAATAGTATACGAGGAACGATACCTAAATACTTGAGGTGATAGGGTTTATCTGGTGCGAGAACGTCTATACTTTGATGTGAGTCCCGACTGACTGGAGATTACCAGAAGGTCTCTGCGGACTCATGTTGGGTATAGAGAAACTCGTATGCAGGTTCATATCATCAACAAAGGATCCATTGACCCGACTTGATAGGTTGGGAAATTCTCTTATGGATTTCTGTGAGAAATTAATTCTGGTAAAATCCTCGGCCGAGGTATCTGACGGCTTTATGTAAGTAGCTCATAAAGATTAAGTCAAAGAGAATTATTTCGAGACCAGAATGCATAAGGTCAAGACAAAAGAAAAAGGGGAACCGATGAAAGACCATACCCTTAAGTCTCGACTGGGAGATTGGTTGATGGAGAGATTATGGCGTATAAGGTAATTGTAAATGATAAAAGGTTCACTGAATTAATTCATCAGTGATTGGGCTCCATGGGCTTGTGGCCAGACATCGACTGTGGAGTGTGGGAGAATTCCTAAATTGGCAGGGGTGCTAATTTTGGAATGGTCAGTCGACAGAGTGTTCGACTGATTTAGAAAGTATTTAATACTTGAATAATTGAATAAATATTTAATTATAACCCACGGCCAATTATGTGGTGAACCTATGGGGGCATACACAATACACATGAAGCGAAAGCGAAGGAAAAAGAAACAACTGGGTCGACCAAATCGACTGGGTCAATTGGGTCGACTGGGTCTGAAAAATCGACTGGGTCGATTGGTGACTGGGTCGACAATTGGAACAAATTAGGATCCGACTGGAATTGGATCAAGCTTATAAATTAAATTGGAATTTAATTTGTAAGTTAATTAATTGAATTGGATTTAATTAATTATAAGAAGATTTAATTAAATAGACTTAGAGTCTAATTTAATTAATTGGGAGAGTAATTAATTAATTGGGCTATTTAATTGAAAAATTAAATAAAGCCTAATTAAATTAATTGAATGGCCATGAATTAATTAGGAAGACTTAGTCTTCTAATTATAAGGGTCATGACCCATGTAGAAGACTTGGAGTCCTAGTCCTATGAGAATTAGGTTAATGAGATACCTATAAATATGGGACTTGATGTCATATCTCACACTAAGTTTTAAGATCCAAAAAGGCCAAGTCAAGAAAAACACTCTCCCTTTCTCCCAACACAAATCGGCCGAACGCAATTCTTCTTTGGAAGAATTTTTCGATTTTTGTTCTTGTTCCAAATTCATTTCCTAAACCCAGATCTTAATATATCCTGTGTTCTAGCCGATCAGGGTATATTAAATTTCGTGTAATTGTGGTGTATCAACCCATAGAGGCGCAACACGTGGGGCGCTGCTGCAGGGCATAGGATCGATCAACCGAGGGAGAAACTTGACTTCGTCTGCCAACTTGGATTTGCAAGGAGATAGGTATAATGTGCAACTGTTTATACTATCGTTTATTTAATATTCATATATATATACAACTAGAGTAGTATCCTGGCAAGATTCCGTAAGATGTCCTAAAATTATTAAATTCCGCTGTGCCTAGGGCTGTTTATCTTACCGAATCCCAACATCATTTTCTACCATGACTTTCCATTTTCTGAATGTGTCGAACACTTCAGATTTATGTCTCAAAAAATAAACCCATACCTTTCGAGAGTGATTGTCTATGAAAGTCACGAAGTAGTGATTCCCACCAATTGATGAGACAGTCGTTGGACCCCAAACATCAGAATGAACAAGCTCCAGCTTTTCCTTCTTTGGGGTTCTGCCACTTGTCTGAAAGCTGACTCTCTTATGCTTTCCAAGTATACAGTCCTCTCACATGTCGATGTCAATCGACTGTAGATTCGATAGCTTTCCTTTGGAGTGCATAATCTTCATTCCTTTCTCACTCATGTGACCAAGTCTTTGGTGTCACAAGTTTGGATTTTGGTTGCTTGCTGCAACTGCAATTGAAGAACACCCTTTTGCCGCCATGTAAAGAGTGCCGCTTTTCTTTTCTCGTGCAACTGCCATTGCGCCCTTTGAAATCTTCCAGTCATCTCCATGGAAGATTGTAGTATAGCCTTCACTGGCTAACTGGCCCACAGAAATTAAGTTTTTTCTAAGGTCGGGAATATGCCTGACATCCTTCAGCTTCCACTCAGATCCGTTCAACTTAATTTTCACTGTTCCTTTACCAACAATATCACAAGGTTGGTCATCGCCAAGATATACTTTACCGAGGTTTCCAGACACGTATTCCCCAAAGAGTCTTTTATGCGAAGTAGCGTGAAATGATGCTCTAGAGTCTAACACCCAAGACTCTTCCTTGCTTTCCAAAGAGCATATCAACACATCATCTTGTGTTGATGTCGATGCAACATTAGCTTTGATCTTCGCCGTTTGATTCTTCGGTGCACTCTTGCACTGATTTTTGTAGTGTCCGACCTTTCCGCAATTCCAACACTCAACAGTCTTTGAGTTTCCAAAATTGTTGGGATTTCTCGATCTGGATCTCCCATTCTTTGATCTTCCTCGGTGGTTTGATCTTCCACGATTGTTGTTTGTCGATCGGCCTCTCGACTCCGTCGACAAAGCAGAGGGGGTCGAAGTTTCGACTAACTCTCTCTGCCGGATCTCTTCGTTTAGAACGAGATCACGTACATCGTTGAATTTTAACTTATTGCTTCCCGACGAGCTACTCACAACCGTGACCGTAGCATTCCAACTTTCTGGAAGGGAGGACAAAAGTAACAACGCCTGTACTTCATTGTCAAACTCAATCTTGACCGAACTCACTGGGTCGTGATTGTACTGAGCTCATTGAGATGTTGGGCCACCGATGCCCCTTCGGTCATCCGCAAATTAAATAACCGCCTCATTAAATGAACTTTATTTGAGGCCGAAGGTTTCTAGTACATATTTGAGAGTGCCTTCATAAGACCCGCCGTGGTCTTCTCCTTCACTATGTTAAAAGCGACATTGTGAGATAACGTCAGCCGGATAACTCCGAGAGCTTGTCTGTGAAGGAGTTTCCACTCATCCTCCTTCATGGATTCTGGCTTATCTTCCTGGAGAGGCAAGAATAAATTTTTCTGATACAAATAGTCCTCCATTTGCATCTTCCAGAATTCAAAGTCCGCACCATCGAACTTTTCGAGTTTCATTTTCCCTTCGTCTGCAGCCATTGCTCCCACTTAAATCTGGTTGGCCCGGAAAAAAAAAATTCCTGAGCTCTTGATACCAGTTGTTAGGAAAAACCACAACCAGATTTTAATGAAATAGCAAAAATAATGAACACAAAATTTACGTGGTTCACCCAAAATAGGCTACATCCACGGGCTATTGCAGATCTTTTAATAAAGGGAGATAATTGAGTTGTGCATGTTTCTTGGAATCTTTTTTGATCGAGAACATGAAGTTAATAAGTAGTTTCCGTTTCAAAATTGAGTTGTTTATGTTCATTTTATTTATAGCTCAATCAAGAACTAAATACTACTTCATACACATATATATAAACTACCTACGTACCACTTGATAGATGGTTGGCCGACCAACCCATTTGTGACATGATTACTTCGGAAATTAATGAGGAAGAACCTAACCCCTCAATTGCAATAGAGAGGATACGAGAATAAGGGGAGGATCGAGTAATGGGATTTTTTCTTGTAAGTCAGCCTATGGGGTGCTTTGCAATAATCATGTAAATAACTCATCCGACTTAAATGACTGGCTATGGATTTGGAGGTTAAAATGTCCACCTAGGACCCCTTTTTTCATTTGGCCATGCCTCACAATAGCATCATGACCAATGCTATTAGATTTGATAGAGGTTTAACTCATTTCGATATGTGTAGCATTTGTTCTCTAGTTCGTGAGGATATTATCCATTCCCTTAGGGACTGTCATAAGGCTAGACAAGTGTGGGACCTAATTATATCTCCGGCGGATTCCCTTCTCTTCATTTCTATCCCTCACCCAAACTGGATTCGGGACACCCTTAACTTGAAAATTACCTCTTGTTGTTTTCCTAATTGTGA
This sequence comes from Penstemon eatonii, assembly GCA_038501285.1. NCBI lineage: Eukaryota > Viridiplantae > Streptophyta > Magnoliopsida > Lamiales > Plantaginaceae > Penstemon > Penstemon eatonii. Next base: position 62,482,547 of record CM076710.1, read on the forward strand.
ATGGCCTTTTATCTTTTTGGCCACAATTTGGTCAATCTGAAATCTCGAAACCTTTTCATATTCGAAGGTGTCGATGAGCTGACTCTTGATGTGGCCCGTAAAGCCTCACTGTTAGCCATGGATTAGTCACGCAATTTGGCCAAAACCTCCATTGTCAAAGGAAGGGCCCAGACAATGTTTTAAAAATCGAACCGGACATCGAATCGGTAGCCTTATTGGTTACTGGTTGGTTCGGTTTAACCGTTTTAACCACTGGTCCAACCGATTTGACGTCATTACAGTATAATATTTTAATTTTAATTTTAATGTATGTAATCAACTATTTAAAAAAATATATTATTCATTTTTTCAAGTTTATTTTCATAAACTAAATGTTTATCTTATGATCAATTATTTTCCTACAAAATTTGAGTTGAGAATGAATGATAGCAACAATATTACAAGTATGATAACATGATATGAACGCAATAATTCAAATATCATGTTATCATACTTGTAATTCGAATTATTGAATTATATAAAAAAAATATATAATTTTGCCTTTGATTTATATAAAAAAATAAAAATACTTGAAGTTTGTGAAAATTTTGATTTTTCTAATGAATTTATACTCAAATATATTTATATAAGTTATTATATATAAGATTTTTTTGTTTCTTGTTGATTTTGTTTGATCAAAGTTAAAAATAGAAGAAGAGATGTGAGAGTATTGTTGAAGTTTAAAGGTCGCGTAAGAGAAATAAAAATCCGTAGCATAAACTTTTTTATTTTTATAAGTGAACCAGTGTTTCAATCGGTTCACTGGTTCATTGGTTTTACCGGTTTTTGATCGATTTTTTCTGGTTCAAACTGATCATGAACAAAGCTGGTTTTGGAGGATTAACCGAACCGTATTGACAATCGGTTACCGGTTAAACCGGTCGAACCAACCGATCCGATCCCATTTTTTAAACACTAATCCCAGGTGAGCTTTTGAAAAAACCAAATATCGTGAAGGATTAAAGTTAGCTTGGGAAAGGAGGATTCCTAAACTCGAAATTGAAACGGATTCTGAGCTAGGTAACTAAAACGCGGAGCGGGTGTGGGAGCGGGAGCGCGAGCAGGAGCGTGAGAGCGTGACATATTAAAATTTCAGAATATGAGAGCGCCTATAGAGCGTCTATTAAAATAATTATTAATTATATAGAATAATTAATTTATGGTATTAAAATAAGAAATATATAATAAAGAGATAAATTACAACTATATTTTTAAAAGATTCAAGAGCAAAATGTATGTCATTCAAGTAATAAGTATAGTTTATGATGACTAAATATGAATATAATTATCTAAAATGACTTAATATCATGAACAAATGTAGGGTAAACACTACTAGTGGTCCTCCTATCATTAATTTTTTACAGAGTGAAACCTCGTGTTTTTTTCTCCACGTTAGTCCCCACTATGAATTATATGTTTCATTTTGGTCATTTGCAATAGGTCTTTTTCTTATAGTGTTATACTTTAATCCCTCATAAAATTAGTTTGTATTAATTTAGTCCCTCATAAAACTATTTATTTATCAATTTAGTCCCTCATAAAACTATTTTGGAACTTTAGATCATATTGGACCACCTGAAAATTATCAAATTGAAACAAATAATTCATAGTAGGGACTAACGTGGGAAAAAAAAACACAAGAGGGACCACTCTGTAAAAAATTAATGATAAGGAGAACCATCAGTGGTGTTTACCCGCAAGTGTCTTTTCATTGATATAGACATATGTTTTCTCATGAATAGCTTGACATAGACACTGATATCTAGTTATCTACTATTTAGCTATTTATCAGTTTAGTGCATCAAAATAACCTGCAAAAGTACAAAGTTCAAACATTTACAACTTCACTATGTTTTCCCAAAAGTGCCACGCTATGGTGGTATCTAAATTCTAACATCTAGCACTTTAGTGCGTCAAAATAACCAACAAACATTTACAATTTAATTTGTTTTGGTTGTCGGCAAATCAAAAAATAGCTTGACATGGATGAACAGTTGTCAAAAAGCTAATGCATCAATTTTATGTATGCGTGGATGCATTATACTATTAGTCTCTAGTCTACTGATCTCTAATAAAGTTACAAGTATTATTTGTGTTATTTTTTTGTATGATTTTAAATTGATTAGCTTCCAAGTTAAAGTATTTATAAATGACAAAATAAACCAATAAATTATTAAACTTTTACAAAATCTATGTAAAAATTATTCTTTTTGTTAAAATTCGTGAATTTAAATTGTGTAGAGCATGTTCTTTATAGAGATAATACACGCTCTATAAATTAAAACGGTGCTCTTTATATAAAAAATCCGCGCTCCCAAAGTTATAAATTCGAGCTCCGAATATTATAAATTCGCGTTCTCACTTTCAATAATTCGCGATTTTTTTGCGAATTTCGCAAATGCGCTCCGATTTGCGAATTCTGAGCGCGTCGACACCCTGAATGCGCGAATTTAGTTATCTAGATTCTGAGCATATAGTTCAATTAATCAAAAATACCGACATCCATCCTCACGGGATTTTTATCCAAGAGTGGAGGTTTCTTCACAAGACTTGGAAGGTACAATTTCGTCATATTAAAAGGGAAGGGAACAATTGTGCAGATATTATGGCCAAAAAATTTCACAATTGTGCAGGTAACATGTTTCAATTATGGCCTGATCGACAGTCCACGAACTTTGCATGTTTCTTGGAATTTTTTTTGGATCGGGACCATGAAGTTAATATTTGTACTTCACACTGTGACAGTAAAATATTGGGTTTTTTTGCAAGTTAACTCTCTGTGAATCTGTGATATGTTTAATGGGCAATTGACCTCTCTGTGAAATAAAAATAGGTAATTTAACTCTCTGTGATATCAAATAATGAGCAATTTACCTCCTTTTGATATAAAAATGGGCAAATTACCTCTCTGTGAAATAAAATAATGAGCAATTTAACTCCCTAGGATATGAATTAATAAGCAATTTAGAGGGAGGTGATGTGCAACTTTTATAAAAACACAGGGAGAGATTTTGCCCTTTCTCTTATCATAAGGAGTTAGGTTGCCTATTTAGGATATCACAAAAAGGTGTTTTGCCCTTTTATTTATCACAGAGAGTTAAATTGCCTATTTAAAATAACACATGGAGTTAATTTGCTATTCACTAGTAAAATATTAGACCGTAAAATATTTCTACGTCACACTGGGCCTGATCGACAGCCACGAGCTTTTCATGTTTCTTGGAATTTTTTTGGGATCGGGACAATGAAGTTAATATTTCTAGATCACACTGTGACCGTAAAATATTAGACTTAGAGGAAGCCAATTTTGCTGGGTAAATGCAAAATACTCCCTTGTATTATGCTAAATCTGCAAGAAATTATCCTGTAAAATTTTTATTGCGCCAAACTTCCTTATGTTTTTAAAACCATGCAAAAAATATCTAATTTGTTAAAAAATAGATCGTTTTGGATTGACAGTTTTCAAGAAATCATTTTAAAAATATATCATGTAACGTTGTAAGGACCAACTTGAAGTGTTTTAAAAATGATTTCTTGAAAAATGTCGATCCAAAACGACCTATTTTTTACAAACTGGCTGTTTTTTGGAGGGTTTTTGAAAACACAAGAAAGTTTGACGCAATAAAAATCTCACGAGGTAATTTCTTGCAGGTTTAGCATATAATTAACACGGGGGAGTATCTTACATTTTCCCCCAATTTTGCTACAACTATATATCATCCATAATAATTAGTTTCCGTTTCAAAATTGAGTAGTTTATGTTCATTCTATTTATAGTTCAATCAAGATACTACTTCAAGACTTAAAAAAAAAATGAGATCATATTCCAAATCATGCACGTTTCATTTTATTCTAATTTTCTTTCTTCTATTTATTTTCAAAAGTATTTGTGCATTACAACCTATTAATATTGTCAAGACTCTGCCCGGTTATTCTGGATTTCTGCCTTTCAAACTCGAAACCGGGTCGGTTTTTCTTTTAGCTAGTTCTCTCTCTCTCTCTCTCTTTGTATGTATACATATATATGTTGGAATAGTGAGGTTTATTATGTATGGATCAGCAGATACATAAGCGTGGGAGAAAATGATGAAGTGCAAATGTTTTACTACTTTGTCGAATCCGAAAGGGACCCGGATACGGATCCATTATTGCTTTGGCTCACCGGTGGTCCTGGTTGCTCCGGCTTTTCCGGTCTTGTTTATGAAATTGGTAAATGCTTCATTCTTGAAATTTGATTATGAGTCGAGTTTGAAAAAATTCAAAAAGATTTTTAACTGACTTAGCACTCGAATGAGTTTTCATTGAGCCGAATATTAATCGAGCTCGAATAACTTAATATATTTACATGTATACTTTTATCATTTAACTTTTTTCCTATTATCAAACAAAAATATTAATCCAAACTTTCTAGATATTGGTATGTATAAAAAGTTGAGCTTAAAGCCTTAAATGACTTGGAATCAATTATGGAATAACTTAATTTAATTCTCCAACTACGAGTAATTAGATGATTTTTTTAGCACAGGAGATATTTAATAAGTATATAAGGCCGACCGTTCGTAAAGAAAATGTACATTTAAATTAAATAAAATATCCGTGTATCTTACGCCTTTATAAAATAAATATTTTATTTATGAACCATGTTTAAATCTTTTTAATAATAATTTTCCATCCAACTCTATTACTTGAAATATTGGTTCCTACATATGATTTAATATTCTATCTATAATTAATTCCTCGGGCATGAATAGAAGAAAAATATGTATTTAATTAGATTGCTTAAATAATTGAGTATCAATTATTAATGATCATGAAAACATGAAATGACTAATGTGGGGAACCCTTGGAGTTAATGTTATTGTCAAGGAACACACTAGAGTATAAATTATTAGGTATTAAATTGGAGTGGATGATTTTCTTGTCTTTTGAAAAGGGTTACTTAGATCCTATATTAGTGGATTTAATTCATTGAGGTTGGATAAATGCAACATGGGCATGTAAGGACAATCAACACCTGGGTGGATTAAATCCACCGGGGTAGGTTCTAATTTTCCTTGAAAATGAATTATGACAATACGTCATTTTGGGAATATGTAAATTAATAATTTTCATTCTTATTGTTATTTTTAAAATGTTTTCTCTGATTTTTGAAAATAAAAATATGTATAAGAGGACTTATAAATTAGGCCCATTTATATTCGCAGGTCCATTGGCTTTTGATCTTTCATCTTTTGATTGGAGCTTACCGTCTTTGGTGCTAAATCCACACTCATGGACAAAGGTATGGTCAAAGAAAACATTCTTCACGTTTGAATTTTTTTCACTTTTCCCACAAAAAAAAGAAAAGAAAAGAAAGAAAATGATCAATGTTCTTGGAACATTATATATATTATGGTTTAATGTCCAGATCGCCAACATTATATTCATAGACTCTCCTGTTGGAACTGGCTTCTCCTACGCAAACACATCAGAAGGTTATGTTTCATCTGACACCAAAACCGCAAAAGATAATTATATATTTCTTAGAAAGGTACATCATATCGATCAACTCTTTAATTATCATGATCATGTTATTTTTTTTTCCTCAAATAAAACTTATAAGTTGTATTTATACCTTTAATTTCTAATGATAAATGCAGTGGTTGTTGAATCACCCAAGATTTCTCAAGAATCAACTATATGTTGCGGGAGACTCCTACGGAGGAAAAATTGCGCCCATGGTGGCTTTGGAAATAGATCAAGGCCAGTGACATTAAACTCGTAATTAATATTAATGATTTTATTTTAAGATCTTCTCCTCTTCAATTCAAATTAATTAATTAATTAAGTTGATACTCTATATATATATATATACTCCAGGAAACGAAAAAGGACTTGAGCCACAAATGATCCTTCAGGTAAACTATACATACTCTATAAGAAAAATGGATTTCAGTTAACAAAATATTAAGTGACAAGCGCAATAATGACATAATATATTTTTAAGTTATCATTAATGGTTATTTTTGACAAGTCTAACGAACTATTGATAATTAGTGACACCATTTCTGTGACAACCTAGACACAATAAATATTGTCACTATAATTTAGTGACAACTTTTTAGTTGTCACTTTTGGGGTATCACTAAATGCCAATAGTGACAACTTTTTCACATTTCTTGTCACTAGTGTATCTCTATACATCATTTTATAACTAATTAGTGACAATATTAAAGTTTTTGTCACTTTGTCATTTACTATTTTGTAACTAAAATTTAATTTTTTTTAGTGATTTAATATCTTTGAATCGATTGATAATTAATTAATTAATGCTAATATATATCTATATCTTTAAGCATAATAATATATTTATTATGTATTTTGTATGTGTCTTTGATATCTAATTGAAACTGCAGGGATATATAATTGGTAATTCAGTAACAGATCAGGACAAGGATGACAATGAAAAGATCCCTTATGCTCATCGAATGGCACTTATATCAGATCAATATTTTGAGGTTAATTTATTTCTTTATTTTAAATAGAAAACATTTATTACATATATAACTATTAATAATTGACAATTAATTAAATCAGCTAGCAAGAAACAGCTGTAACGGGCAGTATACAAGTCCAGATCCAAACAATTATAAATGCCTTTATGCTCTTCAATTCGTCAAACAGGTAGGTAAATTAAATCACATCTTCGTATATAATTAATTGGTTTTTTTTAAGTTAATTCTATGTGATATGTTTAATGGGCAAATTACCTTTTTGTAACTTAAAATAGACAATTTAATTTCCTGTGGAATGAAATAATGAGCAATTTACCTCTTTGTGATGTAAAGATAAGTAATTTACCTCCACGTGTGATGAAATAATGAGCAATTTAACTCCCTGTGATATGAATTAATGAGCAATTTAGAGGAAGACAATGTGCTGCTTTTATAAAAATACAGGGAGGTAATTTGCCATTTTTCTTATTTCAAGGAGTTAAATTGCCTATTTAGAATATCACAGGGGGTATTTTGTCATTTTATTTATTACAAGGAGTTAAATTGTCTATTTAGAATAACACATAGAGTTAATATACTATTCACTCTTAATTAATTAGCTACTAGTTTCATATTGGGTACGTACGTTACGTTTACCATATGATCAAGTGCAGTGCACAAAATCGATATTTGAAGGCCACATTTTGGAACCAAAATGTGAGATTTCGTCGCCAAAACAGGACGACGACATCATCAAATTGGGGCCACTATATTTAGAGGATTTTCCATCGGACTTCCTCCTCATGTCCAAACAAGAGGAGCTATGGTGCCGTGTAATTTATTTATATATATATATAACTTAATTATTTCAATGATTTATTTCCTTAGCGAAAATTAAGTTATTATAATATTAAATATATTGTTGGCAGAATCATAATTACAGGACATCTTATGTTTGGATGAATGATGAAACTGTCCAAGAAGCACTTCATATTAGAAAGGTACATATATATATATATATATATATATATATATATATATAAAAAAAAATTCCAGTCGTTCTATATATATTTATATTAGATTCAAATTTATTTTGATCTAAAAAAAAATATTGAAAATTAATCAATTAGGGAACAATTAAAGACTGGAAAAGATGCAATAGGACCTTATCCGCCTATGAATCAGATGTAAAAAGTGTATTGAAATATCATCAACTTCTCAATGACAAAGGATATCAACTTTTGGCATATAGGTACGTTTACAATAACTTCGTGTGTAGGTGTAAATATTCACAGTAAAGTGAATTGATATACAATTATTTTTTAAGAATAAATTAATTAATGATATTGTTGACAATGAATTAATTAGTTAATTAATTATTATTTTTTCAGTGGTGATCATGACATGACGGTACCTTATATGAGTACATTAAAATGGATACACAGTCTCAATCGTCTAAGTATCGATGACGAATGGAGACCTTGGACTGTGGACGGTCAAGTTGCAGGGTTAGTTTAATTTTCAATTCTTAATTAATTTGGTTTAGGAACATTACAAGAAATATGAAAATATGAATTTTAGTGACAAAATATTAAGTGACATTGTTGAAATTGTCAATTTTTATATATATGTAGTGATAAAAATATTTGTTTTGTCACAATAATAATAATGACAAAATATATTTTTAAGTTGTCACTAATTATTATTATTGATAAGTGTATGAAGTTTAAATTGTCGCTATTGATAAATAGTAACACTATTTTAGTGACAATCTAGTGATAATAAATATTTTCACTATAATTTAATGACAACTTTTTAGTTGTAACTTTTGGGGTATCACATTTTTTGTCACTAGTGAAAAAGTTTTCACATTTCTTGTCACTAGTGTATATATTTACATCATTTTAGAGACAATATTTAAGTTCTTGTCACTTTGTTATTTAATATTTTGTCACTAAAGTTTAAATTTTTTGTAGTGGAAGTGAAGTAGTAATATATATATATATATATATATATATATATATATTCGATGGGGGCTTGACTTATTAAATTTTGAATACAGATATACAGAGAAATACAAGAATAATCAAGCATATATCACATTTGCTACAGTCAAGGCAAGAAAAAAATTATTAAACTTTGATTATATATATATCCTATTTCAATAAATAAGGAATTGATTTCTTAATCGTACATAATTTGGTGCAGGGTGCAGGTCATACAGCTCCAGAGTACAAGCCTAAACAATGTTTTGCGATGGTTAATCGGTGGTTATCCCTATTTCCACTCTAGCTAGGCACAACTAGATTAGATTATTAATTTATTATGAATATATGTTATAAAATATATAATATTAGTGGATGTCCATGAAATATTTTGTAACTCCTACATGAAATGTTTTATAACCTCCTATTGAAGAATATCATAAATGCCACATATGAAAGGTTTTGTAATATTGGTATTGAGGGTCATAATGTGGCCATTAATAGTATTGTAACTCTTGCCTTATTGTATCTTTCTTTAGTCCTATAAATATAGGACATTATCATGTATTGTATACACCAACAAAAATGAATAATATGATATTCTCTCCCTCTACTATATATTGGTCTTTACATTCAACTAGTTAATTAGATTTGTTCCTTTTAGCTTAGTTTTATAACACGTTATCAGCACGAGTTTGCTCCATCTTTTGATTCCAAACTAGCTAATCGGATCAGCAAAGAAATCTCCGAGATGAGAACAAATGGTGTCTAAATCATACGAGCTTTTGAAAGTTACGGGTAGTACGCGATTAAAAATGGAATCATTCATTTGGTAATCTTGCATATATAATGTGTAGCATGTATGATTCTTTTAATCCAATCTTCTGCTTTACTATCACTATTAATTTTCTTAATCTGTCGGAAAATTCTTAATTCCACAAAAGGTGTAGTTTCACTTTATCAAAACAATTACTGAACAATAAATTGGTATATGTTAGAACAAACATAGCTACATTGCTTTTGAAAAAAAAAAAAAAAAAAGATAGTTACTAGAAATTCTTGAATTTACAATTTCTTAACTTTCGAACATTTAACTTTATAATATTATTGATTTAAATGAATTATTTATTCTTAAATGTTTTTATGACTTATTATAATGTTTAGAATAATCAATCTATTTCATTGGCGCGTAAAGAACTTGAAGTTCTAAATCAGAAAATAATGATAGGTCCAAAGCCTGTGCTATAAACTCAAATTTGATGATTTGATTGATTTTTATGTTAGGCTTGAAGCCGGTGTGATGAACTCAAACCTGAAAATTTGATTTTATAAAGCTTATTCGATTTGAAAGAGAGCAAATGTAAAGATTTGAGTATATATTGTAACAATCTAAAGTGCTACATTTTTTTGTGATTTAAAAATATAATAAATATAATCAAGCTTGAATTCCCTGCCCTTGACAATTTTGAAAAAAAAAATTAAATGGATTATTGACGTTGAAATCCCTTTGAATGAAAAGAGTCTTAGAAATCATGAAACGAATAATTGGACAATTGAAATTATGGATAAATTGAAGGCAATGTTTTTCATTAGCCAATTCCTCGTTGAAGGATTAAAATCCTCATATGTTGGAGTAGATGACCAATTGTCCCAAAATTTATTTGGAGGAACAAAATAATCATCAAAATGTTTGATACTCCAAAAGACTCGATAATATATGAATGATGACACTTGGTGTTACATCATGTTATTAAATTTTGAAAGAGCAATTCAATCACTAACTATAAGCGATACTCACAAATTGCTCACTATGAGTAAATTTGCACCCGAAGTTGCAATATGTGATATTGGTATATGACTATATTCCATGATTATGAAATTGGATCTCAATTGAGATATGTGGAAAATTGTCATATTTTATGATTCTAAAATGCTTTTGAAGAAGCAATATTGAAAGGCAGGTTTTAAGAATACTCTAAATTGATATATTTTGTTATTGAATTAGGAAATAAAAAATCACAACTCCAACCATACTGATCGATAAGAATTCCATGAAGCGAATGCAAATGTTGATGGAAATTATTCATTTCCAGAAGTAAATGAAAATGAATTAAATTAACTATATACATGACATGGTTTAGTCATGATCAAGATTTATATTATGAATTCCTTCAAATGAATACATCATACCACTCGAAGTGAAACACTTATAGCGGTAAGCAATAAAAAGAAGAGTGTGTATAAATTGATAATACATGCTAATGTGTCGAGTAAAAGTTGATCTTGTACATGTCGTATGCAAATGAACTTTGTGAATATTTTCTAAATATCTATTATGTAAAGAAAATGATGTTAATTTATCGAGGTCAAAAACAAAATATTTTTGGTGATAATATTGAATCACTTGAAATCACTAATATCATTTGGGTGATTTATTTTATTAAGACAAGAGGAGCTAATATTGAAAAGAAAAAAAAATTCCTACATTTTTAACTTACTTGAATATCTAAAAATTTTAGTTATCTATTTGACGTATCATTTTCTCAACTCTTGGAAGGTTTTATTTGAGTTGAATAAATAAAAATTTGGTAAAACTTATTATTTTCTAAACTTTATTCACTTGGTTATATATATTGGATAATTATATTGATATGAGCATCATGAAGATGCACAATAATATAAGCATCATTTTAGATGCAGAATATTATGTCAGCATCCCGATGATGCATGAAAAATTATGTGAGCACCGATGAATGGTGGAAATATTTATTTGATTGACAGTGGGTCAACACACAATTATTTGAGATATAAAATATTCTCAAACTTTAAATTAGCAAAAGAAAATATTAGTATAGTAAGATACTATAAATGCTCCAGAAGAGCGAATAAATATAATAATGTCTGGATAAGCAAATATTTTGTAAAATAGGCTTTGTGCTCTTTAAATCGGTATGACACCATCAGCTTATGTGAGCACAAAATCCAACACATATTTAAACGACATACCTCTTGATAAATGTATTGACGAGTTTCATATGGAAACTATAAATAAGGGGAATATGAATATATGTGTATTACATCAAATATTACATGCCAGAAAATATTGATGAATAGATCCCAGTTTTCTCATCAAAATTGAAATATGTGACCATAACAATGTTGGATCAAAAATATGTGTTGAACCAGAAGTTCATTGATTCAAATGGCATGATAAACTTAGCTTTCCAGAGGCAACTACGGTGCGCCGAATGATTACGGACATCTTTTACAGAACCAAATAATTTTTTTTACCTATGATTATGTGTGTTGATTGCTCACAAAGAAATTAAATTGTTAGACCATCTCATGTGAAGATTGGTCATGAGTTTAATTTTTTTTACGATAGTATTAATGGGATACATGTGGACTTGTAGATCCACTTAATGGACCAATTTGGTCATGTTAGACGCATTTTTTAAAAATGGACTAATGTATGCCTATTGTCAATGCGTATGGCTTTTGCTGAGATTCTTGCTCAAATTATAAGATTAATAGCAACGCTGCAACTTTTGTCAGGCTCAAAGCCTAATATTTTCAATTGAATTTTTATGATTGTGCAAAGTACGTTCTAGTTTCTCCACCACTAGAACAAATATGGGGCAATAGAGATGTGTTGGTTGATTTTTATTCCACATCTGTAATCATATATCTTGAGCGCTTGACGAGGCGATATGGTTAAATCAAGATATTTTAAGAATCATTTTGATGAGACAATTTTCCCGCCGTTAGGGGGAGAATTGATACCAGTTCATGTTTCAACGGCGTAACATTGTATAAAATTAGTTCATGAATTGTACAAAATTTGTCTCATTTTGACCCAAGCACAAAATAATACGAGCAAGATTTGAAAATTGCACCAACATGGATTGAAGTCCTTGAAGGATAATATGCTAGCACAATATAACCGCATTTAAAGAGAAGATTTACGATGGTGCAAAAGATAAGAGAAAATGGTACTAAAAGCACATATTCCTCTGGAAGAGGAAACTGTTTCAAAACAAAGCGCTATAGATATGACTGATCAGTCCAAATCAAGATGCCCATGAAGAGGCACATGAAACAGAACAATCTACTTGAGTTCTTTGAAAACCCTAGAAAACTGGGATAGAAATAAAGCTTTTATAGAGAATATTTTTGTTCATAAGGTTGCAATAAAAAAAAATTGTTGTAAATCAGGATCCTGAACCTTGATCGGTTGAATGAATGTCGACATAAAATAATTGGCCAAGATAGAAAGATGCGATACCAGATCGTTGTGGACTAGAAGTCCTGAAAATCGATCATTTTGAAACTGTATAGTAATTGGAATAGTAGTCCACACGCCTGAAGTCGTGAAAATCGATTGAGTACAAATGAGTATTTGTACGAAAACAAAATTGTGGGAGACAATGTAAGACTTGTTGCACAAGGTTTCTCACAAAGACTTGTAATTAGTATATTGAGACATATTCCCCCATGATCGACGTAATCACGTTGCGGTATTTAATTATCTTTGTAGTCTATGAAAGACTATACATGCGTCTATTGGATGTAGTTACCGCATATTTGTATGAATCACTTGATAGTAACATTTACATGAAAATTCATGAGGGATTTAAGATTTGTATAGCACAAAATCAAACGTCTCATGGATTATATTCTATTAAAACTGCAATATTCCTTGTACGGGTTATAACAGTCTGATCGGATGTGATATAAATTGGCTCAATGATTACCTTGTAAATAAATAAATTATGGATAATCCAATTTTTCCAGACGATTATAGATTTTCTATCATTGCGGTACACGTGGACGAGTTAAATCTCGTGGTGACTCTTGAAAGACTCACAATGACCGCAAGTCATTTGATGAAAGAGTTTGAGATGGAAAATCTCGACAAAATAATGTTTTTGTCTCGGCCTGCAGATCGAGCATTTATGAGATATAATCTTTGCCCATCAATTGACATTTTATATTGATAAAGCTCATCAATTGAGCAGTCTCATGGTTGTTCGATCTTTAGATATATAGATAAATTATTTTCATTCTCTAGAGATCCATTAAAGAACTAACTGGTCCTGAAGTACAGTATCTAAGTGCAATTTTAGCCTTAATAAATCTTGTAAATTGTACAAGGCATGATATAGCGTTCTCGGTTAATTTGCTTGCAAGGTATACCTATGCATTAACAAGAAGACATTAGAATGACGTTGAAGATATATTACACTATTATCGTGGAACAACTGACAGGGCTTAATTTACTCTAAGGGTTCCAATCCACAAGTGGTGGTTAATACATACATTGTTTATCTTTCTGATCCGAATAAAAGTAGATCTCAAAGTATGTATGTATTTACTTGGGGTGGTCCTACGATATCATGACGATATACGTAACTAATTTTAGCATCCACTTATTCTTACCACTATGAAATTTTAGCATTGCACGAATCATGTCGTGAATGTTTATGGTTGAGATATACGATTTAGTATATTTTAGAATGATGTGAGTTGCCTACAACAAAGAATACATCAATTATTATTATATGAAGACAATGCTGAATTATATCGGAGATGATATAAACACATATCACAAAAGTTTTTCTTCGCCACGAGCTTCAAAAAAGTGGTGATATAGATGTTCATCAAATTCAACCAGGCAACAATTTTGTTGATTTATTCACTGAAGCATTGCCGACTACATCATTCAGAAAGATGGTCCATTAAATTGAAATGGACCAAATCGTCAACTTGTGGACCTTGTGTTAGCATCAGGGGGAGCGTGCCATCTATAATAAGTAGCACACTGTACTCTTTTTCCTTCGTCCAAGTTTTGTCCCAATGGGTTTTCTTGGTAAGGTTTTAACGAGGCAGTGTTTCACGCTTATCGATCCCATATGGATGTGTACTCTTTTTTTCCTTGTTTAGGTTTTTCCCACCGGGTTTTTCTGACAGGGTTTTTAATGAGGCATATTCCATAAGTCATGAACATCCAAGGGGGAGTGTTATAAAATATATAATATTAGTGGATGTCCATGAAATATTTTGTAACTCCTACATGAAATGTTTTATAACCTCCTACTGAAGAATATCATAAATGCCACATTTGAAAGGTTTTGTAACATTGGTATTGAGGGTCATAATGTGGCCATTAATAGTATTGTAACTCTTGCCTTATTGTATCTTTCTTTAGTCCTATAAATATAGGACATTATCATGTATTGTATACACCAACAAGAATGAATAATATGATATTCTCTCCCTCTACTATATATTGGTCTTTACATTCTACTAGTTACTTAGATTTGTTGTTCCTTTTAGCTTAGTTTTATAACAATATACAATTTATAGTTAATTTGTATATATATGTTAATGTTTTCAGAACCGAACTGAATAGTGAATCTGTGAGCCAATTGGCCACTGATTTTATTGGTCGAACCAGTTGAACCATTGGTTGTACCGAATGACGTCATAATATATAATAAATATACTTAAATTTAAAGTGTATGTAATATGCATAAAAGTTAAACATTATCCTACAATTAATTTCAAATATACAAAATCTTAGATTATATTTAAATTATATCATATAATAATTATCTAACTTATATCATTACGGTAATGTGATACTAATTTGTAAGCTCATATAAAACTTTGCATAATATATTGATTTGAGTTTCAAAATTTGACACTCTTTACCCTAAAAATAATATTGGAAAGAAATATCTTATAGAACAAATTTTAATAAAATTATTATTTGAGTATTAATTTTCATTGATAATGTGTAAAATATTAATTTGAGTTAATTATCATAATCTAATTTATAAATAGATTTGGCTACACATTTTACAATATTTATAAATTCTTGTATTAAAAATACTATAGAACAAATTTTAATAATAAAATTATTATTTGAGTATTAATTATTCATTGATAATTTGTAAAATATGATAATTTGTAAAATATTAATTTGATTTAATTATCATAATCTAATTTTTAAATAAATTTGGCTACACATTTTCCAATATTTATATATTTTTGTACTAAAAATACAACAAGGATGATGTAACTTAAATGGTAAGAAAATTATGTTACATGCAAGAGGTTATGTTTTCAAATCCCACATTCGACAATAAATTTTAACTTATTTTTAATTTTAACATTAAAAAAAATTGAAAAATCGGAAGACCGGCTGGTCCAGTCCGGTTTTAATAACATTTGTGTATGTAGATTGTAGACATACAAGACTATGACCCAAAAATAAAAAGGATAAATTTTAATTTAAGCTGAAGAATAATAAATAATGATGACATGGTCTATAACAAGTGAACAATCCGGGCCCCCTTTTTATACAATTGTATATTGATTGATTTATACATTCAGTTGTGGTTTTCTAAAAAAATTTTTTTTTAATTATTTAAAAGAAAAAAACAAGTTAACAACCCCCCTTTTTAAGAAAAATAAAAATGAAGTAGTTATATTGTATGTACATCATTATTTTGGAAAATTCATTAGAATTTATTTCATAGTTACGAAGAAAATAAATACAAAGACAAATTAACTATGAATTAATATTAAACAAGATAAATATCTACATTTGTGAAAAAATAAACCGAAACCCACATCACCCATGGATCAAAAGTTCCATATTTTCCTTCGAAAAAATCGAAAAGTTTCCGTTTTTGATTCAAGCGAAACGAAAATAAGATGTAATTCCGAAACTATTTGTTTGCCTTAAACTCTGTTATTTATTTAAATGTAGTAACTTTTATTACAATTTTTCCTTAGTGTTTTCGAAATATTTCCGAAAAATGTCGAAAAGTTTCCAATATTTAACTGACCGAAACATACACTCGAAACGAAATTTTGATCCATGACATCACCTCAACTTTTTTCTCTAGTCTTCCAGTTGTATAACAAAACATAAATTTAATTACTCTTTGTTTCAAATTTTGTTTCAATACATCTATACATCTAAATTATAGGTTGGAAAAGAAAAAGCCAAGGTTGATACAATATTTTTGATAATAGTACAAGTTTGATATAATACAATATAAGAAAGTAAAAAGAAACAAAACCTCATAAATTTGAACGACATCACCAAATTACAAACCACCCATCATAATCTACGAAAACCAAATAATTTCCCATATTATGCTTCAAGGGTTCTTCAATTTACACTATAGATCTAATAAACTGGAGAAAAAAAATCCATGACCCCATGGCTCGTTGTCGCGCCGCGTTCGGAGGCGGCGGCTACGACGATGACATTTTTAAATCAAACTCATCGTTTGTGAAACCCATCCAACCACAGAAGTCGAGGAATTGTTGGCTATCTGTGGTGAAGGCATTCTCCAAGATTTTAGGTTTCATAATAGTTAGTGTTTATCTGTGGTGGTGCTCGAGGAATTCTGGTGGCAGCAATATTTTCAATGTGGAGTTGGTGGACAAGTTTGTGAAGACGACTCCTATGCTCCATGTTCAGTTGAATGAGCTTGATAAAAAAACTAGAGGATTTGATTAGTTCAATAAAGAAAATGGAAAGGAATGTGGACTTGAAGTTGAAGACTTTGGATGCCAAGACCGATCTTCTTAAGAAGAAGAAGTTTATGGACGGGGTTATGACAAATGAAGATTTTGTCGTGAAATTTAAGAATGCAAACAAAAACAGAGGCATGGATAAGGATGAGATAATAGGCCTTGTGAGGGAGGTTCTGGAGAAGGAAATCAGGATAAAAACTTTCTTGACAAATGAAGAGTTCCGGGAGTTTGTGGAGGAATTTAACAAGGCCATGAAACAGATAATAAGTTATGCAGCGAAAATTGTGGAGAAGGAAATCAAGAGACATGCAACAGATAATAAAATATTTTTCCATCATGATAACTTAAAAGTTTTGGAACTTTGCACTCTGGAAATACAATTTAGTTGGCACTTTGCACCCTAAAAGTATAGATTTTAGCACTTTGCACTCTGAAATATAGAATGAATATTGGCACTTTGCACCCCAAAATATAATTTTTGGTATTTTCAACCCTGACTTAATATGATAATCTAAATTATGTAAAAATATGCAATATAATAATATGTTAGATATGTATATATTTAGTTTTTTCTCATATTGATGTCATTGGTTCCAAGTTCAACCGGCTCATTTATTGGATTGAAATACTTGATCGATGAGCCCAAAATGGATGTGAACATACAGGGTTCACTCCGGCTAAATTTGTGTGGCCCAATACATACTACAACTACAAAATCAACAATACTCGAAATCTCTCACTCAAAATCTCTCTCTCTCTCCCTCTCTCTCTCTCTCTCGCAAACTAGGGTTTTAGCCATTTTTGCTCCGACAAACTATCCTAACAGCAGCAACGGTGAAAGGCCGGCAAGGAGATCGTAAAGCGTACCTAAATACGAATCCATGGATAAAAGGAAATACAAACTTGAATTACAAACTAAGCTAAGAATTACAATGAAAATAGTAAGGATCGTGTAGGATTGAACCCAATCAACCGGACACAATCAATCTGAAATTGTGATCTCCATTGACATGAAATGGAGATGGACAATATCAAACCAACACACACAAAATGAGGGAAATTACAGAGAGAATTTTTGGGAAGAAGACGATATGAACATTTTTCAACTCTGATTTCTCTTCACGGCCTGTTGCCTCTTTATTAAGCCTTGTTGCTGAATTACAAAAGTGCCCCTGCAGTCCAAGTCATTTACAAAAATGCCCCTGCAGTCTAAGCCATCTAATGAAGTTGTGTTGGCCCATATAACGTTTTTATCTCCTTTAATTTAGGCATGCATCAAATCCTCCCCCATAAAATTGTCCTTGTCCTCAAGGACAAAACCTTGTTTATTTGATCAGCCAAGTTCCCCTACATTTTTTTTATAGACATTCAAGTTGAGTATCATGTTGCAATACATCATTCAGGAGTAAAAATGCAGACTGCTCTTTTTAAATTTGTCAATAGAATATGCACCAATGCTTGGATTTCTTCACAAAATTCATAGGCCTCAAAGATGGTGGATCATTATTGCTGATGAGTGAACTTGAAGAAAGATAAACCCACTTGGACGACAGCTAAACCAAGCCTCATCATTTCAAATGTAGTCTTTGATAGCAACTCAAATGATCCGCCAGGAAGAACACCCCAAAGATTCCTTTATGTGCAGCTCCAGCACCCCAGTTCCCAACTATTGCACAAAATAACCAACAAAATTCAAAGAAAGGTCTTCTAAACATGCAGTAAATGTCCACTTTATTATTAGTAACTATAACACCATGGAAGTCTCACTACATTTGCCTCCAACACCATCTACATATTCCTAATCATAATGACCTTGAATCACTTTTATTCCAAATTTTCTGGTTTATTTTCTTTGTTGAAAACAGTGTAACTTAGTCCTGGGGGTGGTTCCGGTGGAGGTAAAGGTGGCTCCGGCAATTCTACTACCCAAGATTGAGCCCCTAACATCTCATGGAGTTTATGCAGCGAGCCGACGCGTTTTGATGACGGATTTGTGATTAAAAAAGCCATCCCTTCTCCACTACAAACATCATCTAAGCACACAACCTTTGTGGTAGTAGACACAACCAAACACCAAGGTATAACATCATCTAATATCCTCACCCTTTTATTGTCAAAATCTTTACAATTAATCCCACAATTTTCATCCATATTCTCTAGAGTATAACTCTTACACTTTTCAGTGACATTTTGAGGCAAATCCTTGTTAGGCAATTCCTCAAACACCTGCAACTCTACATTTTCTGCCTTATGATCAATGTCTCCTACTCTATCCACTCCCTCCCCTTCAATTTTATTTTTAGATATTAAAATCTTCACCAAAATGGAATCAGATTGAATGCCATGCCCTGTCAAATTCTCATCAAAATCGGCTACCTTCTTTTACACTAACTCCACATTTACAGGTGATTCACTAACATTGCACTCTCTCATTTCAAGAGAATCATCCACATCAATTTCGAAGACATAAAATTTCTTTTTCATACAACATTTATGCCCTTGATACATGTATTCATCACACAAAAGGCATATACCTCTATCTCTCTTTTCATTTAATTCATACGAAGAATAGACCTTGTACTGTTTGTGTAATTCGGTTTTACCAGAGTCGGGAGGTACCTGAAAATTCCGCCTCGATTTGGTGTCGAAGAGATGTTGCGATTCTCGATCAAAGGTACTTTGTTGGTTTGAAACTGAATTTGATGAGAAATCGGAGTAATTGCTCTTTTTCGAAGTCATGTCGGCGATCATCCTCCTAATTTCAATCATCGTTTGGTTGACACGCTCGTGAATATTGTTCGGCTCATGAACAATCTCCAGTGATTTTTCTTCCTTGGTAACTCTTGGACTGTAATTCTTCGAATCTATGCCACAAATTTCGGAATATCCCCAATGTTGGTTATGATGGCGCAATGGATAATTTCCAGTTTCAACTTCAATTTCTTTTTCATTTTTTTGTAGAATAGCCGAGGATCGACTGCTCCGACACCACTGAAGCGTACCTAAATACGAATCCATGGATCAAAGGAAATACAAACTTGAATTACAAACTAAGCTAAGAATTACAATGAAAATAGTAAAGATCGTGTAGGATTGAACCCAATCAACCGGACACAATCAATCTGAAATTGTGATCTCCATGGACATGAAATGGAGATGGACAATATCAAACCAACACACACAAAATGAGGGAAATTACAGAGAGAATTTTTGGGAAGAAGACGATATGAACATTTTTCAACTCTGATTTCTCTTCACGGCCTGTTGCCTCTTTATTAAGCCTTGTTGCTGAATTACAAAAGTGCCCCTGCAGTCCAAGTCATTTACAAAAATGCCCCTGCAGTCTAAGCCATCTAATGAAGTTGTGTTGGCCCATATAACGTTTTTATCTCCTTTAATTTAGGCATGCATCAAATCCTCCCCCATAAAATTGTCCTTGTCCTAAAGGACAAAACCTTGTTTATTTGATCAGCCAAGTTCCCCTACATTTTTTTTATAGACTTTCAAGTTGAGTAACATGTTGCAATACATCATTCAGGAGTAAAAATGCAGACTGCTCTTTTTAAATTTGTCAATAGAATATGCACTAATGCTTGGATTTCTTCACAAAATTCATAGGCCTCAAAGATGGTGGATCATTATTGCTGATGAGTGAACTTGAAGAAAGATAAATCCACTTGGACAACAGCTAAACCAAGCCTCATCATTCCAAATGTAGTCTTTGATAGCAACTCAAATGATCCGCCAGGAAGAACACCCCAAAGATTCCTTTATGTGCAGCTCCAGCACCCCAGTTCCCGACTATTGCACAAAATAACCAACAAAATTCAAAGAAAGGTCTTCTAAACATGCAGTAAATGTCCACTTCACCATTTATACTGTATTATTAGTAAATATAACACCATGGAAGTCTCACTACATTTGCCTCCAACACCATCTACATATTCCTAATCATAATGACCTTGAATCACTTTTATTCTAAATTTTCTGGTTTATTTTCTTTGTTGAAAACAGTGTAACTTAGTCCTGGGGGTGGTTCCGGTGGAGGTAAAGGTGGCTCCGGCCATTCTACTACCCAAGATTGAGCCCCTAACATCTCATGGAGTTTATGCAGCGAGCCGACACGTTTTGATGACGGATTTGTGATTAAAAAAGCCATCCCTTCTCCACTACAAACATCATCTAAGCACACAACCTTTGTGGTAGTAGACACAACCAAACACCAAGGTATAACATCATCTAATATCCTCACCCTTTTATTGTCAAAATCTTTACAATTAATCCCACAATTTTCATCCATATTCTCTAGAGTATAACTCTTACACTTTTCAGTGACATTTTGAGGCAAATCCTTGTTAGGCAATTCCTCAAACACCTGCAACTCTACATTTTCTGCCTTATGATCAATGTCTCCTACTCTATCCACTCCCTCCCCTTCAATTTTATTTTTAGATATTAAAATCTTAACCAAAATGGAATCAGATTGAATGCCATGCCCTGTCAAATTCTCATCAAAATTGGCTACCTTCTTTTACACTAACTCCACATTTACAGGTGATTCACTAACATTGCACTCTCTCATTTCAAGAGAATCATCCACATCAATTTCGAAGACATAAAATTTCTTTTTCATACAACATTTATGCCCTTGATACATGTATTCATAACACAAAAGGCATATACCTCTATCTCTCTTTTCATTTAATTCATACGAAGAATAGACCTTGTACTGTTTGTGTAATTCGGTTTTACCAGTGTCGGGAGGTACCTGAAAATTCCGCCTCGATTTGGTGTCGAAGAGATGTTGCGATTCTCGATCAAAGGTACTTTGTTGGTTTGAAACTGAATTTGATGAGAAATCGGAGTAATTGCTCTTTTTCGAAGTCATGTCGGCGATCATCCTCCTAATTTCAATCATCGTTTGGTTGACACGCTCGTGAATATTGTTCGGCTCATGAACAATCTCCAGTGATTTTTCTTCCTTGGTAACTCTTGGACTGTAATTCTTCGAATCTATGCCACAAATTTCGGAATATCCCCAATGTTGGTTATGATGGCGCAATGGATAATTTCCAGTTTCAACTTCAATTTCTTTTTCATTTTTTTGTAGAATAGCCGAGGATCGACTGCTCCGATACCACTGAAGCGTACCTAAATACGAATCCATGGATCAAAGTAAATACAAACTTGAATTACAAACTAAGCTAAGAATTACAATGAAAATAGTAAAGATCGTGTAGGATTGAACCCAATCAACCGGACACAATCAATCTGAAATTGTGATCTCCATGGACATGAAATGGAGATGGACAATATCAAACCAACACACACAAAATGAGGGAAATTACAGAGAGAATTTTTGGGAAGAAGACGATATGAACATTTTTCAACTCTGATTTCTCTTCACGGCCTGTTGCCTCTTTATTAAGCCTTGTTGCTGAATTACAAAAGTGCCCCTGCAGTCCAAGTCATTTACAAAAATGCCCCCGCAGTCTAAGCCATCTAATGAAGTTGTGTTGGCCCATATAACGTTTTTATCTCCTTTAATTTAGGCATGCATCAAATCCTCCCCCATAAAATTGTCCTTGTCCTAAAGGACAAAACCTTGTTTATTTGATCAGCCAAGTTCCCCTACATTTTTTTTATAGACTTTCAAGTTGAGTAACATGTTGCAATACATCATTCAGGAGTAAAAATGCAGACTGCTCTTTTTAAATTTGTCAATAGAATATGCACTAATGCTTGGATTTCTTCACAAAATTCATAGGCCTCAAAGATGGTGGATCATTATTGCTGATGAGTGAACTTGAAGAAAGATAAATCCACTTGGACAACAGCTAAACCAAGCCTCATCATTCCAAATGTAGTCTTTGATAGCAACTCAAATGATCCGCCAGGAAGAACACCCCAAAGATTCCTTTATGTGCAGCTCCAGCACCCCAGTTCCCGACTATTGCACAAAATAACCAACAAAATTCAAAGAAAGGTCTTCTAAACATGCAGTAAATGTCCACTTCACCATTTATACTGTATTACTAGTAAATATAACACCAGGGAAGTCTCACTACATTTGCCTCCAACACCATCTACATATTCCTAATCATAATGACCTTGAATCACTTTTATTCCAAATTTTCTGGTTTATTTTCTTTGTTGAAAACAGTGTAACTTAGTCCTGGGGGTGGTTCCGGTGGAGGTAAAGGTGGCTCCGGCCATTCTACTACCCAAGATTGAGCCCCTAACATCTCATGGAGTTTATGCAGCGAGCCGACGCGTTTTGATGACGGATTTGTGATTAAAAAAGCCATCCCTTCTCCACTACAAACATCATCTAAGCACACAACCTTTGTGGTAGTAGACACAACCAAACACCAAAGTATAACATCATCTAATATCCTCACCCTTTTATTGTCAAAATCTTTACAGTTAATCCCACAATTTTCATCCATATTCTCTAGAGTATAACTCTTACACTTTTCAGTGACATTTTGAGGCAAATCCTTGTTAGGCAATTCCTCAAACACCTGCAACTCTACATTTTCTGCCTTATGATCAATGTCTCCTACTCTATCCACTTCCTCCCCTTCAATTTTATTTTTAGATATTAAAATCTTCACCAAAATGGAATCAGATTGAATGCCATGCCCTGTCAAATTCTCATCAAAATCGGCTACCTTCTTTTCCACTAACTCCACATTTACAGGAGATTCACTAACATTGCACTCTCTCATTTCAAGAGAATCATCCACATCAATTTCGAAGACATAAATTTTTTTTTTCATACAACATTTATGCCCTTGATACATGTATTCATCACACAAAAGGCATATACCTCTATCTCTCTTTTCATTTAATTCATACGAAGAATAGACCTTGTACTGATTGTGTAATTCGGTTTTACCAGAGTCGAGAGGTACCTGAAAATTCCGCCTCGATTTGGTGTCGAAGAGATGTTGCGATTCTCGATCAAAGGTACTTTGTTGGTTTGAAACTGAATTTGATGAGAAATCGGAGTAATTGCTCTTTTTCGAAGTCATGTCGGCGATCATCCTCCTAATTTCAATCATCGTTTGGTTGACACGCTCGTGAATATTGTTCGGCTCATGAACAATCTCCAGTGATTTTTCTTCCTTGGTAACTCTTGGACTGTAATTCTTCGAATCTATGCCACAAATTTCAGAATATCCCCAATGTTGGTTATGATGGCGCAATGGATAATTTCCAGTTTCAACTTCAATTTCTTTTTCATTTTTTTGAAGAATAGCCGAGGATCGACTGCTCCGATACCACTGAAGCGTACCTAAATACGAATCCATGGATCAAAGGAAATACAAACTTGAATTACAAACTAAGCTAAGAATTACAATGAAAATAGTAAGGATCGTGTAGGATTGAACCCAATCAACCGGACACAATCAATCTGAAATTGTGATCTCCATGGACATGAAATGGAGATGGACAATATCAAACCAACACACACAAAATGAGGGAAATTACAGAGAGAATTTTTGGGAAGAAGACGATATGAACATTTTTCAACTCTGATTTCTCTTCACGGCCTGTTGCCTCTTTATTAAGCCTTGTTGCTGAATTACAAAAGTGCCCCTGCAGTCCAAGTCATTTACAAAAATGCCCCTGCAGTCTAAGCCATCTAATGAAGTTGTGTTGACCCATATAACGTTTTTATCTCCTTTAATTTAGGCATGCATCAAATCCTCCCCCATAAAATTGTCCTTGTCCTCAAGGACAAAACCTTGTTTATTTGATCAGCCAAGTTCCCCTACATTTTTTTTATAGACTTTCAAGTTGAGTATCATGTTGCAATACATCATTCAGGAGTAAAAATGCAGACTGCTCTTTTTAAATTTGTCAATAGAATATGCACCAACGCTTGGATTTCTTCACAAAATTCATAGGCCTCAAAGATGGTGGATCATTATTGCTGATGAGTGAACTTGAAGAAAGATAAACCCACTTGGACGACAGCTAAACCAAGCCTCATCATTTCAAATGTAGTCTTTGATAGCAACTCAAATGATCCGCCAGGAAGAACACCCCAAAGATTCCTTTATGTTCAGCTCCAGCACCCCAGTTCCCAACTATTGCACAAAATAACCAACAAAATTCAAAGAAAGGTCTTCTAAACATGCAGTAAATGTCCACTTTATTATTAGTAACTATAACACCATGGAAGTCTCACTACATTTGCCTCCAACACCATCTACATATTCCTAATCATAATGACCTTGAATCACTTTTATTCCAAATTTTCTGGTTTATTTTCTTTGTTGAAAACAGTGTAACTTAGTCCTGGGGGTGGTTCCGGTGGAGGTAAAGGTGGCTCCGGCCATTCTACTACCCAAGATTGAGCCCCTAACATCTCATGGAGTTTATGCAGCGAGCCGACGCGTTTTGATGATGGATTAGTGATTAAAAAAGCCATCCCTTCTCCACTACAAACACCATCTAAGCACACAACCTTTGTAGTAGTAGACACAACCAAACACCAAGGTATAACATCATCTAATATCCTCACATTTTTATTGTCAAAATCTTTACAATTAATCCCACAATTTTCATCCATATTCTCTAGAGTATAACTCTTACACTTTTCAGTGACATTTTGAGGCAAATCCTTGTTAGGCAATTCCTCAAACACCTGCAACTCTACATTTTCTGCCTTATGATCAATGTCTCCTACTCTATCCACTCCCTCCCCTTCAATTTTATTTTTAGATATTAAAATCTTCACCAAAATGGAATCAGATTGAATGCCATGCCCTGTCAAATTCTCATCAAAATCGGCTACCTTCTTTTCCACTAACTCCACATTTACAGGTGATTCACTAACATTGCACTCTCTCATTTCAAGAGAATCATCCACATCAATTTCGAAGACATAAAATTTCTTTTTCATACAACATTTATGCCCTTGATACATGTATTCATCACACAAAAGGCATATACCTCTATCTCTCTTTTCATTTAATTCATACGAAGAATAGACCTTGTACTGTTTGTGTAATTCGGTTTTACCAGAGTCGAGAGGTACCTGAAAATTCCGCCTCGATTTGGTGTCGAAGAGATGTTGCGATTCTCGATCAAAGGTACTTTGTTGGTTTGAAACTGAATTTGATGAGAAATCGGAGTAATTGCTCTTTTTTGAAGTCATGTCGGCGATCATCCTCCTAATTTCAATCATCGTTTGGTTGACACGCTCGTGAATATTGTTCGGCTCATGAACAATCTCCAGTGATTTTTCTTCCTTGGTAACTCTTGGACTGTAATTCTTCGAATCTATGCCACAAATTTCGGAATATCCCCAATGTTGGTTATGATGGCGCAATGGATAATTTCCAGTTTCAACTTCAATTTCTTTTTCATTTTTTTGTAGAATAGCCAAGGATCGACTGCTCCGATACCACTGAAGCGTACCTAAATACGAATCCATGGATCAAAGGAAATACAAACTTGAATTACAAACTAAGCTAAGAATTACAATGAAAATAGTAAGGATCGTGTAGGATTGAACCCAATCAACCGGACACAATCAATCTGAAATTGTGATCTCCATGTGTTGGGATTCGATAAGAAAAACAGCACTAGGCATAGCGGAATATAAAAAATTTCTAGGGCCTCTTAAAGAATCTTGCCAGGATATTCTCTGGTTGTATATATATGAATATAATTAAACGACAGTATAAGTTTTCTCGTTTATACCTGTCTCCTTGCAAATCCTCGGCTAGCAAGACGAACTCTGAATTCTGCCTCGGTAAGATCGACCCACACCTTTGTTTAGCGCCCCACGTGTTGCGCCTCTACGAGTTGATACACCACAATATCACGAAAATTAATATATCCTAATCAACTTGAACATAGGGTATATTAATATCTAGGTTTTAGAACAACTTTAGAACGAAGAATCGAAGACGAAAATTCTTCCTAAAGTGGAAGTGAGTTCGGCCGATCCAGGGAGGGAGAGGGAGAGAATTTTGCTCTTCTTGATTTTCTTGTGGAGTTGTGTGTGAGATATGAGACCTAGTCTCTTATTTATAGATATCTCATAAAACCTAATCCTCCTAGGATTAGGATACTAATTCTCCTACATGGGCCATGGCCCTCTTTAATTAGAAGACTAAGTCTTCTAATTAATTCATGGCCCATATTAATTAATCTTTCAGGGCTTTATTTAATCTCCCAATTAAATAGCCTAATTAATTAATTTATCTCCCAATTAATTAATTAAACTCCAAGTCTAATTAAATTAATTATTCCATTAATTAATTAAATCATAATTAATTAATTTACTCATAAATTAAATTCCAATTTAATTTATAATCTTGATCCAATTCCAATTGGATCCATCTTCGTTCCATATGGGTCGACCCAGTCGACCCACCCATTTAATCGACCCAGTCGATTTTGACCCAGTCGACCCAGTCAACTGGTTCGTTCCTACTTCCTCGCTTTCGCTTCATGTGTATTGTGTATGCCCCCGTAGGTTCACCACATAATTGGCCGCGGGTTGTAATTAAATATTATTTAATTACTCGAGCAATTAATGCTCTAAATTAATCGAACACTCTGTCGATCAATCATTCCAAAATTAGCACCCCTGCTAATTTGGGAATTCCCCCACACTCCACGGTCGATGTCCAGTCACAAGCCCATGGAGCCCAATCACTGGTGAATTAATTCAGTGAACCTTTTTATCATTTACAATTTCCATATACGACACAATCTCTCCATCGATCAATCTCCCAGTCGAGACTTAAGGGTATGGTCTTTCATCGGATTCCCTTATCTTTTGTCTTGACCTTATGTGCTCTGATCTCGAAATAAATTCTCTTTGACTTGTTCTTTATGAGCTACTTACATAAAGTCGTCAGTTACCTTGGCCAAGGATTTCATCAGAATTAATTTCTCACAGAAATCCATAGGAGAATTTCTCGACCTATCAAGTCGAGTCAATGGATCCTTTGTTGATGATATGAATCTGCATACGAGTTCCTCTATACCCAACATGAGTCCACAGAGACTTTCTGGCGATCCCCAGTCAGTCGGAACTCACATCAAAGCATAGACGTTCTCGCACCAGATAAACCCTATCATCTCAAGTTGTTAGGGATCGTTCCTCGTATACTATTGTAAATTGAAATAACTTCAACCCCGATATGCGACTACCGCTTCCATGGTGAGTTATTTCCTAATTGGGGTATTCAGTGCGCTTGCCATCCCAGCAAGCCACCCACTTATGTGTATCGACTATCCCAGTCACGCTCGTGGACCCCAGCGTCCTCCAGTTCATCGGAGTATACACAATAGTGAGAGTCTAACCGAATCCAACGATGTCCTATCTCGATTGGATTCTATGACTCTTGAATATATTCTAGATCACGGCCTTGGAGATCAGTCCACGGGTTGTTCCATAGCCCTGTGATCTAAGGACTTCTATCCTTATGCGTAGACAAATATTACATAAGATAAAGTTGACCATTTAATAAAAGTGCATTTATTAATCAAAATTGAATAGTTTCTCATTAATTACAATTAATGCTAACCATACAGCTGGCTTGCAGGACACTATTTCTATCAATATTCCACTTGTCCTAAAGCCAGTCTTTTATGTTCTTGAGTCCCATCTTATGCAGATGTTTCTCAAATGCCTTTTGAGGCAGAGGCTTCGTTAGTGGGTCCGCCGTATTATCTTCTGAGTCGACACGTTCCATCTTAATGTCTCCTCTACCAATGATATCTCTTATCACATGGTATCGTCTCTGTACGTGCTTGGATTTCTGATGAGATCTCGGCTCCTTTGCTTGCGCTATTGCCCCATTATTATCGCAGAAGATAGTAATGGGCTCAGCAATGCTAGGTATCACATCCAGTTCCTGGATGAAGTTCCTCATCCAAACACCTTCCTTTGCCGCGTCACTCGCGGCAATGTATTCTGCTTCAGTGGTTGAATCCGCGGTTGTTTCCTGCTTGGAGCTCTTCCAGCTAACCGCACCACCATTGAGGCAGAAAACATATCCTGATGTCGACTTGAAGTCGTCTACATCACATTGGAAGCTTGAGTCTGTATAGCCTTCCAATTTCAATTCTCCTCCACCGTATACCAAGAACAATTCCTTAGTCCTTCTCAGGTACTTCAGAATTGCCTTTACGGCTATCCAGTGCTGCTCACCTGGGTCAGACTGGTAGCGACTTGTAACGCTTAGAGCGTACGCTACGTCTGGTCTCGTACACAGCATACCATACATTATGCTTCCTATCGCGGATGCATACGGTACTCGAGACATATTGCTTCTCTCCTCTGGCGTCTTTGGGGCCATAGACTTGGAGAGTGCAATTCCATGTCTCATTGGAAGCAATCCTCTCTTGGATTCTTCCATACTAAATCTTTTCAAGATTTTGTCTATGTACTGGGATTGGGAGAGGCCCAGCAGTCCTTTTGATCTATCTCGGTAGATCCTTACACCTAGTACAAAGGATGCTTCTCCCATATCCTTCATTGAGAATTGTGTAGACAACCATGCTTTAGTTTCAGAAAATGCTTTTACATTGTTTCCAATGAGAAGAATGTCGTCAACGTAAAGCACCAAAAATTCAACTGTACTCCCACTGATCTTCTTGTACACGCAAGGTTCGAACATGTTCTTGATGAATCCAAAAGTTTGGATTGTCTCATCAAAACGAATGTTCCAACTTCGGGAAGCTTGCTTCAGTCCATAAATGGACCTCTGGAGTTTGCACACCTTGTGTTCATCTCCTTTGGATGCATATCCTTTTGGTTGCTCCATGTAGATCTCCTTATCAATGTCTCCATTGAGAAAGGCAGTCTTTACATCCATCTGCCATATCTCGTAGTTATACCACGCAGCTATGGCCAGCAAGATCCGAATGGATTTGGACATTGCGACGGGCGAGAAGGTCTCCTCAAAGTCGATACCTGGTCTTTGAGTGTATCCTTTCGCCACTAGTCGCGCCTTGTAGGTAATCACCTCTCCGTTCACTCCAAGCTTTCGCTTATAGATCCACTTGCAACCCACGGGAGCAACTCCCACTGGTGGATCTACCAAGGTCCAGTTCGGATTCCATGGCTTCGCGCCACTTTCCCGAGTCTATGTCTAGCATAGCCTCTTCGTAAGTCCTTGGGTAGGTTAGAGACTGTCCAGTCTCATGCAGCAGACCGTAGTACCTCTCGGGTTCTCTACGTTGTCTTTCTGACCTACGAAGTATCGGTGTACTTTCTGGTGCACCTTCATGCTCTTGTTCTCCCACTGCCTGTGGTGACGGGTCAGCTCGATCGACCTCTAAGGTCTTTTCAGCTTCAGTGACCTCATCTAGTTCTACGTTATTTTCTTTCTTGTCCACCAAGAAATCCTTCTTCAAGAAGTGAGCGTTCCTCGAGACAAACGTTGTTTGTCTTGTAGGATCGTAGAACTCGTATCCTATTGAGTTTTCCGGATACCCCACGAATTTGCACAAAGTGGATTTAGTTTCCAATTTATCTCCCACTAGCTTTTCAACGTAAGCGGGAGATCCCCATATGCGCATGAATGCGTATGAGGGTGCCTTGCCAAACCATAGTTCGTATGGTGTCTTTTCTACGGATTTCGAAGGTACCATATTCAGTATCTTCGTTGCCGTGAGGAGGGCATGTCCCCAAAATGAAAGAGGTAAGTCAGTGGCACTCATCATGGATCGAACCATGTCCTTCAAGGTTCGATTCCTTCTCTCTGCTACTCCATTTAACTGGGGTGTTGCAAGAGGAGTCCACTGCGATAGTATTCCATGCTCTACAAGATAATTCAGAAATTCGTTACTAAGAAATTCTCCACCTCGGTCAGAACGAAGAGCCTTTATCGTATGACCAAGTTGATTCTCTACTTCCATCTTGAATTCTTTGAATCGCTCAAAGGCTTTAGACTTGTGTTTCAACAAGAACACATATCCATAACGACTAAAGTCGTCAGTGAAAGTGATGAAGTAGTCATAGCCACCTCGGGCGCTTTTTCTTAGTGGTCCACATACGTCAGTATGTATTAAGTCCAATGTTTGCTTGGCTCGCTCAGGGTTTCCCTTAAACGGCAACTTAGCCATTTTACCCTTTAAACATGGTTCACATGTTGGCATTTCATTAATGCGATTGATTTCAATCGCGCCAGATGATGCTAACTTTTGAATCATTGACTTAGATATATGTCCAAGTCTAGCGTGCCATAATTGGGCAGATATTTCATTATCTTGTTTCCTTTTATTTTGTTGTACGTGCATGACTAACTTAGGTGGTTTTATAATGTAAAGTCAATAATTTAATGTACCAAATGAAAAACAAAAACAGTAGCTTTTATTTAAAATCAACATTATTCATTAACATGAATAAAAAAAAAGGTTTTTCATTAAAAACTAGGTACATAAATGAAAGTTTCCTAATGACTTTATCAAACCACCTAAATCTACTTTTGCCTACGGCCTTGGTAGCAGCTCCAGCTCCATTGCCTTTATTCAAGGATCCAATCCTCAGGCTCCAGTTTCCTTAAT
Source organism: Penstemon eatonii (assembly GCA_038501285.1). Classification (NCBI taxonomy): domain Eukaryota; kingdom Viridiplantae; phylum Streptophyta; class Magnoliopsida; order Lamiales; family Plantaginaceae; genus Penstemon; species Penstemon eatonii. Next base: position 62,514,147 of record CM076710.1, read on the forward strand.
GCTCCCATCACCTACAAGGATGAGAACTCCAGTCAGTGTCTAACACCAAAAATGCACAGTTAATTGTAAAATTAACTTCAACAAGGAATATACCTGTTCGAACTCTCCATAGGTTCGAATTTAATCCTTTCCCTTGACCTTGTGCAGTAAGGAGCTCTGGTTTCCATTTGCTTTGGTTTTGAACGCCGCCCAGTCCTTTCGCCAACCCTCGCTTTCTTTCCAAAAGAAGCTTCGTGTTCCTCGAGCATTTGTCGCAGGACATGTACAGTAATCTCTCGCCTCTGGAGATTCAAGTCCGCGATAAATCTGTCATATGATCTTGGAAGAGATTGTAGAATGAGATCTACTCGGAAATCATTGTCCATCACGACACCCATATCATCGAGTTCAGAAAGAAGTCGAATCATCTTGAGTACGTGGATTCCGACAGGAGTTTCCCTTCTCTTTCTTGCTTGCAAGAGTTCCCTCGTGATCGCGAATCTGCGACGACCATCTCTAATCCCATAAAGGAATTTGAGATTTGAGAGAATCTTTTTTGCGGATGCCATATGCTCATGTTGCAAACGCAGATCAAGTGACATATATTCCAACATGTATTCACGAGCTAAGCCATCATCCAGTTTCCATTTGGTGATGCTTTTACGGAGCTCATCAGGAACGTCATGTGAAATAGTAATGGGTGGTGGCACAGACAAAACATAGGATATGTTTTCAGCTTCAAATAATCCATTCAAATGATGCGTCCAGAAATGCAAGTTGGGTCCAGTTAAAATATTACGTTCAAGTGATGAGATGGATAAATCTCTAAGTGCTCTAAGCTCTTTTGACATCATATCTTTAAAACGACGATAGAAGAAATAAATACGCGAAAGATTAACTTAAAATGCACAATTCACAAACATGGATTTTATTTGCAAATTACTCCCACTATTTTAATCAAAATCTTATGCCCCCACATAAGTTTCGGGAATTTAAAATATCCTAGCGGGCTTAAGGCCCAAATGCAATCTCCTAGTACCCACGACTCGTTGGCCATACTATTTGATCCACTTGGTGGTCGAATACGTCGACGGTTAACCATCGCAGCTAACCCTTAAGTTCATTTAGCCTCGGTTTTCGATATGGACCCACGACTCGTGAGACATCCATATTTACTAGCGTTAAATCATGTCCAATACTCGTGGAGGGAAATAGTTCAATCCTAGACGCCCCACGACTCGTGAGACAGCGCCTAAAACCTTGCTATCCCCTCCCTTGGCACTAAACTCGTGCATCGAGGCAATAGACATATCATCTTCCTATAGCTCGACCCACGACTCGTGAGACATCGAGATATATTCGTTCAATATGCCTAAGACCTAGTAATTGGATAGGCTCGGACCATAGACACTATTCATATGCGCCCGTTATTCGATTTAATATTCTAATTGAATTTTAAGTTCAATTGGAGGTTTCTAAGTGTGCGAGGTCTCATCAGATTATGCTTATCTTGTTTACGTTTTCTATCCTAAGCATGCATCTCATACATCAAAGAATAATTTGCGAAAAAGTAAACATTCATCACCTAGCAAGATATGATTGGTCGATTGCCCATCCTATGCGATCCATCACGAGCCACGTGATGAATCAATTGGTCAGTCTAGGGTGAAAATTAAATGTCCTAACTATTACAATTTTTAAACCCATACATCATGGGCCTTCTTGTAATATCCAGCTTGATTGGGCCTCCATGTAATGAATTGGGCCTCCATGTCCTCCAAGGTAAATGGGCCTCCATGTGGATCTCCAAGTCTTCACGAGGTCTTCTCGGCTCCAAGCCTAATCTAAGCCTAGCTTACATAATTTAAATGGTCCTATTCTATTACATTTGTTTGCGCAAGCAAGGGCACCAATCAGGCCCATTTAATTACAACCCAAAATTAAATAAACCAAAAAAAACAACACAGGGCTTAAGGGCAAAATCGACCAATCCACATATTCACTCAAGAACATGCATAAATTCACATAAGGGCAATAATGTAAATTTACCGGCTTCACTAATTTTAATTCGCAAAAATTCATCCAAGTTAATTAATTTTGAATTAACAATTAACCTCTAAGATTAATTAGCTCTTACTTGAGCTCTAAGTAATCTACAATTCTTATCTTGATTAAATTGATTAATTAAGGTAATCTAAATCTCTAAGATTCTTACCTTATCCAAAACTCTAAGTTTCCCAAAATTCCCAAATCTCCAAGATTCTCAAGATAATCCTATTTTGACTAGATTAGTTAATTAAGGTAGTGTTTAAGTTTAACAAAGTAACTACCTTATCCAAAAACTCCAAGTTTCCTAATCTTCCAAAATTCTCCAAGATTTTCAGGACTTTCAAAATAGGCAGAATTAGAGTCCAACCAGAAATCAACCAGACGAGGCCAATCACGGACTGCCACGTAGGACAGCCCACGCGCGACCACCAAGGCGGCGCGTGAGCTGCCTGCGGCAGCAGCCGCTGCACGCGGCTGCGTGCGGCAGCGAGCAGCCGCGCACAGCAGCGCGTAAACAGCAGCCCGAAGGCTGCTGCTGCGCGCAGCGTGTGCGGCTAGCGTGCTGCCAGCACGCTGCCGTTGGCAGCGGCTTGCGGTGGCCGCCCAGCCGCGGTGCGCGGCAGCGCACCGCCGCGTGCCACCGCGAGTCGGATCTAATAAATTTTTTTTTTTTTTGTTTCTTCGATTACCCACAGATTTAATTCAACAAACCCAGTCAATTAAATCCTAATTCAAAATAACATCAACATGATAAAATTTTCGAATCCTAAATTAAACATTAACTCCAAGTTAATTAAACATACGTCCTATAACATGCACAGTTAAAGAACTAGCCACATAAATCAAACATATGATTTAATAAACATAGAATTCGTAAATTCATATATATACAAAGCCTAGAGTTGGCTCTGATACCACTGTTGGGATTCGGTAAGAAAAACAGCCCTAGGCACAGCGGAATATAAAAAATTTCTAGGGCCTCTTAAAGAATCTTGCCAGGATATTCTCTGGTTGTATATATATGAATATAATTAAACGACAGTATAAGTTTTCTCGTTTATACCTGTCTCCTTGCAAATCCTCGGCTAGCAAGACGAACTCTGAATTCTGCCTCGGTAAGATCGACCCACACCTTTGTTTAGCGCCCCACGTGTTGCGCCTCTACGAGTTGATACACCACAATATCACGAAAATTAATATATCCTAATCAACTGGAACATAGGGTATATTAATATCTAGGTTTTAGAACAACTTTAGAACGAAGAATCGAAGACGAAAATTCTTCCTAAAGTGGAAGTGAGTTCGGCCGATCCAGGGAGGGAGAGGGAGAGAATTTTGCTCTTCTTGATTTTCTTGTGGAGTTGTGTGTGAGATATGAGACCTAGTCTCTTATTTATAGATATCTCATAAAACCTAATCCTCCTAGGATTAGGATACTAATTCTCCTACATGGGCCATGGCCCTCTTTAATTAGAAGACTAAGTCTTCTAATTAATTCATGGCCCATATTAATTAATCTTTCAGGGCTTTATTTAATCTCCCAATTAAATAGCCCAATTAATTAAATTATCTCCCAATTAATTAATTAAACTCCAAGTCTAATTAAATTAATTATTCCATTAATTAATTAAATCACAATTAATTAATTTACTCATAAATTAAATTCCAATTTAATTTATAATCTTGATCCAATTCCAATTGGATCCATCTTCGTTCCATATGGGTCGACCCAGTCGACCCACCCATTTAATCGACCCAGTCGACCCAGTCAACAGGTTCGTTCCTACTTCCTCGCTTTCGCTTCATGTGTATTGTGTATGCCCCCGTAGGTTCACCACATAATTGGCCGCGGGTTGTAATTAAATATTATTTAATTACTCGAGCAATTAATACTCTAAATTAATCGAACACTCTGTCGATCAATCATTCCAAAATTAGCACCCCTGCTAATTTGGGAATTCTCCCACACTCCACCGTCGATGTCCAGTCACAAGCCCATGGAGCCCAATCACTGGTGAATTAATTCAGTGAACCTTTTTATCATTTACAATTTCCATATACGACACAATCTCTCCATCGATCAATCTCCCAGTCGAGACTTAAGGGTATGGTCTTTCATCGGATTCCCTTATCTTTTGTCTTGACCTTATGTTCTCTGATCTCGAAATAAATTCTCTTTGACTTGTTCTTTATGAGCTACTTACATAAAGTCGTCAGTTACCTTGGCCAAGGATTTCATCAGAATTAATTTCTCACAGAAATCCATAGGAGAATTTCTCGACCTATCAAGTCGAGTCAATGGATCCTTTGTTGATGATATGAATCTGCATACGAGTTCCTCTATACCCAACATGAGTCCACAGAGACTTTCTGGCGATCCCCAGTCAGTCGGAACTCACATCAAAGCATAGACGTTCTCGCACCAGATAAACCCTATCATCTCAAGTTGTTAGGGATCATTCCTCGTATACTATTGTAAATTGAAATAACTTCAACCCCGATATGCGACTACCGCTTCCATGGTGAGTTATTTCCTAATTGGGGTATTCAGTGCGCTTGCCATCCCAGCAAGCCACCCACTTATGTGTATCGACTATCCCAGTCACGCTCGTGGACCCCAGCGTCCTCCAGTTCATCGGAGTATACACAATAGTGAGAGTCTAACCGAATCCAACGATGTCCTATCTCGATTGGATTCTACGACTCTTGAATATATTCTAGATCACGGCCTTGGAGATCAGTCCACGGGTTGTCCCATAGCCCTGTGATCTAAGGACTTCTATCCTTATGCGTAGACAAATATTACATAAGATAAAGTTGACCATTTAATAAAAGTGCATTTATTAATCAAAATTGAATAGTTTCTCATTAATTACAATTAATGCTAACCATACAGCTGGCTTGCAGGACACTATTTCTATCACCATGGACATGAAATGGAGATGGACAATATCAAACCAACACACACAAAATGAGGGAAATTACAGAGAGAATTTTTGGGAAGAAGACGATATGAACATTTTTCAACTCTGATTTCTCTTCACGGCCTGTTGCCTCTTTATTAAGCCTTGTTGCTGAATTACAAAAGTGCCCCTGCAGTCCAAGTCATTTACAAAAATGCCCCTGCAGTCTAAGCCATCTAATGAAGTTGTGTTGGCCCATATAACGTTTTTATCTCCTTTAATTTAGGCATGCATCAAATCCTCCCCCATAAAATTGTCCTTGTCCTCAAGGACAAAACCTTGTTTATTTGATCAGCCAAGTTCCCCTATATTTTTTTTATAGACTTTCAAGTTGAGTATCATGTTGCAATACATCATTCAGGAGTAAAAATGAAGACTGCTCTTTTTAAATTTGTCAATAGAATATGCACCAATGCTTGGATTTCTTCACAAAATTCATAGGCCTCAAAGATGGTGGATCATTATTGCTGATGAGTGAACTTGAAGAAAGATAAATCCACTTGGACAACAGCTAAACCAAGCCTCATCATTTCAAATGTAGTCTTTGATAGCAACTCAAATGATCCGCCAGGAAGAACACCCCAAAGATTCCTTTATGTGCAGCTCCAGCACCCCAGTTCCCAACTATTGCACAAAATAACCAACAAAATTCAAAGAAAGGTCTTCTAAACATGCAGTAAATGTCCACTTCACCATTTATACTGTATTATTAGTAACTATAACACCATGGAAGTCTCACTACATTTGCCTCCAACACCATCTACATATTCCTAATCATAATGACCTTGAATCACTTTTATTCCAAATTTTCTGGTTTATTTTCTTTGTTGAAAACAGTGTAACTTAGTCCTGGGGGTGGTTCCGGTGGAGGTAAAGGTGGCTCCGGCCATTCTACTACCCAAGATTGAGCCCCTAACATCTCATGGAGTTTATGCAGCGAGCCGACGCGTTTTGATGACGTATTTGTGATTAAAAAAGCCATCCCTTCTCCACTACAAACATCATCTAAGCACACAACCTTTGTGGTAGTAGACACAACCAAACACCAAGGTATAACATCATCTAATATCATCACCCTTTTATTGTCAAAATCTTTACAATTAATCCCACAATTTTCATCCATATTCTCTAGAGTATAATTCTTACACTTTTCAGTGACATTTTGAGGCAAATCCTTGTTAGGCAATTCCTCAAACACCTGCAACTCTACATTTTCTGCCTTATGATCAATGTCTCCTACTCTATCCACTCCCTCCCCTTCAATTTTATTTTTAGATATTAAAATCTTTCACCAAAATGGAATCAGATTGAATGCCATGCCCTGTCAAATTCTCATCAAAATCGGCTACCTTCTTTTCCACTAACTCCACATTTACAGGTGATTCACTAACATTGCACTCTCTCATTTCAAGAGAATCATCCACATCAATTTCGAAGACATAAAATTTCTTTTTCATACAACATTTATGCCCTTGATACATGTATTCATCACACAAAAGGCATATACCTCTATCTCTCTTTTCATTTAATTCATACGAAGAATAGACCTTGTACTGTTTGTGTAATTCGGTCTTACCAGAGTCGAGAGGTACCTGAAAATTCCGCCTCGATTTGGTGTCGAAGAGATGTTGCGATTCTCGATCAAAGGTACTTTGTTGGTTTGAAACTGAATTTGATGAGAAATCGGAGTAATTGCTCTTTTTCGAAGTCATGTCGGCGATCATCCTCCTAATTTCAATCATCGTTTGGTTGACACGCTCGTGAATATTGTTCGGCTCATGAACAATCTCCAGTGATTTTTCTTCCTTGGTAACTCTTGGACTGTAATTCTTCGAATCTATGCCACAAATTTCGGAATATCCCCAATGTTGGTTATGATGGCGCAATGGATAATTTCCAGTTTCAACTTCAATTTCTTTTTCATTTTTTTGTAGAATAGCCGAGGATCGACTGCTCCGATACCACTGAAGCGTACCTAAATACGAATCCATGGATCAAAGGAAATACAAACTTGAATTACAAACTAAGCTAAGAATTACAATGAAAATAGTAAGGATCGTGTAGGATTGAACCCAATCAACCGGACACAATCAATCTGAAATTGTGATCTCCATGGACATGAAATGGAGATGGACAATATCAAACCAACACACACAAAATGAGGGAAATTACAGAGAGAATTTTGGGGAAGAAGACGATATGAACATTTTTCAACTCTGGTTTCTCTTCACGGCCTGTTGCCTCTTTATTAAGCTTTGTTGTTGAATTACAAAAGTGCCCCTGCAGTCCAAGTCATTTACAAAAATGCCCCTGAAGTCTAAGCCATCTAATGAAGTCGTGTTGGCCCATATAACGTTTTTATCTCCTTTAATTTAGGCATGCATCAGATCGCGTCAGGATTTAACCTCTAACGGTCTAACCAATCCCTCAAAATACGTATCTCACATCCGTATGCTTGTTTATTTATTTGTTTGTAATTTTTTGAATTTTGTTTGCAGATTGTACGTGCTTGGAACAATCCTTGGATACAAAAGGTATATAAATTCAAAGGAATTTGTTTAAGTCCTTAAAGCAATTTTTAGTTCTTAGATTCGCCGGAAAAAAATAGTTTTTAGATTTCATTGAGTACTCAAATTAGTAATTACTATTTAGTTTTTAATCCAATTAAAAAATTAAGGAAAACTAGAGAGAGATTAAAGAAAATTACAAGGAGGAATATAGGGTAGGTGATGATCAAGGGTATTGTCGAAGTATTGTAAAATCTGATCCCCTTCCTCCACGTTGATTTTGCTGTTTTCATACAAATCTCTGAAAAGGGGTTTTGACTGCTGCTTTTGTGAAGGTAGCTGTTGAAATTGATTTTGATGGAAAGAATAATTTTTTATATTTGTTATATAGTCCTCCAAATGTTGGAAATTGGAAAACTCTAGTGTTATTATTTTTATTTTCTTTTCTTTTTTCCTTTAGGAATAGAGAATCTTTTTTTCTATGTCCATTATAACCTCATTATTGTCTTTAAATTCCACTACTTGCCCTTATACAAAAATAAGTTTCCACAGAGCACCTGAAAATCTAAACTACATTATTTGATTTGACAAATTGGGCGTGCCGGAACCCTAGTTGCTATTTTGTGGTGTGAAACCTTCTTTCGTTATTCTTCAAAGTTCAAAGTTCTCTCTTCTCTTCAATTAAATCTACTAATCGTTAGTTCTTGCTTGTAAATCGTTCTTTCAGGTTTTCTTCTCCAAATACGTACGACCTACCTTTTCTAGGTAATTTTCTTGATTTTCAGCATCTTATTTTGTGTTAGGTATTTGAAAATCGAGCTTTTATGTTAGTGATGTGTTTTAGGGCTTCTTCTTTTTCCTGTTTTAAACAGGTTCTCTCTAAAAAAAAATTATGACTATTTTGATATATTTGATTTGGGTATAGCTATTTGGTTAATTAGATTAATAATCTGTTATTCATTTGTAGTTGTCGAGTTGACATTTATTCCAAATAAAACTTAAAAGCGAATCCACCATCAACTTTGTATCTGGAAAAATAAGAAAAGAAAGTTAATCAGTGTCTATGTGGGATGGGATTCTGGTTAATGGTTGTATATGTTCTTGTAGTATTACATGACAATCACATGACATTTTGATTATTGGTTGCATATGAAATGACTCTCTGTAAATTGTGATTTTGAATACTTCCCTGTTCATATAACAAAGATTTACTATTATTACTTGCATTACTAAATAATATTAGTCCATCAAGAACAACAAATCAGCTTTGAAAAAATAATTACGCTCCTTTAGATTTAAACAACTCATAATAAGGAACACTTGGTCTTAGAATCAGACAAAACAAGAAAGTATTGTGTGTAATTAGTGTATGTATGGACAGGGGCATGAAGGAGAATTCAGTCTTATCACACTCAATTAGCTAACAGAACCCAATTTAATTTAATGGGCCAAAACATAAATTTAGATTTAAAACAAACCGAACACAAAATAAGATATTCGATGTTACTCTATAATTAACCCAAATAAGCTATCTGGCCTAATCTTATCATCCATCATTATTCATTAGTTCGCTGCCGCATCTAACCCCATTCACTCAATTCATATCTCATTATCAAACTAATAACTAGTTACTAATTCACTGATTGTACTTGGTTTGAGCTGCACTTCATTTATTTGTCAACTAATTAGTAGATAATGTCTGTTAATTTGATAAAATTTTCCTTTAGGATGAATCCATTGACATTGGTGAAACGCAAGCAAGATATCAAGAGGAAAGAAGCAGCTCTAGGCATAAACGAAGACGCATCATGGCATGCCTAATATAAAGATTCGACTTATGTCTATATAGGGGGGATCCCGTTTGATCTAACTGAAGGCGATCTCCTAGCTGTCTTTGCTCAGTATGTTCTTAATATATTTTTTTTCCTTGAGTTAGTACCCTTATTTTGTAGTGGGACGTTGATTAATGAAGCTTTCTCTGGCGTTATCGGTATGGAGAAATTGTTGACGTTAACTTAATTAGAGACAAAGGCACTGGAAAATCAAAAGGATTTGCTTTTGTAGCATATGAGGACCAAAGAAGCACCAATCTAGTTGTAGGTTGGTTTTTCGCCTTACAAAACTCACAATATATTGATTTCTGTTTAGTACTTTTTAAAATATCTTTTTGTGTTGACTGAACAGACAATCTAAATGGAGCTCAAATTCTGGGCGCACCGTTAGAGTTGATCATGTCAACAGTACAAGGCTAAACAATGTTTTGCGATGGTTAATCGATGGTTATCCCTATTCCAACTCTAGTTAGGAACAACTAGATTAGGTTATTATGAATATACAATTTATAGTTAATTTGTATATTTAGACGTACAAGACTATGGCCCAAAAAGAAAAAAGGTCAAATTTTAATTTAAGCTGAAGAATAATGTATAATGAATAATGATGACATGGTATATAACAAGTTAACAATCCCGACCCCCTTTTTATACAATCGGATATTGATTGATTTATACAATCAGTTGTGGTTTTCTCAAAAAAAAAAAAAATTATAATAATAATAATTAAATAAAACAAGTTAAAAACCTCCCTTTTTAAGAAAAATAAAAACGAAGTAGTGATACTGTACGTACAACATTATTTTAGAAAATTCATTAGAATTTATTTCATAGTTACGAAGAAAATAAATAAAAAAACAAATTAACTATCAAAATTAATATTAAACAAGATAAATATCAACATTTGTGAAAAAGTAAATCGAAACCACTCACGTCAACTTTTTTCTCTAGTCTTCAAGTTGAATAACAAAACATAAATTTAACTACTCTTTGTCTCAAATTTTGTTTCAACATACATCTAAACTTTAGGTTGAAAAAAATAATAACCTAGTTTGGTACAATATTTTTTATAATAGTACAAGTTTGATACAATATATTATAAGAAAGTAAAAAGGAACAAAATCTCATATATCTAAGACATCACGAAATTACAAACCACCCCTCATAATCTACGAAAATCAAATTATAATTTCCCATATTATGCTCTCCAGGGTTCTTCAATTTATACTATAGATCGAATCTACTGGAAAAAAAATCCATGACCCTCACCATGGCATGTCTTCGTGCCGCGCGCGTTTGGAGGCGGGAGCTACGACGATGACATTTGTAAATCAAACTCATCGTTTGTGAAACCCATCCGACCACGGAAGTCGAGGAAGTATTGGCTATCTGTGGTGAAGGCATTCCCCAAGATTTTGGTTTCATAATAGTTAGTGTCTATCTGTAGTGGTGCTCGAGGAATTCTGGTGGCAGCAATATTTTCAATGTGGAGTTGGTGGAGAAGTTTGTGAAGACGACTCCTATGCTCCAGGTTCAGTTGAATGAGCTAGATAAAAAATTGGAGGATTTAGTTCAGTAAGGAAAATGGAAAGGAATGTGGACATGAAGTTGAAGGCTTTGGATGCCAAGACCGATCTTCTTGAGAAGAAGAAGTTCATGGACTGGGTTACGACAAATGAAGATTTTGTCATGAACTTTAAGAATGCAAACAAAAACAGAGGCATGGATAGGGATGAGATAATAGGCCTTGTGAGGAAGGTTCTGGAGAAGGAAATTGGGATAGAATGCTTCTTGACAAAGGAAGAGTTGCGGGAGTTTGTGGAGGAATTTAACAAGGCCATGAAACAGATAATAGGTTATGCAGCGAAGATTGTGGAGAAGGAAATCGAGAGACATGCAACTGATGGACTGGGGATGGTGGATTATGCAATGATGTTGACACGATCGATGGTAGTGGACCATGTTGAGCCAGATGGTGTTTGTGAGAAGAATGAATATCGGGTTTGTAAAATAACAGAGAAGATGATTAACTCTAGCTTTGGTGAGCCCGCACAATGTTTTACTTTTCAATCCAATATAATTGTTTTACATTGCACTTTTGGTACCAAATTTGATGGGATTGATGTCATGGGACAAAAAGTACGATTTTATAAATGAGGACAGATTTTTTGAGTTCGATTGTGTATGTAAAAATGCTACTTTCCCTTAGAGAATGAAGATTTAAATTAAGTTGAAGATCGTGAGTTGATTAGATGAATGATTATATTCCACGAGGAATATTTTTTGTCAAAATATATATTGGGGAATATTTTGTGAACCCAAATTCCTATTGCGAAAATCTATGAACCTGACATAACTAGATTTGAATTCAGTAGGATTCAATAGAACATGGATGTTAACATGATCAAATTTGAATCTAACCCACTGACAATCTTAAAATATGTAATAAATATTGTCAGTATTCCTGAAAATGTAAGTAATTAATTAGAGAAAATACAATATAAATTTTGTTCCTTGGATTTATTGAGTTTCCAGAATAAATTTGCTTAGTCCTCGATCAGAAATTTATCATGGTAGTATGGTACACAATAAACGCGCGTTTAGTTTTATTTTTATTTTTTTTGTCGTGAAGTTTTAATCAAATTTAAAAAATGTAATGATGTATTATTTTGCGATAAAAAATAATGGTTCAGAACCAATAGTGTTTCGCTACATATGTAACATAGTAACACATAGGAAATAAGAACCACTATATAATTAGTTAAGAATTCTTATATGGTCTAAGGCAAAAACATTCTTCATGATGTTCACATGACGTGTGTGATGCAGTTAAGGCTCTACTTAAACATGAAGTGATGTTTGTAATATTATTTCAAATTCATTTATATGTTATAGGACTAAAGTGATAAAAAAAATTTATTTTTTGCAGTCATACTGGTGATCAATATGCATGAATTTTTCAAAATCAAACTCGTCGTTTGTGAAACCCATCCGACCATGGAAGTAGAGGAATTGTTGGCTATCTGTGGTGAAGGCATTCCCCAAGATTTTAGGTTTCATAATAGTTAGTGTCTATCTGTGGTGGTGCTCGAGGAATTCTGGAGTTGGTGGTGTAGTTTGTGAAGACGACTCCTATGCTCCATATTCAGTTGAATGAACTAGATAAAAAAATTAGAGGATTTTACTAGTTCAATAAGGAAAATGGAAAGGAATGTGGACTTGAAGTTGAAGGCTTAGGATGCCAAGACCGATCTTCTTGAGAAGAAGAAGTTCATGGACGGGGCTATGAAAAATGAAGATTTTGTCGTGAACTTTAGGAATGCGAACAAAAACAGAGACAAGGATAGGGATTAAATAATAGGCCTTGTGAGGAAGGTTCTGGAGAAGGAAATCGGGACAGAAAGCTTCTTGACAAAGGAAGAGTTCCGCGAGTTAGTGGAGGAATTTAACAATGCCAGGAAACAGATAATAGGTTATGCAGCGAAGATTGTGGAGAAGGAAATCGAGAGACATGCAACTGATGGACTGGGGATGGTGGATTATGCGATGGCGTTGACAGGATCGATGCTGGTGGACCATTCTGAGACAAATGGTGTTTGTGAGAAGAATGAATGTTGGGTTTGTAAAATAACAGAAAATATGATTAACCTTAGCTTTGGTGAGCCCGTACAGTGTATTACTTTTCAATCAAATACAATTATTTTACTTTGCACTTTTGGTACCAAATTTGATTGGATTGATGTCATGGGACAAAATATGCAATTTTATGAATAAGGACAAAAGTTTTTTAGTTCCATCGTGTATGTAAAAATGCCACTTTCCCTTAGTGAATGAAGATTTAAATTAAGTTGAAGATTGTGAGTTGATTAGATGAATGATTATATTCCACGAGGAATATTTTTGTCAACATATATATTGGTTGATATTTCGTGAACCCAAATTCCTATTGCGAAAATCTGTGAACCGGACATAACTAGATTTTAATTCAGTAGGATTCAATAAAACATGGATGTTAACATGATCAAATTTGAATCTAACCCATTGACAATCTTAAAATATGTAATAAATAGCGTCAGTATTCCTGAAGATGTAAGTAATTAATTAGAGAAAATACACTATAAATTTTGTTCCTTGGATTTATTGAGTTTCCTGAATAAATTTGCTTAGTCCTTGATCAAAAATTTATCATGGTTGTATGGTACACAATAAACGTGTCTTTTATTTTCATTTTTATTTTTTTTTGTCGTGAAGTTTTAATCAAATTTAAAAAATGAAATGATGTATTATTTTGCGATAAAAAATAATGGTTCAGAACCAATAGTGTTTCGCTACTTATGTTACATAGTAACACATAGGAAATAAGAACCACTATATAATTAGTTAAGAATTCTTATATGGTCTAAGGCAAAAACATTCTTCATGATGTTCACATGACGTGTGTGATGCAGTTAAGGCTCTACTTAAACATGAAGTGATGTTTGTAATATTCTTTCAAATTCATTTATATGTTATAGGACTACAGTGATAAATAAAAATTTAATTTTTGCAGTCATACTGGTGATCAATATGAATGAATTTTTCTAAATCAAACTCGTCGTTTGTGAAACCCATCCGACCATGGAAGTCGAGGAATTGTTGGCTATCTGTGGTGAAGGCATTCCCCAAGATTTCAGGTTTCATAATAGTTAGTGTCTATCTGTGGTGGTGCTTGAGGAATTCTGGAGTTGGTGGTGTTGTTTGTGAAGACGACTCCTATGCTCCATGTTCAGTTGAATGAACTAGATAAAAAAACTGGAGGATTTTACTAGTTCAATAAGGAAAATGGAAAGGAATGTGGACTTGAAGTTGAAGGCTTAGGATGCCAAGACCGATCTTCTTGAGAAGAAGAAGTTCATGGACGGGGCTATGATGAATGAAGATTTTGTCGTGAACTTTAGGAATGCAGACAAAAACAGAGGCAAGGATAGGGATTAAATAATAGGCCTTGTGAGGAAGGTTCTGGAGAAGGAAATCGGGACAGAAAGCTTCTTGACAAAGGAAGAGTTCCGGGAGTTAGTGGAGGAATTTAACAAGGCCAGGAAACAGATAATAGGTTATGCAGCGAAGATTGTGGAGAAGAAAATCGAGAGACCTGATGAATATTGGGGATGGTGGATTATGCGATGGCGTTGGCAGGATCGATGTTGGTGGACCATTCTGAGCCAAATGGTGTTTGTGAGAAGAATGAATATTGGGTTTGTAAAATAACAGAAAAGATGATTAACCTTAACTTTGGTGAGCCCGTATAGTGTTTTACTTTTCAGTCAAATATAATTATTTTACTTTGCACTTTTGGTACCAAATTTGATGGGATTGATGTCATGGGACAAAATGTGCAATTTTATGAATAAGGACAAAAGTTTTTTAGTTCGATCGTGTATGTAAAAATGCCACTTTCCCTTAGTGAATGAAGGCTTAAATTAAGTTGAAGATTGTGAGTTGATTAGATGAATGATTATATTCCACGAGGAATATTTTTGTCAACATATATATTGGTTGATATTTCGTGAACCCAAATTCCTATTGCGAAAATCTGTGAACCGGACATAACTAGAATTTAATTCAGTAGGATTAAATAGAACATGGATGTTAACATGATCAAATTTGAATCTAACCCATTGACAATCTTAAAATATGTAATAAATAGCGTCAGTATTCCTGAAGATGTAAGTAATTAATTAGAGAAAATACACTATAAATTTTGATCCTTGGATTTATTGAGTTTCCAGTATAAATTTGCTTAGTCCTTGATCAGAAATTTATCATGGTAGTATGGTACACAATAAACGTGTCGTTTATTTTTTTTTATTTTTTTTTGTCGTGAAGTTTTAATCAAATTTAAAAAATGACATGATGTATTATTTTGCGATAAAAAATAATGGTTCAGAACCAGTAGTGTTTCGCTACTTATGTTACATAGTAACACATAGGAAATAAGAACCACTATATATAATTAGTTAAGAATTCTTATATGGTCTAAGTCAAAAACATTCTTCATGATGTTCACATGACGTGTGTGATGCAGTTAAGGCTCTACTTAAACATGAAGTGATGTTTGTAATATTCTTTCAAATTCATTTATATGTTATAGGACTACAGTGATAAATAAAAATTTAATTTTTGCAGTCATACTGGTGATCAATATGAATTAATTTTTCTAAATCAAACTCGTCGTTTGTGAAACCCATCCGACCATGGAAGTCGAGGAATTGTTGGCTATCTGTGGTGAAGGCATTCCCCAAGATTTCAGGTTCATAATAGTTAGTGTCTATCTGTGGTGGTGCTTGAGGAATTCTAGAGTTGGTGGTGTAGTTTGTGAAGACGACTCCTATGCTCCATGTTCAGTTGAATGAACTAGATAAAAAAACTGTAGGATTTTACTAGTTCAATAAGGAAAATGGAAAGGAATGTGGACTTGAAGTTGAAGGCTTAGGATGCCAAGACCGATCTTCTTGAGAAGAAGAAGTTCATGGACGGGGCTATGACGAATGAAGATTTTGTCGTGAACTTTAGGAATGCAGACAAAAACATTTGTCAATGTCTCCATTGAGAAAAGCGGTCTTTACGTCCATTTGCCATATTTCGTAATCATGCCACGCGGCTATGGCAAGTAGTATCCGAATGGATTTCGACATCGCCACGGGAGAGAAGGTTTCCTCATAGTCTATTCCAGGCCTTTGAGAATACCCTTTCGCCACTAAGCGAGCTTTATGAGTTAATACCTCTCCATTCATTCCAAGCTTACGCTTGAAGATCCATTTGCATCCTACAGGGATAGTTCCCTCAGGTGGATCGACCAAGGTCCAAACCTTCTTGGAATGCATGGAATCCATTTGGGATTGCATGGCTTCAAGCCACGCACCCGAGTCTATGTCTAACATCGCTTCTTGATAAGTCTTTGGATCACTATCAACTTTCTCGTTTTCGTGAATGAAACCAAATCGCTCTGGCTCCTTACGAATTTGATCAGACCTTCGATGAGTAGGTGTACTAGTAGGTTCAATAAATTCTGGTTCAGCTCCCACTGTTTGTGGGGATGGGTCCGATTCCTGGACTTCATCAAGTTCTACGATTGTCCCATTTCAGTTGGTGAGGAAATCCTCTTCAAAGAAGTGGGCGTTCCTAGACACGAACGTATTACGTTCTTTAGGATCGAAGAACAGGTATCCAATGGATTCCTTTGGATACCCCACAAATTTGCACAAACTAGATCTAATATCTAGCTTATCTCCCTTCTTTTTCTTTACATACGCTGCAGATCCCCATACTCGTAAATATGAATACACGGGTGCTTTACCATACCATACTTGGTGCTGTGTTGTTGGCACTGACTTCGAAGATACTATGTTTATTATCTTCGAGGCAGTTAATAGGGCTAAGCCCCAAAATGAAAAGGGAAGATTAGCGAAGCTCATCATGGAACGAACCATGTCTAACAAAGTTCAATTCCTCCGCTCAGACACTCCATTGAGTTGGGGCGTCCTAGGGGGAGTTCGCTGGGCGAGAATTCCATTCTCTTTTAGATAATCAAGGAATTCTTGGCTTAAGTACTCACCACCTCTATCAGAACGAAGTGCTTTAATACTATGTCCAAGTTGATTCTCAACTTCCATTCGAAACTCTTTGAATTTCTCAAAAGTTTCGGATTTGTGTTTCATAAGATACACATATCCATAACGACTAAAATCGTCGGTGAATGTTACGAAGTAAGAGAATCCTCCTCTCGCATTGACACTCAATGGTCCACAAACGTCAGTATGGATTAGATCCAATGTTTGCTTGATTCGCTCGGGATTCCCTGTGAAGGGTGATTTGGTCATCTTTCCTTTGAGACAAGACTCGCAAGTTGGGAGTTCATCTAAGTTCCTTATTTCAAGAGCTTTAGATGAAACCAGCTTTTGAATCCTACTCTTGGAAATATGTCCAAGTCTAGCGTGCCAAAGTTGTGGAGTTTGATTATCATATTTTCTTTTTCTAGATTGAATGTGCATGACGTCGGAATTAGTAGGTTCTAGGGAATACAGACCATCTATCAAAGTACCATGAGCATACATTAAACCACCTTTAAATATGCAAAAAGCTCCATTTTCAATGGAAAAATTAAAACCATCAATATCCAACATAGGAATAGAAATGATGTTCTTAATAATGTTTGGTACGTACAGACAATCCCTTAAAACCAAAGTAAAATTTCCTAAAACCAATTCGACGTCCCCTATAGCCTCAGCGGCGATCCTAGCTCCGTTTCCAAAACGCAGGATTCTATCCCCGGGCTTCAAGTTCCTTACTGCTCCCATCACCTGCAAATCATTGCAGATATGAGAACCTGCTGCGGTGTCTAACACCCACGATGCACAGTTAATAGAAATATTAACTTCAACCAAGAAAATACCTTTGGCTACAAGTTTCATCTTTAGGTAGTCTGGGCAATTCCTTTTCCAGTGCCCTGCTTTCTTGCAGTGGAAACATTCGTCTTCTGGGCTCTTGCGCTTCTTTTCAACCACCTTTGTGACTGCCTTCGAAGAGAACACCTTCTTCTTCTTCCTACCTCTCTTAGGTTTTGCAGCCTTCGATTGGTGTGCAATCATTACCGGCTTCTCTTTATTGAGAGTCGATTCTGCCGTTACCAACAAATTGGTCAGTTCGTGAAGAGCGAGGGTTCTATCCTCCATGTTGAAGTTCAACACGAACTGGTCAAAAGAACGGGGCAGCGTATGGAGGAGGAGGTCAGTGCTAAGATCAGCGTGCAAATCCACGTCCAATCGCCCCAGTTTTTCAACCAGGTTGATGAAACGCAGACAGTGATCCTTGACACTGCTTCCCTCAGCCATCTTGAGATGAAACAACTCCTTAGTGGTCGCGAACCTTTCGGTACGGGACCTCTCTCCAAACATCTGCTGGAGGTGGAGAAGTATTTCTCTAGCAAGCGGCACTGCAGCATGCTGTTTCTGCAGTTCATTCGACATCGAGGCTAACATGAGACATCGAACCTGAAGATCATCATCAACCCTTTTAGCATGGGCGGTTCGTTGTTCCTCACTAGCTCGTGCTGTGGGTGCAACAGGCATGGGTGTGTCGAGCACATAGCTTCGTCGCTCGGAGTCGAGGACAATTCTGAGATTTCTCAGCCAGTCAACGAAATTTGAGCCATTCAATTTGTTTGCGTCGAGGATAACAGATAATGGATTCTTAGACATTGTACTTAATATCTACAAATGGAAAGAAGACAACGTTTAGCTAACTGATCTTATGTCTAATAATTATAATTATCGAATTTTGGACTTGTTTTCGTAAAAGTTCTCCCACTATTTTATCGAAACAATCACCCCTTTGATTGCTCGGGAAATTTAATTCCTAGTAGGTCTTGACGTCCCAGCAGCAATTAATTACACCCACGACTCGTGGCCATACAACCAATTCTCCAGGTAGGTATATTATTACCAATTGTGTCACTCCACAACCTTCAAGCTATTTTGCCTCGATTTTCGCACTTATCTAGCACTGCTACATCATAAGTGTTACTAATCGTTAAGTCTAACCCATCAATCATGATGAGCAACGGGCCCGGTCGTGAGTTCTCCGTAACTAGTTATCGGTCGATCCTCACATCCCGACCAGTCCTCACCCTTGTCGTGTTTAGTTAAAAACAGGAGTCAAGGAATTTTACGTATTGTCCCTTTCTTCGACTCGGGTGCCAGACTCTGGATCACCTCTATCGATAAGTAGACAACATATGCTAGTCCCTATTGATGGAAGGCTTGGATTTATATAAATACTTCATTTTATTTTAATCCAATATGACTTAATATTTAATTCGAGAGGGGAATTTCTGGTTTGAAAGTTATACTAACTCTCCTCGAGATCTCACCGATTCAGTTATGCTTTATCTTTTATTACGATCTAGATTCTAGCGCGCATCTCATACAAGCTAAATATAAATCGACAAAATAAATAAAAGCCATACAAGCCTAGCATGCATACTACCACAATAAGTTTTCGATCGGGAGCCTCCTATGCAGGCCATCATCGAGCCAATGATGTTGGCCTTATTGGTCAATCTAAAGGGTTTGCAAAAGGCCCATGCTATTACACAATGTACCACGCATACATGGCCTTCATATCTTTTGAGTTCCCCCCTTGCTTGTAAACGGGCCTCTATCCTAAACGAGGAAAGCAGTAAAAAGCCCTATTCTATTACAAAGGCTCAAAGTGGCCCAAAAACATAATAGGCTCGCAAGCCCAATAAAAAACCAAACAATAAATTAAACCAATCACATCTAATCTAAGGTCAAGGCTCGGCTCGATCGAGAACCACGTAAACATTCCACGTAGAGCAAGAAACACGCAAACATCCTTTACCTATTTCTTTCTTAATTTTAAAACTACCTTTTAAAACTAATTTCCTATGATTCTTACCTTTTAGTCACTACTAATTATGCCAAAATGAATATTCGAGTAAAAATAAAAATAAATTTTCTGCTGAAATTCAGATTCTGTTTTTCAACTTTTGAAAATTGCATTTTTGCCCCTAAACTTTCAAAAATTGCACTTTGACCCCAAAACTTTTGAAAAGTTACAAAAACACCCCTGAGCGGATTCGGGCAGCCACCAGAAAATAAAATTTTAAATTCTGAAAATTTTTGATTTTTCCCTGAATTTTCGATAATTGCAAAACAGTCCCCAAACTTTCGGAAATTACACGACCCCAAAAAGTGTGCGACCAGATTTGCAAAACAGTCCAGTAATTTTGAAATTTCCAGATTAGAAAAAATTTAATTTTCAGCCCCTAAAACCCTAATATGCGATTACTATGCATAAAAGTCCTAAAGTTTTCAAAAACTATAAAAACGGCACAGATCTGAAAAAGCAGTTTTACCCAATCATAGATATAGTCATAACAAGTAAGAATCAATTTACAGAACATAATTATAACGTGTTTACATATACATAATTAAACATATACGATGAGAACACATTATGTTCAGGCTTTTCCTATAATAATGATGGAGTTGACTCTGATACCACTGTTGGGATAGTGGTTGTGTTGCCTCGATTGTCAGAACAACGAAAGTGCGGAATTTAAAATTTTTCGAAGCACCCAAGGTCCCATATAAGAATCTCCATATTATATATACGCAAGCATGAAACAAAAACACACATTGAATTAAACAAGGGGGTTTTTGCGATTTACCTCACCACAGGCAAGGTGGTGGCAACCATCAGTTCTGATTCTGAATCTGGATCTGGATCTAGTTCACAGAAGTGATCCAAAGCATCTAACCTCTAAAGATAGTCCACACCAACTGGATTCTGGCGACACCTCCTAGTCTTAGGCTCAGAACTGGATCTAGGAGATTTGTTGTTGCAGGACTGTGCAGATCAACTTGGCAAGGCAAGATCTAGCACGGTGGAATAAGGGAGAGGCGGCGGCGGCGCTAGGGCAGCTCACAGCAGCAGATTGGCGGCGGCACTAGGCTTGGCGGCGCAGGGAGAGGGGCGGCGGCTACTAGGTCAAAGGAGGCTAGGGTTTTTGCTTAGGGTGTTAGCCTTTTGAGCTCTAGAAGAACCCTATTTATAGACTCCCTTTTGACCTAGGTTTGGAAGACTCTTTATGGGCTTTTAATTAAAGGCCCATATCTTGCAAGCCTTTCATTTAATTAATTACTTTAATTAAATGCCCAATCCAATTAAATCAATATTTCTTTTATATATAATCAATTAGCAACTTAATTAAGTATTTAATTAATTAAGTCACCCAATTAATTAATCTCCCACTTGAATAAAATACTTTAATTCATTTAATTGATTTAATTTCCTATAAATCAATTAATTCCTTTCATGTCCTTTTATAACAGTCACCGTCCAATTGTATTGTGTGTGACCCTCTGGGTTCACCATCAATTGGCAGCAGGCTCACGAATTCCTTGTGATTTACTTTATGAACAATAAATTGCTCCGGTCAATTAAACAACCTTTAATTGACCACTCCTAGAATCAAATCCTCTATTAACTCAGGAGTACCTACACTTCATGGTCGATGTCTAGCCACAAGCCCATGAAGCCCAATTTCAGGTGAATTGATACTTGTGAACTCGTCTCATATAATTACCATGTACATACGGTCCTTCTATCGACTAATATTCCCGATCAAGACTTAGGGTGTGTGAATTAATCGGCACCTCTAAATTTGTCTCGATAACTATACTTTCTAATTCAGGATAATATTCCAGTGTGACTCCTAAATTTGGAAACCCCTTTCCAAATCCGTCACCGACTACAGCCGTAGATTCCTCGGATATGTTATCTAAGAATCATATAGGAAATTCTCTCACCCATTACAGTGAGTCAATAGATTCCATATCGGTAATAACTACTCGCGTACATGTCCATACGTACCCAACCTAGGCATGTTATGACCAAGCTAAATGGCCTATACCTAGATCTAAGTACGCACTTTCATGCACCAAATTCGCCCTAGCACCTCAAGTCAAAGGACTAAATCGTACACTATTATAATCCTTGAGAAACATCCCATCACCGATATGCGGCATGCGCTTCCACAATGGGTTTCTCTGTTCGGGTCGTTCGATGAGTTCAATCCTCCATTGAACCACCTACTCATATGCACTGCCTCAAATGCCTCGCTCATGAAACGCTACAAATTCACTCCATGTGAATCATGCATACTTGTACAAGTCTTGGTGATTCCTACGATACCCCGTCTCGTTCGGAATCTATGACTTGGAACAATTTTAAGATTACGACCTTTGAGACTGTTTCATGATTGCACTCAGTACTGAAGTGAATCGTCCCATAGTCTAATGTAATCTAAGGGTTTCATCCAATCGCTTAAATGTATTCGCGAGAGATGAAG
This sequence comes from Penstemon eatonii, assembly GCA_038501285.1. Taxonomy (NCBI): domain Eukaryota; kingdom Viridiplantae; phylum Streptophyta; class Magnoliopsida; order Lamiales; family Plantaginaceae; genus Penstemon; species Penstemon eatonii. The sequence goes on from CM076710.1 coordinate 62,536,390, forward strand.
TTGGCCATTGTTTATCCTTATACACATATAAATAAACGTGCGTATGATTATAAAATTAAAAGATCGTCTCTTACAGAATAGACCTATTACAAGCTAATTGAACTGGCTTGCTGGGCACTATCCTATCAAGTATCTGTGCACAACAAGCTCCAGCAGCTATATACTCAGCTTCAGCAGAAGATATGGATACTGAAGTTTGTTTCTTACTCATCCATGAGATTAGACGACTACCAAAAATTGACAAGCACCTTTTGTGCTCTTCCTATCAGTTTTGCAGCCAACAAGGTCTGAATCTGAATATCCAATAAGCTCAAATCCAGATTCTCTAGGATACCACAATCCCAAATCTTGAGTACCCTTAATATATTTCAGAATTCTCTTAGCAGCTAAGACATGAGATTCCTTAGGATTTGATTGAAATCTCGCACAAACCCCAACAGAGTACATGATATCAGGTCTGCTGGCTGTTAGATACAACAGTGACCCAATAATGCCTCTGTATTTGGTTATGTCTACTGATTTGCCATCTTCATCTTTATCCAAACGAAGACTAGTAGACATTGGAACAGTAGCAGTGGAGCTAGTTTCCATACCAAATTTCTTAAACAGATCCCTTGTGTATTTTGGTTGGTTGATGAATATTCCATCAGGCAACTGTCTAACTTGCAAACCAAGAAAATAATTGAGTTCACCCATCATGCTCATTTCAATCTTATTCTGTATCAGCTTGGAGAACTTGTCACACATCTTTTGGTTAGTTGAACCAAAAATAATATCGTCTACATATATTTGCACAATTAATATATGATTCTCCCATTCAATTGTGAACAAGGCCTTGTCTACTTTACCTTTACGAAATCCTTTAATTAAAAGAAAATCAGATAGGGTATCATACCATGCTCTTGGAGCCTGTTTCAATCCATAGAGGGCTTTCTTCAGACGATACACCTTGTCTTCTTGTTGATAAGCTTCAAATCCAGGCGGTTGTTCAACATACACTTCTTCTTGCAATTCTCCATTGAGAAATGCTGACTTCATATCCATCTGATAGACAGTGAAGTTCTTGTAAGCAGCATAGGCAAGAAATAGTCTGATTGCTTCAAGTCTTGCTACTGGTGCAAATGTTTCATCAAAGTCAATTCCCTCGTCTTGACAATAACCCTTAGCCACTAATCTTGCTTTATTTCTGGTAACAATACCATCTTCATTCATTTTATTTCTGAAAAGCCATTTAGTGCCAATTACTCTTTGATGACTTGGTCTTGGAACTAAGTACCATACTTCGTTCCTTTAAATTGATTCAACTCTTCTTGCATTGCTTCAATCCAGAAGTAATCACTAAGAGCTTCTTCAATTTGTTTAGACTCTATTTGAGATAGAAAACTGACAAACATAGCATCTTGTGCAGCAGCTCTTCTTGTTTTCACTCTATCCAGGGGATCACCAATCACTAACTCTGGTGGGTGATTCCTTAGCCATCTGAGATCAGGTTGCAGGTCTGGATGTTGTCCTCTGTTTTGATATTGCAACACTACTGTTGGAGATTCAGTAGTAGTCTGTTGAACAGTTCTTGTCTGTTGAACAGTCTCTAGTCTGTCAGCTGATTGCAACTCGTCTGTTAGACAATCAGCACTGTGATTTTGAACAGCACTTGAGTTAGCAGCTGAATTGAGATTAGGTAGTATGATGGGTACATTTTCTTCATTCTTTCCAACATCCAACTTCTGTAAATCAGTAGACAGATCTTGATTAATACTTTGATTCTTTTCAGAAGATTGACTTGGCTCATCAAATACTACATGAATGGATTCTTCTATTAGCAATGTTCTTTTGTTAAAAACTCTATAACCCTTACTAATAGTAGAGTATCCTACAAAAACAGCTTCATCAGCTTTCTCTGCAACTGCAGTAAAGTGATTTTTCCCATTATTTAACACAAAGCATTTACAACCAAAAATTTTAAAGTAAGGAATGTTTGGTTCCTGTTGTTCCAAACTTCATATGGAGTCTTGTTCTGATTTTTGTTGATCATGCATCTGTTCTGGGTAAAGCAGGCTGTATTTGTTGCTTCTGTCCAAAATCTTTGTGGCAGCTTAGCTTCAGCTATCATAGTTCTGACAGCTTCCTTCAGTGTTCTGTTTCTCCTTTCTGCAACACCATTCTGTTGAGGGGTTCTAGCTGCTGAATACTCATGATGTATTCCTTTGATGTTACAACACTCTTCAACAGTAGAGTTTGTGAACTCTGTCCCTCTATCTGATCTAATCTTCAATATTTTTATGCTTTTCTCATTCTGGATCAGTTCCATCAGATTAGTAAGATGTTCCTTGTTTTCACTTTTCTTCTTCATGAATATCACCTAAGTATATCTTGAATAATCATCCACAACAGCTAGGCAGTATTTCTTTCCACCATTGCTGACTGGATCAATGGGTCCAAATAAGTCCATGTATAGCAGCTCCAAGATTCTTTCAGAAGATTGGTGCTTCTAGCTTTTGAATGATGACTTTATTTGTTTCCCTTTCTGACATGCGTCACAGAGCTTATCTTTGCTCATGATTGTTTTTGGAATCCCTTATACCAAATCATTCTTTATCAATCTGTTTATGGTCTTGAAGTTTAAATGATTCATCCTTTTGTGCCACAGCCAACTGACTTCACTTGGTGTTGATGCTACCAAACAAATGCTTGAATTCTTATCAGCAGAATTCCAGTCGACTATGTAGACATTTCCTTGTCGTCTTCCAGATAAAATTACCTTTTTTGTACCAATCTGTTCAACAAAGCACTTATCTGTTGAGAAGATGACTGAATATCCTTTGTCACAAAATTGACTTATGCTCAGCAGGTTGTACTTTAGGCCTTTAACATATGAGACGTCAGATATCTCTATGTTTCCTTTGATTAATCTTCCTTTAGCTACAATCTTGCCTTCTTTGCTGTCTCCAAAAGTAACCTTTGGACCATCCACAGCAACAACATCAGTCAGCTCATGTATGCTTCCACACATGTGCCTTGAACAGCCACTGTCCAAGTACCAAATCTTCTCTACTTTACTCCTACTCCTAATCCTAACCTACAAAACAAAAATAAAATTATTTTAGGTACCCTTATTGAGAGGGTCCTGAAGGATTAGTTCCACCTTTGACAAGCCAATATGTTGATATCTTAGGCTTCTTAGGCTTCCGAGTTTTGACAGGAGCATGAACAACTTTATCATTATCATATTCAGCAGATAAGTCAGGTTGATGATCAGTATGATAAGGAAAATGTTCATAAGCAGGGTAAGGTGCATGATAAGCAGGATATGCATGCATTGGATGAGCAGGATATGGTGCATAGTAAGTTGGAAATTGAGGTGCATGATACATAGGAGGATATGCAGCAGGTTGCACATAATAAGACTCATTTCCATACCAAGCATTTTGATTTCTCTTATTCTTATGCTTCTTTGGTTTACTAGAGGCTTGCTCATTTACAGACGACTTAGTTTTACCACTAGTCTGATTCATTTTAGCTTTATCAGCAGACTTCTTAGGACTCTGCTGTTTGGTCTTACTAGTCTGTTTACCTACACTAGGCTCTTTGCTCTTTTTAGCCTTAGGAGTTTTTGTCTCCTTTAACACTTTTTCGGGTGAAGCAGGTTTAGTAGTTTGAACATACAGAATGACCTTACTATTGTCAGCAGATATAAATTTTTCAGTATGATTCAATTCTAGCTTATCCTGTTCTAAAGGCATCTTCTGTTTACTAGACATATGAGTGGATGCAACAGATGATTTTTCATGAGACTCAATAACTTTTTCAAGTTCCATGATTTTTCCTTTATAAACTTCACATTCAGCTTTCAGAGATTCATGTTCTTGCTCAAGCTTTTTATATTCAGTTGATTCCCTTGGCTTTTCAGCTGTGAGTTTCAGTTAATTGTTTTGCTCTTTTAGCAATATCATCTCTTCCTTAATCTTTTTATATGCTTCAGCAATACCAGTATTGTTAAGCATCATTTGTTCAAATGAATTAAATAATTCATTATCAAGAGGAGTTACCCTATCCTCAGAGTCATCAGATTCCTTGGCCATCAGGCAGAGGAGAGCAGGTTTCTCTTCATCAGAAGATTCTTCATCAGAAGTGTCTGAGTCTGAATCAGATGAGTAGATAGCAGTCAGCTTTTCTGCTTCAGCTACCATTGCCTTGCCTCTCTGATGCTTTCTTTCTTTTCTGATTCTCTTTTCTTCTTCAGTGTATTTCTCTGCTTTTGGATATGAACAGTCTTTGATGAAGTGTCCCAACTTCCTGCAGTTATAACACATTAGTTTGGCTTTATAATCATCCTTATCTTGAGAAGAAAAGTTAGGTTTAGAAGTAGAAGCATTGTTGTATTTGTTCTTCATTTTTCTTTTGTAGAACTTCTTGAAATTGTTTATCAGCAATGCTACATCTCCAGCTGTATACTCCTTTTTGTTGAGTAATGTGGCTTCATCAGATGAGTCCACTTCTTTGCTTTTCTGTGCTGGTCTTCTGGGATTTTCAGAAGCGACTAAGGCAGTTGTGGGTCCTGAAGTTGAGGTTTCTTCAATTCCCATTCTTGGCAGTTTATACTCATATGCCTTGAGTACTGAGAACAGCTCTGTAAGAGAGATTTTTCCCAAATCTCTTGATTTTTCCATCGCTGTCACCTTCATGTTGAATTTTGGAGGTAAAGCCTTCAGTACTCTGATGGTTATCTCTATATCCGTGAAGGTTTTTCCAAGCTTTAAAACTTCATTTAGTGTTCTGGTGAACCTAGTATCCATCTGATCAATGGTCTCTCCAGACTTCATTTTGAAGTTATCCAGCTTTTCCAGAGCAACACTCAGCTGATGCTCTTTAATGGCGTCGTTTCCTTCGATCATGTCTCTGACTTTATCCCACATCTCCTTTGTTGTTTTGCAATGTTTGACTTTGTCAAACCGATCATTATCCAGGGCTTTAGTCATGATAAATATTCCGACTTTGTCAAGATTGAACAGCTTTATTTCTTCGGCTGTCATCTCATGCAAGTCTTTCTCCACCACGGTATCAACTTCATTGATCTTTATCGTCTTGGTGAATCTGAATGGACCTTTTATGATACATGTGTACATGTTATCATTATAAGCAGCTAGAAAAATCTCCATCCTGATTTTCCAGTCTTCAAAAGACATACCAGCAATGTGGGGAACATGGCTGATACAATCCATTTTTCAAAAAGTTATTATTTTTCAAAAAGATGCTCTTTTGAAAAGTTTTGAAAACCTTTGAAAAACACTTGGATCAAGCTCGTTGATCAGGCAGCTGATTCTAATGAACCATCTGCTCTGATACCACTTGTTGGTCCCAAGTGGTCAGATGAGGTCTAGAAGGGGGGGTGAATAGACCTCTGAAAATTTTTAGACTTAAAAGCTTTTCAATTGTCTGTCAGCAGACTAAGCTTATGAAGAACGGTAAGCTGACTATGCTGACCGTGAACAAATCTTGAACAGCAAGTGACCACTCTTCTTATAGTAACTTAGCTGATTTCAGCAAAATCAGTTTTATCAAGAGTATACTTGCAGCGGATGTTTGAAAGTGTTTTTCACAAGTAGACTAAGTCTTTAAAAGATTTTATCCCCAGTTTTAAACTCCTTTAAAATCTTTAATCAAAACTTTCAAAGTGTTAAGTTATGCAACTTTAAAATATGCAAGAAAATTTAATGCAATGATAACACAAAGAATTTTTATAGTGGTTATATGGATAAAAATCCTTTAGTCCACTTTTCCAGATCACTTAGATTCTGGGTTATACTATAAACACTAAGTTTACAATATTTCTCCACTTACACCTAAACAACAAATGAGAAGGCTGTAAGCTCACAATAGGAAATCACTCAGAAAACCTATCCTCTGAAGTTAGATCACTCACAAAGATGGATCTAAACTCCGCACAACACTCAGCTAATACAATTTCACTCAGAATGTATTTTCTATTTGGCTTCAACTTGGTTTCTGTCAACAGATGACTTCACCAGACGAGTGAGCTGTTCTTGAGCTTCTTCAGACTTAGAAAAATTTCTGCTTCGAAAACAAAATCTCAGAATGTTGTTGTGTTTTTTGCTCGTTGAAATCAGCTCTATTTATACTTGGATTTGAAAATATGACCGTTGAAGGAAGTCACAAATCAAATCCATAGCCTTTAGCCCAAATCCAGAACGGCTCCCTGCTACAGTACTTTTTCTGCTGTACTTTCCTGTAGCTGCATTAAATGCACTCTGCTGATCCGAGAATAAAGTTCAATCATTTGCCATTACTACCCTTCTCTTACAGCATTTATTACACCAAGTGCATTTATTACCGTTGGACTATCTCATTGATCTCTTCTACTCTGCTGATCGAAGCAACCCTGCTGATAGATACTCTGCTGATCATACTCTGCTGATCAAACTCTGAACTAATCTGGTTTGAGTTAGGATGACCTACCCTTCTGATTGCTGTTTCAGCATAAGATCAGTAGTCTTCTGGGCTTAGAATTTTGGACCCTTCTGTTGTCTTCTTAACTTGGTCAAAATTCTTCTAAGGGACCTAAGCTTTCCATACTTAGCTGATTTTGACGTTTTGGGAAATCATCGAAACCTTCCCTTATCTTCTTATCTTCATTGCACTTCATCTTCATCTTCATCCAACATTAACCTTAAATTCGTCTTGCATTTCACATCACTCTTCATTGTTACCCGACGCAAATACTTATCTTGTTTCCGTTTTCTACTAATCATGTTATACATCTTCCTCTTTTTATTAGACATATGTGCCTCGTGTGAAATAATGCATATACATATTAAAAAAATGCATCTCCAAAAAATTGGTGGACCATATTTAGCAAGAGTTCTTTTCTCCGAGAATCCATACGCGAGTTCTGTATTCAATAAATTTGAAGTTACATGGTGGGTTTGTGCAACTAATACATCAACATAGGTTTTATTTAATTCAAACTTCAATGGGGCATCCTTATATTCAAATGAAATAATCATCACATCCAATTGTTTGAACGTAATGTAGAACTTCACAAGCCAAATTATTATTGTTTTCAACTCACTAAAATCAGTACAAAATATGCATATATGAACTCAAATACCACAAACTCGCTGCAAATATCCCCAAAATGTAGCTAAAAAAAGAACACAATATTTAGAGACAAGTAAAAGCATCCAACAGACGCATATATAGGCAGATTATACAAACAAGTTTTACCACACATCCATATGTAAAGTTACCACTATAAGAACAACGAAAATTTCACAAGCCTGTACATGATTTTTCACCAAATTTTTCCTTTTTTCCACAATACTCTTGTTGGCATTTTCACAGACACCCAACTAGCATATACCGAACCCTAAACACAAACACATAAACTACAATTCACAAGAAGAAAATCACTTGCACTCACCGGAGGAATTACACGATCCAGAGGTTAGTAGCTGACAAATTGCAAGGCAAGATTCTGCAATAATTCTTCACACACAAAAAATCAGTATGAGCTCAAGCATACGCAAAGATTGAAGAAGGAATTTTGAGAGAGAGAATTATAGGTTAGATGAACATACCGCATGAGGCGGGAATGGAGAATGGAGAGAAAAAAAATCCTGAAATATGTTTTTAATATCATCTCCGATTAAACGATGGCAAAATCGTGTAATTCATGCAAAATCCAGGGCAAATAGAATATTACCATTTGGGCCTCATTATCTAATTTCGGGATGGACCTCTTATTACAATCGGCTCAATTGAAGCGGGGGGCCCACATTTCAGCCGATAAACACGGGCTGTCTGTCCAATAATCGGCCTAATCGAACAAAAAATTGGCCTTGATTAAAAAGCCCAATTAACGTACTTGTGGGCTTGTCAGGTCTACTAAACTGTGCCTAAGAGTATTGCACGGGTATTAAGGATCAAAATAAATAATATGAATTTTTAGTGAAAAAATAAAAGATGTATCTAAAATACTCTTAATTACTACGTTTTCTATCCCATTTATTTTGTTTCATTGCTACAGGGTCTAGTCTTAAGTTAGGAATCCATTGGGTTGAGTATATGTAAGGAACCCCCTAAACATGTAACACGTGGCATTAGTGTTCAAGGCTATCTCTTTAACTGGTTTTACTAAAATAAAGGTAAAATAAAAAGGGATTTTGAAATTACACAAATGACCTTTAACAAAATCTCTCTAAATCTCATCAAAATAGATTCATCAAACTAAAACAGAGAACTGCTTTTTTCCTCTTCTTTGGGACTAAACGATTTTATGCAATTCATCAAAGTTTCCATCCTCAAATTGAATTCTTCAAAATCTGGGTTTGCTGCTAAATCTCCCAAAATTCTTGCTAACGTAAGTTTTCTGCAATTCTTCAAACTCTCCATCCCCAATTTCTTCAAGAACAGAGCAGTTAAACTATTCTGCCATAGTAATAACGGTTGAAATTTTTATTGTTAATTCAATAATAAATCCATTAGGTGAACTTTTAATAAGTTTAGTCGATTGTTAAGAATGGCTATTTCAATTATATATGCCTGATTAAAGTGATCGAATTAAGTTAATTATTATATGGGCATATAAAATATCGTTTTATTTAAGTGTGGGGGTAAATAAAGTAATTTATATGTGTAGAGTACTGAAAGTGTAATTACTAAACTTTGATGGGCTAGTTTAATAATTCCACAATTATTGACTGATGTTGCAGTTAATAAATAGGGAGACTTGGTCCCTAGGTCAGTTACTACCACAAAACAACGTGTTCTCTCCCCACCATCAGATAAAACAACTGACAAAAAGTTTTGGCAACCAGATCTAGAAATTCAATTCATCAATTCCTTCAAGTTCAAGTCATCAATTCACTAAGGCTTCGTAACAATGGATTCTGGTAGGTTTTCTTAAACCCCTACGCAGGGCTGGCTTTTGGCCTAGGAAACATAGGCAATTGCCTAAGGCCCAGAGCTTTTGGGGCCCCCTACATATATTACCCTTTATATAGCCCAATAATATTGATCTATGGACAAATAAAATTTATTACTATAGATTTTATGAGCCCATATATCTATTCAATAGTTCCAACATATTGGGCCTTAAATTCAGCCTATTTAACTGCTGAAATAAAAATAAATAAAAAATAAAAAGAATATTGAGAGATGAATTCACGCCTGATGACTTGGTAGTTAAAAAGAAAAATTGAAGAAGTCTAAGAGTCAAGGTAATTACTAATCAAGTCTATTTTATTTATAATAATTAGGTTTAACTACTTATCCTTTAATAAATTATGTGTCTTCTTCTCTAATAAATTATGTATCTTCTTTTCTAATTTTTCAGTGCCACTCAATCTCTGATTCCCTATTCTCATTTCTTACTAAAGTTTGAATTTTCAATAATTCACCACAATTACAATTACTCTCTTTCTCTAGTTCTACATATCAAAGGAAATTGAGCAGTTAGTTTAGTATTGAGTATTTCTTAAAAACTCTAGACCAAGCTTTTTCTTCAATTTAAATTAGATTTGAACAATTTAAAAATTACGCAAATATATTTGGATTTTTATTAGATGTTACAACTTTAAAGTATTTAGATGACAAAAATTTGAAAGAATATTGTATCAATCTTGAAAATTCATTAAAACATAACTCAATTTCAGATATAGATGGTTCTGGTTTATATTATGAACTAAATGATTTATCAAAAGTTATGCCCTCTGATATGGATAAGCCGATTGATATTCTTAATCATATAAAAGTGTTCGATTCGTATCCAAATACATATATTTGCTATAGAATAATATTTACTATACCTGTAACGTTTGCTTCTGCAGAAAAAAGTTTTTCAAAACTTAAATTGGTAAAAAATTATTTACGATCAACCATGTCACAAGAAAGACTAAGTGAGTTGTCCATTTTATCTATAGAAAAAGATATGTTGGAAAAACTAGAATAAGATGATTTAATCAATACTTTTGCAACGGCTAAAGTAAGGAAAATAAATTTTACATAAAGTAGGCTCCATTTTTAAGTTTCGCCTAGGGCCCCAAATAATCTTGAGCCAGCCCTGCCCTTATGGTGAGTAATCCTCTTTTAATCGACTAAATCGATCTAGGGTTAGAAAATCCACTTTTATATTATGTATGAAGTTCATCCATCAAGTGGTATCAGAGCAGTGTTTTGCTCGATAATTGGAGGATTTTGGGTTCAATTTCATAAAGTTTGGTGGAGTTTTCTGCTTTTAGTTTGCCAGATTTTCTGCCATTGTTGAACTTTTATGATGTTAATGCTTTGGAATCATGGTTCGTATGGTTTGAGACATGTAATTTTGGGATTAGAACTTCCAAATTGTGATATGGTTCCTTTTTAATTCATGAATATTAGCATATTACGAATTTTGAAATTCAGTCGCTTGATTTGAAATTCATGATATATGCTATTTATTTCATTCTACGCGATGAACAATAATTTAGGAATGAAATTTTTGTCTCTATTTGTGTTTCATAAGCATATCTGCCATTTTCTTCGTTTCATTGAAATCAATTGCTTGGGTTTCATATATATGAATATGTCTCCCTTTTATGGCTATTGGAACTGATTTTGAAACTATATATATATATATATATATATATATATATAAGAGACGAGGCCTTATGTGAATAGTGTTTATTTATTCCTTTATTTTTTATTTTTAGACGTTAGTTAATAAAACGACGTCGTTTTGTATAACTCTTAGCTGTTGCATGTTGTACTCTGTGCTGTCCTGATTTTCTTTTCGATTTAATTTTGTTATTTTCTTACTTAAACCAACAACGGATCTGGGCCCCACCATTCCGTTTTCTCTTTTCTTTTCGTAGTTATTGCCTGTTGTATTTTATGCTGTCTGGATTTATGGTCCTTTTTTTTTTCCTTCTTCCTCTTTCTCCTTCTCCAATTTCACCGTTCATTTATCTTCTCACCTTCCTCGGTTCTGCCTATTTTCTTATGACACGCTAAATTCTTCTCCCAAAAGTCTTCAAGTGCGACTGCCAGACTTGTTTCACATCAATCACCATCCCTCTTATTGTGAGTCTACGCACTGCCCTAGGGCTTTTTATATTTCTTTTGTTATCTCCTCAAGAGCCATAGATTTTGAAGATTTTGTTATCTTCAAAGACTATATATAATGGTGAGCCAGAATTTGAATTTCCATATTTCTCTATTCTGATTTCTTCCGGTTGGTGTTGCTTCTTTCCCCATTTTTCTTGTCACGTTCTTATTTGTTACTTTCAGAGATTATTTCTCTGTTTTTTTTTTCGGGTGTAGGTTTTGATGATGTTCTCTCAAGCAAGGTAACCTATTTAATTCATCTTCTTGTTCTTTGTTTAGTTTCCTTCAATTTTTGTGCAATTTTCTCCTATTTTCTTATTTTCCCCAAAGATTTTAGTTCTATATTGTACAAATTTGCTATGGAGATTGATTTAACCGTTTTTCGTCGGGTAGGATTAAATCAATAATATGTGTTCTGGGGGTTACAATTAAGTATGATTATAGGGCTCTGTTACTTTATTCCGGATGGATCGTTGAAGAACAATTACGTAAAGATCAATAGTAACAAGACAATCAATGAGTAAATAGTATAGCAAATGCTTTTCTATTCAATATGATATCAAATTACTCAAGTATGTAGGCGTGAGCTCTGATTGTGTGTGTTCTTAATACAAAGTTTAACTAGGTATTTATATGACATTAACCCTAGCTTTACAAGGAAACATAATCCTAATAGGATTCGGCATAACTATCCTTTTTGAGTCCGGATTGTAGCCTAGTCGCCAAGGAGAGTCGTCTTTGATCAGGTCGATGGGCGATTCCGAATGAACTTGTATGGTCGGACCGATCCGATGTCCCCTAGTCGATCCAGGTATTAATAAGGGTGCGAAATAGCCCCCATCAGTACTCCCTCACTTCTTCGAGCGTATATGTAATAGAAGCTTGTAGAATAGATGGTTACCTACGACTGTATTTTCTACGAATTGTGCCTCGTTAAAAACCTTATTTAGGAAAAAACCCTGTTGGAAAAAATCCTAAGTAAGGAAAATAGTGCAACGCCTCATAGATAGTCGTTTTGTCGTTCCAATCCCGAACATCTACGTGTCCCTTTGGGGAAGCGTTTTGACTTTTGTCGTTGGGCGGGAATGTGATCAGTCGTGAGAGCTTCGAAACGTCTTTCCATCTCTCCTTATAAATAGGTGATCGTTACTTCAGTCATTTTTTACTTTCTACTTTCCCATATTTCCGCAGTCATTTTCTTACTCGGTCATTTCATTCTCAATTCACTTTTATCGATTCATATTCTTCGAGGATCCTAAAGAATGGCTTCAATTTCAAGAAAATATTCCTCGTCTTCAAGGGAAAGAGTCACTCCTATTATCGAGAAGGTAATACCCCCTAGTCCTTCGACTGAGCAGACCGGGGTGTCTGAATTTATCGTTCCGACTGAGGACACTTTTAAGGTGCAAATTATATCCGATACGGATGTTGCCGCCCGGGCCAAGAAAGGCAAGGGTACGGTTCCTCAAATTTCTGAACCGATTGAGGACCTCGCTTGCGCTTATACTGAGGAAACTTTCCACGAGGTCGTGGACAATTATGCGAAATATTTTCCGGAAGGTTCCGAGATCATTCTTTCTTTTCCCTCTGATAGGGTTACTTCTCCGCCGGAGGGTTGTTGAGCTTTTTACACAGCCCACTTTAATTACGGTCTGCGTCTTCCCTTGTCCGCTTTCTTTCTTGATATTTTGAGAATATTCAGTGTATCCTTGACTCAATTGGTCCCAAATTCAGTGGCCTTCATGGTCTGTTTTTCCGTTTTGATGATAGCGAAAGGATTCCAACCTTCTTTTTCGTAATTCTACACAATTGTTTCGTTTTAATGTTTCTAGTTCTTCCAATCGCGGATACTTTTTCGCTAGCCAGAAAACTAGTCGCTCAATCTTTGACTCCCTGGTTTCCAGCAATCCTTTTTGGAAATCTCATTTTTTCTTCGTTCGTCCGCCTTCTCATCTTCGTTTAGCGGACGGTTCGACTGATCCATTCTCGTGGGACCATGATTCCAAATGGATTTATGGCGTTCGCTTGGCAACTGGTGATCTTATCCCTGACGACCCCCAATTTATTGGTGAAATCCAGGCTATGCGTGCTAACAAGTACCAAAGTGCTCTTCTTATTGGTGAGGCTTTTCTTCTCAAGGTGGGATTGAGTACTCATATTTACCCAATTTTTTCTTCTTCCGAATCGCTGGGTAAGTATTTATTTCAGTATCGCATCGTGATAATTCTCTTTAGCACTAAGTCTAATTTTGACTTCATTTTCTTCTCAGTTCTTATAGTGGAAAATTCTCGACGTTCTTTAAAGGGAAAGATGGTTTTGTCTAAATCCACAAAAATCATAGAAAATGTTCCTATCGAGCAGAGAGCGTCCCGGAAAAGAAAATTAGAATTGAGCCATGATTCAGAAGAGAACAGAGAGGAATCTCCAGATTCTTCCCAAGAATCTCATGTTCGTCAGGGGACAGGAACTGGTTATCCTCCTTTCCAACTTCAAACTTCTCTAGGCATACGTGGATGCCGTAGCTGGTCGATGCCTCATCCCAACGATAAACCAGCGAAGAGGAAAAAGCATTATTATGCTTCGTTCCGGCGAGGATCTTTCTCTACTTGGCGAGGATCATCCGCAATCCACTCTTGTCGAGATGATCGAAGATCATTTACAAGGGAGAAGAGCTGCTGGTTATCCCGAGAACGATTCATTGGTACATGACGAGAAATCCGGCGTTTTTACTCGAGACATGAGTAAGCTTCTTTGGAAGGATCCTTTGGAGAAATTTCAGAGAGCTTCTCTTTATGCTGAAAAGGTGATTTCCTATCGTGTATGCTCGTGTGGTAATCTACTTAACAAGTTGTTTAGCTCAGAAATTCATTTTATTTATTATTTTCCCTTTTAGACCAAGACTTGCTTGGCATCATATGCCTATGAGGCCGCTCTCTGGAGACAACAATGCGAATTTCTAGATGAGAGATACAAGGCATTGCTTCAGAAGGCTTCTGGTTCAGAGGCTGGTCCGTCGACATCCTCTTCTGTTCCGCTTTCGATCGTAGAAACTCAGGCTACGGGGACTGATGACCCGAAGATTATAAATAAAGTTTTGGAGATTTCCCGTGCCCAAGAACAAGTCAATCAATTGGCTAAGAAGTTGGAAAATCATCAACTTCAGAGTACTACTCGAATTAGCGAGTTGGAATCTCAGGTATTGAGCCTTCAGGCCTCATTGGAGGATTATGATAAGGACATTCCTCTTAGTTCATAGGATAGTGCCAAGCAAGCCAATATTAATTAGCTTGTTGAAGTACTATTTTCTTATGGTTTATAATAAATACGCCCGTTCATTCATAGTACGTGAAATTGAACAATGGCCAACTTCATCTTTCGCGAACTTATCTAAGCGATTGGATGAAATCCTAAGGTCACAATAGACTATGGGACGATTCACTTCAGTACTGAGTGCAATCATGAAACAGTCTCAAAGGTCGTGATCTTAAAACCGTTCCAAGTCATAGATTCCGAACGAGACGGGGTATCGTAGGAATCGCCAAGACTTGTACAAGTATGCATGATTCACATGGAGTGAATTTGTAGCGTTTTATGAGCAAGGCATTTGAGGCCAGTGCATATGAGTAGTTGGTTCAATGGAGGATTGAATGCATTGAACAACCCGAACAGAGAAACCCATTGTGGAAGCGCATGACGCATATCGGTGATGGGATGTTTCTCAAGGCTTATAATAGTGTACGATTTAGTCCTTAGACTTGAGGTGCTAGGGCGAATTCGGTGCACGAGTGTGCGTACTTAGATTTAGGTACTGGTCACGTAGCCTGGCCGCAAAGTGTCTAAGTTGGGTGCGTACACAACTGTACGCGAATGGTTAGTACTAAGAAAGGATCTATCGACTCACCCTGATAAGGTGAGAGAATTTCCTGTACGTTCTTCGATAATATGTTCCTAGAAATCCATGGCCATGGTTGGTGACGAATTTGGAAAGGGGTTTCCAAATTTAGCAGTCACACCGAAATTATTATCCAGAATTAGAAAGTACAGAATCGAGATAATTAGAGGTGCCGATCAATTCACACACCCTAGGTCTCGATCAGGAAATCATCGTGGAAGGACCGTATGTACATGACAATTATAAGAGGTGAGGTTCACAATTATCAATTCACCTTTGATTGGGCTTCATGGGCTTGTGGCTAGACATCGACCATGAAGTGTGGGTACTCCTAAATTAATAGGGAAATTAATTTTAGGAGTGGTCAATTAAAAGTTGTTTAATTGATCAGAGCATTTAATTGCTCGTTAATTAAATCACGAAGTCGTGGGCCTGCTGCCAGTTGATGGTGAACCCAAGAGGGTCACACACAATACAATTGGACGGTGACTGTCTTAAATGAAAGCATATGATTTAAAGTTGTTAAATCAAAGCAATTGAATTAAGGTAATAATTCAATAGGAGAATATTAATTGGATAACTAATTAGTTAATGTTCAATTAATTAATTAGAGTTATCTGATTAATTGTAAAATTAAATTAAAGTAGTTAATTAATTGGAAGATTAAATAGTTAACCAATTTTAGGATTGGATAATTATGGGTTGATTTTGCAATTAACTAGAAATAGGGGAAGGGGGCGATTTTTTTTAGATAAAGAAAAGGAGTTTTAATTCTTGGAGAGCAAGCTAGAAGAAATCTATCAAATCTCACATTTCTAAGTTGATAAGGAATGAAGATTTGATAGATAGGGGAATGAGATATCTTTTTAGAGAAGGTTTCTTCGCTTATAAATACTCCTTCTTTTCTCTTCATTAAGAGAGAATTTTTGAGAAAGGCTAAAACCCTGAAAAACTTTTGAGAGAACAAAATATCATTGCTGAAAATTTAGAGAGAAATCGATTTTGCATAAGAGAGAAAATCAAATTTTTGCACAAGAATTATTGTTTACAAAATCGCCCCATAACCTTTGCCCCGAACCCAAGTCGCCCGAACTCAAACTCGGCCGAACCTGAGCTGGCTGAACCCAACCTGGCCGAGCCTTGTTCGAATCACACAAGTCAGGTGATTCGATTCTTCCATCTATATCTCCTAAGTCCAGATCCAGATATGAAATCCTTTGCTGACAAACCTACGAGATCCAGTTCGTAGCCTATGACTTGTAGGTGTCACTACAATCCAGTTGGTGTGGATCAACTTTGGAGGTGAGACACATGGATCACTCAAGCTGTGGATCGAACCAAACACCTGGAGGAAACTGCCACAAAACCGTGCTGAGGTAAATTGCGATTAACCCCTTGTGTTTATTTAATTGTTTGATTCAACCTTTTCGTATAATTAACTGTGCTGAAAGATTTATGGGACTATTAGGGAACTCGAAAAATTTTAAATTCCGCACTTTGTTGTATTGACAATCGAGCCCCGTACTAGAATATCCCAACAGTGGTATCAGAGCCAACTCCGTACGTTTATATACGAAAAGGCCTGAACATAATGTGTTTTCACTGTATATGCTTGACTGTATGTATGAGAACGCGTGATAATTATGTTCAGTTGATTGATTCTTGCTTGTTATGACTGGAACTATGATTGGGTAAAATTGCCTTTTAAGATCTGTGGCGAATTTATAGTTTTTCGAGAAATCAGGACTCTTGGTGCAAAAAATCGCAAATCTCAAAATTAAGGGCTGAAAATTAATTTTTCTGTTTCTGGAAATTTTTGTAAAATCTGGACTGTTTCTGAAAATATAATCGCACGGGTTTTTGGGCTGTTTTGCAATTTCTGAAAATTCAAGGACTATTTTGTAATTTTCGAAAGTTCAGGGGTCGGTTTGCAAATTCGAAAATTTTCTGGATTTCAAAATTTTATTTTCTTGTCCTTCTGTCCGAAAACTGTTTTGGGGGTAATTTGTAACTTTTCAAAAGTTTTGGGGTCAAAAGTGCAATTTCCAAAAGTATAGGGGCCGAACTGCAATTTTCAAAAGTTGAAAAATCAGAATCTTAATTTGCGGCAGAAAACTTGTTTTATTGATCCGAGAATTTATTTGTCATAATTAGTAGTGACTAAAAAGCAAGAATCATAGGAAGCTAGTTTTAAAAGGTAGTTTTAAAATTAAGAAAGAAATACGTAAAAGTTGTTTGCATGTTTCTTGCTCTACGTGAACTGTTTACGTGGTTTTTCGATCGCGCCGAGCCTTGACCTTAGGCTAGATGTGATTGGTTTAATTTAATGCATGGTTTTTATTGGGCCTGCGAGCCTGTTATTATTTTTGGGCCACTTGGAGCCTTTGTAATAGAATAGGGCTTTACTGATTTCCTAATCTAGGATGGAGGCCCGTTTACAAGCAAGGTGGGAGCCCAAGAAGAATTGAAGGCCATGTATGCATGGTACATTGTGTAATAGCATAGGTCCTTTGAGAACCCTTTAGATTGACCAATTGGGCCAACATCACTGGCTCGATGATGGCCTGCATAGGAGGCTCCCGATCGAAAACATATTGTGGTAGTATGCATGCTAGGCTTGTATGGCTTTTATTTATTAGTCGACTTATGATTGCTTGTGTGTATGCGCACTAGAATCTAGATCGTAAATAAAAGATAAAGCATAATTGAAGCGGTGAGATCTCGAGGAGAGTTTCTTTAAACTTTCAAAACCAAAAATTCCCTTCTCGAATAAATATTAAGTCATATTGGGTTATATATAAAATGAAGTTTTATAAATCCAAGCCTTCCATTAATAGGGACTAGTGTATGTTGTCTACTTATCGATAGAGGTGATCCAGAGTCTGGCACCCGAGTCGAAGAAAGGGGCAATACACGAAATTCCTTGATTCTAGTTATTCTAAAACTCGACAAGGGTAGGGACTGGTCGGGACGTGAAGATTGACCGATAACTAGTTACGGAGAATTCATGATCGGGCCCGTTGCTTATCATGATTAATGAGTTAGACTTAACGCGTAGTAACATTTATGATGTAGCAGTGCTAGATAAATGCGAAAAACGAGGCAAAATAGCTTGAAGGTTGTGTAGTAGACACAATTGGTAAAATGTATACCTACCTAGGGAATTAATTGTATGGCCACGAGTCGTGGGTGCAACTAATTGCTGCTGGGACGTCAAGACCTACTAGGAAATAGATTTTCCCGAAACTAGAAGGGGTTATTGTTTCGATAAAATAGTAGGAGAACTTTTTTGATAAAAAGTCCAAATTTCGTTAATTATAAGTATTAATATTAAACCTGTCTGCTTATAGTTGTCTATTTTATTGTTAGCCATTTACCATCCACTGTTCCGTTCAAACGAGTATTGATGAATGTTAGAAGCGAAAATACTTTAGGGGCTATGATGTGCAATTACCTTCACGAAACAACCATGGCTGAGTTTAACAATGTTAGGGAATATTGTTGTTACTTAACCAAGATGTTCAAACGAATCAAAGGCTTTGGAGCCCAAGTGATTCTCGAAGATGAGATAGAGATTACCACACATGGTCTATCTGACACCTTCACTCATTTCATGCAACATTGTCATATTCCGCCTGATGGAATTGAAACAAAACAATTGCATGAGTTGTTAGACAAATATGAAGGAGCTTATCTGCAAGGACTTGGACTATATGAAGAAAATTGCCCACTGTGTAAGCACGAAAAGAAAATAGGAAAGCTTACTGAAAAGGAATTCTTGGATAGACTTAACTACGGTATGATTTTTAAATTATACACCTGTTAAATCTTTTGATGTAAGACATCTGATAAACCTTTCATTTCTGTAAATGAGTTTACAGCGGATGAAACTATTCCCTCTCCAACTACAAGGAGGAAATTCCTCGAAAGGAAGATGCAAGCAGTGCTACAAGAATTGAGGGATAACGAATTCAGGGACTGGGTCAAGGAAGTACTGAACCTAGACATTCCTTTTTAGAATAAGTTTTTCGTATTAGCATGAGTTTTTAGTTTTAGTTTATTTTGAGTATTATTTCAAATTTTGTACAAGACCTTATTGCTTTACCATTGAGAATGGAATTTATTTAATTAGAGCAATTTAACTTTGTACGAATGTTGATGTTTTGAAACATAGAAATAAACAATGATAAACGAATCAAAACTTCGAAGACTATATGCTGAATCGAAAAACCTGGATAATCGTTCACACTGAAATGTTTACTTTGGATATTTTTCCTAAAGAAATATTCGAAAGAAAAGGTTTTTGTCTACTGTTCTTGAAATAAGGAACTTGGATAAAACTCCGAACTTTCAAATCTTGTCTTAAAGGAATAATAACCGAAATAAAGGATTGCTAGGCATTCCAAACATTTCAAATCAATTAGAAGTAAAAGCACTAGTTCAAAAGGATACTATTTCATATATACTCCGATTCTCAATTGTTAAAGTATATTTGTGCATTGTAGAAGTACAATTCTAAAACTATTGAAGTAACTCAATAGACGTTTTGGAAATGAAGTAACTAGATGCATTATGTCAAAAGCAATTTGATCTAAACAAACTTGCTGAAACATAAGCAACTAAATCCTCGATTATCTAAAAGGGGAATAGAATTCTCACGAAGCAAATCAAAGAAGGAATCAAACTTTGTTGATAAAACTTGGTTCGATTCACGACTGTGATCTTGCTATATTCCTTTATTCACATTAGGGGATATCCTCCCCTGACTCTTCAGAAGTACTTGGTCTATTATTTTGAAGTAAGTTCTTACACCGCCATGTCATCTAAGACATAGCAAAACACCCTTATATGAGAAATTAGATGGTAGATCTGATTCATATAAAGTTTGTGGGGTATCCAACGAAATCCATTGGATACCTGTTCTACGACAAAGAGAAACGAAAGTATCTCGTAAGAAGCTTGTTCCTCTGTTGACAAATTCTTGTCAAAGGAAATAAGGAATGTCATAGAACTTGATGAAGTCCAAGAATTGGACCCATCCCCATGAACAGTGGGAGTAAACCCTGAAACCCGCTGAACCGATCCATGCACAAATAATTAGTAATCTAATCAAATTCGTAAGGAACTCAAAATTCCATTTTACGAAATTGAGAAAATGGATTCTAATCCAAGATTACAAAGAAACTAAGGGATATGGCATGAAGCCATAAGATTCAAAGTGGAAAGTTTGACTCACCTAATTGCGATAGGTCACTCTTCAAAAGTCCTTTTAGGACCAATGAAAATACCTTCTCCGTTTGCTACGTCAAAATCCATTTCGAAACTATTAGCCATAGAAAGGTGGTTTTCACTACTGAAGAATGACTGTTGGATATGAATCCTGCATCTCACAATTGAAAATTGATGAGAAGATCTCTATTCAAATCCAAAGTTCAATCTGTGACTTTTTCCCGAACATGGAACATGCAACTTGATAAGTCAATCAAGAATGTTGAATTTGTCAAAAGGCATATGGATTCCAATTGTGCAAAAGGATCAGTGGGAGCATAGTTAAATTCGCAATGCAACGAGATGTTGATCTACACATCAAGTACGATATTAGAATATCAGAGAAGCACAGACGAAAGCGTGTTATTCACGCAATTTTCCATGATAAGATTTGGGAACTACATCTCACGTATTGGCAATACGTATTTATGGAGATAAAAGCGAAGTAGATGTTGCAAATTCACCAAATCGAAGTACAAAGACTATATATTGATTAAATTCAATATGGAAGAATCTAAGAAGGGATTAGTTCCAAAGAGACAAGATTTCTCTTACTTATTTAATGAGCCGTACATATAAATGAGTAAAGAAGTAAATGTCTCAAGAATCCTTATGCTTTAGAATTGGATTGCATGTAGCATGCAAAGTCTTGTACAAGACCTGACTCATCAAAAGCTCTGACCTTTCATGAGCTGCTGATAGTCAAACACCAGTCAAGGACACTGGACTACCATAAAAGCAATCCTCGAAGATAATTAAAGGATATAATGCTGGTATGTGGTAGTAATGGAGAATCGAAAACTCGAAGAATTTAGTGATTCGAGATTTCAAGTCTGAAGTGGATGATTTATTCTGTCTCGATGGAGCTAAGGTAAATTGGAAGAAATTCCAATAGTATACCATTGCCAATTCAATCAGAATAATCGCACCATTATGATGCTGCACAAGAGAAAGTGTTTTGATAAGAAACATTCGTCCAATGATTGGATGAATTACCTAGCATGGCAAAAGCCTGTCATAATCTTAACCGATTTAAACAAGGCAATTGCTCAATGAAAGGGAAACGAGATCTCACCGATGATCTGAACACAATATCATATGATTGAAAAAGTCATAGATAACTGAGACGCGTAAAAGTACTACGTTATCTAACAAAGACAAACTTAGCAGATCCACTAATTAAGCTCTTTCACAAATGGGTTCGAGGGACATCTTGGTATAGATGGGTCTTAGAAATGTTGTGATTGGCTTTAGAGCAAGTGGGAGATTGATAGGATAGTGCCCAGAAAGCCAATATTAATTAGCTTGTTGAAGTACTATTTTCTTATGGTTTATAATTAATACGCCCGTTCATTCATAGTACGTGAAATTGAACAATGGCCAACTTCATCTCTCGCGAACTTATCTAAGCAATTGAATGAAATTCTAAGGTCACAATAGACTATGGGACGATTCACTTCAGTACTGAGTGCACTCATGAAACAGTCTCAAAGGTCGTGATCTTAAAACCGTTCCAAGTCATAGATTCCGAATGAGACGGGGTATCGTAGGAATCGCCAAGACTTGTACAAGTATGCATGATTCACATGGAGTGAATTTGTAGCGTTTCATGAGCAAGGCATTTGAGGCCAGTGCATATGAGTAGGTGGTTCAATGGAGGATTGAATGCATCGAACGACACGAACAGACAAACCCATTGTGGAAGCGCATGACGCATATCGGTGATGGGATGTTTCTCAAGGCTTATAATAGTGTACGATTTAGTCCTTAGACTTGAGGTGCTAGGGCGAATTCGGTGCACGAGTGTGCGTACTTAGATTTAGGTACTGGTCACGTAGCGTGGCCGCAAAGTGCCTAAGTTGGGTGCGTACACAACTGTACGCGAATGGTTAGTACTAAGAAAGGATCTATCGACTCACCCTGATAAGGTGAGAGAATTTCCTGTACGTTCTTCGATAATATGTTCATAGAAATCCATGGCCATGGTTGGTGACGAATTTGGAAAGGGGTTTCCAAATTTAGCAGTCACACCGGAATTATTATCCAGAATTAGAAAGTACAGAATCGAGATAATTAGAGGTGCCGATCAATTCACACACGCTAGGTCTCGATCGGGAAATCATCGTGGAAGGACCTTATGTAAATGGCAATTATAAGAGGTGAGGTTCACAATTATCAATTCACCTTTGATTGGGCTTCATGGGCTTGTGGCTAGACATCGACCATGAAGTGTGGGTACTCCTAAATTAATAGGGAAATTAATTTTAGGAGTGGTCAATTAAAAGTTGTTTAATTGATCGGAGCATTTAATTGCTCGTTAATTAAATCACGAAAGTCGTGGGCCTGCTGCCAGTTGATGGTGAACCCAGAGGGTCACATACAATACAATTGGACGGTGACTGTCTTAAAGGAAAGCATATGATTTAAAGTTGTTAAATCAAAGCAATTGAATTAAGGTAATAATTCAATAGGAGAATATTAATTGGATAACTAATTAGTTAATGTTCAATTAATTAATTAGAGTTATCTGATTAATTGTAAAATTAAATTAAAGTAGTTAATTAATTGGAAGATTAAATAGTTAACCAATTTTAGGATTGGATAATTATGGGTTGATTTTGCAATTAACTAGAAATAGGGGAAGGGGGCGATTTTTGTTAGATAAAGAAAAGGAGTTTTAATTCTTGGAGAGCAAGCTAGAAGAGATCTATCAAATCTCACATTCCTAAGTTGATAAGGAATGAAGATTTGATAGATAAGGGAAGGAGATATCTTTTTAGAGAATGTTTCTTCTCTTATAAATACTCCTTCTCTTCTCTTCATTAAGAGAGAATTTTTGAGAAAGGCTAAAACCCTGAAAAACTTTTGAGAGAACAAAATATCTTTGCTGAAAATTGAGAGAGAAATCGATTTTGCATAAGAGAGAAAATCAGATTTTTGCACAAGAATTATTGTTTACAAAATCGCCCCATAACCTTCACCCCGAACCCAAGTCGCCCGAACTCAAACTCGGCCGAACCTGAGCTGGCCGAACCCAACCTGGCCGAGTCCTGTTCGAATCACACAAGTCCTGTGATTCGATTCTTCCATCTGTATCTCCTAAGTCCAGATCCAGATCTGAAATCCTTTGCTGACAAACCTACGAGATCCAGTTCGTAGCCTAAGACTTGTAGGTGTCACTACAATCCAGCTGGTGTGGATCAACTTTGGAGGTGAGACACATGGATCACTCAAGCTGTGGATCGAACCAAACACCTGGAGGAAACTGCCACAAAACCGTGGTGAGGTAAATTGCGATTAACCCCTTGTGTTTATTTAATTGTTTGATTCAATCTTTTCATATAATTAACTGTGGAGAAAGATTTATGGGACTATTAGGGAACTCGAAAAATTTTAAATTTCGCACTTTGTTGTATTGACAATCGAGCCCCGTACTAGAATATCCCAACATTAGTGGACTCAAAGATCGTTACGGCCGGAATCCCGACGAAAGAGTTATTCGTGAATTCCTTAGTTCTCTTGTTCACATGGCGTTGGTGTATCGAATGGTTGGTCCGCTCTTAGAGAGTACTTTTAAGAAAGCGATCCATCAGCTGGTCACTCTGGAACTGATTGAGGATCGTCGAATGGAATATTTCAAAGCAGCACATGTCAGGCTGAATCGTTATGGCGAGGAATACTCTCCCTTCGAGCTGCCAGATGTCATCTATCAACAGTTTCCTTTGGCTCGCCTTGTCGAAGAGTTCGGGAAGCCATTGCCGATTCCTCCCTCAGATATCAATGATGAGGTCGATATTAATTTTATCGATCCAGAGAAAGAGGAGGAGAATATGCGAACGAGGGAGCTAACGAAGAAGAGGTCGCTGGTGATCAGGGAGTTCCAAATGGCGACCAGGTTGTGTGAAGTGTGGAGCGATCTATCGATCTGGGAAATAATCTTTGTAATAAGCAACATAAGTTAATTTGTAATATTACCTTTTTATCCTCTTGTACAATAGACGATTCATATTCTGACAATTACGTCTTTTCGGCTTCTCTGTTGACAATAATTTGGACAAGTTATTAATCTTGCCGTAATCATTATGCTTATGTCTTTTCGAATTCTTGCGGCTGTTCATAGGCTAGTTTCTGTGATTCGCGCCCATTCTTTGGGTCTCTTGCGTCTTTTCGTATAGTATAAATACAAATGGTAAAACTTTTACTCGCTATTTACCGCTTTCACTTAACTTCAATAGAAAACTCTCTTGTTGGGAGGTCGATAAGCCTTTTCGATAATTAAATTTTCTTTTTTAATTCCGAACATGAGTAATCTTTTTGGTAATACTTCGAAGCGTTCTTCGCGCGAAGGTGGTAAAAATATTAGACCTAAAAGGTCCCGTACAGAGGGGCCTTCGATAGATCCTCCTCGTTCATCCTCGATTAGAAGGTCGAAGATCGAGACTCCCGTCAATCCTTCTGAACCTTTTCCAGTAATTAGTTCAAGTTTTATTCAACAAATCTTTCCTACTTCTGGCGATGTCGAAAGGAGACCTTCCCCTAGTCGGGTGGCCTTTGGTGACATGTCAAATGTGGAGCCAACTTTTAATATGCCCGTTTCTTCAGGCGCTTCTTCCTACGAACATGGCTTAAATGAGCATGTTCCTGATAATTCCTTACCTTCCTCTACTTCTAATGCCCTGGTTGTCAGCGGAAGCCAAGTAGGTGTTGTCGCGGGGGCAATTAGCGGAGATTCCTCCTTGGATCCGTCCATGACACAAACTATTTCCCAAGATTTTTCTGACTTTTTGTTTAATGACACTACTGTTGTGACTACTTCTTTTGAAGCCGGAGGGCCTTCTGGAGGTCGGGCAGGCTCTAGGTCCGGTCGGCGGACCGTTATTTCTGCTTCGGGGAAAGAGACATCGGTTAGTCCAAACGAGAGGGATTCCCCTCGTATGTTAGACGACCGTTGCATCCTTGAGCAAGTTAAGGATATAATGCACTCTGTGACTTCTCGGTCTGACCGTGTTCCTCTCGATAGTGAACTGCCTGGCTCTGTTGAACCCGATGCTTTGTCCTGGGACTTGGGCCTAAGCACTATTTTGCCCGGCGAGTTGAAGAAGCACGAAGGTACCTCCAATCTTCGCCTTGTTCAGTCGATGGTCAAGTTATACGAGCAGGTAATCATATTTCTGACTATTTTTCTTGCTTTTATTTTGATTGCCTTGTTATGTAAGGGCTTTTTCTTTTCCAGGCCAAGTATTTTGCGCTCCAGCTGGGTGTGCAAAATGATGATCTGTGGATCAGTAGGGAGGCCCATCAACGTCGCTTGGACTCGGAGACGGCGAAGGTTGCAGGGTAGAACCTCCAGCTGCAGCTTGTCAACGATGGCCTTCAGGAATTACAAGAAGAGAAATCTGTCCTTGAGAAGGAGAAAAGTGACTTGGTTCAGGCTGCCGCCCTTGCGGAGGAGTCTCGACGGCAGGCCTATGAACAAGGTTATGATGCCGGTTATCTAAAGCGTCAGGAGGAATTGATGGCGTTTGTAGGTAACATGACTCCTCGAAGGAGGCCTAGTGGTGGCAATCCATCTCAATGATTTGTTCTGACTTAGCTGTTGAAATGCTTTTCCCTTTTTTTTTTTTTTTTTTTGTAGGCCCCAACCTTTATGTGGTTGTCGTGGCTGGAATATTTTTGTATGTAAAACGAGATTAATGACAATGATGACCAGTTTCAATCCGTGATTGAGTTCAGCAAACAAGTATATTTTGATAAATTATGTCCAGCAGAATTTATCATTATGAATATAAATCTTCTAAATAAGCAGGAAATTTTAGCTGACTTATCTGGTGTTAATTTTCTGAGAGACTATCTTTATTTGAAAAAGCAGCTCGTTCTCGCATGATCAGTCTTGGATAGCTGAATAATGTAATGTTTGCTCTGCAAATCAAATATTAATCAAGTATAAGAATGACGGTCGACCAAGCGTGGTTCCTTAGGTTCTTTCAGAAGTCCCATTCGGATATCAGAATTTTGTCTGTAGGTCGTCCATGTAGATGATTTGTTGAATGATTGTGAAGGAATTTTTCTTTAGCGCTCTTGTCGTCGATCGACCAATGTTTTGTATAATGGTCCGTTTGCCAGGGACCCCTTATATAAGGGTGTGGTCATTTCTTCTTTCTTTTGAGCATGACACCCTTTGTTTAAAAGTCTAAGCTCGTAAAAAGAATATTGTCCAAGGATCTTCTTAAAAATCCATGTTTCTTTGTACTGATTGTGAGTTCTATGTTCTTCAAATAAAGCAACCAGTGTATCAATATATCAATTCTTTGATATGGGAGGAATTGGAAAATGTAGAATCATTAGTCATATCTATTTTCTTCAGACCCCCTTAAGCAATTCTTTGGAACGTTAAGCAGTGACGAGGCTGTATATCCTAGTTTCGTTGACTGTTCCATCCATTTATCCATCAGATTTCTTGGACTCTTTTGGAGGTATAATATAATTAACTAACAACTCGCCTTGTGAGATATGAGGCAGTGACGGTCTCGTATGCTGGAATATGAATTTTTATACCTCTAATCGAGCTACAATTGGTCGTTTTGTTGCAAACTTATATGTTCGCGTTGTGGATCTCCTGTTTATCATCAAGTGATTAGGATCTCTAAGTACGCAAGGCTTCATATCTTTTGATTGTTGTATTGATCGCTTCGATCATGATTCTTCTTTACAGCCGAACAGTCTTTCCGATCGTTGAAGTGCCGTTCCAACTTACTCGCATTTAAAGGAGGAAGTCAAACGGTTGTGGTTCTTTTTTTCCGAGATCTTCTTCCAACCGTCGGATCAACTTTGTCTGTGCCTATAAATAGGTACGCAGTCTTCATATCTCACTAACAGTTCACAAAAAGAATGGAATTATCAGTTTCTTTAAGTTACACCTTGCCCACTGATACCATAATATTCAAAAAGTCACACTATCGTGATTCATTTTGTCACAATAACTCAGATGTCAACTGCCTTGTACTGACAGGTCCCATTGAAGCCCTACCTTGTACTGACGGGTCCCATGAGGCCTCAACCCTTGTATTCACGGGTTTGAGGTCCGTGGTTTTCTGTTTGCACATGGAGGGTTCATATTTACCAGGCACCCCTGCTCTTGGATGTTACCTCAGGAGTGATAGACCGCCGGGGTGTGCTGGTAAAATTTAACTTTCACGACGGCCCCGAAGAGATGCTGCTTTAGAGTAAAAATCAACCCTAATGTAGAAGCAGTATCTCCTTGTGGGTGAATGAGTATTGCCGGTTATCTGGCTGGTAATGCTCATTTCGTCTGGAAGAATATTTGATCTTCAGAGCCCGGCCATCGAACTAAAGAAGTCGACCATCCTGAGCAGCATGCGTCTTAGGTGGTCAATTACAATCATCGAGGCACTAGGGAGGAGATTGATGTTTCTGTGGACATCATCGTGAAGATCGCCGATCCATAGGATAGGATTATTTTATCTAAACAGTTGTAGTGAAGTGTAGAAAGTCCTTTGTCTTCTGATCAAATCTTCGTATGTAATTTGTTCTCAGAACTCAGATGAATAAAACTTTTGTATTAATACCTTGATATTTTTTGTTGTTGATTTCTTCTCAACATGTTCTTATTTATCATCGATATCTAGGAGCAATTACTGTTGCTCGATTTTGGTCGTTAGATATAAGATCGAGGAGCGTTTATTGAGCGGATCAATTTATACTCAACTCTTTTGTTTAGACTTAGGTTTTTATACCAAAGTCTTTTCCGATCGTTTAGATTAAGATCGAGGAGCTTTTATTGAGCGGATCAATTTATACTCAACTCTTTTGTTTAGACTTAGGTTTTTATACCAAAAATCTTTTTGATTGTTAGATATAGATCGAGGAGCGTTTATTGAGCGAATCAATTTATACTCTTTCTTCTTAAGACTTTAGTTTTTTATACCAAAATCTTTTTTTGTTGTTAAATACAGATCGAGGAGCGTTTATTGAGCGAATCAATTTATACTCAACTCTTTTTAAGACTTTAGGTTTTTATACCAAATTCTTTTTTGATCGTTAGATATAAGATCGAGGAGCGTTTATTGAGAATCAATTTATACTCAACTCTTTTTAAGACTTTAGGTTTTTATACCAAAATCTTTTTTGTTGTTAAATATAGATCGAGGAGCGTTTATTGAGCGAATCAATTTATACTCGACTCTTTTTAAGACTTTAGGTTTTTATACCAAAGTCTTTTTTAATCGTTTAGATATAAGATCGAGGAGCGTTTATTGAGCGAATCAATTTATACTCAACGCTTTTTAAGACTTTAGGTTTTTATACCAAATTCTTTTTTGTTGTTAAATATAGATCGAGGAGCGTTTATTGAGCGAATCAATTTATACTCAACTCTTTTTAAGACTTTAGGTTTTTATACCAATGTCTTTTTTGATCGTTAGATATAAGATCGAGGAGCGTTTATTGAGCGAATCAATTTATACTCAACTCTTTTTAAGACTTTAGGCTTTTATACCAAAATCTTTTTTGTTGTTAAATGTAGATCGAGGAGCGTTTATTGAGCGAATCAATTTATACTCTACTCTTTTTAAGACTTTAGGTTTTTATACCAAAGTCTTTTTTAATCGTTTGGATATAAGATCGAGGAGCGTTTATTGAGCGAATCAATTTATACTCAACTCTTTTTAAGACTTTAGGTTTTTATACCAAAATCTTTTTTGTTCGAGGAGCGTTTATTGAGCGGATCAATTTTACTCGACTCGTTATATTATAAGATCGAGGAGCGTTTTATTGAGCAGATCAATTTTACTCGACTCGTTATATTTTTTATTCGAGGAGCGTTTATTGAGCGGATCAATTTTACTTGACTCGTTATATTTGTTGATCAACTTTTTGGATTGGACCAAGTTGATTGTAGAATTCCGAGGATCGTTTACCGAATTAATCGATTTATACTCAACTCGTCTTGATACTTTGCTTTTAACTCAAGTGAACCTTTATTTGGTATTCAGAATTGTGAAAATATTTGAGAATGAATCTCAGGCCAAGGCCTTTATTACAATGAATTAAATAGAAATAAAACGGACTAAATCAAAAGAAATTATCCAGAACGATCTACCAGGATTCATTTTCCATAGTATCTTCTTAGGTTGACTGCATTCCAGGTCCTCGGTAGAGGTGTTCCGTCTAAGTGCGCGATTTTGTACCAACCTTTCTTCCCTACATTAATTACAACGTATGGTCCATCCCAATTTTGTTGCAATTTCCCACATGCTTGGATACCTCTACCTTTTTTAGCACCAAGTCACCTTCTTTGAAGGTTCGTATGCGTACTTTTTTATTGTAGGCTTTCTCCATGTTTGATTTAGCGACTTGTAATCGTACAGCCGCTTTTTCTCTTAATGCTTCTGTCATGTCGATATCACTTTCTCTTGCTTTTTCGTTTTCCTGGTCATCATACATTTCAATCCTCGGTGTTGGAATTAGGGTTTCGATTGGAATTACAGCTTTTGAGCCATATACTAGACTGAACGGGGTCTCCCCGGTTGAAGTCCTGACTGTTGTTCGATTAGCCCAAAGTACTCCTGGGAGTTCATCTAGCCATCTTCCTTTAGCTGCCCCTAATCTTTTTTCTAAAGATTTTATAATTTCTCGATTTACTACTTCAGTTTGTCCATTCGCTCTTGGATGCCCAACTGAAGTGAAGTTTTGTTGAATTCCTAGCTTTGCACACCATTCCATCACTTGTTTTCCCGCGAATTGGGTTCCGTTATCGGAAATCAGGATCCTCGGAATGCCAAATCGACATACTATGAACTTCCATAGGAAGTTAATCACTTGGAATTGAGTTATTCGGGCAAGGGCGATGCATTCTATCCATTTGCTGAAGTATTCGACGGCGACTAGAACATACGTCTTCTTTGATCTAGCTGCCGGGAAAGGTCCCACGATGTCCATTCCCCATTGATCAAATGGCCAGCATACTGGTATTGGGTGCATGTTTTCGGCTGGTTGATGAGTTATATTTGCCTGAACTTGGCAATGATGACATTTTTGAACATATTGCATGGCATCGTTGTTGATGGTAGGCCAATAATAACCTATTCTAAGGCATTTTAGGGCTAAGGCCCTCGCTCCGCTATGATTTCCCGCTTCTCCTTCATGTATTTCTTGGAGGACATCGTTGGTTTGAGATTCGGAGATGCATCTTAGAAGAATTCCCGAGACTGATCTTCGGTAAAGTTTTTCTTCTATCAATGTATATTTTGGAGCCCGATATCTTATTTTCGAGCTTCATTTGAATCAAGCGGCAACTTTTCTTCTCGGAGATAGTCTATCATTGGAATCATCCAATTTCTTTCCGGTTCTCCTATTTCCATTATCTCAGCGACCGGTGTTTCGTCGATATCAATTGCCGGTGTATTAGAAATCAACAAGTTGATTACCCTTTCGGTTTTTTCGTCATGAGACCCTGTAAATCTGGAGAGTTGAACGGCCCATTTATTCTCTGACTGTGGAACATTTTGTATCCCAAAATTTTCGAATTTCTCAGCCAATTATTTCACTTTGGCGAGGTATTTTACCATGTTAAATTCCTTTGCCTCGTATAGACCTTCTATTTGTCTTTGTACTAACTCTGAATCGGTTAATACTTTAAGACTTTTTATGTTTGTTTTAAGCGCCATTTCTATTCCTGCGATCAGCGCCTCGTATTCTGCTTCATTGTTTGTTACTATGAAGTCCAATGTTATCGCATAATTTATATCCTCTTTATTTGGTCCGGTAAAGTTGATTCCGGCACCTCCTCCCTCTCGGCATGAAGAACCGTCGACATGCATCAACCAAGTTTGATTCTCTACGATGAAGATATCATTGTCATGGCTGGTCGATTCGGCGTGCTCAGTTGTCTGGGTCGGAGTTTCTAGTAGGAAATCGGCTAGGACTTGGGCTTTAATCGCAATTCTTGGTTTGTACTCAATTTCGAACTGACCGAGTTCGATTGTCCACTTAATCAATCTTCCGGAGGCTTCTGGCTTAGCTAAAACCTGTCTTAGTGGTTGGTTGGTTAATACCACCATTTTGTAGGTTAGAAAGTAAGGTCGGAGTTTGCGTGCCGCCACAACTAAGGCCAAAGTGAACTTTTCTATTTCCATGTAGTTCTTCTCCGCCCCTTGTAGTAATTTACTTAAGTAATAAACGGGCTTATGGTCCACCCCTTCTATTTTTACTAAAATCGAGCTAATGGCCACCTCGGAAATTGATATGTAGATGTACAAAGGTTCTTCTCAGTTGGTTTGGCCAATAGCGGGGAGGTCGTTAGATACTCCTTTAGCCGGTCGAATGCCTGGTCGCATTCTTTGGTCCAAACAAAGTTTTTTGCTTTTCGTAAAATTTGAAAGAAAGGCAAGCTTATGTCGGCCGACTTGGAGATGAACCTGTTTAATGCTACGATTTTTCCTACCAAGCTCTGTACTTGGGCGATCGTTCTGGGAGGTCTCATTTCGGTTATAGCTCGAATTTTTTCAGGATTGGCCTCAATTCCTCTTTGATGTACTAAATATCCTAAAACTTTCCCGACTTCACCCCGAAAGTGCATTTTGCAGGATTCAACTTCATTCGGTACTTTCTCAATATTTGGAAGCATCGATCGAGATGCTTCACATGGTCGGCTTCATCCATGCTTTTGACTAGCATGTCATCTACGTAGACTTCCATTATTTCTCCAATCAATTCTTTGAACATCAGGTTTACTAACCTCTGGTACGTGGCCCCGGCGTTCGTCAGGCCAAATGGCATAACTATGAAGCAGTAAACTCCTTGTTCGGTCACGAAGGCTGTTTTCTCTTGTCTCGCTCGTCCATATATCTGATAAAAACCTTGGAAGGCGTCCATCATGCTGAAAATTGCAAAACCAGCAGTTGAGTCGACTAACAAGTCGATCCTTGGGAGGGGATATGGATCGCGTGGACATAGTTTATTAAGGTCGGTGAAATCATTGCACATTCTCCACTTGTTATCCTTTTTATCCCCTTTTGCTACTAGCACAACATTGCATAGCCATTCCGAGAAGTGTATTTCTCGAATTTGTTTTGCCTTGAGTAGTCCTTCTACTTCTGCCTTAATTATTTTATCCTTTATCGGCCCATGATTCCTCTTTTTTTGTCTAGCAGGTTTTGCCATGGGGTCGATTTTTAGCGAATGACTGATTACTCGGGGGTCAATCCCTTCGATGTCGTTCGCCCTCCAGGCGAAGATATCTATGTTTTCTCTGAGAAAGTTGATCAACATTACTACCCCTTCTTTACTGAGTTCGGTTCCTATTCTGGTTGTTTTCGTTTGATCACATTGCACTAGTAGGACATCTTTATGTTCCGGTGGTTTGAAAGCTAAATCGACCGGTTCCTTTCCCTTTTTATCTATTCGGTCTGTGCTAGGGATTTCAACTTTGATTCTGTCCACGTCGTCTTCGAGCTTTCTCTTTGCTGGGGTAACGGATCTGGAGTGGCTCCCCAAAGTTAAGGAGGTGTTGTAGCAGTCCCATGCCATGCAATGATCATTTACTATTTCTCCGATTCCCATATCAGTCGGAAATTTTATCTTCTGATGGTAAGTTGAAACAACAGCTCGGAATTGATTGAGGGCAGGTCGCCCTAAGATTGCATTGTAGGCAAAGGGGGTTTCTACTACTAAGAATTTGATTAAGTTTACCGTCCGACATGGTTTTCTTCCGAGGGATACGCTCAAAGCTATTGTGCCGCTGGGGACAATTTCGGAGCCTCCAAACCCTACTAAAGGCGTAGCTACCCTTTGAAATGTTATTTGTCCCAAGTTCATCTGGGCTAGCACTTCTTTAAAGATGATGTTGGCTGAGCTTCCAATGTCGATCAGAATTCTTTTGACATTGAAGTTCGCTATTTCCAACGATACTACCATTGGAAAGTCAGGGTTGTCCTCTTTCATGTCCCAAACGAAGTATTTTGGTACCTCGTTCTCCTTAAAACTGATCAGCTGGTGGTTTACTGATTTGCTTTCTAGCGTCCATACTTCTTTTGGGTATTTTAAGCTTCCGATTATGGATCTGGCGATCCTTCGACGTGCATTGCGACTGTCCCCGTCAGCCCCTCCTGAGATAGTATGGATGGTGCCATTGATCTGATCATCGTTCGACTCCTGTTGGGGACCATTATTAGGGGTCCTCCTTCGAGAACTCCTTCTTCGGTTATTATTCCGAGGACTCCTACTTCTTCCTCTTTTGCAGTTATCCCGCTCTAAACAGTCATCTAATTTTCCTTGTTCGATTAGTTTTTCGATTTCTTTTTTAAGGTGAAAACAATCTTCAGTGCGATGCCCATGTGCCTGATGATATTTACAGTATAATTCATAGTTTCGTGCACCTGTTCTGGGCTGAGCGATTCTCTTTGCTGCCGGGATCCAATTATTCCTTTCCAGTACTGCCAAGATTTCCTCTATTGGAATGGTCAGCCTTGGGTGTTCTACTTGGTTAATTCTGCTCCTGATCGGTGGCTCGACCGATCTAGGTCTTTGATAGATATTAGGTCGTCTGTCTTGATTGTTTCGATTGTATTCTAATCGCTGGAAGACGTTGCCTTTTCTGAAAGATCGTTCATAATCTGTGGACTTTCGAATAGGAATTCTATCTTGCTGCTTGGAGCCTGAAGCGGGAGGTTTATTTTTGTTCTTATCTTTAAAAGAGTTCATCTCTTCCTGGGTCATGTACTTTTACGCCAAGGTCATAATGTCAGTGAATGTTCTCGGTTGTTTTCTACTGAGAGCATTTCCGAACTGCCTATTCTTGGTGAGATCAAAGAGAAAGGAGATTATGTAATCAATATTTGGGGAATCGATTTTGAGCAATTCCACGTTAAACCTTGCCAGCCAGTTCCGTAGGGATTCACCCTCTTGTTGATAAATGGTTCCTAAATAGCTCATTGGTAGTTTTTGTCTCGTCTGGCTGGCGAACTTCTGTGTCAGCTTGTTGCATAATTCCCAAAAACTGAATATGGAATTAGTGGGTTGCTTGGCGAACCAATCCAAAGCGAGTCTTTCGAATGTGGTCACCGTTAGCTTAGTGGTGAATTCTGCTGAGTGAGCATATAAGTTCATTATGTTCGTAAAGCTAAATATATAGTCATCTGGGTCATAGTTCCGTCATATCTAGGTAGTCGCCCCGGAACCTGCCCTGATGACTGCACTTCTTTTATTTCTTTGCAGAAGGGAGAGCACGCTGCTAGGCTCTCCTGGAGCTCCGTGGTTCTGGCCCACGGATTTTGAACAGTTCGTAAACGTTGTTCCAGTTGTTCCTGCACCATCTTTTCAATTTCTCTTTCCGAGACTCGCATGGTTCGTGGTCGATTAGGAATTGCGTCGACTGGATCATCCTCGACGGGGATTATGGTGTGTTCCTTTGACCCGGGGCGGACGTGTTGCGGCCTCGTCCGATCCGTTTTTCTTCGGATATGTTCATCGGAGGGTTTTGAATTGCTCTTTTGCGGACTGTGCAATGATCGTTGCTCACTTGCTGGGCTATCCGCTTGTTGCGAGATCTGGTCGACCTGTCTCGGTGTCCTTTGAATTGGATTTGCCCCAGTCGCTCTAGGGTTTCTAGGAACCTCCTCGGGCGCGAGTAATTCTCCAGGGCAGATTGAATTAAAAAGCATAGCGATCTGTCGTAGCTTCTCCCGAGTATCTGACAGGGGAACTGGGATTGCTGGAGCTACATGGTTTGCCGATACCGTATTGGCGGGAATCCCTTGTTGCCCTTGGGGGTTTTGGGTATTTGTCCCTTGAGGATCCCCTGATTTGGCAGCTGCTCGTTACCTTGCTGAGTGTCATTGATTATAGGGGCGTTGTTGTCCGTATTGCCCTGTTGACCCTCAGATGAGTTATGTGGATTGGTCGTGTTACTTCTTGCTCCGTTACGGGCGCTCTTCCTTGGGCGAGCCATATGTCGATTGAATAATTAACCTAGCCCCACGGTGGGCGCCAACTGATTTAACCGTTTTTCGTCGGGTAGGATTAAATCAATAATATGTGTTCTGGGGGTTACAATTAAGTATGATTATAGGGCTCTGTTACTTTATTCCGGATGGATCGTTTGCAAGGAAGAACAATTACGTAAAGATCAATAGTAACAAGACAATCAATGAGTAAATAGTATTGCAAAGGCTTTTCTATTCAATATGATATCAGATTACTCAAGTATGTAGGCGTGAGCTCTGATTGTGTGTGTTCTTAATACAAAGTTTAACTAGGTATTTATATGACATTAACCCTAGCTTTACAAGGAAACATAATCCTAATAGGACTCGGCATAACTATCCTTTTTTAGTCCGGATTGTAGCCTGGTCGCCAAGGAGAGTCGTCTTTGATCAGGTCGATTTGGGCGATTCCGAATGAACTTGTATGGTCGGACCGATCCGATGTCCCCTAGTCGATCCAGGTATTAATAGGGGTGCGAAATAGCCCCCATCAGAGATTTAAGTTTGATTTGGATTTTGAATGGCAGTGGTGGTGGCGGTGCGGTTGTTGTTATATGTTCATGTAACTTTAAGTGGGTGATGTTTAGTGCATTTGATGTTTGTAATTCTGTTTCATGATAGGAATTGACAAATTTTAAATGAATTCGCAGTTCATCTTCAATTGAATAGATTGAAGGCTTGCAGCTTATTTAAATTCATTTAATGTAATAGTAATATTAAATTTTAAAATTAAGGCATCTTTGAGATATGACTCCCCCCATGAAAGTCGTTAATCTAATATCCGAAGTTGTGAAGTTATGATCTTTATGTTTCTGAAAATTGTGGTTCTAAAAATTACTCATATTATATTCAGAGCAATTCCCTACGACGGTATTTTGGAAATTGGTTCACATGATTATGTTCATGTATTTATGTAATTATATGCATACATAGGTAAAAAATTCTGAACCCTTTGATGTAGAATTTGTTCGTTTGAAAACCAAGTTGTTCACCTAATTATACATATTTTCATGATCATAAACAGTAACATATTCTTATTAGCCATTTTTTTATTTTTAATATACTGGGAAGAATAATAATGCTGTCATTAAGGTGGCACTTAAGAATATTAAAATTTCTTGAAACCAGGGGATACAGGGTGCTATCAAATTGAATCACAACTTTCACTTTACAAGTGGATGAGTTGAGGAATATGATGAGATTCCTTCAGAGAAATGATAATTATTCTGATGGTCATGACTAAGATGTATTTAGTTCTGAAACATATTCCACATCTATGATGCATGTAACCTTTTTTTTTTTTTTTTAATTATATCTCATATATATATATATACTTATGAGTTAATATATTTCTTTTTGTTTGGTCCTTTTACATTTTGAATTGCAGGATGGAAAGTTGCTCTCATTACAAAGCAAACAGGTGAAATAGCTCTTATGTTTTATCCAAAGTAAAATAGCTTGTATTAGTACTTTATATATCAGTTCTACTTAATTTATATCTTCTCGAGCCTTTTGCTCTTTGAGTACAGGTTAAGACTGGCTTCAATATTGTCCTAAAGCCACATTACTCTTGAAATCCAGTCTTAATTCTATTAAGTGTCCTTGTAATGAAGATAACTAATTAACTATTAATGGATACATGTTGCTGCAGGAGTTCGCAAATGTTGGAGTTATGTGTCTGTGTAACATTGTGAATGGAAGAAAGCTGAAAATGC
This sequence comes from Penstemon eatonii, assembly GCA_038501285.1. NCBI lineage: Eukaryota > Viridiplantae > Streptophyta > Magnoliopsida > Lamiales > Plantaginaceae > Penstemon > Penstemon eatonii. Next base: position 62,573,364 of record CM076710.1, read on the forward strand.
CTGAAATGCTACAGGTTTGAATAGATAATTTTATAAATTCCGAGTCATGAGTTTTTATATTGGAATTTTTCAAATCCATTCTAGCAATTCTCAATCCTGGATATTGTTCCGTCTCTTCTTTTTTCAGTTTCTGCATAACACAAATTTTGTCTGGTTTTGGATTTTGGTTGTACTTTAGTTACTGTTTCAGCGAATTTGTTTTTTTCGAGGCATATATATGCTCGGGCCTTCCGTTTGGTTAAACATTATGGATGTGTCAAATACAAACTTTCTTGAATGCTAACGAGTCACGAGTAATACTCCTTGTTTCATTTTGTTAGCTTACTTTTAAGTTGATTTGTGGGTCAGGGAAATATTTTATTTTCTCTATTATGTGATGATTTGAATGACATGTTGACAAAAGCTTAAAAATTTTGGTTGCAGATAAATAAGAGTTTACAGCAGAAAGGGAAATCTTTAATGTTGCTTCATGATGACCGAACCCCCAATTACCCCTACTACAGCCTTTTTGAGTCAAATAAGTAAAGGTTTTGGGACAGAGAGAGTATGCTTACGTTTATGACATTTTCCCTTTCAAATACTAAATTTTTAGTAGAGGGTAAGGCTTGTGTATAAAAAAACACTACTTCGGATAAACTCTTTATTTTTCTCAAGTTCAAAAAATTTAATAGTTTTGTCTTGCTTGAAACCTTTAGGTGATCACACATGAAGCTTATGATAGATCATTGGTACTTGAATGAAGTCCTCATTGATTTCTTCTAGGTGATGATAGAGAACTTATTGGTTAATTTGTATAAATTTTATGGAGATAGGTGCATGGTTGCTTGGTCGTATGTACATAATTGAGCAAAATCATTACACTTCATTTGAGTCATTTCTTAAGCTTATGTCATAGTAGTCTAAGTCAGGTGGCTATTTCAAATTTCGTAAAAGAGATGGAGTTCGAAATTTCTTAAGGGTCTCTCACAAGAAAGCTTTTGATTATTTCAATTAGACTGAGATAAACATGATCAAAGATGCAACAAAATTTTACTTTTAATGATGGTTTAACGGTTTTGTGCTATTTATATATTGATTTTGGACTGTTGTATTTCGGGAGAAGAAAGGTTGGCCTTCCGCATCAATGTGGTATGTCACTGCGGAGGAGCTGAATTATATCCCATCGTAAGTGAATTGCAATTTATATTCTCACTGCAGTTCATATTCATCGTGTTTGAAAAAACCACACAAGCATATGAAAATTGAACAAACATTCTTTTCTTATAAAGTTGTACCTCTGAGATTAGCAAATTGTAGGTACATGAAACAGAGGATTACTTTGGATAAGGTCAATGCTGCAATAAGTGACATGGCAACATATGCAAAGAAAATGCACAACTTATTACAACACCAAGAACCCTTTTCTCTTGTTATATTGCCCTGAAAACTTAATTCATTTTACTGATTCTTATTTATTTTATTTTCTTTCAAACGGTGAAGCTGACAGAGAATTGGATAGGGCTCTGGTAAGTTTAATCTGTAATTAGTGCTTCAACTTTTCTTTTCTTCTGTTTTTTCTTCCTTAAGAGGATATAACAATGATGTTTTTCCCACTTATACATTTGTTACTAAGTATCAGGGAAAATGTTTAACCTTTTAACAGGAACTAATATGAAAACAATACATTATAAAATGGTGGGTAGACCCTATTGGATTCATTATACCTCCTAAAAGTTTCAATATAACCGTCAATACCGTCATATTTATAGCACTCATTTATCTTGTTGTTCTTGTCATTGCATTATTTCTCTTCAGATATCAAGGGTATTCCACGTGAAAAATTTGTTGTACGTATACCTATACAAGAAATGAGGGAGATTACAGCGACAGTCGACATATGAAGTGCAGGGAAAACACTTCTTTCTTGAAACATATATCAAAAGGCCTACCTCGAGACGTGACAACATAGGAATAAGGATATTAGGCTACACCGTGTCATCATCCTATTTAGGCCATAATGAATCCGAACTTGGACTTGATATGTGTAATAGATAGAACTGAATAAATTTCAATTAAGTCATTTATCCACATCTAAATAATTCATTCACATATCTAAAGAGTTTTCGTTTCTATTTACGTTGATAGCATATGTTTTCATTTCATGCATTTGGTTACAAAATTTGGTTGCTTAGTATATGCAGATTATTGTTAATGGGCACATCGCAGTTGCGCGGTGCAATTGCCTAGTATACATATATATATATGCAATTCAAGTTTCTGAACATGGATTGATGATTCTCTTGTGAGGAAGTATATTTTTAGATCTGGAAATTATTTGAAGTTAATTTTCATTTGGGTTTCTTCATATTTTGGGTGTTTTAATTGATGAAGAACATGAAATTGATGCTTGCTTTATGCGTAAGATTATAGATTGTTTCGGTTGTAGTTTTTGATTGTCCGGTAAATCTACGGTTTTATCATGAAACCAGGTCAAGAAGATGAAGTTTTGAATCGATTTGGATTCGACCCGGACCATGTGCTATGGGACGGTTCTTTATCCGGTTCATTTAGGTTCGGATCCAATACGGATCGGGGTCGATTTCGATTCCCGATCCGGTTCTTTCCAGTTAGGGTTATATGGTTTAAAATCGACCCGATTCGTCTGAATCTGGGTTAAGGTTGATCCATTTCAATTCAGTCAAGTTGGACTTGGGTTTTCTATAGCTGGACTGGAACTGAATTGCATCTGGATATATTCTGAACTTGATCTAAACTGATCTTAATTGGTTTAATCTGAACCTGAATTGGTCTAGTTCTGGTTGGGATTGATCCTGAATAGGACCAGAACTATTCATAAGGCCCTGTTTGGATGACCATAAAAAATTAATTTCTATTTTTTTGTTAAGGAATTTCTTTTCGTGTTCCTAGTTTAACTCAATTGATTGAACAAATATGTAGCTAAAGCAACCTCTATTTGGTAAAATCAATTGTGTTTTCATGAGGTAATATGGGTTATCCATGTGGAATAATCAACCCAAAGGAGGATTGTTTTGACCGGATGATGTCAGTCTAGAATATGCAAATTATATGTTATTTACCATGCGTGTGTTATGTCAGTCCAAAGAAAGGCATGATACTTGGCCGGTTTTATTTATGCATTTTCTTGTACTATTTTGGTTAGAGAGTACCATTTGCAAATTGTTGTTTATGTCCAAAGGCTAAATAATAAGGTCGTGTTAGATATCTTGTTTATGGGTCCACCAGTTGAGCAAGTTTAATTATATGTTTAAGATTATGCATGCATTTATTATGTATTAACTTGAGCTTTATTGTGTGATTCTTTGTTATTATAGTATCTGTTGTGATTGCCAATTTGAACAACATCCCGATGCTTAATGGCACTAACTTTGAAAAATGGAAAGAGCACATTATGATAGTGCGCGTCATGGATATGGACCATGCACTTAGGTTTAATTGCCCTACAACCTTGATCGATGAAAGCACTGATGAGGAAAAGGCTGCATACGCGAAGTGGGAGCGAACAAACTGCATGAGTCTAATGATCATGAAGCACTCAATTCCGGAATCCATAAGGGGTGGGATATCCGAGGAAGTAATTGCCAAAGATTTCCTTAAGCAACTTTCAGACTGATTCACTGCAAGTGAAAAGGTGAAGACGAGCTCTATACTTAGTAAGCTCACCTCCATGATGTATAAGGGCAAATGAAATATTAGTTAGAACATTATGAAAATGTCCAATCTTGTGATGAGAGCACTCAGGTTGGATATGTCAGAAGACATACTCGTGCATCTCATTCTGATCTCCCTTCCCGCACACTTAGTCCCTTCTAGATTTCCTACAATACTAAAAGGGAAAAGTGGACTCTCAATGAGCTTATTGCTATTGATGGATGAAAATCATTCATAATATGAAAGTGGATTTTCCAACCCTAGATCGATTTAGTCGATCAAAAGAGGATTACTCACCGTAGGGGTTTAAGAAAACCTACCAGAATTCATTGTTACGTAGCCTTAATGAATTGATGACTTGAACTTGAAGGAATTGATGAATTGAATCACCCAAGACTTGAATTTCTAGATCTGGTTACCAAAACTTTTTTTCAGTTGTTTCCTCTAATGGTGGGGAAAGAACGCGTTGTTTTGTAGTGGTAACTGACCCAGGGACAAAGTCTCCCGATTTATTAATTGCAACAGCAGTTAATAATTGTGTAATTATTAAACTAGCCGATCAAAGTTTAGTAATTACATTTTCAGTACTCTACACATATAAATTACTTTATTTACCCACATTTATATAAAATGATATCTCCTATGCCCATATAATAATTAACTTGATTTGATCACTTTAATCGGGCATATATAATTGAAATAGCCCTTCTTAACAATCGACTAAACTTATTAAAAAATCACCTAATGGATTTATTATTGAATTAGCAATAAAAATTCCAACAATCTCCCACTTGGACTGTATAAGTTTCCTAAGATCGTTTAGAAGTAACCTTGATATGCGCAGTATGCTATTTCTTCCTTGAAATATCTCAAAGAATTCTCTGGTCCATTAATTTACAAAAATAAGGGATCAAAGCGGCTTTAGTCGAATTAACTCATGACTTCAACCTTCAATGGTCACAATACTCAAGCAACGACATAGATCAAGTGTGTATGTGTAGCATGGAAATTACATGCAATGCGATCACACATGCCTATTTCCAACTGGTCCTACCTTATGACTTCAATAGTCAAATTAACTTTCCTAATTTGGGAAGAGCAAGAAATGAAAGACCATTTACAGGGGTTGGGATCTTGTGAGTTCCATTTGATAGCACAGAAGAAGGTGGTGGTGAAGAAGAGTGAAACTACGAAAATAAAACAAGAGCTTCTTCGGAGAATTCCAGTTACCTTTTTTTTTTATTAGTGTGTGTTTTATTTGGATCTAAAAAAATCTATTAAATGGGGAAATCACCAATTTTTAAGAAGATTCGGCATGATTCTTGAAGAGAAAAACCCCTCCACACACGTCCAAAACCCCTTCCTTATCATCGAGGAAACCTTGAAAGAAAAAGGAACCCCATTGGTAGACTTCATTCTTGACATCGTAGTTATGGTTGATTGGTGGAGATTTGAGATGTGATATTTATTGTTCTGGATGATTTGGGAGATTTGAGTTTTGATGATTTGTGATTTGAGATTTGAGAATTTATTGTTCTGGGTAGAGGTGGGCACGGGGCGGGTTTGGGACTAGATATGGGTATAATAAATTTTGGGATTGACACTTCTCATCCCAAATCCGCTCCGTAATAATTCGGATACCCGGAAGCGGGTACCCAAATTACTGCAGGATGGGACGGGACGGGATTACGGGTCCCATATTATTTTTATTCATCAATTTTTCATCCACCTAACAAAATAGTATTACAATATTACATAATTATATTTCGCCATTTTCCTTTTGCTAAATCGTATCACTTTGAATTCATTATAACATTAAACATATCATCAATTCATCATAATGACTATTTCAATATATCCAAATACGATCAAAAAGTGAAATCATATAATGAGCAAATGATAAAATACGATCCACATCGAGTTTCAAGAAGAAAAATTCGATCCAAATAATATCTATAGTTGATACAAAAATAATTTATCCAAGCCCACACTTAAATTACGCAAAAGTTATAAATTTTTAAAACAACTGAAAGTGTAACGGCCCGAAACCGGCACCTGCCTGCTACAACATAAATAAATAATTTGATAACCTTAATAAATTTCCATTAACTGCAGTTCAGAGCTCTAACTATCTATTACATCATAATGATTCTTCCAACTAACTTATTACTTTAAAACTTTTCATTACAAACCAAACCTTCACCTGACAAATTCTAGAAACTCTATGGTAGACGCCCAATTGAAATCCCTTAGTCTGATGTGGCTCATCCTGCCCTTTGGTGAGATTCTGAAAGAGTAATAATTTGAAAGCGTAAGTTGTAAAAACAACTTAGTGAGGCCAGTGCAGGTGTGAAATTGAGTTTTATGCAGAAAACGATTTAGAAATCTTTGTACTGCCTATTAACTTACAAAGTAATTGATATTTAAGACTAGTATAGCAGATACGTAAATATCACAGATGATATCACAATCAATTACCCGTCAATACGGGATAAACAACTCCTCCACCTCAAAAAGATACAATGATCACAGAATGGATCAATAGTTAGTACTCCGGTTAGATAAGGGCTGAGGCGCTACCCGTCCCTTTTAAAGTGGCCTTGACATGTCTTTGCCAAACAGGTGAGTCACTCCCCAAGGGGCTCTAATCCCTGGTTTTGTGAGTCCGATCAATGGCAGAGCTCTGGTAGTCCTGTAGCCCCCAGCTACCCAGAATTATCCAGAGAATACCATCAACCGAGAGCAGATGAGCGCGCAAATAATCACGCACAAGCAATTGGTACTTAGGTGAGATAAAGTACTACACCTTGGTACCATTCATCAATATGAGGTGAGATAAAGTACTACACCCCATTATTCAACAATTATCACATACTACGAGAAATATAGACAAATATAGAATTATCAGTTCTACTATGAAGAATTAGTACATGTTGCAAGCATCGCAGACAGATAAAGGGTTATCAGTTCCATTATGAATATGCAGTACATACTGCGAGCATTGCAGACAGTTATAAACATATATATAACAACTATAGTCATTTCAAATGACAAATGCGTATTTATGATATGATTTTCTTTATAAGCTCTTTCAGTTTTAAAAACGTTTTATTAAGGCACTCACCATTCTCAGGCTATGTACGCTTCTCAACAGTAGAAAATGATCCTCATGAGATGTAACACCCCGTAAAATTAAAATATTTTAAAATGAAGTTATTGAATTTTTAATTCAATTTTGTTTGACGAATTTTATTTTCAATGAAATTTAGTATTTCTTTAAGCTTAAACATACAATTAAAATTTTTCGAGCACAAAAATAGAATATGAAAATGATTTGAAAGGTAATAAAAACCTTATGAAAGTTTTAGACGTTTATAAAAGAACAGGGGTCGTTTTATAATATTTTTGGACTTAATTGTACAAAAAAAAATATTTTGGGGCGAAATTGCACTTTTCCAAAACTTCGAAGGGGGCAAAGTGCAAAATTGCCCCAATCTTTTAAATTATGCAGCAAAGTAATGATGGTTCCTGCTGCCATCTCTCTCTTGGGTGAAGAAAACTTCACCAAACAAGAAACCAAGTATGGGTGAGAAAAGGAAATGATTATATATTCCTTTCCCATGTAGTGTGTATAGATGTATATACATCTATAATCTGAAATTAGGCTCTTATATATATATAGTCACTTCCTCACTCTCTCCCATTCTTGCCAAATACTTAAATCAAGTGAGTGAATATTCAAGAGGAAACAATATAAGAGTGTTAGAAAGAAAATTTTCGGATATACACAGACAAGCCTCGGTTTTTTTGCACATTCCATCTTCGTTCACTGTTGGATCATGCCCAAATTTTGTGTGAAGGTCCTACACATACGGGGCTACATATTGACCGTTCGGATCGTCGATTAGATCACCCAAAGTGAATTTCCAGTCGTTACAAGTTGGTGAAAAGTAAAGATTTGAGGGCTTTTGATATGAACCACTATCGGAGCCACCACCACTGCCACCGGAGCCGACACCACCACCTTCAGAGGTCTGAAAATGAAGAGAGTTTCATCCCCGTCGTTGCTTTGGGTAAAAATCCGTCTATGCATGTGTTCTTTAATTCTTGTGGTTTTATTTTCCTATCTTCAAAGTATATATTAAGAAGTTTAGTTTATTCTTGTAGCTTTTGTGATAAGTTGTTGAGTTTATTAATATTAGATATTTAATGTGACTTGCTTTGGTTTTGTTTAAATATTGCTTATATGTTTGGATCTTGATTTATTTGTGTAAGAAAGTTAATGTTTTTTTTAATATTCAAACTTTGAGGTATTTTTTGAAAGATTTTAAAAGTTGAAGGGTTGAGGGTTGCGATTTCTGTTGGGAGTAAAAAGGGACTGAAAACATAACTTTTTTTTGATATTTGGTTAGGGTTACTTGAAAAGCATTTGTTTTAAAGTTTGCTTCGATATTTTGCAAAAATGGGATTTTTTGAAACATTTGGGGTTATTTTTGTATATATGAAAATAAGGGGGCAAATGCGCTGATTTGTCACTGTTTTTACATGGTTCTTTTTTAAACTCTTGATTAATTGATTTGACGTAGTGGTTCATTCATTTTAGTTTTAAGATTGAAAATTTATAAATTTTTCCGATGAAAAATTTATGATTAAAGAACTTTTTGTTTCTCATTGTTAGTTTGGTGGAAAGTTACTAAAACTTATCTTTAATCCCAGGTTTATAGTGAAAAATGTGCTTGATTATTTTTAAATATTGCCTAGATGCTTGGATCTTGAATTATTTTTCAATAAAGTTGATTTTATTTAGTTTTTGAAAACTATAAGGGTATTTTTGAAAAGTTTTAAACTTATCGGAATTTTAAAGCTTTGATTTTTGAAGTAACAAGATACTTAATACTTTTATTTGATTTTCGATATGAGTTTAGTTAAAAATCTTCTGATTTAAAGTTTGTTGCAATTTTTTTTTTTGCAAAGATGTATATTTTTAAAAGTTTAGGGGCTGTTTTGTAAATCTGGAAAATGAAGGGAAATTTTTGCTGTTTTGGCATTGTTTTTTTGAAAATAGAATTTTGAGTTTTGAAAATAATAACTTTTAAGTGGAATTGATATTGTCAATTTTTAAGCACTTTTGTGTGATGAGTTAGTTTAGGAAATCCTTGTGTAGGATTTTCATTAGTTATGTTTCTAAGTTGTATACGTACTTGCTCAGGTTTCGAATACGCATCATTTGTGGAGTCTTAGTCGCTATACTAAGCGATAAAGGTGAGCGTTGTGTGTATAATTTGTATATCGGTCCGATGTGCTAGTAGATCGAGTCCAAACATGCACTTAGACTCTTAATAATCAAAGCATGAATTTTATTCTAACTTTTCTTGCATGTCGTCACGAATAGGTTGACTTATTAGGTCAACATTACTCGCATGAAATCTCTTAGCATTTCAACATGATTATCCAAATACATGCTACATCCGAATCTACTAGTTGCGAATATATTTTTCGAAATTATCGTGATAACCAAAATTTCATTTGAGAAGCTATTAAATGTTGATAATATGTTAATATGTTTGATATGTTATGTTCCGTTTGTTTCCGACTATATGTTTCCGTTTGTTTCCAATTTTGTGTGGGCCCCCTTTTGATTGGTATATGGACCTGATGCCAACCTGGCCGGCAAGGGCCGGCAGGATTGTCACAGTTACCCGTAGGCCTGGCCTTAAAACCCAAGTGGGGAGGAATACTGGGGGAGTAGGGACGAACTCTGGCAAAGACATGTCGATGCATTTCAGATAGTAAGGTCGCTCCTTATTTGGTGAGTTTGGATGGATATCAGACTGAGGATGGAGGGTAAGTGGAGGACGGCATCAACAATTCTTGGTTATGTGAATTCCATGTTTCTTCCGTCTTGAATATATGTTTATTTGCTTGATAACATGAATGTGTTATATAATATGTTGCATTCACACATCACCATGCAAATTCGCACATAGCCTTACTAAGTTGGACGATCAACTTATGCGTTCTATGTTTCACTCTTTTCAGTTTCAGGTGTTCTGGAAATAATAGTCGGGTTGCGGTTAGGTCATCACGGTTGCGGTCCCACCCTAGTATTCGGGAGAGTAGTAATATTTGTTGTCGATTTATTCTCCTTTTTTATCTTGTTTAAAACCTTTAATTTATTGAATCGTTAAAGATGATTTATATTTTCATAAAAGAGACAAGATTTTCATAAATTATTTGTTTATCTCTCTCGTTTGATTTTGTTCAAATCATTTGATATGTTGTGATTAAATGCTTCCGCTTTCAACATCTACTATGAAAATTGATTTTATTTTATTCTTCGTCAAAAAAAAAAGTTTCGATATTTTAACACATTTTCAAAATAATAATAACTTTTCGACCGTTATCCGATGGACCCGCGGAGCCGGGCCGTCACATGACACGTAATCGAATTCACCTTCTGACATGGCTTGATAGAGGAATGACCTCAAACCGAATCATTTCACGTCTTGACTAAATAGTCGGATAACCACATACCAATAAATCTCGAATCACCTACAAGGTGTTCCAATAATATCAATAACGGTTCTACAGTCTATTACTCTTAACATTCCAGCTGCCATCCATCTATTTTAGTCGGATATTTTATTTATTTGAGCTTTTGAGTTGACCGAATACAACCAAATCATAAATAAAGATTAGTGCTAGCTAAATAACTTCTACTCCTAATTTGACCAACCCGTTTGATTAGTATAAGATATTAATCAAATAACTTATTTGGGCATTTCTAATATGAGATACTTTGATTCAAGCCTTCCTTGAGATAACTTGTCAGAAAATGACACGTGGCTTAATTTAATTTAATTTTTAATAGTTTAATATGTGAATTACAAGTTTACCCTTATTAATAAACAAATGTATCTAGTTTTAATTCATATAGTTCCCACAATCAGTTCTCAACTCTCTCTCTACTGATACTGAAAATTGACTAACCGAGAGTTTTTGTGCTAAAATTAAACGCGCCGCCGCGCCGGAGTAAGATCTGCCGGAGACAAAAAGAACTGGCCATTTTATTATGGAATTGGTTGGCATAAGAGTGGGTGATTGATCTCTTTTGAAGGATTCGGGTGGTTGGGAGAAAAAAATTGTGGAGAGGAACAGGAGATTGTTTTGAAGAAAAATTAGTTTTACGCTAATATTTTTTTCTTTTATATAAGGGTATTATCATCATTGTGACTGTACAACATTTTATTGTACATGTGCAAAATTATCATGATTATTTGTACAGTTGCACAAATATTAACGGTCTAGATCTACTTTTTTTAAATTTAAAGGCTCAGATTGATATGTCTCTAGAAAGATCACCTATCGTGGAATCTTATTTTAGAATTGGGGAACTTATTTACTGGCCATAATTATACTTGAAGTCCTTAACAGTTTAACTTGTACTCATATTGAATAAATTTTATTCTTTTTCAATTAACAACTATAAATTATAATCATTCTTTGGTCATAAATAAAACCGTGGAAAGGCTGTACAATTAATTAAATTACGTGTGGTTCATGTGATTAATAAAACATAACATAACACCTACATGAAATAAATAAACAAGATTAGTTAACATGAAGTCAACCAGTTTGTATATATTACTTTAGAGAAATCTATTGTACTTTGGAAATTTGTAGGTTACTGTTTAATTTAATAATTTCTTAACTAATTGATAATTTAACACTTCTACTTTCATGAGTACCAAGTTAGCTATAATATGTTTTACTCAAAGAACAGATTAGCTAGTACTTAATAGATTCATTACTTAATAGTTTTGAGTAAGGTCCATGCCCAAGTATTAAAAGTCCAATAATCATTGAAACTACGGGGCTTCTAGGGTGCGGGCACCGTAACTCGCCCGCACATGCGGGATGGCCCTGAAATGGCGCCATGTGGTGTGCGTAACTATTATATGACTCGGCGAGTTGACTCAGTCTAAAAAGACTCTTTTACCCTTTTTTTTAAAAAAAAATAATTAAAAGTTTAGATAATCTTCAATTATTAAAAGACATTTATAACCTTTGAATCAAAAATTTAAAAAAAAAAAACAAATCGCCTATCATCTAAATCAATTGTCGATCAATTAGGGTATCATAAAATAAAAAAAATCGACCTATCTTCTCCAATTCAATCATCACGCCATCTTCTCCAACTCATCACGCCATCTTCTCCAATTCATCACGCCTCCTCGTCAAAGAAACTGATTTTGCAAAATTAATCTTCATCACCCAACAAATCTAATCTTCTTCAAGGTTAATATTTCATCAAGATTAATCTTCTCCGCAGTTAATCTTCATCACGCCACAAAATTTAACAGCAAGTTTTTTTTTCCTCCACGAATTAATCTTCATCACCCAAACTCTCTTACACGTATTGATTATGGTGGGTAATTCCTCAATCATAAAAGAGGCGAAGGATGCAAGCCCGAATTTATCTATTGAAGATGGTAAGTAACTGATCATAATCTTAATTTCAAAAGTCGCTAATTTGATATTTTAAAGGAGTTGTTCTTACAATTAGTTGTGGCACATAACTATATATACACTTTATGTAAGCAATGGTAATTCAAGTTTACAATGGGTTCGAACAAAACAGTATTAGATTGTCAATTGAAGGGAAAATCTGCAAATCATTATTTGCTACCAGTAGAGAAGAAAATGGAAGAAAAGGAAATTCTCAATTTTGAAGATTAGGGATTTCATGATTTCAGATTTTTTGCACGTGTTCACACTTTGTGTTCACCCTTTTGAAGATTAGGATTTGATTTCAGATTTTTTGCACGTGTTCACACTTTGTGTTCACCCTTTTTACCTTTTTAGTCCATCACTTTTTCCTTTGTATAATTAAGTCCTTCCTTTTGTAAATTTGTAACAATTCAACATTATTCATTTTATTTTTCCAGTTTTGCAATCAATAATATTTTATATTCTCTCATTAGTTTTACATCAATCAAGAATTCTTCATATATTCAAAATATGAATACAATTTGTTCTGGTTAGTATCCCATTTATGTTTCCTTTTCTATCATTTTTTATTTACATTAGGTTATCTGTTTATTTGTAAATTGTCCTTTTCTGTCGATTTTTCATAAATTGTTATATTGAACTTGGTAATAATTTTTATTCAGATTATAGTAACAGTAGTGGAGCATCATCATCTTGTAATGAAAAAAGTGGCTCAAATACGAAATCGCATCGGAACAGTGCCAATGAAGATGTGGACGAGGGGAGTGACAAATCTGATTCAAGTTATCATATCACTAACATTGATCGTATTCGATCATTAAAGTTCAACAATGTTAAGGAAGCAGAAGAATTCAATATTTCTTACGGAAGGGAGGTTGGATTTGATGTCCGGAAGAGCACCATAAAAAAGAAGAAAGGTACTAGCCTCATTTTGAACAGGGAATGGCTATGTGCTCGACAAGGCTTTCGCACACAAAAACTACACGATTATGATCGAAAGCGGGAAAAAAAATCAGAGACACGGTGTGGATGCACAGCTAGTTTTCATGTTGCTCTCGATCGTGATACAGGAGAATATAAAGTGACGAGATTCCAACAGCAACACAACCATCCTCTTGAAAATTCTGATACATCTCATCGTCTACGTTGTAATAGGTAATATGATTCCTCAAAATTTGCAATGATTTATTTTTTTGTAATTAGTTAATATCATTATCATACTTATTTGTTAGGATATTGCATACAGATTTTTGACCCCATCAACCAAGTCAATGTTGAACTTGATGACAAATGTCGGATTTAAGCCTTGTCATGTTCTGGATTTTATAGAAGAACTGGAGGGAGGCAGCGCAACTGGTGTAGTTAATAGGAAAGATGGGTACAACTATCTGAATAGTGAACGATTGAAAAGGATTGAAGGTGGGGATGTGAATACTGGTTTGGGTCTACTTGAAGGTATGAAGTTGAAAGACGAATCAGTGAGATTCAAGTACACTATTGATGGAAATGGGGCATTGACGAGACTTTTTTGGTGCGATGGAATGTCAAGAGCTGAATATGAACATTTTGGTGACGTTGTACTATTTGACAGTACCTACAAGACTAACATGTACCGGTTTCCTATTGTTATGTTCTCGGGAGTGAACTGTCATTTGTGCACTTGTATATTCGGAATCACTTTTTTATACAATGAGACAATTGAATCATACAGGTGGTTGCTACGAACTTTTCGTGAAAGCATGAATGGAAAAGCTCCTATGGCAGTTTTGACAGACCAGGACGGTGCAATGCGTGTTGCTGTGGATCGTGAATTTCCCGAAGCGAAACATCGTCTTTGTTGCTGGCATATTTCTCGTAATGCCGAATCAAATATCAAAACTGGAGATTTTTCAACAAAGTTCTCCCAATTGATGAAAAGGCCGTGCTCTATCGGTGAATTTGAAGAAAAATGATTTTAATTGATTGAGGATTACGGTGTTACAAATCATCCATGGATATTAGAAATTTACTCAAAACGGCATCAGTGGGCAGAAGCATTCTTTTGGGGACATTTCTTTGCTATGATGAGGAGCACACAACGTGCAGAATCCATGAATTCAGCATTAAAACAAAAGGTGCGCCCCGGCTTTAGTTTGACAGATTTTTTTGTACATTACAACAAGAGTTTTTTAAAAAAGATTAGGAAAAGGTTCTATGAAATACAAAAAGTTTCTGAGAAGCCACCAAAGGAACTCCAAGTTGGGTTACTACGAAATCTTGAGAATCATGCGGGACACATCTGCACGAGAGCTATATTTCATCATATACGAGTTGAGATAAATGCTGAGCCGGATATTGTACTTGAGAGTATGTCCCCACTTAAAGATCGGCGATATCAGTTTCAATTTGGCGATCATAGCAAGGGAAAACATCTCAGTTTTTCTATTATTATTGATCTAGATGAGGCCAAATTCGAGTGTGAATGTTTGATGCTTCAATCTGATGGAATTCCTTGTCGGCACATAATATGTGCATTCAAGAACATGAGAATTTCCACATTTCCTGAAAATAGTAGTAATTCTCGATGGTTTGTTGATGTTGGACCGAAACTCATCGAAGCTTTCCCATTCCGAAGAGATGACAATCCTGAAGAAATTGGATTTTCTAAGATGAACATGGAGTGTATGCACTTATCTAAGTTATCCTCCCAAAAGCGTACAAGATTCTTTGATAAATCGATTCAGCAAGTCAGAAATTTGGTAGCAGCGGCTGAGGATGAATCTGATGCAATTTTAGAGTCTGACGGTGAGGAAATTCCAAGAGAATTTGTGAAACATTCCCACAATGTTGAGTGTCGAACCCACAAAAACTTGTTGCGGATTTTACACACGCAAATAAACGCAAGTGCACGTATCGAACAAGTAATAAAGAGTAAGTTGAGTGTCGAACCCACGAGGACTTGAAACTAAAATTGTACCAAATTCCCTACCTAAATTCTTATTCTAATTCAACTAGGCTAAAATATTTTTTTGTTTGTTTATTAACTAACTACTAAAACTAAAGAAATAACTAATCTAAAATGATGATTAAAGTGCTTAAGAAGACAATCAATGAGAAAGGGTCTAGAGTTAAACTTCACCTATGTTATGCTCCTAATGTTAATTAACTCCCTAATTTTAACTAGTGATTCTTATTCGCTATCCTAAGGTTCACTTCTATCCTTAAGTGTCTTCCGAATCACCTAAGAACCTATGCAATTAACTTACTATTCTTATTCCTAAGTTAGTAGAATTAATAACATGCATGAATTATATGACCTAATTTGGATATGGGTGTGTTGGGTATATTCCTATACTAACAAGCAACCCACTACCTAATTTTTCTTCTATTCTTAATATTCCCTTCCCAGGTTCAATCAAGAAAAGTAAACAATCAAATAGGTGGCCAGTCAATTTGACAGTAAATTAGCACAAAATTAGATAAACGAATATCGATAATAAAAATCGAAAATCACTAAATTAAAACTAGAAAAGAAACTAAAACATTATTCGCATAACATGGATCCGTAAAAACCCTAGACTAAAAGAAATTAGTTCATGCTAAAATTAACGAAATAAACAACAAAAGAGGAGTTCATAGTCTTCTCTAATAAAGGAATACGAAAAATAGCAAAAAGTGTGATCTGCGCTTCTTTTTCTTTGATCTTGCGTGTCTTCTCTTTTTTAAATGTCGTGGTGTCATTTTTTCTGATATTTTCGCCTTTTTATTTCCTCCTTCGGAGTCCTATGTGCATTAGGATTCTCTTCAAACTAACAAACTTCACAAATGGGTCACCAGCCCATTATCTCTCAAGTAGTCTGCCGCATAAGCTACAATTTCAACACTTATGGACTCTTATTTGCATTTTCAGCCCTTGAATTTCTGCCTTTGTATCCTTTGATCCCTTTAATATTAGAAATTGCTCACTTTCAATTGATTCCAAACTTTATTGGCCCATTTTATTTCCTACAAGAGAATAAGTCGAATTAGTGCCAAAAATCAAAGATTATTCTCAAAACTTGATTAATATCGTGAATCGACTCTAAAAAATGAAATATGCAATAAAATCCCAAACGACTCACAATTATTCAAGAAAAATACTAGTTTAAGCCTAAAAATTGCACGCGATAACTCTATTTTCACAGAGTTATCACACCCCCAAACTTAAATTGTTGCTCGTCCTCGAGTAATGACACTAATTTTAAAGCAATTCTAATTAACTCAAAACATTTATCCTCATGCATTCAAAGTTAACTCCATACCAATCTTTTCAAAATGTTATGCACTTTAACATGTAATTCCTGCGTGTGTGTGTGTATACATAATACGAGAATGTCGGAATCACCTAGATCACCATAGCTTCGAAATCATCGAGCCTAATTGCATGAATTCCTTACTTGTCAAACAAATTCTCTATCTTCTTAGGTTATCATACCAATCACTAAGTTCTAGCAAAGCTTTCAGTCGAAGTTATTGACTCCTTTAAGTTCGAACTTTCACTTAGCAAATTTATTTTTATTTTTCTTTTCGACTTTAGTAATATTTAGCACCACTCACACTCATAACTCGTTCTACAGAAGCAGTCAAAATAGCGGAGTGCCGAATAGTTAACTCAAAGCACCCATATAGCGTTCATCTTATCGCAGTCAAGTTAGAGGAGTGCAAGTATAAGTCTCAAGCGATGAGGTTTTTCAGGTCTCATACAAGTGAGGTTGTTTTATTTGAATTTACTTTATAGTTTTTTTTTTTTTTTTTTTCTTTTGCTTCATTTGGTTCTCGTTAAAGTTATCCTTCCCCCCAAACTTAGGCAAAACTATCCCTTAGATTCTTAGCACTTTAACCCTCAAATTTAGAGACTAGGTAGGCAAGGAAGGATTTCTTAAGCTCTATTCTAACTATAATTCTCTAACGTCATCCTAAATTCTCGATTATGTATTCGTGCTTTAAATGTGCAGAAAAAACATTCAAAAACACATAAAATTTCAAAAAACTTAGTTAAAGTTGACCTAGCATGCATGAAGTAAATGCGACCCCCCCAAACTTAGAACAAACAGTGTCCTCACTGTGACATAAACAAACGGGTTGAAACATGCCAAACTAACCAAACAGGAACAACGATAAAATGCACATGCAGACAGTAAGAAAACCACCAACAAAAGATAACAGAGAACAGTAAAAAGAATACGTCCCTACGAGGCTGTGTCTGGCGATCTCTTGCATATCTGTCCCTCCTACGCATCATCCTCGGGACCCGACTCGGCATCATCAGTAATATTGGCGGGGCCCCTCTCGAAATCATCCATAGTTGGGAAATGTGGCATTTGTGGCAATTGGACACCTCGACTCTGCAACTCTGCTGCTTGGAACGCCTCATTTCGCTGAAAGCCGGTTTGTATGTAAGCAAATAAAAAGTTAAGTTGCTTCTCCACGGCGTCAAGCCGCTGTGGCATTGTTCTCGGTTTTGGAGTGGGTTTCGAAGATGATGTCGATCCCCGGTTTGAAATAGTTCGTGCACTCTTGGGGTTCCAATACGAGATGCCCAATATCTTGCACCAGGTTGGATCATCGAAGGCACTTGTTAATTTCACCACTCCAGTACCGTCACCTCGCTGCACCCCGGCTTGCATACAAAGACGACAGATAAGGGAGGGGAACCAAAATGTTTGGGCCCCTTCCTTTGTTGCATTTCGGATAATGCCTTTGCAGATTAATTCTCCGACGTCAACGGTGTGTTCTTTCATGAGCGAGTAGATTAGGCGGGCTTTGGCTTCCGAGAGTTTTGTGTAATGTGTCGTGGGCATAAGGCGGCAAGCAATGAAGGCGAACCAAATTTTTGCTGTAGGAGTGAGCGATGCTTTCAAAATTGGTCCCGTCGTTCGGACGACTGTGCCCGGGAGACAAATGTACTCCACTATGTCTTTCATATCAATCGTTTCCGCTAGGCAAGTGGTGTATTGGTCAATGGCATAAGTTGGCAACTCGTAAAGAGTATTGATGGTCGCCTTATCGAACTTGACTAACCTTCCCCGAATTTGGACCTCTTTGGCGTCCGGAGTTTGGGAAACATTTGCATAGAATTCGCGTACGAGCTCGTCCTCAATCTCCGTCGGTTGTTTAATGAATTCCATCCACCCCCATTGTTGAAACAACCGATAAAATTCGGGGAAACTCTCAGGGGTACATTCTACACCCCTCTCCGTGATAATTGTCCTTGTGATCTCATGTTCGTCAAAGAATTTCTTTTGAGCCTCGGGGTTAACAAACCTACTACTATCAAACTCATCCTTCCGCACTTGTTTATCCCTAGCACCACTAAGCTTTTTCGTTGATGTGGTTGTTAGTGCTAATTTATTCACGGGGGGTTTCTTACGGACCGTTCGACTTCGTGGTGCCATTTGGTATAAAGTAAGCAACACAAACACTTCACCGAAAAAAATTACTCCCCACGAACAATCAATTCCCAAATATCACACCGAATCGAAAATAATCTATCTCAACTACCCACACAATCAATCAACACCCCAATTAATCACACAACTTTCAATCATCCAATCCTCCACAATTTGCAAATAATCACACACCAAAATCCCAATAATAGCAAAATACACCCTCAATCTAACAATCGAAGTCAAAAATCAAGAATCGAACCAAGAAAGGCAAGAATCAATTGTTACCGGCCCTTGAGAGATGCCCAACTGAGATAGAGGTGATGTGGCGGCGTTAGGGTTTCGTCTAGTGGTGGTTTTGTGCAAGGGGCGGTGGATTTGTGGCTGAGAAGGGAGCAGATCGCGGCTGGTTAGGGTTTCGGCGAGGTTAGATCTGAGCGGCCGATGTTCGCGTGGGGAGGGGAACGGTGGTCGCGGCGGCTCGGTGGAGGGTTTGTGGGAGAGAAGGCCGCGGCGGAGTGAGATGTAGGTGCGACAGCTTCGGGCGGCGGCAGATCTGAGAGACGGTCGCGTGTGGTGCGGCCTTAGGGTTTCTTCTGGCGGCTCACGGCTGGGCTCGATCTGACGGAGAGAAGGTCGCGTGAAGAAGAGAATGGCGGCGGCGTGAGGAGATCTGCGCGGCTGGGTAGGGTTCGTGGCGGTGGTCGGCGGTTTCGGGGTGTCGGTGGTGGTTTGTGAGTGATGAAGGTTTTGGTGGTTTGTGAGAGCTGAAGGTATTCTGAATTTTCTTTTCCTTTTTTTTTTTTTTTTTTTTTTTTTTTTTTTTAGGCCATGGCTCGATCCAATTGGAGCCATGGCCTGAAGCTGCTGGAAATTGGCTCTTTTGGGCACTTGAAGTGAAGCCATGGCCTTATTCAAGTAGTGCCATGGCTTTAGGCTGCTGGAATTTGTGCAATTTATTGAGCCATGGCCTGACTAGAGTTGTGCCATGGCTTCAAGCTTCTGGAATTTATGCACTCTTTTTGCTCACAATTGAGCCATGGCCTTGCTCAAATTGTGCCATGGCCTGGTTATTCTTCTTCTCCAAAACGCCCTAGTCTATGAAATATTCATTTTCTCGTCACCTTGCACCGCGATACTCCTGCAAAACCCGATAAAACACCACAAATCACACTAAAACTAAAACAAAACAAAACAAAAACGAAAAACAAAAAACAAGTAAAAGCTTGGGTTGCCTCCCAAGAAGCGCTTAGTTTTATGTCGTTAGCTCGACATGATACTCAGTTGACTTCATTCTAAGACCACCGAGGTCTTTTCTTTCACAATTTCTCCACCCAAGTAATGTTTGAGACGTTGTCCATTGACTTTGAATTGTCTACCGGTCCCAGCTTCGGCTATCTCTACGGCACCATGTGGGAATGAGTTTATGACGATAAACGGTCCAGACCATCGAGATTTTAGTTTTCCAGGAAAAAGTTTGAGACGAGAATTGAAAAGGAGTACCAATTGACCCGGTTCAAACAACTTAGTGGTAATAGTCTTGTCATGCCATTTCTTTGTTCTATCCTTATAGAGTTTGGCATTCTCATAGGCTATGTATCGAAATTCATCGAGTTCGTTCAGTTGCATCAACCGTTCCTTCTCCGACAGTTCCAAACTCATGTTTAAGTTGCGAACAGCCCAAAAAGCCTTATGCTCCAATTCTAATGGTAAGTGACATGCTTTTCCGAAAACTAACCTATACGGTGACATTCCAATTGGCGTCTTAAAAGCCGTTCTGTATGCCCACAGGGCATCATCTAATTTCTTGGACCAATCTTTTCTTGTGGGACTGACTGTTTTTTCTAAGATCTTCTTAATTTCACGATTAGAGATTTCTGCCTGCCCATTTGTCTGCGGATGGTATGCAGTTGCTACTTTATGCCGCACACCATATTTTGCTAAGAGAGCGTTGAAGTACTTATTGCAAAAGTGGGATCCTTGATCACTAATGATGGCTCTAGGTGTTCCGAATCTTGTGAAAATGTGATTCTTAATGAATTGCATCACCACCTTCGAATCATCAGTTGGGAATGCTTCTGCCTCAACCCACTTAGACACGTAATCAACTGCAACTAAGATGTACCGATTTCCAAATGAGGGAATGAATGGTCCCATGAAGTCAATCCCCCAAACATCAAAAAGCTCTACTTCCAACATAGTAGACAGTGGCATCTCATCACGCTTCGTTAAATTTCCAACCCGTTGGCATCGATCACAACGCTTCACAAACTCATGAGCATCTCTATGTAAGGTGGGCCAGAAAAAACCAGATTGTAGGATTTTAGCTGCTGTGCGATCTCCTTTAAAATGCCCACCGTATGGTGAATTGTGACAATTACCCAGAATTTCCTCAAAATTTTCATCGGGAATACACCTCCTTATCATTTGATCCCCACATTTCTTAAACAAGTAAGGCTCATCCCAAATGAAGTTCTTCACATAATTTAGAAATCTCTTCTTTTGCTGGAAATTAATGTCGGGAGGAAGTAGGCCACTTACTAAATAGTTGACATAGTCGGCATACCATGGAAGTTTTGTTTGATTTACCGCAAACAATTGTTCGTCTGGAAAGACTTCATTGATCATCACAGAGCCTGACTCTTTGTTTCCTCCCTCCAATCTTGACAAGTGATCAGCCACTTGATTCTCGGTTCCTTTCCTATCTTTTATCTCGAGATCAAACTCTTGCAATAAGAGCACCCATCGAATTAGTCTTGGCTTAGCATCCTTCTTCTCAATCAAATATCGGATTGCGGAGTGGTCTGTATATACTATCACCTTTGTTCCTACCAGATACGCTCGGAACTTGTCAAAAGCAAACACTACTGCCAACAATTCTTTTTCAGTTACGGTGTAATTCACTTGAGCGTCAGTGAGAGTTTTGCTGGCGTAGTATATTGAGTGAAAGATCTTATCCCTTTTCTGTCCCAGAACAGCTCCAAGTGCGACATCGCTCGCGTCACACATCACTTCAAATGGAAGATTCCAATCTGGAGCTACTATTATTGGGGCTGTCACCAACTTTTCCTTCAATGTTTGGAAATCCTGCATACACAAATCATCAAAAATAAATTTAGCATCTTTTTCAAGCAAATTACATAAAGGTTTAGAGATTTTAGAGAAATCCTTAATAAAACGTCGATAGAATCCAGCATGTCCCAGGAAACTACGAATTCCCTTGACTGACGTAGGCGGAGGGAGTTTCTCTATCGTCTCTATCTTTGCCCTGTCCACTTCAATGCCCTTGCTAGATACTTTGTGTCCCAGAACTATTCCTTCTTGTACCATGAAGTGACACTTTTCCCAGTTTAGCACTAAGTTAGTTTCTTCGCACCTGCGCAAAACCTTGGCTAAGTTATCAAGACATTCATCATACGAGTCACCAAACACAGAAAAGTCATCCATGAAGACTTCGAGAAATTTTTCTATCATGTCCGTGAAGATTGCCATCATGCAACGTTGAAACGTGGCTGGTGCATTGCATAATCCAAAAGGCATCCGTCTAAAAGCAAATGTGCCATAGGGGCATGTGAAAGTAGTCTTTTCTTGATCCGCTGGTGCGATGAAAATCTGATTGTATCCCGAAAATCCATCTAGAAAACAAAAGTAAGCCCTTCCTGCTAATCTGTCTAACATCTGATCTATGAATGGTAGCGGGAAGTGATCCTTTCTTGTAGCTTTGTTCAATTTTCGGTAATCCATACACACGCGCCACCCTGTGACAGTTCTTGACGGGATCAATTCATTGTTTTGATTTTTCACTACTGTCATACCACCTTTCTTGGGAACACACTGAACTGGACTAACCCATCTACTATCTGAAATAGGGAAGATAATTCCAGAATCCAACCACTTGATGATTTCCTTTTTGACTACCTCTTTCATGATCGGATTTAGTCTCCTTTGATGTTCGACTGATCCCTTGTCCTCATCATCGAGTATGATCTTGTGCATGCAAAATGCAGGACTAATCCCCTTAATGTCTGCAATAGTCCACCCAATGGCTCGTATATGATTTCGAAGGACTCTCAGTAATTTCTCTTTTTGGGTTTCGGAGAGATATGCAGAGATGATTACTGGCAATGTAGATGATTCTCCCAAATATTCATATTGCAGATGTGCTGGCAGTGGCTTCAAGTCCAGCGATGGTGGTTCTTCGATTGATGGTCGATGAGGCTTGCACGTGGGCAGTTCCAATCCTTCAATCTTGTTGACTGGTTTATTGACTCGCGAATTTGCTTGTAAGAATGCCACGCTTTGTACAATTTCTTTATCATCCATCTCCTCAGGATCCAAATTTAGGGCTGCCTCCAACGGGTCTCGGTACATAGACGTTTCAAAGGTCTTAGCGACCAATGAGTCGATCATGCATACTGATGAACATTCCTCCTCGTCGTCGGGATGCTTCATGGCTTGGAACACATTGAATGTAATCTTCTTGTCCTGCACCCTCATGGTTAATTCACCTTTCTGTACGTCAATTAATGCTCTTCCAGTGGCTAAGAATGGCCTACCCAAAATGATGGGTACATTCGAATCTGCTTCATAGTCTAACACAATAAAATCAACAGGGAAGATAAACTTATCTACTTTTACCAGAACGTCTTCAATTTTTCCTTCGGGGTATGTAATGGAGCGATCTGCTAATTGAAGAGTTACCGTAGTTGGCCTTGCTTCCCCAATTCCCAATTTTTGAAAGACGGATTTGGGCATGAGATTGATGCTGGCCCCTAAGTCGCATAATGCTTGTCCCACGTACTTGTCGCCAATGTTACATGGAATGGTAAAACTGCCAGGATCCTTGAGCTTAGGTGGGAGCTTATTCTGCAAAATTGCACTGCATTCTTCGGTGAGAGCTACAGTTTCGAATTCTCCTAATCTTTTCTTTCGTGACAGTACATCCTTCATAAATTTGACGTAATTTGGCATCTGCTCGAATGCTTCAACTAATGGAATGTTGATGTGAAGTTGTTTCAGGATGTCGAGGAATTTTCTGAACTGATCATTTTTCCTTTGTTGTTGGAACCTTTGAGGAAACGGTGGTGGAGGTTTGATTTCCGGTAGATTAGCTACATCTTTTTTCTCGATTTCATTTTCCACCTCCTTTTCTTTGTTTAGCTCGGATTCTTCAGGTTTGTCTTGAGCTTCCTTGGGATCCTCAACTCGAACTCGTGTTCTGATGGGCTCTTCGAGTTCTCTACCATTTCTCAGAGTGATTGCTTTGCAGTGTTCGTTATGATTGGTCCTTGGGTTTTCAGTGTCACTTGGGAGTGAGCCAGGAGGTCTGTGCTGCCTCTCTTGAGCTAATTGAGCCATTTGGGTTTCCAGGTTTCGAATAGATGCACTTGTCTGGCTCATGAACTGCGCCAACGTCTCTTCTAATGATGGCTTATTGTCCGTTGGTGGTTGTTTTTGTTGACCCTGAAACCCTGGTGAGTTTTGCTGATTTTTGGCGTTGTTTGACCCCTGTCCAACGTGCTGATTATTGCTCCATGAAAAGTTGGGATGGTTTCGCCAACCGGGATTATAGCTGTTAGAGTATGGATTATACCCTTGATTGTTTCGATTGTTTCCCACATAGCATGCTGACTCCGAATTTGAAGGGCAGTTTTCATATGGATGCTCTCCTCCACAAATGATACAGGAAATCTCTGAGTTGTGAATCATATTGACTGGTTGAGCTTGAAACGAGTTAGCTCCAGGTTTACTCATACTTAAACCATCAATCTTCTTGGATAAAATGGCTAATTGTGCTTGCACTGCTGTCATTGTATCTAACTCAAATTTTCCAGGTGCAAGTTTTCCTGATGAGCGTTCCGATGCCCATTGGTAATTGTTGTAGGTCATTCTTTCTAATACATCGTAGGCATCTGTATATGTCTTCCCCAAAAATGTCCCTCCTGCTGCTGCATCCAGAATGGTTCTGATTTGTCCCCCTAGTCTAGTGTAGAAGATATTTATCAGTTCCCAACCAGGGATTCCATGTTGTGGACACTGTGTCATTAGCCCCTTGAACCTTTCCCATGCATCGTAGAGTGACTCTCCCTCTATTTGTTGGAATGAGTGAATTTCCATTCGAACTTTCGCACTCTTGGTGGGTGGAAAATATTTCCTTAGGAATTTTTCAGTCAAATCAGTCCAGGATGTGATGGAGTTAGGTGGCATTGAGTTTAGCCAGACTCGAGCTCGATCCCTTAAGGAAAAGGAGAAAAGTTTCATTCGTAGTTGATCAGCTGTAACCCCATTCAATTTGAATGAATCGCAAATTTCCATAAAGCTCTTCAAATGGGCGTGAGGATCTTCCATAGCCAACCCCGAAAATATAGCAGAGGAATTGATCAGATTCAGCATTACCGGTTTCACTTCAAAGTGAGCTGCTTCAATCTCTGGTCTGACAATGCTTGAATCTAGAACACCCAAGATTGGTGTTATGTATTCATTAATGGGTCTTTCGATTTCGGCAGGAACGTGTGGACCTATTTGCTGATTTACCAACTGTGGATTCACCTGATTTTCATTATTTGGATTCTCCATTAGATCAGTTTTTCCTTGATTCTTGTTTAGCGCTCTTCGTTGTCTGAAAGTCCTCTCGATCTCTGGATCAAAAGCTACTAATTCAGCTTTTTTATCACTACGCATAAACTAGGTATGAGTACCTACAAGGAAAAATTTGAACTATAAAAATAAATCGAATTAAAACAAAAATAAAAGTTGAAACTTGGTAAATTATCAATTATCAAAGTTCCCCGGCAACGGCGCCAAAAACTTGTTGCGGATTTTACACACGCAAATAAACGCAAGTGCACGTATCGAACAAGTAATAAAGAGTAAGTTGAGTGTCGAACCCACGAGGACTTGAAACTAAAATTGTACCAAATTCCCTACCTAAATTCTTATTCTAATTCAACTAGGCTAAAATATTTTTTTGTTTGTTTATTAACTAACTACTAAAACTAAAGAAATAACTAATCTAAAATGATGATTAAAGTGCTTAAGAAGACAATCAATGAGAAAGGGTCTAGAGTTAAACTTCACCTATGTTATGCTCCTAATGTTAATTAACTCCCTAATTTTAACTAGTGATTCTTATTCGCTATCCTAGGGTTCACTTCTATCCTTAAGTGTCTTCCGAATCACCTAAGAACCTATGCAATTAACTTACTATTCTTATTCCTAAGTTAGTAGAATTAATAACATGCATGAATTATATGACCTAATTTGGATATGGGTGTGTTGGGTATATTCCTATACTAACAAGCAACCCACTACCTAATTTTTCTTCTATTCTTAATATTCCCTTCCCAGGTTCAATCAAGAAAAGTAAACAATCAAATAGGTGGCCAGTCAATTTGACAGTAAATTAGCACAAAATTAGATAAACGAATATCGATAATAAAAATCGAAAATCACTAAATTAAAACTAGAAAAGAAACTAAAACATTATTCGCATAACATGGATCCGTAAAAACCCTAGACTAAAAGAAATTAGTTCATGCTAAAATTAACGAAATAAACAACAAAAGAGGAGTTCATAGTCTTCTCTAATAAAGGAATACGAAAAATAGCAAAAAGTGTGATCTGCGCTTCTTTTTCTTTGATCTTGCGTGTCTTCTCTTTTTTAAATGTCGTGGTGTCATTTTTTCTGATATTTTCGCCTTTTTATTTCCTCCTTCGGAGTCCTATGTGCATTAGGATTCTCTTCAAACTAACAAACTTCACAAATGGGTCACCAGCCCATTATCTCTCAAGTAGTCTGCCGCATAAGCTACAATTTCAACACTTATGGACTCTTATTTGCATTTTCAGCCCTTGAATTTCTGCCTTTGTATCCTTTGATCCCTTTAATATTAGAAATTGCTCACTTTCAATTGATTCCAAACTTTATTGGCCCATTTTATTTCCTACAAGAGAATAAGTCGAATTAGTGCCAAAAATCAAAGATTATTCTCAAAACTTGATTAATATCGTGAATCGACTCTAAAAAATGAAATATGCAATAAAATCCCAAACGACTCACAATTATTCAAGAAAAATACTAGTTTAAGCCTAAAAATTGCACGCGATAACTCTATTTTCACAGAGTTATCAGAACCAAAGCGAAGAAGCAACGTTGTGGCTTGTGCAAGTAAGTTTCTAGGGATTCTTATTATGTTAATGTTATTATTTTTAAAAGTATTCTTCATCATACTATGTTTATTAATGTTTCAGGAAAATTGGACATAAATTAACAACTTGTGAGTTGAACCCAAAATTTGGTAGCAGTTCTCGTGCTAAAGAGGATACCATGCCATCGACTAGTGTTCACAGGAATAATGAGGAACCACAAAATGATGATTATGTTGGCGATAATGGTGGAACCCAACATTCGATTCATCAAACTTCAGTCACGTCATCATTTGCTATGCCCGAGCATCAATTCTCACACACAAATCTTCTCTTTAGCATGCACCCTCCTCAATTTCGAAATTCGAATCCTGGTATTAGTCCACAAGTCCGATTCCCGATGAATCCACAGGTTAAAATTTAACTGTAATTATTATTACAGTTTTTACATTTCGGTTATTCAATCAAATAAGGTCGAAGTTTTTGACTCACAATAATATGTTATGGTATTTGCATTGCAGGGAGGCCCAAGTATTCACAATTCGCAAGTTTTTGGAAATTATATTACAGGTTTTCCCTCGCAAGAATGGACAACACTCAGTCAATACAGACCACGACCACCAACTTAATCAATTCCCAACTTGGATGTTTGAAACGAAACATTTTTCTTAGAAATATCAATTTAAGCAGACTTTTGTCTATAAATTATTGTCTTTTTTTTTAAATCAGTAATATGGTAATATTTCTTCACATATAATCGATGCGGTTGATGTCAACTTATAAATGTGAAACCAAAATTGATGACCACGTATTTTGTTACACGAAAATAATTGATAAATACAAACCAACTATTTCTTTTGGAATTCATGTTGATGGTGGCCAAATATTGAACACTTTTCGAGCCAATTGTTCGGAATTTACATCTTGTTTTATTTCCGTTTGATTCAAACAATTTTTGATTTTTTCAATGGAAAAGATTTTGATCCACATGCGTACCCCAACTTGGAGATAAGCTCACTGCCGCGAGACGAAGGCACAAAGTCTGGCCTCACTTTCGGCCTTCGTCTCGCGGCCGCGAGACTCAGCCTCGCGGGCGCGAGACTCAGGCCGAAAGCAGGCCTGGCTTCAGCCTTCGTCTCGCGGCCGCGAGGATAAGTCTCGCGGGCGAGAGACGAAGGCCGAAAAGAGGGCCTGCTTTCGGCCAATGTCTCGCGCCCGCGAGACTTATCCTCGCGGCCGCGAGACGAAGGCCGAAGCCAGGCCTGCTTTCGGCCTATGTCTCGCGCCCGCGAGGCTAAGTCTCGCGGGCGCGAGACGAAGGCCGAAGCCAGACCTGGCTTCTGGCTAGGTTATAAGTCCCCCCCCCCCCCCAATTATTATTCAATCTCAATTATTCTCTCCCACCACTTCCCAACTCAAATTCTCCCCCACTTCACAAAAATCCTCTCAATCTTCTCTCTAATCTTTTCAAACTCAAGCAAATCCATCTCTCTTTCACTCTCAATCACCCAAATCACTCGAAAAGAAATCAATTCCCCCACAATCACATTATACCATCCAAATTCTCCCACAAAGCTTGAAAAATCAAATTTTTTCGATTTCAATTCAAAAGGTAAGTGTGGCTTAACTCTATTGGATTTGATTGGTTGGTATTGATTTGTTGGTACATTTTTTATTGGTATTGAATTTGTGGGTGTAAGATCTTGTGAACATTGAAGAAAGTTAGAAAATTGAGGAGTGCACACAAGGTGTTTGATAAATTGCGTGGAATATATTTTTACCCTCTTTGCTAGTTTTCGATTGTGGTATTGTCGGTGTATTGGTTTATTGAATTTGTGCGGTTGTGACACAAGTTCGGGGGAAATTTAGTGCATTTTAATATAAAGGGAAGCCAAAGGTTTAACAATGACAAGAAAATCAAAAGTAGCGATACCAGTCGAACCCCTAAAAAGGAAGAGGGCACCGAAGGGAAAGAATAAGGTGGTAGAAGAAGAGTATGACACATTTAGGTTCTTGGATAAAGTCGCCTCGGATGCATATAAAGACGATGAAGACCAGTCGTTCGTTTCTGAAAGATTCGTGAACTAAGAGAAGGAGGCCTTTCCTTATTTACAGGACCAGATTGATGATAGAGGTTGGACTGAGTTCTCGAAAAGGCCACCTCGTGATTACTACTCCGGCGAGATTGTTAGAGAATTTTACGCTAACGCTACTTGGACAAGGGATGGCAAAGTCACATATGTGAGGGGTAGAGAGATAAAATTCGATCCGCGTACTATCAACGCCTATTACAGGATCAAATGGCCTAACCAAGTGGATGAGCTTAACGAACTACTTGAGGACATCAGGAGAGATGAAGAACAATGGATGAATTGAAAGAGTACATCACCTTGCCCGGAACCATCGTTCAGGGTATTCCGAAGGTGGCAAATAACCGGTTGACTCAAGAGGCGAAAGCCTGGTCCATGGTATTGATATCTCACTTCCGTCCGACCAAACACAACAGTAGTTACGGTGAGGATCGCATCCCTCTACTCTATGCACTCTCCCGGGGGCTCAAATTCAACGTTGGTCGGGTAATAAATGAGGTGCTCGAGGAAACGATTGCAAAGGAAAAAGCTAACGTAAGGAGTTTTGTGTTTCCGCACCTCATTGACGGATTGTGTAGAAATGCGGGGGTTGACTTCGGGGAGATTACTGATAAGATTAATTTGACTGGCGCGATCACCACAGGCATTATCTGCAAGTGTCTGAAGTTAGACTTCAAGAGTGCATATACTGGTAAAAACTATACGTACAGTCAAGAAGATGAAGAGGGTGAACCTGATCAAGTAGGTCAACCGGATCAACCGGGTCAGGGCGGTCAGGATGAGAAGCAAGTTGGAAGGCAGCCAAGCAGTCAGGCACAGATGGGTAGTCAAGATGAACTTGGTAGATTAATTCATCTTGTCCAAGCCATGGATGACAGAGTCCAAACAACGATTGAAATACAACAGATGCTGGCTCGGTACGTCTATGCCATGAGTGATAGGCATGATGCTATGTTCCGTGCAGTGCTTGGAGATGACCGATACGATGCCCTTCAGCAACCCGCTCTTCCTAGGCGTATCAATTTACCTCCACAGGTGCCGAGAGGTCAAGATGACGAGCTACATGTTGATGATCAAGAAGAGCAAGCCCTCAATGCGGGAAACCACTAAAGATTCTGTTTTGTTATGTTTTGCTTTGCTTGTGTTTTATTTTTATTTTTTTTGTCGTGTCGTTCTTTTTTCGGATTTATGTTGCTTTTTGGATAATCTATCTAACGAATTATGTTTTGTTTTGCTTTTATCTGGAGTTGTTAGTACTATGAATTTGCCTTTTGTTCGGGTTCTTGGAGTTTTGATTTTTGAGGATAGAATGAATGGAATGAAAGTTGTGGCTATGATGTTTAACTTAAGAGGAAAGAGGAAGTCTATTCATTTGATTGTGAAGCGAATTATAAAACTATAATAATATACAAAATATTATGGGACCAAATGATTATATAAACATACACTTGTAATTCCGACTGAGTGAGCACAAGCCAAGACTAATAATTTATATCTTCTCGAATAGAATTGGGACTTGAATTTGAATATGAAAGGAAATGTAATTAAATTTGAGTGGGCACTAATGTTGATTAATTACTTAGCTAGAAATGAAAATTCAATGATTAAGGTATTGAGTACATTTTTTTTTTCTCCGTCGTGCCATCAGTTGATAATTTAACTCTCTTTCGATGTGGCAGAAAATTATAGCTAATTACGCATAACAATAAAAAATGTTTATCAATTCTTATAAAACGAGCTGGAAAATTCATAAAGAAGTCGACAATAAGTCAATTCTTTTTTTTTTAATTTTGGCCTTGTCATGTCTCGCGGCCGCGAGACGTATGCTCCAGGCCGCGAGACATGGGCCGAAAGTCTTCTCGAGGCCGCGAGACATGGCAAAGAGAAGTCAAGACAACTTTCGGTAAAGGTCTCGCGGCCACCAGGCTATGTCCCGTTTCTGCCACATTCTCGTCGCGGTGAGGCATGACATAAAAAAAAATGAATGTTGGATTTATGTATTTTGAATTTTTACATATGATTGATATGAATATTTACTGTCCTTAATCTCATTCAAAATATTGTAAAGTAAAATAAAACAAAACAAAACAAGACCATATATAATCTGAACACCCAATAATCATCAAATAAATCTAAACCATAAAATTTCATTTGCTTGTGTTGTCTAAAAACCAGAAATTAAATAGAATATTCCTAAACTTATCACCATAATAACAAAAACAAAAAGAATTTCCTGAACGCCCAATTAGATAAAGAAAAATATAATTATTTTGCTGAATTCCAAGCAACTTTGTTCCACTTGCACGTGTAAAGCTTGACAGCCAAAGATTTCCTCGCATTCATAGGCTCTTCCTACAAATGATACGAATCAAGTTAATATTTGTATATGCAAATATGTAGTTTAACTAACGTTTAAGATTAAAACTTATGCTTACAGTCGTCATCTCGTCCTTGAAATCTTTTTCAAATAACATTATCATGCACACATATAATCCGCAGTCATACCTGTACATAGTAATAATTTCCAATTTAACAAGTCTGAATATTTTTTAAACTATCTATATAATGACACTATTATATCATACCCATTTGGTTGACGTGGTACCCAATCCGCTTCTTCAAAATTAAAGAGTTCCCGCTTAAATCTGTATTTAGCCACGACGGGGTCCCAAAGTAGGAACAATTTCTCTAATCTTGTAACCTGTATATATGAGTTGACAATTAAAATTCTGGTTTAATATTATTGTGAGTAAAGTATACGTAGATTAATATGGGTGTAAGTACCAAACGATTGACAAGTTCAAAACGATAGGGGCTCCTTTCACTTGATGCCAGAGAATCACAAACAGTTACAGTGTGAGTTTCGATGTCTATTATCGCACAAAACCAGTGATCCATCATGTCGTGAATTGGGATGAATATTTTTTCACAATTTCCCAATGACTCGACATACTTTGTATGACTCGTCAAAAAGTTATCCATGATTGATTGGAGACCAAATTCATCACACAAGAGTTGTTGCTACATAGACAAATGAATTGACAAAATTTTGATTATTAACTATGGAAATTTATATATTGACAATGTATTTCACAGGAATGTTTATGCTTACCGAAAATACAGTTGGAAAGTACCATCGACCCTGAGAACTATCCTCGTGAGATGTGTCCAGAGAAAGCATATATGCAATGCAGTCTATCACCTGCATTAATATAATTAGCGTTCATTTTCAAATGAGGTGATAAGTAGATTAATAAATTTCAGAAATATCTTGAACTTACATTTCCAACTATCTCAATTGCAGGCAACAAGCATCGAATATCTGTCCTTTTTAGAAACCAAATACCAAGGTCCACAACAATCTCACTACAACCAATAAATAAAAACTTATCTTAAATGTTGATTATAAATCAGTAATTGTCATTCGCGGACCTAAAAATGCATTTTTACCTTTGATCGAGATTTTGGTTGAATAAGAATATCTCTATTTCATCATTCGTAGCTAATGGATTGCAAGTTTTAGAATCCAACTGATCACCATCTTCAACCATGAAATCATCGTCTCCACTGATATCAAATTGCTCTGAATTATCACCACTTTTCTTTGAACTACCATTAAAATTCAAAGTCTTGGGCGTGAGTGTTTCTTGTTTACTTCGAGACCTAGTTCTTGGGTAGGAAGTTTTTGCATTTTGGCTACCATGTCGCTGGGTTGATTTCGAACAAGATCCTTGATTATTCACGGATGGAGTACCATACACTTTTCCCGCTTGCGCCCTCAACAAGTTAGACAATGTAGCACGAAGTGTGGATTCAACTGATTGTGGTATCTTTTCTAGGCATGACTGGATATTATTGGCAACCATATGAAATGGTGAGATCTGTTTTGCCCCTGACGACATGTCACTGTTTTGTTGTTGCATTAAAATCACGTTCAATATGTTTGTCAATTGGACGACTTGATACTCAATAACATTAATCCTGCCTGATAATGATGCAAACACCCCCGCCTTATCCATGTCTCCAGTGAGATTGCTAGAGTGTGACTGCAACCGATTCTCTGATTGCTCGTAAGCTTCCATGTATTCGGCATGGTTCATGTCCGTTATTGGGTCAATGTAACCAGTTCTAGGAATATTCCTCTTGGATTCTAATTCTTCCAATGCATCTAACTGCTCAACATCAGATTTCTTAGACTCAAAAGTTATAGTCTGAAAATGAAAAATTTTGAGGTATCAATAATTGTCAACATACATTTTATTCTATAATGATATGTGCATTTGAGCATAATTCATAGGCATTAAGTATTTGACCTTCACGTTCCAGTAACCTACATTAGACTGTAGTTCAGTCAATAACATTTTATATCGTTGCTTTGACAAAAAAGTTATAAAAGGAACCTCATTCTTCAAATCGAGTGTGAGTTTTGCACCTTTGGTACGAACTCTTCCCATGAATATTATCTACATTACATAAGTTAAATTGGTAATATGTTCACAATAAATAATAATATGTAAAATAGTATCATAAATAAAATAAATAATTTTTTATTGTACCTGAATTAAAAATAAACATCCGCATGCATAACCTTCGCTGTTTGATTTTGCGAATCTTACACCTTCATTTAACTTATCAATAACTAGGGATGCCCAATCTATATTAGGAATTTTGTCCAAGTTAACAAGTAGGTTCAAGCTCTCAATAGGAATGTGGTATTGGGTTCCCGGAAAAAGAAATACGCCAAACAGAAATGTCAAATACATGACCTTGAATTCATCTCCACTACCCGAGTAATTCAACAGTGTTTTCATCAACTCTGTCACGTCAACTCGACCCCGTTTGATTGGGAGAAGTGATTTGAAACTTGTCTATGAAGTTGAAATAGATTCGATCACTATTGTGCGGAATTCCAAACGCCTCATGAACTGTGAACTTAGTCAACTCAAACTCCTCACCATGTATATTCAGCATATTTGTTGTGGGGTTATATTGTTCTATGATCCAACGTAGCATTTCACGATTAACAGCAACAGACTCAAGTCTAGCCAATGATCCAAACCCCATTTGGTCTACCACTGCCAGTTGAGAGTTATTTAGTATTTTATTCACCGCCACCAATCTAGAGAGTGACATCCTCATATTTAGAGGTTGTGGCTGCATGTGTTGATTGCCACATGTTAGTGATATAGTAACAATACCATTATTTCATATACTTATAATTATTAATAAAGTTTATAAAAAAACAATAAATATTGTAACCTTTTTGGGTTGTATGAAATCCAATACAGCGCTATGCTGAATCTTAAGTTTGTCTTGTTTGAAACTTTCACTTCGTGTTTGTTGGGATCCATCCTGCACGAAAATTGATATGTACTACCTATGTAAAAACATGATATACATAGAAATAAGTTTGTGTACATCATAATCTATTTTTCTCACATTAGCGTAATCCCTTGAAAGCTTTTTGAAAATGTTAGCCATATCATTTATTTCTCCCGCCTTCCTCTTTCCATTTGATGATTTATCCCTACACAAATTGAATATATAATATGTAACAAGCAGAAGCAAGAAAATTATAGCTTTCAAACTTCTCTTTCTACAATCTAAACATATAATTCGTCCAAATCAACACTAACTTCTCATCCATATTTTTGTCAAAAATCTAACAAGAATACATACACAAGGTTCCACCAACCACCAACAAAAAGAGAAACAAGGTAACAAATTTCCATCAAAAGCCCTATGAAATTGAATCTAAAATCACATTGAAATCGAACAGATTACTTGTATGATAACATTAATAACATATATATGTAATTAAAATCACATAAAGTTGCAGTAATAACTCACATATTCAAATCAATCTTGAATGCAAGAACCTCAAACCTTGATGTGATTGTGATTCCAGCAACAATAATTTATTGAATAACAAGTATTTTAGAGAGAACAATGATAAATCACGTTCAATTTGAATCAAAACCGCTAATCTGTTCTTTATGTAGTGTAGGCGATTTTTTTTTTAAATTATTGTATGTGATTGAGTTTAGTTAGGATACTTATTCATCCAAGATATGGAATCCTAAAACCGTGGGAAATATTTCAGAAAAAATAAAACCGAACCTTCCTTTTTAGAGGCAGAGACGATTTACTAATCTAGAGTTTAATTAGGAAACTAGTTCCTCGAATATAGGGATTCAAGATCATGGAAAATATTTTAAAAAATTATTACCTTATGCAATTACAAATCAGTAGGGACTCTTTAATATATGCTATTTAATTTCATAGAATCAATCTATTTAAGGAATTCTACCAAAAATTAAAGAAGACAATATAATCTTACACTAAATAGACTTTTAAATTTTTAGGAATTCTTAAATTAGTGTGACTCTTTATTATAAAATCACATTGAATCAGATTATTAGAATAGGCGATTTGTTTTGGAGTTCTCGAAGACAAAAAAGAAAAAACCACAGAGAATAAGGTATGGGCGAAAATCTTCTCGTTATTCCTAATTGTTGAGTTATATATCAATTCTCGTCAATTGTGAATTTTATAATTGTTATAATTGCGACGCATTGGTACACAAAAACCGAACTATTCTTAATCCTATGATTTCTAGAATATGGAGTTTAATTTAGAATTTTCTGAAATTTTATAAAATTTTAAATTGTCTTAAATGTTAATACAATAAATTGTTGTTTTGTACTTAGTTTCATGGCTGCAGTATTTTGGGTTCAAGCTGACCTCGAACTTTTATTGGCAATGTTGATTGATGAAACGAGAGATGGCACAATACATTATACCTGGCCAAACACAACGGTTTTTAATGAACTTGCTTTAAGACTACAACAGAAAACGGGGAAGAGTTACACGTACGACATTGTTAATAGAGAATTTCATAGGTTGCATACTCGCTATTACTCGTGGCAGGAGGCACTTCGATGCCGTTTTGTGAGGTGGCACCCTGAAGAGAACAAATTGCTAGCCAGTGACGAAGTATGGGAAATGCTTGTTAAGGTAAATCCTTCACCAATGTTTTTAATAATGTATCAGATAAAAATTAAAATTATCTACATTGAAATGATATATTTTTTTTTTCGTGCAACAGGAAATGCAATTCAAATGGTGGGCGAAAAGGTACCGTAATCAAGGAGAAATATACTGGCGGGAACTAGATATAATTTTTTCGTCAGTCCACCCACCTCAACCAAGAAATGTTGTTGTGGAGCAGATTCAAGCCGACGGAGTCGTGGGTGAAGATGAAGTAAAGGAATGTGACGAAGAAAATGAAGAACCATATGTCACATCTGAAGGAAGAGAAGAGTATCCGAGTAGTGAACCAAGTGACGAGGAACTTTAAATTTCATTAATTCTGAAATTGTTGAAATGCAAACTCATTCTTATTATTAGTATTGCTTTTAGATTAATAAATATTGTTATTGGGAAAATTTTATTTATATTTTATATAAATTTTCATATAAGCATGATTTCTGCCCGAATCGTTTTTTTTTTTTTGGTCTTTAAGTATCCGGAAACTCATTTATTTTTTTGCAAAAATGACACATAGTTGAAGAATTACGGAGGTCTTGGTCTCACAGAACCATCTAATAGATAAATTATTCGAAATAACGACCGAATCGTTTTTTTTTAAATTATGAATCCGGAAATTGTTTGGCGAGTGTATCTCGGACAGAATTTCTGCCATCGTCTCGCGGCCGCGAGGCTATGTCCCGCGTCCGCGAGACGAAGGCAGAATGTTTGGCTAAGTTTCGGCCATCGTCTCGCGGCCGCGAGACATAGCCTCGCCGCCGCGAGACGAGGGCCGAAACTTAGCCAAACATTCTGCCTTCGTCTCGCGGCCGCGAGACTTACGCCGAAAGTTTGGCTAAGTTTCTGCCATCGTCTCGCGGCCGCGAGGCTATATCTCGCGGCCGCGAGATATGGCAGAGAGTCTAGCCAACTTTCGGCCTAAGTCTCGCGGCCGCCAGATATAGCCTCGCGGCCGCGAGACGAAGGCCGAAAGTTTGTAATTAATTTGATATAAAAAACCTCGTTTCTGCCACGTTCTCGCCGCGGTGAGGCACGAAATTAAAAAAAAAAAAAAAGAAATGTTATCTTCTATTTCTATATTGCATTGCAATTTTTTTTTTTTACTTTTTCGAGATGTTGCCATGTTATCTTCTTAGAGCTCTTTTTATATCAAACGAGGTGGCCTTTATATTTTTAGAAGCAAAATAATTCAATTCATAAAAACGCGAAACATAGGGGTCAATTTGCAAAATTGTCAATTTGGGGGTAACGAGGTCTTTTCATATGCAAAGAGGTGACCTTTATATTTTTTAGAATCAAAATAATTCACTTCGTAAGATCGCGGAACATAGTGGTCAATTTGCAAAATTGTAAATTTGGGGGTAACGAAGTCTTTTCATATGAAACGAGGTGGCCTTTATATTTTTTACAAGAAAAATAATTTACTTCGTAAGATCGGAACATAGGGGTCAATTTGCAAAATTGACAAAGTCAATTATTATCAATTTTGGGGGTAACAAAGTCTTTTCATATGAAACGAGGTGGCCTTTATATTTTT
Organism: Penstemon eatonii; assembly: GCA_038501285.1. Classification (NCBI taxonomy): domain Eukaryota; kingdom Viridiplantae; phylum Streptophyta; class Magnoliopsida; order Lamiales; family Plantaginaceae; genus Penstemon; species Penstemon eatonii. Next base: position 62,610,770 of record CM076710.1, read on the forward strand.
TACAAGACAAATAATTCAATTCGTAAGATCACGGAACATAGGGGTCAATTTGCAAAATTGACAAAGTCAATTATTATCAATTTTGGGGGTAACGAAGTCTTCTCATATGAAACTAGGTGACCTTTATAATTTCTACAAACAAAATAATTCACTTCGTAAGATCGCGAAACATAGGGGTCAATTTGCAAAATTGTCAATTTAGGGGTAACGAAGTCTTTTCATATGAAACGAGGTGGCCTTTATATTTTTTACAAGAAAAATAATTTACTTCGTAAGATCACGGAACATAGGGGTCAATTTGCAAAATTGACAAAGTCAATTATTATCAATTTTGGGGGTAACGAAGTCTTTTCATATGAAACTAGGTGACCTTTATATTTTCTAGAAACAAAATAATTCACTTCGTAAGATCGCGGAACATAGGAGTCAATTTGCAAAATTGTCAATTTAGGGGTAACGAAGTCTTTTCATATGAAACGAGATGGCCTTTATATTTTTAGAAGCAAAATAATTCACGCAGAACATAGGGGTCAATTTGCAAAATTGTCAATTTGGGGGTAACGAGGTCTTTTTATATGCAACGAGGTGACCTTTATATTTTTTAGAAGCAAAATAATTCACTTCGTAAAAACGCGGAACATAGGGATCAATTTGTAAAATTGTCAAAGTCAATTATTATCAAGTTTGGGGGTAACGAGGTCTTTTTATATTAAACGAGGTTTTTTAATATTTTTTACAAGCTAAATAATTAAATTCGTAAGATCGCGGAACATAGGGGTCAATTTGCAAAATTGTAAAAGTTAATTATTCTCAAATTTGGGGGTAACGATGTCTTTTTATATGAAAGGAGGTTTTTTGGTATTTTTTACAAGCTAAATAATTAAATTCGTAAAATTGCAGAACATTAGGATCAATTTGCAAATTTGTCAAACTCAATTAATAAGATAGGGGTACAGTGGTAATTAATAATGCTGCCATAATTTTAATTTATATTTTTTTAAAATTTAATTAAAAGGGTAATTTAGGTATATTGCAAATTAATTAAAAGTCAACAGTTACCAATTGAGTTTGACCAAGTTACCAAATCAACGGTCCAGATTAATCTGAGCCAAATGAACGGCCCGATCAACCCTCCCGCATGTGAGGGCGTAACTCGGGCGCCCACACCCTAGAAAGACCCTATATTTAATTAAGAGAACATAAACTAAAATAAATAGTCCAAACATAATCCTACCTTGATATGTCACCACCATATAATAACTATCCAGCCACCACTTCCTCTTGCTTCAAACTCTCTCTCGCTATAAATGTGTGTAAAAATCACACACTAAGTGTACGGGTATGTGAAGATAAGCATACTTTGGTGTTGTTGGTATTAGTTGATTTGTATGGTTATTAATATGATTATAGGGATTGATATATGATGTAAGGATTGTTAAGAGTCATCATCTTATTTTCTAAACTTTCTTCTTCCATGTTTCAGTATTTATTTCCATTAATTGATTGTGATGAATCTTCTATCAATAAGACTATAAAGCTTATTGAGTGTAAAGGATAATTGATAGGAAAGTAGTAAAATTTGGATAGCTAAACACGTAGCTATGCTATGCCTAGCTTTGTATAAACAAGTTGGTTAGTCACCTTTCCTTAACTCCAAAGTTTCAACTAAATTCTCCTAAAATCAATTGTTGAGTATGTTATGAATCTACTAAAATGACACGTGCCTAGTTAGAATAAGAGTCACCCTTTCTTCTCTTAAGTTGCCGAGTGTTTGGCCATAATTTGAGATGAATTATAAATTTTTTTAAGACAAATTATCATAGTTATAATTTATAGTTTAGACACATAGAATAGAAAGACACAAGACATATATTATTGTTTATTACCAATTTCAGATTAGGTCCTTCATTTTATCGAAACATCAAATTAACCCTCATTATTAATGATCTATTTAATTGACCCCAAAAGAATTTAATGAGCTCTACAATCTCTCAACGAAATTACTGAAGTCCAACTAGATCTATTACTATCCAAACTTAATAAATTAATTTTTCTTGATCAATTTAAAATTTAATTTGAACTTCATTTTACTCTTATTTAAAAAATGCGGGGTATTACAGAAAGTCTAAAATCATATAATGACGTATAATATTAATTACTAATAACTAATGTAAGATTTAAAAGAAATATTTGGTTAAAGTTAAAAAGTTCATTTATTAGATAATGTTAATTAATTAATTAATTATATAAGTAAAGGGTATAAATTATATAATAATAATATTTTATAGGCGGGTTCGGATATTTGGGGTTGTTGAGACCAATCCCAAATCCGTCCCGTATTCCCGTAATAAAATATGGGTATTCAAGTTCGGATACCCAAACCCAAAAAACACTCGTCCCGTTCGGATATTTTAAAGGCGGGACGGGTCGGGTTTTGGTTACCCGAACCCAATGCCCACCCCTAATTCTGGATATTGGGGGAGATGATTTGATTTGGTTGGAAAAAATAATTAAAAGGTTATATGTTCAGATATTTTTATTAATTTAAAAAATTAAAAATAAAAAAATAGTCTTAAACTCAACCACCTGTTCAACAAGTGGTACATCATTCTTTCGGTTCATATGAAAATCTCATATGTTATTTTTAATCTAATGATAGAGAGATGGGTTCTTAACATATTCTCAACTCTAATGATACTAACCTAAGACTTGCCCTTGTTACAGTCACAATAAAAAAATTCAATCTTTTAAGTGATTTATCATATTAAATTATTCACATTTCTGGTGTATTAAACTTTTTAAGAATTAATATATATGGTGTCATGATATTATCAACTTATTAGTGAATATTTTAATTATAACTTTTTATAAATTTAATCAAGTTGACCAGTTGATTGTACTATACAAGGGAGCAAAATAAATGGACGGAAGGAGTATTTCAATGAAATAAATAAGCTTCTAGGTGTAAAAAATAGTGATAAATTGAAAAATGGTAGTTAAAATTAATAAGCGACAATATTTTGGGAAAAAAAAATTTCTCTAAAACAACAGATATTGTAGAACAAATTGAGTAGTTTTGGATTCAAGTGGCATTTCACAGCATGAGCCAAGTAGACAAGTATATTACACACATGCACTGATTCGGAGAGATTGTTGATTTCAGATCGAAATAAGACCTAAATTTCCATCATAATGTAATTATGCAATGTAAATTAATCAAGTCCGGTTCTTTAAAGGACTAAATTATTAGCGTGTCATAAATATGAACTAATTTCACAATTTTCCAATATATATTAAGAGAGATTTATCCTTTTTTTTATATCTATCTTCTTTTTTCTTCACCCTTCTTGTTGCCGGTCGGCTGTTCAGTTCTACTGACTAGTTCTTTACACAAGGAGGTCATTGTTATGAGGGGGAAATAATAATAATAGTCCTTCAACTTTGACAGGAACGCGAATAATTTCAACAAGCAATTTACATTATTTATGTTTTAAGTTGCTAAGAATTTAGTCTTATTACTCGCAATTTTAGTCACAAGTTCGCCATAATTAAAATTAATGTTCATAACTTTGTACATAAGCAAATAAATTCAGGGTTATAACATCTTTCACCTAATAATTAGTAGGTAGTGAAAGAAATGAAGGAAAATAAGGTATTATTTTTCAACTAATTTTGTGCCAATTTGATTATCACCGCGTGGGAGCCAAAAAGACAACTTCCAAACTAATTTAAATTTCGACAAATTTAGAAGTAAAATTGTAGATAAGAGGATTAAAATTTCGACAACTTAAAGCATAAAGCATGTAAAATGCTCGTCGGAACTACATATATCCCATTTTTGCGTCGCTGCAAAAAGACTAAAATAGTTTTTTTTTTGCCTTGTTATGAGTGTAGCAAAATTTATAAGTCGAGAAGACTATTTATTTTATATTGCACGTACAAAGTGAAGACACACATACATTCATACATAAATTTAAGGCCATTATTATGCAGATATGCTTAATTCTTCCTCTCATACTTAGATCAAGTTCTTCTTCCTCCAGTGCCATTTTCCCTTTGACAGTTAAAATAGACAACTGCAACTGGAGAACCAAGATTATAGAGTTCGGAAAAGTCTCGGGTTATAAAATTTTGTCGCCATCCAGGAGCATACACCGTTTGTCGTCCCGGTTGACGGAACAACACGAAAACCAGCCTGTGAATGCCCATTGAGGGTCGTGGACTCTCGTAACTCACAATCTCTTGCCCTGCGGAATACAAAAACAATAGAGAATGTTATCGAAAATTTGAACATATAGTTAGATATTGGATTTTTAGTAAGTTAACTCATTGTGATATGTCGTATAATATGAAAATAGGCAATTTATCTCCCTGTGATTTGAAATAATGAGGAATTTACTTCCTTACTAGTGGAGGTATTGCAGAGATACACTATGATGCGACTAAGAATTTATTTTCATGCAAAAAATGATCCATTTAATCTTACTATTGACAACATATTCACTTCACTAGCACTTTAGTTCGCTGTGATATTGCTTAATGGACATCTTACTCGCTTATAAAAATGTATGAATCAAGAGGCCCTATTATGAACTAACCATTTAGAGTAACATAATGAGTTAATTTGCTATTTAGTCTTAAATATTAATAGTAGATTTTAAATGTATATTTTCTTTAATCGACAAAGCTTTTAGATGAGATGATGATTCGAGTTAATTGAACTTTTCGATGAAGTACACTTCACTTTGTTCTATGTAATCTTATTTTCAGTCTAACTAGATCGCAATAAAAAGTTTTAATTGCTAAGGTCAGATACCACCTATTACCTAGTTTTTCCTCAAAACTCAATTAAGCGCTGTTTAATTCAATTTTTCAAAATCATAAAACCCAACAAAACTTAATCAAATAGAATTTCAAAAATTTCACCAAAATTACTCAAATCATTTTTTTTTAAATTAAACCCATGAAATTGGATCAAAACTTATAGAATAGTGAAAAACTGATCCACATTGGATCCATCTATCTTAAATAAGATGAGATATAAAAAGAATTCTAGTATAGTAGGAATCATATTCTTGAGCTAGAAGAAAAGTCTTAGCAAAAAAGAAAAAAGAAAAAAAAGAAAGAAAAAAACAACAAAAGTCAGTGTATAGCCCTTTCTAGCTCAAGTATATGATTCTTTTCACATCTTCTATTCTAGTACTATAATAGTGACTTTTGGAGGTTCATTGTATACGCTACTCTCTCCATTCCATTTTAATTATGGTTTTATGCTATTGCACAAGTATTAAGGAATTTAATAATTAGCTTAAATTTTAATAAAAAATAAAGTTTTACTTAAATAACCCCTCTTCTTTAATTTATTAAAGTAGAAGAGAGAGAAAAAAAACAAAGAATAAATAAGGGTAAAATTGAAAGATATGTAATTGATGTTGTATTTTAAAGCGACAATTAATTTGGAACAGAAAAAAATCTTTAAAGGGACAATTAAAATGGAATAGAGGGAGTACATATTAGGGTTGGAAGCGGGTCGGCTATTTTGGGTTTTGGGTGTTTTCGGGTCGGGTACCCAATATGGCGGGTATTGAATTTTCACACTCAAAATTCGACCCGTTAAAATTTTCGGGTATTTTGAATTTTGGGTTTCGAGTACCCGAAATTTCACATTTTTTAAAATATAAATAAATGTATTAGAAATCTTATATTTTTAACATATATGTATGTAAAATTATAAATAAAAGAATTATAACATTAAATTGTATGCAATAACTTCCAAATAAACACAACACAAATGTCTCAAGTCTTCAAATTGACCTAACTTATCAATTGGGCTATTCAATACCCAAACATGTCCCGAAATACCCATTCGGATGTAAATATAATACCCAAAACCCAATGCGAAATTATATTTCGAGTTCAAGTATCGGATCATTACGAGTAACAAATTACTCGACCCAAACGCCCAGCCCTACTATATATTAGATCGATCCAATGAGAATTTTGAATTTTTCTTGGTTGTTGATATAGCTAGAGCAATTAGCCTAATGCCAGAGCAATTGGCAGTTAATTGTCAATTCTACCCTTTATAATTTTCTCCATTTTTGCTTCCACTGGATCAACGTTTGCCTTTGGTCGATCCCTCATGACATCTTTCATTTATGTCATATTATCATTAACACAATTCCTCATTTCAACAACCACCTTTAATTATCGAATTTCCATTCAGCACAAACAAATAATTTAACTTCCATTCCAAATTTTCAACTAGTATGAAGAGAAGCTTCCAACCACCTTTGCTATAATTATTGAATCGTTACTTTCTAAATTCAACAAATTTTGGTTTTCATTTTTTAATATATTTCTTCACAAAAAATTCTGGAATATATTTCTTGACAAATTTATGGTTGATTAAGGTAATTAAGTATCCCAAATAATAAATTAGTTGGAAGTTTTTTAACTTAATTTCCAAATAGATGGTTTTTAATAGATTTACAATTAGATTGAAATGCGAAAACATCCTTTATATTAATTATGATTGGCAGAAAATCTCTTGTATTATTTTTATTAGTAAACCCCTCTTGTTAACAAGTAAAAGGTAATTATCAGGCTTGTAAAACTGCAATGTGTTTTACTTGCTCTAAGTGCAAGATTCCCCATGATTTGCAGGTAAAGAAACATACCTTTGTTTGTTATTTTTTCTTTGGAATAAAATGTCAAAATCCTGTTATTCACTTAAAAATATTGACAATGAAACCTTGTAGACTTCAAAATTAGAATTAAACCCGTATAAACTTAATTACTTAAAATTTTGTGTTTTCTCCCGGTGATCAATTCTTAATTTTCAAATGGGTATAGTATGTTAAAAAAATAATAACATGGGGAGATTTTTTCCAAAAAAATATTAACACATTAAGTTTTTTTTACTAATAAAAACAACACATGATTTTTTGTCAATTTAAAATAAAACAGGGGGTGTTTCAGCATTTTCTTTTGGATTATGCTAATTATAAAGGAGTCAAATAACTTACTCTATTATTTTTATTGTGCTAAACTTTCTTGTGTTTTCAAAAACTGTTTTGAATGATGCTAATTATAAGGGAGTCAAATAACTTTACTTTAATGTCTATGTTATTTTAACCCGTAAAAAAAACAAAAAAAAATTATCTGTGTTATTTTATAAACTATTACTAAAGCTGTTTATTGCAAAAATTCAAAGCTATTTAATTAGATTTACAAATTATTGAAGTTTAATATTTATCAATAATTTTTCTAACGTAATATTCTTACCTAGATCGGGTTGGCTAAATTCAATGTAACTACATGGCAAGAGCAATATATTTGCTTTGGGATTGGATGTAACTCTTAAGAGAGTAATCAATCACAACGCAAATTCAATACACTTGTTTGGTGGTTGGATGAATTTAACCAAGCCAAGTTTGGACAAGAATTTTCCTAATCTTAATTCCTGGTTCCGCGCCTGGGCCACCTTGTAACTTTGAAACTGTTGGACACGAAAATGTGAATTTGACACCACATGATATGTTTTCATTGCAACTTTCATACCAAACCCAATTTTAAATGTCACATGAACTAATTTAAATATTTTTTTCCATCAATTCGTAATATATATTGCATCTATGGATAAACAATTTAGTGCATATTTGTTTTGATCTATATATATGCATCAATTATATATATATATATACCTTAGATATATAGATTTGAGATAAATTATATAGCACCTAACAAATAATAAATAAATTTTGAATGTTAAATATAAATTTTTGAAATACAGGCTACGTAGAAATCTCATGGACATGTCTGAAAACTAAAAGACCATTTTCGAAATAACATAAAAGTGCTTACCAAAACCTGTTCCTGTGGTTCCTGGGATGTCAGTCACCAACCTATGTTTCATTTAAAACCAGCAAAAAGTCAGCATAAAGATGAAAAGCTTTGAGAACTAAACAGAAGTACTATAAACCTAATAATGTAAATTAAAAAAAAATTATAAAACCAAAAGAAATAGAAAAGATAATTGGGACATGTACTCTATTGAAAGTTGATAACTTGTGTAATTTAAAATAGTTATAGTCAAAAGTATGAATATACAAGCACATTGTTATACGTGACACAAAATTAAAGCGTGATAGATAGAAAAACCTCGTTCTATTAATTTTTCAATATTAAATCTTTTAAATGAATAATGTGTTTTCAAACTAGAAAATATCACAATCATCACTAGTAAGCAGGCCTTTAAAATTGTACTCCCTCCGTTTTTTTTTATTTGTCGTCATGTAAGATTGTACACGAATTAAGGAATGTCATAAATAGTCACTTTTTTTAAGCAAAATTTCAAAGTACTCTTTTCATTAAATACTCTTAACATTAATTAGCATTAATGACAAGTATTAGGAAGAAGGGTAAATTGGTAAAAGAACATTAATTTTACATCAAAATCCTAAAACGACAAATAAAAGTAAACAAATTTTTTTGTCAAAGCGACAAATAAAAAACGGATGGAGTACTTTTTAAACCAAAACAATACATCTGTATATATTAAATACAATCTAGATCATTAATCATTAATTAATTTTATTTATATATGTAATTATCTAGAACAATATTAATTATAATTATGTTGTATGATTTTCAATCTTAAATTAAAATATTATTAGATGCATTAATTATACTGCACGGATGATATAACGCAACAAAGAAATTGCATATAATCTCTAAATTTAATTGAAAAACCTCATTTGAATAAATTTTAGTATTTTTTTATTGAACCACGTAATTTTTACTTCTATCATCTAATTAAGATAATATATAACATCATCAAACCTTAAGTCAATTCATAAAGACTCGGAATTAAGAATGTTTCTTGTTCGAATATACGACTCAATCCACCCATCGAATCATAATCATAAAGAGAAAAAATAATGCAACATCTAATCATAAAGTACTGCATATTTTGGGAAAACAAATCATAAATCATAAATCATCGACTCAATCCACCCATCGAATCATAATCATTAAGAGAAAAAATAACTACAACATTTAATCATAAAGTAAGCATACTTTGGGAAAAAATATCATAAATCATTTGGAAAGTGTCCTAGCTTGTCAATAACTAGTGAGACAAGTACAAAATATTAATTTATTATAATTTACTACTCATAATTTTTATGATGTTCAATTTACATTCCTGTGATTTGAAAAAGAAAACTTTACTCTCCTGTAATTTTATAAAAGTTTCACACTATTTCCTTGACATTTTTATATGTGCTACTTTACCATTGTGCTATGATAATGTGTCAATTTATGTGTGGCACTTTACAAAATATTTTTCATGCTCTCTCTCAATTTCAGCAAGTGAGTTACACTCTCCGACTGAATGAAATAGATTGATCTTTCAAATTTTTTACAGGGAAATAAATTGCTCTTTTTCAAATCATAGAGACTACTCACCAGTGCAAGTATTCCCTTAGGTTTGGGTTGCTAGGGCTAGGAGCATCGGGATCCACCAAAACCTGAAATTATTAATCATAGAAACCAACGTGTCTAAATATGAAAATATGAATAAACCCAAATATATATATATATATATATAGGAATGACATACATGTACGAACAAAGCTGTTGCACACGGGAAAATATGTTACTTACAAGAGTGTAAAAAGTTCTAAAGTCATCGCCTCCAATCTCCACCCTAGGTTGATCAATAACTTGAGATGGCCTCATGTCACATCCACTAGTGATCGTCCTCCGACCGTAGGAGACTCGGAGGCTGGTCGAACCGGTAAATTGGTTCACGACATCTCCGATCACACGACCAAGCACCAAAGGGTGCCTAGTGCTTTGTTCTCCTACCATTTTGAATCTAGTTAATCAAGTACATGAGAGTAAACGTATTGCTTGCTCTAGTGCATTGATGCATTTTATGAATCGATTATTATTTATAGTAGTACCTAAGTATAATGTGATGACATCAAGGATAATTCTGCATGCACACATCATTGATCCATCATTCTAATTCCCCGAGGTCCGGTTCTTTTCATATCATTCCATTCCATTCCTTTCTTTGATAGATAATTTGCATTCACAACTATGGCATTTTAGAGCAAAAGTACAACATTGGTCTCATACCTAGTCGCGTTTGACAGGTTTAGCCCGCATATATTCGGGGATATTCTTGACTAGATCAGGTCTAGGAGATTTTCCTATACCTTGTGGTTGATAATATACCACATCATCACTGTGAGAGCACTACATCATTACAATTAATGATGTGTTGTATTTTCAACCACAAGGCCTCCTAGACCGACTTCAGTTAAGAATTTTTCCATATATTCGGGCTGACAAGTACTCCACAATAACCTAATTTTTTTCCAATTTTGGTCCCAATGGGGCTCCATTTTGAATTTTAAAAATGAGTTCTTGAAATATGTAGATCCAAAATGACCTATTTTTTACAAATAGGGTATTTTTTGCAGGGTTTTTGAAAATACAAGGAAGTTTGACGCAATAAAAATTTCACAGGGTAATTTCTTCCAAATTTAACATAACACAGGTGAGTTGCAGATTTAACATAATACAGGTAAGTATCTTGCATTTTCCGCACAATTCCATATTTTTTACTTTTGATTTCAATTTTCTGCATAAAAAAAAGATAATTACATATTTTCGTTACAATTAAATATATTATCCATAAATTCTAATACTCAAACCTCACACAATTTTGATTTCGCTTTACAAATACCTTATTGCTGATCTCTATAATTGCAAAAGTGACTATATCTCAAATATATTAATGTTATAATTTTATATATGTTTACTTCAATTTTAGCAAAATTTAAGTGAACAGTACTCTTCATTATAGAGGGTGTACACATAATGGCAATAAAACTGAGTGAGTGTGCACGTAAAACATGTTCTAAATAATTGAACTTTATATATAAATAAATAGAATTAATCAATTATATTCTCTATAATTTCTTCTAGAAGTCTTATTAAGCTCTGATCCAAATCGGCATTTGGGTCTATTAAATTGCAAAGGGTAAATACCACTATTTGTCCTTTTTATCATTTATTTTTTACAAAGTGGTTGGCCTCTTGTATTTTTTTCCTATGTTAGTTTCTATTTTGAATTATTTGTTTCACTTTGGTCATTTTCAGGTTGTCCAAGAAGAACTAAAGTACCAAATATTTTTATAAGGGACTAAATTGATAAATAAACAGTTTCACGAGAAACTAAATTAATAAAGAAACAGTCTTATGAGGGACTAAACTTATACAAAATAATATTATGATGGACTAAAGTGTAACATTATAAGTAAAAGACCCCTTGTAAATAATCAAAGTGAAACAAATAATTCATAGTAGGGACTAACGTAAGAACAAAACATAAGAGAGACCACTCTGTAAAAATTTAATAATAAGGAGAACCATTAGTGGTGTTTACCCAATAAAAAATGTAGAAATGAGTATGCATGTATAGATTGCTGTCCGTGGGATTTTGCTTGGTTTTGATTAGGAAAATGGTTCGAGTGATTTCAATAAGACCTTTTAAATACGATTTTAGTTGGTTTCAATTTGTTGTTTTCGAAAATTTGACATGCAAATAAAATTGGTCTTGGATGTCGTGTGTTTGGAGAGAAAATATAGGAGTATATGTTAAAATCAATACTTCTATATAAAGAAAAAATATGTATAAGGTGTCAAATTGGTAATTTTTATGTTCATATATAGTATTATTAGGTTTTGAGGATATTACGAAAGAGTTTTGACTTGATTTTATTTTGTATTGGTTTCAAAATTTGTTGGGGCGTTTGATCATGAAACTTTTGAAATTTGATTTGGATTATTTTTTAATTTATTGATAAAACGTTAATAAATTTTGAAAAATTGAGATATATCTTAATTAAGTTTCGGTTGGGGTTAGGGGGAGGAACATTGGTGGTAGATCATATCAAATGATCAGTAACTTTATAGGGTGAAAAATAATATTATATTGGATGTTGCGATTTGAGGGAGCAAAGTAAGCAATTTTGATAGAATTAATAATTTTACATATAGAGTTGAAATATAATACTTACCATATTGTGTAGTAATAGAGATGGTAAATTATAATTTAATAATAATTAGACTGAAAGTACAATAAATAATGCTCAATATGTTTCAATTTTTTACTTTATTAACTACAGTACAAAGTCAAACTTCTTATTTTTTCAAGTGACTTATAAGGTAATTTTCTTTTATATTTATAGCGTTCTAAACTTTTTAAATATTAATATATATAGTGTTATATCATATTATTGTAGAAATAAATTAACTAAATTATTTAATAATTTTTTAAATTTTGGTACAGTTTAGTCAAATATACCAATGGAGTAAAAAATTTAGTAAACATTAACCCCTCATATTTTAATATGACTATCACGTGAATAAAGAAAAAAAAAAGAGGGGGTGTATTTGGTACTTTACACCTCCGGAATAGGTTAAAGAGATACTTTCCAGCTTCAATCATAAAAATATTTTGTACTCTTGAATTTTATCAAATTTAGCACTTTGTACCCTCGTTCACTTTTCGACCAAGTCTAACATTAAGGAAATTAAAATCAGATTTCTCATAGCACAAAATTTTCACTGAAGATGAAGCATTGACTTTTAAAATAAGATTATAATTAATAAATATGAAAATATGTCGCACCTTGGAGCTGGAGTGAGCCATTTTTAACAGATAAAACATCTATATTTCTGTCGTTGGAGATGAGGTATGGTCTACCGTTGTTGAGAAGATTGTCTACATTTTTTGAGGTGAGCTCGAACAGATCGGTCGAGTACTATCCTTGCGCCAAAGAATTAACAACGTTAGATTTCCGATAATTTTGTTACCGGAGCTTAAATAGAAACAAGAGAAGAAATAATTTGAATATATATCAACAAAACAATGTTTAAAAAGTAAATTCTCGATATCCAGCGGAAATTTTGTATAATGAGAAGCAATATTTTCATTTTTTCAATGGTAGACTTGACTGAAAAATAAATGGGGGTGCAAAGTGCTAGGTTTATTGGAAATCAAGAGCGCAAAAGTGCTACTTTTGTAATTATGGGGTGCCAAATGCCTTTTTGGCCTAATTCAGGAGTATAAAGTGCCTAATTCTAAATAAACAGACATAAATGAAAATTGCTTGCTCTTTTCATTTTTAGGTAAACACCGATAATGGTCTTCTTTATCATTAATTTTTTAAATAATGGTCTATCTTGTATTTTTTTTCCACGTTAGTCCCGACTATGAATTATTTATTTCACTTTGGTCATTTAGAAGGGGTCTTTCACTTATAGTGTTACACTTTAGTCCTTCATAAATTGTTTTGTATCAATTTAGTCCATTATAAAAAAATTGTATCAATTTAGTCCTTCATAAAATTATTTCTTTATCAATTTAGTCCCTCATAAAAATATTTTGACACTTAAGTTTACCTAGGACCACCTAAAAATGACATAAGTGAAACAAATAATTTATAGTGAGAATTAACGTAAAAATAAAAACCAAAAATAACCACTATATAAAAAATTAATAATAAAGATGATCATTACTTGTGTTTACTCTTTATTTTTCATCTTTCTATCGTACTTGAACTCCATCTTGAAGAAGAAAAAAAGATATTGCCAAAACCACTTGTCATACTTCAATAGGTTTCAAGTCTAGAACGTTGTTTCCATTAAAAGGAAGGAAAAAAAAAAGTCTAGAACGTTGTAACTATGTAGTCGAATGAATCAATTATTGACTTTTACAAAAAGAATATTAATTATTGACATTTTATAATTGATAATAGTTTTGGAATTTTTTTTTTTTAAGTGAAGTTTTGGATATATTCTTGTTTACATATTTAATTAGATTTGATCACTTTCACGATATGCATGGATCGTACGGAAAACTTTTAAATAGTATCCAAGAGATATAATATTATTGGAATGTGCACCCCCCCCAAAAAATTTATTGGAATATATCTCATAAAACTAAGTCAGTAATTTACGCGCGCATGCATGCTTTTATTGCAATTTTGACCAATGGCAAGATTTCCAAAATTCTTTGTTTTGAATTTCCAACATTCTAGCTTGTACTTTAAAGTTACTATATATGGATAATTACATGCACCTCTCCTGAGGTTTCGAAATTGCGTTCAATCTCCTTCCAGAATCAAAATTTTAATGACCTCTCTTGAGGTTTCAAAAACCTTGCAAAACTCTAACGGACATTAACGGAGTTTGACAAAATCTTTGAAATGTATTTGCGTTCAATCCCCTCCAAAATCATGATTACAATAACCTTCCTTGAGGCTTCAAAAACCTTGCAAAACCCTATGAACACTAACTGAGTTAGACGGAATCTGTGAAATGATTTTATTGCCCTCGTAAATTTTAATTAAAAAAGGAAAAAAATATTATTAACAAAATATCTTATTTACCCTTGCCTTGATGCACAAAATTACAAGGATCTCCCTGAAGTTTTGTGTAATTCGCGTCCAATCCATTCCAAGAATCATAATTACAATGATTTCCGTTGAGGTTTCAAAAACTTTACAAAATCCTAAGGGACACTAACAAAGTTGGACGAAATTTTTCATTGCCCTAGTCAATTTTAATTAAAAAAGATAGAAAAAAATTGGATTAACAAAATATCCTATTTACCCTTGCATTGATGCACAAAATCATCATATTATCCTTGCAAAATTTAATTACGACCATTGGTACCTAAGCTTTAAAAAAATTGATTTTATACATCGAAGGAAAAAAAAATAACCTTAGTCCTTACCCCCTCCCCCCACCCCACTCGTCGTCCTTACCGACACCTCTCCTCCCAGACCATATCGTTGGTTTGGGATCTTCGATTCCAGGATGGTGACAGACTAAAAGAAGAAGTTAGGTCGACGGCAAAGCCTTGGAGGAGAGGTGCCAGTAGGGTAGTGGGGTTGGGGTGGGGGTTAGGGATGGTTAGTGGTTTTTTTTATTTTATTTTATTTTTTATGAATAATATATATTAGAATTATTTGTTGATTTACTAATATTAGTAAATATGTATATAAGGAATATTTTCTATTTTACAGTAAAATATTTTATTAGTCCTTAATATTATTGTACAAGTAAGAAATATTTACAAAATATATATTATTTTAAATAATTATTTTATTAAATTGGTTATTTGAGTGAGTTTTTTTTTAAATTTTTGTAAAACAAAGTAGTTAAAATTTAAAAAACTTTTAGGCGTTACCCTGTCATAATGTGATGTGTTTCCAATGTCAATAAAAAGTAACTCATCCAATAATATTTAACATCCAAAAAACTGCCAAATAAAATGCATCCCATGCCGAAACAGCACAAGTACCCCATCGTCCCGGGCCATCTCACGGCATTTTTGAACCACTGAACTCTCGGTTTCCATTTGGGTTGTAAGTGTTGCCAACCCGCTATTAAGGATATGGCAGAAAGAAATAATAGAAAAAGAGCTGAAGTATAAAGATCTTCATTAGTGCATAAACCGATTTTTATGAACATGTTAGCATTTTTATAATGTCTGATAATTTTTGGTCAATTTTTTTTACTTCTCATAACTAATGCAATGCATTCATTTATCATTGTACAATAATTATGTATTTTTTAAAATTATTAAAATTACGGGTTAAATGTAAAAATTAAATGTATTTATATTTTTATTTATGTTCTACAGTTTTTTTCTTATAATTAACCATAATTTATTTACTTTAATTGTAAAAGCATTATGGAAAAAAAAAATTGAAAAAATCGCTATGTTATTTTATTTTAAGAATATAGGGAAAATTACTTTTTTGGTACCATAGGTTTTGAAAAACCGGAAAAATTTAAAAATCGAGAAATCATGGACTAAACCGGATCAGACTGGACCGTTCGATATTTATACTGAACCGGACTGAAAATTTCGGTCCGATAAACGGTTCATAGATTTCCAGGACCGAACCGGCCAAGAACTGAAATTGGGTCCGGTTCGATCCAAATGCTCACCCATAGTTCTAAATTCATTACATTATCTTTGATTCCATCCTTTAAACATCTAATTAACAACAAAAAAAATTCTTTCTATTTTATATCACCCCTTCATCTAAAGGAGGTGGATAGAGAAGAACTAACGTGAATGGATGGTTGGGGTCGACTGCGGTGTTATTGTTCAAGTAGAAGAATAAGTGGAGATAATTAAAACATTAACCAATAAAAATATTGAAAATCACGAGCACATTTCTAAAAATATTTTAATTTTGTTTTGACAGCCGCAATTGCTGCTTTGATAATATCACTAGCTATATATTAAATATTAAAGAAATAATTAAGTAGCATTTTCATATGATCGATCAGATAAAGATCCACTTTCAAGTTGATTGGAGAATAGAATATGAGCAAATAATTACTATATATCACTAGCTTTCTACAATTGAAAAGTCCAACAAAGTAACCAAAGTGTACAAAGTGAGCTTTATATCGCATTTGCCCAACTTTTGTACTTAAAATCTAGTTTAGACCTATTAATTTGATCGATTTAAGGGAGTTAACATCAAATTATCCTTGTGATGTTTTTAAAAGGAAATTTATTCCATGTGATAAGTCAAATAGCAATATATTATCTCTTATTTTGTAATAAGATATTCATTGTCTTCCTTTAATTATACGTAATCGAAAAATATAATTAGACAAAATTACCCTTATTTATATAGTGTCCATAAGATTATCCTAGAGAATAAAGTGGCCAGTAGAAATATCACAGGAGATAAATTACTCATTAGAAAATATTATAGGGAAATAAATGACTTATTAAACATATTATATGAAAGTGATAGAATTATGTGATGAAAATATGGTTCAATCGGTCTTTTCATATTTAAATTCTTAAGGATGCGTATTTGTTGAGTTAGATATTAAAATCATGAACTACAATAAAAGAAAATCCTTCCGTGAGATTATGTGTGTTCTATAGGTACTTAGTTACGAATGAATTGTAATCTTGGTCATTAAGATTGAAAACACCTTTCGAAATAAATATTCAAATTTAGCAAGTAAAAATAGTTTAAGTTTATCATCTATTTTCTTTTTAATTAAAAATAAACATGTTCAAAATTTTGACATGTATTTTAATATCTAGATACACTAAAGGACTATGATATTATTAAAATTTACATAATCTTTTTTCGAAAAAAATACCTTTGGGTAAAAATGAGCCTAATTGGGAAAGATGTAATTCTGGTTGGTATCGTCTTTCGTTACCAAACAACTTTATCTAATTGACTTTTTATCTTTTTTATTTTTATAAATACATTTATCCCACATTAGTGTTTAGTGATTGATTTTATTTATAATTGTGATTTATAGCATATATTGATGATGTAATCATATTAATGTAATAATCGTTAAAAAGAGGAACTCATATTATTATTCATGGGCAGATCTAAAGAGGGGCAAGGGGCTATAGACCCCCTACAAATTTTCTTGATTATATAGTACGTAGTATTGATTAATCATTGCATAAAACTTGTAGTGGTCAATTGATAGTATTCTCAAAAAACTCCATGTAGTTTGGAGTCCAAACCCTTGATAAATCATTTTTGTTTTGTTCTTTTAAATTTTTTGTCTTTCTCAATATTATTTTCAACATCTTATGTTTTCTTTCAAAATTATTCCTTAATAATATTTTCAATATTTTATGTAAAAAAATTCCTTCTCAATAATATTTCAATGTCTTATGTGTTCTTAGTAATTTTTTTTTCGTAATAATATTTCGATAATGTGTCTCAATTTTTTCCTTAATAATAATTATGAAAACAATATGAACAATCATTGTTATTGTGGTTCGATTTTATTTTTTCTTTATTCAATGTTCTTATGAATAAAAAATTCTCAATAACTTTAGAAGAATATAATTTTTTATTTTATTCATAATACGGTTTTTCCGTCATAACAAGGTATCATATAATGTAACAAAATACCTTGTAGGGTTTATTTTTAGCCAAACTTCACCTCCTATTCGTATCTCTTTATATATTTTATCTCGAATAAACTTAAGTTTGATTGTTTGATAGATTTTTTTTAATATACTTTAGTCCCTGCCTAAAATTCCTGGATCCACGCCTGTTACCATTCATAATCAAATTAAAATAATCATTATTTGATTGTTTATTTTAAATTGTAAGACAAGTCATATCACTCGTTCCATGATTAATTTTGATTAAACCAATCTATTGGCACCAATCTATTGGCACAAGTAATGATCTACTTTTCGAAGGAGAATTTCCACTTGTCCAGGTGATTGTCTACCCATAAAGAAGAATTTCAAGTTGGGCAGATGATGAATGCTTCAACAAATGGAGAGAATATCTAATAAAACTGTCCAACTGTTGAAGAATAAACAAAACTAAAGTAAAGGGAAGATTCTGAATATGACTCAAAAAAGAAAAAAAAAAGAAAAAACTTTTTTTGTTCTTTCTTTTTTCTTTATTCTGGGTTGGTAGAATAACAATTAGGTTGATATATTGCGCGTGATAAATTAGAGCCAAAATGGGATTTTGGCAATCTAGAACGTAAATGTTAAGTATTGTCAAATATAGATTAAATAAATATTCACCTATGATACATGGATACTCCGAAAAAAGATAGAGTACTGTATCGGATACACGGGGGATATCGATACTCGTAGGATACGTGTGGGATACGTATTCGATACGCCACATGGTGTATCGATAATAAAAATAAATAAAAATTAAAATAGATACGTATCGGATACACTAGTTGGGCATCAAATACACCGATAGGTTTTTTATGTAGTATTTCGGGTCATATTTAGATTATTAAAAACGATAAAGTCTCTGGGATTAAACATAAACGACTACCATCACTACTCTATCTCTTTATTCAAGTATATTTCCTAGGTCATGAAATCTCAATGCGCTATGTTAAGAATGAATTATGTTTGCTTTTGGAGTTATATAACATTTGTTTATATCATAGTGGATTTATTTTTTTAGGACTTAAATTAAATGATCTAGTTGCTTATAATAAATTTAAATTATATTTTTACATCCGTATCCATGCCGCGTCAAATTCAATACATTTCAAAAATTCGTATCATCGTATCCATATTGTACTATATACGTATCCCCGTATATGTATCCGTGCAACATAGATATTCAAATTACTATAACAAATTAATATGTGCTTTAAAGGCATTAAAATATGTTGTCCAAAAGATATTGGGGTGATAATTTTTAAGAAATGTCATTTATAGCTAAAGATAAAGTGGCATCAAGCTCTCTTTAGTTACATAAATAAGGTGTCACATAAATGACATGATATTATGGAATGCAATTGTAAATGAATAAATCGACTAGTAAAATGCCATAAAAGTTCATTTTCTGACATTTTGTTATAACTATCAATAAGCATAATTTAAAATGTCAGAATATCATAACTAGTATTACTTTAAAATGAAAATAATTGTTGTCAATTGGTGCATTTTTAAATGCCTCATAAAAAAATTTTAAAGACATCTTAAAGCAACACTTAACGTTATTTTTTTTTTCAGGAATCGTAGGTAAATTCGTTAAATTGAAATATCATTAATTACAAAATCATGGATAAATTTAGGTAGCTCTATAAATAGTGGAGAAAGAATAAAAGCTACTCTAGAAAGGACGTGAGCAACCGAGTTATTCTCTCTAAATATTTGAAATCAACTAAAAGTTTCAAATCTTCTAGCCAAAACTTTAAGATCATCAAATAAATAACCCAATGACGCTTGGCTGGATCCCTTTTATTCCGTCGGATGATTGTCTTGCGGTCCCCTTCCACAATGATTTTGCTCTTATAATGTTAATAATTACCTCAAATAATGCCATAGAAATTAATTAGAAAGACATTTAATAATGTAAAGGTGAGTACGTAGTTTTAGAAATTTGGAGCCTTTTTAAAGATATTCTCAACTTTCATGCATTTGAGATTTTTTTTCTTTCAATTTATATGAGGAAATTTGTTTGTTTGCATTTTTATAGAAAAAATATATACCGTGTGTTTATTTTAGAGAGAATTTTAGGTTCTTTAGATATTATGAAAAGAAGTGAAAAAAAAGTAAGATATATATTATTTTATGCGAAATTTCTAGAATGGACCTTGGAGGTTCTCCATGTGCTATAATGTGTTATAATGTGACACGTGTCTTTCAAATACATTTGTTTGTTATACAAAATATTACTCCTTCATTCCTAAATAAGATTGTAGTACAAGGATTAAGGAAACTATTAAGGTTAATTTCACATATCTTTTATATACTCTTATCAATCATTCACTTAATATTTCCTGTACTAATAAAACCTTCAATTATCCCCTTCGATTATCCCCTGGCGTTAAAGATTGTTAGCATTTGCTGATGTGGCAAAACATTAACTCTAATTCCCTTAACCCTTAATGGTAATTTCCATGCATCCACCCATCAATGTACTCTTATATATTTTTACCTACCTCTTGCACTATTACATGGTGAAAGCTAACAATTTTGTTTTCTTTTGACACAATTTTGCTTAATTAAAATTGGGGATTATTGCATTTGTATGCCACAATTTAAGCCTACTGATATTTAGACCCTACATTTTTTTGGATTGAAACGTTTGGGGTCACCTTCAACTTCGTCAGCAATCTTGGTCCAAATTTGCCCGAAATTGCCCACGTGGAATATTTTTGAACAAATCAAAGCATTTTTGAAAAAATACAAGAAAAAGAAAAAATGATTTTCTACTATATTAAAAATAAATAAAAACTGTCGATTTTGCATTTAAGTCACTGTCACGTAACCGCCACACCTATCTCTAACGTCCTCCGCCTCCAATGTAAATCGCTCAATTTCGGCATCTGAAAATCACAATTTAGAAGCCCTAAAATTGATAGAAATAGTGTCCTGCAAGCCAGCTGTATGGCTAGCATTAATTGTAATTAATGAGGAACTATTCAATTTAGATTAATAAATGCACTTTTATTAAATGGTCAACTTTATCTTATGTAATATTTGTCTACGCATAAGGATAGAAGTCCTTAGATCACAGGGCTATGGGACAACCCGTGGACTGATCTCTAAGGCCGTGATCTAGAATATATTCAAGAGTCGTAGAATCCAATCGAGATAGGACATCGTTGGATTCGGTTAGACTCTCACTATTGTGTATACTCCGATGAACTGGAGGACGCTGGGGTCCACGAGCGTGACTGGGATAGTCGATACACATAAGTGGGTGGCTTGCTGGGATGGCAAGCGCACTGAATACCCCAATTAGGAAATAACTCACCATGGAAGCGGTAGTCGCATATCGGGGTTGAAGTTATTCCAATTTACAATAGTATACGAGGAACGATCCCTAACAACTTGAGATGATAGGGTTTATCTGGTACGAGAACGTCTATACTTTGATATGAGTTCCGACTGACTGGGGATCACCAGAAAGTCTCTGTGGACTCATGTTGGGTATAGAGGAACTCGTATGCAGATTCATATCATCAACAAATGATCCATTGACTCGACTTGATAGGTCGAGAA
This sequence comes from Penstemon eatonii, assembly GCA_038501285.1. Lineage (NCBI taxonomy): Eukaryota > Viridiplantae > Streptophyta > Magnoliopsida > Lamiales > Plantaginaceae > Penstemon > Penstemon eatonii. Next base: position 62,632,374 of record CM076710.1, read on the forward strand.
ATTCTCCTATGGATTTCTGTGAGAAATTAATTCTGATGAAATCCTTGGCCAAGGTAACTGACGACTTTATGTAAGTAGCTCATAAAGAACAAGTCAGAAAGAATTTATTTCGAGATCAGAGAACATAAGGTCAAGACAAAAGATAAGGGAATCCGATGAAAGACCATACCCTTAAGTCTCGACTGGGAGATTGATCGATGGAGAGATTGTGTCGTATATGGAAATTGTAAATGATAAAAGGTTCACTGAATTAATTCACCAGTGATTGGGCTCCATGGGCTTGTGACTGGACATCGACCGTGGAGTGTGGGAGAATTCCCAAATTAGCAGGGGTGCTAATTTTGGAATGATTGATCGACAGAGTGTTCGATTAATTTAGAGTATTAATTGCTCGAGTAATTAAATAATATTTAATTACAACCCGCGGCCAATTATGTGGTGAACCTACGGGGGCATACACAATACACATGAAGCGAAAGCGAGGAAACAAGAACGAACCAGTCGACTGGGTCGACTGGGTCAAAATCGACTGGGTCGATTAAATGGGTGGGTCGACTGGGTCGACCCATGTGGAACGAAATTGGATCCAATTGGAATTGGATCAAGATTATAAATTAAATTGGAATTTAATTTATGAGTAAATTAATTAATTAGGATTTAATTAATTAATGGAATAATTAATTTAATTAGACTTGGAGTTTAATTAATTAATTGGGAGATGATTTAATTAATTGGGCTATTTAATTGGAAGATTAAATAAAGCCCTGAAAGATTAATTAATATGGGCCATGAATTAATTAGAAGACTTAGTCTTCTAATTAAAGAAGGCCATGGCCCATGTAGGAGAGAGAAGACCTAGTCCTAATAGGACTAGGATAGAAAGAAAACTATAAATAGCTTTCTTCTAGTTATTTTTCACACAACTCCTTAAGCAAAAATTGAGCAAAGCAAAAATCTCTCTCCCTCTCCCTCCCTGGATCGGCCGAACCCTGCTTCCACTTTGGAAGAATTTTTCGTGTTCGATCTTTGTTCCAAAATCGTTCTTAAAGTCCTGAATTAATATAGCCTATGTTCTAGTCGATTAGGTTATATTATTTTCGTGATATTGTGGTGTATCAACTCGTAGAGGCGCAACACGTGGGGCGCTATACAAAAAGCTTGGATCGATTTTCTGTGAGAGAATTCAGAGTTCATCTAGCCAACTTGGATTTGCAAGGAGACAGGTATAAACGAGAAAACTTATACTGTCATTGATTTATATTCATATATATACAACTAGAGAATATCCTGGCAAGATTCTTTAAGAGGCCCTAGAAATTTTTATATTCCGCTGTGCCTAGGGCTGTTTTTCTTACCGAATCCCAACAAAAATTTCCTTCATTTTTTTAACTTTTCCGACGACTCCGACCATGATTTGAGCTCTTTTTGGTGGCTATAAACTCGTCTTCACGTCCTCTACAAACCCAAGCATTAATTGCCTGTTTCAAGTTTATCCCGCAAAACTATTTTTAGATCTACGAATTTTGCGTTATTTCAATTTTACGCCATCGCCGGCGGTGGAGCTTGACCCACCGCAGAGGCGGATGCACATAAGGGCGAGGGCTCAATTTTTTTTTTTTTTTAATATGGTAGTGTTTTTTTTTTAAAAAAAATCAATAAATTAGCCCAATATGAAATTTTCAGCCCAAATATAAGTTACTTTTTTTTGTTCTAAACAAGAAATTGAAATTCCTCCATGAGTAATGTCTATGTTCCATATGAGAGGCCAAATCGTAAGATTGAACAAGTGACTATCGAGCATCATTACAAAGTTGAGAGATTCAATTCGGTGATAGATAGACAATTGCAAGAGTTGAACAACGTTTCAATGAAGTAAACACGGAGTTGCTTATTTGTGTTGCATGCTTAAACCCATACAATCACTTTGAAGCTTTTGACAAAGGAAAACGTGTTTGTCTTGCCGAACTTTATCCAAATGACTTCTCTTTTCTTGAGCTCTCGGCCCTTCCCAATCAACTTGAAAATTATATTATGGATGTTCGATCAAGTGACGATTTTTCTAGATTGAAAAGGATTGGTGATCTTGCTAAGAAGATGGTTGCAACTAAAAGACTTGTCGCATTCTCGATAGTTTACAAACTTGTGACATTGTAGCTTATTCTACCCGTTGCAACTGCGTCAGTGGAGAGAGTTTTTTCGGCTATGAAGATAGTAAAGAATCGACTTTGTAACCGATTGGACGATCAATGGCTAAATGATAGTTTAGTTGTCTTCATAGAGAAAGAAATATTTAGTAGTATTTCAAATGATGCTATCATGGACCTGTTTCAAAAGATGAAAAACCGTTGTGGTCAATTATTAAAGTAAATATGTAGATATTTTGGGTTCTTTTGGGACTATAATGGAGTATCATATCTAATTAAAATATCTCGTGGAATTTATTTTTGTCAAACTCCACCTCCTCATTTTTGTATTGCGTCATATATTTTTTCGTGAATAATATAAACTCTAAGTTTAACTGTTTGATAGATTTTTTTTTATTTTTTTATAAGTTTAGCCCCCCTGACCAAAAATCCTGGATCCGCCCCTGACCCACCGCCTCCCCTTTCAGTTGTAGACTCCCCTCGAGTGTGGGGGTCATTTTGGTACCAGCCTTGTTCTTGGTGTTGAATTAAAGATTCCCCATTTCCAGCTCACGGCAATGACAGATCTTCCATCTTCGCAAAGTCAGCCCCTCGATTTCAATTGGCAAATTGACCCTTGTACTTTCTCACCTTTATAATGTCTCTCTACATTTGTAGAAAAACTCAAAATTCCCATTTGATTTGGTCAAAATCCCCAATATATTTGTCACATGGTTCGTATATGAGCGATTTTGGGCTAATTTTGAAATTGAGCCCAAATTTGTCAGTGAAGTTGAAGGCGTGGCACCAAATATACGAGCTTAAAAAGATGTGGGATAGAAACATCAATAAATTTAAGTTGTGATACCAAAAATGTAATAATCCCATTCAAACTGAATTATCCTAACTAACTTCTTCCTCTTTCAAAAATTGTTGACAGACAATTATTTTAATTTTTTTTTCATATTGTTAACTTTTTTGTTTGCATAAATTCAAACAATTTTTTTTACACAATTCAATTCAATTGCATATTTTTTAATTAGTACAAATATTAAAAGTTAGTAAATATTTCAAATCACAATAAAATTTCTCACCTGATTTGTCGTCGTCGTTGTCCATGTGGTACGAATGAAAACTAGATTTCCAAATTTACATTGTGTTCCCGCAAAATTTGTTACTATAGTGTTGCACTTAGAAAGTGTAACCACTTAAGGACCCGTTTGTTTACACGGGAATGGCATATTATTTGACAATCTAATTCCATGGAATCAAATAATATTGTTTGGGCAATTTTTTTAAAATTTGGGAAAGGAAATATATTCCTACAAATCAGGAATCTTGCAATGAAAATATGGGAATGTGAAACTCAATTTTTCTATGGTATTATGATTCATTTTCTGAAGGATTTGATACTAAAAATAAAAAATACATTATTACCCATATATTCTTTCTTACTTTCTTAATTTCTTAATTATGATAATTTTAATCTTCTTCCTACATAATATTTCTCTTCCATAGCCATTGTTTTTTTTGTTTTTTGTGTTCTTTTCCTTCTTCAACTGCTTAAATCACGTATTAAATTATCACGTTCATTTACCTACTAGTTGAATCTACTGAAATAATATAAAATATTGTTAATATGTGAATTTATTTGAAAATATGTATATAGTATATATGCAAAATCCAAGGCTTATGCTTCATAGCACATTCATTCCGAATTGTACGCTTAATTTTGTTATTGCTTTTGAAAGTGTTAACTTATTTATAACTATTATCACACAACATTTTTTGTGATAGTTACATTCTTGGATTATTATGATATATATATATATATATATATATTGTAGGCAGTAAAATTTTATTGTCAAATTTGAGTCCAAGACATATTAATTATTAATTAATTTATTTTGGGATTATATCAAATTTAATTCCTAAAATAATAATTAATTAATCAATTAAATAATTTTATATCCTAATGATTAATTGAATACAAGATTTCTTACAAATAAATTAAAATATCCATACAAAAGGCAAGTTTATGTAGGAAATTATTAAGCAAGGCAATATTTTCTTTGAATATTCTTCACAAAGCGATATTTGCATGTCATATCTTTTTAAAGGGCAAGAGAATGAAATAAGATATATTTCTTGGCATACAAGGTGTGAAAAACCAATTAAATTGCGCCACGTCATATGGAGAATATTACAATATTTCTCAAAACCCACCTATAAATAGGGGTCATCTTCAAGAAGAAAAAGACAACTCAAAAACACAATTCAAAAAGCATAAAGAAGTTTAAGGAGAAAAGAAGCAAATTCTCTCAAGGCGTTCTTCGAAAAATTCAAAGGCGTTCTTCGCAATATTCAAAGGCGTTCTTCAAAGAGTGAAGAAAATCCAACGTTTAATCTAAGATTAAGATACTTAACTCTTAGATTAACGTTATTGGAAATTCACGAAGTTTAAACAAAGATCAAATCCCTTAAAAATCCAAAATATCCAAGACGGAGTTCGAGACGTTCGTCAAGGAGATTCAAAACATTTCACGTTTGATCCAATATTAAGCACAATTGCTTTTGGATTAACGTTATTCAAGTACCAAAATTATTCTGGAGAAGATCAAATCAATCTTTTTCAAGATTAGTGCTTAGAAGATTAGAATAATAAGAATCATAGAGATTGTAACCACTACTTCAAATCAATTTAATTTGTACAATTATTTCTTGTTTAATATATATTTTTAAACTTGAAATTTTATTTGTTACAAATTTGTGGCACGTCCAGTGGGACAATCTCTACCTCTCATCTCTTTTCATCATTAAGTGGTGTCGATTATGACGACAAACAATCTAACCATGGAGGAACAACTTTTGATTTTAACAAAGGTGATAGAGAAGCTCGCAAAGCACTTCCAACAGCGAGATGCTAAGCTCGATGAGCTGTTGAACAATTGGGGCAATGCTAAGGCCGTCAACGCGGATGAGAAAGAACTTGAGGAGCTTGAAGAAGGTGATAAATCCGCAAATCAACTATTGAGCAGAGGAGGTCATGCCGAGGCGAACCACCTGATGGAAAAGCTGACAAATGAGTTTGATGATGGCGAGAAGTCCATAAAGTAACAGTCAAATGCAAAAGAAAAATCTTTATATAAAAAGATTCAAATCTCGTCTAATGGTATGATCCAAGCTAGCCAACTGAAGGAGTTCATTTTGGAGGCCATCAAAAGCAAGTTGAATGGGAGCTCGAAGTCTTCCATCGTATACACCAAGCCTTACACTCAAAGAATTGACAACTTAAACATGCCAATTGGATATCAACCTCCAAAGTTTCAACAATTTAATGGCAAAAGGCAATCCAAAGCAACATGTGGCACATTTTGTCGAGACGTGCAATGATGTTGGGACATATGGAGATCAACTTGTCAAGCAATTTGTATGTTCAATGAAGGATAATGCATTTGACTGGTATACTGACTTGGGGGCAAATTCCATTGATGGTTGGGACCAATTGGAACAAGAGTTTCTCAATCGCTTTTATAGCATTCGAAGATATGTGCGAATGGTCGAACTCATTAACACTCGCCAATGGAAGGAGGAGTCTGTCATCGACTATATAAACCGCTGGAGAAATTTAAGTCTCAATTGCAAAGATCAACTGTCTGAAGCTTCATCCATTGAGATGTGTATCCAAGGTATGCAATTGGGGTCTTCGATACATTCTACAAGGAATAAAGCCAAAAACTTTTGAAGAGTTAGCCACTCGAGCCTATAATATGGAATTGAGCATGTTTAGAAGTCAATCTGATGAGCCGCATGTGCATTCTCCTAACAAAGTTCAAGACGATTCCACTGCCAAAGAATGGGGCAAATCTTTTGATGAGTCTCCAAATGAAGAATCCATCTGAAAATATAGCAACGCTCCTAGATACGAGCTAAAACTTTCTAGGGATCTTTTAAAATTAGATCTCTTCAACGCTCCTAGATACAAGCTAAACTATCTGGGATCTTTTAAAATTAGATCTCTTCAGAGCTCCTAGATACGAGCTAAAACTATCTAGGAATCTTTCAAAGTTAGGTCTCTTCAACACTCCTTAATACGAGTTAAAACTGTCTTAAAATGTTTAAGTTGAAAACTCTTTGACACGAGTCGAAACTGTCAACAAAATCTCCAAGGTTCAACTTAAATCTCCTTAACACGAGTATACATTGTTTACAAGTCAAATCTATCACTTCTTAAAACGAGGATAAACTGTTTACACAAATCAAATTCATCACTCCTTAATATGAGTATAAACTGTTTTAAATCTTAAGTCAAAAGCCTCCAGTAGACGAGACGAAAAAATCTACAAAACCCAAATCAAGTTCTCCTAGACATGAGAATAAAATGTCCACAAATTTCAAATGAAAGCCTTAAGCAGACGAGATGAAGATGTCTACAAATTTTAAATCAACTTCTCCTGGACATGAGTCAAAAGGGTCTACCAAATCTCAAATTCAAAATGCTCCTTGACACACGAGCCTAAAATGTATGTTACTCTTCGTTCATATGAGTATAAATGTGAACATCCGTCAAATCAAATTTGATGTTTTGAACTACGTTATGACTTGATTCCTTTTTGGGATACGTAGGCAGCTTGAAACAATTTTGAGCCCAGTTAAATTCCTTGAAAAAGAAAAGAAAATGTTGACTTCAAATTTGATGAAGGCGTGAAGAAAAGTCGAGACTTATCTACTAAAAAACAAATGCATTTTTGTAAATAAGTCTTGAGGGGGCATTTGTAGGCAGTTAAATTTATTGCCAAATTTGAGTCAAAGACATATTAATTATTAATTAATTTATTTTGGGATTATATCAAATTTAATTCCTAAAATAATAATTAATTAATCAATTAATAATTTTATATCCCATTGATTAATTGAATACAAGATTTCTTGCAAATAAATTAAAATCTCCATACACAAGGCAAGTTTGTGTAGGAAATTATTAAGCAAGGCAATATTTTCTTGGAATATTCTTCACAAAGCAATATTTGCATGTCATATCTTTTTAAAGGGCAAGAGAATGAAATAAGATATATTTCTTGTCATACAAGGTGTGAAGAACCAATCAAATTGCGTCACGTCATATGGAGAATATTACAATATTTCTCAAAACCCACCTATAAATAGGGGTCATCTTCAAGAAGAAATAGACAACTCAAAAACACAATTCAAAAAGCATAAAGAAGTTTAAGGAGAAAAGAAGCAAATTCTCTCTAGGCGTTCTTCGCAATATTCAAAGGCGTTCTTCAAAGAGTGAAGAAAATTCGACGTTTAATCTAAGATTGAGATACTTAACTCTTAGATTAACGTTATTGAAAATTCACGAAGTTTAAAAAAAGATCAAATCCCTTAAAAATCCAAAATATCCAAGACGGAGTTCGAGACGTTCGTCAAGGAGATTCAAATCATTTCACGTTTGATCCAATATTAAGCACAATTGCTTTTGGATTAACGTTATTCAAGTACCAAAATTATTCTGGAGAAGATCAAATCAATCTTTTTCAAGATTATTGCTTAGAAGATTAGAATCAGAGGAATCGTAGAGATTGTAACCACTACTTCAAATCAATAAAATTTAATTTGTACAATTATTTCTTGTTTAATATATATTTTTAAATTTTATTTGTTACATATATATATAAAATAAATAAAGTTTAATGTTTATTTTTAAATCTCCTCTAACACTAATTTCTATTTCTTTTATGTTCTTTAATTTTTACTATATATTAATTATATTATATGATATAATATAATATATAAATTATTAATTGATATATTATCCATATTTTTAAAATTAATATATTATTAATAATACTAAACAATAAATGCTGCTTTAAATTGAGCGATTAAGGAACATGAATTCGATCCGATTTATTAGAATAATTGTCCGATTAGAGATTTGATGGACCTGGTCCGACCATAAAGACCTGTAATCCGAAACACATGGAGCGAATATGAATTTAGGTCGGTCCAATCCGTTAAAGATCCGTATCCGACAATAAATAAAAAATAATATATATATATATATATATATATCACTACAAGAATTACTAGTATTGGCCACGACTCTTAACCGTGTCCAATACTCATCTAGGGTGGCCAATGCAAATTGACTACGACCCTACTATGGCTAATTGGCCAACTTTTTAGTGAGGGTGGCCAAAACTTTGGCTTCGGCTAAACGGCATGGCCAATGCATTAGCTACCTCTAATGGCCTTGGCTTAGGGAGCCGTAGCCAAAACTTTGCAATATGGTGGGAGCCGTGGCCAATATGATTTGGCCTCAGCCAAAGGAGCCGTGGCCAATACACTTGGAGCCATGGCCAATATACTTTGGCCTCAACCAAATGAGCCGTGGCCGAAATTCTCCCTAGACAAAGGCACCGAACGTAGTTAATTGATGGTTTTTTTTTTTTTTTTAATAATTAGGCTTTTTCCAATATAAATTTAAAGAAAATAATATGATATATAATTATTAGAATCACGCATAGACTCATACCATTTACTAAAGCATCTCATATAAACAAAATATCTCAAAATATAGTCATAAGTCTACTTCATGTTTTTTTTAGTCCAATAACCAAAATGTAAATATTACATTAAAACGAGTAAAAACTTCCACTAACGTCTAATTTTTTTTTTTTTTTTTTTTTATCAATTCTTCCCCTGAAATCAAAACCCAACAGTTTATACTACTTCCACTTTAGCCCGAGCATCCCTTGTCATATTTTAACACCTGCATTAATGTATAAAATCAAATATGCAAATTAAAAATATTGCAAAATCAATAAACTATAAAAGACAAATTAAACATAAAGGGATATATTCTTTCACAACTTAATTCAATGAGAACTTCTCTACAACCAAACACCCAAAACTTAACAAAACCAAAGCTACTTCACTGATAAAAAGGAACTTACCAAGAATTTGTGTTTATAAACCACGCGGTGTACAACTTGGACCAGCTCCATGGGGGCTAGATTCATCGGGAACCTACATTTGAATTTGAATATCATATAAGAAACCAACTATGATAAACACATTGTTCGATTTTGAGATTTTCTTACCGATTTAACGTCAAAAGGTCTAAATGCACCAGAAAATGGACCAATAGGTGCTCTAAATGGAGCAGTAGGAAAGTTGCCAAGACCAAAATAAGACACCACATCCTCAGCCACTGCTTGAGTCATTTCATTTCGGGCCTGAGATGTAACCACTTGTGCATGAGTCATCCTTTGTGTCATTTGTTCCATTAACACCTTCATTTGCTCCCTTTCCTCTCTCATTTCTTCCATTTCCTTCCTCAAAACATTGTTTAGGCTTGTACTCTGAAGTTGTATGACCTGCACCCTGCACCAAATTACATACGATTAAGAAATCAATTCATAATTTATTGAAATAGAATATTATATACAATCAAAGGTTAATAATTTTTTTCTTGCCTTGAATGTAGCAAATGTGATATATGCTTGATTATTCTTGTATTTATCTCAATATCTGTATTAAAATTCAATAAATTCAAGCCCACATCGAATATATATATATATATATATATATATATATATATATATATAATATTTTAGTAACATTGATTATATTTTATTGTCAATTTATTTTCATCTTAAAATATAATATTAGTAAAGAAAGTTTGAACATGTGGGCCAAAATTAAATAAAATTGTAAAGTTAATAAACTTATTTTAGGAAAAAAATATTAATTTAATTAATTTCTTAAATAAATTTTTATTGGATCCGAAAAGATTCAATATCTGGTCAAATCCGACAAATATCCATTGAATTCAAAAAAACTGGAAATGAAGTCGAATATGAATAAGCCTGACCCAATCAGAATCCGAACCATTAACTTACTAACAAGACAACCCAATCACTGGTAACTTGGGCCATATATATATTTCGAAAGAACACAGTCCAATCTGTTTAACATAAAATATATGGGCTATGTCGATTTCTTTTGCTTAATTATATCCACTTAAATCTTTTTATAGTACGACATCACGACATGCAATTTTATTTTGTTTGATCAATTGTTCATAGAGGCTATACAAATACAAATTTTATGTAGTTTACGGATTATGTCGTACTTTTATGCTTATCTTCAATATGGTACCAATAATTAATAAATAAACAATTATTATATTGTTGGAATTAATGTGCACTCAAATTGAGATATTTATTATTATCATGTAACAAGTATCAAGTTCGATAACAAAATGTAATTTAAATTATATTGTCATCAATTAATACTCATTCATGTAAATTATAGGTCGAACTAAAAAATATTTATGTAAAATTTTAAAGTATGCATTAATCTTATCTTTTTCTAGAAGGTATACATTAATCTTATCAATATAATAAATATATGTCGCTTGTTTTGATCGCAGTGTTCCTAATAAGGAGTAACAACGTATATAGCATTCTATTTTTCAATTATATTATATACTTAAGTTATTAAATTATTACTTGAGATGCTCTTAATAGGTTATAAATTATATCCCCTCTCTTCCATTTTTTTTATTGTTTCAGTCTACTTAAACAATATTCAAATAATTGTAATAAATAATTCATTGGATATATTTCAATCAAATCAAAATTCCAAATTAAATCTTACGTACTATGAACATTATGATATATAAATTTTAAAAAATCATAAATGTAGCATACAATTACAGATCCAACATAATAAACTACTTATAAGATTTAATTATTAAGTTTGATTCTCAAATAGAGTACAAAATTTGGGACAAATAGCTATACCCGAAATCGTATTTAGAAAATATTAGTGGGCACGATTAAACATCATAACGATTGGATAGTGGATACCCAATTAATCGAAGAATAGTTAGTTTCCAACCTAGCTTATAATCATTTAATATTTGTTTGAATCAATAAAATCCTAATTATATTCCCTAATAACCGGAGGGTTAATTACAGGGACCTCCCCTGCGGTTTGGTCAAACTCGCGTCAATTCCCCTCCAAGAATGCTAATTACTCAGACCTCCCCTGAGGTTTGCAAAACCTTACAACCGTTAGGGTTCCGTTAATTTTTGCTTACGTCATCATAAAATTTTCGGTCAAGTGCCAATTTTGCCCCCGACTTACTGTAGCAAATTTGTATGGACTGTATTACCCCTCTCAGCAAATGTTATGTTGTTGCATGAGAAAGGATCTAATAGCAATGTCAAATGACATTTGTGGATTAAAATGTTGTTAAATTTATATATAATGGGTAATGACTTTATTAATGTATATTCATATTTAAAATAACATTTTAAATATTTCTAAAGTATTTTCTTACTTATTGTAAAATATATGCAAAGAGAAATACACTAGTAACTCTTATATAACAAATTATTTCAATGAAGGCATGTAAAATTTATATAATTTATAATTTAAAATGTAAAATGAATAAATTAACAATAATGTGTAGATATTAATTTCAATCTTTTTTCATAATGTTTTTAAAATTGAAGTACAAAGAAAAGTGAATAAATTATTGTTAATCATAAGAAAAATTAAAGATAAATAAAAAGATCATTATGAAAATGCAAAAATATTAAGATTTATCCATATCCAAACCGTAATTTCAATAATATCAATTTCTTTTCATAATTCTAAAAAAAATTAACAAAAAGGATAATAAATAAAAATTATGATTAATAAGAAAAAATTTGAACAGAAAAAGCATTATAAAAATTCTAAAATATTAATAATTAAGAAAATCAATTATTTTTAAAAAAATTAAATAATACTCATTCAAATAAACATTTAATAAAATAAGAATTATTAATTTATTTATTGATTACTTAAACCCAATACTATTAAATAATATTTACTATAAAATACTAAAATAAATCTTGTTTACATAATTAATAAATTATTTTTTACGCTATTGATAAATTATACAGTATTGAAATATGCATTTTATAAAAATTTAAATAAAAAAAATAAATATTTTTTTCACAAAATTTAAAGATACTAATTCAAATACCCTTTTATAAATAATTATCTATGAGGTATTTGTAAATTAAATTTATGGGTTATTTCAGTTTTAAACTTAAATATATATATACAAGTGTTTAATATTTTCAACAATAAAATCATAAATTTATATCTTACTTAAATACAATACAATTAAATAATATTTTATTATAAAATACAAAAATAAAAACTTATTTACATATTTATTATTATTATTAATTACATAATTAATAAACTATTTTTTTTCTTTTTTATGTGATATAAATCGGGGTGGGGTTAGTTTTTCTTTTCTTTTTATGTGCAAATTTAATTTTATTAAAGTTTGGGGACTAATAGGCAATTATAAATTTTTGTAAGGTTTTGTAAACCTTAGGGGAGGTTGAAGTAATTAAAATTGATGAGGACAAGAGGGTAATTTCACGCATTCCATCCACCTCCGTTAGTCTCCGTTAGAGTTTTGTAAGGTTTTGCAAACCTCAGGGGAGATCTGAGTAATTAGCATTCTTGGAGGGGAATGGGCGCGAATTTGACCAAACCTCAGGGGAGGTCCCTGTAATTAACCCTTAACCGGAAGGGGGCTTACCCCCACCCACTTACCCTCTCATCCTCCCACCTTTGGCTACCGCGTCTTCAACCGTTCGGGAGGTACATCAACTATAAAAACACCCCACTATCACCTATATAAATAATTAACTCACTAATGATAATAATAATTTTTTCAATATTTATTTAAATTTAAAAAAAATAGAATTAAATGTTTAAAATATAACAATAAAAATATTGCAACATTATGACGGACGAGCCATCAGGTGTGTCCATCAACATGGGTTTGCCCTGGAACCCCTCCCCCGCCCTCGGCGGCTAGCCATAGCCGATCATTTCCCTCCCCTAAGGGCATCTCCTATGTATAGATCAGTCCAAGTCCAGCTTCCCCTCACTCAGTCCAGCTTCCCCTCTGAATCCAAGTCCAGCTTCCCCTTTCATTTTCATAAGTCATCTTCAATGTATCAATCTATCAATTCCATTTAATTAAAATTCTCAATTCCCCCACTCTCACTTAATAATAAGAATAATAATAATAGCAATACTAATAATAATAAAAATTAACTCGTATGTGAAATAAATAAATAAATAATTAATAACAATAAGATATAATTTAAGATTGACAATAATAATAACAATAACAACCAATATTTTTTTTAAAAAAAAAACACAACAATACAATACAATAATTAAATAGTTGACAACCAATAATTTTTTTAGATGCTTACTTGTTAGGGTTATGTTGTTTTTTATTTAACGAGTCATATGTAATGTTCATTAAGTTCGTTTAAGGTTTATTATAAAAAAGAAAAAGTTCGTTTAAGGTTTCAATTTTATTAATTAAATTAAATTTGAGTTTCTAATAATTAACTTTTAAAGAGATTTTCAAATTGGTGCACAATAATACAACAATTAAATACTTGATTGACATGATTTCAAAATTATAAAAATAATTTAATATTGACATTAAATTTTCCAACATAATAGTTACATTAAATTTGATTTTATTAAATAAAAGTTACATTTTATAATAAAATTAACTTTTAAAAAATAATTAAATAAATTAAATAAAACTAAGATTAAATAAGAGTTTAGTTTTATTAATAAAAACAAATTATTTTAGTTGTATGATTTAATACACAAATTAAATAAAAACTAAGATTTAATACACAATTTATTTAGATACACAATTTATTTAGATAATTTTTTTTTTAAATTAATATAGTTTTTATTATATAAAATAAAAAAACAAAAAAAAATAAAGGTGGGTCAACAGGTGGCCGACAAGTGTCGGCCACCTGTTGGCTGGGCGGGCGAGTGCGTTGCACTCGCCCGCCCGGCGAGTGACCCACCGCGAGCGGTGAGGCAAGCCATCTCACCGCTTCAAGCGGTGGGTGCATAGCTTCAAGGTGTTTTTGCATTTTATCCCCTCTACACATTAAAGTTCATAATTTTTCTCCTCTCAATCCAAAAACCCCCCAATCCACTTTCCCCCTTATACATAGGAGATGCCCTAAGGGCACCTCCAACCTACTCCCTTAACTTCAAGATAATATGTGAACCCATAGCCTATTCGAAAGGGTTTTGGCTAAATTTTGTGGGTTTCAGTTTCAAAAAAATGGTTTCTATGAAACCTTTGAAATTCCATTTTGTTAAGTTTGTATATTGGATTTTGTGGTTTTGAAAAATTGAAACTTCACTTAGATTAGGTTTGGATGTTGGGATTTGAGGAAAAAATAAGTGGTACATGTCAAATCATTGTGTTTTTTTGATCAATCATATTGATTTAATAATATAATTATTGTTTCATAAAAACTAATATTCTCTCCGTTTCATATTAATTAGCACATTTCCACTTTTCATACAGCTTAAGGAAACTTATCATTACATATTTTTTATGGTAAAATGTCTCATATACCCTTTATAATGATGACTATTTTTTAAATTTTTATTAGTGAGTGGTAACCATTGAGTTTCCCTACTCCAATATGAAAAGAAGACAAAATTGAAAAAAGAAAATTAAAATCTAAACGTGTCTACTAATTTGATATAAAAGAATTTAACAAATAGGTCAATTAATATGAAACGAAAACGGAAGGAGTAATAACATTTTCTATTATTTATAAAAAATATTAAAAATTCCGTCATGTAAACTTTGTTTCTTTTTGGGTCGATACGTCAAATCATAAGTAACCAACCAATCAACAAAAACCTAGTGCTAAGGGTTTGAGCCCAGCCCATGAGGATCTAGGCCCACAGTTCTTGTTCCTTTCAAAAAAGAAATGAAAATTCCAAGTGAAAAATAACATCACTTTGCTTGACAGTTTGTTGTGTTCTGTTCCCTGAAATGGAGAATTTTTCTTTCTCCCCTCTTTCATTTTTCATTAATTAATTAAAAAAAATTAATGTTAACTGCTAATTGACAGCTCGCGCGCTTCACAAATATCGTCTTCAATTTCCTACCTAAGGAAAATATTTATCCTTGCATTGCAGCTACTAATATTCAGGTAAAACTTTATCTTTATTTTTATTTTGGATTTATTGGTCTAAAACATCATCTGCAGCTTATTTCTATCTGGGTTTCTTGTACTTTAGTTGTTGGATTAATATTGTTTCCAATTATAGCTCTATATTGTTTTGATAGCCTCTTCATAGCATGATTTCAGTTTTAGAAGTTCTATGGGCCAGTTTGTTTGGTGATTGGGAAAGTAGTGGAAGTTTGTGTAATAATTTCTATTTGCGTAATGTTGTTTGTTTGGATTTTGGGAGAGTGGTTTGTGACATAAAGTAGGTGTATGTATTTTTGAAAGAATTTAGGTCGTAAGTGTAAAAATGTTTAAGAGATTATTTTCAATCATATTTGTAATGTGAGATAAACTTTCTGTCAAATCAATGTAAAGTTTTTGTAGTTTGTTTTAGAAATATAAAAATTGTTGTTTGTTTGGCTTTTGGGTGAGAAGTTTGGGAAACTTGAGTGAGGATAAATTTATTTCAGAAAGAAGATAAGGAGACAGCTTTTCCAAACACAAAAATATTTTGGGAAATGCGAGAAGAACATGTCCTATATTTTTTATTTAGTTTGTGTACTTTAAATTGATGTGTTATCATTATGCTTTGAATGAGGCACATTCTCATAATCTCCACTTCCTTTTAATGTACTGGTTTATATATTTCAAGGTAGTTAGGCAGAAAAAATGGCTAAAATTTGGTACATATTTGATAGGGTTTTTGTCGCCATAAAGATAAAAGCAAATCGAGTTTGAAGTTGTTACTTAATGGCTACTTGTGCATCCCCTTATATCACGCCTTCGAATACTCCAAGGACTACAGGGGTATTGACTGTTCTTGGATCCAGACTTTCGAGTGTTAGTCAAAAGTATAGTTCAAATTTACAACAGTTAAAATGCTCATTAAGCTCGCACAATGTAAGTCATTTTCAAAGTAAGGACCCGTTTCTTAACCTACACCCTGAGATCTCAATGCTTAGGGGTGAGGGAGGAAATTCTACATCGATCAAACCAAGAAAAGATACTTCTAGTGGAAATATTACCGAGAGCTTGAGAGATTCCTCGAGTTTGAACAATTTTAACGAGGCCAAAATCAGGGTTATTGGTGTAGGAGGTGGTGGCTCAAATGCAGTTAACCGTATGATTGAAAGTGAGATGAAGGGAGTTGAGTTTTGGATTGTTAACACGGATATACAAGCCATGAGAATGTCACCTGTATTTCCCGAGAAACGTTTGCAGATTGGTCAAGAGCTGACTAGAGGACTTGGTGCTGGTGGGAATCCAGATATTGGAATGAATGCTGCTAAAGAAAGCCAACAAGCTATTGAGGATGCATTATATGGATCAGATATGGTCTTTGTGACTGTAAGTACATTTCTTTGGAATGATAATTGACATTTTTGGATGAATTATCAAATTATCTGTTTTAAAATATTATAGAGTTAATGGCAATTTACCCTCCCGGTGACATAATATTCAATTTAACTCCATGTTATTTGAAAAAAAGCACTTCACCCCCATAATCTTATAAAAGTTTCACACCGCTTTTCTGACATCTTTAAACTTGAAATAAATACGAATTGACGAAATTACCCCTCTTATATACCATACTTTGACCCTGTCAACTTGTAAATGTGTCACTTTACCCCTTTGTGTTATGATACATCTGGCATTTTACCCCAAGTTATGATAAATGTGACACTTTACCCCCCTGTGTTATTGTGAATGTAGCATCTAGCCCCTTGGGTTATGATAAATGTGACTATTTACCCCCTAAGGGTACTTTTGTCTTTTACGCAATTCATGCTCATTGTCAATTTCGGAGAGACTCTCCTTTGGAAGGAGGTAAATTGCTCCTACAAAATTTTCGGGGGGGCAGGTGCGGTAAAGTGCTCTTTTTCAAATCTCAGGGGGGCAATTGAACATAATGCATTTCATAGGGAGGTAAATTGTATCAACCCAAATATTATGTGGTGCTGCTTTCAAATATGCATCTCATAAAAGTTGTATAATAGTCACCATATGCCATTTACCTAGCAAGAAGCTAGAATCTACATTGATTATACATTGCTTCTTCTTCTTATTTCATTCTGTTAAATGTATATTGTGTACAGGCTGGAATGGGTGGTGGAACGGGGACTGGTGGAGCTCCTGTAATTGCTGGAGTTGCGAAAGCTATGGGAATTTTGACTGTTGGTATAGTCACCACTCCATTTTCTTTCGAGGGTCGAAGAAGAGCTGTCCAAGCCCAAGAAGGAATTGCAGCTTTAAGAGAAAATGTTGACACTCTAATTGTCATTCCAAATGATAAATTGCTGACTGCAGTTGCCCCATCTACGCCAGTAACAGAAGCATTTAATCTTGCTGATGATATTCTTCGACAAGGAGTTCGTGGTATTTCAGATATAATCACGGTATGAGCAGTCAACCTCATGCATGACAAAGTTGACTCTGTATGCTGTATAAATGTACTTCCAAATGCTTGTTTGGGATTTCATTTATAATTTGCATTTTATCTGCACTTATATATCTTCCGCAAGGTTTTGACTGTGTTTGAATGAGTTTTTTTATGAGCTAATGCCAATTTAACACCCCCCCCCCGATATGCATAATATTCAATTTACCCCATATGATTTGAAAAAGAGCATTTTATCCCCTATGAAAATTTTAGAGGAGCAATTTACTTCCTTCAACCGGAGAGTGCAACTCACTCGCTGAAATTGAGAGTGGGCATGAAAAGTGTTTTTGTAAGGGGGGGGGGGAGGGGGGGGGGAGAGTGCTCTTTTATAAGAATATAGGAGGGTAAAGTGATCTTTTTCAAATCACAGGGTTTTAAATTGCAAGTACCTTTTTTTCCTCTTTCATTTGAATGCTCTATTTTTTCGCACTTCATTAAATAGTGCAATTCTCCGGAGAGGTGGTTGACTTGTCGAGTTCTAGATTTTTACTATTTCCTTATCATTTGGTCTGTATATAAAACTTTTCTGGGATCAATATAAGGTTTCTCTTCGTTGATGACAAGAAAACTCATCTCTGTGCAGTCATTTCACTTAGTTTTGATCTAAGCTTTAATTAATGTTACATTTGTAACCATTCCGCTCGAGTTTGAAGACTGAGGTAGTTACATACCCTAAAGACTATATAAGTCTTGGACTGAAGTGAGACTTAGGGAGCTTGCTTACCTCAATGAGAAAAGATAACTTCTTTACTCGTTTGATTCTATATAATGGGTAAACTGAGTTGCAAACATGCTGGTTTTTGAAATTTTGTTCAGTACTGTTCTGTATAACTAATTGATTGCCTTTTATTATTCCTTTTTACTATTTGCAGATTCCAGGACTAGTAAATGTAGATTTTGCTGATGTACGAGCTATTATGGCCAATGCAGGTTCTTCATTAATGGGAATTGGAACTGCAACAGGTACTATCTATCTGGAAGCATTTGGTTTCATGTTAGCAGTGTTGCTTCCTGTATTAAACTCTTAACTTTCTTAGTTTTTCGGTGCTTCAGTGTATTGATATTTTTTTATGATGATCATTTAACCGTTTCACAAATTTTGACTATACTTATTTAGTTCCAAGATGTTGGTAATGAAACCAAACCAAAATAGTGTTCTCAGATCATGTTGAAATATAGACAAAGTTTCAGAATTGGGAAATAGTGTTCATATTGGATTGAAATACCACAGGACATGTGGGTAAAGGGAGATGAAGATTAAGTATTTGTGGAACTCATGACAATTCACTCATTCTATGAAGGCTTAAAATATTGTGTACTGCATAAGATTTTCTTTGTCATAGTTATCAGTGGCCCGTGAAGGTTTTATATTATTGATATCTGAGTCATTTTGAGACAATGCAGGAAAGACGAGGGCCAGAGATGCTGCTTTAAATGCCATTCAATCTCCTTTACTGGATATTGGTATAGAAAGAGCTACTGGAATCGTGTGGAATATAACTGGGGGCAATGATCTTACATTGTTTGAGGTAGTTTTTCATTTTCAGTCTTTCCCTTATTTGTCTTCCATATGTGTTAGTTATATTAAGAGGTGGGTATTGGTATAAAGTATTTGATTAACATCACAATCTTATTTGCATAATTTCTCATGCCTTTGGAAATGACAGGTAAACACTGCAGCAGAGGTCATATATGATCTCGTGGATCCAAGTGCCAACTTAATATTTGGCGCTGTCGTAGATCCCTCGATAAGTGGTCAAGTAAGTTTAACTACTCAAGCGTATATACGACATTTAGATGCTACACGGCGTGTAAAATCACTTGCATATTCTCCAAATGACATGTCACACATGTGTGACATGTGTCACATTTTTTCAAAATTTTTCATTTGAAGAATGCACCTGTGTAATTCACGCGGTGTAGAATCTAATTTCTCTCATATACATATATATGTATAACCCCTCAGGTAAACCCCAATTATAAAAAAAAGCCCCTGTTGTTTCGGAAATTACAATTATATCGCCTTACAGGGTTGTTTTTGTAAAACATGCTAAACCAGAAGGGGGTTTCTTGTAATACCGTAAGTGAAGTTGTGGTAAAACATGCTCAAGCATAAGGGGTTCTTATAATTTCCGAAACAGCAGGGGTAGTTAGTGTAATTTTGGCTTTACCTGAGGGTTAGCAAACACAAATTACCGTATCTATTTCATTTGTATGTTGAATTCTTGTTTGATGCTTTTGTAATAATTCAGATAAGCATAACTTTGATTGCGACTGGTTTTAAACGTCAAGAGGAAACTGATGGGAGACCCCTCCAGGTATATCTATTCTCTTTCATCACAAAAGCACTTGTTCATTCATTCACTCAATCTTCTATGAACAACACTTGTTGACTTCAATGCTGCAACAGGCAAATCAAGGAGATTCGAACATTGGTCTGAATAGACGGCCATCATCATTTCTAGAAGGCGGTTCTGTGGAAATCCCCGAGTTCTTGAGGAAGAAAGGGCGGTCCCGCTATCCTAGAGCTTAGTTCCATGTCACACAAAGTATAATCAGTATGTATGTAGTATGTTCTCTTTAGTTTGCTGCTATTATATATGTTATTGTTTCTGTACAGAATTCTTTGGCTTTTCAATACAATGTGTATGTTCTTAGGTTTGAGAAATGAAGCATAAATCGGCATTGACATATTTTCTTAATAAAACATATGACATATCGCTCGGGCAATAGAATGGATTTGTTTCTTAATTAGTAGCAGCAGGAAAGAAACAATGAGTTGAATTTGAATATTGTTTGATACAAATGCTCTTCCCTTTTCAATTTCAAATAAGTTGAATTTGAATTTGTATTTATTTTTCGCGCGAATTCTGGAATATCGACCTTCACATCATAATCCCAAGGCAAAATTCTACCTATATGCGGTTGCGAGTATCCGCGAAAGGATTCGTCTCTTCACCGTCATAAGAAGCATCACCCTCAAGAATCGTGACTAACATCATGATATTGGGTTCCAAAACGCAGCAAACATCGCTGGAATTGCTAGACTTGTCTTCTCAAATCGTCCATCTCAACATCTCGAAGGTCTCTCTCATGAACTGGGGTAGTATTGACTTTTGGTTTGCGTCGGTTTCCAAGACCAGCCATGAATAATTTGGGCTCTGAAAATTACCAAAGTTTCCGACTTTCGAATTCCCCTTCGAGTTGTGTTCATTCCACTGGCTTGTTTTAACCCTCCTCCCCTAGCTAGTACTTACTATACCAAAAGTATTAAGTTGTGTAACACAATTATTCATATCGTTGGGGATAATTGCCATTAACTTCTTAAATATTTTACAGGGGTTAATATGACTTAAACATTTATTTTTAGAGTGAATTTTTAAAATTGTTCTCCGCGGCTTCTAACTCCTTGCAACTAAGTTGAAGATGCAATGGTCTTAAAGAGTTATTTTGCTCACTTTTATTTTCGTAGGGGCTTAAATTGTCCCATTAATAATCCATATTCACTTGGAAGATTCTCGTAAATAAAAACCCAATTATAACGTAAAGATTACGATCCTCGTTGTCTCGGTTTTCCTAGAATAGTTCGGGAAAATGGGGTGGTTTGAATTTTTTTTTTATTTTCGTAATATTTTTTATTTGTCTTTTACAAGAATATTTTGAAAAAATAAAAAGAAATAAATCAAGATTGTTTGTCTCGAGCGAGATAAACATGCTCTCCAAATAAATAACAAATTCAATCAAACTATTTAATTTGATCAATTTAGTCGAGACATTCCCCTAAAGCTTTCACAAGAAAATGCAAGATCTACTCAAATATTACATGTCGTCCTAGCACCTAACAAATAAGTTGCATAAATGACCTTTCCAAACAAGCAATCCTCTTTTTTAGCTCAAATATATATTGTTCTAATATTTTCCATCCTAGAAAAGTTTAGTTAAATCTTTGTCTAAAATATCATCTAATACATAATAACTAATAGATGTATAAAAGACACTCAATCAATGCATAAAATATAAAAAAAAAAAATTAATTTATAGTTCTAAAGACTAGAAAGATACCTACTTAGCATAGTCAGAAGTGGATTCTTTCTATGTATCTAAAGTGAGAAAATGTTTGTGTGAATTCCTACATCCAAACGAAGCCTCTTTTTCACTTTAAACTTTTCAATGTCTCTTAAGATATCCTCGTATGATCCGTTGTAATTCTGGAGGTATTCTCGCCTGTAAATAGTCAGATTAATCGCGTCAAAATCCTTAAGACAGAGGATAATGCTTTGTAAATTAATGCTCCAACTTTGGGTCCATAATTGGTTCTTAACATCTGATAGCATCCACAATTTTAAGGTTTGAGAGTGATACCCAATAGCCATGATTTAGAGTTTTTCCTTGATTTCCACAAGTGATCGACGAAAACCACGTAAACCATTTTCAAAATCTTTGGGCAACCCAATAGTGGAAAAATGTTCATTATCCTTATTAAAGGAGAGGATGACATATTCTTTAACCTCTTTATCATTCATCAACCAATAGAAATCACCAGAAACAAAAACCCCGAATGGGTGATAACACGCAAGATGGTTGATAGCCGCGACATCAACGGATCTCCAAGAATTATAATGTAGGTGATCACCGTAATTGGATATGGATATAGTGAGCATCTTACAACTCCATATTCCAATATCGGGTTTGACTAAGTGTACGATTATGTATTCATCTTGGGATGGCACATAAGAAAAACCATAGGAATCATATTTTCCATATAGCATGGGACAAAAAGGAGGATCAGGCAAGCAGAAAATTCGTCGAGTGCTGGGATTACACAAGTAGAATCTCTTATGGTGGAGAAAGCACACTAACTTAGACTGTGATGGAAAGGGAAGCATATGTAAGAATGATGCTGATGAAACTATAGGAAGACTCCATTCTTGAATTACTTTTCCATGGAGATTGAAGGTGGTTAGAATATATAAGTTTTTTTCTAAACAATATTGCAAAACTAGCATTAATGGGGGGTTTTTGTTGTAGGATCTTTCACGGTGTAATTTTTTGAACGAATTATGGGAGATTAGAAATTTTCATTGCCGTGAAACGGACATATACCTTAAAATACATTTAAGAGACAATCTTGATAGTATCTCTCTCACTATATAATCCGGCAAAAGTCCACTCCCAACATGCTCAACTTTGGTCTTTTTTTATCTTTGCGCTATTTGAACCTCTTTCTCCATCTTTGACTTGTTTAAACAATTAATGTAATATAATATATAATGTAAATAAGATTATTATGAATCCACGTATATATAGAGATATGGAGAAACCCTAGAATTATTAAAGGTAGTGGCTATAAAAAAACTAAACAAGTTTCCGACTCTTGAACTCTTGAATGGCAATGTGCAGCCGCTAGGGCTCTGAATTTATGCTAATTGTTAAAAAATAAAAAATAAATTGGTCTTTTTCCACTAAAACATATTAGATATTTTTGAAGGTATATATATGTTGCAAATGTAAATGCAAAATAATAATAATAATCATAATAATAATAAAAACAACATTTTTTTAACATATTTATTACTAATATAGAAATATTAATTCATTTAAGTTAAGTAAAAGTGTAAACTATTACTTTTATAATTATACAATATTATTAATACAATTCTATTTAGTTAATTTGTTATATAATTAAGTTGTTAATAAGTATGTAAATAATGTTTTTTTTTTGGCAATATTTATTGAAACTTATGGGTAATTTATAAATTTGATCAATTACTTTAGTAGTATATATATAATTATCACTTTTATAATTTATAATATGTAATATAATAGTATCCAAGTTTTAAAATTTATAAAATATTATAAGCACTTCAAATAAGCTCTAGGGACTAAATTAAAACTTTTTTTAGAAAAAAGGGATAAATGTAAGATAATGATAAATATGAGGAAATTTTTTGTAATACCTAATACGCGAGGGAATAAAAAAACATAAAATGAAGGTTAAATTGAATATACTTTCTATTTCTTGTACCAAAACAAAATTTACTTTCTATTTCATAATTCGTTGAAATTCTCTTCACGAATAATAGCGAAACCAAGTCGTAATTTCTACTCTGATGGTGCGCGCTGCACATTGTTATTGATGTTTGTGGGATCCTCTAATATTTTTTATTTTTTATTTTTTTACTTTCAGTAGTATTGTCGTTTAATTTTTTTTATTCTTAAATTTTATTAATAATAAATAAAATATTAGATAAAATATTTTTCTTTCATTACACAATTTCATACTACCTCCATCCCATATTTTTTTCGCATTGCTATAGTTGACTAGTCAACTCAACAAAATTTTAAAATTTTATAATAAATAATATGACTATTTAATTTAAATAATAATTTGATATCATCATATAAAAACATGTATATTATGTAATAAATTCAACTTCAAAATTACTTATAAAATTGAAAAGTTTGACTCCACACTATAAGTATAACTAATGGAGTAAAATTATTTGACAGAGGGAGTATCCTTTATGTGTTCATGGATCAAAATTTCGTTTCGAGTGTATGTTTCGATCAGTCAAATATTGAAAACTTTTCGAGACATTTCGGAAATATCTCTGAAACACTAAGGAAAAATTGTTATAAAAGTTACAAATTTAGATAAATAACAGAGTTTAAGGCAAAGAAATATTTTCGAAATTATATCTTATTTTCATTTGGCTTGATTCAAAAACGGAAACTTTTCGATGTTTTCGAAGGAAAAAATGAAAATTTTGATCCATGTATGTGTCCATTTTTGTTTTCTAGATGACCCTAAGTCCCTAAACATGATTATACATCACCTACTAATAAAAATGGTGATTTGAGGTTTAGTCATATTACAAGGAATTTTCTGTAGTTTCAAAAATTACAAGAATACCCCTTACAGGGTGTTTTTTATAAATATTTTTACAAATTGTAGGGTGTCCTTGTAAGACTTGTTAAACCACAAGGGGTGTCCTTGTAAAACTTGTTAAACCACAAGGAGTGTCCTTAGAATTTCTAAAACTATAAGAGGTTCCTTGTAATACGACTAAACCTCAGGGGTTTTGATTGTAAAAAACACCCTAATTAAAATAATCCAAGAACCAAGCACCAACAAAGCCAAAGAGATGAACACAAATTCACTTCAGAGAAGTGCAGAATATTTACCTTACAAAAGGAACAAGCAGATACTCAGCATATAAAAGCTAAATAGTAGAAATTTAAGAGAGTATGAGTTTGAAATAAATATATATATATCAATATTTCATTACAAAACCAAAGACTACAATTTAATTTATTAAAGATGAATGTTTGGAAATACAAACATAAAGTTGAATCAATCTACATACACTTCTTATTACATAACCTGAAACTAATTCATCTCATATGGATGTCTCGAGAATACGAAAGATCAGAGCTTGCTTACCGTCTCCATCGCAAACCACTTAAGTGAAATAAAACTTGAGACGTGAAGACTTACACCAGAGTTATATCGCGGTGGAAACAAACTACGAAATTTTTTAAGAGATTTAGTCTGCTTAGAGTAGTAGCAGAACATGTTATCGAGATCATTCCAACACATCAAGATATCTCCATTCTTGAAAATTTTAATAGGATAAACAAAGAGAAAATCATGATGAATAATAAAAATATCTTTCTCAATAATAATATCTTGTGTCCAAGATCTATTCACTCCATATTCCTTCATAACAAATATAACAATTTTGTCACGGGTATTACAACATAAGTGCAGATAATCCTCCGATAGTACTACAAGTTTAATTTCAAATGATCTTTTACCCGGAAGGAGAGGGCCAGAAAAGATGTTAAATAATTCTGTTTCGAGATCAAAACAAGAAATCGACAGAGAGCCACTCATATCTTTTACCAACCAGTGGAGATTCCCATTAAAAAATGCACCATTTAGACGATACGAGTAATGATAGGACGAACCATCAAGCGCAACGCTTCTCCATGACCCTGTTCCGAGAGTGTAAACCTTACAGTCAGAATTGTGTAAGATCCTAACCACCTTGTATTGACCACTCGTTTTACTTACTCCAAATCCATATGTACCTCGACTAGAAGACCTAGCCATTTCAGGGTCTTGAAGCTCGATATATTCACGTGTGATTGGATTGCAAACATAAGGATAATAAGGTTTGGAACGCTCTCTGCTCAAGAGAAGCAAACCATTAACTGAATCATGCATCAGAATTTGATTACGAAAAGGACTACCAAGCCTTCCTCGGCTGAATTCTGTGACTAGATTGTAGCACAGCTCATGGTCTTCAAGCTTGAGCTCGTCTACAAATTCCCATATTTTGAATTTCAAGTGATGTTCATCCGGGTGGACTGGTTCTTGAACGCACCCTCGATCTTGCGAAATAATTAGGCCAGGGATTGACATAGAAAGATGGTATTTGATAAATTCAGGAGACTCGAGCATCTCCAACCATGACTTGCAAACGCATTTGCAAATTATGATGGTTTTTATGGGTAGTCTATAAAGAATATTGAATATGATATCTAATGATAAATTGGTAAAGAAAGCTTCATCCATATTGTAATTATTCCATACAATTCACAATTCTTGCATACAGAGCCCAATTTACCTAGCCATAGAGAAATTGAATTTAGAAACTCAGATTTATTCACTATTTAAGATGAAGGTAATAAAAATAAACGTAGTTCCTCTTTATTTTTTAGGAATGATTCTGGAAGAATACCCCTAATAATTTGTTATACAACAGACAGAAGAATGAAAGGAGAATTTGCGATGAACTTACCAAGCGCGGCGGGAGGGCGAGCAGCAGAACTGAGAATTTTCTTAAGGTTTAGATTACATTTTTCGATAAACAACCAGATTGATTTGTTTTTGAGTTTTATTTGAATCTTGTAACTAGTAATTTGAGTGAAATTTATCTGTTGAAATTAGGGTTTGATGAAAATGGAGAAGAAAGAGAAGAAAGTAAATCTTCAATTTTACTTTGGTGACATTTTTATGTGTAAATCACGTGCATTACTTGATTATATATTCTTATTATTTATTAAGATAAGGGCAAAAATATCCTCCAATATGAAAAATGAATCGATAATATACTGTATTGATAAAAGGAATTTTATAAAAGAAAATTTTGAATAGACAAATATACAAAAATCGAATAATAATAACAATTTTACAAATGGATTGTAAATAAGATAAGGGGATGAACACAAAGCTCAATTATAGACTTCAATAAGTTTATATTGATACTACGGGATATAAACGCACAATTTTTTTTAGAGGTAAGTCTAAGAACTTAAGATCAAGAGTAGGGTTGGATAGCGTAGCCACTTGTATAGGTATATTTCTAGTTTATTACTAATATTTATAATTTGGTACGAGGGTTTCGTGAGACCGAATCAAAATCTTTATAAATGAGTTTTTATCAGACTCATGAAATTCATCATAAATATATTCACAAATCTACACCAAAATTCTTGAAACCTATAAAATGTTGATTTGGTATATATCATCTATTTTTTTCCCCAACATTCTCTAAAAAAAGTATTGATTTGACACTTATCACTTATTTTTTACCCCAAACCCCAACTAATTTTTTCTTTGTAATTTGGTAGTTATTGAAAAAATTCGTAAACTTTAAGCTAAAAAAATCAATAGTTTTTTTTTTTTTTTTACAAAAGTTAAAAATACTCATTCAAATACTCGGTTTAAAAAAATAGTTATTATAAAATCAATAAATTAAGGATTAATAAAATATTTTTCTATAAATAAAAACTAATATCTTATTTACTAATATTAATAAATCACTAAATAATTTTAATTTATATTATTCATAAAAAAATAAAAAATAAAATGAAAAAACCTCACCCAATTCCTAATCCCTGCACCCCCCACTTATTAGATTCCAAGCCTGTGTCACGGCCTGGGAGGAGAAGTGTGGGGTTGGGGACGGTGGGTGGGGGTGGGGGTGGGATAGGTATGGAGAGTTCTTTTTTTATTTATAAAATTAGTTTTTAAAAGTTTAGGGACCAATGTACATTTATGTTTTTTATATCTATTCAAAATTAAATTTTATAAGGTAATATGATAATTTTGTGCATTATTACAAGGGTAGTTATGACATTTTATTATTCAAAATTTTTACTTTTTTTTAGTTAGAACTGACGAGGACAATAGTGTCATCTCAGACTTACCGTCCAATTCCTTCAGCATACGTTAGAGTTTTGTAATGTTTTTGAAACGTAAAAGGAGGTCCCTGTAATTATAAAATTGTTAGGGTATTGGACAACAATCAGCTCAAACCTCAGAAAAAAAAAATGATGTAATTATCCCTTTTTTCATTAATTATTAAAATATCTCGCATATAATTTAATTTGATTGCAATGTGTTTCTTGTAATCTAATCTAATCTAACTTAATATTATTTTAAGGCGATAGAATTTGTTTAGCTTTCTCTATTTTGATTTAATACTATTTTCTTAGAATTTTGTTTTTCATTTAACTGTCGTAAAATATATGGGAAATAGGGGCAACAACAACTCCTCGTTTAATCTTTTTAATAAGCGTAAATGACACTGATGGTTTTCCTTATTTATACATATTTACATTTTTCTTGTATCTTTTTTCAATGTAAGTCCCCGCTACGAGTATTTGTTTCACTTAGAACTTTTTCAAGAGGTCTATGGCTGCGTCGAGCTCAAGTGACATGCACATGCATATTCTTGAATATATTTTTGCTCGTTTTTTATGATAGTATTACACTTAAATCCCAGTAAAACTTGTACGTATCAATTTAGTTCCTGGCATTTATTAAAAATAATATATTCAGAAAACAAAAAGTTAGCAAAATTTCACTTGCAACATTGAGCACTGAATCAAGCAAAGCTCTTAGTGAATTGAATTGACTCATCCATTAAAAAATATGAGATTTCCATCATCAGCCGTTGAAACCACGCTCGAGAATTCATCTCTACCGCATAAATAAAATCTTCAAGATATTATGCAATTAATTGTGATTTCATCTGCTACCATAGTCATGTATACATTTATTTGTCCAGCCTTTCGGTTATTAATTGATAGTCTTCTTTGGATTTAAAAGCCATTTATATGATCAAAAGCAAGAATTTCCCCCTAATTTAACCCGGAATTTAATAAATTTGACTTGACACTTTTGCACTTATTATAATATAATAAAATTGCTATATTCCTATACCCGATTTTAATTTTTTTGGGTTAGTTAAGGTTTGTTTTCGAATTTAAATATTTGGAACAACAATTATTTGGACAGAACAAAAAAGTAAATTTTGTGATAAGTTTGTTCAAATTCGAGTTAATGTGATTGTTCCCAACGGACACAAATGTGAAGAGTTTGTCTATTTGAATAGACACAAATTTTGTCTATAAATAGGGCTATTTGGTTGCAGAACACATCTTATTCTTATTCTCCAAATTACTTATACTATACTTTATTGCAGAAAAATATTCTATAAGCAAGGCTGGCCCTGAGCGTAAGCCGCGTATGCGGCCGCTTAGGGCCACCGATCCGAGAGGGCCTCTGAATTTTTTACTATTATATAAATGCAACTATATATTTTTAAAAATTTATGAAGAAATAGGCTAATAATGTTGCATAATAGGCTAATTTTCGAATTAATGTTGTGGAAAAAGAATTAAAATTAAAAAATTATGAAGAAATCAAAGCTTGTAGCATGTTAATGGAGGAAGATGCAGATCAGCAATTGGAGAAGAAAAGAAAGTGTTATATGGGCCAAAATTTTACTATTCTTGATTGGGCTTGTTGGTGGAGATAAAATTAAGTGGGCCTTATTAATTTTATTTTAAATTTGCTAGGTTATTGGAAAACACACACTTGAGAAATTGACTAGCCTTGTACAAATTTATATGAAACAAATAATTGCAAAAAAGTCCTTCTACTGAAGAGTAAGAAGAAAAATTACAGTGGGTTCTAGGGATAAATCTACGGAAACAAATTGCAAACTCTAATTGCAAAAATTGGGGATAAATCTAAACAAGCATATTGCAAAGCCTAATTGCAAAAAGATTGAAAAACAAGACGGGCATATGTCATCTTCGAGCTTAATCTTCACTCTTTATATATAATTTTTCTTCGGGTAAGGACTTGATCTTTTTCCTTTAATATGTTTGTTGGACATGCTTAAGTGCTACTATTAGAATTTCTTATTTAATATAATTATGTCTCATATTATCGATATAAAATTTACAAAGCAAGACTTTTTGTATGAAAATTTAAGGGCCACAAATTCAAAGTTGGCTTAGGGCCGCTGAAAACTCAGGACCGGCCATGTCTATAAGTTAGATAATTTGCCAATGTTGTATGGGCTTTTTGGTATAATTATGTGAGTACAAAATAAAATCAAACATTAATGTTTGTGTTTCCTAAAGGCTAATCGCAAATTCTATTATATATCGTGTGGTGAGGGTGAAATAAGTCTTAAGAAGAGTGACATTACAACACGACTTAAATATATCACTGCAGTCGGTTGACTTGTTTTCCACAACAAATTACTTACAAATCTTTAAAAAACCATCAATTAGGTTCGTATAAGTATGGATTGTCGGAACAATTTCTTTATGTACCGGGAACTAGGGTTGTCAATGGGCGGATTTTAGTCTGAATTCGACACGTATCCAGTCTGATTTATTAGAATTTTTATATGATTAAGGATTCGATGGGACTAATCCAAGTAAGAGGATTTGAAATTCGAAATATGTGGGCGGATATGGATCTACCCTAATCCGATCCGTTATAGATCCATATCCGAGATATATTATATATTTTTTATATATTGTATAAGTCAAAATAAAAATAAAATTATCTAGGTTCAACTAAAACCGTTAACCACATTAAAAATAATCTTAAGAAAAATGCGTAGGAGATGTTGTACTCACTTGTTAACTAATTGGACTATATATACAATATATTAATATATACTATTTGATAAGAAAAATCAAATTCAAACCATTCATCTATTTAACAACCACCATCTCCCCTCTACTTCTCTAATTTTTGTCTTCTCCTCCATTATCTCAATATTGGGTTTTATTCTTCTATGTCACATTTTTCTCTTTTTTTTTTTTTTATTTATATTTTGGTTTGTTCATATGTTTAATTTTTAATTATCGTTAATAATTGTCCACTATATTCAATCTTCAACAAAAATAATTTTGATGAGATAAGTTGAATGTTACATCTTTAACTCATAATTAGTGTCTGAAGGAAATGAAAAAAAAATAGTGATAAATGTGCTAAATGGATCCTGATATTTTATCCGGATCTGGGATATCCATCAGATCCAGTTGCTAATTTTCAAGAACCGAGCAGATCCTGATCCGATCCGAGTCCGACCCAACCCTACTTGGAACAGTTCCCAGCCGCTTCATATCTTGTTCCTGCGTGTATAGCAATTATATAGAGATATGGGCTGATTCGGAGTTATTGGGCTAGGATATTTACTGGGCTAAGTTGGAGGTTCAGAATAAACTGGAGCAAGCTCAACTGGATTACAGTTATGGGCCTAATTATACAAGGGTCAAGCATTAAATGGATCAAGACAGAGAAATTTGCCTTTGTACTTGATCCCTAAGATTTCGATCCCATACACAAAATCAAATTAAATATATCAAGAAATTTCTCATTTGTGAACACCCTCCAGTAAGATATTTATATCTTATAACCCCATGATCACATAATAGATGTTATATCACAATACAAACAAAGTCACATATAAGATAATGTTAAGCGGACCCGTACCCTATAATTCCAATATACTTAACATGTAGTGAGAACTTCATCATGTCGATTATCTTCTTTGCAACAATGTACACTTACTTCTTGTAATTTAGACTAAGTCTTCCCACTCCTTCTCCATTCAATATCCAAGGACATATTTAATGGGTAACACATTTTCTCCTATGAATAAACACATTTAACAATAAACATAATTACAAATTCTAATCCTTGTAATTATAATAGCCACACACTCTAGGATTTTTATTATCTCTTGCATGTCAAAAACATAGAGATGCATGTCTATTTATAGAATGCAATGTATCTTTTCATCACACATATTACGAAGAGTAGCAATTTTAAGAAATGGATACAACTTTTCGTAATGGGTTTGTCTATATTGGATAGGAAAGATGACCTATCCCATTAATATAATGTATCAAATGAGTCTACCCATCATCGAAACCCATTGACATATTAATGACTAAACACTTAATTCAATACGCAGATGTTGGGCTTTAGTCGTAATCCAATATGACTAAACAAAATCAATGTAACTCCATTAAAATTCTTACACCCCTCAGGCCACATAAATAAAGAATGAGAACCTAATACATGATTGAGGGAGAACAAACTATAAGGCTCAGTTCGGTTGGCCTAATTAGGCCTCAACTAACACAATCGGGCCTCTCAATCATGGGCCATTTTACTGTTCGGTAAGTGAGATTGAATTTCGAGCAGTCCGTCGCAATTGCGAGAAATGTGGGCCAGCCCTCCTAATTGAGCCGATTGTAATTGTTGATCCACCCTAGCAATTGAGTAATCTGGCTAAAAAAAACTTCAAACTTGACCCTATAGTTTGCAAGTAATTACACCTTTTGCCACTCAATAATCATGAGAAGAGAAAATTTCCATTTCATTTTTCTTCTTCACTTCTCTTCTCCCGTGCTCACATGTAAGCTTTCCAAAACCTAGTTTTTTTCTTCTCCAATTTTCGTGAAAAACTAAGCTACCATCTTCATCAAGTAGCTTGAATATCTTATTTGTGGCCCCAACTTCACCACATTTCAGTGTTTTGATCTTGAACCAATTGTCATCTACCAGCCAATTGAGTCATCCCTTTACTCCGGTGAGGAAGACAAATTTCAACAAGCTTATCCTTCTGTAGTGTTTATCTCAGCGAAATTTTTTATTTTCAGTTTTATTTTTATGTTTTAATTTTTCTTGACTATGTGGTCACTCTTCAACCGACTCCAAAGTTCATTGAAAATGTTGGATACCCTTATATGTACATAATAAGGTTTGTTTTGAATTTTTCTTCATCCGTAGAATTCGTATATATATTGTTAACAAATGTGTTAAAATTTTGGCAGTGATTTGTGCCTTTAACTAGGTAGTTTTAAGGGCCTCAATTCTTGATTGTATTCCATGACTTATGTAGTAATCATGTTTTAATTAATGTGGTATACTTCCATACTGTTAATTAAACTCTTGTATTATTTTTATGAATTGTTTATTATATATATTGATGATATGTGGCACATGAGCCAATATGAGCTTATATTTTTAATATGAACATGGTTTTCATTCAATTGGTGTTATTTTTCCCCAAAATGTACATGGTTGTTTACAATTATTGGTTCTGATGCTAATGGTACCAAAAACCCCATGTACCTTGCCTTTTTTTGTAATACAAACCACGCAAATGGATTTTCGGAGGAAAGAACTCTTGCTAAATATGTTTTATCAATTTTTTTGGAGATGCGTGTTTCTCATATGTATATGCATTATTGCACACGAAACACATCTTTCTACTTTAAAGAGGAATAGATATAGCATGATTCGTAGGAAACCTAAACAAGCTAAATATTTAACTCGGGTAACAATGAAGTGATGTCAAATGCAAAGGTAACTTAAGGTTCACTATGGGTGTGTTTAGTAAGTTTTGTAACTTGCTACATAATGTGGGAGGTCTTAAGGACACTAGGCATATACCTTACAATGAACAAGTCGCTATATTCTTATCGATACTCGCACATCATAAGAAAAACCGCATTGTAGGGTTTGACTATCGTCGGTCAGGGGATACAGTGAGCAAGTGTTGTCACCGTGTCCGGAATTGTCTACTCAAGCTTTATGAAATTCTACTATCCCAGCATGAACCAATACTGCAAGATGAGGAGAATGAACGATGGAGATGTTTTCCGGTATATAAATATTTACATATTTTTAAAGCACTTTTGTTTATTTATTTATGGATATATTTTTCTTATTATTTGGTATTTATACTGTTAAAGGGTTGCTATTGGTGCTCTTGATGGGTGTTACGAAAAAATTCAAGTTCATTTGGTTAATAAACCGCGATATAAATCAAGAAAGGGTGAAATTGCGACTAATGTACTAGTTGCATGTGATGTGAACGAAAGATTTTCTTATGCTCTGTCGGGGTGGGAGGGTTCTGCCGCTGAAGGAAGGGTGCTTAAAGATGCAATTCATCGAAGAAACGGGCTCCGAGTTCCTATAGGTGAGATAATTCATTGCGTAATATTGTGTTCTTTTCAAGTATGAATATTTTGGTCATGGACATGTTTGCTATATATTAGGTACCTACTACCTTTGTGATAACGGGTACACTAACGACGAAGGCTTTCTTACTACCGAGGAGTACAATATCATTTACAATAATGGGGTGCAGGCCAGGATGCTCTTCAAAACCATAAAGAGTATTTCAACATGAAACATTCAATGGCGAGAAATGTTATTGAACGCTGTTTTGGGCAAGTTAAGAAGCGGTGGTCAATCTTACGGAGCAACGCATTTTACCCAGTGAAGATTCAAAACTGAATTATTATGGCTCGTATTTTAATTCATAATTTTCAACTCATGACTGCCCAATGACATTCAGATTCGGATTTATCTAGTAACGAGAAAAGTGATGATAGTGATGATAATGTAAACGAGGATAGGGATGGTGGTGATTATATCAAAGTGGTAGAGCCATCGCAAGCATGGACTGCCTATCGCGATGGCATGTCTCGGCATATGTATAATGAGTGGTTGTCGATGTGTTAATGACCAATTGAAATAAAACACTGAGTGTAATTAGGATTTTTAGAAATATAATTTAATGTATATTATTTAACCCCGTACTTGGTATGCTTGTTTCTTATGATGTACTTGAGTTGATTTTTTTTTTGTAGGATATTTTTCATGTGTTTCTTTGGTTTGTACGAATATTACTTGGTATTTTAATTTGCCTACAGTTTGGAACGTGGTTAAGGAATAAACTTGTGCAAATGTGTGTTTAGTATCTCATTTGTTGCATTTTGGACATATTTTGAACTTTATCGTTTTATTTTTTATATGAATATAGAATATGGGTACTGAACATATCCCAAGGTATGGAAGTAAACCTCGAGTACCCAAAAAACCGCAGGGACCTCGTAGGATCTTGAACACTTTGGAGGAGCAAACTTTGATTTGTTGTTTGCATGAATTGGTGGCCAATGGTTGGAAGGCTGCCAATGGGTTCAAGACTGGGTATTTACAAGCATTAGAAAAAGCAATGAATGCAAGACTACCAAATTGCAAAATCGGAGCAAGACATATCAACTCTATACTCACAGTATGAAAAAAATACTATTATTTGTTTATAGCAATGTTAGGAACTAGTGGATTTGGTTGAAATGATAGTGTGAAAGTGCTTGAGGTGAATGATGACATATGGGATGAATACGTGTAGGTAACTTTGTAAATTACCTTTATGAATCTCTCTTATAGAGTGACTTATTCAATCTTTGCATTTTTTTTTTTTTTTTTGCGTTGTAGGCCAATAAGGAGGTTTGTAACATGAGGACAAAGGCATGGAAGTACTACGACGATTGGTGTGAATTATTTGGGAAGGATCGTGCTAACGGGGATGATGCTGCTGGGTTTGTTGATGTCGTAGAGGATATTTTGTTGAGAAACCATCAGTTACGGGTAACGGGGAACGAAAAAGATGTAGTACATGATTATTACACTCCGGAACACGATATTAGTAGCCTGTGTGTTGAATTGACCACAGATGCATCCGATGGTGTGGTAGGTGGATCGAAGAAGGTTGTAATTGGAAAAAAAAAACATAATTGAAGATAAAAAAGGAGAGGAAGCGGAAGACTCCGAAAACAACCACCCCTCCTCCTTTTGTACCTTTTCTTATGGCTTGAAAAAGCCAAATCTGCGTTTGGGAGCTGTGCTGGAAAGTTGAACAAGGAAGAAAATACAGATGACGAGAAAGTAATTTATGCATTAGAATTTAGAAGGAGTGTCGGAACTGCGCGAGGAAGAGATGAATTTATTATGTTTCAAGATAATTGACAATCCTAAGCACACAAACTTGTTTTTGCGCTCGAATGAACGCAACCGTGAAATTCAAACAAAATTGATGCTCCAAGGTAAAATGGCGTGATTCTATGAATATTTAAGAGTTGGTTGGCTTGGGATAATATTTTGGCTTGCATAGCATATAAAGGTGCATAATGAGGAATATGTAACTTTTGAACTCTATATTTTGTGAGGTTTGTGGATTCTATATTATGCTTCACAAGCCCATCTAAATATGGTCTATTTTAGTAAACAAACCATTTTAAGCGATTGTCTTGTGTTTATGTTATATTGTTTGAGGAATATTTGTGTTGATTGGGTGATGTTACTATTGGACTTGTTTTTTTGCTAGAATTAATAGAATTAATGTTTTTTACCCGATTTGATGTTGTGAATCGAACGTGTTATTGAGAAATATGCAATTGTCATTTTTTTGTGAATTTTGATGTTGCTATTTGGAGGTTTAAAAAGGACACATTGAGTTTTATTTGCAACTTGTTTAAAATAAAAAGTCCTTTTTTTAGATAACGTAGGGACTATTATGTGTATTTTTGCTAATATGAAAAATAGGGGTGTTTTTGCTAATTGCACAATTTTTTTTAATGAATAACAATCAAGGGTGTTAAACAAAAATTTAACAAATTACTACACTATAATATATATTCATCCGAGTTGAAAACGGGGTTAGATAATTCAAAGACATATTTGAAAAGATGATTGCGGAAAATAACAAGTACATGAAATGAAAATAGTACATGAATCATACACATTTTGAACACCCTTGTCAGCCCCTGAACACGTTAGTATCCTTCAAATCTTCCAACCTCGTCATCAAAACTAGCAAGCTCTTCCCAACACATAGAGTCGTCCACCATGATCGACACGTGGAACAGTAATGATGTAAACTGGAACTGCTACCGGTAAGGGCACATGTAATCGTGGAATGGGTACGGCGGATTCATGATCATAATTGGGTGCCTCGTTTGGAAAAGCCCCATCACCAAAAATTGAACAAAGT
This sequence comes from Penstemon eatonii, assembly GCA_038501285.1. NCBI lineage: Eukaryota > Viridiplantae > Streptophyta > Magnoliopsida > Lamiales > Plantaginaceae > Penstemon > Penstemon eatonii. The sequence continues at coordinate 62,669,218 of CM076710.1, forward strand.
TCCTAAAAAAACTATATATATTTAGTAAATATATTCTAATAAATTATATAAAAAGTACAAGATTGAAGAGATTATTACTTGAATTAAGAGATTATTACTTGAATTATTTGATTCCAACAAGAAATGTCACTAACAAGCACGCGATTTGTCGCACGGTCAGACGAGAATCCTGACGTGGATAAAATAGCCCAGAATGTATGATACCTCGCTTGTAGTTTACGGAATTTCGCAATTGCCTCTCGAAGTGTGAATTGGGTGTCATAGTTAACATTCACTTCCGTAATTGCGACTTGAAGCCAATTTCTTTTGCTGCCATGTGAATCGAGATCAAAATTGTCAATTTTGTGGTGAAGTTTTCGTATGAACACTTCATCACATTCTTGGGTCCATTTCTTGTTGTAGAAAAACCGCGAATCGGAGGCCTATCCGGTCCGGTCTTGCTGGCATAACATGTAATGTAAAAGCTTGTCCTAAAGTTCCTCCAGAGGTTCGTTTTGAAATGAAATGGTCTATATTAGAGACTGCACAAAGTAAGAAGAACAAAGAACAAGTTAAGATGGATATGATAGATGAGGATACTACATCTCCAGTTGTGGGAGATGATGTTGTACAAATTCCTAACCCGATGGATAATGTAGGTGGTAGTAATAAGAGGTCAAAAACAATGCATATAGGGAATTACATGAAAGGTAAAACAGGGATTGAATCATCTCAACCTAGTATACAAGTAAAAATGCAAAGTAAAGAAGGATGGCATGACACTGATATGGCATTTGCTTTATGGATGTATGATGCTTTTGTATTCCGATGAATGCTGTGAACTTTTCATATTTTCAGGCAACAATAAGGAGGATAGCAACAATGGGTCATGGATACACTGGACATTCTTATCATGCATTAAGAGTCCCATTACTCAAAGAAGCTAAAATTCAAGTTCAATTGACTATTGATGTTTTTCAAAGTAAATTCGTTGATACTGGTTGCACTATTATGAGTGATGCTTGGCAAGATCAGAGTCATAGACCATTGATTGGTTTTTTGGTTTATTGTCCTGATGATATTTCATTTATAAAGTCTGTTTATGATCTTGATATTGAGACAAATTCTGAGAGTTTATGCAATCTTTTCTCTGAAATAATTTAAATGGTTCGTGCTATGAATATCGTTCATTTGGTCACTGGCAATGCAAGTAATTATAAGAAAGCAGGTGAGTTGTTGACTGAAAGATATCCAACCATTTATTGGTCGCCGTGTGTTGCTCATTGCATTAATTTGATCATGAAAGATATGGGAAATTGCCTTTAGTAAAAGGTTTGACAACCCTTGCTTCAAGGATAACAATTTTTGTGTATAACCATAAGTGGGCTCGTGCATGGTTGAAGAACAAAGCCGGTTGGACTGAAATTATCCGCCCAGGAGACACTCGTTTTGGCACTACATTTATAGCATTGAAGAGTCTTCACGATCGTAAAGGATATTTGGAAACCATGATAATAAGTCCAGGATTTAAGAAGTTCTTGAAGATTGACAAAGGAAGAGATGAGAAACAAATTATTCTAGATGGTGCTTTTTGGAATAATTGTTTGATTGTTACAAATATTATGTCGCCTATTATGAGGTTATTGCGCATGTATGATTCCGACTGTAAGCTTTCAATTGGCTATGTATACGAGGGAATGTGGAGAACAATTAAAGGCATAAGGAAGATATTTAAGAACAAGCAACATTTATACCACACCTATACTAATATTATTGAAATGAGGTGGGATAAAATGTTACGCAAATGTCTTGGTTGAATCCTGCATTTCAGTATGATCCCAAAAGTCCTTGTAAAAAGGTTGAAGCAATGACTGGTTTACATAATGTCATAGAGAAGCTTCTACCCGATGTTGATGATATAATGGATGAAGTTAGTATGTTTCGGGAAGGTAGAAACAATTTTGGGCGGAATTTAGCTAAAAAATGCAAAAACTACTCATCCCGGTATGTGTGTATTTATATTTTCTTAACTCAAGTTAATGATCTCAAATTTATTATTTTGTATATTGATACTATTACTATCTTATTTTTTTTATTAGATGAATGGTGTTAGGGGTGTTCGCGGTGCGGTCTATTGCGGTTTTATACTCGCCCAAACCCGACCCATTATTTGCGGGTTTTTAATACTCAAGACCGAACCCAACCCAATAAGTCTAGAGATTGCACTTTGCGGTTTCTTCGGGTTGGGGCGGGTTGGGGCGGTTTTTGCGGTCTTTGTTTTTCCTAATTTAATGAAGTTTTTTTTTTGGAGACTTTACTTTAATTTATTATCACTTACTATTTCGTTATTGTAGTTTTATCTAAGAATAAAATTCTTGAATGTTTCATAATCATATGAACAATACTACTTTTTCATAATTTTTAGCTTTAATTTGTTAACCTATTTAAAGTCTATATTTGCTATATAAAAATCAATAATTGTTACTCAAATACAAAACCGAACAAGACTTTTTCAAATAATAAATAAAAATTGAAAATACTTTAATTATTAAAGATGATATTGGTAGTTGTCAATCAATAGAATTTAACTTGGATTGTTAATAAATTGTGTCGAGTAATTTTAGGGGACAAATTACGTTTTGGGGTTGAGACGGTAAATTAAAAGTTTGTATGTGCTTAAATAATATTAAATAATAAAACACAATTTGTTATTTTATATATATGCGGTTGGGTGCGGTTTATGCGGTTTTTTAAAATATAAACCCGAACCCGATCATAATTTGCGGTTTTTTGTTCACAAAGCCCAAGACCAACCCATTCATCGTTCAACCCGCAAATTGCGGTCGGTTTGGGTTGGGCCGATCGGTTGGGGCGGTTTGACGATTTTATTGAACACCCCTAAATGGTGTAGATTATTAGGTTCCGATGCTCCGAACTTACAAGCACTTGCTATTAAGATTTTGAGTCAAACCTCATCTTCATCCGGATGTGAGCGTAATTGGAGTGTTTTTTAGCGCATCCATACTAAAAAGTGAAACCGATTGGAGCATCAAAAGCTAAATGACCTAGTATTTGTTCATTATAATTTGTGCATGCAAAATCGGTATGGTCATTATTTATTGTAACCTTGTGTTGGTGTTTACTCCATTGTTTCTCTACTTTAATACTTAATTACTTGATAATATGTGGTAAAGAATCAAAAAGACCATATAATCCAATTGATTATGAATGCATTAACAAAGTGGAATTTTGAATAGTCGAAGAGGAGCCAAGTGGAGAGCTTGATTATGATGAATTGGAAGAAATGCTTGAGGAAGAGTTAGCTAATGATGAAAGCTTACATTCATCTTAAGGTATATATCAAACTCTTTTTTATGAAGATGATGAAGATTAATGATTTTTATCTTGATTGTGGTTTTTGAGACATTGTTTTATGTCTTATGAGTTTTGAGATCATGATTGGAAGTTTGATTGTTTATTTTGAACTTACGTTGTTTTAATTTGTCTACTTTTTTATTTAGGATCTATGTGTGATTTTATTTCGATTAAAGTTTAAAGTTTAAACTTGTTATGTTGTAAGTTGTAATTCTTATGAGTTTATGTTCAGTTTTAATTATGCATTGGACAAAATTTATTCATTGATTTATCGTTCATTTATGTCTATTATTTTATGTTGGAATATGTTATATATAATAAGTTATTAAAAATTAATAATATATCATTATGACGTCATCCTGTCCGATCGGTTTTTACTAGTAAAACCAGTGGCCAGTTGGCTCACCGGTTCACTGTCCGGTTCGGTTCTGAAAACTTTGCATATCATATGAAAAGCAACAAGAATCTTGCATAGTGTATTGTCTTTTATAACAACTTTATTTTGGCTACTTTATGTGCATGTGACTATCTGCAAAAGTAATAGTAATATTGACTAATTAGGTCCATATTTTACTGCTAAATACTGCACATAGCTACTTAAAGAAGCAATCATTTTTGCAAAATAGTAACATTCATATATATTGAAAAAAAAGTCACCTGTCATGTGCTTACATTACTAACAAAAAAATAACAGAAAGACAAACATACATAAACATATCTAGACTTCCAAACTAAACATAAACACACCAAATTACATATTCAAACTTCCAAACTAAACACAAATATAATAAACAAAACATTATCACCATTCATATCCACCTAACCACCCTAATACATACCCACATCCAAGCCAACCACACCAACTAATCAACTTGCCACAATCCACTCCCAAATAGCCTATTCATATTCTCCTCTGCCCCACCAGCATCCCTTTCATTACCATTCACAACAATATCATTTTCACGCACGGGCTGAGGGGAGTTGCCTCAGGAACATTACATCTTCTAAGATTGAATGAAATAATTGCAAGGGCATCCTCATCATCGGTCCGGACGTGAATAGGTCATTCGGGACTTTCGACCACTTCAGTGGAGAGGATTGCGCAGCGTTTGATGTCAAAAATGAACCTCAGCCTCATATAATGTGGCTCTCCATGCATTCGGAATCTCCTATAACTTGAAGACTCATTCTGCACGCAAGTAGGACTAAAACTAAATTAGCAAATAATACGTAAAAAAAGTAATACACGAGGGTCAAATGTACTTACGTGCGGGTCTATAGTCTCCCAATAAGGTGCAAGACGAAACCTCCATATCATGGGGGTCATAGTCAACCCATGGGTTCTCAAGGAATTCACAAAAGTCCACGTACTCAAGCCTGATGCGGTGGAGCATGTCACGTAGTTCAGCTATGGTAAACCAACGACGTTCGAAGTTAGCATTCATTTGAGTTGCAATCCTTTACATAATCCCCCGAAGAGCAGCAGCATCATGGATTTCCTTGTTTTGTGTAGTTTGGAACAATCTCCCAATGAAGTATGCTCGTTCATTCGGAGGCCAGCCACCATACTGAGCATTGTAATCAACACGGGCAATCCTTGTCAATGGCATTTTTCTCTATTAAAAGAACACCAGTAAAAGAATGTAAAAATTAATAACCAAGAAAAAAAAATATAAGAATGTAAGAATTAATAAGCATGGATAGAAACTGATAAGGAAGAGTATTTACCTTTCCTGAGTTTGTTATAATTTGATAAGTGAATGGTGTGTTTGGTATGCCCAATTGGGGTTTATTTATAAATATCCTTGGAGTTAAGTCATTTACAAAAGTAAATGAAGGGTTGGTTTACATTTACTACCAATCCATGGGTAAAGTCTAATCAAAATAAATCCTGGTTCATTCAAATCACTCTATAAAAAAGTGCAAGACGAGACATCAGACTATTTTACACCAGTATAGTACAACATTAATGAGGACAAGACATCAAACTATTTTACAGCAATAAAATACAATTCAAATAATGTTACGTATTTCAAACTATTTCTAATCACAAATAACATTAATGAGGACAAGACATAAAACTATTTTACAGCAGCAAGTGGTGAAGTCAGGGAGGGGGGGGGGTATGTTAAATATTTCAAAGGAATTACCATGATTTTGGAAAAAGACAGGACAAACTTATCCAACATTACACTCAACCAAATAAATGTGGATATTTCAAAAGGCTTAGTTCAGTTGGCCTTAAACAGACACACTTTTCAAGATACATAGCAATATCAATCCTTGATAAGATAATTAAGTGTCCACAAGAACCACAGCCAGATAAAGCAAAAACACATATGACCAGATAAGATAAGTTTCAATAAATATCATATCAATAAGCAACTATTCAGATTAAATAACATAACCCCCTTCAAGTTTAAGTACAAACATCAAACTATTTTACAACAACAAAATACAAGTCAAACAATGTTACATATTCCAAATAGTTTTTCTAAACACAAATAACATTAATGAGGAGCATAGATAAAAAAAAAAAAAAAAACTATTTTGCAGCAACAAGTGGTGAAGTCAGGGTGTAAGTTGAATATTTCAAGGAATTACCATGATTTTTGGATAAAGTCAGCACATACTTGTCGAACAACACACTCAACCAAATAAATGTGGACAATGCAAAAAAGGCTCAGTTTAATTGGTTTTAAACACACACTTGTCAAAATACATAGCAACATCATTCCTTGATATGATAATTTAATGTCCCACAAGAACCACAATCAGATAAAGCTAAAACATATATGACCATATAAGATAAGTTTTAATAAATATCACATAAATAAGCAAAATCCTATTCAGATAAAATGCAATAACCCCCTTCAAGTTTAAATACAAAATAGTTCAACCCAAAATCAGTAATTTCAATTACCGGTGAATCAATTTATCAGTAATAACAAATTAACTAAACCAAGTCATAGGTCTGCAAATCATCAAAATAGGTCATAGTTTGCATTCAACTTCATGCCACACATTCATACAAAAACACAACATGTCTGTAGATCTCCAAATACATAACATAAACACATAATTCATTGCCAATTAACACATAAAAATCACAACGACAAGCAATCAAACTGCACAATTCATTACAAGTTTCAACTTGTAAAGCAGTGAGTTGTTAGTAGCCTGTAAGCTAAGAATGGATTCAAGTAAACGTCTATTTTCTTCATCTAATCGACCATTATGAATTTCAAGCTCCCTATTATGGGCCTCCACATATCAAGCGTACCAATAACCTAGGGATTATTGTAGCAGCCCGATCACAAACGTACGGGTCTACCCACTCAAAAAAATCACACCCATGGCCCTGGAAAAGATGATCAAACACCAAAAAAAAATTAGAGAAAATCCACACGAACGTGAACTGCAACAAGAGTATATTTTGAAAAAAAATTCACACAAACAATGGGTTCACAATTGTAACAAAAAGTATTGAAATTTGGGTGCAATAACCCTAAAATTTTATGAAATTTCAAATATCATTCAAATCAAATATCATGCATGATTAAATCCTAAAACGCAAAAATTTGAAGAATAGGGTAAGAAACTCACTGAAAACCCTGGACAACGTAGAAAACGCGTGTTGGGATTTTGCTTAGTTCACGACATAAACATTTAGACCGTTGGGCCATAGGGGCAAATACATCCAGGAACTTCAACGACACCGAAAGAATTGTTGATATGGCCCGTATTTGTGGAGCTCGACTCCATTCTGAAACCAAATGTGTAACATATTAGTAAACCCTAGGTAGAAAATGGTGAAATTCAAAAAAAGAAAACACTAGCAATTTTGCGAACAAATTTCTCAAACCCTGGGTAAGAACCTTCGATGTTTCTACGAGGAACTAGCTTTGCTTTTGATCCCAGATGGTGAATTCGTGCAAAAGTTAACTAAAGAGAATGAAAAAGAGAGAGAAAGAGAAGAGACGATAAAGTAATGTGGAATGAAGACAAAACCTCTCTCCATCGGACGGCTCATATTGATAGATATCTTACGGTTGGATTTTATTTAGAATAAGGGCATAAAAATAATTTCAAGTGAATTGGGTAAACCGAACGGGCTATTAAATTGTTGGGTTGTACCCACAATTATACCTAGGGCTGTCAATTGGCCGGACTCGGACCGGATCAGGGCAGATCCAGATCCGAGTCCGATTTCCATTTCTTCTATCCGAATTCGGATCCAGAATATTAGCAACCGGATCCGAATCCGGTGGATATCCCGGATCCGGGTAAATTATCCGGATCCATTTAGCAAGCTAATTTTTTTTTTTCGTTTTCCTCCAAATCACTTGCAGATTCCACCTGTTGGGATAGTGGTTGGGTTGCCTCGATTATCAGAACAACGAAAGTGCGGAATTTAAAATTTTTCGAAGCACCCAAGGTCCCAAATAAGAATCTCCATATTATTTATACGCAAGCATGAAACAAAAACACACACTGAATTAAACAAGGGGTTTTGCGATTTACCTCACCACAGGCAAGGTGGTGGCAACCTTCAGCTCTGATTCTGAATCTGGATCTGGATCTGGTTCACAGAAGTGATCCAAGCATCTCACCTCCAAACATAGTCCACACCAACTGGATTCTGGTGACACCTCCTAGTCTTAGGCTCAGAACTGGATCTAGGAGATTTGTTGTTGCAGGACTGTGCAGATCAACTTGACAAAGCAAGATCTAGCACGATGGAACAAGGGAGAGGCGGCGGCGGCGCTAGGGCAGGTCACGGCAGCAGGTTGGCGGCGGCACTAGGCTTGGCGGCGCAAGGAGAGGGGCGGCGGCTACTAGGTCAAAGGAGGCTAGGGTTTTTCTAAGGGTGTTAGCTTTTTGAGCTCTAGTAGAACCCTATTTATAGACTCTCTTTTGACCTATGTTTGCAAGACTCCTTATGGGCTTTTAATTAAAGGTCCATGTCTTGCAAGTCTTTTATTTAATTAATCACTTTAATTAAATGCCCAATCCAAATAAATCAATATTTCTTTTATATAATTAATTAGCAACTTAATTAAGTATTTAATTAATTAAGTCAACTTATTAATTAATCTCCCACTTGAATTAAATACTTTAATTCATTTAATTGATTTAATTACCTTTAAATCAATTAATTCCTTTAGTATCCTTTTTCAACAGTCACCGTCCAATTGTATTGTGTGTGACCCTCTGGGTTCACCATCAATTGGCAGCAGGCCCACGAATTCCTCGTGATTTAATTTATGAACAATAAATTGCTCCGGTCAATTAAACAACCTTTAATTGACCACTCCTAGAATCAAATCCTCTATTAACTCAGGAGTACCTACACTACATGGTCGATGTCTAGCCACAAGCCCATGAAGCCCAACTTCAGGTGAATTGATACTTGTGAACCTCGTCTCATATAATTACCATGTACATACGGTCCTTCTATCGACTAATATTCCCGATCAAGACTTAGGATGTGTGAATTGATCGGCACCTCTAAATTTGTCTCGATAACTATACTTTCTAATTCAGGATAATATTCCAGTGTGACCTTCTAAATTTGGAAACCCCTTTCCAAATCCGTCACCGACCACGGCCGTGGATTCCTCGGATATATTATCTAAAAATCGTATAGGAAATTCTCTCACCCATTACAGTGAGTCAATAGATTCCATATTGGTACTAACCACCCGCGTACATGTCCATTCGCACCCAACCTAGGCATGTTATGACCAAGCTAAGTGGCCTATACCTAGATCTAAGTACGCACTTTCATATACCGAATTCGTCCTAGCACCTCAAGTCAAAGGACTAAATCGTACACTATTATAATCCTTGAGAAACATCCCATCACCGATATGCGACATGCGCTTCCACAATGGGTTTCTCTGTTCTGGTCGTTCGATGCATCCAATCCTCCATTGAACCACCTACTCATATGCACTGGCCTCAAATGCCTTGCTCATGAAACGCTACAAATTCACTACATGTGAATCATGCATACTCGTACAAGTCTTAGCGATTCCTACGATACCCCGTCTCGTTTGAAATCTATGACTTGGAACAGTTTTAAGATTACGACCTTTGAGACTGTTTCATGATTGCACTCAGTAGTGAAGTGAATCGTCCCATAGTCAAATATAATCTAAGGATTTCAACCAATCGCTTAAACATATTCGCGAGAGCTGAAGTTGTGTTGGGATTCGGTAAGATAAACAGCCCTAGGCACAGCGGAATATAAAAATTTTAGGACCTCTTACGGAATCTTGCCAGGATACTACTCTAGGTGTATATATATGAACATAAATAAAACGATAGTATAAGTTTGCACGTTATACCTATCTCCTTGCAAATCCTCGGCTAGCAAAACTAGCTCTGAATTCTTCTCCAGCAGAAATCGATCCAAGCTTCTCAGGAGCGCCCCACGTGTTGCGCCTCTACGAGTTGATACACCACAATATCACGAAAATAATATATCTTGATCGACTAGAACACAAGATATATTAAGATCTAGGAATTAGGAACGATTTAGGAACAAGAATCGAAAACGAAAATTCTTCCAAAAGAAGAACAGGGTTCGGTCGACTTTTAGCTTGGGAGAGGGAGAGAAAATTTTGCTCTTACTTAATTCATGACCCAGTTAATTAATTTGACCAGGCTTTATTTAATCTCCCAATTAAATAGCCCAATTAATTAACTTAATCTCCCATTTAATTAAATCAGACTCTAAGTCCATTTAATTAAAATCCCTTCTAATTAATTAAATCCAACTTAATTAATTAATCCACAAATTAAATTCCAATTTAATTTATGATCCTGATCCAATTCCAATTGGATCCCATTTGTTCCAATTGGGTCGACCCAGTCGACCCACCCATAATAATCGACCCAGTCGATTATTCACCCAGTCGACCCAGTCGACTCGGTCGTCCTTATTTCCTCGATTTCGCTTCATGTGTATTGTGTATGCCCCCGTAGGTTCACCACATAATTTGCCGTGGGTTATAATTAAATATTATTTAATTATTCGAGTAAGACTTACTCTAAATCAATCGAACACTCTGTCGATTGATCATTCCAAAATTAGCACCCCTGCCAATTTGGGAATTCTCCCACACTCCACAGTCGATGTCCAGCCACAAGCCCATGGAGCCCAATCACTGGTGAATTAATTCAGTGAACCTTTTATCATTTATAATTTCCATATACGACATAATCTCTCCATCGATCAATCTCCCAGTCGAGACTTAAGGGCATGGTCTTTCATCGGATTCCCTTTTCTTTTGTCTTGACCTTATGTACTCTGATCTCGAAATAAATTCTCTTTGACTTAATCTTTATGAGCTACTTACATAAAGTTGTCAGATACCTTGGCCAAGGATTTACCAGAATTAATTTCTCACAGAAATCCATAGGAGAATTTCCCAACCTATCAAGTCGGGTCAATGGATCATTTGTTGATGATATGAATCTGCATACGAGTTCCTCTATACCTAATGTGAGTCCACAGAGACTTTCTGGCGATCCCCAATCAGTCGGAACTCACATCAAAGCACAGACGTTCTCGCACCAGATAAACCCTATCACCTCAAGTAGTTAGGGATCGTTCCTCGTATACTATTATAAATTTGGAATAACTTCAACCCCGATATGCAACTACCGCTTCCATGGTGAGTTATTTCCTAATTGGGGTATTCAGTGTGCTTGCCATCCCAGCAAGCCACCCACTTATGTGTGTCGACCATCCCAGTCACGCTCGTGGACCCCAGCGTTCTCCAGTTCATCGGAGTACACACAATAGTGAGAGTCTAACCGAATCCAACGATGTCCTATCTCGATTGGATTCTACGACTCTTGAATATGTTCTAGATCACGACCTTGGAGATCAGTCCACGGGTTGTCCCATAGCCCTGTGATCTAAGGACTTCTATCCTTACGCGTAGATATTTATTACATAAGATAAAGTTGACCATTTAATAAAGTGCATTTATTAATCGAAATTGAATAGTTCCGTATTTATTACAATAAATACTAGCCATACAGCTGGCTTGCAGGACACTATTTCTATCAATCTCCCACTTGTCCTAAAGCCAGTCTTTTATGTTCTTGAGTCCCATCTTTTGCAGATGTTTCTCAAATGCCTTTTGAGGCAGAGGCTTTGTTAGCGGGTCTGCTGTATTATCTTCTGAGTCGACACGTTCCATCTTAATGTCTCCTCTACCAATGATATCTCTTATCACGTGGTATCGTCTTTGTACGTGCTTGGATTTCTGATGAGATCTCGGTTCCTTTGCTTGCGCTATTGCCCCATTGTTATCACAGAAGATAGTAATGGGCTCAGCGATGCTAGGTATCACATCCAATTCCTGGATGAAGTTCCTCATCCAAACACCTTCCTTTGCTGCATCACTCGCAGCAATGTATTCTGCTTCGGTGGTTGAATCCGCGGTTGTTTCTTGCTTGGAGCTCTTCCAGCTAACCGCACCACCATTGAGGCAGAACACGTATCCTGATGTCGACTTGAAGTCGTCTACATCACATTGGAAGCTCGAGTCTGTATAGCCTTCTAATTTCAATTCTCCTCCACCGTATACCAAGAACAATTCCTTAGTCCTTCTCAGGTACTTCAGAATTGCCTTTACGGCTATCCAGTGCTGCTCACCTGGATCAGACTGGTAGCGACTTGTAACGCTTAAAGCGTATGCTACGTCTGGTCTAGTACATAACATCCCATACATTATGCTTCCTATCGCGGATGCATATGGTACTCGAGACATATTGCTTCTCTCTTCAGGTGTCTTTGGGGCCATAGACTTAGAGAGTGCAATCCCATGTCTCATTGGAAGCAATCCTCTCTTGGATTCTTCCATACTAAATCTTTTCAAGATTTTATCTATGTACTGAGATTAGGAGAGGCCCAGCAGTCCTTTTGATCTATCTCGGTAGATCCTTATACGTAGTACAAAGGATGCTTCTCCCATATCCTTCATTGAGAATTGTGTAGATAACCATGCTTTAGTTTCAGACAATGCTTTCACATTGTTTCCAATGAGAAGAATGTCGTCAACGTAAAGCACCAAAAATTCAACTGTACTCCCACTGATCTTCTTGTACACGCAAGGTTCGAACATGTTTTTGATGAATCCAAAAGTTTGGATTGTCTCATCGAAACGAATGTTCCAACTTCGGGAAGCTTGCTTCAGTCCATAAATGGACCTCTGGAGTTTGCACACCTTGTGTTCATCTCCTTTGGATGCATATCCTTTTGGTTGCTCCATGTAGATCTCCTTATCAATGTCCCCGTTGAGAAAGGCAGTCTTTACATCCATCTGCCATATCTCGTAGTTATACCACGCAGCTATGGCCAGCAAGATCCGAATGGATTTAGGCATTGCGACGGGCGAGAAGGTCTCCTCAAAGTCAATTACAGGTCTTTGAGTGTATCCTTTTGCCACTAGTCGCGCCTTGTAGGTTATTACCTCTCCGTTCACTCCAAGCTTTCGCTTATAGATCCACTTGCAACCCACGGGAGCCACTCCCACTGGTGGATCTACCAAGGCCCAGACCTTGTTTGAGTGCATGGAGTCCAGTTCAGATTCCATGGCTTCGCGCCACTTTCCCGAGTCTATGTCTAGCATAGCCTCTTCGTAAGTCCTTGGGTCGGTCAGAGACTGTCCAGTCTCATGCAGCAGACCGTAGTACCTCTCGGGTTCTCTACGTTGTCTTTCTGACCTACGAAGAATCGGTGTACTTTCTGGTGCACTTTCATGCTCATGTTCTCCCACTGCCTATGGTGATGGGTCAGCTTGATCGACCTCTTCGGCCTTTTCAGCTTCAGTGACCTCATCCAGTTCTACGTTATTTTCCTTCTTGTCCACCAAGAAATCCTTCTCTAAGAAGTGAGCGTTCCTCGAGACAAACGTAGTTTATCTTGTAGGATCGTAGAACTCGTATCCTATTGAGTTTTCCGGATACCCCACGAATTTGCACAAAGTGGATATAGTTTCCAATTTATCTCCTAGTTTTTTAACGTAAGCGGGAGATCCCCATATGCGCATGAATGCGTATGAGGGTGCCTTGCCAGACCATAATTCGTATGGTGTCTTTTCTACGGATTTAGAAGGTACCATGTTCAGTATCTTCGTTGCCGTGAGGGGGGCATGTCCCCAAAATGAAAGAGGAAGGTCAGTGGCACTCATCATGGATCGAACCATGTCCATCAAGGTTCGATTCCTTCTCTCTGCTACTCCATTTAATTGGGGTGTTGCAGGAGGAGTCCACTGCGATAATATTCCATGCTCTACAAGATAATTCAGAAATTCGTTACTAAGAAATTCTCCACCTCGGTCAGAACGAAGAGCCTTTATCGTATGACCAAGTTGATTCTCTACTTCTATCTTGAATTCTTTGAATCGCTCAAAGGCTTCAGACTTGTGTTTCAACAAGAACACATATCCATAACGACTAAAGTCGTCAGTGAAAGTGATGAAGTAGTCATAGCCACCTCGGGCGCTTTTTCTTAGTGGTCCACATACGTCAGTATGTATCAAGTCCAATGTTTGCTTGGCTCGCTCAGGGTTTCCCTTAAATGGCAACTTAGCCATTTTACCCTTTAGACATGGTTCACATGTTGGCATTTCATCAATGCGATTGATTTCAATCGCGCCAGAAGATGCTAACTTTTGAATCCTTGACTTAGATATATGTCCAAGTCGAGCGTGCCACAATTGGGCAGATATTTCATTATCTTGTTTCCTTTTGTTTTGTTTTACGTGCATAACTAACTTAGGTGATTTTATGATGTAAAGTCAATAATTCAATGTACCAAATGAAAAACGAAAACAGGAGCTTTTATTAAAATTATCATTATTCAATAACATGAATAAAAAGTTTTTCATTAATAACTAGGTACATAAATGAAAGTTTCCTAATGACTTTATCAAACCACTTAAATCTACTTTTGCCTACGGCCTTGGTAGCAGCTCCAGCTCCATTGCCTTATTCAAGGATCCAATCCTCAGGCTCCAGTTTCCTTGATGCTCCCATCACCTACAAGGATGAGAACTCCAGTCAGTGTCTAACACCAAAAATGCACAGTTAATTGTAAAATTAACTTCAACAAGGAATATACCTGTTCGAACTCTCCATAGGTTCGAATTTAATCCTTTCCCTTGACCTTGTGCAGTAAGGAGTTCTGGTTTCCATTTGCTTTGGTTTTGAACGCCGCCCAGTCTTTTCGCCAACCCTCGCTTTCTTTCCAAAAGAAGCTTCGTGTTCCTCGAGCATTTGTCGCAGGACATGCACAGTGATCTCTCGCCTCTGGAGATTCAAGTCCGCGATAAATCGGTCATATGATCTAGGAAGACATTGTAGAATGAGATCTACTCGGAAATCATTGTCCATCACGACACCCATATCATCGAGTTCAGACAGAAGTTGAATCATCTTGTGTACGTGGATTCCGACAGGAGTTTCCCTTCTCTTTCTTGCTTGCAAGAGTTCCCTCGTGATCGTGAATCTACGACGACCATCTCTAATCCCATAAAGGAATTTGAGATTCGAGAGAATCTCTTTCGCGGATGCCATATGCTCATGTTGCAAACGCAGATCAAGTGACATATATTCCAACATGTATTCACGAGCTAAGCCATCATCCAATTTCCATTTGGTGATGCTTTTTCGGAGCTCATCAGGAACGTCATGTGAAATAGTAATGGGTGGTGGCACAGACAAAACATAGGATATGTTTTCAGCTTCAAATAATCCATTCAAATGATGCGACCAGAAATGCAAGTTGGGTCTAGTTAAAATATTACGTTCAAGTGATGAGATGGACAAATCTCTAAGTGCTCTAAGCTCTTTTGACATCATATCTATAAAACGACGAGAGAAGAAATAAATACGCGAAAGATTAATTTAAAATACACAATTTACAAACATGGTTTTTTATTTGTAAATTACTCCCACTATTTTAATCAAAATCTTATGCCCCCACATAAGTTTCGGGAAATTAAAATATCCTAGTGGGCTTAAGGCCCAAATGCAATCTCCTAGTACCCACGACTCGTTGGCCATACTATTTGATTCACTTGGTGGTCGATTACGTCGACGTTTAACCATCGCAGCTAACCCTTAAGTTCATTTAGCCTCGTTTTTCGATATGGACCCACAACTCGTGAGACATCCATACTTACTAGCGTTAAATCATGTCCAATACTCGTGGAGAGAAATAGTTCAATCCTAGACGCCCCACGACTCGTGAGACAGCGCCTAAAACCTTGCTATCCCCTCCCTTGGCACATTCTCGTGCATCGAGGCAATAGACATATTATCTTCCTATAGCTCGACCCACGACTCATGAGACATCGAGATATATTCGTACAATATGCCTAAGACCTAGTAATTGGATAGGCTCGGACCATAGACACCATTCTTATGCGCCCGTTATTCGATTTAATATTCTAATTGAATTTTAAGTTCAATTGGAGGTTTTAAGTTTTCTTGTGCGAGGTCTCATCAGATTATTCTTTATCTTGTTTACGTGATCTATTCTAAGCATGCAGAACATACATCAAAGAATATAAGTAAACATACATCACCTAGCAGGATATGATTGATCGATTGCCCATCCTATGCGATTCATCACGAGCCAAATGATGAATCAATTGGTCAGTCTAGGGTGGAAATTAAATGTCCTAACTATTACAATTTTCAAACCCATACATCATGGGCCTTCTTGTAATATCCAGCTTGATTGGGCCTCCATGTAATGAATTGGACATCCATGTCCTCCAAGGTAAATGGGCCTCCATGTGGATCTCCAAGTCTTCATGAGGTCTTCTCGGCTCCAAGCCTAATCTAAGCCTAGCTTACATAATTTAAATGGTCCTATTCTATTACATTTGTTTGAGCAAGCAAGGGCACCAATCAGGCCCATTTAATTACAACCCAAAAATAAATAAACCAAAAACTACACAGGGCTTAAGGGCAAAATCGATCAATCCACACATTCACTCAAGAACATGCATAAATTCACATAAGGGCATAAATGTAAATTTACCGGCTCCATTAATTTTAATTCGCAAAAATTCATCTAAGTTAATTAATTTTGAATTAACAATTAACCTCTAAGATTAATTAGCTCTTACTTGAGCTCTAAGTAATCTACAAACCTTATCTTGATTAAATTGGTTAATTAAGGTAATCTAAATCTCTAAGATTCTTACCTTATCCAAAACTCCAAGTTTCCCAAATTTTCCCAATCTCCAAGATTTTCAAGATAATCCTATTTTGATTAGATTAGTTTAATTAAGGTAGTGTTCAGGTCTAACTAAATAACTACCTTATCCAAAAACTCTAAGTTTCCTAATCTTCCAAAATTCTCCAAGATTTTCAGGACTTCCAAAATAGGCGTGTTTGAGATCAACCAAAATTCAACCACGAAGTGACGAATAGAACACCGCCACGTGGCAGCACACACGCGACCACGGAGGCCGCGCGTGAGCCGCACGCAGCGGCTGCTGCCGCGCGTAACAGCATGCAGCAGCGTGCTGCTGCGCGTTGCCAGCACGCGGCAAACTGCCCGTAGGCAGCTGTCGTGTGCTGCACGCGCAGACAGCGCACCGTTTACGCGCTGCTGCTTGCGGCAGCTCGCGGTGGCCGTCTAGCCGCGGTGTGCTGCTGCGCACCGCCGCGTGCCACCGCGGTTGAACTAAAAAAAAAAAATTGTTTGTTTGTTCCGATTACCCATATGATTTAATTTAACAGATCCAGTCTAATTAAATCCCAATTCAAAAATAAAAAACTAACATGATAAAATTTTCGAATCCAAAATTAAACATTAACTCTAAGTTAACCAACATACGTCCTATAAAATGCAAAGTTAAAGAACTAGCCACATAAATCAAACATATGATTTAATAAACACAGAATTTGCAAATTCATATATATACAAAGCCTAGAGTTGGCTCTGATACCACTGTTGGGATTCGGTAAGATAAACAGCCATAGGCACAGCGGAATATAAAAATTTTAGGACCTCTTACGGAATCTTGCCAGGATACTACTCTAGGTGTATATATATGAACATAAATAAAACGATAGTATAAGTTTGCACGTTATACCTATCTCCTTGCAAATCCTCGGCTAGCAAAACTAGCTCTGAATTCTTCTCCAGCAGAAATCGATCCAAGCTTCTCAGGAGCGCCCCACATGTTGCGCCTCTACGAGTTGATACACCACAATATCACGAAAATAATATATCTTGATCGACTAGAACACAAGATATATTAAGATCTAGGAATTAGGAACGATTTAGGAACAAGAATCGAAAACGAAAATTCTTCCAAAAGAAGAACAGGGTTCGGTCGACTTTTAGCTTGGGAGAGGGAGAGAAAATTTTGCTCTTGCTCAATTTTGCATATGGAGTTATGTGAAAAATAAATATAAGATAGCTACTTGTAGTTATCTCCCTAACCTAGTCCTATTAGGACTAGGGCTCTTCTCTCCTACATGGGTCATGGCCCTATTTAATTTAGAAGACCAAGTCTTCTAATTAATTCATGGCCCAGTTAATTAATTTGACCAGGCTTTATTTAATCTCCCAATTAAATAGCCCAATTAATTAACTTAATCTCCCATTTAATTAAATCAGACTCTAAGTCCATTTAATTAAAATCCCTTCTAATTAATTAAATCCAACTTAATTAATTAATCCACAAATTAAATTCCAATTTAATTTATGATCCTGATCCAATTCCAATTGGATCCCATTTGTTCCAATTGGGTCGACCCAGTCGACCTACCCATAATAATCGACCCAGTCGATTATTCACCCAGTCGACTCGGTCGTCCTTATTTCCTCACTTTCGCTTCATGTGTATTATGTATGCCCCCGTAGGTTCACCACATAATTGGCCGTGGGTTATAATTAAATATTATTTAATTATTCGAGTAAGACTTACTCTAAATCAATCGAACACTCTGTCGATTGATCATTCCAAAATTAGCACCCCTGCCAATTTGGGAATTCTCCCACACTCCACAGTCGATGTCCAGCCACAAGCCCATGGAGCCCAATCACTGGTGAATTAGTTCAGTGAACCTTTTATCATTTATAATTTCCATATACGACATAATCTCTCCATCGATAAATCTCCCAGTCGAGACTTAAGGGCATGGTCTTTCATCGGATTCCCTTTTCTTTTGTCTTAACCTTATGTACTCTGATCTCGAAATAAATTCCCTTTGACTTAATCTTTATGAGCTAATTACATAAAGTTGTCAGATACCTTGGCCAAGGATTTACCAGAATTAATTTCTCACAGAAATCCATAGGAGAATTTCCCAACCTATCAAGTCGGGTCAATTGATCATTTGTTGATGATATGAATCTGCATACGAGTTCCTCTATACCCAAAGAGTCCACAGAGACTTTCTGGCGATCCCCAGTCAGTCGGAACTCACATCAAAGCATAGACGTTCTCGCACCAGATAAACCCTATCACCTCAAGTAGTTAGGGATCGTTCATCGTATACTATTATAAATTTGGAATAACTTCAACCCCGATATGCGACTACCGCTTCCATGGTGAGTTATTTCCTAATTGGGGTATTCAGTGCGCTTGCCATCCCAGCAAGCCACCCACTTATGTGTGTCGACCATCCCAGTCACGCTCGTGGACCCCAGCGTTCTCCAGTTCATCGGAGTACACACAATAGTGAGAGTCTAACCGAATCCAACGATGTCCTATCTCGATTGGATTCTACGACTCTTGAATATGTTCTAGATCACGGCCTTGGAGATCAGTCCACGGGTTGTCCCATAGCCCTGTGATCTAAGGACTTACTATCCTTATGCGTAGATATTTATTACATAAGATAAAGTTGACCATTTAATAAAGTGCATTTATTAATCGAAATTGAATAGTTCCGCATTTATTACAATAAATACTAGCCATACAGCTGGCTTGCAGGACACTATTTCTATCAAGTTGGCCATTGTTTATCCTTATACTCGTATAAATAAACATGCGTACTAAGTCATTTATACTAAAGAAAGATAATGATAGTTTCACTACAAGCTAAATATATTGGCTTGCAGGGCACTATCCCATCACCACCATCATGAATTAAAAATGTAAAATTTTACTTACTTCATCGAAACTATTGCCTAAAAATTGTAGAAGATGGAATATGATGGACAAATATAAACGATAAAAATTAAAACAAAAGAATAAACAAAAATATAAGTAAAAAAGATATAAACTGGGACAAAGAAGAAGAAAACTCAAGATTGAGAAATGGAAGAGAAGATAAAAATTGAAGGATGAATGGTTATGGTTTGATTTATCTTATTAAATAGTATAAATTAATATGTTGTAGACCCAATTAGTTATCTGGTCAGTCCACCAACATCTCTCATGCATTTCTTTTTAAAATTATTTTTAATATAGTAAAAGATTTTAGTGGAACATAGATAGTTTTATTTTTATTTTTATTTAAATACATAATATATAAACAATATATAGTAATATATATCGGATACGGATATGTAACGGATCGGATCAGCCTAGATCCATATTCGCTCCATATAATTCGGATTACGGATCTTCTTAATCGGATCAGGTCCATCGGATCACTAATCGGACAATTATCCGAATAAATCGGACCGGATTCGGATCAAATCCGGATTGAAATCCGCCCCATTGACAGCCCTAATTTATACCCATCTCACAATTAAATTATTTGATCTGATTATTATATTGGCCCAAATTGACAATTGTGCCAAATACTAATCATGTCAACCGAACTGAGCCTAATAGTGCTTTGAGTACTAGTCATCAATAAGAGTGACTATCTCAACAAACCCTCTGACGTTTAAGCCATATCGTACACAAGAACAGATGAATTAAAACTCAAGTAAAGCAGTAAAAGTGCATTTATTGCATACCTGAATTTGAAGCGTAAGGAGAGGGATATTTATAGGTATAGAATGCTCGAGATAGGTTCGAGTCGGTCAAATTTATCCGGGTTGACCCAATAATATTTGCACAAATCTTGTAGTGTTTGTCATTTCATATGATTCAGAGGATTTTATCAATCAGTAATTTTATTTGTCATTTGGATCGCCACCTTGAATATCATTTGGCGATCTGATGACTATGATCGAGTTCATGATCTAATGGATTATGTGCCTACACGTCGACGATGGTCCCCTTTATTCCTTAATAGATCATAAAGATTTTTATTCCAAGTGGATAATAGATTGCTGTGGTCAGTTAGCTTGCCGGGTCGAGAAGCTCAAACATGTCAAGTGGGTCAAATTCGATGGACATGTCAATTGATTGATCTTAATATTAATTGTCATGTGCGATTTGACTGAGTATCATATAATAACATCAAAGATATTAGTAAACTTATTTCAATTTGTTTTAGCAAATTGTGATTTACTCAGCAAAGATTCATATTTCCTGAACAAAAGGAAACCTCACAAAAAATTACATCTTTTGGTCACAATCGATGTATACAATCGAATGGGCCAACTCTATTGGCCCAAAACTCTTAAAAATCACACAAAATTTTCATATCTTTGTCAACCTCACAACCCAACCAAAATGAATAGATAACATTTCGTCCATTTGCTTAAATCCCCAAATGGCCCATTTTATTCTCTCTCTCTCTTTCTTTCTCTCCTCTATATGCAAAATTCTAAGAGCACATAAATTTGGTACGCACTAGGTGTGTTTGTTTATCTTATGTGGCTGATAATAATTATAACGTTATAATCAATTCAAATAGGGCATGTTTGGATGAATTCTGTTCCGATCTCGTGAAACAGAGCCAAAATTCTTCCGAATAAAATTTGAGAAAATTCATAAAACTCATAACAATTATATTCACAAACTCACACCCAAATTTGAACACCTATTGAACCTTGATATGACACATATAGCCTATTTTTCTCCATCAAACTTTGTAAAAAAAATACATTGATTTGACACGTACTACCTACTTTTTTCCTCAACATCCAACATCTAAACCCAATCTAAGTGAAGTTTCAACTTTTTCAAAATCACAAAATACAACATCCAAAACCTGACCAAATGGGGTTTCAATGGTTTCCTTATAATCACCCAAATCATTTTTTTAAACCAAAACCCGATTGACATAAAAATATACTATAAAATCGAGAGAATTGCATTTTTGGTATTGAACTTTATTTTAATTTCTACTAATGGTACCAAATAGTTACAGGTCAACAATTTGGCTCCACAATTTAACAAATCATTCCGCAATTGGTTCGTCGTTAACTAAATTTGAAAATCAACGTCAAATTGGTGACATGGTCGTTAAGTAGTTTTTATTATTGCAAAATTGATGACTAGCTTATGCTCGCTGACAATTGATGTCATAAATTATTTTGTCGGCCCAAAATTTTATAAGGTAAAATTGTTAGCTAGTATAAATTATGGCACTAAATTCTAGACTTAATAGTCATCGCCATCAATTTAATAATAATTTTTAAATTTAGTTAACGATGATATTAAATGTGAAATGATTTAGTAAATTATGATGCATAATATATTAACTTGCATTGTTTAATATCAAAAATAAAAATTAACATAAAATTTAATTAAAAAAAATGCAAATCTCTTGCATTAAATCAAAGGGTGCTCCAGAGGGAAGCCGTACAAATATGGACCCCAATTTTAGCAATGAGAAAGACACGTGCGCTTGTCGCTTGCCATAAAAATTAAAGGAATATACACTACTAGCAAAAATGGTTAGGTGTGACCAAGTCGGGCTTACATCTATGTGATACAATTTAAAATTGTCACTATCGATTAGTGATAACATAATGATAGCAAATATTAACAATTTTTTTGTGTGTGTGTGTGAAAAAGGAACTAAATTGATGAAATTGGTGTGATCAGTCTAAATGGATGAACAGGTGAAAACAAGGTCAATCCAGGTAAAAAATTGAGTGAAATATGTGAAAATGGGTGAAATTCATGAAATTTGCGAAATCATATGCTAAAACCAATGTTATTAAAATTGGACTGAATCGACTGGTCCGATTGATTCAGAAGGAGGGATTTCAATACCCGCCCTCTTGAATAAAATATAACATTATTATCATTTGAGCTACAATATTTTTATATAATTTTTATTATAAAAATTTATAAATTATGGAAAATTTGTAATCAAATTTACTTATAAATTAGATTATGATAATTAACTCAAATTAATATTTTATACATTATCAATAAATAATTAAAAGTAAATTTAGATTTTTCTTATTAAAGTTTTTCTATAAGATATTTCTTTCTAACTATATTATTTTTAGGTGTCAAAGTTTGAAAGTCAAAATGATATATTATGCAAGTTTTATTTTGAATATTAGACTTGTATACATAATCATATATATGTTAAATTTTATTAATCTCTTAGTTTGTGAATTTTTGACTTACAATTTTATATTTTAATTAATAAACATAATCATATTATATTAATACAAGCTTACTAATCAGTATCATATTATCATTATGATATGGATTAGATAAATATTATATGGTTTAATTTAAATATATTCTAAGTTTTTGTATATTTTTAATCAATTATAGGATTATATATGTTTAAATTATATGCATATTGTATATATTTTAAAATTAAATATATTTATTATATCATTATAACATTATCTAGTCAGGTCAATGGTCAGATCGATTTGACCAGTAGAATCAATGATCAGTCGACTCATCGGTTCATTGTCCAGTCCAATTCTGAAAATATTGACTAAACAATAAAAAGAAGGTGGTAAAAATAGGCCGAGTAGATAAAAGAATTTAGGTAAAGATAGTAAAAAACATGCTAAATCTATGACTAAAAAAGGGGTGAATTTGGTATAAAAACGGGTTAAACAATTAAGAAAGGTATTAACACGTGAAATCGTGTGACATTTAAAAAAAAGAACCTAGTTGGTCCAGTTTAGAACGATGCAATTTAGACCAGGCTGAATAGAAGTCATCCAATCACAACTTACGGGGAAATTATTTGTACCATAAATAACAATTCCCAAATTACCCTTCAATGTAGAGTGCGAACCTTTGGACATGGTCCATAGATGCATTATTAGAAAATGAATTGTTTGATGAAAGGTCCTTTTTTTTTTTTTTTCAATTTTCAATTTTTCGCTGTTCCTTTCTCAAAATCAAGAACTTTTGAGTCGTAATTCTTGTTTAACTTTGCACGCTGCATCATTTAGAAGAATAAATTTGATTTAACATTACCCGTATTTATACTCTATTAATTTTTTTTTTACTCAATAAAATTCAAGATTTAGAGACTTTTTATTTATTGACGTTCTTATTTAGAATTAGTATAGGAGATTTTTTTAGATCTCGTGATTTAAATCACATCATCATTGTGAGAGCATCATATTATCAGAATTGACGATGTTGTATATTTTCAACCATAATATTTAGAAAATATCTCCTAAATCAAATCTAAGTAAAAAAATTCCGTGTGTTGAATAAATTGAGGCTACATGACAATAAGTCAACTCCCATTAGTGTATGTATTTATTTAATTAAATATTAGTCTTTATAATTAGCTTATCTTTATACTTTGATACCAATTACATAAATTCGTATAGATTTCTCGTCAAATAAATTCGAATAGATTTCTCGATATAGTGATTGATGTAATGATCTACTCATCTTCTAAAAAGAACTCAACCTAATAAATTTAATAGATTTGACAAAGATAAAAATTAATTTGAATCAAATCGATTCTAAATAAACAAAATAATATCACACGTATGGCTGTAATCGAGCCGAGTAGTATTGAACGACACACTGTTCAAGCTTGCTTTATTTTTTCTCAGAGCTTGAAATTTTGTGTTTGAGCTTGGTTTAATTTTCAATTGAGCCGAGCTCAAACGAGCTTTTATCGACTCAATCTCGAGCCGAGTATCAAGTAGCTTGATATTTTACATGTATTTTCAATTTTTAGCTTATCGAGTCAAGCTCGAACCAAGCTTCAAAAGTTATCGAACGAAAAAAGATGTTCAAGCTTATTTAATTAGTGTGACGAACCGATACCAAACGAGCTTTTATCGAACGAACTCGAATCAAATATCAAATAGCTTATTTTGATTTTCAGCCCTAATTTACACTATAGCTTACTCTTAGTCAACGTTTTTTTTACTTTATTTCAAACAATTTTTCTTTTTCGGGAAACAATCCATTTTTTGATTCTTGAAATATTAATTAAATCTAAAAATTTAAAGAGTGGTTATATTGTTTTCGGCTTCATGTACGGTATATAATAATTGCACTTTGTCCAGATCCTTCTTCATTATTCCTCTATAAATCAATTTCCTTAAAATAAAAGAAAATACAATTTGGTCCATATCTTTTACACACTATAAATAGCACCATCAATCTATCATTTCATCACACCAGAAAATATTTTCATTAAATTATATCGTACGTAAAAAAATGGCAATCCTCAAGTTCTTGCTCTTCTGCCTTATCTCAGTCTTGCTCTTTGTCTCCATTGTTCCAGCCCGTGAAACTGTATTTATTAATTAACTTTTATTTATCAAACTTAATTATTTCTAGATCTAATTTGTTAAAGACTAATTTTTCTCCATTTGCAGGTCGAAAGCAACGAAAATAGAATCTCTTTTGGTGACCTAAAAATAGGTACACAAACAAAAATATAGATTTAACAATGGTATCAAAATTGAAAGTAGGTCTATGATATGGTACCAAAAAAATAATTCTTTCGTATTTTTTATATCGAGTTTTATGTCATTTTTTATTTTTGGTACCAAAAAATGTAGGTCAACACATTTGGGACCGTAATTTAACAAATTGTTTAATTTTTGATACCGTCATAAAAAAATGACTAAATTTAAAAATCACTGTTAAATTGGTGATGTGGCGGTTAAGTCAGTTTTAATTATTGCAAAATTAGTTGACAATTCTATCGAAATGTTATTTCGTTAGACTGAAATGTTATATGGTAGAATTGTCATTAGTTGTCTTAACACCACGCCACCAATTTGACGGAGATTTTAAATTTAGTCAATGTGGGTACAAATGTGAAAATTTTGTTAAATTATGGTATCAACTGTGCTAACCTATATTTTTTTGAATTAGATGTAAAAATTGACATAAAATTCGGTAAAATAATACATATCTTTGTTAATAAATTGAATGTTTTTTTTGGGTTAGGTTTTATAAGTATTAATGATTTATATGTGTGTAACAACATATACAGATTGTGGTGCGGAATGTTCTAGAAGGTGCCAATTATCGTCGAGGCCGAATTTGTGCCATAGAGCCTGTGGAACGTGTTGTGCTAGGTGCAACTGTGTGCCGCCGGGTACCTACGGCAATTATGAGACGTGCCCTTGTTACGCCGGCTTGACGACTCACGGCGGCCGAAAGAAGTGTCCTTGAAATTAATTAAAAATAATCATGTATTTAACAATTTGTTATTGAAAGTATTAAACACTATAATTAATTAATTTAAACAGTTTTATCGTGTGAGAATTATAGGAAAATATTAGTGTATATACTGGTACGTGGTGATCAAATTAAAAACTTAACTAGCGAATGTATAATGTATCAAGAATTTATTTATATGTTTTGAATTTATAATTAAGTTATTTGTGTTTTAATTAAATATTGTCATTTTTAGATTCTCGATATAATTATCCAAATTAGATAAATTTATCAGATTCTCCATATAATTATTTCAGATAAAGGTGGGCGTTGGGTTCGGGTAATTCAAATTCGATCC
Source organism: Penstemon eatonii (assembly GCA_038501285.1). Classification (NCBI taxonomy): domain Eukaryota; kingdom Viridiplantae; phylum Streptophyta; class Magnoliopsida; order Lamiales; family Plantaginaceae; genus Penstemon; species Penstemon eatonii. Next base: position 62,695,402 of record CM076710.1, read on the forward strand.
GTCCCGTCTCTAAAATATTCAAATGGGACGAGTATTTTTTGTGTTTGGGTCCCCGAACTTGAAAATCTTTATTTTATTATGGAAATATGAAGCGGATTTGGGATTAATCTCTCCAATCCCGAATAACCGAACTCGTCTATATCTTTTATTATTATATAATTATACATTTTATTTAATCAATTAATTAATTAACATCATCTAATAAAAATCTTTTAACTTTACCCTAATATTCCTTTTAAATCTTACACTAATTATCAATACATTAAGTTTGAATAAACTCTCATAGTCTCTACGGCTTTTATCACTTCTTCCTTCTTCTTCCCAACTACATCACAGTCTCTACGTCTTTATCACTTCTTCTTCTTCTTCCCAACTACATCACGACATACAATTTTTTTCTTTTTTTTGGTTTTATGTTTGCTTTACAAATTAAATAAGTAGTACTACTAATCTACTACATACGAAATTTTATAATTTTATTTTGTTAGATGCTTGAAAAATTGATGATTTAAAAAAATATGAAATCCGTCTCATAATAATTTAAGTATCCACTTTCGGGTACCCGTATTATTACAAGACGAGTTTGTGATGAAATGTGTCAATCCTAAAATCTATTATGCCCATATCTCTAAGTCCAAATTCGTCCCATGCTCACTCCTAATTTCAGATGTTATCATATTTTATTTAATTAAATCAGTCAATTTATATCTTTAATTAAATAGTATCCATTGGGTTAATTAATAAATTAAGCATGTATTCAAACTGGGTGAAGATCCTTATACGACAATTTGTGTACCACACTTGTGTATTACTATTAGTAATACAGAAATTGTGGTATAGAGGATTTTGAACCATTAAAACTAGGTATGTGTCTTAAATTCGGCTCAGCAAAATACTGTCCTGTATGTTTGGCGTTTCTCAAAAAAAAAATTATGTTTGAAAAATGTCAAATTAACATGTTTCTATTTTCTGAAATAAAATTTTCATCTCTTAATTTTCTCAAACTACACTCTCCAAATCCAAACAAATAACTCTACTTTGATTTGACATTTGACATAAAATAACATATCTCTTACACAATTTATCTCACAACAAACATGATTTGACATAAAAATCTTACACATTTTACACCTAAGACCCAACTCTTAAAAAACCTATACCTACTTTATTTCTCAAATCACTCTCTCAAAATTGAAACAAACAATATCACGCAAATCGAGATTATTTCATAAACATCAACTACTCTCTCAAACTACTTTTCCAAACATCAACAAACATACCTAATTATTTCGCACTCCTGAATTTTAAATCTCAAAATTTTAGAATATCGCATTTTCGCACATTATAAAATTGCAAGTTGATCCAATTTGAAAAAATATTTTACATTTCTTATGGAGCACTTTTTATTCTATAAAATTATATCTATTTTCTATTATGCCTTATCTAATGTGATGAGACCAAAATGCAATAGATATTAATAAATAAATAAAAAGTGCAATTTAAAAATATAGAATAAAAAGAGCTAAGCTCCTGTCAACTAAAAATAAGGAATTTTCAATTTTGCCACAAAGTAAAAAAAAAAAATTCAAAAATGCCAAACCACAAATTCAATATTACTCAAATGCCAAAAACTTAATTAACCAACTAATCTAATTTAATTAACTCTTCCTAATTAAATCAAATTTTAACAAATATACCCCAAAATTTTTAAAACTTCAAAATCAACCCACCCCAAAATCAAATTTTCTCTCCAAAAATTCCTCCAAACCCTAACCCAATTTACACAAATTTCACTCAAATTAAGGAAGAAAAGGAGGAAAAACAACATAAAAGGTAAGCATTTGCAAGTTAATTGATATTTTGATGTATTATTGAGCAATTTAGTTAACAAAAATCGAGAATTCGAATCGAACTGAAGTTCGCGTTTTTTGGCGTGTGGCGTGTGCCATGAAGACACGCCAACACGCCATGAACGTTGTTTGGCGTGTTGGCGTGTCTTCATGACACACGCCACACGCCAAAAAAGTTCATGAACTGAAGTTCGCTTTTTTGGCGTGTGGCGTGTGTCATGAGGACACGCCAACACGCCATGAACGTTGTTTGGCGTGTGGCGTGTGACAGACACGCCACACGCCAAACAACGTTCATGGCGTGTTGGCGTGTCCTCATGACACACGCCACACGCCAACCTGGCAGTATGTAACTTATTGACGCATTTTTTTATTTAGATAGCTTGTGTATTAATTTTTGTTTTTACTTGTAGGAATGGACAAACTTATGGTAGTTCTTCTATATAACGGTGAATTTACACTCCAAATCGATAATAAATTGCATTGGCGTGGAGATTCGAATAAACCAATATTGGTGGATAGGGCAATTTCGTTTGAGGAACTACTCGACAAAATTTGCAAGAAGTTGAAGTTGGATCGGCACACCGATATTTTTGAGGTTAAGTACCAAGAAATTGATGACTTGATAACGACAATATCAGATGAAGAAGATTGGGAGTTAGCGAAGCACCTTGTCTGCAATTCTGCTAAATTAAAATTGTACGTGATTTTTTCTCCGAGAGAAGAAATTTTGAGGATAGAGGCATCTCCGGGTGGAAAAGAGAAAGCGAAGAAACTTATGACCCGAGGTAAAGGAAAAAAACTCATAAACAAAGCTAGTTTCAGTTACCAACCTGAAGGATGTGTTATAGGAGGATCAAGTACACAAGATGATGTTAACGAGGAGATCATTGCCTCTAATCCAACTTTATGTATAGTGGAGGAAGTTGAACCACTATGTTGTTCTCCTCCGTATAGTCAGTGGCATCTGGATGACAACGAAGGTCATAATGACTGCCGTAACTTTGACGGCGGAGATGATTATGGTGGTGCTGATGTAAATGGTGAACACTGTAACGTTGACAACGACTGTGGTGATGTGGGTGGCGATGTGGGTGACGATGTGGGTGGCGATGTGGGTGACGATGTGGGTGGCGATGTGGGTGACGATGTGGGTGGCGATGGTTATGGTGATGGTGATGTTGGTGGTAGTGGTTACGAACCACCTAGTCACGAAGGCTTCGATAACGCTGATTCGGTTGAAATAGATTATTCTCAGGGGAGGAGTGATGAAACGGGATGGATAGTTGGTCAACGGTGGCCAAACAGTGAAGAGTTCAGGGATGAACTTTGTAGAGTTGCTGTAGATAAAAAATGGGAACTTACAGGTAAGTCTGACACAAAGAGGAGGATAGCTAGGTGTACGACTCCTGGTTGTCCATGGCGTATATATGCAACTAAGGAAGCAAACACCCCAGAATTTGTTATTCGAACATATACAAACGTTCACACTTGTGGGATAGCAAATAGAGGTGCCCGTCATAGACAAGCAACAAGTCGGATGGTTGGTTTACGGACAAAGGGGTTATATATCAACCCCAATGAAGTCCCAACACCAAATGCACTGATAAACTTCATGCAAGCCGAAGCTGGTGTTAACATTAGCTATATGACAGCTTGGAGGGGGAAACAAATTGCTCAAGCTGACATTATGGGTACATTTGAAGAAAACTTTGCCAATCTACCCTCCTTTGCTTACATGATTGAGCAAAACAATCCTGGTACGCTCACTCGCATCCATACGAACTCCGAAAACCAGTTTATGTATTTCTTCATGTCTTTCGGAGCTACTACTCGAGGATTCCAGTTCCTAAGAAATGTAATTGTAATTGATGCAACATTTATGGGGCATAGATATAAAGGAACCGTTCTAATTGCAACTGCGACGGACGGTGAAAATCGTTGTTATCCAATTGCATGGGGGGTAGCTAATGGCAGCGAGGATGCGGCATGTTGGACTTATTTTCTCGAGGGCTTGAAAGTGGGTGTACCAGACAGAGCCGATCTGGTTATTGTATCAGACAGGGGCACGGGTCTTACTAAAGCGGTAAAAGAAGTTTACCCTTTAGCTGAACATGGGGCATGTTACTTTCACCTCAAAGGCAACTTGTTGAAAAGGTTTGGGAAAGGGAAAGAGAAAGAGAAAGATACGATAGTCGAGTCCTTTTACAAAGCTGCTTACGCGTACAGCGAGAGTAAGTTTGAAAAATATTGGGGTGTCTTGAAAACCCAGAACCCGAGATGTGCAGATTGGCTACAAAACGAGGTAACGTTTCAGAAATGGGCGAGAATCCACCATCGCGTGAACAGATATGAGATAAAGACGTCTAACCATGTTGAGGTCCTTAATAGTCGTATCAAAAATATCAAAGATTTTCCCATATGTTACTTTCTCGAATTTGTTGTTAATTTGATGTCAAAGTGGTTTGGAGAGCGTCGTGCTGAGGCTGATCGATGGTCGCGGTCGGGGGGTGTATTGATCCCATCGAAGAATAAGTTGATAAATGAGCGATATGAAAAGGCGTATCGGTGGCGCAAATTTGAAATAGGGCAAGATATATGGAAAGTGGAATCTACCGAGTGGAATGGAATTGTGGATTTAGCTGGAAGAACTTGTTCATGTGGCGTCTTTCAGGTTGAGCAAATACCGTGTGAGCACGCAATTGCAGCTGCCATGGGCAAACGACCAGTAGATAGTGGGGCATATGTGTTGGAGCTTGTTAGCGAATACTACTCGATCGGTAATATGCGTCAAGCATACTTTGAGCTCATACAACCCGTTCCATCGAAAGACCAATGGATTAACATTCCCGATCATGTTATGGCGAGAGTAGTGCTACCTCCAACCGAATAAATAACCCGTGGAAGGCCTAAAAAGACACGACATTTATCATGCCTTGAAAAATCGAAGAAAAAATACAAGTGCGGAATTTGCGGAAATACCGATCACAACGCCAGTAGATGTCCCAAACGCGGCCAAAGTTCGGGCAACCACGAAAGTGAATCTTAGATGTTTAGTGAATTTGTAAGTTGTATTTGATGTTTATTGAACAACGTTTGATGTAATGGATGTTTTATGAAATTTCGTGTTCTATGCAAATTCGAATTTCAATTTTGTGCAAATTATGGATTGAATTGCAATTATGAATTTTTTATAAGTTTTGGGGGTAAAATTGTAATTTTTGAAAAGTCAGGGACCAAACTGCAAATATGTGTTAAATGCAAATTCGAATTAAGTGAACATTTCAATTTTGTCCGAATTATGGATTGAATTGCAATTATGAATTTTTTATAAGTTTTGGGGGTAAAATTGTAATTTTTGAAAAGTCAGGGATCAAACTGCAAATATGTGTTAAATGCAAATTCGAATTAAGTGAACATTTCAATTTTGTCCGAATTATGGACTGAATTGCAATTATGAATTTTTTATAAAATTTGGGGGTAAATTTGTAATTTTTGAAAAGTCAGGGACCAAACTGCAATTTTGAGTTAATTATGAGTTCGTAGGGACCAAACTGCAAAATGTTAAATGCAAGTTCGTAAGAACCAAACTTTATGGCGCAAATGGGGAAAAACCCTAAACCCTAAACCCTAAACCCTAACCCTAAACCCTAACCCTAAACCCTAAACCCTAACCCTAAACACTTATAGGAACATTATGTCCTCCGTAAATCATAACTTCGTACATATTGATCAATTTTATAAGTTTTTGTCAATTTATCAACCAAATGGAGAAGTAACACTTATAGGAACATTATGTCCTCCGTAAATCATAACTTCGTACATTAATATTTAAAGTTGAGCTCATTTTAACAATTACGGCGTGTAGCGTGTGGCGTGTGGCACAACCACACGCCATTTCTTTGTACATGGCGTGTGGCGTGTGTACTTTATACACGCCACACGCCATGTACAAAGAAATGGCGTGTGGTTGTGCCACACGCCACACGCTACACGCCAGCTGCCATGAACAACTTTTTTAACTCTTAACTCATTTTTACACAATTAATTTGCACTTTGGTCCCTAACTTCTCACAAAATTAATTGTTCACTCACTCACCCCCAAAATTTATAAAAAATTAATAGTTTCGATTCAGTAACATTGGATGCACAAAATTAAAATGTTCACTCACTAGAGAGAAGAATTGACACGAAATTGCAATTTGGTCCCTAACTTCTCAAAAATTACACTTCTCACCCCCAAAATTTATAAAAAATTAATAGTTTCGATTCAGTAACATTGGATGCACAAAATTAAAATGTTCACTCACTAGAGAGAAGAATTAACACGAAATTGCAGTTTGGTCCCTAACTTCTCAAAAATTACACTTCTCACCCCCAAAATTTATAAAAAATTAATAGTTTCGATTCAGTAACATTGGATGCACAAAATTAAAATGTTCACTCACTAGAGAGAAGAATTGACACGAAATTGCAGTTTGGTCCCTAACTTCTCAAAAATTACACTTCTCACCCCCAAAATTTATAAAAAATTAATAGTTTCGATTCAGTAACATTGGATGCACAAAATTAAAATGTTCACTCACTAGAGAGAAGAATTGACACGAAATTGCAGTTTGGTCCCTAACTTCTCAAAAATTACATTTTTACCCCCAAAATTTATAAAAAATTATATACAAATGGTCCCTAACCGAATTAAATATTACAAAAAAAATAAAAATAAATTAATTACTTAGTGGATTTTTTTTTCCGAATATTAGCGGTAAAAGGAGATGTAATAAGCCTACTAGGATTTCTTATCCTCTGTACTCTTCTTTCTTGCCTTGGTTCTTCGGCATTATTACCCTGTGAATGCATAGGTGAACTACCATTTAGATGAACACAACTCCAAAACCAATCTAATAAATAAAATAGTCTAAAAACAATTTAGATAAAATTCAATAATCCTTTAAATAAATTCCAATAATATCTCTAAAAAAAATCCACAAACAAAAATAAAATTCAATACAACAACTAAACCTGATCATCATCATTATCATCAGCATTATCATCAGCATTATCAGCATCACCAGCATTATCAGCATGACCAGCATCACCAGCATCATTGTTGTCGCCCCCTTCATCGTCGCCTTCTTTATCATGGCCCCCTACATTGTAGCCCATCAGCCTTCGACTGAGGTCCTCCATCGTTGCTGTCAGATGGTTGAGCTGCCCAATAAATTTATGTTCGACCTCGCCAATCCGATCAACAACTCTCTCCTCCATTGCAACAACTTTCTCATCCAATGCAACCACTCTCTCATCCAATGCAAGTGCCCAAGCAGGTAATCCAGAAGATGATGGTTGATCATGAGAAGTAGAGGCCCCATCTTGGCTTATTCGGAAACGCTTCTGACGTCGAGGCACATGACTAGAAGCAGGAGCACCTTCTGCTGGAGCAGGAGCACCGTCTGCTGGAGCAGAATCAGCTCGGGCGGATGGCCGGTTGGGGAATTCGGGAACTCCCTCATCATCCCGAATAACCACATACTGCCGTGTCCAAAATAAACTTAATTGTTTATAACATGGATGGCGGCTAGCACGAGTGGCACGTCGTAACACTATAGTTGATTGGTAAGACTCCGTCTCCAACTCCGAGCTATCCGGCATTAGCCGTGGGATCACAGCCTGAAAAAATAAATATATACAAGTTATTTATAATAAATTTTTCAAGTGATATGTCGGAAAAAAATTATTAATAAAAACGATTAACATACATGAACATTCCGAAAGAACTCGTCCATATCATCAGCGCTGGGATTAGGGTTCCTGAAATCCCAACGTAACATTCGCGGATATCTCGGAACAGTTGGGCCGACCCTTTCAACAAAATTGGCCGCATCGGCCATGCCTTCAATGGCTTCCACCATCCAAAACTGTTCACATTCAAAACATTAGTCAAAACATCCAACATTTACGAAAAAATAACTAAAAAAAACATGGAAATCAACAATTGATTTTACAAACATACCAGAAAAATGTGCGGGAAGCCATATGCATTCCATTTACGGAGAGGGACGTCCTCATTGCCAGTGCCCAAATTTTTTACAATATCAAAAAAAGTCGCTCTCCATACCTTATCTCCCCACGGATATCTCTCGCACATCGCGAGATTATCACATATCTTCAATATATACAAATTTAAATCAGAATTGTTATTTTAAAAACTTTAACGAAATAATAAAAATTAAAATTAAGTTTACTTACCGCGAATGTGTCGTTATCAACCGATTTTATGGGCCTACTTGGCATCAACACGGACGATATCAACCACGCGTATATCAACTTGCATACGTCCTCGGGATTCGACCGACGCCGAGACAACAAGTCCATGATACTCGTTTTCAGAGCAGCAACAGAAACCACAGACCGCCCCCAGCCCGGAAAGTATCGCTCCTTCAACTGACCCTGTTGCTTGATTCTTTCTTTGTCATCCTCACTCACTTCCCCAAATCGCATCCCTGATACGAGGACAAACTCCTCGATCCCGAACCTAACTGGCTTTCCATTTACCAAAAACCAGTGTTCGTAATTACTTTGACCATGCACGCGTGTGCATACTCGAAGGTACATTGCATGCAACACCGACGCCTTGAATTTGCCGATGCCGGTTAAGTATAGAAAACTCCCGATCTGGGGATACGCATTTATAATATCCCAATGCTCAGGTTTGAGGCAACTTACTATACTGTTAATATCGCTCCACGCACAACGCTGGGTTGCCTCTCCTTTTACGATCACATTACTGTAGTGAAAGGGCGGTAGTATTTCTCTCCGTAGGGCCGAGGTGGGTAATGTTTTGTATCCCTACAAAACAAACAACAAAAGCAACATTAGTTTTCTGCCTGTCTGGCGTGTGGCGTGTGGCGTGTGAGGAGAGCCACACGCCAGGAATTTACGCTTAGCGTGTGGCGTGTGAGAGTTCCACACGCCACTCGCCACCAATGTAAAATAAACATTCTATTAACGTGTGGCGTGTAGCTAACCCACACGCCATGAACAATTGGCGAGTGGCGTGTAGCTAACCCACTCGCCAAGAACCCTAATTTCTGTTGTTCTTGGCGTGTGTGGCGTGTGTGGCGTGTAGCTAACCCACTCGCCAAGAACAGACGCACGCAGAACACGGGAAAATTTGCGAAAATTGAAACCAAAAATCTTACCACAAATGGCCATTGTTGTAGATTTCTGTCATCATCGATAATTTGTGCGTTTTCCATGCTTCAATTTGCTTCAATTTGCTTCAATTTGAAAGAGGGATTTTTGTGGGATTTTTCTTTCTTTCTCTCTGCCGATTTGTTGTGTGTGTGTGAGTGTGTGTTTTTTTTCTTTTATTAGGGAGTAAATTTTAAATTTGGAGTTTAGGTTGGGGTTTTTGTTAAAACTTAATAAAATGTGAGGGGGCAAATTGCAATAATTTAATTGTGTTAAATGTTTTAAACATTTTTCATTTTTTTTTTAAAAAGGGAAAAACCCTTTTGGCATATCAGTAAATTCTGTTTTTGCCTTTGGCAAAATTGAAATTGCCTCACTAAAAATGCAAATTTCCTGATAAATTAATTATTACCGTTATCAGTTGTGCCTCTGGTGTCCGCTTAAAATTACTGCTCCTATTTCACTTTTATGAAAATTAATAAATAAATATAAAAACAAAATAATTTCTTCAATGAGTTGCTGAAAAACCCTACTGAAAATCCTTCAATTTCTATTCAAAGAGGAAATTTATACGTAGAGAATAAGTAAAGAATCCGAAATTATGCAGAAATGGGAATCCGACCCGCTGTTCGTCGCTGCCGAAGTCGTGCAAGACTCTGCCGATCGGTCTCTCTCTCTCTCTCTCTATGATGGTTCTTTTATGGGGTTGATTTTTTTTATTTTTTTTAATAAATCTATGGGGATTGAGTTGAAGTTTCTGAATCATGGCTAAAATTGGGTTATTTGCTTATATTTGTGATTCTCAGTTGCAAATTTGCATGTTTTAATCAGTTGTTGAGTTGAAACCCTAATCATACTTAGTTCATTAATGTAATGTAACTCTGTCATATTTTATCAATATGGAAATGGATTGAGTTATTGTCAGTTAATTTGTTTAAACAACTTGCATCTGTGCTATTGTATGTATGGGAGCTTGTGCCTACTTCTGCTGGTTCATTTGAGACTTTGATTTTCATATTGTTCTTGGTTCTTAATTGGGCAAATATGACAATTGTGTAATTGGAATTCGTGTTCTTTGTTAAATAAGGAAGTTCCTCTATGAACTGAAACCACATGAGTTTCTTTTATGACTATATCTGTTATTTCCTCTTCCGTAGTTATTTATACGCACATTTATCATATCTTGGTTTGTTATTCAGGATGGAATCGATTTTTCGCTTTCTATTGCATGAGCAAAATCAGGTTAAAGGGGATCATCCAGATACAAACCTCGTGAGTTCTATTGAATATCATAGGCGTGATCTTGCCACCACTCTGGAAACAGCAAAATGGCAGGTATTGTTAATGACTAGTTAATGTAATCATTATGTTCTCTTTCTTGCTGTGCTTATGTCTGTTACTTGGTGCCTGAAGCTTGAAGACTTTGAAAGAGAGGTAAATAACAAATCGCAGATGAAGCAAAATGTGATGATGCAATTTAAGCAGTTTATTGGAGCTATAAGAGAACAAATTATCCGTGTGGAGCAGAACATGAACACTCTAGCTGGAAACTTTTTGAGAAACATGAACTTGAATGAACAGGATAGAGATGGCTTGGCATTGTTTCTTTCTGGAGGAAAACCTGTTAAACACATTGTGAACCAGGAATTGGAGGATAACAATATTTTGAGAAAGTTTCTTGATCCTGCTGTGTCATCTAGTTCTATGGGAAGTACTGATGAGCAGAAAGCTGGTAATACAGTGAGTTTGAATGAGAATAATGTTGCATATTCAGGCCATAATTTGGAGTCCAATGAAATATCACAAATAGGTTTGGAAGATTCATCTTCTGTTCAGGAAGCTATTTACGACAGATCCGACGAAAAAGGGAGTTGGGATTTGGAAGCTAACGAGAAAATAGATACAAGCTACTTGCAGAAATATAAGCCGAGAAGTTATTGGGGGAGAATGAACATTCCTTTGAGAAATTTCTTGTCCATTTATGGAAATACAGCTAGCAGAAGCTTCACAAAGAGGTTGAAAGATGGAGAAGAACAGAGGCAGTCTCCATCAAAGGACTATGTTCCCCCTGCCATACAGGTGAATTCCATTAATTACTCTCTTCCTTTATTGTTTGTAGGGTTGCCACTTCCCGCTTTCTCTCTGACATGAGAAATTAATCAATCATAGATTGAGGTTGTTTAGTAGTTCTATATGTTGATTGTTGCATCATTCGATTCGTTTTACTTTTGAATATATTTTCTGGTTCTGGCTATATCATAAGATAAAGGGCCTAGAGGCCCCCCATAACCCTAGGGCCCACCCTGCTTGCCTTGTTTTGATTCTTGAAAAGGGATGTACAAGCTAGCAGCATACTTCTTCATGATGATTTTGAAGTTTGATTAGGGAGTTTGTGTCAACTCTGTCCTCAGGGAATAAACTCTGACACTGGGGGCAGCAACTTTACGCTTACCAAGGATGGCTAAAGGGACCTGTGCCAGTGATATATACTTGTTCCAAAAGGTGAAATCGCTCACCCCGGGCGCCCCTCGCCCCCTGCCCGACGGGATTGTGAGAGGAGGTAAATCATGGTGACTCAACCGGCAACAGAGGCTGGGACCAGTGCTCATTGCGCACAAGGAGCCCCCTTCATTTTTTGAGAGGTTGCTCCCACAGTGCCGCTGGTGAGGTTCGATCCTTGGTCTCTTGTTCCAAATTCCACCTCTGAGACCAGTTGAGCTGCCCATGCGGGCAAAGAAACAGTAAAGCCAGTGATATATACTTGCTTCAGAAAGATTTTGCTCGAGCTACTTACAGGCATTAATTCTTCTTCTATAGATGAGGACTTTTTGGAAGAAACAGTACGTTACATTAGTATATATGACATAGAACTCGTCACAAAAATATTGGACCCATCTTTAGTTATAGACGACAAGGAGGATCTCTTAGAGAAAGTATTTGCTGTGGTGTTTCTTGCTAGGTCATGCCTTGATCCAAGGTCTCCTTAGCGGCCCAAAATGCATTACCTTCTTAAGACTTTGGTAAATCCTATGATGATGGTGAGAGAAGAACGCTCTATCTAGGCACTGCTTAGGAACACACCATCTAGAGAGTTGTGGAACGATGCTCTAATTTGCAGATGAGCCACATACTCGTCTTTGTTCTAAAAAGAAGTGGTTAAAATGATGACGGGGAATGGTCATTAGTTCTCTGTCAAACAGCGATTCAAGGAAATTTCCCAGATTATTTGGACAAAATGTAGAATAAAGAATTCGTATTGAAGTCCAAAAAAAGAAGAGGATAAGTGCCCAAGTAAAATGAAGTTTTTACTAACTTGAATTTGGCATTCTCGTGCTGTGTTGTTGCACATGCAGATTATTATCATTACTACTATTTATCTTTTTATTTGTTGATGGGTTTGGGGTTTTTTTTTTTTTGGGGGGGGGGGGTGTTGTGATGGTTGTTCAGTTGTCGTTGAATATAAACAGTTGAAGCCACTATGTGTGCTCTAAGATATAAGTATGCCGTTATGTTTATACTTTCTTTATTCCTTACCCTGGTAGAAATTTGCAGAATTTTCAGTTAATTTGTTTCGTGATAAAAAGAAAAAACCCTTCTATGTTTTGGCGCTAGTGATATTTACACTGAATGAACAAGAAATATAGTTTACAATCGTTTAGAATGTCTTAATTTCTCTCTTTCTTTCTGTTGCTGCTTGCGGTGGTGTGCTCCCTTTTATCCTGCTGGATACATCACCTACATAAAGAAGGAACTGTGATTTATGCAGCTTATATTTTTCTTCTGTTTTGCATGAATAAATGATGATATCAAAGTAAAGTGCAATGGATCAAAGTCGGATTAAAGACCTTTGATATCGTATTTGAACAAGGATATTGTACTAGATTTGTTTAGTGTAGAATATATAGATTGTGCTTGGCTGCTATCAGGATGGCTTTAACAATTATGGTGCTTTGATATTGAAGTACATTTGTTTGAGCAAAACTTGTGAAAGTTGTTATGACCTGGTAGAGCCCAACCCAAAAGCTAGCTATTGAAGTGGGAGAGCCTAAGGCTATATAAACCCCACATTATCCCATACTACCAATGTGGGATCAAATTCCCATACCCTTCAATTAGGATCGTTACAAAATGCCTCAATAAACAGTATTGTATTTGGTAAATTGACTCCTTTGGACTTTGCCTTTAGCCTTTAGCCTTCGACAGTTATTGAACTTACCTTGCTTTGACAAAAATATCCAATTTGTACTTTCTAAATTTAGAAGTAAGCATATACTTCAGTGTTGGCTCTTGCTTTCGTACTATGATAAGTTCGTGATACAGACAGGTGGTTTGTAACCTGAGTTCTGTGAGAAGATATATTATTACTGATTTATTTATGTTCACATAGATAAATTTCAAAGATCTACAAAAAAACATAACCAATCACTTGTATCCTGTCACATTTTTTTTTTGACATTCTCCATCACAGTTCGAGATAAAACTCAATGATTTCTGTACCATAGTAGCCTTCTGTCACCCTTTATGTGTAAGAGGAACAGTAGAATATTGTTGGGGACTACTCATTTATTTTCTTTTTTGAGTATATTAAGATAACATAAATTTGACAAAAAAAAATTAATATTTACTAATATATTTGTTTTCTCTGACAGAGATGTTTCGCACAACTGAGGCCAGCTTGCAGATTTCGTAATTTTTATGTATCAATTTCACAATTATCTGCACAAATCATGCCATCGTCTATCTGGATAAGGGATCGTAGAGAAAAATTCCAGAGATCTGTACATGATTTCCAAGTCCGACATCATCCACTTCTACTTATAACAGTAATGATTCTGACACTACTAATTTTAGGTAAGTTTCTTATCATATTTGAATTGATTTTCCGCTTCTAACTTTTGTAGCTATTCTGGTGAGATATGAAGTTTGCTTTTACCTTTCAAAAAAAAAAAAAAAAAAAACAAAAGAGGGTTACTACTGTGCCCTTTCCTTCATCATAAGCTTATATTATCATTCACAAGTTCTTCTTTAACTTAGTGTTTGCTGAAAGCCTCAAACTATTAGGCTGAATTTGGATTGAGGGATTTGTATGTGAGGAACTTTCAGATGACTCCAATATTGGGTGAATTTGAAGTCCAACAATTTGGTAAAAGAGTAGCACAAAATGGTAAAAGAGTAGAGCACAAAATGGTAACTAATGATTTGAGTTCCATACAAAATCAAAATGATCTATAGATTTTTCATTATGGATCTGAAATACCCAGATCAAAATATCCCAATTCAATTTAAATGAAGCCTTGTACTCTTTTGGTCTTTATTTTGCCATAACTTCTGACAAGCTTATAAAACGGGAAAATCAAATGGAGTGTCTATTATGGCATGTATTATGTACTTGTCATGCCTCTTTATTTTCGAAATTCAGATTGTGTGTTTTCTCTGTTTCATTTTAGTCCACTCTTTAGTTTTTATTTCACAGGTTGCTGAATACGTTTTACAGTTTCTATTTACAATTGAGCTAAGCTTTTCTCAAGTATAAAATAATTAGGTGATTTGAGTCCCTAAATTTAGATACCAGCAAATACACTATCAAGGTGGTTTACTTACATTTGGTGCATTTTATATGATGAAAATTCTTCTAAATCCACCACATAATCAAATTCAAGTTCAAGTTCAAGTTCATGCATTTATATACCAACATGGGTTTTCAAGCTTTTAATGGAACATCAATTTTAAGATGAGTTTATGGCATTTTAACCCCCTATAATGTTCATAATATTCAATTTATCCCCTTGTGATTTGGAAAAAGAGCACTTTACCCCCTGTAATCTTATAAAAGTTTTACACCGCCTACCTGTATTTTTATGTGGTATTTTACCTCCCTTGTGTTATTATAATAATAGCTGTCTAGGGTACATGATTAGAACTATAAAGAGACTTACGTTCGCTTGAAAGCTGGGAATAAACCAGTAAAATTAGATCAACATAAGGGTATTATTATACATCGTTAATTTTAGACCGAGTGTTCTACATAATTGCAAAATTATGATTTTATATGGTTTTATCTATCCTAATCAGTCGATACATTACTTCCTTGCTTGATGAGAATTTGGAATCATAAGAGTATTTTTTTCGTTTCGTTTTTTGGTGTAAGGATCTCATCAAAGTTAATTTTCTTTTCACAGGTGTTATGGTGTTCTAAGGTCCACAACTGATTTCCTGAGACACCTTTGTACAGCAGAACAGGGAAACATGTCACACATTGTACATGTTGATCGGCTTCCATTTCGCATCATTTTTCTTACATTATCATTTTAGTGCTCGATCCATGATTCTAGATAACAAAGCTGTGTAATCGAAAATCAATTTGTTTGTGATCAACTCACGTGATATTGATTTGTACATGATATAGTTTCACCTCTTTTCCAATGTTCAAAACGTTGGGCTACAAGTTCTATTACAAGTCTATTATGTTCCTTGCTTTTGCAAAAAATAATGTACAATATGTAACAAAGGGATAAAATACATCCTGCTTGTAAGTTGTAACAATGTAAAAGACTATTGGACCCTTGTGTATAACTTACTCACTCAGATCTTTCAATCTCTTTGAATCTTTGATCCCATTCTTGAGTGTCATAATCTTGCTCAAACAAATCCTTCTCAGTACTGTAAACGATTCTATCCTGACCGATGAATGTCCTCTGAGCCATGTCCCGAGCACTTAGAAGCTGAAAATATTAGACAAAGATAAATTCAGGAGAAATCAATTTTGAAGTATACAATCGTTTGTAAATATAAATGAACCATTGTGAAATAAAACCCTTCTGAGTTTCAAGCATCAATAGGTGAAAGGAACAAATATTGTATGACAGCATAAGTTTGCCATCAATAATTAATTCTACTTGCCATTAAAATTCTAAATGAGAAGAGCATCATTTGAACCAAAGTACAGCATTCAGAGGCTCTAGGCTCCATAATCGGATGATCTAGTAATCTTAATTGATATTGTTCACAAATACTTAGCATCAAATGTATATGGCAAGTTTACAGTGAGCAATCTAAAGCGGAATCGATTTGTTGAGTATGTAAGAAATCTAAAGCGGATTTCACGTAATAAATAATAATAGTTGTTATGAATAAGATGTGTTCACCTTTCGTCTCAGGGAAAGATCTGGTGATTCAAGTGCCCTGGCACACAGTTCCCTGGCCTTGTTCCTTTTACCAATTTTAGCATTTGTGTTTTGAACAAAAAACCATCGAACCAAAGGAATGGCAAAGAACGAGCCAGCATAGATCTGCAAGGTTAATGCAAGAACTCAGAGACTGAGAGAAGTTGATGCAAATACAATTATAGCTAATAACAATGTATCAGGAATGTTTCCAATACGATAATGAACAGTAGGACTCCATGAACTATGGTGGGAGAGAAGTAGCATGCCACAGCTCAAAGGAACAAAGCATCCAAAAACATCGTAATATTCAGTATCCATGTCATTGCTCCTACAAGCATACAAGTACTATATTTAATACCCATGTAATGTTCACATCATTGCTTCTAATGACTAGAATGGTAAAATCCTAGTATGGTCTCAAGCTGGAATTTCCCAAGCACCCGACAAAGAAAGATATGAAACTTCACAATTTATGATGTGATGACCAGATTCCATTATATCTAAATGGAGCAAAAGACAAAAACACCCCCGATACTTTGTCTAACTCCCAAAAACCCCCCTGTGTTATTTAACTCCCAAAAAACCCCCTATGTTTTCAAATAAGTGCCAAATACACCCCCAAAAAAGAGTGTGTTTCAAACGCCAAAATTGCAAGTATTTGTTCACATTTTGCTTTTGATATGACAATTTTACCCCTGACATCGAAAGACAAAAACACCCCTATGCTTTGTTTAACTCCCAAAAAAACCCCTATGTGTCAATTTAAATCCCCAAAACCCCCGTGTTTGATTTTATATACCACACTTGACCCAAGTAGTATATACTTATTTTTTCAAGAAGAATAAATAAATTAAAAAAAAAAACAAACACATAGGGGTAATCTTGTCATTCCACCAAAAGTCAAAAATAAAATTATAAGTATATACTACGTGGGTCGAGTGTGGTATTTAAAATCAAACACGGGGTTTTTTTGGTAGTTAAAATAACATAGGGGGGTTTTGGGGAGTTAGACAAAGCATAAGGGGTGTTTTTGTCTTTTGCTCTATCTAAATGGGAAAAAAGAGCATCCATTGGAACTCATTGTGTGGATAGTAACTAAAAATGCAAATAAATATCCAAACATTGACCCTTGATTTGCAGATAATTGATATATTTTTCAGAGTTATGTGCAACAGTGCAAATAGTCTGTATAATTTAAAAGAAATACAGTCTAATATTTTATATCTATATGGTTTGCAGAAAAGCATCAATATTTGCTATGCGGCATGACTTGGGTCAAAATTAAGTATATGATCCCATAAGAAGGGAAATCCTAACTACACAAACTATAAATACGGTATTGATTTGTGTACTAAGAACATGGAGGATTGAAAGACACGGGGCCTTTTTGCATTGATTTTGGTTTGGTTCCAAGTTTTGCAATTGGTTCGGAGTTTTGGAAGATTCCTTTGGGTTTTATGAAGAAAACTGTAAATGTGTTTTGAATTATTTTTATTTATGCTAACTTGTGTACTAAATTAGGTAGACTGAAATAAATTGGGGTTAAGAGTTGAAATATATATTTAGACGTATATTTGGGAAATCATGTGGGGTTTCTATGGGGCGGCCAACATGTTGTAATGTGTTTCGATCGTGTAATGATTGGCTAAATTATTGAAGTTATTACAATAGAAAAATTAACAAATCTGTTTCTCCATAATAATCTAGTGCAAAATGTGGTTTGAATATCTTATGTATACATGTGAGACTTAGTACTTAGTGGGAAAACAGAAAAATGGGTTGGTTCGGATTTGTTACCAATAAAAACAAAACAACGGTGGGCCAAAACGATAAAAGCCTCTCAAAAAAGGGAAAAAAAACAAGTCCAACATTTTCTATGAGTAGATATTTTATATACGAAGATAAATAGAAAAACAGCTTGCTTCAGAAAGTTTTCTATAACCCCCAAAATAAGTTGGCGCAGTTTTAGCTGTTATCTTTAAAGATAGTGCAGTGTCAGAATTATTGCACTTGAGAGTCACAAGACTCACAATTTGCCTTAGCTTACTTAGCTCATATAAAGATAACTGATTACTGATCATGCAAAAGCCCATGTATGGTTGCATACCTGAAGTAAAGGAAATATGTCGGACACAAATGAAATGAATCCACTTTGGCTAAACGTCACATTCCTTCATATAAAATTCAAATAAAGAGGTCAGGAACTGGCTAAAAAAATTCCAAACAAAAAGCAACACAAGAAGAATCATACTTCAACATGGTACCAAGAATTATAACTCCAAACAAATTAAGTCCTCCGAGACCAGCCACCATTGCCCTCTCTGAAGCAGTAGTTTTGCTGCAAAATTATATCTCAGAATTTTTTATATGAAATGCATGGCTCTGACCAAACTAAAACATTAAGAAAAAGAGTACCTAAATTCCCATTTCTTTTCCTTGAAGAACTTTTCAACTCCTCCGACCCAATCAGTCCATTTCTTTCCGACGTATTCCTTCCGCCCACTCCTCTTTGGAGCGGCAGTACGTTGTAGCGATGGAAAACGGTATAAAATATTCCCCTGCAAACATTGGTGTTATTGAAGAAATAGAGAAGGGGTCAAGGGGATATTTTAAACATAAATTAAGTAGTTACATAAAACATCTACCCATTGCACATTAAATTAATGGAGTAATGCAAGATAGCGTAAGACTAGTTTAACAAAGTAGTTTTGACTAGCCACCATTTATTTTCAAGTTTAGTCCGTACAAGAATTGAGAACAAACCTCTTCATCTACTTCTGGCTGACCATCAAATCGTAGCAGCACAGGTAGTATGTATGATTCATCATCCTGGACCATTTGAAAATAACAATAATCACCGGAAAGAAAGCCAGACAGCTCAAAAGGACTATATATAAAGATAATTAAGTATGCATGAATGCACAGATACAAGCAGAAACAACCATACTGACATACAAATGCACACCCCTGTAAGCACATACAAATGAATTGCTAAGTTGTTTAACGAAAATATAAGATTCTTTCCCACTTATATATGCAAAATTAAACTGCAATGACTTTGTTACTCTCAAAGCGACCAATTGAAAGCTTGACAGATATCAAGTTTGTCATGTTTCAAAGAGGCCAATAAAAATAGTAGCTTTTGTCACAATGAATGAGAAGTTTAATTATACCATGTTTGCAGTACTTTCCAGATCAAGATATGGAGCAAGTTCTTCAGCTGTAACAACACCACCATTTGAAGATATGTATTGTCCAATCTGCAGATATGTTAGGAGATGAAAAACCTTAAATAGTTATTAGTACGATGAGTTTAAATAATAAGTAGTAGCTTCATGTAAAAGATTAACGAGTATAATCCACGGGCAGGTTTAAATAGTCTGACAAACAATTATAAATAGGTTTAACATTTGGTTCAACCCACTCCCTGCCATGGCCCCTACCCCAAATATTGTTTGGGATATGTTTGCCAATGGGTCAATGAGTAAAGTATTTTGCTGAATTTTAAACCCATGCTTACTATATAACAATGAATTAATAGAGAAAGATAAATGAGAAATGGCAGGAAAAAAGTTGAAAAAACTGATTTAAAGTAAAAAAACAAGTAGATTTGCACATGCAATGTTTAAGTAAATTTGATAGCATGTTTATTCTTCATGACTTCTCAAACTCAAAAAGGTTTTCTTTGTGGGTCTTTATGCTAGAAAACCAAAGTGAAAGAAGCAGGCGACCACAATTCATTGCCCTTTTTCTTTACATATCATTATTTTTCTTATTATAAGAAGTGAGGCCTCATTATTCTCAGCAAATATTGTTTTATAAGCGAGACTCGATCTAATTCACCCTTGCTCCCTTAATATTTGATTTGATTGTTTTATGACCAGGATGAATGAAGACATATCCAATTTAATTCTAATAAAATCATAAATAGTGCTAATTCTTTGGAGTTAGTGAACACACAAAAGCAACTTAACTCCACCACTACCTACTTTCAGCCTCATCCCACTAAACACTTAGAATAAACCGATATAGTATTACTTTATTTGGATTTGGGTTTAGGAAGGGTAAAGTAACAGGGTTGAACACGGTCACTCCTAGCGGGTGTGATTTATCCTACTGTTTGTTAATTGTCTGGTGCTTAAGAAACAGAACAGATCTACTTAGATTCTGAAAAAAGTGATTTATGTGTCTAAATCGTTTGATACCATTGTGGAACCATTTTATCCCCACAGGTTAGACCCTTCAAATAAACGGGCGATATGGGTATGTCTATTTTCACTTACCAACGATCTATGCCTATTAAACCCTTGCTACTCAGCCATTCTTATGAAGTCAAGAAGTAAAACACTCCCAAAATTTAGAAATACCAACAAGGGAGAAGAAAAATAAAACAGTTCTACAACATCGCGTAAATTTCCTACAATTGACCCAACAATTAAAACAGATTTAGAACAAATTGAATTCCAGCTTCTGTCAACGGAACTTAATAGATATACAGGAACATGAAGATCTAGGAATTATTTTTCTTGTGGACGTTCATGCATATCTCAATACATTTCTTTAACATGAATTAGGAGAGTTACACAGCTCTATCTGTCAATACTCAATAAAAGCTTGGCAAATTTCTTAAGGAGTTGCATGTGCAACCCAGAGTATTTAGTCTCTCAGGGTATCACACTGATTAGCACTCTCCACTTCTATCCTTCTTCCCAATATTTTACAGTTAGCCCTAATGGTTCAGAAGTCCTCAACTGTAAAATGTCTCTAAACCATGCAAATGCACTT
This sequence comes from Penstemon eatonii, assembly GCA_038501285.1. Classification (NCBI taxonomy): domain Eukaryota; kingdom Viridiplantae; phylum Streptophyta; class Magnoliopsida; order Lamiales; family Plantaginaceae; genus Penstemon; species Penstemon eatonii. Next base: position 62,716,394 of record CM076710.1, read on the forward strand.
CCTTCTTTGAGATATTATGTTATCTCGAAAGGATGTAACCTTCATGTTAAGACTTTTAGTTGGGATCAAAGATCTTGAATTTTACTAATCTGTTCCAGGAGAGGAGACCTCTATTCTCCTCCAGATAAAAGCTTTATTATCGTGAATCTCACTATCGCTAAGTCATTTGATTTAATATTTTTTTCATTTTCCTTCTCTTTTTCGAATTGTGATGGTGCTCAGGGAACTACAAGAACACTATGAGGACCTTGTTTTCTGCCAACAGAGTCTGTTCTGATGCACCGGAGAAAAGTTTCAGTTTTTTATATACAAGTAAATTGTCAGTTCATGTAAAAATAGTTTTCACTATAAGTGCAACGATGAGAACAAATCCCACGAAGAATGCCAAGATTTTCTAACACAAACTCCCTCCTATGAGATTAGGTATTCCTTTTGTCTTCATCCTTGTGCCACATCAGTCAACACTTTTACATGAATAATTTATTAGACTATTATAGTGCATTAAAAGTGTGCTTGAACTAGTGTAATTTCGTAGATATTCTTTTCTATGAGTCTCGTCCATATAATATTTTATCTATTTATCAAATTGTTTCTAACAAATTTAACAAAGAAGAAACTATTGGAGTTACAGGCTGATCTTTTGTTTTAAGCGGGACCTGAGCCTTCAAGGAGCTTAAAAACATTAGAGAAGATGGGCAGAAATTTAGGATGTAGAATGATTATTGATTAATATTAAACAATAAAAACATTATAGTAACGGACCACTGAAATCAGTGCTCAATTATTACCAACTTCCACCTTTCTTCTTCAATACCTTGATTGGGATCACCATCCCCAAATACAAACGAAAAAATCTGAAAAGAAGGAAAGACCAAGGATTTATAATTAGTACGAACTAGAAATCAACAGAACCTATACAAAAATCAGTTAGATTTGTTTTTACTCTTACAGATTCAATGAAGTTCATCCCCTTCCCACCTTCACCTTCTCTTACTCGCCGTCTCCTGTAATAATATGGATCCCAGTACCTGGATAAAGCCATTACAATGGTGAACTGGGAACAATGCTTCCCCACTACTATACAAAAGACAAAAACCATACAGGTATGATGGCATTGTTTCTTCTATGATATTGTAAAAGTTAAGCTGAACAAAAGTTGCAGAGTAGGCTAAAGAGAACCTGCCTTATTACAACCTTCACTTTAATCATGTTAATGAGATTGACAGTTGCTTTCTGCCTATTTAAAGACTCTCCACTCTCAGTGTCTAAGTATAATCATCATAGGAAGAAATCCAAATTGTCTTTTAAATAGGGGTATACTTAAACATTTATCATGTTTAGCACTAATTCAGCATCGCAATAAAGATAATTGGAGGAGAACACATTAGGACTTATTAATTTATCTCCTACACTAACAGGTAAAAGTAACAGGTTAAGCTACAAATCAAGGGAAGGCTTCTAGGTCTTATGAGTTCAATCCCATTCCCTCCAACTCTGGGGGCTGAATATTACATGTTAGAACTTGTCATGCACCTCCCTCTTTTCAGTCCCCTCCCCTTTCCTTTCATACAAAACTAGGAGTGAATTTCCATGCCCCTTTGAAACTTCCTCTCCTTTAATTCTTCATCCATTCTTAGTAAAATGAAACCCCAGTGTGAAAATATAGCAAAAGAATATTTATCTGCAAATTAGTGGGCATCCATGATAGGGAAAAGGAGGATATAACATGATCCTACTAAAATAATATACAGATTCCAAACATCTTATCAGAAGATTGAAGCATTGCGAAGAATCAATCGAGAACCAAAAAACATATTTTGTGGCATATAAGTATTACTTTAATCCATCAGAGCACTGATGGACTATCACCGATTCTTCCACATTTCTTCAACAGTAAATATGGCATATGAAAAAAGGAGTGTAAGTTGTTACTTATTGTTTAAACTAAATGCCTATAAATTTTCCTTCTAAATTTTTCTAGAGATACTTACAGCTCATTCCTATTTGTCATTGCTACGGATATCAGAACATAACCACGTGATCTACATAAGCAAACAATTACATCACCCCATAAAGTGCCACCATGAAAACGAAGCTATTTAGGAGTATACACAAATCTTCACACTTTCACCCTCTTTTTACTCCATATACCATAAATCATGCGAAGATATTTTACCAGAATAAATCAGTTGGACTGAAGAAAAAATTGAAACCAGAACCATAAGATCTTCCTCGTCTTCCACGGTTGTCTTCCTCACTGTTGCACACCATGAACGCATATTAATAACCATAATAATTTATTCCATAACTCATTGATGGGCATACAAAGATTAAAACCCGTACCGACTACTCGAGACTATAGCAATTATTGTGGTATATACAATAACAACTGACGCAATCAGCGCTGTCCCAAAGGAAACTCTCACTACATATTCTGCTGCCATCTGTCACACAAAAAAAAGTTTCCATTCCATAAAAAAATTAGAAAACTTTAAACCACCATTTAATCCACAAACAAATGCCTATACCTTCCCCTTCTCCAGCAAAGGTTCAAGCCTTATCCAAAACGACTTCCCCGCCAGCTTCGACCGATAATCCTTCGGAAAAACATACAAAACATCACCTTCATCCGACACCTGTTAAAGAAAAAAACCACAATCATACTTACTTAACAGCATTCTTCACAACATAAACAATTAATCTAAGTTCAAACATACAAATGACCTCTAAGAAGCCATTGGTGTCAGCAGCTAGAGCTTGAAGCGCTCTTTGAGCTTCATTCAACTTGAGACCGGCTTTGCTAGCTACGTCACCAATTGTGACTCTCCTTCCGCTCAAATCAATGGCGTCCATAGCTCGCTTCCGCACATCCGACGGCAATTTATCGCTCTCGACGCTGCCGCCTGGCCTGAGTGTTGAAGTTACGGTGTCAACATCAGTACTACCACCATTTCCGCTGCTGCTTTTGGCCCTAATTACGGAGAAGGAGGATTTTCCGCCGCTGAATTTGTGGTTTAGAGGAATGATTGAGAGAGGTCTAAAATGGTGGAATTGGTAGGGTTTATGGAGGGTTAAGGAGTGGGATTTTGGGGAGAAGGTGAGTAAGCATGCGGAAATGGATGCCATTCAGTTGAGAATTAGTTCTGTCTGTTTCTTCTTATTAGGTTTATATTGGCCATGAATGAAGGATATCTTTGAGAATGGAAATGGAACGTTTTCTTTCTGATTGTTTCAGCGAAAAAGATTTGAGGGTAAAACTGAAACACGAGGATGAAGCCTTGATTCACATTTTTACCCCTTATTTTCTTTTGAGCTAAATGCAAAAATACCCCTTATATTTTACTCAACTATTAAAATAAACCCACGTATTATTTTAACTAATAAAAATCTCTTTGTTTTCTTTTTTATTTAAAAAAATCTAATTTGAAATTTCTTTATAAATTATAGGAAGGTTTTTGTTAATTGTTAAAGTGAATAGGGAGATTATTGTCAATTTTTAAATTTAATAAGGGTTATTGATATTTTTTTAGGTTAAAAGAAATGTTTTGATAACCCCAAATCAGATATAATTGTCATTTTGATTTGGGATTTTTTTTCTGATAATAAAAAATAAAGTGGTTACTTAAAATAGTACATGATTTTTTTTGTTAGCTAGACAAAGTACAATGATTGTTTTTGCATTCCACTCATTTTCCCTAATAGAAATATTTTTAAAATTAATTTACCTTAAACATATTGCTTTTAAAATATAATGTAATATAATGAAACTGTGTGCATTTCTTATATACAAAAAAGGAAGAAAAAAATCTAGCACTAGCTTTAACCCCCACCCCCCACTCCACACATTGTTTTTATCGGTACCTCTCCTCTTAAGTCGTACTAGTCTGGGATCTAGGATTCCAGACTGGTGATAGATTGGAAGGAGAAGCCAGATTGACGAGGAGAGGTAAGTAGGGTAAGATAGGGTGGATTGGGAAGGGGTTAGAAATAATACACATATTTTTTATGATTAATATATATTAAAATTATTTATTGATTTACTAATAGTATTAGTAAATATATATAAGGTATTATTTTCTATTTATAGTAACATATTTTATTAATTCTTAGTATTATAATATAATTAACACATATTAAAAAAATAATGATTCAATAATTATTTTACTAAATTGGGTATTTGAGTGAGTATTTTAATTTATGTAAAAAAAATATAGTTAAAGTTTAGAATTCTTTTAGTATGCGTTAATTATGAACATGAGATCATTTTTATAATATCTAATATTTTTGTCCAAGTTTTCTTACTTCTCATGATTAAATGTAATTCATTAATTTATTCTTTTACTTAAATTATAATTTTTTTTTAAATTATTAAAATTACATACATTTTTATCTATGTTCTAACTTTTTTTCTTATAATTAACCATAATTTATTTACATTAATTGTAAAGCATTATGAAAAAATCGTGTTCATTATGAATATAGTAAAATAGCTCGACTCGACAATGGTGAAGATCCGGCGAGACAGGGGTCTAGGCAATCACCGGAATTAAATCAAAATCAATCTCTTCGCTGGAATCCTCTCTGCCACCGGAGAGAAATTTCTTTAATATTTCTTCGGAATTCTCTTTGCCATTCTTTTTACCGGCTAATTTTGAAGGAGAAACAAATGATTTTGAAAGGACGGGATGGGGGTCTATGGAGAAATGATTAGGGTTGGAAGATTGGGTTTTTTTACTCTTTTGCACCTTCTAGTTTTGACATTTTACACTTTAAATAAAAAATTTGGTATTTTGCTTCCTACAAATATAAATTATTTAACATTTTACGTCCTATTATGTGTTTGGTGAGAAATTTGTTGATGAAAAAGTATAATAGTCATTTTTGAATATTTCTGGCACTTTACAGCCTGAAAATACAGAATACAAAATGTTGATACTTTTCATCTAAAATATAAAATTTCGGCATTTTTCCACCTCGACTTCAAACTTTAACATATTGTTTATTTCAACCAAATAAGTAGCTATAAGCGATTAGGCAAGAATAGGGATGTAATCGAGCCGTGTAGTGTCGAACGACACACTGTTCAAGCTTGGTTTGATTTTTATCGAGCTTGAAATTTTGTGTTTGAGTTTGGTTTTATATTAAATAAAGCCGAGCTCAAACCAGCTTTTATCGAACGAGCTCGAGCTCGAGCCGAATATCGAATAGCTTGATATTTTACATGTATTTTTTTAGTTTTTAGCTTATCGAGTAGAGCACGAGCCGAGTTTCAAAAGTTATCGAACGAAAAATGATGTTCGAGCTTGTTTAATTAGTGTGACGAACCAAGCTCGAACGAGCTTTTATCAAACGGGCTCGAGTGAAGTAGCTTGGTTTGATTTTCAGCCCTAAGCAAGAACCAACAATATTATAACTTATTAAAAAAAAAGTATCAACTCGTGTAATATGATAAGGTGATAGATTTATAAACATATTTTTTAGATTTAATGTAAACAATTTGGAGAGCACTTAGAAACAACACAAAATCAATATCTTATTTTCATGTAATTAAGTTTTATTGAGAGAAAATATTAAAATAATAAAACTAAAACATATCAAGAATAATATGTTTATGTTTTTTATTTAATAATTAACGTGTTTAAAATTGCCTATGTCACAATAATTACTAACTAAACTGATTATTTTATTTAGAAAAAAATGCTATAAAAATCAGAATATTAAAATGTTCAATACTTTTATTTTATGGAAACAGGAAAAAAAATTTATATCTATTTTATGATTTTGTATAAAAATCACAATTGATGCAAATGATTGATCTATTTTAGAACAAAATGTACATATAATTTGCCAAAAAAATCCATGAATTATTTTTTTGATTGAACATCTAACAAATATATCTTTTTTTTTTAATGTTCGTTTGTTGTGCATGAAAAAATACCATTTTATCTCACAACCGAAAATATTTAGGAGCCTTTATGGTGATGAAAAATGAAAAACAAATTATATTTCTAGGGTTTAAAGTGCCTAATTTTTTTTAATTAGGATAAAAAATACTAAAATTTTATATTTTCAAAATACAAAGTGTCAACTGAGTTCAAAACTTAAAATTAATATTACTAAATTTTTATCAAGATAAAGACTTGGATATCTTTGAAATCCAACTGAGTTCTTGAAATGCACTCGATCTCAACTTATAAACAAGCACGGTGTTTTTACAAAAATATTCTACGTCAATGTTCATTAATGCTTGTCTCCTTCCCTTCAATAAAAAATTGATATACACATTAGATTTTTTTTGTTATTTGTAAGAATTATGATCTCACATAATCAAATGAATGAAAAATCGAAGAAAATAAAAAGTCATAAATTTTAAATATCTTTATTATATGTAAAATAATATATAGAAACTAATCGATTTCAAATGAACACCATAATTTTAACTTTAATAACGGCAAAACATTATGGAGAAAAAAATCTTCAAAAAAATTTATCTAAGCACAAGGCAGAGCATATGTATACAAGTATTATCAAATCACCAGATCAATCCAAGAGAAAATAAATATCCTAAATAAGAAATACACTCAATCATTATTTATGCTAATCCTTTATCTTCCTATTAAAAAAATGAATGGGAAAAAAAGAGATTAAACGGCAAAATCAGTAGAGGCCTCAAACCTATATACTCCGGTTGTCCTTTTTGTTAAAACTCTATGAGATATATCTATGGACAATATAACTCTCTGTGATATGAAAATATGCAATACACATTCTTGTTATGTGAAATAATAAACAATTAAACTCATTTGGGTGCTTTCGATGAAACCTTTGAGACTTCATTTGGATGAGTTTTGGCTTTGGGGTTTTGTGGTTTGATAAGTTGAAATCATACTTGGATTTCATTTGGATGAGTTTTGGCTTTGGGGTTTTGTGGTTTGATAAGTTGAAATCATACTTGGATTGAGATTGGATGTTGGGGTTTAGGAAAAAAAATAGGTGATAGGTGTCAAATCAATGTCTTTTTGTAGTGAGATTTGGGGAAAAAAATAGGTGATATGTGGCAAATCAATGTTTTATAGGTTTGAAGTTTGAGTGTGAGTTTCTGAATAAGTTTTTGCTCATTTGAAAGGGTTTTGGCTCGGTCTCACGAAATCCGCGAGACCGAGCTAAAACCCATCCACATACACCCTATAAAAGTGTGCAACTGAATTTTGTCAATTGGATAAGATATATATGGTTCAGATTTAATTTTATCCAATTTTAATGGCTGGGATTGAATATCTCATATGAGATGTAATATCTCATAATAGAATATCCCAACTTATTTTGGAGGGATAAAAAGCTTCCTTGAAGCTGGATAGAATAACCGACCACAATACTGCGGAATGTCGAGAATAATTGCCCTCAAGAAACTCCCAAAACCCAGCCTCCACCACCCCACGCCGCCGCGGTCGCCTCCACCGGCTGCGGCTGACCCCTCGCATTATCTTTCTTCTCTAAACTCACCCACCCAAACCCAATTATCCCAGCTCGCCAATCTCCTCGCCACCCACGTCAAAAAGGGCGCCACCTCAATCACACCAAAAGACCTTCTCCACTTCTTCAAAACCCGCCTCCACCACCACCCAACCCTCAGCCACCTCGATTTACACCTCTTCCGTTATGCCGCCACTATCGATTCCTTTCGCCATGATCATTCAACCTTCGAGTACATGGTGCGGTCTCTTGTCTCCTCCCACCGCCTCGATTCTCTCCCATCGCTCCTCCACTTCATCGCCGCCAATCCTTGCCCCTGCTCCGACGGTATCTTCTCTTGCCCCATGACCGAACCCATTTTCCGAGTTTCGATTACTTCCTTTTGTAGGACTGGTAAATTTGATGATGCACTCTATGCGTTTGATACAATGAAACGGTTAATTGATGGGAAAGCTAATGTTGCTTTGTATAATATTGTGATTCATGGATTTGTTAAGTTTGGGAATTTGAATAAGGCTTTGGAGTTTTACAGACGGATGGTTAGAGACAGGGTGAGGCCGGATGCGGTCACATTTAATACTTTGATTAGTGGGTATTGTAGGAATAATCATTTTGAGTTGGCTTTGGAGGTTTTTAAGGAAATGAAAGAAAAAGGGTGTGTCCCAAATGTGGTTAGTTTTAATACTTTGATGAAGGGATTTTTTCAGGATGAGAAGGTTGAGGAGGCAGTGGGGATGGCGCATGAGATGATTGAGTTAGGTTGCGAATTTTCATACGTTTCATGTGAGATCCTTGTTGATGGACTTTGTAGAATAGGGAAGGTAATGGAGGCAGCTGATTTGATAGTTGGGTTTTTGAGGAAAGGGGTTTTGCCTAAGGGGTTTGATTATTTCGTGCTAATCGAGATGCTTTGTGGAGATGGAAAGGTGGAGAGGGCGTTTGAATTTGTGCATGAGTTGTGGAACAATGGTTATGTACCGAGCGTGATTGCTTGTACGACTTTGCTTGAAGGTTTACGTGGGTTTGGAAGGACTGAAGAGTTGGTCAATTTGACGAGAAAAATGCTCGATAATGGAATTATACCTGATAGTGTGACATTTAGTTGTGTAATTCAAGCTATGTGTAATGTGGGAAGAGCAATGGAAGCGAATAAGTTGAGGTTGTTGGCTTCAAAAAAGGGTTTGGATCCAGATGGAATGATGTATAGAATTTTGATTTCAGGGTACGCCAAAGAAGGCAAAAGGAAGGAGGGTGAAATTTTGGTGAATGAAATGTTGGATAGAGGGTTTATACCTGATATTGCAACTTATAATATGTTGATGAATGACGTTTCTAAATCTTAAGGTTTTTAGGACTAATTTGTAACTATTTTCATTGCCAAAAGATCTGTGGTTCATGGCACCAAATTCAATATGGAAAGCATTCTCCGATTCTTCCACAGTTTACGCTCCTCAAGGGAAGCAAAAATTGATGCATTCTGCTGCGCCTTGGCTGGTCTCAAGTATACCTTTGTTTCTTCGATTTTTATTCTCATCAGCATTTTGATTAGGATTAGTAGCTAAAAATTGGGGTGATTGGAATGTTTGAATTATTTTCCAGGAACTCAAAGGCTATCGATACAATGTAGTGTTCGGTTTCGCCCTTGTATTGACATACACAAGGTTTGATTCCATATCCTGTGCATTTCTTGTTTCCTTTTGACTTCGTGGAAATAAAATAGGATTTTGTGTGTGATGTTTGTAGATTACAATTGTAGATATAAACTGGATTGTGAAGGTTGTTGAGCCATTGCACTGTTGTGTTTTAGTTCATGACTTGTCCCTTCTATTGCTGTAGCGAGACACCGAGGTTCAGTTTGGTTTCTAGAATGTCCAAGTCCACAAAGTTTAGTATCTAATGTTGTATTTATGGAAGGGTTCTCTTTGGTAGTGTTTTAAATATGGGAAAACACCAAGAGAAAGAAAATATAAACAGCATTGTCCAACAGCCACTCACTGCTCTTGCGAAATCACCTTCTGAAACTCTCCATGTCTGCTTTGACGTTAACAATAATGGAGGTTAAAAGTCGAGCATGTAGATTAGTAGCTCCAGTGCTCCACTAATAGAATGAAGCCTTTCGTGTCAACTAGCGTATCAGTTGGTGATTTAATATCTTTTCCCCATTTATGTGCGTAAGTCTTAGAAGTTGAGTGTATATTGGTAATTTTTTATATTTGGAGTAGTTCTTTCTGCCATTTTCCCCCTGTCTGAGTTTCACTTGGAGTCCTTAGTTATGTAGGAGTCTCTTGGAATTATGTAATCTGTAATTTCCTTGCTAGTGGTCCAAGGCTTTCTTTCTTGGGAGAAGTATTTTAAGTCATGGAGTATGTATTTGTAGTCTTGCTATCATCTAGAGTTAATATTCTCTTTGTGCAGACATGCTTCTTCAACATTTTCGCGTAATCAGTAATTTAAAGCTAATTAACATATATTTATCGTATATATGTTAGATATTGCCAATTCACTGAATTCAGGTGAAGTGCTTCTGTGCTTATAAGCAATTCTTTACAATAAAACAGAATTAATTTTTTTAAAATTAACATTCCTATCAGTATATGTATCTGCTTTTATTCCAATGTTAATCCTTAGGGCTTACGATGAACTAGTATGTTCTTATTAGCAACCCAAGCACCTCAAGTATCTTTAGTTTATGGAATTGTGCCACATGTAAGCCTTCCAGGACAATGATGACTTACCTCAACACATCTTTGTACGAAAATAATGAATGAAAGACTGCCAAGTACAAATTTAATGGGGCCAGTTGATTTGAGAAAGTCCCATTCCAAGGACTGCAGAATTTGCACGTATTGGAGAATTCTTAAGAAGATGTATCATGATTACCTTTAACCATAAAACTTGGCAGTTTATTAACACATTGCCCGTGATTTCATAAAACCAAGCAAAACTGATTATATTGAGCTGCTTTCAGGTCGTGGGCCACTCACTATTTGCTTTTATAGTTGCTGATCAATTTTATTTCTTTCCTAAATCACTGAAATATTTCTTGTGATGAATATAGGATTATTCTTCAAATTGGATCTTATTCAAGTTTATTAATGCAATAAGTTGCAAGCAATTTCTTATTTATCTCATGATATGTAACATTGGCGTAGTACACTGTCAGAAAGTTCTCTATCATTTGTCATCTCAGTCTTTTCCCCATCTTTATGCACCATTGGAGAAATTTGTGAATGTCCCCTATGCGTACATAGAAGTATGATGTTTGATTAGAACTTAATAGCTACGAATTGTGGATGACTAATATCACTATTATTTTATATTTTTTTTAGGGAAAAGTGAAACAGATTGTTGGATCCACTCTTTAAGATTCTAAAGAAGGAGATTCAAGTCTTATAACTAGTTATGAATCAGATAAATCGGCCGCGGAATATGCTATAATGTACAAGGATGATGGTCTTATTGGTGGTCATGCAATCATGCTTGGAGCTGATCCATTTAGCAAATCAGCAGCCATTGAAACATTGCATGCTTTTCCTGGTAGGCATGGTTTACTTTCTCTTTGGAAACAATGATATGTAATATTTTGATGCATCATTCTAAATGCATTAGCATGTTTAATACAATAAATCGTGTTACACAGTAGAACAAGTCTAGAATTCATTTGCTTTTGTTTCATTATTTGCGCCATAATAAGATGAATTATTCATTATTGCAGATATCTCATTCTGTTTTAGACTCTTAATATTAAAGAACTCAGTCTTTCTTATGGAAATGGCCACTTTCTCATGTTATTGCATCTCAACTTGTTCTTATTAATGGTGCTACGAGAATGCTCTATATGCTGCTAATGTTATTACTGGAATTAGCTTAAATATTTATTTTTGTGGGGAAGCCCTATTCTGCTGAATAATTGCTCAAATTCCAAATTACAGAAGGCACTGAAGTAGCTGTGTTTTTCTTTTTTTTTTTCGTCTAACTTGTTTGAGGCAGTCAAATTTATCTGACATTTCCGAAGCTCTTGTCTAATCCTGTCCTGGTCAAGCTTTGCTCTGCTGCGTATCTAATTCTGTTTTCAGTTGTGACTCAAGTTTACTGGAATAACTGAAGCCCTTGTCATCCCCTGTATCAAACCCATTCCTTCCTTATCATTCTAATGGAACTGTTTTCTGTGATTGAAATATCTGCTCTTAAGATTCTACTAGTACTACTAGTACTAAGTTGTCTCATGATTGTTACCAAGTGATCATATATTGAAATTTGCTTAATAAAATGTGTATTTGAACCTGGTTTGTTGACTTGACTTAACGGATTCTGAATTTAGCTTGGAGGAAGTTGTTTTGACTGTGAGATTGTAGTATGGTAATGTATGATGATCAATTAAATTTGCCCTCAGATATGTTACACCAAGGGAAATAACTTTATATGGAGGCCATTTTGTAGGAAAAACCATACTTTATGCTCATAATCGGGGGGGGGGGGGGGGGGCACATTCGTGTGATAAACTATCCACTGGGCATAACAATTAAGCGAAAAAACCACTTCCCCTGCGCCGCACGTGATAAACTTGGACCTCACCATAATTTATATAGCCAAGCAAATTAGTAACTGGGATCATATTATCAAACCCAATCCTTCAAAACCAAAGGCTGTAGTTTATATGGATTGTTGTGTTTCTCTATGATCTCCAAGGTTGATTGTATGATTTAACTTACAGATTTTTCTACTACTATATGTGACCATGAAAACATTTAGGTGGTTTGCAAGTTGGAGGTGGTATCAATTCGAGTAATGCCTTGAGTTACATAGATGAAGGATCAAGCCATGTTATTGTTACATCAATACGTGCCGATGAATTTATTTATTATATTGAAAGAAGGATTTCTAATAGCTAGCATTTTGTGTTGCATTGAATATAGACGCCAAGTATTTTTTTTCCTAACTTTTCTATATATGCTAGCTGTCTTTACATTAAATTGTTATGCAACGTGATTTATATTTATGCATTTTAGGACATCATGATGAGTTTTTACTGAGATGAACATCAAGGTTAGCTCAGTGACCCGGATGAGCTAGAATTGCATAGCATTTCAAGTATACAGATGACTAATGCTTTCTTAGTGACCACGAGGAAATGCTGATATACACACATGATGTGTCAACTTCCTTTTTGTTCTTTGATATTGAGCATTTGCTGTAATATACAGATATGAAAAGTTGTAGATGATGAGACTACTACATGAACTACCTACAATCACTTTTCAGACTTGAGAGGACAGTACAATTCGCTACTTGGTCTAGTGAGTCTGCAAATATAATTAACATGAGAGAGTTGTGATACTAACTGTTTCAGTGAAGACCTTGAATGTTATGCATGTATGTTTTTTCATTTTGTTGGATAATTTTCGGATGTAAATCATGATAATCAAAATTCTCACACTGTAAGGTTTTTAATAATTAAATCTTAAATGTGATTGCAGTATGTATTTAGTAATGGACTAGTTGATGTTAAAAGACTAAAGGAACTTGCCCATGTTGTGGGAAAACTGAGACTTGTGCTGGATGTTAGTTGCAGAAAGAAGGTAAACTCTACCTATGGAAATAACTTTAGTGACTTGTACGAATCCTTTCTCATTATTCTTCCTCCACTTTTATGTCCATGTTTGAGATTGTCTTCGTATATTTTGGTATGCTCAATTGTCTTAAATCTTGATTGAAGAATGGATTTAATGAATTATTGAAATTCTTGCAGCTTACTTCATTGTCAAAATAAAATATGCATTATTGTCAATGTCAGCTAATTGACATGGAAAAGCTATTTGCAGGAGGATAAATATGCAGTTGTCACAGATAGATGGCAGAAATTTACCGATGTATATCTTGATCAAAATGTGTTGGATTTTCTTGCCAATTATGCTGATGAATTTCTGGTCCATGGAGTCAATGTTGAAGGCAAAAAGTAAGCTAATGGCTCACAATGCAATGAATATCCGGCTGAAATAATTAACTAATAAAAATTCATAAATTTAGTCTTATTGTTGATATATCTGTACATAGCATCTGGTTTTAAATACTTACTTTGATATTGCAGACTCGGAATTGATGAGGAGCTTGTAGCTTTGCTTGGCAAGCACTCGCCAGTGAGTATTACTTATAACATTAAGCTATGTATTACTTTTCTAGCTTCTTTCAGAAGTAAACTACATAACGCCTTGTGCGCTTCTTCTTACCTCATGTTGTTCTTTATGTTAAATCTGTTTGTGTCACCCCTAAATCTTCTAACACAATGCTTTAAACATCATCTTTCATTGCTTAATGGTGTAAGTACTAACTTTGATCATTAAGCATTGATATACTATCCCCTTTATATTAAGACTTCAAAACATCTCAAAGTTAAAATTGTTTTTCATGAATTTTGTAGATTCGGTGACCTATGCTGGTGGAGTGACCACCATGGCTGATTTGGAGAGGATCAAAATAGCAGGAGTGGGACGTGTAGATGTTACGGTAGGCAGTGCTTTGGATATTTTTGGGGGTAATTTGCCCTACAGAGATGTGGTCACCTGGCATTTTCAGCAAGAGGCTTTGGCAGTTTGACAGGTCCTGGTCTTACAAACTCGAGGTCATTCGTTTTACATATAATAAAAATATATAATCTACAACCCAAGCTTTGGATATTTTAGCTAATGAGGCACAACCACCATCAGTAATCTACTATAGAGTGGAGCCACATGAGCTACAATACTATCTGTGGGACATTGTGAAAGATTTGACAGAGCAAGATTTCCGCGCCTTATGTATGACTATGCTTGTTTCTTGGATTTCGGTGAGTAAAAGACTCGAAGATAGAACATTGAGTTCCATTTATTGTTTCGTTTCATTTTCCCTTCATTTTACTCGTTGAAATACAGGAACGGAGATGGCATATATCTATTGAGATTAGTTTATACTTGATTTCATTTAAATTTAAAAACGGTTTAGGCCTTTTTGTACTCTTTTTATGAGATCAATGAATTGGTAGTGATTTTATGCTTAATTCCCCATTTTTTATACTTGGTGCTTTTTAACAGTTAAAATCTTGTTGATGGAAGTTTATTTTAAATTGGGTGTAACGTGTGTATGTGTTTAAGCCTGTCATTTTGTGATCCATACCCCTGTTCCTTTATTTCAACTAATAAAAAAAATCAAGGGGTGCTTGCAACTGCTTTTTCAGAAGGAGAAGCATGTGCTTTTGCTTAAAGTAGCTAATAACTTATCAGAAAAAGCCGTGGGTGATTGCAGAACACAGAAAAAAATCAACTTAAAGCAATTCTTTATTAAGTGTTTGCAATTTTTGAAAAACATAAAATTGCAACTCTTTTGTTTTATGCAAATACCATTGTAATACCCATTTTGACCTTGGTTTTGAATGCTACATATATTTAACTTTCTTTAATTTCTAAAAATATTTTTTGGACATGCGTTTTTAGCAACTGATATTTAAATCATAGAAATTGTATAGATTATTGACTAGGGTAAGTTTGGTCTAGCGATTTGAAAAGCAATTATAGGAGAATTAATTTTACTAAAATTGATTTTGGTAATAATTGATTATAATAAAAATTAATTATAGAATAATTGTTTTTGTTTAATAGCTTTTGCATAAGTAACACTTTAGCAGTTTCTAAAATAAGTTGACTTTTTGCTTCTCGAGATCCCAAAAACGATTATGATCTTGGGGGCCAAACACCATGAAAATCACGATTGAGCAAAATCAATTTTTATAATCTGGGTCAAACACTTCAAAAATTACAATAGAGATCTAAAAGTGATTTTATGAGCTTCAACCGCTAGGCCAAACTCACCCTTAATATAGATGATCACTTATAGATGATACTGCCGGAGATGCTCTAAGAAAAGGAGTATGTTTCGTCAATTTTATACCTCCAAATTTTGGATATGAAAAGATACAAGTAAAAGGAGTACATCAGAATATTATCCGCGTGTTTCAGTTAAGTCCCAAACTGAATTATTATTTCTCATAATTTATAAGTATTTCAAGTGATTTGTTAACTTTTATACTCTAGCAATTGAAATTTGCAGTAAGATACCCTCAATTACCTCAATTAGGGCTAAGCACGGTTCGGGAAATCGTTCGAACCGAAAATCCGATCTGGTAATTGGTCCACGATTTTCAGGACCGGACCGACTAGGAATTGAAAATTCAGTTCGGTTCAATTTGTACCGTTTTGGACCGAAAATCACCCGAGGTAGGATTAATTGAACCGTGGAAAATTTGATTGTTTGTTTATTTTTTGGACCGAACCGAAAAATTTAATTTTTTTTCAGACCAAACCGGACTGAATTGGACCAATCGTAAAACCGAAAAAATTTAGAATTTCGAAAATCGTGGACTGAATCGAACAAGACTAGTCGGTTTTTATATCGAATCGAGCCGAAAATTTCGATCCGATAAACGGTTCATGAATTTTCAGGACCGAACTGATCAGGAACCGAACATATGTCCTGTTCAGTCCAATTGCTCACCCCTACCCTCAATAAGATTTAAATTAGGATATGTGTGAGGGATTCAAAATACCAAAAATCAAATCTAACATTTTTACTTGTTGGTATAACTAATTCCGGGAGATGTATGCTGCATATGTTTGGTTTTGAATGTGATAAAACTGATGATGAAGATTGATAATAATGGAGAAGAATCTGAGTTTGAAATAAAATTGGGGTTCCGGGTTGGTAACGGAGAAAAATGAGATGGAGAAGGCTATAGCCTATAAATAAGAAATAATCAGGTATGGGTGCAAATAATTCTATTTGACAAGTGTTGATCTATTATATGTAACACAGCATGGAACAATCCACTTGAAACAGGGGATACATCACGTACATCTATCATGTTTTGGTGTTACATTTTGATGACACATGATTGATTTTTTTTTTCACAAAAGAGAATTAAGAAAAGAAAAAATCAAAATCTGAGTAAACAAGTTGGCAAAAGTTTTTTGTCACATTTGCTTTTGTTCAGGCCGAATAATAGACCACTATTTGATTTTGTATTGAAAAATTTAATGCCAAAAAAAAAATTAATTCTCCCTTTGTTTCAAATTTCATGTGTCACATTTAAACAATAAATTAGAGTATAAAAAATTAATGACATTAATTAAAACAATCATAAAAGAGTATTTTGGATATTTATTTCAGAAAAGTGAATAATTGTTGAATTTTTTAATATGTGTAAATGATGAAACGTGTCAATTAATTTGAAACTTATGGAGAATGTGATGTTGGATGTGGAAAATATCTGATAGTGTTTAGGCTACCCAAAACCTGATCAGACACATTTAATGTGATGTTGAATGTGGCATATTTCGTCCTCTTGTAGCATATTATTTGCAATTTTATACCTTATAATTTTTTTTATATCAGATGTGTCCCTCTTATCAATATATTGTTTCACTTGCGACTCTTCGACAATCACACGGCCGAGATGGAGATGGCCTTACTGTAATATCCTGTATTTTTTTTCTATTAATCATATAATAAATTCTAAATCAGCTTGACTTAAATAAGAAACTAAATTTATGAAGTTTGGTCAATATTAAATTTATTTAGCTTACTAGGATTTAATTTATTGAGAGATAAAATTTAGGATTCACTAATTTCCTTTTGGGACTTAGTGAATAGATAAAACCCAGGGCCGGCCCTGAGCGTAAGCCGCACATGCGGTCGCTTAGGGCCACCGATGAACGAGGGCCTCCAATTACGAAATATTTTAATACGGAGTATATATTTATATATATTTATATGTACGTATGTAGTAATTATACAAAGATTCCTTGTGACATAGATGGTAAACCTCCTGATGAGTGTGTGTGAGGTCAGTGTTCGAATCCTTGCATTTTTAAATTGCCTTTAATTTTTGTTATTTTTGTATGTGGAGCTAAAATTCTAATATGGAAAATCCAAATGCATAGCTAAAAAAATCAGGCCCAACATATTGACAATCAAATAAACCCCATTAATTTAGATAGACATTGTCTAAATCAAAAAGTAGAAAATGAATATTTGTATTGCAATTTTAAAATTTTGGAGTTGTGAGTCACGTGACCAAGAGATCCATATTAATATATCAAAAAAAAAAATCGACTTGATATGTTAAAATTTATTGATGATGGCTTTTAAGTATTTATTGTTTCAAACTTTGAATATTATTTAAATGAAACTTATGATATAGATGAGATTGACTTAATTATTTGAGTTGAGAGTCTTAAGATATATTTTACCAAAGGAATTAAAAAACTTGGATTATTTGCAAACTATATAATATTGATTTCTCAAATAGATGGATTGCTTATAGAATATTGTTAAGTATTCTCGTTACAGTTGCAGTTGTAGAGATAATATTTTCGAAGCTATAGTTGATTAAGTCTTACTTCTGATAAACCATTGTCACAAAATAAATCGAATCGGTTAGCCATATTGTTGATTGAAAAATATTTGTTATGCAAGTTTAATTAGTGATTATGCTATAAAAAAATGCTATTAGAAGAATATTTAAGTAATATTTTACTAAGATTTTATGTGTTTATATATGTTATCATTTTCTTATTAAATAGAAGTGTGTCTCGTATTACCGATATTTTTTACAAATCGATATTATATTTTATTCACATTATTATTGTTTCTTATTTTTCTAATTAATAGTTTTATTTTTACAAAAAATTATATTAGTTATTAACACAATTTAATTGCACATGAAAACTTAAGGGCCACAATTTTGGAGTTGGCTTAGGGCCACAAAAAAGTCAGGACCGGCCCTGATAAAACCTATGTGTATTAAACACGAAGATTGGAGCAATTATTTATAAATCCAAAGTGTCTGGGGCTTAATTTCATGCACCAATTATATATCCACCTATTAAATTTCTATGTTTATCCTTTAAATACAAATAGATGTACAGGTACTCATGATTTCCCTTTGTAAATACACGTAGCTATTTATAGCAAGCCAAGGAGAGTCAATTTTTGATGACTCTTATTTTACATTGCCACACGTCCTTTAGATACTAAACATGGTAAATTTTTAGTGTTGGTGGAATTGTGTAAAATGGACATAATCACTATTAATTTTATCCTCTTTATGACTTACTATTCAAGCCCCAAAAAAATATTCCAAATACTCATGCTAAGAGAGACAACAAGCTGGAGAAGAAAACAGAAAAGGACTAAAGGTGGGTTCCTTAATTAAGTTATTTGGTTTGATTGTTTTGAGGTTGTTAATCTAGAGCAAATGTTGTTTAATCAAGAAAATATAATTAGCCTAATTAATATAGGTTGCCAGTACATAAAAGGTCTTGCAATTAAATTTTACCCCGTAAGCTTTACTTTAACTTTTGTAATTAAGTAAGTGAGGCTTAAGTCTAAAGTATTAGTTGAGGATGAATTCTGTTGATAGACTAGTAATTAAAATAACTCTGAATTGAGTGGTAAACTAGATTAAGTAAAGTTAAAATCATAATTTTGAGTTTAAAGAATAATTGGAAGATGTGAAGTATGGAGAATTAATGAAATAAAATTAATTTATTAACGGTCATTCTTTCATAAAAGACTCAAATAGCTTAACTATGTAACTTAAGTAGAAGAATTGAACTTATGAAGTGCACGTTGATGAATAATATATAATAATTAACTATGGTTTAGATTCTATTAATTAATTTGTTTATGTCCTATGACCATGTTACCAGTTCAATAAATAAATAATCTCATGGATTGGGTAGTTAGATTAGAAGGAAATGGTTTGGATTATTATAGTATTAGGTAATAATAAGGTAATCTATACATTATTAAACTAATAGAATTTTAAATCAAGAACTATAACTTTAGCTTAGTAACTTCGGCAAGTGAGTATAAACAAATCATATTAATATCAAAATATTATTATTGAAATACGTTACAAAATAAGAAATAATGGATGATGCATTCTCAAGGGTAGTTGATTGTGAAATGACTAGTGATGTTATTGAAATGCCCGTTGTAATTAATACGAGATTAATTGTTATATGATTAATCGTTTGTAGAGTCAAGACTTGGAAAGATTTGAAGTGTTGCTACTTCTCTATTGAGTCAAGCTAGTGGTCAATACTAGTCGGCGAAAGATATAACAAGTCTTGAGGTCGACTGTTTACAGGGGATAATCATTTTTAGCCTGAGAACGGTGAGCATCTCAATAAAATGTTTTTAAAACTAAAAGAGCTTCAAAAGAAAATCATATCATATATATGCATTTCTCATTTGAAAGGGCTACAGTTGTTATATCTATGTTTATAACTATCTGCAATGCTCGCAGTATGTAATGCATATTCATAGTAGAACTGATAACTCTATACTTGTCTGCATTTCTCGCATTATATGATAATTGTTGAATAATGGGTGTAGTACTTTATCTCACCTCATATTGATGGATGGTACCAAAGTGTAGTACTTTATCTCACCTATGTACCAATTGCCTGTGCATGATTATTTGTGCGCTCATTTGCTCTCGCTTGATGGTATTCTCTGGATAATTTTGGGTAGCTTGGGGCTACAGAGCTACCAGAGCTCTGCCATTGAACGGACTCACAAACTAGGGATTAGAGCCCCTTGGGGAGTGACTCCCCTACTCCGGCTAAGACATGTCAGTGCCACTTTAAAAGGGAAAGGTAGCACCTTCTCCCTTATCTAACCAGCGTGCTAACTATTGATCACAACCTGATCTTTCCATATCCTTTTGAGGTGGAGTGGTTGTTTAGCCCGTTTTGACGGGTAATTGAACGTGATCTCATCTATGTTATTAATATAACTGTTATACTATTGTGGATGGATTTTAATATGAAATAGGCAGTTCATGGATTTTTAAATCGTTTCTTGCATAAATCTCAATTGCACCCCGGCACAGGCTTCACTAAGTTGTTTTTACAACTTACGCTTTCAAATTATTACTCTTTCAAAATATCACCGAAGAGCGGGATGGACCACATCAGACTAAGGGATTTCAATTGGGCGTCTACCATAGAGTTTCTAGAATTTGTCAGGTGAAGGTTTGGTTTCTAATGAAAAGTTTTAAAGTAATAAGTTAGTTGGGAGAATCAATGTATTATAATAGACAGTTAGAGCTCTGAACTGCAGTTATTGAAAAGTTATTAAGATTATAGTATTAATCATTTATTTCATAGCAGGCAGGTGCCGGTTTCGGACCGTTACACTTACGTGCCTTGCACGTGCCCGTCTTTGAGGGAATTTTCATGTCGCTTTATATAACAAAATATAGTAGTCAAGATTTATCCTTCTTAAACATGTATTTTAACATTAGGAATCCCCACATAATTTTAAAATGGATATTGCATATTGAAACCCCAAAACTATGAATTGGACAATCTAACCAAATTTAATATTGATAACTACATATTTATCCCCAATAAGTTAGATTAAAATGTGTGATTTTAAAGTTTCAGTAGGTATAAATAATTGAACTAACATAAATTTTCCATAAACTTTTAATTAAAAAAATCAATAAATTCTTTCAAAACTAAAAATATTATTTAACAATTCATTTAATTTGTAAATTACAGAAAAAATATTTCGTCAAAAAAATATTCGCATAACGAGAGTTTTTGCGGTAGTAAATAAAAGGGAAGCAATGAATTTTTTTTTTGAAGAAACCATCAACGAGTCATGAGACGACGTTGAACATCATCAAGCGAAAAAAAAAAGGGTTGCAAATGACAAACTAATTTTGTTCATTGTATCATATATTTATTTTTCATCATACTATCATCTCAATGAAATACATTAAAGGTTGGCAATTACAGCTGCAATGGAGGACAATTTCATATTGGTCAGGCGTCCATCACATGTCTATAAATTATTCTGCATGAAAAGGAACAATTAAGATAGATGCACAAACAATTTAAATTTTAGAATATATATATATATATATATATATATATATATATATATATATATATATAGTGGCATTATTATAAACAAATATAATAAAAATTAATTCTGAAAGATATTGCAAATATTAGCGCCATGGATATTATTCTTGCCATTTATTAGTTACTTAAAAATAAAATTGTTAGATAAAGATCAAGACTAAAGATTGAATGGATGTTTTGATGATTTTCAAAAGTCATCAACTAAGTAATGGAACCTTAGCAAACCTCTAAAAATATTTGACCAAGGAAGTCAAGCTAAATCAGATGGGTTAAATTTACTACTAATTTGTTGCTGCATTCGAAATCAGATTGGTGGATTTTTCAGCAGACTCAAATTAGATGAGTTTGACTTGAGATCAGCAGAGTATTCAATAGAAGAGTAGTTTCGATCAGCAGAGTGAAAATTATCAGAAAGTCATTCAAACGGTAATAAATGCACTTGGAGTAATTTAAACTGCAAGAGAAGGGTATTAAAAATAAATGATTGAAGATATACCTCGGATCAGCAGGGTGCATTTAATGCGACTGACAGAAAGTAAAACAGAGTATACAGAGCAACAGTTGCAGAGAGCCGTTCCAGAAAAAGGGGGATCAGTACACGGAGCGCTAAAGTTTGTCTTTCTTCAATAGATAAATTTCAAACTCCAAGTATAAATAGTTCGAGTTTCAAGAGTTAGAGACTAGCAACACTTTTTGAGAGCAAAATCATCGAGCAAATTTGTCTGAGTCTCAAAACTCAAGAATAGAATGCTATCAACTTAGTCATCTGTTGACAAAAGTCGAAGTTGAAGATCACATACATATACAAATCTGAGTGATTCTGTTAGAGGAGAGTGTTGTGAGGAGTTTAGATTCGTCTTTGTGAGTAATCTAACTTCAGAGTACAGGTCTTCTAAGTGATTTCCTGTAATGAACTTGTGGCTTATCATATGCTATAAAGCACAAGCATTATATACTGTTTTCTAAGTGTTTATAGTATAACCCAAGATCTATGTGACTTGGAAGAGTGGACTAAAGGATTTTAATCCATATAACCACAATAAAAATTCTGTGTGTTTGATCTCTAGCATATTTATTTGCATATTTTGAAAGAGCATTTCAAAACATCTCAGTAATAATTAACAAAATTAGTTTGTCATGTGCAACACACGTGTCCAGTATACAAAATATTATGAAGTTACTCATATGATATTTTATTACTTTTTCCCCATAAATCTAAACAACGGTCAACATTATATCATATCCTATAACTTAAGTTATAGATTTGATCCCTATCACCTATTATTCTTGTTTAAAACCCAACCAACTCAAAAACTTGATATTAATCATATTTCAAAATTCAAATCTCAGTAACAATTATTTTATTAATGATTACCATCTAATTACTAGATGAAAATCATTCGAATCGAGTTTCGAGAGTTTTTCAAATCCTATTCCAATCTTTGAAACAAAATTCGAACGAA
This sequence comes from Penstemon eatonii, assembly GCA_038501285.1. NCBI lineage: Eukaryota > Viridiplantae > Streptophyta > Magnoliopsida > Lamiales > Plantaginaceae > Penstemon > Penstemon eatonii. The sequence continues at coordinate 62,739,300 of CM076710.1, forward strand.
ACCCGAGCCCAAACTCTTCCAAGGTATAAGTCTAAACACAACACAAATCTACAAAAAAGACACAAATAAGAAAATGACAATCCTCAACACATAGTTCATTCAAAACAACTTTTAATAGTAGTACTAATAATGAATCCAAAACAAACACATAGATTATGATCTAAAAGTCCAGACTACATTTCAATGGCTCACTCCTCGCTCTCCCTTGTGGTGTGACCATTCGTAATCAACCTCCTACCATTGTCCCTTGAGTAGGGTTGGGCAAATAGAGTTGATGGTAGGATAACCTTATCAATAACTCGAAAGATTTGATATCTAAGATGATTGCATCAGACTTTTGACTAACATGATTAAACAGACAAATATCAAATTCCTTTAAGAAAAATTTTCAAGAACAAAGTTCTTCCAACTGCCCATATCCCACCTCCATAGCCTTTATAATGTATTTGGCTACCCATTTCTTTTCATTGATACGGAGCTTTACGACTATACTTTTGTCAATTTTATGTTTCTTTAACCATTCTGACGGGATTGACTGTTCTAATTTTCCTAATTCCTATTCTGACGGGATTGACTGTATAATCAACAAAAATAAATACTCATTTATGTTAAAAAATTAAAGAGGCTGTTTGTTTGGCGTTTTTCAAAAAAATTTAATGTTTGAGAAATGCCAAACAAACATATTTTCTATTTTCTGAAATAAATTTTTCATCTCTCAATTTTCTCAAACTACTATCTAAAAACTCAAACAAACAACAATTTTCTTATCTCTAAACAAAATCTATATAAACTCTACTCTGATTTGACATAAAGTAATCAATCTCTTACACAATTTATCTCGCAATAAATATGATTCGACATAAAGTCTGACATATTTTATACCTACAATCGAACTCTTCAAAAAAAATTTACACCTACTTTATTTCTCAAATCACTCTCTCAAAATCCAAACAAAAAACATTACGCAAATCGAGATTATTTCACAAACCTCCACTACTCTCCCTGCTTGCCGCAATCTCTTGATCTTTTCGAATTCGGGTCCCTCTCTCACGTGGGAGGTTCCTCACTTCCTCCGAATTATTTGATTTCGGCCAATTGATTATTTTTCGAAGTTTCTCTCAACGACTTTGATCGTGGCTTTCATTTCACCGTCTTCAACCATCGGTCCGATTACTTCTCTTCCCACGTGAGTTGTAATCATGTTAATTCTCTGTTGTACCAGCAAAAAATTAGGATTAATTTGCCCTTCCATACATTTCTCACCTGCTTTGGAAATTGTTGCTGTTATGATCGAGATGGAGTCAGCATTCACAGCTCCCAATTTCAATTTCAGTTTCAGTTTCAGTTTCGTGTGCTTCTATTTTTGTCACATCCCTATCCCCTTCTACAGGTAATTACTTTAAACCTCCTCAAACCTCAAACTTGGTGCTACCTCTTATATATACGTAGTAAAATAGTAAAAAATTATGTGAGATTTCCCATTTAATTGCTTTGTGTTCTGTTTATCAATGTTTGGTGAATTTTATTGTATTAGAACATAGACTTTGTGTGTATTATGCTTTATAATTCCGAATATGGGATTGGCTTAGGATTTTTAATTTTATTTGCTGTCACTGTGTAGTTTTATATTTGTGAGTATTGGGGTTGTGAATTTTCTTCCCTATTGCTTTACTTTAGTGAGCCTTTCGACGGTCTTTCGGGAATTCTTAGGTTTTTGTGGGATTACTTCAGTGTCTTTTGATGGTCTTCCGGGAATTCTTGGGTTTTTGTGGGTATGGTTCGTGCTTTCAGGGGTATACTTTGAGAGTTGGTATTTTGGTTTCTATGGATCATCCATTATCGTTGAAGGATTTGAGAAATGAAAGACGCCGTCAGAGGTATGCCACTGTTTTGACTGGAGAGAGCCGGAGCCGTGGTGCGAGCTCTCGGGATACTTATGTTCCTTCTATTGGTTTAGTTAATGACTCCGTAGATTGTGATTCAGGGGAATCTGTATCCGTTGTTGTTCCTCTTGTCTCACCTTCATGCTCGGGGTGTGAGCTCCTGCTCGATGTTAATTTGGGCTCTGTCCTTGTTAAAGATTGCCCTGCGTCCTCAATTTCTTCCAATGGTTAGTGCTTCAGTTTATATATACCTAATTTATTTGAAGTTTTCTTTCCTTAAATCATTGTTCAGTGTTGAAGTTCATCTGTTCTAGGAGTCCTATTTCTTTTTCATGTTATGCTTTGTATTTAAAATACTTATAAACATTATATTCTCTATCTCACATGATCATCTGAACTTATTTCTTAAGCCAATTTTGACTTTTATATTTTGGAACTTTATGTGTCCCTCATAGTGCCGTCAGCGATTACTAATAATTCTTTCTTAAATGATCTAACATAAAACAACATGGTAAACAAATATAATCACAAGGAAATTAACAATAAGATTAGTGTGACAATGAAGGCTACCGCTCATTTAATTTTTTTTTAAGCCCTAACAAAACAAAGTCGTTTTGTGTCAAACTCTTTTAAAACCCCAGCTACTTTCCTATTTGTACTATTGCTTTTACCTTTTGTACCTTAAGTTTACATCTTAATTTTTTATATTGTTTCAGAGATAGTTCTTCTCCTCACCTCTTCCTTCGAAATCCACCACCTGCTTGCCGCAATCTCTTGTTCTTTTCGAATTTGGGTCCCTCTCTCACATGGGAGGTTCCTCACTTCCTCCAAATTATTTGGTTTTGGCCAATTGATTATTTTTCCAAGTTTCTCTCAATGAATTTGATCGTGGCTTTCATTCCACCGTCTTAAACCATCGGTCTGATTACTTCTCTTCCCACGTGAGTTGTAATCATGTTAATTCTCTGTTGTACAAGCAAAAAAATAAGACTAATTTACCCTTCCACACCTTTCTCATATGCTTTGGAAATTGTTGATGTTTATGATCGAGATGGAGTCAACATTCACAGCTTCCAATTTCAGTTTCAGTTTCATGTGCTTCTATTTTTATCACTTCCCTATCCCCTTCTACAGGTAATTACTTTAAACCTTCTCAAACCTCAAACTTGGTGCTACCTCTTATATATACGTAATAAAATAGTAACAAATTATGTGAGATTTCTCATTTAATTGCTTTGTGTTCTGTTAATCAATGTTTGGTGAATTTTATTATATTAGAACATAGACTTTGTGTATATTATGCTTTATAATTTTGAATATGGGATTGGCTTAGGATTTTTAATTTTATTTGCTGTCACTGTGTAGTTTTATATTTTTGAGTATTGGGGATGTGAATTTTCTTCCCTATTGCTTTACTTTAGTGAGCCTTTCGTCGGTCTTTCGGGAATTCTTATGTTTTTGTGGGATTACTTCAGTGTCTTTTGATGGTCTTCCGGGAATTCTTGGGTTTTTGTGGGTATGGTTCGTGCTTTCAGGGGTATACTTTGAGAGTTGGTATTTTGGTTTCTATGGATCATCCATTATCGATGAAGGATTTGAGAAATGAAAGGCGTCGTCAGAGGTATGCCACTGTTTTGACTGGAGAGAGCCGGAGCCGTGGTGCGAGCTCTCGGGATACTTATGTTCCTTCTATTGGTTCAGTTAATCATTCCGTAGATTGTGATTCTGGGGAATCTGTATCCGTTGTTGTTCCTCTTGTCTCACCTTCGTGCTCGAGGTGTGTGCTCCTGCCTGATGTTCATTTGGGTTCTGTCCTTGTTAATGATTTCCCTGCGTCCTCTATTTCTTCCAATGGTTAGTGCTTCAGTTTATATATACCTAATTTATTTGTAGTTTTCTTTCCTTAAATCATTGTTCTGTGCTGAAGTTCATCTGCTCTAGGAGTCCTATTTCTTTTTCATGTTATGCTTTGTATTTAAAAGACTTATAAACATTATATCCTCTACCTCACATGATCATCTGAACTTATTTCTTAAGCCAAATTTGACTTTTATATTTTGGAACTTTATGTGCCCCTCATTGTGCTGTCAGCGATTAATAATAATACTTTCTTAAATGATCTAACATAAAACAAAACGGTAAACAAATATAATCACAAGGAAATTAACAATAAGATTAGTGTGACAATGAAGGCTCCCGCTTAAGCTACTTTAGCATGTGGCTAACTTTATTAACTTAATCAATTTTCCAATAGTGTAGCACACAATTCTGCTCCTCTGTAATCAGATTTTGAGTTGGCGAAAGTTCTAATGAGTTCCTGAATCTTAAAAACTGTAACCTTCCTTGTGTTGTTCAATTTCATCTCTTCTGCTATTTGCTTTACTTTTTTTAATTGGTCTTGCCTGCTGATATGTTATTTTTTCGTGGGGTTGTGTGCTCCAGTTTTCAGTAATTTACCATAGACTTCGTCCGTTTCTTTAAATTGTGATTCTCAAACTGGCGAGTCCTCTGCCTCTTGGGATCAACATTAGAAATTGGCCAAAGCTCTGCTTCAACTTTTGAACTTGGGCAAAGTTCTACTGCGTCTGTCAGCCTACTGAATGGTTAGTCTTGCTTACATTCTTCTTTGATCCTATAAAATATGGAAATCATGAACTAATATTCTAATTGATCTGCACGTCTACTAGTCCTGCAATATAGTCCATGATTCGTTATAATCTTTCTCCTTTTGGAGTATATCATAATTGATCCATCTGGTAAAACACAATTTTTTTGTTTGCTATTGTTTGGTTTCATGTAAGTATGAACAAGTTGAATATGATTCTCAAAATCTTCACGTCAGTCAGGAGCTTGCATATATATCCATTTTGCTGAATGCAACTTAATATAGATATAGATCTTAGCGGTCATAATTTTGAAAAAGGGAGATAATTCTTAATCTACTGATTTGTCTTTGTATGAAAGTTAATACACTGTACAAAAGTGTTTTTTTATTTGTTAACATTTTAGACACATATCACGTGGTTATGTTTTCATGACAAAAATAAATACTCATCATCAACTTTCACATGTTTCTGTATCTGGAAATAGAAGAAAATAAAGTTAATATGTGTCTATGTGAGTTGAGATTAAGGTTAATGGTTGTATATGTGCTTGTAGTTTTGCATAACAATTACATGATATTTTAATTATTGCTGCTTTTAAATACTTTCTTGTTCAAAGAACATAAGTTTATTATTATTTCTAACATTAGTACAATAATATTAGTCCATGAAGAATAACAAATCAAGTTTGACAATATAATTAACCTTCTCCAGATTAAAACAGCTTATGAGTAACACTTGGTCTTATAGGCCAAACCCTGAATTTAGATTTAAAACTAACCAAACAAGAAATAAGATATCCGACGTCACTCTATAATTAATCCAAATGACCTATATGGCCTAATCTTATCATCCATCATTAGTTCGCTGCCATTTCTAACCTCATTCATCCAATTCATATATCATTACAAAACTAAATAATTAATTACATAATTCAGTGATTGTACTGCACTTTATTTAAAATGATAATGTTGCACCAAATTAAACATTGACATTGTGATATAATGATGTAACACACAAGAAAAAATGGTGTTTAGTATTTCTTAACATATTTAGCATTCTTATAAAATTCTCTTTGTTTCCCTGAAATAAAAGCCACTTAAGAACAAATAGTATAAAACCTATTGAGTTTAAAATCATATAACATATAACTCTAGATAATATAATAGTTCTGGAAGCACATTATTGATGAAAATCATGCCCTTTCTTACTTCATAGATCATATTTTGACACTGCTATGTGTTCCTACTCATTCTCTAAAAGTTGTTAACGTATTCTACATTCAGAGTCAAAAGATTCCCATATTAAATAGATAGTAGAAATGATCCTCAGATCCAAATTTACATACAATACTCAAATCATATTGGATTGATGAAATTAGTGACATTACCAATGAGGTCAAATATACTGAACATATATGTTGTTTTGTGTTGTCATTCTTCAGTTTTGTTTTCAATTTTTTTAAATGTGAAATTAAGCATTTCTTCAATTACGTTTCAATAATCAGCTTATTAGTATTTTATTAATCATTCAGTTGTCGTTTTTATTCATTATCAATTATTAATAATTCAGCGGTGCCAACTATGTATTAATTAAAAAAATTGTTCTTCTGGTGTTCCTGTCGTATCTTCACCTTTGCCTCGTGCTCGTCAGAGGCGTCGGCCTGTAGGTCGATTTGGTCGTATTTCGGATGTTCCTATAATTCCATGGTATCTGCCTTCTTCGTCGTCTTGTTTGCATTGTGGAGCTCTTCCATTTTTTTCGTGAGAGTCCTGGTTTCTGTTGTTCTAATGGGCAAGTTTGTCTTCCTCCATCCAAAGTTTGCCCTATTCCGCGATCCTTTTTCACTGATATGTCTAAAATGGCGTAGGATTTTAGATAGCGCGATCGTACTTGCAATAATGCGTTTGCTTTCACGTCTATTGGTATGAGCATTGACGGTGATTCTTGGTTGGCTAAGGAAGGAATATATGCACTAAAGGTTTTCGGGCAGGTGTTTCATTTTATCAATCCTATTGATGGTTTTCCAAATACTAAAGACCTACTTCAAGTTTTTTCTTCAAAGTACTGCAGAATTGGACTCTGAGGTTCTTGAGGCGAGAGGTCTGCGTAATGATGTAATGTCTCTTATAATGGAAGCCCTATCAAAAAATCCCTATTATGTACTCTTTAAAAGGTTACATTCGTGGGACAATTTAAAAGATGCACATGTTGTTTTTAGATCAAATCCTTGTCTTGACCAGAAAACGCACAACTTACGAACTGTGGATGAAGTGGCCGCTGTGTGGAGAGATTCAGATGAAGGGGATGCTGGCCAGCGATGTGATATTCGTGTTTATATTGATGGCACGCGAGGTCAAACAATCAAATATTATTATAGTTGTTATGATACTCTTCAATATCCTTTGTTGTTTCCGAATGGTGAACCGGGATGGCATGCTGGGATAAAAAAGAAAGATATGGTTTTGCCATCTGGCGGTAAAAAATGAAAGAATCCCTGTGTTGGTTTTGATGCTGCTGCCCCTACAAATATGACATCCGCGGAAGAATTTCTTAAGCAAGAAGAACAAGGTACATGATAAGTTGACTTCCTTTTATTTTTCACTGTAGGTATTCAAGTTTACGCTCAATGGGGAAAATTACTTATTCTTAAAGTATTTCTTTCAAAAAAATTAGAGCTCCTGTTGAAATCCAAGCTGAAAACAGTAAAGATGCTTCAGAACCAAATAATTTCTCAACATATATACTTGGAAGTTTAGCAAAGTATGCTCATGTTATTCACATAAAAACCATTGCTGTTTGCACAACTATCCTAAATCAAGTAGCAAAGCAACAATGATTCTTAGAAGATAGTACTGCTGTCTCAATGACCGAAAATACGAATCCTAAATTGTATTCAATCATAATTTAAGTGAGGTTTGATGTGTCATGAAAAAAAAAAGACCGAATTGTAACTCACTAGATAATAACAAACATCGAAAAGTTACAATTATTTTTTATTAGGCTTCATCTTCGAAAATAACTCTTACAACATACTAATACACAACAAAATCTTAACAATCAAACTATCATATAAGTTGAAAAGTAGAGAAGTATGGGTTGAGTCTCCCACCATTCTTTAAATTAGTTAAAATATGTTTGATGAATACATTTTTTCTTTACTGTTTTCATTAATGTCTAATGTGATATGGAACATATATATAGTAAGAATTCACATAATGCATGTTATTAAGTAGTATGAAAATCAAGAAACTCAATAATAAGATACAAGTAACCTTTGCACGTTCACAAGTGGAGGCTCATCGGAATAACTTTCTGTATGGGAGAATATCAAAGCTACCCAGATTGCATTAAGAGTTTCGTAAGAGCAATTAGTTATGCTAGAAAATAAACATCACGTACAAGCACTTTAGAGCTTTGTTCGTTGTCTGTATTTTGCTTCTATATTTGTTTTTTCTCTCTTTCTTTCTGTCATAATACATAACCTTCATGTTTTGCATTTCTTGTCTTCCAGTTCTACAAGCTAATAAAAACACCCGTTCCAATGTATCTTGAAGAGAACATGTTACAGAGCACAGATTCATCCAGGTGATGATTCTTATCTTCTTCATTCTGGAAGATTGAGTCATCAATTTGCTATCGATTCTTATATCAAATTAGAAACTTCGCGCTTTGATTATTATTCATCTGAGCAATCACAAAGACAATTTAGTTTCAAGGGATAGTTGATGCGCTTTGTATAAATAGTTAGACTAATCCTTCTAATTTAGGGAAAAGGGTCATGCTTCCTTCTTCTTTTATTGGAGGTCCACGGGATATGCGAAAGCGATACGTAAATGCTATGGCTCTGGTTCAAAAGTTTGGAAAGCCAGATTTGTTTCTTACCATGACTTGTAATCCATCGTGGAAAGAAATTAAGGACAATATGCTTCCTTGTCAGGTCCCACGTGATAGGCCCGATTTAATAGCACGTATTTTTAAAGCTAAGTTGGAGGAAACTAAATGATGAAGTTATAAAGAAAAAATTATTTTGAGATGTGGCGGCGTATGTGTATGCTGTAGAGTATCAAAAATGAGGATTACCTCATGTACACTGGGTTCTAATTCTCATTGCTGCGCAAAAGATTGTATCGGCAGATGTGTATGATAACATTATTTCTGCAGAAATTCCTGATCACTCGCACCCGTTCATGCGTTCATATGTGCTTCGTCATATGATGCATGGTCCATGTGGAGCTGACAATCCTGGACACATTTGTATGCAAAATGGTGTTTGTAAAAATCACTATCCCAAAGATTTTTCTGAGGGTAGGTCAATTGTGATTCGGAACGTGCCTTTGGATAACCGATATGTAATTCCTCATTGTCCTTATTTGCTTGCCAAGTTTGACTGCCATATAAACGTAGAGATTTGTTCAGATATCAAATTGGTTAAGTACTTATATTAGTATATCTACAAGGGCCATGATAAAGCGTCATATCATGTAGTTAGCAATGGTGTAAATGATTGCTATGATGAAATACAGGAGTACCAAGCAGCCCGTTATATTTGTGCTCCGGAAGCTTTCTGGAGACTATATGGTTTTCCTATGTCTGAAATTTATCCTCCAGTGATAATTCTACCTGTTCATTTGCATGATCATCAACCGTTGCGATTTGGGATGGAACCGCCGCTTGAGCAATTGTTGCAAAATCCTTTGTCTTCGAAGACTATGTTAACTGAATTTTTTTTATGAACTCAAACAACTCAGATGCCAAGCGTCTTAATTTGTTGTACAAAGAGTTCCCGGAACATTTTGTGTGGGATGGCACTAAAAAAAATGGGGTTTACGTAAAAAGCAGATTGTTATTAGACGATTGTGTACGGTTAGCCTTTTCGAAGGTGAGCGCTATTTTGAAAGATTACTTCTCATGCACATTAGATGTCCAACATCTTTTGATCATTTGAGAACTTTAGTCTCGGGAAATGTGGGTTCCTTTAGAGAAGTAGCAGTATTTAGAGGTCTGTTAGAATCAGACAATTATTTGGACAATTGTTTGGCTGAGGCTGCTTTCTATCAGATGCCATGCAGCTTACGAAGATTATTTGCTTTGCAGCTTGTATACGAAGTTTGTGGTAATCCACAAATTTTATGGGATAAATATTACACTTTCCTGCCTGAGGATTTCGCAAGAGGTAATTTATTATCTATTGTTGAAATTATTCGAAGGACTATTGCTGTAGTGGATAACTTTTTAGTATCAATGGACAGATCGTTGTCAGAGTTTTCTTTGCGTTTTTCAATTCCTTATTTACCGGTTAAAGACATAATTAGTAGAGAATATGAACACGAGCAAAACATGCAAATATCTGACCAAGATCGTCTCTCTGTAAACCAGTTAAATACTGATAAGCGATATATTTATGATATGGTAGTTTCAAGGATCGTTACAGGGCAAGCCGGTGCCTTCTTTGTTGATGGTCCCGGTGGAACGGGAAATTTTTTTCTTTACCGTGCTTTTCTAGCTTTTGTTCGTTCAAGAAAGAATATTGCATTGGTTGCCACTTCTGGAGTTGCTGCTTCATTGTTGCCTGGAGGAAGAAATGCTCATTCTAGATTTAAACTTCCTCTTCATAACGAGGACAAGTCGGTTGGCAGTATTAGTAAGCCAGGTAGCCTGGCGAAAATGATAAGTGGCTGCAGAACTTATCGTGTGGGATGAGGCATCCATGGCAAATCGACATTCGATCGAGACACTGGATAAGACGTTGCAATACTTATGTGAATGTCATATAAAATTTGGAGGAAAAGTTATTCTATTTGGTGGAGACTTTCGTCAAACTTTGCCTATAGTTGTTCAGGGTGCAAGGGAATCAATGATAGCTGCTAGCATTGTCAGCTCACCATTGTGGTCATCTATTGAGAAACTCACTTTACATGAAAATATGCGAGCTAGAGATGATCCTAATTTTGTGTCTTATTTGATGCATGTATGCAATGGTCAAGAGCCAATAGTTTTTTATGATAATATACTTATTCCCCCGCATCTTTTTATCCCTTTTATCAACGTTCATGAGTCTCTCAATAAGTTAATCGATTATGTTTTCCCTTCTTTAGATGTGTCGTCCGCTGATACCTATTCTCTAATTAATAGAGCTATTTTGACTCCTAAAAATGATTGTGTCGATGAAATTAATGAGATGTTAATAGATAGATTTTCTGGAGAAGCAAGAGAATATTTCAGCTATAATAGAACTCTAGATACTATGCAACAAGAAGAGTATGAGGACTATTTGAATGGCGTGTCTATCAGTGGTATGCCTTCTCATATCTTAAAACTCAAAATAAACAGCCCAATCATGCTACTTAGAAATCTTAACCCAGTTGAAGGACTGTGTAACGGAACACGTTTAATTATTAGAGAGTTAGGAGACAATTTCATTGGAGTAGAGATTGTTGTTGGAGAATTCAAAGGAAATCATGTATTTATTCCACGGATACCATTGGAATCTACAGACAAGTTGAAGTGTCCTATAGCTTTTAAAAGGATGCAATTTCCAGTAAGAACATGTTTGCTATGACGATAAACAAGGCTCAAGGAAAACACTTGATTACGTTGGAGTATATCTTCGCGAACAAGTTTTTTCTCATGGTCAACTATACGTAGCACTTTCAAGGGCTAGAACGGCTGATTCTATCAAAATTTTAATCCACCCATTTCTAGACAAAGGCGTTCAACAAGGAATGACTATGAACATAGTTTTATCCAAAAACTTTTTTACTTGCTCGAGGTTGACTGTTCTGTTTTATTAAAAAAAAATTACGCCTCTCTTCTTTTTATAGTATTTTTTTCTCAAACTTTAAACATCACAATAAAACAGAACAGTCAACCTCGAGCAAGTAAAAAAATTTATGGATAAACTATGTTCTTAGTCATTCTTCTTTGAATGCCTTTATCTAGAAATGGATGGATTAAAATTTTGACAGAATCAGCCGTTCTAGCCCTTGAAAGTGCTACGTATAGTTGAACGCCTTTGTCTAGAAATGGATGGATTAAAATTTTGACAGAATCAGCCGTTCTAGCCCTTGAAAGTGCTACGTATAGTTGACCATGAGAAAAAACTGGTTCGCGAAGATATACTCCAACGAAATCAAGTGTTTGTCCTTGAGCCTTATTTATTGTCATAGCAAAACATGTTCTTACTGAAAATTGCGTCCTTTTAAAAGCTATAGGACATTTCAACTTGTCTGTAGATTGCAATGGTATCCGTGGAATAAAAACATGATTTCCTTTGAATTCTCCAACATCAATCTCTTCTCCAATGAAATTGTCTCCTAACTCTCTAATAATTAAACGTGTTCCGTTACACAGTCCTTCAAATGGGTTAAGATTTCTAAGTAGCATGATTGGGCAGTTTATTTTGAGTTTTAAGATATTCAAATAGTCCTCATACTCTCCTTGTTGCATAGTACCTAGAGTTTTATTATAGCTGACATATTCTCTTGCTTCCCCAGGAATTATGTCTATTAACATCTCATTAATTTCATCGACACAATCATTTTTAGGAGTCAAAATAGCTCTATTAATTAGAGAATAGGGATCAGCGGACGACACATCTAAAGAAGGGAAAACATAATCGATTAACCTATTGAGAGACTCATGAACGTTGATAAAAGGGATAAAAGATTCAGGGGAATAAGTATATTATCATAAAAAACTATTGGCTCTTGACCATTGCCTACACGCATCAAATAAGATAGAAAATTAGGATCATCCCTAGCTCGCATATTTTCATGTAAAGTGAGTTTCTCAATAGATGACCACAATGGTGAGCTGACAATGCTAGCAGCTATCATTGATTCCCTTGCACCTCGAACAACTATAGGCAAAGTTTGACGAAAGTATCCACCGAATAGAATAACTTTTCCTCCAAATTTCATATGACATTCTTATGTCTTGCAACGTCTTATCCAGTGTCTTGATCGAATGTCGATATGCCATGGATGCCTCATCCCACACGATAAGTTCTGCAGCCACTATCGTTTTCGCCAGGCTACCTTGCTTACTAATGCTGCCAACCAACTTGTCCTCGTTATGAAGAGGAAGTTTAAATCTAGAATGAGCAGTTCTTCCTCCAGGCAACAATGAAGCAGCAACTCCAGAAGTGGCAACAACCAATGCAATATTCTTTCTTGAACGAACAAAAGCTAGAAGAGCACGGTAAAGAAAAGTTTTTCTTGTTCCACCGGGACCATCAACAAAGAAGGCATTGGCTTGCCCTGAAACGATCCTCGAAACTATCATATCATAAACATATCGCTGATCAGTATTTAACTGGTTTACAGTGAGACGATCTTGGTCATATATCGGCATGTTTTGCTCGTGTTCATATTCTCTACTAATTCTGTCTTTAACCGGTAAATAAGGAATTGGAAAACGCAAAGAAAACTCTGACAACGATTTGTCCATTGATACTAAAGAGTTATCCACTGCAGCAATAGTCCTTCGAATAATTTCAACAGTAGATAATAAATTACCTCTTGCGAAATCCTCAGACATGAAAGAGTAATATTTGTCCCATAAAATTTGTGGATTACCACAAACTCCGTATACAAGCAGGAAAGCAAATAATCTCCTTAAGCTACATGGCATCTGATAGAAAGCAGCCTCAGCCAAACAATTGTCCACATAATTGTCTAATTCTAACAGACCTCTAAATACTGCTCCTTCTCTAAAGGAACCCACATTTTCGAGACTAAAGTTCTCAGATGATCAAAAGATGTTGGACATCTAATGTGCATGAGAAGTAATCTTTCAAAATAGCGCTCACATTCGAAAGGGCTAACCGTACACAATCGTCCAATAACAATCTGCTTTTTTACGTAAACCCCATTTTTTTTAGTGCCATCCCACACAAAATGTTCCGGGAACTCTTTGTACAACAAATTAAGACGCTTGGCATCTGAGTTGTTTGAGTTCATAAAAAAAAATTCAGTTAACATAGTCTTCGAAGACAAAGGATTTTGCAACAATTGCTCAAGCGGCGGTTCCATCCCAAATCGCAACGGTTGATGATCAGGCAAATGAACAGGTAGAATTATCACTGGAGGATAAATTTCAGACATAGGAAAAGCAAATATTCTCCAGAAAGCTTCTGGAGCACAAATGTAACGGGCTGCTTGGTACGCCTGTATTTCATCATAGCAATCATTTACACCATTGCTAACTTCATGATAAGACGCTTTATCATGGTCGATGTAGATATACTTATATAAGTCCTTACCAATTTGATATCTGAACAAATCTCTACGTTTATATGGCAGTCAAACTTGGCAAGTAAATAAGGATATTGAGGAATTACCCATCGGTTATCCAAAGTCACGTTCCGAATCACAATTGACCTACTGTCTCTCCTTATGCTGTAAGATGGATACGAACCAGCTCGATGCATAGTAACTTTAGAAAAATCTTTGGGATAGTGATTTTTACAAACACCATTTTGCATACAAACGTGTCCAGGATTGTCAGCTCCACATGGACCGTGCATCATATGAACAAGCACATATGAACGCAGGTTCGGGTGCGAGTGATCAGGAATTTCTGCGAAAATAATGTTATCATACACATCTGCCGATACAATCTTGTGCGCAGCACTGAGAATTAGAACACAGTGTACATGAGGTAATCCTCGTTTTTTATACTCTACAGCATACACATACGCTGCAACATCTCCAAATAATTTTTTCCTTATAACTTCATTCTTTAGTTCCTCCAACTTAGCTTTAAAAACACGTGCTCTGAAATCGGGCCTATCATGTAGGACCTGGCAAGGAAGCAAATTGTCCTTAATTTCTTTCCACGATGGATTACAAGTCATAGTAAGAAACAAATCTAGCTTTCCAAACTTTTGAACCAGAGCCATAGCATTTACGTATCGCTTTCGCATATCCCGTGGGCCTCCAATAAAAGAAGAAGGAAGCATGACCCTTTTTTCTACATTAGAAGGATTAGTCTGACCATCAATACAAAGCGTTTCTTATGCTGCTTTGAATTTCTTTTCCTCCATTTCTTCAATTGGTTGTTGCTGACTCATTTTTTTTTCTTTCGTTTTTTTTCCAATTGCATACTGCTTGCCTCTATTTTGTTCGTATCTGGGTAGTGGGCTTCTTATAATGCTATATTCTTGAATGGATTTGGATGATTTTTCGTTTCTATTGCTTTAGTCGATGTGATCTTGTCCCTGATACCTGCTTTTTTTCTTTGTTCGGTTCGGGGTCTCGGATGATTCATTTGTCTCTAATTGGTTGCTTGCTTCGGTTGGGGCTCCGAGAGTTTATTTTCCCCTTGTTGTGGATATAGTTTTCTGCTTTGGAATATGGCTTGGTGCAGAGTATGCATTTCATGGTTGCTCTTGTTCTGCACGCCTTCAATTGTTTGTATATATCTCCCTCAGTTTTATGTTCTTATTTCGCATTGTAGCTTTATCTCGGATTGCAATTCGACAATGTGATAGCCACCCAAATTTAAACTTCCTTTTGAGTAGTCTCTTCCTTGAGTTCTACTGCATAATGATCTAAAAAATTAAATGGATCCTTTCAGTACTTATATTATTGAGTTGTTTATTTTGTTCCCATTGTATACATTTGGCTTTGTTTTGTTTAGCTAAATTGGTGATAGTAGAAGAAGTTTTTATTTAATGTTTTAACTTATTCTTTTTGTACATTTTTTATTAGAACGCAACAATGTTGAATCTCACCATCCTTTACTAATGTTCCTGGTACAGAACATGAAAGAAAAGGTATCAATTTTCTGCTTATAAATTGTCGATTTTTTTTTCTTGGATCATGTTCTTATGAGGTTGTCTTTAATTCAACTTTCAAAGACATGGAGGTGGCTGGAACTTCTTCTTGAGGACCTTCATTGTGAATGTGATTGTTGTCATTATTATGAAACATCAAAGCAATTTATAGAGCCATTTATTAATCTAGAATTAGAAACATTGAGAGATCTTTATCACCGTCTCAAAACGAATTGCCATGTAGTTGAATTATCAAAGGAAAATAATTGACATGCGATTGATTGGTCCATATTCTTCCGAAGTCAGTGTTTGATGGCCATCAAAACAAAAAAAATAATACTTTTAACTACCAATAACAACTACAATTTCTATCTCCATCTCTATCTCTATCTCTACTATTATAAAAACATGGATTTTTTTTAATTTTTTTATACCGACTAAATTGTCCTTATTTAAGTAGTAAAGTGATATTTAATTTTATGGCAAATATGTAAATGTAATTGAAGAGGTATAATTAAACATGAAATATTATTATATTTATCTCCTACATAAACTCCTAAACTTTATAAATTCTATCTTGCATCAATTTTTATAATTTTAATCTTCTTACATTATAATCAATAAAAATGAAACACAAAAAATACTATTATTTTAAGTAGCCCCTAATATTTCTAAATACAAAGAATTAAAATGAAATTCTCTCAAGTATCATTATGTTAAAAGAAATTAAAATGCATCATATCTTAGCTATGAATGAATAAAAAATACTTATGAATCATATCTTACCTTTGAAAGAATGAAAATTCGGGTGAAATTCATGAAAAACTGATTACCTATGTACATAATTTACTTTGGCTAGAATATAAAAATAGAAATAATACTCCCTTCATTCCATATTACATGTCGTTTAAGGTTTTTCACAAGGATTAAGGAATCAATTAATGCTCTAAATTTCAGGAAAAAAAGTGTAGTTGGACAAAATTACCCTTGAGAAACAACTAAATAGTTTGTAACTCCCCATAATCCATCTCTCTATTCCAATTTTTAATAAATAAGGGTAAAAATGTCAAAATAACATTTAAGTCTATCTTGAATTCCTAAAGTGACATGTATTGTGGAATTTTTTTCTCTCCCTAAAAAGACATGTATTGTGGAATGGAGGGAGTATTCAATAGTTCTTCAAAAAAGAATATTCAATAATATCAAGATGTGCATAACCTCGAATTTTATGAAATTCTTTTCGTTAAAAAAGGATAAATTTGTGAAAAATGTGAAATCAATGAAGTCTTGTGAAACCGATAAAATAAATCCTTGAAATCGATGAGAATTTGGGTGGAACCGATAGAACAAGGTGGAACCGATAGAAAAATGATTTAAAACAAAAAAAAAATCAAAAGGTTAATTTACTCTATTTTATGACATATAAAATTAATATTAATCTAATTTATAAAATTTACCCATAAAATTAATTAGATATGTACAATATACGTGCACTTTTCTAGTTAACATAAAAAAGGGCTACATAAAGTAAACTTTATATTTAAAGAAGTCATGAAAAGTCCACTATGTTATAATGCCAGTAAAAATAATACAATTGTTTACAAAAGAGAAAAAAAGCCATGGTAAAAGTTTGCCAATACCCCGGACCTGGACAATATGTATTGTTACATGGAAAAAAAAAAGCCAAAACAAAAAATCACACTCAAACTCGAGCAAAATATAGGATAATAATAAAATTCATCACTATTTAAAACAGAGGAGAACATATACTGGAAGTTGCAAGGGAATTTGGGTGGAATTAGTGAACATTACGCTGCCGGCCTAGGATTGCCGGTCCCAGGCCACCACGGTCTGGGATCTCAACAGATCTCAGGCGGCGGTGGCCTGGGATGGACGATCCCAGGCCGTCGCGGCCTGGGACGGGCGATCCCAAGCCAACAGCGGCCTGGGCCGGACGATCCCAGGCCGCCAGCGGCCTGGGATTTGGGTTGGGGGAGGGGGTTTGGGGGATGGGTTAGGGGTAGGAGAAGTTTTTTTTTTTAAAATTATAATTATTTTATTAATAATATATAATTTATTTTTTAATAAATATTAAATATATTCATATCATTATATAAATTTAAGATTTAATTAATATTTATCGAATATATGTTCATGTATTATTTGGTTAGTTAATATTATTTATAAATTAAATTAGTTAAATACATATGTAAATATATTAAGTTAAATCTCTAAAATGGTCCGCAAGTGTTTTATTCGGGCCAGTTTTGAAATTGGGCAACCATATGGACTAAAATTGTCAGTAAATTTGAAGATGTGGGGTATTTTGACAACTTGAAAAGTTAGGGGTATAATTATCAGTCAATATAAGTAATGGTATCAATTCTGCAATAAAAATTAACTGTCACATCACCAGTTAACGTCCAATTTTAACGGTGGTACCAAATGTGATTCAATTTCTTAAATTGTGGTACCAAATTTGTCGACGTCTATTTTCATGGTACCACAAATAAGAATCGATATATAGTTTGGTTCCACAATTGCAATTCTCTCCTTAATATTTAATTAAACAAAATATTTATATACATAAGAGTATTATAAAAAGGGAGCTAAAAATTTTAGAATAACGGGCTTTTCTGGCCCAACCCATTTCAACCCATCATTTTAAACCGAACAAGAATAAAGTTTTTATGACCCGGACACTCAACCAATCAAATTGACACCATTAACAATGACAGAGCTCATATTAATTATATATACTGCATTTTCCAGTCCATTTCTTGTAATTACAATAAAATATCTTTTTTCTTGTTTTGCTGCAGTGACTAAGCAACATTATAATCTTCTGAAGAGCACCAGTTTGGTGCACGTAGATGATGTAGCTAGAGCACATATTCACCTTTTCGAAGACCCAAACGCAAAAGGGCGATATCTGTGCACTGGTGTTGAGTTTTCAATTGAGGAATTATGTGACTTTAATTTATTTCCAAAAAATACCCTCAATACGAAATGCCAACCGCAGAGTAAGTGCCATATTTCCAACTAAATTCATTGCTTTTTTACTTGATCAGAAGAAAAGAAAAGAAAATTCTTTTTTTTTTTGTTTGCAGTTCTTTGAAGGATTTGATTCCTCTAAAATTTTCTGGCATTCCGTCCAAGAAACTTCTGGAAACTGGGTTCAAGTATGAGAATGGGCTGGAGGAAATGTTTGATGGAGCAATTAGAAGTTACAAATTAAGAAAAGGGTCTTCTCTAGTGTATATATATATATATGTGTATATATATATATATAAATTTTGTAGAATTGAAGGTGCTTGTTTATCAATCTTAATTGTTCCTTAACATGCAAAATATTTTGTAGACATGTGATGCACGTTGCAGCTGCAACTGCAAAACCTTTTATGTATTTCATTGAGATGAGAGTATGATGAAAAATCAATATGTAATTAACAAAATTATTTTGTTGCGTGCAACGCACATGCACCTTTATATTATATAAAAATTTATGAAGTTAATCGTATGATATTTTATAACTTTTCCCCCATAAATCTCAACAACGTTCCAACATTATACCATCAAGAAACCCTTATAGACTGTAATGCGCACATGACTAAAATGAAACTGTCCTCCATTGCAGCTACAATTGCCAAAACTAATTCGATAACAATTATTAATTTAAATTTTACACACTCTTACTCATGGTTCGCCTACGATCCCTAGAACTAGCTTGAGTAGGTTGTCATCTAGAAGGTCTTGACCATGTAGCAACGCTCTTGTTTTTCGCTTGGTAATGTTCAACATAGTCTCAAGACTCGTTGTTGGTTTCTTTAGAACTTTTCTCAATGCTTCTCTTTCGTTTACTACCGCAAAAACTCTCGCTATGCGAAATAGGAACCATCTATCTCACACGAGTTTTCATGGTCAAAGATCAAAACATGAAATCTTGAATTCCCATTGATATCCTTTTGCCTCAAAGGAATGATCTTCAACAAATGTTGTCCAACCTTTTTTGAGAAGCATGGTATCCCCAATTTCCAGTAGCCCGAAATCCCAAATGCTCTGAGTCGGACCTCTCAAATCTACTGATCCTGTCAACTTGTCTCTTAAACTTTGTCGGGATAGACTGCACCATATTTATCCAAAATTACATTTGAATTTATATTCAGAATTTTTGTAACATTCACAATCCTATTCTCAAATTACACAATTTTGTAATATCTTAAGTTGAAAGGTTATATTAGCAATTATCACTGCATAATTCCTCTTGTTTCTAGTGATTGCACATAAATGGAGAGGTGTTTGATGGCATCAGACTTTTGACTAACAAGTTTAAACAGACAAACATCAAATTCCTTTAAGAAAAAAATTCATGAACAAAGTTCTTCCAATCGCCCATATCCCACCTCCATAGCCTTTATAATGATATTTGGCTACCATCAACAGGTGATTGGTCTAGTGGAAGGGACTAGTCTCTATGAAGTAACGCACTCATGTTCAAATCCTTGTTGGGAGAAGTACCCACTTAATGTGTCCAACCCGCCTTGGAAAACCCAAAAAAATTGATATTTGGCTACCCAATTCTTTTCATTGATACAGAGCTCTACAACTAGACTTTTGTCAATTTGATGTTTCTTTAACCACTCTGAAGAGATTGAATGCATTATACACAAATATAAAAACTCATCTAGGTTAAAAAATTAAAGCATTTACTACATAATAATAGTGATTTATATGCATTAGAAATTATACCAAAAATATAATTGTAGTGACATTTTCAGGTATGATGGTATTTTTAGCATGTCACTTGCAGCGGTTTAGCTTAATGTTGAACGGCTACTATTTTTGTTGGTCCCAAATGGTCAGATGAGGTCTAGAGGGGTGGGGAGGTGAATAGACCTCTGAAATTTTTTTCACAAAATTTTCCAACTTTTCTTATCAGCAGACTAAGCTGATCGTGGAAGTGTGAGACTATTTAGCTGATTGCGCACAAAGCTTAATCAGTAGAGTTGACCACTCTTTTGATATGACTTATCTGATTTAAGATGATCAGAGTTTTTGATTAACTTGTTTGCAGCGGATTCAGTAAGTGTTTTTCACAAGTTATTTTCTTAACTTAAAAGATTTATCCCCAGTTTTAAAAAGATTTATCACTATGTGAGCCATGTCGATGGTAACAAGGTAAGCAGGGCTCAAGGCTATTTTGAGTCCCGTCAATTGGAGCTGACCTAAGTATTGAATGACAATGTATTATTTTCTGCAGACCTATAACTAATATATTCATAAATAGTTTAGGACAAATTGTCTATAAGTATTGACTTGATTTTTTTTCTTTTTTCCAAAATTTAACATACCCTCTCTCAATTATTAAAAGTAGTCTCATCTAAAAAAAGAATAATCTCTAAAAAATAAAAGCATGTTTTACTTTGATTAAACATAAATTAACACATCTCTTATGTTTTTTTTATCTCATATATGATTTTTAATTCTCAATTTAATTTTGAAACCCTTTTAAAAAAGAAAATGACAATGAAGAGACAAACAGGCCCTAAATTATTTGGTTAGTTGAAAATTAGGAACCTCTCCTTGTTTTGTTGCCTAACCAACAATTCATACCGAAAATTTGTTAATAACATAAGACTGAGTTTTCATATATTCAAATGGCTGTTGATATAGCCAGAGCAATTGTCATAATGCCAGATTAATGGCTTCTAATAGACATAATTACCTTTTTACAGGAAAAGAAAAAATATGTTCATAGCTTATTTCGAATTTTCCTTTCTCCCGTTCGTTCAATTCTTCTCCGTCGTCAGCCAACCCCTTCCCACCGCCTCGATGAACATTTGAAAGATAATTAGGCCATCTCTATTGGGGTCAGGGTGGGGAGGGAAGCCGTCTCCCGCGGCTGGGGGCTTAGGGCGGGGTGGGAACCGGGGCAGGGCCGGAGCTCGCGCGAGCCTTGGTTGTGGCCCGGGCCTCGCATGGGCGCGTGAAAAGACGCGCTCCTCTTTAAGCCAAGAGAGGCATCCCCTGATTGGTTCATTTTTTTTACTTTCTTAATTAAGTTTGTTTATTTATGTTTTTAAATAGGAAAAAATTAATTAATTAAATACATAATTAATAAAATTAAAATTTTCTCCTATATTAAATTATTTTTTTAATTGAATTATTTAATCAAATTTATTTGCACATCTATTGTATATTCACTAGTATTTAATAAATATATGTAGTCACCAATTTTTTATTGAATTATTTAATATAATAAAATTCAAATTTTTTAAATTAAAATATAATTAAACACTTATACAAATAATTTAAATACATACTAAAAGTAACAGGATAAGTAAATTCAAACAATTACATTCATTCATTGTTGACCGTATTTTAATTTCATGATTATTTACTATCTTTAATTTTAATATTTAAATATTATTAATAATTTAATTATATTAATAAATAATTATTAGTATTATTAATATTAATAATAATATTAAAAATAAAATTAAAACTAGAATTATAGGTGAGAGTGGGCAAATCTTAAAAATGCAATTAATTCCATTTCGAAATAATCATGTTGGTTTACTTAAAATTCATTTGTCATTGATTATTATTTTTAAGTAAACATTCTCGAAAAAAGCCTCCATGATAGAGGCAAAAGGGTGCAACAGAGCACATAATTAAAATGTTCAAGGATAGTTTATCCAAAAAAAAAAACAAAATTATGTTACAAACCCAGACTGATGTTTTTCCCTAAATTTTATTATCAGAGCCAAACTATTTTTAATTGAATCCATAGAACTCCTGTTAAGATACTTTTTGAAATTCATCTGACCAAAAGAAGAGGAAAATGAAACCACCCTTTTTTCAGTTCCATTTATCTTTAATTTATTATTTTCTCGTAAAAATGATTATAGTATATTTCATAAGTAATTCATTTGATTGTCGTTACTGGTTTGTGGATCATCCAAAATCAATGAGGATATCACATGAATTGTTTCCTTCTCGAGAATAATTGGAATAGAAAATTAAATATATCTTTTGAACCTTTGACTTTTAAGGGCATTTTAGGAGTTTAAATATTTTGCTCTGAATTATTGCTCTGAAAATAATTATATAGTGGTAAATTTACAGTTTCAATAAATAGAAAAGTTATAATGTTGTTTCGGTCCGAAAAGATTAATCCTTAACTAATTAATAACCTCACACTACAATAATCAAATTGATCCATCAATTGTGATCTGTAATAATTCTTTGGAAAAGAATTATTTTGACACACGTTATTTCTTTCATTAGGTATTTCCTCCGTTTTATATTATTGTCCCTTTAGAAATTTAATGTACAATTAATTTATTTTTTCATATTTACCCTCTCATTACAATTATTTTAACTTCTAATTTAGAGAGGAAAGAGAAAATAAATTATTAAGGCTATTTTTTATTTTTTATTTTTAGATGATGACTATTTAATAAGTTTCTTAATATCCATACAACTATTCAAAGTAAAAAATAATACTCCCTTCCTCTCATATTAATTAGCACATTTGGTCAAAAAAATTTGTTTCATTTTTAAAGCATTTTTTTCAATTTTACCCTTTTCTCACATCTAAGTTAGGAAATTCAATGATCACCGCTCACTAATAAAAAAACTAAAAAGTAGTCATCATTATAAATGATATTTAAGACATTTAGCATAAAAAAAGTATAATGATGAGGTTTCTTAACCTGTGTGAAAACAAAGAATATGCCAAGTAATATGAAACAGATGAAGTATGTAATAGGAGTATTAAATCACCAAAAAAAAGGGTGATTTGTTTTATTTAAATTTAATAAATGAACCCTCGCAGAATTAAACTTTTAATAAACGACTTGTTTTATTTTAACGATGCACAATAAACATTTGAAAATGGATTAATTCGTGGTTACTCTCTAGGTAGCCACCATATGTCATGTTAGGTTCCTTTTAGGAACACTTTCGTATTAAAAAGTGTCCCTAAAATCCCCTAACAGGGCGGATAGTGGCCACCTGAGAGGATAGCCACGAAATTTCCTTAAAATTTTGGCAAACGGCTCAAACTTTCGAAAAAGCGATTTCTAAGCAATAATTTAATTTCATCCTATTGGTCTAAAATATTTACTTCAACCCTTCAAGCGCAAAAAATTGTGTGCCAGTTTGTTTGATGGGAAGAGTAACGAAGATTTGTGATATAAACTCAAGTTGCATAATGTTGTTTTTATATCTCAAGTTACATAATGTTGTTTGTATGTGTTTAGAGAGAATGGTTTGAAAAATAAAATATGTATAAATATTTTTGTAAAATTCTTGCATAGATCTAATCTATGAGATTGTTATAGACCCTGTGATAGTAAATCCATATCAATTACTTTAATGATGTCTTGCTCCAACATTTACAACAAAAAATTCTATAAAAATTCTATAGACAAAGTCTATACAAAAACTTTCCTTTTATTTTTTTCTAATTTTTGAGAAAGCTAGGTGATACTTGTAAAATGTGTAATACTTTATGTCAAATTATGTTTATTATGTGAGATAAATTTTGTATGTAACGTGTTACTTTATATCAAATCAAAGTAAAATTTGTACATGTTTTTTATAAGAAAATTGTTGTTTATTTAACTTTTAGGAGAATCGTTTAAGAAAATTGAAAGATAATAAATTTATTTCAGAAAGTAGAAAACATGTTTGTTTAGTTTTTCTCGGACACGAAATAATTTTGAAAAAAAGTGAAACAAACAGACCCTATCATTGTAGCTGTCTCACTCACTCCCATTATTTTAAGTTCACACAACCCAAACTTTTGAAAATAAAACTAGGAGAAGAAAATCAGCACAAACGGAAAATTAAGGTTACAGAAATGGATGCAATTCAGTCCGCCCGACCCGTATCCGAACAGGGAGAAGATCCACTTTATGAGAGTGCAGCTGAACGCGAGGAACTCTTTAACCGCGTTGCTCCTCTCTATGACAAAGTTTGCATATTAATATACGAATCTTTATTACAATTTCTAAATTAATTTTGATTTTATGATGATAATCTTTCTTTTTATTTACATTTTCGCAGTCGATTGATTTTGTTACTCTAGGATTACATAGACTATGGAAAAGGTGGTCCGTTTCTTGGAGCGGGTAATTTTTTTTTTCCCTTTTATGTTTCTTTTTATATTTTTTGTGTTTAAAAAATGAATTTCTTCATCCAAGAGAGAAACAAATTTTTTTGTAAGTTCAAATAATATAGGGGTTTTTTTGTTAGTTAGACAAAGTACAATGGCTATTTTTGCATTTAACTCAATTTGTGATTAGAAATAAACTAAATAATTCATTATAGAAGCATCACAAGATCTCAAGAATCCAATTAGAGATTTGATTGGAGCAAATGCAAAATACCCCTAGTACTTTATCTAATTAACATAATTCACCTATATTATTTTAACTAACAAAATCCATGTGTTTTCTTTTTTATTAATAAATAAACTCATTTGAAATTCCTTCATATTTAGGAGATTTTTGTTGATTGTTTAAGTAACGGGATGTTATTGTTGTTGGTTTTAAACAACATACATGCTTCAACAATCACATATTCGAAGCAAATAAAGTAAAAGGATCTTACTTAACTATTCGAACCGGCAATTGAATCACGAACTCTGCTTTCTGATTTCTGGTAATTTTCCAACACTCTGGTCGATCTCCAATCACGAACGGAAAGTAGATACTGATCACAGCCTAAGAACCCTGGACTTCGATGTTCTTGATTGATCAAATTAACTCTCCCCAAAAATCAATGTTTTCTCTCTAAATTTTTTCTCTGTCTTTTTTTCTCTCTGTATTTTTTGTTCTCTCTGATTTCAATTGTTATAAAAACTGTCTGAGAGAGAGAGGAAATAAACGTCTTTTAATTATCTGACAAGTAGAGAGAGAGGGGGGAGTTATCCCATAATAACAGGAGTGTGGAGTTAATTAAAACTCCCCCTAACCAACTGGATCCGGATCCGGTTCGGGTCAGCCCACATGGGCGAACTCGATCCGACCCGGCCCAATTGGATCAGTCCAACATCTCCCACTCGCACATGCGGGATGACCCCGTCCTTTCAGTGATCAATTCAATTTACATCCGAAGTTTCGTATGGGCAAATAGGCCGTGTGACCCGGCGAGTATATGAGCACGTTGCTATATACCTGTTAGGGTGATATAGCTGCTCAAGGAAACAAATTCCAGAAGAGGACTATTCTCGCTATTCCCAAGATATCTTTCGTACTACACCAGTCGACGTATCCCTTATCCCTCCAACCTTGGTTATAGGGCATACTCGACTCTTTGGCCAATACTACTCTGTATTCACAATTACATCTCAAAACAATTAAGTTTAATGTAATTAGCTAGCTGGTGAATGCAAGTAGGGTGTAAGTCGAAGATAATCTTCCCTTCCTACAAGGATCTTCTGATTTCACTTTAGCAGCTTTCCTAGACACGCACCGCATCGCCGTATGATTCATGGCTATTAGTAACGTGCTAAAGTAGCAACACCAATGAGAAATCATAAGAAACTGTCAAAAGTCTTAAGGGCATTTAGTTTGAGATTCCCTTGAACCTCAAGGTCTCACATAATGAGAAAGCATGGATACATTTGCTCATTAACCTTTGTGGTCACCTTGCACACGTGGTACGAAAAACACGTGTTACGATACTTTTCTTCCCGAGCAGAAGCGTATGTCATTAACAAAGGGATTTATAAATCTGTATCGTACAGATCTCAGTTTAAGTATTCCTCGATACCCAAACCCGAGTTTTCTCCTTTCGTCGTCCTCGGCTCAACTCTCAAGAAAACTCATATCTGGCTTAAGATAAGTACAATGGATAGTGGGGAACCCATTTCGATTACTTTACATATAGTGACCTCATCTCTGCATATTCCAAAATATCAGAGGCGATATCTCATGTGAACGAGTCAATTTCATCTGATTGAGAAAATCTCATCTCTGCACACTCCCAGTGTCAGAGGCGATTGCTCATGTGAGAGAGTCAATCTCTACTTATCCGACATACTTTTTAGTGAAGACATTTTTAAAATAGATCTCAAAATATGTGTATATTCATAAAACATTAGTACATCAATGTTAGTGGCAATAACATTCTTAACAGAATCCAGTACATTAAATTCTACGCAGTCCTAAAGACTTGGTATGACCTATGAAAGCCTCTTTAGCTATAGGTTCAGTGAAAGGATCAGCAACCATCTGATGCGTAGATATGTACTTGACAGTCACCTCTTTCTTCTCAATGATATCTCTTACAAAGTTATATCTTGTGTCAATGTGTTTAGTCAGTCCATGATATTTGGGATCTCTAGTGTAAGCCATAGCTGCTTGACTATCACAATAAATAGTCACAGCTCCTTCAAAGTTACTTACTATCCCCAAATACAGGAGAAATCTTCGCAACCAAACAGCTTCCTGTACTGCAGCTGAACATGCCACGAATTCCGATTCCATGGTTGATAGTGCTACACACTTTTGTTTCTTGATGCTCCATGATATGGCGCCATCATTAAGTAAGAAAACATATCCGGAAGTGGACTTACGATGATCCAAGTCTCCACCCCAGTCAGCATCTGTGTAGCCTTTCAGCGATAATCCTTTTCCTTGAAAACAAAGGAAATAGTCTGCAGTACCCTTTAGGTATCTGAAAATCCTCTTTACAGCAACCCAGTGTCTTCTTCCGGGATTGGATTGATACCTACTGACCAGACCTACGGCATAGCAAATGTCGGGGCGAGTACACATCATAGCATACATCAAGCTCCCTACAGCACTGGAATATGGTACTTTTGACATTTCTTGTTTCTCTGCTAGATTCGTTGGACACATCTCCAGACTCAGGCTGTCGCCTTTCATCACAGGAGTATCTATTGGCTTGCAATCGTTCATCCTAAATCTTTCTATGATCTTCCTTATATAAGATTCTTGAGAAAGAGCAATGAGTTTCTTTGAACGATCTCTGTGGATCTCAACGTCCAGTATGAAATTTGCTTGACCCATATCTTTCATCTCGAAGTTAGATGATAACCATTCCTTGATGGTGTTTAAGAATCCTTTGTCATTTCCGACTAACAAAATGTCATCGACATAGAGAGATAGTATTACAAAAAATTTGTTTGAACGTTTGACATAGACACAGTGGTCTTCATCCATCATAACAAAGTTATAAGAGATTACAGCCCGGTGAAATCTCAAATATCACTGCCTTGATGACTGCTTAAGACCGTAGATTGATCTTTTCAATTTACACACTTTGTGTTCTTGGCCTTTGAGAATAAATCCTACTGGTTGATCCATGTAGATTTCTTCTTCTAATTCTCCATTAAGAAAAGCAGTCTTAACGTCCATTTGATGTAATTCCAAATCTAAGTTAGCTACAATGGACAAAAGGAGGCGAATAGAGGCAAATCTCACTACAGGCGAGAAGGTTTCTTCGTAATCAATACCCTCAAGTTGAGTATATCCTTTAGCTACTAAACGAGCTTTATATCTATCAATGGTTCCATCTGCCTTCTGCTTAATCTTGAGAATCCATTTATTCCCGATAGATTTTCTGCCAAGAGGAAGATCGACCAACTCCCAGACTTGGTTCGATTTCATGGAATCCATTTTTTCTTCCATCGCTTTCTTCCATTCGTCCTTCTGAGGACATGATAGAGCTTCATCAAAAGATTTAGGCTCTTTATCTTCTATAGAGGAAATATTAAAAATATGTCCTTCTACGTCGTAATGACGCTTAAGAATATTTCCTCTAGAACTTTTCCTAAGTTGTGATTCAGTAATATCGTTCTGGGGTAAATTACTCCCACTTGGATCAAGTGGTCCAGTCGTATTATTTTCCACCAACGATTCGTCTAGCTCAATGCCATTCGCTAAATCAGATAATTCGAATAGAGGTTCTCAACTTTTGATCTCACCTCTTTTAGGAAATTCATTCTCTAAGAATGTCGCATCTCGTGAGTCGATTTCAGTGGTACTACCCTCTTCATTTTCTCCTATGAACACGTAACCCTTAGAGTGTTGAGCATATCTAATGAAGATACATTTCTTTCCTCTGGGGCCAATCTTGCCATATTTGTTCGACGAGTCGAGCACGTAAGCAGTTGATCCCCAAGGTCTAAGGTTACTCAGATCAGGTTTCCTACCTATCCAAAGTTCATATGGAGTGGTAGCCACTGATTTTGATGGCACTTTGTTCAGTATATAGGCAGCAGTTAACAAAGCATCTCCCCAAAAGGAAATCGGTAAGTTAGCTTGCGCCATCATGGACCTAGTCATTTCTAGCAATGTTCTATTCCTCCTCTCAGCAAATCCGTTCTGCTGAGGTGTGTCAGGATTAGTTAATTGCCTAGTTATCCCCTTTTCTTTACAAAAGTTCTTAAATTGACCTGATAGATATTCCCCGCCTCGATCAGTTCTCAAGGATTTAATCGTTCTGTCTAATTGATTTTCTACCTTATTAAGGTAACGTCTAAAACACTCCAGTGCTTCAGACTTATGCGAAATCAAATAGACATACCCAAAGCGAGTGAAGTCATCTATGAAAGTAATGAAATAGGAGGCTCCATGTCTTGCCATAACACTAATCGGACCACAGATGTCTGAATGGACTAATTGCAATGGAAATTCAGCTCTAATAGCCTTACCAAAAGGTTTACGAATAGATTTTCCAGCAAGACAATTTTGACAAGTAGGTAAATCGATTTTAGATATTGGACCCAATAGTCCTTCTCTAGCGAGACGATTCATTCTATCTTGTCCTATGTGACCTAATCTAGCATGCCAAATATTAACATTCACAATAGAATTACTGGAGGAACAAGCATTCAAAACAGAACTACTATTAACATAAAAGTTAAAATTATGTCTGTTACAATCAAAAACCATAAAACCATCTCGAAGATGTCCAGAACCATAGTAAACATTGTCTAAATAAACATGAACAGAATTACGACAGAAGTTCAAATTAAATCCTAATCCTAGAAGAGCAACAACTGAAACTAAATTCCGTCGAATTTCTGGAGCGAATAAGACATCTTGTAGGATTAGGGTTCGTCCACCATGCAAATCAAGTTTGCAAGTACCAATCCCTTTAACCTCCACTATGGCGTTATTTCCTACATATATCCTCTTGTTCCAACAGGGACTCAACGAAACTCTACCAACGATTCACGGTCTCTAGTCACATGGTCTGTTGCACCTGAGTCAACAATCCACACAGGATATGATTCAGTTAATAAAACAGTACTAGATACATGAACAAAAGACAAAGACGAGTCATGGTGTGCTACCTTATCCTTCTTAGGATTGGTGCACTCTCGAGCAAAGTGCCCGAGTGTTGGGATATGCCTCGATTGTCAATACAACAAAGTGCGGAAATTAAAATTTTTCAAGGCACACCCACAGGTCCCATAATAATATCTCCAAGTTATATATACGAAAGACATAAAACAAAGCACAGAAATAATCTAACAAAGGGGGTTTTCGATTTTTACCTCACCACAGGCAAGGTGGTGGAAACCTCCAACTCTGATTCTGAACTCTGATTAAGGTTCTGGTTCACTGGAGTGATCCAAGCGTCTCACCTCCAGAGAAAAGTCCACACCAACTGGATTATGATGACACCTCTTAGTCTTAGGCTCAGAACTAGATCTAAGAGGCTTGTTGATGAAGGATTGTGCAGATCTATTTGACAGATCAAAATTCTGCACAAAAGGAATGAGGGAGAAGATTTGCGGCGGCGGCACTAGGGCTTTCACGGCGGCGGTGCGGCGGTGTTACGGCAGCACACGGCGGCGGCGCTAGGGCTTGGGCGGCGCAGGGTGGGGCGGATTTCCTAGGGCAAGAGAAGACTAGGGTTTTTGCTTAGGTGTGTTCTGTCTCTGAGTTCTGTTAGAACTCTATTTATAAGCACTCCTCAAGTCCTAGGGTTACAAGATTCCTAATGGGCTTAGGAGTCCATTTCTTGCAAGCCCACCTTAATTTAATTAATTACTTAATTAAATATCCAGCCCATATTAATTAATTACTTAATTAATATTTAGTTTAATTAATCAATTGTCATTTAAATCAATTAAATCAATTAATTAATTTATCTCCCATTTGAATTAACACTTTAATTCACTTAATTGATTTAATTACTTTTAAATCAATTAATTCCTTTTATATTCCTACAGAACAGTCACCGTCCAATTGTATTGTGTGTGACCCTCTGGGTTCACCATCAATTGGCAGCAGGCTCACGAAACCTCGTGATTTAATTTATGAACAATAAATTGCTCCGATCAATTAAACTACCTTTAATTGACCACTCCTAGAATCAATTCCTCTATTAATTCAGGAGTACCCACACTTCATGGTCGATGTCTAGCCACAAGCCCATGAAGCCCAACATCAGGTGAATTGATATTTAGTGAACCTCACCTCATATAATTACCATGTACATACGGTCCTTCTGTCGACCAATTTCCCGATCAAGACTTAGGGTGTGTGAATTGATCGGCACCTCTAAATTTGTCTCGATAACTATACTTTCTAATTCAGGATAATGTTCCAGTGTGACTGCCTAATTTGGAAACCCCTTTCCAAATCCGTCACCGACTACGGCCGTAGATTCATTGGAAACATTATCTAAGAATCGTATAGGAAATATTCTCATCCATTACGATGAGTCAACAGATTCCATCTTGGTACTAACCACTCGCGTACATGTCCATACGCACCCAACCTAGGCATTTTTATGACCAAGCTAAGTGGCCTATACCTAGATCTAAGTACGCACTTTCATGCACCGAATTCGCCCTAGCACCTCAAGTCATAGGACTAAATCGTACACTATTATAATCCTTTGAGAAACATCCCATCACCGATATGCGTCATGCGCTTCCACAATGGGTTTCTCTGTTCGGGTCGTTCGATGCATTCGATCCTCCATCGAATCACCTAGTCATATGCACTGGCCTCAAATGCCTTGTTCATGAAACTACAACAAATTCACTCCGTGTGAATCATGCATAATCGTACAAGTCTTGACGATTCACTCGATACCCCGTCTCGATATGAATCTATGACTTGGAACATTTTCGAGATCACGACCTTTGAGACTGTTTCATGATAAGTGCACTCAGTACTGAAGTGTATAGTCCCATAGTCATGAGTGATCTCAGGGTTTCAACCAATCGCTTAAATATATTCGCGAGAGATGAAGTTTGGCCATTGTTTATCCTTATACATATATAAATAAACATGCGTATTATTATAAAATCAAAGATTGTTATATACAAGATAGATCTATTACAAGCTAATTGAACTGACTTGCAGGGCACTATCCTATCAATCTCCCACTTGCCCTAAAGCCATTCACAAACGTTTCTTAGACCCATCTTATCTAGATGTCCCTCGAACACCTTTTGCGAAAGTGGCTTAGTTAGTGGGTCAGCTATGTTGTCTTCTGATTTGACATACTCCATATGCATATCTCCTCTACCAATGATCTCTCTGATCACGTGGTACTTCCTCAGTACGTGTTTGGATTGGTGGTGTGATCTCGGCTCCTTTGCTTGAGCTATTGCCCCGTTGTTGTCACAAAAGACGACTACAGGTTCAGCAATGCTAGGAACAACATCCAATTCCTGGACGAAGTTTCTCATCCATACACTTTCTTTTGCTGCATCTGATGCTGCGATATATTCTGCTTCTGTGGTTGAGTCGGCAGTGGTAGACTGTTTACAGCTTTTCCAACTGACCGCTCCTCCATTGAGGCGGAATATGTATCCAGAGTTGGATTTAAAATCATCCACGTCAGACTGGAAACTCGAATCAGTGAATCCTTCAAGTTTCAGTTCTCCACTACCACCGTAGATCAAAAACATATCCTTAGTCCTTCGCAGGTACTTTAGGATTGCTTTTACGGCAGTCCAGTGCTTCTCGCCTGGATTTGACTGATAGCGGCTCGTTACACTTAGAGCGTGTGCTACGTCTGGTCGAGTACACAACATTGCATACATTATACTCCCTATAGCAGAGACATAAGGTATGATAGACATTCTCGTCTTTTCTTCGTCGGTTGTAGGGCACATAGACTTAGAAAGAGAGATACCATGTCTCATTGGAACAAATCCTTTCTTAGATTCTTCCATACTAAATCTCTTCAAGATCGTGTTGATGTAATGAGATTGGGAGAGTCCTATCATCTTCTTCGATCTATCCCTATAGATACGTATTCCCAATACGTAAGATGCGTCTCCCATATCTTTCATAGAGAACTGCGCGGATAACCACGCTTTAGTCTGCGCTAACATCTTGATATCGTCTCCGATTAACAAAATGTCATCGACGTACAAAACAATGAATTGTATTGAGCTCCCACTATTCTTTTTGTACACACAAGGTTCATATACGTTTTTGATAAAGCCAAAAGCTTTGACTGTCTCATCAAATCGTATGTTCCAGGTTCGGGACGCCTGTTTGAGGCCATAGATTGACCTTTGAAGCTTACACAGTTTGTGCTCACTTCCTTTGGACGCAAAACCTTCAGGTTGTTGCATAAAGATCTCCTTATCAATGTCTCCATTGAGGAAGGCGGTCTTTACGTCCATTTGCCATATTTCGTAGTCATGCCACGCGGCTATAGCAAGTAATATCCGAATGGATTTTGACATCGCCACGGGAGAGAAGGTTTCCTCATAGTCTATACCAGGCCTTTGAGAATACCCTTTCGCCACTAAGCGAGCTTTATGAGTAATTACCTCTCCATTCATTCCAAGC
The DNA here is from genome assembly GCA_038501285.1 of Penstemon eatonii. Taxonomy (NCBI): domain Eukaryota; kingdom Viridiplantae; phylum Streptophyta; class Magnoliopsida; order Lamiales; family Plantaginaceae; genus Penstemon; species Penstemon eatonii. The sequence goes on from CM076710.1 coordinate 62,772,379, forward strand.
TTACGCTTGAAGATCCATTTACATCCTACAGGGATAGTTCCCTCAGGTGGATCGACCAAGGTCCAAACCTTGTTGGAATGCATGGAATCCATTTCGGATTGCATGGCTTCGAGCCACGCACCCGAATCTATGTCAGACATCGCTTCTTGATAGGTCCTTGGATCAGCATCAACTTTCTCGTTTTCGTGAATGAGACCAAATCGCTCTGGCTCCTTACGAATTCGATTAGACCTTCGAAGTATAGGTGTACTAGTAGGTTCAGTTAATTCTGGTTCAGCTCCCACTGTTTGTGGGGATGGGTCCGATTCTTGGACTTCATCAAGTTCTACGATTGTCCCATTTCGGTTGGTGAGGAAATCCTCTTCCAAGAAGTGGGCGTTCCTTGATACGAACGTATTACGTTCTTTAGGATCGAAGAACAGGTATCCAATAGAGTCCTTTGGATAACCCACAAATTTGCACAAACTAGATCTACTATCCAGCTTATCTCCCTTCTTGTTCTTTACATACGCAGGAGATCCCCATACTCGTAAGAACGAATACACGGGTGCTTTACCATACCATACTTGGTGCGGCGTTGTTGGCACTGACTTTGAAGGTACTAGGTTTAGTATCTTCGAAGCAGTTAATAGGGCTAAGCCCCAAAACGAAAAGGGAAGGTCAGCAAAGCTCATCATGGAACGAACCATGTCTAACAAAGTCCGGTTCCTCCGCTCAGACACTCCATTGAGTTGAGGTGTCCTAGGGGGAGTTCGCTGTGCGAGAATTCCATTCTCTTTTAGATAATCAAGGAATTCTTGGCTTAAATACTCACCACCTCTATCAGAACGAAGTGCTTTAATACTATGTCCAAGTTGGTTCTCTACTTCCATTCGAAACTCTTTGAATTTCTCAAAGGTTTCGGATTTGTGTGTCATAAGATACACATATCCATAACGACTAAAATCGTCGGTGAATGTTACGAAGTAAGAGAATCCACCTCTCGCATTGACACTCAATGGTCCACAAACGTCAGTATGGATAAGATCCAATGTCTGTTTGGTTCGCTCGGGATTCCCGGTGAAGGGTGATTTGGTCATCTTTGAGACAAGATTCGCAAGTCGGGAGTTCATCTAAGTTCTTTATTTCAAGAGCCTTAGAGGAAACCAACTTTTGAATCCTACTCTTGGAAATATGTCCAAGTCTAGCGTGCCAAAGTTGTGGAGTTTGATTATCATATTTCCTTTTTCTAGATTGAATGTGCATGACGTTGGAATTTATAGGTTCTAGGGAATATAGACCATCTATCAAAGTACCACGAGCATACATTAAATCACCTTTAAATATGCAAAAAGATCCATTTTGAATGGAAAAATTAAAACCATCAATATCTAACATAGGAATAGAAATGATGTTTTTAATAATGTTTGGTACGTACAGACAATCCCTTAAAATTAAAGTAAAATTCCCTAAGACTAATTCCACGTCTCCTATAGCCTCGGCGGCGATCCTAGCTCCGTTTCCAAAACGCAGGATTCTATCCCCGGGCTTCAGGGTTCTTACTGCTCCCATCACCTGCAAATCATTGCAGATATGAGAACCTGCTGCGGTGTCTAACACCCACGATGCACAGTTAATAGAAATATTAACTTCAACTAGAAAAATACCTTTGGCTACCAATTTCATCTTTAGGTAGTCTGGGCAGTTCCTTTTCCAGTGCCCTGCTTTCTTGCAGTGGAAACATTCGTCTTCTGGGCTTTTGCGCTTTTTCTCGACCACCTTGGTGACTGCCTTTGAAGAAAATACCTTCTTCTTTTTCTTACCTTTCTTAGGCTTTGCAGCCTTCGATTGGTGTGCAATCATTACAGGTTTCTCTTTCTTGAGAGTCGATTCTGCCGTTACCAATAAATTGGTCAGTTCGTGAAGAGCGAGGTTTCTATCCTCCATGTTGAAGTTCAACACGAATTGGTCAAATGAACGGGGCAGCGTATGGAGAAGGAGGTCAGTGCTAAGATCAGCGTGCAAATCCACGTCCAATCGCCCCAGTTTTTCAACCAAGTTGATGAAACGCAGACAGTGATCTTTTACACTGCTTCCCTCAGCCATCTTGAGATTAAACAACTCTTTAGAGGTCGCGAATCTTTCAGCGCGAGATCTTTCCCCAAACATCTGCTGGAGATGGAGAAGTATATCTCTAGCAAGCGGCATAGCAGCATGCTGTTTCTGCAGTTCGTTTGACATCGAAGCTAGCATGAGGCAACGAACCTGAAGATCATCATCAACCCTTTTAGCATGGGCGGTTCGTTGTTCCTCAGTAGCTCGTGCTGTGGGTGCAGCAGGCATGGGTGTGTCGAGCACATAACTGCGACGTTCGGAGTCTAGGACTATCCTCAGATTTCTCAGCCAGTCGACAAAGTTTGAACCATTCAATTTGTTTGCGTCGAGGATAACAGATAATGGATTCTTAGACATTGTAATTAATATCTACAATAGGAAAGAAGACAACATTAAGCTAACTGATCTTATGTCTAATACTTATAATTATCGAAGTTGGACTTAGTTTCGAAAAAGTTCTCCCACTATTTTGTCGAAACAATCACCCCTTTGATTGCTCGGGAAATTCTATTTCCTAGTAGGTCTTGACGTCCCAGCAGCAATTAATTGCACCCACGACTCGTGGCCATACAAGTAATTCTCCAGGTAGGTATACTTTTACCAATTGTGTTACTCCACAACCTTCAAGCTATTTTGCCTCGATTTTCGCACCTATCTAGCACTGCTACATCATAGATGTTACTCCTCGTTTAAGTCTGACCCAGTCAATCTTGATGAGCAACAGGCCCGGTCATGAAATCCCCGTAACTAGTTATCGGTCGATTTTCACATCACGACAAGTTCCCACCCTTGTCTTGTTTAGTTAAAAACAAGAATCGAGGAATTTCGTGTATTGTCCCTTTCTTCGACTCGGGTGCCAGACTCTGGATCACCTCTATCGATAAGTAGACAACATACACTAGTCCCTATTGATGGAAGGCTTGGATCTATAAAACTTCATTTTATAGTTTACCCAATATGACTTAATATTTTATTTCGAGAGGGGTATTTCTGGTTTGAAAGTTATACTAACTCTCCTCGAGATCTCACCGTGTAAGTTATGCTTTATTCTTTTATTACGATCTAGATTCTAGCGCGCATCACATACAAGCTAAATATAAATCGACAAATAAATTAAAAACCATACAAGCCTAGCATGCATTCTACCACAATATGTTTTCGATCGGGAGCCTCCTATGTGGGCCATCATCGAGCCATTGATGTTGGCCCTATTGGTCAATCTAAAGGGTTCTCAAACAGGCCTATGCTATTACATTAATCACCATGCATACATGGCCTTCATATCTCCTTGGGCTCCCATCTTGCTTGTAACGGGCCTCCATCCTAGACTAGGAAAGCATTAAAGCCCTATTCTATTACAAAGCCTCAAAATTGGCCCAAAACATAAAAGGCTCGCAGGCCTTAATAAAAAACCAAACATTAAATTAAACCAATCACATCTACCCTAAGGTCAAAGCTCGGCTCGATCGAAAACCACGTAAACAGTTCACGTAGAGCAAGAAACATGTAAACAACATTTTACTTTCTCCTTTCTTTAATTTTAAAACATCCTTTTAAAACTAACTTCCATTGATTCTTACTTTTAGTCACTACTAATTATGACAAAATAAACTTTCGGGTAAACAAAATAAATTTTCCTGCTGAAAATCAGATTCTGTTTTTCAACTTTTGAAAATTGCATTTTCGGCCCCTCAATTTTCGAAAATTGCACTTTGACCCCAAAACTTAAAAAAAAGTTACAAAAACACCCAAAGAAGTTTCGGCCAGCATTCCAGAAAATAAATTTTGAATTCTGAAAATTTTCGATTTTTTTAAACAGATCCTTGAAGTTTCGGTAATTGCAAAACAGTCCCTAAACTTTCGGAAATTACAAAATGACCCCAAAAAGCGTGCGACCAGTTTGCGAAAACAGTCCAGAATTTTTGAAATTTCCAGATTCTAAAATTTCGAATTTTTAAGCCCTTTAAAACCCTAGTTTGCGATTTTGCCCAAAGAGTCCTGAAGTTTTCAAAAACTATGAAAACGCTATAGATCTGAAAAACAGTTTTACCCAATTGTAGATCTAGTCATAACAAGTAAGAATCAATCGACAGAACATAATTATCATGCGTTTTAATATACATAATTAAACATATAATATAAACACATATTATGTTCAAGCCTTTCGTATAATAATCATGGAGTTGGCTCTGATACCACTGTTGGGATATGCCTCGATTGTCAATACAACAAAGTGCGGAAATTAAAATTTTTCAAGGCACACCCACAGGTCCCATAATAATATCTCCAAGTTATATATACGAAAGACATAAAACAAAGCACAGAAATAATCTAACAAAGGGGGTTTTCGATTTTTACCTCACCACAGGCAAGGTGGTGGAAACCTCCAACTCTGATTCTGAACTCTGATTAAGGTTCTGGTTCACTGGAGTGATCCAAGCGTCTCACCTCCAGAGAAAAGTCCACACCAACTGGATTATGATGACACCTCTTAGTCTTAGGCTCAGAACTAGATCTAAGAGGCTTGTTGATGAAGGATTGTGCAGATCTATTTGACAGATCAAAATTCTGCACAAAAGGAATGAGGGAGAAGATTTGCGGCGGCGGCACTAGGGCTTTCACGGCGGTGTTACGGCAGCACACGGCGGCGGCGCTAGGGCTTGGGCGGCACAGGGTGGGGCGGATTTCCTAGGGCAAGAGAAGACTAGGGTTTTTGCTTAGGTGTGTTCTGTCTCTGAGTTCTGTTAGAACTCTATTTATAAGCACTCCTCAAGTCCTAGGGTTACAAGATTCCTAATGGGCTTAGGAGTCCATTTCTTGCAAGCCCACCTTAATTTAATTAATTACTTAATTAAATATCCAGTCCATATTAATTAATTACTTAATTAATATTTAGTTTAATTAATCAATTGTCATTTAAATCAATTAAATCAATTAATTAATTTATCTCCATTTAAATTAACACTTTAATTCACTTAATTGATTTAATTACTTTTAAATCAATTAATTCCTTTTATATTCCTACAGAACAGTCACCGTCCAATTGTATTGTGTGTGACCCTCTGGGTTCACCATCAATTGGCAGCAGGCTCACGAAACCTCGTGATTTAATTTATGAACAATAAATTGCTCCGATCAATTAAACTACCTTTAATTGACCACTCCTAGAATCAATTCCTCTATTAATTCAGGAGTACCCACACTTCATGGTCGATGTCTAGCCACAAGCCCATGAAGCCCAACATCAGGTGAATTGATATTTAGTGAACCTCACCTCATATAATTACCATGTACATACGGTCCTTCTGTCGACCAATTTCCCGATCAATACTTAGGGTGTGTGAATTGATCGGCACCTCTAAATTTGTCTCGATAACTATACTTTCTAATTCAGGATAATGTTCCAGTGTGACTGCCTAATTTGGAAACCCCTTTCCAAATCCGTCACCGACTACGGCCGTAGATTCATTGGAAACATTATCTAAGAATCGTATAGGAAATATTCTCATCCATTACGATGAGTCAACAGATTCCATCTTGGTACTAACCACTCGCGTACATGTCCATACGCACCCAACCTAGGCATTTTTATGACCAAGCTAAGTGGCCTATACCTAGATCTAAGTACGCACTTTCATGCACCGAATTCGCCCTAGCACCTCAAGTCATAGGACTAAATCGTACACTATTATAATCCTTTGAGAAACATCCCATCACCGATATGCGTCATGCGCTTCCACAATGGGTTTCTCTGTTCGGGTCGTTCGATGCATTCGATCCTCCATCGAATCACCTAGTCATATGCACTGGCCTCAAATGCCTTGTTCATGAAACTACAACAAATTCACTCCGTGTGAATCATGCATAATCGTACAAGTCTTGACGATTCACTCGATACCCCGTCTCGATATGAATCTATGACTTGGAACATTTTCGAGATCACGACCTTTGAGACTGTTTCATGATAAGTGCACTCAGTACTGAAGTGTATAGTCCCATAGTCATGAGTGATCTCAGGGTTTCAACCAATCGCTTAAATGTATTCGCGAGAGATGAAGTTTGGCCATTGTTTATCCTTATACATATATAAATAAACATGCGTATTATTATAAAATCAAAGATTGTTATATACAAGATAGATCTATTACAAGCTAATTGAACTGGCTTGCAGGGCACTATCCTATCACCGAGTGCTCCACAGTTGAAGCACTTCATCTTGTTCTTGTCTTTCTTCTTTTTAGCAAAACGCTTACGTTTACCGCCATGGTTGGGGTTGTTGTTCTTCTCACCAGTCTGCTTCCCAGGGTTGCCTTTCTTCCAGTTCCTCTTACGTTTGTAGCCCGAAGCTTTCTTGGAACTAGTTTCAGCAATGTAAGCACTTGACATGGATTTTGCAACTCCAAGTCGCTCATCCTCAAGTTCAACGTGGCGAGCAGCATCAACAAAGGTTTTTATGCTATCATTATGAGTCAGATTGATTTTCAGATGCTCCCACTTGTCAGGAAGTGACCGGATTAAGGCTTGAACTTGCTGCTCATCAGAGAGGATATGGCCAGCTGACACAAGCTCCCTAATCATATTAGACATCACCCTAATGTGTTGCTTAATGTTATGATTGGGCAATTTCTTATAAGTGTCAAATTTGATTGTCAGCTGCCTCAGACGAGTGATTGTCGTACCCCCATATTTCTCCCTGAGAAACACCCATATGTCATGAGCGGTAGGGTGCTGCTCACACTCGTAAATCAAATCATCAATCACAGAGCTAACCAGGATTGCACGAGCAGTGGAATTTTTCTTTTTCCATGCCTGGTAAGCCTCTTGATCCCTTCTCTGTTGGACACTATTTCCAACACCTGGGTCATCCAAGATTCGGTTGATGCCATCCAAAGCATCTTGCTCATCGAGCACATACCAAATCTTATGACGCCAAATGTCATAGTTGTCACCGTTCAGTTTGTCACCTTTGTTAAGGTCAGCAATTATTGATTTAGATGCCATAGTCTGTCATGTAAGAGGTGATTAGATGTTAAAACCCTTATACACATATTTTATTTTATATTAAGTCAATGAAGCTCCATTAAGACTTGACACAAGCAATGGATTCGAAAGTTCACGCAATGTTCCCAATCATCATCCATTTACAAGTATCTCATAATTATGGACTTAATATCAAAAGTATAAAAACTAAAGTTCTTGGTGATAGTCATTCTAAAAAACCTAAGAACTCCCACTGGAAAAGATGACCAAACATGCTAAAGCATAACAATACATATACGATCATAAATATGTAAGCAAACAAAGTATGCATTTTGAATCAAAACAACTAAGATCCAAATAAACAATTATCAAATCCAGTCTCATGTAGAAAACAAACAAACAACATAGAATATCTTTAAATGGAAATGAAATTACAGAAATCATTCAAATCGGAAAAATCGACCCTCTGGTTCGATTGGTTGCCAAGACTGAACAAAAGCTTCATTGGCAATGGCTTGAGATCGCCTGTCACAAGGTACTTGATTCAAGGACCGATGAGTTGATTTCTTCCTCATACCGGACCTCAGGTTGCGGAGGTTAGAGTTCAGACTAAGAAACAAAGTCTTTTCAACCTTTTTCTTAAGGTATAATTTCCATCCATTATGCATGTTGTGAATAAAGTTTTCTATTGAGTTATCTCTTCCAATATAGTTTCTCGCCTCTTCCCATACTTTATGAAGTTCAACCGGAAGAGATTGCTTGAAGACATCACACCGTTTTTCAAACGGATGAATGTCAGTACCATAAAAGTGAACGCGGCGGTGTAACTTTCTCATTACCCTCCAATGCTCTTTCAAAGAGTGTTTGGGATCTATTCGGTACGACACCAAATCTTCTATGACCCCCGGTAGCTCATGGATACGTCGCTCAAGAGCTTCTCCCCGAAGTACCCTATATCTGCTATAGATCAAAGGCATACCTGAAGGATGAGGGTAAATATTAAACGTTTGCGGAATTCTAATATTTTCATTGATTGAAAGATATTTTGATACTTTCAAGAATATTTTATTTGCCAAATTTTAAATAAAAATACGCGAAAAACAATCTCAAGCGACAATAAAGGAGCTTAATTTTTCTAAAGTATCAAAAATTCAATCTCAGTAGCCACCCATGAAGAACAATTTAATTTAAATTTTCTGGAAAAAATTTGGAATTTTCTGATGAAGAATTTTATTTTCTGTGAATTTCTAAAAATTTAAAACACAATAAATCAAAATAAATTTTAAACATTGTTGAAAAAATTATTTTAATTCACAGATAAATCACAATTAAAATTTCAAGTTTACAGAAAAAAATCCGGTCGAAACCGGCGGCCGGAAGAAGCCTCACGCGCCGGCGTTGCGCGTTAAATTTTTTTTTTTTTTTAAAACAGCTTCTGCCACGTGGCAGTTTCTGACTAGAACATGTGGCATGGAACAGTGACATGGCCTTCCACGATGGATGTACATGTCATCGACACGTGGCAGTGACGTGGCAAAACAGGTCTTGGAATCCTATGTGGCGATGACGTGGCAGACACGTGTGTCTGACGTGGACGCCACGTGGATGTTCACGTGTGACTGGGCAGTTTAAACTGCCCATGGTTTGTTCCACTCGCGGTGGTGGCGCATGTACAACACGCGCCGCCTTCCGCTCATTTTCCGGCGTCGTCCTTCTGGCTACCCCTCCATTTTCGTGCCTTCCGAATCCATTGGTGCAATCAGTTTTACGTTTTGAGCTCTCGACGTTGGAGTGTGCGTTACAACCGCTTAGGAAGAGAGTGGCGAGTGTTTTATGCATTATGTGTTATGAATTAATTTCCAGATTATTAAGGTAAGTAGGCAGAGGCTTAAAAACTCAATTTACGTACGAAATACTCATCCAAAAAATAATCTGGGCACATATCCAAAAAGCTTGTTTCGAGACGAATGTAAGCATATGTGGTATATCGCATAATTCAAAGTAACACATCGGGAAAACGCATAATACGATTTTAAGAAAACAATTTTTCCAGAACAGAATATACATCAAAAATTCTGAAAAAATTCAGATAATTACTACATCATATAAGCATGTTTCAATAAAAGTTTCAGCATAATCCGACAATTATAGCATGCTTCGAAAAATAAAACAGTATAACCATAATTCCACAAATTCGAAAAATCATTAACAAAAATAATTTGGCAGGAATTACAAGGCACATACATCATGAATTTCGAAAATAATCAGAAATTAAAGAATTTCAAACTCAATCGCAACCATGGCCTGATACCAATGTTGGTTTTAAACAACATACATGCTTCAACAATCACATATTCGAAGCAAATAAAGTAAAAGGATCTTTCTTAACTATTCGAACCGGCAATTGAATCACGAACTCTACTTTCTGATTTCTGGTAATTTTCCAACACTCTGGTCGATCTCTAATCACGAACGAAAAGTAGATACTGATCACAGCCTAAGAACCCTGGACTTCGATGTTCTTGATTGATCAAATTAACTCTCCCCAAAAATCAATGTTTTCTCTCTAAATTTTTTCTCTGTCTTTTTTTCTCTCTGTATTTTTTGTTCTCTCTGATTTCAATTGTTATAAAAATTGTCTGAGAGAGAGATGGAATAAACGTCTTTTAATTATCTGACAAGTAGAGAGAGAGGGGGGAGTTATCCTATAATAATAGGAGTGGGGAGTTAATTAAAACTCCCCCTAACCAACTGGATCCGGATCCGGTTCGGGTCAACCCACATGGGCGAACTCGATCCGACCCGGCCCAATTGGATCAGTCCAACAATTGTATCCTTTGATGTGGTTATAATTGTCATTTCGGCTTGAAAGAGTTTTATTTGTTAATAAACAAAGAATATAGGAGATTTTTTGTTAGTTAAACATAGCACAAGGGATATTTTTGCATTTTTGCATTTTACTCGATTTTATTGAGCAAAAACAAATTTTTTAAAATTTTAATCGTTTAAATAAACGGTCAAATGAGGATTGAATAATTTTGTAAAACAGGGTAAAAGAAGGAGACACTGTTTTGGATGTATGCTGTGGAAGTGGGGATATTACTTTCCTATTGTCTGAGAAAGTTGGAATAAATGGCAAGGTTTGACATTTTCAATTTTTCATCTTCTTCTTTAATACTTGGCTTAATTCCACTCTGCCCCTTAAAAATGTGTCAATTTGGCACATTGCAACCTAGAAAAAATTAATCTGGGTTTACACCCTTAAAATATATATTGTCTTTCATTTTGTATCCTGAATAAACTTTAGGCCAAAATATAGGGGTATTTTTGTCACTATTTTTGAAAAATCAACATATAGTCCCTCCCAAATATTCTAATGTGTGTTTAATATGAACTTAAGAGCAAAATTGACAAATTAATAATTCAAATAACTCCCAAAAATCATATAAAAAATAAATAAAATAAAATAACACACGCTGTAAATATAAATTTGAAAAGACCGATAATTCGATAATTTTTTAGCTAACTACAAGAAAAACCCACTAAGTTAATTTTTTAGCTCATTACTAGAAATAAGTCAATTTTCGATGGATTTTTCGACAAATTTATTGAGGCAAAAATTGGGATCGAATTTTTTTTCAGAGTTATTGTAATGAGTATGGTTTTTTTTCCAGATTTACTGTAAAAACAAGTATGTTGATTTTATTAAGGCCATATTTACTTACACTCCACCACTTTACTGTAGAAACAAGTATGGTTTTTTTTTTTATATATATTATAGTTTCTTATTTTGCGTTATAAAAACAATTATTTAGAATAATACTTCATCGTAGGTTGAGTATTAAATAACTAAAGTATTCATTTGTCTACCCTTCAGATTGATTTTTTTCCAGAGTTGTAGTAATGAGTAGTTTATCAATTTTAATCCTAATTGCACATGAGTCATATATTATTATATTTTGGAGGTGATATATATTGATTTTTTCAGGGAGTGATCAATATACTCCTGTTTTTTGGCTTGAAATTCAGACGGGGTGCAAAGTGAAAGTTAATATATGTTTTGAGGTTACAAAGTGGAATTAAATTTTTTTGAGGGTGTAAAATGCTAAATTGATACATTTCCAGGGTGCAAAGTGGGATTAAGTCATTTGTACTCTGATTTTTCTTTTCTGTATTAAAAGGAGAGAATTGAATTTTTTGGTATCCAACTTTATGTTAGTTTCTACTTTTGGAACTAAACAAATGCATGTCAATACATTTGATATCGTAATTTAACAAATCGTTTCACATTTGGTACCGTCATTAACTATGTTTGAAAATCACCGTCAAGTTGGTGACGAGGCTGTTGAGTCGGTTTCAATTATTACAAAATTAGTGATATAACTTATACTAGCTGACAATTCTACCGAAATGTTATTTTACCCGTACGAAATATTTTAGGGTAGAATTATCAACTAGTATAAGTCATAACACTACAATAATTAAAACTGATTTAACTACAAGGCCACTAATTTGACGGTGATTTTCAAACATAGTTAATTAAGGTATCAAATATGGAACGATTTATTAAATTACGGTACAAAATGTGTTAACATGCATTTATTTGGTATGAAAAGTTCAATTGACATAAAACTCGATAAAAAAAAAAAATGCAATTTTGTCCTGTTAAAAGTATAAAATCCGATTTTTATTTTCTTCTTCTTTTCTGTTAAATTTTTGGGTGCCAATTTGATAGGTGATTGGTCTTGATTTCTCAAAGGAGTTCTTGGAGATCTCCGCATCCCGCCAGCGTCGGCGAAATAAGGAATGCTACAAGAACATTGTGTAAGCAAATAGAATATATCTGTTCGACAAAAAAAAAAAAAAAAACACACACACACACAAACAAAACAAAACAAAACATTATATCTTAAAGAAAGGATTTTTTCTAAAGTTTGATTATTAAATTTATTTTATAAATGATTATATATGGTTTGTACTTTAATATTAGAATTCACCACATGGATTGGGCTAAGTCCACTTACTTGGCTTGGGCCTAACTCAACCTAAAAAGCTAGCTTGTAAGGTGAGGATTGCCCAAGACCTTATAAGGTGGACTTAACTATTGTTTTCAACCAATGTGGGACAATTAGTCTCAATACTCCCCCTTCACGTGTGGGCGGGCTGAATGTGTGGGTGAAACAAGCCCAACACGTGACATATTAAAGCCCAACCTTGCATATTGCGACACGTGGGCCCCAACACACGAATAATGATCGTCGAGGACTTTGTTAACTGGACGAAGAATGACAACCCAGGCCTTTGTTATCTGGGAGAAATATGTGAGTGAAGAATAAATCCCATCATGCGCGCAAGGAAGAGCCCATCACGGAAGGAGGTGGCCCACTTCAACCTGGGGCTCTGATACCATATTAGAATTCACCACATAGATTGGACTAAATCCACTTACTTAGCTTGGGCCTAACTCAACCTCAAAAGCTAGCTTGTAAGGTGAGGATTGCCCAAGATCTTATAAGGTGGACTTAACTATTGTTTTCAACCAATGTGGGACAATTAGTCTCAATATTAAGGAGTGTTTTTGAAATGCTTAACCTTTTGCTTTAACTAGAAATTATAAAATTAATTGATGATAAAGAAGGGTGGTGTTCACATTTTAAGGAAAAAGAAAATGCTAGAAAAAGTGAGTTTGTATTTTAAGAGAAAAATATAAGACTTTATTTCTTTTTCTTTTTCCTTTTAACTGATTGAGACAATTACAATAAAAAAGAATAGAATACAAAAAGACTCTCTACGTCATTTTTCATTGGCAGAAACCTCCCTATATTATATTCATTAGCGAAAAAACATTTTTGTATCTATTTTATTAGCAAAGAAAAGACCCTGTATTATCATTTCATTAAATCATAACACTCGTTTGTAATTACAAGTTGACAACAATGGCATCTTGTTTTAATTTATTTTTTTAAATTTAAATACACGTATCTTAATCGTAATGTATTCAATAAAATTTTAAAAAATCATATTGCCGTTTTTTTATCGTATCCGTTCGTGACGCCGTATTCGTATCAGTGCAATATAGCCTAAAAATAATCATCCCAATTTCCAGGGTAAAATACTGAAAATTTACTTGTGTGATAAAAATTCTGCATGAAACTAATTTTTTTGCATCAAATCTACTTATGTTATTATAAACTGATCCGTACACTCTCTTATCTTTAATTAATGTCATTGCTTTTTCAAACCAATTACCATTTAACCTCATTATTTAATCTTATTTACATGCATTTATTAAGATAATTTAATTCTATAATTTATTAATTAATAAAACATATAAAAAATATAATAATTTAGTAAACTATTAAAAAATAAATAATTTGCTTACATATTTATTCAACAAATCTTTTATATTATTAAAATTTTCTAATATATATTTTATAAAATATAATAAATGAAAACATTATTTATATATTTCAGATTTAATGTTTATACTTTATACCAAATTAAATTACATTTTAGTGTAATATCTTATAATAAAAATAATTCTTATAAATATATATTAAATTAATATAATTTTATTGTTTTCAATAGATTAAAAGGTTTTAAAAATAAATGAAAATCAAAAGTGGGATTCCCTTGGAGAGTTTACAAAAACATAAACGAATTTGATGAATAAAACTTAATACAAGATACCATGAATTTTTTTTCATAACAAAGGGAATTTAATTTCATGCATTTTAATTAATTAAATAGATGAAACGTGATCAAATCTCAGACTCAGTGGGGGGCGCAAGCGCAAGTATGCACACGCTCATGAAAAAAATAAGGAAATTGGATGGAGGGGAATTTCATGCAATGTTTATAAATAAAAAATATATATACATTTAATTCAAGAAACTTAACACATAATAATAGTTTTATAAAGAATTTCCATAAGGGAAGTTTTGTGCATTTTACCTGCTTAATTTTCCCTTTAATATTTATTAGGGTAGACACCATTTATTATCCTATTTAACTTTTTACAGTGTCATTCCTCTTAAGTTTATTTTTTCACGTTAGTCCCTATCAAGAGTTACTTATTTCACTTTGGTCATTTTTCAGGCTGAACACGGAGATTCCAGTATCCAATGACCTGCACATGAAGATACTTTTGTCCATTCATTACAATAGTATTACACTAAAGCCCTCAATAAAACCTATATTGTAATTCACATGACATCAGATCCGTTATACTCCACCTGAAAAAGACCAAAGTGACACAAATAATTTTTTGTTAGGACTAATATGGAGAAAAAACCTTAAAAGGAATGACTCTATAAAAATTAATAATAAAAAGGACCATAAATGATATCTACCTTATTTATTATCTTATCTTTAAGTTATAGTGTACCACTTTGTTAGTCAATTAAGCAGATGAATCGTGCACAATTATAGAATACTCAATAATTCGTAATAATACGTATTCTTCCCTTAATTATATGCGTATAAATATATGAAAGTAATAATAATCGATATTCAATTATAGGTGGGTTAAGGGAGATGCAACTGATCTACCATTCTCCGACTCTTATTTTGATGCTGCTACAATGGGCTTTGGGTTAAGAAACATAGTAGATAGCAATAGAAAAAAAGCTCTACAAGAGATAACTCGTGTTTTAAAACCAGGTTCAAAACTTTGTGTTCTTGACTTCAACAAAAGCACTAGCCAAATCAACCGTAAAATTATGGTACGTATTAATTTTGGATACTCTATGTAATATGTTTAATGTGCAATTTATCCAAGGTGGTTGGGCTAAGTGGTACTGACTTGCGAGTTGCGACCCCCAGAGGCGAGACGCAAGTTCGAATCCTACTGGAGACACCACAATATGGGGAGGACCTATAGCCTTCACACTTTTCGATCCGAGTTGTAAATATTCAATCTAGTAGATAAAAAAATGTGCAATATATTTACTTCTTATGATATGAAAATAGATAATTTATTCCACTGTGATATGAAATAATGAGCCTCTTCCTAGTGGTGGTGATACCCCCACGCTTTATAATGCGATTGTGACTTTATTTTTACGTGGAAAAAAATTAATTTAACCCTATCCTAACAACATATTCACTTTACTTTAGCTTCTCTGTGATATGTATGAATAGACAATTTACCTCCTTATGATAGTGTAAATGAAGACTTTAACTCCTTGTGATATTGCACAATGGATATTTTGTTCATCCTTGTAAAGTATAAAAATAGAGAGGCAATGCGCCTATTTTATAAAAATATGAGAAAGTATTTTATCATTTTATTTATAAACTACCTATTTAAAATAATACGAAAAGTTAATTTGTCATTCACTCTATTAATTTGTCACCTATATTTATATTTCGTTGGATTACTTGTTCTTTTAATCAATATTCTTTTCAGGATTGGATTCATTATGTGGTGGTTGCGCCACTTGCAAGTTTGTATGGACTTGATAAAGAGCACCAATATCTGCTGAACTCAATAAATGAATATTATACAGGTATTTTCTCGTTTCTTGTAACTATACCAGGATTTCTAGGGTGTCGTAATGTTATGTGCTGTCAATTTAATTGAAGTGATTGAATAATAATTCACATTTCAATGTATTAATCATTTATGAGACACGTTAAACATATATGATAGGAGGACCTCTAGCAACATAAATTTTATAATATAGAAAAAATAAAATTAGTTATTTCTGAGTTACAAATTAATTTAAAAAAACATAAACATTTCTACTTTCCTTTCTTTCTTTTCTTTTTTTTTTCCTTTTTTTCGTTTACCTACTCAGGTTAATATCAAATCACCAACATTGTATTGTTCCACATTTCGACTTTTCCTTTTCTCTTATTTCGATCCAAATATAAACTCACTATAAAATCTGAAAAATTAATATATTAATAGTTCTTAAAATTATGGATTTACACATTCTATGGTACTAGACATTATGTTTATACCTTCACATTCAATATTACATGTTCTATAGGTATAACATATATATATTGGGGGGAAAAACTTATTGTTTAAAAATAAATTAATATTAATAATCCAATAACTTCATATGAATCATTACTAAATTCTAAAAGAAAGTGTACATTGTTTTAACAACAATTACATTTAAAAAGTTAATTTTGAAAAAAAAGATGATAAAATTTATTATGTGTCATGTGATGTGGTCATATGTTATAATACCAATCCATATGTATAATAGTATATAAAGTTATATACACACATTATGGTCTCATATATAACGCGTAGTATTATTCCATTTGACATAATACATGTGATGCAGTACTACGTATTAAGTGAATCATTCCGTTTGCACATAATATATACTCACATAATATGTATTTTTTTTAAATGGTGAATATATTGTTACATCAAACATTATATTGATATGGTTCCCCATAAGGTCTAAAGTGTTACATAAATATTATCTAGGTGACTATAGAGTAATAAAAAATAGCACAAAATGGACTACATCGAAACATAAGTTTAAGGATATTTTAGTTGAGCCGACGTAGTTACCCTCGACAAATCATGTGTTCGGCACATTATCTTCGGTGAACATGAATCTCGTTGGAGAGGACTACTTGTGAGCAAAATGTTGATTTGAAGGACAAAAATTTAACAAATATTATATTATGGACCAAATTGTATCACCTGCCAAAGATCACATACGATATTGTTAAATATTGTTAATTTACCGCTCTATGCAACAACATTTACGATTTGAGTTAATGACAACTTACCCCCCTTAATATTCTTAATATTCAATTTACCTTCATGTAATTTGAAAAAAAGCACTTCACACGATTGTATTATTATAAAAGTTTCACACCGCATCCCTGATATTTATATATGTGGCAGCTTACCCCCTATGTTATCATAATGTAACAATTTACCCCTCCGTATCATGATAAATGTGACAATTACACTACCACCACCACCACTCCTGTATGTTATGATAAATGTGGCAATTTACCCTCTCCCCCTTGTGTTTCAACACACTTTTGATGTCCACTTTCAACTTCGACAAGTGAGTTACGCTCTCCGACTGAATGAGATAAATAACCTCTTTAAACTTTTTATAGAGGGGATATGATGCTTTTTTTTTAAATTATATAGAGGTAAATTGAACATTATGCATTTCACAGTAGGATAAATTGACATGAACTCTTTACGACTTGTATATGTTTGCAGGAAATGAGTTGGAGAAACTAGCTTTAGAAGCGGGCTTTTCAGAGGCCCAATTTCATGAGTTTGGTGCTGGATACATGGGAAATTTGGTAGCCGCAGTCTAGAAACCATTGTTTCTCCAAAAAGGCTTGCTTCTTCTGCATTAATTTGAAAGGCTTGGTTGTTTCTTTCAATAATTATATTTGTTGTTTCTGATAATTTAAGTATGAATGTGAAACTTTTATTTATTAACAGCAAAAATTATCTATTTGTTCTTACTTTGATCCTTATGTTATTAATTGTTTAACTTTAATTATTGTTCAAAGGACAATCTCAATTTCTTAAATGCTACATTATTTGCCTTGTAAGGACTTTTAAACTTATACGTGCTATATTTTTGTTAACTATCATAAAAAAGAGCTATTTTACAAAGAAAAAAAAATTCTAAAAGATATATCATTTAAAGTATTTTTTAATTGGTGAATAGTACTTGCATCAAGAAAAATTAAAGTCTTTACAACAACAAAAGATTGAGTTCCCTCATCACAAAGACAAACAATGGGTTGGAAATTCATGATTCCGATCGATTGTTTGACAGCAAAATCCAGTTGAAAAAACTCACGTCGGATTTCAACCGCCTTTTTATTCTGACCTATTTAGAATCAGTTGAAAAAATTCCAACCGATTTTGAATCGGTTTGAATGAATTCCCAGCCAATATATATTTTTTGGGCAATTTTGTTTTTAAATTTAGTTAATTAAAATCCTGTTCATAATAACAAATATTCTGTAAAATAAAAAAAAACAGAACGAATATCTCGATATCAAGAATCGAATACCCATTACACAATACTATTAATAAGTGCACAATACAATCATAATAAGTACACAATATATAATCATAATAATAAGTACACGATACATTTTTATAAAAAGTTTTAACTATCAACTACGCATCTGGTGTCGCAGAAACAACATCCGAATTGGGCATTTGAGATTGGCCATGTGGGGGCGATTGTTGATTAAGAACACTATGATCCAAACATATGGGGAAAGAGTTTGGCTGAAAGATATCAGGGAAGTGTCAATAAATACCAGGCTACGTAAAATTTTGCACATACCCCTGCGAAGGTTGAGACGGTCCTGCTTGATGCTGAAAACCTTCATTTATTGTGAAATTTTGCATAGAAAGTCGATCTGGGCGAATTTGCATGGCAAGATTCAACATCATCCTACATTGCTCAATCTCGGCCTGGTGCATTGACTGCTCGGTTTCCATATTCTCAAGCATAGTTTCCAATTAAGTTTCTACTTGGGCTAATCGGTTGGGGAGTGTTATGCATCCATGCACTTTGTGTAGAACGAAGCGAAGGTCATACAAGATTAGCCCGACCTGCCAATCCGATCAAAGTTCCTTTTTGGACACACCTTGTGTCTCTACCCATACCTGAAATTTAAAATATTTCATTCAATAAAATAACAAAAATAAAATTAGTAAATTACCTCAATTTATTTTACATCCATTCATCACCATACCTTCATTTGAACCTCTGGAGGAGCGGTAGCATGTGCTTCTCCTTGAACTTGATTTGATGCTTGAGTAGTGGCTATGTTTTCCAATTATCGGTTCTACAAATGAAAACAAATTTGTTTAAGCGTAATTATATAATTATATGGGCAAATATTGATTTAAATTATTCAACTTATGTATGCAGCTTCGGCCCTAGTATTTGACAACTCAATTTTCCCTTCTTCATCGGTTCTTGGTACATCCTTAAAAAAACTTCATCAATTCGTGGTTCACGTCTCAATTCCTCCCACTTATGTATGAGTAAACAAGAAAATGACAATTTAACGAATTGGAATATATATGTAACTTCATCGGATATGAAGTGTGACAATTAAACTCTAAGTAACTTACCATTTCTTCTTCGTCTTTCGAACGAGGTTTAGCCCCTCCAAAATTCACTATTTGATATTGGCCATCACAATCTGATGCCCGATTTTCCGCTGCCTGTTGGGATATTTCAGCAAATCCCTCTGATTTTCAATACTCCAATAATGCAGCATATTGTACGTTATTTAAATTTTTTGGCTTTTCTTTACGATAATGACGAGTATAGTGCATTTTATATTTGTATACTTTCGACATCTTGTGATCAAAAAAATTTCTAATCTTTCTATCATCCGGGGGTTCCAACGAAAGACTAACTGCAAGCACCAAACAGTTCATACATTGATAAGTGTAAACCAAAACATATATTGATCTCAATAAAGCATATATACCTTGAACTCGTTAAACCACATGTCTCTATCTCTTAATGGCACATCCGTATAACATGGATAATTAGTTTTATTATGTTCATTAATAATGTTGCCTATTTTAGTGACAACTTCCTTATTATTGTGACCAAACCTGTAAAATCAGAAAAATCACATCAACAATTCAAAACACTTAATGAAGTAAAAAAATTAATAAAAAGACCCAAAACGTCAAGTCATACTCCTTCTCAACCGTTGGATATATGAATAACCTACTATCAGCCTCATCGAAAATTGGTTGCATGAGAGGGAAGTTATGCTGTGCATGATGAAAACGAGATGAATGTCCGACACTGGGCCTAGTACTCGGACTAGCATTATCATCAGGAGAATATCCAGGACTATCAGTATTCTCCATCGTTGTATGTGCGGGGACTCCATCGGTGGTATGTGCGGGGACTCCATCGGTAGCCAGGGATAGTACCCCTATCCCTACCCGTACCCGTAGCTCTGTCTGTACCCCTACCCGTTCCCCTACCAGCTCTGCCACGAGCATTTTCACGTGCTGACATATGAATTTATGAAGAATTCGTTAAGATATAGGTGACAATTATATTATGGAATAAAAAATGCAATAACAATAATATTACAATAATAACATTATATGGAGCACAAGAACAACCATCAAATAAAATAATATACCCAGAAATGATTCAATTAATAATATATGTAACAATTGAGAACAAAAGTCATTTGATCTTGATAGTGGTATTGTTATTGTAACCAAACAACATGATCAATTCATTTCAGTCATCTTCATCATTCATTTCTTCATCGTCTTCCAGTTGCAACGCTTCCTCTTCCTCAATGTTTCTTCATCTGTTTCTTTGGTATCATATTCAGCTTCTTCATCATCATCGTCATCATCATCTTCTTCTTCTTCATTTTGTATGAATTGATCATCCTCATGACCATGTAGGTTCATTTTCAGGAGCGATTCATCCTTCCCGAACGCATGTCTGCATTGTTGGCATTCACACTTCTTCAGCAGGGGCATTTTCGTCAACCAAATTTGGGTCATGGTCGATATGGATCATTGATGGTGACTTTGTTGTATATGGTTCTTGAAGCACATTATAACTTTGTTTGATTCTACTCCGTGGTCTTGAATTGATCACGACACGCCATTTCACCTTATCTTTTTTCTTGCTCGGGTATGGGAGATTGTATACTTGAGATGCATGTTGAGCTAGTATAAATGGTTCGTCTTTAGAATAATATTCATTTACCTTGATCTCAACAATCCCATATCGCGGATGTCTCCTAATTCCTATGTTAGAAACTGAATCATACCATTTGTACTTAAACAAAATCACTGTGTTAATTCAGAACCAGGATATTGCAACTGGATAATATCTTCAAGCACACCATAATATTTCATTGAGTCCTCACCCCTTACGCACACACACGAGTTATAAGTCGTAAGCTCTTCTCACAATTCATTTACATGAAATGTGTAACCATTAACTATGTATTTTCGCCATGACTGCACTTTTAGACTCGGGTGCCATGATAGTGTCAAATCAAAGGAAAATAATTGTTTATGTAATTCATTCTTGTTACATTTGCTTTCATCATACATCATATATATATATATATATATATATATATATATATATATATATATATATACAATTAGTTAGGCTAGCTTTTGGTAATGAATAATAAGACAAATCCCGTAACAATTGGGATGTATACAATCATGGGAAATGAATTAGGCAAAGATCATTCCCTAATTTATCTATTTAATATAGCTCACTCTAACACCCCCTCTCAAGTTGGTGCAAAAATGTCTTTCATACCCAACTTGTCAAGTGAGCTATGAAAGTTTTTGTTAGAGACTGCTTTTGTAAGCATATCAGCAAGTTGATCCTCTGACCTAACGAAGGGAAATCGAATTACTCCTTCTTCGAGATTTTGTTTAATGAAGTGTCGGTCTATCTCAATATGCTTTGTTCGATCATGCTGAATCGGGTTCTGGGATATTTCAATTGCCGTTTTATTATCACAATACAAATTCATTCCTGAGATGGGAGCAAATCCAATATCTAAGAGCAGTCCTCTTAGCCAGAGTAGCTTACATATACCCTTAGCCATTCCTCGAAACTCAGCTTCAGCACTTGATAATGCTACAACTTTCTGTTTCTTATTTCTCCATGTAAACAAGTTACTACCAACAAAGGTGAAATACCCAGATGTAGATTTTCTATATGATAAGCTTCCTGCCCAATCAGCATCAGTGTAACCCTCAATATCTAAATGATCATTCTTGGTGATCATAATCCCCCTCCCTGGAGCTAATTTCAAGTATCGAATAATTCGAATAACTATATCCATATGTTCTTTAGTAGGAGAATGCATAATTGACTGACCAAGCTGACACCATAAGAAATGTCTGGACGAGTATGTGATAAGTAAATCAGCTTACCCACTAGTCGTTGACACCTTTCTTTATCGACTGGTTCTTGATTAGGATACTCTGCAAGTTTTTGGTTTTGAACTGTTGGAGTGTCGGCTGGCTTACAATCAAGCATTCCTACTTCGGCAAGTAGATCAAGTATATACTTTCTTTGCGAAAGAAAGATACCTTGTCTTGATCTAGCAACTTCGATTCCTAAGAAATACTTAAGTCCTCCCAAGTTCTTCATTTTGAATTCACTAGCCAATTATTTCTGCAACTTAAAGATTTATTCTGTATCATCTCTTGTAATGATCATGTCGTCTACATATATTATCAATGCAGTTACCTTCCCTTGTCGTCATTTCAAGAAGATAGTATGATCAGAGTTGCTTTGTTGGAACCCATACTTTCTCATAGCCGTGCAAAAACGTCCAAACCATGCACGCGGTGATTGCTTAAGTCCGTATAAAGCCTGTTGTAACTTGCATACAATTCCTGGAGCGAATGAGACATAGCCAGGTGGGATATCCATATACATTTCTTCCTTTAAATCTCCATGAAGAAATGCATTTTTTACATCAAATTGGTGTAGAGGCCAATCTAGATTTGCAGCCAAAGATAACAAGACTCTGACAATGTTTAACTTTGCCACTGGAGAAAAAGTCTCCTGATAGTCTATTCCATATGTCTGCGTGTAACCCTTGGCCACCAATCTTGCCTTGTACCGTTCAATTGATCCATCTGCTCCATGCTTAATAGAGAACACCCATTTACACCCAACCGCAGTCGGCAACGAAACAAGATCCCATGTTTGTTCTTTACCAAGGCTTCCATTTCTTCTTCAATTGCTCGAGACCATTGTGGATCTGTTAGGGCTTCATGAACTCCATAAGGGATTTCACAAGAGGACAACTTGTGTGCAAATGCTTTAAGAGGTTCAGACAACCATTGTGAGGTTACATGATTAGATATCGGGTACTTTGACTGCTTCCCTTCATTATCTGGTGAGTAACGAGCTGGGGGCTTACCCCTATTGTGCCTTAAAGGTAAGTGATAACCAACTGGAGTATCCAAAAACTCGCTAGAAGATGGTAATAGAGAACTTACCTCAGGAATATTATCAGGAAAATGATTGTCATTGTCGGGTACTTCAAGGAGAGGGGTTTTCTTTCTAACTGTATGAGACTCAATCTTCTGATCTTTTTCGGCTGTTGAGGCAACAACTTCTGATATTGTTATTGCAACAGTGTCTTCACTTGGTATACTGTGTGGCATTGTCTCGTTAGGTGGTGATGTTGCAATAATCTCTTCACTTGGGCAATCCCACCACTTCTGTTCTTCATCCCAAGTCTATCCCTGAAGAGGAGAAGTTCATACTTGTGTAGAGTAAAAATTCTCTGATACTAAAAATATAACATCCATTGTAATGTAGGTGCGTTTTGTGATAGGATCATAGCAACGATATCCCTTCTTATTTGCACCATATCCAAGACAAATACAACGAACGACACAAGGTTCAAGTTTTCTTCGTTGATTTTTATGTAGATGAGCAAACGCAACACAACAGAATACGCGTGGTGGGATAAGTAGTATAGATGGTAAGGTAACATGTTGAGATAAGATCTGTAGTGGAGTTTTGAAGTCCAATACTTTAGAGGGCATTTTGTTCATTAAATAGACAGTCGTAGAAACGGCATCATCCCAGTGGGGACCAGGTACTTTTGCTCCAATCAATAAGGCTCGCGCGATTTCTAATATGTGTCGATTTTTATGTTCAGCCACTCCATTTTGTTGCGGAGTATGTGTACAAGTATACTCATGGAGAATACCATTCTTTTGAAGATAATCTTGAAAATTCTGATTCACATACTCCCCACCATTATCATATCGAAGAATCTTGATTTTAGTTGATAATTGGTTGTAAATCATAGCATGGAACGTACAAAATACAACACATACCTCATCTTTGTGTTTCTGTAAATATAGCCACGTCATACTAGTACAATCATCTACAGAGGTCACAAACCAACATCGACCAGAACCAGTTGTAATGGGGGAAGGTCCCCAAACATCAGAAAGAATCAAGATAAAAGGAATATCACTTTTATTAAGACTAACTGAAAAAGGTACACGATGGCTTTTGGCTAAAACACAAGTTTCACATCTGAAGTTTGAACAATCAAACTTTGAAAATAATTATGGAAATAAATATTTCATGTAGCTAAATGATGGATGTCCCAACCGGTAATACCACATCCAAATTTGTTTTTCTTTTTTTATCGAGTGAATGACTCGCATTATTTACTCGACCCGAACTAAAGTCATCCATGTAATATAACCCCTCTCGCTTAGTACCACGCCCAATGATCTCCATTGTGAGAATATTCTGAAACAAACAAAATTTTGGATATATTAGTGCCACACAGTTTAATTCTTCGGTAGCTTGGCCCACATACATTAACTTATTTGAATGAGATGGTACTAATAAAGTATTAGACAATGATATTGAGGATGATATGTTTACTGTTCCAGCCCCTGTAACTGGATACATAACCCCATTGGCATTGGATATACTTATTCGTCTTGGTTCTGTAACTTTGACAAAGTCGCTGGGGCAAAATGTCATGTGATCCGTTGCACCGGAATCAATAATCCAACTATCATTGTTATATTCCTTTGAAGCAAGAAAAGCTCTGCTGTTACAATAATAGTTGTTACCTTGATCACCAAAAGTAACTACAGATTCATCTTTTGACTCAACAAATGGAGCCAATGATAGTTGCGGTTCTGCATTTGCCATTGTTACTCGTCCGGTTCCGCCCATAATTTCTCTTGTTTTTCGTGCTTTAAGTTCAATCCACCATTCCGGATATCCATGTAACTTGAAACAAGTTTCACGAGTATGCTTCATGTTTCCACAATGAGAGCAGCCACTTCCTCCGTCCTCCACTTGTCCCTTAGCCTTTGTCGAATGATTTGGTTTTCTACCACTTGTTGAGAAAGATCCGCGTTTGGCCACTCGCAGTTTAAGTTGATCTAGTGAGCCAGATTTCACTCCTCTAGAGGCCATAACAGCAGTTGTGGTGTTGCCGTTGTTAGTAAGCATGACATTTTGTCTAATATCTTCCCGGTGGACATACGCGTATGCTTGTTCAATGGTTGGAAATGGATTTAGTTGAAGTACGTCACTCCGGATCTTGTCCAGTCTATCGTTTAGTCCAACAAGGAAAGTATAAACTCGATCCTCTTGAAGGAGAGAGTTATATTTTTTAATGTCGTTGGTGCACTCCATTGGATTTGGTCGACGAAAATCGTTCTCCCTCCATAGGCCTTGGAGGCAGTTGTAGTATGACTCAATGGATTCCCCAGATTGTCTCATTCGACTTACACGTCTCTTTAAATCATACATCTAAGATGTGTCAGTCCCATCAAAATAGGTTATTGCAATTGCATCCCATACCTGTTTTGCCATTGAAAATCGAATAAAGTTGCTAATGAGAGATGGGTCCATTGAATTTATTAACCATCCCTTCACAATAGAGTTCCCTGTTCTCCATCTACTGAAGGTAGGGTCATTCGGGTCTAGTGGTGGTAGATCATCATTTATATATCCCAACTTATCTTTGCCTGAGATATACTTCTCAACAATTTGAGACCATAAAGCATAATTTGTACCATCAAGTTTAATACCAATATGTGCAGCGGAAGCATCATTCATCATCGCTGGAGTTTGAATATAGGTCTGGGTCAAAGCTTGAGTCATTCTTGTTGTAAGATCTTTAAGAATTTCAGTTGTATTAGGCTGCTCATGTGCAACCAAATCAGTAGGTATTGTCATTTTCTCCTCTGTTTTCTTTTACTGCTATTGCAAAGCATTTTTTTTTCTTTCTTTTACTGCTATTGCAAAGCAGATTTCTTTTTCTTTTTCTTTTGTGCAACAAAGATCAAAGGAAGGATCTTTGCTCTGGTACCATGTCAAAACAAAGGAAAATAATTGTTTATGTAATTCATTCTTGTTACATTTACTTTTATCGTACATTATATATATATACAATTAGTTAGGCTAACTTTTGATAATGAATAATAAGACAAATCCCGTAACAATCAGTGGCGGAGCCACATACAACATAGGGGGGTGCATGGACCCCCTTGAAAATTTATCTTAAGGTATATATTATATGTATAATATTATGTTTTTATTAGAGAATATATATAATTTTGGAGTTAAATTTATAATTTTCTTCTAATGGACCTCTCTAATAAAAACCAAAATCTTATATGAGAGGTAGGGGTGGGCACGGGGCGGGTTTGGGGTTAGAGATATGGGTATACTAAATTTCGGGATTGACACTTTTCATCCCAAATCCGCTCCGTAATAATTCGGGTACCTGGAAGCGGGTACCCGAATTATTGCGGGTCGGGACGGGACGGGACGGGATTACGGGTCCCATATTATTTTTATTCATTAATTCTTCATCCATCTAACAAAATAGTACAATATGACGTAATTATATTTCGTCATTTTCCTTTTGCTAAATCGTATAACTTTTTAATTCATTAATACATAAAACATATCATCAAGTCATCATAACGATTATTTCTATATCCAAATATGAACAAAATGTAAAATCATATAATGAGCTAATGATAAGACGTACAACTTACAAGGGTTTATGAGAGATTGAGAGTTTTTAACTTTTTAGGATTGACTTAAAATTAATTACTAAATTAATGTAAGATTTAAAAGGAATATTAGGGTAAAATTAAAAAAGTTCATAAGCTAGTAAAGTGTATAAATTATATAATTAATAATATTATATAGGCGGGTTCGGGTATTCGGAGTTGGAGAGACCAATCCCAAACCCGTCCCGTATTTCCATAATAAAATACGGGTATTCAAGTTCGGGTACCCAAACCCAAAAATACTCATCCCGTTTGGGTATTTTAAAAATGGGACGGGTCGGGTTTGGGTTACCCGAACCCAACGCCCACCCCTAATGAGAGGGGTCCATGTTTATTATTTGTACATCATGAAATTAATAGTCATGGTATTGAAGTGAACTAATTTAATTCAAACTCTAACATATATATATATATTTTTATTTTGTAATTTGAATCCAAAAAAAGGACAAGCAATATATTTTTGGAAGGAAGACATTTTTTAAATATCTAATTTCATATCGATATCTCTCTCATCTCATCTCTACTAAATTGAGGTTACACATAAAATATAATTCATTTGATTCAACAAACATATAGATTTAGCTTTCTTAACAAAAGGGGAACAAAATATAGTACTCGTACTTACTTTCAATTGTGATTTTATTTATGGTGATTTTATTTATGGTGATTTTTTTTCATAATGTAATATTTTAATACATTAGTATTATCAAGATGGATTAGGGTCTATATTCAAATAAGATTTGCTCCGTGTGATTATGAGGTTGAATTCATTGTTCAAATTTAATTGTTGTTGTAGAAATTTTTTTTTTTGTGTAATTTATTTTATTTTATTTTAATTAAAAAGTATAGTTTCAGTTTTATAATGACCCCGGTGAAAAAAAATTCTGGCTCCGCCACTGGTAACAATTGGGATGTATACAATCATGGGAAATGAATTAGGCAAAGATCATTCCCTAATTTATCTATTTAATATAGCTCACTCTAACAGATAGTTGAATAAGACTTTGATTTTCTATGTTATTTAATGGAAGGTGTACCTAATCAATTTCCAAAATATCGAATAAATGTTATCATAAAAAATATACATAGTTCTTCACTTAGGTTGGGCCAACATTGACGAACTCTATTTGCAAAAATCCTGAAATTCATCAAAGTTTGATAGTCCGACACGATGCAAACTCTCGACTTGTTTGATGGAACTTAATTGGATGATTATGTAGTAATAAAGTCACTTACTCTGTTAATAGTTAATACTTCATCGCAATTCATCAAAACATAGTAATGAACAACTTTTTGTTCTTCTCTGCTTAACCACTTATTGACACATTTTTGCAAGCCAACTCGAAGAGAATTTATTTAGAGGTAAGTTTAATGATATAAATAGTTGTTTTGAAGCATATAACGAGTACGGCGTTGCGATGAGGTTTAGTGTACATAGCAATATTATTATCCTGATACATAAGATCTTAGAAAAAAATAGTTTTATTTTTCTTGTGCAGGAGTTAGGATGAAAAATGTCATGGTCAAGTTGTATATGATAGATTTGATGTAAGGATGGAGTGACAAACAAAAATTAGTTTTGCAAAGAATTAATATGGGGTTTGGAAGGTTGCAAATTTTATTAAAGAGCATAATCTAGATTTAACTTTACCTAATGAAAGGCATTTTCTACAATCGACAAGATCTTTATCAATGTCTACTGGAGATTTATTGGAGACATTTGTAAGTTCTAAGATTAAATTGGTGGAAGGAATTTCTTACATAATAAAGGAAAGTGTTGGCCCTCAAAATATTTCTTTCATACCAAAAGACGCATATAATTATCTACATTGAGAAGAACGAAAATGGAGATGGATTATGTCAGTGCTTTGCTATCATATTTTAATATAAAAAGGATGAAGATCCAATATTTGACTAGGATGTTGAGTTGGATGAAGATTGAAGATTAGCGAATTTATTTTGGAGAGATGGGAAGTCAAGGATAGACCATGACCACTTTTAGGATGTAGTTAGTTTTGACACTATCTATGAAACTTACAAATATGGTTTGAAATGTACAATGTTTGTCGGAGTAAATAATCATCGGAAAAATGTGATATTTGGATGTGCATTTCTAGCATGAGAGACAACCGAGTCATTTGAATGGTTGTTTAGTACTTTTTTGAGGTTAATGGGTGGGAAACAATATTTAACCATTTTCACCAATTAGGCTCAAGCAAGTATAAATGCACCTGCTAGGAAACTATGAGAGACTCGTCATCGATTACGTCAATGGCACCTTATAGAAAATGCTTCAAAACATATTGGAAGCCTCAATGTAAATCCTCATTTTTGGGCTCTTTTAAATAAGTGTTAGGAAGAATTTGAGAAGGGGTGGATGGAGATTAGAGACCTTGCAACTCAAATCAATACATGGTTGGACAAATTTTATGAACTTCGTCATAGATGAAACACTGCTTTTAACAACGACGTGTTCAATGCCTGAATTAATGCTACTTCTCGCAGTGAGAGTACAAACGGTGTGCCTAATATTATATTTAAGTGTACTGCTTTAAATGATTTTGTTGTTGCATATGAAGTAAAATACTGGGCCAATGGAGAGAAAATGAAAGACATGATGATTCTCGTGTTCAAATGACAAATAAAAGCAATCCACTATTAATAGCGGAAGCACCATTCATCATTCATCATCGCTGGAGTTTGGGTTCGGTCTTGGGTCAAGATTTGAGACATTCTTGTCGTAAGATCCTCATGTGCAACCAATCAGTAGGTGTTGTCAGCTTCACCTCGATTTTCTCTTGATGTCATGTAATAACATTTTGTTTAACAAAAACTTGGGGTTGTTCAGGTTCGATTAATCGGCCGAACCGAATCGATCCAAAGCTATTCGGTCTGGGTTTTGGTTTTATGATTTGGCTAATTCGTTTTTTGATTCGATTATATTATTTTATCCGGTTAATCGAACCGAAAATCAAATTTTTTACTTCAAATATTCAAATAGTTAATATTTTCTGTCCGGTTTTATGGACTTTAAAATCCTTTAATTTTATACCTATGGATATGAATTTTACTTGTTTAATTTATGTCATATGAGCATTTTTAAATGTTAACCACTAAATTATTTAGTTCTATGTAATGTTTAATAATATTCAGTGTTATGGTTACCTATTAATTTGATATTTTTTGTGATAAATTATATAGTATATGTAATAAATTATACATACTACAAAATTTCTGTTAAGCAAAAAACAAATCGAACCGAAGCGAAAATCGAATTAGGATGTTTGGTTCGGTTCGGTTTTTCGTTTTAAAAATCAAGAATCGAAATTTCGAATCACAAAAGTTTCAGTTCGATCCGATTTTCACCGAATGAACAACTCTGCAAAGACTATATAAAACTGATACCATGTAAAATAAAAGAGAACATTTAATTGAGTAATTCATTCTTATTACTTTTGCTTTCAATGTATAACATATATATACAGTTAGTCTTTTTTTTTGTTTCCCAATGATTTAATCCTTTTCGAGGTGCATCAGACACATAAAGTGGGAACCTCTCCCAACAAGAATTCGAACATGAGTCCGCTACTTTGTAGTGACTAGTCACTTCCATTAGATCAATCACCTATTAGTATATATACTGTTAGTCTAGGATAACTATTGGTAAGGAATAAAATACAAATTCCGTAACAATTGGGATGCATACAATCGTGGAAAATGAATAAGGCAAAGATCGTTCCTAATTTATCTATTTAGTACAACTCGCTTAACACTTTTCTACCAATTATCAATGAATTTATTATCTCTCAAGACAAACACTGAAATTGGGACACAAGTATGATTAAAGTTATATGTCAAGAGCCACAAAGGACAAACACATAGATCTAGTTATTATGATATGCTACAATAATTTGACAAGAACTTGTTAAATTAATCAAGACTTAGGCCCTGTAAATTTAGAGATTAGTTCACTATTAAAACATCTAATCAATTAAGTTACAAAAATCGTACACAAAAAAATTACGTAGAGTCATAAATTCACATGCACATGACTCTGATACAACTGTAGGAATATTTGAATCCACTACATATAAATCTATGACATCTTAGGCCATCTCCAATGGAGCAGGGCTAGCCCCGAGCCCGTCTCCAATGGCCGGGCTCCGTGAATGAATTAATTCCATTTTTTTTCTTTGCCCACTCTCACCTATGAATATTATAGTTTTAAATTTTTTTAATAGTAATATTAATAATAGTAATCATTATTAGTACTCATAATTTAATTATAGTTATATTAAAATATTAAAATTAAAGAGAATAAATAATTAAAGTAACTTAAAATTAATACATAATACGCAAACAAACATTTTTATAACATTTTTAAAATAACATATTAATTAAAATAACAAATTAATTCAATTAACAAATTAATTAAAATAACTCATTAATTAAAATCACATTAATTACAACAATTCAACACATTAATTATACATTATTAACCATACACACATTAATTATACAACAATAATCCATTAAAAAAAAAAAAAGGGAAGGAGCCAATCAGGTGCCGCCACTTGGCGGCACCTGTTTTAAAGAGGGCGCGTGTATCTTCTTCTCTAGAATCGCGAAGCGCGACACGTTCTCCTCTGCGTGCCGCCCTGAGCCCGCCTCCCAGCCCAATCCAGCCCGCAGGCCACCCCGCCCTACAGCCCCGCACCGTCTCCAGCTGTTTTTGCTCCTCAACCCCGCTCCGCCCCGAGACCGGCATATAAATATGTACTATACATAAAAGCATACGTGATCGATCCATAATGAATAATCTTGTGGAACCAAGATCGAAATGCTTAATAACGATCAGAATTTTCTTTTCCTTAGTCGTCGTATGTGTACTGGATTAGCGTACCAGAAAAATGTTGAACAAGATAATGGACCTTAACCTTTATATATAGACAAAGACGTACATGATTATTGATTGTAGATTTAGGTCAAAGTATGGCCCTAAATTGACTGTTAATCACATTATAAATATTGAGTTATAAGAAGTGATCACAAATAAGCCCTAAATATTATCACTTAATGAACAGATTAATTAATTAAATTAGCCATTCCAATTAACGGTGGCCCATAAAGTTCCAACACGTAGTCGAAAATACTCTAGGGAAGGAATTCTTTTTTTTATCTCTTATCGATTAGGGTTAAAAAAAGACAAAATTAATTAAAGAAAAATCTACCTCAAATAATTGGAGATACAATTAATTTTAATGAAAAAGTTAAGGAGGTGGAAAAAGGAAAGCCACAACTCTAACCGCTTAAATTCTCTCTTCTCTCATTTCTTTCCAACAAAATTTGAAAATTAATCAAGTAAAAAATGCTTCACTTAAGCCCTTCAATCTGTTCTCCTATAATCCCACTTCTCAAAACCCACAAAAATAAACCCTCAAACTCAAATTCATTTCTTATATTCTCCATAAAATCCATGAGCACAACTTCTCCTGCAAGCCTGAAAAGTAGTAGAAAAGCGGTTCGGGTACCCATTTCAGCTCTTGAAACCCGGGTCTCTCTCGTTCTCGCTCTCGCCAATCAAACATCATCCCTTTCTCAGCGTCGTAAGAAATTGTGTTATTAATTATTATTGGGTATTCTTCTAAGAAAATTGTATTGTTTCTGTGTAGCTATTGAAATTTCTTGATTTTCTATTTCATGGATTTTTTTTCTTTTTGTGGTTGATTAGTTTTGATGCAATTGGCAAATGAGACTGCGAAATATGTGTTTCCGAACAGGAGATTTGAGAGCAGGAGTTTAGAGGAAGCATTGATGTCTGGTAGTCTTGAATTTACAATTTATTTATATGTGGTATTTTTTTGGTTTAAATTTATTGATTCCGAAATTTATTGATTTTTTGATTTCCGATTTAAGTCCCGGATCTTGAATCGGTGAAATTCACGGTTGTGAGTCGGAATAACCAGTATGAGATAAGAGAAGTTGAGGTATTTTATTGTCTCTGTTATTTATTTTGTATCCTCTTTTAGCAAGCATTGTGGTGATGGAGTGTAGTTATTTTTCCTTGAGTAAATCGTGCTTTTGGGCCGCTTTATGGATTAACTTTTACACATTCGTCCCTCTTAAATCTTTTGTAGCAAATTGGTCCCTCTCAATGTAGTATATCACATTCGCCCCTCTTATATATATATTTTTTTTATCAAATTCGGCCTTCTTATCAATGTAGTTTAACACATTACTCCCTCTTAAATACAAAATACATCACTTGAATTCAAAATATATTCTAAAGTGGACGAAAGTTAATGTATTTTGTATATAAGAGGGACTAATGTGTTACACTACATTGATAAGAGAGACGAATTTGCTACAAAAAATTTACGAGGGAAGAATATGTTATAAGAGGGACGAATGCGGTACATTACATTGATAAGAGGAACTAATTTGCTACAACAAATTTAAGAGGGACAAAAATGAAAAATTTGACCCATAAGGAGGCCAAAAATGCTATTCATTCGTTTTCCTTTCATGTAAACCCTTTGCTTTTTCTAATTGGCAAAGGCCCCTTTTATAATTTTCATTAGTTAAACATCCATTGTGTTAACATTCTATTAACCAAAAAACTCCATGTATTTAATATTTTATTTTTATTAGCTTACTGCAATTATTTGAAAATTAAGAGTTCACTACAGTGTGATTATTGCTATATTCTTAAGTTAAGAGGGGATTATTGTCAATTTCTAAAGTTAACAGGGTGTTATTGTCAATTTTTAAGTTAGCGGGGGTGTTTGGCAGTTATTTTTTAAGTTAATGGGGGTGATTGGTGTTTTCGCATTTTATTTCATAGGGGTATAATTGTTACTTCCCCTGCAATTCAGAAAGAATAAATGCACTTACAGCTGATGAAGCACATTGAGGCCTGAGAGGGGTTGAATGTCTTTGATTTGTTAACACGTGGAGGGGTCTTTTTTGCCAATTAGAAAAAAGAATTGGGTGTTTTTGCATTTTAATTAGATTTTTATATATAGAAACTCAGATTGTTAAATTGATAAATGCGTCTCCAAATGTCTGAATATTGGCATTCAGTTCTAAGTATTTATGCATTCCGTTGAACATGATCAAAATTAAGCAGTCTTACTTTATTGCCGAGACAACAATGCCTGGAAAGAATGGATTTGATTTTGCTGGATCATCGCAATCATTCAACGTATTGGCAGAATACTTGTTTGGTAAGGTATTTGAAAACTTTCTTGAAATTAAGAAGAACGAGTTAAATAATTTTTTTTATTTAATTACCATTTCTGGTGTTGTTAACATGTTACTGTTATTTCATTCAATGTTTTTGCTCGTTTTAAATTCAAGAATACTAGAGAGAAACAAATGGAGATGACTACACCTGTTTTTACTCGTAAAAGTAATAAATCCGATGGGGAGAAAATGGATATGACGACCCCTGTGATAACTACAAGGGTAAACTCTACGTTTTTATTGGTGGATCGTTTTTCTCATTACACAATTCGAGACACTGTAATGGAAGAAGACAATCTCACTTACATTTGATTTGTGATCTTATTAAAATCATTTTCCGTTTAGGCGGGAAATCAAGATAATTGGAAGATGTCCTTTGTAATGCCTTCAAAGTATGGTGCCGATTTGCCATTGCCCAAGGATTCATCCGTGTCTATTAAAGAGGTGCCGAAAAGGTTCATCGCAGTTGTTGCATTCTCAGGTTAATTTGTATTGACATTACTTAATCGATTGATGCTATTTTAATTTCAGGCTTAAATAATAGTTAATACTACTAAGGGAAAATCCCACTTTGCCTCCGACTCTTTGAACGTTTTCCCACCTTGTCCCCTAACCTTTGTGAGTTCCCAGTTAACCCCTCAGCTATTAAAAATGTCTTAGATCACTACTCTTTAACGTTCGCCGGTGGAATTTATTCAAAGGTTGGGTGGTAAAATACGAAAATGTTCAAAGATTGGGTGAGAAAGTGGGAAAACATTCAAACTTCAAAGGTTGCGTAGCAAAGTGGGAAAACATTGAAAGGTTGGGTGGCAATGTGGGAAAACTTCAAGCCACGTCATTAAAGTTGGACGGAACATTTTGTTAGATTCTAGTTTTTACTTTTTTGCATCTTAGGGGCCTTCCTGGGATATATTCAATAGTTGAGGGGATTAAGTGAGAACTTGCAAAGGTTAGAGGAGAAAATCGGATAACGTTCAAAGGTTAGGGAGCAAAGTGGGATTTTCCCCTTAAATAATGTAAATACATCAGATTTGATGCCCTTGATAGTGTATTTTATTCGTGCGTATACCAAAAAAGAAAGAAAGAGAGAAAGAAAATCGATTCATTTCAAAATCCCATATATTTTATTTTCGCTACTTTTGGATGATGATTTGATTTGTTTATAAATTATTACAATTTTGAGGCAGGCTTTGTTAATGATGAAGAAGTTCAGCGCCGGGAAATAGCACTCAGAGACTTGTTGAATAACGACAGAGAATTTCGCGTAAAAGAGGGTGCATCTTTGGAGGTTGCACAGGTACATATTAATAAAACGTTGATGTTGATGCAAATCTTAGGTAAACATACCGTATAATATTATCTGATTGTTCTGTACTTAATTTGAATTCGTTCAGTACAACCCGCCATTTACTCTACCATTCAATCGACGTAATGAAATTGCTCTTGAAGTTGAAAGGAGGCAACCATAATTATCTTGTATAGAACCGAAAGCTATTTACTGTATGATTTCAGTAAGCTAGCTTTGTTGAGCAATTGTATATGTATGTAATTAAGTAGACAACTATGCTTTGCTCATTACTCTTTGCTAGATTCATCTTTCATAAAATATACTTGCTTGCTAAGCTTATTTATATAGAGTTAATCCAATTTATCCTATGTGAAATGCATAATATTCAATTTATCCTTCTATGAAAATTTTAAGGAAGCGATTTACTTCCTTCAATCAGAGAGTGTAACTCACTTGCTGAAATTTAGAGTGGGCATATAAAGAGTTTCGTAACATAGTGGAGTAAATTGTCAAATTTTCATAACAGAGGGAGTAAATTGTCACATTATCATAACATAAGGGGTAAAGTGTCACATATAAATCACAAAGAAATAAATTATCATTTTTTAAATCACAGAAAGATAAATTAAATATAATGAATAACATATAATGAATAACCGTGGGTAAATTGCCATTAACTCCTTTTTAGAATTTTGCATATTGGCAAATGTTATTGGTAAAAATTACTTAATTTATATAAGCATAATGGGTTGTCAATGAAGCAGATTTTAATCATGTTGATTCGAAACAAACTCGATTTATTAGAATTTTATAATAAATAAATTGTTTTTTTATTATAATTTTTTTATTAATAATTGATTCATCTATCTACCAAACAATATTATTTTTCATTTTCTTCATTTTCATCTAAAGTTTTTATTTATTTTCGTTTCAGATTGTTTTATTTATTTATATTTTCAATTTTTTACTTTATTTATATCTTGATATTTTCATTACAATTCGTCTCAAATTTAATTTGGTGATAATTATGTTTTCGTTATAAATTATAAATCAAAATTTTGAGTAATTCTCCTTTAAAATTTTACTCGAAAAATTAGAACTTGACTTAGGCTTGTAACGTTAATTTATCAATCTATAATTAGGCTAACTTTTTTATACATCTATTACCAATAAGAAGTAGATTTAATACCACATAATCATTATCAATTGTATGGGCTTGTGTCTTGAATTTTGAGAGAAAAAAATTACATAAAAATTACTCAATATTTTGAATAATAATTTGTAAAATAAATGAGATAATTATCATCAAATAAAAATTGAGAAAAAAAAATAGAGTTATTAAAAAAATTGAAACAAAAAATAAAGCAAACAAATTGAAACATAAATAAAGAAAAAAAATTGAGATAAAAAACGGAAGGAAACAAAATAAATGAAGAAATTGATACATAATTGATTCATAATTAATAAATTTTTTTTGGATAAATTAATAATGAAAGTTATTATTTATAAAATGGGTGGCTGTGTTTTTTGAATCATGGATTTAAATTTCATTCTTTTATGTCGAAAACACCCTAAAAGTTTCCATTTTTTAATTAAGCGAAATGAAAAGATGTAATTTTGAAGCTCTTTATTTGTCTGACACACTCTTATTTTTCTAATTTAGTCGTTTCTTTTACAAATTTTCATTAGTGTTTTCGAAATATTTTCGAAAAGTCTCGAAAAGTTTCTAATATTTGATTAATCGAAACATACACTCGAAATAAAATTTTGATCCATGTAGAGAATAAATATTTCAAAACTATAACAGATGGGTGTGTTATAAGTGATACATTAAAGGTAACTGATGTCATCCCCAAAGGAGAAACTGTATTTCACATTTAAAACCTTTAAATTTGATCCAAATTCACATTATTACTAAAAACCACTCTTTAATTCTTTCTAATAGTTCTAAATTGATTGGTAGAATTTTGAAGTTAAAGAAATAGATGTGTAGGGCTCGAGCCCAAAAATGGCTGTGACGACCGAAGTGCAGCATTTTTCAATAACAGTAACTGCATATTCGGGTTCTGTTTGGGTTATGTGAGTAGAAATAGTTTTGAGTAAAGGTTACATCCTTTCGGTCAAAAGAAATGCCTTTTGGTTTGATACGAAAATGTGTCTTTTAAATCGAAACATTACATTATTTGGAGTGAAATGAGTTAATCCAAATAATATGACCCTTAAGAAACAACACTTCATGCCAACTAAGTACTGAATTAAGAAGGATTATTCCTTTCCCTTCTCCAATGTTTTTCACTGAAAAACTATGTCCAAATTTTCTATTTGTTCAAGTTCGTCGAGGGTTGTTTGTTTATGCAAATAAGCATCAGACTGTTGTATCTTGAAAGACTATCGGGGATCGACCGTGTGCATAGTAGACAAACCCGAAAAAATTGTCTTAAGGAGATTGCTTCCATAGCCTCAGTCTTAATTATCATTTCTTATTTCGTATTTTGGTTAAAGAATTATTCGGACTAATTATTTCAATCAAGTAAAAATGTTTACATGATTAATATCGTATATCATTGTGCGTGAATTTTATTGCCCGTATTGTTAGACACCAACAAATTCAAATTATAGATGCGTCTATTTTATTTATACCGAACTTCAATTTATTGGAGGTTCATCTGTTTGCCAAAGCTTAATCAATTGCCGACCTCAGATTTCAAACACTTATTGCCTGGTTTCATTCTTCACTAATTTTATTTTATTTTATGAGCTTGAAAATTCTCGATTGATTGTATAATTTAGGGTTTCTGCTCTCAATTTGTTTTGTCTAGAAGTAATTTTCTTTTAAATGATTAGAACCTCTACTTATTCATCAATATTATATTTGAGAGCAATATGGAAGTTTATCATGGATTACTTGCTTGAATGAATCCATCATCTATGTAAGCTAATAAATCGGTAATGTGAATGCATATGTGTGACAGTTGTTTGGTTTTTTGTTTGTTATATATATACTTCTTTAGTTTTTTTTTTTGTAATTTGTCACTTTGGAAAAAAAAAAAAATATGTATTGTCATTTTAGAAGTTCAATGTAAAATTATTTTTTTCATATCAATTTTACTTTTATTGTTAATGATTGTAGTTAATGCTAATTAATGTTAGGATTAATTGGTTAAAGAAAATTCACATTTCTTAGTTCTTAGGGGAAAATGTAAGTTACTCCCCTGTATTATGCTAAATTTGCAAAAAAAACTACCCTGTGAAATTTTTATTGCGTCAAACTTCCTTGTGTTTTCAAAAACCCTGCAAAAATCACCCAATTTGTAAAAAAAATAGGTCGTTTTGGATTAACAAATTTCAAGAAATAATTTTAAAATTATATCATGTGAATTTGTAGGGACGAACTTGAAGTATTTTAGAAATAATTTCTTGAAATATGTTGATAAAAAATTACCTTTTTTTTTTACAAATTGGGTTTTTTTGCAGGATTTTTGAAACACACAAGGAAGTTTGGCGCAATAAAAATTACACAGGGTAATTTCTTGCGAGTTTAACATAACACAGAGGTGTCTCTGCATTTACCCCCATTTTTTAATATGTGATCAATCCATCAAAATGAAAAAAAAAAAGAAAAAAAAAACCGAAGGGAGTTTAATTGCTTGTTAAATTACCAGTAGAAGCTTATATGTTGTGAGTTTTATTGAATTGTTCTACATAGAATGTTCATTGGGCATGTTCTACGATTTTCACACAGTTTGAATCATTAGCCACAATATAAGTTTTTGGTACCACAGGATAGGCCATCAAATGCTGCTTTTCAGTCCGTCTCTGTCCAAAAAATGGGGCTTGGTATGAAAGTTGCAACGAAAGCTTAAACTGTGGTATCAAAGTTGCAAGGTGGCTTATCCTGTGGTATAAAAAAATCAAATTTCCCTAATTCCAGCACTAGAAAATTTGCCTGTTAGTTCCAGCTGAAGCCATTCAAATCCAACTGCTTGCAACTTGAGACATCATTGTTTTCGTCTTCTGCGTTGAGGTCCAGTTTAGTGGAAAAGAAAGGCAGTTTCGATTCTGATGGCGTCTTCTGTTTCTCCAGTTCCATATATCCATCTCTATTTCTATCAGTATTTTGGTAAAAAAAGACATCTCCATCAGTTTCTTTTGACATGTCTCCCGGGTAATTGCCAACGCTCATTGATAATATGTTGGGGTTAATTTCTTCCACAAAAGCTTTAACTTTTTCCTCGTTGTCGTTTTCCAAAGAGAAAAGGTTTCTCCTCTCTTTTTCTTCATGCCATTTATGTTTATCACTATCACTCGGCTCAATAACTGCGCCTAAGTTTATCGGTTTTAAGCCCAATGGTCTATTGTACAGTTCTTGGTCCCTTAAAGAAACTTCACATGAGGTTAAGCAGCTGTCTAATGAACAATCTGTTGGCTGAGTTGTTTGTATTTGTTGCATACATAAATCTGATATTTCTTTCGTTTCCGAAAATGCAGAATTTAGGCTTTGTTTGGATACATTGGAAACCAAGTCAGATAACTGAACCTTTGCTGTCTCTAGACCAATTGTACCCATGCTCTGTCTTCCTAAAGTTTCCTGTGCTTTCTCCAGTACAGACTGTAGATATGTACCTTGAGCCTCTATCCGGAGCTGCAAATGGCGTTGTACCTAAGAGAAGCGCAACGTCTCGGTTATAAAATGCTTTGGAAACCCTTCATCATGTAAATTTTAAATTGTAGAAAGTGTGAAGAGATTAAGAAAACAATTTACAATTTGATGGGGAAAATGCAAGATACTTCTTTGTGTTATGTTAAACATCCTACAAGAAACTACCCTGTGAAATTTTAAAAATATTTTACGTGAAGTTGTAGGGATCAACTTGAAGTATTTTTAAAATGATTTGTTGAAATATATCGATCCATAACGACCTATTTTTTTAAAAATTGGGTGATTTTTGTAGGATTTTTGAAATCACAAAGAAATTTAGCGCGATAAAAATTTTACATGGTAATTTCTTGCAAATTTAACATAATGCTGGGATGTATTTTGCATTTACCCCCAATTTGATATCCTAAATCTACTGGTGAAAAAGTGTAAGTAGATTTGATAAGTGGCGGAGCTAGACGGGATTTGGGGGGGAGTAATAAATAAAGTAAATAATTAAGAAAAGAATATATTCTTTTTACAATTATTAACAAATAAATAATATTATAAAGAAAAGTG
This sequence comes from Penstemon eatonii, assembly GCA_038501285.1. Lineage (NCBI taxonomy): Eukaryota > Viridiplantae > Streptophyta > Magnoliopsida > Lamiales > Plantaginaceae > Penstemon > Penstemon eatonii. The sequence goes on from CM076710.1 coordinate 62,812,795, forward strand.
CACTAAAAAAAAAGGAGAAGATCTTATATATATTATAATGAAAATAAAAATCTTATTCTTCTTACAATTATTAAGAATTTTTTAGAAATAATGCACTAAATAAAGAAAATTATAAGAAAATATTTGTATTGTAAAAACAATAAAATATCATATTCCTTATATAATCAGTAAGAAGAAAGGAAAATTAAAAGAAAGACTTAAATATTGAGAAAAAAAGCAAAAAAAAAATGGCTTAAGAATTGAACTAAAAATAAATTGCTCCATGCAGAACTCGAACCATAGTCAAAATTTCGAATTCTTTAACCATCCAGCCAACAAACTCATTACATTAACTTTTACTACTACTTTCCGATATTGTTGGGGGCGGTCGCCCCCACAATCTACATATAGCTCCGCCACTGGATTTGATGCGATCTTTCTTACTGTATTTTATGAGTACGGAAAAATTCCTACTGTTGTTTACCTCAAGCTGTTCATGCAGTCGCCGTTGCACTTCTATTTGCATCTGTATTGCTTCGCCTAACTGTATATCTCTGATACAGGAAACATAGTTACAACAAGGTCAGTTGAATCTGTCATTTAACATATGAAATAACATGAAAACTCAGGTAAAGTTATTAAGTTCATACTTGTTTGTTTGGGTTGCCATGTTTTGATTGCTCATATGAGTTAAATTTTCGTCAGGTATTCGATCTCCAACGGCTGTAATCAGTTTCCATCTGGTTAGAATATATATATATATATATGCAATGAGGTAAAATATGTTCTTGGAAGTTATTCGATTTCTTACGGGTTTTCGTGCCCCGGTTATTCGCTTGTCCATGGAGGTTTTTACTTAGCCTGTATTTCTGCAAGCAGATAAACAAGAATGTGAGACCACATTTTGCATCAACTTTTAGATTTTTTAAAAGCAATGCATCTCTTAACAAATGCCAGGTTCTTTATTTTTTATTTTTTGTTTGATCTTCTGGACTGTGTATTAACAGCTCAGACCGAAGAGTGCAAAGAATATAAGTCCTCCCCAGTGTGGCGTCTCCAGTAGGATTCGAACTTGAGTCTAGTCTCTGGGGGTCGCAAGTCACTACCAGGTCTTTATAGTATATCACTACTTACTATTTATATTTGATGACTTAGATCAATATCCTCACGGATTTTTTCTGAAATTTAAGTAAAAATTATCTGAGATATTGACGAAAATTTGTCGGCTTCTTAATTACCAAATTCGCAGAACTAGTGAATTTACCTGAAGGTGACTCTTTAGGTGGTACAAGGTTAGTCCTTGAATTCCCATAAGTTTCAAGACTGATTTGGGAGTAGCTTCTGCAACATAAATATGAATTATTTGTTGCTTCATAATTCAAAACATGTATAATAAAAGCTTACTTTCTGCTCCACCCAATTGATTTACTGCTTCTATGAACCGCTCGTGGAGGTCGGGAGTCCATTTTAGTCTTGGCTTAGCATCAGTCGATAGCACAAGTCCCGATTCTCCTTTGCTATTCGCACCTTGTAAGAACAAGTTCTTCCGTTGGTGGTGGTGGTGGTGGTGGTGGTGCTGATGATACATATTGTTCATCTTCAATATGATAATTTTCACGTTCTAAAGCTGTGTTCAGCAGTTCTTATAAACATACAAAGAGAGAGAGAAGTGAAGCATAGAATCTTGAATAGGGGCCAACAGGGGCCAAAAGAACATGAGATCCAATCCAATCTTTGGAATTGGAAATAGATATTGTGCTTCCATTTTTATGCATATGTGGGCCCAGACTAGCAAATACCTTTACATTCTCGGACAGCGGCATTACACATCTAAGAATTCCTTTTTACAGGGTGTACGTGGATGAGTTTTGATTCGATCTCGCGGATTTTTTTTAAATGAATTTTTGTCAAATTCATAAAATATTTAAAAATCTATTCAAGAACTCACGTTCAAATTTTTAAAGCCTATAAAATATTGATTTGACATCTATTACCTATTTTTTTTCTCAAATTTCATTAAAAAATACATTAATTTGACACCTATATTTTCTCCTAAACCCCAACATCCAAATCCAATCCAAATGAGATTTCAACTTATTCAAACCATAAAACCCAACAACCAAAATTCATCCAAATGAGGTCTCAAAGATTTCATCCATCAAAACCATTTTTTTAAATTAAGATCCGCGAAACTGAATCAAAACTCATCCAAATAGAACCTAACATTTAACAATTGGTACTAGAATAGATCCACATCAGTCTTTCTTTTCAGTCACCTGCAAAGTTTTAGAACCTCATTCTCAGAATGAAATTGAGAATCCACTATCTTCGATGTTTTGAAAACTCTAAAGACATTTTTTTCAGCTACATGATTATGTTGACTATATCACCTACTAGCATTGTATTTTTGGTACACAACTATAGCTAACTCGAGTTTTTATCTTGTAACTTTTCGGACTGACACATTTGATGAAACAACTACAATATCAGTGACAATTATAGTGTCAATTGAGGCTCGGTTTTAAAATTGGTCTGAAATTCCACCATATGTTGGCCATGTGGCGTGAAAATTGGGGATTTTGACCATTCATCGTCCTTTTCATTAAAAAAAATATATATGTACCAAAATTCAAAATCCTAAGGGCCTGTTTGTTTGGCGTTTCCCAAAAAAATTTCGTGTTTGGGAAATGCCAAACAAACATATTTTCTATTTTCCAAAATAAATTTCATCTCTTAATTTTCTCAAACTACTCTCTCAAAACCCAAACAAACAACAATTTTCTTATCTCTAAACAAAACCTATACAAACTCTACTATGATATGACATAAAGTAACTTATCTCTTTCACAATTTATCTCACCAACAAACACGATTTGACATAAAGTCTTACACATGTTACACATACAAACTAACTCTTCCAAAAAAACATATACTTACTTTAATTCTCAAATCACTCTCTCAAAACCCAAACAAACAACATTACGCAAATCGAGATTATTTCACAAACCTCCATCACGCTCCCAAACTACTTTCCGAAGCACCAAACAAACAGGCCCTTAACTTTTCCTAAATAATTCCCCAAAGATTCCCTTAATTAAATTGTTACCCGCATTCTTCTTCTTCCCCAAATACGAACATCCAAATAGTCTAGTTCTTGGTGGATGGAAATAAATTGTTTTTTAATGAAAAATACGTTGAATGGTGAAAATCCCTAATTTTCATGTCACATGGCTCGCACATGGGGGAATTTCGGGACAATTTTGAATTGTGGCTTAATCGGCACCAAATTGTCACTGATGTTGAAGTTGTGACACTAAATATGCTAGTCCAAAAAGTTACCGGATAGAAATGCCAGTGAGCTATAATTTGTGGCACAAAAAATGCAATAATCCCCTAGCAAAATTAGTAAAAAAATCATGAATCTATTGTTCCTGAAATTTTGTTTGAACCCAGCTTGTGTTTAATTTTTTGTGGTACAGGATATGCAAGATTGACCGGTAAGGAGACATGATTTTAGTGCATAGACTTAAAAAAATTCCAATAATGTGCTCTCAGTTTGCTACATGCAAGCTAAGAAAATTGATTCCTTTTTGTCTCCTTTGATAAGTTAGGTATTAATTCAGACTAGACGTCTATCTTTACTATTATATCATTTTTTGATTTTCCTATTTTACCCTAAATATTTGAATTTATTTAATTATGTAACTTTTCAACTTCTTGACTTTCTACATTATACCTAGGGCTGGCAAATTGGTCCTGGACCCAATGGGCAGCCCATGATCCGCCCAGGCCCGTCATGATCATACAAATTAATAAAATTTATTTTTTATTTTCTTTTTGTTTCAAATACCAAAAAGCAATCATTGCTTTTGTTCATAAAAGATACTTCGTTTTTTCCAAATTATCGGTCGTTTTAGAGAAGAAAAAAAATTGTTCTAAATTATTTGTCATTTTAGAATTTCAATACACTATTAATTACTCCCTCCATTCCACAATACATGTCTTTTTAGAGAGAACATTTTGTTCCACAATACATGTCACTTTAGGAATTCAAGATAAACTAAAATGCTATTTTGACATTCTCACCCTTCTTCATTAAAAAGAGAGAGAGAGAAGAAAGATGTATGTGAATTGAGAAAGAAAGAGGTGGATTATAGGGAGTTAGAAAAAATTTAATTGCTTCTCAAGGGTAATTTTGTCCAACTACACTCTTATTTTCCTAAAATTTAGGGTATTAGTTGATTCCCTGATCCTTGTGAAAAAACCATAAACGACATGTAATGTGGAATGGAGGGAGTACATATTTTAGGTATGTAAGAGAAAAAGTATGAGAGAGAGTGTGTAAAACTTGAATAACGTGTAAATAGTTAATGGTGAAATAAATAAAGAATATGAGTATTTTAGGTATATAATTTATTTTTTTTCTCTAAAACTGGGACTATTTAATAAATATATTAATATATGTAAAAAGTAAAAACATATAAATCCACAAATAATTTTGGACAGAAGGAAAGAATGACTAGTAATTAATAAAGAAAGAACAACGTCCCAATTAGACCTTTTTAAATTCTTCAAATGGCATAAAAAGTTAATCCCAATAAATTGGGACCCTTTAAAAAGAAAATAAAGCTATTAATTGTACATGTACTTCTATACTTGCATAGTTGCATTAAGATGGAAGCATTGACAAGTCATATATAGAAGATGACCATAAGCTTTCCACTTAGACTTGAGATTTAATTGGTTTTACAATACTTATTCGTTTGGTGTTAGTGGATTTTCTATTGCATAGATGTATGTCAAAAATATATTGCCTCATGCCATCTTTGTTACTAGAAAACATATGAGTTTACAACATACAAAAGTTAAGTGGGTGGTTATTAGATATTCCAAATAATAATTTTTTTTTTTCTAGCTCTAATATCATATTGAATGACTGTCCAGTCTAAAGTTAAGCTTCCGAAACAAGGAGACATTTAGGGTCTGTTTGTTTGGTGTTTCTTAAAATTATTTTGTGTTTGGAAAATGTCATACAAACATGTTTACTACTTTTTGAAATAAATTTGTCAACTCTCAAATTTCTCAAACTACTCTCTTGAAAGTCAAACAAACAACAATTTTTCTTATTTCTAAATAAAACATATAGTACAAAATTTATTATGATTTGACATAAAGTAACATATATCTTAAACAATTTATTTCACATAACAAACATGATTTGACATAAAGACTTACACATCTTACTCCTACAACCTAGCTCTTCTAAGAAAATCTACACCTTCTTTATTTCTTAGACCACTCTTTCAAAACTCAAACAAACAACATTATAATGTAAATCGAGATTATTTCATAAACCTCCACTACTTTTTCAAACACCAAACAAACAAATCCCTTAATATTTCTTTTTTTATATTTAAATTGCTTGATAGTAGCAATCAATCAACCACTATATATTGAAGATAAATTAGCAATGATCAATAATATATCCATTCTTCCAATAGGCAACTCATCATCATCAAGCTTCATTTTATAATGAAATGTAGAGATATCTTATGCAGTCTGGAGGAATCTGTGGAAAACTTTATTAAAAGTGTTAAAAGCAAACATCCTTAAAAGTTATGCTGGCATTTGGACAGGAAAAGATGACGGATGACGTGGCACACATGAAGCTCGATCAATATGATGGCTCTAGATAAGGCTATCTCTAGAGACTCATCAGTCATCACCCTAAGTGTTTTTCTCAGTTTTTCCTCATATTTCAAGTTCAGCATCTCATTTCTTTTCAAATTCATCTATAATGACTCAATCTATCTATTTCATTTAATTTCAATCCTCATTTTTTTTTCACTATCATTTAATTATAATAAATTGTATTTGAGTTTTTTACAACGTTATTAATTTTACAGATTATTAATGTTAAATTTTTTAAATTAAAGTTACATTCTTTTAATGTTTAATTTTTTAAAATTAAATTTTATCTAAGTTTCTTAAATAAAGATTACATTTTTAAAATTAAAATGAATCTTTTTAAAATTAAACATAAATTAAAGAAATTTTTTATTAAAAAACAGGAATTTTATTAATTAAAAATAAATAAAAACAAAAAACAAAAATTCATTGACTTCAAGATTAAGGGATGGAGGCAAGCCAACCTTGGATTGCTCCACCCATTTGAGCAATGGGTGGTTAGATTCAAAGGGACCTTCCCTTGAATCAATAGAGATGACCATCTCCATCCCTTCCATCTCCCCCTTGGTCATTGGAGATGGCCTAAATAAAACTGGTTCGACTAACTCGAGTTACATCATCTGTGAGTATTGCTATTGCCTCCAACCAGTATGGGTCTGTTTGTTTGGTGTTTCTCAAAGAATTTTTGTGTTTGGGAAATGTCAAACAAACGTATTTTGTATTTTTTGAAATAAATTTTTGTTTCTCAATTTTTTCAAACTACCATCTCAAAAGTCGAACAAATAACAATTTTCTTATCACAAAACAAAACATATACAAATTCTACTCTGATTTTGACATAAAGTAATTTATCTATTATACAATTTATCTCGCAAAACAAACATGATTTGACAAAAAATCTTACACATCTTACACCTACACCATAACTCTTCCAAAAAAACATACGCCTACTTTATTTCTCAAATCACTCTCTCAAAATTCAAACGAACAACATTATACAAATCGAAATTATTTCACAAACCTCCACTACTCTCTCAAACTACTTTCTCAAATACCAAACAAACAGCCCCGATGAAATTTTGAAGTTTCCATTGTTGCTACATGGTTTCGTATGATTCCACATTATTGGTAACATAGTATCTTACCATATATAGTAAAAAGTAACAAAATCAAAATTGAATTAATTGAAGCCATCATCTTTATAATGATGAATTATATGTTTAAAGAATATGGTATTTTCGGTTGGGTATAATGATGAACACTTACTTTTCTACTTATATTCGTTACACTACAAATGATTTTGACAGGTTATTGGTAATATCAGAAATAATAGAAGCTTTTATGTACCCAAATGATCTTTCCAGTAATGGTACATCTAAAAGTGGCTAACGCCAATTTTACCCCTCCAGTGATATGCATAATATTCAATTTACTCCCATGTGATTTGTAAAAGAGCACCTACCCCCATTCGAAGATTTTTAAAGAGCATTTACCTACTTTCAACTGCGAGTGTAACATACTAGCAGAAATTGAGAGTGTCATGAAAAGTGTTGCGTAAAAAGACAAAAGTACTATTAGGGGTAAAATGTTTCATTTTTCATAACACGGTGGGATAATGGCCAAATTTATCATAATACAGTACAATATTAAATTTATCAAAATACAGAATATAAAATGTCATATATAATACGGGATTAAAATGCCACAATTTTGAACACAAGGAGGATAATGTGTCATATTTATTATTTAACTGAGGCAAAATATAGTATATGAGAGGGGTATTTTTTTCAATTTGTATTTTTATTTTATAAGCTTAAAAATATCAGAAAGGCGGTATGAAACTTTCATAAAATTATAAAGAAGCAAAGTGCTATTTTTTAAAATTACAGGAAAGTAAATTAAATATTACACATATAAATGTGGGTAAATTGTCATTTAACTCCATCTAAAAGTACTTGAGATTTTGTTTTCTTGATGTTCCCATAAAGCCACAACAGTCATATTTGCTTTTACCATTGCATAACTATTATTATCATCACATTCTCCACTTTAGAAGAGAAAGCATGAAATGAGATGCTATATTCTTTCTTGTACTTAACTTTCCTTTATTGGGATTCTTATATTTGATTGCATAATATCACAGAAAAGAAGTAAAAGAACCTTATAATTGCATTTAATAAATTCAATCTTCAACTAGAATTGCTACTGAGTGCTGATTGGCTGTTGCCGGTTGACCACACGCAATTTTATAGGCAGAAAATTTAGAAAGATTGAATTGACCACATAATGCTATTTCAGGCAGGAAACCAATAGATTGAATAACAAATTAACTATAAATATACAATTTAACTCTCCATAATAAATCAAATGGCAAAATAATTCCTTGTGTTTTTATAAAAGAAATATATTGTTTCTCTTTTGATTTTTATATTTTAACAAGAGTGTAAAATACCCATTTTATGCTATATCACATTGAGGTAAGTGATCATTTATATATATATATATCAATTGATCATTTTTACATGAAATGAAGTTTCACTCCGCATTATAGAGCGTGTATGCAACACCTCTACGAGTAAGGAGTTAAACTGCTCATTATTTCATATCACAGGGAAATAAATTGTCTATTTTCAAATCACAGTGAGTTAACTTGCTCATTGGATATATCACAGGAAGTTAAGTTGCCAAAATCCCGAAAACAATATGTAATGAAAGTGAGATTCTGTGGAATGGAATTTTAGAATCTTAACCTTTTTTTTTTTTTATTTGTTTATTTTTTATAATCAAATATAGAATCTTAACTCAACTAAAGCTGATGAGCCATATTCTCAAGTCAAGAATATTTGCTTATTCCTTCCTACTCAAGGCCACAAAGAATGGATTCCCAACTTTGGCTTTCCATATATACTTTATCCTCATGCTTAACAGAGTTTAAGATGCTCCTCATCAGGTACAATCAATAATTTTCCTCTTAAATACTCTTTTTTAAAAGAGTTAATGGCAATTTACCCCTAATTCGCATAATATTAAATTTTCCTCCATGTGATTTGAAAAAGAGTAATATACCCGATGTAATCTTATAAATGTTTGACACCGTCTCCCTGAATTTTAAAAAAAATGAATATGAGATAATTTACCTCCCTGTGTTATGATAAATGTGGCATTTTAACCCCCTGAGTTATGATAAGTATTGCATGTTACCCCCTACGTTTTGATGAATGTGGCAATTTACCCCCCTATGTTACAAAAACACTTTACTTGCCACTCTCAATTTCGACAAGTGGGTTATACTCTCCTGCTGAAGAAGGTAAGCTGTTCTTTTAAGATATTCACAAGGGTAAAGTGCTCCTTTAAAAAATCTCAGGAGCCGGGGTAAATGTACTTCTTCAAATCACAGGAAATATATTGAACATTATGCATTTCAGAATGGGTAAATTGGCATAAGCTCTTTTGAAAAATATTTCCTATTCCATGCTTATTTATTTAGCTTTGCTCACTCTTTGTATGCTAGAATCCATTTAGTCAATGGCATATTAATCTCGAAACAGTTTTGTGCTTAAGAGCAATGAATTAAAAAAGAATGAATATTCAATTTATGGATGTGACTTGGCGCAATTGATTTAATGTCGTGCCTTGTTCGAATTCCTATACTTGATAATATAAGTGGCATATGCAGATAGAGTATCAAATAATGCATGTCACTTATTGGAATATTTGTGATAGATTTTCACTGAAATTGAATTTTGTATATTTTACCTATATACGAGGTTATCTTATATTTCTTGTGGATAAGTAATTTATAAAGGGTGTTCTTCATTTTTTTGTTATGTTGTGCATGAAGATGATTTCCATTAGGTAACATGCATGAATTTCACATCATTTTATGAGATAGGCTGATAATTAGTCTACTAACAATTAAACGTGTTCACGAAAAAAAAAAAAAAAACTCGATCTTTCAAGAAATTATAATAGGGCAAAATTGAAAATTTCATCACAAGCTATATATACTTTTTACTTATCGTTTGCAATTTGGCCCCGTAATATATTGTTTTTAGCAAATGCCGCCCCATCATTGAATATATTGCAGGACTAAAATTGCTACCATATAGTGTGGGACGATATGTAAAAAGTATATATAGTTTGGGATGAAATTTGTAATTTTTCCTTATAGTAGGGGTGGAATCAGAGATGGAAGCATTTGTTCCAATGCAAAGTGAGTTTGTGGGAACCAAATATTTATTGGAAAAGCTGAGATCTTTTATTGATTGAAGAGCATATAATATAATAATATCTAATGAAGTTGGATTACTAATTGAACGAAAGTCATTGTCCATAATTTATATACCATTTAGTGCTGCCAATGAAAAGCATATTGTACTTAGCACTAAAATGGCAACAGCAGAACTGGTCAAAAGATTGAAATTAAAACTGACTAAAGTAACTAGCAACCTTTTGAAGTTTTCTGTGAGACGAGTGACATCATTAATAAATAATAATAATAATAATAATAATAATAATAATAATAATTGATTATACAAATAAACCATAATGAATATCTAACTAACAACCTATATGAAATTAGATAAATATCACACTTTAAGTGAGGATGGAAGGCAAATTTTAGCTCGGTTGAGTTTTGATTTGGTTTTCAAAATTGGATCGAGAGTTTTCAATGAAATTTTTGAAACTCGATTTGAGTTTAATAAAATATTGTGATGTAAGATATTAATAGATAGTAAGTTCGATTTTCTAAAACTAAGTGAGTTTTGCGAAATTTAGATATGATTTAAGTAGAGCTTTGGTAGGAGAAAATTAGGTAGTATGATATTAGATATGATATTATATTTGGTTGTTTGAATTCGGCCTGTCGTCACATATGAAATAACGGCCGTTTTGAGAGAGAAAAATAGATGGCAAAGTGAAATCAATAATTTTATATGGTTTAAGATATAATGACATATAGGGTGCATTTTGTAGACATTTCAAAATTTGAATATGCTATAATATTTAAGGTATATTTCTATCTCATGTAGTATACATTTAATTTTGTAGCCACTACAAAAAAATATATAAAATTGTACATATTAAATTTGTTTTATAGTTAATACAAATAAATTTATAATCAAAATCGATAAGGTAAGGTAATATAAGGAAACTAAGAGAGAACTTATGGTAATTTAGCATATTAATTGTAAAAGATTTAAAATTTTATCTATGTTCCAAGACATAGATAATTATAAGCCTTTGTTTTGTAAATTATGGCCGCCAAAAAGTTAGTACACAATTGTTCTACAAAACATGTTATAAGGGATATAAAAATTGGTATAGTTGCTTATAACCTCTAAGAATGGACCCATAATGTAATGAGAGATGGTTATTAATTATTATAATTGTATGTTATGAATCGTAAAATATGTTGAGACATGGGTTTTGGGCAAGATCATATTCAAACTATTGTATATGGCTAGTGATATTGGCAGAGCAATAAATGTTGCTCCCAAAATAATCTTTAGAAAATTCTGTACTTATATATCAATATGACATTTGTAATATATTTTTAAATTTTGTGTTGGTAATACCAATATTTTTGTTTGTAAAGAACTAAAGATTAATTAATACTTTGAATTATACATATGCATGATTTCAAAATGTATACATAGCTCATGTAATCAGTACTAGAAGTATGATGAAACTCGATAAATTCCACTAATTAAGAGGACTACGCTACGTCAATAAGAGGCATCTACTCACTTGAAAATGTATAAACTCTTATATTTTTATATCAAAAACTATTGAAAGACATTTTTTTTTAACGGAGGTTAAATTTATAAAACTTAATATGTCACAATGTCAATTATAAAAATAATGAATATATCTCAAGTAAGTTATTAATATTAATGAACAAACTTTAGTCAAATTTCGGATAATTAAATTCTATTTAAGCTCTAATTGTGTGAAGTTGGTAACGCTCATTTTTCAAATATCATATTTATGCTCCACTTTTTACAATCATTTGACCAGGAGAAAAAAGAAAAAGTAAACTTGTGCTAGAGTTCTTTTAAAAAAAAAAAGAGTTTCATATATTTTTGGGAGTACCGTATAACCTGTATTTCCCAATATTAGATTATTTCCATGTTCAAAGATTCATAGGGGGAAAAAAGTTATTAATAAGAGAGAAGAATGAGTTGCCAATTAATGGGATTGAGAAATATTTTATGATCTTTGACTTTAAAGGGGGCAAATTAGGAAATAAAAATAATTACTCCGGTATATACAATCTCTGCTCTGCCAATATCGCTTGCCAATTCCTAAGGGCTAATCCAATGGAAGGGGTTGGGCTGAGGAGAGAGGTTGGGAGGTGTTGGAGGCTACGTCAATATGCGCCCCTGATTGGAGAATTTTACCTGCTGTGCTATCTTCCTTAAAATGCCCACCGTATGGTGAATTGTGACAATTATCCAGACTCTTCATCGGGAATACACCTCCTTATCCAGAATGTCCTCAAACTCTTCGTCGGGAGTACACCTCCTTATCATTTGATCCCCACATTTCATAAATATGTATGCTTCATCCCAAATAAAGTTCTTCACATAATGTAGAAATCTCTTCTTTTGCTGGAAATTAAAGTCAAGAGGAAGTAGACCACTTACTAGATAGTTGACGTAATCTGCATACCATGGAAGTGTAGGTTGATTTACCGCAAACAATTGTTCATTTGGAAGGACTTCATTGATTATAATCGAGTCTGGCTCTTTGTTTTCTCCCTCCTATCTAGACAAGTGATCAGCCAGTTGATTCTTAGTTTGTTTTCTATCCTTTATTTCGAGATCAAACTCTTGCAACAAGAGAAACCTTCGAATTATCAAATACTTGATTGCAGAGTGGTCTGTATATGCTATACCCTTAATTTGTTCCTACTAGATACGCTCGGAACTTGTCAGATGTAAACACTACAACCAACAACTCTTTTCCAATCACAGTGCAATGCAATTGAGCATCAGTGAGAGTTTTACTTGAGTCCAAGGGCCACATCGCTTGCGTCACACATCACTTCAAATGGTAGATTCCAATATGGAGCTACTATTATTGTGCTGTCACCAACTTTTCCTGCAATGTCAGGAATGCCTGCACACAAAAATCGTCAAAGGTAGACTTAAACATCTTTTTAAAGAAAATTATATAGAAGTTTAGAGATTTTAGAGAAATCCTTAATAAAGCGTTGGTAGAATCCAGCGTGTCCCAGAACGAATTCCCTTGGTTGAAGTAGGCGGAGGGAGTTTCTCTATTGTCTCTATTTTTGCTTTGTCTACTTCAATGCCCTTGTATGATACCTTGTGTCCCAACACTACTCCTTCTTGTACCATGAAGTGGCATTTTTCCGAGTTTAGCACTAAGTTCGTCTCTTCACATCTACGCAAGACCTTGACCAAGTTATCTAAAAATTCTCATAGGAATCCCCGAACATAGAAAAATCATCCATGAAGACTTCGAGAAATTTCTCTATAATATCAGTGAAAATCGCCATCATGCATCGCCGAAACGTAGCAAGTTCATTGCATAATCCAAAATGCATACATCTAAAAGCAAATGTACCATAGGGACATATGAAAGTAGTTTTCTCTTGATCAGCTGGTGTGATGAAATCTGATTATATCCCAAAAATCCATCTAGAAAACAAAAATAGGCCTTTTTTGCGAGACTACCTAACATTTGATCACTGAAAGGTAACGGGAAGTGATATTTTCTTGTTGCTTTGTTGAGTTTTCGGTAGTCCATACACACGAGCTAGCATGTGACTGTTTTCGAAGGGATTAACTCATTGTTTTGATTTTTAACCACTGTCATACCCTCCGTCTTTGGAACATACTGAACTGGACTAACCCATGCACTGTCTGAAATAGGGAAGACAATTCCTGAATCCAACTACTTGGTAATTGTTCCAAAATATTAATAGTGGCAAATATTTTTCTATCAGTGGGACATATGTATTTCTCAAACATCAAAAGGATAATAATTGTTCCAAAATATTAAATGGCAAATACTTTTTATCTGTAGAACATATGTATTCAGCTAGCACCTTCTTGGACTTGCCCTTTCTCGTCAGCAACTTTTTTCTTTGATCAACAACCTCAACAACATCATGCCCTTCCTCATCAGGACCTTCTTCATTGTCCTCATCAAAATTTTTATCATCATTGTCTTTTGCACCAGCTTCAACTTGCCCTTTCTCATCAGCACTTTTTTTGTCTTGATCAACCGCCCCAACAACAACCTCCCTTTCTCATTAGGACCTTTTTCAGTGTCCTCATCAGCAGTTTTATCATCAACTTTCAAAGCAACTCTAGCTATATCAATTTAGCGATCATAACGAGCTGGGTTTTGTTTAACAGTTTTAAGAGGCCAGCGACCTGATCATTGGTGATTTTAAACGCAACACCTAGTCTAAACCCAAATGGACATAGGAAGAACTCTGTTAGGGCCACCCACTTGAAGAGCTGCTTTCATGAATGCAACCTCCATTTCTTCCGTCCAATAAAGCCTATTGGTAGTTTCTTTGACTCTCTTCCCCTACCCTTCTTTTCCTCTTCGATCACTTTCTTCCCCCTCTAAAAATTAAAATATTGCGGCTCAATTCCTCCAGATGGGATAGAGTTTTTTTTATAACAAGAATACTGACATAGTTTGGTTCATCCATCACTTCCAGAGCAGCAATGGCCTTCTGTAGACATGCCCGATAGCTATTTATGTGCGAAACTTTCGTAAACAAGCGTTCGTTGGAAATTGTCTCCTTAAACTTCGAAGATTCATGGGCGCCAATTCCGCTAATGGTGTTGTAGCCATGAAGACGATGATCAGGTTTTAGGTTTTCTGAATCCATCCACTTGATGATTTCTTTCTTGACTACCTCTTTCATAATTGGATTTAACCTTCTTTGATGTTCAACTGATCCCCTTTTTCCATCATCAAGCAAGATTTTATGCATGCAAATGGGTTTCTTAACTTGAGCTTGTGGTCTGCTGGGCTCAACGAGTTCTCTGTCATTTCTCAAAACGATTGCCTTGCAATGTTCATTCTTATTAGCCCTTGGGTTTTCAATGCCAATCGGTAGTGAGCCTGGAGGTCTTTGCCCCTTATCTTGAGCTAATTGATCATTTGAGTTTATAGATTTCAAATAGATGATTCATTACTCGCTGGCATTTATTTTGTTTGGCTCATAAACTTCGTAAGCACCTCTTCTAAGGAGGGTTTGTTGTCTACTGGTGGTTGCTTTTGTTGACCTTGAAAACCCGGTGGGATTTGCGGATTGTTGGCATTGTTCGATCCCTGTCCAGCGTGCTGATTATTGCTCCACGAAAAGTTTGTATGATTTCGCCACCCTAGATTATAGCTGCTAGAGTATGGATTATACCCTTGGTTGTTTCGATTAGTTCGCACATAGCATGCTTATTCTGAATTTGATGGACAATTTTCACGCGGATGCTCTCCCCAACAAATGATACAGCAAACCTCTTGGTTATGGATAATATTCAGTGGTTGAGCTTGTAGCGAGTTAGCTCCAAGTTCACTCATGCTTAACCCATCAATCTTCTTGGTTAATGCGGCTAACTGTGCATGCATTGATGTAATAGTATCCAACTCGAATTTTCCAGGTGCAAGTTTGACTGATGAACGTTCAGATGCCCATTGGTAATTGTTGGTGGTCATTCTTTCCAACACATCATAGGCATTTGTAGATGTCTTTCCTAGAAATGACCCTACTGCAGCTGCATCAAGAATGGTCCTGATCTGTCTCCCTAATCCAGTGTAAAATATATGTATTAGTTGCCAAACAGGAATAACATGTTGTGGACACTGTGTCATTAATCCCTTGAACATTTTCCATGCATCATAGAGTGACTCTCCCTTTGTTTAATGGAATGAGTGAATATCCATTCTAACCTTCGCACTCTTGGTAGGTGAAAAATATTTTCTCAAGAATTTTCAGTTAAATCAGTCCAAGATATGATGGAGTTAGGTGGAATTGAGTTTAGCTAGACTCAAGCTCGATCCCTTAAGGAAAAAGACAATATTCTCATTCTTAGTTGATCAGTTGTAACCCCATTCAATTTGAATGAATCACAAATTTTCATAAAATTCTTCAAATGGTCATGAGGTCCTTCCATAGCCACCTGAAAATATAGCAGTGGAATTTATCAGATTCAGCATTACTGGTTTCACTTCAAAGTGTTCTGCTTCAATATCTGGTCTGACAATGCTTGATTTGAGAACACCCAGGATTGGTGTTATGTACTCATTAATGGGTCTTTCTATCTCGTCAGGATTGTGTGGACCCATTAGCAGATTGACTATTTGTTGATTCACCCGATTTTTATTCCGTATTGGCGGAATTCCAGGTTGCTCAACCATTAGATTGGATTTTTCTCCCTTCTTATTTAGTGCTCTTTGTTTTCTGAAAGTTCTCTCGATTTCTGGATCAAAAGCCACTAAATCAAATTTTTTTATCTGTGTGCATAAACTAGGTATGAGTAACTGGAAGAAAAAAAATGAAATGTCAGAACAATCGAATCAAAATAAAGATAAATGTTGAAATTAGTAAATTATCAATTATCAAGTCCCCGGCAACGGCGCCAAAAACTTGTTGCTGATTTTACACACGCAAAATAACCGCAAGTGCACGTATCGCAAAAGTGATAAAGAGTAAGTAGAGTGTCAAACCCACGAGGACTTGAAATTAAATTTCTATCAAGTTCACTACTTTATTTCCTATACTAATTCAACTATAAAGGAAAAATTATTATAGGTTGATTTACTAACTATTAAAACTAATAATTAATTTATTCAAAGATGGCAATAAAATGCTTTGGAGAAAATCAATGAGAAAAAGTGTCTATAGTTTAAACTTCATCAATGTTATGCTCCTAATGTCGATTAACTTCCTAATCTTAACTAGTGATTTTATTCGTTATCCTATGGTTCATTTCTATCATTAAGTATCTTCCAAATTACTCAAGAACATATGCAATTAACTTACTAATCTTATTTCTAAGTCAGTATAATTAATAAATCATATAACCTAATTTGTATTTGGGAGTGTCGGGTATATTCCTATTCTAACAAACAACACATTACATAATTTCTTTTCTGATATAAATATTCTCTTCCTAGGTTCAATCAAAAAAAAAATAAACAATCAAATAGATGATCAGTTAATTTAAAAATATTTAGCACAAAATTAGATAAATAAATATTGATATGTAAGAATAAAAAAATCATTAAATTAAAACAAGAAAATAAAACATAATATTATTCGCAAAACATGGATCCATAAAAACCTTAAACTATAAAAAATTAGTTCATAATATCAAATGTAACTAAAATAAAGAATTCATGATTTTCTCTTAAATCAAAATAAAGAAAAATAGCCAAAGTGTCATGCCCACCATTCTTTTCATCAGTAATGTGTGTGTACATTTTTTCTATACGTTCCTTCCTCCCTTTTTATTTCTTTGTTGCGTGATGTCTGTCTCTTTTTTTATTCTTTTCCTTTTCCTGTAGTAGGATTAATGTGTGGACCTCTTCATTTTTCTATTTCTTCAATTAAGCCTTTAAAATTGCACAAACATTATTGGGCCAGCCCACTTAATATTTAAAGATAAGAAATCTTGCCGCATTTAAGTGTCCAGATCATCAATATTAACTTTAGTTCGCATTTTCAGCCCCTTCCTTTTGTACAATTAATACTCTCGACAATTCAGAATGATCAATCTTGAGATTTGTTGTTGGTCTCTTGCAATAATTTCCTCATGGAACTCAATTGAAGTTGGACTTCACTAATCTAATTTATTTCCTACAAGAAAGTATGTCGAATTAGTGTCAAAATCAAGGATTATTCTCAAAAATTAATTATATTTGTTAATCAGCTCTAATAAATTAAACATGCACCAAAATTTCAAATTACTCACAAATACTTAAGAAAAACACTTGTTTAAGTCTAAAAAGTGGGGTAAATGCAAAATACTCCCCTGTGTTATACAAAACATGCAAGGAACTACCCTGTGAATTTTGCGCCAAACTTCCTTGTATTTTCAAAAATCCTACTAAAAACACTCAATTTGTGAAAAATAGGTCTTTTTGGATCGACATATTTCAAAAATGATTTCAAAAATACTTCAACTTGTTCCCTACAACTTCACGTGATATGTTTTAAAAATGGTTTCTTGAAATATGTCGATCCAAAATGACCTATTTTTTACAAATTGGGTGTTTTTTGCAGGGTTTTTGAAAATACAAGGAAGTTTGACGCAATAAAAATTTCACAGAATAGTTTCTTGCAGGTTTTGCATAATGCATTTAGCCCCTAAAAAGTACACGCAATAACTCTATTTTCACATAGTTATCATTCAGGTCTTGGGAATTTCATGTATGATACTA
This sequence comes from Penstemon eatonii, assembly GCA_038501285.1. Classification (NCBI taxonomy): domain Eukaryota; kingdom Viridiplantae; phylum Streptophyta; class Magnoliopsida; order Lamiales; family Plantaginaceae; genus Penstemon; species Penstemon eatonii. The sequence continues at coordinate 62,830,894 of CM076710.1, forward strand.
ATGACATAAATTAGGTACTTACCTGGGAAGTATGGTATGTAAAACTCTCTAGCTTTAGTTTCGAGTTCTAATTTTTTCCGTCATTTTTAGTGAAAATTTGTTATTTTTCTACTCTTTTTGTCTATAGGTTCAACGTATATTTAATTTTATTGTCAATATGAATTTAGCACAATACCATTTGTTTTTTCTTGTTAATTTACAAGTTGCATTGATTCCATTTCTTGTTAATTTACAATCCCAATTATGCTTGCTCTTTGTCTATTAACTATAAGTAAGCAACTCTATAATTATGAATTCTAATATGGTTCTTAGGCTATCTCCAATGGTTGAGGGTTAGTCCCGGGCTCTGGAGCCCGGGCTAGCCCAGAGTCAGCCCGGGGCCCTGCCTGGTCCTCTCCAATGGTTGGGCTCCATGAGGGAATTAATTCCATTTTTTTCTTTTGCCCACTCTCACCTATTAATATTATAGTTTTAAATTTTTTTAATATTAATATTAATAATAGTAATTATATTAGTACTCGTAATTTAACTATTAATTATATTAAAATATTAATATTAAATAGAATATTTAATTAAAGTAACTTAAAATTAATACATAATACGCAAACAAATATTTTATAACACGGAAGAAAATACAAGAAAGGAAATACAACAAACAACAAAGGAAATACAAGAAATCGAAAATACGGGAAATACAAGAAAGGAAACACATGAAAATATTACATTATTTCTCCCCGAAAACCAGTCGGATCCTTCATTCGATGAATCTCCAAATAAGTTCGTTGGAAGATTTTTATTTGCTATTTCTCTTATTTTGTTCTTCCAATACGCCTTTGTAATTGGAGTGTATGATGAGCAGTCCATCGACATAATTTGTTCCTCTTGTAACTTTTCTGTGACTGCCAATCTCGCTGCATCTTCTTCCCGTTGACGTTGAAGATTCTCCGCATGCCTTCTCTCTCGTCCAGCCTCTACCAGAAGTGTAGTTTCTCTCATCTTCTCCATTGCTGCCAATTTTTGGCTTTCAAAATCAGTAAGATGTGAACTCGACGAAGCCTTCCCTTTTCCCTTCTTGGCTTTTTTGTTACCAATAGGTCTTTCAGATCTTGAACTCGAGTGGGGAGTCTTGGGATTTGCTTCGTCGCCTAGTGGAGGTGTTTCCGATTCAAATTGAGTTTATGGTGGGGTTGGAATATAACAATCTTCCGTTGGTTGAGATCGGTTAACCGGAGGTGTTTGAGACGTTCCAGCTGTTGACCTGAACATGATCCACTCTGATACAACTTCCCATGTGTGCTGGAAGCACCAACTTTGCTTGGTATCGGACTTGTACAAACGCGATGCCAAATCATGCTAAAAATTACAAAAAATAGTTAATATAACCTATTAATAATTATTTAGCATATAATTAACGTAATATTTACATCTTCCATTATTTGGCCGCCACTTTCCACCTCCCTTCTGGCTCTTTGAAGTGCTTCGTTCCATTTTTGCATCTTGTTGCAAATGTGTTTTTTCCATCTACTAGCGAGTGAGTCTTTTGATCTGCGTTCGTAATGAACTCCAGTACTTTCAAGAAGGGCATACATTAAAATGATGTCTTTATCCCAGAAATTGCCCGAAGCTTGGTCTGCCCCTACGATGTTGTCCTCCGATACCTCTATGTAAGCCTTTGTCAAGGCTACATCTTCAGCCTGAGACCACTTTTGAGACACTGCCTTAAAATGTTTGCTTTCTTTTTTAGTTAGATTGAAAGATATTGAGAGATGTGTGCTTTCAGAAGTGAACACAACTCCCTTTAAATAGGAAAAGCTATAGGGTGTATTATGTAATTTTCTAAAAATTGAACGGTGGAGATTGATGCAGAAAAAGAACGGTGGAGATCTGATCGGTACATAAAAAGAACGGTTGAGATTGGTGCAGAAAAAGAACGGTGGAGATTGGTCCAGAAAAAGACGGTGGAGATCTGATCGGTACATAAAAAGAACGGTTGAGATTGGTGCAGAAAAAGAACGGTGGAGATACGTGCAGAAAATGAAGGGTGGAGATTGGTGCAGAATATGAACGGTGGAGATCTGATCGGTACATAAAAAGAACGGTGGAAATTGGTGCAGAAAAAGAACGGTGGAGATGGGTGCAGAAAATGAATGGTGGAGATCTGATACATATTTTGCCTATTTAATAATTCAATCTCACATTGTAGTGAACACATTCATTCTTAAAAAATATCTGATATATAAAATATTCACTCTACATAAAATTTTCAATCTACATAAAATATTTACTTTCTCAAGATGAACCAGAACTATGATTTTGGCGGTTATGGTGCTTATGACGAATCATCTTCTTCCCGAAACCAATTTTGGGAAGATTATAACAACACGATTGCAGAAGAAGATAATGAAGATGCACAATTTCAAGAGCAATATGAAGAACTTTTGAGTTCTCCAACAGAAATTGTGCCTGTACATGGTGGTTCTGTTCCTGGTCGTAAATTTTTAGACAGGAACCACGAAGCACGACACATACAACTGGTGAACGATTATTTCATCGAAAGACCGTTGTACTCAGATGAAACGTTCAGGCGCCGTTTCCGTATGAAGCGTCCTCTTTTCCTCCGTATCCTTGCGGATTGCGAGCGTGAAAATATATATTTTCGTCAAAGATACGATGCCGCCCATCGAGTTGGGTTTTCACCAACTCTGAATGTAACAATTGCCATGCGGACGTTGGCATACGCATGATCCTACGATTCTCAAGATGAAAATTTTCGTGTTGCGGAGAGTACCATATGCGAGATTGTCCGAGAATTTTGTCAAACAATTTTGCGTTTATATAAAGACGAGTACCTTCGTGCCCCAACCCATGACGATTTGGACCGTCTACTTAAGAAATAGGAACGACGTGGATTTTCGGGGATGATTGGCTCGATCGACTGTATGCATTGGACGTGGAAAAATTGCCCAACAGCATGGCAAGGAAGTTTTTCTGGAAGGTCGAGGAAACCTACGATTGTTCTTGAAGCTGTTGATTCACATGACTGATAACGCCGTGAAAACGTCGTTATTACCTATCTCTTTAAGCCCAAAACATCTTGTTTTGATCCGAGTTTTCGTGTGTCTTTGCATGTTTGTCGCGTCTTTTGTGCTCTTGGCCCTTTGTTTGGCCTTTGTTCGTTTTTCGTGTTTTGTTCGTGTTTTTACTTTGTTTGTCGGTGATTTGCAGGATTTGACGCATTGAAGCACTTCCGGAACATTTCGTGCGCGAATGGCAAGTCACTATCGACCGCGGGAAGTGCCTAACGATATTAAAAGTCAAAAGAAATCAAGTAGATGGGCATACCTCACCTCGCCGCGGCGAGCTAGAGGCAGAAACTGAAGTTTGCCTACGGCACGGCGAGGCGGTAGCAGGAAAAGGGACTTTGCCTACGGCGAGGTCTGCTCTGTTTTTCAGCGACTTTTGAGGGCCTTTTTGTATATAGCCCTTCTCCCACTTGTAAATACAACATCCTTTAGGGATATTTTGGCCTTTGTTACTATAGTTTTTGGGGTAATATAGGCATAAGTGGGTGATAGTTTGCTAGGTTATAAGGGTAGAAGTTGGAAATCATTGGACAACTCTTGCAAGTCACACACACTTGAAGAAAAAGAAAATATCTCTTGCCTCCATTGAAAAGTAGAAGAGTTCTTGCTTGGAGCTTTGGTTGGAAGACTAAAAAAGCTTGAGAGAAGAGTTGTAGTGGTTTCCATCACATAAGCTTATCTCTATCCTTTGTATTTATCTTATACTTATGAATATGTTGAATGTAATGAATGTTCTATTGATAAATATGAGTAGCTAAGCATTTAACTCCTTGGTTTTCATGAAGCTTTGATTGATCTATGATTGAATGATGAGTTTATGATTGTAGCTATGCTTACAAATGTTTGTTAATCTAGTTTGAGCCTTTGTCAACTTGTGGTTAGGCCAACCATAGGATGAAATGGATTGATCTTTAATTGCTAGACATAGTAGATTAAAGATTAGATTATGAAACTAGGTTGTGATGTGATTTTAGGATAGGAATATACCTAGGTCATTTCATGTTCTATCAAGGTTTGGGAACTAAAGCATCATTTAAGCTTAATCCTTTTAGACATAAATTGGATTAGTTTACTTTGGTAGGTTCGTACGATATCGAAAGATACGTATGAATAGATTATGAAATCTTGAACAACAAACATAAGTATAGTCGTCAACTTGTGAATCATTCGAGATTGGATCACTCTTAGTGACATGGAAATCTAGGAACCTTTATTTAATCGAATCAAAGTATTGTGTTTTTATTCATTTCACTTTTATGTGTTCAAACAAACTACAAACCAACTACTTTTAATCACATAAGTTCGCGTAAGATATTAGAATAGATCTTGATAATTATTCGTTAGATTCCTCGTGGGTTTGATACCCTTTACCACTTTATTACTTGAAAGCGACCGTATACTTGCGTTTCTACGCACTCGTATTTGGAGCGTAACAAGTTTTTGGCGCCGTTGCCGGGGAGTAGTAACGATCATTGCCAATTTATATTCTTGTGTATCTTAGCTTGAATTTATTATTTACCTTGTGATCTTTGTATTCATAGGTGCCTTTCTCTTAGTGTATGCCAAGAGCTTCGTCATCACCCTTAGCTCTTGTTGATCCGGAGATTGAGAGAACTTTTCGAAAGCGAAGAAAAGCAAGGAAAAAGAAGGGTAAATCTCTACCCATGGACGATCAAGGAGTTAATCCGGCTATGGTTAATCCTATACAAGTTGCTCTCGAAGAACCGAATAATAGGAATCGGCCTATTAATGAGTATGGTACACCTAAGTTGGATGAGCTCGGTTCTTGCATTGTCAGACCTACAATTACGGCACCTAACTTTGAGCTTAAGCCGGTTATGTTCAACATGCTAAATGCCGCAGGTCAATTTGGAGGTCATTCAAGCGAAGATCATCATGCTCACTTGAAGAAGTTTATGATGATTAGTGATTCATTCATCATAGCGGGTGTAACAAAGGATGCGTTGAGGTTGATGCTATTTCCATACTCCTTGAGAGACCTCGCAAAAGATTGGTTGGATTCTCTTCAATCCCAATCTATAACTTCGTGGGAAGATCTAACGGGAAAGTTCTTGAGGAAGTTTTTCCCTCCCCCGAAGACTACAATATTGAGGAATGATATTCTAGGCTTCCGGCAATTAGATCAAGAATCTATATATGAAGCTTGGGAGAGATTCAAGGAGATGTTAAAGAAGTGTCAACACCATGGCATAGCCGAGTATATTTTGATGCAAACATTTTATAATGGCTTGCACGGACCTACTAGAGCTCTCGTTGATGCCACTGCGGGTGGTGCTATGCTTTCCAAGTCCTACGATGAATCGTGGGAAATTCTTGACACCATGGCTTATAACAATCATTCATGGACGTCCGAGAGAGGAACTTCCGCTAAATCTATTCCCGGAAGACTCGAATTGGATGCAATCACGGCATTAAGTGCCCAAATGGCGATCTTGAGCAACAAAGTGGACAAGCTTGGCCAAAAGCCGGAAGTAGCACAACAAGTACAATCCATGCCACCTAGTTGTGTGACGTGTGGGGGAGCTCACACTTATGACATGTGTCCCGGAAATCCCGAGGCGGTGAATTACCTTGGGAACAATTATCGCAACAATCAAGGACATGCCCCCTATCAAAACAACAACTATGTTCCTCATTGGCAAAAGCATCCAAATTTCTCTTGGAGTAATCCAAACAATGCCCAACAACAACCACCATATCAAGGAGGTCATCAATCCTCCGCTCCCCCGGGGTTTCAAGATAGACAAAAGCAACCCGTAGAGTCGAAGCATTCGTGGGAAGATGCATTTGGTGATTTCATGAAACATACCACCAAATATATGGTAACTAATGACTCTAAGTTGCAAGATGTGTTTAAAAATCAACAAGAGTTCTCAAGATATCAACAAGAGTTTTCAAAGAATCAACAAGAACATTCGGTTGCCTTGAGAAATCTTCAAACTCAAATGGGGCAAGTCTCACAAGCCTTAAGTGTGAGACCTCAAGGAGCTTTGCCAAGTACAACCGAGTCACCTAATCAAGGCTCGAATGAACATTGCAAAGCTATTTCTTTGAGGAATGGAAAGAGGTATGAAGGTCCGGCTATGCCTAATGAAAATCCAATGGAAGCCGAGGAGACTCAAAGTGGAAGTAAGGAGTCTTTGGTTGAAGAAGTGGAGTCGAAAAAGGAGGTATCTAAAGAACCAATCATTTCAACGCCAATTCCGGCAAGTGTACCAACTCCTCTGTTTCCTCAAAGATTCCAAAAGAAAAAGGATGAAAAGCAATTTGAAAAATTCTTAAATATCTTGAAGCAATTGCATATAAACATCCCTCTAGTGGAAGCATTCGAGCAAATGCCTAAGTACGTCAAGTTTATGAAAGACGTGCTTTCAAAGAAAAGAAGATTGGGGGAATTTGAAACGGTTGCACTAACCGAGGAATGTAGTGCTATCTTGCAAAACAAATTACCTCCAAAGCTCAAGGATCCGGGGAGTTTCACTATCCCGTGTACTATTGGTGATAAGTATTTTGGAAGAGCTCTTTGTGATTTGGGAGCTAGCATCAATCTTATGCCTAAATCTATCTTCCAAAAGCTTGGAATCGGAGAAGCACGACCTACTACGGTTTCTTTGCAACTCGCCGACCGTTCCATCACTTATCCGGAAGGAAAAATCGACGATGTCTTGGTAAGAGTTGATAAATTCATTTTCCCCGTCGATTTTATTGTTCTTGATTATGAGGCGGATGTCAATGTGCCTATCATACTTGGGAGACCATTTTTAGCTACGGGTAGAGCTTTGATTGATGTACAAAAAGGTGAACTCACCATGAGGGTACATGATGAAGAAGTGAAATTCGATGTCTTTAATGCTATGAGATACCCGGATGATGAGGAAGAAATCTCTTCCGTTTGTATGAATGATTCGTTGGTAGCTAATACATTCGAGGAGAATCACTATGAAGATCTAATTGAGGGAGCTATCTTGAATAAACTTGATGAAGAAATTGAGGAAATGACTCAAGTAATCTCACAATTGGAAGCTAATTCGGTTGGGGAGAACTATCGAAAAAGATTTGAATCTCTTGACTTGCCGTTGTCAAACCCCAAGCCTTTGAAATCTTCTATTGAGGAACCTCCAATCTTGGAGTTGAAACCACTTCCATCTCATTTGAACTAAGCTTATTTGGGAGATTCTTCTACTTTGCCGGTTATTATTGCGGCCGACTTGACGGATACTCAAAGGGGGAAATTGTTGAGAGTTCTCAAGTGTCATAAGAAAGCCATCGGGGGGACTATTGCCGACATCAAAGGGATTAGTCCCACCTTTTGTATGCATAAGATCAACTTGGAGGACAATTTCAAGGAGTCCGTTGAGCACCAAAGAAGATTGAACCCAATTATGAAAGGTTAAAAAGGAAATAATCAAATGGTTAGATTCCGGGATTGTTTTTCCTATCTCCGATAGCAAATGGGTAAGTCCGGTTCAATGTGTTCCAAAGAAGAGTGGTATGACGGTGATAACCAATGAAAAGAACGAGTTAATACCTTCTAGAACGGTTATCGGGTGGAGAGTATGCATGGACTACCGAAAACTGAACCAAAATACGAAGAAAGATCATTTTCCGTTACCTTTCATTGATCAAATGTTGGATAGACTAGCGGGAAGAGCTTTCTATTGCTTTTTGGATGGATATTCGGGTTTCAATCAAATCTTCATCGCCCCTGCGGATCAAGAGAAAACGACTTTCACATGTCCGTATGGTACGTTTGCTTTTAGAAGAATGCCTTTCGGCTTGTGTAATGCTCCCGCCACTTTTCAAAGGTGTATGATGGCAATCTTCACCGATATGATCGAGAAGTTCGTAGAAGTCTTCATGGATGATTTTTCTATCTTTGGGGATTCATTTGATGAATGCTTGGGTAATCTAAGCAAAGTGCTTCAAAGGTGCGAAGAAACGAACTTGGTATTGAATTGGGAGAAGTGCCATTTTATGGTTAAAGAGGGCATCGTCTTGGGCCACAAGATATCAAGCAAGGGAATCGAGGTTGACAGAGCAAAAATTGAAGCAATAGAGAAGCTACCTCCGCCTATTTCTGTGAAGGGAATTCGAAGTTTCCTTGGGCATGCGGGTTTCTATAGAAGATTTATCAAAAACTTCTCACAAATTTCCAAACCGTTATGCAATTTATTAGAGAAAGACGTTCCCTTTTTCTTCACGGATGAATGCTTGCAAGCCTTCATAACTTTGAAGCAAATGCTAATCTCGGCACCGATTGTTGTGGCACCGGACTGGAGTTTACCTTTCGAAGTAATGTGCGATGCGAGTGATATAGCGGTTGGGGCTGTTCTGGGACAAAGGCAAAATAGGATTTTCCATTCCATATATTATGCTAGCAAGACTTTGAACGATGCCCAACTGAACTACACAGTTACGGAAAAGGAGCTTTTAGCGGTGGTGTTTGCCTTTGACAAATTCCGAGCTTATTTGGTTGGTACTAAGGTGGTAGTCTACACGGATCATTCGGCCATTAGATACTTGATGGTGAAGAAAGATGCAAAACCCCGACTAATCCGTTGGATCCTATTGCTTCAAGAATTTGATTTATAGATCAAACATAGGAAAGGGTCCGAAAATCAAGTTGCCGACCACTTATCAAGGCTCGAGAACGCAGAAGCTGAGGAAGATCCCGAACTCATCAATGAAGTCTTTCCGGATGAACAACTCTTTGCCCTCGCACTAGCTCCAACCCCATGGTACGCCGACTATGTTAATTATCTGGTATGTGGTTTACTACCTCCTGACTTTACTTATCAACAAAAGAAAAGGTTTTTACATTATGTAAAGAGTTTTGTATGGGATGAGCCGTTTCTTTTTAAGATTTGTGCAGACAGGGTCATTAGGAGATGCATTCCCGAGGAGGAAACACACGCAATTCTAAAGGATTGCCATGCCGCACCTTATGGAGGACATTTCAAGGGAGATCGTACGGCAGCAAAAGTGTTGCAATCGGGATTCTACTGGCCTACCTTATTCAAAGATGCGCACAGGATCGTGTCCCATTGTGATCGGTGCCAAAGGGTAGGAAACATTTCCCAAAGAAATGAGACGCCACTAACGACCATTCTTGAAGTGGAGTTGTTCGATGTATGGGGAATTGATTTCATGGGACCCTTTGTACCTTCTAACGGGAACCAATATATTTTGGTGGCCGTTGATTACGTTTCCAAGTGGGTCGAGGCGAGTGCACTTCCCAAGGATGATTCAAAAGCAGTCATTAGCTTCATGAAGAAGAATATCTTCAGTCGTTTTGGCACGCCTAGAGCATTGATAAGTGACGGTGGTTCGCACTTTTGTAACCGTTGGCTTGATGTTCTTTTGGCAAAATATGGAGTGAAGCACAAGGTGACGACTGCGTATCACCCGCAAGCTAATGGGCAAGCCGAGATATCCAACCGTGAAATAAAGAGTATCTTGGAAAAGACGGTATCTCCTAACCGGAAAGATTGGTCGCTAAGACTTGACGATGCTCTATGGGCTTATCGTACCGCGTACAAGACGCCAATTGGAATGTCTCCCTATAAGCTTGTGTTCGGAAAATCTTGCCATCTACCGTTAGAATTAGAGCACAAGGCTTATTGGGCCGTCAAGAAGCTAAATATGGATGCAAGTTTAGCCGGAGAGAAGCGGTTGTTTCAATTGAATGAGCTAGACGAATTTCGGTTGGAAGCTTATGAGAATGCCAAGCTCTATAAGGAAAGGATGAAAAAATGGCATGATCGACGTATATTGGAAAGGAAATTTGAACCGGGGCAACAAGTGCTACTTTTCAACTCAAGGCTTCGATTATTTCCCGGAAAACTAAAGTCACGTTGGTCAGGGCCGTTTCAAGTTGTTGAAGCATTCCCTTATGGCACAGTGGAGATTTCCGATCCCTCAACCGGAAAAAAATTCAAAGTGAATGGTCAGCGCCTCAAACACTATTGGGGCGGAGAATTTGAAAGGAATAGGACTTCCGTGGTCCTATCGTGAAGATATCATACCGTATCCAAGTCAAGCTCATGACTATAAACAAGCGCTTCTCGGGAGGCAACCCGAGCCTATTGCTTTATTATTTTGTGTTTTGTGTTTTGTGTTGTTTTTGTGTTTGTTTTTGTTTTTCGTTTTTGTTGTCGTTTTTGTGTTGTAGGTAAACGAGCACGGGTGATAGATCAAAGATCGACAAGCACAAATCGAGCGAGGTCAAGCGAATGAACCAATGGATCGCAAACGTCGTAAGGTGAGTGGTTCATTTAAAAAAAAAAAAATGGTAACCTCGCCGCCGCGAGCTGTAACCTCGCCGCGGCGAGGCGTGCCAAGCTGTGTACGGTGAAAACCTTGCCGCGGCGAGGTCTGACGTCGCCGCGGCGAGTCGAGCCCATAATTTTTTTTTTTAAAACACCCACCAACCCAAACCCGAGCCCTCACTCTCAATTTCAGCTCTCACTCTCACTTTCAAACTCTCTCCCGCTCACTCTCACTCTCAATCTCCCTCTCATAAACTCTCTTAATCTTCAATCTACTCACACTATCACCCATCCCTCTCTCATTTAAATCAACAATATCACCCTCAAATCTCCCCAAATCTTCCCATTAAACAAAAATCCGAAAATTCACCATAGGGTTGAAAAATCGAAATTCTTCGATTCCAATCCGAAAGTAAGTGTGGCTAAACTTCTCTTTTGCTTTTGTTGTATTAATTTGGTGTAATTGGTATTGGTATTGTTGGTTTTGAATTTTTTGGGTTGAATTTATTGAAAATATATTGGGGATTTAGTAGAGTGAGAAGTGCACTCTAAGTGTTTGACAAATTGCTTGTGAGAGTTTTTCGCCGGCTTTACTAATTCTTGATTGAGGTGTTGCCGGAGTGGTTGATTAGTTGTTATTGGGTAGTTGGAACTTGAATTTGGGAAATTGGTGCAATTTGATTACAAAGGAAAGAACGCTTTTAAACACAATGACGAAATCAAAAGGTGCAAGTTCAAGTGCACCCCCGAAAAGGAAGAGGGAGCCAAAGGGAAAGAAGAAGGTGGTCGAGGAAGAATACGACACCTACAAGTTCGGGGATAAATCGGCCTGGGACGCTTATAAGAAGGCCATAAGTTGGTCGTTTGTTAAGGAAAGGTTTGTCGACTACGAAAGGGAAGCTTTTCCTTATTTACAGGATCAAATTGAAGCGAGGGGTTGGACAGAATTCCTGAAATGGCCATCTCGGGATACCTTCGACGGTGATATTGTTAGAGAATTCTACGCAAATGCCTCTTGGACTAGAGAAAACGGTATCACATACGTGAGGGGTACAGAGGTCAGGTTCGATCCGGACACTATCAACGCTTATTACGGGATTGAATGGCCTGCTAACCGAAGGGATGAGCATATTGACGATAAGCAGGGGTATACTGTGGATCAAATGAAAGAGTACATTACCCTGCCGGGCACAGTAGTTCGTGATATACCAAAGGTGGCATGCAACCGGTTAACTCCGGAAGCAAAAGCTTGGACATTAGTCTTGCTTTCGCACTTCCGTCCTGCCACGTTTAACACAAGCTACGGTGAGGATCGCATCCCCTTACTCTTTTCACTCACCCGTGGGCGTTCCCTCAATGTAGGTCGGGTAATATATGAGGTGCTCGAGGAAACCATTTCGAGAACGAATTATAACAGCAGGAGTTTCTTATTTCCGCACCTCATAGACGGATTATGTAGAGAGGCAAGAGTTGACTTTGAAGAAGTTGGTGAAGTCATTAAGTTGCCTACCCCGATCAACACATTGGCTATCTGCAGGACCTTGCAATTGGACGATACGAGTGCTTACAACCTTAAAACTTACGTGTACAGTCAAGCAGAACCAGAGGATCAACCGGATCAAGTGGGTAGAGATGGACAGGAAGAGGCACATGTTGATGAGCAACCAAGCGGTCAGGCGCAGATGGGAACCAGAGATGATATTGGCAGACTGATTCAGCTTGTTCAAGCCATGGGTAACAGGCAAGATATCATGATGGATAGGCAAGACCAGCTGGCTCGGTATGTTTATGCTATGAAAGACAGGGATGATGCTGTGTACCGAACATTGCTCGGAGACGACCAGTACAATGCCCTTCCCCAGAATACTTTTCCTAAGCGTATCAATTTTTCTCCACAGCCTCCGATGGATCAAGGAGATGAGCTACATTTTGATGATGCAGAAGAGCGTGCACTCAATGCGAGAAACCGTTAAAGACAAGAGCAACCACGGGATGCATACAAAAAGGGACGTTGGTTTTAAATTTACGCAGTCCCGTCGGTTTCTATTTGATCTTACAATGTTTTATTCTATTTTTCGTCTTGTACTGTTTTGCTACTTCGCTCTTTTGAGACATTAGCTTGTTTACTTGTTTCAACTTACAATTTGTACTTGTTAAACTTATTTAGAGCCGTGCTCGCTCGTTTACCGTTTCTTTTCGTTTTGTTTTGTCTTGTTTTGCTTTTGTTTTTGTCGTGTCGTACCTTATTCCGTCACTCTCAATTCACACAATGGGGACATTGTGCATTTTAAGTTTGGGGGAGTAAGGTCATTTATTGCATGCTAGGTCGACCCACCAATTTTTTTTCAAATTCTTATTATTATTTGAACTTGCTCTACAAAGTTTAAGACACATTGGCAATGGCTATGATTATATTTAAAGTGGATAACGAACTTTAGCGATAATAGGATCTAGGACTCCTTTTGCTTAACTTAAAATCGCTCCAATCTTTAGCTTGGAAATTAAATGTAAAAAGAGCATAAAGGGCCTAAGTTTGGGGGAGTAAACCCTTTTCGAGAATGAAAGACTTTTAAACACCTAACTCTTAAAAAAAAATGAGTAGAGAAGTTGCTAAAATGTACGCACTTCTAAGAGATAAAAGAAAGGCTAAGCCTTCAATTGCTAGTTTTCATTGATCATTTTTGGTAATTACTCTATTTCATTGCTTTAGTGCAAAAGTTGTAATAGAAAGAAAAGAGTGGAGCTAGTAGCCCACAAAAGCAAAATTGCATAAAGTTCGCCATTAGTGCAAGTTTCGTATCGCAATATTCTTGTAAAGCACAAAGTGCTATGTTATTATTGTAAATCAAAAGAAAAGCAAAGAATGGTGAGAAAAGAGTTAGGAGCTAAAATCGTCAATTAACTCAAGAATAGGGACAACACTCTTAAATTACCTATAACTTAGTCCCGTGAAGTGATTTGAGCATTAAGTTTGCAGTCTACGGCTAGGAGGGATTCTTTGTTAAGCATTAGAAGCCCTTGCAAATAGAACCGATGATTTTGACCTATCGGGAATTATTCACTTAAGATAGAATCTAGCTAAAAGCCATCACACACACACGTGGAGCTTGTTTTGAGAATAATTCGAAAGTGTTAAGCTTTGGTGATTTGATATCAAGCATGCTTGTTTTGTTTTTGTTTTGTTTTCTTTGCTCGAGGACGAGCAAATGTTTAAGTTTGGGGGTGTTGATAACGTCGTGAAAACGTCGTTATTACCTATCTCTTTAAGCCTAAAACATCTTGTTTTGATCCGAGTTTTCGTGTGTCTTTGCGTGTTTGTCGCGTCTTTTGTGCTCTTGGCCCTTTGTTTGGCCTTTGTTCGTTTTTCGTGTTTTGTTCGTGTTTTTACTTTGTTTGTCGGTGATTTGCAGGATTTGACGCATTGAAGCACTTTCGGAACATTTCGTGCGCGAATGGCAAGTCACTATCGACCGCGGGAAGTGCCTAACGATATTAAAAGTCAAAAGAAATCAAGTAGATGGGCATACCTCACCTCGCCGCGGCGAGGTGGAGGCAGAAACTGAAGTTTGCCTACGGCAAGAACCTCACCGCGGCGAGGTGGAGCCTCGCCGCGGCGAGGGGGTAGCAGGAAAAGGGACTTTGCCTACGGCGAGGTCTGCTCTGTTTTTCAGCGACTTTTGAGGGCCTTTTTGTATATAGCCCTTCTCCAACTTGTAAATACAACATCCTTTAGGGATCTTTTGGCCTTTGTTACTATAGTTTTTGGGGTAATATAGGCATAAGTGGGTGATAGTTTGCTAGGTTATAAGGGTAGAAGTTGGAAATCATTGGACAACTCTTGCAACTCACACACACTTGAAGAAAAAGAAAATATCTCTTGCCTCCATTGAAAAGAAGAAGAGTTCTTGCTTGGAGCTTTGGTTGGAAGACTAAAAAAGCTTGAGAGAAGAGTTGTAGTGGTTTCCATCACATAAGCTTATCTCTATCCTTTGTATTTATCTTATACTTATGAATATGTTGAATGTAATGAATGTTCTATTGATAAATATGAGTAGCTAAGCATTTAACTCCTTGGTTTTCATGAAGCTTTGATTGATCTATGATTGAATGATGAGTTTATGATTGTAGCTATGCTTACAAATGTTTGTTAATCTAGTTTGAGCCTTTGTCAACTTGTGGTTAGGCCAACCATAGGATGAAATGGATTGATCTTTAATTGCTAGACATAGTAGATTAAAGATTAGATTATGAAACTAGGTTGTGATGTGATTTTAGGATAGGAATATACCTAGGTCATTTCATGTTCTATCAAGGTTTGGGAACTAAAGCATCATTTAAGCTTAATCCTTTTAGACATAAATTGGATTAGTTTACTTTGGTAGGTTCGTACGATATCGAAAGATACGTATGAATAGATTATGAAATCTTGAACAACAAACATAAGTATAGTCGTCAACTTGTGAATCATTCGAGATTGGATCACTCTTAGTGACATGGAAATCTAGGAACCTTTATTTAATCGAATCAAAGTATTGTGTTTTTATTCATTTCACTTTTATGTGTTCAAACAAACTACAAACCAACTACTTTTAATCACATAAGTTCGCGTAAGATATTAGAATAGATCTTGATAATTATTCGTTAGATTCCTCGTGGGTTCGACACCCTTTACCACTTTATTACTTGAAAGCGACCGTATACTTGCGTTTCTACGCACTCGTATTTGGAGCGTAACAATGACACGTGGATATGGCATGCCTTTTTGGCGTGCCGGGAGCATTGAACGACATTACAGTACTTGGTCGTTCACCTCTGTGCGATAACCTCACTTCTGGTAACGTTCCCGAGGTTCAGTATGAAGTGAACGGAAATACATAATACGCAAACAAATATTTTTATAACACGGAAGAAAATACAAGAAAGGAAATACAACAAACAACAAAGGAAATACAAGAAATCGAAAATACGGGAAATACAAGAAAGGAAACACATGAAAATATTACATTATTTCTCCCCGAAAACCAGTCGGATCCTTCATTCGATGAATCTCCAAATAAGTTCGTTGGAAGATTTTTACTTGCTATTTCACTTATTTTGTTCTTCCAATACGCCTTTGTAATTGGAGTGTATGATGAGCAGTCCATCGACAAAATCCGTTCCTCTTGTAACTTTTCTGTGACTGCCAATCTCGCTGCATCTTCTTCCCGTTGACGTTGAAGATTCTCCGCATGCCTTCTCTCTCGTCCAGCCTCTACCAGAAGTGTAGTTTCTTTCATCTTCTTCATTGCTGCCAATTTTTGGCTTTCAAAATCATTAAGATGTGAACTCGACGAAGCCTTCCCTTTTCCCTTCTTGGCTTTTTTGTTACAAATAGGTCTTTCAGATCTTGAACTCGAGTGGGGAGTCTCGGGATTTGCTTCGTCTCCTAGTGGAGGTGTTTCCGATTCAAATTGAGTTTATGGTGGGGTTGGAATATAACAATCTTCCGTTAGTTGAGATCGGTTAACCGGAGGTGTTTGAGACGTTCTAGCTGTTGACCTGAACATGATCCACTCTGATGCAACTTCCCATGTGTGCTGGAAGCACCAACTTTGCTTCGTATCGGACTTGTACAAACGCAATGCCAAATCATGCTAAAAATTACAAAAAATAGTTAATATAACATATTAATAATTATTTAGCATATAATTAACGTAATATTTACCTCTTCCATTATTTGGCCGCCACTTTCCACCTCCCTTCTGGCTCTTTGAAGTGCTTCGTTCCATTTTTGCATCTTGTTGCAAATGTGTTTTTTCCATCTACTAGGGAGTGAGTCTTTTGATCTGCGTTCGTAATGAACTCCAGTATTTTCAAGAAGGACATACATTAAAATGATGACTTTATCCAAGAAATTGCCCGAAGCTTGGTCTGCCCCTACGATGTTGTCCTCCGATACCTCTATGTAAGCCTTTGTCAAGGCTACATCTTCAGCCTGAGACCACTTTTGAAACACTGCCTTAACATGTTTGCTTTCTTTTTTAGTTAGATTGAAAGATATTGAGAGATGTGTGCTTTCAGAAGTGAACACAACTCCCTTTAAATAGGAAAAGATATAGGGTGTATTATGTAATTTTCTAAAAATTGAACGGTGGAGATCTGATCGTTAAATAAAAAGAACGGTTGAGATTGGTGCAGTAAAAGAACGGTGGAGATTGGTGCAGAAAAAGACGGTGGAGATCTGATCGGTATATAAAAAGAACGGTTGAGATTGGTGCAGAAAAAGAATGGTGGAGATTGGTGCAGAATATGAAGTGTGGAGATTGGTGCAGAATATGAACGGTGGAGATCTGATCGGTACATAAAAAGAACGGTGGAAATTGGTTCAGAAAAAGAACGGTGGAGATGGGTGCAGAAAATTAATGGTGGAGATCTGATGCATAGTTTGCATATTTAATAATCCAATCTCACATTGTAGTGAACACATTCATTCTTAAAAAATATCTGATACATAAAATATTCACTCTACATAAAATATTCAATCTACATAAAATATTTACTTTCTCAAGATGAACCAGAACTATGATTTTGGCGGTTATGGTGCTTATGACGAATCATCTTCTTCCCGAAACCAATTTTGGAAAGATTATAACAACACGATTGCAGAAGAAGATAATGAAGATGCACAATTTCAAGAGCAATATGAAGAACTTTTGAGTTCTCCAACAGAAATTGTGCCTGTACATGGTGGTTCTGTTCCTGGTCGTAAATTTTTAGACAAGAACCACGAAGCACGACACATACAACTGATGAACGATTATTTCATCGAAAGACCGTTGTACTTAGATGAAACGTTCAGGCGCCGTTTCCATATGAAGCGTCCTCTTTTCCTCCGTATCCTTGCGGATTGCGAGCGTGAAAATATATATTTTCGTCAAATATACGATGCCGCCCATCGAGCAGGGTTTTCACCAACTCTGAATGTAACAATTGCCATGCGGACGTTGGCATACGCATGATCCTACGATTCTCAAGATGAAAATTTTCGTGTTGCGGAGAGTACCATATGCGAGATTGTCCGTGAATTTTGTCAAACAATTTTGCGTTTATATAAAGACGAGTACCTTCGTGCCCCAACCCATGACGATTTGGACCGTCTACTTAAGAAATCGGAACGACGTGGATTTCCGGGGATGATTGGCTCGATCGACTGTATGCATTGGACGTGGAAAAATTGCCCAACCGCATGGCAAGGAAGTTTTTCTGGAAGGTCGAGGAAACCTACGATTGTTCTTGAAGCTATTGATTCACATGACACGTGGATATGGCACGCCTTTTTTGGCATGCCGGGAGCATTGAACGACATTACAGTACTTGGTCGTTCACCTCTGTTCGATAACCTCACTTCTGGTAACGTTCTCGAGGTTCAGTATGAAGTGAACGGAAATACATAATACGCAAACAAATATTTTTATAACACGGAAGAAATTACAAGAAAGGAAATACAACAAACAACAAAGGAAATACAAGAAATCGAAAATACGGGAAATACAAGAAAGGAAACACATGAAAATATTACATTATTTCTCCCTAAAAACCAGTCGGATCCTTCATTCGATGAATCTCCAAATAAGTTTGTTGGAAGATTTTTATTTGCTATTTCTCTTATTTTGTTCTTCCAATAAGCCTTCGTAATTGGAGTGTATGATGAGCAGTCCATCGACATAATCCGTTCCTCTTGTAACTTTTCTGTGACTGCCAATCTCGCTGCATCTTCTTCCTGTTGACGTTGAAGATTCTCCGCATGCCTTATCTCTCGTCCAGCCTCTACCAGAAGTGTAGTTTCTCTCATCTTCTCCATTGCTGCCAATTTTTGGCTTTCAAAATCAGTAAGATGTGAACTCGACGAAGCCTTCCCTTTTCCCTTCTTGGCTTTTTCGTTACCAATAGGTCTTTCAAATCTTGAACTCGAGTGGGGAGTCTCGGGATTTGCTTCGTCGCCTAGTGGAGGTGTTTCCGATTCAAATTGAGTTTATTGTGGGGTTGGAATATAACAATCTTCCGTTGGTTGAGATCGGTTAACCGGAGGTGTTTGAGACGTTCCAGCTGTTGACCTGAACATGATCCACTCTAATGCAACTTCCCATGTGTGCTGGAAGCACCAACTTTGCTTCGTATCGGACTTGTACAAACGCAATGCCAAATCATGCTAAAAATTACAAAAAATAGTTAATATAACCTATTAATAATTATTTAGCATATAATTAACGTAATATTTACCTCTTCCATTATTTGGCCGCCACTTTCCACCTCCCTTCTGGCTCTTTGAAGTGCTTCGTTCCATTTTTGCATCTTGTTGCAAATGTGTTTTTTCCATCTACTAGCGAGTGAGTCTTTTGATCTGCGTTCGTAATGAACTCCAGTACTTTCAAGAAGGACATACATTAAAATGATGACTTTATCCCAAAAATTGCCCGAAGCTTGGTCTGCCCCTACGATGTTGTCCTCCGATACCTCTATGTAAGCCTTTGTCAAGGCTACATCTTCAGCATGAGACCACTTTTGAGACACTTCCTTAAAATGTTTGCTTTCTTTTTTAGTTAGATTGAAATATATTGAGAGATGTGTGCTTTCAGAAGTGAACACAACTCCCCTTAAATAGGAAAAGCTATAGGGTGTATTATGTAATTTTCTAAAAATTGAACGGTGGAGATCTGATCGGTACATAAAAAGAACGGTTGAGATTGCTGCAGAAAAATACGGTGGAGATTGGTGCAGAAAAAGATGTTGGAGATCTGATCGGTACATAAAAAGAACGGTTGAGATTGGTGCAGAAAAAGAACGGTGGAGATTGGTCCAGAAAAAGACGGTGGAGATCTGATCGGTACATAAAAAGAACGGTTGAGATTGGTGCAGAAAAAGAACGGTGGAGATCTGATCGGTACATAAAAAGAATGGTGGAAATTGGTGCAGCAAAAGAACGGTGGAGATGGATGCAGAAAATGAATGATGGAGATCTGATACATATTTTGCCTATTTAATAATCCAATCTCACATTGTAGTGAACACATTCATTCTTAAAAAATATCTGATACATAAAATATTCACTCTACATAAAATATTCAATCTACATAAAGTATTTACTTTCTCAAGATGAACCACAACTATGATTTTGGCGGTTATGGTGCTTATGACGAATCATCTTCTTCCCGAAACCAATTTTTGGAAGATTATAACAACACGATTGCAGAAGAAGATAATGAAGATGCACAATTTCAAGAGCAATATGTAGAACTTTTGAGTTCTCCAACAGAAATTGTGCCTGTACATGGTGGTTCTGTTTCTGGTCGTAAATTTTTAGACAGGAACCACGAAGCACGACACATACAACTGATGAATGATTATTTCATCGAAAGACCGTTGTACTCAGATGAAACGTTCAGGCGCCGTTTCCGTATGAAGCGTCCTCTTTTCCTCCGTATCCTTGCGGATTGCGAGCGTGAAAATATATATTTTCGTCAAAGATACGATGCCGCCCATCGAGCAGGGTTTTCACCAACTCTGAATGTAACAATTGCCATGCGGACGTTGGCATACGCATGATCCTACGATTCTCAAGATGAAAATTTTCGTGTTGGGGAGAGTACCATATGCGAGATTGTCAGTGAATTTTGTCAAACAATTTTGCGTTTATATAAAGACGAGTACCTTCGTGCCCCAACCCATGACGATTTGGACCGTCTACTTAAGAAATCGGAACGACGTGGATTTCCGGGGATGATTGGCTCGATCGACTGTATGAATTGGACGTGGAAAAATTGCCCAACCGCATGGCAAGGAAGTTTTTCTGGAAGGTCGAGGAAACCTACGATTGTTCTTGAAGCTGGTGATTCACATGACACGTGGATATGGCACGCCTTTTTTGGCGTGCCGGGAGCATTGAACGACATTACAGTACTTGGTCGTTCACCTCTGTTCGATAACCTCACTTCTGGTAACGTTCCCGAGGTTCAGTATGAAGTGAACGGAAATACTTACTACATGCCTTACTATCTTGCGGATGGTATATATCCGAAGTGGGGAACGCTAATACAGTCGGTGAGAAATCCGAGAACACATCCTGAACAAGTATTCTCACGATTTCAAGAATCGTTCCGCAAAGATGTTTAACGAGCGTTCGAAATTCTCCAAGCTCGGTTCGCAATCGTTAATCAACCCGGCAGGGGGTGGCATACGCAAGATTTGTCCAATATCATGCTAACTTGTATCATACTCCACAACATGATTGTGGAGGATGAACGTGACGAATACAAGGACGATGACTCGGACGATGATGATACTGACATTAGCACGTCTCGTAGAGCACGCGCTAGAATTTATGACCGTCGCGGAGTACAGTTTCAAGATGTTGCACCAAGAAGGCAAACGTTGGATAATTATATGCTGCGTCATGAAGCAATTCGTTCCAAGTCGACTAACCGTGGACTTCAAAAAGACTTAATAGAACATGTTTATGCAAAATGCGGTTAAAAATAAGTGTTTAAATTTACTTTTCTTGTTTATTTTATTTAGAATGTATTTAAATATTCAATTTAGATTAAGTATTAATCTAAATTTTATTTGTATGAGTGTTTATTTTGTATTTTTAACTAATTTCGTATTTTAAAAAAAATTATTTGTTTGAGTGTTTAATTAAATGGACTATTTCTATATTTATTAGTATATCATAATTTTATTTATGTGTTACTTTAAATAATTAATTATACTATATACTATATAAGTAAAACCTATCACATTAATTAAAACAACACATTAATTAAAATAACACATTAATTAAACAACACATTAATTAAAATAACATATTAATTACAATAACACATTAATTAAAATAAAACACTAATTAAAACAACACATTAATTACAATAATACACAACATTAATTAGATTTTAATTAAAGAACATTAATTAGGTTTAAATACACAACAATATACATAAATACACAACATAAATACATAAATACACACATAAATACCCAACAAAAGAAAAGAAAAAACGGTCCAATCAGGTGCCGCCAAGTTTTAAAGAGGGGCGTGTGGTTTCTTCTCCAGCCAGCCACGCGGGACCGTTCTTCTGTGCGTGCCGCCCCGAGCCCGATACCCAGCCCAATCCACCCCGCCAGCCGCCCCGCCCCGCCCCACAAGCCCGTACCATCTCCAACCGTTTTCCACCGCAGCCCCGCCCCGAGACCGAGACCAGCCATCTCCATTGGAGATGGCCTTAAATTAACCATAAAATCGTGTTTGCAGGGTTTTTCCTACATTCCATATCTGCTGCCGCCTATGCCGCTTGACACTATTGACTTTAAGATGTTCTTGATTATAATAAAACATAACTTTCTTTAGGACGATAAATCAAACAAATAAACAAATCATTTTTGGGTCATTCACTACAAGAAAAAGGGCATCATCCACGACCAAAAATACATTTGTCGTTATTAGTAATAGATTAATAATGAAATACCAATATATTTCAAATAAAAAGTGTTCCTTCAATAATAGCGATAAATTAAAGATGGAATATCGAAAAATAATTTTTTTTAGGAATTCGGTAATTAAATTGTAGAAAAAACTCAAAAAGCTATCCATAGCGACGAAATCATTCCAACAAAAAATCATCCATCGCTATTTAGGTTTAGTAACTGAACAGCGACGGAACCAACAACAGAAATATATTACGCCAATAACGACAAAAAATTACTCACGAAAAATTGAAGAAAATATTTTTCGTAGGAGGAAAAAGTTATTCATAGCTACGAAATTGCTCAAATGGAAATTTGCCGTTAGCTAATTAGCTCTAGTAACTTGTGTTTAACTGAACATCGACAATATTGTTCACATGCTATACGTATATTAGACTAGCCATATTTTCCTACAATTAACCGCATTAATGTACCCTTCATATAGCAAAATTAATAAAAATAAGGATTCACCATTTTCCAAAGTTAATGTGTTGGTGTTATCATCAAAGAGCCATTATATGTACACGACCACAATAATCCATTTATTATTCTTGGTGACTTACATTTTCAATAAAAAGTATAAAAATTGTTCTCAATAACTACAACTTTTGGAAATGGAATGTGAAATCCATAAGGTATAATATTGAGTTGCAACAATTTTTCGAGACTTTTGTGAACTTTTAGTTGCTTTAATTTGTATTCTTATTGTACTATTGATACTTTATTATTATTTTTAGTACTAGTTAAATAATATTAGCAGGAAGTAAAATTTATTAGACTGGCACTACAGAGAAATTAATAAAATTCCAACCGATTCAATAATCGGTAGCATGGGGTCATTACTGAGAAGGATGAGAACCCCATTGCTTAAACTGAAGCAGAGATTACGACTGGGTCAATTTCAACTATATAAACTACAGCACCTGAAGAAGACTCAGGGATTATTAGAATGAAAAATTCAAAGGTGTATCAAAAAGTAGATTTTACAAAGAAAGAACAGGTTTATAGATTCAAACTCAATATAATGAGATATTTCAGGCATTTATCATTTTCTCCAATTCATCATCTATAGAAAATAATGATTAATAATTATAATGAGTTTATAGATTCATTAAGAAAGCCAAAAAAAAAAAAAAAAGGAGTAAGAGTTCCCACAGTTTTTTTTCTTGGTCGGAGATCCGAGAGAGTATGCCGCCGCCATCGCTGCTGTTGGATCTGCTCAATGATGGACCTCTTCCTCGTAGAGAAGCCATTGTTCCTCTCTCTTTATCTAAAACCCTTGTAAACTAAAGTAAACCCCTAAATTGCTAGTCAAATTAAAGTACGTAGTCAACAAGACAACAACGCAATATTTTAAAATCTTGCATTCTAATTTTGAATAGTAAATTATTAAACTTGAAAAAACATGAATCATATACATAAAACTGCAAAACTAAAATGACTACTTTTGACGCGAATCAGAATTTAGCAGACTAAATTTGCAATATATTTAACAGTTAATTAAATAAATATTAAGTTATATAATTCATTAAATGTTGTTTACTTAGAATAAATATCATTAGTAACCTAAATGGTACTTAGAATACATTATTTTTTTATATAAAGAAAACAGATAAATTTATTTTATCGATCCAGATGGATGGATTATGAACCCACTTATATAACAAAGCCTAATTTGAGGCTGTAATCACCTTAAATTGGTGGTTCAATTATTATAATAATAATAATAATACACGCTTTTCCTTGTTAATAAATACTGCTCAATTAGTTTAATTAAACCAATAGAATAACACAAAGCCGCCTCGTTGAAATGGGATTCAATTAACCAAAGCCTAATCAAAGTAATATTCAATCACTTTAACCAAGCCTTTAAATAACAAATATGTACATTCTAGTGTCAATTAAGAATTTGATCAAGGAGTGAAGATGATTACAATGTTGGATAAAACATTGTTGCAGAAGACGACTTATTTCAGTCATATAGTAAAAGAAAGATTTGAAGGTACCAATACTTTAAGTGAACTTCTTACTCTCCTGCTGGATCATCTCAATTACGAAATCGATAAAGAAACTTTAATTTCAGAGGTGAAGGAAATTTTAATCGATCATCCTGACATATTCTCCGGCTTCTGCAAATTTGGCGTAGTGCCTGAAAAGACGGATGATTTCTTGAAAAAAAAGATTCATAAGAAGTCAATGAAGGTTTGTATCAATTATATAAATCAAGTGCAACTTACTTTACAAGACCATGATTATAAAACTTTTCTCGACATTATTACCGGTTTCAAAGTCCACAACAATATAAACCATGTTTTAAAAGAAGCCATTCCTTTATTAAAAAATCACCAGGAGTTATTCCTCCAGTTGTCCTTTATTAAAAGTCTTTACCCATTGAAGAAAAATTTCAGTTAACAACTTCCAATTAGTACGAAACTAACGAGTCAAATCAAAATGTATTACCCTTTATGTATTAGCAAGGGATACCTTTTACATGTATCATTAATTTTATGGTTGACGATTAAAAGTAATAATTTCTTTGAATTGGAGCAAATGTTTAATTATAAACATTGCTAACCTGCTAAATGAGAACATTGTAAGTTGTAACAAGAACAAAAATACAACAAATACTAAATTTATTTCAGGGATTGTCCACAGGAGTGAAATCTGTTTTTATATACTACAAACATGAAAATGGCATAATTAAAAGCTTATCAACATCAAGTGCTTTCCACATTAGGGTATTGAGAACCATACTCCAGTTCGGGCTGCCCAAACTGTTTTTTCCTCTGCCCAAACCTCTACATACACTAAGAGATGTATTGCACGACCAAGGCACAGAAACTGTATATGCCAAACCATTACCATAAATACCATTCTCTAACAGAGCATCTCTATAAGAAAGGCACACTCGAGAAACATATTTTCCCATTCTTGGCCAAAGGGTCAGATCAGACGGTTTTGATGCATCAACATTCAAATCAACATCACTATGAAGGTTACCACCACTGTTCCATGATCTGGATCAAGCCGGTTCCCTAGAGCATGAATAAACGGGGATTGAGGGTCCCACAATTTGTGTGGGAAAATGTCCTCTCCATCATATGCATCGATAAATATGAGGTCATAGACATTGGTGCTCACGAGCATAAACTTTTCCGCATTTGATTTAAATAAGAGTAGCCTCTCATGATTACCTTTCCATAGTACTTCGTCTACGGGATTTGGATTTGGACAAGCGCGGTTTCCGGATGGGGTCATTACTGAGAATGATGGGAACCCCATTGCTTGAACTGAAGCAGAGATTACGACTGGGTCAATTTCAACTATATGAACTACAGCACCTGAAGAAGACTCAGGGATTATGAGAATAGAAAATTCAAAGGTTTATCCAAAAGTAGATTTTACAAAGAAAGAACAGGTTTATAGATTCAAACTCAATATAATGAGATATTTCAGGCATTTATCATTTTCTCCAATTCATAATCTAAAGAAAATAATGATTAATAATTATAATGAGTTTATAGATTCATTAAGGAAACCAAAAAAAAAAAGAGTAAGAGATTCCACAGTTTTTTTTCTTGGTCGGAGATCCGAGAAAGTATGCCGCCGTCGTCGCTGCTGGTGGATCTGCTAAACGATGGACCTCTTCCTCCTAGAGAAGCCATTGTCCCTCTCTCTCTCTCTAAAACCCTTGTAAACTAAAGTAAACCCCTATATTTCTAGTCAAATTAAAGTACGTAGTCAACAAGACAACAACGCAATATTTTAAAATCTTGCATTCTAATTTTGAACAGTAAATTAATTAACTTGAAAAAACATTAATCTTACACATCAAACTGAAAAACTAAAATGACTACTTTTGACACGAATCAGAAGTTAGCAGACTAAATTTGCAAAATATTTAACTGTTAATTAATTAAATATTAAGTTATATAGCTCATTAAATGTTGTTTAACTTAGAATAAATATCATTAGTAACCTAAATGGTACTTAGAATACATTATTTTTTATATAAAGAAAACAAATAAATTTATTTTATCGATCCAGATGGATGGATTATGAACCCACTTATATAACAAAGCCTAATTTGAGGCTGTAATCACCTGAAATTGGTGGTTAAATTATTATTATTATAATAATAATAATACACGCTTTTCCTTGTTAATAAATACTCCTTAATTAGTTTAATTAAACCAATAGAATAACACAATGCCGCCTAGTTGAATTGGGATTCAATTAACCAAAGCCTAATCAAAATAATATTCAATCACTTTAAACAAGCGTTTAAATAACAAATATGTAAGTTCTAGTATCAATCAAGAATTTGATCAAGGAGTGAAGATGATTACAATGTTGGGAAAAACATTGTTGCAGAAGACGACTTATTTCTGTCACATAGTAAAAGAAAGATTTGAAGGTATCAATACTTTAAGTGAACTTCTTACTCTCCTGCTAGATCATCTCAATTACGAAATCGATAAAGAAACGTATTTCAGAGGTGAAAGAATTATTCATCGATTATCCTGACCTATTCTCTGGCTTCTGCAAATTTGTCTTAGTGCCTGAAAAGACGGATGATTTCTTGAAGAAAAAGATTCATAAGAAGTCAATGAAGGTTTGTATCGATTATATAAATCAAGTGCAACTTACTTTACTAGACCATGATTATAAAACTTTTCTCGACATTATTACCGATTTCAAAGTCCACAACGATATAAACTGTGTTTTAAAAGAAGCCATTCCTATATTCAAAAATCACCAGGAGTTGTTCCTCCAGTTGTCGTGATTTTTGATGGAACACATCGAGTTATAATCAAACGAGACAATGCCTTTGGAAAGGAAAAGAAAACCAGATCAGTACGAGGAAACCATATTACGTTGTGAAGATGATTTGTTTGAAACTGGTGTTTCTTTCTATTCTACGTTGTCTGTTAAGACAACTATGGAGAGGTTGGTGGCGAAAAACGTGAGTAGAGATTCCAAAGAGGAAATGGATGTAGGAGAATATCTTAGCAGAGTAAATTTTGAGTTTCTTAGAGAAATGTGTGGAGATATTTTTTCCGAGCAGGTTGATGGTAAGGGGTAATGCGATAAAAGATTCAACGGATGTAGCGTCCCACATAGAAGAGAAGTGGGATAAAGCTTGTAGTGACTACTATGAAAAGGAACAGATAACTCAATATGTTTCTCCAGTCAAAAAGGGGAAAACAATGATTTAAAATTTTCAATCAGTTATGTAGTTATTTATTCAAATTTGTTGTTGCACAATGCACCGGCTTTAGTTTTTATAAATATCTGGTTGTTTTCATTTTAGATCTAAAAATGTGTATTATCAACATTTTTTTATTCGCTATTTCACTTATGTAAAAGGTTTTAAATTAATGTGTATTCTTGTTCTGTCCCCTGGTGAGGTGTTGTAACGCATAATGATAAATATCTTTCGCCTATGTTTGATTTACTTATGGAACTTCAAATTATTATTAAGCTTGATTTGATATTACACAGAATGTTCATGAACAAGTTTTAATCTAGCCAACATCTTTTACATATCCAGCGTATTCTTTTGCTTACTGAGTCTAACACAAGCCAAAATCGAAAAGCATAGCTGAATCTCGAGTAGTTTAGTTTAATTTTCAACCTAATCAAATTATAAATACTTCTAATAATAAATAAAAGTCATTACCTATTGAAGAAAATTTTCAGTTAACAGCTTCCAATTAGTATGAAACTAACGAGTCAAATCAAAATGTATTACCCTTTATGTATTAGCAAGGAATACCTTTCACATGTATCATTAATTTTACGGTTGACGATTAAAAGTAATAATTTCTTTGAAGTGGAGCAAATGTTTAATTATTAACATTGCGAACCTGCTAGATGAGAACATTGTAAGTTGTAACAAGAACAAAAATACAACAAATACTAAATTTATTTCAGGGATTGTCCATAGGAGTGAAATCTGTTTTTATATACTGCAAACATGAAAATGGCATATTTGCAAGCTTATCAACTTCAAGTGCTTTCGACATTAGGGTATTTAGAACCATACTCCAGTTCGGGATGCCCAAACTGTCTTCTCCTCTGCCCAAAGCTCTACATACAACAAGAGATGTATTGCACAACCAAGGCAAAGAAACTGTCTTTGCCTACCATTACCAGAACTCCCATTCTCTAATAGAGCATCTCTATAAGAAAGGCACACTCGAGAAACATATTTTCCCATCCTTGGCAAAAGGGTGAGATCAGACGGTTTTGATGCATCAACATTCAAATCAACATCACTATGAAGGTTCACCATCACTGTTCCATGATCTGGATCAAGCCGGTTCCCTAGAGCATGAATAAACGTGGATTGAGGGTCCCTCAATTTGTGTGGGAAAATGTCCTCTCCATCATAGGCTTCGATAAATATGAGGTCATAGACATTGGTGCTCTCGAGCATAAACTTTTCTGCATCTGAATTAAATAAGAGTAGCCCCTCATGAGTACCTTTCCATTGTACTTCGTCTACGGGATTTGGATTTGGACAAGCGCGGCTTCTGGATGGGGTCATTACTGAGAAGGATGGGAACCCTATTGCTTGAACTGAAGCAGAGATTACGACTGGGTCAGTTTTGACTATATGAACTACAACACCTGAAGAAGACTCAAAGATTATGAGAATGGAAAATTCAAAGTTGCATCAAAAAGTAGATTTTACAAAGAAAGAACAAGTTTATAGATTAAAACTCAATATAATGAGATATTTTAGGCATTTATCATTTTCTCCAATTCATCATCTAAAGAAAATAATGATTAATAATTATAATGAGTTTATAGATTCATTAAGAAAGCCACAAAAAAAAGGAGTAAGAGTTTCCACAGTTTTTTTTCTTGGTCGGAGATCCGAGAGAGTATTCCGCCATCATCGCTACTGTTGGATCTGCTCAACGATGGACCTCTTCCTCCTAGAGAAGCCATTGTCCCTCTCTCTCTCTCTTTCTAAAACCCTGCTAAACTAAAGTAAACCCCTAAATTTCTAGTCAAATTAAAGTACGTAGTCAACAAGACAACAACGCAATATTTTAAAATCTTGCATTCTAATTTTGAAGAGTAAATTATTAAACTTGAAAAAACATGAATCATATACATAAAACTGAAAAACTAAAATGACTACTTTTGACGCGAATCAGAAGTTAGCAGACTAAATTAGCAATATATTTAACAGTTAATTAAATAAATATTAAGTTTTATAGTTCATTAAATGTTGTTTAACTTAGAATAAATATCATTAGTAACCTAAATGGTATTTAGAATACATTATTTTTATATATAAAGAAAACAGATAAATTTATTTTATCGATCCGGATGGATGGATTATAACCCACTTATATAACAAAGCCTAATTTGAGGCTGTAATCACCTGAAATTGGTGGTTAAATTATTATAATAATAATAATAATACACGTTTTTCCTTTTTAATAAATACTCCTTAATTACTTTAATTAAACCAATAGAATAAAACAAAGCCGCCTAGTTGAATTGGGATTCAATTAACCAAAGCCTAATCAAAGTAATATTCAATCACTTTAACCAAGCCTTTAAATAACAATATGTACGTTCTAGTGTCAATTAAGAATTTGATCAAGGAGTGAAGATGATTACAATGTTGGGTAAAACATTGTTGCAGAAGACGACTTATTTCAGTCACATAGTAAAAGAAAGATTTGAAGGTACCAATACTTTAAGTGAACTTCTTACTCTCCTGTTGGATCATCTCAATTACGAAATCGATAAAGAAACGTTAATTTCAGCGGTGAAGGAATTATTCATCGATTATCCTGACCCATTCTCTGGCTTCTGCAAATTTGTCGTAGTGCCTGAAAAGACGGATGATTTCTTGAAGAAAAAGATTCATAAGAAGTCAATGAAGGTTTGTATCAATTATATAAATCAAGTGCAACTTACTTTACAAGACCATGATTTTTAAAACTTTTCTCGACTTTATTACCGGTTTCAAAGTCCACAACGATATAAACCGTGTTTTAAAAGAAGCCCCTTTATTCAAAAATCACCAGGAGTTATTCCTCCAGTTGTCGTGGTTTTTGATGGAAAACATCGAGTTAAAATCTAACGAGATAATGCCTTTGGAAAGGAAAATAAAACCAGATCAGTACGAGGAAACCATATTACGTTGTGAAGATGATTTGTTTGAAACTGGTTCTTTCTATTCTACGTTGTCTGTTAAGACAGCTGCGGAGAGGTTGGTGGCGAAAAACATGAGTAGAGATTCCGAAGGGGAAATGGATGTAGGAAAATATCTCAGCAGAGTAAATTTTGAGTTTGTTAGAAATATGTATGGAAATAAATTTTTTCCGAGTAGGTTGATGGTAAGGGGTAAAGCGATAAAAGATTCAAACGGATGTAGCATCCCACATGGAAGAAAACCTTGAAAAATGAAAAGTTTTCTAATTAGAGCAGAGGAGAAGTGGGATAAAGCTTTTGGCGACTACTATGAAAAGGAACAGAGAACTCCATATGTTTCTCCTGTTAAAAAGGGGAAAACAATGATTTAAAATTTTCAATCAGTGATGTAGTGATTTAATCAAATTTGTTGTTGTACAATGCACAGGTTTTTGTTTTTTTATAAATATCTGGTTGTTTACATTTTAGTTCTAAAAATGTGTATTATCAACATTTTTTTATTTGCTATTTCAGTTATGTAAGAGGTTTTAAATTAATGTGTTATTCTTGTTCTGTCCCCTGGTGAGGTGTTGTAACGCATAATGATAAATATCATTCGCCTATGTTTGATTTACTTATGGAACTTCAAATTGTTAATAAACTTGATTTGATATTACACAGAATGTCATGAACAAGTTTTAATCTAGCCAACATCTTTTACATATCCAGTGTATTCTTTTGCTTACTAAGTCTAACACAAGTCAAAATCTTAAAGCATAGCTGAATATCGAGTAGTTTAGTTTAATTTTCAACCTAATCACATTATAAATACTTACAATAATAAATAAAAGTCTTTACCTATTGAAGATAATTTTCAGTTAACAACTTCCAATTAGTATGAAACTAACGAGTCAAATCGAAATGTATTACCCTTTTTTATTAGCAAGGGATACCTTTTACATGTAGCATTAATTTTACGGTTGACGATTAAAAGTAATAATTTCTTTGAAGTGGAGCAAATGTTTAATTATAAACATTGCTAACCTGCTAGATGAGAACATTGTAAGTTGTAACAAGAACAAAAATTCAACAAATACTAAATTTATTTCAGGTATTGTCCACATGAGTGAAATCTGTTTTTATATACTGTAAACCTGAAAATGGGATATTTACAAGCTTATCAACTTCAAGTGCCTTCAACATTAGGGGTATTGAGAACCATACTCCAGTCCGGGCTACCCAAACTGTCTTCTCGTCTGCCCAAACCTCTACATACATCAAGAGATGTATTGCACAATCAAGGCACAGAAATTGTATACGCCAAACCATTACCAGAACTCCCATTCTCTAACAGAGCATCTTTGTAAAAAGGCACACTCGAGAAACATATATTCCCATCCTTGGCAAAAGGGTGAGATCAGACGGTTTTGATGCATCAACATTCAAATCAACATCACTATGAAGGTTCACCACCACTGTTCCATGATCTGGATCAAGCCGGTTCCCTAGAGCATGAATAAACGGGGATTGAGGGTCCCATAATTTGTGCGGGACAATGTCCTCTCCATCATAGGCATCGATAAATATGAGGTCATAGACATTGGTGCTCTTGAGCATAAACTTTTTTGCATCTGAATTAAATAAGAGTAGCCTCTCATGAGTACCTTTCCATAGTACTTCGTCTACGGGATTTGGATTTGGACAAGCGCGGTTTCCAGATGGGGTCATTACTGAGAAGGATGGGAACCCCATTACTTGAACTGAAGCAGAGATTACGACTGGGTCAATTTCGATTATATGAACTACAGCACCTGAAGAAGACTCAGGGATTATAAGAATGGAAAATTCAAAGGTGTATCAAAAAGTAGATTTTACAAAGAAAGAACAGGTTTATAGATTCAAACTCAATATAATGAGACATTTCAGGCATTTATCATTTTCTCCAATACATCATCTAAAGTAAATAATGATTAATAATTATAATGAGTTTATAGATTCATTAAGAAAGGGAAAAAAAAAAAAAGAGTTCCCACAGTTTTTTTTCTTGTGGGTGCTCTATCTATTAGCTAACTCATTCATGAAATTCCAACCGATCTTTGTTAGTTTATTTTTTCTAGTAGTGTGAACTTATTATCAGGTATACAGGATAATTCTACGAGTTGGTCATTTAGGCTCCCGTTTATTCCCCGTTTATTCTTAACAAATGTTGCATTGCGTGGAAGCCCAAAATTTTATGGGAGAGTTGGTCATTTTCAGGTACTTGTTTGCTTGCATTGACGAGTTTACCCTTTCTAGTTCATGTCACTTATTAGCTATTGTCCTATTTAGTCTGTTAATTTAGTTACCTTTTCTTCAATTAAACAGGTTCCTTATTTAGAAGATCCGAAAACAGGAATCCTTATACTCTTTTACAGTATGTGAATTCTAACATTATATATATTAATGTTCATCTTAATGATTTTGCATATAAATTTGTGATACCTAGAGGGGAGCGAATTTTCTATCAATATTATTATCACATCTTTGTGTCACACTAATGTATAATAGACACGTGTCATCTTCTCAAAATTGATTATGTACCATATAACATACACTAATACTTAACATATGTTTAAAGGTAATTAATTAAGAAATGATTGTAAATCAAACAAGGAAAGGGATAGAACAAAGATAATTAAAAAAAATCTTTGTGTTTTTATGGTAGATATTATGGCTCCTTCTTCTCCACCTTTCTTCTCAAAAACGTCAATCAAAATTTTGCCATTTTTTTTCATTATTTTCAGACGTTTTCATTAATGCATTTCAAAAGGCTAAATGAACGGGAAATCGAAGAATCATATCCTCAATTTTGCATTGAGCTATCAAAAAATAAGCGGCAAAAATTTAAACGATTAGGTGTGATTATCAATACACATAGAATAATGTATGATTGGTGAAAATGAGGTAGTAAATTAATAATGAACTTGAATTAAAAATTATTAAGAATGGTGGAGAAGAAGGAGCCATAATATCTACCATAAAAATGTAGAGATTTTTTTAGTTACCTTTTTTCTATCACTTTCCTTGTTTAATTTACAATAATTCCTCATTTAATTACCTTTAAAAATTTGTTAAGTATTAATGTATATTATCCGGTACATAATTAATTTTGGTGACACATGTATATCATACATTGGTGTGACACAAAGATGAGACACCTATGTGTGATAGAAAATCCGCTCCCTCCATGGAGGTATAATATATGCTCACAAGATACACATAGATATTGAATTCATGTTGGCTCTCTTTCATTTTATATGGATCGAAATAATTTCTCCTTTTTTGTGCTTTCACTTCCTAAAACATGGAAATTTGGAATCTTAACCTAGTTCAATGCATATGAAGGTTGATTTTGTTACACATATAGCTCTGTTTTAGATATTTTCATAACTACAAAATAGCTTATCAACTGTTTTACCCTATAAGGCATGTTTCTTTACTCACGTGTTCTGTATCCCCTGAATTGAAGGAACTGAGTTGGAATATATTTTGTTGGGTATAAGATCAAATTTTCTGATTCAAGTGTATTTGCTAAATTTAATGAGGTCTTTCAAGTCAGTCTTGTATTGATGATTGATCCTATTATATATAAAGGTAAAGGCATTGGCGGATCCACATAGGGGCAAGGGGGAATTTTTTTTTTTTTTTTTTTTATTATATATGTGTTGTAATTTTTTTTTAACAAAAAATTTAATATATTAACCCAATAGCCCAAATATAATTTCAAGTCCAATTAATATACACACTTTAACAATAACTTACTCTTCCAATTGTAAGCCCCAATTTTAAGCCCAATAACACACGCTGGGGATCACATTATGGTACTTTGATGAGTGTAATTCACATGTTCTCTTCCGTGATTGACATTCTTGGTTTCATAGTTGAGGAGTGCACCGATAAGAATGAAAAAGCAAGCAATCTATTAATAATATTGTAATCATTTTTCTTTGTCATCAATTTACATTTGAGGCGTCGATATTGGGGATCACTAATGACTTGTCTCAAGCTTTACAAAGAAAAGATCAAAAATATAGTGAATGCTATGAAATTAGTCAAATTAGCTAAAAATCGTCTTCAAGAGACAAGAGATGATGGATGGGAAACTTTGTTAGAGGATGTTACTTCTTTTTGTTCTAAACGTGAAATTGAAGTTCCTTCAATGAGTAATGTTTATGTTCCATATGGGAGGCCAAAGCGTAGGATTGAACAAGTGACTATCGAACATCATTACAAAGTTTAGAGATTCAATTCTGTGATAGATAGACAATTGCAAGAGTTGAACAACCGTTTCAATGAAGTAAACACGGAGTTGCTTCTTTGTGTTGAATGCTTAAACCCATCTCCAATCACTTTGAAACTTTTGACAAAGGAAAACTTGTTCGTCTTGCCAAATTTTATCCAAATGACTTTTCTTTTCTTGAGCTCTCGGCTCTTCCCAATCAACTTGAAAATTATATTAGGGATGTTCGATCAAATGATGATTTTTCTAGTTTGAAAGGGATTGGTGATCTTGCTAAGAAGATGGTTGCAACTAAAAGACATGTCGCATTCTCGATGGTTTACAAACTTGTGACATTGGCGCTTATTCTACTCGTTGCAACTGCATCAGTGGAAAGAGTTTTTTCAGCTATGAAGATAGTAAAGAATCGACTTCGTAACCGAATGCGCGATCAATGACTAAATGATAGTTTAATTGTCTTTATAGAGAGACATATTTAGTAATATTTCAAATGATGCTATCATGGACCGGTTTCAAAAGATGGAAAACCGTCGCTCAATTATCAAAGTAAATATGTAGATATTTTAGGTTCTTATGTGAATAATATAAACTTTATGTTTAACTGTTTGATTTTTTTTTTGTGTGTATAAGTTTAGCCCCCCTCCCCCCCCCCCCCCCGACCCAAATTCCTGGATCCGCCAGGGATGAGTTGGTGCATATCTCACATTTTGTGTTATGAGCAAAGGTTGTCACAACTAGGGGTATAAACGAGCCGAGTATGGTCGAAAGAAACATCGTGGAAATTCAGTTTGGATTTTGTATCGAACTTGAGATTGTGTTTGAGTTTGGCTTGATTGTTAAACTAACCCATCTCAAACGAGTTTCATGGTTGATCTCGAGCCTTGTGTCAAGTTGTTTGATATTTTATATCTATTTTGTCACATTTTAGTTTATCGAGTCGAGCTTCTAAAGTTATAAAACGAAAAGTGATCCTTAAAAAAGTTTGATTTGTGTGACGAACTGAACTCAACAAGTTTTTACCGAATAAGCACGAATCAAGTATCGAGTATCGAGTAGCTTGGTTTGATTTTTAGCTCTAGACACAATGGACCTTAAAATACATTTCCAAGACTGTGATTATAAGCAAGCCAAATCTCCTTTTCGTTTAAGAATAACGTTAGCTGCCCATAAGCCTTAGAGCTTCGTTGCAGAACAACATCCCGCTAACCAAAGGATGATTGGTCTACTGCAAAGGGATTAGTCCCCAATCTATTAATATGGTAAACTGAACTTCGAATCCTTATTGGGACAGGTTACCGCGCAATCTGTCCGATGCGTCATGAAAAAAATTAAGTCCGATTTAAGACCTGAATATCCTTAGCAAGTCTTATTAAAATAATCCTGCCAACTCTTGGTTGGGTCTGAGAAACAAACTCTTGGTTTGGTCTGAAGAACCTTTTAGTGTAGCAAAAAAACATGCAGATGATGCCATGAAATTAATTATTAAAGGTGTATGACACATGCAACTAGATGCTTCTATCCTTATCTTGACTACTTAAAAATATTCTGGACCATTTTCTCCACAGGTCAAAATTTCAGCTCATCTCAAAGTGGCTCACCTTTTAACTATAGCCATTTTAAGTGGTTCATATATTGGATATTCTTGACTAGTTTCTAACTTCCACTAACTTTTAGGCCTAGTGATGGTAGATAATGAAATAAAATCGCATGTTCTTATATGTAGTAATCTACATATATTGTGCCACTAACCATAAAGTTGTGATTAATATCAACTCTACTTTGCTCATCTTTTGTTTTGATGAATATTTTAAACATATTCTTCAAATGTGTATGTGATTAGATGTCCATAAAGTAAAAGAACAAAAATTGTTTTTTGTTAATACAAGTTTTAGTTGATTATAACCTTTCGATGCTCTTCTTTGAATTTAATCTTGGAATGAATATGTTATATTTATTTGATAAGAGATAAAGAGTTAATGACAATTTACACGCTTATATTCATAATATTCAGTTTATCTTTACCTCTTTGTAATTTAAAAAAGAACACTTTATCCCTTTA
The DNA here is from genome assembly GCA_038501285.1 of Penstemon eatonii. NCBI lineage: Eukaryota > Viridiplantae > Streptophyta > Magnoliopsida > Lamiales > Plantaginaceae > Penstemon > Penstemon eatonii. The sequence goes on from CM076710.1 coordinate 62,867,263, forward strand.
TAATTTTATAAAATTTTACATTGCCTCCCTCACAGTTTTATATGTGACACTTTATCCCCTTTGTATTATGATAATGTGGCTCTTTACCCTTCATGTGTTATGATATATTTGGCAATTTAACTCCCCCCACATGTCATACTCAGTCTCAAATTTGGCAAATAAATTACATTCCTTTGTTAAAGGAGGTATATTGTTTCTTCAAAATTTCACAGGCAGCATAGTGCTCTTTCTCGAATTATAAAGAAGTAAATTGAATATTATTTATTTCAAAGAAAGGTAAATTGACATTAGCTCAAGAGATAAATAATACTTCTCAAACTAACTGACAAGCACATACACAACTAACACAAGCATGCATGTACACATAAATGCTTGTAACTTTCACAATAGATAAACGCAGATTGGATGGTCTTGGTTCCTTTGGATGAACTCGGTTCCTTTCACTGTCCTTCCCCCTTGACACCACGCTGAAGATTGAAGAACCTCAAATTAAAAAGAGTAAAGTGGGAAATTACAAACCATAAAATAGAACACTTTACAATATTTATACAACTTAATATATGCATATTTAGTGTCACAATCTAAATATTGGTTGTAATGTTTATACAACAGTCAAATAATTGGACTGAAATTGATGAAATCGGCCACATATCTCACACGTGATTGTTATCTCGTCTTTTGGAGTGAAAATCATCAGGTGATAACGTGAAAACGTGGGAAAGTATCATTATTTTCCCTCCAAAAGACAAGATAATGGCCATGTGCGGTATACGTGGCTAATTCCGTCCATTTTAATTCAATTATTAATCAATACTTAAAGTTTGGTGTTAAATGTGCATTAACATATCCAATAATACCACCAACAGGTGATTGGTCTAGTGGAAGGGACTAGTCACTACAAAGTAGCGGACTCAGGTTCGAATCCCTGTTGGGAGAGATTCCCACATTATGTGCCCGACGCGCCTCGAAAGGGATTAAACCCTTGGAAAACCAAAAAATATCCAATGATACCTAACAATGTGTCTATTATATAATACCAAACATGCAATTTCCCCAATGAAACATAGCTTTCTTAGAAGTCAATTACCAAAAAAGCCTTTTCATTTAGTCCAATTACCTAAAACCCCCCTGATTTTGACTTTAGTTTATAGAAAACCCTTAGAAAGTTCACTTCTTCTTACAAAAAATTCTACTCGATCTGTCCCTAAATTTTTACTAATATTTTTTTAGGATGTATCAAAATAACACTCTCATTCTATAAATAAAATTACTTTTCTTAAAAATACCCTTTTACATAAGTAATGTTTCCACATCATTACTATTAAGAATCAACTTGTTAAAATACTTAAAACTTTCACCTTTTCAATTTTTACCAAAATATTCGTGCCAAAAGTTATGCACTTGAGATGAGGTTTTATTGGTCAATAGTGAATTCAAGGATGGACTATCACTATAGATATATAGTGGAAGTTCTGGCTTGAAATTTACAGCACTTTTATTTAATTTCTCAATTTATTTATTTATTATTATATAAGAAATGAGAGCAAAACATAGGTTGTGTAATGTGCTATAAAACAAATGATCCTAGGAAGAATTCTCATATTGAAGTCAAGAGGCCCACAAGTTACAAAATTTGGACCTGAATTTTTAATTGGACCCAATTTGAACTATAATTGCAGGCTATTAACTACATGCCAAGTTATTTTACCAACCCTAATTATAGTTAACCAACGAATCATTAGTTGCGATACCAAATTCGCTTTATTCCCCTTTTCAATTAAATGTATCACTTGCACTAAGCTAGGGTCTTTTAAATATTTGACTGGTTGTGATTTATTTTAGAAAACACCCACATTCTATCAATCATTAAAAGCCATGATGTTATAGTTTCTACAATAAAACACAATAATGGACATGGTAGAGCCCATTACATCACAAGCATAAAGTTGGTTGCTCGACCCGACATTTTGTTATGATCCACATACAATGTCAAAATTTATTAAAATATGAAAATTTATGAAGAGACCACATTCTATTAAGGAGGAAAGAGAATAAAGAAGGTGGGTGTAGATATGGGGAATATTGCATATTTGGTATCATATAATATGATATTTTGCAATTTTGATGCTACTTGATACGTAAATGCATATTTAGTACAATAATTTAAAATTTTATTGCAATGTTTGTACCACTATAAAATAATTCTACGAAAATTGATAGAATTGGCCACGTACACATCACATGACCATTATTTCATCTTTTGGAAGGAAAATAATTATGTTTTCCTAACTCTGGAGGAAAATATTATCACATTCTTTCATTATTTGGAGGAAAAATTATAATATTTCTCTCACATTTTTACATTATCACGTAATGATTTTCACTCAAAAATCTTATATAACATGCACGTGGTTGATTTCATCCGTTCTTAGGTTGGGCAGTAAGGGTCGGAGAAGGGCAATCACTCATTCTTAAAACCAGCGTTCTTAAGACCAAAGAGTCTTTTTTTGACGATGATATGAACATTGATATATTTAAATTGTGATATTAAATTTGCATTTATGTATCCAGTAGTATCAATATTCCAAAGTGCTCTATAGTATGGTACCAGATCTGCAATTTTCCATGAAGATATGTATATAAAGACATGATATGCATAAAAGTTGAGAATATCCCATAAATTGTTAAACAACATATTGTGTGGAAACTTACATAAACCACACATCCATCATTCCAAAACTAATACAAACAAAGTTATGTTACAAAATAATATGGCTGCCCCAAGAATGGCTTTCTTCATTGTTGCAACCACACTTTTGGTTGTTAACTCATCCTCTACGGCTTCACGTAAGTACATGTGTGGGTGTGGGTGTGTGAGTGCGTGTGAATAAGTACATAGTTTTTGTATTCATATTAATTTATTTAAGTTTTAAGTCTTGTATTTGAATTATGGGGGAAGGATGTGAGCTTGTTTGCAAAACAATGTGAGCTCATGAAAGTATTTATGCAGCAGAGCCAAAATCAACTTTTAACTTACTTCCGACTTTTAACGATGAGATATGCATAATGTTTAATTTACCTCCCTCTGATTTGAAAAGGAGCAATATATCCCCTGTAATCTTATAAAAGTTTCACACTATCTCTCTGATATTCTTTAAACTTAAAAAATATACGAATTAACAAAAGTTTTCCTCTTATATGTGAAAATTTAACCCCTATATTATGATTAATGTGGCAATTTTTATCCCCCTGTATTATGATAAAAATGCACTTTACTCCATCTTACAAAATTACTTTGCATGTTCACTCTTAATTTCGGCAAGTAAGTTACACTTTCCGACTGAAGAAAAATTACTCTTTTAATATTTTCACAAGGGGGTAAAAATACTCTTTCTTATATTATAAAATAATAAATTGAACATTATGCATTTCACATAGGTAATTCAAAAGCTAAAAACATTTGGAACAAGTTATATATATGCAAGCATAATACGTAGTTCGGAATCAATTATCTAAAGTATTTGCTTCATGTACAATACACATTTATAAATACATTCTTTATACTCGCTCCGTCATTTTTTTATCCTTTTATTTTTTAGGTAAAATTTAAAATAAAAATTAAAAAGCTGAAAGATATTTTTGCATATATGTCATTAAAAGTGATGGTTGATAATTGTTATTAATTTATGGGAAAGAAAATAGTAGTAAAAATGGTAATGCTATAATTAGATTGTAGTTGCGAAAAAGGGCATAAATAAGAGAAATAATTAAATATAAGTCAATAAATTCCATTAAAGGTGAATATTTTAACTTATCATCAATTTCCTTGGGAAATGAAAACAACCCTTTTCCATGAATAACTATATTAGAACATAAAAACAAAAAATATGTTGAAGAATGAAGATATGACACTAAATTTGTCTTTTTATTTATTTTTTTATTTTTTATTTTACAGAAGCTGCTGATGAACCAATTCAATTCACATACTCTGGAACCACAGGCCCGGACAAGTGGGGAAAAATCAGCCCGAATTTCTCGATGTGCGCATTTGGAAAAAAGCAATCACCAATTAATATCTTAAAAGACAAAGTTGTCCTTAACAAGAGACTACAACCTTTACTAAGATTGTATAATTCAACCAATGTCACTTTGGTCGATAACAAATTCAACGTTGGGGTTAGCATTACCACTACAACTTATTATTAGTTCATGACAATTTATCCCCTATAATTCGAAAAAAAAAAAAAAAAAAAAAAAAAAAAAAAAAAAAAAAAAAAAAAAACCATTTATCCCCTATGATTTTATAAAAATTTAACACTATCTCTCTCTGATATTTTTTAACTTAAAAAATATTCCAAATGTTTCACTTTCCCCCCTATATTATATTAAATGTGGCACTTTACCCCTTATATTATGACAAATGTTGCAATTTAGCCCCTATGTTATAAAACACTTTTCATGCACACTCCTAATTTCGATGAGTGAGTTACAGTGTTACACTATTCGGTTTAGGGATGTAAACTGCAGCTTCTTTAAATTTTTTATTGGGGATAAAACTTGCATTAGCTCTATACTTATATGATTTGTTATTGATGCAGTTGAAATACCCTGATAAATCAGGGGAGATGATTCTTTATGGCAAAATATATAACTTGAAGCAAATGCATTGGCATGCTCCTTCTGAGCACAGAATCGATGGAAAGCAGTACGTAGAACATATATATCTTCTATATTTCTTTTCAATTTTTTAAGTGAACATGGATTATTGCCAATTTTCGAAGCTAACATGGGAGTATTGTGAATTTTTTCCCCGGTAAATAGGGGTGTTTTCGTATTTTGGTGGAAGTATAATTGTTATTTTTCCTCAAAATATGTTAGAGGGGGTTTTTTGCTAATAAGAATAGCATGGTGGGTTTTTAGTAATAAAAACAACACAGAGGTTTTTTTGCAAATTCAGAAAAATATAGGGGGTATTTTTGCATTTCCTTCTTAAGAATAATAGGACAATTTTTTTTTTCTCAATGAATTTATTATATATATATATATATACCAATTAACATGGCAAATATGTATATATAGATTTGCTGCAGAGCTTCATATGGTGCATATTGCTGATGATGGAAGTGTTTCAGTAATAGCTATTCTTTTCGATTATGGACGTCCGGATCCACTTGTTGCTAAGGTCAATTAAGTTCACAACTAAATAAAAAATGCTTTTGTTTTTCAATAATGTACAAATTTGAACTTAATCTTGAATTTCTTCATTTTTTTCAGATACAAAACAAATTGAACGAGCTCGAAGATAAAGTAAAACGACACGAGGAAGCTCCGGTTACGGTCGGGCCATTCCATCCGGAAGAACTAAGGAAAAGAACACACAAGTATTATAGATATGTTGGCTCTTTTTCAACTCCTCCTTGCACTGAAAATGTCATATGGAGCATCCTTGGCAAGGTATTTTAATTAGCAAAATTGACAAAAGTCCCCCTATAACTTTGAAAATTGAAAATAACGTTCCTACTCACTTAAAAATATTGGCAGTAACCTCCCTATTGATTTACAAAAGAATTTCAAAGGGTGTTTTTCGCTAATAAGAAAAGAACACAATGGAATTTTTGCTGATAAAAATAACACATGGTGGTTTTGGACAATTAGGTAAAGTATAGGGGGTATTTTTGCATTTATGTATTTCTAATGTTGCTTAAAATTTGAAACTTAATGAAGGTGAGGTCAATATCAAGAAAACAAGTAGAGGCACTGAAGGCTCCCTTGGATATGAGATGCAAGAACAATAATAGGCCTTGTCAACCACTGAATGGGCGACACGTGGAGTTGTACCAGGCGGAACCCATTGCTTAAAAGAATTTATTACTTATCTCAAGGATAAATTTATAGAATTATTTAATGATGTTTAGAGTATAAACACATTTCATGCAATTTGTACCAAAAAAAATGTTACCACATTTCAATAATTTTGGTAAAATGGGGTTTGACTACGATGGGAGGCGAAAACTAAATTTCCATATTTTTTGGGTGTAATGGTGAATTGGTGATTTGGCGTAGGAGGTTAAAAATATGTAAATTTGGTGATAAAAAATGGGATTTGATGTACCATGGGAGATGCTCTAAGAATTTATTGCTTGTCGTTTGTCAAGGGGATGACGAAAAACAAAAGTACGAATTAGAAAGACCAACAAGCTAATGAATTATTCTCATAACAAAGGGAACGTTTATACTTATAAGTTACAAGAAAAAAAAACAGAAGTGAAAAGTGCGACACATTTAGGCTTATAAGACTTTAAATAGCCCGAGAATTCTATAACACCAAACTTGTCAAAAACAATAAAATATATTAAGTTCATCACTAACCGAGCGGGTAACCGTGCATAGGGAGGAGGGTAGATTGCCCACGGTGCTTGATTGGAGATGGGAATAGAGGGTTGGGCAAGAGGGGGATTAGGCTAAGGCAGGCGGTGACGAGGGCAACTAGGCGGCCTGCGGGCATACACGCTTTTCCCTTTTTATTTTTTTGTTTATATATATATATATATATATTTATATATATATATATATATATATATATATATATATATATATATATATATATATATATTATTATTATAAAAGCATGAATATTTCTTAAATTTGGTGTGTGGAATATTATACCCTTATATGATTTTAATAAGCAAAAGATTCAAGATGCATATTTAATTAGGAGTCCTAAGATATAGTTGGACTAGGGCTAAAAAAAAGTTAATACCCTTAAATATTACTATAACACCTGAAATAATACAAACGTGTCATAATATTATTATATCATTATCATCCATGCGATTTGTTTTCTTAAAAGCATCTTGATCTTTACAAACTGAATAATGAAGCCCCGTACATAATACTGAAGAAATGAGAAGAAACCAGGTGAAATCGATCCAAAAAAAACAAAAACTCGTGAAATTGGTAAATACATGTGATATTCGTGAAAAAATGAATGAAAGTGGTGAAGCAATGAAATTGTGTAAAACGGGAAAAATGGGTAAAAATATGCATGTGATGAGATTAATGAAAATGTAAGTGTAATTAGTGAAATAACATGTAAAATCGGTGAAAAACATGTGAAATCAGTGAAAACAAGTTAAACTGATAAAAATGGATGAAATCAGTATGAAACGAGTTTAACCAACAAAAATAGGGTGAAACCAGTAGACAAATGTGAATACTTTATGTTTCTAAAAATATTAAAATATCAAATTCTCTTAAATATCATATAAGTTTATTGTTGTTGATTTCAATTTTTATGTCCTCAAATTAGTGGTAATTTTGTGAGATTTGAGTTAATTTGGCGGAATTAAAAGTTCATTTTATGTGTATTTTATTCCTCCAACTGCTCCTGTACAAAGTTGTGTTGGGAAAAATGACATATTTGCACACTCAGACTCCAGGCTCTGTCCCAGGTCAAAATCGCCCTCTAACTTTCAGTTTTGCTGAAAAATTAAAAGATTTTGTAAGATTTAATAAAGTTTAAAATCTAATAACGTAATTAAACTAAACATTGTTAGTTTTAATTTTTAAATCATAAATTTGAAAAGTAGGAAATATCTAGTACGAATATAAAAGATAGACTTAATTAGAATTTCTGAAAAAAAAAAATTAAAAATAAATCTTAATTAATACACAATACAATTTGAATTAAAAATACAACCACTTAAATAAAAAAACACAACATATTTTAATTATAATAATAATTATTATTATTATTACTGCTAAGTGGGAGTGAGGAAAGTTGTGAAATTCTTATAAGTGGAGGTTGATTGCTCTTCAATTCGAGATGAATTTCTTGATAGATCGACGAAAGGAGATGAGGGCAAGGGCAATTAGAAAAGAAATGGGTCAAAGAGGCAAGATGATAAGAGGACAACCACTTCGATTGAAGATGGCCTAAGTAAATATTTATATATGGAAATACAAACTATCTCCATTTCACGAAAATTAAATCAATTTACTACAAAAAGATATTAGTGTTAAAATTATTACCAAAAGAGAAAATAATGTCAATTTGAGAGCTCAAACGTTGAGAAAGGTTGAAAACTAATAAGGTAACCGTTTTATTAGTGAGTTGGGTTCTGTGACCCGTTATACTATTATTTATTTTTATTTTTTTTATAACCTAGATGTCCACTAGATAGGTCTGAGGTCAAAATCTCAACCTCGCATGTGACGCCATATTTCCTTTTTACATTTTTTTCTTAGAAAGTAGTCTAATTGTCTATTCAGCATATGAAGAGGAGTTTCTAGCAAAAAGGTTCCTTTTGAATATAAGCTAATCACGCACTTAGTCTAGGTCCAAGTTTGGCTAAGTAAACAATGGGTGAGTGATATATCAAATATTATACCAGCACACGTGGCACATTACCTACCTTGGACAAATGGACCAAATCGAGCACAACAAGGACAAGATCGGACTTGAATGATATACATCGACACGACATGTCGACACAAAATGATAGATATATCGACATGGAAGACTACCTCGACCTAAAAGACTATATACCTCCAGACAATAAAGTAAATTACCTAAGAATCGAAAGATCCATGTACTCTCATCGGGGTTCGACCCGAAATCGACCCATGATTGACCGTATACAATTTACCACCGATGAATGCCACGCATTAATACTTTTCGAGGTAGACATTTATGACCGCACATACTTCTACTACAGTTGATTTGTCTCCTCGGACTATATTGACTTAAGGATCGGATGGTCGTCATCGGGTCAATCCCCGATACGCCTTAACGAGTTTCTTTAAGTACAGGCTTAGGTTCCCGATCAAGAAAGTGGTATTATGATCAATTTGACCGTCATAGACTTCTTATTGAAGAAGATTGTTGACAACTAGCACCCCGAAATCCGAATTTGACTTGTACAACTAGAAAAAATACCTTTCATCGGTGAGTTTAGAGAATAAATAGTCGATTTGAATGAGTTTTGACTCGATTTCGTAGGTCTTGGTTTAAAAAAATAGTATGAGTGATTTCGATGAAACCTTTGAAACCCCATTTGGTTACGTTTTGGATGTTAGTGTGGTTCGAATCCCACTTAGATTGATTTGAGATGTTGGTGTTTGAAAAAAAAAGTAAGTAATAAATGTCAAATCAATGTCTTTTTTAGAGTGTTTTGTGGTTAAAAAATAGATAATATGTGTCAAATCAATATTTTTCAAGAGTTTGGAGATAAATTTGTGAATATGTTTGTGATGAATTTCATGAATTTGACGAAAACTCATTTGAAAGGGTTTTGACTTGATCTCGCAAAACCCGTAAGACTGAACTAAAACCAATCCACATTCAGCCAAATAATCTTTGCACGCAATGTGGTTAGCTTAAGGACTTTCAACTATCCTTATTAATTAATAGTAATAAAATACAAAGGTAAAAATGAAAAGAAAAGAGAAACTTGCAATCATATATATAGAAAGACTATTTTGCCTTCATATAGTGGCAATGCTATTTCTATCTGCATTATAAATAGTTCTTTGGTTCTTTCGGAAGAAAATGAAAGCTATCGTGTGTAGATTTTATTAAACAAGCTAGAGAGAAAAAAAAAATATCTTGTGCAGTTGTTTGCTTTATTTTATTTTTTATTAACTAAACTTTAGGTCGAACTATTAATTAGGTTAATAAAATTAACATATGTCGCCATGTTGATGATTGGGTAGACTAGCCCATGATAAAAGAGATATTACAAGCCAAATTGTAGTATTAAGAAATTCTACAAAAGTTCGGAATTCAATCCATTTTACATGACTATGAGCTGCATATTATAATTTTTGAAATAAATATAAATTAGTATTATGGTCATTTGATCCATAATATTGTACTTAAACGTAAAAACTTCCCTTTGCTTTTCTATAAGTGCGATATTCAACATGATTTGCAGGGAAATAATCATTATACATATTTTCCACACAGATTTTTGCGAATTGTTTTCTAGTATATAGTATATACTACTAAAATATGTATAATAATATGAAAAATGAGAGTTTTGAGGATCTAAGGTTAGTCTAGTATAAACTTGAACACCTAAATTATCAAAATATAAAAAAATATAAAATAATAATAATAATATGGAAAATGATGGCATGGTCCAGTTTTCTTGTATCGGACTAGGACTACATTCATTGAACTAGAGTCCAACAATAATTGATTGTATTTTGTACACTAGGCATAATGTTTTTTGTATACTTAAAACAAAATATGTAAAATTGTAAATTATGGCCATTTATTGCTCTTATTCGGATACAACGTGTATTTACAAAAAAAGGGAAGATTTTTAGTTTTCAAAATTTAATATTATTGGCTAATAATATATGATTTAAAAAAAGATTCAATTAATAATCTAATTTCACTAAACAAAAGATAAGAAAAACCTTAAATTAATCAAATTTTTCTCCTTGAAGAACAAACTAATTAATTTGTCTTCCAATTAGAGTTCCGAATATGTTCAACAATGAAGCTGTTAAAAATAGATCTAGAAACAAATTGAAAGATCAAAATCTTGAGAATTATTTGATCACAAATATTAAGAAGAAAGCTGATGGGAAAATTGTTTTTTTTAAATGAATTATTAATATGCCACATTATGGGCTTATGTGGATATAAAATAATTTAGGGTGATTTACACTCAGACCCCTCAGGTTTGGGCATATTACAATAAACCCCCCGTTGTTTCAAAAATTATAGGGACACCCCCTCAGGTTTGGGCAAATTACAAGAAACCCCTTACGCGTAAAAAACAGATGGAATTTGATGACGTCAGCAAAAAAAAATTGATTTTTCAAATTTACCCCTGGCTAAATATACCCACAGGGGGTGTCTATGTAATAATATTATACCACAAGGGGTGTCTATGTAATAATATTATACCACAGGGGGTGTCTTTGTAATAATATTATACCACAGGGGGTGTATTTGAAAGATTACAATAACTTTAGGGAGTTAGTTGTAACCAACTGTCATATTTTATAAAATGACAAATAGATGTTAATGTTGGCCATATATTTTGATTATAAATTTCATGGAGGTACTTATAGTCAATGGTCATATTTTGATTATCGATATTTTAAGCATCTCACACTACCTCTTGAATTTGATGATGACATTATCACATTTGTGGGATGAAACGCAAAAGAAAATAAAAACGTTTGGACTGCTATGTAGTAGAAGCTCGTAGAAGTAGATGGTCGATTACGACTGTATTTTCTATGAATTGTGCCTCGTTAAAAACCTTATTAGGAAAAAAACCCTGTGGGAAAAAATCCTAAGTAAGGAAAAGAGTGCTACGCCTCATAGATAGTCGTTTTGTCGTTCCAATCTCGAACCGCTACGTGTCTCTTGAGGAAGCGTTTCGACTTTTGCCGTTAGGCGGGAATGTGATCAGTCCTGAGAAGTTTGAAACGTCTTTTCATCTCTCTTTATTAATAGGTGATCGTTATTTCAGTCATCTTTTACTTTCTACTTCCCATATTTTCGCAGTCATTTTCTTATTCGCTCATTTCTTTTCCAATTTGCTTTTATCGACTCATATTCTTCGAGGATCCCAAAAATGGCTTCAATTTCAAGAAAATCTTCCTCGTCAACCAGGGAAAGAGTCACTCCTAATATCGAGGAGGAGGTACCCCCGAGCCCTCCGACTGAGCAGACAGGAGTGTCAGAATTCACTGTTCCGGATAAGGACACCTTTAACGTGCAAATTATATCCGATACGGATGTTGCTGCCAGGGCCAAGAAGGGCAAGGGTACGGTTCCTCAAATTTCTGAACCGATCGAGGACCTCGCTTGTGCTTATACTGAGGAAACTTTCCACGAGGTCATGGATAATTATGCGAAATATTTTCCGGAAGGTTCTAAGATTATTCTTCCTTGTCCTTCTGATAGGGTTACTTCCCCGCCGGAGGGTTGTCGAGCTTTTTACACTGCTCATTTCAATTACGGTTTACGTCTTCCCTTGTCCGCCTTATTTCTTGACATTTTGAAAATATTTAGTGTATCCTTGACGCAATTAGTCCCAAATTCGGTGGCCTTTGTGGTATCTTTTTCCGTTTTGATGATAGCGAAAGGATTCCAGCCTTCTTTTCATGATTTTACACAATTGTTCCGTTTTAATATTTCTAGTTCTTCCAACCGCGGATACTTTTTCACCAGCCAGAAGACTAGTCGCTCCATCTTCGACTCCCCGGTTTCCAGTAATCCTTTCTGGAAATCTCATTTTTTCTTCGTACAACCACCTTCTCATCTTCGTTTAGCGGATGGTTCAACTGGGCCATTCTCGTGGGACCATGATTCCAAATGGATTTATGGTGGTCAATTGGCGACTGGCGATTTTATCCCTGGCGACCCCCAATTGATTAGTGAAATCCAGGGTATGCGCGCCGACAAGTACCAAAGTGCTCTTCTTATTGGCGAGGCCTTTCTTCGTAAGGCGGGATTGAGTCCTCATACGTTCCCCATTTCTTCCCCTTCTCAATCGCTGGGTAAGTATTTTATTTCATCATTGAATCGTTATAATTCCTTTTAGCAGTATGTCTAATTTTGATTTTGTTTCATTTTTAGTCCTTATGGTAGAAAATTCTCGGCGCTCTTTCAAGGGAAAGATGGTTTTGTCTAAATCCACTAAAACCATAGAGAATCTCCCTATTGAGCAGAGAGCGTCCCGGAAAAGAAAATTGGAACTGAGCCACGATTCTGAAGATAACAGAGAGGAATCTCCGGATTCTTCCCAAGAATCTCCCGTCCGTCAGGGGACGGGACCTGGTTATCTTCCTCTCCAACTTCGAACTTCCCTTGGCATACGTGGATGCCGCAGCTGGTCGATGCCCCATCCCAACAATAAGCCAGTGGAGAGAAAAAGGTGTTACTATGGTCGTTCTGGCGAGGATTTATCTTTACTTGGTGAGAATCACCCGAAACCCACTCTTGTCGAGATGATTGAAGACCATCTACAGGGGAAGAGAGCTGTCGGTTATTCCGAGAATGATTCTTTGGTTCATGACGAGAGCGAGAATGCTGTGGACAAGGCAACTCGTGTTCTTCTATCCAGCGTGTTTACTCGCGATATGAATAAGCTCCTTTGGAAGGATCCTTTGGAGAAATTTCAGAGAGCTTCTCTTTATGCTGAAAAGGTGATTTCCTATTATGTACGCTCGTTCGGCAATTTACTTAATGAATACTTTAGCTCACAAATTCATTTCATTTATTACTTTCCTTTTTAGACCAAGATTTGCTTGGCATCGTATGCCTATGAAGCCGCTTTCTGGAAACAACAATGCGAATTTTTGGATGAGAGATACAAGGCTTTACTTCACAAGGCTTCTGGTTCAGAGGTTGGTCCCTCGAGATCCTCTTCTCTCCCGCTTCCGATCATAGAAACTCAGGCTACGGGATCTGATGACCAGGAGATCATAAATCAAGTTTTGGAGACTTCCCGTACTCATGAGCAGGTCGATCAATTGGCTAAAGAGTTGGAAAATCATCAACTTCAGAGTGCTACTCGGATTAGTGAGCTGAAATCTCAGGTAGCAAGTCTCCAGGCCTCATTGGAGAAGTACGATAGGGATCTTCCTCTTAGCGGACTCAAAGATCGTTACGGCAGGAATCCCGATGAGAGAGTGATTCGAGAGTTCCTTAGTTCTCCCGTTCATACAGCTTTGGTGTATCGAATGGTTGGTCCGCTCCTAGAGAGTACTTTCAAGAAGGCAATTCATCAGCTGGTTGCTCTGGAATTAATTGAGGATCGTCGAATGGAATATTTCAAGGCAGCACACGTCAGCCTGAATCGTTACGGCGAGAAGTACTCTCGTTCTGAGCTGCCAGACGTCATATATAAACAATTTCCATTGGCTCGTCTTGTCGAAGAGTTTGGGAAACCGTTGCCGATTCCTCCTTCAAATATCAATGATGAGGTCGACAATAATTTTATCGATCCAGAGGAAGAGGAGGAGAACGTGGAGGCAATAAACGAAGGAGCGAACGAAGAAGAGACCGCTGGTGAACAGGGAGTTCCAAATGGCGACCGAGTTGTGTGAAGTGGGAGCGACCCATCGATCTAGAAAATAATCCTTATGATAATCAACATAACTTAGTTTGTTTCCTTTCTTCAATGGCCAAATGGAACAAAAGTACAAAGTCAGCTAATGTTACTAGGTATGGCACTGAACTTCAATATGGAAAAGAGTGAAATGCAAAATACCCCTACTCTTTGCCTAATTAGCAACAACCCCCCTGTGCTATTTTTTTGTTTTGTTTTTGAAATTGAGAATATTGGTTCATTTTTACCGCCATCACAGAATTTCATACCTTATAAAAAGTTAGAAAATTCTAATATATGCTATGTAAATGTTAAATTCTACCTGAAAACCAAAGCGTAAAGCAAGCCATTCAAGAATATCATTCACTGGCCTCTTCTTTTCTTCGGACATTTGAAAAACGGGAAGATTATCTATATTACGTATAGCATGTAGAGCTGCTTTAATCTGATTAAGAAACCAAGAAAAAATAAACTATAACTTAGAGGGGGAAAAGAAAACTCTTAAGAATACGAGTTGAGGTTCATATTTTCTTAAATGACCTCAAGGAGTTCCATAATTGCTGGTTTAACACCGACAGCAAACAATGGCAAAATGTTGTAATGCTCGTACTGCTCTTTTTTCTCCTCGACATCTTTAGCATATCTTTGGGTCTGCATTAATTAGATAAAAAGTTATGTTATAGTTCTGAGTAAAACATTTATGCAGGAAGTACTACAAGTTCCAGAAAGACAATATATATCGTACCTCATCATCGACTTTCGATGAGGGCACTACTGTCCTTAACACATCATACAACACAGTGGCAATCTGATAGATCTTAGCCATTTCCTCCCTTTAGAGACAAATGAATTACGGTAAATATTTAGTCAAGTGAATCAGTTGAAATGAATCTTGATAACAACTTTAGTTTAAGATAAAGCCTCACAGTTTTTTCGTATATTGGCCCTCTCTTATGTTTTTCTCGTAGAAAATCTGATAATATTTTTGTATTTCTCTAGGATCATTCTTTGCAAGAATGGGCTTCGTTTCTTCTTCTTCCTATAAAAAAATTAAAAGAACAACTATCACATAAAAATTCAAAGACAAATGTTAAGAACAAATATTTATGAATTGCACATTGTCTAAATGCTATTGCCTTAGCAATCATTTTCATCTGTGTCAGTCATCATTCAATTCAAGAATGCCAAAGGAACATATAACATATACTGCCATAGAGAGAAAACTATGAAATTTCGACTTTTCTTGTAGAAAGTAAGAAAGATAAGATTAATTGAAAATAAACTAAAATCATTATTTCGAAGCCTACCCTTTCGAGTCTGTGTAGTAAATATGTCTTGAACTGCCGAACACCACGACCACTCGAATGAGGATCCATCCTGTGTGCCTTCTCAAAGGCATGGAAGCGACCTATTAAAATAAAGTAAGAATTTAAAATTAATAACTCAACCTTTAATCATGATAAGTATGCAATCTTATACACATAAAAATAAATCACACTTCCTAAAAACACAATCAAATAACATTTTCCATTACTTAAAAATTGTGTCATTCCTCGAAATTTGTGTCCCTCACGTACAAAACTATCGTACTCACAATTTTTTCTAATGCACGAAAAACAAGAAACTCTAAAAACTCTCTCATAAATCTCAAACAAACAGCCTGTCAATAAAATAAATGACAAGTCACCACACAAAAGTGCAAAACGGTTCATATTCTGACAGTTACGTCTTTTCGACTTCTCTGTTGACAATAATTTAGACAAGTTAATAACTTTGCCGTAATCATTATGCTTATGTCTTTTCGAATTCTTGCGGCTGTTCATAGGTTAGTTTCTGTGATTCGGGCCCATTCTTTGGGTCTCCTGCGTCTTTTCGTATAGTATAAATACATATGGTAAAACTTTACTCGCTATTTACCGCTTTTACTCAACTTATCCAGAATACTCTCTCGTTAGGAGGTCGATAAGTTTCCTCAATAATTAAATTTTCTTTTCTATTTCCGAACATGAGTAACCTTTTCGGCAACACTTCAAAGCGTCCATCCCGCGAAGGTAATAGAAATATTAGACCTAAAAGGTCTCGTACAGAGAGGCCTTCGATAGATCCACCTCGTTCATCCTTAACTAGAAGATCAGAGATCGAGACTCCCGTTATTCCTTCTGAAGCTCCCCCCGTAATTAGTTCAACTTTTGTTCAACAAGATTTCCCTATTTCTGGTGAGGTCGAGAGGAGACCCTCCCCTGGTCGGGTGGCCTTTGGTGATATTTCCAACGTGGAGCAAACTTTTAATATACCTGTTTCTTCAGGTGTTTCTTCTTTTGAGCATGGCTTACATGAGCGGGTTCCTGATAACTCCGTTCCTTCCTCTACTTCTACCGTCCTACTTGTCGGCGGACGTCAAAGGGAAGATGCCAAGGGGACACAATCTGTTCCCCAAGATTTTTCTGATTTTTTATTTAATGATACTACTGTTGTGACTACTTCTTTTGAAGCCGGCGGGCCTTCTAGAGGTCGGACAGGCTCTAGGTCCGGTCGGCGAACCGTAATCTCTGCTTCGGGCAAGGAGACTTCGGTGAGTCCTAGCGAGAGGGAATCCCCTCGTGTGTTAGACGACCGTTGTATTTTTGAGCAGGTTAAGGATATAACGGAGTCGGTGATTCCTCGTCCTGATGGTGTTTCCCGCGATAGTGAACTGCCCGGCTCTCTTGAGCCCGATGCTTTGTCCTGGGACTTGGGCCTAAGCACTATCTTGCCCGTCGAGTTGAGGAAGCACGAAGGTACTTCCAATGTTCGCCTCGTTCAGTCGCTGGCTAAGTTATGCGAGCAGGTAATCATATTTCTGACTATATTTCTTGCTTTATCTTGATTGCCTTGTTACGTATGAGCTTTTTTCTTTTTCAGGCCAAGTATTTTGCGCTGCAGCTGGGTGTGCAAAATGATGATCTGTGGATCAGTAGAGAGGGCCATAAACGTCGCTTGGACTCGGAGACGGCGAAGGTCGCAGGGCAGACCCTCCAACTCAGGCTTCTCAATGATGACCTTCAGAAATTACAAGAAGAGAAGTCTGTCCTTGAGAAGGAGGAAAGCGATTTGGTTCAGGCTCACGCCCTTGCAGAGGAGTCTCGTCGGCAGGCATATGAACAAGGTTATGATGCCGGTTATCTAAAACGTCAGAAGGAATTGATGGCGTTTGTGGGTAACGTGACTCCTCGGAGGGGTGCTTCTGCTAGTCGGCCCGGTGATAGCAACCCATCTCAGTGACCTGTTCTGACCTAGCTGTTATAGTTGGAATGCTCTTTCTCTCTCTCTTTTTTTTTTTTTTTTTTTTTTTGTAGGCCCCAACCTTTACGTGGTTGTTAGAGCTGAATATTTTTTAATGTAAAGCAAAATTAATGACAATTATGATCCGTTATGACCAGATTCATGCTTTGATTGATTTCAGTCAATAGATATATTTTGATAAATTATGTCTTGCACAATTTTATCGTTATGAATAAAAAAAAAAAGGCCAGCAGATTTTAGCAGACTTATCTGACATTAATTTCCTGGGAGATTATGTTTTGTTTGAGAAAGTAGCTCTTTCTGGCTTGGATCAACTTTATCTGCGCCTATAAATAGGTACGCAGTTTCCATTTCTCACTTACAATTCTTAAAAAAAAAATGGAGCTATCAGTTTCTTTGAGTTACACCTTGCCCACTGATCCCATAATATTCAAAAAGTCACATTATCGTGATTCATTTTGTCATAATAACTCAATTGTCATCTGCCTTGTACTGACATGTCCCATTGATGCCCTACCTTGTACTGACGGGTCCCATGAGGCCTCAACCTTTGTCTTCACAGGTTTGAGGTCCGTGGTTTCTGTTTGCACATGGAGGGTTCATATTTACCAGTCACCCCCGCTCTTCGATGTTACCTCCGGAGTGATAGGCCGTCGGGGTGTGCTGGTAAATTTTCACTTTGCGACGGTCCTCACGAGATGCTGCTTAAGAGTAAAATATCAACCCCATTATACAAGCAGTATCTCGTTGTGGGTGAATGAGTATTGCCGGTTATCTGGCCGGTAATGGTCATTTCGTCTGGAAGAACATTTGATCTTCAGAGCCCGGCCATCGAACTAAAGAAGTCGACCATCCTGAGCAGCATTCTTCTTAGATGGTCAATCACAACCATCGATGCACTAGGGATGAGATTGATGTTTCCGTGGACATTGTCGTGAAGAGCACCAATCCATAGAATAGGATTATTTTATCTAAACAGTTGTAGCGATGTGTAGAAAGTTCTTGTATTCTGATCGAGACTTCGTATGTAATTTTATACTTGTTCTCCGAACTCAGATGAATAAAACTTTAGTATTATTTACCTTAATATTTCTTGTTGTTGATTTCTTCTCAACCTGCTTTTATCGACATCAAGGAGCGATGGCTTTTGCTCGATTTATACTCAACTCCTTTAGGTTTTCTTTTACCAAATCTTTTGGCTTGTAACCTATTTTTGATTATCTATTGTGGAGATCGAGGAGTGTTTATTAAGCGGATTGATTTATACTCAACTCGTTTTTGAAGACTTAGGTTTTTATACTCAACTCGAGGAGCATTTATTGAGAGGATCAATTTATACTCAACTCTTTTTAAGACTTAGGTTTTTATTCCAAAACCTTTTTTGATCGTTAGATATGAGATCGAGGAGCGTTTATTGAGCGAATCAATTTATACCCAACTCTTTTTAAAACATAGGTTTTTATACCAAAATCTTTTTGATCATTAGATATAATATCGAGGAGCGTTTATTGAGCGGATCAATTTATACTCAACTCTTTTAAAGATTTAGGTTTTTATACCAAAATCTTTTTGATCGTTAGATATAGATCGATGAGCGTTTATTGAGCGGATCAATTTATACTCAACTCTTTTTAAGACTTAGGTTTTTATTCCAAAACCTTTTTTGATCGTTAGATATGAGATCGAGGAGCGTTTATTGAGCGGATCAATTTATACTCAACTCTTTTTAGGACTTAGGTTTTTATACCAAACTCTTTTTGATCGTTAGATATAAGATCGAGGAGCGTTTATTGAGCGGATCAATTTATACTCAACTCTTTTTACTTTAGATCGAGGAGTGTTTATTGAGCGAATCAATTTTACTCGACTCGTTATACTTTTGATCGAGGAGTGTTTATTGAGCGAATCAATTTTTACTCGACTCGTTATACTTTTAGATCGACTTTTTGTATTTAACCAAGCCGATTGTAGAATCCCGAGGAGCGTTTATCGAATTAATCGATTTATACTCAACTCGTTTGGATACGTCGCCTTTAACTCAAGTGAACCTTAGATTTGGTGTTCAAAATCGTAATCATTGATAAAATTCTTTGAGTAGGAAACTCAGGCCAAGGCCTTTATTACAACGAATAAAAATAAAACATACTAAATCAAAAGAAATTAACCAGAACAATTTACTAGGATTCACTTTCCATAGTATCGTCTTAGGTTGACTGCATTCCAGGTTCTCGGTAGGGGTGTTCCGTCCAAGTGTGCAATTTTGTATGAACCTTTCTTTCCTACACTAATGACAATGTATGGTCCATCCCAATTCTGTTGTAATTTTCCCACATGCTTGGATACCTCTACCTTTTTTAGCACCAAGTCCCCTTCTTTGAAGGTTCATATGCGGACTTTTTGATTATAGGCTTTCTCCATGTTTGATTTAGCGACTTGTAATCGCACGGCAGCTTTCTCTCTTAATGCTTCTGTCAAGTCGATATCACTTTCTCTTGCCTTTTTGTTTTCCTGATCATCATACATTTCAATTCTTGGTCTTGGAATTAGTGTTTCGACCGGAATCACAGCTTCCGAGCCATACACTAGACTGAATGGGGTTTCCCCGGTCGAAGTTCTGAATGTCGTTCGATTAGCCCAAAGTACTCCTGGTAGTTCATCCAGCCATCTTCCTTTGGCTGCCCCTAATCTTTTCTCGAAAGACTTTATTATTTCTCGATTCGCTACTTCAGTTTGTCCATCTGCTCTTGGATGCCCAGATGAAGTGAAGTTTTGCTGAATTCCTAGTTTGGTACACCATTCCACTACTTGTTTTCCCGCAAATTGGGTTTCGTTATCAGATATCAGGATTCTTGGGATGCCAAATCGACACATTATGAATTTCCATAAGAAGTTGATCACTTGGAATTGAGTTATTCGAGCAAGGGCGATGCATTCTTCCCACTTACTGAAATATTCGACAGCGACTAGAACATATGCTTTCTTAGACCGGGCTACTGGGAAAGGTCCCACGATGTCCATTCCACATTGATCAAATGGCCAACATACCGGTATTGGGTGCATGTTTTCAGCTGGTTGATGACTTATATTTGCATGGACTTGGCAATGATGACATTTTTGAACATATTGCATGGCATCATTGTTGATGGTAGGCCAATAATAACCCGTTCTAAGGCATTTTAAGGCTAAGGCCCTTGCTCCACTGTGATTTCCTGCTTCTCCTTCATGTACCTCTCGGAGGACATCTTTGGTTTGAGATTCGGAGATGCATCTTAGAAGAATTCCCGACACTGATCTTCGGTAAAGTTTTTCTTCTATCAATGTGTATTCTGGAGCCCGATATTTTATTTTCCGAGCTTCGTTTCGGTCAAGCGGTAATTTTCTTTCTCGAAGATAGTCTATCATCGGAGTCATCCAGTTCCTTTCAGCTTCTTCGATTTCCATCATCTCAGCGACCGGTGTCTCGTCGATATCAATTGCCGGTGTATTGGAAATTAACCAGTTGATTACCCTTTCAGTTTTTCCGTCGTGAGACCCTGTAAATTTAGACAGTTGATCGGCCCATTTATTTTCTGACCGTGGAATGTTCTGTATCCCAAAATTTTCGAACTTCTCAGCCAATTCCTTTACTTTGGTGAGGTATTTGACCATATTAAATTCCTTTGCCTCGTATAGACCTTCTATCTGTCTTTGTACTAACTCTGAATCGGTTAATACCTTAAGACTTTTTATGTTGGCCTTGATTGCCATTTCCATTCCTGCGATCAGTGCTTCATATTCTGCTTCGTTGTTTGTTACCACGAAGTCCAATGTTATAGCATAATTTATATCTTCCTCATTTGGTCCGGTAAAGTTGATTTCGGCTCCTTCTCCTTCTCGGCATGAAGCACCGTCGACATGTATCAGCCAGGTTTGATTTTCTATTATCAATATATCATTATCATGGCTGGTCGATTCAGTATGTTCAGTTGTCCGGGTTGGAGTTTCTAACAGGAAGTCGGCTAGTACTTGGGCCTTAATCGCAATTCTTGGTTTATATTCGATTTCGAACTGACCGAGTTCGATTGCCCACTTGATCAATCTTCCAGAGGCTTCTGGATTTGGTAAGACCTGTCTTAGTGGTTTGTTGGTTAACACCACGATTTTGTAGGTTAGAAAATAAGGTCGGAGTTTGCGTGCCGCCACCACTAAGGCCAAAGCGAATTTTTCTATTTCCAAGTAGTTCTTCTCGGCCCCTTGTAGTAACTTACTTAAGTAATAAACAGGCTTATGTTCTAAGCCTTCTACTTTAACTAAAACCGAACTAATGGCCACATCGAAGATTGATATGTAGATGTATAATGGTTCTCCCTCGGTTGGTTTGGCCAATAGCGGGGATGTCGTCAGATATTCCTTTAGCCGGTCGAAGGCCTGGTCGCATTCTTCGGTCCAAACAAAGTTTTTTGCTTTTCGTAGAGTTTGAAAGAAAGGCAAACTTCTGTTAGCCGACTTGGAGATGAATCTGTTTAATGCTACGATCTTTCCTACCAAGCTCTGTACTTGGGAGATCGTTTTGGGAGGCTTCATTTCGGTTATGGCTCGAATTTTTTCTGGATTGGCCTCAATTCCTCGTTGATGTACCAAATAGCCCAAAAATTTCCCGACTTAACTCCGAATGTGTATTTTGCAGGATTCAGCTTCATTCGGTATTTTCTCAATAATCGGAAGCATCAATCGAGATGCCTTACATGGTCAGCTTTATTCATGCTTTTGACCAGCATATCGTCTACGTAGACTTCCATTATTTCTCCAATCAACTCCCTGAACATCAGGTTTACTAACCTTTGGTAAGTGGCCCCGGCGTTCCTCAGGCCAAATGGCATAACTATGAAGCAGTACACTTCCTGCTCGGTTACGAAGGCAGTTTTCTCTTGGTCTCGCTCATCCATGTATATTCGATAAAAACCTTGGAAGGCGTCCATCATTCTGAAAATCGCAAAACCAGCGGTTGAGTCGACTAATAAGTCGATCCTTGGGAGGGGATATGGATCGCACGAACATAATTTAATAAGGTCGGTAAAATCATTGCACATTCTCCACTTGTTATCCTTTTTATCCCCTTTTACTACTAGCAAGACATTACATAGCCATTCCGAGAAGTGTATTTCTCGAATTTGTTTTGCCTTGAGTAGTCTTTCTACTTCTGCCTTAATTATTTTATCCTTTATCGGACCATGATTCCTCTTCTTTTGTCGAGCAGGTTTTGCCATAGGGTCGATTCTTAGCGAATGACTGATTACTCTGGGATCAATCCCTTCAATGTCGTTCGCACTCCAGGCGAAGATATCTATGTTTTTTCTGAGGAAGTTTATCAACATCACTTCCCCTTCCTTACTGAGTTCGGTTCCTATTCTGGTTGTTTTCGTCGGGTCCCCTTGTACCAGTAGGACATCCTTATGTTCCGGTGGTTTCAAAGCCAAATCTACCGGTTCCTTTTCCTTTTTATCTATTCGGTCTGTGCTAGGGATTTCAACTTCGACTTTGTCAACGTCGTCTTCGAGCTTTCTTTTGCTTGGGGTAATCGATCTGGAGCGGTTCCCCAAAGTTAAGGAGGTGTTGTATCAGTCCCATGCCATACAATGATCGTTCACTATTTCTCCGATTCCCATGTCAGTTGGAAATTTTATCTTCTGATGGTCAGTTGAAACAATGGCTCGGAATAGGTTGAGGGCGGGTCGCCCCAAGATCGCATTGTAGGCAAAGGGAGTTTCTACTACTAAGAATTTGACTAACTTCACCGTCCGACGTGGTTTCTTTCCGAGTGAGACACTTAAAGTTATTGTGCCACTGGGGATAATCTCGGAACCTTCAAATCCTACTAAAGGTGTAGCTACCTTTTGGAATGTTATTTGTCCCAAGTTCATCTGGGCTAGGACCTCTTTAGAGATGATGTTCGCTGAGCTTCCATTGTCTCGATTAGGATTCTTTTGACGTTGTAGTTCGCTATTTCCAGCGATACCACCATTGGGAAGTCAGGACTGTCCTCTTTCATGTCCCAAACAAAGTTCTTTGGTACCTCGCTCTCGTTGAAACTGATCAGCTGGTCGTTTGTTGGTTTGCTTTCTAGCGTCCACACTTCTTTCGGGTACCTTAAGCTTCCAACTATGGACCTGGCAGTCCTGCGACGAGCATTACGACTATCCCCGCCGGCGGGTCCTCCTGAGATCGTATGGATGGTGCCGTTAATCTGATCATCGTATAACTCCTGTGGGGGACCTTCTTCGGGAGCTCCTTCTTTGGTTACTATTCCGAGGACTCCTACTTCTTCCTCTCTTGCGGTTATTCCGTTCTAAATAGTCATCTAATTTTCCTTGTTCGATTAGTTTTTCAATTTCTCTTTAAAGGTGAAAACAATCTTCAGTGCGATGTCCATGTGCCCGGTGATATCTACAGTATAACTCATAGTTTCGTGCACCTGGCCTTGGCTGAGCGATTCTCTTTGCTGCCGGGATCCAATTATTCCTTTCCAGTACAACCAAGATTTCTTCTATTGGAACGGTCAGCCTAGGGTATTCTACCTGGTTAACATTGCTCTTGTTCGCCGGCTCGGCAGATCTAGGTCTTTGATAGACATTAGGTCGTCTGTCTTGATCGTTCCTATTATATTCTAATCGCTGGAAGACATTGCCTCTTCTGAAGGATCGTTCATAATCCATGGATTTTTGAGCAGGAACTCTATCTTGCCGCTTGGAGCCGGAGGCGGGAGCTTTATTTTTATTCTTATCTTTAAAAGAGTTCATCTCCTCCTGGGTCATATACTTTGATGCCAAGATCATAATATCAGCAAACGTTCTTGGCTTCTTTCTACTGAGGGCATTTCCAAACTGCCTATTCTTGGTGAGATCGAAGAGAATGGAGATTATGTAATCAATATTTGGGGAATCGATTTTGAGTAATTCCACGTTAAACCTTGCCAGCCAGTTCCGTAGGGATTCACCCTCTTGTTGATAAATGGTTCCTAGATAGCTCATTGGTAGTTTCTGTCTTTTCTGGCTGGCGAACTGCTGTGTCAATTTGTTGCATAGTTCCCGAAAGCTGAATATGGAATTAGTAGGTTGCTTGGCGAACCAATCCAAAGCGAGTCCTTCGAACGTGGTCACCATTAACTTAGCAGTGAATTCTGCAGAGTGTGCATATAAGTTCATTATGTTTGTAAAGCTGAATATATAGTCATCTGGGTCGGTAGTTCCGTCATATCTGGGTAGTCGTCTCGGAACCTGTCCTGATGACTGCGCTTCTTTTATTTCCTTGCGGAAGGGGGAGCATGCCGCTAGGCTCTCTTGGAATTCCGTGCTTCTAGCCCATGGATTCTGAACAGTTCGGAGTCGTTGTTCCAGACGTTCCTGTACCATCTTTTCGATTTCTCTTTCCGAGAATCGCATAGTTCGTGGTTGATTAGGAATTGCGTCGGCTACATCATCCTCGATGGGAATAATGGTATGTTCTTTTGATCCGGTGCGTACCGGTTGAGGCCTCCTTCGATCCGCTTTTCTTCGAATGTTCTCATTAGAGGGTTTCGAATTGCTCTTTTGCGGACTATGCAGCTATCGTTGCTCGCTTACCGGGCTATCAGCTTGTGGCGAGATTTGATCGACCTGCCTCGGTGTCCTTTGAATGGGATTTGCTCTAGCGGTTCTAGGGTTTCTAGGAACCCTCTCGGGTACGAGTAATTCCTCTGGGCAGAGTGAACTAAAGATCATAGCGATCTGTCGTAGCTTCTCCTGAGTGTCTGACAGGGGAACCGAGATTGCTGGAGCCACAGGGTCATCTGGTATCACATTGGCAGGGTTCCCTTGTGGTTCCTCCTGATTCGGCAGCTGCTCGTTATCTTGCTGATTGTCATTAATTATAGGGGCGTTGTTGTCAGTATCGCCCTGTTGACCATCACATGCGGGTTGGTCGTGTTACTTCTTGCTCCGTTACGGGCGCTCTTTCTTGGGCGAGCCATATGTCGATTGAATAATTAACCTAGCCCCACGGTGGGCGCCAACTGATTTAACCATTTTTCGCTTGGCAAGATTAAATCAATATGATGTATTTAGGAGGTCAGATTCAGTATGATTATAGGGCTCTGTTACTTTATTCTGGATGGATCGTTTTCAAGGAAGAACAAATACACAAAGAACAATAAGTAATAAGACGATGGATTATCAAATAGTATAGCAAAAGTTTTTCTATTAAGTATGATATTAGATTGGCCAAGTGTGTAGGCGTAAGCTCAGATTGTTAGATGTGTGAAATACAATGTTTAACTAGGTATTTATATGACAATAACCCTAGCTTTACAAGGAAACATAATCCTAATAGGACTAGGCATAGCAATCCTCGTGGAAGTCGGACATTAATCTTGGTCGCCGAGAATTGATAACGCACATCGGACCGGGCAGTTCTTTAGTGAATTAGACTCCTGGTCGGTCCGAACGTATATGGACCAGTCATTCTGATTATTATAAGGGGTGCGAAATAGCCCCCATCAAAATGACAAATAGATGTTAATGTTGGCCATATATTTTGACTATAAATTTCATGGGGGTACTTATAGTCAATGGTCATATTTTGATTATCGATATTTTAATCATCTCACACTACCTCTTGAATTTGATGATGACATTATCAAATTTGTGGGATGAAACGCAAAAGAAAATAAAAACGTTTGGACTGCTATATATAACCAAAATATGTGGCCAACAGTAACATCCAACAGTCATTTTTTAGAATATGACAGTTGACTAGAACTAACTTCCTGAAGTTATTGTAATCTTTCAAATACACCCCCTGTGGTATAATATTATTACATAGACACCCCCTGAGGTATAGTATAATTACATAGACACCCCATGTGGGTATATTTAGCAGGGGTAAATTTGGAAAATCATAAATATTTTTGTTGACGTCATCAAATTTCATCTGTTTTTAACGCCGTAAGGGGTTTCTTGTAATATGCCCGAACCTGAGGGGGTGTCCCTGTAATTTTTAAAACAACGGGGGGTTTCTTGTAATATGTCCAAACCTGAGAGGCTCTGAGTGTAAATCACCCAATAATTTAAGTATTGTAGTTAATGAATTTCAAGAATATTTAAATTCGGGCTTCAACTTTCAAATCATGAATTCGTTCTTGTATGCTCTTAATTTTCAAATGGATGCAGTGAACTAATAATAATAATATAAAGTTTCTTTTGATAAATAAAAATAATACAAATAATTTTTTTCCATAAACGAAACACATGAAACATTTTAACATATTAGTCAATAATATGACTTCCTGAATTTATAATTTTAGCATACAATTAACTTTCAATATTTTTCGTTCTTGGATTTTACAGAGTGACTAAATGTATAAAAGAAAACCTGCAAATGTTATATTAATGTGTGAACATGTTGTAATTAATGTTTTTCAAATAAATAATTGAGCATACCTAAAAAACAATGACCTGTCAGTTTAGTGTATAAAAGATCTTGGGAGTCGTTATGTCTCCCAACTTTTTGCTGTTGGAAATATGTGTTGATTAGTAAATAATTTAATCTTAAGATAAAATAAGTTTGATTGAGAACCATATACCTAACCGAAAGAAACAAATAGTAATAATTATATGGGAAATTTGTTTTTCTGGTACCACATAATAAATTATCTTGTACATTTTATATCATTGAATACGAAAATGCAAATTTGATACTACAGTTCCAATTTTCATTGCAATGTTCATACCATCCAATTTTCACGAGTTAATGGTAATTTATCTATTGTGATATTTTTAATGTTCAATTTATTTTTCTGTGGTTTGAAATTGAGTATTTTACCCCTTGTAATTTTTTAAAAGTTTCACACCTAGTCCTCCATGAAATTTTTATATGTGGTATTACCCCTGTGTTATAATAATGTGGCAGTTTACTCCCTCATTTTGTGATAAATGTGGCAATTTACCCCCTATGTTATAAAATAATTTTTATGTTCAAGCTCAATTTCGACAAGTGAGTTACGCTCTCCGACTGAAATGGAAAAATTGCGGGGGGAAGGGGGGTGTTGAATTGCTCTTTTTAAATCACATAGAAGTTAAATTGAACAATATTATGTATTTTACAAGAGGATAAACTACCATTAACTCTTTTCCTCCGTCCAAAAAATAAGATTTGATATGAAAGTTGCAATGAAAACTTAAACTTTGATATCATATTTACATTTTCGTATTCTATATTTTCATGTTCAACAATACCAAAATTACTAGTAATCTATCATGAAGTAAAAATAACAAATTTTCCATAATACTAACGGGTGATGAGGTCAGCAAATGTCACATATTAGTTTAATATAGAATTAATAAACAGAAGAGAAACAAGAAAA